>JASDDO010000014.1:171077355-174040400 GCA_030015575.1 Agapanthus africanus
CGGGGCGTGACAGGTTTTTGTGGTGGCCCATGCAGGTCCTCTTGTGTACTAAAATAAAACCATTAACTGGTTTATTATATTTGTGAATCTTATCCATCTATACCGATATCATAGTTTTCCCTATGTCTCTTGTTCCTTCCTTGACATTCTGTACCTTGACCATGACATTTTCTTCTGGTCATGGCAAATCTTTCCATCAATTCATATCTTTCCTTCAACTTCCAAACTTTACCATCCGGAAGCAACTACCAATTTTATAATTTCCAATTCCTTATACCTAACCCTTCAAGACTTTCCATGCATCAAGTGATTTCTTTCTTCCTTTGACCTACCTTATGAAATTTCGAGGATGAAATTATTTTAAGGAGGGTAGATTGTAACGACCATGTTTTCTAATACCTAATAAAACATATTTTATCTATATTTCTACTATCAAATAATTATTTACGTGTTTCTTTTATATAATAATAATTTTTAAAGTAGTGTTAATAATTTTTAAAGCAGTAAATATGATTAAAGGAAATTTCTAAAATTATTTTATAAGCTTAAAATGTTTTAGAAAGATTTTATAATACCTTAAAATAATCTACATATTTTTATCAATTAAAATAATTAATTCGTAATTTATTATAATAACTAGTTAACAATTTAGAAATAAATATAATAATTATTTTTAGCCCAAAACTATTTTTATATTAAAGATAATAATAAAATATATTTTCTGGAATTTGTCCATATTTTCCCGTATTTTTAACTATTTTTACTAATTTTTTAAAGCCAAATCAATATTTTAAATAATCTGCTATTTTATTTATTTTATTAATTTTTATTTTTATATTTTTTAATCCTTTTAACCTGGACCGTTGGATCACGAGATCCAACGGCCCAGAGCTCGGCGGCGGCGCCTGATCCGCACCCACGGTCGCGAGCGAATGAGATCGCGACACGTGGCGTGGCTCAGGCGTGATCTGCGCCGTTGGATCTGATCCAACGGGCACGAAAAAGGCGGCGGCGGCAGCAATGATTGCGAAATCATTGCTGACGTGATTTTCTGGCGCGGATTTTTAGTTTTTTGGATTTTTCTTGTTATTTTTGAACCCTATAAATAGGCACCTTCAAACCTCATTTTCTCACAATTCAGAACTCCAAAAATTCTGAAAAAATACCGGTGCCTTCGTATCGACGACGCCGACGCTACGGCTCCATCCAATCGCAGAGGAAAAATCGGGACGCGAAGTTATTGAGGATTTAGTACGAGACTACGTTTCCAGCTCTTCGGCTTTCCGACTCAAACAAAAGGTAGGATCCGCCTCTCTCTCCTTTTCCTGTCACCTTCTTCTATCTCAATAACCTAGTTCCAAGTTCTAATTCTCAACCCCCATTTAAAATGGTGTTATAATATTTGAGCATACCCTTTTTCCTTGTACCCTTAATCATGATAATGTTAACCCATATTTTTAAAAAGGTGTTTAAATTTCATCTGTACATAAAATTATATTGCACACCCACAATACCTGGAATCTGATGTAACCCATGAATTGTCATTTCACCTCTGACATACCCTTTCTAAAATTCTAGTTTATGACAACATGACATATACAAAACATGATACGGTTAGGGTTAGAATGCGCGGACCTAGGTATGGAATACTTTATGAAGATCCCGATATTCCGGGTGACCAGTCCAATATATGGGCGACTATATAAATATGAAGATCCCGATATTCCGGGTGACCAGTCCAATATATGGGCGACTATATAAATATGAAGATCCCGATATTCCGGGTGACCAGTCCAATATATGGGCGACTATATAAATATGAAGATCCCGGTATTCCGGGTGACCAGTCCAATATACGGGCGACTATACAATATGGAAATTCCATGCCTAGAAGTATACGCACTAACTCTAATCCGTCCAAACCTTTATACTAAACCACGGGGATGGGTAGTTTGATTAGGCAAGGATAATTCGGACCTCGGATTCCCCTACTACTCGATCATGATCCCGGGAAGTGAAACGGTACATTTCACTTCCCCAGTTGTTGTTCCGTGGCCACAACGGAATAATCTCGAGTATCCGGACCCTTGTTTAACAAACTAATACAAACTATTACCTTCATCTACATATAACTTACAACATATATAACCTACTCATATTCACATATCCAATCTGTGCTTAACATCATACCTTTATACTCATGTACATCATATTCATTATACACACATGTTCGTTTCTATACCTTTACTATCTTATGAGGCAATCCTACCCGAGTATAACTCGCTGACGGACCTTCCTTTTCTTTCTCTATCCTTGGAATGTCCGTCAGATAAGAATGAGTATTACAGCGAAGATCAAGGTGTGAAGTCAACTTATGAAGACAGGACAATGGAAGATTAGATAGTTTTAATTTTTATTGTTGCCCACATGTTTAGGGCTTTTTGTTTCTCCTTTGATGTAGATAAACTACTTAGTTTATTTCACTATTTCCTTTGGGATGTAATAAAGTTTGGTTAATGGAAATAAAATGCCTTTCGCTTTTATTATTTTTATTTTGGTACACATCCTGCATATTAATTATTTATACGCTTAACGTAACTGTATTGAATAGACCACCTTCAATACAGTTAGGTTGCGGACCTTGCCACGTCTTCCTTCTCCTTCTTTTGGGAAGCGGGGCGTGACAGGTTTTTGTGGTGGCCCATGCAGGTCCTCTTGTGTACTAAAATAAAACCATTAACTGGTTTATTATATTTGTGAATCTTATCCATCTATACCGATATCATAGTTTTCCCTATGTCTCTTGTTCCTTCCTTGACATTCTGTACCTTGACCATGACATTTTCTTCTGGTCATGGCAAATCTTTCCATCAATTCATATCTTTCCTTCAACTTCCAAACTTTACCATCCGGAAGCAACTACCAGTTTTATAATTTCCAATTCCTTATACCTAACCCTTCAAGACTTTCCATGCATCAAGTGATTTCTTTCTTCCTTTGACCTACCTTATGAAATTTCGAGGACGAAATTATTTTAAGGAGGGTAGATTGTAACGACCATGTTTTCTAATACCTAATAAAACATATTTTATCTATATTTCTACTATCAAATAATTATTTACGTGTTTCTTTTATATAATAATAATTTTTAAAGTAGTGTTAATAATTTTTAAAGCAGTAAATGTGATTAAAGGAAATTTCTAAAATTATTTTTATAAGCTTAAAATGTTTTAGAAAGATTTTATAATACCTTAAAATAATCTACATATTTTTATCAATTAAAATAATTAATTCGTAATTTATTATAATAACTAGTTAACAATTTAGAAATAAATATAATAATTATTTTTAGCCCAAAACTATTTTTATATTAAAGATAATAATAAAATATATTTTCTGGAATTTTTCCATAATTTTCCCGTATTTTTAACTATTTTTACTAATTTTTTAAAGCCAAATCAATATTTTAAATAATCTGCTATTTTATTTATTTTATTAATTTTTATTTTTATATTTTTTAATCCTTTTAACCTGGACCGTTGGATCACGAGATCCAACGGCCCAGAGCTCGGCGGCGGCGCCTGATCCGCAACCACGGTCGCGAGCGAATGAGATCGCAACACGTGGCGTGGCTCAGGCGTGATCTGCGCCGTTGGATCTGATCCAACGGGCACGAAAAAGGCGGCGGCGGCAGCAATGATTGCGAAATCATTGCTGACGTGATTTTCTGGCGCGGATTTTTAGTTTTTTGGATTTTTCTTGTTATTTTTGAACCCTATAAATAGGCACCTTCAAACCTCATTTTCTCACAATTCAGAACTCCAAAAATTCTGAAAAAAATACCGGTGCCTTCGTATCGACGATGCCGACGCTACGGCTCCATCCAATCGCAGAGGAAAAATCGGGACGCGAAGTTTTTGAGGATTTAGTACGAGACTACGTTTCCAGCTCTTCGGCTTTCCGACTCAAACAAAAGGTAGGATCCGCCTCTCTCTCCTTTTCCTGTCACCTTCTTCTATCTCAATAACCTAGTTCCAAGTTCTAATTCTCAACCCCCATTTAAAATGGTGTTATAATATTTGAGCATACCCTTTTTCCTTGTACCCTTAATCATGATAATGTTAACCCATATTTTTAAAAAGGTGTTTAAATTTCATCTGTACATAAAATTATATTGCACACCCACAATACCTGGAATCTGATGTAACCCATGAATTGTCATTTCACCTCTGACATACCCTTTCTAAAATTCTAGTTTATGACAACATGACATATACAAAACATGATACGGTTAGGGTTAGAATGCGCGGACCTAGGTATGGAATACTTTATGAAGATCCCGATATTCCGGGTGACCAGTCCAATATATGGGCGACTATATAAATATGAAGATCCCGATATTCCGGGTGACCAGTCCAATATATGGGCGACTATATAAATATGAAGATCCCGGTATTCCGGATGACCAGTCCAATATACGGGCGACTATACAATATGGAAATTCCATGCCTAAAAGTATACGCACTAACTCTAATCCGTCCAAACCTTTATACTAAACCACGGGGATGGGTAGTTTGATTAGGCAAGGATAATTCAGACCTCGGATTCCCCTACTACTCGATCATGATCCCGGGAAGTGAAACGGTACATTTCACTTCCCCAGTTGTTGTTCCGTGGCCACAACGGAATAATCTCGAGTATCCGGACCCTTGTTTAACAAACTAATACAAACTATTACCTTCATCTACATATAACTTACAACATATATAACCTACTCATATTCACATATCCAATCTGTGCTTAACATCATACCTTTATACTCATGTACATCATATTCATTATACACACATGTTCGTTTCTATACCTTTACTATCTTATGAGGCAATCCTACCCGAGTATAACTCGCTGACGGACCTTCCTTTTCTTTCTCTATCCTTGGAATGTCCGTCAGATAAGAATGAGTATTACAGCGAAGATCAAGGTGTGAAGTCAACTTATGAAGACAGGACAATGGAAGATTAGATAGTTTTAATTTTTATTGTTGCCCACATGTTTAGGGCTTTTTGTTTCTCCTTTGATGTAGATAAACTACTTAGTTTATTTCACTATTTCCTTTGGGATGTAATAAAGTTTGGTTAATGGAAATAAAATACCTTTCGCTTTTATTATTTTTATTTTGGTACACATCCTGCATATTAATTATTTATACGCTTAACGTAACTGTATTGAATAGACCACCTTCAATACAGTTAGGTTGCGGACCTTGCCACGTCTTCCTTCTCCTTCTTTTGGGAAGCGGGGCGTGACAGGTTTTTGTGGTGGCCCATGCAGGTCCTCTTGTGTACTAAAATAAAACCATTAACTGGTTTATTATATTTGTGAATCTTATCCATCTATACCGATATCATAGTTTTCCCTATGTCTCTTGTTCCTTCCTTGACATTCTGTACCTTGACCATGACATTTTCTTCTGGTCATGGCAAATCTTTCCATCAATTCATATCTTTCCTTCAACTTCCAAACTTTACCATCCGGAAGCAACTACCAATTTTATAATTTCCAATTCCTTATACCTAACCCTTCAAGACTTTCCATGCATCAAGTGATTTCTTTCTTCCTTTGACCTACCTTATGAAATTTCGAGGATGAAATTATTTTAAGGAGGGTAGATTGTAACGACCATGTTTTCTAATACCTAATAAAACATATTTTATCTATATTTCTACTATCAAATAATTATTTACGTGTTTCTTTTATATAATAATAATTTTTAAAGTAGTGTTAATAATTTTTAAAGCAGTAAATATGATTAAAGGAAATTTCTAAAATTATTTTTATAAGCTTAAAATGTTTTAGAAAGATTTTATAATACCTTAAAATAATCTACATATTTTTATCAATTAAAATAATTAATTCGTAATTTATTATAATAACTAGTTAACAATTTAGAAATAAATATAATAATTATTTTTAGCCCAAAACTATTTTTATATTAAAGATAATAATAAAATATATTTTCTGGAATTTGTCCATATTTTCCCGTATTTTTAACTATTTTTACTAATTTTTTAAAGCCAAATCAATATTTTAAATAATCTGCTATTTTATTTATTTTATTAATTTTTATTTTTATATTTTTTAATCCTTTTAACCTGGACCGTTGGATCACGAGATCCAACGGCCCAGAGCTCGGCGGCGGCGCCTGATCCGCACCCACGGTCGCGAGCGAATGAGATCGCGACACGTGGCGTGGCTCAGGCGTGATCTGCGCCGTTGGATCTGATCCAACGGGCACGAAAAAGGCGGCGGCGGCAGCAATGATTGCGAAATCATTGCTGACGTGATTTTCTGGCGCGGATTTTTAGTTTTTTGGATTTTTCTTGTTATTTTTGAACCCTATAAATAGGCACCTTCAAACCTCATTTTCTCACAATTCAGAACTCCAAAAATTCTGAAAAAAATACCGGTGCCTTCGTATCGACGACGCCGACGCTACGGCTCCATCCAATCGCAGAGGAAAAATCGGGACGCGAAGTTATTGAGGATTTAGTACGAGACTACGTTTCCAGCTCTTCGGCTTTCCGACTCAAACAAAAGGTAGGATCCGCCTCTCTCTCCTTTTCCTGTCACCTTCTTCTATCTCAATAACCTAGTTCCAAGTTCTAATTCTCAACCCCCATTTAAAATGGTGTTATAATATTTGAGCATACCCTTTTTCCTTGTACCCTTAATCATGATAATGTTAACCCATATTTTTAAAAAGGTGTTTAAATTTCATCTGTACATAAAATTATATTGCACACCCACAATACCTGGAATCTGATGTAACCCATGAATTGTCATTTCACCTCTGACATACCCTTTCTAAAATTCTAGTTTATGACAACATGACATATACAAAACATGATACGGTTAGGGTTAGAATGCGCGGACCTAGGTATGGAATACTTTATGAAGATCCCGATATTCCGGGTGACCAGTCCAATATATGGGCGACTATATAAATATGAAGATCCCGATATTCCGGGTGACCAGTCCAATATATGGGCGACTATATAAATATGAAGATCCCGATATTCCGGGTGACCAGTCCAATATATGGGCGACTATATAAATATGAAGATCCCGGTATTCCGGGTGACCAGTCCAATATACGGGCGACTATACAATATGGAAATTCCATGCCTAGAAGTATACGCACTAACTCTAATCCGTCCAAACCTTTATACTAAACCACGGGGATGGGTAGTTTGATTAGGCAAGGATAATTCGGACCTCGGATTCCCCTACTACTCGATCATGATCCCGGGAAGTGAAACGGTACATTTCACTTCCCCAGTTGTTGTTCCGTGGCCACAACGGAATAATCTCGAGTATCCGGACCCTTGTTTAACAAACTAATACAAACTATTACCTTCATCTACATATAACTTACAACATATATAACCTACTCATATTCACATATCCAATCTGTGCTTAACATCATACCTTTATACTCATGTACATCATATTCATTATACACACATGTTCGTTTCTATACCTTTACTATCTTATGAGGCAATCCTACCCGAGTATAACTCGCTGACGGACCTTCCTTTTCTTTCTCTATCCTTGGAATGTCCGTCAGATAAGAATGAGTATTACAGCGAAGATCAAGGTGTGAAGTCAACTTATGAAGACAGGACAATGGAAGATTAGATAGTTTTAATTTTTATTGTTGCCCACATGTTTAGGGCTTTTTGTTTCTCCTTTGATGTAGATAAACTACTTAGTTTATTTCACTATTTCCTTTGGGATGTAATAAAGTTTGGTTAATGGAAATAAAATGCCTTTCGCTTTTATTATTTTTATTTTGGTACACATCCTGCATATTAATTATTTATACGCTTAACGTAACTGTATTGAATAGACCACCTTCAATACAGTTAGGTTGCGGACCTTGCCACGTCTTCCTTCTCCTTCTTTTGGGAAGCGGGGCGTGACAGGTTTTTGTGGTGGCCCATGCAGGTCCTCTTGTGTACTAAAATAAAACCATTAACTGGTTTATTATATTTGTGAATCTTATCCATCTATACCGATATCATAGTTTTCCCTATGTCTCTTGTTCCTTCCTTGACATTCTGTACCTTGACCATGACATTTTCTTCTGGTCATGGCAAATCTTTCCATCAATTCATATCTTTCCTTCAACTTCCAAACTTTACCATCCGGAAGCAACTACCAGTTTTATAATTTCCAATTCCTTATACCTAACCCTTCAAGACTTTCCATGCATCAAGTGATTTCTTTCTTCCTTTGACCTACCTTATGAAATTTCGAGGACGAAATTATTTTAAGGAGGGTAGATTGTAACGACCATGTTTTCTAATACCTAATAAAACATATTTTATCTATATTTCTACTATCAAATAATTATTTACGTGTTTCTTTTATATAATAATAATTTTTAAAGTAGTGTTAATAATTTTTAAAGCAGTAAATGTGATTAAAGGAAATTTCTAAAATTATTTTTATAAGCTTAAAATGTTTTAGAAAGATTTTATAATACCTTAAAATAATCTACATATTTTTATCAATTAAAATAATTAATTCGTAATTTATTATAATAACTAGTTAACAATTTAGAAATAAATATAATAATTATTTTTAGCCCAAAACTATTTTTATATTAAAGATAATAATAAAATATATTTTCTGGAATTTTTCCATAATTTTCCCGTATTTTTAACTATTTTTACTAATTTTTTAAAGCCAAATCAATATTTTAAATAATCTGCTATTTTATTTATTTTATTAATTTTTATTTTTATATTTTTTAATCCTTTTAACCTGGACCGTTGGATCACGAGATCCAACGGCCCAGAGCTCGGCGGCGGCGCCTGATCCGCAACCACGGTCGCGAGCGAATGAGATCGCAACACGTGGCGTGGCTCAGGCGTGATCTGCGCCGTTGGATCTGATCCAACGGGCACGAAAAAGGCGGCGGCGGCAGCAATGATTGCGAAATCATTGCTGACGTGATTTTCTGGCGCGGATTTTTAGTTTTTTGGATTTTTCTTGTTATTTTTGAACCCTATAAATAGGCACCTTCAAACCTCATTTTCTCACAATTCAGAACTCCAAAAATTCTGAAAAAAATACCGGTGCCTTCGTATCGACGATGCCGACGCTACGGCTCCATCCAATCGCAGAGGAAAAATCGGGACGCGAAGTTTTTGAGGATTTAGTACGAGACTACGTTTCCAGCTCTTCGGCTTTCCGACTCAAACAAAAGGTAGGATCCGCCTCTCTCTCCTTTTCCTGTCACCTTCTTCTATCTCAATAACCTAGTTCCAAGTTCTAATTCTCAACCCCCATTTAAAATGGTGTTATAATATTTGAGCATACCCTTTTTCCTTGTACCCTTAATCATGATAATGTTAACCCATATTTTTAAAAAGGTGTTTAAATTTCATCTGTACATAAAATTATATTGCACACCCACAATACCTGGAATCTGATGTAACCCATGAATTGTCATTTCACCTCTGACATACCCTTTCTAAAATTCTAGTTTATGACAACATGACATATACAAAACATGATACGGTTAGGGTTAGAATGCGCGGACCTAGGTATGGAATACTTTATGAAGATCCCGATATTCCGGGTGACCAGTCCAATATATGGGCGACTATATAAATATGAAGATCCCGATATTCCGGGTGACCAGTCCAATATATGGGCGACTATATAAATATGAAGATCCCGGTATTCCGGATGACCAGTCCAATATACGGGCGACTATACAATATGGAAATTCCATGCCTAAAAGTATACGCACTAACTCTAATCCGTCCAAACCTTTATACTAAACCACGGGGATGGGTAGTTTGATTAGGCAAGGATAATTCAGACCTCGGATTCCCCTACTACTCGATCATGATCCCGGGAAGTGAAACGGTACATTTCACTTCCCCAGTTGTTGTTCCGTGGCCACAACGGAATAATCTCGAGTATCCGGACCCTTGTTTAACAAACTAATACAAACTATTACCTTCATCTACATATAACTTACAACATATATAACCTACTCATATTCACATATCCAATCTGTGCTTAACATCATACCTTTATACTCATGTACATCATATTCATTATACACACATGTTCGTTTCTATACCTTTACTATCTTATGAGGCAATCCTACCCGAGTATAACTCGCTGACGGACCTTCCTTTTCTTTCTCTATCCTTGGAATGTCCGTCAGATAAGAATGAGTATTACAGCGAAGATCAAGGTGTGAAGTCAACTTATGAAGACAGGACAATGGAAGATTAGATAGTTTTAATTTTTATTGTTGCCCACATGTTTAGGGCTTTTTGTTTCTCCTTTGATGTAGATAAACTACTTAGTTTATTTCACTATTTCCTTTGGGATGTAATAAAGTTTGGTTAATGGAAATAAAATACCTTTCGCTTTTATTATTTTTATTTTGGTACACATCCTGCATATTAATTATTTATACGCTTAACGTAACTGTATTGAATAGACCACCTTCAATACAGTTAGGTTGCGGACCTTGCCACGTCTTCCTTCTCCTTCTTTTGGGAAGCGGGGCGTGACAGGTTTTTGTGGTGGCCCATGCAGGTCCTCTTGTGTACTAAAATAAAACCATTAACTGGTTTATTATATTTGTGAATCTTATCCATCTATACCGATATCATAGTTTTCCCTATGTCTCTTGTTCCTTCCTTGACATTCTGTACCTTGACCATGACATTTTCTTCTGGTCATGGCAAATCTTTCCATCAATTCATATCTTTCCTTCAACTTCCAAACTTTACCATCCGGAAGCAACTACCAATTTTATAATTTCCAATTCCTTATACCTAACCCTTCAAGACTTTCCATGCATCAAGTGATTTCTTTCTTCCTTTGACCTACCTTATGAAATTTCGAGGATGAAATTATTTTAAGGAGGGTAGATTGTAACGACCATGTTTTCTAATACCTAATAAAACATATTTTATCTATATTTCTACTATCAAATAATTATTTACGTGTTTCTTTTATATAATAATAATTTTTAAAGTAGTGTTAATAATTTTTAAAGCAGTAAATATGATTAAAGGAAATTTCTAAAATTATTTTTATAAGCTTAAAATGTTTTAGAAAGATTTTATAATACCTTAAAATAATCTACATATTTTTATCAATTAAAATAATTAATTCGTAATTTATTATAATAACTAGTTAACAATTTAGAAATAAATATAATAATTATTTTTAGCCCAAAACTATTTTTATATTAAAGATAATAATAAAATATATTTTCTGGAATTTGTCCATATTTTCCCGTATTTTTAACTATTTTTACTAATTTTTTAAAGCCAAATCAATATTTTAAATAATCTGCTATTTTATTTATTTTATTAATTTTTATTTTTATATTTTTTAATCCTTTTAACCTGGACCGTTGGATCACGAGATCCAACGGCCCAGAGCTCGGCGGCGGCGCCTGATCCGCACCCACGGTCGCGAGCGAATGAGATCGCGACACGTGGCGTGGCTCAGGCGTGATCTGCGCCGTTGGATCTGATCCAACGGGCACGAAAAAGGCGGCGGCGGCAGCAATGATTGCGAAATCATTGCTGACGTGATTTTCTGGCGCGGATTTTTAGTTTTTTGGATTTTTCTTGTTATTTTTGAACCCTATAAATAGGCACCTTCAAACCTCATTTTCTCACAATTCAGAACTCCAAAAATTCTGAAAAAAATACCGGTGCCTTCGTATCGACGACGCCGACGCTACGGCTCCATCCAATCGCAGAGGAAAAATCGGGACGCGAAGTTATTGAGGATTTAGTACGAGACTACGTTTCCAGCTCTTCGGCTTTCCGACTCAAACAAAAGGTAGGATCCGCTTCTCTCTCCTTTTCCTGTCACCTTCTTCTATCTCAATAACCTAGTTCCAAGTTCTAATTCTCAACCCCCATTTAAAATGGTGTTATAATATTTGAGCATACCCTTTTTCCTTGTACCCTTAATCATGATAATGTTAACCCATATTTTTAAAAAGGTGTTTAAATTTCATCTGTACATAAAATTATATTGCACACCCACAATACCTGGAATCTGATGTAACCCATGAATTGTCATTTCACCTCTGACATACCCTTTCTAAAATTCTAGTTTATGACAACATGACATATACAAAACATGATACGGTTAGGGTTAGAATGCGCGGACCTAGGTATGGAATACTTTATGAAGATCCCGATATTCCGGGTGACCAGTCCAATATATGGGCGACTATATAAATATGAAGATCCCGATATTCCGGGTGACCAGTCCAATATATGGGCGACTATATAAATATGAAGATCCCGATATTCCGGGTGACCAGTCCAATATATGGGCGACTATATAAATATGAAGATCCCGGTATTCCGGGTGACCAGTCCAATATACGGGCGACTATACAATATGGAAATTCCATGCCTAGAAGTATACGCACTAACTCTAATCCGTCCAAACCTTTATACTAAACCACGGGGATGGGTAGTTTGATTAGGCAAGGATAATTCGGACCTCGGATTCCCCTACTACTCGATCATGATCCCGGGAAGTGAAACGGTACATTTCACTTCCCCAGTTGTTGTTCCGTGGCCACAACGGAATAATCTCGAGTATCCGGACCCTTGTTTAACAAACTAATACAAACTATTACCTTCATCTACATATAACTTACAACATATATAACCTACTCATATTCACATATCCAATCTGTGCTTAACATCATACCTTTATACTCATGTACATCATATTCATTATACACACATGTTCGTTTCTATACCTTTACTATCTTATGAGGCAATCCTACCCGAGTATAACTCGCTGACGGACCTTCCTTTTCTTTCTCTATCCTTGGAATGTCCGTCAGATAAGAATGAGTATTACAGCGAAGATCAAGGTGTGAAGTCAACTTATGAAGACAGGACAATGGAAGATTAGATAGTTTTAATTTTTATTGTTGCCCACATGTTTAGGGCTTTTTGTTTCTCCTTTGATGTAGATAAACTACTTAGTTTATTTCACTATTTCCTTTGGGATGTAATAAAGTTTGGTTAATGGAAATAAAATGCCTTTCGCTTTTATTATTTTTATTTTGGTACACATCCTGCATATTAATTATTTATACGCTTAACGTAACTGTATTGAATAGACCACCTTCAATACAGTTAGGTTGCGGACCTTGCCACGTCTTCCTTCTCCTTCTTTTGGGAAGCGGGGCGTGACAGGTTTTTGTGGTGGCCCATGCAGGTCCTCTTGTGTACTAAAATAAAACCATTAACTGGTTTATTATATTTGTGAATCTTATCCATCTATACCGATATCATAGTTTTCCCTATGTCTCTTGTTCCTTCCTTGACATTCTGTACCTTGACCATGACATTTTCTTCTGGTCATGGCAAATCTTTCCATCAATTCATATCTTTCCTTCAACTTCCAAACTTTACCATCCGGAAGCAACTACCAGTTTTATAATTTCCAATTCCTTATACCTAACCCTTCAAGACTTTCCATGCATCAAGTGATTTCTTTCTTCCTTTGACCTACCTTATGAAATTTCGAGGACGAAATTATTTTAAGGAGGGTAGATTGTAACGACCATGTTTTCTAATACCTAATAAAACATATTTTATCTATATTTCTACTATCAAATAATTATTTACGTGTTTCTTTTATATAATAATAATTTTTAAAGTAGTGTTAATAATTTTTAAAGCAGTAAATGTGATTAAAGGAAATTTCTAAAATTATTTTTATAAGCTTAAAATGTTTTAGAAAGATTTTATAATACCTTAAAATAATCTACATATTTTTATCAATTAAAATAATTAATTCGTAATTTATTATAATAACTAGTTAACAATTTAGAAATAAATATAATAATTATTTTTAGCCCAAAACTATTTTTATATTAAAGATAATAATAAAATATATTTTCTGGAATTTTTCCATAATTTTCCCGTATTTTTAACTATTTTTACTAATTTTTTAAAGCCAAATCAATATTTTAAATAATCTGCTATTTTATTTATTTTATTAATTTTTATTTTTATATTTTTTAATCCTTTTAACCTGGACCGTTGGATCACGAGATCCAACGGCCCAGAGCTCGGCGGCGGCGCCTGATCCGCAACCACGGTCGCGAGCGAATGAGATCGCAACACGTGGCGTGGCTCAGGCGTGATCTGCGCCGTTGGATCTGATCCAACGGGCACGAAAAAGGCGGCGGCGGCAGCAATGATTGCGAAATCATTGCTGACGTGATTTTCTGGCGCGGATTTTTAGTTTTTTGGATTTTTCTTGTTATTTTTGAACCCTATAAATAGGCACCTTCAAACCTCATTTTCTCACAATTCAGAACTCCAAAAATTCTGAAAAAAATACCGGTGCCTTCGTATCGACGATGCCGACGCTACGGCTCCATCCAATCGCAGAGGAAAAATCGGGACGCGAAGTTTTTGAGGATTTAGTACGAGACTACGTTTCCAGCTCTTCGGCTTTCCGACTCAAACAAAAGGTAGGATCCGCCTCTCTCTCCTTTTCCTGTCACCTTCTTCTATCTCAATAACCTAGTTCCAAGTTCTAATTCTCAACCCCCATTTAAAATGGTGTTATAATATTTGAGCATACCCTTTTTCCTTGTACCCTTAATCATGATAATGTTAACCCATATTTTTAAAAAGGTGTTTAAATTTCATCTGTACATAAAATTATATTGCACACCCACAATACCTGGAATCTGATGTAACCCATGAATTGTCATTTCACCTCTGACATACCCTTTCTAAAATTCTAGTTTATGACAACATGACATATACAAAACATGATACGGTTAGGGTTAGAATGCGCGGACCTAGGTATGGAATACTTTATGAAGATCCCGATATTCCGGGTGACCAGTCCAATATATGGGCGACTATATAAATATGAAGATCCCGATATTCCGGGTGACCAGTCCAATATATGGGCGACTATATAAATATGAAGATCCCGGTATTCCGGATGACCAGTCCAATATACGGGCGACTATACAATATGGAAATTCCATGCCTAAAAGTATACGCACTAACTCTAATCCGTCCAAACCTTTATACTAAACCACGGGGATGGGTAGTTTGATTAGGCAAGGATAATTCAGACCTCGGATTCCCCTACTACTCGATCATGATCCCGGGAAGTGAAACGGTACATTTCACTTCCCCAGTTGTTGTTCCGTGGCCACAACGGAATAATCTCGAGTATCCGGACCCTTGTTTAACAAACTAATACAAACTATTACCTTCATCTACATATAACTTACAACATATATAACCTACTCATATTCACATATCCAATCTGTGCTTAACATCATACCTTTATACTCATGTACATCATATTCATTATACACACATGTTCGTTTCTATACCTTTACTATCTTATGAGGCAATCCTACCCGAGTATAACTCGCTGACGGACCTTCCTTTTCTTTCTCTATCCTTGGAATGTCCGTCAGATAAGAATGAGTATTACAGCGAAGATCAAGGTGTGAAGTCAACTTATGAAGACAGGACAATGGAAGATTAGATAGTTTTAATTTTTATTGTTGCCCACATGTTTAGGGCTTTTTGTTTCTCCTTTGATGTAGATAAACTACTTAGTTTATTTCACTATTTCCTTTGGGATGTAATAAAGTTTGGTTAATGGAAATAAAATACCTTTCGCTTTTATTATTTTTATTTTGGTACACATCCTGCATATTAATTATTTATACGCTTAACGTAACTGTATTGAATAGACCACCTTCAATACAGTTAGGTTGCGGACCTTGCCACGTCTTCCTTCTCCTTCTTTTGGGAAGCGGGGCGTGACAGGTTTTTGTGGTGGCCCATGCAGGTCCTCTTGTGTACTAAAATAAAACCATTAACTGGTTTATTATATTTGTGAATCTTATCCATCTATACCGATATCATAGTTTTCCCTATGTCTCTTGTTCCTTCCTTGACATTCTGTACCTTGACCATGACATTTTCTTCTGGTCATGGCAAATCTTTCCATCAATTCATATCTTTCCTTCAACTTCCAAACTTTACCATCCGGAAGCAACTACCAATTTTATAATTTCCAATTCCTTATACCTAACCCTTCAAGACTTTCCATGCATCAAGTGATTTCTTTCTTCCTTTGACCTACCTTATGAAATTTCGAGGATGAAATTATTTTAAGGAGGGTAGATTGTAACGACCATGTTTTCTAATACCTAATAAAACATATTTTATCTATATTTCTACTATCAAATAATTATTTACGTGTTTCTTTTATATAATAATAATTTTTAAAGTAGTGTTAATAATTTTTAAAGCAGTAAATATGATTAAAGGAAATTTCTAAAATTATTTTTATAAGCTTAAAATGTTTTAGAAAGATTTTATAATACCTTAAAATAATCTACATATTTTTATCAATTAAAATAATTAATTCGTAATTTATTATAATAACTAGTTAACAATTTAGAAATAAATATAATAATTATTTTTAGCCCAAAACTATTTTTATATTAAAGATAATAATAAAATATATTTTCTGGAATTTGTCCATATTTTCCCGTATTTTTAACTATTTTTACTAATTTTTTAAAGCCAAATCAATATTTTAAATAATCTGCTATTTTATTTATTTTATTAATTTTTATTTTTATATTTTTTAATCCTTTTAACCTGGACCGTTGGATCACGAGATCCAACGGCCCAGAGCTCGGCGGCGGCGCCTGATCCGCACCCACGGTCGCGAGCGAATGAGATCGCGACACGTGGCGTGGCTCAGGCGTGATCTGCGCCGTTGGATCTGATCCAACGGGCACGAAAAAGGCGGCGGCGGCAGCAATGATTGCGAAATCATTGCTGACGTGATTTTCTGGCGCGGATTTTTAGTTTTTTGGATTTTTCTTGTTATTTTTGAACCCTATAAATAGGCACCTTCAAACCTCATTTTCTCACAATTCAGAACTCCAAAAATTCTGAAAAAAATACCGGTGCCTTCGTATCGACGACGCCGACGCTACGGCTCCATCCAATCGCAGAGGAAAAATCGGGACGCGAAGTTATTGAGGATTTAGTACGAGACTACGTTTCCAGCTCTTCGGCTTTCCGACTCAAACAAAAGGTAGGATCCGCCTCTCTCTCCTTTTCCTGTCACCTTCTTCTATCTCAATAACCTAGTTCCAAGTTCTAATTCTCAACCCCCATTTAAAATGGTGTTATAATATTTGAGCATACCCTTTTTCCTTGTACCCTTAATCATGATAATGTTAACCCATATTTTTAAAAAGGTGTTTAAATTTCATCTGTACATAAAATTATATTGCACACCCACAATACCTGGAATCTGATGTAACCCATGAATTGTCATTTCACCTCTGACATACCCTTTCTAAAATTCTAGTTTATGACAACATGACATATACAAAACATGATACGGTTAGGGTTAGAATGCGCGGACCTAGGTATGGAATACTTTATGAAGATCCCGATATTCCGGGTGACCAGTCCAATATATGGGCGACTATATAAATATGAAGATCCCGATATTCCGGGTGACCAGTCCAATATATGGGCGACTATATAAATATGAAGATCCCGATATTCCGGGTGACCAGTCCAATATATGGGCGACTATATAAATATGAAGATCCCGGTATTCCGGGTGACCAGTCCAATATACGGGCGACTATACAATATGGAAATTCCATGCCTAGAAGTATACGCACTAACTCTAATCCGTCCAAACCTTTATACTAAACCACGGGGATGGGTAGTTTGATTAGGCAAGGATAATTCGGACCTCGGATTCCCCTACTACTCGATCATGATCCCGGGAAGTGAAACGGTACATTTCACTTCCCCAGTTGTTGTTCCGTGGCCACAACGGAATAATCTCGAGTATCCGGACCCTTGTTTAACAAACTAATACAAACTATTACCTTCATCTACATATAACTTACAACATATATAACCTACTCATATTCACATATCCAATCTGTACTTAACATCATACCTTTATACTCATGTACATCATATTCATTATACACACATGTTCGTTTCTATACCTTTACTATCTTATGAGGCAATCCTACCCGAGTATAACTCGCTGACGGACCTTCCTTTTCTTTCTCTATCCTTGGAATGTCCGTCAGATAAGAATGAGTATTACAGCGAAGATCAAGGTGTGAAGTCAACTTATGAAGACAGGACAATGGAAAATTAGATAGTTTTAATTTTTATTGTTGCCCACATGTTTAGGGCTTTTTGTTTCTCCTTTGATGTAGATAAACTACTTAGTTTATTTCACTATTTCCTTTGGGATGTAATAAAGTTTGGTTAATGGAAATAAAATGCCTTTCGCTTTTATTATTTTTATTTTGGTACACATCCTGCATATTAATTATTTATACGCTTAACGTAACTGTATTGAATAGACCACCTTCAATACAGTTAGGTTGCGGACCTTGCCACGTCTTCCTTCTCCTTCTTTTGGGAAGCGGGGCGTGACAGGTTTTTGTGGTGGCCCATGCAGGTCCTCTTGTGTACTAAAATAAAACCATTAACTGGTTTATTATATTTGTGAATCTTATCCATCTATACCGATATCATAGTTTTCCCTATGTCTCTTGTTCCTTCCTTGACATTCTGTACCTTGACCATGACATTTTCTTCTGGTCATGGCAAATCTTTCCATCAATTCATATCTTTCCTTCAACTTCCAAACTTTACCATCCGGAAGCAACTACCAATTTTATAATTTCCAATTCCTTATACCTAACCCTTCAAGACTTTCCATGCATCAAGTGATTTCTTTCTTCCTTTGACCTACCTTATGAAATTTCGAGGACGAAATTATTTTAAGGAGGGTAGATTGTAACGACCATGTTTTCTAATACCTAATAAAACATATTTTATCTATATTTCTACTATCAAATAATTATTTACGTGTTTCTTTTATATAATAATAATTTTTAAAGTAGTGTTAATAATTTTTAAAGCAGTAAATGTGATTAAAGGAAATTTCTAAAATTATTTTTATAAGCTTAAAATGTTTTAGAAAGATTTTATAATACCTTAAAATAATCTACATATTTTTATCAATTAAAATAATTAATTCGTAATTTATTATAATAACTAGTTAACAATTTAGAAATAAATATAATAATTATTTTTAGCCCAAAACTATTTTTATATTAAAGATAATAATAAAATATATTTTCTGGAATTTTTCCATAATTTTCCCGTATTTTTAACTATTTTTACTAATTTTTTAAAGCCAAATCAATATTTTAAATAATCTGCTATTTTATTTATTTTATTAATTTTTATTTTTATATTTTTTAATCCTTTTAACCTGGACCGTTGGATCACGAGATCCAACGGCCCAGAGCTCGGCGGCGGCGCCTGATCCGCACCCACGGTCGCGAGCGAATGAGATCGCGACACGTGGCGTGGCTCAGGCGTGATCTGCACCGTTGGATCTGATCCAACGGGCACGAAAAAGGCGGCGGCGGCAGCAATGATTGCGAAATCATTGCTGACGTGATTTTCTGGCGCGGATTTTTAGTTTTTTGGATTTTTCTTGTTATTTTTGAACCCTATAAATAGGCACCTTCAAACCTCATTTTCTCACAATTCAGAACTCCAAAAATTCTGAAAAAAATACCGGTGCCTTCGTATCGACGACGCCGACGCTACGGTTCCATCCAATCGCAGAGAAAAAATCGGGACGCGAAGTTTTTGAGGATTTAGTACGAGACTACGTTTCCAGCTCTTCGGCTTTCCGACTCAAACAAAAGGTAGGATCCGCCTCTCTCTCCTTTTCCTGTCACCTTCTTCTATCTCAATAACCAAGTTCCAAGTTCTAATTCTCAACCCCCATTTAAAATGGTGTTATAATATTTGAGCATACCCTTTTTCCTTGTACCCTTAATCATGATAATGTTAACCCATATTTTTAAAAAGGTGTTTAAATTTCATCTGTACATAAAATTATATTGCACACCCACAATACCTGGAATCTGATGTAACCCATGAATTGTCATTTCACCTCTGACATACCCTTTCTAAAATTCTAGTTTATGACAACATGACATATACAAAACATGATACGGTTAGGGTTAGAATGCGCGGACCTAGGTATGGAATACTTTATGAAGATCCCGATATTCCGGGTGACCAGTCCAATATATGGGCGACTATATAAATATGAAGATCCCGATATTCCGGGTGACCAGTCCAATATATGGGCGACTATATAAATATGAAGATCCCGATATTCCGGGTGACCAGTCCAATATATGGGCGACTATATAAATATGAAGATCCCGGTATTCCGGATGACCAGTCCAATATACGGGCGACTATACAATATGGAAATTCCATGCCTAGAAGTATACGCACTAACTCTAATCCGTCCAAACCTTTATACTAAACCACGGGGATGGGTAGTTTGATTAGGCAAGGATAATTCGGACCTCGGATTCCCCTACTACTCGATCATGATCCCGGGAAGTGAAACGGTACATTTCACTTCCCCAGTTGTTGTTCCGTGGCCACAACGGAATAATCTCGAGTATCCGGACCCTTGTTTAACAAACTAATACAAACTATTACCTTCATCTACATATAACTTACAACATATATAACCTACTCATATTCACATATCCAATCTGTGCTTAACATCATACCTTTATACTCATGTACATCATATTCATTATACACACATGTTCGTTTCTATACCTTTACTATCTTATGAGGCAATCCTACCCGAGTATAACTCGCTGACGGACCTTCCTTTTCTTTCTCTATCCTTGGAATGTCCGTCAGATAAGAATGAGTATTACAGCGAAGATCAAGGTGTGAAGTCAACTTATGAAGACAGGACAATGGAAGATTAGATAGTTTTAATTTTTATTGTTGCCCACATGTTTAGGGCTTTTTGTTTCTCCTTTGATGTAGATAACTACTTAGTTTATTTCACTATTTCCTTTGGGATGTAATAAAGTTTGGTTAATGGAAATAAAATGCCTTTCGCTTTTATTATTTTTATTTTGGTACACATCCTGCATATTAATTATTTATACGCTTAACGTAACTGTATTGAATAGACCACCTTCAATACAGTTAGGTTGCGGACCTTGCCACGTCTTCCTTCTCCTTCTTTTGGGAAGCGGGGCGTGACAGGTTTTTGTGGTGGTCCATGCAGGTCCTCTTGTGTACTAAAATAAAACCATTAACTGGTTTATTATATTTGTGAATCTTATCCATCTATACCGATATCATAGTTTTCCCTATGTCTCCTGTTCCTTCCTTGACATTCTGTACCTTGACCATGACATTTTCTTCTGGTCATGGCAAATCTTTCCATCAATTCATATCTTTCCTTCAACTTCCAAACTTTACCATCCGGAAGCAACTACCAATTTTATAATTTCCAATTCCTTATACCTAACCCTTCAAGACTTTCCATGCATCAAGTGATTTCTTTCTTCCTTTGACCTACCTTATGAAATTTCGAGGACGAAATTATTTTAAGGAGGGTAGATTGTAACGACCATGTTTTCTAATACCTAATAAAACATATTTTATCTATATTTCTACTATCAAATAATTATTTACGTGTTTCTTTTATATAATAATAATTTTTAAAGTAGTGTTAATAATTTTTAAAGCAGTAAATGTGATTAAAGGAAATTTCTAAAATTATTTTTATAAGCTTAAAATGTTTTAGAAAGATTTTATAATACCTTAAAATAATCTACATATTTTTATCAATTAAAATAATTAATTCGTAATTTATTATAATAACTAGTTAACAATTTAGAAATAAATATAATAATTATTTTTAGCCCAAAACTATTTTTATATTAAAGATAATAATAAAATATATTTTCTGGAATTTTTCCATAATTTTCCCGTATTTTTAGCTATTTTTACTAATTTTTTAAAGCCAAATCAATATTTTAAATAATCTGCTATTTTATTTATTTTATTAATTTTTATTTTTATATTTTTTAATCCTTTTAACCTGGACCGTTGGATCACGAGATCCAACGGCCCAGAGCTCGGCGGCGGCGCCTGATCCGCACCCACGGTCGCGATCGAATGAAATCGCGACACGTGGCGTGGCTCAGGCGTGATCTGCGCCGTTGGATCTGATCCAACGGGCACGAAAAAGGAGGCGGCGGCAGCAATGATTGCGAAATCATTGCTGACGTGATTTTCTGGCGCGGATTTTTAGTTTTTTGGATTTTTCTTGTTATTTTTGAACCCTATAAATAGGCACCTTCAAACCTCATTTTCTCACAATTCATAACTCCAAAAATTCTAAAAAAAATACCGGTGCTTTCGTATCGACGACGCCGACGCTACGGCTCCATCCAATCACAGAGGAAAAATCGGGACGCGAAGTTATTGAGGATTTAGTATGAGACTACGTTTCCAGCTCTTCGGCTTTCCGACTCAAACAAAAGGTAGGATCCGCCTCTCTCTCCTTTTCCTGTCACCTTCTTCTATCTCAATAACCTAGTTCCAAGTTCTAATTCTCAACCCCCATTTAAAATGGTGTTATAATATTTGAGCATACCCTTTTTCCTTGTACCCTTAATCATGATAATGTTAACCCATATTTTTAAAAAGGTGTTTAAATTTCATCTGTACATAAAATTATATTGCACACCCACAATACCTGGAATCTGATGTAACCCATGAATTGTCATTTCACCTCTGACATACCCTTTCTAAAATTCTAGTTTATGACAACATGACATATACAAAACATGATACGGCTAGGGTTAGAATGCGCGGACCTAGGTATGGAATACTTTATGAAGATCCCGATATTCCGGGTGACCAGTCCAATATATGGGCGACTATATAAATATGAAGATCCCGATATTCCGGGTGACCAGTCCAATATATGGGCGACTATATAAATATGAAGATCCCGGTATTCCGGGTGACCAGTCCAATATACGGGCGACTATACAATATGGAAATTCCATGCCTAGAAGTATACGCACTAACTCTAATCCGTCCAAACCTTTATACTAAACCACGGGGATGGGTAATTTGATTAGGCAAGGATAATTCGGACCTCGGATTCCCCTACTACTCGATCATGATCCCGGGAAGTGAAACGATACATTTCACTTCCCCAGTTGTTGTTCCGTGGCCACAACGGAATAATCTCGAGTATCCGGACCCTTGTTTAACAAACTACTACAAACTATTACCTTCATCTACATATAACTTACAACATATATAACCTACTCATATTCACATATCCAATCTGTGCTTAACATCATACCTTTATACTCATGTACATCATATTCATTATACACACATGTTCGTTTCTATACCTTTACTATCTTATGAGGCAATCCTACCCGAGTATAACTCGCTGACGGACCTTCCTTTTCTTTCTCTATCCTTGGAATGTCCGTCAGATAAGAATGAGTATTACAGCGAAGATCAAGGTGTGAAGTCAACTTATGAAGACAGGACAATGGAAGATTAGATAGTTTTAATTTTTATTGTTGCCCACATGTTTAGGGCTTTTTGTTTCTCCTTTGATGTAGATAAACTACTTAGTTTATTTCACTATTTCCTTTGGGATGTAATAAAGTTTGGTTAATGGAAATAAAATACCTTTCGCTTTTATTATTTTTATTTTGGTACACATCCTGCATATTAATTATTTATACGCTTAACGTAACTGTATTGAATAGACCACCTTCAATACAGTTAGGTTGCGGACCTTGCCACGTCTTCCTTCTCCTTCTTTTGGGAAGCGGGGCGTGACAGGTTTTTGTGGTGGCCCATGCAGGTCCTCTTGTGTACTAAAATAAAACCATTAACTGGTTTATTATATTTGTGAATCTTATCCATCTATACCGATATCATAGTTTTCCCTATGTCTCTTGTTCCTTCCTTGACATTCTGTACCTTGACCATGACATTTTCTTCTGGTCATGGCAAATCTTTCCATCAATTCATATCTTTCCTTCAACTTCCAAACTTTACCATCCGGAAGCAACTACCAATTTTATAATTTCCAATTCCTTATACCTAACCCTTCAAGACTTTCCATGCATCAAGTGATTTCTTTCTTCCTTTGACCTACCTTATGAAATTTCGAGGATGAAATTATTTTAAGGAGGGTAGATTGTAACGACCATGTTTTCTAATACCTAATAAAACATATTTTATCTATATTTCTACTATCAAATAATTATTTACGTGTTTCTTTTATATAATAATAATTTTTAAAGTAGTGTTAATAATTTTTAAAGCAGTAAATATGATTAAAGGAAATTTCTAAAATTATTTTTATAAGCTTAAAATGTTTTAGAAAGATTTTATAATACCTTAAAATAATCTACATATTTTTATCAATTAAAATAATTAATTCGTAATTTATTATAATAACTAGTTAACAATTTAGAAATAAATATAATAATTATTTTTAGCCCAAAACTATTTTTATATTAAAGATAATAATAAAATATATTTTCTGGAATTTGTCCATATTTTCCCGTATTTTTAACTATTTTTACTAATTTTTTAAAGCCAAATCAATATTTTAAATAATCTGCTATTTTATTTATTTTATTAATTTTTATTTTTATATTTTTTAATCCTTTTAACCTGGACCGTTGGATCACGAGATCCAACGGCCCAGAGCTCGGCGGCGGCGCCTGATCCGCACCCACGGTCGCGAGCGAATGAGATCGCGACACGTGGCGTGGCTCAGGCGTGATCTGCGCCGTTGGATCTGATCCAACGGGCACGAAAAAGGCGGCGGCGGCAGCAATGATTGCGAAATCATTGCTGACGTGATTTTCTGGCGCGGATTTTTAGTTTTTTGGATTTTTCTTGTTATTTTTGAACCCTATAAATAGGCACCTTCAAACCTCATTTTCTCACAATTCAGAACTCCAAAAATTCTGAAAAAAATACCGGTGCCTTCGTATCGACGACGCCGACGCTACGGCTCCATCCAATCGCAGAGGAAAAATCGGGACGCGAAGTTATTGAGGATTTAGTACGAGACTACGTTTCCAGCTCTTCGGCTTTCCGACTCAAACAAAAGGTAGGATCCGCCTCTCTCTCCTTTTCCTGTCACCTTCTTCTATCTCAATAACCTAGTTCCAAGTTCTAATTCTCAACCCCCATTTAAAATGGTGTTATAATATTTGAGCATACCCTTTTTCCTTGTACCCTTAATCATGATAATGTTAACCCATATTTTTAAAAAGGTGTTTAAATTTCATCTGTACATAAAATTATATTGCACACCCACAATACCTGGAATCTGATGTAACCCATGAATTGTCATTTCACCTCTGACATACCCTTTCTAAAATTCTAGTTTATGACAACATGACATATACAAAACATGATACGGTTAGGGTTAGAATGCGCGGACCTAGGTATGGAATACTTTATGAAGATCCCGATATTCCGGGTGACCAGTCCAATATATGGGCGACTATATAAATATGAAGATCCCGATATTCCGGGTGACCAGTCCAATATATGGGCGACTATATAAATATGAAGATCCCGATATTCCGGGTGACCAGTCCAATATATGGGCGACTATATAAATATGAAGATCCCGGTATTCCGGGTGACCATTCCAATATACGGGCGACTATACAATATGGAAATTCCATGCCTAGAAGTATACGCACTAACTCTAATCCGTCCAAACCTTTATACTAAACCACGGGGATGGGTAGTTTGATTAGGCAAGGATAATTCGGACCTCGGATTCCCCTACTACTCGATCATGATCCCGGGAAGTGAAACGGTACATTTCACTTCCCCAGTTGTTGTTCCGTGGCCACAACGGAATAATCTCGAGTATCCGGACCCTTGTTTAACAAACTAATACAAACTATTACCTTCATCTACATATAACTTACAACATATATAACCTACTCATATTCACATATCCAATCTGTGCTTAACATCATACCTTTATACTCATGTACATCATATTCATTATACACACATGTTCGTTTCTATACCTTTACTATCTTATGAGGCAATCCTACCCGAGTATAACTCGCTGACGGACCTTCCTTTTCTTTCTCTATCCTTGGAATGTCCGTCAGATAAGAATGAGTATTACAGCGAAGATCAAGGTGTGAAGTCAACTTATGAAGACAGGACAATGGAAGATTAGATAGTTTTAATTTTTATTGTTGCCCACATGTTTAGGGCTTTTTGTTTCTCCTTTGATGTAGATAAACTACTTAGTTTATTTCACTATTTCCTTTGGGATGTAATAAAGTTTGGTTAATGGAAATAAAATGCCTTTCGCTTTTATTATTTTTATTTTGGTACACATCCTGCATATTAATTATTTATACGCTTAACGTAACTGTATTGAATAGACCACCTTCAATACAGTTAGGTTGCGGACCTTGCCACGTCTTCCTTCTCCTTCTTTTGGGAAGCGGGGCGTGACAGGTTTTTGTGGTGGCCCATGCAGGTCCTCTTGTGTACTAAAATAAAACCATTAACTGGTTTATTATATTTGTGAATCTTATCCATCTATACCGATATCATAGTTTTCCCTATGTCTCTTGTTCCTTCCTTGACATTCTGTACCTTGACCATGACATTTTCTTCTGGTCATGGCAAATCTTTCCATCAATTCATATCTTTCCTTCAACTTCCAAACTTTACCATCCGGAAGCAACTACCAGTTTTATAATTTCCAATTCCTTATACCTAACCCTTCAAGACTTTCCATGCATCAAGTGATTTCTTTCTTCCTTTGACCTACCTTATGAAATTTCGAGGACGAAATTATTTTAAGGAGGGTAGATTGTAACGACCATGTTTTCTAATACCTAATAAAACATATTTTATCTATATTTCTACTATCAAATAATTATTTACGTGTTTCTTTTATATAATAATAATTTTTAAAGTAGTGTTAATAATTTTTAAAGCAGTAAATGTGATTAAAGGAAATTTCTAAAATTATTTTTATAAGCTTAAAATGTTTTAGAAAGATTTTATAATACCTTAAAATAATCTACATATTTTTATCAATTAAAATAATTAATTCGTAATTTATTATAATAACTAGTTAACAATTTAGAAATAAATATAATAATTATTTTTAGCCCAAAACTATTTTTATATTAAAGATAATAATAAAATATATTTTCTGGAATTTTTCCATAATTTTCCCGTATTTTTAACTATTTTTACTAATTTTTTAAAGCCAAATCAATATTTTAAATAATCTGCTATTTTATTTATTTTATTAATTTTTATTTTTATATTTTTTAATCCTTTTAACCTGGACCGTTGGATCACGAGATCCAACGGCCCAGAGCTCGGCGGCGGCGCCTGATCCGCAACCACGGTCGCGAGCGAATGAGATCGCAACACGTGGCGTGGCTCAGGCGTGATCTGCGCCGTTGGATCTGATCCAACGGGCACGAAAAAGGCGGCGGCGGCAACAATGATTGCGAAATCATTGCTGACGTGATTTTCTGGCGCGGATTTTTAGTTTTTTGGATTTTTCTTGTTATTTTTGAACCCTATAAATAGGCACCTTCAAACCTCATTTTCTCACAATTCAGAACTCCAAAAATTCTGAAAAAAATACCGGTGCCTTCGTATCGACGATGCCGACGCTACGGCTCCATCCAATCGCAGAGGAAAAATCGGGACGCGAAGTTTTTGAGGATTTAGTACGAGACTACGTTTCCAGCTCTTCGGCTTTCCGACTCAAACAAAAGGTAGGATCCGCCTCTCTCTCCTTTTCCTGTCACCTTCTTCTATCTCAATAACCTAGTTCCAAGTTCTAATTCTCAACCCCCATTTAAAATGGTGTTATAATATTTGAGCATACCCTTTTTCCTTGTACCCTTAATCATGATAATGTTAACCCATATTTTTAAAAAGGTGTTTAAATTTCATCTGTACATAAAATTATATTGCACACCCACAATACCTGGAATCTGATGTAACCCATGAATTGTCATTTCACCTCTGACATACCCTTTCTAAAATTCTAGTTTATGACAACATGACATATACAAAACATGATACGGTTAGGGTTAGAATGCGCGGACCTAGGTATGGAATACTTTATGAAGATCCCGATATTCCGGGTGACCAGTCCAATATATGGGCGACTATATAAATATGAAGATCCCGATATTCCGGGTGACCAGTCCAATATATGGGCGACTATATAAATATGAAGATCCCGGTATTCCGGATGACCAGTCCAATATACGGGCGACTATACAATATGGAAATTCCATGCCTAAAAGTATACGCACTAACTCTAATCCGTCCAAACCTTTATACTAAACCACGGGGATGGGTAGTTTGATTAGGCAAGGATAATTCAGACCTCGGATTCCCCTACTACTCGATCATGATCCCGGGAAGTGAAACGGTACATTTCACTTCCCCAGTTGTTGTTCCGTGGCCACAACGGAATAATCTCGAGTATCCGGACCCTTGTTTAACAAACTAATACAAACTATTACCTTCATCTACATATAACTTACAACATATATAACCTACTCATATTCACATATCCAATCTGTGCTTAACATCATACCTTTATACTCATGTACATCATATTCATTATACACACATGTTCGTTTCTATACCTTTACTATCTTATGAGGCAATCCTACCCGAGTATAACTCGCTGACGGACCTTCCTTTTCTTTCTCTATCCTTGGAATGTCCGTCAGATAAGAATGAGTATTACAGCGAAGATCAAGGTGTGAAGTCAACTTATGAAGACAGGACAATGGAAGATTAGATAGTTTTAATTTTTATTGTTGCCCACATGTTTAGGGCTTTTTGTTTCTCCTTTGATGTAGATAAACTACTTAGTTTATTTCACTATTTCCTTTGGGATGTAATAAAGTTTGGTTAATGGAAATAAAATACCTTTCGCTTTTATTATTTTTATTTTGGTACACATCCTGCATATTAATTATTTATACGCTTAACGTAACTGTATTGAATAGACCACCTTCAATACAGTTAGGTTGCGGACCTTGCCACGTCTTCCTTCTCCTTCTTTTGGGAAGCGGGGCGTGACAGGTTTTTGTGGTGGCCCATGCAGGTCCTCTTGTGTACTAAAATAAAACCATTAACTGGTTTATTATATTTGTGAATCTTATCCATCTATACCGATATCATAGTTTTCCCTATGTCTCTTGTTCCTTCCTTGACATTCTGTACCTTGACCATGACATTTTCTTCTGGTCATGGCAAATCTTTCCATCAATTCATATCTTTCCTTCAACTTCCAAACTTTACCATCCGGAAGCAACTACCAATTTTATAATTTCCAATTCCTTATACCTAACCCTTCAAGACTTTCCATGCATCAAGTGATTTCTTTCTTCCTTTGACCTACCTTATGAAATTTCGAGGATGAAATTATTTTAAGGAGGGTAGATTGTAACGACCATGTTTTCTAATACCTAATAAAACATATTTTATCTATATTTCTACTATCAAATAATTATTTACGTGTTTCTTTTATATAATAATAATTTTTAAAGTAGTGTTAATAATTTTTAAAGCAGTAAATATGATTAAAGGAAATTTCTAAAATTATTTTTATAAGCTTAAAATGTTTTAGAAAGATTTTATAATACCTTAAAATAATCTACATATTTTTATCAATTAAAATAATTAATTCGTAATTTATTATAATAACTAGTTAACAATTTAGAAATAAATATAATAATTATTTTTAGCCCAAAACTATTTTTATATTAAAGATAATAATAAAATATATTTTCTGGAATTTGTCCATATTTTCCCGTATTTTTAACTATTTTTACTAATTTTTTAAAGCCAAATCAATATTTTAAATAATCTGCTATTTTATTTATTTTATTAATTTTTATTTTTATATTTTTTAATCCTTTTAACCTGGACCGTTGGATCACGAGATCCAACGGCCCAGAGCTCGGCGGCGGCGCCTGATCCGCACCCACGGTCGCGAGCGAATGAGATCGCGACACGTGGCGTGGCTCAGGCGTGATCTGCGCCGTTGGATCTGATCCAACGGGCACGAAAAAGGCGGCGGCGGCAGCAATGATTGCGAAATCATTGCTGACGTGATTTTCTGGCGCGGATTTTTAGTTTTTTGGATTTTTCTTGTTATTTTTGAACCCTATAAATAGGCACCTTCAAACCTCATTTTCTCACAATTCAGAACTCCAAAAATTCTGAAAAAAATACCGGTGCCTTCGTATCGACGACGCCGACGCTACGGCTCCATCCAATCGCAGAGGAAAAATCGGGACGCGAAGTTATTGAGGATTTAGTACGAGACTACGTTTCCAGCTCTTCGGCTTTCCGACTCAAACAAAAGGTAGGATCCGCCTCTCTCCTTTTCCTGTCACCTTCTTCTATCTCAATAACCTAGTTCCAAGTTCTAATTCTCAACCCCCATTTAAAATGGTGTTATAATATTTGAGCATACCCTTTTTCCTTGTACCCTTAATCATGATAATGTTAACCCATATTTTTAAAAAGGTGTTTAAATTTCATCTGTACATAAAATTATATTGCACACCCACAATACCTGGAATCTGATGTAACCCATGAATTGTCATTTCACCTCTGACATACCTTTTCTAAAATTCTAGTTTATGACAACATGACATATACAAAACATGATACGGTTAGGGTTAGAATGCGCGGACCTAGGTATGGAATACTTTATGAAGATCCCGATATTCCGGGTGACCAGTCCAATATATGGGCGACTATATAAATATGAAGATCCCGATATTCCGGGTGACCAGTCCAATATATGGGCGACTATATAAATATGAAGATCCCGATATTCCGGGTGACCAGTCCAATATATGGGCGACTATATAAATATGAAGATCCCAGTATTCCGGGTGACTAGTCCAATATACGGGCGACTATACAATATGGAAATTCCATGCCTAGAAGTATACGCACTAACTCTAATCCGTCCAAACCTTTATACTAAACCACGGGGATGGGTAGTTTGATTAGGCAAGGATAATTCGGACCTCGGATTCCCCTACTACTCGATCATGATCCCGGGAAGTGAAACGGTACATTTCACTTCCCCAGTTGTTGTTCCGTGGCCACAACGGAATAATCTCGAGTATCCGGACCCTTGTTTAACAAACTAATACAAACTATTACCTTCATCTACATATAACTTACAACATATATAACCTACTCATATTCACATATCCAATCTGTACTTAACATCATACCTTTATACTCATGTACATCATATTCATTATACACACATGTTCGTTTCTATACCTTTACTATCTTATGAGGCAATCCTACCCGAGTATAACTCGCTGACGGACCTTCCTTTTCTTTCTCTATCCTTGGAATGTCCGTCAGATAAGAATGAGTATTACAGCGAAGATCAAGGTGTGAAGTCAACTTATGAAGACAGGACAATGGAAAATTAGATAGTTTTAATTTTTATTGTTGCCCACATGTTTAGGGCTTTTTGTTTCTCCTTTGATGTAGATAAACTACTTAGTTTATTTCACTATTTCCTTTGGGATGTAATAAAGTTTGGTTAATGGAAATAAAATGCCTTTCGCTTTTATTATTTTTATTTTGGTACACATCCTGCATATTAATTATTTATACGCTTAACGTAACTGTATTGAATAGACCACCTTCAATACAGTTAGGTTGCGGACCTTGCCACGTCTTCCTTCTCCTTCTTTTGGGAAGCGGGGCGTGACAGGTTTTTGTGGTGGCCCATGCAGGTCCTCTTGTGTACTAAAATAAAACCATTAACTGGTTTATTATATTTGTGAATCTTATCCATCTATACCGATATCATAGTTTTCCCTATGTCTCTTGTTCCTTCCTTGACATTCTGTACCTTGACCATGACATTTTCTTCTGGTCATGGCAAATCTTTCCATCAATTCATATCTTTCCTTCAACTTCCAAACTTTACCATCCGGAAGCAACTACCAATTTTATAATTTCCAATTCCTTATACCTAACCCTTCAAGACTTTCCATGCATCAAGTGATTTCTTTCTTCCTTTGACCTACCTTATGAAATTTCGAGGACGAAATTATTTTAAGGAGGGTAGATTGTAACGACCATGTTTTCTAATACCTAATAAAACATATTTTATCTATATTTCTACTATCAAATAATTATTTACGTGTTTCTTTTATATAATAATAATTTTTAAAGTAGTGTTAATAATTTTTAAAGCAGTAAATGTGATTAAAGGAAATTTCTAAAATTATTTTTATAAGCTTAAAATGTTTTAGAAAGATTTTATAATACCTTAAAATAATCTACATATTTTTATCAATTAAAATAATTAATTCGTAATTTATTATAATAACTAGTTAACAATTTAGAAATAAATATAATAATTATTTTTAGCCCAAAACTATTTTTATATTAAAGATAATAATAAAATATATTTTCTGGAATTTTTCCATAATTTTCCCGTATTTTTAACTATTTTTACTAATTTTTTAAAGCCAAATCAATATTTTAAATAATCTGCTATTTTATTTATTTTATTAATTTTTATTTTTATATTTTTTAATCCTTTTAACCTGGACCGTTGGATCACGAGATCCAACGGCCCAGAGCTCGGCGGCGGCGCCTGATCCGCACCCACGGTCGCGAGCGAATGAGATCGCGACACGTGGCGTGGCTCAGGCGTGATCTGCACCGTTGGATCTGATCCAACGGGCACGAAAAAGGCGGCGGCGGCAGCAATGATTGCGAAATCATTGCTGACGTGATTTTCTGGCGCGGATTTTTAGTTTTTTGGATTTTTCTTGTTATTTTTGAACCCTATAAATAGGCACCTTCAAACCTCATTTTCTCACAATTCAGAACTCCAAAAATTCTGAAAAAAATACCGGTGCCTTCGTATCGACGACGCCGACGCTACGGCTCCATCCAATCGCAGAGGAAAAATCGGGACGCGAAGTTTTTGAGGATTTAGTACGAGACTACGTTTCCAGCTCTTCGGCTTTCCGACTCAAACAAAAGGTAGGATCCGCCTCTCTCTCCTTTTCCTGTCACCTTCTTCTATCTCAATAACCAAGTTCCAAGTTCTAATTCTCAACCCCCATTTAAAATGGTGTTATAATATTTGAGCATACCCTTTTTCCTTGTACCCTTAATCATGATAATGTTAACCCATATTTTTAAAAAGGTGTTTAAATTTCATCTGTACATAAAATTATATTGCACACCCACAATACCTGGAATCTGATGTAACCCATGAATTGTCATTTCACCTCTGACATACCCTTTCTAAAATTCTAGTTTATGACAACATGACATATACAAAACATGATACGGTTAGGGTTAGAATGCGCGGACCTAGGTATGGAATACTTTATGAAGATCCCGATATTCCGGGTGACCAGTCCAATATATGGGCGACTATATAAATATGAAGATTCCGATATTCCGGGTGACCAGTCCAATATATGGGCGACTATATAAATATGAAGATCCCGATATTCCGGGTGACCAGTCCAATATATGGGCGACTATATAAATATGAAGATCCCGGTATTCCGGATGACCAGTCCAATATACGGGCGACTATACAATATGGAAATTCCATGCCTAGAAGTATACGCACTAACTCTAATCCGTCCAAACCTTTATACTAAACCACGGGGATGGGTAGTTTGATTAGGCAAGGATAATTCGGACCTCGGATTCCCCTACTACTCGATCATGATCCCGGGAAGTGAAACGGTACATTTCACTTCCCCAGTTGTTGTTCCGTGGCCACAACGGAATAATCTCGAGTATCCGGACCCTTGTTTAACAAACTAATACAAACTATTACCTTCATCTACATATAACTTACAACATATATAACCTACTCATATTCACATATCCAATCTGTGCTTAACATCATACCTTTATACTCATGTACATCATATTCATTATACACACATGTTCGTTTCTATACCTTTACTATCTTATGAGGCAATCCTACCCGAGTATAACTCGCTGACGGACCTTCCTTTTCTTTCTCTATCCTTGGAATGTCCGTCAGATAAGAATGAGTATTACAGCGAAGATCAAGGTGTGAAGTCAACTTATGAAGACAGGACAATGGAAGATTAGATAGTTTTAATTTTTATTGTTGCCCACATGTTTAGGGCTTTTTGTTTCTCCTTTGATGTAGATAACTACTTAGTTTATTTCACTATTTCCTTTGGGATGTAATAAAGTTTGGTTAATGGAAATAAAATGCCTTTCGCTTTTATTATTTTTATTTTGGTACACATCCTGCATATTAATTATTTATACGCTTAACGTAACTGTATTGAATAGACCACCTTCAATACAGTTAGGTTGCGGACCTTGCCACGTCTTCCTTCTCCTTCTTTTGGGAAGCGGGGCGTGACAGGTTTTTGTGGTGGTCCATGCAGGTCCTCTTGTGTACTAAAATAAAACCATTAACTGGTTTATTATATTTGTGAATCTTATCCATCTATACCGATATCATAGTTTTCCCTATGTCTCCTGTTCCTTCCTTGACATTCTGTACCTTGACCATGACATTTTCTTCTGGTCATGGCAAATCTTTCCATCAATTCATATCTTTCCTTCAACTTCCAAACTTTACCATCCGGAAGCAACTACCAATTTTATAATTTCCAATTCCTTATACCTAACCCTTCAAGACTTTCCATGCATCAAGTGATTTCTTTCTTCCTTTGACCTACCTTATGAAATTTCGAGGACGAAATTATTTTAAGGAGGGTAGATTGTAACGACCATGTTTTCTAATACCTAATAAAACATATTTTATCTATATTTCTACTATCAAATAATTATTTACGTGTTTCTTTTATATAATAATAATTTTTAAAGTAGTGTTAATAATTTTTAAAGCAGTAAATGTGATTAAAGGAAATTTCTAAAATTATTTTTATAAGCTTAAAATGTTTTAGAAAGATTTTATAATACCTTAAAATAATCTACATATTTTTATCAATTAAAATAATTAATTCGTAATTTATTATAATAACTAGTTAACAATTTAGAAATAAATATAATAATTATTTTTAGCCCAAAACTATTTTTATATTAAAGATAATAATAAAATATATTTTCTGGAATTTTTCCATAATTTTCCCGTATTTTTAGCTATTTTTACTAATTTTTTAAAGCCAAATCAATATTTTAAATAATCTGCTATTTTATTTATTTTATTAATTTTTATTTTTATATTTTTTAATCCTTTTAACCTGGACCGTTGGATCACGAGATCCAACGGCCCAGAGCTCGGCGGCGGCGCCTGATCCGCACCCACGGTCGCGAGCGAATGAAATCGCGACACGTGGCGTGGCTCAGGCGTGATCTGCGCCGTTGGATCTGATCCAACGGGCACGAAAAAGGAGGCGGCGGCAGCAATGATTGCGAAATCATTGCTGACGTGATTTTCTGGCGCGGATTTTTAGTTTTTTGGATTTTTCTTGTTATTTTTGAACCCTATAAATAGGCACCTTCAAACCTCATTTTCTCACAATTCATAACTCCAAAAATTCTGAAAAAAATACCGGTGCTTTCGTATCGACGACGCCGACGCTACGGCTCCATCCAATCGCAGAGGAAAAATCGGGACGCGAAGTTTTTGAGGATTTAGTACGAGACTACGTTTCCAGCTCTTCGGCTTTCCGACTCAAACAAAAGGTAGGATCCGCCTCTCTCTCCTTTTCCTGTCACCTTCTTCTATCTCAATAACCTAGTTCCAAGTTCTAATTCTCAACCCCCATTTAAAATGGTGTTATAATATTTGAGCATACCCTTTTTCCTTGTACCCTTAATCATGATAATGTTAACCCATATTTTTAAAAAGGTGTTTAAATTTCATCTGTACATAAAATTATATTGCACACCCACAATACCTGGAATCTGATGTAACCCATGAATTGTCATTTCACCTCTGACATACCCTTTCTAAAATTCTAGTTTATGACAACATGACATATACAAAACATGATACGGCTAGGGTTAGAATGCGCGGACCTAGGTATGGAATACTTTATGAAGATCCCGATATTCCGGGTGACCAGTCCAATATATGGGCGACTATATAAATATGAAGATCCCGATATTCCGGGTGACCAGTCCAATATATGGGCGACTATATAAATATGAAGATCCCGGTATTCCGGGTGACCAGTCCAATATACGGGCGACTATACAATATGGAAATTCCATGCCTAGAAGTATACGCACTAACTCTAATCCGTCCAAACCTTTATACTAAACCACGGGGATGGGTAATTTGATTAGGCAAGGATAATTCGGACCTCGGATTCCCCTACTACTCGATCATGATCCCGGGAAGTGAAACGATACATTTCACTTCCCCAGTTGTTGTTCCGTGGCCACAACGGAATAATCTCGAGTATCCGGACCCTTGTTTAACAAACTACTACAAACTATTACCTTCATCTACATATAACTTACAACATATATAACCTACTCATATTCACATATCCAATCTGTGCTTAACATCATACCTTTATACTCATGTACATCATATTCATTATACACACATGTTCGTTTCTATACCTTTACTATCTTATGAGGCAATCCTACCCGAGTATAACTCGCTGACGGACCTTCCTTTTCTTTCTCTATCCTTGGAATGTCCGTCAGATAAGAATGAGTATTACAGCGAAGATCAAGGTGTGAAGTCAACTTATGAAGACAGGACAATGGAAGATTAGATAGTTTTAATTTTTATTGTTGCCCACATGTTTAGGGCTTTTTGTTTCTCCTTTGATGTAGATAAACTACTTAGTTTATTTCACTATTTCCTTTGGGATGTAATAAAGTTTGGTTAATGGAAATAAAATGCCTTTCGCTTTTATTATTTTTATTTTGGTACACATCCTGCATATTAATTATTTATACGCTTAACGTAACTGTATTGAATAGACCACCTTCAATACAGTTAGGTTGCGGACCTTGCCACGTCTTCCTTCTCCTTCTTTTGGGAAGCGGGGCGTGACATGAGCGCGAAGTCCTTAGGGCTGAGTCTAGTATTTTTTAATTAACAATGGTCAATGCATTTGCTTTTTGTGATTTCTGGGGTCCTGGGAAGGGTGATGAAATCCCCACCCAATCTGAATTGGTTTCAAGCCCCTTAAGTCCGTATTAATGAATGCAAAGCGATAACAAATCAACTGCAAACAATTTTTATTTTAGCGCGGCGCAAAGAATCCTGCACAAGAACAGTTTATTGGAAGGGGGAAGAGAATTTGCGCAAAGAATGCTGCAGAAAACACAGTTTATTGGAGTCCAGAGGAGTGGGGGGAAGAAAAGAAAGACTCACAGAAAATTTGGTACCCTGAAGGCTCCAAATGGCCGCGGTTCCGCGGCCAAACACCTGCTTAGGCCGCGGTTCCGCGGTCGAACAGAGAGATTGGGCTTCCAATTTTTTCCTGTGTGCTGTTCTGGGAGTCCTCTGCTTGTCTGGGTGTGCTGAATTTTGATTTGCTCACTGTATCTGCTCCAGATTTTTACAGTAGACTGTTTGCTTCATTTTGATCCGTCGCGGTGTAGCCGCGAAATGTGGGTCTATCTTCCCACGTCTTTGGCACTGAACTCGAACTCCGTATTATCCTGCACACTTGCACAAAAACTAATCAAAAATAACAAGATGATTTTTTACAACGTATATTTTTTTTTGTTTGTTTTTCGGTTAGCTTTATATTCACAAATTAACCCGAAATTACACAAAGAAATAAACTACCGTCTCCCCGGCAACGGCGCCATTTGATTGTTATGTATTTTCCGCGTGTTCAAGTTTAGTTAATTACCGCAATCAAGACGGTTTCGCTTGTAGCTAGCCAGTTGAGTACGGGTCGTCCGCAGGGAGATGGGAATCTTTTTCTATGTGCTTTAATGAGTTAAGTCCGAAAGTCCAGATTTGTTTGTGATTTATCTAAGTGTTCAAATGATATGTAAAGAGAGCTTGTTAGGGTTAGGATTAGGTTAGTTTGAGTTAGGAGTCACTCACTTCTTTCGTTGCCACTCTTAATATCGGTGTTACGGTAATCGACAACAACGGGGATTAGCACGACTAGGAAGGAACTTGCGAGTATAAGTTAGGCTTTCCAACGCTTAAGTTCTTCCTTTTGGTGCTTGTCCGTCCGTTCTTGGCTCTTAGCCATAACCTCCGGTTAATTCAACCACAACCGGTCTCACTACGGAATCACCGCTATCATGTAGGATAGGGTGCCGTAGCGAGCGGATTGTGGTTCAATTAACAGGAGTCGATTTAAGATGTTGGGCAAGGAAAGAGTGAGAGAGATTTCCTTCTCTCAAACTTCCCTTATCCTACCCTAACAAGTATGGAACTACTCACTCATCATAACGAAAAGAAAACAAAACAAAGAGGAAGATAGAAAGAACGAGATTAGAAGATAACAACTAGCTATTTGCGACCTCACCTCGGCAAGGATCAAGCGTAAGCATCATGGTTGTTTTAAGGATAAAGAAAAAGAGAAAGAAAGAAACAACAAGAAATAACAACAACTACTTAACAAATGAAAATTACAAGCAATAATAAGAGAACAAGACAAGTATACTAACAAAAGGAACTTCTTTATTCATCATTCTTCACTCACAAAAGCTCACTACAAGTTTTTCAATGGAGAAGAGATGAGAAGAGGAAGAAGAAACAAGTATTCTAAACCTAGAAAAATACAAGATTATGCACCCTTGGCTTCACAAGGTTCTGGGGTATTTATAGGCTGGAAAATGAAAACCTAGGGCAACATTCAGAACTAAAATGGAAAGACCAAAATACCCACAAAAATTGGTCAACTGCCGCCACTATACGGCCGCGGATCCGCGGCCTAAGCCTGCTTATGCCGCGGAACCGCGGCCCTTTAGTGGAGTTAGTTGACCAATTTTTGTAGAGTTCCCTAGTTTGCTGAGTCCATGAGTCTGGTATATATCTTTTCTCATATTTTCCTCATGATTTTTCCAGAATTTCTGTTGAGCAAAAGGTGTTTTGATGTGATCTTTTTGTCATGATTTCCTCGAGCTCCGTGTAGATTTCTTGGATCTTGTGTTGCTATTGAGCCTTGTGCATGAAAACGACATTGATTTGCCATTTTGTCTCTTAAACTGGTGTATGGCAACAGGCGGATAAAGAGCGGAGATCCGTGTTTTATCTGTGGTTGGCAGGAACCCGGGTTTTGTCGTGTTTTTCCATGAATTTCACCGTTTAGAGCCGAGAACCTGTATCCTGCAATTGACTAGCAAATACGGCTCAAGAGTATCTACCGATATGCAATGTGATAAAAATTGGGCGGTATGAAAATGCAAAAATCTGATATGAACAGGTCTCCATCTCCTTAGAAGAATTCGCCGAGGTTTCTGGTCTACCGGTCAGGGGAGCACTACGAGGAGCTGCTTCTTCCGGATGAATATGTTTTTGCCACCAAGCCAGTGGTGATGGGCCTCACGCCAGAGAACGCCATTCAGCACCAGTTCCCCAGTCTGATAAAGGTGTTGAACATGTACGAGAGCCTCTTCCTTGAATCCGGAGGCCGAGGGGTCAGCTTTGCGGACTTCATTGCATGTTTTCTTCGCCCGGAGATTTTGTCGCGACAAGGCGAAAAGTTTGCTAAACTTGATGATCCCTTCGGCTTTAGCTTGGACCGTCGGCCGATACTGGAAGCTGATCAGAAGGGTTTCTTCCTTCCTGACATCGCGATCGTCCCTCTGTCAGAAATCGCCGGTCCGGGCATTGACGAGGAGGCGTTCTTTCTTGGGTTTCTTGGGCTATGGTTGAGTTGGTTCGCGCTCCCTATGCATCCTCGTTACATGAGGCCTTCCGTCTTCTACCCCGCGCATCGCATGGTTGCCGGAATACAAGTGGCCATCGGGATCGCCGGGTTAGCCCACTTATACCATGGTCTTAGCATAGCGGCGGATACCACTGAACCGGGGGTGCATCCTGCCAACTTCCCGATGCATTACTTCACTTCATGGATGGAGCTGCACGTGCTCGGGGTCTTTGGCATTCATAAGAGACCTTCGTTTTACGAGAGATGCAAGTTCCCTCGGATTATACGGCTGGTTGACGCCTCCATCGTGAGTCCGTCACAGCGGGAAGCTAGGGGTTTGCTCCTTCGTCCGCGCACGGTCGGAGATGGTATGTCTTTCACAGACAAAGTCTTGACCATCGGCCAGGAAACTTCAAAGGCGGTGCTGCCATTGCAAGACAATTTTAAGGATGGGGCCTCCGTGTTGAAAGCCTGTGAGATTCTTCATTTATACTCCATTAGGCCGGGCTTTCTTATATTCAGGCAAAATGATGCGGCGCTATTCATGAGATACAACCCCCATCATTTTGCCCAGCAGCTGAGTTACAATCAGGGAGTCCCGCTGGAGGCTTTCTTGGTAGAACCCGCTGCGACCGAAGAGGGAATGCGGGGCGCGCTGCATCATTTCATGCGCTTGAATACGGGATCTCACTTCTTCATCAGCGAGCCGAGTTGTGTCCCAAGGGCCCTTAATGTACACGTGGCTTGGTATCAACTTGCAATGGGTGCTGTTATCAGGGAAGAGAAACGGCTGCTACTCGACCGCAAGGGTGCACCCCCTGCTAGTGACCGAAACCTCCCCTTGAAGCGACAGACCATTGTCCTTCCTCCGCTAAGAGAAGCTGCCGTGGTTGAAGTCCCCGACGACAGGCCTGAGCTACTGGTGCCCCATGCTCCCATGGAGACGGTGGATGTACTACCGGTGCCCCGTGCTCCCGCGGAGACGGTAAATGTAGCTTCCCCCAAATCTGGTGTTGGCTCAGATATCGGGACTGGTCGCCCCAAAGTGCCCACCAACCGTAAGCTTGTGCTAGCTGCGACTGGAGCTCGCTCGCAGAAGAGGAAGAAGAAGTCGGTCCTCTCTCTAGACGCTGTACTCAGGCTGGAGCCTCATGCTTCTTATAACGAGGGCCTGAGCGAATATGGGACCAATGAAGGTCTCTTCATAGCGCCGGAAGATACTGATCTCGAGGCCGCCATTGCAGCTTCTGTGCGATCCGCAAGTCACAAAGCGGAAATGGCCGTCCTCGTGCAATCAAGTGAGTATAAACTGTAACTTCTGTTATTGCATTATATTTTTATTTTTATTATCATGTCTTGACTAACATTTTTCTTCTGTAACAGGCTTTACCACTGAAGAGGCTCTGGCAGCTTCCCTCAGGACCTTCGAGGAGGAGGAGAGGAATTGCGCTTTGTTGGGCATTGGTATGTCTCGGCTCATTGCATCTTCATTCTCCTTTCTTATGGACAATCTGACCCCTTCTTTATCTTATCGCAGGGACTATAATGCCAATCCCGCAAGGTGATGCAGAGATTCTTCCCGGGCCAGCCATCGAAGTCCCGGCCTCCTCGGCACTGCCGAAAGATGCCTTACTCAAACGACCGATGACGGATGCCTTGACGGCTCTAGAGGTAACCCTTGGCGCGGACGATGATGTCCTGTTGATGGAGGCTTCTAGAAGATCCGCTCTAACGGCCCGAGCGGAAAGGAAGCGCAGAATGCACGCGGCAAGGGAGCGTAGTGCTGCCTTGGCCGCGGGTGCAGGTTCTAGCACCGCTACCCCTGCCCCTACTCCTTCAGAAGATACTCCGGCTGTCTTGTCCACTGCCCACAGACGGGCAGCACGTGCGGCTCAGGAAGCAATCGGAAGACCAACTCAAGGTAATGTGACATTGGGTTCTGTTGTCAAAGTTTTAACTTTCGGTTCTCATATATCCTATCTTACAGGGCCGAGTCTTACCGAAGAAGCGGCGGCGACCACTAAGCCTGGGGTATCGGTAGAGGAGGTAGCCATGATCGCCGAACCCGAGACAGCGGTAGGCGAGATGGCTATAATTGCCGAGCTCGAGGTAGCGATGGGTGAGATGGTCACGATCGCCGAGCCCGAGATGGCGGTAGGTAAGATGGCTACCATTGTCGAGCTTGAGGTAGCGATGAGTGAGATGGCTACAGCCGCCGAGCCCGAGGTAGTCACTTTTTCACAAGAGTCGGGCACTGCCCCGATCATCGCTCTTTCCCCTTGCGACTCCCTGCCGCTGCCGGGCGCTGCGAGTATCACGACGATTCTCGTGGAGTCGGGGGATGAAGCCACGGGCGGCGAAACCATTCCGATGGAGGAGGGTGAAATAGTTGCTGTATCAAGTAACGCCCTCGTCGCAGTTCCGACCGGCGACTCACCAGGTAGATTTTAGGTCATTGCTTTTCTTTTTATTTTGCAATCCTTTTCAATCTTTCCTGACAGTATTTATCTCGTTTCTAATGCAGGTGTGGTGAGCGTTGAGGTTGCGCTACCCGAGGCAGCGCCATCAGTTACCGCTTTGATGGTGACCACTCTTCTACCTTCTCTCGTACCATCTCAGATGTTGGAAGGTGTGGATTCGTGACCCGTCAGTCTTATTTTTAGGCTGGATAACTTATGCACTGACGTTGCATTACTGCGTCCGTGCAGGAGTCCTTTTTGATCACCTGTATCAGGTGCTGCACCCACATTTCTCTTTCCAGTCAGAGATTAGTTCGCCTGCTGGTGTCGGTGAGTATCTTTTCTAATCGACGTCCTTTCTTTAACGGACAGTCACATTATTGCTAATTCTTCTTTGTATTGCTTGTAGCCTTACAAATTGAAGGAGGGGACGAGGGTATCGTTGCGCCACCAGTACTCCCAGCTCTGCCCCCTGTTGCAACCAGTATAGTAGACTCTATTGTTCGTGTATTTTCCTTATTTCTTGAGCCGACATCTGACTATGATTTATTTTGCAGTAATCACGTCGACTCTAGCTCCGTTCAAGTCTCGCACCATAATGTCAGCCGGCCTCTTTTCTCGACGTGCATCCTTGAAAGGCGCCGTGAATAGTCTGCGCATGTTGAGCGACTATATTGAGGAGCTTGACGTGGAGACTCCCACATATGCTGTGGATTTTGCCGCGGAGGTTAACCCTATGCTGGTGACGCTCATGAACTTTCATAGTGAGAGCATCGTTGAGTCTTAGGTTAATCACTGTAGGAAGATTGAGGCTTGCCTGCATGAGCTTGAGTTTAGGCGTCCTGCTCCTGAGATTCTGGCTGTGAACACTCAACGGGCTGCGTGGGTCGAGCAGAGTACTTCTTACTTCCGCCATATTGAACAAGAAGTGACCTTAAAGCATAAGGAATGTGAAGAAACTTCAAGCGAATCTGCTCGACCGCATGCTCACGTTGATGCGAATGCTGCCCAGTTGAAAGTTATCTTTGAAGGCCTTCTGCGATGCATCTCTGATGGGTTAACACTGAGGCAGAAGCTCGACGTCGTCGAGAGGGATGCACAAAATCATGAGGCAGCTCAGCGGGCCGTCGAGGAACAATTTTCGTCTTACTTGCAGCAGCGAGCCCAGGTCGAAGCAGAGTTGGCCGCGGCAGCTGATCAAGAAAAGGAGCTGAGGGAAGTGCGTGAGCGGCTGATCGGATTATTGAAAGCGCTTCCCTCTCAATAATTGTTTTTTGTACCATTTATAATTTTAAATAAAATGTATTCATTCTTTTATTCTTTCATATGATGTATTTTGTACCCAATTGAATTCATGAATAAAGGATACATTTCTTTCGCAATGTCTTGTGTCATCTCTCTACTTTCTTCTTTCTTTTGTTATCAACATGTCACCTTAGCAAATATAGCCGGCAGATAATAGAGTGAGCATCTTGTTTTAGCTTTATCGAGGGGTAGTGATGGCTTAGGAAGCAGGTTCAGATCTGCTAGCTAAGACTTTTCAACTTTATGAGCCATGAGGGTCTCATAAAGACTTTTCTCCCTACGAGTCGTGAGGATCTCGTTGGAGTCTTTTCTCCTTAGGAGTCGTAAGGATTCCTAAGTGTGTTTTTCCTTATAAGTCGTAAGGATCTTATAAGAGAGTTTTCTTCCTTACGAATCGAGAGGACCCGTAAGTGTTTAATGAGATTGACGTTATCTGCATTTCACGGCGTCATTGGGTGACGTATTTCCGCGACGGGGTCATATGGATGCCGTATTTCCGAGACGGGGTCATGTGGATGACGTATTTCCGCGACGGGGTCATGTGGATGACGTATTTCCGAGACAGGGTCGTGTGGATGACGTATTTTCGCGACGGGGTCATGTGGATGACGTATTTCCACGACGGGGTCATGTGGATGACGTATTTCCGAGACGGGGTCATGTGGATGATGTATTTCTGCGACGGGGTCATGTGGATGACGTATTTCCGCGACGGGGTCATGTGGATGACGTATTTCCATGACGGGATCATGTGGATGACGTATTTCCGCGACGGGGTCATTTGGATGACGTATTTCCGAGACGGGGTCATGTAGATGACGTATTTCCGAGACGGGGTCATGTAGATGACGTATTTCCGAGACGGGGTCATTTGGATGACGTATGTCCGTGACGGGGTCATGTCGATGACGTATTTCCGCGACGGGGTCATGTGGATGACGTATTTCCGAGACGGGGTCATGTGGATGACGTATTTCCGAGACGGGGTCATGTGGATGACGTATTTCCGAGACGAGGTCATATGGATGACGTATTTCCGCGACGGGGTCATGTGGATGACGTATTTCCGTGACGGGGTCATATGGATGACGTATTTCCAAGACGGGGTCATGTGGATGACGTATTTCCGAGGCGGGGTCATGTGGATGACATATTTCTACGACGGGGTCATGTAGATGACGTATTTCCATGACGGGGTCATATGGATGACGTTGCGTCTATTGTAATGAGACGAATATCGAAGTGGTCTCTAGGTTGTCCGTAAACCGTTGAGATTTGGCTTCGTTTTCTGATGGAGCCTGGGAAGGGAAGGTGTGATTCCTCCTTTTTGCGCCCCTGGATTGTATACAGGGATTGATGTGATATCACTTGTAGGGCAAAAATTTCATCATTTTTTTTTTATTTTTTTTCGCGATGCTCTATTATTTCAGCTTTTATATCGCGAAGATCGCGATTGCCCGATCATTTCGTCTATTTTTCGCGGTGCCCAATCATTTCGGCTATTTATTTTATTTTTACTCACTGCTTTTTATTGCGAGTTGCCCAATCATTTTGGCTATTTTGCATGCATACATTTTTACTTGCTGATTCTGTTGCAAGTTGCCCCATTATTTCGGCTATTTCATATGCATGTGTGGCTTGCTGGCTTTTCGCTGCAGGGCTGGAATTTAGACACCGATTTCGGCATCAGCACCGCTACAACTGGGATATTGCCAGGAGTGAATCATCATTTGCCTCTGTCGATATTGAACAAAGGTGGCTTAGCAAACAGGGTTAGGATCCTGTCGATTAAGGCTTTTGACTTCATGAGCTGTAAGGGTCTCATGAAGGTATTTCTCCCTACGAGTCGTGAGGATTACGTAGGTGTTTTTTCTCCTTAGGAATCGTGAGGATTCCTAAGTGTATGCTCTCTTATATGTCGTAAGGATCTTACAAGAGTGCTTTCTCCTTATAAGTCGAGAGGACTTACAAGGGCCGTTCACTGTGCAAACATATCCCTAGTCACGGATGGGACTTTGTTAGGGAAATGTTTATTCGCGCCCGTGGATTGTATACAAGGGTCAATATTGAGCCACTTGTAGGACGGTATTGGAGGTTGTGGTGGCTGCTTAAGAATAGGTTCAGATCCATGTAATTTAAGACTTTTGAATCTTATGAGCCGTGAGGGTCTCAAAGAGGGTTCTCCTTACGAGTCATGAGGATCTCGCAAGTGTAATTTCTCCTTAGGAATCATGGGGATCCCTAAGTGTGTTGCTCCCTTGTGAGTCGTAAGGATCTCACGCAGGTGGTTTCTCCTCACAAGGTCGAGAGGACCTTGCAAGTGTCTTTCAACGAGATTGCGCCCTTTCGGGTTTTCACAAAACTCACCGATAGCCTTGCTGTTTTTACTCGCGGATCCCTTTCGGGTTTTCATCCGCACCCTTTTTGCTTATGGACATACCGTTTTTTCTTTTTTTTATTCTTTTTTTTTGTATCAGCCTTGGGATGTTGTAATCCACCATAGTTTATCGACGTCTCGGTCAACAGCTAGTTTTAGGACGTAGTGGTCCATTGTCAGTTTAAGCACGTTTCGGTCCGTCGTTAGTTTAAGGACGTTTCGGTCTGTCGTTAGTTTAAGGACGTTTCGGTCCGTTGCTCGGCTACTACTTATAGAGTTCGGGCTTAGGAAGATAGCGAGCGGACATAGTCATCGTCATCTATCGTTGACCTAGGCTGTGACTCGTCAGGCGTAGTATTTCTTTAGGAAGCGACCGTTTATTGGCCTAAAAGGTCTTTCACCATGTATGTCCATGAGTAGGTAAGCTCCACCCTGGTAGACTTTGTCTATGATATACGAGCCTTCATAATTCGGCTCGAATTTTCCCCGCTTGGCGCGATTGGGGATCATAGGCCTCTTGACCACTAGCACGAGTTCGCCTTGGCGGAATGTTCTAGGTCTAGTCAATATTTCGTATGAGCGCATCATCTTTGCTTTATAAGCCTCCAGATTTTGTTGCGCTATGAGCCGGGTTTCATCAAGGGCATCGAGATCCTCAAGCCGAAGGTGAGCATTCTCTTCGTCCGTTAGCTTGTAGTGAACTGCCACTCGTAGAGAGGGCAATTCTATCTCGAGGGGGAGTACCGCCTCTGTACCGAATACCAATGCGTACAGCGTTGTGTTCGTGGCCGTTTTGAACGTTTCGATACGCCCAGAGAGCTTCATGCAATCTCTCGTGCCAGTCCTTCTTATTTCAAGACACCGTCTTTTTCACAATCTTCGTCAAGGTCTTGTTGAAAGCCTCAGCTAGACCGTTAGCTCGAGAATTATAGACTGAGGAGTATCTTCAGTCTATGTTATGCTGTTGTGTGAAGCGGCTGATCTTGTGGCTTCTATAGGCTGGCCCATTATCGGAGATGATCCGTCGCGGAGTTCCAAACCGATAAATGACGTGCGTCTTGAAGAAATGGAGGATATTCTCCATCTTCACTTCCCTCAGCGGTACTGCTTCTGCCCATTTGGAGAAGTAATCAGTTGTCGCCAAAATGAATCGATATCCTCTGGACAATACTGGTTCGATGGGCCCGATTATGTCGGTTCCCCACATTTTGAACGGCCAGCTAGCCACCGTTGGATGTAGTGGATTTGGATACTGATGGATAAAGTCCTCGTGAATCTGGCATGAGTGGCACTTCTTCGCGTATTCGAGGCAGTCTTAGATCATCGTGGGCCAATAATAACCCATCCGTTTGATCTTCAGCTTCATCTTCGGCCCGGCTTGGTGAGAACCGCAGAGTCCGTCGTGAGTTTCTTGGATGACTCTCCTTGCCTCTTTAGGTCCTAGGCATCTTAGCCACAGGGAATCAAATGACCTCTTATATAAAGTGTCATTGACGAAAGCAAAAGACAGAGCTCGTTTCATAAGCTGATGTCTTGCGGACGCATCTTCAGGTACTCGACGGGATTTGAAGTAGTCTATAAAGAATTCTTTCCAATCCACAGCCTTTTCCTGGTCTATTATTTGTAGAGTCGTTTGCTCGGTCACTCCCTTTTCTTCGGACGACTCCGGAGATATTTCTGCCGGTGCGAGAACCCGATGGCTTTGCACAACGATCCTCACGTCATCGAGGTTCTCGTCAGCCAGTTCTTTAACGAGCTTGGCCAATGCATATGCTTTGCTATTTTTCGCACGCGGTATGCTTTCCAAGGTGTAGGAAGGAATTTGAGTCAGCAGTCACTGTACTCTCTCGCCGTACTTCACCAACTCTGGTTTGCACGTTTGATAGTCGCCGTTTACTTGACTAACGACCAATTGGGAATCTCCGTATATGAGGAGGTTTTCAATTCCCATGTCGATAGCGATCTCGAGAACTGCTATCAAAGCTTCATATTCGGCTTCATTGTTTGTCCTCAGCTCTGTTAAGGAGAAGGCAAAGCGTATTATCCCTCCTTGTGGAGTCACGAAGATGAGGCCTACCCCTGATTTGATTATGGGGGTGCTTTGTTTGTGCTTCTTCATGGAAGATGCTCCGTCGAAGTAGAGTTCCCATTGGGTATCATTCTCTCTTCTCTCCCCGTCGATCGTGTCAAACGCATGTTCGTCTGGCAGTTCGCAATTCAAAGGAGAATCGGCAGGTATCGGATGCTCAGCGAGGAAATCGGCGATGGCCTGGCCTTTCACTGCCTTAAGAGGACGATAAGTTATCGAGAACTCCATCAATAGCAGGGCCCATTTAGCGAGTCATCCTGTTAATATGGCCTTCGACATCAAGTATTTGAGGGGATCCACCTTTGATATGAGATGGATCTCATGCGCCAACGCGTAGTGTCTGAGCTTCGTTATTGCGAAGATCAACGCCAAGCAGTGTCTTTCAATGGGAGAGTAGTTGCTTTCTGCCCCCAGGAGAACTCGAATCAGATAGTAGAGAGCTCTTTCTTTTCCTTGATCGTTCTCTTGTGCTCACAGCGCGCCTAAAGAACCTTCGAGGGCTGTTGTATACAGAATGAGAGGCTTTCCCTTGACCGGAGCGGTCAGTACCGGCGGGTTCTGCAGGTATTGCTTGATTTCATCCAGTGCGTTTTGGCATTTGTGATCCCAGACAAAAGGGGTTCCCTTCTTCATCAGGTGACTGTAAGGACGGCACTTGCCTGAGAGATTGGCTATAAATCTCCAGATATACGCGAGCTTCCCTTGGAGAGACCGCAATTGCTTGAGAATCCTTGGCGGAGGCATTTCCATAATCGCCTTGATCTTTCACGGATCTATCTCGATGCCTCGGTGTCGGACGATGAATCCTACGAATTTGCCCGAGGAAACTCTGAACGCGCATTTGAGAGGGTTCATATTCAAGTTGTATTGCCGAAGGCGCTGAAACACGATCTTTAGATGCTCTAAATGTTCCTCGTATGATTTGCTTTTAACTACGAGGTCGTCGATATAGCATTCGACGATTTCATGTATGAGATCGTCGAAAATTTTCGTCATAGCCCTTTGATAGGTGGCGCCGGCGTTCTTTAGACCGAAGGGCATCACCTTATAGCAGAATATGCCCAAAGGGGTCCAAAAAGTAGTATGCTTCTGGTCCTCAGGATGCATCTTTATTTGATTGTATCCTGATGACCCGTCCATAAAGGAGAAAACTTCATGAGTGGACGTATTGTCTATCATCAGCTCGGTGACCGGTACTGGGAAGTCGTCCTTCGGGCAGGCTTTATTGAGATCCCGAAAGTCCACACATATGCGCACCGTCCCATTCTTCTTCATCACTGGGACGATGTTGGCGATCCAGTCAGGGTACTGAATCTCTTGAATGAAGCCGGAGTCGATTAGCTTCTTGACCTCGGCGTTGATGCTCATCTCAAGCTCAAGCCGCATTCTTCTCGGTGCTTGTTTGATCGGCTTGACGTCGAGAGATATCGCCAATTTGTGCACAGCAATCTCTGGATCTAATCCTGGCATCTCGGAATAGTTCCATGCGAAGCAATCTTTATGCTGTATGAGCACGTCTTTTAGCGTAGCCACCCTTTCTTCAGACAACAGCTCACTGACGAACGTCGGCCGCGGGTCACTTGCCGTCTCCAAATCAATTTTCTTGAGCTTATCTGCAGTAGTATGTATCCCATCTTCCAGCTCTTTTGGCGCCGGTGGAAACTCTGAAATTACCTCGTTATCATCGTTTTCGAAGCACCAGGGGAGGTCATCCATATTCTCAGGCTCTTCTTCTGACAGCGTTATCGCGTGACAGGTACGAGATCATTTCCAAGATCGATGTTGATCTGGTTCTACTCTCACGGCTTTGGGTTCATGCTTCTGCGGCGGGGTTACCCTCCAGCTACTGGTTAGAGCGAACCTGCATTGCTGATACTGGTCTTCTACCCAGTCTTTAAATGTGAAGCAGTCTTCGAGAGGATGTCCTATTGTCCTGTGATAGGAGCAATAGTCCTGGTGAGAGACTTCGCCTGCTTGCTCGGGGTGCTTGGACTCCGGGAGTGTCATCATTTGATGTTTTATGACAAGATCGAATATCTTCCTTGTCTTGTCTTGGGGAAAAGAATATGCTCGACCCATCTTTTTTATAAGAGACGAATTTGGACTGCTCGATTCCTGATCGCGTGGCTTCTTGGACCCGTTTTGTCGCTGTCGAACGCCTTTCCCGTTCTTTGATTTGTTTCTGCCTCTGCGTCGGGCCTTTTGTACAATGGGTTGGTAAGGAGGGTCATTTTCATTTTTCACAGCCTGCTGAAGAAGGCGTTGCATCCTGGCTTTCTCGTAGATGGCCATTTCGCGATTGTGGTCGCCTCGAACCTTTTGAATTGCTTCCCTTATAAGCCTGTCCATTTATTCTTCGAACGACGGACTGGGCATTTTCACGACGGGAGCTCTTTCTGGTTCAGGGTTAGCATCTTCCCATAGAGCATCTCCTTCTTCATCAAAGTCATGTATGACGTAGCAGTCACGGAGTAGTCCCCGTTTCTTGGATTGAACATACCCAAGCCCGGTCGTTTCCATTCTCCCGTTGGGCAACTTTCGTTGAGTTCCAGGAACGTTCCAGATCCTGTTATGGGACCGTACTTGTCGCGCAGTTTGCTTAAGGGGTACACCTTGGCGTCTCAAGAGTCTCTTTAGTCCATTCATGTAATATCTGGGCAAACGGATGGGCTGGAGCCTGTCAAGTGTAGAATCTTGCACCGTGCCAGATTTCTCTCTCCACTTTGGTTTCCCCGGACCGGTAGAATAGGATCGCCTTTTCACCTTTTCGCGTGGGAGGGACGTAGAATATCTGCAGTTCTTCAACACAATAGGTATCAAGCGCATCTAGTTCTTTATGATGCTTGGGCGGAACCATAGCAACTTGCAAAATTTGATCTCCATCAGCGAAGGTTTGTATTGATGGCCGAGCAGAGAATACGGCATTGACCTCATCTTCCGAGTCGCTGCCGAAGATTAACATAAGAGTGGACGGTCCCAGCTTGTTGCATTGGGGCGGACCTGAATAAACTATTTCTTCCTCCTCCTCGGTGTCACTCCCGAAGACCGGAATAGTGGCGATAGCATTGTTCTTATCCTTCGGTTTGCGACATCTTTCTGTGTCTTTGAAATCAGGCAAGAAGTATTTGGCATCCTCATATTTGTAGGGTTACTAGGCACACACATGAGGTTCTACAACTGATCAACCATGCCAAATTCAAAAATTTAGGTGCCGAGAAACCCTAACCTAGATCGTTAACTAGAGGATAGGCGAAAGGAAAAACAAGCAAACAACTTTGCTACTAAGTGAAACGGATTACAACCTTTGTAGATCCGGTGCTCCACTTCTTTAGCTCCATGATGACGTCCCTCCGCTGCGATCATCGGGATCCCGGACTCTAGCGATGGTTTCGTCGGAGAAATGATCGGGCTAGGTCGTTGACTTCGGTGTCGAAGATGATCTACGTCGAGGCAACTCAAACTCAAGCTCCATCTTCACTTGGTCATGAACCTTGTGAAGAAAACACCCAATACAACATGGCAAGTGGTAGAGGATGAAGAAATAGGAAGTGGGTTCACTTTGGATTTGGATTTCTCACTTGATTTCAACACTTGAAATTTTCTAGCAAGCTTTTTCTTTTCTTCATGAAGAAGAAGAAGAAGAAGAAGAAGAAGAAAAGAATATCAATTATTATGAAAAGAAAATTCAAGTGAGGACTTATCATCATGCAACCATGGGTGAATTTTACCTTTGTAGAGACTAAACTAGGGTTTAGGTAATGGTTAGGTTAATGAGCAAAACAAAATGGTTAGACTTTTCAAAGATGCATGAAGCTTCAAATGAAGACAAAGAGAGCCACCATTTTATTTCACTAAAAATAAATAAATAAAATGAATAAAACCCTAACCATTAACCTAAACATAGTGTTATCCAAACACACACCCAAGTTTGCATGTATCATCAAATATGATACAAACTAGTGCACAAACATATATCATATATACAATGTGCACAATCTAGTGAGAAAAATAATCTTAAGTGAACCAATACTAGTTAATGTAAAGTAATATATCAAATATATAATTATACATTAAATCATTAAATCAACACTTGATTTAACGATCCGGTCATAACCGACTAATATCATGTGTATCAACATATCGAATCAACACTTGATTCGGTAACCTGGCTATATCACATATAACCGTCCGATGATACAAATCGTGAGAATAGAATACAGTATCACATACTGGTATTATTCTCGGTCCCGCACATATCTCATATGTGCTCTTATTTCGTTTCGCTTGAGCCAGGAAACCTCTGTGTAGGACTCTAAAGACTCATCAATACGCCGGCAGCAGGTGATGATCATATCAAACACCCACAAGCCGTAAGCGGTCTGCTAAACGTAACGGCCACCCGGGTATTGAGCGATCAGAAGATCAACGAGCAAGCCCGCTCACACTCCTGTGAATCCAACCAGTAACACTTACCGTACAGTCCGGTCTCGTCGTCTGATATGTCGCATATCTCGCCTAGGGGTGGTAAACGTCAGACCCCAGTAGCTCGATAAGTCGTATCAATATGAGGTCTATAACAGTTCGAGAAACTACTGGTAACGCTTACCAGTAAATCTCAGCAACCCTGGCCAGGGATTTCCGGTTATAGCCAATCGAACACAGCGCAACATCAACTCCCTATACCGGGAGAGACGAATCCCCTCCTATCGCTCATTGCCTCCATGTGATTCGGGACTGTACCCAAAAACCACCGTTTTGCACGCCCTCTTGGACGTGGTAAGGTGGAAATCAAAGCACAGTGGGAATCACACAAGACTCTATGACGATCTCGGGTTTACAGACTAACCTATACCAGTGTCACCAGAGAACTGCCATCTGACGTAAGGTATAATACCATCTGGGAGTTCTCGGCGAGTCCGTCCAGTGTACCCAGTCTCCACTGAGCACCCGTATATCATCTCTGATGTCAAACACCAATGGATATGGGATCATCCATCGCCCATCTGTATAGGTCGAGAAGGTATACACTAGTCTACTCTGGTATATCGATGCCCCGTCTCGATACACCCACGACTAGGGACCTTGAAGGATGTACTTATGGACTACCATGTCCCCACTAGTATGATCCGCATCATAGTCCAGGTAGTCAAGTACACATCCTAAGGGCTTTACCAACATGTAACAGAGAAACAATCAGTGTACACGTTAAGGTAAAGAGTAACCAGATAGCATACTATCATGTCGAGCAAGAAAGTCCTCCCTATATATGTCCAAGCATCCACTACAATATACATCCTATGTACAGTAATGGCCTCTAGAGCATACATATAACTAACAATCTCCCACTTGCACCAGGGCCATCTGTAGCAGTGGTTGTAGTATCTCATACTCAACTATCCCATAAAAGTCCCTCTCTAAGAAAAGGCCTTTGTGAGTGGATCCGCCGTGTTGTCCTCTGAGTCTACTCTCCTAACCTCGATCCCCTGGAGATCAACCATCTCCATGATCAGGTGATACTGCCTTAGAATATGTCTGGATCACTGACAGGACGGGCGTTCCTTGGCATAAGCCACAACTCCATTGTCTCACAATGGTAGGAACGAAGTTCATCTCATGAACTAATATACACCCAGACTTCCTCTTTGGTAGCATCTTTGGTAGCGATGTATCTAGCCTTTATCGTCTAGTATGTCACGGTATCTAGCTTGGAACTCTTCCAACATACCGTCCCTTTACTGAGGGTAAAGACAATGCCTGTGACTGACTTTCAGTCGTCCTTATCACCCTGGAACACTTCCAGTGATTCTCCCCAAGATCGATAGATACCATCTCACTACAACTAGTGAGAATCCTAACATCCAATTAGATCTATCCCATAGATCCAAAACCCAGGATTTAGTAGGTATCATTTTGATCCTATGTGGAGAATCATTGTGATAAGCGGAGATTGATCAAGCGTAACATAGGAAACTCCTTCCCTATCAAGAGTATGTCATCCACGTACTCTACGAAGATCGTAACCATACTCCCTACTACCTTTTTGTTTATACAAGGTTCATCTACCATTTTGATGACGTCAAACTCTTTGACTAACACATCAAAACAGACGTTCCATCTCCACGATGCCTGCTTTATCACATAAAACATCTTGCACGCGTTTCCGCTGCTCCCACTGTCTACGAAGCCCTCTGGCTGTGTACTTATAGACGCTCTCTTCCAAATCATCATTTAGAAAAGCAGTCATGACACCCAACCACCAGATATCGTAGTCATGGTATGTAGCCGTGGCAAGTAAGATCTGGATGGACTTAAGCATAGCTACTTAGAAAAGGTTTCATCATAATCCATACCTGGTTAATGATGCAAAGCTTTAACAAGTCTAGCTTTGAAATTCTCAACTTTTCCATGTACACCAAGTAATCTTCTCAAGATATACTTGCTCCTGATGGGGATTTAACCCTTCAGATAAAGCAACTAAAGTCCATACTTTGTTGGTGTATAAGGATTCCATCTCAGATCGCTAAGCATCCAGCTATTCTTACAGAGTCCCACTCCTGATGGCCAGCTCGAAACTAGTTGGGTCATCATCTCATGATGCAATCCTCGCTCCCACTGTCATAGAGAAACCGAAGTATCTCTCAGGTGGGTGAGGAACCCTACTAGATCGGCGGAGAGGCTGATGTTCGTTGGTTACTATTGAATCCTTTGGTTCTATCAAATTATCTACTGTAGTTTGTATAGCTGGAACCTTTCCAGTTCTACATAACAGTCCTTGCCTCGAGCTTGTCCGGATTTTGCTTTTAGACATTGCCCGAACAACCCCAAATCTTAACCAACTTAAGATATGGGCTCTTCTCTTACCATATCTTATATGGAGTGGTAGGCTACTGATTTGATTAGAACCCTATTCAATAGGTATGCACCTTCTCAAGTGCATAACTCCCAAAAGGAAATAAGAAGCTCAGTAGTACTCATCATAGAGCACACCATATCACATAGGGTGCTATTGCTCCGCCCCGATATACCATCGTGCTATGGTGTATACGGAGGAGTAATGCTGAGAGAGAATCTTGTTCTCCTTTAGAATAGTCCAGAATTTCCGTGCTCAAGTATTCTCCTCCCTGATCATATCAAAGGACATAATACTTATACCCGTATTTTGGTTCTCTACTTCTAACTAATATTCTGTGAATATTTCAAAAGCTTCGGACTTATGTTTCAACAGGAACATATGTCTGAATCTTGAGAGATCATCAGAGAATATAATGAAGTACAAAGAACTAGTCTTGGCATGTGTAGACAGGGGAGCTTCATACATCGGCATGTATCAATCCCAAGAGTTCACTAACTCTTTCTCTGTTTCCAACAAACAGAGCTGTGGTCATCGTATCTTTGTGACATGACCGGCAAGTTTCACAAGATGTAAATTCAAACTAATTTAAATATGTATCTAAATATAACTTCAGCCAGTCGGGTCGCATTGATATGACCTAGTCTACAATGCCTCAAGAAGGATTCGTTCATTTCTGAACTCTTCCTCTTGTGTGTGTTCTGTATACTAAGAACTGTAGTTTGATTTAGAACGTCAATGCTTTTAGATAACGTGCCTGAACCGATCAACTTTTGATATAGGAAATGTTCAAAACATTATCCAACAATACAAAATTTTATCATTTCTTTACTAATAAAGAGACTGATATGATTTTGTATATCAGGTTCGGTATTTAATAACATTCGTTCAGAATCAATATATTTGGAATACAGGGTGACAGTGACCAACAGACTTGGCTGCAACACTTGCACCGTTTTCTGTCTCATGAAACTTATCACCCGTTCTCAGTTCTCTACCTATCTGTAGCCCATGTAACAGATTACATATGCGGGATCCTGATCCGGTATCACATACCCAGGACGTAAATGATACTGAGAAACAGTTCTTTATAATGAACACACCCGAAGGAGATGCATTTCATGCACTTTCTTCGTTTGGGCGGCACGGGAATTCTGGTAATCCCCTATTTCCTGCTCTGTCTTATAACAATTATAAGTGGGAGCGGGACCAACGTTCCCCAGCTCAGTATAACAAGCGGGTTTGGTCAATATATCCGTTTTATTATCTTGATTAAGGTGTGATATGGTCGCTACCTAGAGAGAGAGAGAGAAGAAAACACTCAGCGTATGCTCTTACAAGATCAGATTGGTTATTATTTTATCTAATCAGGATGGCTCCCACTGTTTTTATCAAATCTTCCTTCAAACCCTAAAAGGAAAGACTAGCCGGGATTAATTACACGCTATAAGTTCGCCAATCTTTCGGCCAGGCCAGTGTCGGTACTTTGAGGGAGGTTTCCCGTACTTTCGCACGGACCTAATTAAAGTAAACCTCGTTTTCCCCGAGGCGTAACCCCGTTGACACCTTTCTAGACACCTACTTGATCGGCTAATTGTAATGTGTAAAACTCTCCCAGGAGTAACTCTTGCTCGCAGCAGGTATCGGGATCCAACTATCTCATAGAAGGTATGCAATCTCATTGCAAATTTCAACACTTGAAATTCCCGATAATTTTGCCCCTAGCGTCCTATGACCTTGACGGAGGCCAAACTACCCATAGTCCGCTAGTCATGTTCAACCCGTCATTTCCTGATTGAATTAAACCCACCCGCACGACCCTTGACGGAGGCCAAACAACGCCGTACGAATACCCTAATCCAATCGCATCGTATGCTAGCAGATAAGTATTAGTTAGCTACCGTACACTACGCCTTGACGGAGGCCAAACTACCGCAGCACGAATACTAACTAGTACTTATCTGAAATGACGGAGGGCTACGACAGGTTTTTATGAAAAACCCTTTGCGTAATGAACTTGATATCGTTGCAGAATCGAATGATTTTAAAATGGAGTGCTTTTGAGGCTTTTCTAGTTTTGCTAAAGGGGTCACTCCCGGTGAAGGGATCGTCGGCCCTTTCCTCATCGAATAAGGTGCAGGATATATCATATATACCTCTGTGCAAAGCAGAAGCAATCAAAAGACAAACCGAGGGTTGTAGCATTTTCCAGTTATTGCTAAAGGGGTCACTCCCGGTGAAGGGATCTCGGCCCTTTCCTCATCGAATAAGGTGCAGGATGTTCTACTAGGAACACCGTGATGCAAAGTAAGAACTGTAGCTACCTGTTTTTGAAAATTCGATTCCACAACATCTTTTAGGTTTCTTTTCTTTCATTAATCATATTAATGAAGTCCCATCATTTAAGTCACCTAAACATCACAAATAAATACGACGTACACTTATGCCATCCGCATTCGCCTCGATGTCCCCTCGTGCACCGTTAGGTTAGGTAACTAACGACAGAGCAGGGCAGGGCTAGCGCGGGTGTAAAACATAAGTAACGTCTATATAATATATCATATATACTATATATAATATCTATCTGAACATATCACATGATCACATCACAGATAACGCAGCAGAAAAAACATATGAAACATTGGATATACTAGGACGTCCGTGTTTTTAATACGAGCCAGTATAAAACACGGATTCCACGGTCGCGATGAATAGCCAAACCCACACCCCTAGACCCCTATGAAAGCGGCAAGAAACCCTACCAATTCTAGAGTTAGGAGACCCGGACTCGACTCCTCGAGTTGGTCTCGCACTGGACTCCAGAACCCGGTTACTTGTGCCCTCCTCCTTGGGTCTATCCTAGTGCGGAAAAGTAAATAATATACATCAACGGTGACATCTTCCGCAACCTGGAAGTTCCCCAATAAAAGAATATTACATACAAGTTTTTACATGAATGAAAATGAAAAACACTCATCTCACATAAAAAAAAACCCCGGCTATTCAAACACGACGATCCAATATAACATATCCAGCAACACATAACATCACATGTCATCAACGTAAGTAAATATGCGCATCCCAATTGTCGTTGACATATAGCAACGAAACCGGCAATATCACATATTATACTTACGGTCACAGAAAAGAAATTGTAAAACTACAACAGTTGGAATCCACAAACTCTTTAGACATCGCATGCCTAACCATCTGAATTTCTTAGACATCACATGCCTAACAATTATAAACCCCGCATTTTAGTCTCATTATCGAAAACTCTTTTCAATATCAAGTCGGGAAATTCAACAAGATTCCCGACATTTTGATCGAATGCTCGTCGCAAACTTTAGTAGGCGGCCGCACCCCCGATGCCGTCGACGAAGTGCACCAAGGCGGAACACCGCTGCCGCAAGCACCCGAACGGACGCTTTCGGCGACGGGGTTCTCCTACAGTCACTTGGTCGAGACTATGGGGTGTGGCTGTCTATTAAGTTTACCCGGCGAATATCCGCGTACGCTACGTGATTGCGACAGACTTTTGATCACATCAAAATTCCGTGGCAACCGATCAAGTGAGACTAAACTGCTATGTTTATAACATCCAAATTAGTTATCTCATAACTACATGTGGATTCCAAATATTGTATCACATTCCGGATAAATAGAAAATGTTAAACTTTCCGATCGAACAATCAAAAACCCAAGTTTTCCCGAAATAGCTCAACACATGAAATAAGTTTAAAAAACATTCACTTCATGCCACAGTACCAACGGTCCAGCCGTAGAAGGGTCAAGCCAACGCCTCACATGTGGCATGCCGTACTGCCCCAAACCCTAAGGTTCAAAGGGCAGTTCAAGACGGTCACATAATCGAGTTAAGGTTTGTTGTCTTCTAGAGGGACCATCGCGTTACTTGCACTACTTAGAACGTTATTAAACTACGGAAAAATCCAACATTTGGAAATTTCCCGGCAGGGGAAAAATTGGGTATTTATATCCTGTCGAATTTTTTAACGCATTCTAAAATTACCCGGAAAAACACATAGACGCAGTTAAAGTTTCCAATCAAATCGTCGAATCCCCAATACAACCCAGAAAATTCAACTGTTGAATATAAGTTAAAAATTCCCATAAAACACAGCACTTACAGAGAGAGATTACTGTGCAAACCACGTGTCAAAATTCACTAATATGGCCGCGGAACCGCCGCTCAAGCCAGGGTGGGGCCATTGTTCCGCAGCGCTTTAGTTGAGTTATGGTCACGTGCTACACAGTAACTCCTATAAAACCCTGCTGAATTTTTTGACAATTTTTAATTTGGAAAAATCCACATTTTCAGGAAATATACAGAGAAAGGTTTGAGTTATGGTTTCGGGGTTTGATCGGATTTCTAACATCGTCTACACTTCACCTAAAGCTCTAGCTAGGCTCTGATACCACTGTAGAGTTACTAGGCACACACATGAGGTTCTACAACTGATCAACCATACCAAATTCAAAAATTTAGGTGCCGAGAAACCCTAACCTAGATCGTTAACTAGAGGATAGGCGAAAGAAAAAACAAGCAAACAACTTTGCTACTAAGTGAAACGGATTACAACCTTTGTAGATCCGGTGCTCCACTTCTTTAGCTCCATGATGACGTCCCTCCGCTGCGATCATCGGGATCCCGGACTCTAGCGATGGTTTCGTCGGAGAAATGATCGGGCTAGGTCGTTGACTTCGGTGTCGAAGATGATCTACGTCGAGGCAACTCAAACTCAAGTTCCATCTTCACTTGGTTATGAACTTTGTGAAGAAAACACCCAATACAACATGGCAAGTGGTAGAGGATGAAGAAATAGGAAGTGGGTTCACTTTGGATTTGGATTTCTCACTTGATTTCAACACTTGAAATTTTCTAGCAAGCTTTTTCTTTTCTTCATGAAGAAGAAGAAGAAGAAGAAAAGAATATCAATTATTATGAAAAGAAAATTCAAGTGAGGACTTATCATCATGCAACCATGGGTGAAGTTTACCTTTGTAGAGACTAAACTAGGGTTTAGGTAATGGTTAGGTTAATGAGCAAAACAAAATGGTTAGACTTTTCAAAGATGCATGAAGCTTCAAATGAAGACAAAGAGAGCCACCATTTTATTTCACTAAAAATAAATAAATAAAATGAATAAAACCCTAACCATTAACCTAAACATAGTGTTATCCAAACACACACCCAAGTTTGCATGTATCATCAAACATGATACAAACTAGTGCACAAACATATATCATATATACAATGTGCACAATCTAGTGAGAAAAATAATCTTAAGTGAACCAATACTAGTTAATGTAAAGTAATATATCAAATATATAATTATACATTAAATCATTAAATCAACACTTAATTTAACGATCCGGTCATAACCGACTAATATCATGTGTATCAACATATCGAATCAACACTTGATTCGGTAACCTGGCTATATCACATATAACCGTCCGATGATACAAATCGCGAGAATAGAATACAGTATCATATACTGGTATTATTCTCGGTCCCGCACATATCTCATATGTGCTCCTATTTCGTTTCGCTTGAGCCAGGAAACCTCTATGTAGGACTCTAAAGACTCGTCAATACGCCGGCAGCAGGTGATGATCATATCAAACACCCACAAGCCGTAAGCGGTCTGCTAAACGTAACTGCCACCCGGGTATTGAGCGATCAGAAGATCAACGAGCAAGCCCGCTCACACTCCTGTGAATCCAACCAGTAACACTTACCGTACAGTCCGGTCTCGTCGTCTGATATGTCGCATATCTCGCCTAGGGGTGGTAAACGTCAGACCCCAGTAGCTCGATAAGTCGTGTCAATATGAGGTCTATAACAGTTCGAGAAACTACTGGTAACACTTACCAGTAAATCTCAGCAACCCTGGCCAGGGATTTCCAGTTATAGCCAATCGAACACAGCGCAACATCAACTCCCATTACCGGGAGAGACGAATCCCCTCCTATCGCTCATTGCCTCCATGTAATTCGGGACTGTACCCAAAAACCACCGTTTTGCACGCCCTCTTGGACGTGGTAAGGTGGAAATCAAAGCACAGTGGGAATCACACAAGACTCTATGACGATCTCGGGTCTACAGACTAACCTGTACCAGTGTCACCAGAGAACTGCCATCTGACGTAAGGTATAATACCATCTGGGAGTTCTCGATGAGTCCGTCCAGTGTACCCAGTCTCTACTGAGCACCCGTATATCATCTTTGATGTCAAACACCAATGGATATGGGATCATCCATCGCCCATCTGTATGGGTCGAGAAGGTATACGCTAGTCTACTCTGGTATATCGATGCCCCGTCTCGATACACCTACGACTAGGGACCTTGAAGGATGTACTTATGGACTACCATGTCCCCACTAGTATGATCCGCATCATAGTCCATGTAGTCAAGTATACATCCTAAGGGCTTTGCCAACATGTAACAGAGAGACAATCAGTGTACACGTTAAGGTAAAGAGTAACCAGATAGCATACTATCATGTCGAGCAAGAAAGTCCTCCCTATATATGTCCAAGCATCCACTACAATATACATCCAATGTACAGTAATGGCCTCTAGGGCATACATATAACTAACAATATTTGCGGACTTCGTTCATGGAGAACGGGTTTAGTTTCCCTGTCACAGTGTACTCGAGACCATCTTTGAAATACTTCATACACTGCCAGCCGAGCAAAGCATTGTAGCATGTCTTAGCGTCAATGACATGAAACTTGGTGTCCGTGACAAGCAGCCCAAAGCGTAACGTCAGTATCACAGACCCGAGCGTCCGTGATGACTGGGAGTCAAACCCGGAGATGGTGATTTTATCACGAGCGAGGTGTTGAACACTCATGCAGATTTCCTTTAGCACCCTTACGTTAAGGAGATTGACGGAGGACCCATTGTTGACCAGGATTTTACCTATCTTGATGTCATGACAGTAACCGGAGACATATAGGGGGCGGTTGTGCTCGCATGTCCCAAGGAGGAGATCTTCGTCGCCGAAGGTAATATCGGCTGTGTGTACTTGCTCGTCCTTCATCTTTTCTTCGGCGAGGAAAGCTTGGAATTGCTCGGGCTCTTGTAATGCCTTGATCAGCGAATCTCTCGTCTCTTTGGATAGCAGAAGGGCGTCGAGAATGCTTAACTGTGAAGGTAGCTTTCTCAAGTATGCTAAAACGTTGTAGTCCACCTTACTTTTCTTTGGTGGGTCCTTGGCTGTCAGCTTTTCAACAGCTTGGTCATCAAGGATGATATCCTCAGGGACCTTTTCTTTTCCCTTATCTTTTCTATTTGACCCACTGTTCGAGGGCCCAATATTCTTTTCGGGCAGCGTACGATTGCACAGCTGAATATTTTCACAGTTCTTCGGTTCTTCCTCCTTTCTCAAGGTGGGCTCTTTCAAGAGAGGGCCAAGAGTCATTTCTTCGTCAGAGTCGCTCCCGAAGGTAAGAACTTGCGATCCCCCAGCGTTAACCATGCGACAGTTGCCGGTGGTTCTTTTACGCTCCTCGGTCGTACTTCTTTGCTCCCAACGAGTTTTGCGTTTCATCCGCTTGAAATTTTGCCGATGAGCAACATATCCTTGCCACCATCTTTTAAAAGCGTTGCACTCTTCGGTGGGGTGCGCAATCTTTCGATGATATAAGCAGTAGCTAAGATGCATTTCCGCTTCACCAAGAACGTTTCCTTCGGAGGGCGGCGGCTTCATTCCTATTGATATGGCTTTGGCGAATGTTCACATCATAATATTGCATTATTATATTCCCCATTCTTATTCTTTTTATAAATAAACAGGTGCTTTTGACGCATGTCTGCTACATGTTACAGGTTACAGGTTCTTGGACAGGAAACAGTGAAAACGATGCAAAGACGATGAAAAAGTGGACTTTGACCAACAAACAGAAGACTCTTGATCAAGCCTACATCGAAGGACAGTTCACAATTAACAAGGCAACGCAAGACCCCAAAATGTCAAGGCAAACGGTTAAAAAGCCATTGCAAATTGTTCACTGAAGATCTGGAACCAACCTAGAAGCCCAAATGGAAAAAGACATATAGAAACAGAAAGACAAAGTCACCAGGAGCCCAACCCAGAAGTTGCAGAAGCCAACTCTTCCTTTTGGCCGCGGAACCGCAGCCAAACCATGCCTCGGGCCGCGGTTCCGCGGCAGTTTTAAAGAAATAAAAAAATAATTTTTTAGCGAAATAAAGTGGCGGCGTTGACCGGTCTTCCTAGAGGGCTATTTTTGTAAATGCAAACATGCGAGTCATTGTAACCCTAGGGTTTCCTATTCTTTATAAATAGGAACTCTAAAAATTGTAAACTTTATGCCTCCTTCATTAATAAAATACAAAATTCTTTTGGAGAGCATCGGTGTTTCTTCTTCATTCAGAAATTCAGATCTGACAACCCTGCATGGACGATTGGAGGGATGCATCTGTAAGTTAATTTAATTTCTCGCCCTAGTGTAGATTTCAATTCCTTGCCCTAGGTAGATTTAATTTCATGCCCTAGGAACTTGTTTAGGGTTTAGCTTTGGGGAAGGATTTTGAGAGATGAGATCTCTCATCCCTTTCTTACCCACCAAATATTTACAATAGGACTCCATGCATACCCGCACATACCGCGCCCTACGGCATCTTACCCCTCGAGGTAACGATGACACCGTAGTGTAAACGCCCGGTTGCGCGCGTTTTCCATGGAGGTTAGGGTAAGGATCTCTAAAGGAAGGACAAGAACCTAGAGGAAGGAACACCTTCCCGAACGGATCTAATCCCCTTTATTGATAATTACCATAACTCCTCACAGATCTTCATTCGGGTATAGAAAGCGGTGAGATTTAATTACATTCCCAAACCATCCCTAAACCTAGCCGTACCAAGAGTAGATCTAGATAATTGGTTAATTAGGTTTTTAGATTTAATAACAATCCGAACTCCCTTCGGAATTAACTCGTAAGAGCGAATCGGAAATTCACAACATCCCTGTGGACCGACCCGTACTCACCGGCTAGCTGCAAAGCGACGCCGTTCTTGATTGCGGTAAATAGAAATAGTTTTTGAGATCAAATCAAATGGCGCCGTTGTCGGGGATGGCGTAGAAATTTCCTTTTCGCGATTTCGGGTTAATCAAAAAAATTTTTAAAAATCAAAAAAATATAAAAATATATATATTTTGTTATTTTTGGAAGGGATACTTTGTTGTTTGAATTTTTGCAGGATATACAAATCGGATCTGGAAATTTCCAGAAAGCAAAACAGGAAATAAAATATCGGAACAGAAGAGATTTTGATCAACAGAATAGAAGAATTTTTCTGGAGACCCAACTCCCCCAAACCGTCGCGATTCCGCGGCCAAAACCCACCTTAGGCCGCGGAACCGCGGCCATCTTGGAGAATCACAACATCAGAAAATTTTTGGGGGTTCGTGCTGACGAGACCGCCGCGAAAACGCGGCATTAATGCATTTAAACCGCGGAAACGCGGCCTTATGGTGTCTTCAGGTGATGAAATTTGCACTGTAAGCTTTCTGTTATTTCTCCTCTGCAAATTTTAATATATTTTCTGAATAATGCCTGCAAGATTTTGTGTGCTCTAAAAATATATTCTCTTCCATATAACAAGTCTTGTGCAGGATTTTTGGGCCCCGCTTGAAATAAAATAGATTGCAAGTAATATTTTGCTGTTGCGTATCTTTTCTCTAAAATCTTTTTGCAACAAATTTTTCCAAATAAAGAGAAAAAGAATAAAAATAAAAAGGACAAATCTTTTATAGAAACTTGCAAAATTTTTGGCCGCAAATAGATCCTTGCACCACCATAAACTTTCTTTCTTTCCCCTCACTTACAACATGGGTACCCCACATAATAAATCATTAGCCGAACTTTGGTATCCCGAACATAATTTTGCGTCGTATGTCAATTTGTTCGGTCATTTTAAAGGCGATCCCTCCTTGCCTAAAAAATCTTTGAAAGATCACATAGAGGCGTCTAGGAGAAACAGTTTGACTTTTCAACCCAATTTGTGTCAACCAAGTCAACCTTTACCACCTACATATGTTGACACCACTTTTCCAAGTCCTGCTGTAACTTCTAAGCCGATGTCCATTGCTGAGCATATTGCTCAATCTCGCAGTCGATCTTTCACCCATCTCCACTCATCTAGTTCTAGGGATCCACGCGACTATTCACCTTTTTATCCACATATTGACCCTACCCCTGTCCTACCACCCACTTCCTACCAGTCCTACCCGGCTTTCCCACCCTCACTAGACACCGTTTCTACACAGCCATTAGGGAGTTTTGCATATCCACACGATTTCGAATCTTTTACCGAAACCCCCTCACCACCTAAGTCTAGTTTGGAAGAGTCGTTGGAGGCGTATATCGCAGCAACAAACAAAATGGTTAGGAATGTGGAATCGTCCGTGGCCGCCCTTATGCAACCTAGTGAACCGGTAGCTAGTCTCCCGCTAGCTCAAAATTTTTCAATGTATAAGGAGGCGGTTGGACAGAGTGAGAATGAGAGAGGATTTCCAAATCAAACCTACCCATACCTAATTGAAACCCACAACTCCGGTTTTCAAACATGTGTCCAAAATGATGAGTTGTGCGAATTTGTAGTGTTTGATTTGCCAAATTTTGAGGAACCCCTTTCGAGTGAAGCCGCACCTAATCCTTTCGATCTTTACACCTCCCATCTAGAACCTAAATCGATAAATATCCATGCTTTTGATGAGGTGTCTAAAGAAATTGATTTTCATTTGATTGAGGATATAGACGCCGGGAATATTTCGGATGATGAACCTGTCGATTTAATTGAGATTTTATGTTCAAATCATCATCCCGAATTATTAGATTTCTTTCCCGAATCTCATATGCGTCTTGACTTTGATGATAATGGCATGGATGAGTTGAATTTTGAGGAAACTTATAAGGATAATATTGAGGAGAGTTTTGAGGATAATATTGAGGTTGAACCATTTTCGTTTAATGTGTCTGATTTTCCAATTCATCCTCCTGAACCTTTGACTGTTATATCACCCTCCCTCCTTCCTATTGTTCCGACCGTACAAATGACCGTTACGCTTTCATTTCCTATACCAAGTTCGGCGTACCCATGTTTTCTTGCGAATCTTGAGGGATTTGACCCTATTTCCCGACGGGTTGATAGGTTAGCGCAATCGCTTATAACATATCGATCATCACATATTGCGCTAATTTATTCACTCGATTTACACCCTCAAGTTCGCGCGATCCTTCTTTTTCCCTTCCGCCCTTCTTCTCCCCCACCGAGACCATATTCTACTATTCTTCTTTCCACACGGTCTCGCGTGTTTCTCATTTTCTTGCACCAACTATATCATTACCACGATAAGATTTTTGAATGGTTGGTGCTAACCTTTGGCTTGTGTAAGACCAAGCTTAAGTTTAGGGGGGACCTTTGTATATATGTACATATATTTTTCTTTTTTTCTTTTTATAATAAATATAAAAAAATTCAAAAAATAAAAACAAAAAAAAATTGTAAATAAATAAACAGGGGAGTGCCGGTATTTTTACCCTCTTGGTTTAGCATGACAGTGAGGACACTGTCAAGTTCAAGTTTGGGGGTATGCTCGGTACGTCTTCTTCCTTCGCATTCATTTGTATATATTTTTGCATTTGCATATTTATTTGAAAACCCATAAAAATTGAAAATTTTCAAAAATTATAAAAATTATTGTATTCAATATTGGCTAATTGACTTGAGTTTGACAAATAGGTTAACTGGCTAGGAACAACTAGATCTTAGACTTAGTGAATTAAAAACCCTAAAAATAACATTCCTTAAAGTTTAACGGTAGAAAGTATGCCTTGTAGTTTATTTAGAAATAGGCAAATTTTGGGTTCACTTCTTGGGTTAAGTCAAAATGAGGGAAGAGTATTGATGTTCTTATTAGAGTATAAGTTTGAAAAATAGTTCTTAGTTTAAGTCTAGATTCTGAAATCATATACCCTACAACTTGCACAATCACGCACCTTGAAACTTGGAATAGTAGAAGAGATCTTGAAATGCTCTTGTCTAAAGTCCTTAGTACAATGAAAAAGAAAGAAAAAAAAAAGAGTGAATAAAGAAAAATGGACACTGGTTTTTGTGATTACTTAAGGCTGTGAAAAATAGAAAAATATTTAGCGATGGTGTTTCATCACCTAGTGCCTTAGACCAACTGGTTTGGGAGTCACTGCTAAAGCCTTGGGTGTTGCAAAACTAGGAAGTACGCTTTAAAGTGCTGACGCATCTTGTAATCGGTTGTTGGTACCTCAAGAAGTATTAACGGTCGCATGAAGGATGTGTAAGCAAAATTTCATTTAAAAATTCACTAATTAATAAGTGCTTTGGACAATGGACGAGAGTATGATTGCTTGATTTGAATTTCCAAGTGTAAGGGTGATCTATACACACACGTAGGGGTATGTAATTGGAGTTTAGATGAGAGAAAGGAATGAAGAATAAAACTTGTATCTTTAGTAGGGTTGATAGAAATTCCTGAGTGGAGATGTAACCCTAGAAGGAAAACTTAGGAAATGCCGAAAGCTAAGTAGGTCTACATAACATATATAATCTTAAGTTAAATAATGAGGAAATGTGAAGAATGTGGGTAGATAATTTACGGGTAAAAGATAATAGAATTCCTTGTTAGAAAACCTAATTGGAGAACAAAAGTCAATGGGCTGAGTTGATAGGATTTTATGGGTGTAATCCGCTGAAAACCCTCAGGAGACAACACTCCTCCTACTAAGGACACCTAGAGGTTTAACGGCTTGTTGTACGTGCTCAGTGCAATCGCGTTTCCCTGCGAAAGTGTGGTTAGGATTTTAGTGAATAAAAATAAGTTTGCTCGAGGACGAGCAAAAGATAAGTTTGAGGGTATTTGTTCACATCATAATATTGCATTATTATATTCCCCATTCTTATTCTTTTTATAAATAAACAGGTGCTTTTGACGCATGTCTGCTACATGTTACAGGTTACAGGTTCTTGGACAGGAAACAGTGAAAACGATGCAAAGACGATGAAAAAGTGGACTTTGACCAACAAACAGAAGACTCTTGATCAAGCCTACATCGAAGGACAGTTCACAATTAACAAGGCAACGCAAGACCCCAAAATGTCTAGGCAAACGGTTAAAAAGCCATTGCAAATTGTTCACTGAAGATCTGGAACCAACCTAGAAGCCCAAATGGAAAAAGACATATAGAAACAGGAAGACAAAGTCACCAGGAGCCCAGCCCAGAAGTTGCAGAAGCCAACTCTTCCTTTTGGCCGCGGAACCGCGGCCAAACCATGCCTCAGGCCGCGGTTCCGCGGCAGTTTTAAAGAAATAAAAAAATAATTTTTTAGCGAAATAAAGTGGCGGCGTTGACCGGTCTTCCTAGAGGGCTATTTTTGTAAATGCAAACATGCGAGTCATTGTAACCCTAGGGTTTCCTATTCTTTATAAATAGGAACTCTAAAAATTGTAAACTTTATGCCTCCTTCATTAATAAAATACAAAATTCTTTTGGAGAGCATCGGTGTTTCTTCTTCATTCAGAAATTCAGATCTGACAACCCTGCATGGACGATTGGAGGGATGCATCTGTAAGTTAATTTAATTTCTCGCCCTAGTGTAGATTTCAATTCCTTGCCCTAGGTAGATTTAATTTCATGCCCTAGGAACTTGTTTAGGGTTTAGCTTTGGGGAAGGATTTTGAGAGATGAGATCTCTCATCCCTTTCTTACCCACCAAATATTTACAATAGGACTCCATGCATACCCGCACATACCGCGTCCTACGACATCTTACCCCTCGAGGTAATGATGACACCGTAGTGTAAACGCCCGGTTGCGCGCGTTTTCCATGGAGGTTAGGGTAAGGATCTCTAAAGGAAGGACAAGAACCTAGAGGAAGGAACACCTTCCCGAACGGATCTAATCCCCTTTATTGATAATTACCATAACTCCTCACAGATCTTCATTCGGGTATAGAAAGCGGTGAGATTTAATTACATTCCCAAACCATCCCTAAACCTAGCCCTAGCAAGAGTAGATCTAGATAATTGCCCTAGGTTAATTAGGTTTTTAGATTTAATAACAATCCGGACTCCCTTCGGAATTAACTCGTAAGAGCGAATCGGAAATTCACAACATCCCTGTGGACCGACCCGTACTAACCGGCTAGCTGCAAAGTGACGCCGTTCTTGATTGCGGTAAATAGAAATAGTTTTTGAGATCAAATCAGCGAACCTCTTCCTCGTCTTAAACCTGTTTTTATTTACGACGGATGTAATTTGATCTGGCGGGAGTGTTTCAACCCTTTCGTCCAGTCGCCAGCGCTTGGCTTCTTCAAATATGGCCTTCTCACGCTCTCGAGCAGCTTTGCTTTTAAGAAGAGCTTCATTCAGGAATGCATCGATCATTTCGTCTGATGGCCCTAGAGGTTCTGGCTCGGGACCTGCCCCCAGTTTTTCTGTGTAAGGAGCTTCTTCATCGTTTATCGATGAGTGAGAGATCGCATGACAACTTGCTATGTAATCTTCAGATTCATCCGACGAGTCTTCTCCATCATCTCCGTCCTCAAGGAAGTGACTGAGAAATTCTTGGAGTGTGACTGGAGTCCGCGCTTTTTGATTATATTCTTCCAACGCGTCAATCTGTTTTTGCAGGTCCGTGCACTTGTCACCAGACTTCACGGGCTTTTTGGTCTTCTTCTTCTTTTTCGAAGACTTTGACGGCTGGGTGCGAATGCTTTGGCTATCACCACCAATTTTTGGAGTTGGGCGTGGCTTCAGCATCCCCTCGATGATCTCAGGTTCCAGTGGATTCTTCCACCTAATTGCCGGACATGTTTGGAGATCGTTCAGCATTCTTTTAGTTTTGGCTGAAAGAGCGACCTCCCATGGAGCTTCTTCTACGAAAGAGCATGATACCCTCGGTGTATCCGTCTTCTTGGGAGTGTGTAGCCGAGGCGGGTTCACCTTCCAATTCTCGGATAATACGAATTTGCCCTGCTGGTACTGATCTTCTATCCAGCTTTTGAAGATGTAACAATCCTCGATCGGATGGCCCAACATTCGGTGATAAGGGCAATAGTTAGGATTGTTAGTGTCGCCTAGTTGCGCTGGGTGTCTTGGCTCCGGCAGAGTGATGAGCCTGTTGCGCAGTGCAAGCTCGAATAACCTCTTCATCTTGTCTCGAGGGAACGAGTAAAGGCATCTCATTTTATCTTCGAGAGATCGAGTTCTATTATTTTGGCGATCAACTGGTCTCAGACCACCGGTTTGCTGTTGAGCATTGGCGACTACGATCGCTTTCCCTTTTCCCTTCTCGTTCCGAGGCTCCGGCTTTGGAGGAGACAGTCTATGACCCATCTGGTCCATTTGGGCCAACTTGTCAATCAAGGCCTGGAAAGTAGTTGGCTTGAAGAACATCATGAATTGGGAAATGGTTGCATGAGGGTCCAGAGTGCCCACGAACATGCCCACCGCCGGCGCTTCTTCGATGCGCTGTTCGCATTTCGACCACAGATTCCGCCATCTTATTGCATACTGAACCCATGTCTCACCTGGCTTTACCCTGACATTGATCAATGTCGTTATTGGGGTGCGTTCACTAGCACTCGCGAATCGCTGGGTGAATAATAGTTCCATTTCCGCGAAAGTCTTGACGGAGTCGTTTGGAAGTTCAGAATACCATTCGAATGCCGTCTCCGACAAGCTGCCGACGAATTGGCGAAGTAGCAATTTATCATCGCCGCCAGTGTTGCCACATAGAGCCCTGAACCGGGCGACATGCTGGTGGGGATTGCCCGTCCTCTTGTATACATGAAATTTAGGGATCGTATATCCCGGCGGATACTTTATTTAATCCCAGCCTGGATATGGTCGCCCAGTTTTAACGACTTGGCCGGCCGCTTCATTCGCCTGGTGAGCTCGTATTTGCTGAGCAATATAGTCATCCAGAGCGGCTTTGGAAATGGTTTCCTCCTTGGCTGCTGAAAGAGCCGGAGGGGGGTTCGATGTCTCCCCTCTGTCGTCTTCAATGATGATCGGAGGGTCTTCAGCTGGAGGTTCTGGCTGTAACATCATCCCGACCATGTCTTGGAAGAGAAGCGCCATTCGTTTTATATTAGCCGCTTGTTCTGCTGCTTCTCTGTCCTCCTTTTCGAGGACTCTGCGGAGGAAGTCAGCATCAATTTCTTGTTCATAACGATGCTCTGATGACGCCTCCGGGCTTTCTTTTGGCCCGGTAAGTGCGGCCATTTGCGTTAGCATTTCCTGAAGCTTCTGTTGCTGCTCCTGGGCTTTTGTCATGGATCGGGAGAGCGGTCGGTGACCCGTCGAAGCGCGGCTTTCTTCTTTTCCGGAAGCCATATAAACAGTATACACCATTATGCCCCCAGACTTGGGGCGTTTGGGCTCAGCGTCTTTGTGGTCTGCCGTAGTCGTAGGGGCTTTCTCTGGCCCCCTTCTCTTTTGAGCAGTTGAAGTCGAGGGGGCCGTTGCAGCGGGCACCCAGGTAGTTATCGTCCTTTGTGGTTTGACAGGACGGCTTTCTTCCTGCTGAACCTTCACCTTTTTCTGCCGGCGAGAGTAATCTTGATCAATTACTGAGTCCTGAACCCGTCGCCGGACTTTATAAATTTTAGAAGACAGACGCTGAGGGGGCTACTCCGGCTTCGTTTCTCTAACATTCTTCACGGGTGGAGGAGATCTTTTCAGTACGGCGGTAGGAGAGTTCCTGCGCACCTTGTTCAGCAATTCAAAGCTATTTCCGGTTGGAATAGCAGCATTAACTTCCACCGTTGGGGATGGTGGAGTAAATCCAGACGAAGAGCTGCCCCCGACCTTCCGTACTCGGCACCAGTGACGACGGCGAGCATATCGCACAGATGGTGTTGGTTCGGCTATGGGGATAGCTTTTTCATGCCCCCTATTCTAGTGAGGCGCTCCTGGCACCAGCCTCTTGAAGACCGACGTCCATTGAGTAGCAGTATCCAATCTGTCAAAGACAGACCTTTGAGCAGGAACGGGAGCCGGAGTGGCCAGCCTTGTAAAGACTGATCCCTTGACGGGAGAAGCTTCTTTAGTGACCTTAAGAGCAGGAATGGCTATCCGCTTTGGGATGGCCGCTTCAGGTATCATGGGCTTCTTGACAGGCCTATTGGAGTTCAGGCTCAGCCTATCGAAGACTGATGTTGTTGGCTTGACATCGGACAACCCGTTGAGAGGGGTCATGGTAGTAGTGAGCCGATCAAAGACCGACTTCTTTTGCATTTCTTGCGGCAGCGGGATGTTAATGCTCACTGATGGGAGCATGGTCCTGAAGAACAAACCGGTGGTAGCCTGCGTCACCTGTTCTATCGGCATTGTGAACAAGGAGGCCATCTGGGGCCCGTAAGCTATACCTCCAGATGAGGCGGAACGTGAGTTGCAGTTGCAGCTGGAACACTTCGTGTAAGTAGACGCCATTGATCTTTCGTTTTTTGCACCAAGCAATACACCAAATCTTAGTACCTCGAACCCAAGGGCAACCATTAGCAAACCGCGATTCATTCGCGAACACGACACACGAAGTGTGGAGTGGAAAGAGGTAAAGGTCCCACCGGGCGTGCCAGAATCTGTTCCCCGCCGAAAGAGGCGGAGACGCGACCGTGCAGGTCCGTCTGGCCTGAATTTCAGGGCAGATGCTAATTGGTGCTATCCGTCCACCTCTCCGAAGATGCCAAATTGATTTATGACACCTTGTATCGAAGGTTTAAACGGATGCGGCCGATGTAGCAGACTTCATCAGATTCCCCCTCGTTTGAGGGGTTTTTAATTGTGGGGACACTCTTCCCTGCAAGCGCAAGCCCTGCAGTTATTTACGCTACCGCATCGCGGTAACCACTTTCTCCTTCTCCAGATGGTCACTTTGTGTCGTGGGTGTTTGTTTTGTTTTTGGTTGCCCGTGGATTGTATACGGAGACTAATTTATGTTGTCGCCCGTAGGGTGTGGATTAGTCCAAATCCGTATCTTCTTAGATTTGGGTTTTGGTTTGGGTTTAAGGATACGTTAGTCTCATTTGAGACTAAGATCAACTTAAACGTTAGTTAAGGATACGTTAGTCTAATTTTAGACTAAGATCAACTTAACGCTTGTTAAGGATACGTCAGTCTAATTTTAGACTGAGATCAACTTAACGGGATTGTTTAGATCCAACAAAAGAGCATTTGGGCTCTATTGTTTTAGTTTAGGGACTTTGCGGTCAATTACCAGTTTAAGGACATAGTGGTCCAAGGTTAAGGACATCATAGTCCGTGAGTTTAAGGACCCCACAGTCCGAGGTTAAGGACATCATATTCCGTGGGCTTAAGTACCCCACAGTCCGAGGTTAAGGACATCGTAGTCCGTGGGCTTAAGGACCCCACAGTCCAGGTTAAGGACATCGTAGTCCATGAGTTTAAGGACCCCACAGTCCGTAGTTTAAAGACGTCATAGTCTATAAAGTTTAAGGACATCATAGTCCATGAGTTTAAGGACCCCACGGTCCGTGAAATGTGTGGTTGTCGGGACCCGTCATCTCTCTGAAGACGTTGAAGGATTACAACGACAGATATCAGAAGAGTAAAAAGATGTACCCTCGAACCGGTGTAAGTTGGTTGAAAGATCTGTAGTCCAATTTGAGACTAAAATCTGTTAAATATTTATGAACAGACGGGCTCAATTAAATATAAGTTGAGGACTTATGGCCAATATTGGGCTAAGTCCAATAAATGTTTAACATTTTTATTCTGGTTATTGAGCCTTTATTTGGGCTTGGCCCTTTTAATAATACTAAGCATTAGATCTTGGCAAAAAAAAATCTTTTCTTTTGTCTTGTATTGAATGCAAAGCTTTCAACAGAGCTCTGGCTCATTAAAGAACAATTTGTGTTCTGTCAGCGCAACCTATTATAACGACCGTGTTTTCTAATACCTAATAAAATATATTTTATTTAAATTTCTACTATCTAATAATTATTTATGTGTTTCGTTAATAGAAGAATAATTTTTAAAGTGATGTTAATAATTTTCAAAGCATCGAAATGTGATTAAAAGAATTTTCTAAAGTCTATTTATTGTTTTTATAGGCTTAAAATGTTTTAGTAAGATTTTATAACGCCTTAAAATAATCTACATATTTTTATTATCAATTAAAGTAATTAATTCGTAATTAAAAATATTTTAAAGGATAAACTAGATATTATATAATTTTAATAACTAGCTAAAACCATAGGAATGAATATATCATTTAGTTTTAGCCCAAAATTATTTTTATACTAAAGATAACAATAAAACATAATTTCTAAAATTTTCCCATAATTTTTCCGTATTTTAAAACATTTTTACCAAATTTTTCAAAGCCAAATCAATATTTTTAATTAATCTGTTGATTTTTATTTTTATTAATTTTTATTTTTAAATTTTTTTTTTAAACCTTTTAACCTGGACCGTTGGATCAAAAGATCCAACGGCCCAGAGCTTCGCGGCGGCGCCCACGTGGTGGGGACCACGCGAAAGCGCGTGGTCTCCTCACGCAGCTGCTAGCGCGTGGCGACGGCGATGGGACCGGCGGTGCGATCTGTGCCGTTGGATGCTGATCCAACGGCCACGATTCTAGGCGGCGAGCGCAATCATGAGGAAATCATGGGCAATCATTGGCCTGCGTGATTTTCAGTATAATTTAACGAATTTTTGGATTTTCTTGTTGCCTTTTTAACCCTATAAATAGACACCTTCAAACCTAAATTTCTCACACCTCAGAACTCCAAAAATTCTGAAAAAAATACCGATGCCTTCGTATCGACGACGCCGACGCTACAGCTCCACCCAATCGCCGAGGAAAAATCGGGACGCGGAGCTATTGAGGATTTAGTACGAGCCTACGTTTTCAACCCTTCGGCATCCGACTCAAACACAAGGTAGGATCCGCCTCTCTCTCCTTTTCCTGTCACCTTCTTCCTTCTCAATAACCTAGTTCCAACTTATAATCATCAACCCCTATTTAAAATGTTGTTATAATATTCGTGCATGCCTATTCCTTGTACCCTCAATAATAATAATGTTAACCCATATTTTAAAACGGTGTTTAAATTTCCTCTGTACACAAAAGTATATTGCACACCCATAATACCTGAAATCTGATCTACTTAATGTCATAACCCATGAATTGTCATTTCATCTCTGACATACCCATACTATAAAAATGATCTCGAAATAGGTTACTTCCACAAGATACCCTCGTTTAATTAAAATATTATATTTGTTTAAATAACCATAAGAAATAAAGATATGTGAAATAAATATTTTAGATATATCATACGTATATTTTACTTACAAATATTTTTTTAAACCCCCTTCAACCTTTTTGAAGAAGAAAATACTAAATTTAAATAACGATATCTTTTCGAAAGGAATATTTAGTATCTTATAAAAAGGTAATTTTAAAATAACACCAATCTAGGACAAAGGAAAGGTTGTAGGCATCGATCGTTTATCTAAACCAGACTTTGTGGTGCCTATGCTAGACAAGTGAGAAAGGTAACTTTAAAAGGCCCGTCTCACGGTGATTCGTGAGCGGATTCCTCCTTTCCTTACTTGTGCTTACCTGGCCACAATTGGCGATGAAGAGGCGATTTGAGAACCTCACAACTTGTCCTTTTGGAACATTAGGAGCAGTCTAGATTTTTAAATAAAAACCTCTTGCAAAAGATTTTTAAATAAACACCACAACCTTTTATCGAAAGGATATTTTCTGTAAAACACTATGTTTTTCCAAAATAATAAATATCCCAAATCTCATGGTTTTTCTTAGAAGTAATAAAACATAAATAAACACTATTATTCTTTTTACTAAATATTTCCCTAAGATGACACGAAGTACTTTACAAACTTTATAAAATAAAACGAGTGGTTGTGGAAGGCCATATTAAACGAGATCAATACTTTTTAAATTTTCAGTTTATGACATACATGACATATACAAAACATGGTACGGTTAGGGTTAGAATGCGCGGACCTAGGTATGGAATACTTTATGAAGATCACTGCAGGCAGGGTGAACAGTCCAATATATGGGCGACTATACAAATATGAAGATCCCGATATTCCGGGTGAACAGTCCAAAGTGTGGACGACTATATAAATATGAAGATCCCGATGTTCCGGGTGAACAGTCCAAAATGTGGATGACTATACAATGTGGAGATTCCATGCCTAGAGGTATACGCACTAACTCTAATACGTCAAAACCTTTATACTGAACCACGGGGATGGATAGTTTGATTAGGCAAGGAGATATCGGAACTCGGATTCCCCTACTACTCGATCATGATCCCGGGAAGTGAAACGGTACATTTCACTTCCCCAGTTGTTGTTCCGTAGCCACAACGGAATAATCGCGAGTATCCGGACCCTTGTTTAACAAACTAAAATGTTTATAATACCTATTGATACTCAACACCAAATCCACATCATGTGATATACCTACCTGTTACCTTATCTACCCTTCTTCATGAGACACGAGTTATTCAGTATCTTGGATGTGGATATTTTACCAGTTTAGACTTGTTGTTTATTATGGAACTGAGGGGTGGTAATACCTGTGCACTTGAGTGATATTCACGCTAAACAAAGCTCCATCGTAGTCATGGGACACCTTTCGGGGATGTTCACGCTACCACATTGATTGCCATTCCAGGCACGAACACCAGCTCATACTGCTGCCAGCTAGTCATGGGATACCTCAAGGACACGAGTATGTTCACCCGTCAATTCCATCCATACACACCTTATTTAACCTGATCCAACTCTTAGACTGAATATCTGTTTGACTTGACTTGAACCTTTACCAAACATATACAACCTACTCATATTCACATATCTAATTTGTATATAACCTCATACCTTTATACACATGTACATCATATTCATTATATACACATGTTCGTTTTTATACCTTTACTTTCTTATGAGGAAATCCTACCCGAGTATAACTCGCTGACGGACCTTCCTTTTCTTCCTCTATCTTTGGAATGTCCGTCAGATAAGAATGAGTATTATAGCGAAGATCAAGATGTGAAGCCAACTTATGAAGATTATGCAGACTGGACGATGGAAGATTAGCTAGATTTAATTTTTGTCGTTTGCCCACATGTTTAGGGCTTTTGTTTATTCTCGATGTAATTAAACTCCTTAGTTTATTTTACTCTTTCTTCTGGGATGTAATAAAGTTTGGTTAATGGAAATAAAATGCCTTTCGCTTTTATTATTTTTGTTTTGGTACATATCCTGCATGTTAAATATTCATACGCTTAACGTAACTGTATTGAATAGACCACCTTCAATACAGTTAAGTTACGGACCATGCCACGTCATCCTTCTCCTTCTTTTGGGAAGCGGGGCGTGACACCTATGGTGCTCTAGGCTCTTTGTGCCAATCAAAAAAGTGCAGTGCGCTTCTGCCACGTAGCGCGCATGTAAGGGACACGTGTCATGTTCTGCGCTAGGCACCAGATGATGAGCGCAGTGCGCCAGTTTATGAGCACTGAGCGCTAATTTATAAGCGCATTGTGCTAGTTTAGTGGCGCACACGTGAGTGACACGTAGCGCACTTGGCGCTGAGCGCCAGCCCATGAGCGCAGTGCGCTATTTCAGAAACGCAAAACGCAAGTTGCATATGTGGTTGACACATGGCGCATTTGGCGCTGAGCGCCGGTCCAGAGAGCGCAGAAACGCTGTTCAAGAGCGCAGGGCGCAGTTCAATAGCGCAAAGCGCATTTGATCAATTTTTATGATCTATGAACAAATTTATGTTCTTTTAAAAGAGACTTTGTCTCAAGATTCAAGAACAATAGTTCTTATTTTTTTAAGGCTTGCCTTTATAGATCAATGATCTGTGTGAAGAATTTGTTCTTCTTTTATTATGTGATGAGATCTTTTTGATCTTTTTTATGAAAGACCTTGGTCTTTGTAAATCTATGATCTTTTTTAAGAAGATAATTCTTCTTTTTAAGAGATGATTTCATCTCTGTGTTCATCATTCATGATCTTTACCTTGAAGAAATAATCTTCTTTTGCTAGAGCTTGCTCTTCTTTCTTTTGAATTTCTCAAAATTTATAGGGGGGTTTCTCTATCTCAGACTTGATGTCTTGGGGCCTTTATATAGGGCCAGCTGATTTGTTGAATCAGTTAAAGAGATCTTTCTCTGATTGATTTGGGGATATTTCCCACCGTTGGATCTCTGATCCTAGAGCTTCTGTTTTACAGAAGGCAATCTTCTTGTTTTTAACAAGATTGGAAAATCTTTCCATAACAGAATTTTAATTCTGATTAATTCATGATTTATCATTATTATTAGATCTTTTGATCTAACGGTGGGGAATTTTATAATTCCAGCGTTGGCGCACCCGTGCTTTGCACATGGTGCGCCGCTCAGAACGCAGCGCACTTTGCGCTAGCGCACCTACGTTTGACATGTGGTGCGCTGCCCAGAGCGCAGCGCAGCCTGTGCTAGTGCACCCGTGTCTGACACATGGCGCGCAGCGCGCCTAGCGCTAGCGCACATATAGTGCACTGCCTAGGGCGCGGCGCACCTGGCGCTAGCGCATTCGTGTTTGACACGTGGCGCGCAGCACGCCTAGCGTTGGATCTGAAGCGTCGCTTCAATTTTTGAATTTTGAATTTCAAAACAGAGCTTTGCTCTGATTGGGGGTGCACTGCCTAGGGCGCAGGGTGCACTGCCTAGGGCGCAGCGCACCTGGCGCTAGCTCATCCATATTTGACACGTGGCGCGCAGCGCGCCTAGCGCTGGATTTGAAGCGTTGCTTCAATTTTTGAATTTTGAATTTCAAAATAGAGCTTTGCTCTGATTGGGGGTGCACTGCCTGGGGCGCAGCGCACCTGGCGCTAGCGCATCCGTGTTTGACACGTGGCGCGCAGCGCGCCTAGCACTGGATCTGAAGCGTTACTTCAATTTTTGAATTTTGAATTTCAAAATAGAGTTTTGCTCTGATTGGGGGAAACAGTGCCGAGCCTTCCTAAGTCATCACCAGAGCCGTGCTAGTCGCGCGTGAATCGTGCCGTGGTTATAGCCCGTGTCGTGCTGCCGCCTCAGTCATGCCACTTTCGCCAAAGGCAAGAGAAAACCCATCTCTTGTTGTTCATGCTATCTTAATACCTAATTTAGATAATAATGTTAGATTATTTTGTTATATAGTAGTGTAGATGTGTGTTTACGACAAATTACCAAACACTATCCTAATGTTTGATGCAAACTATAAACCAAAACATATCTTGTTATGTTGGAACCTGCGTTAGATCCCTTTATTGATACGAATACCGTGTAGGAATTCGGATGCAAAATATCGTGTATAATCATGTAAAGTCGCCCCTAAAGGCGACACTAAATCTGAAATTTTACCGCGCATGTTACCTCGTTAAAATCATTGTAAATTCAATACAGTTTGGAATGTGATGTTCTACAGCTCATATCGAATCCGAATAGATAATCTAGAACCATACATAGTTTATTTCTTGACATTTATAGATTACTGTAACGAGATTTGGCTGCGAATGCGACACTGGACTGCGGTCTGGGGCAGCATTTCACGAGGATACCTGAATTTAAATACCTGCACGTCCTTACTTAAAACTGAAAATGCACAGAACCCCATATAATCGCATAGATAATTTAGTTAGATAACACATGAATCTAGTCCCGTACAGTTTCACAGTCGTTTGATATTTAGTTTGTATTTTAGAATGTCGATGTGTTCTGCAGTTTCTGCAGTGACATTTCTTACACCGTCACATTAAACAGGACATAACTTCTAGTACATGAAGGCTATTGATAATCCTCTTGATGCGTTGGAAACCTAACAGATATAACTAGATTTTATTCAGCTAGGGAAACACCTGAATCTGAACATAATCCCTAGTAAACTGCGCGCAAAGTTGGACTTCCAGTTCTGAAACTGGAATTCCAGCAACTGATCGCTGATTTAAAATGATGATAAGTCCTTAACCTGAATTCCGTTTGACATGAAACTACTTTTACCGCGTAGATAATCAAGTATACATTGTACGCCTTTTATATTGTTTCGGTCTACTCTATACGGGTGATTTATGATGAATTTTGCAAGTCATGTGGCGTTGGCTGTCGTGATTTAATGAATATTTATTCGGTGCATTTCTACCTATTTTGTGTTTGCTCTATACCTCCTGCATAGTAATCGTTACACTGAGACCTAACGACTATTTTGCATTATCGATTTATAAGTGTTAGTGATTAGGATGTGGTAAATGCGAAAGTGATATTGATAAGTGGAAATATGATTGAAAGTGAAACCGATACGTATTTGTTCACAACCTATCTAATGCTTGAATACATATTATGACCCGGGGAATGGAGGAAATCAAGGTGATATTGAACTCGTATTTAGCGAGGTACAGTGACTTAGAGGATGATCATTCGCTATTAGTGATATATATATATATATATACACACACACATTAAGTCTTGGGCCTAACGGCACGGCTGCATGGTTATGTCCCGGGCAATAATAGACCGTAGTCTCGGGCATGCACAGGACCCTTATTAAACACGAGCATTCTTTCCACCAATTGATTTCATCGACTTAGTGACTGATAAGTAGCGACATATACATTGCCTGGTTTACCGACATGATGCTCATATCGCACTGGTCATATTTATTTGATATTCATTATTCTCATGTTCTGTAATCTGTTGCACCTTTCATGTTTAATAGCATTGTACCCATTATATATATTTATTACTATATGCGTCGCCCTGACGACCTGAGTGTGCATGCTCAGAGGACGAAGTGGACCCAGTCACGGAGCAGGATCGGCCCTTCGAGATCGCGGAGGTCTAGACTGTATCATCAGCGCCATTTCTTTTGCTTTAAGCACCCTGTATTTCGTTGGTTAGTTTTTCCCTTATGCAAAATAAATGTATCTCGAAATCTTTTTATTGTGATGTAATAAAAGTTGTGAACTGGGATTTCCTTTACTCTTGCACTGTTTACTGACTACCATGTAATGCTAGAAGCCAAAGTGTGACTACGGCAGGATTATTTCCTGATCGTAGGAGCATGGTTGGCCTAGTCACCCTCGTATTCTGTATTTTGAGAAGCGGGACGTGACAGTGATCATACGAGATATATGGTCACAGTTTAAACCGTGACCATAGAATGGTCACAATTATAACGGTGAATACATATATGTACTCTACACAGATTTCATTTAGTTGTTTGATCCGTTTTTGGTAACGCTGCGTATATGGTCACGGTCTTAATCGTAACGAAAAAGAGACATGGTCATGGTTAAAGGCGTAACTAGGTTTCTCGTGACGGGATTTTAGGCGACAGGCATGTCATGGTTTTAGCACACTTAGGGTCAATGAGGATTTCCCCAAACCTCCTGATGTAGTTGAGGAAAATGAGGAAATGCCTACACATCTTGATCCAGGTAGGAGCGAAATACCTAGTGAGTCTATTCGACAAGAAGCTCTAATGCGAAGGAGTAACCGAAAAAGTATCCCGCGACGTCGTTTTGAGATTGAGAGAGAAGTATTTATTATTACTCCTCAAGATGGCGAAGAGTCACAAACAGTGAAAGAAGCTCTCTCGTGTCTTGCAAAGGAAGAATGGAAAAATGCGATGGAAAAGGAAATAGAGTCAATGAGAACCAACCATGTTTAGGACTTGGTCGATCTTCCGCCAGGACGCAAAGCAATTGGGAATAAATGGATTCTCAAAATTAAGCGCGGATGGTTCTATTGAACGATATAAAGCTTGTCTTATTGCAAAAGGTTATACCTAACAAGAAGTTGTAGATTACAAAGAAACATTTTCTCCTATAGTTAGGTTTGCCTCTATTCGCCTTATTCTATCCATAGTGGCACATGTAAACTTAGAATTGCACTGGATGGATATCAAGACTGCATTTCTCAATAGAGAATTGGATGAGGAAATCTACATGGAACAAACTGTAAGTTTCATTGTTAAAGGTCAGGAGAGCAAAGTATGCAGACTTCAACTATCCAGACAGCAGTATTTGAAATTTCATCAATCCATGATAACATTTGGATTTGTGATGATTGATGAAGACCACTACGTGTATGTAAAGCAGTCTGAAGATAGATTTGTGATACTATCACTTTTTGTGGATGATATTTTATTGGCTGGGAATAACAAGAAGCTTGTTGTCACCATTAAAGAATGGTTGTCCTCCAATTTTGAAATGAAGGACATGGGTGATGCAAATTATATTCTCAGGGTTAAGATCCAAAGAGACTGTTCAAGAAAACTTTTAACTCCATCACAAGAGTCATATATTAATAAGATTCTTAAACATTTTAACATAAGTAGTTGCAAACCCATTGGTAACCCCATTGCGAAAGATGGGGTTTTAAGCCTTAGGTTATGTCCTAAGACTCTAGAAGAGCAAGTGAGTAGATATCAATCAAATCCAGAAAGAGCACATTGGAAAGCTGTAAAAAGGATTTTCAAATATCTGTGAGGTACTGCGAATTATTCCCTATGATATCTAAGAGGATTTTCATATTTCAGATATCTCGGATGCTGATTGAGTTCTAAATGAACGTAAATCAACGTCAGGATATGCTTTCTTACTTAATAATGTCGCCATCTTTTAGATAGTAAGAAGCAAACATGCATAACCTTATCAACGATGGAGGCGGAATTTGTGGCATGTTTGCAGCAATACAAGAAGCAAATATGGCTCAAGAGATTTCTACACTATTTGGAAGTATTGACTGACATTCCAATGTCAGTAACGATATTCACGAAAGATCTAAAATATCATTGCAGAACTAAGTATTGATATTAAGTACAACTTTGTGAGAGACACAGTTGAAAAGAAAGAAGCAGTCATTCAATATATTTCTACGCATAAAATGGTTGCGGAATCTTTTACTAAACCAATTCCTAGATGTATATGTTAAATCTCTATGTTTACGTAGAATGTGATAAATTGTTGTATCATTATATGACATAAATAATTCTTTTTTTTTCTTCATATTTTTCATATGTTTGTTTAATATAAAACACTGGTGCACACACATACAGGATGAGAAAGTTATATAGCAATGAGAAGTTATAAAAGAGAGTCAACATGAGGTCATGATAATGATAAATGACTGATATGGATATTTCCCCACTATCCATTAACTTATATTAAAGCCATATATGAGATCTCGGTGTAAGACAGAATTTAATATTTTTTTTAAAAGTAACCTCGACAACATTATTATAAGGCTTTCAAATTTAGGTTGATTCCTTAATTAGATTAAAAAATTCAAATAATAAACAACTCATATATATTTATATATATATTTGAATCTCGACAATATTAACAATATTGTTATAAGGGTAACACAAGAGTTTTAATATTCTAAGCCTAAAAATATTGTAGAGGCTCAAAGATTATAAACAATGCATTTTTTATGAGAAGTTTATATATTTGAACCTCGACAATATTGTTATATGACAGGCAAGATAAGAATTTTAATATTTTTAAAACTATTTTTCCTCCATTCTAAGCCTAAAAATATTGTAGAGGCTCAAAGATTATAAACTCCTCATTTTCCATTTATGAGAAATTTATATATTTGAATCTCGACAATATTTTTATAAGGCTAATAAAACAGAGTTTAAATTTTTTTTAAAGGTAATTTTCAATACAAGCTACTCCACTCTAAACCTAAAAATACTGTCGAGGCTCAAAGATTATAAACAACTCATTTTCCATTTATGAGAAATTTATATATTTGAATCTCGACAATATTGTTATAAGGCTAACAAGACAAAATTTAATATTTTTTTTAAAAGAAAATTTCAATAGAAGCTACTACATTCTAAGCCTAAAAATATTGTAGAGGCTCAAATATTAAAAATTACTCATTTTCCTTTTAACCTCGACAATATTATTATAAGCCTTCCGAATTTGGGTTGATTTCTTAATTAGATTCAAAAATTCAAATAATAAACAACTCATATATATTATATATATATTTGAACCTCGACAATATTAACAATATTGTTATAAGGGTAACACAAGAGTTTTAATATTTATTTTAAAGTATTTTTCGATTAAATTTACTCCATTCTAAGCCTAAAATTATTGTAGAATCTACTCCTTTCTAAGCCTAAAAATATTGTAGAGGCTCAAAGATTATAAACTCCTCATTTTCCATTTATGAGAAATTTATATATTATTTTTATAAGGCTAATAAAACAAAGTTTAAAATTTTTTTAAAAGGTAATTTTCAATACAAGCTATTCCACTCTAAACCTAAAAATATTGAAGAGGCTCAAAGATTATAAACAACTCATTTTCCATTTATGAGAAATTTATATATTTAAACCTCGACAATATTGTTATAAGGCTAACAAGACAGAATTTAATATTTTTTTTAAAAGTAAATTTCAATAGAAGCTACTACATTCTAAGCCTAAAAATATTGTAGAGGCTCAAAGATTACAAACTACCCGTTTTCCTTTTAACCTCGACAATATTATTATAAGGCTTCCAAATTTGGGTTGATTCCTTAATTAGATTCAAAAATTCAAATAATAAACAACTCATATATATTTATATATATATTTGAACCTCGACAATATTAACAATATTGTTAAAAGGGAAACATAAGAGTTTTAATATTTATTTAAAGTATTTTTCGATAAAATCTACTCCATTCTAAGCCTAAAAATATTGTAGAGGGTCAAAGATTATAAACAACTATTTTTCAATAAAATTTACTCCGTTCTAAGCCTAAAAATATTGTAGAGGCTCAAAAATTATAAACTCCTCATTTTCCATTTATGAGAAATTTATATATTTGAGCCTCGACAATATTTTTACACGGCTAATAAAACAGAGTTTAAAATTTTTTTAAAAGGTAATTTTCCATACAAGCTACTCCACTCTAAACCTAAAAATATTGTAGAGGCTCAAAGATTATAAACAACTCATTTTCCATTTATGAGAAATTTATATATTTGAACCTTGACAATATTGTAATAAGGCTAACAAAACAGAATTTAATATTTTTCATTTTCCTTTTAACCTCGACAATATTATTATAAGGCTTCCAAATTTGGGTTGATTCCTTAATTAGATTCAAAAATTTAAATAAACTCATATATATTTACATATATATATATATATATATATATATATATATATTTGAACCTTGACAATATTAACAATATTGTTATAAGGATTACTTTTCGATAAAATCTACTCCAATCTAAGCCTAAAAATATTGTAGAGGCTCAAAGAATATAAACAATGCATTTTTTATGAGAAGTTTATATATTTGAACTCGACAATATTGTTATATGACTAGCAAGATGAGAATTTTAATATTTTTAAAACTATTTTTCAAAAAAATCTACTCTTTTCTAAGCCTAAAAATATTGTAGAGGCTCAAAGATTATAAACTCCTCATTTTCCATTTATGAGAAATTTATATATTTAAACCTCGACAATATTTTTATAAGGCTAATAAAACAGAGTTTAAAATTTTTTTAAAAGGTAATTTTCAATACAAGCTACTCCACTCTAAACCTAAAAATATTGTAGAGGCTCAAAGATTATAAACAACTCATTTTCCATTTATGAGAAATTTATATATTTGAACCTCGACAATATTGTTATAAGGCTAACAAGACAGAATTTAATATTTTTTTTAAAAGTAAATTTCAATAGAAGCTACTACATTGTAAGCCTAAAAATATTGTAGAGGCTCAAAGATTACAAACTACACGTTTTCCGTTTAACTTCGACAATATTATTATAAGGCTTCCAAATTTGGGTTGATTCCTTAATTAGATTGAAAATTCAAATAATAAACAACTCATATATATTTATATATATATTTGAACCTCGACAATATTAACAATATTGTTATAAAGGTAACAAAAGAGTTTTAATATTTATTTTAAAGTATTTTTCGATAAAATCAACTCCATTCTAAGCCTAAAAATATTGTAGAGGCTCAAAGATTATAAACAATGCATTTTTTATCAGAAGTTTATATATTTATTTTTAAAACTATTTTTCAATAAAATCTACTCCATTCTAAGCCTGAAACAAAGATTATAAACAACTTATTTTCCATTTATGAGAAATTTATATATTTGAACCTCGACAATATTGTTATAAAGCTAACAAGACAAAATTTAAATTTTTTTTAAAAGTAAATTTCAAAATATTGTAGAGGCTCAAAGATTACAAACTACTCGTTTTCTTTCTAACCTCGTCAATATTATAAGGCTTTCAAATTTGGGTTGATTTCTTGATTAGATTATAATTAATGCATTTTTTATGAGAAGTTTATATATTTGAACTCGACAATATTGTGATTTTAATATTTTTAAAACTATTTTTCCTCCATTCTAAGCCTAAAAATATTGTAGAGGCTCAAAGATTATAAACTCCTCACTTTCCATTTAGGAGAAATTTATATATTTGAACCTTGACAATATTTTTATAAGGCTAATAAGACAGAGTTTAAATTTTTTTTAAAAGGTAATTTTTAATACAAGCTACTCCACTCTAAACCTAAAAATATTGTAGAGGCTCAAAGATTATAAACAACTCATTTTCCATTTATGAGAAATTTATATATTTGAACCTCGACAATATTGTTGCTAACAAGACAAAATTTAATATTTTTTTAAAAAGTAAATTTCAATAGAAGCTACTACACATTCTAAGCCTAAAAATATTGTAGAGGCTCATAGATTACAAACTACTCGTTTTCCTTTTAACCTCGACAATATTATTATAAGGCTTCCAAATTTGGGTTGATTCCTTAATTAGATTCAAAAATTCAAATAATAAACAACTCATATATATTTATATATATATTTGAACCTCGACAATATTAATAATATTGTTATAAGGGCAACACAAGAGTTTTAATATTTATTTTAAAGTATTTTTCGATAAAATCTACTCCATTCTAAGCCTAAAAATATTGTAGAGTGTCAGAGATTATAAACAATGCATTTTTTATGAGAAGTTTATATATTTGAATCTCGACAATATTATTATATGACTAGCAATATAAGAATTTTAATATTTTTAAAGCTATTTTTCAATAAAATCTACTCCGTTCTAAGCCTAAAAATATTGTAAAGGCTCAAAGATTATAAACTCCTCATGTTCCATTTATGAGAAATTTATATATTTGAGCCTCAACATTATTTTTATACGGCTATAAAACAGAGTTTAAAATTTTTTTAAAAGGTAATTTTCAATACAAGCTACTCAACTCTAAACCTAAAAATATTGTAGAGGCTCAAAGATTATAAACAACTCATTTTCCATTTATGAGAAATTTATATATTTGAACCTCGACAATATTGCTATAAGGCTAACAAGACAGAATTTAATATTTTTTTAAAAGTAAATTTCAATAGATTTAATATTTTTTTTAAAGTAAATTTCAATAGAAGCTACTACATTCTAAGCCTAAAAATATTGTAGGGGCTCAAAGATTACAAACTGTCCGTTTTCCTTTTAACCTCGACAATATTATTATAAGGCTTCCAAATTTGGGTTGATTCCTTAATTAGATTAAAAAATTCAAATAATAAACAACTCATATATATTTATATATATATTTGAATAATATTAACAATATTGTTATAAGGGCAACACAAGAGTTTTAATATTTATTTTTAAGTATTTTTCGATAAAATCTACTCCATTCTAAGCCTAAAAATATTGTAAAGGGTCAAAGATTATAAACAATGCATTTTTTATGAGAAGTTTATATATTTGAACCTCGACAATATTGTTATATGACTAGCAATATAAGAATTTTAATATTTTTAAAACTATTTTTCAATAAAATCTATACTCCGTTCTAAGCCTAAAAATATTGTAGAGGCTCGAAGATTATAAACTCCTCATTTTCCATTTATGAGAAATTTATATATTTGAGCCTCAACAATATTTTTATAAGGCTAATAAAACAGAGTTTAAATTTTTTTTAAAAGGTAATTTTCAATACAAGTTACTCCACTCTAAACCTAAAAATATTGTAGAGGCTCAAAGATTATAAACAACTCATTTTCCATTTATGAGAAATTTATATATTTGAACCTCGACAATATTGCTACAAGGCTAACAAGACAGAATTTAATATTTTTTTAAAAGTAAATTTCAATCAAAGCTACTACATTCTAAGCCTAAAAATATTGTAGAGGCTCAAAGATTACAAACTACACGTTTTCCTTTTAACTTCGACAATATTATTTTAAGGCTTCCAAATTTGGGTTGATTCCTTAATTAGATTCAAAAATTCAAATAATAAACAACTCATCAAATCCATTCTAAGCCTAAAAATATTGTAGAGGCTCAAAGATTATAAACAATTCATTTTTTAACAGAAGTTTATATATTTGACCCTTGACAATATTGTTTTATGACTTGCAAGATAAGAATTTTAATATTTTTAAAACTATTTTTCAATAAAATCTACTCCATTCTAAGCCTAAAAATATTGTAGAGGCTCAAAGATTATAAACTCCTCATTTTCTATTTATGAGAAATTTATATATTTGAACCTCGACAATATTTTTATAAGGCTAATAAAATAGAGTTTAAATTTTTTTTAAAAGGTAATTTTCAATACAAGCTACTCCACTCTAAACCTACAAATATTGTAGAGGCTCAAAGATTATAAACAACTTATTTTCCATTTATGAGAAATTTATATATTTGAACCTCGACAATATTGTTAACAAGACAAAATTTAATATTTTTTTTAAAAGTAAATTTCAATAGGAGCTATACATTCTAAGCCTAAAAATATTGTAGAGGCTCAAAGATTACAAACTACTTGTTTTCCTTTTAACCTCGTCAATATTATAAGGCTTTCAAATTTGTGCTGATTTCTTGATTAGATTCAAAAATTCAAATAATAAACAACTCATATATATTTATATATATATTTGAACCTCGACAATATTAACAATATTGTTATAAGGGTAACACAAGAGTTTTAATATTTATTTTAAAGTATTTTTCGATAAAATCAACTCCATTCTAAGCCTAAAAATATTGTAGAGGCTCAAAGATTATAAACAATACATTTTTTATCAGAAGTTTATATATTTGAATCTCGACAATATTGTTATATGACTAGCAAGATAAGAATTTTAATATTTTTAAAACTATTTTTCAATAAAATCTATTCCATTCTAAACCTAAAAAAATTGTAGAGGCTCAAAGATTATAAACTCCTCATTTTCCATTTATTAGAAATTTATATATTTGAACCTCGACAATATTTTTATAAGGCTAATAAAACAGTTTAAAAAATTTTTAAAAGGTAATTTTCAATACAAGCTACTCTCCACTCTAAATCTAAAAATATTGTAGAGGCTCAAAGATTATAAACAACTCATTTTCCATTTATAAGAAATTTATATATTTGAACCTCGACAATATTTCTATTTATGAGAAATTTATATATTTGAACCTCGACAATATTGTTATAAGGCTAACAAGACAGAATTTAATATTTTTTTAAAAAGTAAATTTCAATAGAAGCTACTACATTCTAAGCCTAAAAATATTGTAGAGGCTCAAAGATTACAAACTACTCATTTTCCTTTTAACCTAGACAATATTATTATAAGGCTTCCAAATTTGGGTTGATTCCTTAATTAGATTCAAAAATTCAAATAATAAACAACTCTTATAAGGGTAACACAAGAGTTTTAATATTTATTTTAAAGTATTTCTCGATAAAATCTACTCCATTTCTAAGCCTAAAAATATTGTAGAGGCTCAAAGATTATAAACAATGCATTTTTTATGAGAAGTTTATATATTTGAAACTCAACAATATTGTTATATGACTAGCAAAATAAGAATTTTAATCTACTCCGTTCTAAGCCTAAAAATATTCAAAAATTCAAATAATAAACAACTCATATATATTATATATATATTTGAACCTCGACAATATTAACAATATTGTTATAAGGGTAACACAAGAGTTTTAATATTTATTTTAAAGTATTTTTCGATTAAATTTACTCCATTCTAAGCCTAAAATTATTGTAGAATCTACTCCTTTCTAAGCCTAAAAATATTGTAGAGGCTCAAAGATTATAAACTCCTCATTTTCCATTTATGAGAAATTTATATATTATTTTTATAAGGCTAATAAAACAAAGTTTAAATTTTTTTTAAAAGGTAATTTTCAATACAAGCTATTCCACTCTAAACCTAAAAATATTGTAGAAGCTCAAAGATTATAAACAACTCATTTTCCATTTATGAGAAATTTATATATTTAAACCTCGACAATATTGTTATAAGGCTAACAAGACAGAATTTAATATTGTTTTTAAAAGTAAATTTCAATAGAAGCTACTACATTCTAAGCCTAAAAATATTGTAGAGGCTCAAAGATTACAAACTACCCGTTTTCCTTTTAACCTCGACAATAATATTATAAGGCTTCCAAATTTGGGTTGATTCCTTAATTAGATTCAAAAATTCAAATAATAAACAACTCATATATATTTATATATATATTTGTACCTCGACAATATTAACAATATTGTTATAAGGGAAACATAAGAGTTTTAATATTTATTTTAAAGTATTTTTCGATAAAATCTACTCCATTCTAAGCCTAAAAATATTGTAGCGGGTCAAAGATTATAAACAACTATTTTTCAATAAAATTTACTCCGTTCTAAGCCTAAAAATATTGTAGAGGCTCAAAAATTATAAACTCCTCATTTTCCATTTATGAGAAATTTATATATTTGAGCCTCGACAATATTTTTACACGGCTAATAAAACAGAGTTTAAAATTTTTTTAAAAGGTAATTTTCCATACAAGCTACTCCACTCTAAACCTAAAAATATTGTAGAGGCTCAAAGATTATAAACAACTCATTTTTCATTTATGAGAAATTTATATATTTGAACCTTGACAATATTGTAATAAGGCTAACAAGACAGAATTTAATATTTTTCATTTTCCTTTTAACCTCGACAATATTATTATAAGGCTTCCAAATTTGGGTTGATTCCTTAATTAGATTCAAAAATTTAAATAAACTCATATATAAAGTTACTTTTCGATAAAATCTACTCCAATCTAAGCCTAAAAATATTGTAGAGGCTCAAAGATTATAAACAATGCATTTTTTTAAGAAGTTTATATATTTGAACTCGACAATATTGTTATATGACTAGCAAGATGAGAATTTAAAAATTTTAAAAACTATTTTTCATAAAAATCTACTTTTTTCTAAGCCTAAAAATATTGTAGAGGCTCAAAGATTATAAACTCCTCATTTTCCATTTATGAAAAATTTATATATTTGAACCTCGACAATATTTTTATAAGGCTAATAAAACAGAGTTTAAAATTTTTTTAAAAGGTAATTTTCAATACAAGCTACTCCACCCTAAACCGAAAAATATTGTAGAGGCTCAAAGATTATAAACAACTCATTTTCCATTTATGAGATATTTATATATTTGAACCTCGACAATATTGTTATAAGGCTAACAAGACAGAATTTAATTTATTTTTTAAAAGTAAATTTCAATAGAAGCTACTACATTGTAAGCCTAAAAATATTATAGAGGCTCAAAGATTACAAACTACACGTTTTCCGTTTAACTTCGACAATATTATTATAAGGCTTCCAAATTTGGGTTGATTCCTTAATTAGATTGAAAATTCAAATAATAAACAACTCATATATATTTATATATATATTTGAACCTCGACAATATTAACAGTATTGTTATAAAGGTAACAAAAGAGTTTTAATATTTATTTTAAAGTATTTTTCGATAAAATCAACTCCATTCTAAGCCTAAAAATATTGTAGAGGCTTAAAGATTATAAACAATGCATTTTTTAAGTTTATATATTTATTTTTAAAACTATTTTTCAATAAAATCTAATCCATTCTAAGCCTGAAACAAAGATTATAAACTCCTCATTTTCCATTTATTATAAATTTATATATTTGAACCTCGATAATATTTTTATAAGGCTAATAAAACAGAGTTTAAAATTTTTTTTAAAAGGTAATTTTCAATACAAGCTACTCCACTCTAAACCTACAAATATTGTAGAGGCTCAAAGATTATAAACAACTTATTTTCCATTTATGAGAAATTTATATATTTAAACCTCGACAATATTGTTATAAAGCTAACAAGAAAAAATTTAATTTTTTTTTAAAAGTAAATTTCAAAATATTGTAGAGGCTCAAAGATTACAAACTACTCGTTTTCTTTTTAACATCGTCAATATTATAAGGCTTTCAAATTTAGGTTGATTTCTTGATTAGATTATAAATAATGCATTTTTTATGAGAAGTTTATATATTTGAACTCGACAATATTGTTATATGACTAGCAAGATAAGAATTTTAATATTTTTAAAACTATTTTTCCTCCATTCTAAGCCTAAAAATATTGTAGAGGCTCAAAGATTATAAACTCCTCATTTCCAATTTAGGAGAAATTTATATATTTGAACCTTGACAATATTTTTATAAGGCTAATAAGACAGAGTTTAAATTTTTTTTAAAAGGTAATTTTTAATACAAGCTACTCCACTCTAAACCTAAAAATATTGTAGAGGCTCAAAGATTATAAACAACTCATTTTCCATTTATGAGAAATTTATATATTTGAATCTCGACAATATTGTTGCTAACAAGACAAAATTTAATATTTTTTTTAGAAGTAAATTTCAATAGAAGCGACTACATTCTAAGCCAAAAAGTATTGTAGAGGCTCATAGATTACAAACTACTCGTTTTCCTTTTAACCTCGACAATATTATTATAAGGCTTCCAAATTTGGGTTGATTCCTTAATTAGATTCAAAAATTCAAATAATAAACAACTCATATATATTTATATATATATTTGAATCTCGACAATATTAACAATATTGTTATAAGGGCAACACAAGAGTTTTAATATTTATTTTAAAGTATTTTTCGATAAAATCTACTCCATTCTAAGCCTAAAAATATTGTAGAGGCTCAAAGATTATAAATAATGCATTTTTATGAGAAGTTTATATATTTGAACCTCGACAATATTATTATATGATTAGCAATATAAGAATTTTAATATTTTTAAAGCTATTTTTCAATAAAATCTACTTCGTTCTAAGCCTAAAAATATTGTAAAGGCTCAAAGATTATAAACTCCTCATTTTCCATTTATGAGAAATTTATATATTTGAGCCTCAACAATATTTTTATACGGCTATAAAACAGAGTTTAAAATTTTTTTAAAAGGTAATTTTCAATACAAGCTACTCCACTCTAAACCTGTAAATTTCAATAGAAGCTACTACATTCTAAGCCTAAAAATATTGTAGGGGCTCAAAGATTACAAACTACCCGTTTTCCTTTTAACCTCGACAATATTATTATAAGGCTTCCAAATTTGGGTTGATTCCTTAATTAGATTAAAAAATTCAAATAATAAATCATATATATTTATATATATATTTGAACCTCGACAATATTAACAATATTGTTATAAGGGCAACACAAGAGTTTTAATATTTATTTTTAAGTATTTTTCGATAAAATCTACTCCATTCTAAGCCTAAAAATATTGTAAAGGGTCAAAGATTATAAACAATGCATTTTTTATGAGAAGTTTATATATTTGAACCTCGACAATATATGACCAGCAATATAAGAATTTTAAGATTTTTAAAACTATTTTTCAATAAAATTTACTCCGTTCTAAGCCTAAAAATATTGTAGAGGCTCAAAGATTATAAACTCCTCATTTTCCATTTATGGGAAATTTATATATTTGAGCCTCAACAATATTTTTATAAGGCTAATAAAATAGAGTTTAAATTTTTTTTAAAAGGTAATTTTCAATACAAGTTACTCCACTCTAAACCTAAAAATATTGTCGAGGCTCAAAGATTATAAACAACTCATTTTCCATTTATGAGAAATTTATATATTTGAACCTCGACAATATTGCTATAAGGCTAACAAGACAGAATTTAATATTTTTTTAAAAGTAAATTTCAATCGAAGCTACTACATTCTAAGCCTAAAAATATTGTAGAGGCTCAAAGATTACAAACTACACGTTTTCCTTTTAACTTCGACAATATTATTATAAGGCTTCCAAATTTGGGTTGATTCCTTAATCAGATTCAAAAATTCAAATAATAAACAACTCATATATATTTATATATATATTTGAACCTCGACAATATTAACAATATTGTTATAAGGGTAACAAAAGAGTTTTATATTTATTTTAAAGTATTTTTCGATAAAATCAACTCCATTCTAAGCCTAAAAATATTGTAGAGGCTCAAAGATTATAAACAATGCATTTTTTAACAGAAGTTTATATATTTGACCCTCGACAATATTGTTTTATGACTTGCAAGATAAGAATTTTAATATTTTTAAAACTATTTTTCAATAAAATCTACTCCATTCTAAACCTAAAAATATTGTAGAGGCTCAAAGATTATAAACTCCTCATTTTCTATTTATGAGAAATTTATATATTTGAACCTCGACAATATTTTTATAAGGCTAAAAAAATAGAGTTTAAATTTTTTTTAAAAGGTAATTTTCAATACAAGCTACTCCACTCTAAACCTACAAATATTGTAGAGGCTCAAAGATTATAAACAACTTATTTTCCATTTATGAGAAATTTATATATTTGAACCTCGACAATATTGTTATAAGGCTAACAAGACAAAATTTAATATTTTTTTTAAAAGTAAATTTCAATAGAAGCTATACATTCTAAGCCTAAAAATATTGTAGAGGCTCAAAGATTACAAACTACTCGTTTTCCTTTTAACCTCGTCAATATTATAAGGCTTTCAAATTTGTGTTGATTTCTTGATTAGATTCAAAAATTCAAATAATAAACAACTCATATATATTTATATATATATTAGAACCTCGACAATGTTAACAATATTTTTATAAGAGTTTTAATATTTATTTTAAAGTATTTTTCGATAAAATCAACTCCATTCTAAGCCTAAAAATATTGTAGAGGCTCAAAGATTATAAACAATGCATTTTTTATCAGAAGTTTATATATTTGAACCTCGACAATATTGTTATATGACTAGCAAGATAAGAATTTTAATATTTTAAAACTATTTTTCAATAAAATCTACTCCATTCTAAGCCTAAAAATATTGTAGAGGCTCAAAGATTATAAACTCCTCATTTTCCATTTATGAGAAATTTATATATTTGAACCTCGACAATATTTTTATAAGGCTAATAAAACAGTATAAAATTTTTTTAAAAGGTAATTTTCAATACAAGCTACTCTCCACTCTAAACCTAAAAATATTGTAAAGGCTCAAAGATTATAAACAACTCATTTTCCATTTATGAGAAATTTATATATTTGAACCGCGACAATATTTCCATTTATGTGAAATTTATATATTTGAACCTCGACAATATTGTTATAAGGCTAACAAGACAGAATTTTATATTTTTTTAAAAAGTAAATTTCAATAGAAGCTACTACATTCTAAGCCTAAAAATATTGTAGAGGCTCAAAGATTACAAACTACTCATTTTCCTTTTAACCTAGACAATATTATTATTAGGCTTCCAAATTTGGGTTGATTCCTTAATTAGATTCAAAAATTCAAATAATAAACAACTCTTATAAGGGTAACACAAGAGTTTTAATATTTATTTTAAAGTATTTTTCGATAAAATCTACTCCATTTCTAAGCCTAAAAGTATTGTAGAGGCTCAAAGATTATAAACAATGCATTTTTTATGAGAAGTTTATATATTTGAAACTCAACAATATTGTTATATGACTAGCAAAATAAGAATTTTAATCTACTCCGTTCTAAGCCTAAAAATATTGTAGAGGCTCAAAGATTATAAACTCCTCATTTTCCATTTATGAGAAATTTATATATTTGAACCTCGACAATTTTTTTATAAGGCTAATAAAACAGAGTTTAAAATTTTTTTGAAAGGTAATTTTCAATAAAAGCTACTCCACTCTAAACCTAAAAATATTGTAGAGGCTCAAAGATTATAAACAACTCATTTTCCATGGATGAGAAATTTATATATTTAAACCTCGACAATATTGTTATAAGGCTAACAAGACAGAATTTAATATTTTTTTTAAAAGTAAATTTCAATAGAAGCTACTACATTCTAAGCCTAAAAATATTGTAGAGGCTCAAAGATTTCAAACTACTCATTTTTCTTTTAACCTCGACAATATTATTATAAGGCTTCCAAATTTGGGTTGATTCCTTAATTAGATTCAAAAATTCAAATAGTTCTTCTTTTTGACAACATTGGCCAAGGAGAAAAAACTGCTAATAATATTGTACATGCCATTTTAAAAAGAAAAAACGAAAAACAAAATAAAGCTACCGAAACAGAGTTAATTTCTCAAACAATTTGTACATTTCTCATTTTTTAGCCACCATAAGTGTATAAATGGTTAATTGAAATATAAGGCATGGCTTATTTTCAAAGTAAATAAAACCCTATCCGATGCCTAAAAATACCATGGAGACTAAAACAACACGAATTAATATCGATTTCGTTTTATGAGAAATTTATGTTTTTAACCTGATACGGCTGGCATTATCTTCGATAAGATTTTTAAAACATTTTTTCATGTTTAAACTAAAGAAAAGGCTTGATACATCAGCATTTTAAATCCTGAAAAAAATATTGTAGACAAGGATTCACCAGTAAGAAATCTAAATATATGAACATAATATTCTTAAAGTCATACCCGACAGAGAAACAGAAGCAAAATCAAAGCACCAACACAAACAAAATACTTTTCAATTCTTCTTTCTGATCCATGGAAGATTGTTGATGTATGGATCAAGTATTTATACACAATAGAAATAGACGGTTTTGAGAAATTTGAAACAAAAAGAGGGAACGGTTGCCAACCGCAAGCACCCCACTAAAATGAAACGTTTCATTACACAGCGCCCTAGCATCTTGCACATGGAAAGCACGTGCTTGATAGCAAATATAAATATATAATTTTTAACTGATGCATATGATTTTTCTCATGCTGCATCAAACCTGCTGTAAATTAACACTTCTAACCAGAAAATTAAAGGTAAATACCAATCCACATATTTTTTACAACTATCATGGTGTAAGAAAGATTCTGATTAAGGAACCAAAGGAGAAAGTAAAAAGCTCTCCACTTATTATTTTTTATTTTTTAAATTTTTTCCCTAGGTTCTGCAGATTACCTCGGTAATAGGGAACTGGATTAGTTGGAGGTCATGAGAGACCTAAAGAAGAAACAACTCCTCTCTATTTCAACTCCTACACTAACCAACACAATCCCAAACAAATCCACATGATCCCAAAACATAAATAGACATGCAAGCAGAACATGAAAGATTCAAGCAATCAAAACCCAAACCTCTCACAATGCAGTGCCAGCTTCTCCTTGCTGCATCCGAATCCGAATCCAACCTCGATAAGTGCCAGCTACCTGATTTTTCAGGCGTTATTGCTTATGATTCTCAAGGGAAACTCGGTGCACCGGGTCAGTCTTAATGGTTAATCGCTAAGCGACCTTAGCATAAAGTGCTATGAAATTTCTCCACGTCTAATATAAGATCAAAGATAATTGAAAGTGATGGTTTCACAGAGAATGCTACTCCAAGCACTGAAGCACTACAGTCAGAAAACGATTTTCATATATACTTCCCAAATTGAGTTTATGTTTATGTTTCATTGCTATTATATAGTGGCTTGTGTTTTCCACGTATGTTTCCTTTAATGTTTACATTTCATTGCTATAGATTTTCTCACTTTCAGATTCTGTTTTCCATGTATGTTTCCTAAACCGAGTAAGTCTTGTAAATTATCATGCTGTTTACTCTTTGTTAACCCAAGTATAGTGATCCCTCCTCTTCCTATCATACTCTCGTCCTCTCCTCTCTCATCTACCTCCATCTTCTTCCTTTGCTGCCATCCTTTACTATCTTCTAACTCAGTGGCAGAGCCGGGATTTTTTTTCCCTCTGGAGAATTACTTTCAATTAAACAATCACTATTCAAATTATTAATTAAAATCAAACACATCCCAAAATAACAAATGAAATGTTGCCCAATAACAGTATCCACTAATGTTTTCGAATTTTTTTAAAAAAAGAACTAGAATATGACATTAAAGAAAATCAAATCATTCATTTCTGAAGATAAAATTTCGCTTATTTTTTGAATTATAAATATATCTATAATATTTCTATCAAGGTTTTTCAGTAATTTCTTTTTCAATAAAGACAGTTGAGCAATTAGTAAAAAAGTAGTCGACTCTTATTTTGACAATCTTCACAACAGAAACAAAAATATACATCCTCAGTTTTTGTTGTTGCTGTTGGGACTGAAAAGGCAAAAATTAACAAACAACAAGCAACATAAATATTACGAAAAGTGAAAGAATATCCACCATTTGAATTTGGATTTGTAATTATAAGCTAGCCACATTCAATTCTTTAGCCTCTTCAGTATTTTATTTTGAACTGAACATCGAAGCCATTTAAATTTTAATGTGTAAACAACTAAATTTCCTCCTTGTTAATTGTCATTTGTCAAGGCTTGTATAGGAAAACTAAAATTCAAGTAAACAGAGGGTGAAGGGATTCATGCAGTACAAGGGTTTATATTTAGTAATCTAAATAGGCCTCTTAAGGTAAATTAGAGGGAAACCAAAGGAATTCCCATGCACATAAAACTCCAAAAAGCCGGCCCTTACCTAGTCCCCCCCCCCCCCTTCCTCTGCTCTTACAAACTCATCTTATCCCCCAAACTCTAATTCTCGCCTCTCCCATTTTCTCTATTTGCCTTAATCATCTCTTCTAAGTTCTAACACCATCATCTACCACATGAAAATCCAAGAGACATCAAGAAAAGAATTTAGGTCGTAATTACTACTTCATTGCCTAAATTCTAGGATTTTCTGCAAGTTTTAAGGAAACATATTAAAGGATTTCCTCCAAACGATAAGAATCTAAGAAAAATCCCAACCTCATTCTTGTCCTCTTCTCTCCTTTAAATTATCATATCAACTTTTGGCCCAAATCCCATACTCACCTCCCTCCATCTTCTCTATCTGCCTTCCTCCGCTTTTCTATCATCATCGTCTACAGCCAGAAAAATCGAATAGACTCGAGAAAAGAAATTTAGGTTGTAATTTCCACTTCATTGGCAAAATTCTAGGATTTCCCGAAGTTTAACAGAAAGGCGATTAGGGAAAAAAGGTTCTCTTCAACAAATAAATCTAAGTGGACTCTTTATACAACCGCCATTCCTGTCCTCTCTCCTCTGACTCGTCTTATCGCCCAGCTCTCATTCCTTCTTCTTTCATCTTCTCTATCAACCTTCATTGGATCATCCTCTCCTAACATCATTGCCTACAACCAAAAAAATCCAACAAACTCAAGAGAAGAAATATAGGGTGTAATTACCACTATAGTGCCAACATTGTAGGCTTTTCTCAAATTGTAAGAAATTGGTTTTGGAGAAAAAGGGTTTCCTTAAAAGTCCAAGTGACATCTTTATGCAGCTCTTACCCATAGAACTATGTTCACAACTAACTATATACCATAAACAATAAAAATTAACCTTGTTATATCAATAACTTACCCATTAGTTTAAGCTTCTTCCTTCGCGCCATATCAGAACATGAGTGTTATGGAGCAAAATGCAAAGCCAATAAACCACAAAAGAATTGAACAAAAGTTTTGCTATTGGTTGCAACATGGCATCAATATTTATATGTTGATACCGATTTCTTAACCTAGTCTATGGTGGTAGAAGAGAGCATGGTCCACAAAAACGGAAAAAACCAGGTTGAAAATATAACCTTATTGGTCAGACATATTATAGTCAAGTTTTAAAATTTCTTCAAACAAGGGAGAATCTAGAGAGAAACAATATGAAAAACTTTCTACGGGGAACTACATTGGTCTCATGATATGTGATAAAATTTAAGTGATAGAATTGAACGTTGTAGTCTAGAATGGAACATAGCTATAGCTGATGATATGTGATAGATTAAAGATGAAATTACATAAAAGATCATGCCTGCAAGGCAGTCATAAAATTCTTACCTCAAAAACGCGATAAAACTTTCCTCCCCCCCCCCCCCCCCCCCGGTTGTACTTGAACTCTTCTTCGTGCAGGCTTATCAAGAAAAGTGCACACTGATATAGAGCAAGCCCCTTCTGATTTTAAGTGGGAAATGAGACATGAAAGGGTATTCCCAGTGTCCATGATGTCCTCAACCTATAAAACAAAATTGGAGTCTGCGATTCTCATCGCATGTGAATATAAGATGAGCAGTAATGCAGTAAATGCTACCGAACAACTGCTATGAGCATTGCAAAGAACTAAAATCTAGTCTTGAAGATTAAACAGGGTGCTCAATAATATAACCAATTCTTTTGAATTCGATATGCAGTTACAAGAAAGGCATATATACAAAACCTTTTTTTGGCCTTACGCATCACGCCTGTGATGCTTACCAAGTACAGCTCAAAGGCCTCTTAGGTAATATAATAAGAACTAAAATCATGGCATTCCATTTCCAATCCGTAGTTTTGTTGGGATATGGAGATATATTGGATTTCATACTCGTGTTTATGTCCATGTCACATGATTTGGTTGGGATACCGAGATATATTGAACTCAAATTCTTAGTGTTCCGATTGGAATTTCTAAACTATGTTTCCATTCAGGTGATGCTGAAGGAGAGGATGCAATTGTTGGCATCATAAAAACTGAAAATGTGGTCTTCTTCCACACAATATATAAACGATTAAAAAAATATTTTGACTAAGTGACGATTTTTTTTATATTAAAACATATTTATTATCCAGACAGTTTACAAATTCCATTTTCAACGAAGCTTATTAAGATTAAGAAGGGGAAAAAACTTCACCAATAAAGGCAACTGCTCTCGCTCAGAGTGTAATACTCAATAAATTACATATATATTAATTGTATTACCCACAAAGGTTGAAAGATAGCAAAAGAGAGAGGAACGTGATAGTTTAAAGTTTTGAATTCAAAAAATTAACTGCCTATTCAGTAGATTTTACAAGGGAGGTGGTCTTAGCAGGTCGGGAAGAGAATAGAAGGCAACATCTATGTAACCTCTTAAACAAACTGATAGTCATAAATTAGCAAATTTGGATTTACATACACAATTTGAGTCACAACTAGAACGAAATGTCCAGCTTGTATATTAACAATGACAGTTAAGTCTCATTTTGACTACTTCAGTCTATACATACTAGTACTAATTTGGTGATTATCATTACACAATTAGCCACTTTTTAATAAAAAACCAGATAATTTCAGTTCACCATGGTATTGAAGAGGAATTCAATAGAACCCACACCACTTTAACATTGTATTTTGATCAAGACCAAGGATTGGATTTCCATATTGTCACGCCCCACCCCCAATACAGAGAGTATTGTCCGCTTTGGCCGAAACCGCACGGTTTTTCCCTTTAGGGCGAACCGGACCCGACCAGGGGCCACTTCCCAGGAGGTCACCCATCCCAAGACTTTCCTGGCCCGAACACGCTTAACTACGGAGTTCTCAAGCTCCTGTAGTTCCGGTTCACTTAAAAGGCGCCTCTGTATTGAAGAGTGGTATCATTCCATTTATAGTACAGATCTGCCCCCTTTCGGAATGTATTCCGAAGAGTCCCCATTGTTCTACAGTGGGTCCCACGGATTCAAGAGGTGGCCCCCGCCCACTTAACACGACACTTGGCGTGGCACTTTGTTCCGTGTGGCACTTTGCTCCATGAGCAAGAACCGGGTCCCGACATTCTCCCCACCTTTGAACAATGGTTCGTCCTCGAACCACAAACCTACTATTGAAGGACCAGCTCTGATACCATTCTGTCACGCCCCACCCCCAATACAGAGAGAATTGTCCGCTTTGGCCGAAACCGCACGGTTTTTCCCTTTAGGGCGAACCGGACCCGACCAGGGGCCACTTCCCAGGAGGTCACCCATCCCAAGACTTTCCTGGCCCGAGCACGCTTAACTACGGAGTTCTCAAGCTCCTGTAGTTCCGGTTCACTTAAAAGGTAGCTCTGTATTGAAGAGTGGTATCATTCCATTTATAGTACAGATCTGCCCCCTTTCGGAATGTATTCCGAAGAGTCCCCATTGTTCTACAGTGGGTCCCACGGACTCAAGAGGTGGCCCCCACAGATTCAAGAGGTGGCCCCCGCCCACTTAACACGACACTTGGCGTGGTACTTTGTTCCGTGTGGCACTTTGCTCCATGAGCAAGAACCGGGTCCCGACACATATGATAACCAAACATACCAATTTGATAAAATTACTACATGTCATTATTTGGTTATATATGGAAGATTCTTCGTTCAACGCCACTTCCACAAATCTTTACTATTATAACTAGAAGTCCTTAGATGATGTCATTAATCAAAAAAATGACAAAATTCCATTAGCCAAAGTAGAGAATTGAAGCAGTCTGCCTCATCCACCACAAAAGACAAAAATAAAAAGATGAAAAGTCAACGGCTCTCTTCCTCTCTCTCATTCATTAGGCATTCTCTCACATGCTCAAAAACCCAAAAATAGACATGCCATACAAATTTGTACATAAGCCTTTATATATTTGTTATTTTGTATAACTCATAAATTTCTCAATTCTAATATTACCACCAACCGCGTTCATTTAATCTAAATTTAGAAAAACTATAGATATCGCTAGAAATTTTCATCAAACGTCGAGGATAAAAAAATTTACAGTTGTTCGAAATATACACATGCGATATACTAGTATATCAAGATGCATTTTGGATTTGTTTCTATTCCCTACATCTTCCATTATAAAACCAACCAGTTCACGGAAAATAATGTGCTAATGCAGATTTTAATAAAATCAAGCAGTATAACTACTAAAAATACCTTATAAAATTTACACAAAAGCGTATCAATGGAGCAGTTTATCAATTACACCCCAAAAAAACAAACTCTATAAATACACACAAAAAATCAAGCAATCTTTGCAAAAAAAATGCTCACCACAATTACATGCTTTCAACCAACATCCACCTTCACATCGCTCGAAATCCTCAGCTCCCCACTCGACTCAGTCCCCATTCAATATAGCTCAACCCTAACGAAATCGACAGCGATCGGCAGCGATCATCCTCACTAAATGAGCGAGAAACACAAAAGCTCCAGTAGCGACTCCGACCACAACCAAGTTGGAAGCTTTCTCCTCGAAATTGCCGGAGATCTCCGACGCGAGCTCGGAGACGCGATCGGAGATCTCCGCCGCGGTCCAAAGGACTCGATCTAGGTTTTCTCCATTGAGCGGCGATTAGGTTTTTTCTTTCTTTTTTTTAGGGTTTTGGGGTATTTGGGATTCGTTTTATTTCGGTTGGGGGGACTTTTAAATGGTAGCGTGCCGCCAATGCAAAGATGCGTTTTTTTTGGGTTCGAAAATGAAGGAAAAATCAGGGCTTGTAGAGAGAGAATCTCAACAAACCTTGAAGAGAAGTTTTTTCCAAAATGAATTGGGAAAATAATTTGCTTGGGTCCCTCGGGTTCAACTATTCAACAAGAGGTACAAATAGTTCTAGATTTCTCCGAGGGGCCGTTTGTTTGGAAGGAATTGTCCAAAAAAATGAGAATCCAGGGATAAAATGCTATTCATCAAAACCATAAAACATGAAATTATCATTCTTTTGTTTGTTTGCATGGAATAGAAATTACAAATTTTGGAAATTGATATCATCTTTTAGACAATTCCAAATCCAAGCTTTTTTGTAAAGAATTGCCAAATCCCATTGACATGTAGGATTATGGGTATTATTTTATTAGGCAAAATTATGATCACCTACCTTACTCTCTCTTATTTACTTTGGGTGCATTGAAAATATATGTTGTTTGTTGATTAAAAAGGTGAGAGCTTCTTAAACTCACTACATGTATCTTTATCATAATTCCCGAATTCCAATTCCCATTTGCTTTTGTAGTAACCAAGCAAAGAAAGAAATTCCAGGAGACAAAATTCATTTCAATTCTTCACAAACAAACAAAGGAATGGAAATTCCGGGAGACAAAAAAAAACTTTTACAGACCTTAATTCCCAATTCTATTTTTTGATTCCAGCAACCAAACTGCCCCTAAATCTCATATCCAATTTTGACATGGCCAATAGCATTTTCGTAATTCCTCCCCTCTACTCCTATATAAATCCTGTCATCTCCCTTTCTTCTCCTCCGTTAAAAAATTTTGAAAAAAGAAAAAATTTAAAATTCTAACCCTAATATTTTTCTCTAAAGATGGAGAGTGGCTGTCACGCCCTGCTTCCCAATGGACGGTAACAGTCACGTGGCAGGCCGACCGTGAGCAGGAGCAGCGTCCCCCTCCTGCCGAGCTGACCATCGGCCAGATCATGCTTGTCTCGGCTGATGACCAATCCGGCGCTCGGGAAGCCCCGAACCCAGTGCCGAGCACGGAGACCAACAAGCCTCCGGGGAGCACAGGCCACGCTAATAAGGTCATCTATTAGCATGTACTTTTCTTTTGGGGCAATGTAAACTCTTCCTAGGGTCTATTGTTAATTTAATAAAGATCAACGGAACATTGCGAAAAAGAAGGAAAAATCTCATTTATTCAAAAAAATGTATTATGGGCTCCTCAGCTATACATACAAAAACAAAAAGAAAATTACAACAGCGGGAAAAGGGGTGCAGAGAGCACTGCTCATGATATTCGGTAAAGATCTCCGCCAGCCGAGGCCTCGCGAGATCCAACCTCTGCCCTCGGTTTCCCCCGCGCACGTTGACCCTGAGCCTCAACTTGTAGCACTCGCGGACGAGCGCTTCCGAGCGAGCCAGCCGGTTCGCAGAGATCAGGCCGAAGCGCCTCAGAAACCGCAGCTTGCCCACGGCCTCGTCATAGAGCTGCTCGAACAGGGGGTTGTAAAGCCCCGGCGACGCCCTGCAGATGGAGTACATCAGCAGCTGCAGCAGGGAGGAGCGTCGGGGGAGCAGCCGGCCGAAGTGGTCCTCGATACTCCCATATACCAACTGCACCGTGTCCTCGGTGCAGTTCTGGTCATAGAGGTATACGTCTTCGAAGTGGATGATCTCGAGGATGGTAAAGGGAAAGTCCTGCATTCTCGACGCTCTGTTTGCGAGGCAAGGAGGGACTAGTGCTCCTTCAGCCTTATATAGCCCGCTGCGCCCCAACGGAACTCAACGGTCGCCCGCTTTCGCCCAAGAAATCGCTACCACGCGGCAATCATCGAGCCTTCTCTGGCAGAATCGGAGCGACGCGACCCTGGCGCTTCGCCTCCCCCCACATTCAATGCGCATGCTACGCGCACACCGGCCACGACCGTTCCTGTTCCCCATGCCTGCAACTGGATGGTCGGGCGAAACCTCATGAAGATTCGGTCGAGCAGCTACCCTGTCCGGTTATCCTTAGCCGGCCTCCTCAGGCCCCTCCAACGCTAAGAATCAAAGTCCTCCGTAGAGGCAGCCGAGCGGCTCCCCTGCTCGGCTATCCCTGGCCGGTAGCTTCCCTACTCGCAACGCCAGGGATCAAAACCCTCGCCAAGAAGCAATCGCGCACCTTCACTGCCCGGTTATCCTTAGCAAACCTCGTACGGCCCCTCCAACGCTAAGGATCAAAGTCCTCCGCAGAGGCAGCCGAGCGGCTCCCCTGCTCGGCTATCCCTGGCCGGTAGCTTCCCTACTCGCAACGTTAGGGATCAAAGCCCTCGCCAAGAGGCAACCGCGCAGCTTCACTGCCCGGTTATCCTTATCAGGCCTCATACGGCCCCTCCAACGCTAAGGATCAAAGTCCTCCTTAGAGGCAGCTCAGCAGCTACCCTGCTCGGCTATCCCCAGCTAGTAGCTTCCTACCACGGCCGACAGGGATCAAAAGCCCTCCCAGAAGCAGTCGAGCCCGGGATCCCTCGCTCGGCTATCCTTCAGGACAAAAGCCCTCGCCAAGAGGCACCGGGTGGTAACCCCGCCCGGCCAAGGGTCCTTGGTAGGTTTCTTACAGCCCCTCCCGCGCTAAGGACCAAAGTCCTCCCAGAGGCAGTCGAGTCCTTGCTCGGCTATCCCCGGCTAGTAGCTTCCTACCAAAACCGAAATGGATCAAAGTCCTCGCCAAGAGGCACTGGACAGTAATCCTGCTCGGTCCCCATCCTGAAGGATCAAAGCTCTCGCAAGAGGCAACCGAGCGGCTTCCCTGCTCGGTCAACTCCGGCTGGTAGCTCCCTACCCATGACGCCAGGGATCGAAGCCCTTGCAAGAAGCATCCGAACGGCTACCCCGCTCGGTCGTCTCAGGCTGGTAGTTGCCTACCCACGACGCCAGAGATCAAAGCCATCGCCAATAAGCAACCGCACAGCTTCACTGCCTGGTCATCCTTAGTGGGCTTCTTACAGCTCCTCCAACACTAACGATCAAAGCCCTCGCAAGAGGCAACCGAGCGGCTGCCCTGCTCGGTCGACTCCGGCTGGTAGCTCTCTACCCATGACGCCAGGGATCGAAGCCCTCGAAAGAGGCCTCCGAGCGGCTACCCCGCTCGGTCTTCCCAGGTTGGTAGTTGCCTACCCACGACGCCAGAGATCAAAGCCCACACCAAGAGGCAACCGCGCAGCTTCACTGCCCGATCATCCTTAGTAGGCTTCTTACAGCCCCTCCAACGCTAAGGACCCAAAGTCCTCCTAGAGGCAGTCGAGCCCGACCCTCGCTCGACCATCCCCAGCTAGTGGTCGTTGCTCGCAGCGCCAGAAATCAGAAGCCCTCGCCAAGGGGCATCCGAGCAGCTTCCCATCCATCCTCGGCACAAATACGGCGGACAGCCCTCTGCCCATCACATGCAGAGGATCCGAGCCACCAACAAGGGGCATCAGGTCTATCCAAGTCTCGAGTGATCTTCCCTCGACTTCAGGGCCATGGAGACGACTCCTTCTCAGCAGCGCTTGGCAAGTAATCGAAATCAACTCGACGAACGATCGCTAGACAAATAGCCGACCTGACATGGAAGCCCAACAGTGCAAGAAGAGAAATTTTACGAGCATTTTTCACGAACAGAAGATAAAGTGCAAACCAAAGAAAGAAAAAAGTTTTATTACCGAAGGCAAAGTTTTTACAAAGGGTATTTTGGGCTTCCCAGCTTTACATACTGCCCGGAGGCTTACAAAAATTACAAAAGCAACAAAATAAACGGAGGAAGACGGGGGCTTTAGGCCTCGGGGCCGGGCGCGACCTCGGGGTCCTCAACATTCACCACGGGACGAGCAGGGTCCTCGACGACTTCCTCGTCAGGAATCTCTTTCCCCTGCTACTCGGCGTCCGCGAGGGGATACTCGGCCTGGAGCTCTTCGTCGGCAATCTCCGGCATCCGGGCCTTAACGGCGTCGAGGGCCTCGTGCCAGATGAGGGTTGTGGCCACGGCCAGGTCATCATAGAAGTCCTTCAACTTCTTGTAGCCCTCCACCGCCTTCGCCGCCGAAAGGTCGGCCGACTTCGCCGCTCTCAGGTCGGCCGACTTCGCCGACTCGGCCGCTGCCCCCAGCTCCTTCCGGAGCATCTTCACCGTCTTCTTCAGGTTGCCGGCAAGCACCTGAGCGTCCTCAAGCTTGGCCTCGGCAGCCACGGCGGCCTCGCGGTACCGGGCAATCTCCCGTTTCCCGGCCTCCACCTCGCCCTCCAGACGACAACCCTCGCCATCACCGCCTCCAGCTCCCGCTTGGAGCTCTCTTCCAGCGAAGCGAGCTGGCCCGCGGCCTTCATCGCCGGGGCTATCACCTCGGCCTCCATGCGTAGGGCGAGGGCAACATGCTGGAGGACCTGAAAGATAGAAAAGAGATCAGAAAAATGGAGGCACTGAATCTCACAAAAAACCAAACGCTTACCTACACGGACTCCTGGGCGATGGACGCCATCTGGGCCCTGAAGATCCCCCCGGGACCCTACCCCCGCCGATTTCTCTATCTCATGAAGCAAGTTGTCCGCGGCGGATAGCCCCGAGGGCACCGCGAACTGGAGGCCTCCTTCCTCCACCATGATCGGCGAGGGCAGCCCCCGAGAAGACCTCCGGGAACCCCTCTTGAGCGGTTCCGATGGAGAGCCGATCTCCTCCGAGGCTGGGTCTTCCAGAATCCGAGCCTGCTTCCGGCCCGATGCACCAATAGGCCTCGGGGCGGGGTCCGCCCCGGAACGCTCACGGGACGCGACCACCGGAGGAGGAGCCGGGGCGGGCTTCGAGCGGGAAGGGCCGGCGCCTCCGGCCTTCGTGACCCTCCTCGGCTGGCGCATGGAGGCTTTGAGCTCGTCCATATCCATGGGTCCTGCGCAAAACCAAGTATAAAGAAGTCAGCGACACAAGTAATATACAAGCCAAAAAGCAAGCCTAAACTTACCGACGAACTCAACGGGGCTGAGCCCGGCCCAACTCAGGACCCTCTCAGACAGCAGCACGTCGAATTGGGGGATGGGCTCCCACGACGCCACTCTCACAGCGACGGGGTCACTGGACTGGTTCCCCGGCAAGCATTTCTCCCTCGACCACTTTGTAGGCACGGGCCAGTCCTCGCCTTCGGGAGGGGAAACGAATAAGAACTTCCAGTCGTGAATGGAAGAAGGCAGGGCCACAAGCCCTGTCCCGGCGGCGCTCTCCCGTCGCTTTCTGAAAGAGAGGTAGACCCACCTTGGGTCGCCCGCTCGATACCAGGGTGATTTTTGAAGACGGGTGAAGAATCAAGGAGGGAGAGGCTGAAGGGAACCGCCTGTAATTTCAGGCGGATCAGGAACCCGAGAAAAATCCTCCACGAGTTCGGCACTAACTGGCCAGGGGCTAAACCGAAAAAGTCCAACGCTCCCTTCTTGGCCAGACGAAGCGTATAACGTGAGGGGATATGGAAGCGAGCCCGAACATTGGCGAGCTCGTTCTCATGCCTCACCCAACACGAGGCGCCGGGGGCAGCATCTACCGCCTCCTCCAGGGGGCTGCCCAGTCGCACGATCCCGGGAAGAGGATCCGGCCCCTACTCCTCGGGAGGACTCAGGCTCAATTAAAGGGTCCCTAGAACCTACTCCTACGACATCAACTGACTCTATAAAGGAAGACATCTAACCTTGAGAAGAGAGATCCTCGGGAAACGAAAGCGAAAGAGAGAAGACGAGCGCCGAGCAACCAGGACTTAGAACGGGAAAATATGAAGGAGTAGGGGTCCTGGAACAGGCCCCACCCCTATTTATCACCGCAAGCGACATCATCCAACGGCGCCCTTCATCTCCCGCCAAAACGGCTTCTCGCGTCCAACGGCTCCAATTGCTCCACTTGTCGTTCCCACACTGGACCGCGCCCCGTCAGATGCCGCAGGTCTGTACACGTTGTGTCGGCCAACCGACGCTCGACACGTGGACCATCGCTTCAGTGGCAGGATGCACGAACCGGCACATCTTCCTTAAATGCAGAGATCTCGCTCTGATTCGCTGGCAGAAAAGACAGCTGACAGCCTGAGGACGCGTCCCGACGAAACCTTAGGAGGGAGCTCACTCCGGGCGGCCCGGCAGTCCACTCCTGACCCGACCCGCTAGCTGGTCGGAACAAGAGTGGGGGGCTAATGATGATGCTCAATATTGGCGATCTCCAAGATCAGGACACGTGGCTGATGACGTGTCCCAGAACTCAGAAGAAAGGGCCACAAGGGCCGACCAGGCCACCTCTGTACCCGACCTGCAAGCACAAGCTGGCTCACCTCAGAGGCCCCTGAAATTTGGCCTCCTAGGCCTCTCAGCTTGCCCCGAGCTGCCACAAGACCGAAAACTCCTCGGCCCTCGCGCTCGTTCCCAAGCTCCTTTGCCAAGGCTATCTTCCTCGGTTCCCCCGACCGACCAACTCCACCACTCGCAGGCGTAACCGCTGCTCCGCAAATCTCGCCACGTACAGATTCTCCGCCAACAACATCCCACATTCCACGCCATCACGATCCCCATTAATGGGCGATCCGCTCTTTATGCGGGCGTGACGTCGGGAGCGTAACTGCCGGCGAGTTTCTCGCGCCTGCTACTGCGTGCTGCCGCCACTATATAGACCCCCATCACAGAGGGGTCAAGTAAGCCATTTTCTATTTCACTTAGCCGTTACTCTGCTCGAATCTCATACTAACTTGATCGTCGAAGGGTCCTCGGTGGTACCAAACCATCCCGGGACTTTTTTGCAGGTACTCGGCGTTAAACTCCTCAAATCACTAATCTTCTCAAAACCCATTGAGACCCACACGCAACAGGAGATCACCTTCCAAATCCACCGGGAGATCGACGAAAGACAACATCTGAGGGAGACCCGAAAAGGATCTCCATCAGATATAGAGCAAACAGGGTGCTCAATAATATAACCAATTCTTTTGAATTCGATATGCAGTTACAAGAAAGGCATATATACAAAACTTTTTTTTGGCCTTAAGCATCATGCCTGTGATGCTTACCAAGTACAGCTCAAAGGCCTCTTAGGTAATATAATAAGAACTAAAATCATGGCATTCCATTTCCAATCCGTAGTTTTGTTGGGATATGGAGATATATTGGATTTCATACTCGTGTTTATGTCCATGTCACATGATTTGGTTGGGATACCGAGATATATTGAACTCAAATTCTTAGTGTTCCGATTGGAATTTCTAAACTATGTTTCCATTCAGGTGATGCTGAAGGTGAGGATGCAATTGTTGGTATCATAAAAACTGAAAATGTGGTCATCTTCCACACAATATATAAACGATAAAAAAAAATTTGACCAAGTGATGATTTTTTTAATATTAAAACATATTTATTATCCAGACAGTTTACAAATTCCATTTTCAACGAAGCTTAATAAGATTAAGAAGGGGAAAAAACTTCACCAATAAAGGCAACTGCTCTCGCTCAGAGTGTTATACTCAATAAATTACATATATATTAATTGTATTACCCACAAAGGTTGAAAGATAGCAAAAGAGAGAGGAACATGATAGTTTAAAGTTTCGAATTCCGATATTAAAACTGCCTATTCAGTAGATTTTACAAGGGAGGTGGTCTTAGCAGGTCGGGAAGAGAATAGAAGGCAACATCTATGTAACCTCATAAACAAACTGATAGTCATAAATTAGCAAATTTGGATTTACATACACAATTTGAGTCACAACTAGAACGAAATGTCCAGCTTGTATATTAATAATGACAGTTAAGTCTCATTTTGACTACTTCAGTCTATACAGACTAGTGCTTATTTGGTGATTATCATTACACAATTAGCCACTTCTTAATATAAAAAAACCAGATAATTTCAGTTCACCATGGTATTGAAGAGGAATTCAATAGAACCCACACCACTTTAACATTGTATTTTGATCAAGACCAAGGATTGGAATTCCATATGATAACCAAACATACCAATTTGATAAAATTACTACACGTCATTATTTGGTTATATATGGAAGATTCTTCGTTCAACGCCCCTTCCACAAATCTTTACTGTTATAACTAGAAGTCCTTAGATGATGTCATTAATCAAAAAATAAAAAATAAAAAAATGACAAAATTCCATTAGCCCAAGTAGAGAACTGAAGCAGTCTGCCTCATCCACCACAAAAGACAAAAATAAAAAGATGAAAAGTCAACGGCTCTCTTCCTCTCTCTCATTCATTAGGCATTCTCTCACATGCTCAAAAACCCAAAAATAGACATGCCATACAAATTTGTACATAAGCCTTTATATATTTGTTATTTTGTATAACTCATAAATTTCTCAATTCTAATATTACCACCAACCGCGTTCATTTAATCTAAATTTAGAAAAACTATAGATATCTCTAGAAATTTTCATCAAACGTCGAGGATAAATTTTTTTACAGTTGTTCGAAATATACACGTGCGATATACTAGTATATCAAGATGCATTTTGGATTTGTTTCTATTCCCTACATCTTCCATTATAAAACCAACCAGTTCACGGAAAATAATGTGCTAATGCAGATTTTAATAAAACCAAGCAGTATAACTACTAAAAATACCATCTAAAATTTACACAAAAGCGTTTCAATGGAGCAGTTTATCAATTACTCCCCCAAAAAACAAACTTTATAAATACACACAAAAAATCAAGCAATCTTTGCAAAAAAATGCTCACCACAATCACATGCTTTCAACCAACATCCACCTTCACATCGCTCGAAATCCTCAGCTCCCCACTCGACTCAGTCCCCATTCAATAGCTCTCAACCCTAACGAAATCGACAGCGATCGGCAGCGATCATCCTCACTAAATGAGCGAGAAACACAAAAGCTCGGAGACGCGATCGGAGATCTCCGCCGCGGTCCAAAGGACTCGATCTAGGTTTTCTCCATTGAGCGGCGATTAGGTTTTTCTTTCTTTTTTTTAGGGTTTTGGGGTATTTGGGATTCGTTTAATTTCGGTGGGGGGACTTTTAAATGGTAGCGCGCCGCCAATGCAAAGATGCGTTTTTTTTTTTGGGTTCGCTAAAATCAGGGCTTGTAGAGAGAGAATCTCAACAAACCTTGAAGAGAAGTTTTTTCCAAAATGAATTGGGAAAATAATTTGCTGGGGTCCCTCGGGTTCAACTATTCAACAAGAGGTACAAATAGTTCTAGATTTCTGTGAGCGGCCGTTTATTTGGAAGGAGTTGTCCAAAAAAATGAGAATCCAAGGATAAGATGCTATTCATCAAAACCGAAAAACATTAAATTATCATTCTTTTGTTTGTTTGCATGGAATAAAAATTACAAATTTTGGAAATTGATATCATCTTTTAGACAATTCCAAATCCAAGCTTTTTTGTAAAGAATTGGCGAATCCCATTGACAAGTAGGATTATGGGTATTATTTTATTAGGCAAAATTATGGTCACCTACCTTACTCTCTCTTATTTACGTTGGATGCATTGAAAATATATGTTGTTTGTTGATTAAAAAGGTGAGAGCTTCTTAAACCCACTAAATGTATCTTTATCATAATTCCCGAATTCCAATTCCCATTTGCTTTTGTAGTAACCAAGCAAAGAAAGAAATTCAAGGAGACAAAATTCATTTCAATTCTTCACAAACAAACAAAGGAATGGAAATTCCGAGAGACAAAAAAAAACTTTTACAGACCCTAATTCCCAATTCTATTTTTTGATTCCAGCAACCAAACTGCCCCTAAATCTCATATCCAATTTTGACATGGCCGATAGCATTTTCGTAATTCCTCCCCTCTACTCCTATATAAATCTTGTCCTCTCCCTCTCTTCTCCTCCGTTAAAAAAATTTTAAAAAAGAAAAAATTTAAAATTCTAACCCTAATATTTTTCTCTAAAGATGGAGAGTGGCTGTCACACCCTGCTTCCCAATGGACGGTAACAGTCACGTGACAAGCCCGCAACATATTTATATTAAGAAGGTCATTTTTTAAAATACATATGCTAAGCGTATATAAGCAATTATACACAGTGCAAGAATAATAAGAGCATGAAATTTTCAACAAACTACTTTATTTGCATTCATTCAACAATCTTTATTTACATGGATAGATATTCTGAAAAGAAAATGCAAATAACATGAAATGTCTAAACAAGTGACATACTGGTAATGAAAAACTGAGCAGGAAATCTAAATGCCGGTTTGGGCTGTGATCTAGGCACAGTCTTCAGCAGTCGGATCCACCTCCTCAGTTTCTAGATTATCTCACGAACATTCCAAAGAAATAAAAGTGGATGGAATGCCTGTCGGCGAACTTACGCCCTGTAAGTCTCCAAAAGAAATTATGATATCTAACATGTACAAAAGTAATGTAATATGGCAGGTATAACATAACAAGTGATAAGTGTTGTTGGGGTCAAAAATTACACCCCGGTTGACCAAGTCAAAGTCAAAGTCAAAGTCAACCCCAAACCAAATGGGCCCATACCTAACTCGAGCCCGAACATGAAGCGGCCAGCCTCCCCATGCTAAGAATAAAATTATTTAATAAATAACTTTGATATAATTTTCATGCATGAACGTAAAATAAATGGACAAAAAAACAATTTTTTTGTAAACCCCATAGCTCATGTGAAAAAAGAAACAAGCATATGAGGCATGGGATTGGAAAAATGCCACTATGTAAAGCCCAAGGGACTATATGTAAATTTGTAAGCCTATATAAGGCAACATTATGATGAAATGTAGATAATAATTCATTCTCTTCAAAAATTAGGGTTATGTGTTTCCTTCTCCTTCCTCAAGATTTTAAACCCAGTTCTTTTTTTGAATTAAATCGAGAGTTTAACTCTTCCTTTTCCCAAAAAAATAGTTTTTCACTATAAAACCCTTGAAGGGAAGCTTGGATCTTCCATCAAATCTCTTAAAATCTCACCCCTTTTCTTCAAGATCCAGCCAACAGAGAGAAGGAAGAAAAATGCCCATCTCCAAAAATCTCATTTTGGGAAGATCCGAGACTCAAGAGAAGATCTAGGGCTCAAGGGAAAAGAAATGAGTCCCCTTTCATCATCTCCGAAAATCTCTTGGGAGTTTAACTCCGAACAAGAAGCTCTTGTTTAGAAGTTTAACTCCTAACCAATCTCTGAGAAACTCAACTCCAAGATCTAAATTCTCGGTAGAGTTAAACCCCAAAAATCTAGAACTTTTAGGAGTTTAACTCCACAAAAAGATCCCTTTTGCAGGAGTTTAACTCCTAGTCCAGGGGCAAAGCCCCTTTTTCCGCGAGCGGCCAGCATCCACGTGCAGGGCGCGTGATCCGCTGACGCCAGCGCCCACGTGCAGGACGCGTGATCCGCTGTCGCCCGGCGCCCGCGCCATGCACGTAGCCCGCTGTCAGTGCCCGCACATAGGGCGTATGGCCCGCTGGCGCCGGCGCCCGCGCGCAGGGCGCGTGACCTTGTAACGACCGTGTTTTCTAATACCTAATGAAATATCTTTTATTTAAATTGTTAGTATCAAGTAATTATTTATGTGTTTCGTTGATAGAAATTTTATTTTATTTTATTTAGTAATGTTAGTAATTTTCAAAGCATTGAAATATGATTAAAGGAATTTTCTAAAATCTATTTATATTTTTCTAGGCTTCAAATGCTTTAATAAAATTTTATAATGCCTTAAAATAATTTACATATTTGTATTATCAATTAAAATAATTATTTCGTAATTAAAATATTTTCAAGGATAAAATAGATTTTAAATAATTATGATAACAAACAAAAATCATAGATATGGGAATATTACTTAATTTTAGCCCAAAATCATTTTTTAAACTGGAGATAACAATAAGATATATTTTCTGGAATTTTCTCAGATTTTTTCGTATTTTTACAATATTTTAAACTATTTTTTAAAACTAAATTCGATTTTTTTTAACAATAAACAGTTTAGTTTTCAATATATATATATATATATAACCGACTCTAAACCTGGACCGTTGGATGCAAGATCCAACGGCCCAGGATTGCTAGCGGCGCCCACGTGGTGGGGGGATCACGTGAAACCGCGTGATCCCCTCGCAGCCACGTGGCATGGGCGGGGCGGATCCAAGGCCGTTGGATCACGATTCAACGGCTGAGGTGAGGAGGCGGCGGCGGCTAATCATGGGCAATCATTTGGGGCGTGGATTTTTAGGGATTTTTTAACAGATTTTAGGATTTTATTGTTAGGGAAAAGACCTTCAAATTCTAATTTCTCACTCCTCAGAACTCCAAAAATTCTGAAAAAAATACCCATGCCTTCGTATCGCCGACGCCGACTTTGTGGTTCCACCCAAGCATCGAGGAAAAATCCTAGCATGGAGCTATTAAGGATTTAGTACGAGTTTACATTTTCGACCCATCGGCATCCAACTCAAACAAAAGGTAGGATCCGTCCTTTTCCACTCATCTGTCACCTTCCTTCTTTTAATGATCTTAGTTTCAAATTCTAATCCCCAACCTTGTATTAAAATGTTGTTAAAATATTTCTGCATGCTTATTTTGGTACCCCTTAATGATAAGAATTAAACCCCATGCTTAAAATGGTTTAATTAATTACCTCTATATACGTGAATATTGCACCATCATCCTACATGGAATATGATATGCTTAAAATTATAACTCATGGGGCATCAATCCACCCTTTTTGTACACCCACTTACCCATGTTACCAATAAGATCTCGAAATAGGTTACTTCCACAAAATACCCTCATTTTATTAATATGTTGTATATATTTAAAATACTCATAGGATGTGAGATGTTTGGAACAATGCTTAGACATACCGAAACGATATATTTTTACTTGCACTCTTATCCGCTAATTTACCTCAGTTTTGTTAAAATTCCCAACCCTTTTAAGAGGGCATAATGCTAATCTAAATAATTATGCTGTAGTTTTTCAACTTAACCCTTTTCACTTAGAAATTTTTAGTATAATTTTCTCAGCCTGTTAACTAAAGTTTAATAAGATACCCTAATAGGGGAATATTTTATATGAATCACCCCGTGGTTACTAGACAATCGTCCCTGAAAAGGACACAAATTCTGCCGTTCATGTGCAGCAGTTGTCAACGCGGAGTTGTTCTTGTAGAATATCACCTATAATAAAATACTCTAATTAAATAGGGTAATGTTTTCCGTCAATATCTCGTGGTTGATAGGCAATCGTCCCTGAAAAGGACACAAATCCTGTCGCCCATGTGCAGCGGTTGCCAACACGAACGTATTTTCTAAAATATTACCTTAAATTTAAAACACTATAATTTTATAAAATTATTAGTTACAATAAAATACCTCAATCCATCCTAAAATGATATAATTTCATTTAAATACCTTGACCTTTACTAAGAGGCTATTTTCAACAAAGACCATAACCCGTATAACGATATTTTCAAAAGATTATCTAAAACTTTATTAAAAGAAATTTTTTATATAAATACCCTAACCTTTTATTAAAAGGATATTTTCTCAGTAAAATACTATGGGTTTCAAAATGATAAATATTCCAAATATCATAGTTTTCTTATAAACAATAAATATCATTAAACGTTATCATCCTTTATTAACTACGGATTCTATAAAATGATATGAAGCACCTTACAAACTTAAAAAGATAACAAGATAAAATGAGTGGTTATGGAAGGCCATATTAAATAAGATCAACTTTTTGATTACAAGTTTATGACATACAGGACATATGATACGGTTAGGGTTAGAATGCGCGGACCTAGGTATGGAATACTTATATATGAGGATCCTTGCAAGCAGGGTAAACAGTCCAATGTGTGGACAACTACTAACCCGATATTCGGACGAATACTAAGCCTACTTTGGGGGTGAATGGTCCAATGTGTGGACGACTACTAACCCGATATTCGGGTGAATACTAACCCTACTTAAGGGCAAATGATCCAGTATGTGGATGACATACAATGTGGAAATTACATACCTAAATATATACGCAATAACTCTAATTCGTCAAAACGTTTACACTGGATAACGGGGATGGGTAGTTTGATTAGGCAAGGAGATACGGAACTCGGATTCCCCTACTACTCGATCATGATCTCGGGAAGTGAAACGGTATATTTTACTTCCCCAGTTGTTGTTCCGTGGCCACAACGGAATAATCGAGAGTATTCGGACCCTTGTTTAACAAACTAATGCGAACTTTTACCTTCACTTATACTTCATACCACATACCTTCATACAACATACACCTCATACAACATACTCATGTTCACATATACCTCTGTCAACATGTCTTAATTTTATACATTTCATACCTTTACACCCATTTACTTCATGTTGGCATGCATATATCATACTTTTATATACATCTGTTCATTTCTATACTCTTACTTCCTTATGAGGCAATCCTACCCGAGTATAACTCGCAAACGGAATTTCCTTTTCCCTCTCTTTGGAATGTCCGCTAGATGAGAATGAGTTTTATGATGAGGATCAAGGTGCGGAGCCAACTAACAAAGATTATGCAGACTTGACGTCAGAAGATTAACTAGTTTTCTTTGTTGCCCCCCTGTTTAGGGCTTTGCTTCTTTTTGATATAATTAAACTATTTAGTTTATTTTACTATTTCCCTTGGGATGTAATAAAGTTTGGTTAATGGAAATAAATGCCTTTCGCTTTTATTGTTTTATTTTAGTACACACCCTGCATATTATAGATATTCTTATACTTAACGTGACTGTATTGAATAGATCACCTTCAATACAGTTAGGTTGCGGACCGTGCCACGTCACCCTTCACCTTCTTTTGGGAAGTGGGGCGTGACAGGTTTTAGTGGTGGCCCATGCAGGTCCTCTGGTGTACTAAAACAAAACTATTAACTGACTTATTATATTTGTGAATCTCATCCACTTATATCAATTTCATAATTTTTCCATATCCCTTGTCCTTTCCTTGACATTCTTTATCCTGACCATGACCATTCTTCTCAGGTCATGACAAATCTTTCAGATGAGGACAACATGCCGGACATCACCTTTGAAGCTACGCTTGGATATTCGGACGACGAAATAATAGGTCTCCAAACAAATATCTCCAATGACGATTTGGAAGATGGAGATGGAGAACCCCCAGTAGAAGAGGAAAATCCCATTGAGAAAGAGGAATCCGAGGAGGAGGAAGAGCCTGAGGAGGATGTCCCTGCTGAAGAGGAAGATCCCATTGAGGAGAATCTGAGGAGGAGGAAGAGCCCGAGGAGGAGGACCCCGCTGAAGAGGAGATTCCTGTGGAAGAGGAAGAACCAACAGAATACGGGCCGCACATGTGATTTATTGGGGAACACTCTATATTCGGGGACATGCTTATCGATGTGTTCGCCGTACCCCTCCGCAACTCTATCATCGGGATATACCAGGTTCTCCTTTCTTTTACAGTTTTGTAAGAAAGGTCAACAAACGCCGAGCCAATAACATGCAGTTCCTACCATATAATTGACGGACGATGACCAGAATGCTTATGATTAGTACTTGTTAAGTCCTTAGTTCCTTGTGAGCCAAATAAGCTGTGTATAGAAGTAGGACCATATTTAATATTCCTTGTATCCCCGTTAGCATTTATTAATAAAATCTTGATTTCCACAATTTTACTCTTGTGTCTCTCGTTTTTTATTATTCCTTACTAGTTCTCCTCTTACATAAATTGTTACTTTCGCTGCAAGTTACTATCCTATGTCCTTCACCGCCTGGTTGTAACCTAATCTCTTCTGATTCAGATTACCATGGCCGGACGACACCATAACCGCAACCGAAGAGGAAACGGAGTCAATGAAGCCGTTGCTCAACAAGCAGCTATGGTACAAATGATGCAAGGATTACTGGAGCAGCAGACAGCTGCCCTTCATCAAGAGCTATGCGAAAGTAGGAAGCAACAAGCAGAGATTTTTAAAAAGGCACTGGCCCCAGTTCCTCAAGGTTCGGCGGGAGTGAAGCAGTTCAGATCAATCCATCCTAAGACTTTTTCGGGAAAGGAAACTCCCTTAGAAGCTGAGGAATGGTTCAAGAGAATAGTCAACGATCTCGGTGCCGCCCAAATTCCGAAGGACGCGTGGGTGAACATTGCTAAACTACAACTCACGGATAATGCCAGAATATGGTGGGAGGCCGAGAAAAGTAGATTGAAAGAGCCCATCGACTGGGAAACGTTCAAACAACGTTTCGATACTCAATACTTTCCAGTCGTAGCACACTTAAAAATGGAAAGAGAGTTTATATAGTTCCAACAAGGGAACATGTGGGATAAGTCGGTGGACGGGTACGCTTCGGAGTTCGCGAGATTAAGTCGGTTTGCACATCACCTGGTGCTGTTCCCGCAAAAAATTTCTGCGCAAAAGAGCCCAAGATATCAAATGGCAGCGATACGCTTAAGAAAATGCGAACCAGTATTTTCCGGGCTGTATTTTGACAAACTTCCGAATGAGAAATATCTAAATTCTGATGGTATCGAAAGCATCTCGAAAAAACCTTCGATTTGATTTATTATGGGTCTCATAATTCATCCGGGATCAAAAGTTATGAGCAAATATGCTACGCACGTGTAATCTAAGTAAGAAAATACTCTAATACATGGGGGATGCATTTTTAGTCCCACATCGGGAAAAAGAGAGATCCCTTCTCTACCACTCCCATATAAATAAGAGGGGATATCTCTTAGAAAAGGTAGAGAATTCAATTCTCAAAGGAGCTTAGTTTTCCAAGTTAGGACCATAGCTGCCCCCTCATAATGCGCATATGCACAAGCGCCATGTGCGCCACGTGCAATGCACGTGCGCCCACCACATGCGCGCTACGTGCAACGCACGTGAGCCAAACATGTGTAACGCACGTGGGAGAATTTAATTCTCAAAGGAGCTTAGTTTTCCATATTAGGGCCTTAGCTGCCCCCCATAATGCGCATATGCGCAAGCGCCACGTGCGCCACGTGCAATGCACGTGTGCCCGCTACATGCGCGCCACGTGCAACGCACGTGGGAGAATTTAATTCTCAAAGGAGCTTAGTTCTCCATAGGAGCTTAGTTCTCCAAGTTATGGCCTTAGCTTCCCCCATGATGTGCAAACGCACGTGCGCCCGCCACGTGCGATGCACGTGCGCGAACGCAAAGAGGCCTTTTTCAACAGTCGGAGAGGTGGTGGGTCCCAACGACCAATGATCTCTCTTTTCAAGTAACAGAGGAACCCCTATAAACTCCAAGTTCAAAAAAAAGAGAAGACAGAGGGGGAGGGGAAGAAAAATAGAGAGAGAATTTAATTCTCTAAAGAAGAGGAACCTCTCCCAAAAGCTCCCACAAAAAAGAGAATTTAATTCTCAAACCAAGAGTTTAACTCTTATAAAAGAACTTAGGTCTTCCTCTGGTTAAGATCTGTAGAAGCGGATCTCCCCACAAGTTGAGAATTTAATTCTCATCGGGGAGATTCTGTCATGCAGATTCAAAACTTAGGGGAAAGAACTGAGTCCAAAAGAGTTTAACTCTTACAAAACATATGGGAATTTAATTTCTCTAAAACTAGGGTTTAACCCTTTAAAAAGAAATTAATCCCTGCAAAGAACAAATGAGAACTTGATTCCTCAGAACCGTAGAAGAACAGCCTGATGATTCATTAGCGTTCAAACGCTACATAAAAGCCCACGCGTTCCCACATGAACACCTTTGAAAGACTGAGATCTAGCCACGTGACCCCACGTGACCCCTAAGAAGTGATCAACACTTATAAAAGAGAAAAGGGAATAAACCCTATTTTTGGAGCACCTCACGTGACCCCTGAGAAGTGCTCAGCACTTACAAAAGAGAAAAAAGAATAAACCCTAATTTTGAGATCAGGTCACGTGCTCCCACGTGACCCTTGAACAAGCCCTTCAGAAGAAAAAGGGAGAATACACCCAAGGCAGTTACTATTTTAGGGCGCCTCACGTGACATCACGTGACCCCCTAATAGTGCTTAGCACTTTTTCAAAAGGGAATAAAACAGAGACAGTTTTCAGTCTTTGGGGACGCCTCACGTGATCCCACGCGACCCCCAATCAGTGCTTAACTTTTATAAAGCAGAAAAGGAATAAATCAAATGGCGGTTTCCATTCTTGGGGCGCCTCACGTGATCCCACGTGACCCAATAGTGCTCAGCACTTATAAAAGAGAAAAGGGAATAAACCCTATATTTGGAGCACCTCACGTGACCCCACGTGACCCCTGAGAAATACTCAGCACTTATAAAAGAGAAGAGGGAATAAACCCTATTTTTGGAGCGCCTCACGTGGTAACACGTGACCCCCTTTCTTTGAACCAGAAAAAGAGATTTCCCAAAGTGTTTAACACTTATTTAAAAGGGAAAAGGGAAAACAATAAAGACAATTTCTCTTTTAGGGTGTATCACGTGCTCTCACGTGACCCTTAAAAAGCTCCTCAAAACAAAAGGGAGTAAAGCCAAGACAGTTTCTCTTTAGGGTGCATCACGTGCTCCCACGTGACCCCTGATAAATACTTTTAATATCCAACGCATGGATAACCATCACGTGCCCACACGTGATGGTCATAAAGGTTAAGTGTTTAACACTTATATGCATATTCTGAGAGTAAAATAAAAGAAGCAAGGCCCAATCTTCAGGCGCCTCACGTGACCCCACGTGAGCGCTTCAGTTTTAGTGTTTAACACTACTTTAAGTATCTCACGTGGAAGCACGTGAGCGCCGAATGTACTCCAGTGTTTAACATTATATTCGAGCCAATCTTAGCCCAAGTTAGCTAAGTCTTCCAAAACCAAAACCTTGTTTTTAACCGAGCCCTGATTATGTTCAGGTCTTTCAAAATTGATCTCAGATGGCATTCAAAGTAATGTTCCTCCCATTGCTTCACAATCTGGCATTTGGTTTAAGGGTACATCTCTTCACACCTCTAATACATGTCGTTGTAATTCTTCAACGTCTTCAGAGAGGTGGAGGGTCCCAATAACCAATAACTTTTGGTGCATCCCCAAATGGTGGAACCGAAATCACACAGACTATGACGTCTTTAAACTGGACTATGATGTCCTTAAACTTTACGGACTGTGAGGTCCTTAAACTCATAGACTATGATGTCCTTAAACTTGACAGACTATGATGTCTCTAAACTACCATGGACTGTGAGGTCCTTACACTCATGGACTATGATGTCCTTAAACTTGACAGACTATGATGTCTTTTAACTGTCATGGACTGTGAGGACCTTAAACTCATAGACTATGATGTCTTTAATCTTTACAGACTATGATGTTTTTAAACTCCACGGACTATGACGTCCTTAAACTTATGGACCACAATGTCCCTAAACTAAAACAATAGAGCCCAAATGCTCTTTTGTTGGATCTAAATGATCCTGTTAAGTAGATTTTAGTCTAAAATTAGACTAACGTATCCTTAACAAACGTTTAAGTTGATCTTAGTCTCAAATGAGATTAACGGTCCTTAAACCAACCCAAACCCAAATCTAAGAAGATACGGATTTGGAATAATCCCCGCCCTACGGGCGACAACATAAATTAGTCTCCGTATACAATCCACGGGCAACCAAAAACAAAACAAACACACACGACACGAAGTGACCATCTGGAGAAAGAGAAAGTGGTTACCGCGATGCGGTAGGGTAATTAACTGCATGGGCTTGCGCCTGCAGGGAAGAGTGTCCCTATAATCAAAAACCCCTCAACGAGGGGGAATCTGACGAAGTCTGCTACATCGGCCGCATCCGTTTAAACTTTCGATACATGGTGTCATAAATCAACTTGGCATCTTCGGAGAGGTGGACGGATAGCACCAAATAGCATCTGCCCCCTAAATTCAGGCTGGACATCCCAACGTCCCGGTCGCGTCTTTCGGCGGAGAACAGATTCTGGCACGCTCAGTGGGACCTTTTCCTCTTTCCATTCCACACTTCGTGTGTCGTGTTTCGCGAACAAGTCGCGGTTTGACATGGTTGCCTTTGGATGTGAAGTACTAAGATTTGGTATCTTGCTCCGTGCAGAAAAACAGAAGATCAATAGCTTCAAACTGCACTAATTACAACAACTCCCACTCCGTCCTCGCTGGAGGAGTGACCTACGGGCCCCAAGCGGACTCCCCTTTTACAATGCCAGTGGAACAAGTGACCCAAGCCACCACCGGGATATTCTTCGGGACTATGATCCCACCAACAAGTTTCAACATTCATATGTCGTCACAAGAAGCTGCGAAGAAGTCGTTCTTTGATCGGCTTACAACTACCGCGGCCTTTCTCAACAGGTCGCCCAAATCCAACGCCTCAGTCTTTAACAGACTGGGCCAAAACTCCAATGGGCCCGTAAGAAAGCCTGCAATATCTAAAGGGGTTATCCCGAAACGGGTAGCCATCCCTGCTCCAGTAAATGAAGTCGTCAAAGCGGCTTCTCATGCCAAGGGATCGGTCTTCACAAGACTGGCCGCTCCAACTCCCATTCCAGGAAAAGTCACCAAGGCTGCCACCCCTATTCAAAAGTTTGCCTTCGACAGGTGGCCATCCCCTCTCAGCGGACGTCGATCTTCGACAGGCTAACGACGACAACAACAGCCTCTCTTCAAAGCGGGGGGCAATATGAAGCTACCCCCGTAACTGAGCCAGTCCTATCCGCACGACATGCTCGACGTCGCCACTGGCGCCGAATAAGGAAAGCTGGGGGCAATTCCCCTTCTGGACTGACTCCACCAGCTCCAATGGTGGAAATCGATGCTGCTGTTCCAATTGGGAACAGCTTTGAACTACTTAATAGGGTGCGCAGGAATTCGCCAACTGCCGTGCTAAAAAAGTCTCCTCCGCCTGTTGAAAAGATCACAAAGGCGAAGCCGGAGTAGCTCCCTCAGCGGCTTTCCTCTAAAATTTACAAAGTCTGGCGACAGTTCTAAGACTCGGTGATTAACCAAGACTACTCTCGCCGATCGGAAAAGATGAAGGTTCGGCAAGAGAAGGACCACCCTACTATACCATACAAGGCGTCGTCTACTTGGGTGCCCGCCGCAACGGCCCCCTCAACTTTGACCGCTCATAAAAGAAGGAGGTCGGGTAAAGTCCCTGTGTCTGCGACGAAGCTCAAAGGCACTGAATCGAAACGCCCCAAGTCTGGGGGCATGGTGATGCACACTGTTTATATGGCATTCGGGAAAGAGGATAGTTGTATCTCTAGGGGCCATCGACCACTCACCAGATCCGTAACAAAGGCCCAGGAGCAGCAACATAAGCTCCGGGAAATGTTAACACAAATGGCTGCACTCACTGGGCCAAAAGAAAGCCCGGAGACGTCGTCAGAACAGCGTCATGAACAAGAAACCGATGCTGAGTTCCTCCGCAGAATCCTCGAGAAGAAGGACAAAGAGGCATCGGAACAAGCTGCCAACATAAAACGAATGGCGCTTTTATTCCAAGACATGATCGGGATGATGTTACAGCCGGATGCTCCAGCTGAAGACCCTCCGATTATCCTCGAAGATGACCGAGGGGAGACGTCAAACCCCCTCCCTTCTTGTTCAGCAGCCATGGAGGAGACCATCTCCAAAGCCGCCCTGGATGACTATATCGCTCAACAGATACGAGCTCATCAGGTGAGCGAAGCGGCCGGGAAAATTGTTAAGACTGGATGACCATATCCAGGATGGTGCGATCAGATAAAGTACCCTCCAGGATACACAATTCCTAAATTCCATGTGTACAAGGGGACACGCAATCCCCATCAACATGTCGCTCAGTTCAGGGCTCTCTGCGGCAACACTGGAGGGGATGATAAGCTACTGCTTCGCTAATTCGTCGGCAGCTTGGTGGAGATGGCGTTCGAATGGTACTCAGAGCTTCCCAACGACTCCGTCAAAACTTTTACGGAGATGGAATTGCTGTTCACCCAACGTTTCGCCAGCGCTAGCGAGCGCACCCCAATCACCGCGTTAATTAACGCCAGAGTGAAGCCAGGCGAAACATGGGTGCAATATGCGATACGGTGGCGGAATCTATGGTCGAAGTGCGAGCAACGCATCGAAGAAGCGCCTTCGGTAGGCATATTCATAGGGACCCTCGACCCTCAGGCGACCATTTCACAATTCATGATGTTCTTCAAGCCGACCACCTTCTAGGCCTTAATTGACAAGCTGGCCCAAATAGACCAGATAGGCCATAAGCCGTCCTCGTCGAAAACGGAGCTTCAAAACGAAAGGGGTAAAGGGAAAGCTATCTTCGTCGCCAACGCTCAACAACAACCGAGTGGCCCGAGACCGGTTGTTCGCCAAAGCAACAAGCGGCAATCCCTCAATGAGAAGTTGAGACGTCCTTACTCGTTTCCCCGGGATAAAACAAGGAAACTGTTTAAACTGTCAGTACGCAATGGGCTCATCACTCTACCGGAGTCGAGACACCCACCGCAACCGAACGATGTCAACGATCCTAATTACTGCCCCTACCACTGAGTATTAGGCCATCCGATCGAGGACTGCTATGTCTTCAAAAACTGGGTTGAAGACCAATACCAACAGGGCAAGTTCGTGCTATCTGAAAACTGGAAGGTGAATCCGCCACAACAGCACACTCCTAAAAGGGTGGATACACCGGGGGCATCGTGCTCTTTTATAGAAGAAGTTCAATGGGAGGTCGCTCTTTCAGCCAAAACGAAAAGAATGCTGAAAGATCTTCAAACATGTCTGGCGATCATGTGGAAAAGCCCGCAAGAACCAGAGATCATCGATGAGATGCTGAAGTCACGCCCAACATCGGGAGTTAGTAACGATGGGAAAAACACCCAAGCCCAGCCGTCAAAGTCTTCAAAGAAAAAGAAGAAGACCAAAAGGCTCGTGCAGTCTGACGACAAGCGTACGAATCTGTAAAAGAATATTGACGCACTGGAGGAATACAACCAGAAGGCGCGAACCCCAGTCACACTTCAAGAGTTTCTCAATCACATCCTTGAGAGTGAAGATAACGACAATGATGAGGGAGATGACTTGTCAGAAGAATCCGAAGATTATGTGGCAAGTTACCACATGATCGCTCATTTGTCGCTAGGTAACAAAGCAGCTCACTCGGCGTTAGGAGACAACATAGAGGAGCTGAGGGCAGGGGCAGTGCCAAAATCCTTGGATCATGTGACAAGATCTATCAAGGAGAAACCTACTCGTTCATAAAGCATCCGGCCTCAAAGCTACTACGGACCGAAACGTCCCTAAACTAACGATGGACCGCAATGTCCTAAAACTTGCAACTGACCGAGACGTCTATAAACTACTACGGACCGCAGCATCCCAAGGCTGACATAAAAAAGAGTACGTCCATAAGCAAGATGGGCACGGATGAAAACCCGAAAGGGCTCCATAAGTAAAAACAGCAGGACTACCGGCGAGTTTGTGAAAACCCAAACGGGCGCAATCTCGCTAAAAGACACTTACAAGGTTCTCTTGACCCTGTAAGGAGAAAATACCTGCGTGAAATCCTTACGACTCACAAGGGAGCAACACACTTAGGGATCCCCACGATTCCTAAGGAGAAGTTACACTTACGAGATCCTCACGACTCGTAAGGAGAATTCCCCTTTGAGACCCTCACGGCTCATAGAATTCAGAAGCCTTAAGTTACAGGGATCTGAACCTGTTCTTAAGCCATCACAACCCACAAACTGCCCTACAAGCATTTCAATATTGACCCTTGTATACAATCCATGAGCACGAATAAACATTTCCCTAACAAAGTCCCACCAGCGACTAGGGATATGCTCACACGGTAAACGACCCTTGTAAGTCCTCTCGACTTATAAGGAGAAAATACTCTTGCAATATCCTTACGACTTATAAGATAACATACACTTAAGAATCCTCACGATTTCTAAGGAGAAAACGCACTTACGAGATCCTTACGACTCGTAGGGAGAAACACCTTTATGAGACCCTTACGGCTCATGAAGTCAGTGTTCCTCTCCGAATGACGGCGCACAAGACTGCGAAGTCCTGACGCTGAGATTCGGGGCAGATGCTATTTGGTTTTATCCGTCTACCTCTCTGAAGATGCCAAGTTGATTTATGGCACCGTGTATCGGAGGTTTAGACGGATGCGACCGATGTAGCAGACTTCGTCAGATTCCCCCTCACTAGAGGGGTTTTTGATTGTGGGGACGCTCTTCCCTGCAGGCGCAAGCCCCTGCAGTTAATTACGCTACCGCATCGCTGTAACAATTTTCTCCTTCTCCAGAATTTCACTTCGTGTCGTAGGTGTTTGTTTTGTTTGTGGTTGCCCGTGGATTGTATACGGAGACTGAGTAATGTCGTCGCCCGTAGGACGTGGATTAGTCCAAATCCGTATTTACTTAGATTTGGGTTTGGTGTTTTTAGTTTAAGGATACGTTAATCGTATTGAGGCTAAGATCAACTTAAACATCCGTTAAGGATACGTTAGTCCTGTTTTAGACTAAGATCAACTTAATGTGGTGATCCATTTAATATATGGCCGTCGGGACTCGTCACCTCTCTGACGTCGTTGAAGGATTACAACGATAGGTGTAAGAGGAGTTAGGAGATGTACCCTTGAACCAAAGTCGATTTGGAGTTTTATAGTCCATTTAAATGTTTAAGGATACGTTAGCCGTATTTGGGGCTAAGATCAACTTAAACGGGACCGTTTAGATCCGGCAAAAGAGCATTTGAAGGCTCTATTGTTCCAGTTTAGGGACGTGGTGGTCCATGTTCCAGTTTAGGAACGTGATGGTCCATCGCCAGTTTAAGGACATGGTGGTCTATGTTCCAGTTTAGGGACGTGGTGGTCCATCGCCAGTTTAAGGACGTAGTGGTCCATCATTAGTTTAAGGACGTTTCGGTCCAATATTAGTTTAAGGACGTTTAAGGACGTTTCGGTCCGATATTAGTTTAAGGACGTTTCGGTCCAATATTAGTTTTAAGGACGTTTCGGTCCATCATTCCCATTTTGGGATGAATATTAGTTTAAGGACGTTTCGGTCCGATATTAGTTTAAGGACGTTTCGGTCCATTATTAGTTTAAGGACGTTTCGGTCCAATATTAGTTTAAGAACGTTTCGGTCCAATATTAGTTTAAGGACGTTTCGGTCCACGAGTTTAAGGACCCCGCAGTCCATATTCATGTGTGGTCGTTGGGACCCGTTACCTCTCTGACGTCGTTGAAGGATTACAACGAGAACTGTCAGAGGAGTTCGGAGATGTACCCTCGAACCGGATGTAAATTGATTTAGGGAGCAGTGTGCTCAGTCAATTTAATTTGAGGACTTATGGCCACGACTGGGCTAAGTCCAATTTCAATATTCAACGTTTTTTATCTTTGGCCTATTAGGCCTGTGCTAGGGCTTTGTCCCTGTTTAATAATGCACTGCATTTTATTTTGGCCTGCTAGGCCTTTCTGATTTGGGCTCTGTCCCTTTATAAATGATGCAAAGCATCTGTTTGGACTTTGCCCTTCTTTTAAATGCATAGCATTTTTGATTAGGCCTGTTGGACCTTTTAATTGGGCTCTGTCCCTTTTCTTAATAATGCAGAGCATTAAATACTCTGACAGTGCCCCACATGACTTGTCAGGCGCTTTGCGCAAATTAAAGAGCGCAAGCGCATGTGGAAGTGACACGTGTCACGCTCTGATGAGCGCAAGCGCAACAGCGCAGTGCGCTGCGTCAGTGCGCTGCGCTGTTGCACTGCTGACACGTGGCGCTTCCTGGCGGCTTGTGCAATGGTGCAGTTTTGGCAAGTACTGGGCACTGTTCTTATTCTTTTGGATCAATTTTAGATCAAAGAAAACAAGTTTTTTCTTGTTTTCAAAGAACCAGTGGTTCATAAAAAGTGCAAGGCACTGTTATTGTTTATTTTTTCTTTTTTCTTGAAGATCATTCATCTGTTTTTTTTTAAAGAGAATTTTCTCTTTTTCTAAAGGTTTTTACCTTTTCCTCTTGTTCTTGAGGAATTCTCTCTAATTCTTCAGAGTTCTCTCTGTTTAATTTTTCCAAAATGTTGATGCCTTTGAATTGAGCTCTAGGGTCCTTTTTATAGTGCCCATAAATTAGTTAAATTTGTTAAAGAGATCTTTCTCTAAGTGATTTGGGGAATTTTCCCCACCGTTGGATTTTTGATCCAAGGGCTTCTGTTTTACAGAAGAAAATCTTTTTGTTTTAACAAGAACAGAAAGATTTATTTAAAATCTTAATTCTGTTTGGCGCAAATGCCCCAGCGCGTGACACGTGTCAAGCAGCGTACAGCCCAGCACAACTGCGCTGACACGTGCCGCGCAGCGCACAGCGCAGCGCAACTGCGCTGACACGTGCCGCGCAGCGCAGTGCTTGCGCAACTGAAGCGTTGCTTCCTTTAATTTTAGTTTAAATAGAGCTTTGCTCTGATTGGGCGCGCCCTCTTAGGCGCTGCGCTGATGCATCTGCGCCTGACACGTGGCGCGTTGCGCGCAGCGCAAAGGATCTGAAGCGTTGCTTCATTTATTAAAGTTTAAATTTTCAAAGCAAAGCTTTGCTCTGATCAGGGGAAGATGAAGCGTTGCTTCATCTCCCGCCTCGGAATTTGAACAGAGCTTTGCTCTGATTGGGGTAAACAAATGCCCCCCACCGTTGCGCTTATGTGGCCCCAAACGTGATCGCAACGGTGGCGGAATTCCAACCGTTGCGGCAACTTTGGAAGTTGAAAGGGCACTTGATGCCTATAAATAGGACCTTTGGTCCTCAGCAGATGATTTTTCATTTTCAGAAACTTCAGAGGTTTGCTCTTGCCTTCAAGAACTCTCAGAGTTAGATTTTCTTTAAGAGAAACTATTTAAGTAAGAATTAGTATTAAATTAAATCAATTTTAATTAATAGAGCTTTACTCTCATAGATCTTTGATCTAAAGAAAATCCTTTTGAGGTTTCACCAAATAGAGCCTTGCTTTCAGGAATCTGTTTCAGGGTTTTTAACTCATGAACATAATTTTGCGTCTTCGGCAAAACATAGATCTTTTTGATCTAAAAAAAAATGATGAACTCTTAAGAGTTCGAATATGGATAATGAGAATTAAAAATGGAGTTTTGTATTTAATGGATTATATCATCTTTTAATAGTAACAATCTTAGAGTTCTCGGGGGAAATTTCTTTAAATTTCCCTTATTAGGATTTTGATAGACACTCCTGTTCGTAGAGCATTGCTCTCGAGGAGTTTAACTCTCTGTGCTCGTTTTTTTTTAATAAGAATTCGCTTAATCAGTCGGTCTGCTAATTCTGTTGATCTTCTTTCACAGGAACAATGAACACCCATATGTATGCTCTTAACGAGATCATCTCTTACGGGGACATTCGCCGACTTGGCCGCTCTCAAAATCGAGAGTTCACCAACGCGGAGTGTGCTGAAATCATGAGCCGCTTCGACGCATACAACGGTCCGCTGCTTCCCCGACGTTCCTCCCTCCTTAAGCTTATCGTGGGAGCCATCTGGGAAGCACTTCCCCTATTCTGTTCTGGTGTGCCGCTTAGGGCGTTGGATGCCGCCGAGGATAAGGTGCACTCGGTGTACCTGATGAACTTTATCTCGAAGAGACGGCGAGGCAGTCTTATCGATCTCTTGCATGAGGTCTTTCAACAGTCTGCCATACTCGCTGCTTATCGGAGGGTGGAAGACATCGGGGGGGACCCTGACGCTTTTGCTCGCGAAAGAAAGCATACCAGGATGGTCTGTGAGGCTTGGAAAGTCATAGATAGGGTCACTTTCGAGTTCCTCAATTCATGTCCTGAGTTCGAGGTTATACCTTTGTAAACATTTTAATAATGTTATTATCCATTTCTCCGTGATTGTAAGAACCCCTTTTTATGATATGAATAGAAAATTTCCATTTCAGCTTGTCTTATCCTTTGTTCTGAATGGATGAGTGTGTCTCGAACGCTTGATCAAATGCAAATCGGATGTTTTTTCTGTCGCCTCCCTCTTTCTTTTATTATCAGTATACCGCTTTAGTAAACATGGTTGATAGGTGATAGAGCGAGCATCCTGTATTGGCTTCTTCAAAAGGCAGCGATGGATTAGGCCGCAGGTTCAAATCTGTAGGGTTCCTGGGCACACACTAGAGGTCTCATAAGGCATCAACCATGCCAAATTCAAATTTTACAAGTGCCGAGAAACCCTAATACGGATCGTTGACTAGAGTTTAGGCGAAACTAAAAGCTAGTTAACAACTTAACTAAAGGGTAAACGGAAATACAACCTTTGTAGATCTGGTCCTCCACCTCCATAGCTCCGTGACGGTGTACCCTCGCTGCGATCATCGGAGAAATGGGCGGGCTAGGTCGTCGACTTCGATGCCGAAGATGATCTACGTCGAGGCAACACAAGATCAAGCTCCAACTTCACCAAGCTATGAAACTTGTGAAGAAAACACCCTATACTATTTGGCAAGTGGTAGAGGATGAAGAAATAGGAAGTGGGTTCACTTTAGAATTGGATTTCTCACTCTTTTTCTCAAGTTGCCATTGTTGGTAGCAATGTTTTCTTCATCTTCGAGAAGAAGAAGAAGAAGAGAAGAATATGATAAGTATTTTATAAAATAGAAATAATATGATACTTATCATAATGGCAACCATAGTTAGGTGTAGAGAATAAACCATGGTTAGGTTGAATGGTTGGGTTAAAGGAAATAAACAAAATGGTCAAGCTTTCAACACTTCATGAAGTTTCATGAAAGAAACAAAAAAGCCACCATTCTATTTATCTTTCAAAATGAATAAATAAATAAATGAATAAGTAAATGAAGCAAATGAAAACCTAACCATTGACCAACCATGGTTTAAACCAAACACATAAACTTTCATGTATCATCAAACATGATACAATCAAATGCACAAAAGTATATCACATATACAATGTGCACTTCAAGTGAGAAAATCCTTTTTAAGTGAACCAATACTAGTTAATGCAAAGTAATATATCAAATATATAATTATGCATTAAATCATTAAATCAACGCTTGATTTAACGATCCGGTCATATCGCATATGACCGACTAATATCCAATGTATTGGCTTATCGAATCAATCCTCGATTCGATTACTAGGTTATATCACATACAACCAATCGATACATTCATCGCGAGAATAGAATACGGTATCACATACACTCATTATTCTCGGTCCCGCACATATCTGATATGCGCTCCTATTTCGTTTCGCTTGAGCCAGGAAACCTCTGTGTAGGACTCTAAAGACTCGTCAATACGCCGGCAGCAGGTGATGATCATATCAAACACCCACAAGCCGCAAGCGGTCTGCTAAACGTAACGGCAACCCGGGTATTGAGCGATCATAAGATTGACGAGCAAGTCCGCTCACACTCTTGTGAATCCAACCAGTAACACTTACCGTACAGTCCGGTCTCGTCGTCTGATATGTCGCATATCTCGCCTAGGGGTGGTAAACGTCAGACCCCAATAGCTCGATAAGTCGTGTCGATATGAGGTCTATAACAGTTCGAGAAACTACTGGTAACACTTACCAGTAAATCTCAGCAACCCTGGCTAGGGATTTCCGGTTATAGCCAATCGAACACAGCGCAACATCAACTCCCTATACCGGGAAAGACGAATCCCCTCCTATCGCTCATTGCCTCCATGTGATTCGGGACTGTACCCAAAAACCACCGTTTTGCATGCCCTCTTGGACGTGGTAAGGTGGAAATCAAAGCACAGTGGGAACCACACAAGACTCTATGACGATCTCGGGTCTACAGACTAACCTGTACCAGTGTCACCAGAGAACTGCCATCTGACGTAAGGTATAATACCATCTGGGAGTTCTCGGCGAGTCCGTCCAGTGTACCCAGTCTCCACTGAGCACCTGTATATCATCTCTGATGTCAAACACCAATGGATATGGGATCATCCATCGCCCATCTGTATGGGTCGAGAAGGTATACGCTAGTCTACTCTGGTATATCAATGCCCCGTCTCGATACACCCACGACTAGGGACCTTGAAGGATGTACTTATGGACTACCATGTCCCCACTAGTATGATCCGCATCATAGTCCAGGTAGTCAAGTACACATCCTAAGGGCTTTACCAACATGTAACAGAGAGACAATCAGTGTACACGTTAAGATAAAGAGCAACCAGATAGCATACTATCATGTCGAGCAAGAAAGTCCTCGCTATATATGTCCCAGCATCCACTACAATATACATCTTATGTACAGTAATGGCCTCTAGGGCATACATATAACTAACAATCTCCCACTTTCACTAGGGCCATCTGTTAGCAGTGGTTGTAGTATCTCATACTCAACCATCCCATAATAGTCTCTCTCTGGGAAAAGGCCTTTGTGAGTGGATCCGCCGTGTTGTCCTCTTAGTCTACTCTCCTAACCTTGATCCCTTGGAGATCAACCATCTCCATGATCAGGTGACACTGCCTTAGAATATGTCTGGATCACTGATGGGACCGGCGTTCCTTGGCATAAGCCACAACTCCATTGTCTCACAATGGTAGGAACATAGTTCATCTGATGAACCAATATACACCCAAACATCGTCTTTGGTAGCATCTTAAGTAGCGATGTATCCTGCCTTTATCGTCTAGTTAGCCACGGTATCTAGCTTGGAACTCTTCCAACATACCGTCCCTTTACTGAGGGTAAAGACAATGCCTGTGACTGACTTTCAGTCATCCTTATCACCCTGGAACCCTTCCAGTGATTCTCCCCAGGATCGATTGATACCATCTCACTACAACTAGTGAGAATCCTAACATCCAATTAGATCTATCTCATAGATCCAAAACCCAGGATTTAGGAGGTATCACTTTGATCCTATATGGAGAATCATTGTGATAAGCGGAGATTGATCGAGCGTAGCATAGGAAACTCCTTCCCTATCAAGAGTATGCCATCCACGTACTCTACGAGGATCATCACCATACTCCCTACAACCTTTTTGTCTATACAAGGTTCATCTACTATTTTGATGATGTCAAACTGTTTGACTACTACATCAAAACAGATGTTCCAACTCCGCGATGCCTGTTTTATCACATAAAACATCTTGCACACGTTTCCGCTGCTCCCACTGTTTACGAAACCTTTTGGCTGTGTACTTATAGACGCCCTTTTCTAAAACATCATTTAGAAAAGCAGTCATGACACCCAACCGCCAGATATCGTAGTTATGGTATGTAGCCGTGGCAAGTAGGATCTGGATGGACTTAAGCATAGCCACTGAAAAAGGTTTCATCATTATCCACGCCTGGTCGATGATGAAAACCTTTAACATGTCTAGCTTTGAAAGTCTCAACTTTTCCATCTACACCAAGTAATCTTCTCAAGATATACTTGCTCCTGATGGGGATTTAACCCTTCAGATATAGCAACCAAAGTCCATACTTTGTTGGTGTACATGGATTCCATCTCAGATCGCTAAGCATCCAGCCATTCTTACAGAGTCCCTACTCTCGATGGCCTGCTCGAAACTAGTTGGGTCATCATCTCATGATGCCATCCTCGTTCCCACTGTCATAGAGAAACCGAAGTATCTCTCAGGTGGGTGAGGAACCCTACTAGATCGGCGGAGAGGCTGAAGTTCGTTGGAATCTACTGAATCCTTTGGTTCTATCAAATCATCAGCTGCAGTTTGTATGGCTGGAACATTTCCAGTTCTACATAACAGACCTTGCCTCGAGCTTGTCTGGATTTTGTTTTTAGACATAGGCCGGACAACCCCAAATCTTAACTAACTTAAGAGATGGGCTCTTCTCTTATCATATCAAATATGAAGTGGTAGGCAACTGATTTGATTTGAACCCTATTCAATAGGTATGCAGCTTCTCAAGTGCATAACTCCCAAAAAGGAAATAGGTAACTCAGTAGTACTTATCATAGAGCACACCTTATCATATAGGGTGTGATTGCTCTGCCCCGATATACCATCGTGCTATGGTGTATACGGAGGAGTAATCCTGAGAGAGAATCTCATTCTCCTTTAGAATAGTCCAAGAATTCCGTGCTCAAGTATTCTCCTCCTTGATCTCATCAAAGGACATAATACTTATACCCTTATTGGTTCTCTACTTCTAACTTATATTCTGTGAATACCTCAAAAGGTTCTAACTTGTGTTTCAACGGGAACATATGTCTGAATCTTGAGAGATCATCAGAGAATGTAATGAAGTACAAAGAACCGGTCTTGGCATGTGTAGACAGTGGACCTTTATACATCAACATGTATCATCCCAAGAGTTCACTAACTCTTTCTCTGTTTCCAATAAACAGAGCTGGTGTCATTATATCTTTGTGACATGACTGGCAAGTTTCACAAGATTTAAATTCAAACTGATTTAAATATGCATCTACATGTAACTTCAGCTAGTCGGGTCGCATTGATATGACCTAGTCTACAATGCCTCAAGAAGGATTCGTTCATTTCTGAACTCTTCCTCTTGTGTGTGTTCTGTATACTAAAAACTGTAGTTTGATTTAGAACATCAATGCTTTTAGATAACGTGCCTGAACCGATCAACTTTTGATATAGGAAATGTTCAAAACATTATCCAACAATACAAAATTTTATCATTTCTTTACTAATAAAGAGACTGATATGATTTTGTATATCAGGTTCGGTATCTAATAGCATTTGTTCAGAATCAATGTATTGGTAATACAGGGTGACAGTGACCAACAGACTTGGCTGCAACACTTGCCCCGTTTTCTGTCTCATGAAACTTATCACCCGTTCTCAGTTTTTCTACCTTTTTGTAGCCCTATGTAACAGATTACATATCTGGGATCCTAATCCGGTATCATATACCTAGGATGCAGAGGATACTGAGAAACAGTTCTTTGTAATGAACACACCCGAAGATGATGCATCAGCATGCACTCTCTTCGTTTGGGGGACACGGGAATTCTGGTAATCCCCAATTTCCTGCTGTCTTATAACAATTATAAGTTGGAGCGGGACCAACGTTCCCCAGCTCAGTATAACAAGCGGGTTCGGTTAATAATCCGTATTACTATCTTGATTAAGGCGTGATATGGTCGCTACCTGGAGAGAAAGAGAAGAAAACACTCAGCGTGCGCTCTTGCAAGATCAGATTGGTTATTATTTTATCTAATCAGGATGGCTCCCACTGTTTTTATCAAATTTTCCTTCAAACCCTAAAAGGAAAGACTAGCCGAGATTAATTACACACTACAAGTTCGCCAATCTTTCAGCCAGGCCAGTGTCGGTACTTTGAGGGAGGTCCCCCGTGCTTTCGCACGAACCTAATTAATGTAAACCTCGTTTTCCCAGAGGCGTAATCTCGTTAACACCTTTCTAGACACCTACTTGATCGGCTAATTGTAATGTATAAAACTCTCCCAGGAGTAACTCATACTCGCAGCGGGTATCGGGATCCAACTATCTCATAGAAGGTATGCAATCTCATTGCAAATTTCAACACTTGAAATTCCCGATAATTTTGCCCCTAGCACCCTATGACCTTGACGGAGGTCAACAAACCATAGGCTACTAGTCAAGTTCAACCCGTCATTTCTTGATCGAATTAAACCCACCCGCACGACCCTTGACGGAGGTCAACAAGGCCGCACGACTACCCTAATCCAATCTGCATCATATGCATAAACAGATAAATACTAGTTAGCTACCGCACACTACGCCTTGACGGAGGTCAACAAACGTAGCACGAATACTAAATAGGACTTATCTGAAATGACGGAGGGCTACGACAGGTTTTTCTGAAAACCTATGCGTAATGAACTTGATATCGTTGTAGAATCAAATGATTTTAAAATGGAGTGCTTTTGAGGCTTTTCTAGTTTTGCTAAAGGGGTCACTCCCGGTGAAGGGATCGTCGGCCCTTTCCTCGTCGAATGAGATGCGGGATATATCATATATATCACTGTGCAAAGCAGAAACTATAGAAGCTATCAAAAGACAAACCGAATGTGTAGCATCTACCAGTTATTTCTAAAGGAGTCATTCCTGGTGAAGGGATCTCGGTCCTTTCCTCATCGAATAAGGTGCAGGATATATCACATATACCTCTGTGCAAAGCAAGAACTGTAGCTACCTGTTTTATTTTGAAATTCGATTCTACAACATCTTAGGTTTCTTTTACTTTCATTAATCACATTAATGAAGTCCCATCATTCAAGTACCTAAACATCACAGATAAATACGACGTACACTTATGCCATCCGCATTCGCCTCGATGTCCCCTCGTGCACCGTTAGGTTAGGTAACTAACGGCAGAGCGGGGCAGGGCTAGCGCGGGTGTAAAACATGAGTAACGTCTATATAATATATCATATATACTATATACAGTATCTATCACAGAACATCACATGATCACATCACAGATATCGCAGCAGAAGAAACATATGAAATATTGGATATATTAGGACGTCCGTGTTTTCAATACGAGCCAGTATAAAACACGGATTCCACGGTCGCGATGAATAGACAAACCCACACCCCTAGACCCCTACTAGAGCGGCAAGCAACCCTACCAATTCTGGAGTTAGGAGACCCGGACTCGACTCCTCGAGTTGGTCTCCCACTGGACTCCAAAACCCGGTTACTTGTGCCCTCCTCCTTGGGTCTATCCTAGTGCGGAAAAGTAAATAATATACAAAAGGTGACAACAACCGCAACCTGGAAGTGCCCCAATAAAAGAATATTACATACAAGTTTTTACATGAATGAAAATGAAAAACACTCATCTCACATAAAAAAACCCCGGCTATTCAAACACGACGATCCAATATAACATATCCAGCAATACACAACATCACATGTCATCAACGTAAGTAAATATACGCATCCCAATTGTCGTTGACATATAGCAACGAAACCGGCGATATCACATATTACACTTACGGTCACAGAAAAGAAAGTGTAAAACTACAACAGTTGGAATCCGCAACCTGCATAGACATCGCATGCCTAATCAAATGAATTCCTTAGACATCGCATGCCTAACAATTATAAACCCCGCATTTCAGTCTCATTATCGAAAACACTTTTCAATATTAAGTCGGGCAATTCAATAAGATTCCCGACATTTTGATCGAATGCTCGTCGCAAACTTTATTAGGCGTCCGCACCCCCGATGCCGTCGACGAAGTGCACCAAGGCGGAACACCGCTGCCGCGAGCACCCGAACGGATGCTATCGGCGACGGGGTTCTCCTACAGTCACTTGGTCGGGGCTTTGGGGTGTGGATGTCTATTAAGTTTACCCGGCGAGTATCCGCGTACGCTACGTGATTGCGACGGACTTTTGATCACATCAAAATTCCGTGGCAACCAATCAAGTGAGACTAAACTGCTATGTTTATAACATTCATTCAGTTATCTCATAACTGCTTGTGGATTCCAAATATTGTATCACATTCCGGATAAATAGAAAATGTTAAACTTTCCGATCGAACAACCAAACACCCAAGTTTTCCCGATACAGCTCAACACATGAAACAAGTTTAAAAACATTCACTTCATGCCTCAGTACCAACGGTCCAGCCGTAGAAGGGTCAAGCCAACGCCTCACATGTGGCATGCCGTACTGCCCCAAACCCTAAGGTTCAAGAGGCAGTTCAAGACGGTCACATAATCGAGTTAAGGTTTGTTGTCTTCTAGAGGGTCCATCGAGTTACTTGCACTACTTAGAACGTCTTTAAACCACGGAAAAATCCAACACTTGGAAATTTCTCAACAGGGGAAAAATTGGGTATTTATATCCGGTCGAACTTTTTAACATATTCTAAAATTTATCCGATAACACAGACGAAGTTAAACTTCCCGATCGAAACACCGAATCCCCAATACAACCCAGAATATTCAACTCTTGAATAAATATTAAAAATTCCCAGAAAATACAGCAAACAAAATAAGACATTACTGTGCAAACAGTGTTTCAAGAAGAGATATTTTGCCTGCGGAACCGCCGCAGAAGCCATGCTTCTACCGCGGTTTTGCCGCGCTTTAATCATATCTTTTGGTCAATTTTGCACCGTAATTCATAGAATTTCCTGCTGAATTTTTAAAGAATTTTTAATCTGGAAAAAACCCAGTTTTGAAAAAATGTCCAGAGAGGTTGAAAAATTGGGGTTTCGGGTTCGATCGGGTTTCTAACATCGTCTACGCATCGCCTAAGGCTCTAGCTAGGCTCTGATACCACTGTAGGGTTCCTGGGCACACACTAGAGGTCTCACAAGGCATAACCATGCCAAATTCAAATTTTACAAGTGCCGAGAAACCCTAATATGGATCGTTGACTAGAGTTTAGGCGAAACTAAAAGCTAGTTAACAACTTAACTAAAGGGTAAACGGAAATACAATCTTTGTAGATCCGGTCCTCCACCTCCATAGCTCCGTGACGGTGTACCCTCGCTGCGATCATCGGATCCCGGACTCTAGCGTCGGCTTGATCGGAGAAATGGGCGGGCTAGGTCGTCGACTTCGATGCCGAAGATGATCTACGTCGAGGCAACACAAGATCAAGCTCCAACTTCACCAAGCCATGAAACTTGTGAATAAAACACCCTATACTACTTGGCAAGTGGTAGAGGATGAAGAAACAGGAAGTGGGTTCACTTTAGAATTGGATTTCTCACTCTTTTTCTCAAGTTGCCATTGTTGGTAGCAAGGTTTTCTTCATCTTCGAGAAGAAGAAGAAGAAGAAGAAGAGAAGAATATGATAAGTATTTTATAAAATAGAAATAATATGATACTTATCATAATGGCAACCATAGTTAGGTGTAGAGAATAAACCATGGTTAGGATGAATGGTTAGGTTAAAGGAAACAAACAAAATGGTCAAGCTTTCAACACTTCATGAAGTTTCATGAAAGAAACAAAAAAGCCACCATTCTATTTATCTTTCAAATGAATAAATAAATAAATGAATAAGTAAATGAAGCAAATGAAAACCTAACCATTGACCAACCATGGTTTAAACCAAACACACAAACTTTCATGTATCATCAAACATGATACAATCAAATGCACAAAAGTATATCACATATACAATGTGCACTTCAAGTGAGAAAATCCTTTTTAAGTGAACCAATACTAGTTAATGCAAAGTAATATATCAAATATATAATTATGCATTAAATCATTAAATCAACGCTTGATTTAACGATCCGGTCATATCGCATATGACCGACTAATTTCCAATGTATCGGCTTATCGAATCAATCCTCGATTCGATAACTAGGTTATATCACATACAACCAATCGATACATTCATCGTGAGAATAGAATACGGTATCACATACACTCATTATTCTCGGTCCCGCACATATTTGATATGCGCTCCTATTTCGTTTCGCGTGAGCCAGGAAACCTCTGTGTAGGACTCTAAAGACTCGTCAATACGCCGGCAGCAGGTGATGATCATATCAAACACCCACAAGCCGCAAGCGGTCTGCTAAACATAACGGCCACCCAGGTATTGAGCGATCAGAAGATCGACGAGCAAGCCCGCTCACACTCCTGTGAATCCAACCAGTAACACTTACCGTACAGTCCGGTCTCGTCGTCTGATATGTCGCATATCTCGCCTAGGGGTGGTAAACGTCAGACCCCAATAGCTCGATAAGTCGTGTCGATATGAGGTCTATAACAGTTCGAGAAACTACTGGTAACACTTACCAGTAAATCTCAACAACCCTGGCCAGGGATTTCCGGTTATATCCAATCGAACACAGCGCAACATCAACTCCCTATACCGGGAAAGACGAATCTCCTCCTATCGCTCATTGCCTCCATGTGATTCGGGACTGTACCCAAAAACCACCGTTTTGCACTCCCTCTTGGACGTGGTAAGGTGGAAATCAAAGCACAGTGGGAACCACACAAGACTCTATGACGATCTCGGGTTTACAGACTAACCTGTACCAGTGTCACCAGAGAACTGCCATCTGACGTAAGGTATAATACCATCTGGGAGTTCTCGGCGAGTCCGTCCAGTGTACCCAGTCTCCACTGAGCACCCGTATATCATCTCTGATGTCAAACACCAATGGATATGGGATCATCCATCGCCCATCTGTATGGGTCGAGAAGGTATACGCTAGTCTACTCTGGTATATCGATGCCCCGTCTCGATACACCCACGACTATGGACCTTGAAGGATGTACTTATGGACTACCATGTCCCCACTAGTATGATCCGCATCATAGTCCAGGTAGTCAAGTACACATCCTAAGGGCTTTACCAACATGTAACAGAGAGACAATCAGTGTACACGTTAAGATAAAGAGCAACCAGATAGCATACTATCATGTCGAGCAAGAAAGTCCTCCCTATATATGTCCCAGCATCCACTACAATATACATCCTATGTACAGTAATGGCCTCTAGGGCATACATATAACTAACAAAATCTGCTGCCTAAGACTTTTCCACTCTATGAGCCGTGAGGGTCTCACAGAGACTTTTCTCCCTACGGATCGAGAGGATCTCGTAGGTGTATTTTCTCCTTAGGAATCGTGAGGATTCCTAAGTGCGTTCTCTTGTAAGTCGTAAGGATCTCACAAGAGAATTTATTCCCTTACGAGTCGTGAGGACCCGCAAGTGATGGGTGAAGTTGTCCTTATCCGCATTTCACGGAGTCAGGAGTTGCTCTGGATGCTTCCCACGGGTTCACTGCCGTATTCGGCGAGGACCAGGCTCCGCTCTGGATGCTTCGCACGGATTCACTGCCGTGCTCTGCGAGGACCAGGATCCGCTCTGGACGTTTTCCACGGGGTCAGGATTGACATAAGCCGCATTCCACGTAGCTAGGAATTTTGTTCTAGATGCTTACCACGGGTTCACTGTCGTGTTCGGCGAGGACTAGGTTCCGCTCTGGATGCTTCGCATGGGTTCACTGCCGTGCTCTGCGAGGACCAGGATCCGCTCTGGACGTTTTCCACGGGGTCAGGATTGACATGAGCCGCTTTCCACGTACCAGGAATTTTTGCTCTGGATGTTTCACACGGGGTCAAGATTGACATAAGCCGCGTTCCACGTAGCCAGGAATTTTTTTGCTCTAGATGCTTCCCACGGGTTCACTGCCGTGTTCGGCGAGGACTAGGCTCCGCTCTGGATGCTTCGCACGGGTTCACTGCCGTGTTCGGCGAGGACTAGGTTCCGCTCTGGATGCTTCGCACGGGTTCACTGCCGTGCTCTGCGAGGACCAGGATCCGCTCTGGACGTTTTCCACGGGGTCAGGATTGACATAAGCCGCTTTCCACGTAGTCAGGAATTTTTGCTCTAGATGCTTCCCACGGGTTCACTGCCGTGTTCGGCGAGGACTAGGCTCCGCTCCGGATGCTTCGCATGGGTTCACTGCCGTGCTCTGTGAGGACCAGGATCCGCTCTGGACGTTTTCCATGGGGTCAGGATTGACATAAGCCGTTTTCCACGTAGCCAGGAATTTTTTGCTCTGGATGCTTCACACGGGGTCAGGATTGACATAAGCCGCGTTCCACGTAGCCAGGAATTTTGCTCTAGATGCTTCCCACGGGTTCACTGTCGTGTTCGGCGAGGACTAGGCTCCGCTCTGGATGCTTCGCACGGGTTCACTGCCGTGCTCTGCGAGGACCAGGATCCGCTCTGGACATTTTCCACGGGGTCAGGATTGACATAAGCCGCTTTCCACGTAGCCAGGAATTTTTGCTCTGGATGTTTCACACGGGGTTAGGATTGACATAAGCCGTGTTCCACGTAGCCAGGAATTTTTGCTTTAGATGCTTCCCACGGGTTCACTGCCGTGTTCGGCGAGGACTAGGTTCCGCTCTGGATACTTCGCACGGGTTCACTGCCGTGCTCTGCGAGGACCAGGATCCACTCTAGATGCTTCGCACGGGTTCACTGTCGTGCTCTGCGAGGACCAGGATCCGCTCTGGACGTTTTCCACGGGGTCAGGATTGACATAAGCCGCTTTCCACGTAACCAGGAATTTTTGCTCTGGATGTTTCATACGGGGTCAGGATTGACATAAGCCGCGTTCCACGTAGCCAGGAATTTTGCTCTAGATGCTTCCCACGGGTTCACTGCCGTGTTCGGCGAGGACTAGGCTCCGCTCTGGATGCTTCGCACGGGTTCACTGCCGTGCTCTGTGAGGACCAGGATCCGCTCTGGACGTTTTCCACGGGGTCAGGATTGACATAGGACGCTTTCCACGTAGCCAGGAATTTTTGCTCTGGATGTTTCACACGGGGTTAGGATTGACATAAGCCGCGTTCCACGTAGCCAGGAATTTTTACTCTAGATGCTTCCCACGGGTTCACTGCCGTGTTCGGTGAGGACTAGGTTCCGCTCTGGATGCTTTGCACGGGTTCACTGCCGTGCTCTGCGAGGACCAGGATCCGCTCTGGATGCTTCGCACGGGTTCACTGCCGTGCTCTGTGAGGACCAGGATCCGCTCTGGACGTTTTCCACGGGGTCAGGATTGACATAAGCCGCATTCCACGTAACCAGGAATTTTTGCTCTAGATGCTTCCCACGGGTTCACTGTCGTGTCCGGCGAGGACTAGGTTCCGCTCTGGATGCTTCGCACGGGTTCACTGCCGTGCTCTGCGAGGACCAGGATCCGCTCTGGACGTTTTCCACGGGGTCAAGATTGACATGAGCCGCTTTCCACGTACCAGGAATTTTTGCTCTGGATGTTTCACACGGGGTCAGGATTGACATAAGCCGCGTTCCACGTAGCCAGGAATTTTGCTCTAGATGCTTCCCACGGGTTCACTGCCGTGTTCGGCGAGGACTAGGCTCCGCTCTGGATGCTTCGCACGGGTTCACTACCGTGCTCTGCGAGGACCAGGATCCGCTCTGGACATTTTCCACGGGGTCAGGATTGACATAAGCCACTTTCCACGTAGCCAGGAATTTTTGCTCTGGATGTTTCACACGAGGTCAGGATTGACATAAGCCGCTTTCCACGTAGCCAGGAATTTTTGCTCTGGATGTTTCACACGGGGTCAGGATTGACATAAGCCGCGTTCCATATAGCCAGGAATTTTTGCTCTGGATGCTTCACACGGGGTCAGGATTGACATAAGCCGCGTTCCACGTAGCCAGGAATTTTTTTATTATATCCGTATTTCATGGAATGAGGGTTTGACTCTGGGTGATTTGTATATCGCTGAGCCACGGAACTGGGAGTTGCCGTTGTTCTGCTTCGCTTGAAGTTGTATCCGTTATTACGAGACGAGTGTTGAGATGACCTCTAGGTCATTTGCGACCCGTCGAGATTTAGCTTCTTCTTATGATGAAACCTGGGAGAGGAGTATGATCCCTTCTTTGTTTACGCCCTTGGATTGTATACAGGGTTTGATGTAACACTACCTGTAGGGCATAAATTTCATTTTTCATTTTGTTTCTTTTTCCGCGATGCTCTACCATTTCAGCTTTTATATCGCGAAGGTCGCGATTGCCCTATCATTTCGGCTATTTTTCGCGGTGCCCAATCATTTCGGCTGTTTATTTCGTTTTTACTCGCTGCTTTTTATTGCGAGTTGCCCAATCATTTTGGCTATTTTGCATGCATACATTTTTACTTGCTGCTTTTTATTGCAAGCTGCCCCATCATTTCGGCTATTTCGTATGCATGTGCGGCCTACCGGCTTTTCACCGTAAACCTGAAATTAGACACCGATTTCGGCATCAGCACCGCTACAACTGGGATATTGCCAGGAGCGAATCATCATCTGCCTCTGTCGATGTTGAAAAAAGGTGGCTTAGCGACCAGGGTTAGGGTTTTGTCGACTAAGGCTTTTGACTTCATGAGCCGTAAGGGTCTCACAAAGGTATTTCTCCCTACAAGTCGTGAGGATCTTGTAGGTGTATTTTCTTCTTAGGAATCATGAGGATTCCTAAGTGTCTGTTCCTCTGTAAATCGTAAGGATCCTACAAGAGGATTTTCTCCTTGTAAGTCGAGAAGACTTATAAGGGTTGTTCGTCATGCGAACATATCCCTAGTCACGGATGGGACTTGGTTAGGGAAATGTTTATTTGCGCCCGTGGATTGTATACAAGGGCCAGTATTGGACCACTTGTAGGGCAATATCGGAAGTTGTGGGGGGTGCTTAAGCACAGGTTTAGGTCTCTGTAACTTAAGACTTTCAAATCTTATGAGCCGTGAGGGTCTTATAAGAGGGTTCTCCTTACGAGTTGTGAGGATCTCGCAAGTGTATTTTCTCCTTAGGAATCGTGGGGATCCCTAAGTGTACTGTTCCCTTGTGAGTCGTAAGGATCTCACTTATGTGGTTTCTCCTTACAAGGTCGAAAGGACCCTATAAGTGTCTTTTAACGAGGTTGCGCCCTTTCGGGTTTTCACAAACACTCGCCGGCAGTCCTGCTGTTTTTACTCACGGAGCCCTTTCGGGTTTTCATCCGTGCCCTTTTTGCTTATGGACATACCGTTTTTTTTAACGAGGTCGCTCCCTTTCGGGTTTTCACGAACACTCGCCGGTAGCCCTACTGTTTTTACTCACGGAGCCCTTTCGGGTTTTCATCCGTGCCCATTTTGCTTATGGACATACCGTTCTTATCATTTTTTTTTATCTCGTCAGCCTAAGGATGCTGCGGTAGTAGTTTAAAGACGTTTCGGTCGCTTGCAAGTTTTAGGACATTGCGGTCCATCATTAGTTTAAGGACGTTTCGGTCCGCCGTTAGTTTAAGGACGTTTCGGTCCGCCGTCGCCGTATTTGAAGCGAACATCTAGTTTATTGACTTTCTGGTCTATGGAGCTTTCTCTATGACCGAGCATGATGCCCCTGGTGTATCTATCCTTTTAGGAGCATGAGGCTGTGGTGGGCTCACCTTACAGTCTTCAAACAGCGCGAAGTTTCCCTGCTGGTGTTGGTCTTCAACCCAGTTTTTGAAGGTGTAGCAGTTTTCGATCAGATGACCCAATACTTAGTGTTAAGGGCAGTAATTGGGCTCATTGACGTCATTTGGTTGCGACGGACGTTTTGGCTCCGGCAGATTTATGAGCCGGTTGCGCAACGCCAGCTCGAACAGTCCCCTTGTTTTATCTTGCGGAAACAAGTAAGGACGTTTCAACTTTTCTTGGAGGGGTTGCTGCTTGTTGTTTCGGCAAACAACCGGTCTAGGGCCACTCGATTGCTTTGAGCATTGGCTACGAGGGCTGTTTTTTCCTTCCCTTTATCCTTTTTACTCGATCCTTTGTTTGCGGGGCCGAGATTTTTTTCGAGTAGCGTGCGATTGCATGGCTGAACGTCCTCACAACTTCTCAATTCTTTCATCTTCGAAATGGATTTCTTGAGGAGAGGGTTGAGGGCAGCCTTTTCGTCAGAGTCGCTTCCAAAGGTGATAATTTGCGATCCTTTGGAGTCGGCTATATGATAGTCGTCGGCGGCTCTTTTGCGCTCATCTATCGCACTTTTTCGACGTCTACGAGCTTCATATTTTGTCCTATCGAAGTGTTGCTTTTGAGCGACATACCCTTGCCACCAACAGTTAAAGGATTCGCAGTCTTCAGTAGGATGTATGATCTTCTGATGATATAAGCAGAAGTTAGGATGCATCTCTACTCCACCGAAAGTATTTTCTTCAAAGGGCGGTAGCTTCATTCCCACTGATAGGGCTTTGGCGAACCTTTTCCTCGTCTTGAATTTGTTTTTATCTGCAGTGGATGGCTTTTGATTTGACGGGAGTGTCTTGGCTCTTTCCAGTATGGCCATCTCACGCTCTTGATTGGCTTTTGCTTTCAGACGAATTTCATTTAAGAAGATATCGATCAACTCGTCTGACGGTCGTAGAATTTCCGGCTCAGGGTTCGCCCTTGGTTTCTCGGCGTGAGGAGCCTCTTCATCATCCGCCAGTGAATGAGAGATCACATGACAAGTCTCTACGTAGTCTTCAGATTCGTCTGATGAGTTTTCCCCATCGTTTTCGTCCTTGACAAAAGAACAAGCTGCCCCCATCGTGTCCGTCTTCTTTGGAGTGTGCGGCTGGGGTGGATTTACCTTCCACTTTTCAGATAGGGCAAACTTGCCTTGTAGGTATTGATCTTCAATCCATCCCTTGAAGACGAAGCAATCCTCAATCGGATGGCTTGCCGTTTGATGATAAGGGCAATAATTGGGGTTATTCGCCTTGTTGGGTTGTGGCGGTTGCCTTGGATTCGGCAAGTTGATAAGCCTGTTGCGCACAGCCAGCTCGAACAGCTTCTTCGTCTTATCCCGCGGGAATGAGTAAGGGCGTCTCATTTTCTCAATATAGAACCGCCGTCTCTCTCCCGATTGATCTGCTAGCTTTGGGGTGCTGGGTTGTTGATGAGCATTCGCAACGAAGGTTGTCTTCCCTTTACCCTTGTCGTTCCGTGGTTCTGGCTTTGGGGGAGAAGGTCTGTGACCCATTTGATCCATCTGGGCCAGCTTGTCGATCAAAGCCTGGAATGTGGTCGGCTTAAAGAACATCATGAACTGTGAGATAGTGGTATGAGGGTCTAGGGTACCCACGAACATGCCCACCGCAGGCGCTTCTTCAATACGTTGTTCGCATTTCGACTACAAGTTTCGCCAGCGTATAGCGTACTGGACCCATGTCTCGCCCGGCCTTACCCTGGCATTAATCAACGCTGTTATCGGGGCCCGTTCACTAGCGCTCGCGAATCGCTGAGTGAATAGCAACTCCATTTCAGCGAACGTCTTGACAGAATCGTTCGGGAGTTTGGAATACCATTCGAACGCTGTTTCTGATAAGCTGCCGACGAATTGGCGAAGCATCAATTTGTCATCGCCTCCAGTATTGCCGTATAAGGCCCTGAATTGAGCGACATAATGATGCGGATTCCCTGTCCCTTTATATATGTGGAACTTAGGTATTGTATAGCCCGGCGGGTACTGTATTTGATCATACCAGCCCGGATATGGTCGTCCTGTTTGGACGATCTGACCGGCTGCCTCAGTCGCATGATGAACCCATATCTGCTGGGCTATATATTCGTCAAGGTCAGCTTTGGAGATTGCCTTCTCCTTGGCTGCTGACAAAGCCAGTGGAGGATTTGACGTTTCTCCCCTGTCGTCTTCAAGGCCGACCGGAGGATCTTCAGCAGGAGGGTTCTGCTGAATCATCATCCCTACCATATCTTGGAAGAGAAGCGCCATTTGTTTTATATTATCCGCTTGCTCTGCGGCTTCTTTATCCTTCTTTTCGAGGACTCTGCGTAGGTAATCAGCGTCAGTTTCTTGTTCATGACGCTGCTCCGATGATGCCTCTGAGCTTTCTTTTGGCTCTGTAAGTGCGGCCATTGCAGTCATCATCTCCTGAAGCTTTTGCTGCTGCTCCTAAGCTTTGGTCACGGATCGGGTGAGTGGTCGGTGACCCGTCGAAGCACGGCTTTCCTCTTTTCCAGAAGCCATATAAACAGTGTGCACCACCATGCCCTCAGACTTAGGGCGTTTGTGCCCATCGCTTTTACGGTTCGCCTTGTTCACAGGGGCTTTTTGCGGCCTCCTTTTCTTTTGAGTGATTGACGTTGAGGGTGTCGTTGCAGTTGACACCCGAGTAACCGTTGCTTCTTTCGACCTGACAGAGTAGTCTTCCTCCTGCCGAACCTTCATCTTTTTCTGTCGGCGGAGATAGTTTTCATCAATCACCGACTCTTGGACCTGTCGCCAGACCTTGTAAATTTTAGAGGACAGCCGGTGAGGGGGCTGCTCTAGCTTCTTCTCTGGAGTATTCTCCACAGGTGAAGGAGTTCGCTTCAGCACCGCAACAGGAGAGTTTCTGCGCACCATGTTCAGCAATTCAAAGCTGTTCCCGGTTGGAACAGCAGCATCGATCTCCACCGTTGGAGCTGGCAGAGTTATCCCAGAGGGGGAGTTGCCCCCAGCCTTCGTCACTCGGCACCAGTGGCGACGTTGAGCGTGTCTTGTGGATGGAGTTGTTTCAGCTACGCGGGTGGCTTCGTCATGCTCCCTGCTTTGAGAAGAGACTGTTATTGGTGCTAGCCTGTCAAAGACTGACACCTGTTGAGAAGCGATGTCTAATCCGTTAAAGACAGATCTCTGGGCAGAGGAAACAGCTTTTAGGACTTCGCCTCGAGCAGCAACCGGAATGGTCAGCCTTGTAAAGACTGACTTCCTGGAAGGAGGAGCCCTTCCAATGATTTTGTCCGCTTGAACCGGGATGGCTATCCGTTTTGGGATGGCAACTTCGGGTATCGCGGGCTTGTAGACGTTCTGGCCCAGTCTGTTGAAAACTGAGGTAGTAGAGTTGGGCGACCCGTTGAGGGGGGTCGCGGAAGTGGTAAGTCGATCAAAAACCGACTTCTTTGAAGCTTCTTGCAACGTCATTGTGGCATTGAAGCTCAACGGTGGGAGCATGGTCCCTAAGAATAATCCAGTGGTGGCCTGAGTTACCTGCCCCACTGGCATCTTGAAAAGGGAGGCCGTTTGGGGCCCATAAGTCACTCCTCCAGCAAGGACCGAGCGAGAGTTGCAGTTGCAGGCAGTGCAGTTTGAAGCCATTGATCTTCTGTTTTCTGCACGGAGTAAGACACCAAATCTTAGTACCTCGAATCCACAGGCAACCACAGTAAACCGCGATTCGTTCGCGAACACGACACACGAAGTGTAGAGTGGAAAGAGGAAAAGGTCCCACCGGGCGTGCCAGAATCCATTCCCCTCCGAATGACGGCGCACAAGACTGCAAAGTCCTGACGCTGAGATTCGGGGCAGATGCTATTTGGTTTTATCCGTCTACCTCTCCGAAGATGCCAAGTTGATTTATGGCACCGTATATCGGAGGTTTAGACGGATGCGACCGATGTAGCAGACTTCGTCAGATTCCCCCTCACTAGAGGGGTTTTTGATTGTGGGGACGCTCTTCCCTGCAGGCGCAAGCCCCTGCAGTTAATTACCCTACTGCATCGTGGTAACAACTTTCTCCTTCTCCAGAATTTCACTTTTTGTCGTAGGTGTTTGTTTTGTTTGTGGTTGCCCGTGGATTGTATACGGAGACTGAGTAATGCCGTCGCCCGTAGGACGTAGATTAGTCCAAATCCGTATTTACTTAGATTTGGGTTTGGTGTTTTTAGTTTAAGGATACGTTAACCGTATTGAGGCTAAGATAAACTTAAACATCCGTTAAGGATACGTTAGTCCTGTTTTAGACTAAGATCAACTTAACGTGGTGATCCATTTAATATATGGCCGTTGGGACTCGTCACCTCTCTGACGTCGTTGAAGGATTACAACGATAGGTGTAAGAGGAGTTAGGAGATGTACCCTTCAACCAAAGTCGATTTGGAGTTTTATAGTCCATTTAAATGTTTAAGGATACGTTAGCCGTATTTGGGGCTAAGATCAACTTAAACGGGACCGTTTAGATCCGGCAAAAGAGCATTTGAAGGCTCTATTGTTCCAGTTTAAGGACGTGGTGGTCCATATTCCAATTTAGGGACGTGATGGTCCATCGCCAGTTTAAGGACGTGGTGGTCCATGTTCCAGTTTAGGGACATGGTGGTCCATCGCCAGTTTAAGGACGTAGTGGTCCATCATTAGTTTAAGGACGTTTCGGTCCGATATTAGTTTAAGGACGTTTCGGTCCAATATTAGTTTTAAAGACGTTTCGGTCCATCATTCCCATTTTGGGATGAATATTAGTTTAAGGACGTTTCGGTCCGATATTAGTTTAAGGACGTTTCGGTCCACTATTAGTTTAAGGACGTTTCGGTCCACTATTAGTTTAAGGACGTTTCGGTCCACGAGTTTAAGGACCCCGCAGTCCATATTCATGTGTGGTCGTTGGGACCCGTCACCTCTCTGACGTCGTTGAAAGATTACAACGAGAACTGTCAGAGGAGTTCGGAGATGTACCCTCGAACCGGATGTAAATTGATTTAGGGAGCAGCTGTGCTCAGTCAATTTAATTTGAGGACTTATGGCCACGACTGGGCTAAGTCCAATTTCAATATTCAACGTTTTTTTATCTTTGGCCTATTAGGCCTGTGCTAGGGCTTTGTCCCTGTTTAATAATGCACTGCATTTTATTTTGGCCTGCTAGGCCTTTCTGATTTGGGCTCTGTCCCTTTATAAATGATGCAGAGCATCTGTTTGGACTCTGCCCTTCTTTAAAATGCATAGCATTTTTGATTAGGCCTGTTGGGCCTTTTAATTGGGCTCTGTCCCTTTTCTTAATAATGCAGAGCATTATATACTCTGACAGTGCCCCACATGGCTTGTCAGGTGCTTTGCGTAAATTAAAGAGCGCAAGCGCATGTGGAAGTGACACGTGTCACGCTCTGATGAGCGCAAGCGCAACAACGCAGTGCGCTGCGTCAGTGCGCTGCGCTGTTGCACTGCTGACACGTGGCGCTTCCTGGCGGCTTGTGCAATGGTGCAGTTTTGGCAAGTGCTGGGCACTGTTCTTATTCTTTTGGATCAATTTTAGATCAAAGAAAACAAGTTTTTTCTTGTTTTCAAAGAACCAGTGGTTCATAAAAAGTGCAAGGCACTGTTATTGTTTATTTTTTCTTTTTTCTTGAAGATCATTCATCTGTTTTTTTTAAGAGAATTTTCTCTTTTTCTAAAGGTTTTTACCTTTTTCTCTTGTTCTTGAGGAATTCTCTCTAATTCTTCAGAGTTCTCTCTGTTTAATTTTTCCAAAATAATGATGCCTTTGAATTGAGCTCTAGGGTCCTTTTTATAGTGCCCATAAATTAGTTAAATTTGTTAAAGAGATCTTTCTCTGAGTGATTTGGGGAATTTTCCCCACCGTTGGATCTTTAATCCAAGGGCTTCTGTTTTACAGAACAAAATCTTCTTGTTTTAACAAGAACAGAAAGATTTCTTTAAAATCTTAATTCTGTTTGGCGCAAATGCCCCAGCGTGTGACACGTGTCAAGCAGCGTACAGCGCAGCGCAACTGCGCTGACACGTGTCGCGCAACGCAACTGCGCTAGCGCAACTGCGCTGACACGTGTCGTGCAACGCAGTGCTTGCGCAACTGAAGCGTTGCTTCCTTTAATTTTAGTTTAAATATAGCTTTGCTCTGATTGGGCGCGCCTTCTTGGGCGCTGCGCTGATGCATCAGCGCCTGACATGTGGCGCGTTGCGCGCAGCGCAAAGGATCTGAAGCGTTGCTTCATTTATTAAAGTTTAAATTTTCAAAGCAAAGCTTTGCTCTGATTGGGGGAAGATGAAGTGTTGCTTCATCTCCCGCCTCGGAATTTGAACAGAGCTTTGCTCTGATTGGGGTAAACAGTCAGAAGCCTTAGTCGACAGGATCCTAACCCTGTTTGCTAAGCCATCTTTGTTTAAATCGATAAAGGCAAATGATGATTCGCTCCTGACAATATCTCAGTTGTAGCGATGCTGATGCCTAAATCGGTATCAAATCCCAAGTCCTTTCACGGCAAATGATGATTCGCTCCTGGCAATATTCCAGTCGCAGCAATGCTGATGCTGAGATTGGCACCAGTTTCCAAGTTCCATACTCGCGATAAAAATCAGCGAGCCAAAAATGCATATGAAATAGCCGAAATGATGGGGCAAATTGCAACAAAATCAGCAAGTAAAAATATATGCATACAAAATAGCCGAAATGATTGGGCAACTCGCAATAAAAAACAGCGAGTAAAAAGAAAAAATTAGCCGAAATGATTGGGCACCGCAAAAAATAGCCGAAATGATTGGGCAATCGCGACTTTCGCGATATAAAAAGCTGAAATAATAGAGCATCGCGGAAAGAAATAAAAAAATGAAAGAATGAAACTTTTGCCCTACAGGCAGTCCATACTGACCCCTGTATACAATCCCTGGGCATAAACGAAAAGGGAACCACATGTCCCCCACCAGATCCTGTCAAAAGGGAAAGTCGGATTTCAACAGTAACATCTGCATACTAAAAGATCAACAACGGCGTTCCTTCTTATGCCAGCAGGGCACGGAAGCGACACAACGAAACGGAGCCATGATAAAGTCCCTAGTTCCAAATCTTAACGGCAACATCTACAGCCTAAAAATCAGCAACGGTGATCCTCCTCATTCCAACAGGATTTGAACGCAACATCACCAAACAGAGCCACGACAAAGTCCCTAGTTCCAAGACTCTACGGTCCACAGACAACCTAGAGTCAACCAATGACCTCCCCGCCGGATCAACGCTTCGTCTCGGAAACAAGTCAACCAACTCCGAAGAAATCAGTGTCCTTGGCAAGTACCTCGATTCAGGGAAATCAGCGTCCTTGACGAGAGCACCTCGATTCGCATCGACCCGCAAGGAAATCAGTGTCTTTATAGGAATACCTCGATTCGTCTCAACCCCCAGGGAAATCAGTGTCCTTGGCAAAATACATCGATTCAGGGAAATCCGCGTCCTTGACGAGAGCGCCTCGATTCGCGTCGACTCGCAGAGAAATCAGTGTCTTTGCAGGAATACCTCGATTCGTTTCAACTCCGAGGAAATCGGTGTCCTTGGAAAAAACCTCGATTCAGGGAAATCAGCGTCCTTGACGAGAGCATCTCGATTCGCATCGACCCGTAAGGAAATCAGTGTCTTTGCAGGAATACCTCAATTCGTCGCAACTCCGAGGAAATCAGTGTCCTTGGCAAAAACCTCGATTCAGGGAAATCAGCGTCCTTGACGAGAACATCTCGATTCACGTCGACCCGTAAGGAAATCAGTGTCTTTGCAGGAATACCTCGATTCGTCTCAACTCCGAGGAAATCAGTGTCCTTGGAAAATACCTCGATTCAGGGAAATCAGCGTCCTTGACGAGAGCATCTTGATTCGCGTCGACCCGCAAGGAAATTAGTGTCTTTGCAGGAATACCTCGATTCGTCTCAACTCCGAGGAAATCAGTGTCCTTGGCAAATACCTCGATTCAGGTAAATCAATGTCCTTGACGAGAACATCTCGATTCGCATCGACTCGCAAGAAAATCAGTGTCTTTGAAGGAATCTCTCGATTCATCTCAACTCCGAGAAAATCAGTGTCCTTGGCAAAAACCTCGATTAAGGGAAATCAGCGTCCTTGATGAGAGCATCTCAATCCATGTCGACCCGCAAGGAAATCAGTGTCTCTGCAGGAATATACAACGTCTACCAATCGGAGTCGCGACAAAGTCCCCTAGTTCCAAATCTCGACGGTTCACAGACAACCCAGAGACAACCTCGACATTCGACGCAGTATTGCAGACACAATGTCAACCAACGAAGCCAAGGGAAATCCCTCGCTTCAGGGTCTTGACGGCAACTCAAATGAGTCCTGAAAAGACTATCGGAGATCATCCCACACCAGTGCGGAGTGGTCATGACTCATCGGGGCTTCCAAACTGAGCCTAACCTCAAGTAAAAGGCGACATGGAATATCCCTAACGCTTGCTCTTTCGATGGTAATATCACCTGGAAGATTACTTGAAGACGTCTTGTCCAGTCCCTGAAGGGATCAGAGACACGACAGTCGCAGGGCTACTCGAATAGCAAGATTGTGCCTCAAGGAATACACCAGCCAACGCGACGGTGCGACGGGTAAAAAACCCTAGTACCACAGACCCTAACGAACTTCTATTAGCAGGAGTTAACTGTGACGTTAGGAAATCCTTGCGAGAACTTCTCGATTCGTCTCGACTCGTGGGGAAAATAATGTTCCTGCGAGAACTTCTTGACTCGTCTCGACTCGTAGGGAAAAGCCTTAGGCAATGGGGATAAGGACCTGTTTCCTAAGCACTGGGGCCCTGCAGGTCAGTCCAAGATGGACTCTTGCATACTATTCACAGACCACACTCTCCAAAGTCGAATCTCGACAAGGAGGGAAACAACCACTTACGAGTCCTCTCGACTTATAAGCGGGAAAATTCTCTTGTGAGATCCTTACGACTCTCAAGAGAAAGCACACTTAGGAATCCTCATGATTCCTAAGGAGAAAATACACCTACGAGATCCTCTCGACTCGTAGGGAGAAAAGTCTTTATGAGACCCTCATGACTCATAAAGTTAAAAATTCTTAGGTGACAGATCCTAACCCTGTCTCCTAAGCCATCATTGCCCTGCAAGGAGGTCAAGATAGACTATCTACGGGCCACACTCTCCGAAGTCGAAAATCGACGAGGAGGGAAACAATCACTTATGAGTCCTCTCGACTTGTAAGGGAGAAAATTCTCTTGTGAGATCCCTACGACTCTCAAAAGAAAACGCACTTAGGAGTCCTCACAACCCCTAAAGAGAAAATACACCTACGGGATCCTCTCGACCTGTAGGGAGAAAGTCTTTATGAGACCCTCATGGCTCATAAAGTTGAAAAGTCTTAGGTGGCAGATCCTAACCCAGTCTTCTAAGCCATCATTGCCCTGCAGGGAGGTCAAGATAGACTATCTACGGGCCACACTCTCCGAAGTTGAACATCGACAAGGAGGGAAACAATCACTTATGAGTCCTCTCGACTTGTAAGGGAGAAAATTCTCTTGTAAGATCCCTACGACTCTCAAGAGAAAACGCACTTAGGAGTCCTCACGACTCCAAAGGAGAAAATACACCTACGGGATCCTCTCGATCTGTAGGGAGAAAAGTCTTTATGAGACCCTCATGGCTTATAAAGTTGAAAAGTCTTAGGTGGCAGATCCTAACCCAGTTTCCTAAGCCATTATTGCCCTGCAGGGAGGTCAAGATAGACCATCTACGGGCCACACTCTCCGAAGTCGAACATTGACAAGGAGGGAAACAATCACTTATGAGTCCTCTCGACTTGTAAGGGAGAAAATTCTCTTGTGAGATCCCTACGACTCTCAAGAGAAAACGCACTTAGGAGTCCTCATGACCCCTAAGGAGAAAATACACCTACGGGATCCTCTCATCCTGTAGGGAGAAAAGTCTTTATGAGACTCTCATGGCTCATAAAGTTGAAAAGTCTTAGATGGCAGATCCTAACCCAGTCTCCTAAGCCATCATTGCCCTGCAGGGAGGTCAAGATAGACCATCTATGGGCCACACTCTCCGAAGTCGAACATCGACATGGAGGGAAACAATCACTTACGAGTCCTCTTGACTTGTAAGGGAGAAAATTCTCTTGCAAGATCCTTACGACTCTCAAGAGAAAGCACGCTTAGGAATCCTCACGATTCCTAAGGAGAAAATACACCTACGAGATCCTCTCGACTCGTAGGGAGAAAAGTCTTTATGAGACCCTCATGGATCATAAAGTTGAAAAGTCTTAGGTGACAGATCCTAACCCTGTCTCCTAAGCCATCATTGCCCTGCAGAGAGGTCAAGATAGACTATCTACGGGCCACACTCTCCGAAGTCGAACATCGACAAGGAGGGAAACAATCATTTACGAGTCCTCTCGACTTGTGAGGGAGAAAATTCTCTTGCGAGATCCTTATGACTTCAAGAGAAAACGTACTTAGGAATCCTCACAATCCCTAAGGAGAAAATACACCTACGGGATCCTTTCGACTCGTAGGGAGAAAAGTCTTTATGAGACCTTTACGGCTCATAAAGTTGAAAAGTCTTAGGACCTGCTTCCTAAGCCATCACTACCCTACAAGGAGGTCGAGGTAGATTATCTACGGGCCACATTTGCCAAAATTACATTCCACTGAAATAAAGAAGTTACTTACGGGTCCTCACGATTCGTAAGGAAAAATACCCGAGTGAGATCCTTACGACCCACGGAGGCGATGAACACTTAGAAATCCTCACGATTTCTAAGGAGAATATACACCTGCGGGATCCTCTCGACCTGTAGGGAGAAAAAACCTTCTTGAGACCCTTACGGCTTATGAAGATGAAAAAGTCTTAAGCTACAAGGACCCTAAAACTTGTCTCCTAAGCTCTCAATTCTATGGCCATACATAACTCTGCACTACTTCACCAACGTACATACTTACGTGGGCAAAGTAGTGGGGGGCATTTGTTCCCGCCAAAAATTTCTGCGCAAAAGAGCCCAAGGTATCAAATGGCAGCGATACGCTTAAGAAAATGAGAATCAGTATTTCTTGGACTGTATTTTTACAAACTCCCGAATGAGAAAAAGCTAAATTCTGATGGCATCGAAAGCATCTCGAAAAAACCTTCGATTTGATATATTATGGAACTCATAATTCATCCGGGATCAAAAGTTATGAGCAAATATTCTACGCACGTGTAATCTAAGGAAGAAAATGCTCTACTACATGGAGGATACATTTTTAGTCCCACATCGAGAAAAAGAGAGATCCCTTCTCTACCACTCCCATATAAATAAGAGGGGATACCTCTTAGAAAAGGTAGAGAATTCAATTCTCAAAAGAGCTTAGTTCTCCAAATTAGGGCCATAACAGCCCCCTCATAATGCGCATATGCGCAAGCGCCATGTGCGTCACGTGCAATGCACGTGCGCCCGCCACATGCACGCCACGTGTAACGCACATGGGAGAATTTAATTCTCAAAGGAGCTTAGTTCTCCATGTTAGGGCCTTAGCTGCACCCCCATAATGCGCATATGCGCAAACGCCGTGTGCGCTACGTGCAATGCACGTGCGCCCGCTACATGCACTCTACGTGCAACGCACGTGAGCCAAACATGTGCAACGCACGTGGAAGAATTTAATTCTCAAAGGAGCTTAGTTCTCCATAGGAGCTTAGTTCTCCAAGTTATGGCCTTAGCTGCCCCCATGATGTGCAAGCGCCACGTGCGACGCACGTGCGCCCGCCACGTCCGACGTACGTGCGCCCAACACGTACGACGCACGTGCGCGAACGCAAAGAGGCCTTTTTCAGCAGTTAGGATTTTAAGCTTCAACATATTCTTCCTCCTGATAAGTGGGACATGATTCAAAGGGTACATCCCTCCAAACCTTTGATATATGGCGCTGTAATCCCTCAGCGTTGTCGGAGAGGTGGTGGGTCCCAACGACCAATGATCTCTCTTTCCAAATAACATAGGAACCCCCCATAAACTCTAAGTTAAAAAAAAGAGGAGACAGAGAGAGAGGGGAAGAAAAATAGAGAGAGAATTTAATTTTCTAAAGAAGAGGAACCCCTCCTAAAAGCTCCCACAAAAAGAGAATTTAATTCTCAAACCAAGAGTTTAACTCTTATAAAAGAACTTAATTCTTCCTCTGGTTATGTCACGCCCCGCTTCCCAAAATACGGAATACGAGGGGTTGACAAGGCTAGCTATGCTCCTAAGGTCGAGAAAACATCCTGCCGTAGTCATACTTCGGCTTTTAGCTTTACGTGGTAATCAGTAATCAATGCACAGGTAATGAGAAATGCAGTCACTAAATCAAAACAGATACAAAACTAATCAGATAGAGATCAAGGAAAGATAGCGCTGAGTCACGGATCAAGATGTCCGCAATATCTTTGAGGTACGTCAGGTCCTGGTCCGAGCAAAATCCACTTCTCACTCTGAGCATGCATACTCAGGTCGTCAGAGCGACACAATAGCAATAAATAGAAATACATATGTAACATGTATAACAATTATGAATATGAAACAGTAAGCATGAAGTGATGATATGAGCATGAAGGAACCAGTACAGATAAACGGTAAAGCAGGTTAACAGTAAGGTAGGTGTATCGAGTCAGCAATCAATGCATGTCACTAAACCTATCAGTCTCTAAGTCTCACTGTCCAGGTCGCTAAACCTATCGTCAGTCTAAGTGTGAGAGTCAACCACTCGTGAGTATCCCCTACCCAAGGGTAGGGCCCCAGGGGCAAGGGAACACGGGCTCGAGTCGCTAATAATCAGTAATATCACCCATATAACTCCCAAAATCGCTGTGTATGCCGGCAATGGGACTCCCGAGATTCCGTTGAACTCACACTCAAACTATCCCACACCCCGTGGTTTACATCAAACACCAACCATAAACTCAAATACTAGTCGGTCCATGACAAGTCTACTCGAGAACTGGAGGCAGGATCCCCATCAAGCATGTCTCGACTGGTACCCAAGATAAATGGATAGTGTTTGGTGCCTTACCCATGACACCCATATAAGTGCTTCCATAATCGTCCCATACCAATTATAGTTACATTTATACATGTCTTATAGACGTCGACAATGCAATAAATTAACTGGGTCCGTTGATTGTGTACAAGTACGTGTCACTTCACTTATTCATTCACACTTTAACACTAACGTATTTGCCACAATCAAACACTAATATCTATCACTGGGTAATGTACACGATCACTAGGTTATCAATGTATAGGTGCTCTGCATAATATGATGAGAATGCGATAATTGTGATATGAACAAAATGTCATCAGCCAGTATCCTACCACTTGCATAATTTACTATAATTCATACATGTAGAATTGAGAGGAATGATGAAAAAGGGGTAAGTAGTATGTTTAATTATCTATCCATCAAAACTGGTTTAGCGTCAATCGGGTTTCAGGTTTCCTAGTTATGGGCATTTCATTTTAAGTGTTCACTGCTGGAAATCCGGTTTCAGAACTGGAAGTCCGTTTCGTAACACGCTTTACTCCCAGTTGGGATCGAAATTAGGTGACGTTATAGTTAAACAAAATTTAGGTATATCAGTTAGGTTTCCAATGCAATTGGAAGATCATTAATATCCTGTATCAACAGGGAGTTATGGTTAGGTTAAGGTTGATGTATAAAATCTGTCACTGAAGAATTCAGCTAGACACGTCGACATTATAAATCGTGTTAAAAATATCGTACAGAAAAGGAATCCAGTGAAATCAGTGGGATAAGAAAGCTAACTCAATTTTCGACGTAACGATATAGGGTTTCACACATTTTCGCATTTGACCAAGGACATACAGTGATTTAAAAACAGGGGTTAAATGGGATTTCTGTTCTGGACCGCAGTCCAGGACCGTAATTCTCCTCAGTTGTCTCTATCATAACTTATTAAAATTAAAGATCAACTATAGAATACTGTAGGTTAACCTGTTAGCTTTGATACAAGCTAAGGAACTCTAAGATCCGATATGTAAATGATTTATCAAGTTTTTAACGGTCTAACATGTCCGGAAAAATTCAGATTTCGTAAGGGTTATCAGGATGTCATTTCATAGTGATAATCTCGATATTTTGCGTCCAAACTTCTACACGATGTTCATTAACAGTAAAGTGGTTCGTTTATCTCAAATTAAGGTGGTTTAAAATAGGTTATGGTTTAGGGTTTACCATCGAACATGTAGCACGTATTTACATATGTTCACCTTCATCCAATATACTGACTCATAATTAACCAATTATAATATATTTAGCATGATTATAGCAAGTGAAAGGGGGTTCACTTGCCTTCGGTCGCTTGATATGGAAGCGACGCCGCTGCAGGGTTTGTCTCGACACACGAGACGGCGCGATGCTGGACATGGGTGCGTGGCGCGAGCACGATGCGCGATGATCCGGTACTGGATGCGGTGGCGACGCGGGCGCGATACGGTGGTGGGCGTGGTCCTGACTCGGTGCATGGCACGGCACGACACGGCGCTGGGCACGGTGTGGCACGGGGACTGGGCACGGGGCGCGACACGTGAGTGGGTCTGCGGTGGCACGGAGGCAGGCACGGTGTGGCACGGTGTTGGTGCGGTAGCGGGTACGAAGCGGGTGCTGTCACGGCACACAGGCGGGTACGGCGCGGCGCGACACCAGCACGGCACGGTAACTCGACTTGGCTCGAGCCCGAGTTCTCGGCAGCGGCGGTTTGGTTGCTGGGTCTTGACGGCGAGGGTGGCGGCGGTCACTGTCGTCGGCGGCAGCAAGGGAGGAACTCAGGTGCAGGCTAGAGCTTGGTGGCAAAGGGTTAGCTTTGGAGATGGGAGGCTGGCTTGGAGCTGCAGTCAGGGGGGGCGGAGCTGAATTGGAAGGGAGCTCGCGGTGGAGAAGGGTGACCGGCGGCTGTTGTTGACCAACGATAGTGAGGGTAGCCGGTGAAGGTGGTCGGTAGTGGAGGTTGGTGGCGAGGGGCGATGATGGGTTGTTCGATTGATGCAATGGAGGAAGGAGGTTGCATAGGGGGGCGGCTTAGCAGCTCAGTGGTCGGTGGAGGATCAATGGTGGTAAGGAAGAAGGAGGTGGCGACGGGGATGCGGTGAGGTCGAGGGTCGGCGAGGCGAAGGTGGAGGTGGACTCGGTGGTAGAAAGCTCGAGCTCGGGGAAGGAAGGAGTAGGATGGACGAGGCAGGAGGAGAAGAAAAGAGGAGGAGAGGGAACGTGAGGGGGGAGAGAGAGAACGTGAACAAGGGGGAGAGAGCAAGAGGGAGTGAAGAGATGCAGGCGAGGGAGGTCACGGCGGTTGCGAGAAGGGGGCGTGGCTGGGTCGTGGCGAGCATGACCGTTGAGGTTGTTTGAGGGAGGCGCACGTCGCAGGGCGTGCGTGCGAGGCGTGGGTGCGTGAGAAGTGGTCGCGGGCAGTGAGAACGAGCGGGAAAAGAGGAAGAAAGGGAAGCGGGTCGGGTATGGGGAGATGGGTTTGGGCCGGGGTTCTTGGGGGAAAGGTTTGGGCCATGAAAGAAATAATAAAAGTGTGTGAGAGAGAGAGTGTGGGCTGGGCTGAGGGAGTGGAAAAATATAAAAGGAAATAGGGTTAGGGTTTGGGTAGGTTTAAAGGTTTGAGGTTTAAAATAAATAAAATAATTATAAATAAATAAATTTTGTAAGCAACACTTTATAGAAATACGGATATTGGTTTGCAAAAAGAACTGGGTATTACATCATACCACCCTTACAAAAATTTCGTCCTCGAAATTTAAAATACGATAACCTATAAAATATTATGCGAAAAGCAACAAAAATCAATTACTGCTACATAGCGATTTACGCAAAAGTAACTAGACGAAAATTAATATTTATATGTATAAGAAGAGGCACAGCTAAAATTATAGTTATAAGTAAGCACAAGGCATAACCATTTATAATAATAAACTATACATGCAATACAAGGAAATAGAATAACAATAATAAGCAATAGTGAATGGTTGGCTGATAAGCCAAAATATTTTAGAATAAATATATCGATCAAACAATTTAAAATAAACTGAGGAACCCCATGGTGAAATAAGAAAAATATAGCAAAATAGTATGTGCGACGTATTTTTGCGCTAATGTGAAGGATAGCAAAGCATTTAAAATTAGTAAAACGGAAGTAGTTAATAACGCGCAAATTATATATATATATATATATATATATATATATATATATATATATTAACACAAAATAACGAAAACTAGATTTCAAATAGTAATGTCACTGAATGTAATTATGGTAATGGGAGATAGCATTATAAATGTATAGGGGCTAGCCAGGGTATGGATTACGGTGGAATACGGCCCATTCAAAAGGTCGGAAAGTGGTAGTTTTAACCTGAATGTTAAAGAGACGAGGGTCAGGTCAGCACAAGGTGCAAGAGTGAAGAATAATGAATCTCAGAAGGGACATGAATTTATTGGGGAGGGAAAATAGTCATTGCATCAAGCGAATCAATACTCAAAAGATTAGCGAACTCGGAAACTTTATTATTACTATTCCAGAAAATTTCAAACAAGTCATTCTCGAAAGATAAAAGGTGGCCCTAAACTATACATAGATTTATTTGGCCAGAGAAAACAAAAGATAAATCACGTCAGTCGCGGTTATGGAAGTTCAGCAGGTTACGGTAAGCTCGCGCGCTGAGATAGGGGCGTCCATTTCCATAGCGCCTTGCAGGGATTGCCACCGGAGGTTCTTCTGCCACAGGGTCTTCTTCTCCTAGTCCTTATTCCTCGGCTGGAGCTTCTTCATCGTGGTTTGCTTCCACGTGATTCATCTCCTCTGGATCTTCTTCCTTGGGATTCTGTAAATTCCCAGTTCCGTAAATACAAAAATTGTCCCCTTGAATGTTTTCAAATTTTCTCTACAATTTTTGTGTATGAATTTAGATGCTTGTGGTTATTTTTAATTCAGAAAATTTATTTTTCTAAACAAATAATCCCAGCCCAGCCCATACCTAACCCCAGCCCAACCAAATATCCCCGTGCCTATACCCGACACGGCCCCGTGCCCCAAACCCGACCCGCCTTCCTTCTTCCCCACTCCCTCCTATCTTTTCCCGCTTCTTTTCTCTCCCACGACGTCGCTCCCAGGTTGCCATCGCCCCCGCTCCTCGTCGCCCCACGTCCCACTCCTCGACCTCATCTCTCTAACTCTCTCTCCCCCCTCACCCTCGTTCTCCCTCTCTCCTTCCCCATATTCTCCCGCTCCCCCTCTCTCAAATCCACACCCACGCACACGCCCGCGATCCCCCTCGCCTTCCTCCCTTTCTCCTCTCCTCCCTCCGAACACTCAACACCATCCCTACTCAACCCATCCCCTCACCGAGCTCCCCTCCTCAGAGACACCGCAATCCCTTGCCCCCGTCATCGACCTCGGCAGCTCCTAGCAGAGCCCCTCGCCTGCAGTCGAGGCCACCTCAACAGCAAAACCACCTCCCCTGCACGCCCCTCGCCAAGCCAAGCTCCACCAACCTCCATTGCCGACCCTCGACTCCCAGCACCACAAAAGCTCCGCTCCTCTCCTCCTTCATCACCGAGCGCCCTCGCCTCCACCTCAACACCCGATCAACACCTACTGCCCTCTATCCAGAACTCATCTCCCTTGCTGCCGCCGACGAACTCGCCGAGCCCCTCCTCTATCGCTGACAACAGACCACCGCCACTCTCGCCGTTGGGACCCCAGCAACCAAGCCTCCACTACCAAGAACCCAAGCTCGAGCCGAAGCCGCGAACCCTAGCCGCGCATGTGTCGCGATCGCGCCGTTGCCGTTGCCGCCGCCGTACCGTCGTCAACACGTTGTCAGGCAAGTACACTACTTGCTTCATGTTAATTTTTACCTATTACAAATCGAAATACCAATAAATTCCGTATACACACGTCGTGCGAATTAATAATAATGTCAGTGTTCGATGCAAAATCCGAATGGAAAACCCCCGTTAAATTGACGGAAACTGATCACATAGGATCGATCGATTAATGACGAACGTCGTGTTATAATTTGGCTGGAAAATACAGTTGTTACTGACGTGATAGGTCATTCCCTTTTTAAGCTCGTTAAAACTGAAATTTTCCGTACCTGAAACTCGTAAAAATCACAGTTAATTGATTATAAATTAGAATGTTGCGTTTGAGGGCTCAAATCAAAGCTGACTCGACGACCTAGAACCCCATAAGGGTTTTAATCTAATTCTATGCTAAAAAGATGATGGAAACTGCTTCGGAGTGCAGCTCTGGACTGCAGTCCAGAGCAGCACAGGCTGTTGATTCTCATTTTGTAATGCTTTCAATCTGCTGTATAAACATGTTTTAATGCGGAACCATATACCATAGTGAAGATGAAACAGTTAGATAACTAATGAAAGTGATTTCATCCCTTTCTACTGTCGTTTACTATTTAAACTGTATTTTAAATTAACAGAACGTATAGCAGTCCCAAACAGGGACAGAACGTATACCCCTTTATTGTACAGTACATAACTTCCAGTACACTATGGATATTTTCGATCTGTCTGATGCATTGGAAACCTAGCTGATAAACCTAAATTTTGTTAAACTATAGTGTTGCCTAATTTTGAACCCAACAGGGTGAAAACTGTGTTGCGAAATGGACATTCATTTCAGGAACTGAATTTCCAGCAGCGGACACTTAAAATGAAATGATTGTAACTTGCGAACCCGAAACCCGATTGACTTGAAATTAATTTTGTTGAACTGCCGACTGAGTTTACTTATTATTGCTTTTGTATCTTTTTGCTTAATTCTGAATGCATGATTTAATACAAATTTTCTAAGCTCATAAGATACATAGCGACTTGTACTGCATATAAACTGTTTGACGGCATGATTCATAGTTCTACTCGACTGCAAGACCTCTAGTGATAGTGGACATTCGTGTTAATTCTCAATGTATATTGCATTGTCGAACGTGTGTAGTATTGGTGTGGTTGTGTCAAGTACGCCAATGAATAGTGTGTGATTCGTAACAATGAACCATACAGTGAATAGTGAAAGAAATCGTGTTATTGATGCGTACTTGTACACAACTAGCCTATACTCACGAATAGTGAAACCTGGGTAAAAAGGGGGAAATCGAAGTGGAAAGGGAATTGTATTTAGCGAGGACAGTGATTTAGAGGATGATCATTTGAACAGTGACTCTTATATATATTAGGTTGGGCCTAGCGGTCCGGCTGACAGGGTTATGTCCCGGGCGATAGCGGGCCGTAGTCTCGGGTACGTACGAGACCCTCGTTAAACATGATCCTCCTTTCCATAACTCGATTTCAAAAGTGACTTAGAGACCGATAGGGACACAGATCATACAGTGCATCAGTTAGTGATATATTGATTACCTGCATTTTATCTCCACCGTTATTACTTTCATTTTCTTGTCTTTTGTTATTATTATAATGTTGCTATTATGTCGCTCTGACGACCTGAGTATGCATGCTCAGACCTTGAGGAAGAACCAGTTCAGGAGTCAGACCTGCCCTTCGAGCTTGCAGAGATTTAGACGGTCGTGCCTCCAGTACCTTTACTGTTTTCCCTAAAGAAACCTTGCATTTGCACTTGGTTAGTAGTTCTTTTCTTTGTTTTGTTGCAAATTGTGAACAATGAAAGTTGATGTAATAACTAGTGATGTATTTCCTTTACTTCTGTGCTGTGTTTACTGATTACCATGTAATGCTAGAAGCCAAAATCTGACTACGGCGGGATTATTCCTTGACCGTAGGAGCATGGCTGGCCTAGTCATCCCTCGTTTTCCGTATTTTGGGAAGCGACGCGTGACATGGATTTGTTGGTATCAGAGACGCGTTTAGTAGTAAGGGATAACATTAACTATACTTTATTAGATTATTTTCGCTTCACTATCCCTCACTTTCATCCTTGTATCTAACCATATCCGTTTAAATGTTTTCCAGCGACATGACATCCCCGAACAACCACTCCTCGGACTCAAGTTCTCAGGATCGCACGGAGAGGATCTTGAGTGCATTGACGACCCTCGCAGAAGCTCAAGAGAGAAAGACAGACCTACTCACCGAGGGACTCAGGGCTATTACCGCAGTAGGGGGACCCTCTGCTCTCATTACTGCCCCCGAGGGCGCTGCTCCACCAGCTTTTTCTGCCAGGACAGGCACCGTGTCGGATTTTCGGAGGTTACATTCAGCTGCATTTACGGGACTAGCCGAACCACTCGAGACCGAGCAATGGCTGGTCAATATGGAGAACCTACTGACGGCCGCAAGGGTATCCGATGAAGAGAAAGTGAATGTGATAAAGATCCAGTTGGAGGACGAAGCCCGTACTTGGTGGTCAGTTGAAGAAAGCAGACTAGAAGGGCCAATCGAATGGAGCAAATTCAAGGAGTGCTTCTTGGACCATGATTGTTAGGATATGTGCGTGTTCAAGTTCTAGTTTAAATACCGCAATCAAGACGGTTTCGCTTGTAGCTAGCCGGTTGAGTACGGGTCGTCCGCAGGGAGATGAGAGTCTTTTTCTATGTGCTTTAACGAGTTAAGTCCGGTTTTTCAGATTTTGTTTGTAGTTATCTAAGTGTTGAGTTGATATTTAAAGAGAGCATGTTAGGGTTAGGATTAGGTTAGTTTGAGTTAGGAGTCTCCACATCTTTCGTTGCCCCTCTTAATATCGGTGTTACGGTAATCGGCAACAACAGGGATTAGCACGACTAGGAAGGACTTTGCGAGTATAAGCTAGGCTTTCCAACGCATAAGTCTTCCTTTTGGTGCTTGTCCGTCCGTTCTTGGCTCTTAGCCATAACCTCCGGTTAATTCAACCACAACCGGTCTCACTACGGAATCACCGCTATCATGTAGGATAGGGTGCCGTAAGGAGCGGATTGTGGTTCAATTAACGGGAGTCGATTTAAGCTGTTGGGCAAGGAAAGAGTGAGAGAGATTTCCTTCTCTCAAACTTCCCTTATCCTACCCTAACAAGTATTAACTACTCACACATCATGATAAGGAAAAACAAAACAAAACAAAAGAGGAAGATAGAAAGAAGGAGATTAGAAGAATACGACTAACTATTTGCGACCTCACCTTGGCGAGGATCGAGCGTAAGTATCATTGTCGTATGAATGATAAAGAAAAAGAGAGAAGAAAGAAACAACAAGGAAATAACAACAACTACTTAACGAATTAAAATTACAACAATTAACAAAGTAAAGAGACAAGCATGATAATAAATGGTTCTTCTTTATTCATCACTCTTCACTCAAAAGCTCACTACAAGTTTAATGGGGAAGAGGTGAGAAGAGGAAGAAGAACAACACTAAACCTAGGCAAAAATGAAAATACAAGAATGGACCCTTTCCTTCACAAAGTTCTGGGCTATTTATAGGCCAAAAAATGAAAACCTAGGGCAACCACCAGAACACCTGTAGAAAGACCAAAATACCCCAAAAAACTGAGCAACTGCCGCCACCATATGGCCGCGGATCCGCGGCCTAGACCCCCTATTGGCCGCGGATCCGCGGCCCTATAGTAGAGTTGGGGTCTCGTTTTTCTTGTGGTCCCCTGGTTTTCTTTTCTCTGTAGTTTGGCATATGTGTTTTCTGAAAATACTTCCATATTTCTTCCAGAATTTCTGTTGAGGGAAAGATGGACTTTTTGTCAAGATTTGGCATGATTGCTTCGAGCTCCGCGTAGATTTCTTGGAACTTGTTGTTGCCATTGAGCCTTGTGCATGAAGGTGACATTGATTTGACATTTTGTCTTCCTAAACTGGTATCTGGCAACATACGGATGAAGAGCGGAGACCGTGTTTTATCTGTGGTTGGCAGGAACCCGGATTTTTGTCGTGTTTTTCATGAATTTCACCGTTTTAGAACCGAGAACCTGTATCCTGCAATTGACTAGCAAACACGGCTCAAGAGTATCTACCGATATGCAATGTGATAAAAATTGGGCGGTATGAAAATGCAAAAATCTGATATGAACAAATACCCCCAAACATATCATTTGCTCGTCCCGAGCAAAGCCAATTTATTCACAAAAAATTTCCTAACCTCACTTTCGCAGGGAACGCGATTGCACTGAGCATGTGCAACAAGCCGTTAAACCTCTAGGTGTCCCTAGTAGGAGGAGTGTTGTCTCCTGAGGGTTTTCAGCGGATACTACCCACAAAATCCGGTCAAGTTGGTTTTGTAAAATAACTAAGATTCAAACCCTAAAGTTTTTGTTTTAGAAAATAACAACTCTATAATCCTAAGTCTAGACCATCGAACCTTTATTTTTCACACCTCGCTTCTTATTTAACTACAGATTTTATATGTCTTTACGTGCAGTGCAAATAGTGTCGTTAAGTTTCCGAAAGGTCGAATAAAGTCATCATGTCGCACAGTAAAGCCCAGATAACAATTTTAAAAGGATCACATAAGTTTTATAAAGAGTTAAGCATTTTTCAAGTTTCGTCTTCCAGTAAGGTTTCAACTTCAGAATTTCCATCTTCCTTAACAGGAAACTAAGTCGTATTCTTCACTCCACCTTTTTCTTGTTTTCATTTCATACACACCTCTGTGAACGTGCAATAGTCTTTATCACAGAATAAAACCTTCATATCTCCGCAAAATTTTTTATTTATTTATAAAAGCCTGTCTTTTATCAAGATTATTCTCACACAAAGAACCGTTAGGAATTTTAACTCGGAGAGAACACTTGCTTGACTTTGTTTTAAACTGGACTTTCTAGGCTTCTTAGCGAGCTTTGGGCCAATGCACCCAAACCAGTTGGTTTTAGGGCATTAGGTGTAGAAACACCCCAGCGGACTTAATTACTCAAGTTACCTAGGTCCAAAAACAAAAGACAGTTTTGGCGTGAAAATCAGATGATTTGATACGAACGGAGACATAACCGGCAGTTCAATTATTTTTTTTTTGGATAAAAGGCGTGTTTAGTGGGTTCGGTGTGTAATCATTCCAATCAAGTTTCAGATGGGTTATTTTTCGGACTTAGCTCCAATTACGGCATCAATAACATTCCTTCATATTCGCTTTACTTCATAAACTATTCTTGACATTACTTATTTCAGAACAAACCTATTTGATCCTCAGAAAATCATTTATCTGTTTAAACGTTTAAACATGAAAGACTTGTCATCTAATTCCCAAAATTCACGACACGTGTAGTGTGATGTAAAGACGTATATCAGCTATAGTTAACTTCAAAGGAGAGTTATCTTTCAGGTTTTCAAAATCTAAACATAAGATTTAGTTATTCCTATTTTTTCAAACAAAAACCGTCGAATGTTGAATCAGAGTTCTTCCACAAGCTAACTTGACAAAAAAGTTTTTATATTTTTTTAGAAAATTTTCAAATTTTTATGGATTTTATGGATATTAATATGCAGATGCAAAATATACATATGAATGCGAAGGTAAGAAATGCGTACCGAGCGTACCCCCAAACTTAAACTGGACAGTGTCCTCACTGTCGTTGCATGAAGAGATCATTTGAAGGGTCAAAATTGTCGGTTAGCGATACACAAATTTTTATTTGTTTTTGTGTTTTTAAAGAAAAGAAAAAGAATATACACAAATATATACAAAATGGTTTGTACATACCCCCAAACTTATTTGGAACAGTGTCCGCTGTTCTTGGCTGGATAACCGAAGTTTGGAGGTTGGCAGAGGAAGATCATTCAGGGTAAACCGGCTCCTGTAAGAACAGGAGCTCCTCTGTTGGTTCGGCGCTAAGGTACGGTTTGCATCGGTGTCCGTTTACTTTGAAAAGTGAACCGTCCTTTGGATTCTCCAAATCCACAGCGCCCTGCGGATACACATTCCGCACAAAATACGGCCCTTTCCAGCGAGATCTGAGCTTTCCTGGATGGAAGTGAAGTCGGGTGTCGTAAAGCAATACCTGCTGACCAGGTACGAAGGTTTTGCGCAAAAGGTGTTTATCGTGAAACACCTTCGTACGGTTCTTAACAACAACCGCGTTATCGTAAGCCTCATCCCTAAGCTCGCTCAGTTCGTTCAACTGCAGCTTCCGATGGCTGCCCGCATCCTCGAGAGACAGATTCAGCTCCTTTATCGCCCAAAATGCGCGATGCTCTATTTCGACAGGAAGGTGGCAGGCTTTTCCGTACACAAGCCGATAGGGAGACATGCCAAGGTCGGTCTTATAAGCGGTTCTAAATGCCCAAAGGGCATCAGTGAGTTTCAGAGACCAATCCTTACGGTTCTTGGAAACCGTCTTCTCCAGTATCTGCTTGATTTGCCGATTTGAAACTTCGGCCTGCCCGCAGGTTTGGGGGTGGTAGGGCGTAGAAAGCTTATGATTAATGGAGTATTTCCGCATCAAGGCCTCGAAAGTCCTATTGCAGAAATGACTTCCATTGTCGCTAATGATCGCTCGGGGGTGCCCAAACCGGGAGAAAATGTTTTCTTTAAGGAACCTAACGACAACCTTGTTGTCGTTAGTCCGGCTAGGCACAGCCTCGACCCATTTAGAGACGTAATCAACAGCTAGAAGGATGTACAAGTTCCCGAAAGAGCTGGGAAACGGCCCCATAAAATCTATCCCCCAAACATCGAAAATCTCCACAACCAAGATTGGTTGGAGCGGCATCTCGTTCCTCCGGGATATCCGGCCCATGTGTTGGCACCGGGAGCAAGTCTTGCAATAGTCATGAGCGTCTTTGAAAAGTTGTGGCCAGTAGAAACCACATTGCAAGATCTTCTCAGCTGTCTTTCTGGGCCCAAAATGCCCGCCACATGCTTGATCGTGGCAAAATGACAGCATACTTTTGAATTCCTCATCAGGGACACACCGATGAATAATCTGGTCGGGACAGTACTTGAACAAGTAGGGTTCGTCCCAGTAAAAGTGTTTTACTTGGGATAAGAAGCGAAGTCTGTCCTGACTTGACCATTCAGTCGGTAGTAATCCCGTGGCCAAATAGTTCACAATATCTGCGAACCAGGGTTCGCACGATACTGTCAAGAGCTGTTCATCCGGGAAAACGTCATTAATCGGAATTGGAAGCGAAGGCGAAGAAGGAAGTCGTGAGAGATGGTCGGCAACTACGTTTTCACATCCTCGTTTGTCCTTAATGACAAGGTCAAACTCTTGAAGCAAGAGGATCCAACGTATTAACCGAGATTTTGCATCTTTCTTCGCGAAAAGATGGCGCAGAGCTGAATGGTCTGTGTAGACAATGACTGGAGAGCCGATGAGGTAGGGCCTGAACTTTTCTAGAGCAAATACAACAGCTAAGAATTCCTTCTCAGTTGTTGTATAGTTGAGTTGGGCGTCGTTCAAGGTTCGGCTCGCGTAATAGATTACGTGCGGCATCTTGTTGATGTGCTGTCCAAGGACAGCACCGATGGCAAAGTCGGATGCATCGCACATAATCTCGAATGGGTGCGTCCAGTCAGGTGAGGAAAGAACGGGAGCAGAAGTCAGTGAGCGTTTCAGTGACTCGAATGCAGTCACACAGCTCGAGTTGAAGTCGAATGGTGTATCCTTGGCCAGCAAAAGAGTCAAGGGCCTAGCAATCTTGCTAAAGTCCTTGATAAACCGTCTATAGAAACCGGCATGGCCAAGGAAGGCTCGGATATCTCTGACGCATCGGGGAGGAGGCAGATTGGAAATGACCTCAATCTTTGCTTTGTCAACCTCTATGCCATTTTGCGAGATGATATGTCCTAAGACAATACCTTCGCGCACCATGAAGTGGCATTTCTCCCAGTTCAAAGTGAGATTCTTGTCCTTACATCGGGTAAGGACAGCGTCAAGATGCAGCAAACACTCGTCAAAGGAGTCGCCGAAGATGGAGAAGTCATCCATGAAAATCTCCAGAAATTTTTCCACCATGTCAGAGAAAATTCCCATCATACACCGCTGGAAGGTAGCGGGCGCATTGCATAACCCAAAGGGCATGCGTCGATATGCAAACGTGCCGAAAGGACAAGTGAAAGTGGTCTTGTCCTGGTCTTTTTCGGCGATGGGGATTTGATTATAGCCGGAGTAGCCATCAAGAAAGCAGTAGTACTCGTGTCCGGCCAATCGTTCAAGCATCTGGTCAATGAAAGGTAGCGGAAAGTGGTCTTTCAGCGTTGCGGCGTTGAGTTTTTTGTAATCAATGCAAACTCGCCACCCAGTTTGGGTGCGAGTAGGGATTAACTCGTTCGCCTCGTTAGTGATGACCGTGATGCCCGACTTCTTGGGGACAACATGAATGGGGCTAACCCACTGGCTATCAGAGATAGGGTAAATGATACCCACTATCTAGACATTTGACAATCTCCTTCTTCACAGCCTCCTTCATGACTGGATTAAGACGTCTTTGTGGATCCCGGGCTGGTTTGGCATCATCCATCAGATGAATGTGATGCTCCACGATCAGGGGACTAATCCCCTTGATGTCCGCCATGGACCAGCCAAAAGCTTGCCTGTTGCTGTGCAAGACCGCGAGAAGGGCTTTCTCTTGCTCGGGAGCTAGAGAAGCCGAGATGATGACAGGGAGGGTCTCGTTCTCACCTAAGTAAGCGTACTTAAGGTGAGACGGCAAAGGCTTGAGTTCGAGCGTTGGAGGTGAAACGATGGAAGGCAAGATCGGTGCAAAGGTATCGAACTCAAAGGACTCCAGCAAAGGTTCAAAATGAGTGTAGGCAACCGAGTCGGATGGTTCAGGTAACTCATCCGGAAAGTCGAAGGATTCAAACTCGGGTTGTGCGCGGCTAAGATCGTTCGTGAACGTGAAACACTCGTAGTCGTTGTCGGGCGCAGAAACAGCAGCAGGTTCGAAGAGAAACGCACTAGTGGCGTCAAGATTATCGTGTTCAAACAGAAACTCCTCGAATTCACACTCTTCGGGGGTGATCTCCTGGATCGAGCAGACGTCCAGTATATGAGCATTAGGTTCGGTGGGCTGATTCCCCAACCTAAAAATGTTGAGTTCAATCGTCATATTTCCAAAAGAGAGGTTCATTGAACCATTGCGACAATTGATCACAGCATTTGAGGTTGCGAGAAATGGGCGACCGAGTATCACCGGAATTTGATTCCGGGGGTTAGCTACAGGCTGTGTATCTAAGACAATGAAGTCAACGGGGAATATGAAGTCCCCGACTTTTATTAACACATCCTCTAGCTCACCCCTAGGGTGGGTGATCGATCGGTCGGCCATTTGGAGAGTGCAGTGCGTGGGTTTCAACTCTCCGACGCCTAATTGCTCGTATACTGAATACGGAAGCAAGTTAACACTGGCACCAAGATCTAATAGTGCGCGGTTGATGTTCTTATCCCCAATGGTAATTGAAATCGTAGGACAGCCAGGGTCCTTCCGTTTTTGTGGTAAAGATTGGGTAAGGGCATCACTCACCGCACTAGCCAAGAAAACTTTCTTTGGTACCTGAGACTTCCTCTTTTTCGTGCACAAGTCCTTTAAGATTTTCGCGTAAGACGGGACTTGTTGGACAGCATCTAAAAGAGGAATATTAATGTTAACTTACTTAAATAACTCCAGAATCTTCTCCATTTGAGGATTTTGTTTATTAGACCTCAACCGGTTTGGAAATGGAACATTTTGAAAATTGGTTGAGTCTAATGTTGGAGGAGGAGATTGTGGAGTTGGAACGGATCCCAGAATAGGTGTCTTCATGGAGTGAGAAGTGGGTCCGTTCAGAGCAGAAGAAGAGGGAGGGGAGCCTTGTGAAGAACGGAGAATAGGCTCAGAAGACGAAGAAGAAGAAGAAGAAGAAGAAGAAGAAGAAGAAGAAGCGGCGGCCGGGGCGTCATCGTTGAGTCGTTTGCCAATGTTGTTTTGCAGCATCCTTCCCGATCTCAGTGTGGTCACGGCACTCACATTATGGTTTTGTTGTTCAAGAGCAACATGTGCATTATGTGGGTGACCGGGATTTGGAAGTGGCTGGGACGGGAGCTTCCCTTTTTCTCGCTCGCTTAAGGCCGCGTTTAGCTGTGCAATCTGGGCCTCGATGGTCTTGATGCTTTGCCCGTGTGCGGCAGTGTGTTGCACTAAAGATTGAATGGAAGACTGGATGTTGGCGGTGGATTGAGTCGATTGTTTAACAAACGCCTCCAGACTTCGTTCGAGCGAGGAAACCTTATCGTTGTTTGACGGAACAAAGTTGTTTGGTGGAAAAGAATTGTTGGGTGCAAAGTTGTTCGTCTGATTTTGGAAAGGTTGGGGTTGGAAGAGCTGCTGATACTGAGTTTGCTGTTGCGCTTGTTGTTGCGGTGGAAGGGGTCTTTGGAAATTGTTGCCTTGGAATTGATTCTGATTCTGATTCCAGGCAAAATTGGGGTGGTTCCTCCAACCGGGATTGTAGGTGGAAGAGTATGGATCATTCCTCGGTCTTTGCTGGAAGGCAGCATTAACCTGATCCTGTCCTTGCGAGGGTGTATTGTAAGGACACTCTTCGGTCAAGTGGGAAGGATCGGAACAACAAGCGCAGATGGTACGAAGGGGGAGAACAGGGGCAGGAGCAGGAGCAGAGAATTTGCTTTCTATTGCTTCAAGCTTTCTTGTTATAGCAGCCATTTCAGCTTTCATCGCAATAGAGACATCGAGTTGGTGGATTCCTACCCTAGACTGACCGGTAGAAGTGGAGGTAGAAGAAGAAGAAGTCGGTCTGGTGCTCTCCCACTGTAGCGTTTGCTCCGCAAGATCGTCAAAGAACTGCCACGCTTCCTCGTCAGATTTTGATAGGAAGTGGCCCTGACAGATGGTTTCCAGCAACTGCTTCGTTGCTGGGTTCAGTCCCTCGTATAAGGTTTGGCAGAGCTGCCATTTCTCTATACCGTGGTGAGGACACTGAACAAGAAGGTCTTTGTACCGGTCAAAGCACTTCCAGAAGGGTTCAGAAGGAAGCTGGGAGAATTGGTTGATTTCATTTCGAATTCTTGCGGTCTTATGATTTGGATAGAATTTTTTTAGAAACGCTTTAACAAACTCGTCCCAGCTGGTGATTGAGTGGGAAGCGGTGCTATACAGCCATTTTTCAGCAAGATCGCATAAAGTGAACGGAATGACCCGTAGACGTATAGCATCGTCCGACAGCTGGGTGGTTTTCATCATGGCACAGACATTTTGAAATTTATTGATGAAGATATAGGCATCTTCAGATTCAAGCCCATGAAAACGTGGAAGCATGTTGATGAAATGGGGCTTAATTTCAAAGTTGTCCCCATTGGCCGGAGGAAGAGAAAGGCAGGTGGGAAGTGCAGAACGGGTGGGGTAGAAACGATCCTGGAGCGCGATTCGCTGCGGCGCTACAACAGGCGGAGGTGGTGGGATATTGGTCTCCGTAGGAGGTGGAGCCAATCCAGCGGTGGTCAAAGAGATGTTCGGATTAAATCCTGACATCGCGGAAGAAGAGGTTGGTGAAGGTGAAGGTGAAGGTGAAGATGTATGAACAGAATTCCGGTCAACGTCGGAGTTGGCCGGCAAAGGAAGGGGTGAAAGAGGAGTGGATGGAGTATCGACTTCTGAGTCGATCGCGTAGTCGGTCGCGACTAACGTAACGCGGACTAGACGGGCGCTAGTGTCCCGAGTCCAAGCGGACATACACTAAACGAGTTTAGTATAGTCAAAGCGGAGAAGGTGAGGGTAAGAAAACGTCAATGGAGAAAGGCGATGGGTGGTGGGTGAAAAATGGATTTGGCGACAAAAGGGCAAGTTTTTATAAAAGTTTTTGATTTTTTTCTTTTTTTTTTTGTTTTTTAGAAAGAGATTTACAGAAATATGTACAGAAATACGGCTTAAGCAATCACAAACAAGATATGCACAATCACACCTAGATCTAGGGTAACCTAGGTCTACTAGACCTGCTCCTGAACTTGATTGTCGAAGTTAAACAGTGTCGAGAAACGGGCTTAAAAATACACTGATCACGAGGCCAGGTAAGTGCAGAGATAAGGGGAGGTTGTCCAACGCTTTCGCGAAGTTCCTTAATTAAATAACCCTTTCTCTTTCGGCGGTTGCGCCTTTAACACTTTCCTAGACACCCCGTAAACAATATACGGTTAAGCGAGGTTCTAAACACGGTTTATCTTCTTGTAATGAGCGCGAAGTCCTTAGGGCTGAAGTCTAGTATTTTTTAATTTACAATGGACAATGCATATGCTTTAGTGATTTTTGGGGTCCTGGGAAGGGTGATGAAATCCCCACCCAATCTGGATTGGTTTCAAGCCCCTTAAGTCCGTATTAAAGAATGCAAAGCGGTAACAAATCAACTGCAAACAATTTTTATTTTGCGGCGCAAAGAATCCTGCACAAGAACAGTTTATTGGAAGGGGGAGAAGAGTTTGCGCAAAGAAATCTGCAGAAAACACAGTTCAGTGGACTTCAGAGGGGTGGAGAGGAGCAGAGAGACTTACAGAGAGAATTGGGAAGCCTGAGGCCACCAAGTGGCCGCGGATCCGCGGCCTAAGCCCTCTATTGCCGCGGATCCGCGGCAGGAACAGAGAGTTGGGGCTTCGTTTTTCTGTGGTGACCTCCTGTTGGTGTCTTCTGCCTGTCTGGATGTGTGGAATTCTGATATGCTCACTGTATATGCTCCAGATTTTTACAGTAGACCGGATGCTTCGTTTTTGTCCGTCGCGGTGTAGCCGCGAACTGTGGGTCTATCTTCCCACGTCTTTGGCACTGTACTTGAACTCCGTATTTTCAACGTCTTGGCCACTGAACTCGAACCTTGTATTTTCCTGCACACTTGCACAAAAGCTAATCAAAAATAACAAGATGATTTTTTACAAAGTATATTTTTTTTCGTTTTTTTTATACTTACAAATTAACCCGAAATTACACAAAGAAATAAACTACCGTCTCCCCGGCAATGGCGCCATTTGATTGTTAGGATATGTGCGTGTTCAAGTTCTAGTTTAAATACCGCAATCAAGACGGTTTCGCTTGTAGCTAGCCGGTTGAGTACGGGTCGTCCGCAGGGAGATGGGAGTCTTTTTCTATGTGCTTTAACGAGTTAAGTCCGGTTTTTCAGATTTTGTTTGTAGTTATCTAAGTGTTGAGTTGATATTTAAAGAGAGCATGTTAGGGTTAGGATTAGGTTAGTTTGAGTTAGGAGTCTCCACATCCTTCGTTGCCCCTCTTAATATCGGTGTTACGGTAATCGGCAACAACGGGGATTAGCATGACTAGGAAGGACTTTGCGAGTATAAGCTAGGCTTTCCAACGCATAAGTCTTCCTTTTGGTGCTTGTCCGTCCGTTCTTGGCTCTTAGCCATAACCTCCGGTTAATTCAACCACAACCGGTCTCACTACGGAATCACCGCTATCATGTAGGATAGGGTGCCGTAAGGAGCGGATTGTGGTTCAATTAACGGGAGTCGATTTAAGCTGTTGGGCAAGGAAAGAGTGAGAGAGATTTCCTTCTCTCAAACTTCCCTTATCCTACCCTAACAAGTATTAACTACTCACACATCATGATAAGGAAAAACAAAACAAAACAAAAGAGGAAGATAGAAAGAAGGAGATTAGAAGAATACGACTAACTATTTGCGACCTCACCTTGGCGAGGATCGAGCGTAAGTATCATTGTCGTATGAATGATAAAGAAAAAGAGAGAAGAAAGAAACAACAAGGAAATAACAACAACTGCTTAACGAATTAAAATTACAACAATTAACAAAGTAAAGAGACAAGCATGATAATAAATGGTTCTTCTTTATTCATCACTCTTCACTCAAAAGCTCACTACAAGTTTAATGGGGAAGAGGTGAGAAGAGGAAGAAGAACAACACTAAACCTAGGCAAAAATGAAAATACAAGAATGGACCCTTTCCTTCACAAAGTTCTGGGCTATTTATAGGCCAAAAAATGAAAACCTAGGGCAACCACCAGAACACCTGTACAAAGACCAAAATACCCCAAAAAACTGAGCAACTGCCGCCACCATATGGCCGCGGATCCGCGGCCTAGACCCCCTATTGGCCGCGGATCCGCGGCCCTATAGTAGAGTTGGGGTCTCGTTTTTCTTGTGGTCCCCTGGTTTGCTTTTCTCTGTAGTTTGGCATATGTGTTTTCTGAAAATACTTCCATATTTCTTCCAGAATTTCTGTTGAGGGAAAGGTGGACTTTTTGTCAAGATTTGGCATGATTGCTCCGAGCTCCGCGTAGATTTCTTGGAACTTGTTGTTGCCATTGAGCCTTGTGCATGAAGGTGACATTGATTTGACATTTTGTCTTCCTAAACTGGTATCTGGCAACATACGGATGAAAAGCGGAGACCGTGTTTTATCTGTGGTTGGCAGGAACCCGGATTTTTGTCGTGTTTTTCATGAATTTCACCGTTTTAGAACCGAGAACCTGTATCCTGCAATTGACTAGCAAACACGGCTCAAGAGTATCTACCGATATGCAATGTGATAAAAATTGGGCGGTATGAAAATGCAAAAATCTGATATGAACAGACCACTATTTCCCTTCCACCGTCAAGGCAGAGATGGAAGAAAGATTCATCTTACTGAAGCAGAATGGCAGGCCTGTGGACATATATGTAGCAGAATTCAACCGTCTGAGCCGATTTTCTCCGTATATGGTAACTTCAGAGGCTACCAGGGCCAGGCGCTTCTTACAGGGACTTGATTTTGAGCTACAGCAGTTGATCGCGTCACTCGAGTTGCAGACTTTTGCACAAGTGCTCAACGCAACACGAATTTAGGAGAAGCTAATCAAGCCCCAGTTCAAGTGATAGGAGGCCCCCAATTGTTCTAGCGCGTACTCACACACCGTCTCGAGGAGTCATACAAGTTCACAGGCCAAGGACGACGCAGATGAAGCGTCCATTCGTGCCCCGGCATCGCCCCCAGAGTAAAACTTAGTTTGCAGCTACTGCAACAGGGATGGGCATACCCAGAAGGACTGTCGCCGTGCCAAGGGACAGTGTTTGATTTGCGGATCCATCCAGCACCGAGTTAGTGGTTGCCCCGAGCGAACAGAGTTACATGGAGGGTCTGGACCGCAGCAGCAGAGGTCATAGGAGCAGAAGCAACCCTACACAGGACGCGGTCAGGGACAGGCTTTCACCTTAACCGCCGAGCAGGCAGAGGCTTCAGGCGATGTTGTTACAGGTATTATACTCGTTCATTCTATGCCAGCTAGAGTACTGTTTGATTCTGGAGCATCACACTGTTTTATATCTGCGCATTTCGTTGATACACACTCCATACCACATGAACCATGAACCAAGGGTTGGGAAATACATACGGGTAATGGTGTTATAGTATCCAGTCGAGAATGTAGATCCTGTCCAGTTGTAGTGTGGCAGGGAATTCTATGCGAATTTCCTTTTGATCGGAACAGGCAGCTATGACGCAATTCTCGGGATGGATTGGATGAGTACATTCCATGCAATTATTGATTGCTGAGCAAGGAACGTGACCTTCCACATTCCCAATCACCCAGAGTTTATTTTTGAAGGCGGGAGCGAATCTTGGAGCCAACCAAGTTTAGAGCCAAGCCAAAAGAGTTGACAGCTATGGAGATTGATGAGAGTCCAGCCCCAGAGATTGTTCGGGATTTTCTGGATATGTTCCCTGAAGACTTACCAGGTCTACCACCTCCCCACGTCTTGGAATTCTCGATTGATTTGATTCCAGGTACAGCACCAGTTTCCAAGGCCCCGTACAGAATGGCACCGGTTGAGTTGGCGGAATTGAAGAAGCAAATTGAAGAACTCCTGGAGAAAGGATTTATCCGACCAAGCGCTTCACCGTGGGGTGCACCAGTTTTGTTGGTAAAGAAAAAGGACGGATCGCTACGGATGTGCTTAGACTATCTGGAGCTGAACAAAGTCACGATAAAGAACAAATACCTCATTCCGCGCATCGATGACTTATTTGATCAGTTAAGTGGGGCCAGAGTATTTTTGAAGTTGGATCTCCGTTCGGGCTATCACCAGATCAGAGTAGCGGCCGAGGATATATGGTAGACGGCTTTCAGTACCTGATACGGGCATTATGAGTTCCTTGTAATGCCGTTCGGTGTTACCAATGCTCTAGCTATATTTATGGACCTGATGAATCGGGTATTTGCGAAGTACTTGGACACGTTTGTCGTTGTATTCATCGACGACATACTAGTCTACACTAAGACTCGAGAGGAGCACGTCGAACACTTGCGAACGGTATTACGAATTCTTCGGGAAGAGAAGCTGTATGCGAAATTGAGCAAGTGTGAGTTCTGGCTCGATAAGGTGCAGTTCTTGGGACACGTTGTTTCGGGCGAAGGCATCTCAGTAGACCCGGCAAAGATAGAATCTGTTAGAGATTGGCCAACACCGAAGTCAGTGGCCGAGATCAGAAGCTTCCTGGGACTGGCCAGATATTATCGACAGTTTGTTCAAGACTTTGCACGAGTCGCTGAATCCTTGACGAAGCTGATACGGAAGGATGAGCCGTAGGTATGGACGAAGGAGTGCACTCGGAATTTTGAGACACTGAAGCAGAAATTGACCACGGTGCCCATTCTTACAGTACCAGATAATTCCGGTGGCTTGGTGATACATAGCGATACTTCAGGGAAGGGCTTAGGCTATGTTCTGATGCAGTACGGTCGGGTGGTTGCTTACGCCTCACAACATCTGAGGAATCATGAGAGGAACTACCCTACTCACGACTTGGAGTTAGCCGCAGTGGTTTTCGCATTGAAGATCTGGAGGCATTACCTATTAGGCGAGAAGGTAGAGGTGTACACAGATCATAAGAGTCTGAAGTACGTCTTCACTCAGAAAGAACTGAATATGAGGCAGCTCCGATGGCTAGAGTTAATGGCGGACTATAACTTAGACTTACAGTATCATCCGGGAAAAGTAAATGTTGTACCCGATGCACTCAGTCGCAAGCCAGCGGTCATGATGTTGACCAGCCAGAGGAGCATCATTGAAGATTTCCAGAAGCTCGAGCTAGAGGTCGTTACGCCAAGTGCAATCAGGCAGTTTTGGCAACTACATGTGCGGTCTTCTCTTGTAGATCGAATCAAGGCTGCGCAACCTGATGATCCCCGATTGCAAAAGTTCAGAGAGCAGGTGGAAGCCGGGCTGAGAACAGACTTACTCATACATTAAGTCGGTTCTCTGAGATTCGGTAGCAGACTCTGCGTACCCAAAGGGGATGTTCGAGAAGAGGTACTAGCTGAGGCTCATAGTTCAGCTTATTCTGTGCATCCAGGAGGCACGAAAATGTATCGAGATCTGAAGCAACACTTTTGGTGGAACGGGATAAAGCGGGAGTTTGCACGGTTTGTATCCAGATGTTTGGTATGTCAGCAAGTGAAGGCGGAACACCAGAGAACAGCTGGACTGTTACAACCGCTTTAGATACCAGAATGGAAGTGGGAGCACATTACTATGGATTTTGTGACTGCCTTGCCATGGAGCCCTATAGGCAACAACGCCGTTTGGGTTATCGTCGACCGCCTAACGAAAGCTGTACACTTTATACCCTTCCGGGTGGGACAGTCGACAGAGTCGCTGGCGGAGAAATACATGCAAGAGATAGTATGACTTCACGGAGTTCTGGTCAGTATTGTGTTAGATCGAGACACCAGATTTGTTTCGCACTTTCGGAAGAGCTTACAGGAGAGTCTGGGTACCCGCCTCAAGTTCAGCACAGCGTATCATCCACAGACGGAAGGACAATCTGAGCGCATGATTCAGACGCTCGAGGATATGTCGAGGGCTTGTATGTTGGACTTCCAGGGTTCTTGGGAAGATCATCTGCATCTAGTTGAGTTTTCTTGTAACAATAGTTACCAGGCTAGCATCCAGATGGCTCCTTTCGAAGCACTCTACGGGCATAAATGTCGATCTCCAGTTTGTTGGGATGATGTGGGCGAATGAAGATTACTGGGCCTCGAACTCATTTTTTAGACGGTAGACATAGTCCAAATGATCAGACAGCGTATTAAGACGGCTCAGGATCGACAGAAGAGTTGGGCGGATGCCAACAGGAGAGCACTAGAATTTAAAGTCGGAGATCACGTATTCCTGAAGATTTCCCCTACCCGCGGAGTTATCAGGTTTGGAGGTCGTGGGAAACTCAGTCCCCACTTCATTGGACCTTTTGAGGTGCTAGAGCGAGTAGGAGAAATGGCCTATCAACTCGCCTTGCCTCCGTCGCTAGCTAGTGTGCACAATACCTTCTACGTATCTCAGTTGCGGCGTTATGTTCGGGATGAGAGCCATGTTCTGGATCATTTAGAGTTAGATTTGGGCACTGACCTGTCCTACGAGGAGCAGCCCACCACCATCCTCGACCGTAGAGAGAAAGTGCTGAAGAATAAGGTCATTCCGTTAGTCCGAGTGTTTTGGGGCGGTCGTTCCCAGAAGAATCTACCTAGGAGCGTGAGGAAGATATCCGTGCCCATTTTCCACATCTGTTTGTATAGTGCTGTTGTTTCGTTGTCTCTTTTTTTAAAATTTCGAAGACAAAATTTTGTAAGGAGGGTATGATGTAAATTCCCAGTTCCGTAAATACAAAAATTGTCCCCTAGAATGTTTTCAAATTTTCTCTACAATTTTTGTGTATAAATTTAGATGCTTGTGGTATTTTTAATTCTGAAAATTTATTTTTCTAAACAAATAATCCCAGCCCAGCCCATACCTAACCCTAACCCAACCTCAAATCCCCGTGCCCATACCCGACCCGGCCCCGTGCCCCAAACACGACCCGCCTTCCTTCTTCCCCACTCCCTCTTATCTTTTCCCGCTTCTTTTCTCTCCCACGACGTCGCTCCCATGTTGCCATCGCCCCCGCTCCTCGTCGCCCCACGTTCCCACTCCTCGACCTTGTCTCTCTAACTCTCTCTCTCCCCCTCACTCTCGTTCTCTCTCTCTCCTTCCCCATATTCTCCCGCGCCCCCCTCTCGAATCCATACCCATGCCCACGCCCGCGATCCCCCTTGCCTTCCTCCCTTTCTCCTATCCTTCCTCCGAACACCCAACACCATCCCTACTCAACCCATCCCCTCACCGAGCTCCCCTCCTCAGAGACACCGCAATCCCTTGCCCCCCTCATCGACCTCGCCAGCTCCTAGCTGAGCCCCTCGCCTGCAGTCGAGGCCACCTCAACAGCAGCACCACCTCCCCTACACGCCCCTCGTCGAGCCCAGCTCCACCAATCTCCATCGCCGACCCTCGACTCCCAGCTCCACAAAAGCTCTGCTCCTCTCCTCCTTCATCACCGAGCGCCCTCGCCTCCACCTCAACACCCGATCAACACCTACTGCCCTCTATCCATAACCAATCTCCCTTGCTGCCGCCGACGAACTCGCCGAGCCCCTCCTCTGTCGCCGACAACAGACCACCACCACTCTCGCCGTCGGGACCCCAGCAACCAAGCCTCCACTGCCAAGAACCCAAGCTCGAGCCGAAGCTGCGAACCCTAGCCGTGCGTGTGTCGCGATCGCGCCGTTGCCGTTTCCGCCGCCGTACCGTCGTCAACACATTGTTAGGAAAGTACACTACTTGCTTCATGGTAATTTTTACCTATTACAAATCGAAATACTAATAAATTCCGTATACACACGTCGTGCGAATTAATAATAATGTCAGTGTTCGATGCAAAATCCGAATGGAAACCCCCCGTTAAATTGACGGAAACTGATCACATAGGATGGCCCGATTAATAACGAACGTTGTGTTATAATTTGGCTGGAAAATACAGTCGTTACTGACGTGATAGGTCATTCCCTTTTTAAGCCCGTTAAAACTGAAATTTTCCGTATCTGAAACTCGTAAAAATCATAGTTAATTGATTATAAATTAGAATGTTGCGTTCGAGCGCTTAAATCGAAGAAGACTCGACAAAATAGAACTCCATAAGAATTTTATTCTGATTCTATGCTAAAAAGATGACGGAAACTGGTTCGGAGTGCGGCTCTGGACTGCAGTCCAGAGCAGCACTGGCCGTTGATTCTCATTTTGTAATGCTTTCACTCTGCTGTATAAACATGTTATAATGCGCAACCCTATACCATAGCGAAGATGAATCATTTAGCTAACAAAGAAAGTAATTTCATCCCTTTCTACTATCGGTTACTATTTAAACTGTATTTTAAATTAACAGAACGTATAACAGTCCCAAACTGGGACAGAACGTATACCCCTTTATTGTACAGTGCATAACTTCCAGTACACTATGGATATTATCAATCTGTCTGGTGCGTTGGAAATCTAACCGATAAACCTAAATTTTGTTCAACTATAGAGTCACCTAATTTTGATCCCAACAGGGTGAAAACTGTGTTGCGAAATGAACATTCAGTTCAGGAACTGAATTTCCAGCAGCAGACACTTAAAATGAAATGATTGTAACTTACGAACCCAAAACCCGATTGACTTGAAATTAATTTTGTTGAATTTATGACTGAGTTTTCTTATTATTGCTTTTGTATCTTTTTGCTTATTTATGAATGCATGATTTAATACAAATTTTCTAAGCTCGTAAGATGCATAGCGACTTGTACTGCATATAAACTGTTTAACGGCATGATTCATAGTTCTACTCGACTACAAGACCTCTAGTGATAGTGGACATTTGTGTTAATTCTCAGTGTATATTGCATTATCGAACGTGTGTAGTATTGGTGTGGTTGTGTCAAGTACGCCAATGAATAGTGAGTGATTCATAACAATGAACCATACAGTGAACAGTGAAAGAAATCGTGTTATTGATGCATACTTGTACACAACTAGCCTATACTCACGAATAGTGAAACCTGGGTAAAAAGGGGGAAATCGAAGTGGAAAGGGAATTGTATTTAGCGAGGACAGTGATTTAGAGGATGATCATTCGAACAGCGACTCTTATATATATTAGGTTGGGCCTAACGGTCCGGCTGACAGGGTTATGTCCCGCGCGATAGCGGGCCGTAGTCTCGGGTACGTACGAGACCCTCGTTAAACATGATTCTCCTTTCCACAACTCGATTTCAAAAGTGACTTAGAGACCGATAGAGACACAGATCATACAGTGCATCAGTTAGTGATATATTGATTACCTGTATTTTATCTCCACCGTTATTACTTTCATTTTCTTGTCTTTTGTTATTATTATAATGTTGCTATTATGTCGCTCTGACGACCTGAGTATGCATGCTCAGACCTTGAGGAAGAACCAGTTCAGGAGTCAGACCTGCCCTTCGAGCTTGCAGAGATTTAGACGGTCGTGCCTCCTGTACCTTTACTGTTTTCCCTAAAGAAACCTTGTATTCGCATTTGGTTAGTATTTCTTTTCTTTGTTTTGTTGCAAATTGTGAACAATGAAAGTTGATATAATAACTAGTGATGTATTTCTTTTGCTTCTGTGCTGTGTTTACTGATTACCATGTAATGCTAGAAGCCAAAGTGTGACTACGGCGGGATTATTTCTTGACCGTAGGAGCATGGCTGGCTTAGTCATCCCTCGTTTTCCGTATTTTGGGAAGCGGGGCATGACAAATTCTCTTCCACTAGATCCTCCTCAGGGACTTCCTCTCCTGGATTTTCTTCTACTGGGTCTTCCTCGGGATCTTCCTCTATCGGGTCCTCTTCGGGGTCCTCTTCCTCCTCGTCGGAGTCACTGATCATTGTCGACGTCTGGGGCTGCAACTCCTTCGTCCTCAGAATCGCTGCTGCCGAGAATAACCTGTGGGCCGTCGATCTCATCATCCGAACTCACCAACATGCAGTCCAAGGAAATGCAGGACCGACTGTCCTCATCGATAGGCGGCGCTGCTCCAGGATTTGCCATGGCCTAAAGAGAAAAAGTCATGATCAGACAATGGAACACACCAAGAAAATAACCAAGGATAAGGAGCACAAGGAAAATATACGTTAGGTAAGGACTGAAAAATCAAAATTTAGAATATTGATGCAATAAGTAGTATAAGGAAAATGAGTGACAAGGGGACGATACATAAATCACAACTCACAATTTTATTGCATTCAAACTAAAAAGTTCAACGGATACAAGATTTTAAACGAAAAGAAACTTTTACTAAAGAGTGACGATATTTTTATTGAAAGCAGAAAAGGTGATAATTCCTCGTTGATTTCTTTCTATACGATCTCGTAAGACAAGTCTGCATCTCGTGCTGGGTCCATATCATCCCCGAACTCGAACTACGAAACAATCAAGTCGCTCACGTAGATGTGGAAGGTGTTGACGAATCTCTACCTTGCAGCTCCTTCCTTCTAGGGCAATCATTGACAAGATATTCGTCAGATCCACAAATCAAGCACTGCCCTTTGGCGCTGCGACAGTCTCTCTGAAGGTGTCCTGGTCTCTTACAGTATCCACAATGTTGAGTTCTCCGTTGCTTCTGTCGCTGAGAAACAAATGGGCGCTTCATCTTCACTTCTTTTCCTTGCTTATCTGGGATTCTCTCACGATTGGGGTCTTCCGCTGATGCTTGATCCATCTACCTTCTTAGTCCTTCAGCTAAGAGATCGTTTGTTTGCTCCTGGGCTTCCTTCAAGTCTTGCAGTACATTCAAAATCTGGACGGCTGATTCTGGGGAGTAGAGTTGGAAGAAAAGTCGTTGGAAGTCATGGTCCTGAAACAACAAATTTGAGGATGATATAAGGTATAAGGAATACGAATCAGAATAAGATATAGAATGGAAAACGAAACAAGAATATATGGTGAGGCGAAACTCAAATGAGTGGAATCAAATGTAGAACTCCAAGTCACTCAAGCAGGGTACAGTATTGTAACTATACTGCAGTTCATAATTACAATTGCATAACTCTCCTAAGTCACCCAAAACTCTAGCGGATGGATCAAAATATGTAGTAGAACACACTATGTGAATCAAGATCAAGGATAACAAGTTACAATCTAGACCGAAGGATGTCTTAGATTATCAAGCCCTACACAGAAACTGCAATCCTAATCGTAGCAAAACCTGGCTTTGATACCAACAAAACCATGTCACGCCCTGCTTCCCAAAATACGGAATACGAGGGGTTAACAAGGCCAGCCATGCTCCTACGGTCGAGGAAACATCCTGCCGTAGTCACACTTCGGCTTCTAGATTTACGTGGTAATCAGTAATCAATGCACAGGTAATGAGAAATGCAGTCACTAAATCAAAACAGGTACAAAACTAACCAGATAGAGATCAAGGAAAGATAGCGCTGAGTCGCGGATCAAGATGTCCGCAATATCCTCGAGGTACGTCAGGTCCTGGTCCGAGCTAAATCCACTTCTCACTCTGAGCATGCATACTCAGGTCGCAGAGCGACACAATAACAATAAATAGAAATACATATGTACCATGTATAACAATGATGAATATGAAACAGGAAGCATGAAGTGATCATATGAGCATGAAGGAACCGGTACAAGTAAACGGTAAAGCGGGTAAACAGTAAGGCAGGTGTATCGAGTCAGTAATCAATGCATGTCACTAAACCTATCAGTCTCTAAGTCTCACTGTCCAGGTCGCTAAACCTATCGTCAGTCTAAGTGTGAGAGTCAACCACTCGTGAGTATCCCCCACCCAAGGGTAGGGCCCTAGGGGCAAGGGAACACGGGCCCGAGTCGCTAATAATCAGTAATATCACCCATATAACTCCCAGAATAACTGTGTATGACGGCAATGGGACTCCCGAGATTCCGTTGAACTCACACTCAAACTACCCCACACCCCATAGTCTACATCAAACAGCAATCATAAACTCAAATACTAGTCGGTCCATGACAAGTCTACGCGAGAACTGAAGACAGGATCCCCATCAAGCATGTCTCGACTGGTACCCAAGATAAATGGATAGTGTTTGGTGCCTTACCTATGACACCCATATAAGTGCGTCCATAATCGTCCCATAACAATTATAGTTACACTTATACATGTCCTATAGACGTCGACAATGCAATAAATTAACTGGGTCCGTTGATTGTGTACAAGTACGTGTCACTTTCACTTATTCATTCACAATTTAACACTAACGTACTTGCCACAATCAAACACTAATATCTACCACTGGGTAATGTACACGATCACTAGGTTATCAATATATAGGAGCTCTATATGATATGATGAGAATGCGATACTTGTGATATGAACAAAATGTCATCAGCCAGTGTCCTACCACTTGCATAATTTACTATAATTCATACATGCAAAATTGGGCAGAACGATGAAAAATAGGTAAGCAGTATGTTTAATTATCTATCCATTCAAATTAGTTTCGCGTCAATCGGGTTTCAGGTTTGCTAGTTATGGTCATTTCATTTTAAGTGTTCACTGCTGGAAATCCGGTTTCAGAACTGGAAGTCCGTTTCGTAACACGTTTTACTCCCAGTTGGGATCGAAATTAGGCGACATTATTGCTAAACAAAATTTAGGTCTATCAGTTAGGTTTCCAACGCAATTAGCGGATCAGTAATATCCTGTATCAACACGGAGTTATAGTTAGGTTAAGGTTGATGTGTAAAATCTGTGTCTGAAGAATTCAGCTAGACACGTCGACATTATAAAACGTGTTAAAAATAACGTACAGAAAAGGAATCCAGTGAAATCAGTGGGTTAAGAAAGATAAATCAATTTTCTACATAACTATATAGGGTTCCGCACATTTTCGCATTTGAGCAAGGACATACGGTGATTTTAAAACAGGGGTTAACTGGGATTTCTGTTCTGGACTGCAGTCCAGGACCGTAGTTCTCCTCAGTTGTCTCTATCATAACTTGTTAAAATTACAGATCAACTATAGAATACTGTAGGTTAACCTGTTAGCTTAGATACAATCCAAGGAACGCTAAGATCCGATATGTAAATGATTTATCAGGATTTTAACGGTCTAACATGTCCGGAAAAATTCATATTTCGTAAGGGTTATCAGGATGTCATTTCATGGTGATAATCTCGATATTTTGCGTCCAAACTTCTACACGATGTTCATTAACAGTAAAGTGGTTCGTTTATCTCAAATTAAGGTGGTTTAAAATGGGTTATGGTTTAGGGTTTACCATCGAACATGTAGCATGTATATACATATGTTCACCTTCATCCAATATACCAACTCATAATTAACCAATTATAATATATTTAGCATGATTATAGAAAGTAGCAAGTGAAAGGGGGTTTACTTGCTTTCGGTCACTTGATATGGAAGCGACGCCATTGCAGGGTTTGTCTCGATACACGAGACGACGCAACGGTGGACACGGGCGCGTGGCGCGAGCATGATGAGCGGTGATCCGGTACTGGACGCGGTGGCGACGAGGGTGCGATACGGTGGTGAGCGTGGTCCTGACTCGGTGCGTGGCACGGCGTGACGCGGCGCTGGGCACGGTGTGGCATGGGGACTGGGCACGAGGCGCGACACGTGATTGGGTCTGCGGTGGCATGGAGGCAGGCACAGTGTGGCACGGTGTTGGTGCGGTAGCGGGTATGAAGCGAGTGCTATCGCGGCATACAGGTGGGTACGGCGCAACGCGACACCTGCGCGGCACGGCAACTCGACTTGGCTCGAGCCCGAGTTCTCGGCAGCGGCGGCTTGGTTGCTGGGTCTTGACGGCGAGGGCGGCGGCGGTCGCTGTCGTCGACGGCAGTAAGGGAGGAACTCAGGTGCAGGCTAGAGCTTGGTGGCAAAGGGTTAGCTTTGGAGATGGGAGGCTGGCTTGGAGCTGCAGTCAGGGGCGGGCGGAGCTGAATTGGAGGGGAGCTCACGGTGGAGAAGGGCGACCGGCGGCTGTTGTTGACCAACGATAGTGAGGGTAGCCGGTGAAGGTGGTCGGTAGTGGAGGTTGGTGGCGAGGGACGATGATGGGTTGTTTGGTTGATGCAATGGAGGATGGAGGTTGCATAGGGGGTCGGCTTAGCAGCTCGGTGGTCGGTGGAGGATCAATGATGGTAAGGAAGAAGGAGGTGGCGAGGGGGATGCGGAGAGGTCGAGGGTCGGCGAGGCGAAGGTGGAGGTGGACTCGGGGGAAGAAAGCTCGAGCTCGGGGAAGGAAGGAGTGGGATGGACGAGGCGGGAGGAGAAGAAAAGAGGAGGAGAGAGAACGCGAATAAGGGGGAAAGAGAGAGAGAGAGAGAGAGCAAGAGGGAGTGAAAAGATGCAGGCGAGGGAGGTCGCGGCGGTTGCGAGAAGGGGGCGTGGCTGGGTCATGGCGAGCGCGACCGTCGAGGTTGTTTGAGGGAGGCGCGCATTGTAGGGCGTGCGTGCGAGGCGTAGGTGCGTGAGAAGCGGTCGCGGGCAGTGAGAACGAGCAGGAAAAGAAGAAGAGGAAGGAAGAAAGGGAAGCGGGTCGGGTATGGGGCGAAGGTTTTGGGCCGGGGTTCTTGGGGGAAAGGTTTGGGCCATGAAAGAAATAATAAAAGAGTGAGAGAGAGAGTGTGGGCTGGGCTAAGGGAGTGGAAAAATATAAATGGAAATAGGGTTAGGGTTTGGGTAGGTTTAAAGGTTAGAGGTTTAAAATAAATAAAATAATTATAAATATAAATAAATAAATTTTGTAAGCAACACTTTATAGAAATACGGATATTGGTGTACAAAAAGAACTGGGTATTACAGGTTAAGATCTGCAGAAGCGGATCTCCCTACAAGTTGAGAATTTAATTCTCATCGGGGAGATTCTGTCATGCAGATTCAAAACCTAGGGGAAAGAACTGAGTTCAAAAGAGTTTAACTCTTACAAAACATATGGGAATTTAATTTCTCTAAAACTTGGGTTTAACCCTTTAAAAAGAAATTAATCCCTGCAAATAACAAAGGAGAACTTGATTCCTCAGAACCGTAGAAGAACAGCCTGATGATTCATTAGCGTTCAAATGCTACATAAAAGCTCATGTGTTCCCACGTGAGCAATTTTGAGGAACAAAAGGGAAAGACCGAGATCTAGCCACGTGACCCCACGTGACCCTTAAGAAGTGCTCAGCACTTATAAAAGAGAAAAGGGAATAAACCCTATTTTTGGAGCATCTCACATGACCCCTGAGAAGTGCTCAGCACTTACAAAAGAGAAAAAAGAATAAACCCTATTTTTGAGATCAGGTCACGTGCTCCCACGTGACCCCTGAACAAGCCCTTCAGAAGAAAAAGGGGAAATAAACCCAAGGCAGTTACTATTTTAGGGCGCCTCATGTGACATCACGTGACCCCTTAATAATGCTTAGCACTTTTTCAAAAGGGAATAAAACAGAGATAGCTTTCAGTCTTTGGGGACGCCTCACGTGATCCCACGTGACCCCCAAGCAGTGCTTAACTTTTATAAAGGAGAAAGGGAATAAATCAAAGGGCGGTTTCCATTCTTGGGGCGCCTCACGTGATCCCACGTGACCCAACAGTGCTCAGCACTTATAAAAGAGAAAAGTGAATAAACCCTATATTTGGAGCACCTCACGTGACCCCACGTGACCCCTGAGAAGTGCTCAACACTTATAAAAGAGAAGAGGGAATAAACCCTATTTTTGGAGCGCCTCATATGGTAACACGTGACCCCCTTTCTTTGAACCAGAAAAAGAGATTCCCTAATGTGTTTAACACTTATTTAAAAGGGAAAAGGGAAAACAATAAAGACAATTTCTCTTTTAGGGTGTATCACGTGCTCCCACGTGACCCTTAAAAAGCTCCTCAAAACAAAAGGCAGTAAAGCCAAGACAGTATCTCTTTAGGGTGTATCACGTGCTCCCACGTGACCCCTGACAAATACTTTTAATATCTAACACATGGATACCCATCACGTGCCCATACGTGATGGTTATAAAGGTCAAGTGTTTAACATTTATATGCATATTCTGAGAGTAAAATAAAAGAAGAAAGGCCCAATCTTCAGGCGCCTCATGTGACCCCACGTGAGTGCTTCAGTTTTAGTGTTTAACACTACTTTAAGCGCCTCACGTGGGAGCACGTGAGCGCCGAATGTACTCTAGTGTTTAACACTATATTCGGGCCAATCTTAGCCCAAGTTAGCTAAGTCTCCCAAAGCCAAAACCTTGTTTTTAACCGATCCCTGATTATGTTTAAGTCTTTCAAAATTGATCTCAGATGGCATTCAAAGTAATGTTCCTCCCATTGCTTCTCAATCTGGCATTTGGTTTAAGGGTATATCTCTTCACACCTTTGATATATGTCGTTGTAATTCCTCAACGTCTTCAGAAGGGTGGAGGGTTCCAATAACCAATATCTTTTGGTGCATCCCCAAACGGTGGAACCGAAATCACACAGGCTATGATATCTTTAAACTGGACTATGATGTCCTTAAACTTTACGGACTGTGAGGTCCTTAAACTTGTGGACTATGATGTCCTTAAACTTGACAAACTATGATGTCTCTAAACTACCATGGACTGTGAGGTCCTTAAACTCATGGACTATGATGTCCTTAAACTTGACAGACTATGATGTCTCTAAACTGCCATGGACTGTGAGGTCCTTAAACTCATAGACTATGATGTCTTTAAACTTTACAGATTATGATGTCTTTAAACTCTACGGATTATGACGTCTTTAAACTTATGGACTGCAATGTCCCTAAACTAAAATAATAGAGCCCAAATGCTCTTTTGTTGGATCTAAATGATCCTGTTAAATAGATCTTAGTCTAAAATTAGACTAATGTATCCTTAACAAACGTTTAAGTTGATCTTAGTCTCTAATGAGATTAACGATCCTTAAACCAACCCAAACCCAAATCTAAGAAGATACGGATTTGGACTAATCCCCTTCCTACGGGCGACAACATAAATTAGTCTCCGTATACAATCCACGGGCAACCAAAAACAAAACAAACACACACGACACGAAGTGACCATCTGGAGAAGGAGAAAGTGGTTACCGCGATGCAGTAGCGTAATTAACTGCAGGGGCTTGCGCCTGCAGGGAAGAGCGTCTCTACAATCAAAAACCTCTCAACGAGGGTGAATCTGACGAAGTCTGCTACATTGGCCGCATCGTTTAAACCTTCGATACATGGTGTCATAAATCAACTTGGCATCTTCGGAGAGGTGGACGGATAGTACCAAATAGCATCTGCCCCCTAAATTCATGCCGGATGTCCCAACGTCCCGGTCGCGTCTTTCGGCGGAGAACAGGTGCAATCCCAGAACTATATGCTAAAAGATTCCAGAAAGGGTTGGATCTGAAGACGCAGTTTTCCATGTCTTCTGGTAACTTATCAACTTATAATGAAATCTTAGAGGCGGCGCAAAACTTTGAAGACCTTCAGAGACGCATAAGGAAGGATGACCGATTGTCTGGTATTAAGTGACCAGCCAATCAAATTCTTGGGGGATTATGTTCCAGATTCAACGAGGGGCAACAACCCAAGAGACCAGCAGGACCAACTACCTTCAGAAAATCAGCAGTCATATGCAACCATTGCGGTAGAGCCGGACACTACATGAGAGATTGTCGCATTTTGAACAAACTCTGCATAGTCTGTGGGTCTCCGGATCATGCCATAGAGGATTGTCCACAGAGAAGGCGACCACTACTCCCTGACAACAAACTAGCCAATCTTGGAGCGCCTCAACAGGGAGCCCGGCCACCTCCCGCTAATAAGCCAATCGGGCATGGACAGCCAGCTAGAGGACCACCCCTGCCCCCTCAGAAGCGAGTCTTCCAGCAAGCTCAGCGCAACGGTCCGAAGCGTCGGGCCTTTACTATGACCGCAGAAGAGGCTAAAGCAATGGGGGAAGTTATTACAGGTATCGCTGCTTTTGACCGTCATACTTCCAATTTTACCCTCTTCGTGCATGCATATATTGTTGGCTCATCGCTATTTTTTTGCATATAACATATGTACCTTACTAGTAGCCTCTACACCTGCACTCACACTTTTTGACTCTGGTGCGTCGCACTGCTTCATGGCACAAAAGTTTGTGACCGCCAGTTCCATTCCAGTAACACTTCTTATCACTGAGTGGAATGTCAACACGGGAAACGGTGTGATCAAGTCCACTATGGGATACGATCTGTGCCCCGTGGTAATCTGCGGACAAGGTTTCTATGGTGGAAAGTATACTCGTGTTTAACAAGGGTCTCGTGCATGTCCGAGACTACGGTCCACTGTGTCCGGGACATAACCCTGTCAGCCGTGCCGCTAGGCCCATGACCTAAAGTATGTGTTTATATATATATATATATATATATATATATATCACTGATAGCGAATGATCATCCTTTAAATTACTGTACCTCGCTAAATACGAGTTCAATTCCACCTTGATTTCTCCATTTCCCAGGTTATAGTATGAATTCATGTATTAGATAGGTTGTGAACAAATATGTATCGCTGTCACTTTCAATCACTTTTCCACTTATCAATATCACTGTCACATTTACCACAACCCAATCACTAACCCTAATATATCGATAATGCAAATCAATCGCTAGGTTTCAATGTGAATGAGCACTATGCAGCAGGTATAAAGCAAACACGAAAATATGCAGAAATGCACTGAACATTTATTCACTATTTCAATGATGACCAATGCCATATAACTTGTAAAATTTACGATAAATCACTCGTATGGAATCAACCAAAATAATATAAAAGGCGTACAATGTACACTTGATTATCTAAACAGTAAAATTAATTTCAGGTCAATCGGGATTCAGGTTAGGTAATTATCATCATTTGAAGGTAGCGATCGCTTGCTGAAATTCCAGTTTCAGAACTGGAAGCCCAACTTCGCGCACGTTTTATCAGTGATTACGTTCAGATTCAGGTATTACCCTAGTTGAATAAAATCTAGTTCAGTCAGTTAACTTTCCAATGCATCAGATGGATCATCATTAGCACCTCTGTATTAGAAGTTATGTTCAGTTTAATGTGACGGTGTAAGAAATATTACTGCAGAAACTGCAGAACACAGCGACACTCTAAAATACAATTTAAATATCAAACGGCGGTAAAAATGCACGGGACCAGATTAACTTGTTATCTAATTAAGTTATGTAAACGACCATATGGGGCTCCATGCATTTTCAGTTTTACACAGGTATGTACAGGTGCTTAAATTTAGGTTTCGCCCGTAGAATGCCGCCTCGGACTGCAGTCCAGAGCCGTATTTCCCTTCATTTTTCAGTGTCATGAAATTGCAATATTCAATAACTAATTACATAGGGTTATTGGTTATCTAGTTAGGTTCGATACAAGCCTTGGAACACCATGATTAGATTTATATTTAATTAACTACTAATTTTACAACATGATATGTACGGTGATTTTCAGATTTGATGTAACCAATTGGGATGTCATTTTATATTCGATGCCTTAACTATTTGATCCCAATTTCTTATACATCACTCGTTAACAGCAATCGAAACTTCTAATAATAAAATTGGGGGATTATTAATAGGGTCTTGGATAGGGTAATCGCATCGAGCACTCGATGCGTGTATATGAACGCTATCTACTTTTACATACACCCATCAAACATTTTACCAATTAAATTATTAGACTATATTTATTAAACTATATATGTACATAGCATGATTTGAACAAGTGAAGGAGGTTCATTTGCCTTCAGTCACTTGATATAGAAGCGACGAACGTGCAGAGTTTGTCTTGACCCACGAGACGGCGCGATTCTGGGCACAGGCGCGGCGCGGGCGCGATACGCGGTGACTCGGTACAGGACGCGGTGGCGACGCGGGCGTGATACGGTAGTGGACGTGGTGATGACACGGGCGCGACATGGTACTGGGCACGGTCTTGACTCGGTGCGTGGTCTGGGAGCCGCACTGGATCGGGTACGGTATGGCATGGGGCTGGTACGACGTGGCAATGGGACTGGGTACGATGTGGCATGGGGACTGGGCACGGGGTGCGACTTGAGCGTGATACACACTGCGACGGACATGTGTGGTGTTGCGACGACGAGTGCATTGACGACCATGATGGTCATAGGGACCGAGGCCACGACTTGGACGACAACTCCGGTGACCGGAACAGCGGACACAGCGACTGCAACAGGTGCTTGATAAAATGCCGGGGCTTGATGCTAACGTCGTTTTGGGTTCAACAGTGGCGGAGCTCAACGGTGGTGAGCAGAGGGGAGTTAGGCGACTGTGAGGAGTCGAGCGATGACGCAGTCGGAGGTGGTGCAGGGTCTCGGCTGTTTGGAGTGGAGGAAGAGCTCGCGTGCAAAGTGGGTCTTGGCTTGGGTTGTAGGTGATGGTTGCATGGGAAGGCCGGCGGTTGGTGATGTTGATGATGAGGGATGGAGATGGTGGCCAGCGGCGTGAGGAGGTTGTGAAAATGGGTCGGTGATGGTGGTAGCTCGGGCTCGGGATTGCGGCTGAGTAGGGAAGGTTGGTGGCTGTTGGGTTTAGGTGCGGGCTTACTCATCGGAGGTGGTGCTAGCGGCGATGTGGAGGTCGACGTCGACGTGGATGGAGGCGATGGGCTTATGGGTCCTTGGGTTGGTTGTCACGGGGTTGGTGGAGGCGAGTCGAGGTGGGCGAAGGTAGGGAGCGGGGACGGTGACGAGAACGGGTGAGGCTTGCTGGAGGAGATGATGACTGAGGCGGTGCAAGGGGGTTGAGGCGTGGGGCTTGGCTCAAGGAACTACTGGAGAACGAGGGTACGATGGAGACTAAGGAGCTTGGCTTGGTCGGAGGAGAAGACGTCGACGTGGTCGGGTGTTCGATGCTCAGTTTCTAGTGGGTCTCATCGGGGTACTGGGGTAGCTTCAACGGTAAAGGCAGCTGGTGGTCGGCGGCTGCGGGTGTCGACGTGGGCGAGATGGCTATGGTGGTGTTGGTGAGAGGTGGTCACAAGAGAAGGAAGGCGACGCGGAGCTTGTTGGAGTCTTGAGGGAGGAAGTGGAGGGGATCTCGGGGTGCAGCGACGTGGTGAGGGCTGTTAGGTGTGAGGTCGACGGGGAGAGGTTGCATGGGGGTCGGAGCTCAGGTGAGGGTGCAAGCGAGGGTGAAGGGAGAAGCTTGAGTTGTGAGAATGAGGGAGATAGAGAGTGAGGGTTAGGGAGAGAGAGAGAGAGCTGTTGAGAGAGGAGCGGGTCGAGGGAGATGGGGGAGTTGGCGAGAGAGGGGAGCTGGTTGTGGGGGTGCGCGGGTCTTAAGGAGCGCAAAAGGGAGGGGGACGTTGAGGAGTGCGGTCGTGGGGCGAGCACGGGTCATGGGGAAGTGGGCATGGCCGTTGGGGAAGTAGGTGCAGGTCTCATGGCATGGGCGTGAGGAGCGGGGGAAGCGGGGAAACGAACGTTGGAAATGGGCGGGAAACGAGGGGGGCAAGGAAGAAGAAGAGAATAAGTGGGCGTGAGGAATTGGGTCGAGTTGGGTTCGGGTTCGGGTAGAGTCGGTTCATGGGCCGGGCTTGGGGTAGAAAGAATTAGGAAAATAAATAATTAAAAGGTTAGGGTTTAATTAGGGTAAAGGTTTATAAATTAGGTTATAGGAAAATATAGAAAATTAAGTAGAAAATTTGAGGAAAATATTTATAAAAATACGGTCACGATATAATCGAAACTGGGTATTACAAATAGCTACCAGTCTAGCATCTGCATAGTGCCCTTCGCTGCTTTGTATGGACGGAAGTGTAGATCACCGTTAAGTTAGGACGATATTGGGGATCGAGAACTTTTGGGCCCCGGGATGATTGTCGAGACAGTGGAGGTGATAAGAACAATCAGGGAACAATTACGCATAGCACAAGATCGGCAGAAGCATTGGGCTGATACGAAGAGAAGGCCGCTAGAGTTCTAACCAGAAGAACACGTGTTTCTGAAGATTTCTCCTTACCGGGGAGTGATAAGTTTTGGGAAATGCGGAAAACTCAGCCCGTGGTTCATAGGTCCCTTCGATATCCTCGAACGAGTTGGAGAGGTTGTGTATCACCTAGCCTTGCCCCCTTCTCTGGAAGGCGTACACAACGTTTTCCATATCTCGCAGTTGAAGAGATATGTCGGCGACCCTGGTCACGTTTTGGATCATTCCGAAATCACCGTAGGGACTGATCTAACCTATGAACAGCTGCCGGTTGTGTAATACCCAGTTCCGACTATACCGTAACCGTATTTTAATAAATAATTTCCCAAAATTTCCCCCTAAATTTTCATACATAATTTTTCTATATTTTTCTAAATATAATTTCTATATTTTCCTAACCTCTACCCCAAATTAAACCTTAACCTTTTATTTTCCTAATTCTTATTTTTCCTAACCCACTTTAAGCCCAGGCCCACTCCATCAACTAAATCCTAACCTTTCCCGACCTGAACCCGACCCGACCCGACCCGACCCGAACTCCCCATTCCCATGCCCACGTCTTCTTCCTCTCCTCCCTTCTCTTTTCCCGGCTACCTCGTGCTACCCTCCCCCATGACCCGCTCCTCTTCGCGATCCCCCCGCCTCAATGACTTCCCCGCGATCCCCTCGCCTGCCTCGCCGATCTCTCAACAACCTCAACGTCTCTCTCCTCTCTTCCCAACACCCCTCTTCCTCCGATCGCAAGGACCCACCTTCGCTCGCTTCGACCCATTTTTTGACGCCGACGAGCTCAAGTCGCCACTACATCACCATCGACCTCCTCGTAACCACCGACGACACCGACCCCCCCATAAACTCCTCGGCTACAGACCTCGAGCTCCATCTCTCCTCATCGCCGACCCAGCACCACCGACGACCTCGCCTTCACCACGCACACCTACCGTCTTCATCGCGATGCCTAGCTGAGCTCCCCCTTCTTCTCATCCAACTCCAGAACCTACCACCACTTCGAGGACGCCATCAACACCCACTGCCACCATCATCAACAACCTAACCCTGCAGCACCACCAAGCATCATGATCCAATGGCTGAGGTGAGGAGGCGACGACGGCTAATCATGGGCAATCATTTAGGGCGCGGATTTTTAGGGAATTTTCAACAGATTTTGGGATTTTATTGTTAGGGAAAAGACCCTATAAATAAAGACCTTCAAACTCTAATTTCTCACACCTCAGAAATCCAAAAATTCTAAAAAAATACACATGCCTTTGTATCGACGACGCCGATGCTATGGTTCCACCCAAGTATCGAGGAAAAATCCGAGCATGAAGCTATTGAGGATTTAGTACGAGCCTATATTTTCGACCCATCGGCATCCAACTCAAACAAAAGGTAGGATCCGCCTCTCTCCACTCATCTGTCACCTTCCTTCTTTTAATGATCTTAGTTTCAACTTCTAATCCCCAACCTTATATTAAAATGATGTTAAAATATTTCTGCATGTCTATTTTGGTACCCCTTAATAATAAGAATTTGACACCATACTTAAAATAGTTTAATTAATTACCCCTATATATGTGAATATTGCACCCTCATCCTACATGGAATATGATATGCTTAAAGTTATAACTCATGGGGTATCAATCCACCCTTTTTGTACACCCACTTACCCATGTTACCAATAAGATCTCGAAATAGGTTATTTCCACAAAATACCCTCATTTTATTAACATGTTGTATATATTTAAAATACTCATAGGATGTGAGATGTTTGGAACAATGCTTAGACACACTGAAATGATATATTTTTACTTGCACTCTTATCCACTAATTTACCTCAGTTTTGTTAAAATTCCCTACCCTTTTAAGAGGGGATAGTGCTAATCTAAATAATTATGCTATAGTTTTTCAACTTAACTCCTTTCACTTAGAAAGGAATATTTTTAGTATAATTTTCTCAGCCTGTTAACTAAAGTTTAAGGGGAATATTTTATATCAATCATCCCGTGGTTACTAGACAATCGTTCCTGAAAAGGACACAAATCCTGCCGCCCATGTGCAGCGGTTGTCAACGCGGAGTTGTTCTTGTAGAATATCACCTATAATAAAATACCCTAATTAAATAGGGTAATGTTTTTCGTAAATACCTCGTGGTTGATAGGCAATCGTCCCTGTTCTCCGCCGAAAACAACGAATTGGACGTTGGGACGTCTGGCCTGAATTTTAGGGGCAGATGCTATTTGGTTTTATCCATCCACCTCTCCGAAGATGCCAAGTTGATTTATGGCACCGTGTATCGAAGGTTTAGATGGATGCGGCCGATATAGCAGACTTTGTCAGATTCCCCCTCATTTGAGGGGTTTTTGATTGTGGGGACGCTCTTCCCTGTAGGCGCAAGCCCCTGCAGTTAATTACGCTACCGCATCGCGGTAACAACTTTCTCCTTCTCAAGATGGTCACTTCATGTCGTGTATGTTTGTTTTATTTTTGGTTGCCCGTGGATTGTATACGGAGACTAATTTATATTGTCGCCCGTAGGGCATGGATTAGTCCAAATCCGTATTTTCTTTGATTTGGGTTTTGGTTTTGGTTTAAAGATCGTTAATCTCATTTGAGACTAAGATAAACGTTTGTTAAGGATACGTTAGTCTAATTTTAGACTAAGATCAACTTAACCATTTGTTAAGCATACGTTAGTCTAATTTTAGACTAAGATCTACTTAACATGATCATTTAGATCCAACAAAAGAGCATTTGGGCTCTATTGTTTTAGTTTAGGGACTTTGCGGTCCAGTTTAAAGACATCATAGTCTGTAAAGTTTAAAGACATTATAGTCCATGAGCTTAAGGACCCCACAGTCCATAAAGTTTAAGGACATCATAGTCCATGAGTTTAAGGACCCCACAGTCCGTAAAGTTTAATGACATCATAGTCTAGTTTAAAGACGCCATAGTCTATGGAATGTATGGTTGTCAGGACCCGTCACCTCTCTGAAGACGTTGAAGGATTACAACGAAAAATATCAGAGGTGTGAAGAGATGTACCCTTGAACCAATATTGGTTGGGAGATCTGTAGTCCAATTTGGGATTAAGATAAAAAATTTATGAGCATATGGGCTTAATTAATCTGAAGTAGGGTTCTGTGGCCACTTTGGGCTCGGCCCATTTAGTAAAAATGTTAAACATTTAACAATGCTGAGCATTGGTTTGGGTTCTGACAGCCTTTTTGTCTTTTATTGAGTGCTGAGTACTTATCATAGCACTGGGACTTTATTGTTTAAAGAACAGTTTATGTTCTCTTAGCACTCACGTGAGGAGCACGTGGTGTGCTTGGCGCTGTGCGCCAGTTAATGACTCTGTTTAGGTAGCGCACACGTAAGGAGCATGTGGCGCACTTGGCGCTGAGCACCAGTTAATGAGCACAGAGCGCTTCTGTTAAACTAGCACACACATGAGGAGCACGTGGTGCGCTTGGCGCTAAGCGCCAGATCATGAGCGCAGAGCGCTTCTGTTTAGGTAGCGCACACATGAGGAGTACGTGGCGCGCTTGGCGCTATGCGCTAGACAATGAGCGTAAAGCACTTATTGTGAAATTTGGAGCGCTAAGGCTCTGCAACGCTGTGCGCTGGATTTGGAGCGCTGAGACTGTAAAACCCCGTTTCCATCAATGAAAATCTTTTTCTATATTTTCCTTTTCCTTTTCCTCGTATTTGTATAGGAAACTGGTTGCTAGAGTGTCGTATTTAAATCTTTCTAAACCCTTAAAAATCAAAACCCAAAGTTAAAAATCAAATATATAATTTCCCACAATTTAAACCAAGCCCAACTGAAAATTTAAAGCTAAATATATACTAAAACCCTTCCTCAGCCCAGCCTTTTGCAATGTCCTTTTACCAAAATTTATTTAAAACTAAATAAACCCAGCCCGTTCCCTCAACCTCAGCCCAAAGGAAATTCCTATTAAATTAAAACACAAAAACCTTTCCAAGCCCAGCACCCCAAACTCAGCCCAAACAAAGAAAATAATAAAAGCATTTAAATTAAAACCTCACCTTCCTTCGGCCCAGCCAAACACACCAAAACCCGACCCGCTCCTTTAACTCCCCTCCTTCTTCCCCCTCGTTACAAACTTCCCGCTCATTTCTCACGACCCACGACGCGCACGTTCCCCCACGTCGCCGCGCCGTTGCCCCACGCCCCGCGACCCCGGCCACGACTCCCTCAACCTCTTCTCGACCCCTTTCTCCTCTCTCCCTCACACTCTCGATCTCTCGTCCTCACTCCTCTCGTTCACCCAACCCACTGCTTCGAGTTCCTCATGCCGCTCGACCCTCACCGACGACGATGACTACCACCCCTCAAACTCCCTCCCTCGCTCTCTTCTCTCCAGAACTCACCCCATCATCGAGCCTCCCCTGCATCTTCAACCGCCGAACTCACCCCCTCGAACTCCCCTGCACACCCATTCGGCCACCCCTGCACCTCGATGCCGGCGAACCTCCACTAACCTGAACCAACTCGTCGACACCCCTACACCCTCATCAGCATCACGAGCACCTCCAAAACCTACAAACCCGAGCCCCACTACCCTCTCTCTCTCTCTCTCTTTCAAACCCTAAGCACCAAGCTCCGACACCCACTGTGCACATCGCCGGAGCAACGCTGCCGACCATCGTCGATCCCAGCACATCCCCGGAGATCCACAGAGCATCCCCTTCCGCTTCCAGCGAACACGAGCCACCCTCGGACAACTCCGACGACGAACCCGAACGCGAGCCGAGGCCGTGAATCCAAACCGCGCCGTTCGTCGCGCGTTCGTGCCGTTGCCGCTGCCGTGCATCGCTAAAACGTCTCCAGGTAAGTACCCTACTTGCTACATGCTAATTTATTTCAGTTACAAATCAAAACCGTATTAATTCCATGTTTACAATTCACGAAAACTTATATGACATAACTGTTCGATGCAAGATACAAATGAAAACCTTCATTTAATTTGATGGAACTCGATTGCATATTCTCGCCCGTGTGGTAATGAGCACTGTGTAGAAATTTTACTAGAAAATACGATTGTTAATGGCTTAAACGAACACCCCCAAATACACCCGTAAAAACTGGGAATTTCCCGCACCTGAAATTTGTTAAAATCACAATTAATTGTGTACATATTGAAATGATGCATTCGATGGCTCAAATCGAAGTCGACTCGACGGCCTGTAACCCTATGCAAGATCTTAATTGTTTCTGTACTGAAATTATGACGATAATTGGTTCGGAGAGCGGCTCTGGACTGCAGTCCAGAGCAACTCTGTTTATTGTTTTCTGCCCCGTAATGTTTACTACCTTGTTTCCTGAACTCGTATGTTGAGGAACCCTGCATTTTATTGAATATCAGTCTATTATATAAATAACGCAAGTGATTTCACCCCGTTATATCATCGTTTGTTATTTAAACTTCAATTTAAAAGATCAGGACGTCTAGCAGTCCCAAACAGAAACAGAATTGACGTACTAGTGTTGAACAGTGCATACTTTTGACGTACAGATGCTATTGAGAATCCATCTATTGCGTTGAAAACCCTATTGAAAACCCTAGATTTCATTAAGCTGTAGTGTCGCTAAATTCTGATCCCAACTGGGTGAAAATTGTGTCGCGAAACGGACGTTCAGTTCAGAAACTGAATTTCCTGCAGCGAACACTTAAATTGAAATGGCTGTAACTTGAATACCAGAAACCCGATTGTACTAAAACAAATTTCGATGAACTGCTGACAGAGTGTACTTGTTATTGTATTTGTATCATTTCGCTGAATTCTGAACATATGAATTACTATAATTTTTGTAAGTTTATGACGTGCATATTGGTTCATAATATACATGACTTGTTAACGGCATAACTACACATACCTTACCCAATTGCCATATACATAGTGTTAGTGCGCGTTATAATTCAGTGGACATTGCATTATCGTGCGTGAATGATATTGGTTTAGGAGTGTCAAGTACACCAATGGAAAGTGAATGATTCGTGATAGTGATTAATACAGTGAACAGTGACAAAACCGTGCTATTGGTGCATACTTGTACACGACTAAATCATAATCATAAATAGTGTAAACCTGGGGAAAAAGGGGAAATCGAAGTGGAAAGAGTATCGTATTTAGCGGGACTGTGTTTTAGAGGATGATCATTCGAGCAGTGATATATATATTAGGTAGGATCTAGCGATCCGGCTGACAGGGTTATGTCCCGGGCGTGTGGGCCGTTGTTTCGGGTATGTACGAGACTCCTGTTAGACATGATCCTCCTTTCCACTATATGATTTCAAACATGACTTAGAGACCGATAGGGACACAGATCATATTTTGCATCCTTTAGTGACATAGCGATTATCAACATTTTACTTTCACTGTTATTACCTTATTTACCTGTTTCACATCATTATTATAACATTGTTATTACGTCGCTCTGACGACCTGAGTATGCATGCTCAGACCTCGAGGAGGAACCAGCGCAGGAGTCGGATTTACCTTTCGAGCTGGCGGAGATCTAGTCTAGAGTACTTTTCTTCCTTCTGCTTTCCCTAAAGAGATCGTGTAATCGAACTTGGTTAGTAGCTCTTCTTGTTTATTTGTAAATGGTGAACAATGAACTTGATGTAATAATTTAGTGATGTATTTCCTTTAATGCTGTGCTTTGTTTACTGATTACCATGTAATGTTAGAAGCCGAAGTGTGACTACGGCGGGATTATTCCTTGACCGTAGGAGCATGGCTGGCCTAGTCATCCCTCGTTTTCTGTATTTTAAGAAGCGGGACGTGACAGAGACGCTTCTTTAATCTTAGAGCGCTAGGGCTCTGCAGCGCTGAGGCGCTTCTTTTAATTAAAGCGCTAAGGCTCTTTTTAGGCAGATTTGCGCTTTGAGAATTAAATTTTCTCATATAAGAGACTTTGTCTCATGGATCTAAGAACAAAGTTCTTATTTTGTAGGAGATATTTCAATCTCTTATGTTTTTGATGAAAGGCATTGCCTTTATGGATCTGTGATCCTAAGAGAATTGAATTATTCTCCCCCTTTTTATAATGAGATGTTATGATCTCTTTGTGAAAGACAATTTGTCTTAAAGATCTTTGATCTAGCATAAGAACTAAGTTCTTTTTCTGATGAGATTTTTATCTCTGTTTTTACCTTGAAGAAAAGTTCTTTTTCTGCTGAGAGCTTGCTCTTCTCTCTGAACTTTCTCAAAGTTTGGGGGGGGGGGTTCCTCTATATCAGACTTGAAGTCTTGGGTCCTTTATATAGTGAAGGCTGATTTGTTGAATCGGTTGAAGAGATCTTTTTCTCTAATTGATTTGGGGATTTCCCCACTGTTGGATCTTTGATCCTAGGACTTCTATTTTACAGAAGGCAATCTTCTTGTTTTTAACAAGATTGGAAAATCTTTTCCCATACAGAATTTATTCTGTATCTTGGTGATTTTTAATCACCATTGGATCATTGATCCAATGGTGCTCAGATTTACAGAGCACAATCTTTCTTTTTTGGAATGATTCTGAGGAGTTTTTCCTTAACGAAATTTTATTCTGTTAATTTTATGATTTATCATCTTCGTTGGATCTTTAATCCAACGGTGGAGAACATTTAGTTCTAGCGCTTAGCGCTCTTGTGCCTTGCACATGAGCGCTGCTTCAGAGCGCTGGCGCACTCGTGCTTTGCATGTGAGCGCTGCTACAGAGCGCTAGTGCACTTGGCGCTAACGCACTCGTGGTTTGCACGTGAGCGCTGCCTCAGAGCGTTGGCGCTCTTGGAGCGAGCGCTTTTATGAAGCGCTGCTTCATTTCAAATTTCAAAATTTGAACAGAGCTTTGCTCTGATTGGTGGAAACAGTCCCTGAAAAGGACACAAATCCTACCGCCCATGTGCAGCGGTTGCCAACACGAACGTATTTTCTAAAATGTTACCTCAAACTTAAAACACCATAATTTTATAAAATTATTAATTACAATAAAATACCCCAATCCATCCTAAAAAGATATAATTTCATTTAAATATCTTGACCTTTACTTAAAGGCTATTTTCAATAAAGATCATAACCCGTATAACGATATTTTTCAAAAGATTATCTAAAACTTTATTAAAAGAAAATTTTCAAATAAATACCCTAAACTTTTATTAAAAGGATATTTTCTCAGTAAAATACTATGTGTTTCAAATTGATAAATATTCCAAATATTATAGTTTTCTTATAAACAATAAATATCATTAGACGTTATCATCCTTTATTAACTAAGGATTCTATAAAATGATATGAAGCACCTTACAAACTTAAAAAGATAACAAGATAAAATGGATGGTTGTAGAAGGCCATATTAAATGAGATCAACTTTTTGATTACAAGTTTATGACGTACATGGCACATGATACGGTAAGGGTTAGAATGCGCGGACCTAGGTATGGAATACTTATATATGAGGATCCGTGCAGACAGGGCGAACAGTCCAATGTGTGGACAACTACTAACCCGATATTCGGGCGAATACTAACCCTAATTTGGGGGGTGAATGGTCCAATGTGTGGACGACTATTAACCCGATATTCGGGTGAATACTAACCCTACTTGAGGGCGAATGATCCAATATGTGGATGACATACAATGTGGAAATTCCATGCCTAGATGTATACGCACTAACTCTAATTCGTCAAAACCTTTACACCGAATAACGGGGATGGGTAGTTTGATTAGGCAAGGAGATGTGGAACTCGGATTCTCCTGCTACTCGATCATGATCCCGGAAAATGAAATGGTACATTTCACTTCCCCAGTTGTTGTTCTGTGGCCACAACGGAATAATCGCGAGTATTCGGACACTTGTTTAATAAACTAATGCGAACTTTTATCTTCACTTATACTTCATACCACATACCTTCATACAACATACACCTCATACAACATACTCATGTTCACATATACCTCTGTCAACATGTCATAATTTTATACATTTCATACCTTTACACACATTTACTTCATGTCGGCATGCATACATTATACTTTTATATACACCTGTTCGTTTCTGTACTCTTACTTCCTTATGAGGCAATCCTACCCGAGTATAACTCACTCACAGACTTTCCTTTTCCCTCTCTTTGGAATGTCCGTTAGATGAGAATGAGTTTTATGATGAGGATCAAGGTGCGGAGCCAACCAACGAAGATTATGCAGACTTGACGTCGGAAAATTAACTAGTTTTCTTTGTTGCCCACCTATTTAGGGCTTTGCTTCTTTTTGATGTAATTAAATTATTTAGTTTATTTTACTATTTCCCTTGGGATGTAATAAAGTTTGGTTAATGGAAATAAATGCCTTTCGCTTTTATTGTTTTATTTTAGTACACACCCTGCATATTATAGATATTCTTAAGCTTAACGTAACTGTATTGAATAGACCACCTTCAATACAGTTAAGTTGCGGACTATACCACGTCACCCTTCACCTTCTTTTGGGAAGTAGGGCCGTGACAGGTCCGCTGGCGCTCGGCGCCCACGCGTCCTTAGGACGCTCCTCACCCCGCTTTTTTCCTCACGCTCCACACTCAAAACACGTCCCCCGTTAGAAAAAATTTCTAACAGGGTGTTGCCCCACACCGCGCAAGGGGGCTGCTAGCCCCCTTGTCTCTCAGCCCGCTATCCGGGTTGTGGGACCCCCATAACTCTGTAAGGCCTCCGATATGTCCAAGTCACCTTCAAAACACAACTCATGCACGCTGCACATTGAGTTCGCATGACTCGTTTTACCCGTCAATCGGAGGTTCTCTCGCTCCAAAAGCGAGGGGTAATTAACGACAGTTTAGTCCGTGGTTGCTGGAGATTCGAATCCCCACAATTAATAAACCCCAGTCTATCCTAGACATAGGGGATCTGTATACACCTGATAAGCGACGCATATTCCCATCTTAATGGGGTGACAAAAAACACCCTATAGATTCTGGCACGTCTGGTGGGACTCTTTCTCTCCTCCCATATTTTGGGTTAGACGTTTATGTGAACTCAATCAACATATACATCGATTGCCTATAGCAAAATCATGCTTCTTTGTGCAGGTTAACAGTTTCTAATTGCAATCTTCGGACGTAATAAAATGTCTCCAAAGACAAGCTCAGCTCTCAACACAGCTCCCATCTCATACACGACGAAGATGGATGCCAGGACGATCCTCGCGGCCAGTCTCAAGTGACAGTGGGAGGAGCTGCTGCTACCATTTGGCTCTATTCTGTTCATGCCAGCTAATGCCATCCCTATTCCTTAAGCCCCGATGACAAATAAACCGACCTCAAAAGAGAAAAGGTCAAATGCTACGGTTGTAGAGGCACCTCAGCCCAATCATAAATCCGTTTCCGAACGACTCTCCGTTGCTCCAGCTGGGGGTAAGGCCATCAACACCAATAAAGCAATAAGGCATCTCGGGCAAGCTCCAGCGGTTGCCCTAACAACTGCTGAATTGGGCATTTTCTCTAAGCTCTCCGTCAATCGACCCACGATGGCCGCCTAGATAACGGATGGCCGCCAAGCCGTCAAAATCGAGAAGCTAAGACAGAAAAAGCTCAGATACAGAGCCAACAAAAGGGCTAGGGCTCTTACTAGGTGAACTTCATGAGGTTCCAGGAACAGGGTTACTCCTCAACAACAGCTGAATCAGCTGTAAAGCTCGCTAACTCTTTTGAACCGCTGAAGTTGGTTCAGAAGAATGCCATGACCGCAAGAGTCAAGAAAATTGCAATCCGGACAGCGCCATCTAAGGACCCAGCCAAGGCAACCGTCTTCAGTCGCCTGTCCTTTCCAGAAGAGGAAGGGCTACGGTGACGGTCCGAAAAATCAGCCGCCAAAGATAAAGAGATGGTCGGACATGTGGTCCACACTGTCTACATGGTGGGCACGCACAGTAAGAGCAAGGACAGGACTACCACATCTCAAATCCAATCTGGTGTGAATGTGGCTGCTAATTCCTAAGACCAGCCTTCTATGGAAGGTAATGAAAACCCTTCCAGTGAGGCTGATAAGCAGGGAGATCCCTCAGTTCATGAGGAGTCGGGCTCGGAAAGCGAAGAGGAGCCAATCTTCTGTCCTAAGACCGCAGAGCAGCAACTTCTCCAAGAACTCCAGAAGCAGCTCAGAAACAAATACAAGGAGATGGACAAGCTCTACTCAAAGATTGATGACTTAACAAACGTTGTCTTATAGCTCACGACCCAAGTTTCCTCTCAGCCGCCCAATCAAGCGCATGGCTCTGCTCATGAACAGGGAAACAGTGTCCCGAGGCAACCGGCGCCTATTCCTTCAAATCCAAAGATGGACGAGCTGCATGAAAGTTAGCCGCATCCTATCTTAAGAAATGTCTTAACTACCGATGACAGCAACCCGCTAACGCAAGATCAAATCATGGATTTGGTTTCTAAGAAAGTCAAAACATTGGTAACCGGAGCCGGAGCGCAAAAAGATATCAACAGTAGCGCGAGACCATATCCTGTTCGGTATGATCTGGTAGAGTTTCCTAATGGCCGTGTCATCCCCAAATTCAGAAGATTTGATGGGACGAGAAATGCGAATCAACACATCTCCCACTTTAAACCCTCATACGGGAATACTGGGGGCAATGATGAGCTTCTCCTCTGCCAGTTCGTTAATAGCTTAACCGATGTCTCTTTCGACCGGTACGCGAGCATACCGGATGGCCCCGTTACTATTTTCGTCCAAATAGAATCTCTGTTTCGACAAAAGTTCATGAGTGTCAGCGATAAGATTACCATTGCCGACCTCATAAGGATCAATTCAAAGAACAATGAAATCAGCACGGATTTTATAACCCGATAGCGCAATCTCTCCGTCAAATATGAGCCACCGTTGGAACAAGACCAATCCGTCAATCTCCTCATCGGAAATCTCGACACCTGGATGAATCCTTTTCTATGCACCACAGGTCTCATGACGTTCTAAGAGCTAACCAGGAAGGTTCAAATGTTAGAGCCCTCAAAGCAGGAATCCTCCTCGGATTCCCAAAATAACAATAAATCTTGGAGAAACCGAAAGGACGATAGTCGCAAAGATGGAAATTCTAACGATGCTAAATCTTTTAACACTTCGGCTGACCGAAATAGGTAAGGGACAAGCGGGCCCAATGTCAACCAACCTCGAAAGCCATTGTTGAGAGGGGAAGGAGAATCGCTTCTGAAAGAGAAGCTGGCTAGGGTCTATTCCTTCAGAAGGGACAAAGTCCATAAGATATTCAAGGACGCCCTAAGAAAAGGTCTACATTTGCCAAAATAAAATGACCGCAAGAAGCGAATATGACCGATGACCCCAAATATTGCCCCTATCACAGAGTGATAGGTCATGCCATTGAGGACTGCTTCGTCTTCAAATATTGGGTCGAAAAGCAATATAAGGCAGGAGATATAGAACTGTCTAAAGGCATGTTAGCAAACAATCAAGATGCGGCCATCAATTTCATACAAACGGAGACCAAAACCCTTCGGGAATTTGCTGCTATCAGTCGTCTGCCCTTCTTGGAAAGGAGCGGACCAAGGCAACAAGCCAAAAGCCAAACGAGCAACATTACCAATGAAGAGGTAGTAAACGGGTACAAAATCTATACGATCTATATGGTGGAGCCCAGAAAAACAAGTCCTCCTATGCCTCATACCCATGATAATGACGTAGCTGTTGAAACCTAATGTCGGCCCGGTCTAAATGATGAAGAGCCCGCTCAGGCCATTAAACCAAAAGAGCCCGTGGTTCTTGCAAAATCAAGATCTGGCGATAAGGATGACCCCGTTGTCATACCCGGAACTATAGAACACACATTATTCTAATATGTTCAAAAGAAGCTTCAGGACAGGGACGAGAAGTTGGCCAAGGTCCGTTCAAAAGTCGGCGAGTTAGAAAACATTGTGGCAGATCTCATGACCCAAGTCGTCTGACTGCAATGGCAGCAAAATCAAAACTTGGTTCATGAGCCAGAGATTGATATCCCGAAACAGCTAACTGATACCCCCTCCAGCCCAAAAGCGGAACACCTTTTCAAAAAATGGCCGCGATCATCCTCGAGTCCCGCCGATACATACACTGAACGGGGTAAGCGGACAGCAGGCGAACCAAAGACCGATCGGCCTCGAGGACTAGCATCAGGAAAGGCACCTACTCTAATGGAGAGAAAGAAGAAAGTATACTCCTTCAGGTGGGACGAAGTCCGCAAAATATTCAACGACACCTTGAACAACGATTTGCAACCGCCTATTCTAAAGAGGTCACATGAAATGAACATGACCGACAATCCCATATACTGCCCATATCATAGAATGATAATTCATACCATCGAAGACTTTTATGTCTTCAAAGATTGGTTGGAGAACCAATACAAGATTAGGAGAACCTCACAATCCTCGGATGTACCGGCAAGCCACAAAGTTACGGTTATCAACACAGCTCTGCCAAGATCAAAGTTCGGGTAGCTGGGATAAGCAAACACATATGATCTCCACGTCGTTAAACTGGGAACAGTCGACCACCACGTCGTTAAACTGGAAGTGTAAATTTTTTTTGTGTAAATAAAAAAAAGAGCCGAAATGAAGGGGCAACTCACAATAAAAATCAGCGAGTAAAATAAAAAATAAAAGTGAAAATAAATAGCCGAAATGATGGGGCAACTCGCAATAAAAATTAGCGAGTAAAAAAAATGAAAATAAAGTCGAAATGATGGAGCAATTGCTAAAAAAATGTATATAAATAAGTATTTCAACCCTCTCCAAAGGCGAATGATGAGTCGCTCCTAAAACCATATTTCAGTGTTAGCGATGCAGATGCTGACAAAATTTCAAATCCTTGAATATCCCAACGGCGAATGATGAGTCGCTCCTGATACCATATTCTAGTGCAGCGATGCAGATACCAACCAAATCCCAAACCCCCAAATTCTCAAACGGCGAATGATAAGTCGCTCCTGGTACCATTCCAATGTTAGCGATGCAGACGCTAACAAAATTCTAAATTCCCCAAATTCTCCTAGCCCTATGGCCAGTCCCCAAATTGACCACCGTATACAATCCATGAGCTCAAATAATTCTCATCACACCCATGTCTCACCACAATCACCAGTTCCGCGGCCGATCTCCGTCCTTGGAATTATGCTCCATTTAGGAAGACCCATTCATGTGTCCTCACGATGTATGAGGAGAACAAAGCTTACGAGATCCTCTCGACTTGTAAGAAAACACCTTTGTGGGATCCTAACGACTCATAAGGGAAAAACACAATTTGTAACGACTCTGAAATCACTGTACAGAAATTTTCTTGTTATTGTACAGAAAAGAGTATTACAGCCTGTGTAAGAGTTAAAAGTTATTTTTATTAAATAAAAGTAAGAAACAATTTGTAGTTCACTGGTAAAGCCTTTATACTGCTGTGACATAGCCCGTGCGTTCGATTCCCATCAGACTCAATTATTTTTAGATTTTTTCTTTTTAATTTTTGAAAGCCCAAAAGTTGCACGTGCAATACACGTAGAAACGAAAAGTTTCAGAAAAATCAAACATGCGCAAAATGGAATAAACACAGATATACCCGTGTGGCACGAATCTCGAGGCAATGCCTCAAGATCCGACCGCCCAAACCCATGATTGGGCCGGCACCGATGGTCAAGATGAGCCCAAATGGCTCCATGCTTTGCACACACACCTCTTCGACTCCCCTTAACCCCCCTGCATTGTTTGATTTTCCTGCAATCAAACAGAGACTCTTCAATTCACCATTTAACACCTTTTTAATACTTTTTAATCCAAAATTTTAATTCCCAAACTCTAATTCTTCACTATAAATACCACCCCATACCCTAGCTCCCCTATATTCTGAAAATTTCTAGCAAAATCACCTCAAAAGTTCTTAAGTGCAAGTGGAGTTAGCAACCAAACTCTTTCCATCGAAGATCAAAGCCGTTCTGGAGTTCCCGCTATGCCACGAAGCCCCCTCCCTTCTTCCTTACTCTCTTCTCGATATTACCAAGCCATAAGTCCCTCTCATTTATTCTTCTTTTCATCTCAATTCATCTCCTAAACATATATCGGTAAAGTGGAGTTACTTCCGATACATTTCTTTTTAAACTTAGAACTCCCTTTTCCTTTATACATAAGTCAAACTAATTTTACCACCCTACTTGTAACTTTAATTACAATCTTTTAGCTCCGAGTTTAATCAAAATTTTTATGTGAAACAAACATAAACGAATTTTTTCATTAAAATACCTGGAACTTTAGTATAAACCTCTTTTCGATAATTGTTTAAACAATACCTTTAGGAAAATTTCACGGGGTAACGACTTACCCCACACGCACACTTTGGTTTCATAGCACGATATATATATATATATATATATATATATATATATAGTTGGTTCAAAGAATAGCTTTTACATTAAAATATCACATCTTTTCAAAAAACGGGTTTTTTAGAGTGGTATTTTGTAATCCTTGGCAAATACGCCTCTATAACTCTCGTTAGGGGATCCGCTAATGGATGGTGTGGATTATCGCACATACTTGGGATAGTAGAGCGAGATGCAGAACTCCTCACGGAGTATTCGATCTTGAAAGGAAATAAATAGGGTTTTTAAGAAACGCGACTTTTCTAAACAAAACTAAATTTTTCAAAATTATATAAAAATTATAAATTCATATTTTCAATATACTATGAAACTATATTTTCTAAAATGAAAGATTAAAATGTTAATAAAATACCATCAAGTTATCAAAAAGGGCTAGTTTTCAATAAAATACCATAAACTTTTAAAAGCTAGGTATTTATTAGTATAATACCCCAATAATTAAAATACATGCTCATGAAAACCCTAAATATTATAAATCACCCTCGAAGTTTATTTTTTAAACTATATTAAAATAATTTTTATAAAACCCCCTCGAGATATGCAAAACAATATTTTAAGGACTCTAGTTTAATATAGGCTTATGCGGGATCAAATCTCTTGAGCCCCAGGGAGCCGGAGAAAGTGAGTACTTGCCTATTCAGGTTAGACAACTTAACGGAGTTATCAATGGCAATTGTCTTGGAAAAAGACACAAATACTGCTGTCCATGTGCAGCAGTCGCCGATTACTCCCGAATCTAAGAAAGTCAAGAGTTAAATCCGTTCACAAGTGTCTGACTCAATCTGAGTCCAAACTCAAACTAAAATCCAAAATCAAACTCTAACTTGAATACTTGATCATGAACTTGAATACTCGAATTAAAATATCAAACTCAAACTTGTATACTTGACTCGACTTGACTGAACCATGCTTGTAACGTGATATGAACTTGACATGAATGCTTGAACACATGATTACATCCTGAACATGAACCCGAACATTTTAGATCCATGGATTCGGCCAAGACCTATAATCTTAATCTATACAAAACAATACGCGAAGATAAAGGAGTAGATTGGTACGGAACATATATCGTGACACGAGAGGTCACTTTAAAAGACACTTATATGAATTTATGTGTCGTTGTCCCATGGGTTATGACGGGGACTTGTACTACATGTTACCATGGTCCACGGGGTAAGATATGCTCCTCTTGTATACATGAATACCTTCTTTATCAAACCATAAATAACCACGTTAGTACAATTATCAAATACCTCTGAATAATCATATACAACTTTACGTGTCCGCTGTTCTTTTGGTTTTCTATTCACATTACATACTATCTTCTCTTACTTCTTTTGGAATTTACCGAGCGTTGGTTCGCTGACGACATTCCTTTCTGTTTCTTTCTTTGGAATGTTCGTCAGGAGGACCGGACTCTGAGGAGATAGAGCCCAACTCGGAGGACTTGGACCAGCTTTTTGCTCAGCCAGACTACTGGCTCTTTCCTGCCCGCACTTACTTTTTGTATGCCATTATTTAGGCATTTGCTTTTATTATTGTATCTTTTATTTTAGACAGTTGTATATAAAGTTGAATGTAAATAAAGTTGTTGTTTCATTTTATTACTTTTGTCATTCTTGTTCATTGTTATATTGCTTAATTACGCTTAACATATTTATTTTCATAATAAATACGTTACGGGCTTGCCACGTCACCGTTTCCGTCTACTGGGAAGCGGGGCGTGACAGGTTTTGTTGGTGGACCATGCAGGTCAGTTCTGCATGAAATCTTAAGCAATATATCATAAGCATTATAAGAATCAGCAACTATACATTCCTTGCATTTCAAGTTCCTTGAATCTATCCTAACATTTTCTTTTCTATCAAGGTGATGGATTCTCCCAACAACACCAGTACCAATTTCAATGGCAACACACCACCACCTACTTTATCACCTCCCCCTACCGTTGCTGCTCCAATGTAATACCCAATTCCTTTTAAATAATCTCCGTATTTTTAAAACAAAAATTTCTAAAATTTTATTAACTTGAATATTTCTATTTCCAAAACTCAAAACCCTACCCCATTTTCTATTTATTATTCCCATTTAAATCCCATCTTACTTCCTATATTTTTCTAATTCTCAAAACCGACCCAAACTTTAACAATCACACCCTAACCTTTTATTTTCCTAACTTTAAATCTACCCCACTCAGCCCAGCCCCAACCTGAGCCCACGAACCTATTTCCTTAGCCATACTCGACCCAAACCCCGTCCCTACCCGACCCGACCTGAACGCCCACGTCCTCCTCCTCTTCTTCTCCTTCCCTCTCTTCCCACTTCTTTTCCCACCTCCCTCGCGCTACCCACGACCCGCTCCAACCCTCGACCCGCTCCACCACGCGACCACGTTATCGCCAACGCCTCCCCCTCTTCTCGCAACTGCTCCCAACGACCCTCACCTCCCCACGACTTCTTTCTCGACTCCGGCTCCCCCTTCCCTCGCGCTCCCCCGAGATCCTCGCTACCGTCCTTGATCCCCTCGCCTTGCTCGCCCCCCTTCCTCTCTCTTCATCACTCTCTACGTCCCTTTCTCTACCTCCCCCCTCGAAGACCCGAGAACCCACTCCCCTTCACTGCCTCCTCTCCTCTGCTGCGAACCCACGTCCCCGACGAGCACCCATCAACCCCGCCGCCGGAACTCCAACCCCATCTTCACCCTCACACCGTCACCACCACCTTCTCCTCTTCTCTCCTCTCTTCCTCTCTAAAACCCGAGCAACCTTGCAACCCATCACCCGAGCTTCCCTTGCACACCACAACCTACCGCCTCACCCATTCTCGTCACCGTCCCCATCTCCCCACTTCACCTGCATGCCCTCGTCACTGTCGACCAACCATTGAGCAACCCCTGTTGAGCCCGTCGCCACCTCCATCTCCGAGCCCGAGCACCAACCCACACCCGAGCGACCCATCATTGACCACCTCGATACCCACAACTATTGCAACCCTCGCCTCTGCCCTCACCGCCGATCACTTCGCTGGAGCTCGACCCCTGCAACCCCTTCGCCCCACACCCACTCCTTTCCCAACCACCTCCTCCTTCTTGCAGTGGATCCGAGCTCCCAATTCTAGCCCAAGCTGCGCCAGCGCCTCCAGCGCCTCGTCCCTGCGTCGTCAGCTATCGTCGAACTCCGGGTCGTCAAGCCTCGTCTCCATCATCGGGGCCAAGCTCACGCCATGCCGAAGCCACGACACAAGCTCGAGCCAGAGCCAAGACGAGGCTCGCTGTCGCTGCTGCTGCTGTTGTTACTTGTGTCGTTGTCATTGCATCGTGATCGTGTTGTTGCTTTCGTCATCGTCATCGCGGTCGCGTCTCCAATCATCTTGAGGCAAGTTAAATACTTGCTACATGCTATCGTATATTCTTTTCGGTTGCGAATTCAAATGTTAATATAAGTGCTCGATACAAATCATAATCTAAAAACCCTCTTAAAATGACGGAACTTAAGCATAACAGATTACCCTAGCGATAACGAATGCTGTGTTAAGAGTTGGCTCAAAAATGCGGACCCTAACGCCGTGAAATGTCATCCCCATTTAGATCCGTCGAATCTGAAACCTTCTGTACCTGAAATTTGTGAAAATCATAGTAAATTGGTTACACACCGGAATGTGGTGTTCGAGGGCTCTTATCGAAGACGACTCGGCAAACTAGAACCAAATATAAATTATAATCTGTTTCTATTCAAAACGGTGACGGAAACTATTCGGGAGTGCGGCTCTGGACTGCAGTCCAGAGCAGCACTGCATGTAGACACTTGGAATGAAATACTTTTACATCTCTGTGTGGAAACGGTATTATGCGGAACCCTATACCGTAGTGAATATAAATATGTTATCTAATCATTGAAAGTGTTTTCATTCGTTTTTATCATTGTTTGCTATTTTAATCACATTTTAAACCACCAGTACATATTGCTGTCCCAAGCAGGGACAGAGCGTATATCCCGATATTAAACAATACATAACTCCCATCACACAGCGGATATTGTCAATCCGTATGATGGTTTGGAAACTTGACTGATAAACCTAAATATGATCTAACTGTATCATCACCTAATTATGCTCCCAACTTATACTAAAACGTGTTACGAAACGGACTTCCAGTTCAGAAACTGGATTTCCAGCAGTGAACACTTAAAAGTAAATGACCATAACTCGCAAACCTGAAACCTGATTGACTCGAAACCAATTTTTTTGTAGATATAATTTAGTATGCTGTTTATTCTTTTTATATTGTTTTGCCAAATTATGCACATGATATTTTATATGATTTTTCTAGTCCAACCGACACCGGTTGCTCATATATATTCGGTAGCGTATTTACTATATCTTCATCATGTGCATGATTGTCATACCTCTGTAGATAGTGTTCATTTTGCATCAATAACCTAGTGACCGTATTACATTACCAAGTGATAAATATTAGTGATTGGATTGTGGCAAGTACGTTAGTGTAAAAGCGTGAATGAACAAGTGAAGTGAAGCGTACTTGTACACAATCAGCGGAACCAAATAGTTATTTCATTGTCGACGCCTATGGGATATATATAAGTGTAACTATAACTGGAATGGGACGGTTATGGAAACACTTATATTAGTGTCATAGGTAAGACATCGAGTACTGTCCATTTATCTTGGATACCAGTCGAGACATGCTTGTTGTAGACCATGTCTCCAGTTTTCGCGTAGACTTGTCATGGAGCGACTAATATTTGGGTTCATGGTCGGTGTTTGATGTAGACCGCGGGTGTGGCGTAGTTTGAGTATGAGTTTGATCAACGGAATCTCGGGAGTCCCATTGCCAGCATATACAGCGATTTTGGGAGTCGTATGGATGGTATTACTGATTAGCGAGCGTGATTCGGGCCAGTGTTCCCTTGCCCCTGGGGCCTACCCTTGGGTTGGGGATACTCCTGCGGTGGTTGACGCTCACATTTGGACTGACGATAGGTTTAGTGACTTGGACAGTGAGACTTAGAGACTGATAGGTTTAGTGACAAGGGCATGCATCGATTACCGATTCGATATACTTGCTTTATTGTTTGCCTGTACCGGTTACTTCATGCTCATGTCATCACTCCATGTTTACTGTTTCATGTTCATCATCATTGCACATGTTTACATATGTATTTATATATATTGCTATTGTGTCGCTCTGACGACTTGAGTATGCATGCTCAGAGTGAGAAGTGGACTAAGCTCAGATCAGGATCTGTCGTACCTCGAGAATATTGTGGACATCTAGATCAACAACGCCAGCTTATCTTTCCCTTGATCTCCATTTGGTTAGTGTCTGGTGGAAAGATGAGGAAAGCCGTCTCACACAACCCATAAAGTGGAAGACGTTTTGCGATTTATTCGATGCAAAGTTCTTTCCCGAGACTGCCCATTTTTAGATGGAACAACTGTTCATCCACATACAACAAGACTCTATGTGGGTAAAATCAGTAGATGAATATGATGCCGAATTCATCATGCTTAGCAGGTAAAGAATTCGTATCAAATTTTGTTCCGTAAGACACATCATTATCCTGACATCATCATCTTATCAGGTTCGCGACACACTTGATCCCGACCGAAGAGATTCAGGCTAGACGATTCCAATAGGGCTTAGACCCGGAGATTCAGGCGGCATTAGCCACAGGTGCCCTGAAGGCAGCACATTATTACGAAGCTATGGTCAAGAAGAAGGGTAAGCCCCAAACAGCCGGAATCAAACGCCCTGCTACACAGATGCCAGGAGGAGCCTCTTCTAGGACGACTTTTGAACCCAGGAGGCCAGGAGGATCATTTAACTGGTCCAGTCCAGATTTCTGTTTCTACTGCAAGAGAACTAGATACTTGGCGAAGGACTGCAGGCGTGCAAATGGCCTGTGTTTAATTTGTGGCGCATCTACTCACGCTATAGGAGCATGCCCATATCATATTAACACAGCACCAGCACCCAGACCCGCAATCACAGCCCCGCAGAGGCCAGCCATTCAGGATCCTGTACTTCGCCTAGCTCTTCCTGCACCAGCTCCACGTGGACCACCTGCACAGCCTCATCGTCAATTCCACCAGGCAGAGAGAAACGTGCCTCAATGGCAGAGGAATGTGCCTCCGGCGAGGAGGAATGTACCGAGACGACAGGCTTTTACAATAACGGTCGAGGATGCCGAAACCACAGGACAAGTCATCACTGGTAAAATCCCCCATCCTTTTAATCTTTCAATCCTTGTGTATCGTTATACTTTTTCTATATCTAAACACAACTTGACCCAACTTAGGTACTATACTAGTAGCCACTCTTCCTGCACTCGCACTTTTCGACACTGGAGCTGTAAATACCCAATTTCCATATATAAATTTTTTCCGTATTTTTCCAGATTTTATTCCAATTTTTTTTCATTTATATATATATATTTATATTAAATTTTAATTATTCCTAATCTAACCCAACATCCTCAACCCGACCCGAGCTCACTATACTCGACCCGACCCAAACCCCTCACCCACTCCTCTTCTTCTCCCTCGTTCTCCTTTCTTTCCCGCCCACTTTTCCCCAACGACTCCTACTTCTTGTGCTCTCCGCGACGATCGCGTCCATGTCAACAAGACCTGCGCCCGTCACCAACAAACTCACCGTGATCCCCTCCACCAAATCCCCTTGACTCTAACGGCTCCCCCTCCCTCGTCCATGCCGCGGGACCCGCTCCCTCACATCCTCACCTCACCCACGACGACGACCGAACCCCTTTCCCTTCCTTTCCATTTCGCTCATCCCCCTCGTTATCATCCTCTCCTTTCCCTCTGCAACCCCATCTTCTCTTTCTACACCCACTGCCAACACTTGAACTCGCCGCAGCCACCCACCAACCCCTACACCTCGCCGATGAGCCCCGACCACCTCACCATCGTCGACCCCCATCACTTCCACCATCAACCCATCCTCATCACCTCCTATCCTCCACCGCCGACTCCCCACCAGGCGACCACCGACACCCTCGGGCTCCCAAGCTAACCCCTGTTCCTCCTCCTGCACCGAGCACGACCCCGACAACCAACACCCGCAAGACCCAACTCCAGCACCACCCTCTACATACCGAGCTTCCTCGCACTCGAGTCGATCGCCTCTGCTACACCATTGTCGGAGCCACCCCCTCCTCGCCTCCACGACGTCGAGCCCAATCCCTAACGCCAACTCCAAGCTCTTAGCCCCTGAGCTGCCTGAGATCACCGCCGGCAGACCTTCTGCACCCAACGCCTCCGTGTCACAGCACCCGTGCCACCACTGCAGGCCACTGCCATGCCGTCGCCGACGAGCCCGGCCATACTCGAGATCGTCACTGTCGTCATGACCGTTGCCACCGCCATCGTCGCCGTCACAGTGCCACTGCCGTCTCTAGGCAAGAGAAAACCTTTCTCTTATTGTTCATGCTACCTTAATACCTAGGCTCGATACACATGTTAGATTATTTTGTTATATAGTAGTGTAGATATATGTTTTTCAGCCGATTACCAAACGCTACTCTAATATTTGGTACGAACTGTAATCTAAAACATATCTCGTTGTGGTGGAACCTGTGATAGTTAGGCCCCTTTATTGATTACGAATACCGCATAGGAATTTGGGTACAAAATACTGTGTTTCAATCATGTAAAGTTACCCCAAAAAGGCGACACAAGATCTGAACCTTACCGCGCATGCTAACTTGTTAAAATCTTTATAAACTAAATACGGTTTGGAACGTAACGTTCTACAGCTCATGTCGAAGCCGACTTGATAAACTACAACTACACATAGTTTGTTTCTCGACAATTTTAGATCACTGTAACAATACGTGGTTTCGAACACGGCACTGGACTGCAGTCCGGGGCAGCGTTTCGATTTGGATACCAGACTTTGAACACCTGTGCACCACCGCTTTAGACTGAAAAAGCGTGGAGCCCCATATGAATACATAGATAATTTAATTATCTAACACCTGAATCCAGTCCCTTGACGTTTCACCATCGTTTGATATTTAATTTGCATTTTAGCGTACCGATGTGTTCTGCAGTTTCTGCAGTGACCTCTCTTACACAGATACACTAAAAAGGACATAACTTCTAATAAAGGAATGTTATTGATAATCCGTTTGATACGTTGGAAAGATAACAGATAGAACTAGATTTTATTCAACTGGGGAAACACCTGAATCTGAAATAATCACTGGTAAAACGCACGTGAAGTTGGGTTTCCAGTTCTGAAATTGGAAACCCAGCAATCGATCGCTACCTTAAAATGGTGATATTTCCCTAACCGGAATTCCATTTGACATGAAATTAATTTTACTGCTTAGATGATCAAGTTTTATTTGTATGCCTTTTATATTATTTTGGTCGATTCTGTGCGTGTGATTTATCGTAAATTTTGCAAGTTATATGGCATTGGTCGTCACAAAATAGTGAATATCCGTTCAGTGCATTTCTGTCTATTTTCATGTTTGCTTTATACCCGCTACATAGTGATCATTCACATTGAGACCTAGCGACTGTTTTGCATCGTCGATAAATTAGTGTTAGTGATTGGGTTGTGGCAAATATGACAATGATATTGATAAGTGGAAAAGTGATTGAAAGTGACAGCGATACGTATTTGTTCACAACCTATCTAATACCTGAATGCATACTATAACCTGTGGAATAGGGAAATTAAGGTGGAATTGAACTCGTATTTAGCGAGGTACAGTGATTTAGATGATGATCATTCGCTATTAGTGATATATATACATACATACATTAGGTCGTGGGTCTAGCGGCACGGCTGACAGGGTTATGTTCCGGGCATAGCGGACCGTAGTCTCGGGCATGCACGGGACCCTTGTTAAACACGAGCATCATTTCCACCATTTGATTTTATTGACTTAGTGACCGATAAGTAGTGATATGCACATTGTCTAGTTTATTGACATGATACCTATATTGCACTATTCATATTCAGTTGATGTTTATTATACTCATGTTCTGCATTTTGTTGTACTTCTCATATTTAATAATATTGCATACCCATCATATATATATTTATTGCTATATGTGTCGCCTTGACGACCTGAGTGTGCATGCTCAGAGGACGAAGTGGATCCAGCCCAGGAGCAGGACCTGCCATTCGAGATCGTGGAGATCTAGACTGCTTCATCAATGCCATCTCTTTTGCTTTCAGCACTTTGTATTTCGGTGTATAGATTTATTTTGCAAAATAAGTGTATTTCGAACTCTTTTTATTGCAATGTAATAAAGTTGTGAACAGTGATTTTCCTTTACTCTAGTACTGTTTACTGACGACCATGTAATGCTAGAAGACGAAGTGTGACTACGGCGGGATTATTCCCTGACTGTAGGAGCATGGCTGGCCTAGTCATCCATCGTATTTCGTATTTTGGGATGCGGAGCGTAACATGGTTTTTTTGGTATCAGAGCCAAGGTTTTTGGATGAAATTATAGTCCCGTCGAGGGATCTCTAGATTGAGTTACGTCCTTGACGTATGTCTTATTACATTTCTTTTTCCTTTTCTAATCCTCGTTGAATCATTGTGTAGCCTTGTTTGAATCTAATTTCTTTTGATCTTTTCAGAGATATGGACTCCTCGGGCAACTCCTCTGGTGCCGGTTCTCACGATCGTACCGAGAAGATCCTTAGCATACTGATGACCCTGGCCCAAGCTTAAGAGAGGAAGACCAATCTCCTGGCCGAGGGATTGAAGGCAGTACAGGAGACCGCAATTACCGTCCTGGAGAGATCTATGGTTGTTCCCGCCACCCCCGAGGGCACCCTCGTACCAACTGCCCAGGCTAGGGTTGGTACGGTTTCGGACTTCAGGAGGGTTCATCCAGCGGTGTTCACGGGATCAGCAAGTCCACTTGAGGCCGAGCAATGGCTCATCAACGTAGAGAACCTCCTGACAGCCACTCGAGTTTCTGACGATGATAGAGTGAATGTAGTGAAGATCCAGCTGGAAGACGAGGCCCGCACGTGGTGGTCCGTGGAGGAAAGTCGGCTCGAGAAACCTATTGGATGTGACACGTTCTCCGCATGCTTCCTAGATCACTATTTCCCAGCCACTGCCATGGTCGAAATGGAGGAGAAATTCATCATGTTAAAGCAGAATGGACGCTCAGTGGATGTTTACGCCGCAGAGTTTACGCTTCGCACCATACATGGTAGCCATACAAGCCGCCAGGGCTAGACGGTTCCAAAAAGGGCTCGATATTGAACTGCAACAACTTATCGTGTCTCTCGATCTACCAACCTTTGCCCAAGTATTGAACGCTGGCCGAGTACAGGAAAGATTGGCAGAGGAGGCCAAGGGCCAACGATCGATAGACAAGAGACCCCACGTGGTTCCATCACGGCCTGCCATCTCCCTCCGTAGAGCGATCCCAGTTCACAGGCTGGGTGTTACGCAGATGAAGCGCACTTTCTCACCTCAGCAACCACGGCGGAGGGCCCTATTTTGCGATTATTGCCAGAGATCAGGACACCTGCAGAGAGATTGTCGCAGAGCTAAGGGGCAGTGTCTGATTTGCGGATCCAATGAGCACAGGGTCAGCGGGTGTCCTCATAGATCTGAGCTACAGGAAGGGTTCGAGCAACAACAACCGTTGTATGACACTTCAGCTCAGAGGGGTCCACCTCGGGTATCCCAGCAGCGACCTTTCGATCAATGGCAGACTGGTACAGGTCGGAATCAGGGACGGGCTTTCACCCTGTCCGCCGAGCAGGTAGAAGCTTCTGGAGAAGTGGTTACAGGTACCATCCTTGTTTGTTATGTACTAGCTAGAGTTCTTTTTGATTCGGATGCATCGTATTGTTTCATTTCTACGTGGTTTGTTGACACACACTCTATACCTCATGAGCTGTCGACCAAGGGTTGGGAGATACATACGGGTAACGGTGTTATTGTCTCCAACCAAGAGTGTAGATTATGTCCGGTGGTAGTATGCGGTAGTGAATTCTATGCGAATTTCCTTCTAATCGGGACATGCAGCTATGACCCAATTCTCGGGATAGATCGGATGATCACATTCCATACGATCATCGATTGTCGAGCTAGGGAAGTGACTTTCCGCATTCCTAATCATCCTGAGTTTGTTTTCGAAGGCGGAAGCGAGTCCTTGGAGCCAGCCAAGTTTAGAGTCAAGCTGAAAGCGTTGGCGACTATGGAGATTGATGAGAGTCTAGCCCCAGAGATTGTTCGAGATTTTCTTGACGTATTCCCTGAAGATTTACCAGGTTTACCACCTCCCCACGTCATGGGATTCTCTATTGACCTGATTCTAGGAACGATGCCAGTTTCCAAAGCTCCTTATAGGATGGCGCCGGTTGAATTGGCAGAACTAAAGAAGCATATAGAAGATCTGTTGAACAAGAGATTTATCCATCCAAGTGTTTCCCCTTGGGGTGCTCCGTGTTACTGGTGAAGAAGAAAGATGGTTCCTTGCTCATGTGCATCGACTACCGGGAGTTGAACCGAGTGACCGTGAAGAACAAGTATCCCATTCCCCACACCGACGACTTGTTTGACCAGCTTGGTGGTGCTCGAGTATTCTCCAAATTAGACCTTCGGTCAGGATACCTCCAAATCTGGGTCAAGGCAGAGGACATATGAAAGACGGCTTTTCGAACCCGATATGGCCACCATGAGTTTCTTGTGATGTCGTTCGGTGTTACCAATGCACTGACCATATTTATGGATCTGATGAACATGGTTTTCTCCAAGTACTTGGATCGGTTTGTCGTCGTATTCATCTATGACATTCTAGTCTATTCCAGAAGTCAAGAGGAGCACGCCGAGCATCTATGAATTGTATGGCAGGTTCTGCGGGAGGAGAAGCTCTATGCAAAGCTAAGCAAGTGCGAGTTTTGGCTCGACAAGGTGCAATTTCTGGGGCATGTAATTTTGAGTGACGGCATTTCTGTGGATCCGATGAAGATCAAATCTATCAAGGACTGGCCGACACCCAAATCAGTTGCTGAAATAAGAAGCTTCTTGGGATTGGCTGGGTACTATCGGCGGTTTGTCCAAGAATTCGCCAGAGTAGCGGAACCCTTGACAAAGCTCACATGGAAGGAGATGCCGTATGTTTGGTCAGAGGAATGCACCCAGGCGTTCGAGCTGTTGAAACTGAAGTTGACCACGGCCCCAATCCTGACTGTGCCAGACAGCTCAGGTGGCTTGGTTGTTCACAGTGATGCGTCGGGAAAAGTGTAACAACCCTAAACTTTCTATACAAAATTTCCCCCCAAAAATACAGAAAGGGGTATTTGAGCCTGAGCACAATTTATAAGTTTGATTTGCTTGTAAACAGCAAAAATGAGCTTATAGCTCATTGGTAAGACCTTGCACTGCTGAACCAAAGCACCAGAGTTCAAATCCCATTAGCCACATTATTTTTTTAAATTAGTTTTCTTTCAAATTTTTAGAAGCCCAAGAGTCTACACGTGCATAACTCGTAAAAATCAAAAGTCACATATAAATAAACGAGCCCAGGAGGTAGACCAATCGACAAAGGACACATGGCAACAAGACCCGGCCTGACTAGGCCTAACTCGGCCGGCGACTCGGCCGAATCGGCCGGTGCCGCTGGCCAAGTCATCACAAAATCCAAGTTGGTCTTCTTAACTTCTGTGCCTTTTGGTCTTTTTATAACTTCTGAATGGTTTAAATCCCCTGCACATTAACAGAGCCTTTTTAAAACCTCATTAATTTATTTTTAATACAATTTTCAATACATCTTTTCGTCTACCCTAACCCTAAAATTCTCCTATAAATACCCACACTCTTTTCCGCCTTCTCACTCCAAATCTCTGTCCAAAACTCTCAAGAAAATTCTAAGTTCAATAGTGTGCAAGTGGAGTTAGCGAAGGGCGAAGCTTCGGCGAACTTCCGACGACGACCCTGGGAGCTCCCAGTGACGAACGACGCACCGGCACCTCCTAACCCTCCCTTTTCCTCTTCTCTAATCAAAAAACCCATAAGTCCCTCCTCTTTCTTCTTTTCTAATCTAAAAACTTGTATTTCTAAAACCCGACGGAAGCGGAGTTAAACCGACTTCCGATTCGGTTTTTCTTTAAAAGTTCCACTTTTCTTTAAAAAAAAATACTACCAAACTCTCACAACATGACTATTAATCATTAACAAAATATATTGAACAAGTTCCATTTCAAAAGAATGCATATTATAATTTTTATCTCAATTTTACAGAAAAATACCATATAGTTTAGCTTCGACATAAAAACATCATTACCCTTGCTATATCTTTAGATAGTTCACGAGATAATGACCTACCTCCTCACAACACGCATCTATATCATAGCACAATATATTTTGGGAACCTAGAATACGGAAATATGATTTTTACAAATAAATACCATAAACTACAAAACCTTTTTCTATAAGATGCGTATTTTTAACAAATCTTTGTAATGTGCCGCTACAACCTATTTCGGGGAACCCATTCGGGATGGTGTGGATTATCGCACATCCTCGGGCTTAGTAATGCAAGATGCAGATCTCCGCAAGGAGCATATGGTCTCGAAAGATTTAAAAAATAAAAATATCTTAAGAAAATGAGATTTCTAAAAAAATAATAAATTAAAATTATTATATATATATATATATATATATATATATATGTATGTATGTATGTATGTATCATCAAAATATCTAATTTTTTGATATAATATAAATATTCCAACTTTTCTAAATCAAAAGAATCACTTTACATGAAAACAGCATGCAATTCCATACAAGTTCAATTTTACAATTAAATACCATATATTATGAAATTAGGTTTTATTCGCTAGAAATGTCACATAAATAAAATCTACATCTATGAAAACTCTAAAGACGATAATTAAATACTTGAGGTGTATTTTGAAAATTATACAAAATTATTTTTACATAAAACCCCCTCAAGTTGTATAAATTACAATAAGGACCCTAGTAAATATAGGTTTAAGCGGGACCAGTCTTTTGAGCCTCAGGGAGCCGTAGATATGGGTGCTTGCCTATTTAAGATAGACAACTTAACAAACTGTGTTATCAACACGGTAATCGTCTTTGAAAAAGACACAAATCCTGCCGTCCATGTGCAGCGGTTACCGATAACACCAAAATATAATTCAGGATTCAATTTCTTTTCTAATTGTCTGACTCAGACTGAGTCTCAATTTATAAAATCTGACTTGAATGGGATTCAAGTATAAAACTACATTACAATATGAATTTATACAACAACAACAACTGAGCCTTTTATCCCAAGCATATGGGGTAGGCTACATGAACCAACATGAGAATCACGCCGGGTCCAGCACATGAATCCTCCGCCTCCACTCACTCCTATCAAACAATATACTTTCATTGAGTCCTTTGGCAACCATCGTTTCGTATCACCTCCATCCATGTTTTCATCGGTCTTCCTTTTGCCCTTTTGCCATTGCCCATATCGAGAGTATCTATTCGTCGAACCGGTGCTTCCATAGGTCTGCGTCGCACATAACCAAACCATCTTAGCTGTTTTTCCCACATCTTCTCCTCCATAGGTGCTACACAAACTTTTGCACGAATATCCTCATTTCGTACCTTATTTTTTCTAGTGTTACCGCACATCCAATGAAGTATGCGCATCTCCGCTACGTGCATCTTCTGTGTATGATGCTTCTTAGGAGCCCAGCATTCTGTACCATATAATAAGGCAGGCCGAAAAGCGCTCCGATAAAACTTCCCTTTCAATTTTAACGGAAAGTTACGATCACACAAAATCCCTATTACACTCCTCCATTTAAACCAACCAGCTTGGATCCTTTGATTAACATCACTATCGATCTCCCCATTCTTTTGGATAATGGAACCTAGATATCTAAACTGGTCGCTCGATGATATCTCTTGCCCTTCCAATGTTATAGCAATATGGTTTTGACTTCTCTGGTTACTAAATTTGCAATGCATATATGCTGTCTTGGACCTGCTCAATCTGAATCCCCGAGATTCCAATGTTTGCCTCCATAATTCCAATTTGGCATTAACCCCTGCTTTCGTCTCATTTACTAGAACAATATCATCAGCGAATAGCATACACCAAGGTACCTCATCTTGGATAGTTATAGTAAGCTCATCCATCACGATGGTAAACTGGAATGGACTTAATACAGATCCTTGATGTAAACTGATTGTAATTGGAAAATCATTCGTTAAGCTGCCGCAAGTTCTGACATTTGCCACTACTCCATCGTACATATCCTTGATTATCTCAATGTACTTGATGGGGACCCCCTTCTTCATCATTGTCCCCCATAATACCTCTCTAGTTATCTTGTCGTATGCTTTTTCTAAATCAATAAATATCATATGCAAATCTCTTCTCCTCTCTCGAAAACGCTCGACAAGTTGACGAAGTAAATGAATAGCCTCTGGCATCGATCGTCCAAGCATGAACCCAAACTGGTTCTCTGTTATCTTAATATCCTTCCTTAGCCTGTGTTCAATCACTCTCTCCCAAAGTTTCATGGTGTGACACATAAGTTTTATTCCACAGTAGTTTGAGAAACTTTGAATGTCACCCTTGTTCTTGTAGATAGGTACAAGGATACTTTTCCTCCATTCATTTGGCATCTTTTTTGTCTGCCAAATCTTATTAAACAGATCTGTCAGCCATTTAATGCATATTTCTCCTAAGCATCCCCAAATCTTGATAGGAATCCCGTCAGGACCAACCGCTTTTCTTAAACTAATTCTGTTCAAAGGTTCTTTAACCTCAGGTAGTCATATTTTACGCATGAAATCACGGTTTATATCTTGAGATTGAATGACAAGTCCATTCAAATTCTTAGTAAAGCTCTCATTTAACAATTTGTCAAAATAATCTCTCCATCTTTCCTTGATATCCTCATCTCGAACTAAAACTTCCTGATTTTCATTTTTGACACACTTCACCGCACATAAGTCTTTAGTCTTCCTTTTCCGCATCCGAGCAATCCGATATATATCATTTTCAGCCTCTTTAGTGTCTAATTTCTCGTACACCTCCTTGTAGACCTTAGATTTAGCTTCCCGAATAGCTTTCTTAACTTCCTTTTTAGCCATTTTATACTTCTCAAATCTCTCCACATCTCTACTTTTCTTCAAATGTTTATAAGAATCCCTTTTAATTTTAATAGCAGCCTTTACTTCTTCATTCCACCATGATGTGTCCTTAGATGGTGGAGCACCACCTCTCGACTCACCAAGTAGATCTCTAGCTACCTTCTTGATGCAACTAGTCATTTTGTTCCATATTCTGTCTGAATTATCTTCCGACTGCTAATCCGCTTCTTGGACTTCACGATCTATAAAAGTCTTTTAGTTATCTTCTTTCAATCGCCACCATTTAATTCTAGGCTCTACTTTACGTCTAATCTTCCTAGGTCCTTTTCTAAATCGAAAATGTAGAACTAAAAGTCTATGTTGAGTGGTTACACTCTCACCTGGCACTACCTTACAGTCGATACAACAACCTCTATCTATTCTTCTCGTCAGAAAAAAGTCTATTTGAATAGCACTTGATCCGCTCTTAAAAGTGATAAGGTGGGACTCCCTTTTCCTAAACCAGGTGTTTGCTAAGATCAAATCATAAGATAAGGCAAAATCTTGAATCGAGTCACCTACTTCATTGTTTTGTCCAAAACCAAAACCTCTATGGATAGTATCAAACCCACTACGACCAGTACCTACATGTCCATTAAGATCACCACCAATAAATAACTTCTCTCCACTAGGTATACTTTGCACCATCTCGTCTAAATCCTCCCAGAATAGACGCTTACTAGCGTCATCAAGACCTATCTGTGGTGCATAAGCACTAATAAGATTAAGGATCTCTCCACCTAGAATAAGCTTAACCAGTAAAATTCTATCACTTTTTCTCCTAATCTCAACTACATCCTCAAGCATCCGTCTATCTATGATTATGCCTACCCTATTACGATTTTTATCTTCACCCGTATACCAAAGCTTATAACCCCAAGGCTCTATGACTCTACTCTTTTCACCTACCCACTTAGTTTCTTACAAACACATAATACGAACTCTCCTCCTAATCATCACCTCCACTAATTCTATTAGTCTACCCGTAAGGGAACCTAAGTTCCAGGAAGCTAGACGGATCCTATGAAACCCTTTCTTATTTGTCACTACACCCGGGGTCCGATGTAGCGCGCCGTTTCTGGATGACGACCCTTGCTTATTTGTCACTACACCCGGGGTCCGATGTAGCGCGCCGTTTCTGGGCGATGGCCTTTACTTATTTTTCACTACACCCGGGGTCCGATGTAGCGCGCCACTTCTGGACGACGACCTAGAAACCCTTGCATACTTAACACTACACCCGGGATCCGATGTAGCACGTCGCTGAGTAGCGGATGCCCCAACGATATTCTTATTATGGTTCATGTCATAGAATGTGATAAAGTTTTACGTTGGCTGTCACAAACCTACCACAACCCTCACCCTTTCTCATCCGGACTTAGGACCGGCAACGGTGGGTTTTACAATATGAATCTATGAATCCATATAATCAATCTGACTTGAATGAGATTCAAGTATATATAACAATTCAATATGAATCCATATATTCAATCTGTTCAATCTATAAAATCTACATAACTTGACTGAACCGAACCATGGATATATTCCATTTACATGATTATCCAGTACCTCCATTTCCATTTATAGGATATTATGGTTTCGGCAAGTCATCCGTCTGTACAATCTATAATACAATACAATACAATACAATACCATCAGTACAATCATTACTATCAATAAAATAAATATACTGGGTGTTGGGGTAGTTCATGCATGAATCCAACAAAATCTCAAGAATCCCCCTAGATCATGAATCCATATCTACTAACACAAGCAAGCTATCATGAGGGCCCGTGTTTCCTTGCTCCTGGATTACAGTCTGTTGAGTTTGGAATACTTCAACACTAGGTTGAAGTCCCGTTACTAACATTTGATTCGAGCCCGTGGTTCCCTACCCCTGGATTACAGGCTGCTGGGTTCGAAAACACTCTTGAGATTGGTTGAGATTAACCCTTGAACTTACGTTAACAACAGCGTTAACAATAAATTCAACATTATAACAATATAATACAATTTTAAAAACTACACACACTCTCTCTCTTCCTATTCTACTTCTTCCTTATCTTTGGGACTTACCGAGTGATTGTTCGCTGACGACATTCCTTCTCTTTCTTTTTTGTAATGTTGTCAGGTGGATCGGACCTTCAGGAGATCGAGCCCACCAGCGAGGATTTGGACCAGCTAGCTTTCGACCCGGAGCTCTAGATACTTGTACATTTTATTTCAGTACTTTCCATTTCTGTTATGCCACTGTTTAGGCATTGCTTTCCATTCCATGTATTTACTTTCAGATGCATTGTACAAAAGAATGTTAATAAATAAAGTTGTTGTTCATTACATTTGTCTCTTGTGTATATTTCTTTATATTGCTTAGTTACGCTTAGCGTATTTACTCCTGAGTAAATACGTAGCGGCCAGTCACGCTCTCTGCCCGTACACCGGGAAGCGGGGCGTGACAGGTTTTATTGGTGGCCCATGCAGGTCAGAGCTGTATGGATCCCTACCATGCAGTTCAGTTCTGTGTGGACAACCTATGCAATAAAACATAAGAACCAGCAATTGAAAACATTCTTTACAATTCGCATTCCTTGAATCTCATCATTTCATATACTTTGAATTTATCCTAACCCTATTTTTTCATTCAAGGTTATGGATTCCCCAAACAACACCAGCACCAATGTCAACAACACTCCCCCACCACTACCGATTACACCTGCCGTCGCTACTCCGATCAATGAGCAGACGGTATTGCTTGAGGCAATCCGCAGCCTCCTGGAAGGACAGCAGCAGCAGCCTGCTGCTCTTTTGAACCGTCCAGAAGCGGAAGCACCCGGAGTGAAGCAATTTCGGGCACTGCACCCCAAGAACTTTTCGGACAAAAAGAGCCCTCTGAAAGTGGAGGAATGGGCTCAGAGTATCGAGGACGACCTGGCAGCAGCACAAGTGCTAGAGGTAGCTTGGGTCCGAGTTGCGAAGCTGCAATTTACGGACAATGCACGGGTCTGGTGGAAGGCGGAAGAAAACCGTCTTGACCAACCTATCGAATGGAAGACTTTCCGTGACATGTTCGATGCAAAGTACTTCCCTGAGACTGCCCGCTTTGATATGGAACAGCAGTTCATACATCTGCAACAAGGTTCAATGTTGACCAAATCAGTAGATGAGTATGATACTGAGTTTACCATAGTCAGTCGGTAAGATATGTCTCAATAATTTGATTTTTTCAATATATCACATACTACACAGCTAACACAAGATCGTAACAAGTTTGCGGCCCATCTCATATCAACTGCTGAGATCAGAACTAGAAGATTTCAGAAAGGTTGGACCCGAAAATCCAAGCTGCATTAGCTACAGGGTATTTCCCAACCCATGATATGGCTTTGAAAGCTGCACGAAGATATGAGGCAGTGGTGAAGAAGATGGGCAGACCTCAATCTGTCGGAGTGAAGCACCCTGCCAACCAGATGGCAGGAGGAGCCTCATCAGGACCACCATTTGTACCAAGGAGACCGAAAGTACTAATCAATAGGCCTAGCCCAGCCTTATGTACCTACTGTAAGAGAGATGGACATCTAATGAAAGATTGCCGACGAGCAAACGGTCTTTGCCTGATATGTGGATCATCCTCACATACCATAGGAACTTGCCCACACAACCGAACTAATCCTAATTCCACAGCTAGACCAGCTATCCAAGCTCCACCTACTCGGTTAGCTCTTCCTGCACCACCTCCATGTGGATCACCTTTACCTCGACAACCATCGATGTACCAGCATGCACGAAGAAATATGCCGAGACACCAGGCTTACACTTTGGCGGCCGTAGAAGCTGAGACGGTTGGCCAGGGTAACCCTGGTAATTCTCTTCAACCTTTTCAAACTTTTGCATCACTTTGTAATTATTCATACACTATCAAGTACTTCTATCACCAAACTTTCCTTGAATCTGTTACACTTTCCTTTTACAAATTTCGAGGACGAAATTTTTATAAGGTGGGTAGAATGTAACAACCATAAACTTTCTGTACAAATTTTTTTTCCAAAAATATAGAAAGGGGTATTTGAGCCTGAGCATAAGTTATAAGTTTAATTTGCTTGTAAACTGTAAGAAGGAGCTTGTAGCTCATTGGTAAGTCTTTGCACTGCTGAACTAAAGCACCAGAGTTCAAATCCTATCAGCCATATTATTTTTTTAATTAGTTTTCTTTTAAAATTTTAGAAGCCCAAGAGCCTACATGTGCATAACTCGTAAAAACCAAAAGTCGCATATAAAACAAACGAGCACAGGAGGTAGACCAATCGACAGAGGACATATGGCAACAAGACCTGGCCTGACTCGGCCTAACTCGGCCGGCGACTCGGCCGAATCGGCCGACGCCGCCGGCCGAGTCATCACAAAATCCGAGTTGGTCTTCTTGACTTCTGTGCCTTTTGGTCTTCTTATAACTTCTGTATGGTTTAAATCCCCTGCACATTAACAGAGCCTTTTTAAAACCTTAATCTATTTTTAATACAATTTTCAATACATCTTTTCATCTACCTTAACCATAAAATTCTCCTATAAATACCCACACTCTTTTCCACCTCACTCCAAATCTCTGTCCAAAACTCTCAAGAAAATTCTAAGTTCAATAGTGTGCAAGTGGAGTTAGCGAAAGGCGAAACTCCGACAAACTTCCAACGACGACCCTAGGAGCTCCCGGCGACGAAACGATGCACCGGCACCTCATACCCCTCCCTTTTCCTCTTCTCTAATCAAAAAACCCGTAAGTCCCTCCTCTCTCTTCTTTTTTCTAATCTAAAAACTTGTATTTCTAAAACCCGACGGAAGCGGAGTTAATCCGACTTCCGATTCGGTTTTTCTTTAAAAGTTCCACTTTTCTTAAAAACAACACTACCAAACTCTCACAACATGACTATTAATCACTAACAAAACATATTGAATAAGTTCCATTTCAAAAGAATGCATATTATAATTTTTATCGCAATTTTACAGAAAAATACCATATAATTTAGCTTCGACATAAAAACATCATTACCCTTGCTATACCTTTAGATAGTTCATGAGGTAATGACCTACCTCTTCACAACACACATCTCTATCATAGCACTATATCTTTTGGGAACCTAGAATACGGAAATACGATTTTTACAAATAAATACCATAAACTACAAAACCTATTTCTATAAGATGCGTATTTTTAACAAATCTTTGCAATGTGCTGCTACAACCCATTTCGGAAAACCCGTTCGGGATGGTGCGGATTATCGCATATTCTCAGGCTTAGTAGTGCGAGATGCAGACCTCCGCAAGGAGCATACGGTCTCGAAAGATTTAAAAAATACAAATATCTTAAGAAAATGAGATTTCTAGAAAAATAATAAATTAAAATTATTTTATATAAACATATATATACATGTATCATCAAAATATCTAATTTTTTGATATAATATAAATATTCCAAGTTTTCTAAATCAAAAGAATCACTTTACATAAAAACACCATGCAATTCCATACAAGTTCAATTTTACAATTAAATAATATATTATGAAATTAGGTTTTATTCACTAGAAATGTCACATATATAAAATCTACATCTATGAAAACTCTAAAGACGATAATTAAATACTTGAGGTATATTTTGAAAATTATACAAAATTATTTTTACATAAAGCCCCCTCAAATTGTATAAATTACAATAAGGGCCCTAGTAAATATAGGTTTAAGCGGGACCAGTCTCTTGAGCCTCAGGAAGCCAGAGATATGGGTATTTGCCTATTTAAGATAGACAACTTAACAAACGGTGTTATCAACACGGTAATCGTCTTTGAAAAATACACAAATCCTGCCGTCCATGTGGAGCGGTTACCGATAACACCAAAACATAATTCATGATTCAATTTCTTTTCTAATTGTCTGACTCAGACTGAGTCTCAATTTATACATTCTGACTTGAATGGGATTCTAGTATAAAACTACATTACAATATGAATCTATGAATCTATATAATCAATCTGACTTGAATGAGATTCAAGTATATATAACAATTCAATATGAATCCATATATTCAATCTGTTCAATCTATACAATCTACATAACTTGACTGAACCGAACCATGGATATATTCCATTTACATGATTATCCAGTACCTCCATTTCCATTTATACGATATCATGGTTTTGGCAAGTCATCCGTCTATACAATCTATAATACAAGACAAAACAATACAATACTATCAGTACAATCATTACTATCAATAAAATAAATACACGAGGTGTTGGGGTAGTTCATGCGTGAATCTAAAAAAATCTCAAGAGTCCCCCTAAATCATGAATCCATATCTACTAACACAAGCAAGCTATCATGAGAGCCCGCGTTTCCTTACTTCTGGATTACAGCCTGTTGAGTTTGGAATACTTCAACACTAGGTTGAAATCCCATTACTAACATTTGATTCGGGCCCGTGGTTCCCTACCCCAGGATTACAGCCTGCTGGGTTCGAGAACACTCTTGAGATTGGTTGACATTCACCCTTGAACTTACGTTAACAACAGCGTTAACACTAAATTCAACATCATAACAATATAATACAAGTTTAAAAGCTACGCTCTCTCTCTGCCTATTCTACTTCTCCCTTATCTTTGGTACTTACCGAGCGATTGTTCGCTGACGACATTCCTTCTCTTTCTTCTTTGGAATGTTATCAGGTGGAACGGACCTTCTGGAGATCGAGCCCACCAGCGAGGATTTAGACCAGCTAGCTTTCGACCCGGAGCTCTAGATACTTATACATTTCAATTCAGTACTTTCCATTTCTGTTATGCCACTGTTTAGGAATTGCTTTCCATTCCATGTATTTACTTTCAGATGCATTGTACAAAAGAATGTTAATAAATAAAGTTGTTGTTCATTACATTTGTCTCATGTGTATATTTCTTTATATTGCTTAGTTACGCTTAGCGTATTTACTCCTAAGTAAATAGGTAGCGGCTAGTCGCGCCCTCTGTCCGTACACCGGGAAGCAGGACGTAATAGGTTTTGTTAGTGGCCCATGCAGGTCAGAGCTGTATGGAACTTGTTCTCCGCCGAAAGACGCTAGACGGAACCGCGTAGGTTCGTCTTGCCTGAATTTGGGGGCTGATACTATTTGGATTTATCCTTCTACCTCTCCGAAAATTCTAAGTTGATTTATGGCACCGTGTATCGGAGGTTTAGACGGATACGGCCGTTGTAACAGATTTCGTCAGATTCCCCCTCATTTGAGGGTTTTTTGACTGTGGGGACGCTCTTCCCTGCAGGCGCAAGCCCCTGCAGTTAATTACGCTACCGTATTGTGGTAACAACTTTCTCCTTCTCCAGATGGTCACTTCATGTCGTGTGTGTTTGTTTTATTTTTGGTTGCCCGTGGATTGTATACGGAGACTAATTTATGTTGTCGCCCGTAGGGCGTGGATTAGTCCAAATCCGTATTTTCTTAGATTTGGGTTTTGGGTTGGGTTTAAGAATCGTTAATCTCATTTGAGACTAAGATCAACTTAAACGTTTGTTAAGGATACGTTAGTCTAATTTTAGACTAAAATCAACTTAACCATTTGTTAAGGATACGTTAGTCTAATTTTAGACTAAGATCTACTTAACAGGATCATTTAGATCAAACAAAAGAGCATTTGGGCTCTATTGTTTTAGTTTAGGGACTTTGCGGTCTAGTTTAAAGACATCATAGTCTGTAAAGTTTAAGGACATCATAGTCCATGAGTTTAAGGACCCCACAGTCCATGGAATGTCTGGTTGTCGGGACCCGTCACCTCTTTTAAGACGTTGAAGGATTACAACGACAAATATCATATGAGTGAAGAGATGTACCCTTGAACCAATATTGGTTGAGAGATCTGTAGTCCAATTTAAGATTAAGATCAAAGATTTATGAGCATATGAGCTCAATTAATCTGAATTAGAGATCTGTGGCCAACTTGGGCTCGGCCCATTCATTTTAAATGTTAGACATTTAATTAGGCTCAGTCCTTTTTCATTTAACAATGCTGAGCATTGGTCCTGACAACTTTTTGTCTTTTATTGAATGCTGAGCACTCATTATGGCTATGGGCTTTATCATTTAAAGAACAATTTATGTTCTCTCAGCGCACACGTGAGGAGCACGTGGCGCGCTTGGCGCTGAGCACCAGATTTAGAGCGCTAAGGCTCTTCCTGTGAGATAGCGCACACGTGAAGTGCACGTGGCACGCTTGGCACTGATCGCCAATAAATGAGCACAGAGCGCTTTTTGTGAAATAGCACACACGTGAGGAGCACGTTGCGTGCTTGGCGCTGTGTGCCAGTCAATGAGCGCATATCGCTTCTTGTGAAATAGCGCACACGTGAGGAGCACGTAGCGCGCTTGGCGCTGTGCGCCAGACTTTGGAGCGCGAGGTGCTTCTTTAAACTTGGAGAGCTAAGGTTTTGCAGCGTTGTGCGCTAGATTTGGAGTGCTAGGGTGCTTCTTTAAACTTGGAGCGCTAAGTCTCTGCAGCGCTATGCGCTAGATTTGGAGCGCTGGGGCGCTCCTTTTAATTGGAGCGCTAAGGCTCTTTTTAGGCAGTTTTGCTCTCTGAGAATTAAATTCTCTTATAAGATACTTTGTCTGATGGATCTGAGAACAAAGTTCTTATTTTATAGGATATGTTTCAATCTCTTATATTTTTGGTGAAAGGCTTTGCCTTTATGGATCTGTGAACCTAAGAGAATTGAATTATTCTCCCCCCTTTTTATAATGAGATATTATGATCTCTTTTGTGAAAGATAATTTGTCTTAAAGATCTATGATCTAGCATAAGAACTAAGTTCTTCTTCTGATGAGATGTTTTATATCTCTCTGTTTTTTACCTTGAAGAAAAGTTCTTCTTCTCAGACCTTGCTCTTTTCTTTGAAATTTCTCAAAGCTTGGGGGGGGGGGTCCTCTCTATGAGACTTGAAGTCTTGGGGTCCTTATATAGGGCGAGCTGATTTGTTGAATTAGTTGAAGAAATCTTTTTTCTAATTGATTTGGGAACGTTTCCCACCGTTGGATCTTTGATCCTAGGGCTTCTGTTTTACAGAAGGCAATATTCTTGTTTTTAACAGGATTGGGAAAATATTTTCCTATACAGAACTTATTATGTATCTTGGTGATTTTTAATCACCATTGGATCATTGATCCAACAGTGCTCTGATTTACAGAGCACAATCTTTCCTGTTTGGAAAGATTCTAAGTAGTATTTCCTTAACAGAATTTTATTATGATTTTTGATGATTTATCATCTTCATTGGATCTTTGATCCAACGGTGGAGAACATTTAGTTCTGGCGCTCGGCGCTCTCGTGCTTTGCACGTGAGCGCTGCTTCAGAGTCTTTGACTCTTTAGCGCTGGCGCTCAGCGCTCTCGTGCTTTGCACGTGAGGCGCTGCCTCGGAGTCTTTGACTCATGGTGCTGGCGCTCAGCGCTCTCGTGCTTTGCACGTGAGGCGCTGCCTCGGAATCTTTGACTCATGGCGCTGGCGCTCAACGCTCTCGTGCTTTGCACGTGATGAGCTGCCTCAGAGTCTTTGACTCTTAGCGCTTGGCACTTGATTGATCGTCTTTTGCGTACGTGTATTTTAAAATCAAAATTAAGAATATACCGCAATCAATAAGGGTGTTGCTTGGTAGCTAGCCGGTTGAGTACGGGTCGATCCACAGGGAGAAGGATTCCTTTTCTTTATGTTTTAACGAGTTAAGTCTAAAAAATTGGTGGTTTTGTATTAAGATCTAAGAATGAGATAAAAGTTGATAAAAAGCTTGCTAGGATTAGGATCAGGTTAGTTCGAGATAGGGATCTTCTCGCTTCTATCAATACCTTAGTTATGAATAAAGGTGTTAGGATAATCGGCAATAACGGGGATTAGCACGACTGGGAAGAAACTAAGTTTCTTCCTTTTGGTCCTTGTCCGTCCGTTCTTGGCTCTTAGCCCTAACCTCCAGTTAATTCAATCACACCCGGTCTAACTAGGGAATCACCGCTATCACGTAGGATAGAGTGCCGTAGTGAGCGGTGTGTGGTTGATTTAAAAAAGAGTCCTTTTAATAAAATTATATGGACAAAGAAAGGAGTGAGAGAGATTTCCATCTCTCAAACCTTCCCTATCCTAACCCTAACAAGTGAGGGATTACTCACTCATTAGGAAGTTAACAATGAAATTCATTTTTTTATAATTTTTATCTTAGAAAACTAAATTGCAGATATTAAAAGAACTGATAAAAATTGCAAGAATTAAATTCAGATAATAAAAGAATGCGAGATAAAAATAAAAACTCTTACTTTATTGATGACCTCAAGAACGCATTACAATTGAATTTAGATCTAGAAAAAAGGCAAAAAGAGGCATCCTAAGAAAGGCACCCTAGAAGAGGCACCCTTTATTTGGCTTTGAGCCCTTCTATTTATAGATGGGAAAAACCTAGGTTTAAATTCTGATCCATACATGAAATTACAAAACAACCCCAAAGACCGAGTCAAAGTACCGATACCCCACCGACACGTGCATATTATGGCCGTGGAACCGCGACAGAAAGGCCTGTTTGGCCGCAGTTCCACGGCCATTTGGTGGGTTCTTGGGCCCATCTCTTTAGGGTTGCTTCATGTTGCTATTTCCTTCTGTTTTCTTCACTTGGTTCCTTAGAATCTTTTCTACTTTCTTCCAGATTTCCACAGTGCAGAATGTTGTGAACTTTTTGCCGTGAAGTTCTGAATCTTGTGCTACCCTTGTACTTTGTGCATTGAACTATTCGCTGCTCTTCGTTTGTTCCTTAAACTGGCAGGCGGCATCATACAGATTCATCTATTTGTTAGTCGTAGTCTCACGTTTGTAGCGTCTTTTCATGAATTTCACTGTATTGTTCTAAGAACCTGTAACCTGCAACTATTTAGGAGACATGGATCAAAAGCACCTATTTATTCATAATATGATTAAGAATGGGGAATATAATAATGCAAAATTCTGATATGAACAAATACACCCAAACTTATCTTTTGCTCATCCCGAGCAAAGCTATTTTTATTCTCGAAAAATCCTAACCTCACTTTCGCAGGGAATCGCGATTGCACTGAGCTCGTGCAACAAGCCGTTAAACCTCTAGGTGTTCCTAGTAGGAGGAGTGTTGTCTCCTGAGGGTTTTCAGCGGATACTACCCACTAAATCCGATCAATTTGGCCTGTTTAATTTTCATTCTTCAATTCAGTATTCTAGTAAGAAATTCTATTATCTTCAACTTAGAAATCATCAACCCGTATTTTTCACACTCACTTATCATTTAACTTAAGATCGTATATGTTCTGCAAATTTATTCAGTTTTCAGCATCTTTTGAATTTTCCTTCTAAAGTTCCGTCTCAACTTAGGAATTTTTATCATTTCTACTGAAGGTATAAGCCCTATCTTTCGTTCCTATCTCTCATCCAAACCCCAATCATATACCCCTACGTGTGTGTAATTTTTACCCTTACACTTGGAAATTCAGTTCAAGCTATCATACTCTTGTCCATCATCCAAAGTACTTTTAGTTGGTGAATTTTAGACGAAATTGCTCACATATCCTTCATGGAACCGTTAATACTTCTTGAGGTACTAAACGACCGATTACAAAATGTGCTAGCGCATTTAGGCATTATTCCTCGTCTTGCAATACCTAAGGCTTAGCAGTGACTTCCAAACCAGTTAGTTAAAGGCACTAGGTGATAAAGGTCCCTCGCTATATTTTTTATTTATGCAGCCTTAAGTAATTACAAAACCAGTGTTCATTTTTTTTATTTTATCTCTTTATTCACACTTGTACTTTTATTTTATTTTCCTTCATACCAAGGATTTTAGACAAGAGCATTTCAAGGTATCCTCTACTATCCCAAGTTTCAAGGTGCGTGTATGCGCGAGTTGTAGGGTATATATTTTCAGAATTTAGACTTAAGTTTCGGAATTATTTTTCAGACTTACACTTCAAATAAAAATTCAATACTCTTCCTTTATTTTAACTTAGCCCAAGAACTGAACTCAAAATTTGCCTATTTCTAAATAAACTACAAGGACATATATTTTCTATAATTAAACTTTAAGAAAGGTTATTTTTAGGGTTTTTAATTTACTAAGTTTAGGATCTAGTTTTTCCTAACTAGTCAACCGTCATGTTGAACTTAAGTCAAATATGACCAAAATTGAACTTTTCAATTTTTATAATTTCAATTTTTTTAAATTTTTATGGGTTTTAAAATAAGTATGCAAATGCAAAAATATACACATGAATGCGAAGGAAGAAAGCTTACCGAGCACACCTCCAAAGTTAAACTTGACAGTGCCCTTACTGTCAGGCAACACCAAGAGGGTCAAAATTGCCGGCACTCCCCTGTTTTTTTTTTAATTTTAATTTTTATTATTAAAAGAAAAAGAAAACAAAATATATATACACAAAAAGATTCCACCCAAACTTAAGTGAAACATTGTTTCTACTGTTGCCATTTTTTAAATCTCATAAACTTGTAAGCTTGGGAGGAAAAATTTATTAACGGGGACATGAAATATAATCGTGAAAATCTCCCCTAAACTTATTTTTGGCTCACCACTTTGAGTTAGAAAAAATTATTTTCGAGAGCCAAATTATACCCCCCAAACTTGAGTTAAACAATGTTAATTTTAAAGAGGGGGTTCAAAGTTATTGGTCAATACCAAGCTTTGCAAAGACCAAAACTCAACACCAACCATTTGAAGAATTTATCAATGTAACGTATAGGTCGGTGGAAGAACATGTTATACAGAGCCAAGAAGAAGTGGGGAAGAGATAAGCGGTGGTATGGAAAGGGTTTGCGTGAGCGTGAATGTGAGGAGATAAGAGGTGACGATAAATAAAAACGAGAATGTGAATGATCAGAAATGAGTGGAATATTGGCATTCTCGTATTTTATAAGAAGAAAGGGTGGTGGTTCAACTTCTATAGGTGGAGGTTGATTAATCATAAAATCCTTGTTGTTTAGAATGCAAGTTCGTCAGCGAAAAGTTCTTCAAAACTCTCATCGATGTAATTGAACATTTTACTGTCAGTAAGTTTTGTGCCAGAATTTATCATACTTGATTTGTCAAAAATTATGGAGGTAGGAGACTCGAAAAACTCATCTACCCCATTTTCAAAAGTATCCAAATCAAGTTGGCTTTCTGGAATGATCAAACTTGAATTATCGGATTGTGATTCATCAACACTCACTGAAATTATAGGAAGAATAGAAGAACCTGAGAAAGTGAGAGAAAGAAGTTGAATACGAACTTGAGGGTGGAGTGTTCCCCTCCGAATGGCGGCCAAGACAGGGACGTCTTGCCTGAGATTCGGGGCAGATGCTAATAGGTGCTATCCGTCTATCTCTCCGAAGATGCCAAGTTGATTTATGGCACCGTGTATCGAAGGTTTAAACGGATGCGTCCGATGTAGCAGACTTTGTCAGATTCCCCCTCACTTGAGGGGTTTTTAATTGTGGGGACGCTCTTCCCTGCAGGCGCAAGCCCCTGCAGTTAATTACGCTACCGCATTGCGGTAACAACTTTCTCCTTCTCCAGCTCGTCACTTCGTGTCGTGGGTGTTTGTTTTGTGTTTGGTTGCCCATGGATTGTATACGGAGACTTATTTATATCGTCGCCCGTAGGACGTGGATTAGTCCAAATCCGTGTTTACTTAGATTTGGGTTTGGGGGTTTTGGTTTGAGGATACATTAGCCGTATTGGAGGCTAAGATCAACTCAAACGTTTGTTAAAGATATGTTAGTCTGATTTGAGACTAAGATCAACTTAACGGGATCGTTTAGATCCGACAAAAGAGCAATTGGCTCTATTGTTCCAGTTTAGGGACATAGGGGTCCATTACATGTATGGCCGTCGAGACCCATCACCTCTCTGACGACGTTGAAGGATTACAACGACAGGTGTCAGAGGAGTTCAGAGATGTACCCTTAAACCAAAGTTGGTTGGGAGACCTGTAGTCCAATTTGGGACTAAAGTCTGTTTGAAGGTTTAAGGATACGTTAGCCGTATTTGAGGCTAAGATCAACTTAAACGGTTGTTAAGGATACGTTAGTCCAGTTTGGGACTAAGATCGACTTAACGGGATCGTTTAGATCCGACAAAAGAGTATTTGGGGGCTCTATTGCTCCAGTTTAGGGACGTAGTGGTCCATTGCCAGTTTAGGGACATGGTGGTCCAATGCCAGTTTAGGGACATAGTGGTCCATGTTCCAGTTTAGGGACATAGTGGTCCATAGGTAATTTAAGGACGCATAAGTCCGTGGGTTTAAGGACCCCACAGTCCGTATTTTAGTTTAAGGACGCATAAGTCTGTGGGTTTAAGGACCCCACAGTCCGTCTTGATGTGTGGTCGTCGGGACCCGTCACCTCTCTGAAGATGTTGAAGGATTACAACGACAAATATCAGAGGAGTTCAGAGATGTACCCTTGAACCAATGAGTTGGTTGAAAGAGCAGATGTGCTCAGTTCAAGATGATTTGAGGACTTATGGCCAGTTTGAGCTAAGTCCGATTATGTTTGAAATATTGGCCCTCTGTTGGTCCATTGAAGGAGGGGCTTTGCCTCTAGAAACTTAGCCAATTGGGCTAAAACTAGTGTTAAACACTAAAGACCAACAGTATTGAACATTGGGAATAAGATTAGCAAGTTAGTGTTAAACACTAAAAGATAATCAGTGTTAAACACTGGGAACAGAGTTTTCAAATTAGTGTTAAACACTAAGCGAATCAGTGTTAAACACTGCAAATAGAGTTTTCCAAACTAGTGTTAAACACTAAGAAAATCAGTGTTAAACACTGAGGACAAAGTCTTCAGATTAGTGTTAAATACTAAGGAGAGAGGGGTCACGTGTGGACACGTGAGAGCGCCCTGATTCTCCTTATTTTATTCTGCAGGTAAGTGTTTAACACTTTAGTTCTGACGGCCATCACGTGAGAGCACGTGATGAAAGCCCATGCTCTGTGCATTATAATGCTCACTAGGGGTCACGTGGTGACACGTGAGGGCACCCCAGAGCTCTTTTCTATTCTTTGTGCTTCAGAGGTCACGTGGGGCACGTGAGGTGCCTGAGATTGGGCCGAAACTCCTTTCCTCGTTCTGCTATTAAGTGTTAAACACTTTCATTTTTATTTTAGAGCATCACGTGTTGGCACGTGATGGGGATCTGTGCGCCAATTGTTAAAGCATTTGCTGAGGGGTCACGTGATAACACGTGAGAGCGCCCAAAACTTTCATTTCCTTTGCTTTTTCTTTCTACTTTTTGGGAGTCACATGGGAGCACGTGAGGCATTGCCTCAAAGTTAATTCCTTCTTATTTCCCGGGATCTCTTCAGGGGTCACGTGGGGACACGTGACCTTGGTCTTTTGCATGCATGGAGATCTTTTAAGTCACTTCAATTTATTTTGAGAATTTAATTCTCTGTAAGGTTAAGAATTAAATTCTTATTTAGGGTAAAACCCTAATTTCTTTTTAAAGGAATTAAATTCCCAGATATGTAAAAGAATTAAATTCTTGATTAGGGTTTCCAGTGTCATTTTAGGAGGAATTAAATTCCTGTGAGTCTGGGAGAATTAAATTCCCAAAACTCAATTCCCCTTCTAAGTTTAGGATCTGCATGGCAGGATCTCGACCCGATGAGAATTAAATTCTCAACTTATGGGGAGATGTGCTCTGTGCAGATCTTCGACCAGAAGAAGAACTAAGTTCTTTTTTGTATAAGAGTTAAACTCTTGGATTTTTGAGAATTAAATTCTCTGTTTGAAGTTTTGATTCCCTTTCTTTTCTCATCTAGGGTTTTCTTTTGTTGAGAATTAAATTCTCCTTTCTTTTCTTCCCTCTTGAGAATTAAATTCTGCTCTCTCTGTTTTTCTCTCCAAAAAGAAGGTCCCCCTCTCTTCTTTTCTTGGCTCCTATTTATAGGAGAAAGAAAAGAATCAATTTGTTCAATGAATCTTTCATTGAAAGATTTTAATTGATTTCATGATTAATATGATCCTTTAGATCATTCAGTGAATTTTATTCACCGTTGGATTTTAAATCCAAAGATATTCTGTTTGTTATTTCCGGTGAGATTTTAGGGGAAATCTTTCCTTGTTTAAGATTTTTCCATAAATTGGTGATATTTAATCACCCTTGGATCTTTAATCCAACGGTCCCCATAATCTTTTTCCATTTGGAAAGATTTAGAAGCTTTTAGAATTTTAATTCTTATTTGGAAAGATTTAGAGAAATTTAGAATTTTAATTCTATTAACCTGTAAGGCTTTCAAAGCCTGTCACGTGCTGGCACGTGATCCTTGATCACGTGTGAGCACGTGACCCCCAAATTGGCTCCTTTAACAGCCGCTTGTTCATGTTGTTGTTTTAACCATCACGTGTCAACACGTGACCATTGGTCACGTGTGAGCACGTGATATCTCGTTGAGGTACTTCCTGATTTTTAATCAGGGAATAGATTTTAGAATTTAATTCTATTCATTATTTTAAAGGCCTTAAGAGCCCATCACGTGTCTGCACGTGACCCATGGTCACGTGTGAGCACGTGATGCCCCATTGGGGTCTTTTTTGAGTTTTTATTATATTTTTTAACTCCTCCAGCGGGTTCTTAAAGGTTCATCACGTGTGGACACGTGATGCTTCATAACTTTTGATCCCGGATGAATTATGAGGCCCATAATATATCAAATCGAAGGGTTTTTCGAGATGCTTCCAATGCCACCAGAATTTAATAGTTTCTTCTTCGGGAGTTTATCAAAATGCTGGCTGGAAGATACTGGTTCACATTTCCTTAAGCGTATCGCTGCCATTTGATACCTTGGGCTCTTTTGCGCTGAATTTTTTGGCGGGAACAAATGCCCCCCACTACTTTGCCTACGTAAGTATATACATGGGTGAAGTAGTGCAAAGTAATGCATAGCATATGACCAATTTCGGGTTGGTATATTACTTTCAGAATCTTGATCTGAGAAGATAACAAGCGGACACAAGCGTCGTCCTTTTTCATTGACTCAAATCTCGACTCTTAAGAGATATAGTTACAAACCCTTAACTCCATGAGCCGCACCCTTCTATCTCTTTATATCTTACTCTGGCGTGAAGTAGTTTATATGCTCATGAGTAGCTTTTCCATTTCAGTGGCATGCAGCTTTGGCGAGTGTGGCTCATAGATGGTCCATCTTGACCCCTTTGCAGGACGGTGATGGCTTAGGAGACAGGGTTAGGATTTGCCACCTAAGACTTTTCAACTTTATGAGCCGTGAGGGTCTCATAAAGACTTTTCTCCCTACGAGTCGAGAGGATCCCGCAGGTGTATTTTCTCCTTAGGGGTCGTGAGGACTCCTAAGTGTATTTTCTCTTGAAAGTCGTAAGGATCTCACAAGAGAATTTTCCTTCTTACGAGTCGAGAGGACCCGTAAGCGGTTGTTTCCCTCCTTGTCGAGATTCGACTTTGGAGAGTGTGACCCATGGATAGTATGCAAGAGACCATTTTGGATCGCCTTGCAGGGCCCCAGTGCTTAGGAAACAGGTTTTTTAATCCCTACTGCCTAAGGATTTATCTCACGAGTCGAGACGAATCGAGAAGTTCTCGCAAAGACATCAATTTCCTCATGAGTCGAAATGGATCGAGCAGATCTCACAAGAATATCCTAACGTCACAGTTAACTTCTGCTCTTTACGACAGAAGTCCGTTAGGGTCTGTGGTACTTAGGGTTTTGGCCGTCGTACCGTCGCATGAGCTGATATATTCCTCGATAGGCAATCGTGCTGTTCGAGTAGCCCTGCGACTGCCGTGTCTCTGATCCCTTCGGGGGCTGGACAAGACGTCTTCAAGCAATCCTCCTTGGCAGTTTGACCGTCGGAAGAGCAAGTGTTAGGAATTTGCCATGCCGCTTTTTACTTGAGGTTAGGCTCATTTTGGAGAGCCCCGATGAGTCATAACCACTCCGCGCTGGTGTGGGATGATCTCCGATAGTCTTTCAGGCTTTATATGACTTGCCGTTAAGACGCTGAAGCTAGGAATTTAGCCTTGGCTTCGTTTGCTGGCATCACGTCCTCTGTATCGAGACGAATGTCATAGTTGTCTCTAGGTTGCTGGTGAACCGTCGAGGTTTGGAACTAGGGATTTTGCCGTGGCTTCTTTTGGTGATGTTGCGTCTGCTGTATCGAGACGAACGTCGAGGTGGTGACCACTCCGCACTGGTGCGAGATAATCTTCGATTGTCTTTCAGGCTTTATATGACTTGCCGTTAAGACGCATGAAGCTAGGAATTTGGCCTTCGCTTCGTTTGCTGGCATCGCGTCCTCTGTATCGAGACGAATGTCATGGTTGTCTCTAGGTTGCTGGTGAACCGTCGAGGTTTGGAACTAGGGATTTTGCCGTGGCTCCTTTTGGTGATGTTGCGTCTGCTGTATCGAGACGAACGTCGAGGTGGTGACCACTCCGCACTGGTGCGAGATAATCTCCGATTGTCTTTCAGGCTTTATATGACTTGCCGTTAAGACCCTGAAGCTAGGAATTTGGCCTTCGCTTCGTTTGCTGGCATTGCGTCCGTTGTATCGAGACGAATGTTGTGGTTGTCTCTAGGTTGCTGGTGAACCGTCGAGGTTTGGAACTAGGGATTTTGCCGTGGCTCCTTTTAGTGATGTTGCGTCTGCTGTATCGAGACGAACGTCGAGGTGGTGACCACTCCGCACTGGTGCGAGATAATCTCCGATTGTCTTTCAGGCTTTATATGACTTGCCGTTAAGACCCTAAAGCTAGGAATTTGGCCTTCGCTTCGTTTGCTTGGTGTGTCCTAATCCTGTTGGAGGAAGAACGTTGTTGTTGACATCTCGTCTGCTGTATCGAGACGAGTGTCGTGGTGGTGACCACTCCACACTGGTGCGAGATAATCTCCGATTGTCTTTCAGGCTTTATATGACTTGCCGTTAAGACCCTGAAGCTAGGAATTTGGCCTTTGCTTCGTTTGCTTTGTCACGTCCGAATCCTATTGGAGGAAGAACGCTGGGGTGACATCACATCTGCTGTATCGAGACGAACGTCGAGGTGGTGACCACTCCATGTGGGATGATCTCCGGTTGTCCTTCAGGCTTTATATGACTTGCCGTTAAGACCCTGAAGCTAGGAATTTGGCCTTTTACTTCATTTGCTTTGGCGCGTCCGAATCCTGCTGGGGGAAGAACGCTGGGGTGACATCACGTCTGCTGTATCGAGACGAACGTCAAGATGGTGACCACTCCGCACTGATGTGGGATGATCTCCGATAGTCTTTCAGGTTTTATATGAGTTACCGTCAAGACCCTGAAGTTAGGAATTTGGCCTTTGCTTCGTTTGCTTTGGCGTTGCGTCTTCTGTATCAAGACGAACGCTGAGGTGGAGCTGGGATTTTGCTGTCACTCCGCATCGTTTCGACCATGGGGTCTTTCGCTAACGTTGCATCTGCATCCTGTTGGACTATGGAGGAACGCCATTGTTGACATCTCGTCTACTGTATCGAGACGAATGTTGAGGTGGAGCTGGGATTTTGCCGTCGCTCCGCTTTGTTTCGACCGTGAGGTCTTTTGTTGACGTTGCATCTGCATCCTGTTGGACTGTGAAGGAACGCCATTGTTGACATCTTGTCTGCGTATCGAGACGAATGCTGAGGTGGAGCTGGGATTTTGCCATGGCTCCGTTTGATGGTGTAACATCTGTGTCATGCTGGAATGAGGAGACACACTGCCGTTGGTCTCCAGGCTGTAGATGTGGCCATTGAGATTTGGAACTAGGGACTTTACCATGGCTCCGCTTCGTTGTGACTCTGAGGTCGGTTGTTGACGTCATGTCTGCATCTGGTTGGAGTGAGGAGAAACGCCGTTGGTGATCTCTAAGTTGTCGATATCGACGTCGAGATCCTGAAGCTAGGGATCTTCCTTTAATTCGTTTGTTGACATTGTGTCTGCGATATTGCGACAAATATCGAGATTGTCTCTAGGTTGTCTATGAACCATCGAGATTTGGCTTCGCTTTCTGATGGAGCCTGTTGGAAAGGTATGGTTCCCTTTTTATCTGTGCCCCTGGATTGTATACAGGGATCGATGTGATTTCATCTGTAGGGCAAAAAGTTTCATTCTTTCATTTTTTTTATTCTTTCCGCGATGCTCTATCATTTCAGCTTTTTATATCGCGAAGATCGCGATTGCCCAATCATTTCGGCTATTTTCCGCGGTGTCCAATCATTTCGGCTATTTTTCTTTTTACTCACTGCTTTTTATTGCGAGTCGCCCAATCATTTCGGCTGTTTTTTTATTTTACTCGCCACTTTTTATTGCGAGTTGCCCAATCATTTCGGCTATTTTTGTATGCATATATTTTTACTTGCTGATTTCGTTGCAAGTTGCCCCATCATTTCGGCTATTTCATATGCATTTTTGGCTCGCTGATTTTTTTTATCGCGAGTGTGGAACTTGGAATCTGATGCCAATCTTAGCATCAGCATCGCTATGACTGGAATATTGCCAGGAGCGAATCATTATTTGCCGTAAAAGGACTTGGAATTTGATATCATTTTAGGCATCAGCATCGCTACAACTGGGATATTGCCAGGAGCGAATCATTATTTGCCTCTGTCGATGTCGAACAAAGGTGGCTTAGTGAACAGGGTTAGGATCCCGTTGACTAAGACTTTTGATTTCATGAGCCGTAAGGGTCCCACAAAAGTATTTGTCCCTACAAGTCGTGAGGATCTCGTAGGTGCGTTTTCTTCTTAGGAATCGTGAGGATTCCTAAGCGTGTCTTCTCTTATAAGTCGTAAGGATCTTACAAGAGTGGTTTCTCCTTATAAGTTGAGAGGACTTACAAGGGTTGTTCACCGTATGGACATATCCCTAGTCACGGGTGGGACTTGGTTAGGGAAATGTTTATTCGCGCCCGTGGATTGTATACAAGGGTCAGCATTGAGCCGCTTGTAGGGCAATATCGGAGGTTGTGGGGGTTGCTTAAGAACAGGTTAAGGTTTCTGTAATTTAAGACTTTCAAATCTCATGAGCCGTGAGGGTCCCATAAGAGAGTTCTCCTTTCGAGTCGTGAGGATCTCGCAAGTGTAATTTCTCCTTAGGAATCGTGAGGATCCCTAAGTGTATTGTTCCCTTGTGAGTCGTAAGGATCTCACGCAGGTGGTTTCTCCTTATAAGGTCGAGAGGACCCTGTAAGTGTCTTTTAACGAGGTTGCGCCCTTTCGGGTTTTCACAAACACTCGCCGGTAGCCCTGCTGTTTTTACTCACGGAGCCCTTTCGGGTTTTCATCCGTGCCCATTTCGCTTGTGGACATACCGTTTTTTTTATTCCTTTTTTTTTATTCCCTTTTTTCTCTTTTTTCTTTCTTTCTTTTTTTTTAAAACGAGGTCGCGCCCTTTCGGGTTTTCACGAACACTCGCCGGTAGCCCTGCTGTTTTTACTCACGGAGCCCTTTCGGGTTTTCATCCGTGCCCATCTCGCTTGTGGACGTACCGTTTTTTTTGGCACGTCAGCTTGAAGATGCTGCGGGTTGGGAGTAGTTTAACGACGTTTCGGTCATTTGCAAGTTTTAGGACATTGCGGTCCGCCGTTAGTTTAAGGACGTTTCGGTCCGCCGTCACCGTATTTGAGACGCATCTCTAGTTTATTGACTTTTCGGTCTATGGGGCTTTCCCTATGAATGAGCATGATGCCCCCGGCATATCCACCTTTTTCGGAGCATGTTGTTGTGGCGGGTTTACTTTCCACTTTTCGGGCAGCACGAACTTGCCCTGTTGGTATTGGTCTTCAACCCAGTTTTTGAAGACGTAGCAATTTTCGAGTGGGTGACACATTACTCTGTGGTAGGGACAATAGTTAGGATTGTTAACGTCACCTGGTTGCAATGGACGTTTTGGATCTGGCAGAGTGATGAGTCCGCTGCGCACTGCTAGCTCGAACAATCCCTTTGTTTTATCTTTGGGAAATGAGGAAGGACGTTTCAACTTCTCATTGAGGTATCGCAGCTTGTTGTTTTGACAACAAAACGGTCTCGGGTTATTCGGCTGTTGTTGAGTGTTGGCAACAAAGGCCGTTTTTTCCTTTTCCTTTCTCATTTCATTTGCTCCGTCGTTTGCGGGTCCGAGATTCTTTCCGGGTAGCGTAAGATTGTACGGCTGAACATTCTCGCAACTCTCCAATTCTTTTGTTTTAGAAATGAATTCCTTGAAGAGAGGGTTGAGGGCGGCTTCTTCATCAGAATCGCTTCTAAAGGTGAGAACTCATGATCCCCCGGGCTCGTCCCTATGACAATTGCCGGCAACTCTTTTATGCTCATCTGTCGTATTTTTTCGCTGTCTACGAGCTTCCCGCTTAATTCTATTGACGTGTTATCTATGAGCGACATATCCTTGCCACCAACACTTAAAGGAGTTGCAGTCTTCAGTAGGATGTGCGATCCTCTGATGATATAAGCAGAAGTTAGGGTGTACGTCCGTTTCATCAAAATGTATACCCCCAGGAGAATTTTCTCTGAAAGAAGGCGGCCTTATCCCCATTGATATGGCTTCGGCGAATCGTTTCCTTGTCTTGATCCTTCTTTCATTTGCGGCGGATGTACTTTGATCTGGTGGGAGTGTTTCGACCCTTTTGTCCAGTCGCCGGCGTTTGTCTTTTTCAAATATGGTCATCTCACGTTCCCGGTCGGCTTTACTTTTCAGACGAATCTCATTCAGGAAGGCATCGATCATCTCGTCTGACGGCCACAGAAGTTCTGGTTCAGGATCCGCCCCCGGTTTCTCGGTGCAAGGAGCCTCTTTATCATCTATCAAGGAGCGAGAGATCACATGACAACTTGCTACGTAGTCCTCAGATTCATCTGATGAGTCTTCTCCATCGTTTTCATCCTCGAGGACATGGATGAGAAACTCTTGGAGCGTGATTGGAATCCGCGCCTTCTGGTTATACTCTTCCAGCGTGTCAATCTGTTTCTGCAAATCCGTGCGCTTGTCTCCAGGCTTCACGGGCTTCTTGGATTTCTCCTTCTTTTTCGAAGATTTCGACGGCTGGGTGTGAATGTTTTGGCTATCACCACCAATATTTGGAATTGGGCGCGGCTTCAGCATCCTCTTGATGATCTCAGGTTCCAACGGGTTCTTCCATATAATCGCCGGGCACGTCTGAAGATCATTTAGCATCCTTTTGGTCTTGGCCGAAAGAGCCACCTCCCATGGAGTTTCCTCAACAAAAGAGCATGTTGCCCCCGGTGTATTTGTCTTCTTAGGAGTGTGAGGATGTGGCGGGTTCACCTTCCAGTTTTCGGATAACGCGAACTTGCCTTGTTGGTACTGATCCTCGATCCATCCCTTAAAGACGAAACAATCCTCAATCGGGTGACTTACCGTTTGGTGGTAAGGGTAATAATTGGGATTATTAAGATCGCCTGGCTGCGACAGACGCTTTGGACTCGGCAGATTGATGAGTCTGTTGCGCACTGCCAGCTCGAACAGTCTTCTCGTTTTATTCTGAGGAAACGAGTGAGGACGTCCTAGCCTCTCTTCGAGGGATGGGCGTGGACGCACGTTGTTTTGGCGAACGACCGGTTTTGAGTTACTCAACTGTTGTTGAGCATTGGCGACGACGATCGCTTTCCCTTTTCCTTTCTCATTTCGGGAATCTGGTTTTGGAGGAGACGCTCCATGGCCCATCTGGTCCATTTGGGCTAATTTGTCAATCAAGACCTGGAAGGTGGTCGGCCTGAAGAACATCATAAATTGCGAGATGGTCGCCTGCGGATCGAGAGTGCCCACAAACATGCCTACCGCAGGTGCCTCTTCTATGCGTTGTTCGCATTTCGACCATAGGTTTCGCCATCGTGTTGCGTATTGGACCCACGTTTCGCCTGGCCTTATTCTGGCATTTATTAATGCTGTTATTGGGGTGCGTTCACTAGCACTCGTGAATCTTTGTGTGAACAGTAGCTCCATCTCCGCAAATGTTTTGACAGAGTCGTTAGGCAGCTCCGAATACCATTCAAAGGCTGTTTCTGCAAAGCTGCGTACGAATTGACGTAGCAACAATTTGTCATCGCCTCCAGTATTGCCGCATAAGGCCCTGAATTGAGCGACATGCTGATGCGGATTCCCTGTCCCTTCATATACGTGGAACTTAGGGATCGTAAATCCCGGAGGGTAACTGATTTGGTCATACCAGCCCGGATAGGGTCGTCCAGTTCTAACAATTTGCGCAGCCGCTTCATTCACTTGATGAGCCCGTATTTAATGAGCTATATAGTCATCCAGCGCAGCCTTGGAAATGGTTTCATTTTTGGCTGTTGAAAGAGTCGGAGGAGGATTATATGTCTCTCCTCTATCGTCTTCAGTAATGATCGGAGGGTCTTCAACTGGAGGGTCCGGCTGTAGCATCATCCCTACCATATCTTGGAAGAGGAGCGCCATTTTCTTTATGTTAGCCGCTTGCTCTGCGGCTTCTCTGTCCATCTTTTCGAGGACTCTGCGTAAGAAGTCAGCATCAGTTTCTTGTTCGTGACGCTTCTCTGATGATGCCTCCGGGCTTTCTTTTGGCCCAGTGAGTGCGGCCATCGCATTCATCATTTCTTGGAGCTTCTGCTACTGCTCCTGAGCTTTAGTCACCGATCGCGTAAGCGGTCTATGACCTGTAGATGTACGGCTGTCCTCTTTCCCGGACGCCATGTAGACTGTGTGCACCACCATGCCCCCAGACTTAGGGCGTTTGGGTTCAGTGCCTTTGACTTTTATCGCCGGCACAGGGATTTTCTTCGGCCTTCTTATCTCAAGAGCGGTCGAAGTTGAGGGAGCCGTCAAGGTGGGCATCCAGACAGCTTTTCGTGGCTTAGCAAGATGGCTGACTACCTTTTGGACCTTCAGTTTCTTGTGCTGGCGGGAGAAATTTTGATCGATCACTGACTCTTGGACTTGTCGCCAGATTTTGTAAACTTTAGAAGACAGCCGTTGAGGGGACTGTTCTGGCTTCTTCTCTGTAGCATTCTCCACAGGTGAAGGAATTCTCTTCAGCACTGCAGTAGGAGAGTTTATGCGCACCCTTCTTAGCGGTTCAAAGCTATTCCTGGTCGAAACAGCGGCATTGATTTCCACCATCGGAGCTGGCGGAGTTATCCCAGAGGGGGAGTTGCCCCCAGCCTTCCTTACCCGGCGCCAGTGACGACGGCGAGCATGTCGAGCGGACGGCGTTGGTTCAGCAATGAGGATGGCTTTGTCTTGCCCCCTGTCCAGATGAAGCGCTGCTAGTGCCAGTCTCTTAAAGATTGACGTCTTTTGAATAGCGGTATCCAATCTGTCAAAGACAGACCTTCGAGCAGGAACGGGAGCCGGAATAGTCGGTCTTGTGAAGACCGACCCTTTGGCAGGAGAAGCCGCCTTGACGACTTCAGGAGCAGGGATGGCTATCCTCTTCAGAACAACCTTTTCTGGTATTGCAGGCTTCTTCATGGGCCCATATGAGTTTTGGCCCATTTTGCTGAAAGCTGAGGCATTGGGCTTGGGCGACCCGTTGAGAGGGGCCGCGATAGTTGTAAGCCGATCGAAGACCGACTTCTTCGGAGCTTCTTGCGATGGTAATGGGGTATTGAAGCTCATTGGTGTGATCATGGTCCCAAAAAATAGCCCAGTGGTGGCCTGAGTCACCTGTTCCACCGGCCTAGCGAAGATGGAGGCCGCTTGGGGCCCATAAGTCACTCCTCCAGCAAGGACGGAGCAAGAGTTGCAGTTGCAGGTAGTGCAGTTTGAAGCCATTGATCTTCTGTTTTCTGCACGGAACAAGACACCAAATCTTAATACCTCGAATCCACAGGCAACCACATCAAACCGCGATTCGTTCGCGAACACGACACACGAAGTGTGGAGTGGAAAGAGGAAGAGGTCCCATCGGGCGTGCCAGAATCTGTTTCCCTTCGAATGGCGGCCAAGACAGGGACGTCTCGCCTGAGGCTCGGGGCAAATGCTAATTGGTGCTATCCGTCTACCTCTCCGAAGATGCCAAGTTGATTTATGGCACCGTGTATCGAAGGTTTAAACGGATGCGTCCGATGTAGCAGACTTCGTCAGATTCCCCCTCGCTTGAGGGGTTTTTGATTGTGAGGACGCTCTTCCCTGTAGGCGCAAGCCCCTGCAGTTAATTACGCTACCGCATTGCGGTAACAACTTTCTCCTTCTCCAGCTGGTCATTTCGTGTCGTGGGTGTTTGTTTTGTGTTTGGTTGCCCGTGGATTGTATACGGAGACTAATTTATGTCGTCGCCCGTAGGACGTGGATTAGTCCAAATCCGTGTTTACTTAGATTTGGGTTTGGGGGTTTTGGTTTGAGGATACGTTAGCCGTATTGGAGGCTAAGATCAACTCAAACGTTTGTTAAAGATACGTTAGTCTGATTTGAGACTAAGATCAACTTAACGGGATCGTTTAGATCCGACAAAAGAGCAATTGGCTCTATTGTTCCAGTTTAGGGACATAGGGGTCCATTACATGTATGGCCGTCGAGACCCATCACCTCTCTGACGACGTTGAAGGATTACAACGACAGGTGTCAGAGGAGTTCAGAGATGTACCCTTGAACCAAAGTTGGTTGGGAGACCTGTAGTCCAATTTGGGACTAAAGTCTGTTTGAGGGTTTAAGGATACGTTAGCCGTATTTGAGGCTAAGATCAACTTAAACGGTTGTTAAGGATACGTTAGTCCAGTTTGGGACTAAGATCGACTTAACGGGATCGTTTAGATCCGACAAAAGAGTATTTGGGGGCTCTATTGCTCCAGTTTAGGGACGTAGTGGTCCATTGCCAGTTTAAGGACATGGTGGTCCAATGCCAGTTTAGGGACATAGTGGTCCATGTTCCAGTTTAAGGACATAGTGGTCCATAGGTAGTTTAAGGACGCATAAGTCCATGGGTTTAAGGACCCCACAGTCCGTATTTTAGTTTAAGGACGCATAAGTCTGTGGGTTTAAGGACCCCACAGTCCGTCTTGATGTGTGGTCGTCGGGACCCGTCACCTCTCTAAAGACGTTGAAAGATTACAACGACAAATATCAGAGGAGTTCAGAGATGTACCCTTGAACCAATGAGTTGGTTGAAAGAGCAGATGTGCTCAGTTCAAGATGATTTGAGGACTTATGGCCAGTTTGAGCTAAGTCCAATTATGTTTGAAATATTGGCCCTCTGTTGGTCCATTGAAGGAGAAGCTTTGCCTCTAGAAACTTAGCCAATTGGGCTAAAACTAGTGTTAAACACTAAAGACCAACTGTGTTGAACACTGGGAATAAGATTAGCAAGTTAGTGTTAAACACTAAAAGATAATCAGTGTTAAACACTGGGAACAGAGTTTTCAAATTAGTGTTAAACACTAAGCGAAACAGTGTTAAACATTGCAAATAGAGTTTTCCAAACTAGTGTTAAACACTAAGAAAATCAGTGTTAAACACTGAGGACAAAGTCTTCAGATTAGTGTTAAACACTAAAGGGAGAGGGGTCACGTGTGGACACGTGAGAGCGCCCTGATTCCCCTTTTTTTATTCTGCAGGTAAGTGTTTAACACTTTAGTTCTGACGGCCATCACATGCGAGCACGTGATGAAAGCCCATGCTCTGTGCGTTATAATGCTCACTAGGGGTCACGTGGTGACACGTGAGGGCGCCCCAGAGCTCTTTTCTATTCTTTGTGCTTCAGAGGTCACGTGGGGCACGTGAGGTGCCTGAGATTGGGCCGAAACTCCTTTCCTCGTTCTGCTATTAAGTGTTAAACACTTTCATTTTTATTTTAGAGCATCACGTGTTGGCACGTGATGGGGATCTGTGCGCCAATTGTTAAAGCATTTGCTGAGGGGTCACGTGATAACACGTGAGAGCGCCCAAAGCTTTCATTTCCTTTGCTTTTTCTTTCTACTTTTTGGGAGTCACATGGGAGCACGTGAGGCATTGCCTCAAAGTTAATTCCTTCTTATTTCCCGGGATCTCTTCAGAGGTCACGTGGGGACACGTGACCTTGGTCTTTTGCATGCATGGAGATCTTTTAAGTCACTTCAATTTATTTTGAGAATTTAATTCTCTGTAAGGTTAAGAATTAAATTCTTATTTAGGGTAAAACCCTAATTTCTTTTTAAAGGAATTAAATTCCTAGATATGTAAAAGAATTAAATTCTTGATTAGGGTTAAACCCCAGTGTCATTTTAGGAGGAATTAAATTCCTGTGAGTCTGGGAGAATTAAATTCCCAAAACTCAATTCCCCTTCTAAGTTTAGGATCTGCATGGCAGCATCTCGACCTGATGAGAATTAAATTCTCAACTTATGGGGAGATGTGCTCTGTGCAGATCTTCAACCAGAAGAAAAACTAAGTTCTTTTTTGTATAAGAGTTAAACTCTTGGATTTTTGAGAATTAAATTCTCTGTTTGAAGTTTTGATTCCCTTTCTTTTCTCACATAGGGTTTTCTTTTGTTGAGAATTAAATTCTCCTTTCTTTTCTTCCCTCTTGAGAATTAAATTCTCCTCTCTCTGTTTTTCTCTCCAAAAAGAAGGTCCCCCTCTCTTCTTTTCTTGGCTTCTATTTATAGGAGAAAGAAAAGAATCAATTTGTTCAATGAATCTTTCATTGAAAGATTTTAATTGATTTCATGATTAATATGATCCTTTAGATCATTCAGTGAATTTTATTCACCGTTGGATTTTAAATCCAAAGATATTCTGTTTGTTATTTCAGGTGAGATTTTAGGGGAAATCTTTCTTTGTCTAAGATTTTTCCATAAATTGGTGATATTTAATCACCCTTGGATCTTTAATCCAACGGTCCCCACAATCTTTTTCCATTTGGAAAGATTTAGAAGCTTTTAGAATTTTAATTCTTATTTGGAAAGATTTAGAGAAATTTAGAATTTTAATTCTATTAACCTGTAAGGCTTTCAAAGCCTGTCACGTGCTGGCACATGATCCTTGATCACGTGTGAGCACGTGACCCCCAAATTGGTTCCTTTAACAGCCGCTTGTTCATGTTGTTGTTTTAACCATCACGTGTCAACACGTGACCATTGGTCACGTGTGAGCACGTGATATCTCGTTGAGGTACTTCCTGATTTTTAATCAGGGAACAGATTTTAGAATTTAATTCTATTCATTATTTTAGAGGCCTTAAGAGCCCATCACGTGTCTGCACGTGACCCATGGTCACGTGTGAGCATGTGATGCCCCATTGGGGTCTTTTTTGAGTTTTTATTATATCTTTTAACTCCTCCAGCGGGTTCTTAAAGGTTCATCACGTGTGGACACGTGATGCTTCATAACTTTTGATCCCGGATGAATTATGAGGCCCATAATATATCAAATCGAAGGGATTTTTGAGATGCTTCCAATGCCATCAGAATTTAATTGTTTCTTCTTCGGGAGTTTATCAAAATGCAGGCCGGAAGATACTGGTTCACATTTCCTTAAGCGTATCACTGCCATTTGATACCTTGGGCTCTTTTGCGCAGAATTTTTTGGCGGGAACATGGAGTTGGAGTGTATAAATTAGCACAATTTGTAATGATCGATGTGTAAAAAGATATTGTGCTAATTTATCAACCCACTGAGAAATGAGGTCAAATCCCTCAAGATTCATGAGAAAACATGGGTACGTCGAACTTGGTAAACCAGACATAAAAAATGAAATTGTAACGGTTTCTTGCAAGGTCGGAACGAGAATGGAGGGAAGTGATTGAGGAAGGGTATCGGTTAAAGATTCAGGAGGGTGTGCGCAGTCAATGAAAGGGATAGAATGAATTGGAAAATCCGACTCCTCAAGTAAAACTGCTTCATCCTCAATAATTTCCTCAATACACTCCTCAAAATTTAGCTTATCTATGCAATTCTCATCAAAATCAAGACGCATATGAAGTTTGGGAAAAACAGTTAATGACTCGGGATAATGAATTGGAGAGAGAAACTCATCCAAATATGTGGGTTCATCATCCAAAATATTCCCAGCGTCTATATCCTCAATCAAGTGAAAATCAATTTTTTCAGACACCTCATCAAAAGCATGGATATTAATCAATTTCAGGTTCTAGAGTAGAGGTGTAGAGGTCAAAAGGATTAGTGATGGTTTCACTCGAAAGAGACCCATCACAATCTGGTAAATCAAACACTACAAAGCCGCACAACTCATTGCACGTTCTATTTTCAACTGGTGAATCATTTGGGACACTTGATAGATATTCAAAACAGGAGTTGTGGGATTCGATTGGGAATGGGTAGGTTTGATTTGGAAGGGTGCACAGCTCACTCTCTCCACTCAAATTATCAATCTTTCCAACCGACTCATCATACATTGGAAAATTTGGAGCTAGTTGAAAACTAGCTATCGGTTCGTTATGTTGTTTGAGGGCGACCATGGACGCATTCAAATACCTCATCTGTTGGCATGACGCTACCATAAAGTCTTCCAACGACTGTTCCAGACTAGACATGGGTTGTGACGGGGTTTCAGTAAAAGATTCAAAATTGTTTGGATACGTGAAACTCCCAAATGGCTGTGTAGAAGCAATATCTAGGGAAGGTGCAAAAGTCGGGTAGGACTGATAGGAATTGAATGGTTGGACAGAAGTAGGATCAACATTTGGATAAGAAGGTGAATTGAATAGTTGATCCAAAGAATTCGCAGTGGTGAAAAGAGCGAAAGATCGGTTACGAGATTGTTCAATATGTTCAGCAATAGACATGGGTTTCGGAGTTACAACAGGATTCGAAAAAGGGGTATCAACGTAAGAAGGTGGTGAAGGTTGAAATGGTTGATATAAGGTGGATTGCAGAGTCCAACTGGTTGTCCTAGACGCGTCTATTCGATCTTTCAAAGAAATTTTGGGCATAGAGGGGTCGTTCGAAATTTGACCAAAACAAGAAGCGTACGAAGTAATGTCTGGTTGTGGGTACCAAAGTTCGGCAAGAGTTTTGCGGGGTGGGGTACCCATGATGTGATGAGAGAAAGGAGAGGAAAAAGAATGTGATTTTTTTTAAAATTTTTTTTATTTTTTTTATTTTTTTTATATTTTAAAAAAATTGTTTGTTTTTGGAGTTTTGAAATTTTTGAAAGTGTTTTTTTAGAAAGAGTTTTGCAAAAATTTGTACGGAACCACCACAGTTTAAACATGCATAATCAAACCTAGATCTAGGTCTCCTAAGTCAACTAGACTGCTCCTAACTGTTTCAAAGTGACAAGTTGTGAGATATCTCTCAAATCGCCTTTTCACCGCCAATTGTGGCCAGGTAAGCACAAATGAAGAAAGGAGGGATCCGCTCACGAATCACCGTGAGACGGGCCTTTTAAAATTACCTTTCTCACTTATCTAGCCTAGGCACCACAAAGTCGGGTTTAGATAAACGACTGAATACCCACAACCTTCCTTTGTCCTAATGAGCGCGGCAGTCCTTAATTGGCTGAGTCTAGATATTTTTTTAATTAGCTCAAGGGTGATGCATATGCTTTTAGTAATTTTTGGGGTCTTAGGAAGGGTAATGAAATCCGCACCCAATCTTGATTGGTGTTATAGCCCCTTAAAAGTCCGTATTAATTATGCAAAGCAGTTAACACACCAAAAATCTAAAACACTTGCAAATTTTTTTTTATTTGGCAGCGCAAAAAATCCTGCAAAAAAACAATTTATTGGATAGGAAGAAGAAGTTGTTGTGCAAAGAATACCTGCAGAATTTTTTTTCAGTGGAGTGCAGAGGAGAGGAGAGGAGAAAAGAGATACTCACAGAGAATTTTTAACTGCTGACGGCACAGGTTGACCGTGGTTCCGCGGTCAACTGCTTGAATTTGCCGCGGTTTCGCGGCGGTTTAGTTGGTTTAGATCTCCAAAATTTTTCTCTGTGTTGTTTGGATTCTCCCCTGTCTGTTTAGATCCTCTGTTTCTTAATTTGTTTACTGGGCTTGCTCCAGATCTGAAACAGAGCTTGCTCCAAGCTTGCACACTTGCTCAAAAACCTTTCAAAAAGAACAAGATGATTTTTATTTTTATTTTATTTTATTTTGGTTTTTAAATTTTTTTCAATTTTTATAATTTTTAAAATTTATTATTATTATTAACCCGAAATTACACAAAGAAAGAGACTACCGTCTCCCCGGCAACTGATCGTCTTTTGCGTACGTGCGTTTTAAAATCAAAATTAAGAATATACCGTAATCAACAACGGTGTCGCTTGGTAGCTAGCCGGTTGAGTACGGGTCGATCCACAGGGAGAAGGATTCCTTTTCTTTATGTTTTAACGAGTTGAGTCCAAAAAATTGGTGGTTTTATATTAAGGTCTAAGAATGAGATAAAAGTTGATAAAAAGCTTGCTAGGGTTAGGATTAGGTTAGTTCGAGATAAGGATCTTCTCGCTTCTATCAATGCCTTAGTTATGAATAAAGGTGTTAGGGTAATCGGCAACAACGGGGATTAGCACGATTGGGAAGAAACTAAGTTTCTTCCTTTTGGTCCTTGTCCGTCCGTTCTTGGCTCTTACCCATAGCCTCCAGTTAATTCAATCACATCCGGTCTAACTAAGGAATCACTGCTATCATATAGGATAGAGTGCCGTAGTGACCGGTGTGTGGTTGATTTAAAAAAGAGTCCTTTTAATAAAATTATATGGGCAAAAAAAGGAGTGAGAGAGATTTCCATCTCTCAAACCTTCCCTATCCTAACCCTAACAAGTGAGGGATTACTCACTCATTAGGAAGTTAACAATGAAATTCATTTTTTTAATAATTTTTATCTTAGAAAACTAAATTGCAGATATTAAAAGAACAGATAAAAATTGCAAGAATTAAATTCAGATAATAAAAGAATGAGAGATAAAAATAAAACTCTTACTTTATTGATGACCTCAAGAACGCATTACAATTGAATTTAGATCTAGAAAAAAGCCAAAGAGAGGTATCTTAAGAAAGGCACCCTAGAAGAGGCACCCTTTATTTGGCTTTGAGCCCTCCTATTTATAGATGGGAAAACCCCTAGGTTTACATTCTGATCCATACATGAAATTACAAAACAACCCCAAAGACCGAGTCAAAGTATCGACACCCCACCGACACGTGCGTATTATGGCTGCAGAACCGTGACAGAAAGGCCTGTTTGGCAGCGGTTCCGCGGCCATTTGGTGGGTCCTTGGGCCCATCTCTTCAGGGTTGCTTCATGTTTCTATTTCCTTCTGTTTTCTTCACTTGGTTCCTCAGAATCTTTTCTACTTTCTTCCAGATTTCCACAGTGCAGAATGTTGTGGACTTTTTGCCGTGAAGTTCTGAATCTTGTGCTGCCCTTGTACTTTGTGCATTGAACTGTTCGCTGATCTTCGTTTGTTCCCTAAACCGGTAGACGGCATCATACAGATTCATCTATTTGTTGGTCGTAGTCTCACGTTTGTAGCGTCTTTTCATGAATTTCACTGTATTGTTCTGAGAACCTGTAACCTGCAACTATTTAGCAGACATGGATCAAAAGAACCTATTTATTCATAATATGTTTAAGAATGGGGAATATAATAATGCAAAATTCTGATATGAACAGCACTCAGCGCTCTCGTGCTTTGCACGTGAGGCGCTGCCTCAGAGTCTTTGACTCTTTAGCGCTGGCGCTCAGCGCTCTCGTGCTTTGGACGTGAGACGCTGCCTTAGTTCAAATTTTGAATAGAGCTTTGCTCTCAATTGAGGCCAAATTTTTGAGGACTTTCCCCCCTTTTTATAAGGGAACAAGTAGTCTCTTGGCCGAAAATTTTGACGGGAACAAATGCCCCCTACTATTTTGCCCACGTAAGCATGTACGTGGGTGAAGTAGTGCAGAGTTACTTATGGCCATAGAATTGAGGGCTTAGGAGACAAGTTTAAGGTCCTTGTAGCCTAAGACTTTTTCATCTTCATGAGCCGTAAGGGTCTCAAGAAGGTTTTTTCTCCCTACAAGTCGAGAGGATCTCACAGGTGCATATTCTCCCTAGAAATCATGAGGATTTCTAAGTGTTCATCGCCTCCGTGAGTCATAAGGATCTCACTCGGGTATTTTTCTTTACGAATCGTGAGGACCCGTAAGTGGGTTTTTTATTTCATTGGCGAATGTGGCTTTGGCAAATGTGGCCCGCAGATGGCGCATCTTGACCTCCTTGTAGAGCAGCAATGGCTTAGGAAACAGGTTCAGATCTACCGCCTAAGACTTTTCAACTTTATGAGCCGCGAGGGTCTCATAAAGACTTTTCTCCCTATGAGTCGAGAGGATCCTGTAGGTGTGATTTTCTCCTTAGGGGTCGTGAAGACTCCTAAGTGCGTTTTCTCTTGAGAGTCGTAAGGATCTCACAAGAGAATTTTCTTCCTTACAAGTCGAGAGGACTCATAAGTGGCTGTTTCCCCCCTTTTCGATATTCAACTTGGGAGAGTGTGGCCCGTGGATAGTCCATCTTGACCTCCTTGCAGGGCAGGGATGGCTTAAGAAAGAGGTTCAGATCTGCCGCCTAAGACTTTTCAACTTTATGAGCCATGAGGGTCTCATAAAGACTTTTCTTCCTACAGGTCGAAAGGATCCTGTAGGTGTATTTTCTCCTTAGGAATCATGAGGACTCCTAAGTGTGTTTTCTCTTGAGAGTTGTAAGGATCTCACAAGAGAATTTTTCCGCTTACAAGTCGAGAGAACTCATAAGTGGTTGTTTCCCTCCTTGTCGAGATTCGAATTTGGAGAGTGTGACCCGTGAATAGTATGCAAGAGTCCATCTTGGACCAACTTGCAGGGCCCCAGTGCTTAGGAAACAGGTCCTTATCCCCATTGCCTAAGGCTTTTCCCTGCGAGTCGAGACGAATCGAGAAGTTCTCACAAGGACACTAATTTCCTCACGAGTTGAGACGAATCGAGAAGTTCTCTCAAGAATGTCCTAACGACACAGTTAACCTCTGCTCTTTATGACAGAGGTTCGTTAGGGTCTGTGGTACTAGGGTTTTGTCCGTCGTACAGTCGCGTTGGCTGATGAATTCCTCGATAGGCAATCTTGCTGTTCGAGTAGCCTTGCAACTGTCGTGTCTCTAATCCTTTCGGGGGCTGGACAAGATGTCTTCAAGAAATCTTCCAGGTAGTATTATCATCGAAAGAGCAAGCGTTAGGGATATTCCATGTCGCTTTTTACTTGAGGTTAGGCTCAGTTTAGGAGCCCCGATGAGTCATAACCACTCTGCGCTGGTGTGGGATGATCTCCGATAGTCTTTCAGGTTTTATTTGAGTTGCCGTCAAGACCCTGAAGCTATAGATTTTCCTTTGCTTCGTTTGCTGGCATTGCGTCTTCTGTAACGAGACGAATGTCGCGGTTGTCTCTAGGTTGCCTGTGAACCGTCGAGACTTGGAACTAGGGATTTTTCCATGGCTTTGTTGTTTACGTCGCGTCTGCATCCCACTGGAGTGAGAAGAAGCGCCGTTGTTGACACCGCGTCTGCTGTAACGAGACGAATGTCGAGGTGGTCTCTAGGTTGTTTATGAACCTTCGAGAGTTGGAACTAGGGACTTTTCCATGGCTCCATTTTGTTTTTACCCTAGGATCGCTTGTTGACGTCGCGTCTGCATCCTGCTGGAGTGAGAAGAAATGCCGTTGTTGACACTATATCTGCTGTAACGAGATGAGTGTCAAGGTGGTCTCTAGGTTGTTTGAGAACCGTCGAGAGTTGGAACTAGGGACTTTGCCATGGTTCCATTTTATTTTGACCCTGGGGTCGCTTGTTGACGTTGCGTCTGCATCCTGCTAGAATGAGAAGAAACGCCGTTGTTGACACTATATGTACTATAACGAGATGAGTGTCAAGGTGGTCTCTAAGTTGTCTGTGAACCGTCGAGATTTAGAACTAGGGACTTTGACATGGCTCCGCTTTGCTGACGTTGCGTCTGCTATAACGAGACGAATGTCGAGGTGGTCTCTAGGCTGTCTATGAACCGTCGAGATTTTGAACTAGGGACTTTGCCGTGGCTCTGCGTCTGCTGTAACGAGACGAATGTCGAGGTGGTCTCTAGTTTGTTTATGAACCGTCGAGATTTGGAACTAGGGACTTTGCCGTGGCTCCGCTTTGCTGACGTTGCATCTGCTGTAACGAGACGAATGTCAAGGTGGTCTCTAGGTTGTTTGTGAATCGTCGAGATTTGGAACTAGGGACTTTGCCGTGGCTCCGAGATTGATTGTCGTTGTGTCTGCTGTAACGAGACGAATGTCAAAGTGGTCTCTAGGTTGTCTATGAACCGTCGAGATTTGGAACTAGGGACTTTGCCGTGGCTCCGCTTTGCTGACGTTGCGTCTGCTGTAATGAGACGAATGTCGAGGTGGTCTCTGGGTTGTCTGTGAACCGTCGAGATTTGGAACTAGGGACTTTGCCGTGGCTCCGCTTTGCTGATGTTGCGTCTGCTGTAACGAGATGAATGTCGAGGTGGTCTCTAGATTGTCTGTGAACCGTCGGGATTTGGAACTAGGGACTTTGCCGTGGCTCCGCTTTGCTGACGTTGCGTCTGCTGTAACGAGACGAATGTCGAGGTGGTCTCTAGGTTGTCCGTGAACCGTCGAGATTTGGAACTAGGGACTTTGCCGTGGCTTCGCTTTGCTGACGTTGCATCTTCTGTAACAAGACAAATGTCAAGGTGGTCTCTAAGTTGTCCGTGAACCGTCAAGATTTGGAACTAGGGACTTTGTCGTTGCTCTGCTTTGCTGACATTGTGTCTGCTGTAATAAGACGAATGTCGAGGTGGTCTCTAGGTTGTCTGTGAACCGTCGAGATTTTCAACTAGGGACTTTGCCGTGGCTCCGCTTTGCTGACGTTGCGTCTGCTGTAACGAGACGAATGTCAAAGTTGATCTCTTGAGATGCAGATGTTACCATCGAGACTTGGCTCTCTTTCTGATGGAGCCTGGTGGGATGATATGGTTCCCTCTTTGTTTATGCCCCTGGATTGTATACAGGGATCGATGTGATCTCACCTGTAGGGCAAAAGTTATTTTTTGTTTTCTTTCCGCGATGCTCTATCATTTCAGCTTTTTATATCGCGAAAATCGAGATTACCCAATCATTTCGGCTATTTTTCGCGGTGCCCAATCATTTCAGCTATTTTTTTACTCGCTTTTTTTTTTGCGAGTTGCCCAATCATTTCGGCTATATTTTTCTTTTTTACTCGCTGTTTTTTTTTATTGCGAGTTGCCCAATCATTTCGGCTGTTTTTGTATACATATATTTTACTTGCTTATTTTGTTGCAAGTTGCCTTATCATTTCGGCTATTTCATATGCATTTATGGCTCGCTGACTTTTGCCACGAGTATGGAACTCATGGTCTGATACCAATCTTGCATCAGTATCGCTGCGACTGGAACGTTGCCAGGAGCGACTCATCATTTACCGTGAAAGGACTTGGGATTTGATACCGATTTAGGCATCAACATCGCTACAACCGGGACATTGCCACGAGCGAATCATCATTTGCCTTTGTCGATTCGAGCAAAGGTGGCTTAGCAAACAGGGTTAGGATCCTGTCGACTAAGGCTTTTGACTTCATGAGCCGTAAGGGTCTCATAAAGGTGTTTCTTCCTACGAGTCGTGAGGATCTCGTAGGTGTCTTTTCTCCTCAGGAATCGTGAGGATTCCTAAGTGTATGTTCTCTTGTAAGTCGTAAGGATCTTACAAGAGTGTAGTCGAGAGGACTTACAAGGGTTGTCCACCATGTGAGCATATCCCTAGTCGCTTGTGGGACTTTGTTAGGGAAATATTTATTCGTGCCCGTGGATTGTATACAAGGGTCAATATTGAACCGCTTATAGGGAAATCTGGGAAATGTGATCGCTTAAGAATAGCTTCAGATCCCTGTAGCTTAAAGCTTTTGAATCCCATGAGCCGTGAGGGTCTCAAAGGGTAATTCTCCTTACGAGTCGTGAGGATCTCGTAAGTGTCTTTTCTCCTCAGGAATCGTGGGGATTCCTAAGTGTGTTGCTCCCTTGTGAGTCGTAAGGATCTCACTCAGGTATTTTCTCCTTACAGGGTCGAGAGGACCTTGCAAGTGTCTTTTAACGAGATTGCGCCCTTTCGGGTTTTCACAAACTCGCCGGTAGTCCTGCTGTTTTTACTCACGGAGCCCTTTCGGGTTTTCATCTGTGCCCATCTCGCTTATGGACGTACCATTTTTTTGTGTCAGCCTTAGGATGCTGCAGTCCATAGTAGTTTATAGACGTCTCGGTCAGTTGCAAGTTTTAGGGTATTGCGGTCCATTGTTGCCATATTTGAGGCAAATTTGTAGTTTACGGACTTTTCGGTCCATAGTAGCTTTGAGGCGAAGTTTCGCCAGATGCTCTATGAACAAGTAGGTTTCTCCATGATAGACCTTGTCACATAATCCAAGGATTTTGGCACTGCTCATGCCCCCAGCTCCTCTACATTATCTTCTAACGCCGAGTGAGCTTCTTTGTTACTTAGCGATGAATGAGAGATCATGTGGCAACTTGCCACATAATCTTCGGGTTCCTCTGACGAGTCGTCTCCCTCATCATTGTCATTATCTTTATTTTCAAGGATGTGATTGAGAAACTCTTGAAGCGTGATTGGGGTTCGCGCCTTCTGGTTGTATTCCTCCAGTGCGTCAATATGCTTTTGCAGATCCGTATGCTTGTTTTCAGATTGCGCGGGCTTTTTGGGCTTCTTCTTTTTCTTCGAAGACTTTGACGGCTGGGCCTGAGCGTTTTGATTATCGCTACCAATTCATGAAGTTAGGCGCGGCTTCAGCATTCCCTCAATGATCTCGAGTTCCGGCAGACTTTTCCACCTGATTGCCGGGTATGTTTGGAGATCCTTCAGCATTCTTTTCGTTTTGGCTGAAAGAGCGACCTCCCATGGAACTTCTTCTACATAAAAGCATGATGCCCCCGGTGTGTCCCCCTTTTAAGAGCGTGCGGCTGAGGCGGGCTTACTTTCCAATTCTCGGACAGTGCGAATTTGCCCTGTTGATATTGGTCCTCAATCCAGCCTTTGAAGATGAAGTAATCTTCGATTGGATGGCCTACAATTTGGTGATGGGGGCAATAATTGGGATTATTGGCCTTACCGGGTTGCAATGGGCGTTTTGGATCCGGCAAGATGATGAGCCTGTTGCGCACCGCCAGCTCGAACAGTCTCCTCGTTTTATCCTGGAGAAATGAATAAGGGCGCTTTAGTTTCTCATTAAAGAATCGCCGTCTATCCTCTTGGCGATCAATTGGTTTTGGACCACTGGGCTGCTGCTGAGCATTGGCGACGAAAGTTGCTTTCCCTTTCCCTTTTTCGTTTCGAGATTCCAATTTCGAAGAAGATGGTCTATGACCCATCCGATCCATTTGGGCCAGTTTGTCAATCAAGGCCTGGAAGGTAGTTGGGTTGAAAAACATCATGAATTGGGATATTGTCGCATGCGGATCGAGGGTTCCTACGAACATGCCTACCGCAGGCGCTTCTTCGATGCGCTCTTCTACTATAGATTCCGCCACCGTATCGCGTACTGCACCCATGTTTCGCCTGGCTTCACTCTGGCGTTAATTAATGCGGTGATCGGAGTGCGCTCGCTAGCGCTCGCAAATCTTTACATAAACAGTAGCTCCATTTCTGCAAATGTCTTAACGGAGTTGTTTGGGAGCTCGGAGTACCATTCAAAAGCTGTCTCCAATAAGCTACCAACAAACTGGCGAAGCAGCAGTTTGTCGTCACCTCCAGTATTACCGCACAAGACTCTGAATTGAGCAACGTGCTGGTGTGGATTCCCCATCCCCTTATATACATGGAATTTAGGGATCATATACCCCGGCGGGTACTTTATTTGGTCGTACCAACCCGGATAGGGTCGTCCAGTCTTAACAATTTGGCCGGCCGCTTCGCTCGCCTGGTGAGCTCGTATCTGTTGAGTTATATAGTCATCAAGGGCGGCTTTAGAAATGGTCTCCTCTTTGGCTGCTGAACAAGCCGGAAGAGGGTTCGATGTCTCTCCCCTATCATCTTCAAGGATAATCGGAGGGTCTTCAGCTGGAGGATCCGGCTGTAATATCATCCCGACCATGTCTTGGAATAAAAGCGCCACTCGTTTTATGTTGGCAGCTTGTTCCGCTGCCTCTTTGTCCTTCTTCTCGAGAATTCTGCGGACGAACTCAGCATCGGTTTCGTGTTCATGACGCTGCTCTGACGATATCGCTGGGCTTTCTTTTGGCTCAGTGAGTGCGGCCATCTGTGTTAACATTTCCTGAACCTTCTGTTGTTGCCCTTGGGCCTTTGTTACGGATCTGGTGAGCGGTCGATACTCCATAGAGATATGGCTATCCTCTTTTCCGGATGCCATATAAACAGTGTGCACCACCATGCCCCCAGACTTGGGGCGTTTGGATTCAGAGCCTTTGAGATTCGTTGCAGACACAGAAATTTTCTCCGGCCTTCCCCTTTTGTGAGCGGTCGAAGTTGAGGGAGCTGTTGCAGCGGGAACCCAAGTAGGTGACACCTTTTGTGGTATGGCAGAAGAATGGTCATCCTCTTGCCAAGCCCTCGTCTTCTTTGGTCGGCGGGAGTAGTCTTGGTTGATCACCGGGTCTTGGGCCCGTCGCCGGACTTGTAAATTTTGGAGGACAGCCGCTGAGGGGGCTGCTTCGGCTTCGCCTTTTTGATCTTTTCAACATGCGGAGGAGACTTTTTTAGCACGGCAGTTGGCGAATTCCTGCGCACCCTGTTAAGTTGTTCAAAGCTGTTCCCAGTTGAAACAGCAGTATCAACTTCCACCGTTGGAGCTGGCGGAGTCCGTCCAGAAAGAGAGCTGCCCCCGGCCTTCCTTACTCGGCACCAGTGACGACGGAGAGCATGTCGTGCTGATGGGACCAGCTCAGTTATGGGGGTGGCTTCGTCATGCACCCTGTTTTGGTGGAGGGTTGCTGCCGGTGTTATCCTCTCGAAAACTGACGTCCGTTGAGTGGGGATCGCCAATCTATCGAAGGCAGACTTTCAAGCAGGGGGAGCAGTTTTGATGACTTCGCCTGGGACGGGAGATGAAACGGTCAGTCTTGCAAAAACCGACTCCTTAGCAGGGGAAGTTGCTATGAAGACTTCAGGAACAGGAATGACTATCCCTTATGGGATGACCGCTTCAAGTATCACGGGCTTCTTCACGGGCCCACTTGAGCTTTGGGCGACCCATTGAGAGGGGTCGCAGTGGTGGTAAACCGATCAAAGACCAACTTCTTTGGAGCCTCCTGCGTCGACAATGGGACGTTGAAGCTCATGGGTGGGAGCATGGTCCCAAAGAACAGCCCAGTAGTGGCTTGCGTCACCTGTTCCACTGGCATCTTGTAAACGGAGGCCACCTGAGGCCCGTAAGTCACTCCTCCAGCAAGGACAGAGTGAGATTTGTTGCAGTTGTTGCAATTTGTGCAGTTGGAAGCCATTGATCTTCTATTTTCTGCACGGAGCAAGACACCAAATCTTAGTACCTCGAATCTAAGGGAAACCATAGCAAACCGCGTTTCATTCGCGAAACATGACACACGAAGGATGGAGTGGAAAGAGGAAAAGGTCTCACCGGGCGTGCCAAAATCTGTTCTCCGCCGAAAGACATGAGACAGAACCGCGTAGGTTTGTCCTGCTTGAATTTAGGAGCAGATGCTATTTGGATTTATCCGTCCACCTCTCTGAAGATGCCAAGTTGATTTATGGCATCGTGTATTAGAGGTTTAGACGGATGCGGCCGTTGTAGCAGACTTCATCAGATTCCCCCTTATTTGAGGGGTTTTTGATTATGGGGACGCTCTTCCCTGCAGACGCAAGCTCCTGCAGTTAATTACGCTACCGCATCGCGGTAACAACTTTCTCCTTCTCTAGATGGTCACTTCGTGTCATGTGTGTTTTTTTATTTTTGGTTGCCCGTGGATTGTATACGGAGGCTAATTTATGTTGTCGCCCGTAGGGCGTGGATTAGTCCAAATCCGTATTTTCTTAGATTTGGGTTTTGGGTTGGGTTTAAGGATTGTTAATCTCATTTGAGACTAAGATCAACTTAAACGTTTGTTAAGGATACGTTAATCTAATTTTAGACTAAGATCAACTTAACCATTTGTTAAGGATACGTTAGTCTAATTTTAGACTAAGATCAACTTAACCATTTGTTAAGCATACGTTAGTCTAATTTTAGACTGATACGTTAGTCTAATTTTAGACTGATACGTTAGTCTAATTTTAGACTAAGATCAACTTAACCATTTGTTAAAGATACGTTAGTCTAATTTTAGACTAAGATCTACTTAACAGGATCATTTAGATCCAACAAAAGAGCATTTAGGCTCTATTGTTTTAGTTTAGTTTGCGGTCTAGTTTAAAGATATCATAGTCTGTAAAGTTTAAGGACATCATAGTCCATGAGTTTAAGTACCCCACAGTCCGTGGAATGTCTGGTTGTCAGGACCCGTCACTTCTCTGAAGATATTAAAGGATTACAACGACAAATATCAGAGGAGTGAAGAGATGTACCCTTGAACCAATATTGGTTGAGAGATCTGTAGTCCAATTCGGGACTAAGATCAAAGATTTATGAGCATATGGGCTCAATTAATCTAAATTAGAGATCTGTGGCCAACTTAGGCTCGGCCCATTCATTTAAAATGTTAGACATTTAATTAGGCTCAGTCCTTTTTCATTTAACAATGCTGAGCATTGGTCCTGACAATTTTTAGTCTTTTATTGAATGCTGAGCACTCATTGTGGCTCTGGGCTTTATCATTTAAAGAACAATTTATGTTCTCTCAGCACACACGTGAGGAGCACGTGACACGCTTGGCGCTGAGCACCAGATTTAGAGCGCTAAGGTGCTTCCTGTGAGATAGCGCACACGTGAGAAGCACGTGGCACGCTTGTCACTGAGCGCTAATAAATGAGCGCAGAGCGCTTCTTGTGAAATAGCGCACACATGATGAGCACGTGGCGCGCTTGGCGCTGTGCGCTTTCCTGTGAGATAGTGCACACGTGAGAAGCACGTGGCACGCTTGGCACTGAGCGGTAATAAATGAGCGCAGAGCGCTTCTTGTGAAATAGCGCACACATGAGGAGCACGTGGCGCTGTGTGCCAGTCAATGAGCGATGAGCGCTTCTTGTGAAATAGCGCACACGTGATGAGCACGTGGCGCGCTTGGCGCTGTGCGCCAGACTTTGGAGCGCTGATGTGCTTCTTTAAACTTGGAGCGCTAAGGCTCTACAGCGCTGTGCGCTAGATTTGGAGCGATAGGGTGCTTCTTTAAACTTGGAGCGCTAATGCTTTGCAGCGCTATGCGCTAGATTTGGAGTGCTGGGGCGCTCCTTTTAATTGGAGCGCTAAAGCTCTTTTAGGCAGTTTTGCGCTCTGAGAATTAAATTCTCTCTTATAAGAGACTTTGTCTCATGGATCTAAGAACAAAATTCTTATTTTATAGGAGATGTTTCAATCTCTTATGTTTTTGGTGAAAGACTTTGTCTTTATGGATCTGTGATCCTAAGAGAATTGAATTATTCTCCCCCCTTTTTATAATGAGATGTTATGATCTCTTTTGTGAAAGACAATTTGTCTTAAAAATCTATGATCTAGCATAAGAACTACGTTCTTCTTCTGATGAGATATTTTTTATCTCTCTGTTTTTTTACCTTGAAGAAAAGTTCTTCTTCTCAGAGCTTGCTCTTTTCTTTAAAATTTCTCAAAGCTTGTGGGGGGTTCCTCTCTATGAGACTTGAAGTCTTGGGGTCATTATATAAGGAGAGCTGATTTGTTGAATCAGTTGAAAAGATCTTTTCTCTAATTGATTTGGAAAACATTGAGAATTATCAATCATTCTCAAAGCTTGTGGGGGGTTCCTCTCTATGTTTTACAGAAGGCAATCTTCTTGTTTTTAAGAGGATTGGGAAAATATTTTCCCATACAGAACTTATTCTGTATCTTGGTGATTTTTAATCACCATTGGATCATTGATCCAACGGTGCTCTGATTTACAGAGCACAATCTTTCCTGTTTGGAAAGATTCTGAGGAGTATTTTCTTAACAGAATTTTATTATGAATTTTGATGATTTATCATCTTCGTTGGATCTTTGATCCAACGGTAGAGAACATTTAGTTCTGGCGCTTGGTGTTCTCGTACTTTGCACATGAGCGCTGCTTCAGAGTCTTTGACTCTTTAGCACTGGCACTCAGCGCTCTCGTGCTTTGCATGTGAGGCGCTGCCTCAGAGACATTGACTCATGGCGCTGGCGCTAAGCGCTCTCGTACTTTGCACGTGAAGCGCTGCCTCAGAGTCTTTGACTCATGGCGCCGGCGCCCAGCGCTCTTGTGCTTTGCACGTGATGCGCTGCCTCAGAGTCTTTGACTCTTAGCGCTTGACGCTCAGCGCTCTCATGTAGGGTTCCTAGGCACACCCATGAGGTTCCACAAGGCATCAACCATGCCAAATTCTAAAATTTAGGTGCCGAGAAACCCTAATATAGATCGTTAACTAGAAATTAGGCGAAACAACAAGCTACTAAACTGCTTTAGTGCTAAGTGAATGGGGCTACAACCTTTGTAGATCCAGTCCTCCACTTCCTTAGCTCCGTGATGACGTCCCTCCGCTACGATCATCTGATCCCGGACTCTAGCGATGGTTTCGTCGAAGAAATGATCGGGCTAGGTCGTCGACTTCGATACCGAAGATGATCTATGTCGAGGCAACTCAAGATCAAGCTCCATCTTCACTTGGTCATAAAACTTGTGAAGATAACACACTCTACTACATGGCAAGTGGTAGAGGATGAAGAAATAGGAAGTGGGTTCACTTTGGATTTGGATTTCTCACTTGGAATCATCACTTGGAAAAATCTAGTAATGGTTTCTTCTCTTCATGAAGAAGACGAAGAAGAAGAAATAAAAAGAATTATCAATCATTTTCAAAATAAAATCAAGTGATGGTTATCATAATGCAACCATGGGTGAGTTTAACTAGTGTAGAGAATAAACTAGGGTTAAGGTAAATGGTTAGGGTTAAGGAACAAAACAAAATGGTAAGACTTTTTCAAAGATGCTTTGAAGCTTTATGAAGCTTCAAGCCAAAATAAGAAAAGCCACCATTTTGTTTTTCCAAAAATAAATAAAGAAATAAAATAAGACCTTAACCATTAACCTAAACCATGGTTTAAAACATACACACCCAAGTTTGCATGTATCATCAAACATGATACAAATTAGTGCACAAACATATATCATATACACAATGTGCACAATCAAGTGAGAAAATAATCCTAAGTGAACCAATACTAGTTAATGTAAAGTAATATATCAAATATATAATTATACATTAAATCATTAAATCAACACTTGATTTAACGATCCGGTCATATCGCATATGACCGACTAATATCCAATGTATCGACTTATCGAATCAATCCTCGATTCGATAACTAGGTTATATCGCATACAACCAATCGATACATTCATCGCGAGAATAGAATACGGTATCACATACTCGTACTATTCTCGGTCCCGCACATATCTCATATGCGCTCCTATCTCATTTTGCTTGAGCCAGGAAACCTCTGTGTAGGACACTAAAGACTCGTCAATACGCCGGTAGCAGGTGATGATCATATCAAACACCCACAAGCCGCAAGCGGTCTGCTAAACATAACGGCCATCCGGGTATTGAGCAATCAGAAAATCAACGAGCAAGCCCGCTCACACTCCTGTGAATCCAACCAGTAACACTTACCGTACAGTCCGGTCTCGTCGTCTGATATGTCGCATATCTTGCCTAGGGGTGGTAAACGTCAGACCCCAATAGCTCGATAAGTCGTGTCGATATGAGGTCTATAAAAGTTCGAGAAACTACTGGTAACACTTACCAGTAAATCTCAGCAACCCTGGCCAGGGATTTCCGGTTATAGCCAATCGAACACAGCGCAACATTAACTCCCTATACCGGGAGAGACGAATCCCCTCCTATCGCTCATTGCCTCCATGTGATTCAGGACTGTACCCAAAAACCACCGTTTTGCACGCCCTCTTGGACATGGTAAGGTGGAAATCAAAGCACAGTGGGAATCACACAAGACTCTATGACGATCTCGGGTCTACAGACTAACCTGTACCAGTGTCACCCGAGAACTGCCATCTGACGTAAGGTATAATACCATCTGGGAGTTCTCGGCGAGTCCGTCCAGTGTACCCAGTCTCCACTGAGCACCCTTATATCATCTTTGATGTCAAACACCAATGGATATGGGATCATCCATCGCCCATCTGTATGGGTCGAGAAGGTATACGCTAGTCTACTCTGGTATATCGATGCCCCGTCTCGATACATCCACGACTAGGGACCTTGAAGGATGTACTTATGGACTACCATGTCCCCACTAGTATGATCTGTATCATAGTCTAGGTAGTCAAGTACACATTCTAAGGGCTTTACCAACATGTAACAGAGAGACGATCAGTGTACACGTTAAGGTAAAGAGCAACCAGACAGCATACTATCATGTCGAGCAAGAAAGTCCTCCCTATATATGTCCAAGCATCTATTACAATATACATCTTATGTATAGTAATGGCCTCTAGGGCATATATATAACTAACAATCTCCCACTTGCACTAGGGCCATCTGTAGCAGTGGTTGCAGTATCTCATACTCAACCATCCCATAAAAGTCTCTCTCTGGGAAAAGGCCTTTGTGAGTGGATCCGCCGTGTTGTCCTCTGAGTCTTCTCTCCTAACCTCGATCCCCTTGGAGATCAACCATCTCCATGATCAGGCGATACTGCCTTAGAATATGTCTAGATCACTGATGGGACGGACGTTCCTTGGCATAAGCCACAACTCCATTGTCACACAATGGGAGGAACTAAGTTCATCTCATGAACAAATATACATCCAGACTGCCTCTTTGGTAGCATCTTAAGTAGCGATGTACCCAGCCTTTATCGTCTAGTTTGCCACGGTATCTAGCTTGGAACTCTTCCAACATACCATCCCTTTACTGAGGGTAGAGACAATGCCTGTGACTGACTTTCAGTCGTCCTTATCACCCTGGAACCTTTCCAGTGATTCTCCCCAGGATCAACTGATACCATCTTACTACAACTAGTGAGTATCCTAACATCCAATTAGATCTATCTCATAGATCCAAAACCCAGGATTTAAGAGGTATCACTTCGATCCTATATAGAGAATCATTATGATAAGCGGAGATTGATCGAGCGTAGCATAGGAAACTCTTTTCTTATCAAGAGTATGTCTTCCACGTACTCTACGAGGATCACCACCATACTCCCTACTATCCTTTTGTTTATATAAAGTTCATCTACCATTTTGATGATGTCAAACTCTTTGACTAACACATCAAAACAGACGTTCCAACTCCGCGATGCCTGCTTTATCACATAAAACATCTTGCTCGCGTTTCCGCTGCTCTCACTGTCTACGAGGCCCTCTGGCTGTGTACTTATAGACACACTCTTCTAAAACATCACTTAGAAAAGCAGTCATGGCACCCAACCGCCAGATATCGTAGTCATGGTATATAGCCATGGCAAGTAGGATCTGGATGGACTTAAGCATAGCTCCTTAGAAAAGGTTTCATCATTATCCACGCCTGGTCGATGACGAAAACCTTTGACAAGTCTAGCTTTGAAAGTCTCAACTTTTCCATCTGCACCTAGTAATCTTCTCAAGATATACTTGCTCCTGATGGGGATTTAACCCTTCAGATATAGCAACCAAAGTCCATACTTTGTTGGTGTACATGGATTCCATCTCAGATCGCCAAGCATCCAGCCATTCTTACAGAGTCCCACTCTTGATGGCCAGCTCGAAACTAGTTGGGTCATCATCTCATGATGCAATCCTCGCTCCCACTGTCATAGAGAAACCGAAGTAACTCTCTGGTGGGTGAGGAACCCTACTAGATCGGCGGAGAGGCTGAGATTCGTTGGAAACTATTGAATCCTTTGGTTCTACCAAATCATCAGCTGCAGTTTGTATAGCTGGAACCTTTCCAGTTCTACAGAACTGACCCTGCCTCGATGTTGTCCGGATTTTTCTTTTGACATAAGCCGGACAATCCCAAATCTTAACTTACTTAAGAGATAGGCTCTTCCCATACCATATCTTATATGGAGTGGTAGGCACTGATTTGATTCGAACCCAGTTCAATAGGCATGCAACTTCTCAAGTGCACAACCCCAAAAGGAAATAGGAAACTCAGTAGTACTCATCATAGAGCGCACCATATCTAATATGGTATGATTGCTCCGCCCCGATATACCATCGTGCTATGGTGTATGCGGAGGAGTAATGCTGAGAGAGAATCTCATTCTCTTTTAGAATAATCCAGGAATTCTGTGCTCACTCCTCCTCGATCACATCAAAGGACATAATACTTATACCCGTTTTGGTTCTCTATTTCTAACTTATATTCTGTGAATATCTCAAAATGTTCGGACTTGTGTTTCAAAAGGAACATATGTCTGAATCTTGAGAGATTATCAGAGAATGTAATGAAATACAAAGAACCGGTCTTGGCATGTGTAGACAGGGGACCTACATATATCAACATGTATCATCCCAAGAGTTCACTAACTCTTTCTCTGTTTCCAGTAAACAGAGCTATGGTCATCTTATCTCTGTGACATGACTGGCAAGTTTCACAAGATGTAAATTCAAATTAATTTAAATATGCATCTAAATGTAACTTCAGCCAGTCGGGTCGTATTGATATGACCTAGTCTACAATGCCTCAAGAAAGATTTGTTCATTTCCGAACTCTTCCTCTTGTGTGTGTTCCGTATACTAAGAACTGTAGTTTGATTTAGAATATCAATGCTTTTAGATAACATGCCTGAACCGATCAACTTTTGAAATAGGAAATGTTCAAAACATTATCCAACAATACAAAATTTTATCATTTCTTTACTAATAAAGAGACTGATATGATTTTGTATATCAGGTTCGGTATCTAATAACATTCATTCAGAATCAATGTACTGGTAATACAGGGTGACAGTGACCAACAGACTTGGCTGCAACACTTGCCCCGTTTTCTGTCTCTACCTTTCTGTAGCCCATGTAACACATTACATATATGGGATCCTGATCCGGTATCAAATACCCTGGACGCAGAGAATACTGAGAAACAGTTCTTTGTAATGAACACACCCGAAGAAGATGCATCATCATGCACTTTCTTCGTTTGGGCGGCATGGAAATCCTGGTATTCCCCTAATTCCTTCTCTGTCTTATAACAATTATAAGTTGGAGCGGGACCAAAGTTCCCCAGCCTAGTATAACAAGCGGGTTCGGTCAATACATCCATATTATTATCTTGATTAAGGCGTGATATGGTCGCTACCTGGAGAGAGAGAGAAGAAAACACTCTGCGTGCGCTCTTGCAAGATTAGAATGGTTATTTATTTTATCTAATCAGGATGGCTCCCACTGTTTTTATCAAATCTTCCTTCAAACCCTAAAAGGAAAGACTAGCCGGGATTAATTACACACTACAAGTTCGCCAATTTTTCAGCCAGGCCAGTGTCGGTACTTTGAGGGAGGTTCCCCGTGCTTTCGCACGGACCTAATTACAGTAAACCTCGTTTTCCCAGAGGCGTAACCCCGTTAACACCTTTCTAGATACCTACTTGATCGGTTAATTGTAATGTTTAAAACTCTCCAAGGAGTAACTCTTACTCGCAGCGGGTATCGGGATCCAACTATCTTATAGAAGGTATGCAATCTCATTGCAAATTTCAACACTTGAAATTCCCGATAATTTTGCCCCTAGCACCCTATGACCTTGACGGAGGTCAACAAACCATAGGCTACTATTCAACCCGTCATTTCTTGATTGAATCGAACCCACCCGCACGACCCTTGACGGAGGTCAACAAGGTCGCACGACTACCCTAATCCAATCTGCATCATATGCATAAGCAGATAAATACTAGTTAGCAACCGCACACTACGCCTTGACGAAGGTCAACAAACGTAGCACGAATACTAAGTAGGACTTATCTGAAATGACGGAGGGCTACGACAGGTTTTTCTGAAAACCTATTGCGTAATGAACTTGATATCGTTGTAGAATCAAATGATTTTTAAAATGGAGTGTTTTTTAGGCTTTTCTAGTTTTGCTAAAAGGGTCACTCCCGGTGAAGGGATCGTCGGCCCTTTCCTCATCGAATAAGGTGCAGGATATATCATATATACCGCTGTGCAAAACAAGAACTAGAGAAGCAATCAAAAGACAAACCGAGGGTTGTAGTATCTGCCAGTTATTGCTAAAGGAGTCACTCCCGGTGAAGGGATCTCGGTCCTTTCCTTATCGAATAAGGTGCAGGATGTTCTACAAGGAACACCGCGATGCAAAGCAAGAACTGTAGCTACCTGTTTTTGAAAATTCGATTCCACAACATCTTTAGGTTTCTTTTTCTTTCATTAATCATATTAATGAAGTCCCATCATTTAAGTTACCTAAACATCACAGATAAATACGACGTACACTTATGCCATCCGCATTTGCCTCGATGTCCCCTCGTGCACCGTTAGGTTAGGTAACTAACGGCAGAGCGGGGCAGGGCTAGCGCGGGTGTAAAACATAAGTAACGTCTATATAATATATCATATATACTATATACATTATTTATCACAAAACATCACATGATCACATCACAGATATCGCAGCAGAAGAATCATATGAAACATTGGATATATTAGGACGTCCGTGTTTTCAATACGAGCCAGTATAAAACACGGATTCCACGGTCGTGATGAATAGCCAATCTCACACCCCTAGACCCCTACGATAGCGGCAAGCAACCCTACCAATCCTAGAGTTAGGAGACCCGGACTCGACTCCTCGAGTTGGTCTCCCACTGGACTCTAGAACCCGGTTACTTGTGCTCCCCTCCTTGGGTCTATCCTAGTGCAGAAAAGTAAATAATATACAAAGGGTGACATCTTCCGCAACCTGGAAGTGCCCCAATAAAAGAATATTACATACAAGTTTTTACATGAATGAAAATGAAAAACACTCATCTCACATAAAAAAAAACCCGGCTATTCAAACACGACGATCCAATATAACATATCCAGCAACACATAACATCACATGTCATCAACGTAAGTAAACATGCGTATCCCAATTGTCGTTGACATATAGAAACGAAACCGGCGATATCACATATTACACTTACGGTCGCAGAAAAGAAAGTGTAAAACTACAACAGTTGGAATCCGAAATCTACTTAGACATCGCATGCCTAATCAAATGAATTACTTAGACATCGCATGCCCAACAATTATAAACCCCGCATTTTAGTCTCATTATCGAAAACTCTTTTCAATATCAAGTCGGGCAATTCAACAGGATTCCCGACATTCTGATCGAATGCTCGTCGCAAACTTTAGTAGGCGGCCGCACCCCGATACCGTCGACGAAGTGCACCAAGGCTGAACACTGCTACCGCGAGCACCCGAACGGATGCTTTCGGCGACGGGGTTCTCCTACAGTCACTTGGTCGGGGCTAAGGGGTGTAGCTGTCTATTAAGTTTATCGGCGAATATCCGCGTACGCTACGTGATTGCGACGGACTTTTGATCGCATCAAAATTCCGTGGCAACCAATCATTTGAGACTAAAGTGCTATGTTTATAACATTCATATTAGTTATCACATAACTACTTGTGAATTCCAAATATTGTATCAAATTCCAGATAAACAGAAAATGTTAAACTTTCCGATCGAACAGTCGAACACCCAAGTTTTCCCGAAACAGCTCAACACATGAAATAAGTTCAAAAACATCCATTTCATGCATCAGTACCAACGGTCCAGCCGTAGAAGGGTCAAGCCAACGCCTCACATGTGGCACGCCGTACTGCCCCAAATCCTAAGGTTCAAAGGGCAGTTCAAGACGGTCACATAATTGAGTTAAGGTTTGTTGTCTTCTAGAGGGTTCATCGCGTTACTTGCACTACTTAGAACGTCATTAAACTACGGAAAAATCCAACATTTGGAAATTTCCCGGCAGGGGAAAAATTGGGTATTTTTTATCCGGTCGAACTTTTTAACATATTCTAAAGTACCCGGAAAAACACATAGACAAAGTTTGACAATCCGATCGAATCTACGAACTCCCAATACAATCCAGAAAACTCAACTCTTGAGTGCAAATTAAAAATTCCCAGAAAACTCAGGATTACAATAGTGACATTACTGTGCAAAACTTGGTGATAGAACAGACCGTACGGCCGCGGAACAGCCGCACGAGCCATGCTCGTGCCTCGGTTCCGCGGCGCCTTAATCGAATTGGGCCCACGTTTTTCACAGTAATTCATATAAAACCCTGCTTATTTTTCTGCATATTTTTAATTCACAAAATTCCAAAATTCTAGAAAATGTCCAGAGAGTGGATTGAGTTAGGGTTTCTAGGTTCGATCGGCATTCTAACTTCGTCTACACTTCGCCTAAGGCTCTAGCTAGGCTCTGATACCACTGTAGGGTTCCTAGGCACACCCATGAGGTTCCACAAGGCATCAACCATGCCAAATTCTAAAATTTAGGTGCCGAGAAACCCTAATATAGATCGTTAACTAGAAATTAGGCGAAACAACAAGCTACTAAACTGCTTTAGTGCTAAGTGAATGGGGTTATAACCTTTGTAGATCCGGTCCTCCACTTCCTTAGCTCCGTGATGACGTCCCTCCGCTGCGATCATCGGATCCCGGACTCTAGCGATGGTTTCGTCGAAAAAATGATCGGGCTAGGTCGTCGACTTCGATGCCGAAGATGATCTACGTCGAGGCAACTCAAGATCAAGCTCCATCTTCAATTGGTCATAAAACTTGTGAAGATAACACACTCTACTACATGGCAAGTGTTAGAGGATGAAGAAATAGGAAGTGGGTTCACTTTAGATTTGGATTTCTCACTTGGAATCATCACTTGGAAAAATCTAGCAATGGTTTCTTCTCTTCATAAAGAAGATGAAGAAGAAGAAATAAAAAGAATTATCAATCATTTTCAAAAAGAAAATCAAGTGATGGTTATCATAATGCAACCATGGGTGAGTTTAACTAGTGTAGAGAATAAACTAGGGTTAAGGTAAATGGTTAGGGTTAAGGAACAAAACAAAATGGTAAGACTTTTTCAAAGATGCTTTGAAGCTTCATGAAGCTTCAAACTAAAATAAGAAAAGCCACCATTTTGTTTTTCCAAAAATAAATAAAGAAATAAAATAAGACCTTAACCATTAACCTAAACCATGGTTTAAAACATACACACCCAAGTTTGCATGTATCATCAAACATGATACAAATTAGTGCACAAACATATATCATATACACAATGTGCACAATCAAGTGAGAAAATAATCCTAAGTGAACCAATACTAGTTAATATAAAGTAATATATCAAATATATAATTATACATTAAATCATTAAATCAACACTTGATTTAACGATCCGGTCATATCGCATATGACCGATTAATATCCAATGTATCGACTTATCGAATCAATCCTCGATTCGATAACTAGGTTATATCGCATACAACCAATCGATACATTCATCGCGAGAATAGAATACAGTATCACATACTCGTATTATTCTCGGTCCCGCACATATCTCATATGCGCTCCTATCTCGTTTTGCTTGAGCCAGGAAACCTCTGTGTAGGACTCTAAAGACTCGTCAATACGCCGGTAGCAGGTGATGATCATATCAAACACCCACAAGCCGCAAGTGGTCTGCTAAACGTAACGGCCACCCGGGTATTGGGCGATCAGAAAATCAACGAGCAAGCCCGCTCACACTCCTGTGAATCCAACCAATAACACTTACCGTACAGTCCGGTCTCGTCGTCTGATATGTCGCATATCTTGCCTAGGGGTGGTAAACGTCAGACCCCAATAGCTCGATAAGTCGTGTCGATATGAGGTCTATAACAGTTCGAGAAACTACTGGTAACACTTACCAGTAAATCTCAGCAACCCTGGCCAGGGATTTCCGGTTATAGCCAATCGAACACAGCGCAACATCAACTCCCTATACCGGGAGAGACGAATCCCCTCCTATCGCTCATTGCCTCCATGTGATTCGGGACTGTACCCAAAAACCACCGTTTGCACGCCCTCTTGGACATGGTAAGGTGGAAATCAAAGCACAGTGGGAATCACACAAGACTCTATGACGATCTCGGGTCTACAGACTAACCTGTACCAGTGTCACCAGAGAACTGCCATCTGACGTAAGGTATAATACCATCTGGGAGTTCTCGGCGAGTCCGTCCAGTGTACCCAGTCTCTACTGAGCACCCGTATATCATCTCTGATGTCAAACACCAATGGATATGGGATCATCCATCGCCCATCTGTATGGGTCGAGAAGGTATACGCTAGTCTACTCTGGTATATCGATGCCCCGTCTCGATACACCCACGACTAGGGACCTTGAAGGATGTACTTATGGACTACCATGTCCCCACTAGTATGATCTGCATCATAGTCTAGGTAGTCAAGTACACATCCTAAGGGCTTTACCAACATGTAACAGAGAGACGATCAGTGTACACGTTAAGGTAAAGAGCAACCACACAGCATACTATCATGTCGAGCAAGAAAGTCCTCCCTATATATGTCCAAGCATCCACTACAATATACATCCTATGTATAGTAATGGCCTCTAGGGCATACATATAACTAACATCTCAAGCTTTGCACGTGAGGCGCTGCCTCAGAGTCTTTGACTCTTTAACGCTGGCACTCAGCGCTTTCATGCTTTGCACGTGAGGCGCTGCCATAGTTCAATTTTTGAATTTTGAATAGAGCTTTGCTCTCAATTGAGGCCAAATTTTTGAAGACTCTCCCCCCCTTTTTATCAGGGAACAAGGAATCTCTTGGCCGAAAATTTTGGCGGGAACAAAACCCTACCATGCAATTCAGTTCTGTGTGGACAACCTAAGCAATATATCACAAGAACCAGCAACTGAAAACATTCTTTACAATTCACATTTCTTGAATCTCATCATTTCATATACTTTGAATCTATCCTAACCCTATTTTTTCATTCAAGGTTATGGAATCCCCAAACAACACCAGCACCAATGTCAACAATACTCCCCCACCACTACCGTCCGATCAATGAGCAGACAGTATTGCTTGAGGCGATCCGCAGCATCCTGGAAGAACAGCAGCAGCAGAGTGCTGTTCTCTTGAACCGTCCAGAAGCGGAAGCACCCGGAGTGAAGCAATTTCGGGCACTGCACCTCAAGAACTTTTCGGGAAAAGAGAGCCTTTTGGAAGCGGATGAATGGACTCAGAGTATCGAGGACAACCTGGCAGCAGCACAAGTGCCAGAGGTAGCTTGGGTCCTAGTTGCAAAGCTGCAACTTACGGATAATGCACGGGTCTGGTGGAAAGCGGAAGAAAGCCGTTGTTCTCCGCAGAAAGACGCGGCCGGGACGTTGGGACGTCAGGCCTGAATTTCAAGGGCAGATGCTATTTGGTGCTATCCATCCACCTCTCCGAAGATGCCAAGTTGATTTATGACACCATGTATTGGAGGTTTAAACGGATGCGGCTGATATAGCAGACTTCGTCAGATTCCCCCTCGTTGAGGGGTTTTTGATTGCGGGGGAGTCTTCCCTGCAGGCGCAAGCCCCTGCAGTTAATTACGCTACTGCGTCGCGGTAACCACTTTCTCCTTCTCCAGATGGTCATTTCATGTCGTGTGTGTTTGTTTTGTTTTTGGTTGCCCGTGGATTGTATACGGAGTCTAATTTATGTTGTCGCCCATAGGGCGTGGATTAATCCAAATCCGTATCTTCTTAAATTTGGGTTTGGGTTGGGTTTAAAGATCATTACTCTCATTTGAGACTAAGATCAACTTAAACGTTTGTTAAGAATACGTTAGTCTAATTTTAGACTAAGATCAACTTAACCATTTGTTAAGGATGCGTTGGTCTAATTTTAGACTAAGATCAACTTAACAGGATCATTTAGATACAACAAAAGAGCATTTGAGCTCTATTGTTTAGTTTAGGGACATTTCAGTCCATGGTTAAGGACATCATAGTCCATGGGTTTAAGGACCTCACAGTCCGAGGTTAAGGACATCATAGTCCATGGGTTTAAGGACCCCACAGTCCGAGGTTAAGGACATCATAGTCCATGGGTTTAAGGACCCCACAGTCCGAGGTTAAGGACATCATAGTCCATGGGTTTAAGGACCCCACAGTCCGAGTTTAAGGACATCATAGTCCATTAAGGACATCATAGTCCATGTAAAATCTGGTTGTCGGGATCCGTCACCTCTCTGAGGACGTTGAAGGATTACAATGACATATATCAGAGGAGTGAAGAGATGTACCCTTGAACCAATATTGGTTGAGAGATCTGTAGTCCAATTTAGGACTAAGATCAAAAGATTTATAAGCATATGGGCTCAAATAATCTGAGGTAGGGTTCTGTGGCCACTTTGGGCTCAGCCCATTTAGTTAAAATGTTAAACATTTAACAATGCCGAGCATTGGTTTGGGCTCTAACAATCTTTTTGTCTTTGAGTGCTGAGCATTCGTTATAGCTCTGGGATTTGAAGTAGTCTATATAGACTTCTCTCCAATCCTTAGCCTTTTCCTGGTCCTTTATTTGTAGGGTCGTTTGCTCGGTCGCTCCCTTTTCTTCGGAAGACTCCGGAGATATTTCTGCCGGTGCGAGAACCCGACGGCTTTGCACAATGATCCTCACGTCATCGAGGTTTTCGTCAGCCAGTTCTTTAGCAAGTTTGGCTAATGCATCTGCTTTGCCATTTTCTTTACGCGGTATGCTTTCCAGGGCGTAGGCAGGGATTCGAGTCAGCAGTTGTTGCACTCTCTCACCGTACTTTACCAATTCTGGTTTGCACGTTTGATAGTCTCCATTTACTTGACTAACGACCAACTGGGAATCTCTGTATATGAGGAGGTTTTTCGATTCCCATGTCGACAGTGATCTCAAAACCCGCTATCAAAGCTTCATATTCAGCTTCATTGTTTGTCCTCGGTTCTGTCAAGGAAGTGGCAAAGCGCATTATCCCTCCTTGTGGGGTCACAAAGATGAGGCGTACCCCTGATTTGATTATGGGGGTGCTTTGTTAGCGCTTCTTCATGGAAGATGCTCCATCGAAGTAGAGTTCCCACCGGGTATCATTCTCTCTTCTCTCCCCGTCGATCGTGTCAAACGTGTGCTCGTCCGGCAATTCATAGTTCAAAGGAGAGTCGGCAGGTATCGGATGCTCAGCGAGGAAGTTGGCAATGGCCTGGCCTTTCACTGCCTTAAGGGGTCGGTATATCACCGAGAATTCCATTAAGAGTTGTCATGCCCCGCTTCCCAGAGTGCGCTAAGATAAGCACGTGACAGAGCCAACCATGCTACCTATGGATAAGAAACATCCCTCCACAGTCACATTACGGCTTTCTAGAGATATCGAGAACAGTAGAAATAAAGTAAACTATCTAGTACGTGTCCATAAGCCAGAATAAACGAGTCAAGAAATAATATGGGGAAACAATAGATCCAATAAACAATAATAATCTGGAATGTACGTCACAAATACGGGCTCACATCAGGAATGAAAATGCTGAAAGAAAACTAAAATACTAACAGGTCGTCACTGCTCGGCCTGCTGACTGAAATACTCCTGCTCGGCCTGCGGCAAAGGTAGAGGATCTGGGCCATGCAAAACCCAGACGTCAGTGCGTCATAATATCAACAATAATATAAACAAGGGTAGAAAGACATGCGGGCACGAGTATGAACAGTAATAAAGGTATAACAGTAACATAAATATGGAACAGTGAAGGGTAAAAGCACATGTGACGTGCAGTGAGTAATCTGAACTAAAATACTGGGTTAACTACTCTCAATTCTGTGAAATCAATTTAATGAATCGTCTATGTAACTCAATAGTATTCCGTGCGTACCCGGGACCACGGTCCAGACTCTCAGGGCTGAATCCGAGACGTGCCGCTAAGCACAAACAGGAAATATGTACAGACGAATGATGTCAGCAACATCATCCCGGGACTGGCCTAGCCCCCAAAACTGATCAGTATAAGCGTCGAACTGTTGAGTTACAAGTCAGGTTTCATCATTGATTTCCCCTTACCCCCAAGTCATGTATTCAAGTCAGGTATTGATAAATCTAAAGCTAATGCCAACACAGGATCAAGTAGGAACAGATTTGTCTATACAAACAACAAGATATGTCCATCGGGTCAACATGTCAGGATTGTCGGCATTAGAAACAGGATCAGGTAACACGTCAAGTAGTGATATATCCGGTCATGTCAAGTAGTGTACATGTATCAAGTCATGTCAAGTAGTGGTGTATCAGATATCAAGTGGGTGCTCATAATCAAACTGTAACAAGTACGGGTGCACAAATAAAAGCATGGATGCTCAATTATCGCTCAGGGGTTACATCATGACTAAGTAGGATGCACAATATCAAGCATAGGGTACTGATGTATTAGTAATATGAGTTAATGTAATATGGGGTGCAACTAGTTATGCAGAATTAATGGTATGGATACACAAATAAATATGGATGCATAAATAACTATCAGGAGTTACAACTATAGTTTCATGACTATGTAAGATGCACATTATCTAGCATGGGGTGTTAATGTAGCAGTCATATAAAATAACGTGACCTGGAATGCAAATAGATATATAATTATTGGTATGGATGCACAATTATCGATTAGGGTTATATTTACAGTTCCAAGACTAAGTGGGATGCACTTTATTAAATATTAGGTGCTAATATAGCCGTATTATGTATTAATGTGATCTGTAGATGCAGCTATATGTATATTATATGATATGGATGCAAACGGTTATCATATAACCGTAAAATGATAAACTGGTAAATATGGAATATACAATTTAAACAATATGAACTGTTATATTCAATTGGATGCAGTATATTGTAGTATAGTATGTAACAAGATAAGTTTGTATGTCTTAGATCTGAAATGATATGAACGGATCTATACGTACATCGTAAAATTGTTAAATGAGAACTTGGGTTGCACGATTTGAAATCCAAGTATTATATTTGTTAAAATAGATGTATATAAAGTAATGTAGCATGTAGAAAGATAAAATTGCCTCGACGAATCACGAAACGGATATGTACGACACGTCCGACGTCGGCAAAACGCCGCAACGCACGCACGACACACGGGACGGGTCCAAGTAATGCAAGAGGGTGATCACACAGGTAAGGTACGTCCTCTGGGTCGTCTGGATTGTCGGCGTCAAGCCCGGCTCCGGCGATGGCTGCAAATCAAGATTTCAATAACGGGAAAAGAAAAGAAAAGAAAAGAAGAAGAGGAAGAAAGAGAGAGAAGGGGTGAGGCTTACTGGATTTGTGTACAGGGGTCAGGAGAGACGAGAGGGCGACGACGAGATCAACGACGGCGATGGGGTCACCGGCAATGACTGGAACAACAAGAAACAAGAAAGAGGAAGAGAAGAAAAGAAAGGAAGGAGAAGAAGGCTGGGGTCTCTGGGTTCAGAGAAGAAGGCGAGGGGGAGATGATGATGATGGTGAGATGACTGGTGTCGCCGGAGGTGAGGGAGCGGCCAAGGCAGTGGGATCAAGGCAAGGCAGAGGTGAGTTTTCTTGGGTTCTAGGGCTTCGGGCTTGGTGCAAGGGAGAGGAAGAGAGGAGAAAGGAGAGAAATAGAGGGTGGAGGCGAGGTCGAGGGATCACCGGCGGCGAGGGGTGCAGGTGAGGGTTTGGGTGATGGTTCGAAGGTGGTTGGAGCTGGGTTTGAAGAAGGTGGGTTGTCGGGGAAGGAAGATGAGGTCGGGAGATGAGGAGGAGGAGGAGGTCGAGGGCGACGAGGGGGTTGAGGTGAGGCTAGAAGGCTGAAGCGGCGACGACAAGGTGCAGCGAGCGCAGGGCCGTGGGTTTGAATGAGCTCGAAGGCGGGAGAAATATGAAAAGAAGAAGGAGAGTTAAGAGAGAGAGAGATAAGCAGAGAAGAGAGAGAAAGAACGGGAGGAGAGATATGCGAGAGAGGAGAGAGAGAAAGTGAGAGGAGAGAGAAGTTTTTAGTGGTTAAGATATAAATTTTAAAATATATTTTATCGTTATATAAATTTTAAACAGTTAGATTATTTTAAATATAATATTAATAAAATTAGATATTTTGATAAATACAAACTTACTCCAAAATGCGCCCAGGTCGGGTTTAAAATTCAGTTTTAAAAATACGAAAAATATATGCGACGACCAAAATTAAAAATGAATGCTCGGGTAACGAAAATGCATAACCCCGAGAACGGATGTACGTACGTGCACGTAGCCATCCAAACAAGTCTGTTTCACTGAACGGGACGAGAACAAGATGCACGGATGCTACCACGGGATTAGGGGTATCATGCAGGCCATGCAATGTATTTTTAAAATATTTTATGTGACTTAAAATGTTATATTGTAAAATGCAAATGCCAGATAACATGCCAGTATGCAATGTACAAATAAATGAAAGTGCACGAGTCTATGTAACAGGTCAGGATAAATCATAAACATGAATCAAGACAGGTTTCAAGCATGCGGGTCGGGTCGGATGCAAATGCAAATGTCAAATACACTATCTACAACACATTAAATCAGGAAAAATACCATAAATAAAGAAATACTAGAATTGGTATAAATGAACTAGGGTGTTACAAGAGTAGGGCCCATTTAGCGAGTCATCCCGTCAATATGGCCTTTGACATCAAATATTTGAGAGGATCCACCTTTGATATGAGATGGACCTCATGTGCCAACGCATAGTGTATGAGCTTCGTTATCACGAAGATCAACGCCAGGCAGTGTTTTTCGATGGAGGGGTAATTGTTTTCTGCCCCCAGGAGAACTCGACTCAGATAGTAGAGAGCTTTTTCTTTCCCTTGGTCATTTTCCTGTGCCCATAGCGCGCCTAAGGAACCCTTAAGGGCGGTCGTATACAGGATGAAGGGCTTTCCCTTGACCGGGGCGGTCAGTACCGGCGGATTCTGCAGGTATTTCTTAATTTCGTCCAGTGCGCTTTGGCATTTGCGATCCCAGATGAACGGAGTTCCCTTCTTCATTAGGTGACTGTAAGGACGGCACTTACTGGAAAGATTGGTTATGAATCGCCGGATATACGCGAGCTTTCCTTGGAGAGACCGCAGCTGCTTGAGAGTTCTTGGCGAAGGCATTTCCATAATCGCCTTGATTTTTGACGGGTCTATTTCGATGCCTCAATGTCTTACGATGAATTCTAGGAATTTGCCCGAGGAAACCCCGAACGCGCATTTGAGAGGCTTCGTCTTCAAGTTATATTTCCGAAGGCGCTGAAACACGATCTTTAGATGCTCTAAATGTTCCTCATATGATTTGCTTATAGCATTCGACGATTTCATGTATGAGGTCATCGAAAATCTTCGTCATGGCCCTCTGATAGGTGGCACCGGCGTTCTTTAGACCGAAGGGCATCACATTGTAGCAGAATATGCCCAAAGGGGTCCGGAAAGCGGTATGCTTCTGGTCCTCGGGATGCATGTTTATCTGATCGTATCCTGATGAGCCGTCCATGAAAGAGAAAACTTCGTGAGTGGACGTATTATCTATCATCAGCTCGGTGACCGGTACTGGAAAGTCATCCTTCGGGCAAGCTTTGTTGAGATCCCGGAAGCCTACGCAAATGCGCACTGTCCCATTTTTCTTCATCACTGGGACGATGTTGGCGATTTAGTCAAGACAGTGAACCTCTTGGATGAAGCCGGAGTCGATTAGCTTCTTGACCTCGGCATTGATGCTCATCTCAAGCTCGAGCCGCATTCTTCTCGGTGCTTGTTTGATCGGCTTGACGTCCAGAGATATCGCCAATTTGTAGACGGCAATCTCTGGATCTAGTCCTGGCATCTCGGAATAGTTCCATGCGAAGCAATCTTTATACTGCATGAGCACGTCTTTAAGCGTAGCCTCCTTTTCTTCAGACAACAGTTCACTGACAAACGTAGGTCTCGGGTCGTTTTCCGTTCCCAAGTCAATTTTCCATAGGTGATGGATTAGCGTTTGCCGCCGCCTGAGCGAGCATCTCCTGTATTTTTTCACGTTGCAATTGAACTTTTGTCACAGACCAAGTTTGAGGTCAATGACTAGTATAAACCTGAACTTCGTCTTTGGAATTCAACACATAGACTATGTGAACTACCGTACCCCCAGGCTTGAGGTATTTAGAGTCTTGGCCTTTGGAGTTCGCTTCGGACACTTGAGCTTTATTAGGCCTCTCTTTTTTGTGAAAAGCCGCTTTGGATTTGAGAGGAACCGCTGTATCAGGATCCGTCTTGGGGTGATTCCCCTTTACCTGTTTCCACACCTTATATATAGATGAGGAAAGTTGTCTCAGGGAGCGAACTCGTTTCTGCTCTCGTGGGATCTCCAAGGGCTGCGGAGATTTCTTCAATATTGCGGTAGGAGAACTTTATCTGACCATTCACAATAATTTGAAGCTGTTCCCAGTTAGAACAACAACATTCACCACTGGGGTTGAAACAGGACCATACGGAGAACTGCCCCCACCTCATTTTGTATGATGCTGATATCGATGTCGACCGTTTCTTACGGCCGGGATTTGACCAGCTTCAGGATTTTTCCGGAGCCTGCTCCCTGTTTCCTTTAAGAGCCTAAATATTCTGCCCCCTGCGTCGACCTTGGTCCTTGGCAGGTGCCAGTTGTTGGAGGACTGATTTTATCGGCAAAGTTGCAGCTTGGGGAGCCAGCCTGTGGAAGACAGATTTCCTCTGGGCCTTCTCCATCAGCGTTGAGGCACCGAGGGTGGGAGGTGGGAGCATCGATCCAAAGAGAAGCCCGTTGATTTCTTGAAGAGACGGATTGCAGAGATTTGAGCCTGCAAGTGGCCCGTACTTGTCTCCACCAGATATGACAGAGCCTTTGTTGTTAAGGTAGGAACAAACGCCATTCTTCATAGAGACGAAACGCCGACTTCAGTATCCACTCCCCTAAGGGCAACCACAAACATACACACCGCGATTATCTGATCATGGGAAAAACACGGCACACGAAGTGTGGAGTGGAAAGAGGAAAAGGTCCCACCGGGCGTGCCAGAATCTGTTCTCCGCCGAAAGACGTGACCGGGACGTTCGGACGTCGGGCCTGAATTTCGAGGGCAGATGCTCTTTGGTGATATCCGTCCACCTCTCCGAAGATACCAAGTTGATTTATGACACCATGCATCGGAGATTTAAACAGATGCGGCCGATATAGCAGACTTCGTCAGATTCCCCTTCGTTTAGGGGTTTTTGATTATGGAGAGTTAATTACGCTACCGCATCGCGGTAACCACTTTCTCCTTCTCCAGATGGTCACTTCATATCGTGTGTGTTTGTTTTGTTTTTGGTTGCCCGTGGATTGTATACGGAGACTAATTTATGTTGTCGCCCATAGGGCGTGGATTAGTCCAAACCCGTATCTTCTTAAATTTGGGTTTGGGTTGGGTTTAAGGATCGTTACTCTCATTTGAGACTAAGATCAACTTAAAAGTTTGTTAAGGATACGTTAATCTAATTTTAGACTAAGATCAACTTAACCATTTGTTAAGGATGCGTTGGTCTAATTTTAGACTAAGATCAACTTAACAGGATCATTTAGATACAACAAAAGAGCATTTGGGCTCTATTGTTTAGTTTAGGGACATTTCGGTCCAAGGTTAAGGACATCATAGTCCGTAGGTTTAAGGACCTCACAGTCCAAGGTTAAGGACGCCATAGTCCATGGGTTTAAGGACCCCACAGTCCGAGATTAAGGACATCATAGTCCATGGGTTTAAGGACCCCACAGTTCGAGGTTAAGGACATCATAGTCCATGGGTTTAAGGACCCCACAGTCCGAGTTTAAGGACATCATAGTCCATGGGTTTAAGGACCCCACAGTCCAAGTTTAAGGACATCATAGTCCATGTAAAATCTGGTTGTCGGGATCCGTCACCTCTCTGAGGACGTTGAAGGATTACAATGATATATATCAAAGGAGTGAAGAGATGTACCCTTGAACCAATATTGGTTGAGAGATCTGTAGTCCAATTTGGGACTAAGATCAAAAGATTTATGAGCATATGGGCTCAAATAATCTGAGGTAGGGTTCTGTGGCCACTTTGGGCTCGGCCCATTTAGTTAAAATGTTAAACATTTAACAATACTGAGCATTGGTTTGGGCTCTAACAATCTTTTTGTCTTTGAGTGCTGAGCATTCGTTATAGCTCTGGGATTTATTTATAGAACAGTTTATGTTCTTTTAGCGCACACGTGAGGAGCACGTGGCGTGCTTGGCCCTGTGCGCCAGTCAATGAGCGCAGAGCGCTTCTGTTGGGTAGCACACATGTGAGGAGCACGTGGCGCACTTGGCGCTGTTCGCCAGTCAAAGAGTGCAAAGCGCTTCTGTTTAATTAGCGCACACGTGAGGAGCACGTGGCGCACTTGGCGCTGTTCGCCAGTCAAAGAGCGCAAAGCGCTTCTTGTGAAATTTGGAGCGCTAAGGCTCTGCAACGATATGCGTTAGTTTTGGAGCGCTGAAGCGCTTCTTTTGATTGGAGCGCTATGGCTCTTTTTAAGCAGCTTGGCGCCCTGAGAATTAAACTCTCTTTCTTATAAGAGACTTTGTCTCATGGATCTAAGAACAAACTTCTTATTTTTTTTATAGGAGATATTTCAATTTCTTATATTTTTGATGAAAGGCTCTGCCTTTATGGATCTATGATCCTAAGAGAATTGAATTATTCTCCCCCCTTTTTATAATAAGATATTATAATCTCTTTTGTGAAAGACAATTTGTCTTATAGATCTATGATCTGAAGAAGATTATGTTCTTCCCTTTATTTTTATGATGAGGTACTTTGATCTCTTTGTGAAAGACCTTGGTCTTATAGATCTATAATCTTAGAAAAAGAAGTAAATTCTTCTTTTTATATAAGACGATTTCGTCTTTCTGTTCTTTTTACCTTGAAGAAAATTTTCTTCTTCTGAGAGCTTCCTCTTCTTTCTGAGATTTTTCAAAGTTTATAGGAGGATTCCTCTCTTTTTCTCTTGTCTCTTTTTTGTTTCTTTTCCTTTTTTTTGAAAAGAAGGATCATTGGTCGTTAGGACCCACTACCTCTCCGACGACACTGAGAGATTACAGCGCCATATATCGAAGGTGTGGAGGGATGTACCCTTTGAATACTCATCCTTTTCTAAGAGTTATCCCCTCTTATTTATATGGGAGTGGTAGAGATGAGATCTCACTTTTTCCCGTTGTGGGACTAAAAATACATCCCCCATGTAGTAGAGTATTAGTTTTGATTACACGTGCGTAGCACATTTGCTCATAATTTTTGATCCCGGATGAATTATGAGGCCCATAATATATCAAATCGAAGGATTTTTTGAGACACTTTCGATACCATCAGAATTTAGCTGTTTCTTATTCGGGAGTTTATCAAAATACAGCCCGGAAAATACTGGTTCGCATTTTCTTCCTTAGATTACACGTGCATAGTATATTTGCTCATAACTTTTGATCCCGGATGAATTAGGAGGCACATAATATATCAAATCGAAGGCTTTTTCGAGACTCTTTCGATATAATCAAAATTTAGCTGTTTAACATTAGGGAGTTTGTCAAAATACAGCCCGAAAAATACTGGTTCATATTTTCTTAAGCGTATCGCTGCCATTTGATACCTTGGGCTCTTTTGCGCAGAAATTTTTTGGCGTGAACAGCCGTCTTGACCAACCTATCGAATGGAAGACTTTCCGTGACACGCTCGATGCAAAGTACTTCCCTAAGACTGCCTGCTTTGATATGGAATAACAGTTCATACATCTGCAACAAGGTTCAATTTGGACCAAATTAGTAGATGAGTATAATGCCGAGTTTACCATGCTCAGTCGATAAGATATATTCAATAATTCAATTTTTTCAATATATCACATACTACACAGCTGACGCAAGACCGTAACAGGTTTGCGGCCCATCTCATACCAACTGCTGAGATCAGAGCTAGAAGATTTCAGTAAGGGTTGGACCCAAAAATCCAAGCTGCATTAGCTACAGGGGATTTCCCAACCCATGATATGGCTTTGAAAGCTGCCCAAAGATATGAGGCAGTGGTGAAGAAGATGGGCAAACCTCAATCTGCCGGAGTGAAGCGCCCTGCCAACCATATGGCAGAAGAAGCTTCATCAGGACCACCATTTGTACCAAAGAGACCGGGAGTACCAATCAACAGGCCCAGTCCAACCTTTTGTACCTACTGCAAGAGAGCTGGATATCTGATGAAAGATTGCCGACGAGCAAACGGTCTTTGCCTGATATGTGGATCATCCTCACATACCATAGGAACTTGCATACACAACTGAACTAATCCTAATTCCGCAGCTAGACCAGCTATCCAAGCTCCACCTACTCGGTTAGCTCTTCCTGCACCACCTCCACGTGGACCATCTTTACCTCGACAACCATCGATGTACCAGCATGCATGAAGAAATATGCTGAGACGCCAGGCTTACACTTTGGTGGCCGTAGAAGCTGAGACGGTTGGCCAGGGAACCTTGGTAATTCTCTTCAACCTTTTCAAACTTTTGCATCACTTTGTAATTATTCATACACTATCAAGTACTTCTATCACCAAACTTTCCTTGAATATGTTACACTCTCTCCTTTTACAAATTTCGAGGACGAAATTTTTATAAGGAGGGTAGAATGTAAGAACCCTAAACTTTCTGTACAATTTTTTTTTTCCAAAAATACATAAAGGGGTATTTGAGCCTGAGCATAAGTTATAAATTTGATTTGCTTATAAACAGCAAGAAGGAGCTTGTAGCTCATTGGTAAGACCTTGCACCGCTGAACCAAAACACCAGAGTTCAAATCCCATCAGCCACATTATTATTTTTAATTAGTTTTCTTTTTAATTTTTAGAAGCCCAAGAGCCTACACGTGCATAACTCATAAAAATCAAAAGTCACTTATAAAATAAACGAGCCCAGGAGGTAGACCAATCGATAGAGGACACATGGCAACAAGACCCGGCCTGACTCGGCCTGACTCGGCCTAACTCGGCCGGCGACTCGGCCGAATCGGCCGGCGCCACCGGCCAATTCATCACAAAATCCGAGTTGGTCTTCTTAACTTCTGTGCCTTTTGGTCTTCTTATAACTTCTGTATGGTTTAAATCCGCTGCACATTAACAGAGCCTTTTTTAAAACCTCATTAATCTATTTTTAATACAATTTTAATACAATTTTCAATACATCTTTTCATCTACCCTAACCCTAAAATTCTCCTATAAATGCCCACACTCTTTTCCACCTCCTCACTCCAAATCTCTGTCCAAAACTCTCAAGAAAATTCTAAGTTCAATAGTGTGCAAGTGGAGTTAGCAAAGAGAGAAGCTCCGACGAACTTTCGACGACGACCTTAGGAGCTTCCAGCAACGAAACGACGTACCGGCACCTCCTGCCCCTCCCTTTTCCACTTCTCTAATCAAAAAAACCCATAAGTCCCTCCTCTCTCTTCTCTTTTCTAATCTAAAACTTGTATTTCTAAAACCCGACGGAAGCGGAGTTAATCCGACTTCCGATTCGGTTTTTCTTTAAAAGTTCCACTTTTCTTAAAAACAACACTACCAAACTCTCACAACATGACTATTAATCGCTAACAAAACATATTGAACAAGTTCCATTTCAAAAGAATGTATATTATAATTTTTATCGTAATTTTACAGAAAAATACCATATAGTTTAGTTTCGACATAAAAACATCATTACCCTTGCTATACCTTTAGATAGTTCACGACGTAATGACCTACCTCCTCACACCACACATCTATATCATAGCACGATATCTTTTAGGAACCAAGAATACGGAAATACGATTTTTACAAATAAATACCATAAACTACAAAACCTTTTTCTATAAGATGCGTATTTTTAACAAATCTTTGTAATGTGCCGCTACAACCCATTTCGGGGAACCCGTTCGGGATGGTGCGGATTATCGTACATCCTCGGACTTAGTAGTGCGAGATGCAGACCTCCGCAAGGAGCATATGGTCTCGAAAGATTTAAAAAATACAAATATCTTAAGAAAATGAGATTTCTACAAAAATAATAAATTAAAATTATTTATATAAATATATATATATATATCATCAAAATATCTAATTTTTTGATATAATATAAATATTCCAACTTTTTTAAATCAAAAGAATCACTTTATATGAAAACACCATGCAATTCCATACAAGTTCAATTTTACAATTAAATACCATATATTATGAAATTAGGTTTTATTCATTAGAAATGTCACATATATAAAATCTACATCTATGAAAACTCTAAAGACGATAATTAAATACTTGAGGTGTATTTTGAAAATTATTCAAAATTATTTTTACATAAAACCCCCTCAAGTTGTATAAATTACAATAAGGACCTTAGTAAATATAGGTTTAAGCGGGACCAGTCTCTTGAGTCTCAGGGAGCCGGAGATATAGGTGCTTGCCTATTTAAGGTAGACAACTTAACAAACGGTGTTATCAACACAGTAATCGTTTTTGAAAAAGACACAAATCCTGTCGTCCATGTGTAGCGGTTACCGATAACACCAAAACATAATTCATGATTCAATTTCTTTTCTAATTGTCTGACTGAGACTGAGTCTCAATTTATACAATCTGACTTGAATGGGATTCAAGTATAAAACTACATTACAATATGAATTTATGAATCCATATAATCAATCTGACTTGAATGAGTTTCAAGTATATATAACAATTCAATATGAATCCATATATTCAATCTGTTCAATCTATACAATCTACATACCTGGACTGAACCGAACCATGGATATATTCCATTTACATGATTATCCAGTACCTCCATTTCCATTTATACGATATCATGGTTTTGGCAAGTCATCCGTATATACAATCTATAATACAAGACAATACAATAAAATACAATACTATCAGTACAATCATTACTATCAATAAAATAAATACACGGGATGTTGGGGTAGTTCATGCGTGAATCCAACAAAATCTCAAGATTCTCTATAGATCATGAATCTATGTTTACTAACACAAGCAAGCTATCATGAGGGCCCGTGTTTCCTTGCTCCTGGATTACAGCCTGTTGAGTTTGGAATATTTCAATACTAGGTTGAAGTCCCGTTACTAACATTTGATTCGGGTCCGTGGTTCCCTACCCCTGGATTGCAGCCTGTTGGGTTCGAGAACACTCTTAAGATTGGTTGACATTCACCCTTGAACTTACGTTAACAACAACGCTGACACTAAATTCAACATTATAGCAATATAATACAAGTTTAAAAGCTACACTCTCTCTCTGCCTATTCTACTTATCCCTTATCTTTGGGACTTACCGAGCGATTGTTCGCTGACAACATTCCTTCTCTTTCTTCTTTGGAATGTTGTCAGGTGGATCAGACCTTCAGGAGATCGAGCCCACCAGCGAGGATTTGGACCAGCTAGTTTTCAACCCGGAGCTCTAAATACTTGTACATTTCATTTCAGTACTTTCCATTTCTGTTAACCTTCAGGAGATCGAGCCCACCAGCGAGGATTTGGACCGGCTAGTTTTCAACCCGGAGCTCTAAATACTTGTACATTTCATTTCAGTACTTAGGCATTGCTTTTCCTTCCATGTATTTACTTTCAAATGCATTGTACAAAAAAATGTTAATAAATAAAGTTGTTGTTCATTACATTTTTCTCTTGTATATATTACTTTATATTGCTTAGTTACGCTTAGCGTATTTACTCCTGAGTAAATACGTAGCAGCCAGTCGCGCCCTCTGCCCGTACACCGGGAAGCGGGGCATGACAAAAAGGTTTGGGTTGCGTATTGATGCAGCATGGTTGAGTGGTAGCTTACGCCTCTCGTCAGCTGAGAACTCATGAGAAGAACTACCCTACGCATGACCTGGAGTTAGCGGCCGTCGTGTTCGCCTTGAAGATTTGGAGGCACTACTTGCTAGGCGAAAGAGTGGAAGTGTACACGGATCACAAGAGCTTGAAATATGTGTTCACACCGAAGGAGCTTAATATGAGGCAGCGCAGATGGTCGGAGTTGATGGCAGACTACGACATTGATCTGCAGTATCACCCGGGGATGGTGAACGTCGTTCTTGATGCTCTCAGTCACAGGCCGTCAGCTGCATTGCTGACTTGTCAGAAAGGGATTCTCGATGACCTTCGGAGACTCGAGTTGGAGGTAGTTACACTGGGTGTGCCCGGACAGCTCTGGCAGTTGCAGGTTCAATCGTTGCTTATAGACCGCATCAAAGTTGCACAGGTTGGAGACCCTCAGCTGCTGAAGTTCAGGGGTTTAGTCGAGGCTGGTTTGAGGACAGATTTGCGGATTCATGAAGATGGCTCTCTGAGATTTGGCAGTCGGCTGTGTGTTCCAAAGGGGGTATTCGAGATGAAGTTCTAGCTGAGGCACACAGCTCTGCTTACTCGGTGCAACCAGGTGGCACTAAGATGTACATAAACCTGAGGCAGCACGTCTGGTGGAACAGAATGAAGAAGGAGATTGCTCGCTTTGTCTCCAAGTTTCTGGTATGCCAACAGGTGAAAGTCGAGCATCAGAGAGTAGCTGGGTTGCTGCAACCACTTCCAGTGCCAGAATGGAAACGGGAGCATATCACCATGGATTTTATGACGGCACTACCATGAAGTCCAAGGGGCAACAATGTCGTCTGGGTTATTGTCGATCATCTTATGAAGGCAGCGCATTTCTTACCCTTCTGAGTTGGACAATCGATGGAGTGGCTCATGGAAAAATATATGCAGGAGATTGTGAGACTGCACGGGGTGCCCGTTAGTATCGTGTCTGATCGAGACACCAGGTTCATCTCCTATTTCTGGAAGAGCCTGCAGGAGAGTTTGGGCACGCGACTCAAGTTCAGCACGGCCTATCATCTACAGACAGATGGGCAATCTGAGCATTCTATCCAGACGCTCGAGGATATGCTGAGGGCATGCATACTTGACTTCCAGTGTTCTTAGGAGGATCACCTCCATCTGGTAGAGTTTTCATATAACAATAGCTACCATGCTAGCATCCAGAAGGCACCGTTCGAGGCTCTGTATGGGCAAAAGTGTCGATTCCCTTTATGTTAGGACGACGTGGGTGAACGCAGGTTGTTGAGCCCTGAGCTGATAGTGCAGACAGTGAGCAAAGTCCAGATGATCAAGCAACGAATCAAGGCGGCTCAGGACCGACAGATGAGTTGGGCAGATGCCGGCAGAAGATTGTTAGAGTTTGGTATTGGTGACCACGTGTTTATGAAGATATCACCTACTCGGGGAGTGATCAGGTTTGGTAGTCGCGGGAAACTCAGTCCCCAATTCATCTGACCTTTTGAGGTGCTAGAGCGAGTAGAAGAGGTGGCTTATCGACTAGCCTTGCCTCCATCGCTAGCTGGTGTGCACAATACATTCTATGTTTCTAAGTTGAGGTGCAACGTTCGGGATGACAGCCATATCCTGGACCATTCGGAGTTAACATTGGGCACTGATCTGTCTTACGAGGAGCAGCCTACCTGTCACGCCCCGCTTCCCAAAATACGGAATACGAGGGGTAGACAAGGCCAGCCATGCTCCTACGGTCAAGGAAATGTCCTGCCGTAGTCACACTTCGGCTTCTAGTTTGTCATGGTAAACAGTAAACGATGCGCAGGTAATGAGAAATGCAGTAACTGAAAGGTACAATAGTATAAACTGACCTGAAGTGGAACAAACGAAAGTAACTCGGAGTAGCAAGTCAAGAAGTCGGTGATGCACGTCTGGTTCCGATCCAAGCTAAATCTTCTCCTCACACTGAGCATGCATACTCAGGTCGTCAGAGCGACACAATAGCAATATAATATATATAAAATTAAGTGACAGTTCTAACAGTGATAGTAGGTATGTGAAGCAGTAAATAAATGACATCATGAATATACATGTGCAGTAATCAACGCAGCGGAACAGTAAAGCAGTATAACGATATGTCACGTATGTCAACACAGTATAAAAGTAATATAAATGCCAGTATCCCTATCAGTCTCTAAGTCTCACTGTACAGGTCGCTAAGCCTATCGTCAGTCCAAGTGTGAGAGTCAACCACTCGCGAGTGTCCTCCACCCAAGGGTAGATCCCAAGGGCAAGGGACCACGGGCCCAACATGTAACGAGTGTATCACGGTGTATATATCACATACCCTGTAAATCTCCATATAACTCCCTAAATATATAAACCGGCATGGGACTCCCGAGATTCTGTTGAACTCACACTTAAACTACCCCACACCCCGTGGTCTACATCAAACGCTAACCATCAACCTAAATACTAATCGATCCGTGACAAGTCTGCGCGAGAACTGGAGGCAGGACCTCCATCAAGCACGTCCCGACCAATACCTAAGATAAATGGCAGTGTCGGATGCCTTATCTGTGACACCCGTGCAAGCGCTTCCATAAGTGTCCCATACCACTTATAGTCACACGTACACGCATCCCACAGACGTCGACAATGCAACAGAAATATAGGGTCACTGATTGTGCACAAGTACGTATCACTTTCACTTAATCACGGATACACGAACAATGACGTACTTGCCACAATCACCACTAAAATCTAACACTGGGTAAATGCACGATGTCACTAGGTTATCACTACAATGATATGGGTATGATGTGATGCATGAACAGTATAAGAAGCACAATTAAGGTGTCATAAAAACCACAGTCTATCCCTTGCACGATTCATCATGAAACATATGTTTATAATTTAGCGAAATGATAAACAGGTAGTAATTGATATGTTCAGTTAGCTATCCATCTAATTTGGTTTCGAGCCAATCGGGTTTCAGGATCATTAGTTATAACTGTTTCATTTTAAGCGCACGCGGCTGAAAATCCGGTTTCAGAATCAGAAATCCATTTCGCAACGCATTTTAACCCCAGTTGGGATCATAATTTAGCGATGCTACAGTTGAATGAATTCTAGGGTTTTCAGTAAAGTTTTCAACTCAACAAACGGATCTTCAATCGCGTCTGTACGTTAGGAGTTATCATCTTTTTAATATTAACGTGTCAATTCTGATTCTGCTGAGACTGCTATGTGTCCCGATCTTTTAAATTACAGATTAAATATCAAACGGTAACGAAACAGAATGAAACCAAATGTGTTGTCTAGCTAACAGAGTTACCTACAATAAGCAGTGGAGTTCCGTAACCTACGAGTTAAGGAAATCCTATGGTATCCATTACGGAACAGCAAGCAACGACTGGAGTCGCTCTGGACTGCAGTCCAGAGTCGTACTCCAATACGAACATCATCCCAATTTAAGTACAGAAATATCAGGAAACTGGTATAGGGTTAAAGTTCGTCGAGTTAGCTTCAATTTGAGCCCTCGAACGCACCATTCTACTATGTGTATGATTTATGATGAATTTAACGATTTTCAGATACAACAGGATTACGGTTTTACGATTAAACTTGGGGGTAGTTGTTTTAGTCATTATCGATTACATCATCCAACAAAATTCACACACTATATTCACAGCCCTATGGGCCAACCTACACCATTTAGTTCCGTCAAATTTGATAATGTTTTTCTAAGGGAACAAGCATCGAACAGTTACGGCACATAATAGTTTTAAACTTGTAATATTATAATCCATGTATTTAACAATTGTAACTTAGATAAATAGCATGTAAGCAAGTAGAATACTTGCCTGGAGCAGTCCCGGAGATGTACGGCAGTGGTAAAGGCACGAACGCGCGACGGGCAAGCACCGCGACGGCTACGGCTCCGAGTGACAAAGACCTCGATCCTGGCTCGAGCTTGACGGAGTTGGCTGTTGCGGGCTCGGGCAATGTCCTGTGGTGGTGTGGGTTGATAGGGAATGGAGAGACGGAGAGATTTGGAGAGGGAGAGAGAGAGAGTGTTAGAGAGAGAGAGAGATAAATAGAGAGTGAGAGATAGAAAGGCAGAGAGAGGTTTAGAGAGTGAGAGAGAAGGACAGAGAGAGTGAGATTTAGAGAGTGAGAGAGAGAAAGAGGCAGAGTGAGAGAGAGAGCTGAGAGAGAGAGAGTTAGAGAGAGAGTTAGAGAAGGACAGTGAGAGAGAGAGGAAGTTAGAGAGAGAGAGAGAGACAGGGAGAGAGGGGGAATGGGGACTGGGAGAGAGAGTGAGACAGAGCGAGGAAGAGAGAGAGTAAACAGAGAGGGGAGAGAGAGTCGAGTCGGGGTCGCGCTGGTGGAGGACGACGACGACGACGATGTTGATGATGAGGTCGACGAGATGCGTTTCAAGTTCGCCGGCGTCGAGGGTATGGTGTCTGAGCTCGGGGTGCATGGGTTGGGGTTCTGGTGAGGTAGGCTCTGCTGAGGGAGTGCTGGTGGGGAAAGTGGAGTGCTCGGAGGAGGAGGTGGTGGCGACGACGACGACGACGATGGTGAGCTGTGGCGAGGTGGATTTTGTGGTGGTGAGCTGGGTTGAGGGAAAAGGAGGAAGGAGGAAAGAGAACGGGCGACGAGAGGGAAAGGAGGCGACGGGGGTTAGAAAGGGGGTGCGCTTCGTGGGATAACGTCGCGACGACGTGGCGCAAGCGCGGGCGAAGGAGGCGGCGGGGAAAGGGGATCGCGAGAGGGAATGAGGGATTGTTACCGTTGGAGACGAGGGAGATGCACAGTAGAGGGGTGAGTTGAGGAAAGGAAAAGAGTTGGGCTCGGTTAAAATTCGTGGGCTGCTTGGGAGAACGGGCCGGTTTAAAAACAATTAATTCCCAAAATTGAAGTGGGCTGAGGAGGGAGGTTGGGCCGAGGGATTAAGGAAATAATAAATTGAAGCGATTAAAAGAGATGGGCTGGTGTAAGAGATTGGGCCGGGAAAATTGTATAAGGAATATATTAAGAAAATTTGGAGTGGGCTGAGGAATTAAATTTAACCTTGGGCTGAATGTTTAAAAATAGGTTTAAGGCTTTAAATATTTTACTCATTTTGATTAAATTTGGTTTTGGTTTTAAATCTTGGTTTCGGCTTTTAGGGTTGAAGCGGCTGCGGGGAAAAATCAAATGAAAAAGGTTTAGTCTTGGGTTCTAAATTCAATAACAGGAAAACGGCTGAGGCAGAGGAAAGAAAGATAAGATCTGGGTTTAATAGGATTTTGAAAATAAACAAATAATTTATAAATAAATCTTATAGGTAAAAGAAATACGGATTTCGACGTATAAGAAAAACTGGGTATTACATCATACCACCCTTACAAAAATTTCGTCCTCGAAATTTAAAAGAAACCGCTAGCTATACATAATAAGCGAAGGATTATCATATCGAAAACTAATACGTGTTGATTCATTTAAAACGGGTAGACCAAGTTTTGAAGGTATATACATATATAGAAGAACCACATACAAAAGTTAGGCCTAAAAGTATAATACAGGAACACTATAAGGGTAACTACAAATATACAAGAATATAGGTAACAATTAACTAATAATATTAATCAAAGTGTGCTCGGTAAACGTCGAAACCAAAAGTGTGTGCATCGAAATACATCATAATAGCAAACAGAAATAATAAATATAAGGCTCAACCACTTATAATAGTAATCATAGGCACAAATCCCCAAAATAAATTGACGACAATAGAGCAGTGAAAACTAGTCGGTAAGCTAAAACATTTTAGGAAAGGTATCGACAGAATAGGTTAAACATCATTTAGAAAGCTTGTATAGTGAAAGTATGCGCGGTGTAAGGTTGCGCTACTGAAAATGAAAAAATAATAATAGTTGTACTTAAATACAAAAAACGGAGTAGTCAATAACACGTACTCTTTGATAAATTTAAAGTACTGAAAACTAAATTTTTGAACAACAGTGTCCCTAAATATATTTAGGGTAATAGGAAAAACACAAATAGGTATAAGGCTAGATAGGGTAATGATTATGAGGAAGTGTGGCTCAACAGAAGGTTGAAGTATGTCGGCTTTAGGCTGAATGTTAAGGAGTTTAGGATAGGGTCAGCACAGGAAGTAAGGATGAGTAACAAAGGAATACCAAAGGAAAAATGTGGGAGAAACAACAGTCGGTATGACCCACGAAATCAGAATTTGAAGGGTTAGTGAATTCGGAAGTTTCACAGGAACTGTTCTCTTCCCAGAAGGATCTCAACGGGGCACAGACGAGGGATGGAGGGTGGCTCATCCCAAGGATCAGGGTGCGGTACTTTCAAATCGAAACGAGTGTGAAAGCTATACCATGAGTAGGGGTGGACAGTCCGGGAACTCAGCAGAAAAATAAATGGATATGGTCAACAAACAAGTATTAAGCGAACCAATAATCAAAAGGTTTACAAACTCAGAAGATTTATTTCATTCAAGAAGATTTGAAACAAGACATCCCCAAAGGCGAAAAGTGGCCTTAAACTATACACAGTTTATTCGGCCAGAAAGACAACATCCCAAAGGAATTTCGTCCGTCACGGTTGTGGAGATTCAGTAGGTTGCGGTAGGCCCGCGCACTCAGGTAGGGACGTCCATTTCCATATCGCCTCGCAGGCATCGCCACTGGAAGTTCTTCCATCAGCAGGGTCTTGATCTTCTGGTCCTTCTTCCTCGGATGGGGCTTCTTCATCGAGGTCCGATTCTATGTGATTCTCTTCTTCTGGATTTTCTTCCACGGGATTTTCCTCCGCTGGATTTTCTTCTATTGAGTCTTCCTCGGAATCTTCCTCTATCGGGTTCTCTTCAGGATCTACTTCTTCTTCGTCGGAATCAGCTATCATGCCAAACTCTGGGGCGACTACTCCTTCGTCCTCTGAATCGTTGTTTCCGAAGTTGACCTGAGGACCGTCGATCTCATCGTCAGAACTCATCGGCGTGCGGTCTAAGGAAACGCAAGATTGTGTATCCTCATCTAAATGCGGCGCTGCTCCAGGGTGGGCCATGGTCAGAAAAGAAACGTCATGATTAGACAGTGGAATACATCAAGGAAAGCTCAGGGTACGAAACATAGGAAAATATGCGGTTGCAGGAACTGAAAGACCAGAAATAAAATACTGTGATAATGAATAGAATTTGACATAGAGAAAGCATGAGAATGATACATATATTATGATTCAAATTTTATTTCACTCAACTAAAAGTTCGACGGATACAAAGGTTCAAATGGAAGGAAATGTTTATAAGAGTATGACAACATACTACTGAAATTGGAAAACATAAAATTCTTCTTTGACTGCCAGAACGCTGCATCATCGTTACGTTAGTTGAATCCTGCGTTTGATCCGCTCTATCATCGAAGTTCGACTACGCGGCAATCCTCACTTGGCAGGAGTGGGGAGTGTGGACGAGTTTCTTCCTTACAGTTCTTTCCTTTCTGGACAGCCGTTGATGAGATGTTTGTTGGAACCGCATATCAGACATTTCCTTTGGGCACAGCGGCAATCCTTCTGAAGGTGTCCTGGCCTCTTACAATATCCACAGCAAGGGTTCTTCTGATGCTTCTGTTGACGCTTCATCTTCTTCTCCTTCCCTCGTCCAATAGGGATCCTTTTATGATAGGAGACTCCCGCTGGTGCCTGATTCACCTGTCTTCTCAGTCCTTCAGCCAGCAAGTCATTTGTTCGCTCCTGGGCTTCCTTTAAACCTTGCAGTACACTAAGGATCTCAACTGTCTGATTCTGAGGAGTGGATATAGACGAAGAGTCGTTGAAAGACATGATCTTGAGACAATGATTTTAAGGATGATATAAGTCACAAGGTATACGAGTCAAAACGTAATATGGATAGGACAAAGATTCAAGAATATTAGAGGTGATGAGTTCATTACAAGTGGGGAATCAACTGTATGACTTTAAGTCACTTGAATAGGGTACGGTAGTGCAATTGCAACCATGTAACCTTGTCAAGTCACCCGAAACCATAGCGAATAGATATCTGAACACTCGATGTGAATATGAATCAAGAATGGCAAGTTTGGAATCTAGACTGAGGGATGTCATAGATTGCCAGACTATACACGGAAAACTGCAATCCCAATCGATGCAAAACCTGGCTCTGATACCAACTAAACCATGTCACGCCCCGCTTCCCAAAATACGGAATACGAGGGGTAGACAAGGCCAGCCATGCTCCTACGGTCAAGGAAATGTCCTGCCGTAGTCACACTTCGGCTTCTAGTTTGTCATGGTAAACAGTAAACGATGCGCAGGTAATGAGAAATGCAGTAACTGAAAGGTACAATAGTATAAACTGACCTGAAGTGGAACAAACGAAAGTAACTCGGAGTAGCAAGTCAAGAAGTCGGTGATGCACGTCTGGTTCCGATCCAAGCTAAATCTTCTCCTCACACTGAGCATGCATACTCAGGTCGTCAGAGAGACACAATAGCAATATAATATATATAAAATTAAGTGACAGTTCTAACAGCGATAGTAGGTATGTGAAGCAGTAAATAAATGACATCATGAATATACATGTGCAGTAATCAACGCAGCGGAACAGTAAAGCAGTATAACGATATGTCACGTATGTCAACACAGTATAAAAGTAATATAAATGCCAGTATCCCTATCAGTCTCTAAGTCTCACTGTACAGGTCGCTAAGCCTATCGTCAGTCCAAGTGTGAGAGTCAACCACTCGCGAGTGTCCTCCACCTAAGGGTAGAACCCAAGGGCAAGGGACCACGGGCCCAACATGTAACGAGTGTATCACGGTGTATATATCACATACCCTGTAAATCTCCATATAACACCCTAAATATATAAGCCGGCATGGGACTCCCGAGATTCTGTTGAACTCACACTTAAACTACCCCACACCCCGTGGTCTACATCAAACGCTAACCATCAACCTAAATACTAATCGATCCGTGACAAGTCTGCGCGAGAACTGGAGGCAGGACCTCCATCAAGCACGTCCCGACCAATACCTAAGATAAATGGCAGTGTCGGATGCCTTATCTTTGACACCCGTGCAAGCGCTTCCATAAGTGTCCCATACCACTTATAGTCACACGTACACGCATCCCACAGACGTCGACAATGCAAAAGAAATATAGGGTCACTGATTGTGCACAAGTACGTATCACTTTCACTTAATCACGGATACACGAGCAATGACGTACTTGCCACAATCACCACTAAAATCTAACACTGGGTAAATGCACGATGTCACTAGGTTATCACTACAATGATATGGGTATGATGTGATGCATGAACAGTATAAGAAGCACAATTAAGGTGTCATAAAAACCACAGTCTATCCCTTGCACGATTCATCATGAAACATATGTTTATAATTTAGCGAAATGATAAACAGGTAGTAATTGATATGTTCAGTTAGCTATCCATCTAATTTGGTTTCGAGCCAATCGGGTTTCAGGATCATTAGTTATAACTGTTTCATTTTAAGCGCACGCGGCTGAAAATCCGGTTTCAGAATCAGAAATCCATTTCGCAACGCATTTTAACCCCAGTTGGGATCATAATTTAGCGACGCTACAGTTGAATGAATTCTAGGGTTTTCAGTAAAGTTTTCAACGCAACAAACGGATCTTCAATCGCATCTGTATGTTAGGAGTTATCATCTGTTTAATATTAACGTGTCAATTTTGATTCTGCTGAGACTGCTATGTGTCCCGATCTTTTAAATTACAGATTAAATATCAAACGGTAACGAAACAGAATGAAACCAAATGTGTTGTCTAGCTAACAGAGTTACCTACAATAAGCAGCGGAGTTCCATAACCTACGAGTTAAGGAAATCCTATGGTATCCATTACGGAACAGCAAGCAACGACTGGAGTCGCTCTGGACTGCAGTCCAGAGTCGTACTCCAATACGAACATCATCCCAATTTAAGTACAGAAATATCAGGAAACTGGTATAGGGTTAAAGTTCGTCGAGTTATCTTCGATTTTAGCCCTCGAACGCACCATTCTACTATGTGTATGATTTATGATGAATTTAACGATTTTCAGATACAACAGGATTACGGTTTTACGATTAAACTTGGGGGTAGTTGTTTTAGTCATTATCGATTACATCATCCAACAAAATTCACACACTATGTTCACAGCCCTATGGGCCAACCTACACCATTTAGTTCCGTCAAATTTGATAATGTTTTTCTAAGGGAACAAGCATCAAACAGTTACGGCACATAATAGTTTTAAACTTGTAACATTATAATCCATGTATTTAACAATTGTAACTTAGATAAATAGTATGTAAGCAAGTAGAATACTTGCCTAGAGCAGTCCCGGAGATGTACGGCAGTGGTAAAGGCACGAACGCGCGACGGGCAAGCACCGCGACGGCTACGGCTCCGAGTGACAAAGACCTCGATCCTGGCTCGAGCTTGACGGAGTTGGCTGTTGCGGGCTCGGGCAATGTCCTGTGGTGGTGTGGGTTGATAGGGAATGGAGAGACGGTTAGATTTGGAGAGGGAGAGAGAGAGAGTGTTAGAGAGAGAGAGAGAGATAAATAGAGAGTGAGAGATAGAAAGGCAGAGAGAGGTTTAGAGAGTGAGAGAGAAGGACAGAGAGAGTGAGATTTAGAGAGTGAGAGAGAGAAAGAGGCAGAGTGAGAGAGAGAGCTGAGAGAGAGAGTTAGAGAGAGAGTTAGAGAAGGACAGTGAGAGAGAGAGGGAGTTAGAGAGAGAGAGAGAGAGACAGGGAGAGAGGGGGAATGGGGACTGGGAGAGAGAGTGAGACAGAGCGAGGAAGAGAGAGAGTAAACAGAGAGGGGAGAGAGAGTCGAGTCGGGGTCGCGCTGGTGGAGGACGACGACGACGACGATGTTGATGATGAGGTCGACGAGATGCGTTTCAAGTTCGCCGGCGTCGAGGGTATGGTGTCTGAGCTCGGGGTGCATGGGTTGGGGTTCTGGTGAGGTAGGCTCTGCTGAGGGAGTGCTGGTGGGGAAAGTGGAGTGCTCGGAGGAGGAGGTGGTGGCGACGACGACGACAATGGTGAGCTGTGGCGAGGTGGATTTTGTGGTGGTGAGCTGGGTTGAGGGAAAAGGAGGAAGGAGGAAAGAGAACGAGCGACGAGTGGGAAAGGAGGCGACGGGGGTTAGAGAGGGGGTGCGCTTCGTGGGATAACGTCGCGACGACGTGGCGCAAGCGCGGGCGAAGGAGGCGGCTGGGAAAGGGGATCGCGAGCGGGAATGAGGGATTGTTGCCGTTGGAGACGAGGGAGATGCACAGTAGAGGGGTGAGTTGAGGAAAGGAAAAGAGTTGGGCTCGGTTAAAATTCGTGGGCTGCTTGGGAGAACGGGCCGGTTTAAAAACAATTAATTCCCAAAATTGAAGTGGGCTGAGGAGGGAGGTTAGGCCGAGGGATTAAGGAAATAAGAAATTGAAGCGATTAAAAGAGATGGGCTGGTGTAAGAGATTGGGCCGGGAAAATTTTATAAGGAATATATTAAGAAAATTTGGAGTGGGCTGAGGAATTAAATTTAACCTTGGGCTGAATGTTTAAAAATAGGTTTAAGGCTTTAAATATTTTACTCATTTTGATTAAATTCGGTTTTGGTTTTAAATCTTGGTTTCGGCTTTTAGGGTTGAAGCGGCTGCGGGGAAAAATCAAATGAAAAAGGTTTAGTCTTGGGTTCTAAATTCAATAACAGGAAAACGGCTGAGGCAGAGGAAAGAAAGATAAGATCTGGGTTTAATAGGATTTTGAAAATAAACAAATAATTTATAAATAAATCTTATAGGTAAAAGAAATACGGATTTCGACGTATAAGAAAAACTGGGTATTACACTACCACTATTCTCGATCGTCGGAAAAAAGTGCTGAAGAACAAAGTCATTGCCCTTGTTCGAGTTTCTTGGGGCGGTCGTTCTCAAGGGGAGTCTACCTGGGAACGCGAGGAAGACATACGTGCACGTTTTCCAAATCTGTTTGTGTAGTGTTGTTATTCCGTTGTTTCTGCTTTAATTTCGAGGACGAAATTTTTGTAAGGAGGGTATGATGTAAATACCCAGTTTCCGTATATAAAATTTTTCCATATTTTTCCATATTTTATTCCAATTTTTTTTCAATTTTACATATATATATATATATATTTATATATTTATATTAAATTTTAATTATTCCTAATCTAACCCAATATCCCCAACCCGACCCATGCTCACCATACCCGACCCGACCTAAACCCCTCACCCACTCCTCTTCTTCTCCTTTGTTCTCCTTTCTTTCCCGCCCACTTTTCCCCAACGGCTCCCTCTTCTCACGCTCGCCACGACGATCGCGTCCACGTCCACAAGACCTGCGCCCGTCGCCAACAAACTCACCATGATCCCCTCCACCAAATCCCCTCGACTCCAACGGCTCCCCCTCCCTTTTCCATGCCGCGAGACCCGCTCCCCCACGTCCTCACCTCACCCACGACGATGACCGAGCCCCTCTCCCTTCCTTTCCAGTTTGCTCCTCCCCCTTCATTATTATCCTCTCCTTTCCCTCTGCAACCCCATCTCCTCTTTCAACACCCACTGCCAACACTCTAACTCGCCGCAGCCACCCACCAACCCCTATACCTTGCCGACGAGCCCCGACCACCTCACTATCGTCGACCCCCCATCACTTCCACCATCAACCCATCCCCATCACCACCTCTCCTCCACTTCCGACTCCCAATTAGGCGACCACCGACACCCTCGGGCTCCTAAGTCGACCCCGGTTCCTCCTCCTGCACCGAGCGCGACCCCGTCGACCAACATCCGCAAGACCCAACTCCGGCACCACCCTCTGTGTACCGAGCTTCCTCGGACACGAGGTGATCACCTCTGCTCCACCATCATCGGAGCCAGCCCCCTCCTCACCTCCACGACGTCGAGCCCAATCCCCAGCGCAACTCTAAACTCCTAGCCCCCGAGCTGCCTGAGCTCACCGCCGACAGACCCTCTGCACCCGACGCCTCTGTACCACAGCACCCGTGCCACCACTGCAGGCCACTGCCGTGCCGTCGCTGAAGAGCCCGGCCGCACTCGAGCTCGTCACTGTCGTCGTGACCGTTGCCACCACCATCGTCGCCGTCGCTGTGCCGCCACCGTCTCCAGGCAAGAGAAAACTTTTCTCTTGTTTTTCATGCTACCTTAATACCTAGGCTCGATACACATGTTAGATTAATTTGTTATATAGTAGTGTAGATATATGTTTTTCGGCCGATTACTAAACGCTACTCTAATATTTGGTACGAACTATAATCTAAAACATATCTCGTTGTGGCGGAACCTGTGATAGTTAGGCCCCTTTATTGATTACGAATACCGCGTAGGAATTTGGGTACAAAATACTGTGTTTCAATCATGTAAAGTTACCCCAAAAAGGCGACACAAGATTTGAACCTTACCGCGCATGCTAACTTGTTAAAATCTTTATAAAGAAAATACGGTTTGGAACGTAACGTTCTACGGCTCATATAGAAGCTAACTCGATAACCTACAACTACCCATAGTTATTTTCTTGACAATTTTAGATCACTGTAATGATACATGGTTGTGAAAGCGGCACTGGGCTGCAGTCCGGGGCAGCGTTTCGATTTGGATACCAGACTTTGAACACCTGTGCACCCCCGCTTTAGACTTAAAATGCATGGAGAACCATATGAATACATAGATAATTTAATTATCTAACACCTGAATCCGGTCCCTTTCTGTTTCACTGTCGTTTGATATTTAATTTTAATTTTAGCGTACCGATGTGTTCTGCAGTTTCTGCAGTGACCTCTCTTACACAGCTACACTAAAAAGGACATAACTTCTAATACAGAAATGCTATTGATAATCCGTTTGATGCGTTGGAAACCTAACAGATATAACTAGATTTTATTCAACTGTTGCAACACCTGAATCTGAACATAATCTCTGGTAAAACGCGTGTGAATTTGGATTTCCAGTTCTGAAACTGGAATTCCAGCAATTGATTGCTATCTTAAAATGATGATATTTCTCTAACCGGAATTCCGTTTGACATGAAATTAATTTTACTGATTATATTATCAAGTGTTCTTCGTACACCTTTTATATTATTTTGGTCGATTCTGTGCGTGTGATTTATCGTAAATTTTGCAAGTTATATGGCATTTGTCGTCACAAAATAGTGAATATCTGTTCAATGCATTTCTGCCTATTTTCATGTTTGCTTTATACTTGCTGCATAGTTGTAACATTTCAAAAAATAAAATATTATTTTTGAGGAATTTTTATAATTTAATATTAATTTTAAATGAATATTTTAATATTTCGGTATAATTAAATACCGATAAATTGGGAAAAATTTGGAAAATTATAGAATTACTAAAAAGAGAGTGTTTTATGTGAATTATGCAAATTTTAAGTTTTTATGATTTATTTGACACTATTTTAGTGCTAATCGCAGTTAAATATCGCTAATCGCGCACTAAGCTTATTTTGTGCAAAACGTGCACCATATCATTTTTTTTCACTTGTGTTACATTTTTTCTCCTATCATGTGTTTTCCTTTCTCATGTATAATTTTGTTTTGTTTAGAATAGAAAAGAAAAGGAAAGAAAATGAAAGAAAAGAAAGTGAATAAAAAAAGAGAGGCTTGGGGCATTTATTAGGCATGGGGGGAGGCTTGACTTTGGCTCTCTCTCTCTCTCCCCTCACTTCCCTCCATCTCCAGCAGCAGCCCCATCTCCAGCAGAAATTCCTCCCCCTTCATCCCCTCTTCACCATCACATGCCACCTCAAAACAACACCGAAACCTCATCCCCTCTTCACAAACCTTGTGCACAAGCTCGCAAGCTACGTTATGGACCAAGAAAAATCACATTTTGGTGTTGTAGGGGATTCTTGGGTATTTAAATGAGGTAATCTTTCCATCTTTAAGGTAGAATTTCCATTCCCTTAGCATCCATGTTAGTTTAGAATCGATATTGTGTGGTTTTGGTGAACTTTGAAAATTCCAAGTTAGGGTTTAGGGTTTTAATTGATTTCAAAGGTGAATTGAGGTCTAATTAGGGACTATAACCCCTGTTGTGATTTTACATTGGACTAAATCAGAAACTAGAAACCCAGAATACGGATTTAGAAACTGATATCGGAAGAATTGAAGAATCTGTGAGGGTTATATGGAATCTGCTATCATCTCGAGACTCTGAAAATTATTTTGTGAACACATAGAGATGTGCAAGCACCCAGAAAGCTAACCCCAAAACCCCAGACCCTATCTTCTCTTTCTGGCTGCAGATTTAATCTGTTTGGCCGCAATTTGCGGCATGGGTCCCACCATTTTGGTTCGTTTTGGTTCTGTAGCTCCTACATCTATAAATTAGACTCTTGGCATATGCAAAATTGTCTAATTTGACCTAGGGTGAAATCTGGGACCCTTTTCTATAGTTGTTGTTTTTGATTCGTGTTTTCGTATTGCGTATTTTAAATTCTGGATTTGCGTATTGTGTTTTACCTCGATCATTTGACGTTTGTACGACGAGATCGAGGGTCGTTTGATGGTTTTGAAAGCGTAGTCTATAGGTTCTAACCTATAGGCATTAGCGTGTCATTTTGGGTATTCCCGATGTGATTTTAATATGCATTCTGATTTTGTTATCTATGTAGGTACCTTCACGTGGGTTTCAGACGATGAATAAGATGAAGGCGACATCGACATCGACACGTAGGATTCAAGGTGAGTAGATTATATCTACGGGGGAAGTCGGGTGGATGACGTATGGCACCCCCGCAGTTCGATGTCTAGTATAATATATATACTATATATATGATAGCTTATGTGTGAAATGGTTATTCAAGACATGATTAGGTGTACTAGGGATAGAATAGGTTTTAGATGTAAACTAGTATAGTTTCCTAGATGCGAACCCTAGGATAGGTTACACTCATACGCACACACATGCTTATTGCTATACATATACCTACATGATGAGGATAATGGAAGATATTTGGAGACGAGTCGATGATATTGGGCGTAGTGCCATGAGATCGGTGATATGATGTGATTCGTATTTGGGATATGATAGGTGATTTTAGCGGGCCTTTAGACGTGTGTTTCACACACGCACTTATACTTATATAGATAGTATCGATTTGTACTAGACTTAGATCAGTACCCCAGATCATGTGACATGATGATAAGGATACCTGATATTTGATGAGAGGATTGTGATATTAACCCGTACCCAGCTTTTGGGATGCCGTACGATGACTTACCGTACGAGCTTCATATTGATGATAGATCCGCACTCCTGACTCAAGGATGTCATATGATATTGTATCGTACGCGGTACCTTTGAAGCGGGATCAACGACTATTATATATATATATATATATATATATATATATATATATATATATATATATATATATCGACTCAGATTTAGGTGGTTTCCATACCCTTCGATTAGCTTGTTAGTTAGGTCTGTAGATTACTTAGTAGACGTTAGACTAGATCCGAGTCATACCTATTTCAAAACCAACGAATTGGGAGTATTTAAAAGACAGGCAAGGGAATTCTACGGATATTTTCAAAAAACGCATCTTTTCTTAAAAACACCGTAGCCCTTATTTTACTAAAAGCCCCTATTTTACTAAAAGCCCCGATTCGTCTTATTTCGAATGGCAAACTATATGACCTTTTATATTGACGCAGATGCGTCACTATTGCATTTATTAGTCGATTCCTGCATATTCTTGTTATTCGCACCGCATTGCATGTGAAAATGGTTATTGCTATATTAAACTCATGCTGTTAGGACACCAGCACCATTATCGATGATGCATATGTTCCACGTACACCTGCTTGCCGGCTCACACACTTCATCATCGATAATTGCCATGTCACTACACTGTAGCACTGTTGCATTCGGGATATGATCTCTTGCATGGCATACTTGTGTACATACCCCTTGTACACCCATACTTACATACATAAGTATTTGCACATACATAGACGATTCTGGCTTTGATTAGAGATTTGGGAACCGCAAGATACTCTTTAAAACTGATTCATTTTAAAAGAGCGGTTTTCCCTCAATATGTGCATATTACTATTCCATATTGCATGATATACTGATATGCTTACATTTCTTTTACATGTCGCATACATCATGCTTTTGATTATACGCATTGAGATATGTTGTTTCCATGATATTTCTGGATTTGGGAACCGTGGATATTTCAAAAGAGAGTATGTAATTGTTTTAAAACCCGATTACCTTTGATATGATATTTTAGTGCGTCCACCATGTGTTTTCTCGGTGCTGAGAGCGACATGTGAAACCCGATTCGAGGAGGCGGTGAGGCCGATTGCGGGTATATGGTGGGTCCGGTATGGTACCCCGGGGCAAGAAAGGGATGCTGTGTATACAGACGGTGAGCCTGGCAGAGAGACTACTACCTACCGGTGATTGTATTTGAGCTCGGCGGATATCCGGAGGATACCGACCGGAGTTGAGAGATGATATGGGCCGATCGGACTGCCGGGGCCCGATATATGAGGATTTTCGTGCCGATGCTAGGCACAGGTTTCATGATGTTTTCGAGTGTCGATGCTTGACACTCAGGTTCCATGATTTTGATATATCGCGAGCGACACATGTTGATTTATATCCTCATACTTCCATGCATATGTTTATGATATTTACATGCATGATGCTTATTGTCATTGGGTGACACGTGGACGATTTCCACATACATATATTGACATTGATTACATTGATCATATCTCATATTTATGATATGTTATTACCTGAGGCACTGGCATGAGCACTTGGCACTACACTTATGTATAGATGTTATATTGCCACCTTATCATGCTTCAGACTTATTCATTTGAGGATATATTATTACTGATCGTATTTGACCTAGGATTATGTCATACATACGATTTCTGCTCTGTGATGTTTTCTACTCACGAGTTGGCAACTCACCCCCGTTGTGCCACAGTTCTTGCAGGTTTTGCCGTACAGGTTCCATGGCGGCATTTTTGACACACTGCTTCCTTTGCGGGTGATTTGCTTTGGTAGGTGGGTTCTTTTGCATCAGAACCACTATTGTACATATATTATTCAGTTGTATCTAGTAATTCCATCAACCAAAACTTGTATATTGTTCAGACTTAGAAAACCAGTTGTGTATTATTTCGACCTTAGAGTCGCGCGTTGTAGTATTATGGTTTTCATGCTGATTTGGAGTTTTCCTTTGAGTTTTGATCCTCACCCTTTGGCGTTGTATATTATATTGCTTGCGTGGTTGTGACCGTCGATTGACGAAGAGCTAGCTCCCGCTCGGGGATGCCTTTTATCATTGCATATATATTATTCTTGTTGTACCCCGTTCGGGGCCAGTATTTACAAAGGAAACTCTGCTGAAATTTTTAGAAAAGATATGGAGGATTTAAAATGCATATTCGGCTTACCTATTTGAAAACCCTTGTTTTAGAAACTTGTTTTCTTCACTTCTTAAAACTATTTCCTTTATTTATTACCTAAAAATGGTTTTAGATTTCTGGGCTTTTTGGCTTACTTGGATTGGATGGGGTCCTATAGACTTCATATGATTCAAGTGCCAGTCACGGGCTATTTCGGGTCGTGACAATAGTGATCATTCACATTGAGACCTAGCGACTGTTCTGCATTGTCGCTAAATTAGTGTTAGTGATTGGGTTGTGGCAAATACGACAGTGATATTGATAAGTGGAAAAGTGATTGAAAATGACAGCGATACGTATTTGTTCACAACCTATCTAATACCTGAATGCATAATATAACCTAGAGAATGGGGAAATCAAGGTGGAATTGAACTCGTATTTAGCGAGGTACAGTGATTTAGAGGATGATCATTCGCTATTAGTAATATATATACACATACATTAGGTCATGGGCCTAGCGGCACGGCTGACAGGGTTATGTCCCGGACACAGCGGACTGTAGTCTCGGGCATGCATGAGACCCTTGTTAAACAAAAGCATCCTTTCCACCATTTGATTTCATTGACTTAGTGACCGATAAGTAGTGATATACACATTGCCTAGTTTATTTACATGATACCTATATTGCACTATTCATATTCGATTGATGTTTATTATACTCATGTTCTGCATTTTGTTGCACTTCTCATGTTTAATAATATTGCATACCAATCATATATCTATAAATATATATATTTATTGCTATATGTGCTGCCCTGACGACCTGAGTGTGCATGCTCAGAGGACGAAGTAGATCCAGCCCAGGAGCAGGACCTGCCATTCGAGATCGCAGAGATCTAGACTGCTTTATCAGCGCCATCTCTTTTGCTTTCAGCACTTTGTATTTCGTTGGTTAGCTTTATTTTGCAAAATAAGTGTATTTCGAACTCTTTTTATTGCAATGTAATAAAGTTGTGAACTGTGATTTTCCTTTACTCTAGTACTGTTTACTGGTGATCATGTAATGCTAGAAGCCGAAGTGTAACTACGGCGGGATTATTCCCTGACCGTAGGAGCATGGCTAGCCTAGTCACCCCTCGTATTTCGTATTTTGGGATGCGGGGCGTGACAAGAGCTTCACATTGCTTCATGTCACAACGATTCGTGAGAACACACGTGATTCCCGTGAAGCCAATCATTTCAAGCTGGAATGTCAGTTTCGGAAATGGAGTCTTAAAAGCAACTTTGGGATATGATCGGTGCCCAGTTGTAGTTTGCGGTTTCTTGGGGCGGTCGTTCTCAATGGGAGTCTACCTGGGAACGCGAGGAGGACATACGTGCACATTTTCCACATCTGTTTATGTAGTGTTGTTATTCCGTTGTTTCTGTTTTAATTTCGAGGACGAAATTTTTGTAAGGAGGGTATGATGTAAATACCCAGTTTCCGTATATAAAAATTTTCCGTATTTTTCCAGATTTTATTCCAATTTTTTTTCAATTTTACATATATATATATATATATATTTATATATTTAAATTAAATTTTAATTATTCCTAATCTAACCCAATATCCCCAACCCGACCCATGCTCACCATACCCGACCCGACCTAAACCCCTCACCCACTCCTCTTCTTCTCCTTTCTTTCCCACCCACTTTTCCCCAACGGCTCCCTCTTCTCACGCTCGCCACGACGATCGCATCCACGTCCACAAGACCTGCGCCCGTCGCCAACAAACTCACTATGAACCCCTCCACCAAATCCCCTCGACTCCAACGGCTCCCCCTCCTTTGTCCATGCCGCGAGACCCGCTCCCCCACGTCCTCACCTTACCCATGACGATGACCTCCCCCCTCTCCATTCCTTTCCATTTTGCTCCTCCCCCTTCATTATCATCCTCTCCTTTCCCTCTGCAACCCCATCTCCTCTTTCAACACCCACTGCCAACACTCGAACTCGCCGCAGCCACCCACCAACCCCTACACCTTGCCGACGAGCCCCGACCACCTCACCATCGTCGACCCCCCATCACTTCCACCATCAACCAATCCCCATCACCACCTCTCATTCTTGTTCATTGTTATATTTCTTAATTACGCTTAATGCATTTATTTTCATAATAAATACGTTGCGGGCTTGCCACGTCGCCGTTTTCGTCTATTGGGAAGCATGGCGTGACAGGTTTTGTTGGTAGCCCATGCAGGTCAGTTCTGTATGAAGACTTAAGCAATATATCATAATAATTATAAGAATTGGCAACTATACATTCCTTAAATTTCAAATTTCTTGAATCTATTCCAACCTTTCTTTTTCTATTAAGGTGATGGATTCTCCCAACAATACCAGTACCAATGTCAATGGCAACACACCACCACCTACTTTACCACCTCCCCCTACCGTTGCTGCTCTAATCAACGAACAAACGGTGCTTTTAGAAGCCATCAAAAGCCTTCTAGAGGACCAGCGGTAGCAAAATGCTATTCTTATGAACCGTCCCGAAGCCGAAGCACCTGGAGTGAAGCAATTTCGTGCGTTGCATCCAAGAAACTTTTCTGGGAAAGAGAGTCCTCTTAAGACTGAAGAATGGGCCCAGAGTATAGAGGATGACCTTGCCAGATATAGCTTGGGTTCGTGTAGCTATCTGGGGAGACTTGGTAGGTGGAGGAGAAAAAGAAGGTGAAAAAGTATCGATCTCGGAGTCGACGGCGAAAACGCGGACTAAACGGGCGCTAAAATCCCGTGTCCAGTCGATCATGCACTGAGCGGGTTTAGTGCACGTGGCAGTGTATGATAACGTGTGAGAACGATTTAAAGCATGCTTTGCTTTGACAAGAGTGATGGACGCAATACTTGACTCAACCAATCACAATACTTGACTCAACCAATCACAAAATGCACAATCAGTCTCTAGAGCTAGGGTCACCTAGGTTAAATCACTAGACCACTCCTAGACTTCCAAAGGACAAGACATAGAATAAATCCTCTATCACCTTCTTATCAATTTCGCAACCAGGTAAATGCCAGGTAAGTGAGAGGTATCCGCTATACGAATGGCCGAAATAGCAGGCCTGATTAAGTAAACCCCTTTAGTCATACTTGCCTTAGACACCACAAGAGAAATGCGGATAAGCAATAGATTACTCACGATCCTCCCTTGTCCTAATTGAGTGTGATTGTCCTTAGAGGCTTAGTCTAGATTTTTTTTATTAATATAGGGTTATGTGTATTGTAACGATCCTGAATTTTCTGTACAAAATTTTTCTTCTTAAAGTACAGAAAGGAGTTTGCAAGTCTGAGCACAATTTAAAAGTTATATTTGTTTAAGAACAGCAAGAAAGCACTTGTAGCTCACTGGTAAAGCCCTTGCACTGCTGTGACGTAGTCCCTGTGTTCGAATCCCATCAGCCACATATTAATTTTCCTGATTTTTCTTTTAATCTTTTTGGAAGCCCAAAAGTTTACACGTGCACTACACGTAAAAATGAACCATCAGGAAAAATAAACATGTGTAAAATGTTGTGTACACTGAGTAGGACAGGCGGCAAGAATCCGACGGCCTAACTCCTCCACATGGCTGGCGAGATCGGGATTGGGACCGGCGCCGACGGTCCAACCGTTAGCAATGGTGCCCGTGTTTTGCACACAAAACCCTTGGGTCTAACTCATTACCCCTGCACTGTTTGTTTTCTTTGCAATTTAACAGAGAATTCAATTTCACCTTTAATCCAATTTTAAATGCATTTTAATTCAATATTTCAATTCCAAAACCCTATAAATACAACCTCATACCCTAGCCCCTCCTCATTCTGAAAATTCTAGTAAAAAATATTAAAATTTTCTAAGTACAAGTGAAGTTGAGGTGGAGTTAGCCCAAGAACGACTTCCGGCGAGGATCTACACAAGTTCCAACAATCCCACGACGCCACGAAAGCTTCCGCATCTTCTTCTACCTTCCCTCTTTCCTTCTAGCAAGTAAGTCCCACCCCCTTCTTCTCTTTCTACAATAAAAGCTCTCTTTTTCAAAACATATCGGTAAGTGGAGTTATACCGACATTTGATTCTAAAATCTTTGAAACTATAATTCTTCCTGAGAATCACTCGTTCATATTTCTATACCTTGCTTGTTAATAATTAAACTAACATTTAGAAACAATTTTCACTCTAAAACTCCATGTTAAATAACTTTAATTAAACTTTTACATTTAAATACCATGAACTATAAAAACTGATTTTTCTTTGAATTGTATTATCAAACTTCTTATAATCATGCCTCTACAACCTATTTTGGGGAACCCGCTATTGGATGGTTCGGATTATCGCATATTCTTGGGCTAGTAGAGAGAGATGCAGACTTCCTCACAGTGCATTCGGTCTCGAAAGAATTTTAATACGATATTTAAGAAAAACGGCATTTTCTATTTAATAATAAAATTAATTTTTAATAATATATAAATATTATTAAAACCACATATTCTCAAGATATAATAAAATTCTATGTTTTCTAAAAGGATAAAAGAATGACACGTTTCACTAAAATACCATCAAGTATCAATACAAGACAAGTTTTACAATAAAATACCATGAACTATTCAAGCTAAGTTAATATTCACAAAAATACCTCAAATCTTAAAAGTTACATCCATGAAACCCTAAATATGAGAAATAAATACTCGAAGTTTATTTTGAAAGTATATAAAATATTTTTCATAAAACCCCTTCGAGTTATATAAATTGCTTTTAAGGACTTTAGTAAATATAGGTTTAAGCGGGATCAATTCTCTTGAGCCTCAGGGAGCCGGAAAAAGTGAGTGCTTGCCTATTTAAGGTAGAAAAACTTAACGAAGTTATCAATGGTAATAGTCTTGGAAAAAGATACAAATCCTGTCGTCCATATGCAACAGTTACCGATAATTCCTAAACTTAATTCAGGATCAAAATTCTGTTTAAAGTGTCTGACTCAAGTCTGAGTCCAAATCAATCTAAATCCAATCCAAACATGAATCCAATACAAACATGAATCCAATTTAACATGAATCCAATATACCAACATGTATACTTGAACCTGAACTTGAATACCAGAACAATATCAACATGCAAACATGACTTGACTTGACTTGACCGAACCATAGCTATGACTTGGCTATGACTTGACTTGACTGCATGACTACTTGATACATCATGAACCGTTTACATGAACAACTTATATCCATGGTCTCGGCAAGTCTAATAACTACAAATCAGTACAATATACATTACGGGGTTTTAACGGGGTAGATTGGTACGGAATGTGTTAAAAGTGGCACGATGATGGACACTAAAAGACGTAGATAAACATCCATTGTTGTTGTCCCGTGGGTCTTGACGGGGCCTTGTACTACCGGGTTATCTTAGTCCATGGGAAAAGTTGGACTCTTCTCGTATACACTGACACCTTCTGTACCAAGCTACAAACAACTACGTCAGTTTACCAAACATATACCTGTATAAATTATCAGTTCTTCCTTATCTACTTGTTCTATTCTACTCTTTCTTTTGGGACTTACGTAGCGTTAGTTCGCTGACGACATTCCTGTTTCTTTCTTTTCTTGGAATGTTCGTCAGGAGGACCCGACTCTCAGGAGACCAAGCCCAGCCAGGAGGACTTGGATCAGTTCACAGAAGGGCCAGACTTCTAGACTACTTGTATTTATTTCATTTTCATTCGTATGCCACTGTTTAGGCATTGCTTTTATCATTGTACATTTCTTTTCAAATCAGTTGTAATGTAAAGAAAGAATGTTAATAAAAGTTGTTGTTTATTATTACATCTCTTGTTAATCTTGTGTATTTATTTATATTGCTTATTTACGCTTAGCGTGTTTACTTATGAGTAAATATGTCGCGGCCCGTCACGTCTACTTCTCCTTATACTGAGAAGCGGGGCGTGACATGTATACTTGTTTGAGGTTTGTGGGGCCTAAGAAGGGTGATGAAATCCTTACCTAATCTAAAGTTGGGTTTCTTGCCCCTTAATGTTCGTTTTAAATATGCAAAACAATCCAAAAACACGCAAATAGATTTTTTTAGCGAGGTTGTTTGCAAAGAATCCTGCAGGTAAAAACAGTTTATTGGAGCTTTAGAGAAAAGCGAAAGAAGATAAAATAATATTTGAAAGATTTGGGGGCTTAACTCCCCAAGATGGCCACTGTTCAGCCGCCAAACACGCCTTTTGGCTACGGCTCCGCCGCCGTTTGATGGAGTCTCTTCTCCAAAATTTTTCACAGCACTCTAATGCTCATCTGGTCCTATTTGATTGTCTCTGAATCTCTGTTGGTTCGCTCCAATTGCTCCAAATTTCTTGCAAAACTCGCACAAGAATCTTTAAAAACACAAAATGCGGTTTTTTGGCTCTCTTTTTATTTTTATTTTTTTCTTGATTTTTTTTAGAAATCAAGCCGAATAACAAGAAAAATATCACTACTATTTCCCCGGTAACGACGCCATTTGATTGGTGTGAAAAACTGAGTCTTTGTATATGTTCTAAATACTGCAATCAATAACGGTGTCGTAATAGCTAGCCGATGGTGAGTACGGGTCGTCTACAGGGAAATGGTGAATTACTTATCTTGTTTTAGACGAGTTAATAAAGAAAGGTGGATTCTTATCGTTTTATACTAAGAAAAATTGAAAAATTTTATAAGAGAAGGGCTTGTAAGGTTTATCAGATTGAGTAGTTAATGGATAGAGTTTTAAAAATAATTCTTTTTATCTTTTAATTTTTTAATACTAGAGAAATAGCGATGAATGCGGATTAGGATTTTTGGAAGAATTAGGGTTTCCCTCTACCGACCCTTGTCCTTCTATTGATCCCTATTTATCTCAAGCCCTCAACAAAGTAAGTATTAATGAATCTCAAATCATGGTCGTAACTATTATGAATAGATAGCATAGCCGAATAAGAGAATTAAGTCTTATTTTGCTACAGTTTATAAAAATTAAAACTTTAGAAAGAAATTAAGGGATTTTTTCATCCATTATACTACCCTATCCTACAAACCCTAACAAGTAAGAATTTACTCACTCATCGGGGAAAACGAAGTAAATGAGGAAACATTAAAGATGAATGAACCCATAAGAAATAACAAAATTAAAATTACGGAAAGTAAATGCAGAAATTAAAATGCGGAAAGTAATGAGACAAGATTAAAAAAAATCTACCATTTATTAAATAATAAATTGCATTACAGAAGTTGATCGCTAAAAAACTAAACTACAAACCCTAGTTTTCTCAAGAGATTTAGATTGCTCGATCAGTAGATCAATGGATAGATGATTAACCCTAATTGCACTCGGTCCTTTTTATAGGCTCTGGAACTTGAAACCCTAATGTCATCTTAAACTATGTGAAAAGACGATCATGCCCTTGAATTTTCATATCCAACGGCCACGATTAGACCGCGCTTCCGCCGCTACTTGCTCCTTTTAATCGCGGTTCCGCCGCCTTCTGATGGAGTTGCATCTCCAGGTTTTTCATGCCTTCTTCTTGTGATGTTAGGAGATTTTTCTGATAAAAATATTCCGAAAATATCTCTTTCTCTCTGCAGTTGTGAGATTCTTCAATTTGCTCCCAATATTCAGCAAATTTGGTTTGCTCATTCGATTTGATTTGATTTCTTCAATCCTTTTTGCAGTCTTGAGCTGATTTGTTATTTTAAACCTGCACAATATCTCAAATCAAATTGTTAGTAGTATTTGTTTTATTTGAGATAATATTCCAACCAATGATATGATATGATATCTTAATAATATTGGTTAAGAATATTTGATATGATATAATATGCATATTTTAATAATTAATAATCTTATGGATATTTTATTTAAAGATGATATGCATATATTCTCCAATTATATTAATTATAAATTAAGAAACATATGACAAAATTCTTTTTACAAATAAACCCATATATGTTGTCACGCCATGCTTCCCAGAGTACGCTAAGATAGGCACGTGACATAGCTAACCATGCTACCTGTGGATAGGAAATATCCTTCCACAGTCACATTACGGCTGTAGAGATATCAAGAACAATAATAAACTATTTAACAAATGTCCATAAGCCAGAAATAACGAGTCAAGAATAAAATAATGCGGAAGCAAAAGATCCAATACAAGAATAAACTGGAATATACGTCCCATAATGCAGGCTCGCATCAGGAATGAAAATGCCGAAAGAAAAAAATGAACTAACTACTAACAAGTCCTCACTGCTCAGCCTGCTGACTGAAATACTCCTGCTCGGCCTATAGCGAAGGTAAAGAATCTAGGCCATGCAAAACCCAGACGTCAGTGCGTCATAATATCAAGCAATAATATAAACAGGGGTAGCAAGACATGCAGGTATGATCATGAACGGTAAAACAGGTAAAACAACAATATAAATAAGGACAGTGAAGGGTAGTGTGCAGTGAGTAATCTAAACGGGTCTACTGTGTTAACTACTCTCAAGTTTTTGAAATCAATTTGATGAATCATCGATGTAACTTAATAGTATCCCGTGCGTGCCCGGGATCACGGTCTATGACTCTCGGGCTGAATCCGAGACGTGCCGCAAGGCAGTAAAGAGTGGTAGGTAATGACGAGTGATGTCAGCAGCATCACCCCGGGGCTGGCCTAGCCCGTAAGACTGATCAGTAAAAGTATCGAACTGTCGAGTTACAAGTCAGGTTTCATCATTGATTTCCCCATACCCCCAAGTTATATATGTTCAAGTCAGGGATTAATAAATCTGGAGCTAATGCCAACACAGGATCAAGCAGGTACAGGTTTGTCTGGATAGACAACAGGAAATGTCCGTAGGGACAACAGGTCAAGTTTGTTGGCATTAGTAACAAGATCGGGTAACAGGTAAAGCCATGGTACGTCAGGTCAAGTCAGGTAGTATATAGGTATCAAGTCATGTCAAGAGGTGCACGGTATCACGTCATGTCAAGAAATGGTATATCAAGTCATGTCAGGGGTGCACAAATATCACGTGGGTGCTTATAATCAAACTAAAATAAGCATGGGTATACCAAACAAGTATGGGGTACTAATGGAACAATAAAAATGGAACATTGTGATGTGGTATGCAAACTAGGTACAGATTAAAATATATGGATCCACAGTTATCGATTTGGGTTAAGGTGATAGTTTCAACGTTAATTAAAATACACTTTATCAAATATGAAATGTTAAAATCTCATTATTATATATTAAATGATCTAGGGATGCAATTGCATATATATTAGGCTAGATGGAAGCAAATGGTGTCCGAAGGGTTATAAACTATTAAAAGGGTACTGTGGGTTATACAATTAAGCATTATGTGATTCAAATATGAATATGAGTACAATGGATTGTAATCTAATATGCAACATGATATGTGTCAAGTTCTAGATCTAAAATAATATAAACGGAACATCAAAATGGAATATGGGACACTAGATTTAAACAACAGATTTAATATGCAATTAAATACGTATAAAATAATATGAATAGCATGTAGCAAGTTTTACTTTCCTAAAAGGATCAAGAAACGGGTCTACGGAACGTCACACGTCGGCGGGAAAAGTCGCGACGCGCGCACGGTACACGGAACAGATCCAAACAACGCACAAGGTGATCACACGGGTCAGGTACACTCGCTGGGTCATCGGGATCGTCGACGTCGTCGTGGCTCCGGCGATCTACAGTGATTCTAAAAAAACAGAAAGAAAAAATAAAAGAAAGAAAGTATAGAAAAGAAGAAGATGGGAAGAAGGGAAGAATGAGAGAGAGAGAGAGAGCTTACTGTGGATAAGTGCTCTGGGTTCCAGGGGAGTTGGCAAGGGGCGACGACGACGAGGGGTTGCCGGCGTGAGGTTTGCCGGCGAAGAGTAGTGGCTGCGGTTCTTGGTGCAGGGAATGGTGCTCGGGTTCTTGGGTGAAGTGGTCGGGTTCGGGGGTTTGTAGGGTTAGAGAAGGAGAGAGGGGGAGAAGATGGGGAAATGGTGACCAGGGGAGGCCGACGAGGTGGTCGGCGGCGATGGGAAGTGAAGGTGGCGGAGATGGGTGCGTGGGTGTTCGGGTTCGTCAGGGTCGAGGGTTGCAGGGGGGAGGAAAGGGATGAGGTGGTCCAGGGAGGAGAGGGCGTGGAGACGAGGGTGAGGTCAGCGGTGATAGCGACAGCGATGAGGCAAGGCGTGGGTTAGGGTTCTCGGATGCGGGAAAAAAAACGAAGAAGAGGAAGGTGATAATAGTGAGGGAAGGTGACGAGATCCAATATAAAAGAAAGAGAGAGAGAGAGAGAGAGAGAGCCGGTGAGATTAGTTGTTAGGATAGGATTTAAAAAGATTTTAAAAAAAATATGAAAGTGGAGGAGAGAGAGAGACAGGGATTTTAGATTAGGATTTTTAGAATATTAAGAATATATTTTTAACAGTTTAAACAATCCTAAAGATATAATATTATAATATTAGTCCGTTTTGAGATTTTGGCAAATACAAATTTACTCCAAAACACGCCCGGGTCGGGTCCAAAAATTTAGATTTAAAATACGAAAAATTTATGCGGCTTCCAAATTTTAAAATGGATGCTTAGGTAACGAAAATGCATACCCCCAAGAACGGATGCACGTACGTGCGCGTAACTATCCAAACACGTCCGTTTCACTGAACGGGACGAGGACAAGATACACGGACGCTACCACGGGGTTAGGGGTGTCATGCAGGCTATGAATTGCAATTTTAATTTATTATACATGACCTAAAATGTTATACGTAAAATATGCGATACTAAAAGAAATGCCAATATACAGTTCACAGTAAATGCACGTGTCTATTTAACAAGTCAGGGTAGTTTATAAACATGAATCAACAGGTTCAAGCAAGCGGGTCAGATCGAATGCAAAGTAAATGTAAAATTACTATTCACACCCAAACACGATAAATAAATAAAATACCACAGATAAACAAATACGGAAACAAAAATTAGTATAACTGAACTCGGTTATTACATTATACCCAACTACAAAAAAAAATTTCGTCCTCGAAATTTCAAGAACAAGAAAGGATAAACAATCAACAAACTACAAGAATAGATGTGGAAACTTCTGCCGGATTTCATCTTCTCGTTCCCAAGTGGATTCTCTATGTGAGCTATTACCCCAAGAAACAAGTACAAGAGGAATAACTTTGTTCTTAAGAACCTTTTCCCTTCGATCCATAATCGACATCGGTCGCTCCTCAAAAGTCAAATCTTCTCGGACAGTCAGCTCCGAATGATCCAATACATGTGTTTCGTCTCGAACATACTTACGGAGTTGAGATACGTGAAACACGTCATGAACATTCGCCAAGGATTGCGGTAACGCTAATCGATACGCCACTTCTCCAACACGTTCCAGAATCTCAAAAGGTCCAACGAATCGAGGACTAAGCGTTCCTCGACTTCCGAAATGAATCGCCCCTCTAGTCGGTGATATCTTCAAGAATACCAAATCACCCATGGCGAATTCTAGAGGTCTTCTCGATGTATCTGCCCAACTCTTCTGTCGGTCTTGTGCTGCTTTCATATGATTCCGGATAGTATTAACATTCTCAACTGTCTGCACGACCAAATCTGATCCCAACAATCTTCGTTCACCAACATCATCCCAACAAACAGGTGAACGACACTTGCGACCATATAAAGGTTCGAATGGAGCCATCTGAATAGTCGCCTGAAAACTATAGTTGTAAGAAAACTCCACCAAATGTAGATAATCCTCCCATGAACCCTTGAAGTCTAACATGCAAGCTCTCAACATGTCTTCAAGAGTTTGGATCGTTCTCTCCGACTGGCCATCTGTCTGAGGATGAGAAGCTGTGTTAAACTTCAATCGAGTTCCCAAACTTTCCTGTAAGCTCCTCCAAAAGTGTGATAAGAAACGAGTGTCAGGGTCGGACAGGATGCTCACCGGTACTCCATGCAATTTATTATTTCCTACATATACCGCTCTGCCAAAGTTTCTGTTGATTGACCAACTCGAAATGGTATGAAATGAGTTGCCTTGGTCAATCGATCAACGATCACCTAAACTGCATTGTTGCCTTTCGGACTCCGCGGTAGAGCCGTCACGAAATCTATAGTTATATGTTCCCACTTCCACTGAGGAATCGGAAGTGGTTGCAATAAACCAGCAACCCTTTGATGTTCAGCCTTAACTTGCTGACACACCAAGCACTTTGCCACAAAGCGGGCAATCTCCCGTTTCATGCCTTCCCACCAGAAATGATGTCGTATATCTCGGTACATCTTCGTGCCTCCTGGATGTACGGAATATGCTGAACTGTGCGCCTCTTTCATAAGTTCTTCGCGAATATCTCCTTTTGGCACACAAAAACGGCTACCATATCGCTTTGAACCATCTTCATGAATCAAAAAGTCCGTTCGAACTCCAGCTTCAACCTGTTCTCGAAACTTCTGCAATCTAGGGTCCTGTAACTGCGCTGCTTTAATGTTCTCGATCAACGACGACTGTACTTGCAGCTGCATCAACTGTCCCGAAGAATGCGGTAGCACAACCTCCAAATCAAATCTTTGAAAGTCTTCAATAAGTTCCTTCTGTGCAGTCAACATGTGAATTGCTGGCAACCGACTAAGCGCATCCGGCACGACATTAACTTTCCCCGGATGGTACTTAAGATCAAGATCGTAGTCAGCCATCAGCTCCAACCATCTACGCTGCCTCATATTAAGCTCCTTCTGCGTGAACACATACTTCAAGCTTTTATGATCAGTGAATACTTCGACCCTTTCGCCTAATAAGTAGTGTCTTCAAATCTTCAAAGCGAAAATCACAGCTGCTAGCTCCAAGTCATGAGTTGGGTAATTCTTCTCATGGGTCTTCAACTGTCTCGATGCGTACGCTATAACCTTTCCGTGCTGCATCAAAACACATCCTAATCCTTTCCCAGATGCGTCGCTGTGAATCACCAATCCTCCGTAACTGTCTGGCACAGTCAGAATAGGAGCAGTTATCAATCTCTGCTTCAACACCTCAAAAGCTGACGGACACTTCTCCGTCCACATAAATGGTACTTCCTTGCACGTAAACTTGGTCAAAGGCTCCGCCAGACGAGCAAAGTTCTCCACGAACCTTCTGTAATACCCGGCAAGTCCAAGAAAGCTTCTTATCTCCGCAACATTCTTCGGAATCGGCCAATCTCAAACTGTTGTAATCTTTTCGGGATCAATGGCGATTCCATCTCCAGACACGACATGTCCCAAAAACTTCACTTCTTCAAGCCAAAACTCGCACTTGCTCATCTTTGCATACAATTTTTCTTGTCTCAACGTCTGCAGTGCGATCTTCAAATGTTCTGCATGCTCTTCAATACTCTTCGAGTAGACCAGAATATCATCAATAAACACCACTATAAACTGGTCCAAGAATGGTGAAAAGATTCGGTTCATCAAGTCCATGAATATCGCCGGTGCATTCGTTACTCCGAAGAGCATCACTAAATACTCGTAATGTCCATACCGAGTTCGGAACGCCGTCTAGCAAATATCTTCTGTTTTAACTCGGACCTGATGATATCCGGATCGCAAATCCAGCTTCGAGAATACCCTCACGCCACTAAGCTACTTAAATAATTCGCCAATACGAGGGATCGGGTACTTGTTCTTAATAGTCACTCGGTTTAATTCTCGATAATCGATGCACATCCTCCTTGTGTCATCTTTCTTCTTGACTAGAAGAACTGGAGCTCCCTAAGGCGAGTTACTGCAGTGAATCCAACCCTTCTCAAGTAATTCAGTAACCTGCTTCTTGACTTCTTCCAACTCCACTGGTGCCATTGGATAGTACACTTTAGAAACTGGCGCTGCACCAGGAACAAGATCGATCGCAAACTCCACGTCTCGCTTCGGCGGTAAACCTGATATATCTTCGAACACGTCCATGAAATCTCGAACAACAGCTGGCGCTTCATCTTTATCAACCTCCATCGATGAAAGAACATTAGTTGTCGGTCTAGCCCTGAACTCGACTGGGCCGACAGAACTGCTTCCTCCAGTAAAGATAAACTCTGAATGTCCGGGAATCTGGAAAATTACTTTCTTTGCCCTACAATCAATGTGAGCATGGAAAGTGCCAAGAAAATCCATTCCCAAGACGACTTCATAGCTGTCTGTATCAATCACCAAGAAATCTGCAAATAGCTCCCGTCCGCAAACAACGATTGCACAGTCCTTACATTCTCTACTAGATATGATCTTCCCATTCCCAGTGTGTATGTCCCAGAAACTAGTCAGGGCCATGCAAGCAATCGGGTGTGTAGCAATAAACTTGGACGACATAAAACAATGGGATGCATCAGAATCGAATAACGCTAATGCGGGAAAACCATGAACAAGTAGAATACCTGAAACAATTTCTCCTGAAGCCTTAGCTTCCTCAGCCGTCAGGGTAAATGCTCGAACTTGATTGGGTCCCTGAGTCAGCTGCTTCTGTCCCTGAAACGGTTTCTGCGGTGGATTCTGAACATCATCTTTCGTGCGAAGCTTTGACGGACAAGTGCTGATAGTATGATCCGCCGATCCACAAACCAAACAGAGTCCCTGCCTCCTTCGACATTCCCTTTGCACGTGTCCAGGTAAATGGCAGTAGTCACAAATCACGGTCCTTCTCTGATCAACAACAACAGGCTTTTTCATCGGTGTTACGCCACGTCGGTTCACTGGAATACCTCTGCGTCCATGCGCTTGGTTCGGTGCAAATGCCGGCTTCCGCACTGTAACTGCTGGCAGCTGTGTACTCTCAGTCTTCATTGATAGGCTCTGCTGCTCTCGGGCTGCTGTAAGTACTTATAAGAAAGTGGTCAAACCCATGGAGATAATCTGCCTCTGGATGTCCACATCCAAACTGCGCATGAACCTCCTTGCCCTATCAGCATCGTTGGCAACCAAAGGTCCAGCGAATCTACTGAGCCACGTCCACTCAGCTGCATGTACATCTACAGGCGTGCCATTCTGCTTGAAACTGATGAACTTTTCTTCCATTTCCTCCCGTGCAGTCCGCGGGAAGAACTTCTCCAAGAAACTCTTCGAAAAAACAGCCCAACTGATCGGCTTGGGCAAGCGGGTCTCTTCCATAAGCCACCATTCACGGGCGTAATCCACCAACTGGATGCGTACCACATCCACCCTCTTATCCTCTGGGATCTGTGCCGCAACGAGTAAATTCTTCATGTCAACCAGCCACTGCTCCGCTGGCAACGGCTCCTCCAGGCCAGTAAAGACAGACGGACCCAGTCTCCTGAAATCCGTCACGGTACCCACACGCTCAACTGGTCTGGTTACAACATTGTTCACGGACTGCTGAACAGTCCGCAAACCTTCCTGAAAAGCTTCAGCTTGCTGCTGGTTCAGCTCGGTCTGTCGCTTTTAATTCTCCAACATCGCACGGATTACTCCAAGCATAGCGGCTTCGTCAACACGCCTTTGGTACGTTTTTAGATTCTTGTCTGCCATGTTCCTGAAATCAAAGCACCAAAAGGATTAGCATGGTAACAGATTCAAAATATAGATCAAGGATATGAATCAAGGCTAGAACTCCAAGTTACTTAAATAGAGTACCGCATTGTAACCATGCCGCGGTATCATATCTACAATCACATAACTCCACCCAAGTCACCTAAGTTCTTGAGATAAACAAAAGGAAACCAGGTTTCGAGTCGATATGCAAAGGAGGTTTGCATGTCATAAAAGTAGAATCAGGAGGAGGTTAAGATTTAAAAATGGTAAGACGGTAAGGTGGCAGGACATATTTCCTAATCACGAGTATTCTGATTCGTGTATTGGGTCCAATACCCAACTACAAAAGAATCAAACTCGATAAACCTATAACCTATGGCTCTGATACCAAAAGAACCATGTCACGCCCCGCTTCCCAGTGTACGCTAAGATAGGCACGTGACATAGCCAACCATGCTACCTGTGAATAGGAAATATCCTTCCACAGTCAAATTACGGCGGTAGAGATATCAAGAACAATAATAAACTATCTAACACATGTCCATAAGCCAGAAATAACGAGTCAAGAATAAAATAATGCGGAAGCAAAAGATCCAATACAAGAATAAACTGGAATATACGTCCCATAATGCGGGCTCACATCAGGAATGAAAATGCCGAAAGAAAAAAATGAACTAACTACTAACAAGTCCTCACTGCTCAGCCTGCTGACTGAAATACTCCTGCTCGGCCTGTAGCGAAGGTAAAGAATCTAGGCCATGCAAAACCCAGATGTCAGTGCGTCATAACATCAAGCAATAATATAAACAGGGGTAGCAAGACATGCAGGTATGATCATGAATGGTAAAACAGGTAAAACAACAATATAAATAAGGACAGTGAAGGGTAGTGTGCAGTGAGTAATCTAAACTGGTCTACTGTGTTAACTACTCTCAAGTCTTTGAAATCAATTTGATGAATCATTGATGTAACTTAATAGTATCCCGTGCGTGCCCGGGATCACGGTCTACGACTCTCGGGCTGAATCCGAGACGTGCCGCAAGGCAGTAAAGGGTAGTAGGTAATGACGAGTGATGTCAGCAGCATCACCCCGGGGCTGGCCTAGCCCGTAAGACTGATCAGTAAAGGTATCGAACTGTCGAGTTACAAGTTAGGTTTCATCATTGATTTCCCCATATCCCCAAGTTATATATGTTCAAGTCAGGGATTAATAAATCTGGAGCTAATGCCAACGCAGGATCAAGCAGGTACAGGTTTGTCTGGATAGACAACAGGAAATGTCCGTAGGGAAAACAGGTCAAGTTTGTTGGCATTAGTAACAAGATCAGGTAACAGGTAAAGCCATGGTACGTCAGGTCAAGTCAGGTAGTATATAGGTATCAAGTCATGTCAAGAGGTGCACGGTATCACGTCATGTCAAGAAATGGTATATCAAGTCAAGTCAGGGGTGCACAAATATCATGTGGGTGCTCATAATCAAACTAAAATAAGCATGGGTATACAAAACAAGTATGGGGTACTAATGGAACAATAAAAATGGAACATTGTGATGTGGTATGCAAACTAGGTACAGATTAAAACATATGGATGCACAGTTATCGATTTGGGTTAAAGTGATAGTTCTAACGTTAATTAAAATACACTTTATCAAATATGAAATGTTAAAATCTCATTATTATATATTAAATGATCTAGGGATGCAATTGCATATATATTAGGCTAGATGGATGCAAATGGTGTCCGAAGGGTTATAAACTATTAAAAGGGTACTATGGGTTGTACAATTAAGCATTATGTGATTCAAATATGAATACGGGTACAATGGATTGTAATCTAATATGCAACATGATATGTTTCAAGTTCTAGATCTAAAATAATATAAACGGAATATCGAAATGGAATATGGGACACTAGATTTAAACAACAGATTTAATATGCAATTAAATACGTATAAAATAATATGAATAGCATGTAGCAAGTTTTACTTGCCTAAACGGATCAAGAAACGGGTATACGAAACGTCACACGTCGGCGGGAAAAGTCGCGACGCGCGCACGGTAAACGGAACAGATCCAAACAACGCACAAGGTGATCACACGGGTCAGGTACTCTTGCTGGGTCGTCGGGATCGTCGACGTCGTCGCGGCTCCGGCGATCTACAGTGATTCTAAAAAACAGAAAGAAAAAATAAAAGAAAGAAAGTATAGAATAGAAGAAGAAGGGAAGAAGGGAAGAATGAGAGAGAGTGCTTACTGTGGATAAGTGCTCTGGGGTTCCAGGGGAGTTGGCAAGGGGCAACGATGACGACGGGTTGCCGGCGTGGGGTTTGCCAGCGAAGGGTAGTGGCTGCGGTTCTTGGTGCAGGGAATGGTGCTCGGGTTCTTGGGTGAAGTGGTCGGGTTCGGGGGTTTGTAGGGTTAAAGAAGGAGGGATGGGGAGAAGATGGGGAAATGGTGACCAGGGGAGGCCGACGAAGTGGTCGGCGGCGATGGGAAGTGAAGGTGGCGGAGAAAGGTGCGTGGGTGTTCGGGTTGGTCGGGGACGAGGGTTGCAGGGGAGAGGAGAGGGATGAGGTTGTCCAGGGAGGAGAGGGCGTGGAAACGAGGGTGAGGTCGGCGGTGATGGCGACGGTGACGAGGCAAGGCGTGGGTTAGGGTTCTCGGAAGCGGGAAAAAAACGAAGAAGAGGAAGGTGATAATAGTGAGGGGAGGTGACGGGATCCAATATAAAAGAAAGAGAGAGAGAGAGAGACGACGAGATTAGTTGTTAGGATAGGATTTAAAAAGATTTTAAAAAAATATGAAAGTGGAGGAGAGAGAGAGACAGGGATTTTATATTAGGATTTTTAGAATATTAAGAATATATTTTTAACAGTTTAAACAATCCTAAAGATATAATATTATAATATAAGTCCGTTTTGAGATTTTGGCAAATACAAACTTACTCCAAAACACGCCCGGGTCGGGTCCAAAAATTTAGATTTAAAATACGAAAAATTTATGCGACTTCCAAATTTTAAAATGGATGCTTAGGTAACGAAAATGCATACCCCCAAGAACGGATGCACGTACGTGCGCGTAACTATCCAAACACGTCCGTTTCACTGAACGGGACGAGGACAAGATGCGCGGACGCTACCACGGGGTTAGGGGTGTCATGCAGGCTATGAATTGCAATTTTAATTTATTATACATGACCTAAAATGTTATACGTAAAATATGCGATGCTAAAAGAAATGCCAATATACAGTTCACAGTAAATGCACGTGTCTATTTAACAAGTCAGGGTAGTTTATAAACATGAATCAACAGGTTCAAGCAAGCGTGTCGGGTCGAATGCAAAGTAAATGTAAAATTACTATTCGCACCCAAACACGATAAATAAATAAAATACCACAGATAAACAAATACGGAAACAAAAATTGGTATAACTGAACTCGGTTGTTACATATGTTCTTCAATTATAAATAACACCTTTTAATAATTAATAATAATAGGGAAAATGACTGTGCAAATGTGCAATAAATATGACTGATCAGCAAGGTATCATATACCCTTTTATACATTTAAATTTAATCATCGTTATATATATATATATATATATATATATATATTTAAATTTTTGTAATTTCAAATCCAGGGACATTACAGATTCATCGGCGTCATCGGCAAGGATGGCGTTCCTATATTGTTCGATGCATATCGGCCCATAGGCTAGGTCATATATGAATGCCAAGTTATCAAGAGGAGACGAAAATATGAAGGAAGCATCATTACATTACCTGGGCTACGGCGACTGAGGAATAAAGGTAAGCGATGATGGAGGCCATTTTTCAGGATGTCTAGAGAGAGGATTGACCATTGCTAGTCGCATTTTACGAGCGTGATGATGTTCAGGTATAAATTTAATTTTTAAGATTATAATAATATAACATGAAATCATATTTTGTGATATATAATATTTTCTTCAATATATTTGTAAGGCGGCGTCGATTCGCAACAGGGAGAACTGGAACAAGGGCGTCAGAGAACGCGCTATCCTGATCCAAGGGAAGCGGTCACAGGCTAGCACTCAGCACCAGCTCGTGAGTATTTCGACGTTTAAAAATATATGTTTTCTTTGTCGCAAATTACTTATTGAAATAAATCCAAATTTTATCGCAGAAAAAGAAAGACCCCGCCAACTACACTGCTGCCAGGAGACGATCCGCGTTACACAGGGGCACGGGCGAGTACATAGTAAGTTTCATATAATGAAGTCGATACTGTATTTAAAATAACACGTATATATATATATATTCTTCACAGACCCAGTTCCAGGAGAGGACAAACGCCTTAGGACTTGGCCCCGACGACTCGATTACCGCCATTGTCCCTTTTCTGGATTCGATATCCAGCAGACATCACGGTGGTTATAAGCGCGGGGTTGGTCCTTGGGCCCACCGATACTTTGCCAGGCCTCTGTCCGTCCACGAGTACGTTGTGGCCTAGACGCGGGAAGATATGGCCACTACGTTGCAGGAGGAGATTCGTCGGCTCCAAGATCGAGTCGAGCAGCTTAATGTGTGGGTGGATATGCTTGATGCGCAGATCGAGGGGTTGAGGCGGTCAAATGTATAGGCTATCAGGCAGGCCATACGAGATGAATTTCGGAGTATGTTCAAGTCACGGGACGATGGAGCTGGATCGTCCCAACGACCAGAGATTATTGATTTTTTGATACAAACATTTGATTTGTTAATACAAACATTTGTTTTATTGGTTTATTGAATATACTGTTTGGTGTATATATTTTGTTTATAATTGTGTTTGATTCTAATCATATTATTTCTTGATTGTTATAATTGTGTGAAATTTGATCGTATTATCATTATCTATTATTGGTTGTAATTGAAAGAAGCGCGCGTGGAGCGCGTAGATATCTGTTTAAAAAAATTTAATAATATGGTCACGGTTTTAACCATGACCATAGGATATAGTCACGGTTACCTTCTATAGCAGGTATTCTATATTATGGTTTAACCTTCACTATGATTTTCCCTTATGGTCACGGTTTAAACCGTGACTATAAGATCTATATAGTCACGGTTACCTACTATATCAGGTATTCTATATTATAGTTTAACCTTTTGGTCACGGTTTAAACCGTGACTGTAAATCACCGGTTCGCGTATATATTTTTCCGTATATTTTTGTCAGATTTTCCTTGAATAATTTTGCACTTTTTTTTAGATTTTTAAATATTTTTTTATTATTTTACTTAATTATTAATCCTAACTCCTAAACCTAACCCTAACACTACCAGACCCGACTCACACGACCCGACCCGACTCACCCACTTCCTTCTTCTTCTCCCTCGCCTCGTTTTCTTTTCCCGCTCGTTTCCTTTCCCCAACGTCTTCTCCTACCTTACGCCCACGCCGCAACGACCGCGCCCATCCCAACGAATCCCCGAGATCACCTCCCCCAAATCCTCACTGTTCCTCCCTCTCTCTCTCCCTCGCCGACGTCTCCACTAGACTCTCTCCCTAACGGCCACGACGACCACCTCAGGCGACCACCGACACCTTCGAGCTCCCAAGCCAACCCAACTCCATCCCCGGTGCTCCCTCTTCATAGCCGATGAGGTCTTCCTCCTTCAGCTTGAGCCCACTGACGCCATGAACCCACTGCCGCCTCGCTGCCTCCATCGACCCACCGGGCCCTTGCATCCATCGCCGCAGCCACCACCAGCTCCACCTCAGCGACGAGCCCCGACCTCCTCGCTTCCTCAACTCCATCCCCTCACCCGAGCGCGTCCCTCCCCGTTTCAACCGCCACCGAAGCTCGACACCACTGACGCCACTTCCTCTATCGTCGCCATAACACCCCGGAGCTCCGCTGCCCTCACCACCGTGTCACAGCGCCCATTCTCAGCTCTGCATCATGCCTGTTCCCTGCCGAAAGACATGGGGACGCGACCGCGTAGGTCCGTCTGGCCTGAATTTCAGGGCAGATGCTAATTGGTGCTATCCGTCCACCTCTCCGAAGATGCCAAGTTGATTTATGACACCATGTATCGAAGGTTTAAACGGATGCGGCCGATATAGCAGACTTCGTCAGATTCCCCCTCGTTTGAGGGGTTTTTGATTGTGGGGACGCTCTTCCCTGCAGGCACAAGCCCCTGCAGTTAATTATGCTACCGTATCGCGGTAACCACTTTCTCTTTCTCCAGATGGTCACTTCGTGTCGTGGGTGTTTGTTTTGTTTTTGGTTGCCCGTGGATTGTATACAGAGACTAATTTATGTTGTCGCCCGTAGGGTGTGGATTACTCCAAATCTGTATCTTCTTAGATTTGGGTTTTGGTTTAGGTTTAAGGATACGTTAGTCTCATTTAAGATTAAGATCAACTTAAACGTTAGTTAAGGATACGTTAGTCTAATTTTATACTAAGATCAACTTAACGCTTGTTAAGGATACGTCAGTCTAATTTTAGACTGAGATCAACTTAACGGGATCGTTTAGATCCAACAAAAGAGCATTTGGGCTCTATTGTGTTTTAGTTTAGGGACTTTGCGGTCAATTACCAGTTTAAGGACATGGTGGTCCAAGGTTAAGGACATCATAGTCCATGAGTTTAAGGACCCCACAGTCTAAGGTTAAGGACATCATAGTCCGTGGGCTTAAGGACCCCACAGTCCGAGGTTAAAGACATCGTAGTCCGTGGGCTTAAGGACCCCACAGTCCAGATTAAGGACATCGTAGTCCGTGAGTTTAAGGACCCCACAGTCCGTAGTTTAAAGACGTCATAGTCTATAAAGTTTAAGGACATCATAGTCCATGAGTTTAAGGACCCCACAGTCCATGAAATGTGTGGTTGTCGGGACCCGTCACCTCTCTGAAGACGTTAAAGGATTACAACGACAGATATCAGAGGAGTAAAGAGATGTATCCTCGAACCGGTGTAAGTTGGTTGAAAGATCTGTAGTCCAATTTGGGACTAAGATCTGCTAAATATTTATGAGCAGACGGGCTCAATTAATTATAAGTTGAGGGCTTATGGCCAATATTTGGCTAAGTCCAATAAATATTTAACATTTTTATTCTGGCTATTGAGCCTTTATTTGGGCTTGGCCCTTTTAATAATGCTGAGCATTAGATCTTGGCAAAAAAAATCTTTTCTTTTGTCTTGTATTGAATGCAAAGCATTCAGCAGAGCTCTGGCTCATTAAAGAACAATTTGTGTTCTGTCAGCGCAACCTATGGTGCGCTAGGCGCTTTGCGCCGATCAAAAAAGTGCAGTGCGCTTCTGCCACGCGGCGCGCATGTAAGGGACATGTGTCATGTTCTGCGCTAGGCGTCAGATGATGAGCGCAGTGCGCCAGTTTATGAGCGCTGAGCGCTAATTTATGAGCGTATTGCGCTAGTTTAGTGGCGCACATGTGAGTGACATGTGGCGCGCTTGGCGCTGAGTGTCAGCCCATGAGCGTAGTGCGCTATTTCAGAAGCGCAAAGCGCAAGTTGCATATGTGGTTGACACATGGCGCGCCGGTCCAGAGAGCGCAGAAACGCTGTTCAAGAGCGCAAGGCGCAGTTCAATAGCGCAAGACGCATTTCAATAGCGCAAAAGCGCATTTGATCAATTTTTATGATCTGTGAACAAATTTATGTTCTTTTAAAAGAGACTTTGTCTCAAGATTCAAGAACAATAGTTCTTATTTTTTTGAAAGGGCTTGCCTTTATAGATCAATGATCTGTGTGAAGAATATGTTCTTCTTTTATTATGTGATGAGATCTTTTTGATCTTTTTTATGAAAGACCTTGGTCTTTGTAGATCTATGATCTTTTTTAAGAAGATAATTCTTCTTTTTATGAGATGATTTCATCTCTGTGTTCATCATTCATGATCTTTACCTTGAAAAAATAATATTCTTTTGCTGAGAGCTTTCTCTTCTTTCTTTTGAATTTCTCAAAATATATAGGGGGTTTATCTATCTCAGACTTGAAGTCTTGGGGCCTTTATATAGGGCCAGCTGATTTGTTGAATCGGTTAAAGAGATCTTTCTCTGATTGATTTGGGGATATTTTCCACCGTTGGATTTTTGATCCTAAGGCTTCTATTTTACAGAAGGCAATCTTCTTGTTTTTAACAAGATTGGAAAATCTTTTCATAACAGAATTTTAATTCTGATTAATTCATGATTTATCATTATTATTAGATCTTTTGATCTAACGGTGGGGAATTTTATAATTCCAGCACTGGCGCACCCGTGCTTTGCACGTGGTGCGCCGCTCAGAGCGCAGCGCACTTTACGCTAGCGCACCTACATTTGACATGTGGTGCGCTGTCCAGAGCGCAGCGCAGCCTGCGCTAGCGCACCCGTGTCTGACACGTGGCGCGCAGTGCACCTGGCGCTAGCGCACATATGGTGCACTGCCTAGGGCGCAGCGCACCTGGCGCTAGTGCATCCGTGTTTGACACGTGGCGCGCAGCGCGCCTAGCACTGGATCTGAAGCGTTGCTTCAATTTTTGAATTTTGAATTTAAAAACAGAGCTTTGCTCTGATTGTGGGTGCACTGCCTAGGGCGCAGCGCACCTGGCGCTGGCTCATCCGTGTTTGATACGTGGCCCGCAGCGTGCCTAGCGCTGGATCTGAAGCGTTGCTTCAATTTTTGAATTTTGAATTTCAAAATATGCTCTGATTGGGGGTGCACTACCTAGGGCGCAGCGCACCTGGCGCTAGCGCATCCGTGTTTGACACGTGGCGCGCAGCGCGCCTAGCGCTGGATCTGAAGCGTTGATTCAATTTTTGAATTTTGAATTTTAAAATAGAGCTTTGCTCTGATTGGGGGTGTAATACCCAGTTCTTTTATACACCAATATCCGTATTTTTTTATAAAAAGGGTTAATTACAAATTTATTTATTTATATCTATAAACCATTTTAAATATTTTAAACTCCCAATCCATTTTATTTTTCCCCTCTCCTTTTTCACAAACCCTAATCCCAATTCCCCATCTCCTTTTTCCATTTATATAAACCTCTATTTTCCCGGCCCATCTCTTTTCCCCTTCCCAATTAACCCTAAATTCCTCCCCAGCCCACTCCCTTTATTCCTTAATAAAATAAATGGAACAATATATATATATATATATATATATATATATATATTAAGCCAGCCCACTCCTCTCTTTTCCTATTTTTGTTTAATCCCCGGCCCGGCCCATTCCTCTCTTCTCTCACATTTTATCTTAAAATCCCCAAGCCCAAACCGGCCCAGCCCATTCACTAAACTCCCAACCCGACCCGCTTCAAACCCTTTCTTCTTCCCGTTACAAACCTCTCCCGCTCTTTTCCTGCACCCACGTCACCGCTCGTCTCGCGCCGTGCCCCGCTCCTCGCGCCCACGACGCGCGCGCCCCCTACGTCCCGCTCCCCCAATGGCTCACTCCTCTCTCTCCCTCATATCCTCATCTCAACTCCACCTTTTCTCTCCACAGAAAAACCCCATCGTCGAACCCACTGTTTCGAGTGCCCGTCACCCGCTCACCGACGACGACGACGACGACCGACCTCCTCCTCCATCGACCGAGCCCCTCCTCACCTTCTTCTCCACCACTGAGCTCTCTCGTCGACTCCCTCACTCTCTTCTCTCCACAACCGAACGCCCTCACTTCCTCCCTCACAACACCTATCATCATCCATCTCCGGCCACCCGAGCTCCCCTGCAGCGACCATCTCTCGTCGACTCCCTCACTCTCTTCCCTCCACAACCGAACGCCCTCACTTCCCCTTCTGCACAACACCAAGCCTCACCCTCCTCTTCTCCAAACAGCCACCACCACCGTCCAAGCCGCCGTCACAGTCGCCGTCACCTTTGCCTTCGTCACCAACAACTCCATCGCTCCTGTCGATCACCATCAAACCGAGCTCCCTCCTTCGTGGTTGTCTCCGTCGCCGCTAGTTCCCGTCGTGGTCACAGCAACCCACCTCGACCACCGAGCTCACTCCCCTGCACTGGAAGCCGGCAAGCCCCACTACCTGACGGCACCTCCGTCGACCCCACGTAAGTCCCTCTCTTTCTCTCTTTCTCTCTCTCTGAACCTATCTCTCTATCTCTATCTCTCTGTTTCTCTCTCACTCTCTCTCTCTCTCTCTGTCTCTGTCTCTCTCTCTCTCTGTGTCTGTCTCTCTCTCTGTTTCTCTAAATATCTCTCTCTCTCTGTATCAGCACCAGCGACCCCCAGCCCCGGCACCCTCCTCACTGCATCCCTAGCCGCCGTGGTCGAGACCTGGCATTTCGTCGAACATCTACAGCGATCGTCGTTGCCGCTATTCGGGTCACCGACGTCGCCATCAAAACTGTGGCCTCGATCCCTTAAGCCGTCATCATCACCAGCACGTCGTTCATCGCAACGTCCGTCGCACCCACCGACCCGTCAAGGACAAGAAGCAAAAGACCCGACGAGGCTAAACATGTGCTGCGTTCGTGACACGATCGTGCCATTGCCACTGCCGTGCGTCGCCAAAGCATCTCCAGGCAAGTACCCTACTTTCTACATGATATATTATTTCCGTTATAATTCAAACCGCATTATTTCCCTATTTGCGATTCATGAAGACTTAGATAACGCAACTGTTCGATGTAAGAGCCCAACGAGAATCTTCATCTAATTTGACGGAATTGGATTGCCTACGCTGGCCCGTGTGATAATGAATACTTTGTGTAAATTTCACCGGAAAATATGACTGTTGATGACCAAAACAAACACCCCAAATGCACCCGTGAAAACTGGGAATTTCCCGCACCTGAAAATCGTTAAAATCACAATAAATCGTGTACTTATTGAAATGATACGTTCGAGGGCTCAAATCGAAGACAACTCGACGAAATGTAACACTATGCAAGTTTCTAATGGTTTCTGTACTGAAATTGTGATGATAATTGGGTCGGAGAGCGGCTCGGGACTGCAGTCCAGAGCGACTCGGGTTACTGTTTTCTGTCCCGTAATGTGTACTACCTCGTTTCCTGAACTCGTATGTTGCGGAACTCTGCAGTTTATTAAAGGTGAATCTGTTAGCTAAATAACACAAGTGGTTTCATCACGTATTGTCGACGTTTGCTATTTAATCTGTAATTTAAAGGAACAGGACGTATAACAGTCCAAGTCAGAATCAGAATTGACATACTAGTGTTGAACAGTGCATAACTTTTGATGTACAGACGCAATTGAGAATCCGTATGTTGAGTTGAAAACCCTATTGAAAACCCTAGATTTCATTCAACTATAGCGTCGCTAAAATCTGATCCCAACTAGGATTAAAATGCGTTGCGAAACGGACTTCCGATTCTGAAACCGGATTACCAGCAGTGAACGCTTAAAATGAAATGTCCATATCTACTGATCCTGAAACCCGATTGACGTGAAACTAAATTTTCTGCGTAGATAATCAAATATACTACCTATCCCCTGTACATTGTTTTGCTAAATTTGGCATGTATGATTTATGATAAATTATGCAAGTGGTAGTATACCGACATATGACATCCTAATCATGCCTTAGACACTGTTTTCTCACCACATCATACATGTATGTCATTGCATTGGTAACCTAGTGATCATGTGCATTACCCAGTGTTAGGTATTAGTGGTGATTGTGGCAAGTACGTTAGTGTTCGTGCATGAATGGATAAGTGAAAGTGATACGTACTTGTACACAATCAGTGGACCCTATTGTTCTATTGCATTGGCGACGTCTGTGGGACGCGTATAAGGGTGACTATAAGTGGTATGGAACACTTATGGAAGCTCTTGTATGGGTGTCACAGGTAAGGCACCAGACACTGCCCATTTATCTTGGGTATCAGTCGGGACGTGCTTGATGGAGATCCTGTCTCCAGTTCTCGCGCAGACTTGTCATAGACCGACCGGTATTTGAGGTTATGGTTGGCGTTTGATGTAGACCACGGGGTGTGGGGTAGTTTGAGTGTGAGAGTCAACAGAATCTCAGGAGTCCCATGCTGGTTTATATATATGGAGATTTACAGGGTACATGATTATTACCGTGAGTTATAGTTTGGGCCCATGGTCCCTTGCCCTTGGGTCCTACCCTTGGGTGGAGGACACTCACGAGTGGTTGACTCTCACACTTGGACTGACGATAGGCTTAGTGACCTGTATAGTGAGACTTAGAGACTGATAGGGATAGTGACATGGACATGCATTACTTACTGTATTGACACACCTGACACACTATTTTACTGCTTTACTGTTCACCTGCTCTATTAGACACCACATTGGTTACTCTATGTTCACATCTTTACTATCTTGATTTACTGTTATATATCTATTATCACTGTTCGAGTTACCACTTGCATCTATATATATATTGCTATCACGTCGCTCTGACGACCTGAGTATGCATGCTCAGAGTGAGAAGTGGATCTAGCTTGGACCAGGACCAGACGTACATCGCGGACATCTTGATTAGCTATCCAGAGCTATACCCTTTTGATCTCCATCAGGTTAGTTCCTTGTATCTGTTTTGCTTCAGTTACTGTATTTCTTATTACCTGTGCGTTGTTTACTGATTACCACGTAAAGCTAGAAGCCGAAGTGTGACTACGGAGAGATATTACCTCGACCGTAGGAACATGGCTGGCCTTGTCAACCCCTCGTATTCCGTATTTTGGGAAGTGGGGCGTGACATGGGGAAACAAATGCCCCCCACCGTTGCGCTCACGTGGCGCACACATGAGTGCAGCGGTGGCAGCATATGTGCCCTTGGATCAACTCAGAAGTTGAAGAGGCGTTTCAATGCCTATAAATTGGACCTTTGGTCTCTTAGATGATTTTCATCTTCTTCTTGAGAATTATCTCTTCTGAGAATTTCATTCTCCCACAAAGCATAGCTCTCTTGTTTAAGAACCTTTTTAGATTCAGAACTCTGTCAAAACTTAGGTAAAATTTAAAACTTTTAATAAATTAGGGTTTCACCCATTAATCAGAGCCTTGCTCTTCATAGATCTTTGATCTAAAGAAAACCCATTTAGGGTTTCATTAACAGAGCTTTACTCTCTTGAACCCATAGATCTTAAAGAGATCTTTTCTTGGGGTTTCTTAGCCCATGAACAGAGCTTTGCTCTTTTGAATCATGTTGATTTGTTAATCTTTGATGAAGAACTCTTAAGAGTTTGTTTATGGATCTTGAAGATCCCAGAATTTTTTAATTTATAAAAATTAATTTTAATTAATTCTTTTCTGATGGATTTTCCATCATCATTACACAGCCGGGCTCTTGAGGAATTTTATTCCTTCATGATCAGAGTTTGACAAGTGTCACTCTGTCATAGAGCTTTGCTCTTAAAGGGAGATTTTCTCCTTTTCCCGAGGGATCTCTCATTTAATGAGAATTTTCCTGAGGATTTTCTTATTTAAATGACAGTCTCATCAAATGATGAGACTGTTTTATTAATTGATGCATTGTCATCTAGATTTTGTGGGTCCCGCTTTGATCCCCTTTCCACCGCATTGCAGTGTGGTACAAATTTAAAGTACCAAGTGGCAGAATTTAAAATTAAATTATAGCACTGACAGTTGACTTCTGTCCCCCTTTTTTGCAGGCGACATGTCTTTCGATACTTCGTTTCCGTTCGTCCGTTCAGAGGGAGGATTCCCTGAGGCACCTGTGGACCGGGAGGTTCTCGCGCTCATCAAAGACCATGACCCAGAACACAAAAAACTTCACTTGTAGGGTAGATGGTACGACCAGATTATCAGAGGTCGTCGAAGCTTCTCTTGTGCGACGCCTTCGGAGCGTATCTCGGCGATCCCGTATGCAGATGCACCCCCGGTGAATTATGCCGTTGAGGTGGTTAATTAGACTTCGGAGGGTCTCCTTCAACCTTCGATCGCCGACGTACCCATGCATCCGCCGGCAGCTTTAGACACCTTAGGGCGGCGCATATGCCAGGGTGAGTTGCGCCCTTGGGGACAGCCCTACAACATCGGGCTAACTCCCCATCATCCGGCCGGGTACTTGCAGTGGGCCCGGTATATCTTGTCGGCGAAGAAATCGCAGCTGCTAAAGCTCGGCTTATACCCTGCGGTCTACGCTTCGTTGTTCCAGTATTCTGCACCTCCCACATGGTGGATTAAGGCGTTTAGTGGAACATCCCGACTCATACCTTCCTTCTATTGGATAGAGAGGTCTCCATCTCCTTAGAAGAATTCGCCGAGGTTTCTGGTCTACCGGTCAGGGGGAGCACTACGAGGAGCTGCTTCTTCCGGATGAATATGTTTTTGCCACCAAGCCAGTGGTGATGGGCCTCATGCCAGAGAACGTCATTCAACACCAGTTCCCCAGTCTGATAAAGGTGTTGAACATGTACGAGAGCCTCTTCCTTGAATCCGGAGGCCGAGGGGTCAGCTTTGCGGACTTCATTGCCTGTTTTCTTCGCCCAGAGATTTTGTCGCGACAAGGAGAAAAGTTTGTTAAACTTGATGATCCCTTCGGCTTTGGCTTAGACCGTCGGCCGATACTGGAAGCTGATCAGAAGGGTTTCTTCCTTCCTGACGTCGCGATCGTCCCTCTGTCAGAAATCGCCGCTCTGGGCATTGACGAGGAGGTGTTCTTTCTTGGGTTTCTTGGGCTATGGTTGAGTTGGTTCGCGCTCCCTATGCATCCTCGTTACATGAGGCCTTCCGTCTTCTACCCCGCGCATCGCATGGTTGCCGGAATACAAGTGGCCATCAGGATCGCCGGGTTAGCCCACTTATACCATGGTCTTAGCGTAGCGGCGGATACCACTGAACCGGGGGTGCATCCTGCCAACTTCTCGATGCATTACTTCACTTCATGGATGGAGCTGCACGTGCTCGGGGTCTTTGGCATTCATAAGAGACCTTCGTTTTACGAGAGATGCAAATTCCCTTGGATTATACGGCTGGTTGACGCCTCCATCGTGAGTCCGTCACAGCGGGAAGCTAGGGGCTTGCTCCTTCGTCCGCGCATGGTCGGAGATGGTATGTCTTTCACAGACAAAGTCTTGACCATCGGCCAGGAAACTTCAAAGGCGGTGCTGTCACTGCAAGACATTTTTAAGGACGGGGCCTCCGTGTTGAAAGCCTGGGAGATTCTTCATTTATACTCCATTAGACCGAGCTTTCTTATATTCAGGCAAAATGATGCAGCGCTATTCATGAGATACAACCCCCATCATTTTGCCCAGCAACTGAGTTACAATCAGGGAGTCTCGCTGGAGGCTTTCTTGGTAGAACCCGTTGCGACCGAAGAGGGAATGCGGGGCGTGCTGCATCATTTCATGCGCTTGAATACGGGATCTCACTTCTTCATCAGCGAGCTGAGTTGTGTCCCAAGGGCCCTTAATGTACACGTGGCTTGGTATCAACATGCAATGGGTGTTGTTATCAGGGAAGAGAAACGGCTGCTACTCGACCGCAAGGGTGCACCCCCTGCTAGTGACCGAAACCTCCCCTTGAAGCGACAGACCATTGTCCTTCCTCCGCTAAGAGAAGCTGCCGTGGTTGAAGTCCCCGACGACAGGCCTGAGCTACCGGTGCCCCGTGCTCCCGTGGAGACGGTGGATGTACTACCGGTGCCCCGTGCTCCCGCGGAGACGGTAAATGTAGCTTCCCCCAAATCTGGTGTGGGCTCAGATATCAGGACTCGTCGTCCCAAAGTGCCCACCAAGCGTAAGCTTGTGCTAGCTGCGACTGGAGCTCGCTCGCAGAAGAGGAAGAAGAAGTCGGTCCTCTCTCTAGATGCTGTACTCAGGATGGAGCCTCATGCTCCTTATAACGAGGGCCTGAGCGAATATGGAACCAATGAAGGTCTCTTCATAGCGCCGGAAGATACTGATCTTGAGGCCGCCATTGCAGCTTCTGTGCGATCCGCAAGTCACAAAGCGGAAATGGCCGTCCTCGTGCAATCAAGTGAGTATAAACCGTAACTTCTATTATTGCATTATATTTTTATTTTTATTATCATGTCTTGACTAACATTTTTCTTCTGTAACAGGCTTTACCACTGAAGAGGCTCTGGCAGCTTCCCTCAGGACCTTCGAGGAGGAGGAGAGGAATTGTGCTTTGTTGGGCATTGGTATGTCTCGGCTCATTGCATCTTCATTCTCCTTTCTTATGGACAATCTGACCCCTTCTTTATCTTATCGCAGGGACTATAATACCAATCCCGCAAGGTGATGCAGAGATTCTTCCCGGGCCAGCCATCGAAGTCCCGGCCTCCTCGGCACTGCCGAAAGATGCCTTACTCAAACGACCGATGACGGATGCCTTGACGGCTCTAGAGGTAACCCTTGGCGCGGACGATGATGTCCTATTGATGGAGGCTTCTAGAAGATCCGCTCTAATGGCCCGAGCGGAAAGGAAGCGCAGAATGCGCGCGGCAAGGGAGCGTAGTGCTGCCTTGGCCGCGGGTGCAGGTTCTAGCACCGCTACCCCTGCCCCTACTCCTTCAGAAGATACTCCGGCTGCCTTGTCCACTGCCCACAAACGGGCAGCACGTGCAACTCGGGAAGCAATCGGAAGACCAACTCAAGGTAATGTGACATTGGGTTCTGTTGTCAAAGTTTTAACTTTCGGTTCTCATATATCCTATCTTACAGGACCGAGTCTTACCGAAGAAGCAGCGGTGACCACTGAGGCTGGGGTATCGGTAGAGGAGGTAGCCATGATCGCCGAACCCGAGACAGCGGTAGGCGAGATGGCTACAATTGCCGAGCTCGAGGTAGCGATGGGTGAGACGGTCACGATCGCCGAGCCCGAGATGGCGGTAGGTGAGATGGCTACCATTGTCGAGCTTGAGGTAGCGATGAGTGAGATGGCTACAGCCGCCGAGCCCGAGGTAGTCACTTTTTCACAAGAGTCGGGCACTGCCCCGATCGTCGCTCTTTCCCCTTGCGACTCCCTGCCGCTGCCGGGCGCTGCGAGTATCACGACGATTCTCGTGGAGTCGGGGGATGAAGCCACGGGCGGCAAAACCATTTCGATGGAGGAGGGTGAAATAGTTGCTGTATCAAGTGACGCCCTCGTCGCGGTTCCGACCGGCGACTCACCAGGTAGATTTTGGGTCATTGCTTTTCTTTTTATTTTGCAATCCTTTTCAATCTTTCCTGACAGTATTTATCTCGTTTCTAATGCAGGTGTGGTGAGCGTTGAGGTTGCGCTACCCGAGGCAGCGCCATCAGTTACCGCTTTGATGGTGACCACTCCTCTACCTTCTCCCGTACCATCTCAGATGTTGGAAGGTGCGGATTCATGACCCATCAGTCTTATTTTTAGGCTGGATAACTTATGCACTGACGTTGCATTACTGCGTCCTTGCAGGAGTCCTTTTTGATCACCTGTATCAGGTGCTGCACCCACATTTCTCTTTCCAGTCAGAGATTAGTTCGCCTGCTGGTGTCGGTGAGTATCTTTTCTAATCGACGTCCTTTCTTTAACGGGCAGTCACATTATTGCTAATTCTTCTTTGTATTGCTTGTAGCCTTACAAATTGAAGGAGGGGACGAGGGTATCGTTGCGCCACCAGTACTCCCAGCTCTGCCCCCTGTTGCAACCAGTATAGTAGACTCTATTGTTCGTGTATTTTCCTTATTTCTTGAGCCGACATCTGACTATGATTTATTTTGCAATAATCACGTCGACTCTAGCTCCGTTCAAGTCTCGCACCATAATGTCAGCCGGCCTCTTTTCTCGATGTGCATCCTTGAAAAGCGCCGCGAATAGTCTACGCATGTTGAGCGACTATATTGAGGAGCTTGACGTGGAAACTCCTACATATGCTGTGGATTTTTCCGCGGAGGTTAACCCTATGCTGGTGACGCTCATGAACTTTCATAGTGAGAGCATCGTTGAGTCTTAGGTTAATCACTGTAGGAAGATTGAGGATTGCCTGCATGAGCTTGAGTTTAGGCGTCCTGCTCCTGAGATTCTGGCTGTGAACACTCAACGGGCTGCGTGGGTCGAGCAGAGTACTTCTTACTTCCGCCATCTTGAACAAGAAGTGACCTTAAAGCATAAGGAATGTGAAGAAACTTCAAGCGAATCTGCTCGACCGCATGCTCACGTTGATGCGAATGCTGCCCAGTTGAAAGTTATCTTTGAAGGCCTTCTGCGATGCATCTCTGACGGGTTAACACTGAGGCAGAAGCTCGACGTCGTCGAGCGGGATGCACAAAATCATGAGGCAGCTCAGCGGGCCGTCGAGGAACAATTTTCGTCTTACTTGCAGCAGCGAGCCCAGGTCGAAGCAGAGTTGGCCGCGGCAGCTGATCAAGAAAAGGAGCTGAGGGAAGTGCGCGAGCGGCTGATCGGATTATTGAAAGTGCTTCCCTCTCAATAATTAGTTTTTGTACCATTTGTAATTTTAAATAAAATGTATTCATTCTTTTATTCTTTCATATGATGTATTTTGTACCCAATTGAATTCATGAATAAAGGATACATTTCTTTCGCAATGTCTTGTGTCATCTCTCTACTTTCTTCTTTCTTTTGTTATCAACATGTCACCTTAGCAAACATAGCCGGCAGATAATAGAGTGAGCATCTTGTTTTGGCTTTTTCGAGGGGTAGTGATGGCTTAGGAAGCAGGTTCAGATCTGCTAGCTAAGACTTTTCAACTTTATGAGCCATGAGGGTCTCATAAAGACTTTTCTCCCTACGAGTCGTGAGGATCTCGTAGAAGTCTTTTCTCCTTAGGAGTCGTAAGGATTCCTAAATGTGTTTTCCCTTATAAGTCGTAAGGATCTTATAAGAGAGTTTTCTTCCTTACGAATCGAGAGGACCCGTAAGTGTTTAATGAGATTGACGTTATTTGCATTTCACGGCGTCATTGGGTGACGTATTTCTGCGACGGGGTCATGTGGATGACGTATTTCCGAGACGGGGTCATATGGATGACGTATTTCCGCGACGGGGTCATGTGGATGACGTATTTCCGCGACGGATTCATGTGAATGACGTATTTCCGAGACGGGGTCATGTGGATGACGTATTTCCGAGACGAGGTCATGTGGATGACGTATTTTCGCGACGGGGTCATGTGGATGACGTATTTCCACGACGGGGTCATATGGATGACGTATTTCCGAGACGGGGTTATGTGGATGACGTATTTCTGCGACGGGGTCATGTGGATGACGTATTTCTGCGACGGGGTCATGTGGATGACGTATTTCCGCGACAGGGTCATGTGGATGATGTATTTCCGTGACGGGTTCATGTGGATGACGTATTTCCGCGACGGGGTCATTTGGATGACGTATTTCCGCTACGGGGCCATGTAAATGACGTATTTCCGAGACGGGGCCATGTAGATGACGTATTTCCGAGACGAGGTCATTTGGATGACGTATTTCCGCGACGGGGTCATGTGGATGACGTATTTCCGAGACAGGGTCATGTGGATGACGTATTTCCGAGACGGGGTCATATGGATGACGTATTTCCGCGACGGGGTCATGTGGATGACGTATTTCCGTGACGGGGTCATGTGGATAACGTATTTCCGAAACGGGGTCATGTGGATGACGTATTTCCGAGACGGGGTCATGTGGATGACATATTTCCACGACGGGGTCATGTAGATGACGTATTTCCGTGACGGGGTCATATGGATGACGTTGCGTCTATTGTAATGAGACGAATATTGAAGTGGTATCTAGGTTGTCCGTAAACCGTTGAGATTTGGCTTCGTTTTCTGATGGAGCCTGGGAAGGGAAGGTGTGATTCCTCCTTTTTGCGCCCCTGGATTGTATACATGGATTGATGTGATATCACCTGTAGGGCAAAAATTTCATCATTTTTTATTATTATTTTTTTTCGCGATACTCTATCATTTCAGCTTTTATATCGCGAAGGTCGCAATTACCCGATCATTTCGGCTATTTTTCGCGGTGCCCAATCATTTCGGCTATTTATTTTATTTTTACTCGCTGCTTTTTATTGTGAGTTGCCCAATCATTTTGGCTATTTTGCATGCATACATTTTTACTTGCTGATTCTGTTGCAAGTTGCCCCATCATTTCGGCTATTTCATATGCATGTGTGGCTTGCTGGCTTTTTGCTGCAGGCCTGGAATTTAGACACCGATTTCGGCATCAGCACCGCTACAACTGGGATATTGCTAGGAGTGAATCATCATTTGTCTCTGTCGATATTGAACAAAGATGGCTTAGCGAACAGGGTTAGGATCCTGTTGATTAAGGCTTTTGACTTCATGAGCTGTAAGGGTCTCATGAAGGTATTTCTCCCTACGAGTCGTGAGGATTACGTAGGTGCTTTTTCTCCTTAGGAATCGTGAGGATTCCTAAGTGTATGTTCTCTTATATGTCGTAAGGATCTTACAAGAGTGCTTTCTCCTTATAAGTCGAGAGGACTTACAAGGGCCGTTCACTGTGCAAACATATCCCTAGTCGCGGATGGGACTTTGTTAGGGAAATGTTTATTCGCGCCCGTGGATTGTATACAAGGGTCAATATTGAGCCACTTGTAGGACGGTATTGGAGGTTGTGGTGGCTGCTTAAGAACAGGTTCAGATCCATGTAGCTTAAGACTTTTGAATCTTATGAGCCGTGAGGGTCTCAAAGAGGGTTCTCCTTACGAGTCATGAGGATCTCGCAAGTGTAATTTCTCCTTAGGAATCATGGGGATCCCTAAGTGTGTTGCTCCCTTGTGAGTCGTAAGGATCTCATGCAGGTGGTTTCTCCTCACATGGTCGAGAAGACCTTGCAAGTGTCTTTCAATGAGATTGCGCCCTTTCGGGTTTTCACAAAACTCGCCGATAGCCTTGCTGTTTTTACTCGTGGATCCCTTTCGGGTTTTCATCCGCACCCTTTTTGCTTATGGACATACCGTTTTTTCTTTTTTTTTATTCTTTTTTTTTGTATCATCCTTAGGATGTTGTAATCCACCATAGTTTATCGATGTCTCGGTCAACAGCTAGTTTTAGGACGTAGTGGTCCATTGTCAGTTTAAGGACTTTTCGATCCGTCGTTAGTTTAAGGACGTTTCGGTCTGTCGTTAGTTTAAGGACGTTTCGGTCCGTTGCTCGGCTACTACTTATAGAGTTCGGGCTTAGGAAGATAGCGAGCGGACATAGTCATCGTCATCTATCGTTGACCTAGGCTGTGACTCGTCAGGCGTAGTATTTCTTTAGGAAGCGACCGTTTATTGGCCTAAAAGGTCTTTCACCATGCATGTCCATGAGTAGGTAAGCTCCACCGTGGTAGACTTTGTCTATGATATACGGGCCTTCATAATTCGGCTCGAATTTTCCCCGTTTGGTGCGATTGGGGATCATAGGCCTCTTGACCACTAGCACGAGTTCGCCTTGGCGGAATGTTCTAGGTCTAGTCAATCTTTCGTATGAGCGCATCATCTTTGCTTTATAAGCCTCCAGATTTTATTACGCTATGAGCCGGGTTTCATCAAGGGCATCGAGCTCCTCAAGCCGAAGGTGAGCATTCTCTTCGTCCGTTAGCTTGTAGTGAACTGCCACTCGTAGAAAGGGCAATTCTATCTTGAGGGGGAGAACTGCCTCTGTACCGAATACCAATGCGTACGGCGTTGTGTTCGTGGCCGTTTTGAACGTTTCGATACGCCCAGAGAGCTTCATGCAGTCTCTCGTGCCAGTCTTTCTTATTTCAGGACACCGTCTTTTTCACAATCTCGTCAAGGTCTTGTTGAAAGCCTCAGCTAGACCGTTAGCTCGAAAATTATAGACTGAGGAGTATCTCCAGTCTATGTTATGCTGTTGTGTGAAGCGGCTGATCTTGTGGCTTCTATAGGCTGGCCCATTATCGGAGATGATCCGTCGCGGAGTTCCAAACGGATAAATGACGTGCGTCTTGAAGAAATGGAGGATATTCTCCGTCTTCACTTCCCTCAGCGGTACTGCTTCTACCCATTTAGAGAAGTAATCAGTTGTCGCCAAAATGAATCGATATCCTCTGGACGATACTGGTTCGATGGGCCCGATTATGTCGGTTCCCCACATTTCGAACGGCCAGCTAGCCACCGTTGGATGTAGTGGATTTGGATGCTGATGGATAAAGTCCCCGTGAATCTGGCATGAGTGGCACTTCTTCGCGTATTCGAGGCAGTCTTGGATCATCGTGGGCCAATAATAACCCATCCGTTTGATCTTCAGCTTCATCTTCGGCCCGGCTTGGTGAGAACCGCAGAGTCCGTCGTGAGTTTCTTGGATGACTCTCCTTGCCTCTTTAGGTCCTAGGCATCTTAGCCATAGGGAATCAAATGACCTCTTATATAAAGTGTCATTGACGAAAGCAAAAGACAGAGCTCGTTTCATAAGCTGATGTCTTGAGGACGCATCTTCAGGTGCTCGACGGGATTTGAAGTAGTCTATAAAGACTTCTCTCCAATCCACAGCCTTTTCCTGGTCTATTATTTGTAGAGTCGTTTGCTCGGTCACTCCCTTTTCTTCGGACGACTCCGGAGATATTTCTGCCGGTGCGAGAACCCGACGGCTTTGCACAACGATCCTCACGTCATCGAGGTTTTCGTCAGCCAGTTCTTTAGCGAGCTTGGCCAATGCATCTGCTTTGCTATTTTTCGCACGCGGTATGCTTTCCAAGGTGTAGGAAGGAATTTGAGTCAGCAGTCGCCGTACTATCTCGCCGTACTTCACCAACTCTGGTTTGCACGTTTGATAGTCGCCGTTTACTTGACTAATGACCAATTGGGAATCTCCGTATATGAGGAGGTTTTCAATTCCTATGTCGATAGCGATCTCGAGACCTGCTATCAAAGCTTCATATTCGGCTTCATTGTTTGTCTTCAGCTCTGTTAAGGAGAAGGCAAAGCGCATTATCCCTCCTTGTGGAGTCACGAAGATGAGGCCTACCCCTGATTTGATTATGGGGGTGCTTTGTTTGCGCTTCTTCATGGAAGATGCTCCGTCGAAGTAGAGTTCCCATTGGGTATCATTCTCTCTTCTCTCCCCGTCGATCGTGTCAAACGCATGTTCGTCTGGCAGTTCGCAATTCAAAAGAGAATCGACAGGTATCGGATGCTCAGCGAGGAAATCGGCGATGGCCTGGCCTTTCACTGCCTTAAGAGGACGATAAGTTATCGAGAACTCCATCAATAGCAGGGCCCATTTAGCGAGTCATCCTGTTAATATGGCCTTCGACATCAAGTATTTGAGGGGATCCACCTTTGATATGAGATGGACCTCATGCGCCAACGCGTAGTGTCTGAGCTTCGTTATTGCGAAGATCAACGCCAAGCAGTGTCTTTCAATGGGAGAGTAGTTGCTTTCTGCCCCCAGGAGAACTCGAATCAGATAGTAGAGAGCTCTTTCTTTTCCTTGATCGTTCTCTTATGCTCACAGCGCGCCTAAAGAACCTTCGAGGGCTGTTGTATACAGAATGAGAGGCTTTCCCTTGACCGGAGCGGTCAGTACCGGCGGTTCTGCAGGTATTGCTTGATTTCGTCCAGTGCGTTTTGGCATTCGTGATCCCAGATGAAAGGGGTTCCCTTCTTCATCAGGTGACTGTAAAGACGGCACTTGCTTGAGAGATTGGCTATAAATCTCCAGATATACGCGAGCTTCCCTTGGAGAGACCGCAATTGCTTGAGAGTCCTTGGCGGAGGTATTTCCATAATCGCCTTGATCTTTCACGGATCTATCTCGATGCCTCGGTGTCGGACGATGAATCCTACGAATTTGCCCGAGGAAACTCTGAACGCGCATTTGAGAGGGTTCATATTCAAGTTTTATTGCCGAAGGCGCTGAAACACGATCTTTAGATGCTCTAAATGTTCCTCGTATGATTTGCTTTTAACTACGAGGTCGTCGATATAGCATTCGACGATTTCATGTATGAGATCGTCGAAAATTTTCGTCATAGCCCTTTGATAGGTGGCGCCGGCGTTCTTTAGACCGAAGGGCATCACCTTGTAGCAGAATATGCCTAAAGGGGTCCAAAAAGCAGTATGCTTCTGGTCCTCAGGATGCATCTTTATTTGATTGTATCCTGATGATCCGTCCATAAAGGAGAAAACTTCATGAGTGGACGTATTGTCTATCATCAGCTCGGTGACCGGTACTAGGAAGTCGTCCTTCGGGCAGGCTTTATTGAGATCCCGAAAGTCCACACATATGCGCACCGTCCCATTCTTCTTCATCACTGGGACGATGTTGGCGATCCAGTCAGGGTACTGAATCTCTTGAATGAAGCCGGAGTCGATTAGCTTCTTGACTTCGGCGTTGATGCTCATCTCAAGCTCGAGCCGCGTTCTTCTCGGTGCTTGTTTGATCGGCTTGACGTCCGGAGATATCGCCAATTTGTGCACAGCAATCTCTGGATCTAATCCTGGCATCTCGGAATAGTTCCATGCGAAGCAATCTTTATGCTGTATGAGCACGTCTTTTAGCGTAGCCACCCTTTCTTCAGACAACAGCTCACTGACGAACGTCGGCCGCGGGTCACTTGCCGTCTACAAATCAATTTTCTTGAGCTTATCTGCAGTAGTATGTATCCCATCTTCCAGCTCTTTTGGCGCCGGTGGAAACTCTGAAATTACCTCGTTATCATTGTTTTCGAAGCACCAGGGGAGGTCATCCATATTCTCAGGCTCTTCTTCTGACAGCGTTATCGCGTGACAGGTACGAGATTATTTCCAAGATCGATGTTGATCTGGTTCTACTCTCATGGCTTTGGGTTCATGCTTCTGCGGCGGGGTTACCCTCCAGCTACTGGATAGAGCGAACCTGCCTTGCTGATACTGGTCTTCTACCCAGTCTTTAAATGTGAAGCAGTCTTCGAGAGGATGTCCTATTGCCCTGTGATAGAAGCAATAGTCCGGGTGAGAGACTTCGCCTGCTTGCTCGGGGTGCTTGGACTCCGGGAGTGTCATCATTTGATGTTTTATGAGAAGATCGAATATCTTCCTTGTCTTGTCTTGGGGAAAAGAATATGCTCGACCCATCTTTTTATAAGAGACGAATTTGGACCGCTCGATTCCTGATCGCGTGGCTTCTTGGACCCGTTTTGTCGCTGTCGAACGCCTTTCCCGTTCTTTGGTTTGTTTCTGCCTCTGCGTCGGGCCTTTTGTACAACGGGTTGGTAAGGAGGGTCATTTTCATTTTTCACAGTCTGCTGAAGAAGGCGTTGCATCCTGGCTTTCTCGTAGATGGCCATTTCGCGATTATGGTCATCTCGAACCTTTTGAATTGCTTCCCTTATAAGCCTGTCCATTTGTTCTTCGAACGACGGACTAGGCATTTTCACGATGGGAGATCTTTCTGGTTCAAGGTTAGCATCTTCCCATAGAGCATCTCCTTCTTCATCAAAGTCATGTATGACGTAGCAGTCACGGAGTAGTCCCTGTTTCTTGGATTGAATATACCCAAGCCCGGTCGTTTCCATTCTCCCATTGGGCAACTTTCGTTGAGTTCCGGGAACGTTCCAGATCCTGTTATGGGACCGTACTTGTCGCGCAGTTTGCTTAAAGGGTACACCTTGGCGTCTCAAGAGTCTCTTTAGTCCGTTCATGTAATATCTGGGCAAACGGATGGGCTGGAGCCTGTCAAGTGTAGAATCTGCGCCATGCCAGATTTCTCTCTCCACTTTGGTTTCCCCGGACCGGTAGAATAGGATCTCCTTTTCACCTTTTCGCGTGGGAGGGACGTAGAATATCTGCAGTTCTTCAACACAATAGGTATCAAGCGCGTCTAGTTCTTTATAATGCTTGGGCGGAACCATAGCAACTTGCAAAATTTGATCTCCATCAGCGAAGGTTTGTATTGATGGCCGAGCAGAGAATACGGCATTGACCTCATCTTCCGAGTCGCTGCTGAAGATTAACATAGGAGTGGACGGTCCCGGTTTGTTGCATTGGGGCGGACCTGAATAAACTATTTCTTCCTCCTCCTCAGTGTCACTCCCGAAGACCGGAATAGTGGCGATAGTTTTGTTCTTATCCTTCGGTTTGCGACATCTTTCTATGTCTTCGAAATCAGGCAAGAAGTATTTGGCATCCTCATATTTGTAGGGTTACTAGGCACACACATGAGGTTCTACAACTGATCAACCATGCCAAATTCAAAAATTTAGGTGCCGAGAAACCCTAACCTAGATCGTTAACTAGAGGATAGGCGAAAGAAAAAGCAAGCAAACAACTTTGTTACTAAGTGAAACGGATTACAACCTTTGTAGATCCGGTGCTCCACTTCTTTAGCTCCATGATGACGTCCCTCCGCTGCGATCATCGGGATCCTGGACTCTAGCGATGGTTTTGTCGGAGAAATGATCGGGCTAGGTCGTTGACTTCGGTGCCGAAGATGATCTACGTCGAGGCAACTCAAACTCAAGCTCCATCTTCACTTGGTCATGAACCTTGTGAAGAAAACACCCAATACAATATGGCAAGTGGTAGAGGATGAAGAAATAGGAAGTGGGTTCACTTTGGATTTGGATTTCTCACTTGATTTCAACACTTGAAATTTTCTAGCAAACTTTTTCTTTTCTTCATGAAGAAGAAGAAGAAGAAGAAGAAGAAAAGAATATCAGTTATTATGAAAAGAAAATTCAAGTGAGGACTTATCATCATGCAACCATGGGTGAAGTTTACCTTTGTAAAGACTAAACTAGGGTTTAGGTAATGGTTAGGTTAATGAGCAAAACAAAATGGTTAGACTTTTCAAAGATGCATGAAGCTTCAAATGAAGACAAAGAGAGCCACCATTTTATTTCACTAAAAATAAATAAATAAAATGAATAAAACCCTAACCATTAACCTAAACATAGTGTTATCCAAACACACACCCAAGTTTGCATGTATCATCAAATATGATACAAACTAGTGCACAAACATATATCATATATACAATGTGCACAATCTAGTGAGAAAAATAATCTTAAGTGAACCAATACTAGTTAATGTAAAGTAATATATCAAATATATAATTATACATTAAATCATTAAATCAACACTTGATTTAACGATCCGGTCATAACCGACTAATATCATGTGTATCAACATATCGAATCAACACTTGATTCGGTAACCTGGCTATATCACATATAACCGTCCGATGATACAAATCGCGAGAATAGAATACAGTATCACATACTGGTATTATTCTCGATCCCGGACATATCTCATATGTGCTCCTATTTTGTTTCGCTTGAGCCAGGAAACCTCTGTGTAGGACTCTAAAGACTCGTCAATACACCGGCAGCAGGTGATGATCATATCAAACACCCACAAGCCGCAAGCGGTCTGCTAAACGTAACGGCCACCCGGGTATTGAGCGATCAGAAGATCAATGAGCAAGCCCGCTCACACTCCTGTGAATCCAACCAGAAACACTTACCGTACAGTCCGGTCTCGTCGTTTGATATGTCGCATATCTCGCCTAGGGGTGGTAAACGTCAGACCCCAGTAGCTCGATAAGTCGTGTCAATATGAGGTCTATAACAGTTCGTAACGCTTACCAGTAAATCTCAGCAACCATGGCCAGGGATTTCCGGTTATAGCCAATCGAACACAGCGCAACATCAACTCCCTATACCGGGAGAGACGAACCCCCTCCTATCGCTCATTGCCTCCATGTGATTCGGGACTGTACCCAAAAACCACCGTTTTGCACACCCTCTTGGACGTGGTAAGGTGGAAATCAAAGCACAGTGGAAATCACACAAGACTCTATGATGATCTCGGGTTTACAGACTAACCTGTACCAGTGTCACCAGAGAACTGCCATCTGACGTAAGGTATAATACCATCTGGGAGTTCTCGGCGAGTCTGTCCAGTGTACCCAGTCTCCACTGAGCACCCGTATATCATCTCTGATGTCAAACACCAATAGATATGGGATCATCCATCGCCCATCTGTATGGGTCGAGAAGGTATACGCTAGTCTACTCTGGTATATCGATGCCCCGTCTCGATACACCCACGACTAGGGACCTTGAAGGATGTACTTATGGACTACCATGTCCCCACTAGTATGATCCGCATCATAGTCCAGGTAGTCAAGTACACATCCTAAGGGCTTTACCAACATGTAACAGAGAAACAATCAGTGTACACGTTAAGGTAAAGAGTAACCAGATAGCATACTATCATGTCGAGCAAGAAAGTCCTCCCTATATATGTCCAAGCATCCACTACAATATACATCCTATGTACAGTAATGGCCTCTAGGGCATACATATAACTAACAATCTCCCACTTGCACCAGGGCTATCTGTAGCAGTGGTTGTAGTATCTCATACTCAACCATCCCATAAAAGTCCCTCTCTGAGAAAAGGCCTTTGTGAGTGGATCCGCCGTGTTGTCCTCTAAGTCTACTCTCCTAACCTCGATCCCGTGGAGATCAACCAGCTCCATGATCAGGTGATACTGCCTTAGAATATGTTTGGATCACTGACGGGACGGGCGTTCCTTGGCATAAGCCACAACTCCATTGTCTCACAATGGTAGGAACGAAGTTCATCTCATGAACCAATATACACCCAGACTTCCTCTTTGGTAGCATCTTTGGTAGCGATGTATCTAGCCTTTATCGTCTAGTATGTCACGGTATCTAGCTTGGAAGTCTTCCAACATACCGGCCCTTTACTGAAGGTAAAGACAATGCCTGTGACTGACTTTCAGTCGTCCTTATCACCCTGGAACACTTCCAGTGATTTCCCCCAGGATCGATAGATACCATCTCACTACAACTAGTGAGAATCCTAACATCCAATTAGATCTATCTCATAGATCCAAAACCCAGGATTTAGTAGGTATCATTTTGATCCTATGTGGAGAATCATTGTGATAAGCGGAGATTGATCGAGCGTAACATAGGAAACTCCTTCCCTATCAAGAGTATGTCATCCACGTACTCTACGAGGATCATCACCATACTCCCTACTACCTTTTTGTTTATACAAGGTTCATCTACCATTTTGATGACGTCAAACTCTTTGACTAACACATCAAAACAAACGTTCCATCTCCGCGATGCCTGCTTTATCACATAAAACATCTTGCACGCGTTTCCGCTGCTCCCACTGTCTACGAAGCCCTCTGGCTGTGTACTTATAGACGCTCTCTTCCAAATCATCATTTAGAAAAGCAGTCATGACACCCAACCACCAAATATCATAGTCATGGTATGTAGCCATGGCAAGTAGGATCTGGATGGACTTAAGCATAGCTACTTAGAAAAGGTTTCATCATAATCCATACCTGGTTAATGATGCAAAGCTTTAACAAGTCTAGCTTTGAAAGTCTCAACTTTTCCATGTACACCAAGTAATCTTCTCAAGATATACTTGCTCCTGATGGGGATTTAACCCTTCAGATAAAGCAACCAAAGTCCATACTTTGTTGGTGTATAAGGATTCCATCTCAGATCGCTAAGCATCCAGCCATTCTTACAGAGTCCCACTCCTGATGGCCAGCTCGAAACTAGTTGGGTCATCATCTCATGATGCAATCCTCGCTCCCACTGTCATAGAGAAACCGAAGTATCTCTCAGGTGGGTGAGGAACCCTACTAGATCGGCGGAGAGGCGAGGTTCGTTGGTTACTATTGAATCCTTTGGTTCTATCAAATTATCTGTTGTAGTTTGTATAGCTGGAACCTTTCCAGTTCTACATAACAGTCCTTGCCTCGAGCTTGTCCGGATTTTGCTTTTAGACATTGCCCGAACAACCCCAAATCTTAACCAACTTAAGATATGGGCTCTTCCCTTACCATATCTTATATGGAGTGGTAGGCTACTGATTTGATTTGAACCCTATTCAATAGGTATGCACCTTCTCAAGTGCATAACTCCCAAAAGGAAATAGGAAGCTCAGTAGTACTCATCATAGAGCACACCATATCACATAGGGTGCTATTGCTCCGCCCCGATATACCATCGTGCTATACTGTATACGGAGGAGTAATGCTGAGAGAGAATCTTGTTCTCCTTTAGAATAGTCCAGGATTTCCGTGCTCAAGTATTCTCCTCCCTGATCACATCAAAGGACATAATACTTATACCCGTATTTTGGTTCTCTACTTCTAACTAATATTCTGTGAATATCTCAAAAGCTTCGGACTTATGTTTCAACAGGAACATATGTCTGAATCTTGAGAGATCATCAGAGAATATAATGAAGTACAAAGAACCGGTCTTGGCATGTGTAGACAGGGGACCTTCATACATCAGCATGTATCAATCCCAAGAGTTCACTAACTCTTTCTCTGTTTCCAACAAACAGAGCTGTGGTCATCGTATCTTTGTGACATGACCGGCAAGTTTCACAAGATGTAAATTCAAACTAATTTAAATATGCATCTAAATGTAACTTCAGCCAGTCAGGTCGCATTGATATGACCTAGTCTACAATGCCTCAAGAAGGATTCGTTCATTTCTGAACTCTTCCTCTTGTGTGTGTTCTGTATACTAAGAACTGTAGTTTGATTTAGAACGTCAATGCTTTTAGATAATGTGCCTGAACCGATCAACTTTTGATATAGCAAATGTTCAAAACATTATCCAACAATACAAAATTTTATCATTTCTTTACTAATAAAGAGACTGATATGATTTTGTATATCAGGTTCGGTATCTAATAACATTCGTTCAGAATCAATATATTTGGAATACAGGGTGACAGTGACCAACAGACTTGGCTGCAACACTTGCACCGTTTTCTGTCTCATGAAACTTATCACCCGTTCTCAATTCTCTATCTATCTGTAACCCATGTAACAGATTACATATGCGGGATCCTGATCCGGTATCACATACCCAGGACGTAAATGATACTGAGAAACAGTTCTTTATAATGAACACACCCGAAGGAGATGCATTTCATGCACTTTCTTCGTTTGGGCGGCACGGGAATTCTGGTAATCCCCTATTTCCTGCTCTGTCTTATAACAATTATAAGTGGGAGTGGGACCAACGTTCCCCAGCTCAGTATAACAAGCGGGTTCGGTCAATATATCCGTTTTATTATCTTGATTAAGGCGTGATATGGTCGCTACCTAGAGAGAGAGAGAGAAGAAAACACTCAGCGTATGCTCTTGCAAGATCAGATTGGTTATTATTTTATCTAATCAGGATGGCTCCCACTGTTTTTATCAAATCTTCCTTCAAACCCTAAAAGGAAAGACTAGCCGAGATTAATTACACGCTACAAGTTCGCTAATCTTTCAGCCAGTCCAGTGTCGGTACTTTGAGGGAGGTTCCCCGTGCTTTCGCACGGACCTAATTAAAGTAAACCTCGTTTTCCCAGAGGCGTAACCCCGTTGACACCTTTCTAGACACCCACTTGATCGGCTAATTGTAATGTGTAAAACTCTCCCAGGAGTAACTCTTACTCGCAGCGGGTATCGGGATCCAACTATCTCATAGAAGGTATGCAATCTCATTGCAAATTTCAACACTTGAAATTCCCGATAATTTTGCCCCTAGCGTCCTATGACCTTGACGGAGGCCAAACTACCCATAGTCCGCTAATCAAGTTCAACCCATCATTTCCTGATTGAATTAAACCCACCCGCACGACCCTTGACGGAGGCCAAACAACGCCGTAAGAATACCCTAATCCAATCGCATCGTATGCTAGCAGATAAGCATTAGTTAGCTACCATACACTACGCCTTGACGGAGGCCAAACTACCGCAGCACGAATACTAACTAGTACTTATCTGAAATGACGGAGGGCTACGACAGGTTTTTATGAAAATCCTTTGCGTAATGAACTTGATATCGTTGTAGAATCGAATGATTTTAAAATAGAGTGCTTTTGAGGCTTTTCTAGTTTTGCTAAAGGGGTCACTCCCGGTGAAGGGATCGTCGGACCTTTCCTCATCGAATAAGGTGCAGGATATATCATATATACCTCTGTGCAAAGCAGAAGCAATCAAAAGACAAACCGAGGGTTGTAGCATTTGCCAGTTATTGCTAAAGGGGTCACTCCCGGTGAAGGGATCTCGGCCCTTTCCTCATCGAATAAGGTGCAGGATGTTCTACTAGGAACACCGCGATGCAAAGCAAGAACTGTAGCTACCTGTTTTTGAAAATTCGATTCCACAACATCTTTTAGGTTTCTTTTCTTTCATTAATCATATTAATGAAGTCCCATCATTTAAGTCACCTAAACATCACAAATAAATACGACGTACACTTATGCCATCCGCATTCGCCTCGATGTCCCCTCGTGCACCGTTAGGTTAGGTAACTAACGACAGAGCAGGGCAGGGCTAGCGCGGGTGTAAAACATAAGTAACGTCTATATAATATATCATATATACTATATATAATATCTATCTGAACATATCACATGATCACATCACAGATAACGCAGCAGAAAAAAAATATGAAACATTAGATATATTAGGACGTCCGTGTTTTTAATACGAGCCAGTATAAAACACGGATTCCACGGTCGCGATGAATAGCCAAACCCACACCCCTAGACCCCTACGAGAGCGGCAAGCAACCCTACCAATTCTAGAGTTAGGAGACCCGGACTCGACTCCTCGAGTTGGTCTCCCACTGGACTCCAGAACCCGGTTACTTGTGCCCTCCTCCTTGGGTCTATCCTAGTGCGGAAAAGTAAATAATATACATCAACGGTGACATCTTCCGCAACCTGGAAGTGCCCCAATAAAAGAATATTACATACAAGTTTTTACATGAATGAAAATGAAAAACACTCATCTCACATAAAAAAAAACCCCGGCTATTCAAACACAACGATCCAATATAACATATCCAGCAACACATAACATCACATGTCATCAACGTAAGTAAATATGCGCATCCCAATTGTCGTTGACATATAGCAACGAAACCGGCGATATCACATATTATACTTACGGTCACAGAAAAAAAATTGTAAAACTACAACAGTTGGAATCCGCAAACTCTTTAGACATCGCATGCCTAACCATCTGAATTCCTTAGACATCACATGCCTAACAATTATAAATCCCGCATTTTAGTCTCATTATCGAAAACTCTTTTCAATATCAAGTCGGGCAATTCAACAAGATTCCCGACATTTTGATCGAATGCTCGTCGCAAACTTTAGTAGGCGGCCGCACCCCCGATGCCGTCGACGAAGTGCACCAAGGCGGAACACCGCTGCCGCGAGCACCCGAACGAACGCTTTCGGCGACGGGGTTCTCCTACAGTCACTTGGTCAAGGCTATGGGGTGTGGCTGTCTATTAAGTTTACCCGGCGAATATCCGCGTACGCTACGTGATTGCGACAGACTTTTGATCACATCAAAATTCCATGGCAACCGATCAAGTGAGACTAAACTGCTATGTTTATAACATCCAAATCAGTTATCTCATAACTACATGTGGATTCCAAATATTGTATCACATTCCGGATAGAAAATGTTAAACTTTCCGATCGAACAATCAAACACCCAAGTTTTCCCGAAACAGCTCAACACATGAAATAAGTTTAAAAAACATTCACTTCATGCCACAGTACCAACGGTCCAGCCGTAGAAGGGTCAAGCCAACGCCTCACATGTGGCACGCTGTACTGCCCCAAACCCTAAGGTTCAAAGGGCAGTTCAAGACGGTCACATAATCGAGTTAAGGTTTGTTGTCTTCTAGAGGGTCCATCGCGTTACTTGCACTACTTAGAACGTTATTAAACTACGGAAAAATCCAACATTTGGAAATTTCCCGGCAGGGGAAAAATTGGGTATTTATATCCTGTCGAATTTTTTAACATATTCTAAAATTACCCGGAAAAACACATAGACGCAGTTAAAGCTTCCGATCAAATCGTCGAATCCCCAATACAACCCAGAAAATTCAACTGTTGAATATAAGTTAAAAATTCCCATAAAACACAGCACTTACAGAGAGAGATTACTGTGCAAACCACGTGTCAAAATTCACTAATATGGCCGCGGAACCGCCGCTCAAGCCAGGGTGGGGCCACGGTTCCGCGGCGCTTTAGTCGAGTTATGGTCACGTGCTGCACAGTAACTCCTATAAAACCCTGCTGAATTTTTTGACAATTTTTAATTTGGAAAAATCCACATTTTCAGAAAATATACAGAGAAGGGTTTGAGTTATGGTTTCGGGGTTCGATCGGATTTCTAACATCATCTACACTTCACCTAAAGCTCTAGCTAGGCTCTGATACCACTGTAGGGTTACTAGGCACACACATGAGGTTCTACAACTGATCAACCATTCCAAATTCAAAAATTGAGGTGTCGAGAAACCCTAACCTAGATTGTTAACTAGAGGATAGGCGAAAGAAAAAGCAAGCAAACAACTTTGCTACTAAGTGAAACGGATTACAACCTTTGTAGATCCGGTGCTCCACTTCTTTAGCTCCATGATGACGTCCCTCCGCTGCGATCATCGGGATCCCGGACTCTAGCGATGGTTTCGTCGGAGAAATGATCGGGCTAGGTCGTTGACTTCGGTGTCGAAGATGATCTACGTCGAGGCAACTCAAACTCAAGCTCCATCTTCACTTGGTCATGAACCTTGTGAAGAAAACACCCAATACAACATGGCAAGTGGTAGAGGATGAAGAAATAGGAAGTGGGTTCACTTTGGATTTGGATTTCTCACTTGATTTCAACACTTGAAATTTTCTAGCAAGCCTTTTCTTTTCTTCATGAAGAAGAAGAAGAAAGAAGAAAAGAATATCAATTATTATGAAAAGAAAATTCAAGTGAGGACTTATCATCATGCAACCATGGGTGAAGTTTACCTTTGTAAAGACTAAACTAGGGTTTAGGTAATGGTTAGGTTAATGAGCAAAACAAAATGGTTAGACTTTTCAAAGATGCATGAAGCATCATGAAGCTTCAAATGAAGACAAAGAGAGCCACCATTTTATTTCACTAAAAATAAATAAATAAAATGAATAAAACCCTAACCATTAACCTAAACATAGTGTTATCCAAACACACACCCAAGTTTGCATGTATCATCAAACATGATACAAACTAGTGCACAAACATATATCATATATACAATGTGCACAATCTAGTGAGAAAAATAATCTTAACTGAACCAATACTAGTTAATATAAAGTAATATATCAAATATATAATTATACATTAAATCATTAAATCAACACTTGATTTAACGATCCGGTCATAACCGACTAATATCATGTGTATCAACATATCGAATCAACACTTGATTCGGTAACCCGGCTATATCACATATAACCGTCCGATGATACAAATTGCGAGAATAGATTACAGTATCACATACTGGTATTATTCTCGGTCCCGCACATATCTCATATGTGCTCCTATTTCGTTTCGCTTGAGCCAGGAAACCTCTGTGTAGGACGCTAAAGACTCGTCAATACGCCGGCAGCAGGTGATGATCATATCAAACACCCACAAGCCGAAAGCGGTCTGCTAAACGTAACGGCCACCCGGATATTGAGCGATCAGAAGATCAACGAGCAAGCCCGCTCACACTCCTGTGAATCCAACCAGTAACACTTACCGTACAGTCCGGTCTCGTCGTCTGATATGTCGCATATCTCGCCTAGGGGTGGTAAACGTCAGACCCCAGTAGCTCGATAAGTCGTGTCAATATGAGGTCTATAACAGTTCAAGAAACTACTGGTAACACTTACCAGTAAATCACAGCAACCCTGGCCAGGGATTTCCGGTTATAGCCAATCGAACACAGCGCAACATCAACTCCCAATACCGGGAGAGACGAATCCCCTCCTATCGCTCATTGCCTCCATGTAATTCGGGACTGTACCCAAAAACCACCGTTTTGCACGCCCTCTTGGATGTGGTAAGGTGGAAATCAAAGCACAGTGGGAATCACACAAGACTCTATGACGATCTCGGGTCTACAGACTAACCTGTACCAGTGTCACCAGAGAACTGCCATCTGACGTAAGGTATAATACCATCTGGGAGTTCTCGGCGAGTCCGTCCTGTGTACCCAGTCTCCACTGAGCACCCGTATATCATCTCTGATGTCAAACACCAATGGATATGGGATCATCCATCGCCCATCTGTATGGGTCGAGAAGGTATACGCTAGTCTACTCTGGTATATCGATGCCTCGTCTCGAAACACCCACGACTAGGGACCTTGAAGGATGTACTTATGGACTACCATGTCCTCACTAGTATGATCCGCATCATATTCCAGGCAGTCAAGTACACATCCTAAGGGCTTTACCAACATGTAACAGAGAGACAATCAGTATACACGTTAAGGTAAAGAGTAACCAGATAGCATACTATCATGTCGAGCAAAAAAGTCCTCCCTATATATGTCCAGGCATCCACTACAATATACATCCTATGTACAGTAATGGCCTCTAGGGCATACATATAACTAACAATATTTGCGGACTTCGTTCATGGAGAACGGATTTAGTTCCCCTGTCACAGTGTACTCGAGACCATCTTTGAAATACTTCATATACTGATGTTGTGTAGAAGGGATGACGTTGTACTCATGTAATCAGGGCCGGCCGAGCAAAGCATTGTAGCATGTCTTAGCGTCAATGACATGAAACTTGATGTCCATGACAAGCAGCCCAAAACGTAACGTCGGTATCACAGACCCGAGCGTCCGTGATGACTGGGAGTCAAACCCGGAGATGGTGATTTTATCACGAGCGAGGTGTTGAACACTCATGCAGATTTCCTTTAGCACCTTTACGTTAAGGAGATTGACGGAGGACCCATTGTCGACCAGGATTTTACCTATCTTGATGTCATGACAGTAACCGGAGACATATAGGGGGCGGTTGTGCTCGCATGTCCTAAGGAGGAGATCTTCGTCGCCGAAGGTGATATCGGCTGTGTGTACTTGCTCGTCCTTCATCTTTTCTTCGGCGAGGAAAGCTTGGAATTGCTCGGGCTCTTGTAATGCCTTGATCAGCGAATCTCTCGTCTCTTTGGATAGCAGAAGGGCGTCGAGAATGCTTAACTGTGAAGGTAGCTTTCTCAAGTGTGCTAAAACGTTGTAGTCCACCTTACTTTTCTTTGGTGGGTCCTTGGCTGTCAGCTTTCAACGGCTTGGTCATCAAGGATGATATCCTCAGGGACCTTTTCTTTTCCCTTATCTTTTCTATTTGACCCACTGTTCGAGGGCCCAATATTCTTTTCAGGCAGCGTACGATTGCGCAGCTGAATATTTTCACAGTTCTTCGGTTCTTCCTCCTTTCTCAAGGTGGGCTCTTTAAAGAGAGGGCCAAGAGTCATTTCTTCGTCAGAGTCGCTCCCGAAGGTAAGAACTTGCGATCCCCCAGCATTAACCATGCGACAGTTGCCGGTGGTTCTTTTACGCTCCTCGGTCGTACTTCTTTGCTCCCAACGAGTTTTACGTTTCATCCGCTTGAAATTTTGCCGGTGAGCAACATATCCTTGCCACCATCTTTTAAAAGCTTTGCACTCTTCGGTGGGGTGCGCAATCTTTCGATGATATAAGCAGTAGCTAGGATGCATTTCCGCTTCACCAAGAACGTTTCCTTCGGAGGGTGGCGGCTTCATTCCCATTGATATGGCTTTGGCGAACCTCTTCCTCGTCTTGAACCTGTTTTTATTTACGACGGATGTACTTTGATCTGGCGGGAGTGTTTCAACCCTTTCGTCCAGTCGCCGGCGCTTGGCTTCTTCAAATATGGCCTTCTCACGCTCTCGAGCAACTTTGCTTTTAAGAAGAGCTTCATTCAGGAATGTATCGATCATTTCGTCTGATGGCCCTAGAGGTTCTGGCTCGGGACCTGCCCCCAGTTTTTCTGTGTAAGGAGCTTCTTCATCGTTTATCGATGAGTGAGAGATCACATGACAACTTGCTACGTAATCTTCAGATTCATCCGACGAGTCTTCTCCATCATCTCCGTCCTCAAGGAAGTGACTGAGAAATTCTTGGAGTGTGACTGGAGTCCACGCTTTTTGATTATATTCTTCCAACGCGTCAATCTGTTTTTGCAGGTCCGTGCACTTGTCACCAGGCTTCACGGGCTTTTTGGTCTTCTTCTTCTTTTTCGAAGACTTTGACGGCTGGGTGCGAATGCTTTGGCTATCACCACCAATTTTTGGAGTTGGGCGCGGCTTCAGCATCCCCTCGATGATCTCAGGTTCCAGTGGATTCTTCCACCTAATTGCCGGACATGTTTAGAGACCGTTCAGCATTCTTTTAGTTTTGGCTGAAAGAGCGACCTCCCATGGAGCTTCTTCTACGAAAGAGCATGATACTCTCGGTGTATCCGTCTTCTTGGGAGTGTGTAGCCGAAGCGGGTTCACCTTCCAATTCTCGGATAATACGAATTTGCCCTGCTGGTACTGATCTTCTATCCAGCTTTTGAAGATGTAACAATCCTCGATCGGATGGCCCAACATTCGGTGATAAGGGCAATAGTTAGGATTGTTAGTATCGCCTAGTTGCGCTGGGTGTCTTGGCTCCGGCAGAGTGATGAGCCTGCTGCGCAGTGCAAGCTCGAATAACCTCTTCGTCTTGTCTCGAGGGAACGAGTAAAGGCATCGCATTTTATCTTCGAGAGATTGAGTTCTATTATTTTGGCGATCAACTGGTCTCAGACCACCGGTCTGCTGTTGAGCATTGGCGACTACGATCACTTTCCCCTTTCCCTTCTCATTCCGAGGCTCCGGCTTTGGAGGAGACAGTCTATGACCCATCTGGTCCATTTGGGCCAACTTGTCAATCAAGGCCTGGAAAGTAGTTGGCTTGAAGAACATCATGAATTGGGAAATGGTTGCATGAGGGTCCAGAGTGCCCACGAACATGCCCACCGCCGGCGCTTCTTCGATGCGCTGTTCGCATTTCGACCACAGATTACGCCATCTTATTGCATACTGAACCCATGTCTCACCTGGCTTTACCCTGACATTGATCAATGTCGTTATTGGGGTGCGTTCACTAGCACTCGCGAATTGCTGGGTGAATAATAGTTCCATTTCCGCGAAAGTCTTGACGGAGTCGTTTAGAAGTTCAGAATACCATTCGAATGCCGTCTCCGACAAGCTGCCGACGAATTGGCGAAGTAGCAATTTATCATCGCCTCCAGTGTTGCCACATAGAGCCCTGAACTGGGCGACATGCTGGTGGGGATTGCCCGTCCCCTTGTATACATGAAATTTAGGGATCGTATATCCCGGCGGATACTTTATTTGATCCCAGCCTGGATATGGTCGCCCAGTTTTAACGACTTGGCCGGCCGCTTCATTCGCCTGGTGAGCCTGTATTTGCTGAGCAATATAGTCATCCAGAGCGGCTTTGGAAATTGTTTCCTCCTTGGCTGCTGAAAGAGCCGGAGGGGGGTTCGATGTCTCCCCTCTATCGTCTTCAATGATGATCGGAGGGTCTTCAGCTGGAGGTTCTGGCTGTAATATCATCCCGACCATGTCTTGGAAGAGAAGCGCCATTCGTTTTATATTAGCCGCTTGTTCTGCTGCTTCTCTGTCCTCCTTTTCGAGGACTCTGCGGAGGAAGTCAGCATCGGTTTCTTGTTCATGACGCTGCTCTGATGACGCTTCCGGACTTCCTTTTGGCCCGGTAAGTGCGGCCATTTGCGTTAGCATTTCCTGAAGCTTCTGTTGCTGCTCCTGGGCTTTTGTCATGGATCGAGTGAGCGGTCGGTGACCCGTCGAAGCGCGGCTTTCCTTTTTTCCGGAAGCCATATAAACAGTATACACCATTATGCCCCCAGACTTGGGGCGTTTGGGCTCAGCGTCTTTGTGGTCTGCCGTAGTCACAGGGGCTTTCTCTGGCCCCCTTCTCTTTTGAGCAGTTGAAGTCGAGGGGGCCGTTGCAGCGGGCACCCAGGTAGTTATCGTCCTTTGTGGTTTGACAGGACAGTTTTCTTCCTGCTGAACCTTTACCTTTTTCTGCCGGCGAGAGTAATCTTGATCAATTACTGAGTCCTGAACCCGTCGCCAGACTTTATAAATTTTATAAGACAGACGCTGAGGGGGCTGCTCCAGCTTCGTTTCTCTAACATTCTCCACGGGTGGAGGAGATCTTTTCAGTACGGCGGTAGGAGAGTTCCTGCGCACCTTGTTCAGCAATTCAAAGCCATTTCCGGTTGGAACAACAGCATTGACTTCCACCATTGGGGCTGGTGGAGTAAATCCAGACGGAGAGCTGCCCCCGGCCTTCCGTACTCGGCGCCAGTGACGACGGCGAGCATATCGCACAGATGGTGTTGGTTCGTCTATGGGGATAGCTTTATCATGCCCCCTGTTCTGGTGAGGCGCTGCTGGCACCAGCCTCTTGAAGACCGACGTCCGTTGAGTAGCAGTATCCAATCTGTCAAAGACAGACCTTTGAGCAGGAACGGGAGCCGGAGTGGCCAGCCTTGTAAAGACTGATCCCTTGACGGGAGAAGCTTTTTAGTGACCTTAAGAGCAGGAATGGCTATCCGCTTTGGGATGGCCGCTTCAGGTATCATGGGCTTCTTGACAGGCCTATTGGAGTTCAGGCTCAGCCTATCGAAGACTAATGTTGTTGGCTTGACATCGGACGACCCGTTGAGAGGGGTCGTGGTAGTAGTGAGCCGATCAAAGACCGACTTCTTTTGCATTTCTTGCGGCAGCGGGATGTTAATGCTCACTGGTGGGAGCATGGTCCCGAAGAACAAACCGGTGGTAGCCTGCGTCACCTGTTCTATCGGCATTGTGAACAGGGAGGCCGCCTGGGGCCCGTAAGCTATACCTCCAGATGAGGCGGAACGTGAGTTGCAGTTGCAGATGGAACACTTCGTGTAAGTAGACGCCATTGATCTTTCGTTTTTTGCACCAAGCAATACACCAAATCTTAGTACCTCGAACCCAAGGGCAACCATTAGCAAACCGCGATTCGTTCGCGAACATGACACACGAAGTGTGGAGTGGAAAAAGGAAAAGGTCCCACCGGGCGTGCCAAAATCTGTTCCCCGCCGAAAGACGCGGAGACGCGACCGCGCAGGTCCGTCTGGCTTGAATTTCGGGGCATATGCTAATTGGTGCTATCCGTCCACCTCTCCGAAGATGCCAAGTTGATTTATGACACCATGTATCGAAGGTTTAAACGGATGAGGCCGATGTAGCAGACTTCGTCAGATTCCCCTCGTTTGAGGGGTTTTTAATTGTGGGGACGCTCTTCCCTGCAGGCGCAAGCCCCTGCAGTTATTTACGCTACCGCATCGCGGTAACCACTTTCTCCTTCTCCAGATGGTCACTTCGTGTCGTGGGTGTTTGTTTTGTTTTTGGTTGCCCGTGGATTGTATACGGAGACTAATTTATGTTGTCTCCCGTAGGGTGTGGATTAGTCCAAATCCGTATCTTCTTAGATTTGGGTTTTGGTTTGGGTTTAAGGATACGTTAGTCTCATTTGAGACTAAGATCAACTTAAACGTTAGTTAAGGATACGTTAGTCTAATTTTAGACTAAGATCAACTTAACGCTTGTTAAGGATACGTCAGTCTAATTTTAGACTGAGATCAACTTAACGGGATCGTTTAGATCCAACAAAAGAGCATTTGGGCTCTATTGTTTTAGTTTAGGGACTTTGCGGTCAATTACCAGTTTAAGGACATAGTGGTCCAAGGTTAAGGACATCATAGTCCGTGAGTTTAAGGACCCCACAGTCCGAGGTTAAGGACATCATATTCCGTGGGCTTAAGTACCCCACAGTCCGAGGTTAAGGACATCGTAGTCCGTGGGCTTAAGGACCCCACAGTCCAGGTTAAGGACATCGTAGTCCATGAGTTTAAGGACCCCACTGTCCGTAGTTTAAAGATGTCATAGTCTATAAAGTTTAAGGACGTCATAGTCCGTGAGTTTAAGGACCCCACAGTCCGTGAAATGTGTGGTTGTCGGGACCCGTCACCTCTCTGAAGACGTTGAAGGATTACAACGGCAGATATCAGAGGAGTAAACAGATGTACCCTCGAACCGGTGTAAGTTGGTTGAAAGATCTATAGTCCAATTTGAGACTAAGATCTGTTAAATATTTATGAACAGACGGGCTCAATTAAATATAGGTTGAGGACTTATGGCCAATATTGGGCTAAGTCCAATAAATGTTTAACATTTTTATTCTGGCTATTGAGCCTTTATTTGGGCTTGGCCCTTTTAATAATGCTAAGCATTAGATCTTGGCAAAAAAAAATCTTTTCTTTTGTCTTGTATTGAATGCAAAGCTTTCAGCAGAGCTCTGGCTCATTAAAGAACAATTTGTGTTCTGTCAGCGCAACCTATTGTAACGACCGTGTTTTCTAATACCTAATAAAATATATTTTATTTAAATTTCTACTATCTAATAATTATTTATGTGTTTCGTTAATAGAAGAATAATTTTTAAAGTGATGTTAATAATTTTCAAAGCATCGAAATGTGATTAAAAGAATTTTCTAAAGTCTATTTATTGTTTTTATAGGCTTAAAATGTTTTAGTAAGATTTTATAACGCCTTAAAATAATCTACATATTTTTATTATCAATTAAAGTAATTAATTCGTAATTAAAAATATTTTAAAGGATAAACTAGATATTATATAATTTTAATAACTAGATAAAACCATAGGAATGAATATATCATTTAGTTTTAACCCAAAATTATTTTTATACTAAATATAACAATAAAACATAATTTCTAAAATTTTCCCATAATTTTTCCGTATTTTTAAACATTTTTACCAAAATTTTCAAAGCCAAATCAATATTTTTAATTAATCTGTTGATTTTTATTTTTATTAATTTTTATTTTTAAATTTTTTTTTTAAACCTTTTAACCTGGACCGTTGGATCAAAAGATCCAATGGCCCAGAGCTTCACGGAGGCGCCCACGTGGTGGGGACCACGCGAAAGCGCGTGGTCTCCTCACGCAGCTGCTAGCGCGTCGCGAGGCGACGCGTGGCGACGGCGATGGGACCGGCGGTGCGATCTGTGCCGTTGGATGCAGATTCAACGGCCACGATTCTAGGCGGCGGGCGCAATCATGAGGAAATCATGGGCAATTATTGGCCTGCGTGATTTTCAGTATAATTTAACGAATTTTTGGATTTTCTTGTTGCCTTTTTAACCCTATAAATAGACACCTTCAAACCTAAATTTCTCACACCTCAGAACTCCAAAAATTCTGAAAAAAATACCGATGCCTTCGTATCGACGACGCCGACGCTACAGCTCCACCCAATCGTCGAGGAAAAATCTGGACGCGGAGCTATTGAGGATTTAGTACGAGCCTACGTTTTCAACCCTTCGGCATCCGACTCAAACACAAGGTAGGATCCGCCTCTCTCTCCTTTTCCTGTCACCTTCTTCCTTCTCAATAACCTAGTTCCAACTTATAATCATCAACCCCTATTTAAAATGTTGTTATAATATTCGTGCATGCCTATTCCTTGTACCCTCAAAAATAATAATGTTAACCCATATTTTAAAACGGTGTTTAAATTTCCTCTGTACACAAAAGTATATTGCACACCCATAATACCTGAAATCTGATCTATTTAATGTCATAACCCATGAATTGTCATTTCATCTCTGACATACCCATACTATAAAAATGATCTCGAAATAGGTTACTTCCACAAGATACCCTCGTTTAATTAAAATATTATATTTGTTTAAATAACCATAAGAAATAAAGATATGTGAAATAAATATTTTAGATACATCATACGTATATTTTACTTACAAATATTTTTTTAAACCCCCTTCAACCTTTTTGAAGAAGAAAATACTAAATTTAAATAACGATATCTTTTCAAAAGGAATATTTAATATCTTATAAAAAGGTAATTTTAAAATAACACCAAATTAGGACAAAGGAAAGGTTGTAGGCATCGATCGTTTATCTAAATCAGACTTTGTGGTACCTATGCTAGACAAGTGAGAAAGGTAACTTTAAAAGGCCCGTCTCACGGTGATTCGTGAGCGGATTCCTCCTTTCCTTACTTATGCTTACCTGGCCACAATTGGCGGTGAAGAGGCGATTTGAGGACCTCACAACTTGTCCTTTTGGAACATTAGGAGCAGTCTAGATTTTTAAATAAAAACCTCTTGCAAAAGATTTTCAAATAAACACCACAACCTTTTATCGAAAGGATATTTTCTGTAAAACATTATGTTTTTCCAAAATAATAAATATCCCAAATCTCATGGTTTTTCTTAGAAGTAATAAAACATAATTAAACACTATTATTCTTTTTACTAAATATTTCCCTAAGATGACACGAAGTACTTTACAAACTTTATAAAATAAAACGAGTGGTTGTGGAAGACCATATTAAACGAGATCAATACTTTTTAAATTTTCAGTTTATGACATACATGACATATACAAAATATGGTACGGTTAGGGTTAGAATGCGCGGACCTAGGTATGGAATACTTTATGAAGATCACTGCAGGCAGGGTGAACAGTCCAATATATGGGCGACTATACAAATATGAAGATCCCGATATTCCGGGTGAACAGTCCAAAGTGTGGACGACTATACAAATTTGAAGATCCCGATATTCCGGATGAACAGTCCAAAATGTGGATGACTATACAATGTGGAAATTCCATGCCTAGAGGTATACGCACTAACTCTAATTCGTCAAAACCTTTATACTGAACCACGGGTTGGATAGTTTGATTAGGCAAGGAGATATCGGAACTCGGATTCCCCTACTACTCGATCATGATCCCGGGAAGTGAAACGGTACATTTCACTTCCCCAGTTGTTGTTCCGTGGCCACAACGGAATAATCGCGAGTATCCGGACCCTTGTTTAACAAACTAAAATGTTTACAATACCTATTGATACTCAACACCAAATCCACATCATGTGATATACCTACCTGTTACCTTATCTACCCTTCTTCATGAGACACGAATTATTCAGTATCTTGGATGTGGATATTTTACCAGTTTAGACTTGTTGTTTATTATGGAACTGAGGGGTGGTAATACCTGTGCACTTGAGTGATATTCACGCTAAACAAAGCTCCATCGTAGTCATGGGACACCTTTCGGGGATGTTCACGCTACTACATTGATTGCCATTCCAGGCACGAACACCAACTCATACTGCTGCTAGCTAGTCATGGGATAGCTCAAGGACACGAGTATGTTCACCCGTCAATTCCATCCATACACACCTTATTTAACCTGATCCAACTCTTAGACTGAATATCTGTTTGACTTGACTTGAACCTTTACCAAACATATACAACCTACTCATATTCACATATCTAATTTGTATATAACCTCATACCTTTATACACATGTACATCATATTCATTATATACACATGTTCGTTTCTATACCTTTACTTTCTTATGAGGAAATCCTACCCGAGTATAACTCGCCGACGGACCTTCCTTTTCTTCCTCTATCTTTGGAATGTCCGTCAGATAAGAATGAGTATTATAGCGAAGATCAAGGTGTGAAGCCAACTTATGAAGATTATGCAGACTGGACGATGGAAGATTAGCTAGATTTAATTTTTGTCGTTTGCCCACATGTTTAGGGCTTTTATTTATTCTCGATGTAATTAAACTACTTAGTTTATTTTACTCTTTCTTCTGGGATGTCATAAAGTTTGGTTAATGGAAATAAAATGCCTTTCGCTTTTATTATTTTTGTTTTGGTACACATCCTGCATGTTAAATATTAATACGCTTAACGTAACTGTATTGAATAGACCACCTTCAATACAGTTAGGTTGCGGACCATGCCACGTCATCCTTCTCCTTCTTTTGGGAAGCGGGGCGTGACACCTATGGTGCGCTAGGCTCTTTGCGCCAATCAAAAAAGTGCAGTGCACTTCTGCCACGTAGCGCGCATGTAAGGGACACATGTCATGTTCTGCGCTAGGCACCAGATGATGAGCGCAGTGCGCCAGTTTATGAGCGCTGAGCGCTAATTTATGAGCGCATTGTGCTAGTTTAGTGGCGCACACGTGAGTGACACGTGGCGCGCTTGGCGCTGAGCGCCAACCCATGAGCGCAGTGCGCTATTTCAGAAACGCAAAATGCAAGTTGCATATGTGGTTGACACGTGGTGCATTTGGCGCTGAGCGCCGGTCCAGAAAGCGCAGAAACGCTGTTCAAGAGCGCAAGGCGCAGTTCAATAGCGCAAAGCACATTTGATCAATTTTTATGATCTATGAACAAATTTATGTTCTTTTAAAAGAGACTTTGTCTCAAGATTCAAGAACAATAGTTCTTATTTTTTTAGGGCTTGCCTTTATAGATCAATGATCTGTGTGAAGAATATGTTCTTCTTTTATTATGTGATGAGATCTTTTTGATCTTTTTTATGAAAGACCTTGGTCTTTGTAAATCTATGATCTTTTTTAAGAAGATAATTCTTCTTTTTAAGAGATGATTTCATCTCTGTGTTCATCATTCATGATCTTTACCTTGAAGAAATAATCTTCTTTTGTTGAGAGCTTGCTCTTCTTTCTTTTGAATTTCTTAAAATTTATAGGGGGGTTTCTCTATCTCAGAATTGAAGTATTGGGGCCTTTATATAGGGCCAGCTGATTTGTTGAATCAGTTAAAGAGATCTTTCTCTGATTGATTTGGGGATATTTCCCACCGTTGGATCTTTGATCCTAGAGCTTCTGTTTTACAGAAGGCAATCTTCTTGTTTTTAACAAGATTGGAAAATCTTTCCATAACAGAATTTTAATTCTGATTAATTCATGATTTATCATTATTATTAGATCTTTTGATCTAACGGTGGGGAATTTTACAATTCCAGCGTTGGCGCACCCGTGCTTTGCACATGGTGCGCCGCTCAGAGCGCAGCGCACTTTGCGCTAGCGCACCTACGTTTGACACGTGGTGCGCTGCCCAGAGCGTAGCGCAGCCTGCGCTAGTGCACCCGTGTCTGACACATGGCGCACGGCGCGCCTAGCGCTAGCGCACACATAGTGCACTGCCTAGGGCGCAGCGCACATGGCGCTAGCGCATTCGTGTTTGACACGTGGCGCGCAGCGCGCCTAGCGTTGGATCTGAAGCGTCGCTTCAATTTTTGAATTTTGAATTTCAAAACAGAGCTTTGCTCTGATTGGGGGTGCACTGCCTAGGGCGTAGCGCACCTGGCGCTAGCTCATCCGTGTTTGACACGTGGTGCGCAGCGCGCCTAGCGCTGGATCTGAAGCGTTGCTTTAATTTTTGAATTTTGAATTTCAAAATAGAGCTTTGCTCTGATTGGGGGTGCACTGCCTGGGGCGCAGGGCACCTGGCGCTAGCGCATCCGTGTTTGACACGTGGCGCGCAGTGCGCCTAGCACTGGATCTGAAGCGTTACTTCAATTTTTGAATTTTGAATTTCAAAATAGAGCTTTGCTCTGATTGGGGGAAACAGTGCCGAGGCTCCCTAAGTCATCATAAGAGCCGTGCTAGTCGCGCGTGAATCGTGCCGTGGTTATAGCCCGTGTCGTGCTGCCGCCTCAGTCGTGCCACTTTCGCCAAAGGCAAGAGAGAACCCATCTCTTGTTGTTCATGCTATCTTAATACCTAATTTAGATAATAATGTTAGATTATTTTGTTATATAGTAGTGTAGATGTGTGTTTACGACCGATTACCAAACACTATCCTAATGTTTGATGCAAACTATAAACCAAAACATATCTTGTTATGTTGGAACCTGCATTAGATCCCTTTATTGATACGAATACCGTGTAGGAATTCGGATGCAAAATATCGTGTATAATCATGTAAAGTCGCCCCTAAAGGCGACACTAAATCTGAAATTTTACCGCGCATGTTACCTCGTTAAAATCATTGTAAATTCAATACAGTTTGGAATGTGATGTTCTATAGCTCATATCGAATCCGAATAGATAATATAGAACCATACATAGTTTATTTCTTGACATTTATAGATTACTGTAACGAGATTTGGCTGCGAATGCGGCACTGGACTGCAGTCTGGGGCAGCATTTCACGAGGATACCTGAATTTAAATACCTGCACGTCCTTACTTAAAACTGAAAATGCACAGAACCCCATATAATCCCATAAATAATTTAGTTAGATAACACATGAATCTAGTCCCGTGCAGTTTCACAGTCGTTTGATATTTAGTTTGTATTTTAGAATGTCGATGTGTTCTGCAGTTTCTGCAGTGACATTTCTTACACCGTCACATTAAACAGGACATAACTTCTAGTACATGAAGGCTATTGATAATCCTCTTGATGTATTGGAAACCTAACAAATATAACTAGATTTTATTCAGCTAGGGAAACACCTGAATCTGAACATAATCCCTAGTAAACTGCGCGCGAAGTTGGACTTCCAGTTCTGAAACTGGAATTCCAGCAACTGATCGCTGATTTAAAATGACGATAAGTCCTTAACCTGAATTCCGTTTGACATGAAACTACTTTTACCGCGTAGATAATCAAGTATACATTGTACGCCTTTTATATTGTTTCGGTCTACTCTATACGGGTGATTTATGATGAATTTTGCAAGTCATGTGGCGTTGGCTGTCGTAATTTAATGAATATTTATTCGGTGCATTTCTACCTATTTTGTGTTTGCTCTATACCTCCTGCATAGTAATCGTTACACTGAGACCTAACGACTATTTTGCATTGTCGATTTATAAGTGTTAGTGATTAGGATATGGTAAATGCGAAAGTGATATTGATAAGTGGAAATGTGATTGAAAGTGAAACCGATACGTATTTGTTCACAACCTATCTAATGCTTGAATACATATTATGACCCGGGGAATGGGGGAAATCAAGGTGATATTGAACTCGTATTTAGCGAGGTACAGTGACTTAGAGGATGATCATTCGCTATTAGTGATATATATATATATATATATATATATATATATACACATTAAGTCGTGGGCCTAACGGCACGGCTGCATGGTTATGTCCCGGGCAATAATAGACCGTAGTCTCGGGCATGCACGAGACCCTTATTAAACACGAGCATTCTTTCCACCAATTGATTTCATCGACTTAGTGACTGATAAGTAGCGACATATACATTGCCTGGTTTACCGACATGATGCTCATATCGCACTGTTCATATTTATTTGATATTCATTATTCTCAAGTTCTGTATTCTGTTGCACCTTTCATGTTTAATAGCATTGTACCCATTATATATATTTATTACTATATGCGTCGCCCTGATGACCTGAGTGTTGCTCAGAGGACGAAGTGGACCCAGTCACGGAGCAGGATCGGCCCTTCAAGATCGCGGAGGTCTAGACTGTAACATCAGCGCCATTTCTTTTGCTTTAAGCACCCTGTAGTTCGTTGGTTAGTTTTTCCCTTATGCAAAATAAATGTATCTTGAAATCTTTTTATTGTGATGTAATAAAAGTTGTGAACTGGGATTTCCTTTACTCTTGCACTGTTTACTGACTACCATGTAATGCTAGAAGCCAAAGTGTGACTACGGCGGGATTATTTCCTGATCGTAGGAGCATGGTTGGCCTAGTCACCCTCGTATTCTGTATTTTGAGAAGCGGGACGTGACAGTGATCATACGAGATATATGGTCACAGTTTAAACCGTGACCATAGAATGGTCACAATTATAACGGTGAATACATATATGGACCCTACACAGATTTCATCTAGTTGTTTGATCCGTTTTTGGTAACGCCGCGTATATGGTCACGGTCTTAATCGTAACGAAAAAGAGACATGGTCATGGTTAAAGGCGTGACTAGGTTTCTCGTGACGGGATTTTAGGCGACAGGCATGTCACGGTTTTAGCACACTTAGGGTCAATGAGGATTTCCTCAAACCTCCTGATGTAGTTGAGGAAAATGAGGAAATGCCTAGACATCTTGATCCAGGTGGGAGCGAAATACCTAGTGAGTCTATTCGACAAGAAGCTCTAATGCGAAGGAGTAACCGTAACAGTATCCCGCGACGTCGTTTTGAGATTGAGAGAGAAGTATTTATTATTACTCCTCAAGATGGCGAAGAGTCACAAACAGTGAAAGAAGCTCTCTCGTGTCTTGCAAAGGAAGAATGGAAAAATGCGATGGAAAAGGAAATAGAGTCAATGGGAACCAACCATGTTTGGGACTTGGTCGATCTTCCGCGGAATAAATGGATTCTCAAAATTAAGCGCGGATGGTTCTATTGAACGATATAAAGCTTGTCTTATTGCAAAAGGTTATACCTAACAAGAAGTTGTAGATTACAAAGAAACATTTTCTCCTATAGTTAGGTTTGCCTCTATTCTCCTTATTCCATAGTGGCACATGTAAACTGAGAATTGCACCGGATGGATATCAAGACTGCATTTCTCAATAGAGAATTGGATGAGGAAATCTACATGGAACAAACTGTAGGTTTCATTGTTAAAGGTCAGGAGAGCAAAGTATGCAGACTTCAACTATCCAGACAGCAGTATTTGAAATTTCATCAATCCATGATAACATTTGGATTTATGATGATTGATGAAGACCACTACGTGTATGTAAAGCAGTCTGAAGATAGATTTGTGATACTATCACTTTTTGTGGATGATATTTTATTGGCTGGGAATAACAAGAAGCTTGTTGTCACCATTAAAGAATGGGTGATGCAAATTATATTCTCAGGGTTAAGATCCAAAGAGACTATTCAAGAAAACTTTTAACTCCATCACAAGAGTCATATATTAATAAGATTCTTAAACATTTTAACATAAGTAGTTGCAAACCCATTGGTAACCCCATTGCGAAAGATGGGGTTTTAAGCCTTAGGTTATGTCCTAAGACTCTAGAAGAGCGAAATGAAAAGAAAAATGTTCCCTATTCCAGTGCTATTAGGAGCCTGATGTACGAAATGATGTGTACTCGGCCGGATATTTGTTATGTCGTGAGTCAAGTGAGTAGATATCAATCAAATCCAGAAAGAGCACATTGGAAAGCTGTAAAAAGGATTTTCAAATATCTGTGAGGTACTGCGAATTATTCCCTATGATATCTAAGAGGATTTTCATATTTCAGATATCTCGGATGCTGATTGAGTTCTAAATGAACGTAAATCAACGTCAGGATATACTTTCTTACTTAATAATGTCGCCATCTCCTAGATAGTAAGAAGCAAACATGCATAACCTTATCAACGATGGAGGCGGAATTTGTGGCATGTTCAGCAGCAATACAAGAAGCAAATATAGCTCAAGAGATTTCTACACTATTTGGAAGTATTGACTGACATTCCAATGTCAGTAACGATATTCACGAAAGATCTAAAATATCATTGCAGAACTAAGCATTGATATTAAGTACAACTTTGTGAGAGACACAGTTAAGAAGAAAGAAGCAGTCATTCAATATATTTCTACGCATAAAATGGTTGCGGAATCTTTTACTAAATCAATTCCTAGATGTATATGTTAAATCTCTATGTTTTCGTAGAATGTGATAAATTGTTGTATCATTATATGACATAAATAATTCTTTTTTTTTCTTCATATTTTTCATATGTTTGTTTAATATAAAACACTGGTGCACACACATACAGGATGAGAAAGTTATATAGCAATGAGAAGTTATAAAAGAGAGTCAACATGAGGTCATGATAATGATAAATGACTGATATGGATATTTCCCCACTATCCATTAACTTATATTAAGGCCATATATGAGATCTCGGTGTAAGAGAATTTAATATTTTTTTTAAAAGTAACCTCGACAACATTATTATAAGGCTCAGTATTCGTGTATCCGTGATTAAGTGAAAGTGATACGTACTTGTGCACAATCAGTGTCCCTTTTATTCTATTGCATTGTCGACGTCTGTGGGATGCGTGTACGTGTGACTATAAGTGGTATGGGACACTTATGGAAGCGCTTGCACGGGTGTCACAGATAAGGCATCCGACACTGCCATTTATCTTAGGTATTAGTCGGGACGTGCTTGATGGAGGTCCTGCCTCCAGTTCTCGCGCAGACTTGTCACGGATCGATTAGTATTTAGGGTTATGGTTAGCGTTTGATGTAGACCACGGGGTGTGGGGTAGTTTAAGTGTGAGTTCAACAGAATCTCGGGAGTCCCATGCCGGCTTATATATTTAGGGAGTTATATGGAGATTTACAGGGTACGTGATATATACACCGTGATATTCTTGTTACATGTTGGGCCCGTGGTCCCTTGCCCTTGGGTTCTACCCTTGGGTGGAGGACACTCGCGAATGGTTGACTCTCACACTTGGACTGACGATAGGCTTATTGACCTGTGCAGTGAGGACTTAGAGACTGATAGGGTTATTGTCATTTACATTCCTTATATACTGTGTTGACATACATGACATATCGTTATACTGCTTTACTGCTCCGCTGCATTGATTACTGCACATTCATATTCATGCTGTTTTATCGTTATTCACATCTATTACTACTGTTAGAACTGTCACTTGATTTCATATATAATATATTGCTATTGTGTCGCTCTGACGACCTGAGTATGCATGCTCAGTGTGAGGTGGAGAGTTAGCTTGGACCAGAGCTAGACGTGCATCACAGACTTCTTGATTTGCCCTCCCGAGTCACATTCTTGTGTTCCACTTCAGGTCAGTCTTTATATTGTTTCCTTCAGTTACTGCATTTCTCATTACCTGTGCATCTTTTACTGTTTACCATGATAAACTAGAAGCCGAAGTGTGACTACGGCAAGACTTTTCCTTGACCGTAGGAGCATGGCTGGCCTTGTCTACCCCTTGTATTCCGTATTTTGGGAAGCGGGGCGTGACATGGTTTGGTTGGTATCAAAGCCTAAAAATATTGTAGAGGTTCAAAGATTATAAACAATGCATTTTTTATGAGAAGTTTATATATTTGAACCTCGACAATATTGTTATATGACAAGCAAGATAAGAATTTTAATATTTTTAAAACTATTTTTCCTCCATTCTAAGCCTAAAAATATTGTAGAGGCTCAATCCTCATTTTTCATTTATGAGAAATTTATATATTTGAATCTCAACAATATTTTTATAAGGCTAATAAAACAGAGTTTAAATTTTTTTTAAAAGGTAATTTTCAATACAAGCTACTCCACTCTAAACCTAAAAATATTGTCGAGGCTCAAAGATTATAAACAACTCATTTTCCATTTATGAGAAATTTATATATTTGAATCTCGACAATATTGTTATAAGGCTAACAAGACAGAATTTAATATTTTTTTTAAAAGAAAATTTCAATAGAAGCTACAGCCTAAAAATATTGTAGAGGCTCAAATATTAAAAATTACTCATTTTCCTTTTAACCTCGACAATATTATTATAAGCCTTCCAAATTTGGGTTGATTTCTTAATTAGATTCAAAAATTCAAATAATAAACAACTCATATATATTATATATATATTTGAACCTCGACAATATTAACAATATTGTTATAAGGGTAACACAAGAGTTTTAATATTTATTTTAAAGTATTTTTCGATTAAATTTACTCCATTCTAAGCCTAAAATTATTGTAGAATCTACTCCTTTCTAAGCCTAAAAATATTGGCTCAAAGATTATAAACTCCTCATTTTCCATTTATGAGAAATTTATATATTATTTTTATAAGGCTAATAAAACAGAGTTTAAAATTTTTTTAAAAGGTAATTTTCAATACAAGCTATTCCACTCTAAACCTAAAAATATTGTAGAGGCTCAAAGATTATAAACAACTCAATTTCCATTTATGAGAAATTTATATATTTAAACCTCGACAATATTGTTATAAGGCTAACAAGACAGAATTTAATATTTTTTTTAAAAGTAAATTTCAATAGAAGCTACTACATTCTAAGCCTAAAAATATTGTAGAGGCTCAAAGATTACAAACTACCCGTTTTCCTTTTAACCTCGACAATATTATTATAAGGCTTCCAAATTTGGGTTGATTCCTTAATTAGATTCAAAAATTCAAATAATAAACAACTCATATATATTTATATATATATTTGAACCTCGACAATATTAACAATATTGTTATAAGGGAAGAGTTTTAATATTTATTTTAAAGTATTTTTCGATAAAATCTACTCCATTCTAAGCCTAAAAATATTGTAGAGGGTCAAAGATTATAAACAATTATTTTTCAATAAAATTTACTCCGTTCTAAGCCTAAAAATATTGTAGAGGCTCAAAAATTATAAACTCCTCATTTTCCATTTATGAGAAATTTATATATTTGAGCCTCAACAATATTTTTATACGGCTAATAAAACAGAGTTTAAAATTTTTTTAAAAGGTAATTTTCCATACAAGCTACTCCACTCTAAACCTAAAAATATTGTAGAGGCTCAAAGATTATAAACAACTCATTTTCCATTTATGAGAAATTTATATATTTGAACCTTGACAATATTGTAATAAGGCTAACAAGACAGAATTTAATATTTTTCATTTTCCTTTTAACCTCGACAATATTATTATAAAGCTTCCAAATTTGGGTTGATTCCTTAATTAGATTCAAAAATTTAAATAAACTCATATATATTTATATATATATATATATATATATATATATATTTGAACCTTGACAATATTAACAATATTGTTATAAGGGTAACACAAGAGTTTTAATATTTATTTTAAAGTTACTTTTCGATAAAATCTACTCCAATCTAAGCCTAAAAATATTGTAGAGGCTCAAAGATTATAAACAATGCATTTTTTATGAGAAGTTTATATATTTGAACTCGACAATATTGTTATATGACTAGCAAGATGAGAATTTTAATATTTTTAAAACTATTTTCAAAAAAATCTACTCTTTTCTAAGCCTAAAAATATTGTAGAGGCTCAAAGATTATAAACTTCTCATTTTCCATTTATGAGAAATTTATATATTTGAACCTCGACAATATTTTTATAAGGCTAATAAAACAGAGTTTAAAATTTTTTTAAAAGGTAATTTTCAATACAAGCTACTCCACTCTAAACCTAAAAATATTGTAGAGGCTCAAAGATTATAAACAACTCATTTTCCATTTATGAGAAATTTATATATTTGAACCTCGACAATATTGTTATAAGGCTAACAAGACAGAATTTAATATTTTTTTTAAAAGTAAATTTCAATAGAAGCTACTACATTGTAAGCCTAAAAATATTGTAGAGGCTCAAAGATTACAAACTACACGTTTTCCGTTTAACTTCGACAATATTATTATAAGGCTTCCAAATTTGGGTTGATTCCTTAATTAGATTGAAAATTCAAATAATAAACAACTCATATATATTTATATATATATTTGAACCTCGACAATATTAACAATATTGTTATAAAGGTAACAAAAGAGTTTTAATATTTATTTTAAAGCGTTTTTCGATAAAATCAACTCCATTCTAAGACTAAGCCTGAAAATATTGTAGAGGCTCAAAGATTATAAACTCCTCATTTTCCATTTATTATAAATTTATATATTTGAACCTCGATAATATTTTTATAAGGCTAATAAAACAGAGTTTTAAATTTTTTTAAAAGGTAATTTTCAATACAAGCTACTCCACTCTAAACCTACAAATATTGTAGAGGCTCAAAGATTATAAACAACTTATTTTCCATTTATGAGAAATTTATATATTTGAACCTCGACAATATAGTTATAAAGCTAACAAGACAAAATTTAATTTTTTTTTAAAAGTAAATTTCAAAATATTGTAGAGGCTCAAAGATTACAAACTACTCGTTTTCCTTTTAACCTCGTCAATATTATAAGGCTTTCAAATTTGGGTTGATTTCTTGATTAGATTATAAATAATGCATTTTTTATGAGAAGTTTATATATTTGACCTCGACAATATTGTTATATGACTAGCAAGATAAGAATTTTAATATTTTTAAAACTATTTTTCCTCCATTCTAAGCCGAAAAATAATGTAGAGGCTCAAAGATTATAAACTCCTCATTTTTCATTTAGGAGAAATTTATATATTTGAACCTTGACAATATTTTTATAAGGCTAATAAGACAGAGTTTAAATTTTTTTTAAAAGGTAATTTTTAATACAAGCTACTCCACTCTAAACCTTAAAATATTGTGGAGGCTCAAAGATTATAAACAACTCATTTTCCATTTATGAGAAATTTATATATTTGAACCTCGACAATATTGTTGCTAACAAGACAAAATTTAATATTTTTTTTAAAAGTAAATTTCAATAGAAGCTACTACATTCTAAGCCTAAAAATATTGTAGAGGCTCATAGATTACAAACTACTCGTTTTCCTTTTAACCTTGACAATATTATTATAAGGCTTCCAAATTTGGGTTGATTCCTTAATTAGATTCAAAAATTCAAATAATAAACAACTCATATATATTTATATATATATTTTGAACCTCGACAATATTAACAATATTGTTATAAGGGCAGCACAAGAGTTTTAATATTTATTTTAAAGTATTTTTCGATAAAATCTACTCCATTCTAAGCCTAAAAATATTGTAAAGTGTCAGAGATTATAAACAATGCATTTTTTATGAGAAGTTTATATATTTGAACCTCGACAATATTATTATATGACTAGCAATATAAGAATTTTAATATTTTTAAAGCTATTTTTCAATAAAATCTACTCCGTTCTAAGCCTAAAAATATTGTAAAGGCTCAAAGATTATAAACTCCTCATTTTCCATTTATGAGAAATTTATATATTTGAGCCTCAACAATATTTTTATACGGCTATAAAACAGAGTTTAAAATTTTTTTAAAAGGTAATTTTCAATACAAGCTACTCCACTCTAAACCTAAAAATATTGTAAAGGCTCAAAGATTATAAACAACTCATTTTCCATTTATGAGAAATTTATATATTTGAACCTCGACAATATTGTTATAAGGCTAACAAGACAGAATTTAATATTTTTTTAAAAGTAAATTTCAATAGATTTAATATTTTTTTTAAAGTAAATTTCAATAGAAGCTACTACTTTCTAAGCCTAAAAATATTGTAGGGGCTCAAAGATTATAAACTACCCGTTTTCCTTTTAACCTCGACAATATTATTATAAGGCATCCAAATTTGGGTTGATTCCTTAATTAGATTAAAAAATTCAAATAATAAACAACTCATATATATTTATATATATATTTGAACCTAAGTTTATATATTTGAACCTCGACAATATTGTTATATGACTAGCAATATAAGAATTTTAATATTTTTAAAACTATTTTTCAATAAAATCTACTCCGTTCTAAGCCTAAAAATATTGTAGAGGCTCAAAGATTATAAACTCCTCATTTTCCATTTATGAGAAATTTATATATTTGAGCCTCAACAATATTTTTATAAGGCTAATAAAACAGAGTTTAAATTTTTTTAAAAGGTAATTTTCAATACAAGTTACTCCACTCTAAACCTAATTGTAGAGGCTCAAAAATTATAAACAACTCATTTTCCATTTATGAGAAATTTATATATTTGAACCTCGACAATATTTCTATAAGGCTAACAAGACAGAATTTAATATGTTTTTAAAAGTAAATTTCAATCGAAGCTACTACATTCTAAGCCTAAAAATATTGTAGAGGCTCAAAGATTACAAACTACACGTTTTCCTTTTAACTTCGACAATATTATTATAAGGCTTCCAAATTTGGGTTCATTCCTTAATTAGATTCAAAAATTCAAATAATAAACAACTCATATATATTTATATATATATTTGAACCTCGACAATATTAACAATATTGTTATAAGGGTAACAAAATAGTTTTAATATTTATTTTAAAGTATTTTTCGATAAAATCAACTCCATTCTAAGCCTAAAAAAATTGTAGAGGCTCAAAGATTATAAACAATTCATTTTTTAACAGAAGTTTATATATTTGACCCTCAACAATATTGTTTTATGACTTGCAAGATAAGAATTTTAATATTTTTAAAACTATTTTTCAATAAAATCTACTCCATTCTAAGCCTAAAAATATCATAGAGGCTCAAAGATTATAAACTCCTCATTTTCTATTTATGAGAAATTTATATATTTGAACCTCGACAATATTTTTATAAGGCTAATAAAATAGAGTTTAAATTTTTTTTAAAAGGTAATTTTCAATACAAGCTACTCCACTCTAAACCTACAAATATTGTAGAGGCTCAAAGATTATAAACAACTTATTTTCCATTTATGAGAAATTTATATATTTGAACCTCGACAATTTTGTTAACAAGACAAAATTTAATATTTTTTTTAAAAGTAAATTTCAATAGGAGCTATACATTCTAAGCCTAAAAATATTGTAGAGGCTCAAAGATTACAAACTACTCGTTTTCCTTTTAACTTCGTCAATATTATAAGGCTTTCAAATTTGTGTTGATTTCTTGATTAGATTCAAAAATTCAAATAATAAACAACTCATATATATTTATATATATATTTGAACCTCGACAATATTAACAATATTGTTATAAGGGTAACACAAGAGTTTTAATATTTATTTTAAAGTATTTTTCGATAAAATCAACTCCATTCTAAGCCTAAAAATATTGTAGAGGCTCAAAGATTAGGCTCAAAGATTATAAACTCCTCATTTTCCATTTATGAGAAATTTATATATTTGAACCTCGACAATATTTTTATAAGGCTAATAAAACAGTTTAAAAATTTTTTAAAAGGTAATTTTCAATACAAGCTACTCTCCACTCTAAACCTAAAAATATTGTAGAGGCTCAAAGATTATAAACAACTCATTTTTCATTTATGAGAAATTTATATATTTGAACCGCGACAATATTTCCATTTATGTGAAATTTATATATTTGAACCTCGACAATATTGTTATAAGGCTAACAAGACGGAATTTAATATTTTTTTAAAAAGTAAATTTCAATAGAAGCTACTACATTCTAAGCCTAAAAATATTGTAGAGGCTCAAAGATTACAAACTACTCATTTTCCTTTTAACCTAGACAATATTATTATAAGGCTTCCAAATTTGGGTTGATTCCTTAATTAGATTCAAAAATTCAAATAATAAACAACTCTTATAAGGGTAACACAAGAGTTTTAATATTTATTTTAAAGTATTTTTCGATAAAATCTACTCCATTTCTATGCCTAAAAATATTGTAGAGGCTCAAAGATTATAAACAATGCATTTTTTTATGAGAAGTTTATATATTTGAAACTCAACAATATTGTTATATGACTAGCAAAATAAGAATTTTAATCTACTCCGTTCTAAGCCTAAAAATATTGTAGAGGCTCAAAGATTATAAACTCCTCATTTTCCATTTATGAGAAATTTATATATTTGAACCTCGACAATTTTTTTATAAGGCTAATAAAACAGAGTTTAAAATTTTTTTGAAAGGTAATTTTCAATAAAAGCTACTCCACTCTAAACCTAAAAATATTGTAGAGGCTCAAAGATTATAAACAACTCATTTTCCATTGATGAGAAATTTATATATTTGAACCTCGACAATATTGTTATAAGGCTAACAAGACAGAATTTAATATTTTTTTTAGAAGTAAATTTCAATAGAAGCTACTACATTCTAAGCCTAAAAATATTGTAGAGGCTCAAAGATTTCAAACTACTCGTTTTCCTTTTAACCTCGACAATATTATTATAAGGCTTCCAAATTTGGGTTGATTCCTTAATTAGATTAAAAAATTCAAATAGTTCTTCTTTTTGACAACATTGGCCAAGGAGAAAAAACTGCTAATAATATTGTACATGCCATTTTAAAAAGAAAAAAAGAAAAACAAAATAAAGCTACCGAAACAGAGTTAATTTCTCAAACAATTTGTACATTTCTCATTTTTTAGCCACCATAAGTGTATAAATGGTTAATTGAAATATAAGGCATGGCTTATTTTCAAAGTAAATAAAACCCTATCCGATGCCTAAAAATACCATGGAGACTAAAACAACACGAATTAATATCGATTTCGTTTTATGAGAAATTTATGTTTTTAACCTGATACGGCTGGCATTATCTTCGATAAGATTTTTAAAACATTTTTTCATGTTTAAACTAAAGAAAAGGCTTGATACATCAGCATTTTAAATCCTGAAAAAAATATTGTAGACAAGGATTCACCAGTAAGAAATCTAAATATATGAACATAATATTCTTAAAGTCATACCCGACAGAGAAACAGAAGCAAAATCAAAGCACCAACACAAACAAAATACTTTTCAATTCTTCTTTCTGATCCATGGAAGATTGTTGATGTATGGATCAAGTATTTATACACAATAGAAATAGACGGTTTTGAGAAATTTGAAACAAAAAGAGGGAACGGTTGCCAACCGCAAGCACCCCACTAAAATGAAACGTTTCATTACACAGCGCCCTAGCATCTTGCACATGGAAAGCACGTGCTTGATAGCAAATATAAATATATAATTTTTAACTGATGCATATGATTTTTCTCATGCTGCATCAAACCTGCTGTAAATTAACACTTCTAACCAGAAAATTAAAGGTAAATACCAATCCACATATTTTTTACAACTATCATGGTGTAAGAAAGATTCTGATTAAGGAACCAAAGGAGAAAGAAAAAAGCTCTCCACTTATTATTTTTTATTTTTTAAATTTTTTCCCTAGGTTCTGCAGATTACCTCGGTAATAGGGAACTGGATTAGTTGGAGGTCATGAGAGACCTAAAGAAGAAACAACTCCTCTCTATTTCAACTCCTACACTAACCAACACAATCCCAAACAAATCCACATGATCCCAAAACATAAATAGACATGCAAGCAGAACATGAAAGATTCAAGCAATCAAAACCCAAACCTCTCAACTCTCAACTCTCAACTCTAAGTTCTTTCTCCTTGCCTCTCTTGTCAAAAAGAGAAACTATTTGAATTTTTGAATCTTATTAAGGAATCAACTCTAATTTGGGAGCCTTACAACAATATTGTCAAGGTTAAAAGGACAACGAGTAGTTTATAATTTTTGAGCCTCTAAAATATTTTTAGGCTTGGAATGGAGTAGCTTGTATTGAAAAATACTTTTAAAAAAATATTAAACTCTGTAGCCTTATAACAATATTGTCGAGATTCTTATAAATGAAAAAGGAGGAGTTTATAATCTTTGAGCCTCAAAAAAATATTAAAACTCTTATCTTGTTAGATTTTGAGCCTCTACAATATTTTTAAGCTTAGAATGGAGTTAATTTTATTGAAAAATACTTTTAAAAAATATTAAAACTCTCGTTAGCCGTTCAAATATGTAAACTTTTCATAAAAGGAAATTGAGTTGTTTATAATTTTTGAGCTTCTACAATATTTTTAGGTTTAGAATAGAGAAGACTTTATTGAAAAATATTTTTTTAAAATATTTAAAATTCTCGTTAATCTTATAACAATATTGTTGAGTTTCAAAATATAAACTGCCCATAAAAGTAAATGAGTTGTTTATAATTTTTTTGCCTCTACAATATTTATAGGCTTAGAATGGAGTAGATTTTATTAAAAAATACTTTTAAAAATATTAAAACTCTCGTTAGGCTTAACTTCTCAACGAAGGAAATGATAGCCTTATAAAAATATTGTCGAGATTCAAATATATAAGCTTCTCATGAAAGGAAAATGAGTTGTTTATAATTTTTGAGCCTCTACAATATTTTGAAACTTAGAATGGAAACTCTCGTTAGCCTTATAACAATATTGTCGAGGTTCGATTATATAAACTTCTCATACAAGGAAATTAGTAGTTTATAATTTTTGAGCCTCTATAATATTTTTAGGCTTAGAACGGTGTAGATTTTATTAAAATTTTTTTTATCTTGTTGGCCTTATAATAATATGTCAAGGTTTCAAATATATAAATTTCTAATAAAAGGAATATGAGTTGTTTATAATGCCTTTACAATATTTTTACTCTTAGAAGAGAAGCGTTTATTGAAAAATACTTATTAAATAAACATTAAAACTCTTTTCTTGTTATCCGTATAACAATATTGTCGAGATTCAAATATAAAAACTTCTCATAAAAAGAAAATGAGTTGTTTATAATGTTTGAGCATGTACAATATTTTCTAGCTCTTATCTAGTTAGCCTCATAATAATATTGTCAAGATTCAAATATATAAATTTCTCATAGAAGCAAATGGGTTGTGTATAATCTATCACTACTACAAATAAGGGTTGCCCCTACGGAGTTAACCGTAGGGGCAAACCACTGCCCTTACGGATATATCCGTAGGGGCGAAAAAATAATCTGTAGGTGCAAACGCCGTAGGTGCAAGTTGAAGCCCTGAACTTACCCCTACGGAGTTCTGTGTAGGTCCATTTTCACCTACGGAGTAAGCCGTAGGGAAAAAAAAGTTATTTTATTTACGGATTTTTTTAAATATATTAGCTGTACCTACGGAGTTATCCGTAGGGCCAAGTACTATCCCCTACGGATATATGCGTAGGTACATATCCGTAGGGGCAAAATATCAGAAATCCTGATATTTTGCCCCTACGGATATATCTGTAGGGGCTTTTGTTTGCCCCTACGAATATATCCGTAGGGGCAAGCCCAACCCCCTGACACTGAGATCAGGGAGGAAATATCAGTTAATGCTGATATGTTGCCCCTACGGTTTAAACCGTAGGGGCAACATGTGTACCTACGGATTAATCCGTAGGTACATATTATCTGGGTTTTTTTTAAAAATGGCTGCCTGATTTTTTCTCGCCCTGTGCACAATAATATATATATCAATAAAATATAAAATTAATCATCACACAACATATATCGCAGTATTCATAATTACATCTCACGCATATAATATACAAAAGAAACCCAAATACTGAATATGATATAAATATAAACCAATATCAATATCAATATCGTTTCAAAATGTAGTACAATATGTATGATATAAATAAATACATGTTTCAAAAAATAAGAATCAAAAAGCTACCCTAGCTCGGTCCAGCTCCACCTCTGATAAACGATAGAATAAGGCGCGCCTGCTCCTCGGTCAATAAACCATGCAATTCGGCGCGAGCGGGAGTCTGAGCGTCCTGTGGAGCTGGCGATGTGGTCTGCGCAGCCGCCGTCGAGGTAGTAGCTTGCGGAGCCGCGGCTGCGGGAGTCTGAGCGGGCGGTGGAGCTATAGGAGCTGTCTGCGGAACCGCAGCCGATGTAGTGGCTTGCGGAGCCGCAGCCGAAGGAGATGCATGTGGAGGCTCGGCCGATGTACCCTGTCGCGTCTAGACCTAACGTGTGTAAGAAGCGTGTAAGAACTGTGTATTATTCTAATTCGTATCATTATCAAGTTATTTCGAAATCCCATTTGGATATCTAGTTTGGAAAACCGTTGTTTATTTTAATTACATATGTATGTATGATTAATCAAACCTAAGTCTAAAACCAAATAAGCTCAAGCTACGTACTAATTATGGATATGTTGATATCTATAATATGACATGATATTTTACTATAAAGTAATATACATACCAGCATCTCCTTCAACTCCTGAACGGTGGCCCTCAAGCTCTCCAGTTCCTGCTGGACACGTCGCTCACTGGAGACGGAGGAAGTAACCGCTGGGGTGGAGTCCAACCTCATATGGGCCCTGCTAGGGCCCAGTCCCCGGCCTCTCTCCCAACCTCCGTGGTGCCCTCCGTGTGCGGCGTCCAGAACTGGGGTCAGCAGCCTCGGATCGCTCTGTCCGGTAAAATCGATCCCCGAGGTGTCACGCCCCGCTTTCCAAAATACTGAAAACGAGGGATGACTAGGCCAGCCATGCTCCTACGGTCAAGGAGTCATCCCGCCGTAGTCACACTTCGGCTTCTAGCATTACATGGTAATCAGTAAATAAAGCGCAGTGGTAAAGGAATCACATCACTAATTTATTACATTAATATTCCATTGTTCACAAATTACAGATAGCAAGAGCAAATACTAACCAAAGTCCAACTCACGATCACTTTTATGGAAAGTAATAAAGATAGGAAGTACACCAGACTATATCTCTGTGAACTCGAAGGGTAGATCCGTCTCCTGTGATGGTCCTCCCGCGGGATCTGAGCATGCATACTCAGGTCGTCAGAGCGACACAATAACAATATTATTATAATAAGGTGAAACACTACTACAAATAAGGGTTGCCCCTACGGATTTATCCGTAGGGGCAACTCACTGCCCCTACGGACATATGCGTAGGGGCCAAAAAATACCCCGTAGGTGCAAAGGCCGCAGGTGCAAGTTGAGGCCCTGAACTTGCCCCTACGGGCAAAATATTGCCCCTATGGATATATCTGTAGGTGTTGTTTCCCCTACGGATTACTCCGTAGGGGCAATCAAATCATATATTTTTTATGTTTTTTTGAATATATTGTATGTACCTACGGATATACCCGTAGGTCCTTATTATACCCCTACGGATATATCCGTAGGTAATATGCCGTAGGGGCAAAATATCAGGAAACCTGATATTTGGCCCCTACGGATAACTCCGTAGGGGATAGACAGTGGCCCCTACGGACATATCCGTAGGGGCACTCCCAACACCCTGCATTGAGATCAGGGGGGAAAATATCAGGTTTCCTGATAGTTTGCCCCTACGGATATGTCCGTAGGGGTAACATATATACCTACGGCTTAATCCGTAGGTACATATTGTCTGTATTTTTTTTTAAAAAAAGGGCAGCTAGATTTTTTCCCGCCCTGTGCACAATACTAAATACATCAATCAAATCATATATTGCAGTATTCATAATCACATCTCACGCATTTATATATAATATACAAAAGAAACCCAAAAACTGAATATGATATAAATACAAACCAATATCAATATCGTTTCAAAATGTAGTACAATGTGATATAAATAAATACATGTTTCAAAAAATAAGAACCAAAAAGCTACCCTAGTTCGGTCCAGCTCCACCTCTGAATAACGTTAGAATAACGCACGCCTGCTCCTCGGTCAATATACTCTGCAATGCGTCGCGAGCGGTAGTCTGAGCGGCATGTGGAGCTGGCGATGTGGTCTGCGCAGCCGCCGTCGAGGTAGTCGCTTGCGGAGCCGCGGCTGCGGGAGTCTAAGTGGGCGGTGGAGCTACAGGAGCTGTCTGCGGAACCGCAGCCGATGTAGTGGCTTGCGGAGCCGCAGCCGAAGGAGATGCATGTGGAGGCTCGGCCGATCTACCCTGTCGCGTCTGGACATAACGTGTGTAAGAAGCGTGTAAGAACTGTGTATTATTCGAATTCGTATCATTATTAAGTTATTTCGAAACCCTGTTTGGATATCTAGTTTGGAAAAGTGTTGTTTATTTTAATTACATATGTATGTATGATTAATCAAACTTAAGTCTAAAACCAAATAAGCTCAAGCTACGTACTAATTATGGATATGTTGATATGTATATAATATGAAATGATATTTTACTATAAAGTAGTATACATACCAGCATCTCCTTCAACTCCTGAACGGTGGCCCTCAAGCTATCCAGTTCCTGATGGACATGCCGGTCACTGGAGACGGAGGAAGTAACCGCCGGGGTGGAGTCCAACATCATATAGGCCCTGCTAGGGCCCAATCCCCGGCCTCTCTCCCAACCTCCGTGGTGCCCTCCGTGTACGGCGTCCAGAACTGGGGTCAGCAGCTTCGGATCGTTCTGTCCGGTAAAATCGATCCCCGAGGCCTGGGCCTGCTCAACCACCCGCTCCTACACCCACATTAAGCAGTAAAGTATAAGTATAAAATTTAAACTTGAACCTTCCAAAACTAAAATTTCAAATTTGGGTAGAAAAAATATTAACACTTACGCAGTACTCCTTGGTAGCGACGTCGGGATATCGAAGCTCGCCCGTGGTGGGATCTGTCGAGGTGCCGTGGACGGCAAGATATGCGGACAGCACGCTCGGTGTACCACCTGATGCCACGGTCCGAGATGTCTGCAATATTAGAAAGTAACTCTTAATATTAGAAATATTAGAGAATAACTCTTAATATTGCAGAATATTAGAGAATAACTCTTAATTTACCGATAACTCCATGGCTCGAGTAATGTTCCTCGAGCCACCTGTGTAAGTGGAGCGACCCCTCTTCGCCGACTTCCTGTTCTCCATATTCTGAGCGGCCTGTTTCTGCACAACGCATTAACATTTAGTTTTCTAATTAAGAAACACAAAGAAATAAATTATATCATAAATAATGAATTAAATTTAAAATACATACCTGTTTGCGTTCGGAGTCGAAATAAGCGCACAATAGAGGCCATGTCTCTACGTCGACTCTCGCAAACGCCGGAGTAGATAGGAGGGCCGCTCTCTCTGCCTCGGGGGTCGCTATCCACAGGGAGTAGCAGTCGGCCTTCAGCTCATTCCTGTTGTATCGGACCTTGGCCTGCATGTTCTTCATTAGGCCATTGTACAGAGCATGAAGGTCGAGCACCGTCCCCGGGTGATCAGGGTCGGCTACAGGCTGAAAATCGTAATCCAACTGAAAATACAAAAAAAAACATTGTTATTAGATTGCAAGTGTTAATAATAAATATATTGGATAGATCAAATGAAAATATATATTAATACATACCCGAGCCTGATCAAAGAAGAGGGCGAATGAGCGCTGGTGCTGCTCGCCCCACTCAACGTGAAGTGGATAGTTCTTCACGATCCGGCTCTCGTCCCCCAAATACCGGCCGAACCTCTCGGCATGAGGACCGGTATAGCGATAGTCAAGGGTAAAAAATAGGGGGAATGCTGCCTCCCCCTAGCTCTATCAGGCCTCAGCCTATGGGACTGATTCGGGCCTCGAGTCCCCCTCTGGGGATGGAGAGGCCCTGCGTCTGCACGAAATATCAAGACAATCAATAATAAGACAAAGTTGTATTAAGAAATCAAGGTTAAACAAAAATTCAAGTGTGATATATACCTCCGGTGACTAGCGCACGAGCCTGGGCCCGAGCAGCAGCACGAGCGGGACGATAGTTCCTCCGGTGAGGAACAACCGGGGTCCCGGACCCGGACGCATCCCCTCCAACTATAAAATAAACATCGACGCTAAATTTCCATGAAGTTCATATTTATTCTATAGAGCATATGTAAAATGAATAAATATTTTAAATTTATTCATACTAACCTGCAGACGATGCGGAGGGTATGGAAGCGGCAGGAGTGGCCCCTGTGGAAGGAGTGGACGCACCACCTATAATTAGACAATTAAAAATAGATTATATAAGTAATTACAAAAAGAATGTGTAGATCAATAATATAACGTTCTAAATCAATATGCATGCACTATAGGATATATAAACATACCCGCAGGTGCGGTGGTGTCACCACCTACAGCTAGACAATAATAAAAATTGCTAAGTAAGAGCAAAAGGAATGTGTGTATTTATGATATAGCATTCTAAATCAATATACATACACTATATGATATATAAACATACCTGGAGGAGCGGGGGTGGCCTCTGTCCCAGATGTGGACGCATCACCAACAACTAGACAATCAAACATTGACAATATAAGTAATTTTGACATAAACATGCATGAATATCTGTAATATTACATTCAAAATGGATATGCGTGCAGTATACCTGGAGGTGTGGCAAAATCCACATGGAAGGAGGCATCAGAAGGGGTCTCCGATCTGGGTGCAAGACCGGCCCTCTGAAGCTCCCTACGGAGCTCTCCGGGCGGCAGAACCGCTCTGCCTCTGCCTCTGCCTCTGCCGCGGCTGGAGCTCCTGCCGCCCCTCGCTGCTCCCGACATCGTCATCAAATCTAGATAAACGGTTCGTGGACGCATTAGATAATCATTAAAAGTATTGACTATATATGATCTAGAGCGTAAAATGTGAAGTAATAATATAACATTACTGATAACCTTTTTCGTTTCGTGGGCGCATCATACATATCTACTTGGATTTCATCGTCGATGTCATTTCTAACCCACGTAACTTCATGATCGGTCGAAGACAACCCGTCCTTCGAAACAGACGGTCGGAGCACTTTAAGCCTTCTCTCTTCTTCGTCCTCATCGCTGTCCTCGTATTCTGGGACATCGTAGACATCTCTAGGTTTCCATCGGCATACAACACTCCACCCCGGATGCTTCAAACACTGTGAGTAGTATACTTGGAACGCTTGGTTCGGAAAGATAAACGGATCGTCCTGACCGTAAAATCGAAGTGTGTTCACACTGGTCAATCCATATTCATCTTTCCAAGTCCTAAAACTGCTTCTCCACCTGTCTGTATCGGTTCGCGGATCGTACCAAGTACACTGGAATATATAAAAGGGTTCTGATCGTCCGGGATAGTGGATGCCGAGTATACAATTTAAGTACCCATAGTAAATCACACCGTCCGATCCTACCGTCGCAATCCCACTATTTTGAGTGGTTCTAGATGTTTCTATGTCCTTAACTTCGAATTTGTATCCAAGGACACCAAATCCTTTGTAATATGCAACCTCCATACTAGGAAATTGAGCTAAACATCTTGAATCACTCTCAAATGATGCAGACAAGTTCGGATCGTGGATCTAACAAAACAAATTTTACGATAAATACATAACGATACAAGTTTAGATTATAACTGATAGCAATAAAATGTAATTCGAATAACTTACATGCTCTGTGACCCAATCACAAAAATTATCCTGATGCTATTTTTCCAAACGTTCTTCGTTCCAATTAGGATGCCCCTCACGTACCTCGTTATTCTGTTTTCGACAAATAATTATGACATTAATATTATGTCATTTCATACACATACAAACACAGATATAACAATTAATCCAAAAGAACTTACTCTCTAATTTGTTCAAGACATGCGCAATTAAGCAAGATAAACTGGTATATCTTGTTGATAAGCATAGTGTCTACCCTCTTATACTCAGCTTTACCATATGGCCCGTCTTGAATTCTTCGTGGTCGGTTAAGCCTTGTCACAATGTTCTCGTCCAGATAGCGGGAACAAAATGTGGTTGCTTCATCAAGAAGATAACCTTGCATGATAGAACCCTCTGGTCGATTTTTATTGCGTATATACTTCTTAAGAGTGTAAAGGTACCTAATGAGAATATGTTGAATAAATAAACACGGGCATACAGGACAACAATAAATTTATAAATTGCGCGAAACAAAAAATTACACGTACCTCTCGACGGGATACATCCATCGATATTGTACCGGTCCGGCTAACTTCGCCTCAGTTGCAAGATGAACCGTCAAGTGTATTATGATATCGAAGAATGACGGTGGGAAAATACGCTCACACTTGCAAAGTATCAACGCAATAGAATTTTCTAGTTTATCCAGCGTCGCAACTTCCAGTGTTTTAACACACAACTCTCTGAAAAAACAACATAGGTCGTTGATTACTAGACCAACCGAGTCGGGGAGAGAAGTCCTGAGGGCTAATGGAAGAAGGTGCTCCACGATAACATGGTGATCATGACTTTTCAGCCCATCGATCTTGCCCTTCACAATTTTTATTTTCTTGCTGAATGATCCTGAGAAACCTGTGGGGACTTTCAAATCATGCAACACCTGCAGGAATCTTTTCTTCTCCGGTTGTGACATATAATAAGCGGCATTGGGAAGTACAAACTTGCCCGGTTTACCCGCTACCGGTTTAGGGTGCAGTTCACTTCTTATTCCCCACTCTTGTAGATCCATTCGGGCATTCATGTTGTCTTTCGATTTCCCGTCTTTACACAGAAGCAAGTTAAGTATGTGCTCTGATACTCCCTTCTCTATATGTATGACGTCCAGACAATGACACACTGAATTTGTAGACCAGTACGGAAGCTCGAAGAAAATGCTTAACTTGTTCCAATATTGTGGTTTGACCTGTTTCGTCGGATCCATCCCGAAGGTCACGTTATTGTAACCATCCCATTTAGCAGTCACGTCCTCTCCGGACAATAGGGATGGAGGCCCAAGAAGCTCCTGATGACCATCAAAGTGAACCGTGTCTAACCTATAGGGGTGGTCTGGAGGCAGAAAACGTCGATGGCCGCAATAACAAACCTTCCTGCTAAAATTCAAAAATTTTGATGTTGTGTGTTCATGGCAATGAGGACATGCTTTGTGACCATGTACGGACCAACTTGATAGCATTCCATACGCAGGAAAGTCATTAATTGTCCACATTAAAGCCGCACGCAGTATGAAGGTTGTATTTGTGTTTGAATCATATGTCTCTACACCATCAATGAACAAAGTTTTCAGCTCCTCGATCAGAGGTCGGAGATAGACGTCGATATTGTTCCCCGGTGAGTTTGGTCCGTCGATAAGAAGAGGCATCATAAAGTATGATTGGTCCATAGCCAACCAAGGCGACAGATTATAAATTATCATTACAACGGGCCATGTACTGTGACTTCCAGCCATATAGTTGAATGGGCAGAAGCCATCGGTAGCCAGTCCGAGCCGGACATTGCGAGGATCGCTACTGAATATTGCGTGCCTCCTATCGAAATCCTTCCATGCCGGTGAATCTCTTGGATGGCTCATTTTTCCATTTTCGCTTGGAGGAGCACGGTGATGCCAAATCATTGCCTCGGCTGTTTTCTTGCACCTGAATAGCCTCTGTAGCCTCTGTGTTATGGGAAAGTATCGTGCTATCTTGACAGGTATATCGGGCTTCTTATCAGAATCTTTCGGCTTATACCTGGCCTCTCCGCATGTTGGACACTCTTTCAAATCTGAATTCTCTTTCCGGTACAACACGTAATTTTTAGCACATGCTTGAATCTTCTCGCACTTTAGACCCAAATCAGACATCATCTTCTGGGCTTCGTACCAGCTTTCGGGCACATTATTTCCCGGAGGCATAGAATCTTTCAAGAACGAAAGAAGCATTGTGAATGACTTGTTGCTCCATCCATTTAGGCACTTAATCTGGAAAAGTTGGACGAACCATGAGAGGGTGGAATACTTCGCATTCTCATAAATTGGTTTCCTAGCATCATTCATGAAATTTTCATATTTATCTGCACACGGTCCCTGACCGGAAGGAATGTCATCTTCGGTACGAATAGATTCACCTAGGGCAGCCTCTACCATATCCTCCATTTCTTCTGATGGAAATAAATTTCCGTCTCCTGCCGTATTACCGAATTCTTCTTCTTCTCCTGCCGCATTATCGTGTTCTCCTTCTTCTTCTACCGCAGTACTGCATTCTTCTCCTTCCCCGTGATATTTCCAAGTTGAATAAAGTCTAGTAAACCCATGTTTTACAATATGAAGCTCTGCCAATTCTACCTTCTGCCAGTACTTATTACCACATCTATCGCACGGACAGAGAATCTTCTCTATTATGATCTTATTATGTGCGCGTGCAAATTCAAGGAAAGCAGCAACTCCTGCGACAAACTTAGGTTGCATACGTTGTTTCCAATCCACATACATCCAGTCCTTAACTCTGACGTACTTATGGGCCATGTTAGACTGAATAACATATAAATTGTAAGTTATGCTGACTATATTGAGAAATATAAGAATGGGATAGTTACTGACAAAGGAGAAAATCCGTGTATATGCTTTGTGTGTGCGTTTGTCGTTGAAAAGAATAAATTATCGCACGTATGTTAACCGATAGACGGGGACTAAGTGGCGCTTTTAGTTTCATATATGAGTATCGATGGGAATATGAAGGTTTCATATTATCATATATTGGTTTTAACCCGAACATCTCGAATCGCTCTCTAGTTATGCATTTGTATGTGTGTGTTCCGGCTGTCGGGGGTAGGCTTCTATCCCATTAAGAATGTATAGAGCGAACGCCCATCACTTGTGCTTTCAACCGTTTCGAGTAAATTTCGGCAGCACCTCCCCGCTGTTCTCCGAGTATACTGTAATAGAATAGATAATCATTTCAAAGCTGTGAAACAACGTTGAAATGAACATCTAATCTATCTTTGTACACGGAGAACCAGCGGAAAGGTACCGATGAAATATCTCGAAACGGATGAAAACACAAGTGAATGAAGGCGTTTGCTTTATACATTCTTAACTTGTCCACACGGGACAAATCTATGGGTTACCATACGATTGAATTTTCTCGTCGCGTAGACTATACGACGGTTGTTAGTATCGAGCTATACTGTCCGATATTTAACAACCTTCGTATAGTTCTAGGTCACGACGAGTATCGCACGTATGTTAACCGATAGACGGGGACTAAGTGGCGCTTTTAGTTTCATATATGAGTTTCGATGGGGATATGAAGGTTTCATATTATCATCGAGTATCATATATTGGTTTTAACCCGAACATCTCGAATCGCTCTCTAGTTATGCATTTGTATGTGTGTGTTCCGGCTGTCCGGGGTAGGCTTCTATCCCATTAAGAATGTATAGAGCGAACGCCCATCACTTGTGCTTTCAACCGTTTCGAGTAAATTTCGGCAGCACCTCCCCGCTGTTCTCCGAGTACACTGTAATAGAATAGATAATCATTTCAAAGCTGTGAAACAACGTTGAAATGAACATCTAATCTATCTTTGTACACGGAGAACCAGCGGAAAGGTACCGACGAAATATCTCGAAACGGATGAAAACACAAGTGAATGAAGGCGTTTGCTTTATACATTCTTAACTTGTCCACACGGGACAAATCTATGGGTTACCATACGATTGAATTTTCTCGTCGCGTAAACTATACGACGGTTGTTAGTATCGAGCTATACTGTCTGATATTTAACAACCTTCGTATAGTTCTAGGTCACGACGAGCATCGCACGTATGTTAACCGATAGACGGGGACTAAGTGGCGCTTTTAGTTTCATATATGAGTTTCGATGGGGATATGAAGGTTTCATATTATCATCGAGTATCATATATTGGTTTTAACCCGAACATCTCGAATCGCTCTCTAATTATGCGTTTGTTGTGTATTCTTGTTGTATGTGTGTGTTCCGGCTGTGGGGGGTAGGCTTCTATCCCATTAAGAATGTATAGAGCGAACGCCCATGCCCCTTTTACCAATCAAGAGAATATTACTAATAACTTATTGATAACATAAACAATATAATAATATTTTAGTATGTCAGGTTAAAATAATTGTATTATCAAATACATTTTAGATAGTTATATAGACTACAAATTTCCAGAGAGAAAAGTGGATGGGCAAGGAGAACAGAAGTTCCACTGTATTCACTTTTTGGATGGAACGATTTTGGTAGGCGGAAATCTATCATATACCAAAAAAGTTCTAACTGAAACCATCAACTTCCAATATTAGATTCATTCATAACTAACAATAAAAGGTTCTACTTCTCTTTTTATTTGACTGACACCAAATAAACCTATCCCATTAAAGATATACTTCAAAGTTCCAAACACCAATTTCAATTGACTAACCCCCTTACTTAATTTGGGTCAACAACATAAGCTTATTGAATATTATCAATCACTAAAGTAATATTAAGGAGTATGATAAAGTTCAATGTCAAGACCATGCATAAATTCTCGGAAGAAATATTCAAAAAAAATGATATCATGATCACTCAAGTAATATCTAATTTTCCCACAATAATTGAAAGGCATAGAGTTGAAGGGGATTATGAAGAAAGAATGGACCCAGTCACCACCCATCAAGCAGCTTTCTCCCTACACCAATTTACTTTCTGTTTTATGAAAGACATCCTAGTGTTGTCAAATATCTTACGACATGCAAATCAATCTTACGATGCAATACAAGATACAGGAAAATTAATAAGTATCTTATGAATGTATTTATTGGATGATTGGATCAAGTAGTTTTAGGATACAATTTCTGCATCTTACAATATAATATAATGGAATCACAAATATTCAACCCAACTAATAAATGTGTTTCAAATATATTTAGAAAGATTTTTTAGTCATATTTTGGTTGCTAGTTTTAAGATGAGAAAACGGAGTATACGTTTGAATTTCCTATGTTGGCGGGACACATAACATCACTAAATTCATCGATCCATCCATGTATTTTGTTGTCATCAATCCACCTAACCCTAACCCCAACCTAACCCTAGCCCCAGCCCCACCCAGCCCCAGGGGCAGCCTCCAGCCCCAGCCCCCCAGCCCCAGCCTAGCCCAGCCCCAACCTAACCCTAACCCTAACCCCAGCGCGGCCAGCTAAACCCCAACACCAACCATAAGGCAAACCCTAACCCCAGCCCTAGCCCCAGCAGCAGCGAACCCCAACCCTAACCCTAACCCCAACCCCGACCCCGACCCCGACCGCGACCCCTGCCGAACCTCAACTCGCGCGCGCGCAACCCCCCGACCCCAGACCCAGCACGTATGTTAATCAAAAAATTCTTTAATTTACCTCAAGATTTACTCACCTGACCGGCGGTGGCGACGACCCGAACGGCGCTGGCGACGACCTGAACGGCGGTGGCGACGAGAACGCCGGTGGCGACGAGGAGGACGACGGTGGCGACGAGGAGGACGACGGTGGCGACGAGGAGTTGTTTTCGCGCGCGATCGAGATCGAGAGAGAAAGAAATCGAGAGAGAAAGAAATTGTGAGCGTAGGCGATCGATCTGAGCTTTAGTAATTTGATATTTAGTTGCCCTTACGGATATACCCGTAGGTTCTTTGTTTGCGGCTCCGTAGGGGCAAACACCAAATTAAGAATTAATATTTTTATTCTTGGACGTCTGGGCCCGTAGGGGCAACCTTTTAGCCCTACGGATTAATCCGTAGGGCCAAGTTAAATCTGCCCCTACGGATTCCAATATCCGTAGGGGCAACCCCCTATTTTACTAGTGAAACAGGTATATGAGGTAATACTGGTGCAAGAACAATGCAAGTAATCACTATGTCACAATATGATGCAGAATATGTTATGTGTCCCTATCGGTCTCTAGGTCATGTTTGAAATCACATAGTGGAAGGAGGATCATGTTTAACAGGAGTCTCGTACATACCCGAGACAACGGCCCACATGCCCGGGACATAACCCTGTCAGCCGGATCGCTAGATCCTACCCTACATGTATCAGTATCACGGTTCGAATGATCATCCTCTAAACACGGTCCCGCTAAATACGATACTCTTTCCACTTTGATTTCCCCCTTTTCCCCAGGTTCTCACTAGTTATGATCTTGATTTAGTCGTGTACAAGTATACCAATGGCACGGTTTTATCACGGTTCGCTGTATCAATCACTGTCACGAATATTCACTTCCCCTTTGGTATACTCGTCACTCCTAAACAAACATCAACCACGCACGATAATGCAATGTCCACTGAATCTAACACGCACTAGCACTAAGTATATGGTAAATGGGGTATGATATATGTATGTATGCCATCATTACGCTAAGGGTAATATGAATCAATAGGCATGTCATTATCTTCCAGAAATTTCATAAATTCATATGTTAAGAATTCAACAAAGTGATACAAGTAAGATAAATATAACATTCAGTCAGCAATTCATCAAAATTAGTTTCAGTTCAATCGGGATTCCGGTTTCCAAGATACAGCTGTTTCATTTTAAGTGCTCGCGGCTGGAAATTCAGTTTCAGAACTGAACGTCCGTTTCGCGACACGAATTGCACCCAGTTGGGCTCAGAATTTAGCGATGTTACAGTTAAATAAAATCTAGGGTTTTCAATAAAGTATTCAACGCAACAGACGGATACTCAATCGCATCTGTACGTTGAGAGTTATGCACAGTTTAACCTCAATATGTCATTTCTGAACCTGTTCTGGACAGATATACGTTCTGTCCTTTTAAATACATTTTAAAATAGCAAACGGCGATGAAACGGAATGGAATCACCTGTTTTATTTAGATAACAGAGTTATCTTTAATCTACTGTAGGGTTCCGTAGCATACGCCTTCAAGAAACACGGTGGCACAGGTATTGGGACAGTACACAATAATCAGAAACGCTCTGGACTGCAGTCCAGAGTCGCCTTCCGATCTGATTATCATCACGATTACTGAACAGAAATCATTATAATTTTACATAGGGTTAAAGATCGTCGAGTTGGATTCGATTTAAGCCCTCGTACGCATCATTCCAGTTTGTGTGTAATTTACGGTGATTTTATTCATTTTCAGATACGAGAAAAGTATTAGTTTTGACGGCATATTTGGGGGTATCAATTTTTGTTACTAACAATCGTATTTTACAGCGAGATTCCTACACTATATTTATCATCCTATGGGCCAACAGAAAGTATCAATTTCCGTCAAAATAAACAATCATTTTCATGGGAGATTAGCATCGAACACGTAGGTCATATTATGTATCGGTATTCGGCAAATCCGTAAACTAGATATTTAGGTTTATACCACTAATATTTTAGCATGAAGCAAGTAAACACTTGCCTGGAAACGTCTCGAGGTCGTACGGCAGTAGCGGCGTCACGAACGCGCGATGTACGCCGTGAAACGGATTCTCGCGAGCTTGGATTGAAATGCGGATTTTGCGTCGGCGTTGTCCGGAGTCATTGCACAGTCACTGGAGGTTGAGGAGTGCTTGCTGATCCTCTGCGAGTGTACTGGGGTCGACGACGGTCGACGGCGTCGCTCCGGCAACGTGCACGGAGAGTGCGCAGTGAGTGGGTTTTTTGGAGAGAGAGAGAGAGAGAGGGGGGGGGCTTTTGAGAGGAGGTGGAGGAGACACTGACGACAAGGAGGGTGTAGTATGGTCGACGACGTGGTGGGGGTTCGCCGGCGTTGAGTGCCAGAGGGTGGCGAGAGGATGTGTAGGGGGTTGGAGGTAGAGTGAGGTGGCTGAGTTGTTGGGGTGAAGGCGAGGGATTTAGGAGGAGGTTAGGGTGAGGTGATGCAGAAGGGGGTCGGAGGAGGTTCGTCGGCGGCGTGATGCAGTGGGCTGTGGGAGTGGGTTTTCGAGAGATGGGAGAGGAGTGAGTTGGAGAGATAGAGAGTGTGAGGGAGAGAGGAGTTTGAGACGAGAGTTAGAGGGAGTCGTGGCCGGGGTCGTGGGCGACGGCGAGGGCAACGTGGGGTAACGGCGCGACGTGGGAAGCGTGGGTTCGCGACGAGGGAAGGAAAAAGAGCGGGAGTTTCTATCGCGAGGGAGATGGAGGATTAAGAAGCGGGTCGGGTTGGTTTGATGGAGGCGGGCCGGGGGAGTGGGCCGGTTTAAAAAAAAACAAACAATTCCCTAAATAAGAAGTGGGCTGAGGAAGGGAATTGGGCCGAGGGATTTTATAAAAGGATTTATTAAAAAGGTTTTGAATGGGCTGGGGGAATTTTAAAGATGGGGCCGGGTTTAAGTATAAATCTTGATTTTATTTTGGGTTTTTAGTTTAGGTTTTAGTTTAATTGGCTTTGGTTTTAACTCTTGGGTTTTAACTTCTAGGTTTTGGGAAAATATAAATATTAAGCTTAACAACCAATTCAAAATATGAAGGAAAAGAAAAGAAAATCACTAGAATTCAGAAAATAGGAAACTTTATTTAGAATGGAAACGGGGCTTTACATCATACCCCCCTTAACAAAAATTTCGTCCTCGAAATTTAACAAGGATACAAAGAAACAACAGTACTAAACAAAGAGATGTGGATAACGATCACGGATATCTTCCTCCCGCTCCCAGGTGGATTCTCCTGGGGAACGACCGCCCCAAGACACTCGGACTAACGGAATGACCTTATTCTTCAGCACTTTCTCTCTGCGGTCGAGAATGGTAGTGTCACGCCCCGCTTCCCAAAATACGGAATACGAGGGGTAGACAAGGCCAGCCATGCTCCTACGGTCAAGAAAAAGTCCTGCCGTAGTCACACTTCGGCTTCTAGTTATCATGGTAAACAGTAAACAATGCGCAGGTAATGAGAAATGCAGTAACTGAAAGATACAATAAAGTAAACTGACCTGAAGTGGAAACGAACGGATGTAACTAGGAACGGCAAGTCAGTAAGTCTGTGATGCACTGGTCCAGGCTAAATCGTCTTTTCACACTGAGCATGCATACTCAGGTCGTCAGAGCGACACAATAGCAATATAATGTATATAATCAAGTAATAGTTCTAACAGTGGTGAAGAATATGAATAACAGTAAATCAATAACAGTATGAATATAAATGAGCAGAGATAAATGCAGCGGAAAAGTAAAGCAGTATATCAATATGTCACGAATGTCAACATAGTATAGAAGGGATGTAAATGACAGTAACCCTATCAGTCTCTAAGTCTCACTACACAGGTCAATAAGCCTATCGTCAGTCCAAGTGTGAGAGTCAACCACTCGCGAGTGTCCTCCACCCAAGGGTAGAACCCAAGGGCAAGGGACCACGGGCCCAACATGTAACGAGTGTATCACGGTGATATAGCACATACCCTGTAAATCTCCATATAACTCCCTAAATATATAAGCCGGCATGGGACTCCCGAGATTCTGTTGAATTCACACTTGAACTACCCCACACCCCGAGGTCTACATCAAACACTAACCATAACCCTAAATACTAATCGATCCGTGACAAGTCTGCGCGAGAACTGGAGGCAGGACCTCCATCAAGCACGTCCCGACTAATACCTAAGATAAATAGCAGTGTCGGATGCCTTATCTGTGACATCCGTGCAAGCGCTTCCATAAGTGTCCCATACCACTTATAGTCACACGTACACGCATTCCACAGACGTCGACAATGCAATAGAATAAAAGGGACACTGATTGTGCACAAGTACGTATCACTTTCACTTAATCACGAATACACGAACACTGACGTACTTGCCACAACCAACACTAAAATCTAACACTGGGTAAATGCACGATGTCACTAGGTTATCACTACCATGATATGGGTATGATGTGATGCATGAACAGTATAAAAGCACAATAAAGGTGTCATAAAAACAACAGTCTATTACTTGCACGATTTATCATGAAGTATATGTATGTAATTTGGCGAAATGATAAACAGGTAGTAATTAATATGTTCAGTTAGCTATCCATAGAATTTTGTTTCAAGCCCATCGGGTTTCAGGATCATTAGTTATAACTGTTTCATTTTAAGCGCACGCGGCTGGAAATCCGGCTTCAGAATCAGGAATCCATTTCGTAACGCATTTTAACCCCAGTTGGGATCATAATTTAGCGACGCTACAGTTGGATGAATTCTAGGGTTTTCAGTAAAGTTTTCAATGCAACAAACGGATCTCCAATCGCGTCTGTACGTTAGGAGTTACAATCTATTTAACACTAATATGTCAGTTCTGATTTTGTTGGGACTGTTATGCGTCCCAATCTTCTAAATTACAGAATAAATAACAAATGGTAACGAAACAGTATGAAATTAATTGTGTTGTCTAGCTAACAGATTCATCTACAATAATCAGCGGAGTTCCGCAACCTAAGTGTTAAGCAAGTCTTGTGGTACACATTATGGTACAGCAACCAATAACTGGAGTCGCACTGGACTGCAGTCCAGAGTCGCACTCCGACCCGAATATCATCACAGTTTAGTTACAGAAATGTCTGGAAACCAGTGTAGGATTAAAGCTCATCGAGTTGGCTTCGTTTTGAGCCCTCGAACGCACTAATCTAGTATGTATATGATTTATGGTAGAATTAACGATTTTCAGATGCAACAGAATCACAGTTTTACGGTTAAACTTGGGGGCAGTTGTTTTAGTCGTAAATTATCAAATTATCCAACGAAATTCATACACTATGCTCACAGCCCTACGGGCTAACCTACACTATTGAGTTCCGTCAAATTAGATAATGTTTTCCTAAGGGAACAACCATCGAACAGTTACGGCACATAAAAGTTTTAAACTTGTAACATTATAATTCATGTATTTAACGATTGTAATTTAGATAAATAGCATGTAAGCAAGTAGAATACTTGCCTGGAGGTGTCAAGGCGATGCACGGTAGCGTAATACAGCACGGTCGCGCGACGAATTGGCACGATGACAGCAAAAGCCCCGGGTGAGCACGGGTTTCCGGAGGGGTTCTTGCTCGGGAATGATAAAGAGACGAGCTCCGGCGAGGGTGTGTGCAGGCGATGAGTTCAGCTGCGACGGGGTTGGAGTTCGGATGAGGTGCAGGGACGAAGGGTTGTCCTGTAGCTGCTCGGCTGAAGGTAAGGGATGCTGGTGCTAGAAGCGGCCGGAGCTCGGGTGTCTGGTGGTGCTGGGTCGCAAGGCTCGATGCAGCGATGGAGGAGCTGTACTGTGGTCGTGGTGGTGTGAGGTTGCGGCTCGTCGGAGGAGGGTTCAATAGTTGGGGTCGATGGGTTCCACTGCTTGGGCTCAGGTGATGGTGTCGGGGTGTTAAGGGGGAGAACGTGAGAAAGAGAGAGATGAGAAGGAGGCAGAGAATGAGAGAGATAGTGCTAGAGAGAGACAGAGGGGGAGAGAGTTACAGAGAGAGTGAGTCTGAGAATTAGAGAGAGAGGGAAAGAGAGAGAGAGAGAGAGAAACCGAGTGAGAGAGAGAGACAGAGAGATGAAGGAGGGGTGAAGGATGGAGAGTGGGGAGGGTGATGGCGACGGCGTGACGATGACAATGAGGTCGACGATGTGGTGCAGGGGTGCTTGGCAGGGACGACGACGAGAAGATCACCGGTCGTCGGCGCGGGGGTGTCGAGCTCAGGTGCAGGGGGCTTTGTGGAAGATGGAGGGAGTGGGGAGCTCGGGTTTAAAGGTGGTCGAGGGTGGAGGCGAGGGAGGAGATTGTGATGCTGATGATGGCGGCGACGGCGACAAGGCGGTCACGGTTGCAGGTGAGTGGGTGATGGGTGTCGCCCAGGGAGGAGATGGAATTGTGTGAGGAGGAGGAGTGAGGGAGAGAGAAGGAGAGACGAAGGGAGGAGGTCGAGTGGAGCGGGTTGTAGGGGTGCGCGACTCGGGGTAACGGCGAGGCGTGGGCGCGGGATACGGCGACGTGAGTGGTGGCGCAGTAAAGAGCAGGAAAGGAGATAGCCGTTGGGGAAGCGGGTCGTAGGCGAAACGTGTGCATCGTGGCGCGAGGAGCGGGTCACGGGGCGTGACGAGCGGCGACGTGGGAGCAGGCGTGGCGTGCGGCGGAGGAAACGCGTGCGGGAGTAGGGAACTAGCCGTTGGAGAATTTGAGAAGATGAACAGGGGAATGGAGGCTGGAAGCGGCTGTGGGGTGGGCTTCGCGAAGCTTTGGGCTGAGGCAGTTAAAGAAAAAGATTGGGAAAAAGGAGCGGGCCGCATAAAAATTTAGAAAAGGGGAGGAACGGGCCGGGTAGTGTTGGGCTGGGGTTTAAAGGTAATTTCAAATGGAAAAATTAAACGTGGTGGGCTGGCTCTGTGGGCTTGGCAATTTAGAAAAGAATTTAAGAAAAGAAGAAGAAGAGGCCGGGCCGAGGAAAAACATTGGTTTATTAAGGAAATATTTAGTGGGTTCGGCTGGAATTTAATTTTGTAACATTCTTTATGATTTTCCAGTGGGCTTAGGAATGGGCTGCAGGGAATTAAAAGGAATTGAAATGAAAGGGCCGACTCACACTGGTAATAGTATTAGGAAGAAAATGGGTAATGGGAAAGATAGGTTATAAGGAATAAGATACGGGTGGGGGATTTAGAGGAAAAATCAAATGGAAGAATAAAGGGATTGAAATTAATAGGAAGTTGAATGGGGATGTAATATAGGGAGTGGGTTTTATTAAAATAATTAAGTAACGAACTTTGATTTAAAAAGGAAAATATGGATTTTAGGCGTATAAAAGAACCGGGTCTTACATCATACCACCCTTACAAAAATTTCGTCCTCGAAATTTAAAATAAACGATGAGTTATACCAACAAAAACGAAGCTATTAGATAGCACACTAACACTAAAGTTTTATTAGTAGTACGGGGACGAAGAAATTTGGAAATTTATATAAGTAAGAACAACATACGAAAGTTAGGTCTAAATAGGTATAAAGCAAATATAACTATAGGAGCAACTACGAGTATACGAGAATACAGTCAACAATAACGAATAATACTGATCAAAGTGCTCGATAAGAATCGAAACCCGATATGTGCACATCTAGGTTCATCAAAGGTAAGCAGAAAATAAGTGTAATGTTTAATCATTTATAATAGCAATCATATGCACAAAAACCCGAAAATAAATTTACGACAATGAAGCAGTGAGAATCAGTCGGTAGGTTAAACAGCTTAAGATAATGCATCGGGCAAATAGCTTCAAAATAGCTTAGAAAACTCGTAGAATGAAAATAAGAAACATGGACAAAATGCGCGCGGTATAAGGTTGCGCTACTAAAAAGGATAATAATAATGCACTTAAAATACTTAAAACAGGGTAATCAATAACACGTACTTTTGACAAATGCAAATTACTAAAACTACATTTTAAAATAATCGTGCCCCTAAATATAGTTGGGGTAACAGGAAAAAGCTCAAGTATGTCTAGGCCTAGGTGGGGTAAGGATTACAATGGGATGTGGCTGATACAAAAGGTCAAAGGATGACGGCTTTAGGCTGGAGATCAAGAAAATTAGGATCGGGTCAGCACAAAAGTAAAGGTGAGCCACAAAGGGCTACAAGGGGAAACAATATGGGGATGATAACTTTCGATACATCGTATGAATCAAGAATTTGAAGGGTTGGCTAACTCAAGGGTTTCACTATGAACTTCTCCTCCCAGAAGGATCTCAATCGAGGCACAGACGAAAGATGAATGGTGGCTCATTCCAAGGATCAGGGTGCGGTACTTTCGAGGGTGAAAACTATACAATGAGTAGATAGGGACAGTCAGGGATCTCAGCAGAAAATAAGTGGATGTGGGCAATAAACAAGCATCAGGCGAAACAATAATCAAAAGGTTTACGAATCCAGAAGATTTACTTTATTCAAGAAATTTGAAACAAGACATTCTCCAGGACGATAAGTGGCCCTAAACTATACATATTTTATTTGGCCAGAAAGACAACATAAAAAGAAGTTCCGTCAGTCGCGGTTGTGGAGATTCAGCAGGTTGCGGTAGGCTCGCGCACTCAGGTAGGAACGTCCGTTTCCATATCGTCTCGCAGGCATCGCCACTGGAAGTTCGTCCACAGCAGGGTCCTGATCTACTGGTCCTTCTTCCTCGGATAGAGCTTCTTCATCGAGATCCGATTCCACGTGATTTTCTTCTTCTGGATTTTCTTCCACGGGGTTTTCCTCAACTGGATTTTCCTCTATCGGGCCCTCATCGGGATCTTCTTCTTCTTCGTCGGAATCAGCTATCATGTCAAATTCTGGGGTGGCTGCTCCTTCGTCCCCTGAATCATTGTTTTCGAAGTTGACTTGGGGACCATAGACTTCATCATCGGAACTCGTCAGTGTGTGATCTAAGGAAACGCATGACTGTGCATCATCGTCTAGATGCGGCGCTGCTCCAGGGTGGGCCATGGCCTGAAAAGAGAAGTCATGATTAGACAGTGGAATACATCAAGGAAAACTCAGGGTACAAAATATAGGAAAATGTGTGGTTGCAGGAACTGAAAGATCAGAATGAAAGTACTGTGATAAGGAATAGAATGTGACATAGAGAAAGCATGCGAATAATACATATATTATGATTCAAATTTCATTGCATTCAACTAAAAGTTCAAAGGATACAGGATTTCAAGCAGAAAGAAATATTCATAAAGGATGACAACATTATTATTACTGAAAGTAGATAACATGAAAATTATTCTTCGACTACTATAACATTGCATTCTCGTCGCGTGAGTTGAATCCTGCGTTTGATCCGCTTTAAGATCGAAGTTCAAACCATGCGATGATCTTCACTTGGTAGAAGTGGGGAGTGTGGACGAGTCTCCTCCTTTTAGCTCCTTCCTTTCAGGGCAACCGTTGATAAGATGCTTGTTGGAACCGCATATCAGACATTTCCCCTGGGCACGGCGACAATCCCTCTGAAGGTGTCCTGGCCTTTTACAATATCCACAGCACAGGTTCTTTTGATGCTTCTGTTGACGCTTCATCTTCTTCTCCTTTCCTCGTCTAATAGGGATCTCTTTATGATAGGAGACTCCCGCTGGTGCCTGATTCACCTGTCTTCTCAATCCTTCAGTTAATAAGTCGTTTGTTCGCTCTTGGGCTTCCCTTAAACCTTGCAGTACACTCAGAATCTCAACAGTCTGATTCTGGGGAGCGGATAAAGATGAAGAGTCGTTGGAAGACATGATCCTGAAACAACAATTTCGAGAATGATATGAGTCACACGCTAAATGAATCAAAATATGATATGGATAGAACAAGGATTCAAGAATATCAGAGATGATGAATATCATTACAAGTGGAGAATCAACTGTATCACTTTAAGTCGCTTGAATAGAGTACGGTAGTGCAATTGCCACCACGTACCCTTGTCAAGTCACCCGAAATCATAATGAATGGATAGCTGAACGCACGATATGAATATGAATTAAGAATGACAGTTTACAACCTAGACCGAAGGATGTCTTAGATTGCCAAACTGTACACGGAAAACTGCAATCCCAATCGATGCAAAACCTGGCTCTGATACCAACTAAACCATGTCACGCCCCGCTTCCCAAAATACGGAATACGAGGGGTAGACAAGGCCAGCCATGCTCCTACGGTCAAGAAAAAGTCCTGCCGTAGTCACACTTCGGCTTCTAGTTATCATGGTAAACAGTAAACAATGCGCAGGTAATGAGAAATGCAGTAACTGAAAGATACAATAAAGTAAACTGACCTGAAGTGGAAACGAACGGATGTAACTAGGAACGGCAAGTCAGTAAGTCTGTGATGCACTGGTCCAGGCTAAATCGTCTTTTCACACTGAGCATGCATACTCAGGTCGTCAGAGCGACACAATAGCAATATAATGTATATAATCAAGTAATAGTTCTAACAGTGGTGAAGAATATGAATAACAGTAAATCAATAACAGTATGAATATAAATGAGCAGAGATAAATGCAGCGGAAAAGTAAAGCAGTATATCAATATGTCACGAATGTCAACATAGTATAGAAGGGATGTAAATGACAGTAACCCTATCAGTCTCTAAGTCTCACTACACAGGTCAATAAGCCTATCGTCAGTCCAAGTGTGAGAGTCAACCACTCGCGAGTGTCCTCCACCCAAGGGTAGAACCCAAGGGCAAGGGACCACGGGCCCAACATGTAACGAGTGTATCACGGTGATATAGCACATACCCTGTAAATCTCCATATAACTCCCTAAATATATAAGCCGGCATGGGACTCCCGAGATTCTGTTGAATTCACACTTGAACTACCCCACACCCCGAGGTCTACATCAAACACTAACCATAACCCTAAATACTAATCGATCCGTGACAAGTCTGCGCGAGAACTGGAGGCAGGACCTCCATCAAGCACGTCCCGACTAATACCTAAGATAAATAGCAGTGTCGGATGCCTTATCTGTGACATCCGTGCAAGCGCTTCCATAAGTGTCCCATACCACTTATAGTCACACGTACACGCATTCCACAGACGTCGACAATGCAATAGAATAAAAGGGACACTGATTGTGCACAAGTACGTATCACTTTCACTTAATCACGAATACACGAACACTGACGTACTTGCCACAACCAACACTAAAATCTAACACTGGGTAAATGCACGATGTCACTAGGTTATCACTACCATGATATGGGTATGATGTGATGCATGAACAGTATAAAAGCACAATAAAGGTGTCATAAAAACAACAGTCTATTACTTGCACGATTTATCATGAAGTATATGTATGTAATTTGGCGAAATGATAAACAGGTAGTAATTAATATGTTCAGTTAGCTATCCATAGAATTTTGTTTCAAGCCCATCGGGTTTCAGGATCATTAGTTATAACTGTTTCATTTTAAGCGCACGCGGCTGGAAATCCGGCTTCAGAATCAGGAATCCATTTCGTAACGCATTTTAACCCCAGTTGGGATCATAATTTAGCGACGCTACAGTTGGATGAATTCTAGGGTTTTCAGTAAAGTTTTCAATGCAACAAACGGATCTCCAATCGCGTCTGTACGTTAGGAGTTACAATCTATTTAACACTAATATGTCAGTTCTGATTTTGTTGGGACTGTTATGCGTCCCAATCTTCTAAATTACAGAATAAATAACAAATGGTAACGAAACAGTATGAAATTAATTGTGTTGTCTAGCTAACAGATTCATCTACAATAATCAGCGGAGTTCCGCAACCTAAGTGTTAAGCAAGTCTTGTGGTACACATTATGGTACAGCAACCAATAACTGGAGTCGCACTGGACTGCAGTCCAGAGTCGCACTCCGACCCGAATATCATCACAGTTTAGTTACAGAAATGTCTGGAAACCAGTGTAGGATTAAAGCTCATCGAGTTGGCTTCGTTTTGAGTCCTCGAACGCACTAATCTAGTATGTATATGATTTATGGTAGAATTAACGATTTTCAGATGCAACAGAATCACAGTTTTACGGTTAAACTTGGGGGCAGTTGTTTTAGTCGTAAATTATCAAATTATCCAACGAAATTCATACACTATGCTCACAGCCCTACGGGCTAACCTACACTATTGAGTTCCGTCAAATTAGATAATGTTTTCCTAAGGGAACAACCATCGAACAGTTACGGCACATAAAAGTTTTAAACTTGTAACATTATAATTCATGTATTTAACGATTGTAATTTAGATAAATAGCATGTAAGCAAGTAGAATACTTGCCTGGAGGTGTCAAGGCGATGCACGGTAGCGTAATACAGCACGGTCGCGCGACGAATTGGCACGATGACAGCAAAAGCCCCGGGTGAGCACGGGTTTCCGGAGGGGTTCTTGCTCGGGAATGATAAAGAGACGAGCTCCGGCGAGGGTGTGTGCAGGCGATGAGTTCAGCTGCGACGGGGTTGGAGTTCGGATGAGGTGCAGGGACGAAGGGTTGTCCTGTAGCTGCTCGGCTGAAGGTAAGGGATGCTGGTGCTAGAAGCGGCCGGAGCTCGGGTGTCTGGTGGTGCTGGGTCGCAAGGCTCGATGCAGCGATGGAGGAGCTGTACTGTGGTCGTGGTGGTGTGAGGTTGCGGCTCGTCGGAGGAGGGTTCAATAGTTGGGGTCGATGGGTTCCACTGCTTGGGCTCAGGTGATGGTGTCGGGGTGTTAAGGGGGAGAACGTGAGAAAGAGAGAGATGAGAAGGAGGCAGAGAATGAGAGAGATAGTGCTAGAGAGAGACAGAGGGGGAGAGAGTTACAGAGAGAGTGAGTCTGAGAATTAGAGAGAGAGGGAAAGAGAGAGAGAGAGAGAGAAACCGAGTGAGAGAGAGAGACAGAGAGATGAAGGAGGGGTGAAGGATGGAGAGTGGGGAGGGTGATGGCGACGGCGTGACGATGACAATGAGGTCGACGATGTGGTGCAGGGGTGCTTGGCAGGGACGACGACGAGAAGATCACCGGTCGTCGGCGCGGGGGTGTCGAGCTCAGGTGCAGGGGGCTTTGTGGAAGATGGAGGGAGTGGGGAGCTCGGGTTTAAAGGTGGTCGAGGGTGGAGGAAAGGGAGGAGATTGTGATGCTGATGATGGCGGCGACGGCGACAAGGCGGTCACGGTTGCAGGTGAGTGGGTGATGGGTGTCGCGCAGGGAGGAGATGGAATTGTGTGAGGAGGAGGAGTGAGGGAGAGAGAAGGAGAGACGAAGGGAGGAGGTCGAGTGGAGCGGGTTGTAGGGGTGCGCGACTCGGGGTAACGGCGAGGCGTGGGCGCGGGATACGGCGACGTGAGTGGTGGCGCAGTAAAGAGCAGGAAAGGAGATAGCCGTTGGGGAAGCGGGTCGTAGGCGAAACGTGTGCATCGTGGCGCGAGGAGCGGGTCACGGGGCGTGACGAGCGGCGACGTGGGAGCAGGCGTGGCGTGCGGCGGAGGAAACGCGTGCGGGAGTAGGGAACTAGCCGTTGGAGAATTTGAGAAGATGAACAGGGGAATGGAGGCTGGAAGCGGCTGTGGGGTGGGCTTCGCGAAGCTTTGGGCTGAGGCAGTTAAAGAAAAAGATTGGGAAAAAGGAGCGGGCCGCATAAAAATTTAGAAAAGGGGAGGAACGGGCCGGGTAGTGTTGGGCTGGGGTTTAAAGGTAATTTCAAATGGAAAAATTAAACGTGGTGGGCTGGCTCTGTGGGCTTGGCAATTTAGAAAAGAATTTAAGAAAAGAAGAAGAAGAGGCCGGGCCGAGGAAAAACATTGGTTTATTAAGGAAATATTTAGTGGGTTCGGCTGGAATTTAATTTTGTAACATTCTTTATGATTTTCCAGTGGGCTTAGGAATGGGCTGCAGGGAATTAAAAGGAATTGAAATGAAAGGGCCGACTCACACTGGTAATAGTATTAGGAAGAAAATGGGTAATGGGAAAGATAGGTTATAAGGAATAAGATACGGGTGGGGGATTTAGAGGAAAAATCAAATGGAAGAATAAAGGGATTGAAATTAATAGGAAGTTGAATGGGGATGTAATATAGGGAGTGGGTTTTATTAAAATAATTAAGTAACGAACTTTGATTTAAAAAGGAAAATATGGATTTTAGGCGTATAAAAGAACCGGGTCTTACAGGTAGTAGGCTGCTCCTCGTACGACAAATCGATACCCAAAACTAGCTCCGAATGGTCCAGAACATGGCTCTCATCTCGAACGTAACGCCGCAACTGTGACACGTGGAAGGTATTATGCACACCAGCTAGCGATGGAGGCAAAGCAAGTCGATAGGCCACCTCTTCTACTCGCTCTAACACCTCAAAAGGTCCGATAAAGCGGGGACTAAGCTTTCCCCGACCTCCGAACCTGATAACTCCATGAGTAGGGGAAATCTTCAAGAACACATGATCTCCGACTTCGAACTCGAGTGCCCTTCTGCTGGTATCTGTCCAACTCTTCTGTCGATCCTGAGCCGTCTTGATATGTTGTCTGATCATTTGAACTTTGTCGACTGTCTCAACAATGAGTTCGGGGCCCAGTAGTCTTCGCTCTCCCACATCATCCCAACATACTGGGGATCGACACTTCCGCCCGTATAGTGCTTCAAAAGGGGCCATCTGAATACTAGCCTGATAACTGTTGTTATAGGAGAACTCGACTAGATGCAGATGGTCCTCCTAGGAACCCTGAAAGTCCAACATACAGGCTCTCAACATGTCCTTGAGCGTCTGAATCGTACGCTCGGATTGTCCATCCGTCTGTGGGTGATAAGCTGTGCTGAAATTAAGGCGGGTACCCAAGCTCTCCTGTAAGCTCTTCCAAAAGTGTGACAAGAATCTCGTGTCCCAGTCTGACACAATGCTGACTGGAACACCGTGAAGTCGTACAATCTCCTGCATATATCTTTCTGCCAATGATTATGTCGACTGTCCCACTCGGAAAAGTAGAAAGTGTGCAGCTTTTGTGAAGCGATCGACGATAACCCAAATGGCGTTATTGCCCCTAGGGCTCCGTGGTAAGGCCGTCACGAAATCCATAGTAATGTGCTCCCACTTCCATTCCGGTATCGGCAGGGGTTGTAACAGTCCCGCGCTGTCCTCTGATGTTCTGCCTTCACCTGCTGACATACCAAGCACCTGGATACGAACCTCGCAATTTCCCGCTTCATTCCGTTCCACCAAAAGTGTTGCTTTAGGTCCTGATACATTTTTGTACTTCCCGGATGCACAGAATAAGCTGAACTGTGTGCTTCAGCCAATACTTCTTCTTGAACACCTCCCTTCGGTACGCAGAGTCTGCTACCGAATCTCAGAGAGCCATCTTCATGTATAATCAAATCCGTTCTCAGTCTAGCTTCCACTTCCTCTCTGAACTTTTGCAATCGGGGATCGTCCGCTTGTGCAGTCTTGATGCGATCCACCAGGGAAGATTGCACTTGTAGCTGTCAAAGTTGACTGAGTGCGTTCGGCGTAATGACTTCAAGTTCAAGTCTCTGAAAGTCCTCAATAATGCTCCTCTGATCGGTCAACATCATGACCGCTGGCTTGCGACTGAGCGCATCTGGTACCACATTCACCTTCCCCGGGTGATACTGAAGGTCCAAGTCGTAATCTGCCATCAGCTCTAGCCATCGGCGCTGCCTCATATTTAATTCCTTCTGGGTGAAAACATACTTCAAACTTTTGTGATCTGTGTACACCTCCACTTTCTCACCCAATAGATAGTGCCTCCAAATCTTCAATGCAAAGACGACCGTAGCTAACTCCAAGTCATGTGTGGGGTAGTTCTTCTCGTGATTTCTCAGTTGTCGAGAGGCGTAAGCAACCACTTGGCCGTGCTGCATCAAAACACAGCCTAAACCCTTCCCTGAGGCATCACTGTGTATCACCAAACCACCTGAATCATCTGGTACAGTAAGAATAGGCGCCGTGGTTAATTTCTGCTTTAGTGTGTCGAATGCCTGAGTGCACTCCTCTGTCCATGTAAACGGCACGTCCTTCCGTGTCAGCCTCGTCAATGGTTCCGCGATTCTTGAGAAATCTTGGACGAATCTCCGATAATAACCTGCCAATCCCAGAAAACTCCTGATCTCAGCCACTGACTTCGGCGTCGGCCAATCTCTGACAGATTCTATCTTTGCCGGGTCCACCGAAATGCCTTCGCCCGAAACAATATGTCCCAAAAACTGTACCTTGTCGAGCCAAAATTCACACTTGCTTAGCTTCGCATACAGCTTCTCCTCCCGAAGAATTTGTAGGACCGTGCGCAAATGTTCAGCGTGCTCCTCCTGAGTCTTCGAGTAGACAAGTATGTCGTCGATAAACACAACGACAAACGTGTCCAAGTATTTTGCGAACACCCTGTTCATCAAGTCCATGAATATTGCTGGGGCGTTGGTAACGCCGAACGGCATCACAAGGAACTCGTAATGTTTGTATCGGGTCCTGAAAGCCGTCTTGCACACATCCTCGGCTGCTACTCTGATTTGATGATATCCAGAACGGAGGTCCAACTTCGAGAATACCTTGGCTCCACTCAGCTGATCGAATAGGTCGTCAATGCGCGGGATTGGGTACTTGTTCTTTATTGTGACCTTATTCAGCTCCCGGTAATCTATACACATTCGCAACGATCCATCCTTCTTCTTTACCAATAGAACTGGTGCACCCCACGGTGAAGCGCTTGGCCGAATAAATCCCTTCTCCAAAACTTCTTCAACCTGCTTCTTTAATTCCGCCAATTCAACTGGTGCCATTCTGTATGGGGCTCTGGATACTGGGGCTGTACCTGGAGTCAAGTCGATTGAGAACTCCAAAATTCGAGGAGGTGGTAGACCTGGTAAATCCTCGGGAAATACGTCCAGAAAGTCCCGAACAATTTCTGGGGGTGGGCTCCTATCAATCTCCATAGCTGTCAGCTCCTTAGGCTTTGCTCTGTATTTAGCTGGCTCCAAAGATTCGCTTCCGCCCTCGAAAATAAACTCCGGGTGATTGGGAATGCGGAAGATCACATTCCTTGCACGACAATCGATAACCGCATGAAAAGTGCTCATCCAATCCATCCCAAGAATTGCGTCGTAACTGCCTGTCCCAATTAGGAGGAAATTCGCATAGAATTCCCTGCCACACACTACAACCGGGCATGATCTACATTCTCGACTAGATATTATAATGCCATTACCCGTATGAATTTCCCATCCCTTAGTTAGTGGTTCATGTGGTATTGAGTGTGTATCAGTGAAATGCTCAGACAAGAAACAATGCGATGCTCCTGAATCAAAAAGTACTCTAGCTGGCAAGGAATGTACGAGCAGAGTACCTGTAACCACGTCTCCTGACGCCTCTGCCTGCTCGGCGGTCAAGGTGAAAGCCCGTCCCTGACCGCGACCTGTAAAGGGTTGTCTCTGCTCCTGCGGCCTCTGCTGTGGCGGTCCAGAACTTCCCTGTACCTCTGCTCGCTCAGGGCAACTGCCAATCTTATGCTGACTGGAACCGCAAATCAAACACTGTCCCTTGGCACGGCGACAGTCCTTCTGGGTATGTCCTCCTCTACCGCAATAGCCGCAAGTTACGCCCTGTCTCTGGGGGCGATGCTGTGGTACGAACGGGCGCTTCATTTGTGTCGTTCCTGCTCTGTGAACCGGTATGGCTCCTCGAGATGGCGTGTGGGTACGTGCTGGAACGACTGGGGGTCTCCTGAACTTGTTAATCAATTGTTCCTGAACTCTCGCTGCGTTGAGCACCTGTGGGAAAGTCTGTAAATCCAACGATGCAATCAACTGCTGCAACTCAAAATCTAACCCCTGAAGAAAACGTCTGGCCCTGGTAACTTCTGAGGCGACCATGTACGGAGCGAAACGACTCAAGCGGTTGAACTTTGCCGCATAAACATCCACTGGGCGTCCATTCTGCTTCAAAAGAATAAACTTCTTTTCCATTTCTGCCTTGGCTGTGTGTCACGCCCCGCTTCCCAAAATACGGAAAACGAGGGATGACTAGGCCAGCCATGCTCCTACGGTCAAGGAATCATCCCGCCGTAGTCACACTTCGGCTTCTAGCATTGCATGGTAATCAGTAAATAAAGCGCAGTGGTAAAGGAATCACATCACTAATCTATTACATTGATATTCCGTTGTTCACAAATTACAGATAACAAAAACAGATATTAACCAGAGTCAAACTTACGATCACTTTTATGGAAAGCAGAAAATAGAAAGTACACCAGTCTAAATCTCCGTGAACTCGAAGGGTAGATCCGTCTCCTGTGCTAGTCCTCCCGCAGGATCTGAGCATGCATACTCAGGTCGTCAGAGCGACACAATAGCAATATTATTGTAATGAGGTGAAACAGGTAAATGAGGTGATACTGGTATAAAACAATGCAAGTAATCACTATGTCACTATATGATGCAGAATATGATATATGTCCCTATCGGTCTCTAGGTCATGTTTGAAATCACATAGTGGAAGGAGGATCATGTTTAACAGGAGTCTCGTACATACCCGAGACAACGGCCCACATGCTCGGGACATAACCCTGTCAGCCGGATCGCTAGATCCTATCCTACATGTATCGATATCTCTGTTCGAATGATCATCCTCTAAAATCGGTCCCGCTAAATACGATACTCTTTCCACTTTGATTTCCCCTTTTTCCCCAGGTTCTCACTAGCTATGATCTTGATCTAGTTATGTACAAGTATATCAATGGCACGATTTTTATCACTGTTCACTGTATCAATCACTGTCACGAATGTTCATTTTCCATTGATGTACTTGTCACAACTAAACCAACATCTGTCACGTACGATAATGCAATGTCCACACGTACTAACACTGAGTATATGGCAAGGGTATGATATATGTATGTATGCTACCAATGAGTTCTGTATATTATGAATCAACATGCATGTCATGAAAATAAATTGTACTAATTAACATGTTAAGAATTCAGTACAAATGATGTAGGTAAGATACATAGAACAATCAGTCGGTAATTCACCAAAATTTGTTTCAGTTCAATCGGAGTTTCGGTTCTCAAGATATAGCTATTTCAGTTTTAAGTGTTCGCGGCTGGAAATTCAGTTTCAGAACTGAACGTCCATTTCGCGGCACGAATTGCACCCACTTGGGCTCAGAATTTAGCGACGTTACAGTTACATGAAATCTAGGGTTTCCAATAGAGTATTCAACGCAACAGACGGATATTCAATCGCATCTGTACGTTGAAAGTTATGCACAGTTGAACCTCAATATGTCATTTCAGAATCTGTTCTGAACAGTTATACGTTCTGCCCTTTTTAAAATAGTTTAAAATAACAAACGGCGAAGAATCGGAATTAAACCACTTGTCTTGCTTAGCTAACATAATTATCTCTAATCTAATGTAAAGTTCCGTAAAGTATGATTTCAGAAAACACAGTAATGTAGGTCCTTTGAACAGAAATCAATAATCAGAAACGCTCTGGACTGCAGTCCAGAGTCGTGTTCCGACCCAGTTATCATCATGATCACAGAACAGGAATCATTAGGATTTTACATAGGGTTAAAGTTCGTCGAGTCGGCTTCGATTTAAGCCCTCGAACGTCTCAATCCAGTATGCATATGATTTATGGTGATTTTATTCGTTTTCAGGCACGAGAAAATTCTAGTTTTAACGGCATATTTGGGGGTATCAATTTTTGTTACAAACAATCATATTTTCCAGCGATATTCATACACTATGTTTATCACTATAAGGGCCAACATAAAACGTCGGGTTCCGTCAAAATAAACAATCATTTTCATGAGAGAATAGCATCGAACACTTTGATCGTATTATGCATTAGTATTTGGCAATTCCGTAAACTAGTTATTTTAGGTTCATATCATTAATACTTTAGCATGAAGCAAGTAAACACTTGCCTGGTAACGTCTCGGGGTCACGGGGCAGCAACGTCGTCACGAACGCGCGTTGTACGCCGCGGAACAAGTTCGTGCGAGTCTCGATCGAACACGGATTTTACGTCGGAATTTCCCGGAGTCGTCTTGCGTGCGCTGGAAACTTAGAGGGGCTCTGTGGTTCACTTAGGACTCGCTGGGGTCGACGATGGTCGACGGCGTCGCTCCGGCAGCGTGCACGGAGAGTTTCACAGTGGGGAAAAAGTTTGAGAGAATGGGTTTTTGGAGTTTTGGATAAGGGAATGTGTTAAGCAGTGGGGCTGGGGATTGTTGCGAGGGTGATGATGCTGAGGAGGCCGAAGGTCGGTGAGGTGTTTCAGATGCAGTGGGGCTCATCGGCGTTGGGTGCAGGCGGTGGTCGTGGTCGAGCGCGAGTGGGTTTGGGAGTGTAGGGGGCTCGGTGAAGCAGTGAAAGGGAAGTTGGTGGCTCTGGTTTGTGAGAGGGAGTGATGGAGGTTGATGAGGAGGTTAACGTCGTCGTCGTCGGTGTAGGGATGGAGTTCAGAAGTTGCAGTGGGTTCGTGGTGGAGAAAACTTGGGGGAGTTGGAGAGTTTTGAGAGGGAGTTGGAGTGAGAAGTTGGAGAGCGTGAGTTAGAGGGAGTCGTGGTCGGGGGTCGCGGGGACGTGGGCAACGGCGCGGGCGACGTGGGGAAGTTTGGCGCGAAGTGGGGCGACGTGGGGAGAAGGAAACGAGCGGGAAAATGAAGTGGGGAAGAAGGAAGGTTTTAAGAAGCGGGTCGGGTGTGTGGGGGATGTGGGTTTGGGGCAAACGGGCCGGGCCGGGAAGATGGATTAGGTTTAAAGTTTATTAATCTTTTGTTGCTTGGGCTGAGTTTTGGGGTAGAGTCTTGGGCTGAGATTTTTAAATTTTAAAAGGGAACGGGCTTTGAGGAAATTATAGGTTAATTAAATTTTAATTTAAGTTAGGTTGAGGAAGAAAATTTAGGGATTTAATATATCTGTTTTGTTGTCTTTCCCTTAGGCTGGGGGTGAGGGAAAATGTGTATATGTAATAGTTTGGGTTCTGATTAATTTGTTGTGGTTTTGGAAAAATTAAATATTGGAACTTAAGCACTAATATTCACACAAAGTAGTAATACGGGGAAAAATGGGAATACCAAATGGGACTCGGGAACTGTAGGAAAATTTAATAGGTGGGAACGGGGATTTACATCATACCCCCCTTAACAAAAATTTCGTCCTCGAAATTTGACAAGAATACAAGAATGCAAAAGTACTAAACAAAAAGATGTGGATAACGATCACGGATGTCTTCCTCCCGCTCCCAGGTGGATTCTCCTGGGGAACGACCGCCCCAAGACACTCGGACTAACGGAATGACCTTATTCTTTAGCACTTTCTCTCTGCGGTCGAGAATGGTAGTAGGCTGCTCTTCGTACGAAAGATCAGTCCCCAAAACTAACTCTGAATGGTCCAGAACATGGTTCTCATCTCGAACGTAACGCCGCAACTGTGACACATGGAAGGTATTGTGCACACCAGCTAGCGATGGAGGCAAGGCAAGTCGATAAGCCACCTCTCCTACTCGCTCTAGCACCTCAAAAGGTCCGATAAAGCGGGGACTAAGCTTTCCCCGACCTCCGAACCTGATAACTCCACGAGTAGGGGAAATCTTCAAGAACACATGATCTCCGATTTCAAACTCAAGTGCCCTTCTGCTGGTATCTGCCCAACTTTTCTGTCGATCCTGAGCCTTCTTGATGTGCTGTCTGATCATTTGAACTTTGTCGACTGTCTGAACGATGAGTTCGGGGCCCAGTAGTCTTCGCTCTCCCACATCATCCCAACATACTGGTGATCGACATTTCCGCCCGTATAATGCTTCAAAAGGGGCCATCTGAATACTAGCTTGGTAACTATTGTTATAAGAGAACTCGACTAGATGCAGATGGTCCTCCCAGGAACCTTGAAAGTCCAGCATGCAGGCTCTCAACATGTCCTCGAGCGTCTGAATTGTACGCTCGGATTGTCCATCCGTCTGTGGGTGATAAGCTGTGCTGAAATTAAGGCGGGTACCCAAGCTCTCCTGTAAGCTCTTCCAAAAGTGCGACAAGAATCTCGTGTCCCGGTCCGACACAATGCTGACTGGAACACCGTGAAGTCGTACGATCTCCTGCATATATCTTTCCGCCAATGATTCTGTCGACTGTCCCACTCGGAACGGTAGAAAGTGTGCAACTTTTGTGAGGCGATCGACGATAACCCAAATGGCGTTATTGCCCCTAGGGCTCCGTGGTAAAGCCGTCACGAAATCCATAGTAATGTGCTCCCACTTCCATTCCGGTATCGGCAGGGGTTGTAACAGCCCTGCTGTCCTCTGATGCTCCGCCTTCACCTGTTGGCATACCAAGCACCTGGATACGAACCTCGCAATTTTCCGTTTCATTCCGTTCCACCAAAAGTGCTGCTTTAGGTCCTGATACATTTTTGTACTTCCTGGATGCACAGAATAAGCTGAACTGTGTGCTTCAGCCAACACTTCTTCTCGAACACCTCCTTTAGGTACGCAGAGTCTGCTACCAAATCTCAGAGAGCCATCTTCATGTATAATCAATTCCGTTCTTAGTCCAGCTTTCACTTCTTCTCTAAACTTTTGCAGTCGGGGATCGTCCGCTTGCGCAGTCTTGATGCGGTCCACCAGAGAAGATTGCACCTGCAGTTGCCAAAGTTGACTGAGTGCGTTCGGCGTAACGACCTCAAGTGCAAGTCTCTGGAAATCCTCAATAATACTCCTCTGATCGGTCAACATCATGACCGCTGGCTTGCGACTGAGTGCATCTGGTACAACATTCACCTTCCCCGGATGATACTGAAGGTCCAAGTCGTAATCTGCCATCAGCTCTAGCCATCTGCGCTGCCTCATATTTAATTCCTTCTGGGTGAAAACATACTTCAAACTTTTGTGATCTGTGTACACCTCCACTTTCTCACCCAATAGATAGTGCCTCCAAATCTTCAATGCAAAGACTACCGCAGCTAACTCCAAGTCATGTGTGGGGTAGTTCTTCTCGTGATTTCTCAGTTGTCGAGAGGCATAAGCAACCACACGTCCGTGCTGCATCAAAACACAGCCTAAACCTTTCCCTGAGGCATCACTGTGTATCACCAAACCACCTGAATCATCTGGTACAGTAAGAATAGGCGCCGTGGTTAATTTCTGCTTTAATGTGTCGAAAGCCTGAGTGCACTCCTCTGTCCATGTAAACGGCACGTCCTTCCGGGTCAGCCTCGTCAATGGTTCCGCAATTCTGGAGAAATCTTGGACGAATCTCCGATAATAGCCTGCTAATCCCAGAAAACTCCTGATCTCAGCCACTGACTTCGGCGTCGGCCAATCTCTGACGGATTCTATCTTTGCCGGGTCCACCGAAATGCCTTCGCCCGAAACAATATGTCCCAAAAACTGCACCTTGTCGAGCCAGAACTCACACTTGCTTAGCTTCGCATACAGCTTCTCCTCCCGAAGAATTTGTAGAACTGTGCGCAAATGTTCAGCGTGCTCCTCCTGAGTCTTCGAGTAGACAAGTATGTCGTCGATAAACACAACGACAAACGTGTCTAAGTATTTTGCGAACACCCTGTTCATCAAGTCCATGAATATTGCTGGGGCGTTGGTAACGCCGAACGGCATCACAAGAAACTCGTAATGTCCGTATCGGGTCCTGAAAGCTGTCTTGCACACATCCTCGGCTGCTACCCTGATTTGATGATACCCAGAACGAAGGTCCAACTTCGAGAAAACCTTGGCTCCACTTAGTTGATCAAATAGGTCGTCAATGCGCGGTATTGGGTATTTGTTCTTTATGGTAACCTTGTTTAGCTCCCGGTAATCTATACACATTCGCAACGATCCATCCTTCTTCTTTACCAATAGAACTGGTGCACCCCACGGTGAAGCGCTTGGCCGAATGAATCCTTTCTCCAGTAATTCTTCAACCTGCTTCTTCAATTCCGCCAATTCAACCGGTGCCATTCTGTATGGGGCTCTGGATACTGGGGCTGTACCTGGAATCAAGTCGATTGAGAACTCCAAAATTCGAGGAGGGGGTAGACCTGGTAGATCCTCGGGAAAAACGTCCAGAAAGTCCCGAACAATTTCTGGGTCCGGGCTCTTATCAATCTCCATAGCTGTCAGCTCCTTAGGCTTTGCTCTGTATTTAGCTGGCTCCAAAGATTCGCTTCCGCCCTCGAAAATAAACTCTGGGTGATTGGGAATGCGGAAGATCACATTCCTTGCACGACAATCGATAACAGCATGAAAGGTGCTCATCCAATCCATCCCAAGAATTGCGTCGTAACTGCCTGTCCCAATTAAGAGGAAATTCGCATAGAATTCCCTGCCACACACTACAACCGGGCATAATCTACATTCTCGACTAGATATAATGATGCCATTACCCGTATGAATTTCCCATCCCTTACTTAGCGTTTCATGTGGTATAGAGTGTGTAGTAGTGAAATGCTCAGACAAGAAACAATGCGATGCTCCCGAATCAAAAAGTACTCTAGCTGGTAAGGAATGCACGAGTAGAGTACCTGTAACCACATCTCCTGACGCTTCCGCCTGCTCGGCGGTCAAGGTGAAAGCCCGTCCCTGACCACGACCTGTAAATGGTTGTCTCTGCTCCTGCGGCCTCTGCTGTGACGGTCCAGAACCTGCCTGTGCCTCTGCTCGCTCAGGGCAACTGCCAATCTTGTGCTGACTAGAACCGCAAATCAAACATTGTCCCTTGGCACGGCGACAGTCCTTCTGGGTATGTCCTCCTCTACCGCAATAGCCGCAAGTCACGCCCTGTCTCTGGGGGCGCTGTTGTGGTACAAACGGGCGCTTCATTTGCGTCGTCCCTGGCCTGTGAACCGGTATGGCTCCTCGAGATGGCATGTGGGTACGTGCTGGAACGACTGGGGGTCTCCTGAACTTGTTAATCAGTTGCTCCTGAACTCTCGCTGCGTTGAGCACCTGTGCGAAAGTCTGTAAATCCAACGATGCAATCAGCTGCTGCAACTCAAAATCTAACCCCTGAAGGAAACGCCTGGCCCTGGTGACCTCTGAGGCGACCATGTACGGAGCGAAACGACTCAAGCGGTTGAACTCTGCCGCATAAACATCCACTGGGCGTCCATTCTGCTTCAAAAGAATAAATCTCTCCTCCATTTCTGCCTTGGCTGTGGAAGGAAAGTAATGATCTAGGAAACACTCCTTAAACTTGCTCCATTCGATCGGCCTGTCAAGTCTGCTCTCTTCCACCGACCACCATGTGCGGGCCTCGTCTTCTAATTGTATCTTTATCACGTCCACTCTGTCTTCCTCTGGAACCCTGGCAGCAGTCAATAGATTCTCCATATTCACCAACCATTGCTCAGCCTCAAGGGGTTCAGCTAGCCCTGTGAACGCAGCTGGGTGTAACCTTCGGAAGTCTGCTACTGTACCAGCCCTAGCATGATAAGCTGGTGGAACAACGCCCTCGGGGACGGTAATAAATGCGGAGGGTCCTCCTGTGGCGGTAATCGCTCTGAGTCCCTCAGTGAGCAAGTCGGTCTTTCTCTCCTGAGCTTCCGCGATAGTGGTCAGTGCGCTGAGCATCCTTTCCGTGCGGTCCTGAGTGCTGGAGTCCGAGGAGGGGTCGTTCGGGGACGTCATATCACTGGAAGATTCAAAAGGATAGGATCAGATTCAAGGATGGAAATTAAGAGTAGTGAAACAAGAATAACGTAATACTGCATAGTTAATGTTATCCCTTGATACTAAACACAGGCTCCGATACCAACTAAACCATGTCACGCCCCGCTTCCCAAAATACGGAAAACGAGGGATGACTAGGCCAGCCATGCTCCTACGGTCAAGGAATCATCCCGCCGTAGTCACACTTCGGCTTCTAGCATTGCATGGTAATCAGTAAATAAAGCGCAGTGGTAAAGGAATCACATCACTAATCTATTACATTGATATTCCGTTGTTCACAAATTACAGATAACAAAAACAGATATTAACCAGAGTCAAACTTACGATCACTTTTATGGAAAGCAGAAAATAGAAAGTACACCAGTCTAAATCTCCGTGAACTCGAAGGGTAGATCCGTCTCCTGTGCTAGTCCTCCCGCAGGATCTGAGCATGCATACTCAGGTCGTCAGAGCGACACAATAGCAATATTATTGTAATGAGGTGAAACAGGTAAATGAGGTGATACTGGTATAAAACAATGCAAGTAATCACTATGTCACTATATGATGCAGAATATGATATATGTCCCTATCGGTCTCTAGGTCATGTTTGAAATCACATAGTGGAAGGAGGATCATGTTTAACAGGAGTCTCGTACATACCCGAGACAACGGCCCACATGCTCGGGACATAACCCTGTCAGCCGGATCGCTAGATCCTATCCTACATGTATCGATATCTCTGTTCGAATGATCATCCTCTAAAATCGGTCCCGCTAAATACGATACTCTTTCCACTTTGATTTCCCCTTTTTCCCCAGGTTCTCACTAGCTATGATCTTGATCTAGTTATGTACAAGTATATCAATGGCACGATTTTTATCACTGTTCACTGTATCAATCACTGTCACGAATGTTCATTTTCCATTGATGTACTTGTCACAACTAAACCAACATCTGTCACGTACGATAATGCAGTGTCCACACGTACTAACACTGAGTATATGGCAAGGGTATGATATATGTATGTATGCTACCAATGAGTTCTGTATATTATGAATCAACATGCATGTCATGAAAATAAATTGTACTAATTAACATGTTAAGAATTCAGTACAAATGATGTAGGTAAGATACATAGAACAATCAGTCGGTAATTCACCAAAATTTGTTTCAGTTCAATCGGAGTTTCGGTTCTCAAGATATAGCTATTTCAGTTTTAAGTGTTCGCGGCTGGAAATTCAGTTTCAGAACTGAACGTCCATTTCGCGGCACGAATTGCACCCACTTGGGCTCAGAATTTAGCGACGTTACAGTTACATGAAATCTAGGGTTTCCAATAGAGTATTCAACGCAACAGACGGATATTCAATCGCATCTGTACGTTGAAAGTTATGCACAGTTGAACCTCAATATGTCATTTCAGAATCTGTTCTGAACAGTTATACGTTCTGCCCTTTTTAAAATAGTTTAAAATAACAAACGGCGAAGAATCGGAATTAAACCACTTGTCTTGCTTAGCTAACAGAATTATCTCTAATCTAATGTAAAGTTCCGTAAAGTATGATTTCAGAAAACACAGTAATGTAGGTCCTTTGAACAGAAATCAATAATCAGAAACGCTCTGGACTGCAGTCCAGAGTCGTGTTCCGACCCAGTTATCATCATGATCACAGAACAGGAATCATTAGGATTTTACATAGGGTTAAAGTTCGTCGAGTCGGCTTCGATTTAAGCCCTCGAACGTCTCAATCCAGTATGCATATGATTTATGGTGATTTTATTCGTTTTCAGGCACGAGAAAATTCTAGTTTTAACGGCATATTTGGGGGTATCAATTTTTGTTACAAACAATCATATTTTCCAGCGATATTCATACACTATGTTTATCACTATAAGGGCCAACATAAAACGTCGGGTTCCGTCAAAATAAACAATCATTTTCATGAGAGAATAGCATCGAACACTTTGATCGTATTATGCATTAGTATTTGGCAATTCCGTAAACTAGTTATTTTAGGTTCATATCATTAATACTTTAGCATGAAGCAAGTAAACACTTGCCTGGTAACGTCTCGGGGTCACGGGGCAGCAACGTCGTCACGAACGCGCGTTGTACGCCGCGGAACAAGTTCGTGCGAGTCTCGATCGAACACGGATTTTACGTCGGAATTTCCCGGAGTCGTCTTGCGTGCGCTGGAAACTTAGAGGGGCTCTGTGGTTCACTTAGGACTCGCTGGGGTCGACGATGGTCGACGGCGTCGCTCCGGCAGCGTGCACGGAGAGTTTCACAGTGGGGAAAAAGTTTGAGAGAATGGGTTTTTGGAGTTTTGGATAAGGGAATGTGTTAAGCAGTGGGGCTGGGGATTGTTGCGAGGGTGATGATGCTGAGGAGGCCGAAGGTCGGTGAGGTGTTTCAGATGCAGTGGGGCTCGTCGGCGTTAGGTGCAGGCGGTGGTCGTGGTCGAGCGCGAGTGGGTTTGGGAGTGTAGGGGGCTCGGTGAAGCAGTGAAAGGGAAGTTGGTGGCTCTGGTTTGTGAGAGGGAGTGATGGAGGTTGATGAGGAGGTTAACGTCGTCGTCGTCGGTGTAGGGATGGAGTTCAGAAGTTGCAGTGGGTTCGTGGTGGAGAAAACTTGGGGGAGTTGGAGAGTTTTGAGAGGGAGTTGGAGTGAGAAGTTGGAGAGCGTGAGTTAGAGGGAGTCGTGGTCGGGGGTCGCGGGGACGTGGGCAACGGCGCGGGCGACGTGGGGAAGTTCGGCGCGAAGTGGGGCGACGTGGGGAGAAGGAAACGAGCGGGAAAATGAAGTGGGGAAGAAGGAAGGTTTTAAGAAGCGGGTCGGGTGTGTGGGGGATGTGGGTTTGGGGCAAACGGGCCGGGCCGGGAAGATGGATTAGGTTTAAAGTTTATTAATCTTTTGTTGCTTGGGCTGAGTTTTGGGGTAGAGGCTTGGGCTGAGATTTTTAAATTTTAAAAGGGAACGGGCTTTGAGGAAATTATAGGTTAATTAAATTTTAATTTAAGTTAGGTTGAGGAAGAAAATTTAGGGATTTAATATATCTGTTTTGTTGTCTTTCCCTTAGGCTGGGGGTGAGGGAAAATGTGTATATGTAATAGTTTGGGTTCTGATTAATTTGTTGTGGTTTTGGAAAAATTAAATATTGGAACTTAAGCACTAATATTCACACAAAGTAGTAATACGGGGAAAAATGGGAATACCAAATGGGACTCGGGAACTGTAGGAAAATTTAATAGGTGGGAACGGGGATTTACACTGTGGAAGGAAAGTAATGATCTAGGAAACACTCCTTAAACTTGCTCCATTCGATCGGCCCGTCAAGTCTGCTTTCTTCCACCGACCACCATGTGCGGGCCTCATCTTCTAATTGTATCTTTATCACGTCCACTCTGTCTTCTTCTGGAACCCTGGCGGCTGTCAATAAATTCTCCATGTTCACCAGCCATTGTTCAGCCTCAAGGGGTTCAGCTAGCCCTGTGAACGCAGCTGGGTGTAACCGTCGGAAGTCTGATACTGTACCAGCTCTAGCAAGATAAGCTGGTGGAACAACGCCCTCGGGGGCGGTAATAAGTGCGGAGGGTCCTCCTGCGGCGGTAATCGCCCTGAGTCCCTCAGTAAGCAAATCTGTCTTCCTCTCCTGAGCTTCCGCGAGAGTGGTCAGTGCACTGAGTATTCTTTCCGTGCGGTCCTGAGAGCTGGAGTCCGAGGAGGGGTCGTTCGGGGACGTCATCACTGGAAGATTCAAAAGGATAAGATCAGATTCAAGGATGGAAATCAAGAGTAGTGAAACAAGAATAACGTAATACAGCATAGTTAATGTTATCCCTTGATACTAAACACAGGCTCTGATACCAACTAAACCATGTCACGCCCCGCTTCCCAAAATACGGAAAACGAGGGATGACTAGGCCAGCCATGCTCCTACGGTCAAGGAGTCATCCCGCCGTAGTCACACTTCGGCTTCTAGCATTACATGGTAATCAGTAAATAAAGCGCAGTGGTAAAGGAATCACATCACTAATTTATTACATTAATATTCCATTGTTCACAAATTACAGATAGCAAGAGCAAATACTAACCAAAGTCCAACTCACGATCACTTTTATGGAAAGTAATAAAGATAGGAAGTACACCAGACTATATCTCTGTGAACTCGAAGGGTAGATCCGTCTCCTGTGATGGTCCTCCCGCGGGATCTGAGCATGCATACTCAGGTCGTCAGAGCGACACAATAACAATATTATTATAATAAGGTGAAACAGGTATATGAGGTAATACTGGTGCAAGAACAATGCAAGTAATCACTATGTCACAATATGATGCAGAATATGTTATGTGTCCCTATCGGTCTCTAGGTCATGTTTGAAATCACATAGTGGAAGGAGGATCATGTTTAACAGGAGTCTCGTACATACCCGAGACAACGGCCCACATGCCCGGGACATAACCTTGTCAGCCGGATCGCTAGATCCTACCCTACATGTATCAGTATCACGGTTCGAATGATCATCCTCTAAACACGGTCCCGCTAAATACGATACTCTTTCCACTTTGATTTCCCCTTTTTCCCCAGGTTCTCACTAGTTATGATCTTGATTTAGTCGTGTACAAGTATACCAATGGCACGGTTTTATCACGGTTCGCTGTATCAATCACTGTCACGAATATTCACTTCCCCTTTGGTATACTCGTCACTCCTAAACAAATATCAACCACGCACGATAATGCAATGTCCACTGAATCTAACACGCACTAGCACTAAGTATATGGTAAATGGGGTATGATATATGTATGTATGCCATCATTACGCTAAGGGTAATATGAATCAATAGGCATGTCATTATCTTCCAGAAATTTCATAAATTCATATGTTAAGAATTAAACAAAGTGATACAAGTAAGATAAATATAACATTCAGTCAGAAATTCATCAAAATTAGTTTCAGTTCAATCGGGATTCCGGTTTCCAAGATACAGCTGTTTCATTTTAAGTGCTCGCAGCTGGAAATTCAGTTTCAGAACTGAACGTCCGTTTCGCGACACGAATTGCACCCAGTTGGGCTCAGAATTTAGCGATGTTACAGTTAAATGAAATCTAGGGTTTTCAATAAAGTATTCAACGCAACAAACGGATACTCAATCGCATCTGTACGTTGAGAGTTATGCACAGTTTAACCTCAATATGTCATTTCTGAACCTGTTCTGGACAGATATACGTTCTGTCCTTTTAAATACATTTTAAAATAGCAAACGGCGATGAAACGGAATGGAATCACCTGTTTTATTTAGCTAACAGAGTTATCTTTAATCTACTGTAGGGTTCCATAGCATACGCCTTCAAGAAACACGGTGGCACAGGTATTGGGACAGTACACAATAATCAGAAACGCTCTGGACTGCAGTCCAGAGTCGCCTTCCGATCTGATTATCATCACGATTACTGAACAGAAATCATTATAATTTTACATAGGGTTAAAGATCGTCGAGTTGGATTCGATTTAAGCCCTCGTACGCATCATTCCAGTTTGTGTGTAATTTACGGTGATTTTATTCATCAGATACGAGAAAAGTATTAGTTTTGACGGCATATTTGGGGGTATCAATTTTTGTTACTAACAATCGTATTTTCCAGCGAGATTCCTACACTATATTTATCATCCTATGGGCCAACAGAAAGTATCAATTTCCGTCAAAATAAACAATCATTTTCATGGGAGATTAGCATCGAACACGTAGGTCATATTATGTATCGGTATTCGGCAAATCCGTAAACTAGATATTTAGGTTTATACCACTAATATTTTAGCATGAAGCAAGTAAACACTTGCCTGGAGACGTCTCGAGGTCGTACGGCAGTAGCGGCGTCACGAACGCGCGATGTACGCCGTGAAACGGATTCTCGCGAGCTTGGATTGAAATGCGGATTTTGCGTCGGCGTTGTCCGGAGTCGTTGCACAGTCACTGGAGGTTGAGGAGTGCTTGTTGATCCTCTGCGAGTGTACTGGGGTCGACGACGGTCGACGGCGTCGCTCCGGCAACGTGCACGGAGAGTGATCAGTGAGTGGGGTTTTTTGGAGAGGGAGAGAGAGAGAGAGAGAGCAGGGGGCTTTTGAGAGGAGGTGGAGGAGACACTGACGACGAGGAGGGTGTAGTATGGTCGACGACGTGGTGGGGGTTCGCCGGCATTGAGTGCCAGAGGGTGGCCGAGAGGATGTGCAGGGGGTTGGAGGTAGAGTGAGGTGACTGAGTTGTTGGGGTGAAGGCGAGGGATTTAGGAGGAGGTTAGGGTGAGGTGATGCAGAAGGGGGTCGGAGGAGGTTCGTCGGCGGCGTGATGCAGTGGGCTGTGGGAGTGGGTTTTCGAGAGATGGGAGAGGAGTGAGTTGGAGAGATAGAGAGTGTGAGGGAGAGAGGAGTTTGAGACGAGAGTTAGAGGGAGTCGTGGCCGGGGTCGTGGGCGACGGCGAGGGCAACGTGGGGTAACGGCGCGACGTGGGAAGCATGGGTTCGCGACGAGGGAAGGAAAAAGAGCGGGGGTTTCTGTCGCGAGGGAGAAGGAGGATTAAGAAGCGGGTCGGGTTGGTTTGATGGAGGCGGGCCGGGGGAGTGGGCCAGTTTAAAAAAAAACAAACAATTCCCTAAATAAGAAGTGGGCTGAGGAAGGGAATTGGGCCGAGGGATTTTATAAAAGGATTTATTAAAAAGGTTTTGAATGGGCTGGGGGAATTTTAAAGATGGGGCCTGGTTTAAGTGTAAATCTTGATTTTATTTTGGGTTTTTAGTTTAGGTTTTAGTTTAATTGGCTTTGGTTTTAACTCTTGGGTTTTAACTTTTAGGTTTTGGGAAAATATAAATATTAAGCTTAACAACCAATTCAAAATATGAAGGAAAAGAAAAGAAAATCACTAGAATTCAGAAAATAGGAAACTTTATTTAGAATGGAAACGGGGATTTACACGAGGCCTCGGCCTGCTCAACCACCCGCTGCTACACCCACATTAAGCAGTAAAGTATAAGTATAAAATTTAAACTTGAACCTTCCAAAACAAAAATTTCAAATATGGGTAGAATAAATATTAACACTTATGCAATACTCCTGGGTAGCGACGTCGGGATATCGAAGCTCGCCCGTGGCGGGATCTGTCGAAGTGCCGTGGACGGCCAGATATGCGGACAGCACGCTCGGTGTACCACCTTGCGCCACGGTCTGAGCTGTCTGCAATATTAGAAAATAACTCTTAATATTAGAAATATTAGAAAATAACTCTTAATATTGCAGAATATCACAAAGGTCGGTCTATTGTAATTTACCGATAACTCCATGGCTCGAGTAATATTCCTCGAGCCACCTGTGTAAGTGGGGCGACCCCTCTTCGCCGACTTCCTGTTCTCTGTATTCTGAGCGGCCTGTTTCTGCACAACGCATTAACATTTAGTTTTTTAATTAAGGAACACAAAAAAATAAATTATATCCTAAACAATGAATTACATTTAAAATACATACCTGTTTGCGTTGGGAGTCAAAATATTCGCACAATAGAGGCCATGTCTCTACGTCGACTCTCGCAAACGCCGGAGTAGATAGGAGGGCCGCTCTCTCTGCCTCGGGGGTCTCCATTCACAGGGAGTAGCAGTCGGCCTTCAGCTCATTCCTGTTGTATCGGACCTTGGTCTGCATGTTCTTCATCAGGCCATTGTATAGAGCATGAAGGTCGAGCACCCTCCTAGGGTGATCAGGGTCAGGTACAGGCTGAAAATCGTAATCCGACTGAAAATACAAAAAAAACATTGTTATTAGATTGCAAGTGTTAATAATAAATATATTGGATAAATCAAATGAAAATATATATTAATACGTACCCGAGCCTGATCAAAGAAGAGGGCGAATGAGCGCCGGTGCTGCTCGCCCCACTCAACGTGAAGTGGATAGTTCTTCACGAGCCGACTCTCGTCCCCCATATACCGGCCGAATCTCTCGGCATGAGGACCGGTATAGAGATAGTCAAGGGTAAAAGAGAGGGGGAATGCTGCCTCCCCCTAGCTCTGTCAGGCCTCAGCCTATGGGACTGATTCGGGCCTCGAGTCCACCTCTGGGGATGGGAAGGCTTTGCGTCTGCACGAAATATCAAGACAATCAATATTAAGACAAAGTTGTATTAAGAAATCAAGCTTAAACGAAAATTGAAGTGTGATATATACCTCCGGTGACTATCGCACGAGCTTGGGCCCGGGCAGCAGCACGAGCGGGACGATAGTTCCTCCGGTGAGAAACAACCGGGATCCCGGATGCGGACGCATCCCCTCCAACTAGAAAATAAACATTGACTCTAAATTTCCATGAAGTTCATATTTATTCTATAGAGCATATGTAAAATGAATAAATATTTTATATTTATTCATACTAACCTGCAGACGATGCGGATGGTATGGAAGCGGCAAGAGCGGCCCCTGCGGAAGATGTGGACGCACCACCTATAATTAGACAATTAAAAATAGATTATATAAGTAATTGCAAAAAGAATGTGTAAATCAATAATATAACGTTCTAAATCAATATGCATGCACTATAGGATATATAAACATACCCGCAGGTGCGGTGGTGTCACCACCTACAGCTAGACAATAATAAAAATTGCTAAGTAAGAGCAAAAGGAATGTGTGTATATTTATGATATAGCATTCTAAATTAATATACATGCACTATATGATATATAAACATACATGGAGGAGCGGGAGTGGCCTCTGTCCCAGATGTGGACGCATCACCAACAACTAGACAATCAAACATTGACAATATAAGTAATTTTGACATAAACAGGCATGAATATCTGTAATATTACATTCAAAATGGATATGCGTGCAGTATACCTGGAGCTGTGGCAAAATCCACACGGAAGGAGGCATCCGAAGGGGTCTCCGATCTCGGTGCAAGACCGGCCCTCTGAAGCTCCCTACGAAGCTCTCCGGGCGGCAGAACCGCTCTGCCTCTGCCTCTGCCGCGGCTGGAGCTCCTGCCGCCCCTCGCTGCTCCCGACATCGTCATCAAATCTAGATAAACGGTTCGTGGACGTATTAGACAATCATTAAAAGTATTGATTATATATGTATAGAGCGTAAAATGTGAAGTAATAATATAACATTACTGATAACCTTTTTCGTTTCGTGGGCGCATTATACATATCTACTTGGATTTCATCGTCGATGTCATTTCTAACCCATGTAACTTCATGATCGGTCGAAGACAACCCGTCCTTCGAAACAGACGGTCGGAGCACTTTAAGCCTTCTCTCTTCTTCGTCCTTATCGCTGTCCTCGAATTTTGGGACATCGTAGACATCTCTGGGTTTCCATCGGCATACAACACTCCATCCCGGATGCTTCAAACACTGTGAGTAGTATACTTGGAATGCTTGGTTTGGAAAGATAAACGGATCTTCCTGACCGTAAAATCGAAGTGTGTTCACACTGGTCAATCCATATTCATCTTTCCAAGTCCCAAGATTGCTTCTCCACTTGTCCGTATCGGTTCGCGTATCGTACCAAGTACACTGGAATATATAAAAGGGTTCTGATCCTCCGGGATAGTGGATGCCGAGTATACAATTTAAGTACCTATAATAAATCACACCGTCCGATCCTACCGTCGCAATCCCACTATTCTGAGTGGTTCTAGATGTTTCTATGTCCTTAACTTCGAATTTGTATCCAAGGACACCAAATCCTTTGTAATATGCAACCTCCGTACTAGGAAATTGAGCTAAATATCTTGAATCACTCTCAAATGATGCAGACAAGTTCGGATCGTGGATCTAACAAAACAAATTTTACGACAAATACATAACGATACAAGTTTAGATTAAAACTGATAGCAATAAAATGTTATTCGAATAACTTACATGATCTGTGACCCAATCACAAAAATTATCCTGATGATATTTTTCCAATCGTTCTTCGTTCCAATCAGGATGCCCCTCACGTACCTCGTTAAAATGAATTCTGTTTTCGACAAATAATGGTGACATTAATATTATATCATTTCATACACACACAAACACAGATATAACAATTAATCCAAAAAAACTTACTCTCTAATTTGTTCAAGACATGCGCAATTAAGCAAGATAAACCGGTATATCTTGTTGATAAACATAGTGTCTACCCTCTTATACTCGGCTTTACTATATGGCCCGTCTTGAATTCTTCGTGGCCGGTTAAACCTTGTCTCAATGTTCTCGTCCAGATAGCGGGAACAAAATATGGTTGCTTCATCAAGAAGATAACCTTACATGATAGAACCCTCAGGTCGATTTTTATTGCGTATATACTTCTTAAGAGTGTAGAGGTACGTAATGAAAATATGTTAAATAAATAAATACGGGCATACAGGACAACAATAAATTTATAAATTGCGCGAAATGAAAAATTACACGTACCTCTCGACGAGATACATCCATCGATATTGTACCGGTCCGGCTAACTTCGCCTCAGTTGCAAGATGAACCGTCAAGTGTATTATGATATCGAAGAATGACGGTGGGAAAATACGCTCAAACTTGCAAAGTATCAACGCAATAGAATTTTCTAGTTTATCCAGCGTCACAACCTCCAGTGTTTTAGCACACAACTCCCTAAAAAAACAACATAAGTTGTTGATTACTAGACCAACCGATTCGGGGAGAGAAGTCCTGAGGGCTAATGGAAGAAGGTGCTCCACGATAACATGGTGATCATGACTTTTCAGCCCATCGATCTTGCCCTTCACAATTTTTATTTTCTTGCTGAATGATCCTGAGAAACCTGTGGGAACTTTCAAATCATGCAACATCTGCAGGAATCTTTTCTTCTCCGGTTGTGACATATGATAAGCGGCATTGGGAAGTACAAACTTGCCCGGTTTACCCGCTACCGGTCTAGGGTGCAATTCACTTCTTATTCCCCACTCTTGTAGATCCATCCGAGCATTCAGGTTGTCTTTCGATTTCCCGTCTTTACAAAGAAACAAGTTAAGTATGTGCTCTGATACTCCCTTCTCTATATGCATGACGTCCAGACAATGACGCACTGAATTTGTAGACCAGTACGGAAGCTCGAAGAAAATGCTTAACTTGTTCCAAAATGGTGGTTTGACCTGTTTCGTCGGATCCATCCCGAAGGTCACATTATTGTAACCATCCCATTTAGCAGTCATGTCCTCTCCGGACAATGGGGATGGAGGTCCAAGAAGCTCTTGATGACCATCAAAGTGAACCGTGTCTAACCTATAGGGATGGTCTGGAGGCAGGAAACGTTGATGGCTGCAATAACAAAACTTCCTGCTAAAATTCAAGAATTTCGATGTTGTGTGTTCATGGCAATGAGGACATGCTTTGTGACCATGTACGGACCAACCTGATAGCATTCCATACGCAGGAAAGTCATTAATTTTCCACATTAGAGCCGCACGTAGTATGAAGGTTGTATTTGTGTTTGCATCATATGTCTCTACATCATCAATGAACAAAGATTTCAACTCCTCGATCAGAGGTCGGAGATAGACGTCAATATTGTTCCCCGGTGAGTTTGGTCCGTCGATAAGAAGAGGCATCATAAAGTATGATTGGTCCATAGCCAACCAAGGCGACAGATTATAAATTATCATTACAACGGGCCATGTGCTGTGACTTCCAGCCATATAGTTGAATGGGCAGAAGCCATCAGTAGCCAGTCCGAGCCGGACATTGCGAGGATCGCTACTGAATATTGCGTGCCTCCTATCGAAATCCTTCCATGCCGGTGAATCTCTTGGATGGCTCATTTTTCCATCTTCACTTGGAGGAGCACGGTGATGCCAAATCATTGCCTCGGCTGTTTTCTTGCACCTGAATAGCCTCTGTAGCCTCTGTGTTATGGGAAAGTATCGTGCTATCTTGACAGGTATATCGGGCTTCTTATCAGAATCTTTCGGCTTATACCTGGCCTCTTGTTCATACCATAATATTGCATTATTATATTCCCCATTCTTATTCGTTTTATAAATAAACAGGTACTTTTGACGCATGTCTGCTATATATTACAGGTTACAGGTTCTTGGACAGAAAGCAGTGAAAACGATGAAAAGACGATGCAAAAGTGGAACTTTAACCAATAAACAGAAGACTCTTGATCAAGCCTACATAAGGAACAATTCACAAAGCAAGATTCAAGAAGTCGACACAAAGCCACAGTAAAAGTCCACTATATTATTCACTGGAGATCTGGAGGAAACCTAAAAGCCTAATTGAGAAAAGACATACAGAAACAGGAAGAAAAAGTCAAGATAAGCCGGCCCAGAAAACAGGAAGCTTCAAGCCCTTACTTTGGCCGCGGAACCGCGGCCATCCAAAGCCCGTGTCGGCGCGAAGTTTTGTGACGGTGCGCGGGCGTTGATTAGGTCTTTTTCTTAGGGGCTATTTTTGTAAATGTAGACATGCAGGTCAATTTGTAACCTAGGGTTTCCTATTCTCTATAAATAGGAACTCTAAAGATTGTAATTTCTTATGCCTCCTTTTTATAATAAATTCAGATCTCTTTATGGAGAGCATCGGTGCTTCCCTTCAATTCAGAAATTCAGATCTGACAAACCTGCGTTGATGTTTGGAGAGATGCATCTGTAAGTAGATTTAATTCCTTGCTCTAGTTTAGATTTTAATTTTTTGCCCTAGGTAGATTTAATTCCTTGCCGTAGATAAAGTGTTTAGAGTTAGCTTTGGGGAAGGATTTTGAGAGATGAGATCTCTCAAAACTTTCTTACCCATCATATATTTTCAATAGGACTCCATGCATACACGCACACACCGCGCCCTACGGCACCCTATCCCTCGAGGTAGCGGTGATACCGTAGTATAAAAGCCCGGTTGCGCGCGTTTTCCATGGAGGTTAGGGTAAGGATCTCTAAAGGAAGGACAAGAACCTAGAGGAAGGAACACCTTCCCGAATGGATCTAATCTCCTTTATTGATAATTACCATGACTCCTCATAGATCTTCATTCGGGTATAGAAAGCGTTGAGATTTACCTGCATTTCCAAACCATCCCTAAACCTAACCCTAGCAAGAATAGATCTAGATAATCATAGTATAGAATAATTAGGTTTTTAGATTTAATAACCAATCCGAACACCCTTCAGAATTAACTCGTTAGAGCGACTAGGAGATTCACAAAATCCCTGTGGACCGACCCGTACTCACCGGCTAGCTTCATGCGACGCCGTTCTTGATTGCGGTTACTAGATAGTTTTTGAGATAAATCAAATGGCGCCGTTGCCGGGGATGGCGTAGAAATTTCCTTTTTGCAATTTCGGGTTAATCTCAATAAAATTAAAAAAATTATAAAAATCTAAAAAATCCAAAAAATTATAAAAATATATCAATTGTTATTTTTTTTTTTTGGAAAGGGTACTTTGTTGTGTGAATCTTGCAGGAACAATCGAGACGGATCTGGAAATTTCCAGAAAGCGAAACAGAAAACGGGATATCGGAACAGAAGCGATTTTAAACAACAGAACAGTGAAATTTTTCTGGAGATTTGAACCCCCCAAAGTGCCGCGCTTCCGCGGCCAAAACCAGACTTAGACCGCGGAAACGCGGCCGTCTTGCTGACTCAGAGCCGTTAAAAATTTTTGGGGACTTAAGCTGACTAGCCTGCCGCGAAAACGCGGCAGGAACGCGTTTATACAGCGAAAACGTGGCTTCTTGGTGACTTTAGCTCTTGAAAATTGCACTGTAAGTCTTCTCTGTTCCTTCTCTGTAATTTTTGAAATATCTTTTTTGAAAATTCCTGCAGAATTCCATGCGCTATAAAAATATTTCCCCTTCCAAATAACAATCTTGTGCAGGATTTTTGCGCCTCGTTTAAACTAGAAATTGATTGCAAGTAATCTTTTTTGTTGCATATCTTTACTCGAATATCTTTTTGCAACAATTTTTTCCAAATAAGATTCTTGTGATATGCTTAAAATAATAACTAATTGCAAGTAATATTTTTCTGTTGCATATCTTTAATTAAAAATCTTTTTGCAACAATTTTCAAATAAAGAAAAAGAAAAAGGAAAATTTTTATTAGAGAACTTGCAAACTTTTGCCGCAAATAAATCCTTGCACCACAAACATTCTTTCTTTTCCCTTTCTTCTAACATGGGTACCCCACATAATAAATCACTTGCCGAACTTTGGTATCCCGAACCTAATTTTGCATCGTACGTCAATTTGTTCGGTCAATTTAAAGACGATCCTTCCTTGCCTAAAAAATCTTTGAAAGATCAAATAGAGGCTTCTAGGAGAAACAATTTGACTTTTCAACCCACTTTGTGTCAACGGAGTCAACCTTTACCACCTTCATATGTTGATACCACTTTTTCGAGTCCTACCGTCTCTCCTAAGCCGATGTCCATTGCTGAGCATATTGCTCAATCTCGCAGTCGATCTTTCACCCCTCTCCACTCATCTAGTTCTAGGGATCCACACGACTATTCATTTTTTTATCCATATGTTGACCCTACCCCTGTCCAATCACCCACTTCCTACCAGTCCTACCCGACTTTCCCACCGTCACTAGACATTGATTCTACACAGCCATTAGGGAGTTTCACATATCCAAACAATTTTGAATCTTTTACCGAAACCCCCTTACCACCCAAGTCTAGTTTGGAAGAGTCGTTGGAGGCGTATATCGCTGCAACAAACAAAATGGTTAGGAATGTGGAAGCGTCCGTGGCCGCCCTTATGCAACCTGCTGAACCGGTAGCTAGTTTTCCGTTAGCTCCAAATTTTTCAATGTATGAGGAGGCGGTTGGACAGAGTGAGAATCTGAGAGGATTTCCAAATCAAACCTACCCTTACCCAATTGAAGCCCACAACTCCAGTTTTCCATCGAATGTCCTAAATGATTCACAAGTTCAAAATAAAAACGAGTTGTGTGATTTTGTAGTGTTTGATTTGCCAAATTGTGAAGAACCCCTTTCGAGTGAAACCATACTTAATCCTTTCGACCTTTACACCTCCACTCTAGAACCTAAATCGATAAATATCCATGCTTTTGATGAGGTGTCTAAAGAAATTAATTTTCACTTGATTGAGAATATAGACGCCGGGAATATTTCGGATGATGAACCTATCGATTTGATTGAAATTTTATGTGCAAATCATCATCCCGAGTTATTAAATGTTTCTCCTGAATCTCATAGGCGTCTTGATTTTGATGATAATGGCATGGATGAGTTGAATATTGAGGAGAATTATAAGGATAGTATTGAGGAGAGTCTTGAGGATCATATTGAGGTTGAACCATTTTTGTTTAATGTGTCTGATTTTCCAATTCATCCTCTTGAACCTTTAACTAAATCACCCTCCCTCCGTTCCATCGTTCCGACCACGCTTGAAGACTGTGAGCTTGAAAATTTTTCCTTTGAATCTGACACAGTCCTCACAGACGATAACACCTACGAGTGTTTCACTTTTTCGGACGATGTTGATGACTCACCGTCCGAGTTTGAGTCCTTTACATTTTCAGATGGGTTAGATGAACCATCCGACTCGGCTGCTTACAGTAGTTTTGAACCATTAATGGAATCTTTCAAGTTCGAGACAGTTACTACGGTGAGAATGATACTATCCCTAATTCACTCCCTGTCGTCATTCCTATCGTTCCGACCGTACAAGAGACCGTTACGCTTTCATCTCCAATACCAAGTTCGGCGTACCCATGTTTTCTTGCGAATTTTGAGGGATTTGACCCCATTTCTCGACGGGTTGACAGGTTAGCGCAATCGCTTTTAACACATCGGTCATCACAAATTGCGTTAATTTATTCACTCGATTTACACCCTCAAGATCGCGTGACCCTTCTTTCTCCTTTCCTCCATTCTTCTCCCCCACCGAGACCATATTCTACCATTCTTCTTTCCACACGGTCTCGCGTGTTTCTCATTTCTTTCTTCTACACCCCATTATTTCACCAACTTGACCATTACCACGATAAGATTTTTGAATGATTGGTGCTAACCTTTGGCTTGTGTAAGGCCAAGCTTAAGTTTGGGGAGAGCCTTGTTGTATATATGTATATATATATTTTTTGTTTTTATATAAAAAATAAAAAAAAAATTCAAAACATTAAAAATATATATAAAAAAATTATAAATAAATAAACAGCGGAGCACCGGCATTTTGACCCTCTTGGTTTAGCATGACAGTGAGGACACTGTCAAGTTCAAGTTTGGGGGTATGCTCGGTACGTCTTCTTCCTTCGCATTCATTTGTACATATTTTTGCATTTGCATACTTATTTGAAAACCCATAAAAATTAAAATTTTTTAAAAATTATAAAAATAAATGTATTCAATTTTGGCTAGTTGACTTGAGTTTGACAGATAGGTTAACTAGCTAGGAACAACTAAATCTTAGACTTAGTAAATTAAAAACCCTAAAGATAACCTTCCTTAAAGTTTAACGGTAAAAAGTATATGTCTTTGTAGTCTATTTAGAAATAGGCAAATTTTGGGTTCACTTCTTGGGCTAAGTCGAAACGAAGGAAAAGTATTGATGTTCTTATTAGAGTATAAGTTTGAAAAATAATTCCTAGCTTAAGTCTAGATTCTGAAAATGTATACCCTACAATTTGCACAATCACGCACCTTGAAACTTGGAATAGTAGAAGAGACCTTGAAATGCTCTTGTCTAAAGTCCTTAGTACAATGAAAATGAAAAAATATATATATAAGTGTGAATAAAGAAAAAATGGACACTGGTTTTGGTGATTACTTAAGGCTGCAAAAATAGAAAAATATTTAGCGAGGGTGCTTCATCACGTAGTGCCTTAGACCAACTGGTTTGGGAGTCACTGCTAAAAGCCTTGGGTGTTGCAAGACTAGGACGTACACTTTAAAGTGCAAACGCATCTTGTAATCGGTCGTTGGTACCTCAAGAAGTATTAACAGTCGCATGAAGGATGTGTGAGCAAAATTCAATTCACCAACTAATTAGTACTTTGGACAACGGACAAGGGCATGATTGCTTGATTTGAATTTCCAAGTGTAGGGGTGATTTATACACACACGTGGGGATATATGATTGGAGTTTAGATAAGAGAAAGGAGTGAAGAATAAAACTTGTATCTTTAGTAGAGTTGATAAAAATTCCTAAGTGGAGATGGAACCCTAGAAGGAAAACTTAAGAAATGCCGAAAGCTAAGTAAGTCTACAGGATATATATAATCTTAAGTTAAATGATGAGGAAGTGTGAAGAATATGGGTGGATAATTTGCAAGTCAAAGATAATAGAATTCCTTGTTAGAAAACCTAATTGGAGAATTAAAATCGAAAAAGCCAAATTGATAGGATTTTGTGGGTGTAATCCGCTGAAAACCCTCAGGAGACAACACTCCTCCTACTAGGGACACCTAGAGGTTTAACGGCTTGTTGCACGAGCTCAGTGCAATCGCGTTTCCCTGCGAAAGTGCGGTTAGGTTTTTTGTAGAGAATAAAATAATAAGTTTGCTCGAGGACGAGCAAAAGATAAGTTTGGGTGTATTTGTTCATACCATAATATTGTATTATTATATTCCCCATTCTTATTCGTTTTATAAATAAACAGGTACTTTTGACGCATGTCTGCTATATATTATAGGTTACAGGTTCTTGGACAGAAAGCAGTGAAAACGATGAAAAGACGATGCAAAAGTGGAACTTTAACCAATAAACAGAAGACTCTTGATCAAGCCTACATAAAGAACAATTCACAAAGCAAGATTCAAGAAGTCGACACAAAGCCACAGTAAAAGTCCACTATATTATTCACTGGAGATCTGGAGGAAACCTAAAAGCCCAATTGAGAAAAGACATACAGAAACAGGAAGAAAAAGTCAAGATAAGCCGGCCCAGAAAACAGGAAGCTTCAAGCCCTTACTTTGGCCGCGGAACCGCGGCCAAAGCATGCCTTTGGCCGCGGAACCGCGGCCATCCAAAGCCCGTGTCGGCGTGAAGTTTTGTGACGGTGCGCGGGCGTTGATTAGGTCTTTTTCTTAGGGGCTATTTTTGTAAATGTAGACATGCAGGTCAATTTGTAACCTAGGGTTTCCTATTCTCTATAAATAGGAACTCTAAAGATTGTAATTTCTTATGCCTCCTTTTTATAATAAATTCAGATCTCTTTATGGAGAGCATCGGTGCTTCCCTTCAATTCAGAAATTCAGATCTGACAAACCTGCGTTGATATTTGGAGAGATGCATCTGTAAGTAGATTTAATTCCTTGCTCTAGTTTAGATTTTAATTCTTTGCCCTAGGTAGATTTAATTCCTTGCCGTAGATAAATTGTTTAGAGTTAGCTTTGGGGAAGGATTTTGAGAGATGAGATCTCTCATCCCTTTCTTACCCATCATATATTTTCAATAGGACTCCATGCATACACGCACACACCGCGCCCTACGGCACCCTATCCCTCAAGATAGCGGTGATACCGTAGTATAAAAGCCCGGTTGCGCGCGTTTTCCATGGAGGTTAGGGTAAGGATCTCTAAAGGAAGAACAAGAACCTAGAGGAAGGAACATCTTCCCGAATGGATCTAATCCCCTTTATTGATAATTACCATAACTCCTCATAGATCTTCATTCGGGTATAGAAAGCGTTGAGATTTACCTGCATTTCCAAACCATCCCTAAACCTAACCCTAGCAAGAATAGATCTAGATAATCATAGTATAGAATAATTAGGTTTTTAGATTTAATAACAAATCCGAACACCCTTCGGAATTAACTCGTTAGAGCGACTAGGAGATTCACAAAATCCCTGTGGACCGACCCGTACTCACCGGCTAGCTTCATACGACGCCGTTCTTGATTGCGGTTACTAGTTAGTTTTTGAGATAAATCACCTCTCCGCATGTTGGACACTCTTTCAAATCTGAATTCTCTTTCTGGTACAACACGCAATTTTTAGGACATGCTTGAATCTTCTCGCACTTTAGACCCAAATCAGACATCATCTTCTGGGCTCCGTACCAGCTGTCGGGCATGTTATTTCCCGGAGGCATAGAATCTTTCAAGAACGAAAGAAGCATTATGAATGACTTGTTGCTCCATCTATTTAAGCACTTAATCTGGAAAAGTTGGACGAACCATGAGAGGGTGGAATACTTCGCATTCTCATAAATTGGTTTTCCTAGCATCATTCATGAAATTTTCATATTTATCCACACGCGGTCCTTGACCGGAAGGAATGTCATCTTCGGTACGAATAGATTCACCTAGGGATACCTCTACCATATCCTTCATTTCTTCTGATGGAAATAAATTACTGTCTTCTCCTTCTGCCGCATTACCGAATTCTTCTTCTTCTCCTGCCGCATTATCGTGTTCTCCTTCTTCTTCTTCTGCCGCAGTACTGCATTCTTCTCCTTCCCCATGATATTTCCAAGTTGTATAAAGTCTAGTAAACCCATATTTTACAATATGAAGCTCTGCCAATTCTACCTTCTGCCAGTACTTATTGCCACATCTATCGCACGGACAGAGAATCTTCTCTATTATGATCTTATTATGTGCGCGTGCAAATTCAATAAAAGCAGCAACTCCTGCGACAAACTTAGGTTGCATATATTGTTGCCAATCCACATACATCCAGTCCTTAACTCTGACGTACTCATGGACCATGTTAGACTGTATAACATATAAATTGTAGATTATGGTGACTATATTGAGAAATATAAGAACGAGATAGATACTGACAAAGGAGAAAATCCGTGTATATGCTTTGTGTGTGCGTTTGTCGTTGAAAAGAATAAATTATCGCACGTATGTTAACTGATAGACGGGGACTAAGTGGCGCTTTTAGTTTCATATATGAGTATCGATCGGAATATGAAGGTTTCATATTATCATCGAGTATCATATATTGGTTTTAACCTGAACATCTCGAATCACTCTCTAATTATGCGTTTGTTGTGTATTCTTATTGTATGTGTGTGTTCCGGCTGTCGGGGGTAGGCTTCTATCCCATTAAGAATGTATAGAGCGAACACCCATCACTTGTGCTTTCAACCGTTTCGAGTAAATTTCGGCAGCACCTCCCCGTTGTTCTCCGAGTACACTGTAATAGAATAGATAATCATTTCAAAGCTGTGAAACAACGTTGAAATGAACATCTAATCTATCTTTGTACACGGAGAACCAGCGGAAAGGTACCGACGAAATATCTTGAAACGGATGAAAACACAAGTGAATGAAGGCGTTTGCTTTATACATTCTTAACTTGTTCACACAGGACAAATCTATGGGTTACCATGCGATTGAATTTTCTCGTCGCGTAGACTATACGACGGTTGTTAGTATCGAGCTATACCGTCCGATATTTAACAACCTTCGTATAGTTCTATGTCACGACGAACATCGCACGTATGTTAACCGATAGACGGGGACTAAGTGGCGCTTTTAGTTTCATATATGAGTATCGATGAGAATATGAAGGTTTCATATTATCATCGAGTATCATATATTGGTTTTAACCTGAACATCTCGAATCGCTCTCTAGTTATGCGTTTGTTGTGTATTCTTATTGTATGTGTGTGTTCCGGCTGTCGGGGGTAGGCTTCTATCCCATTAAGAATGTATAGAGCGAACACCCATCACTTGTGCTTTCAACCGTTTCGAGTAAATTTCAGCAGCACCTCCCCGCTGTTCTCCGAGTACACTGTAATAGAATAGATAATCATTTCAAAGCTGTGAAACAACGTTGAAATGAACATCTAATCTATCTTTGTACACGGAGAACCAGCGGAAAGGTACCGACGAAATATCTCGAAACGGATGAAAACACAAGTGAATGAAGGCGTTTGCTTTATACATTCTTAACTTGTCCACACGGGAAAAATCTATAGGTTACCATACAATTGAATTTTCTCGTCGCGTAGACTATACGACGGTTGTTAGTATCGAGCTATACCGTCCAATATTTAACAACTTTCGTATAGTTCTATGTCACGACGAACATCGCACGTATGTTAACCGATAGACGGGGACTAAGTGGCGCTTTTAGTTTCATATATGAGTATCGATGAAAATATGAAGGTTTCATATTATCATCGAGTATCATATATTGGTTTTAACCTAAACATCTCGAATCACTCTCTAATTATGCGTTTGTTGTGCATTCGTGTTGTATGTGTAACATGATTTTAAACCATTGAGATCAAGATTTGAGAAATTTTATAAGTGGTCGTTAACATGATAACAATCATCTCTTCTTATCAGTCCATATCTGAATTCTAAAGGGCAGTATATTTGCTATTAAAAGATCATGTTCAACTCTAAAGCAAGGGAAAAACAGAGGAATATAGATCTATTAAAGTCAAGGCATAAAGCTAATCACATATTTACAACATTGCAAAAACATTAACGCAAAACATAGTTATGATGCTTCAAAAGAATCAATTATCAAGGATCTGGGAGTGGAGATGAACATACAGTTTCCCGTTAATAAGATCAACAGGACAGAGATAGATAAAATATAAGATTAGAATGATGAACAAGATAATATGCTTGAAAGATGCTATATTTGCTGATTGAATATAAATGAATCCACCAATAAGATTATATACATGATAATATATGTAGAGGAATCCAGGCCATGAACACAAACCACCAACTATTTCATATGCTGGCTGAAAGAAACGGGTGAAAAGATTCATAGTTTTCCATAAACTACAAGCAGATTCTGCCATTACTAAATACAAAACAAAATGGATTATAATTTAAAGGAGAAAGAAGAGTTTGAAGCAAAATCAGATCAAATTATATTGTCCCACATGGGTTGCTCGCCCAGACATTCGATAGCATACATGTCACAAGAAAAATAACAGAAAAACAATTTCTTAAGCTTAAATACCTTCTAAATATGCCAAACAGCTTGCTTACAGTTCTACTGATACATTATTAAACATAAAGTCCCTGCATACGCCAAATCTGGAACAACTATCACCTTATCATCGAATGTTACGTCCACAAAAGTGAAGGTAACAGAATAAATGCACCAGTACAAACTCGATCTCGAATTAGCCTAAAGCTTTGCCGGGATGGAACTAAATCAACAAGCAAAGCATATTTACACTACAAGCTTACACCTACTGCAAGGGATAAATAGGGCCTCTACAGTTCACATCTCACAGCCCAACCGAACCCTGGCCCCAGCCCCAGCCCCAGCCCCAGCCCCAGCCCAACCGAGCCCTAGCCCCAGCCCCAGCCCCAACCGAACCCTGGCCCCAGCCCCAGCCCAGCCCCAGCCCCAGCCCAACCGAGCCCTAGCCCCAGCCCCAGCCCCAGCCCTAACCCCAACCCCAACCCCAACCGAACCCCACAACCTAACCCTAACCCTAACCGAACCCGTTCGATGACGACACCGACGCCGATGCCCTCACCCCTACCCGAACCTGGCCTGAACCCTAGACTACAACGTCAAAATTAAAAATTATTTGAGATTTACTTACAAACCGTGTGCGCGGTGGAGGAGACGGTAGAAATTGGTGGTCGCCGATGATCGGCGAAGGTGGCGACGAGGTGGGGGAAGTCGACAAAGGTGTGGGGAAGACCGACGAAGCTGGCGCAGGCTCGCGAGCGCGGTGGCGATGAAGCGCGGGAACAGGCGACGAGAGGCGCGGGAGTGAGAGAGAGAAATTTGGGAACGATGAATATAATTTTTCTGTGCTTTTTTTTTTTATTAATAACCTATGTAGATGCCCCTATGGACATAATCGTAGGTCCCCGGCTTGCGGCTCCGTAGGGCCTAAGAAAAAATTAGAACGTAAGGCACCGTAGGGACAACGATTTGGCCCTACGGATAAATCCGTAGGGACAAGAAATATTTGCCCCTACGGATTTCTGAGTTCGTAGGGGCAACCCCATATTGTAGTAGTGTATGAGCCTCTACAGTATTTTTAGGTTTAGAATGGGGTATATTTTATTGAAAATTACTTTTAAAAAAGTAGTAAAACTCTTATCTTGTTAGCCTTTTAGTAAAATATGTCAAGGTTCAAATATATAAATTTCTAATAAAAGGAATATGAGTTGATTATGATCATTGAGCCTCTACAATATTTTTCGGCTTAGAAGAAAAGCGATTATTGAAACATTCATATTTAAAAAATATTAAAACTGATAACAATATTGTCGAAATTCAAATATATAAACTTCTCATAAAAGGAAAAGGAGTTGTTTATAATATTTGAGCCTCTACAATATTTTTAGGTTTAGAAGTTCTTTTATTGTAAAACATTTATTAAAAAAATATTAAAACTCTTATCTTGTTAAGCTTATAACAACATTGTATCTTGTTAAGATTATAGCAACATTGTCGAGATTCAAATATATAAACTTCTGATAAAAAGAAAATGTGTTGTTTATGATCTGTGAGCCTCTACAATATTTTTTGGGTTAGAATGGTGTAGATTTTATTGAAAAATACTGTAAAAAAATTATTAAAACTCTGATCTTGGTATCCTTAATTATATTAATCTTGTCGAGGTTTAAAAACTTCTCATAAGAGGAAACGGGATAATTTATAATGTTTGAGCCTCTACAATCTCTACTATTATAATGCTAAAAGGAAGGCGCTTATTAATTAGGAATTTGATTGGTGGCTTCTTCCTTTTTTCAGATAAATCAAACAAAAATTAATAGAAATCCATGCCTAATAAAAGTCTATCTACGAGCATTCACGAACCATAACTCCTCATGTGATCACTTCTCACGAAACCAGCAGGGCAGCCCATGTGGAGAAAAAAATGAGGTAGGCAAGAAAAAGAACAACCAGTAGCACTTAAAGTAGGAAAAATGGAAAAAAGTTAATTTAGAAAAAGAAAAGGTGAATCGACGAGGAGAAGCACTCCCATTTTTTTATATTAATTTGTTATGTTCATGTACTAAATTTGTTTATTCTTTTATTTATTTATTTATTTTGATGCAGTCAATCGAGTTCGTCGTAACGGGATATGCCGCTGTTAGGAGTTTGGTACATCAACTTTCAATCTGATGATGCTCAATATTGGCGGTCTCTAAGGTCTGGACACGTGGCAGATGACGTGTCCCAAAACTCAGAAGGAAGGGCCACAGGGGCCGACCAGGCAATCCTTATACCCGGCCCACAAGCACAAGCCGGCCCTTCTCGGGGCCCTCTTGCTCATCTCCGAGCTCCCTAGCCGAGACCGTCTTCCTTGGTCCCTCCGACCAGCTCCACCGCTCACAGGCGTAACCGCCGCTCCGCGAATCTTGCTGTCACGTTCCGCTTCCCAAAATACGGAAAACGAGAGATGACTAGGCCAGCCATGCTCCTACGGTCAAGGAATAATCCCGCCGTAGTCACACTTCGGTTTCTAGCATTACATGGTAATCAGTAAACAAAGCACAGCAGTAAAGGAATTACATCACTAAATTATTACATTAAAATCCACTGTTCACAAATTACAAATAAACTAGAAGAGTTACTAACCAAATCCAATTACACGATCTCTTTTATGGAAAGCAGAAAAGAAAGAAAAGCACTCCAGACTAGATCTCCGTCAGCTCGAAAGGTAAATCCGTCTCCTGCGCTGGTTCTTCCACGGGATCTGAGCATGCATACTCAGGTCGTCAGAGCGACGTAATAGCAATTTATATAATAATGATATGAAACAGGTAATTACGGTGATAACAGTGAAAGTACAATGCGTGTAATCACTATGTCACTGTATGATGCAAAGTATGATCTGTGTCCCTATCAGTCTCTAGGTCATGTTTGAAATCGTATAGTGGAAAGGAGGATCATGTTTAACAGGAGTCTCGTACATACCCGAGACAACGGCCCACATGCCCGGGACATAACCCTGTCAGCCGGATCGCTAGATCCTACCTAATATATATATCACTGCTCGAATGATCATCCTCTAAAATACGGTCCCGCTAAATACGATACTCTTTCCATTTCGATTTCTCCTTTTCCCCCAGGTTTACACTATTTATGATTATGATTTAGTCGTGTACAAGTATACCAATTGCACGGTTTTATCACTGTTCACTGTATTAATCACTGTCACGAATCATTCACTTTCCATTGGTGTACTTGACACTCCTAAACCCATATCATTCACGCACGATAATGCAATGTCCACTGAACACTAACACGCACTAACACTATGTATATGGCAAATGGGGTAAGATATGTGTATGTATGCCATTAACAAGCCATGTATGTTATGAACCAATATGCGCGGCATCAACTTACAAAAATTGCCTAAATTCTTATGTTCGGAAATCAACGAAATGATGCAAATAAGATAATAAGCACACTCTGTCAGCAGTTCATCAAAATTAGTTTCAGTTCGATTGGGTTTCCGGTATTCAAGTTACAGCCGTTTCATTTTAAGTGCTCGCTGCAGGAAATTCAGTTTCTGAACTGAACATCTGTTTCGCGACACGAATTTCACCCAGTTGAGTTCAGAATTTAGCGACGCTACAGTTGAATAAAACCTAGGGTTTTCAATAGGGTGTTCAACACAATAGACAGATTCTCAATCGCGTCTGTACATCAGAAGTTATACACTGTTTAACACTAGTTTGTCACTTCTGAATCTGTTTTGGACTGTTATACATCCTGCCCTTTTAATTTACAAATTAAATAGCAAAAGACGATGAAACAGAATGAAACCACTTGTGTTATTTAGCTAACAGATTCACCTTTAATACAATGCAGAGTTCCGCAACATACGAGTTCTGGAAACAAGGTGGCACGCATTACGGGACAGTAAACAGTAACCAGAGTCGCTCTGGACTGCAGTCCAGAGCCGCACTCCGATCCAAATATCGTCACAATTTCAGTACAGAAACCATTAGAAACTTGCATAGGGTTATAGTTCGTCGAGTCGTCTTCTATTTAAGCCCTCGAACGCATCATTTCAGTATGTACATAATTTATGGTGATTTTAACAATTTTCAGATACGGGAAATTTCCAGTTTTACGGGTATATTTGGGGGTATTCGTTTTAGTCATTAACAGTCGTATTTTCCAGTGAAATTTATACAAGATATTCATTATCATACGGGCCAGCATAGAAAATCCAATTCCGTCAAATTAGATGAATATTTTCATTGGGATCATGCATCGAACAGGTATGTCATATAATTTATCTGAAATTGTAAATTTGTAATTTATACGATTTGAGTTTGTAACACGAATAGATTAGCGTGTAGCAAGTAAAATACTTGCCTGGAAACGTTTCGGGGATGCACGGCGGCGGCAACGTCACGAACGGCGTGAATTGGTTTGCACGACCTCGGCTCGCGATACGGGTGCGACGTCGGAGTTGCCCGGAAGCGTTTCGCGGTCACTCGAAGCGGAGGGGGTGCTCTGTGGTTCGCCTAGAAAATGCTGGGGTCGACGACGGTCGGCGGCGTCGCTCCGGCGATAGGCAACAGTGGAGCTCGAGGCTAGGGTTTTTGGGTTATGGTATTTTTGAAGAGAGAGAGAGAGAGAGCTCGGAGGTGGTGATGATGAAGTTGATGTTGAGGATGAAGGGGGTGTCGACTGAGGCGGTTCAGGCTCGCCGGCGTCGAGTGGAAGGGGTGGTCGAGTGGGCGCAGGTGAGCTCGGGTGTACAGGGGTTGGGTGTGTAGGGGTTCTCGGTTGGTGGAGAGGGCGTAGTGAAGGGTTCTGATGGTGGAGGAGAAACGAGGTAGTCGACGAATGAGTGGTTGCAGTCGTCGTCGTCGACGGCGACGGCGAGGGTTCGACAGTGGGTTTTGGGAGTCTTCGAGAGAGAGAGAAGTGGGTTCTGGAGAGTGAGGGTAGGAGTTGGAGATGCGAGGGTTTGAGGTAGATGGGATCGCGAGGGGGTGCGCGTCGTAGGGTAACGGCGCACGACGTGGTCATGAGCGCCGGCGCGAGAAGCGGATCGAGAGAAAGAAGTGAGCGGGAAAAGAGAGAGAGACGTTGGGGAAGAGAAAGGAGATTAGGAGGCGGGTCGGGTTTGTGAAGGAGCTGCGGGCGTGGGCTTGGAAGAGACGGGCTGGGCCGGGGGTTTAATAAATCCCAATTTTAATTCCTCGTGGGCTGACGAGGGGAGTGGGCCGGGGATTATTTGTTTATTTTCTTTGGTTTATTATTAATTGTTTGGGCTGGGTTTAGGTTGCTGGGCTTGAGGTTTTTAGTTTAATTAGGGATTTTTTTTTGTTGGGCTGGAGGGAAAAGCTTGTTTAAATAAATTTTCTTTTTGGGCTTGATTAATTTAAGTTTGGGCTGAGTGTTTAAAAAAATATTTTGATTTTAGTTTTGGCTTTGATCTTAAAGGTTTGGAAAAATTTAAATACTACTCTTAGGCAACCAATTCCCTACAAAAGTACGAGGGAAAAGGAAAAGAAAAACTCGGGGAACTACAAGAAATAGGAAACTTTTATTGAGGTGGGAACGGGGATTTACATCATACCCCCCTTACAAAAATTTCGTCCTCGAAATTTAACAAGGATACAAAGAAACAAAAGTACTAAACAAAGAGGTGTGGAAAACGAGCACGGATATCTTCCTCCCGCTCCCACGTGGATTCTCCTGGGGAACGACCGCCCCAAGGCACTCGGACTAACGGAATGACCTTGTTCTTCAGCACCTTCTCTCTACGGTCGAGGATGGTAGTGGGCTGCTCCTCGTATGATAGATCGGTACCCAAAACTAGCTCCGAATAGTCCAGGATGTGGCTCTCATCCCGAACATAACGCCGCAACCGTGACACGTGGAAGGTATTGTGCACACCAGCTAGCGATGGAGGCAAGGCAAGTCGGTAGGCCACCTCTCCTACTCGCTTTAGCACCTCAAAAGGTCCGATGAAACGGGGACTGAGCTTTCCCGACCTCCGAACCTGATAACTCCACGGGTAGGGGAAATCTTCAAGAACACGTGATCTCCGACTTCGAATTCTAGTGACCTCCTGCTGGTATCTGCCCAACTCTTCTGTCGATCCTGAGCCGTCTTAATACGCAGCCTGATCATTTGGACCTTGTCGACTGTCTGAACAATGAGCTCGGGACCTAATAATCTTCGCTCTCCCACATCATCCCAACATACTGGGGATCGACACTTCCGTCCATAAAGCGCTTCGAAAGGAGCCATCTGAATGCTAGCATGGTAGCTGTTGTTATAGGAAAACTCGACTAGATGCAGGTGGTCCTCCCAGGAACCCTGAAAGTCCAACATACAAGCTCTCAACATATCCTCGGGCGTCTGAATCGTACGCTCGGATTGTCCATCCGTCTGCGGGTGACAAGCTGTGCTGAATTTGAGGCGGGTACCCAAGCTCTCCTGTAAGCTCCTCCAGAAGTGCGACATGAATCTGGTGTCCCGATCTGACACAATGCTGACTGGAACACCGTGAAGTTGCACTATCTCCTGCATATATCTCTCTGCCAGTGACTCTGTCGACTGTCCCACTCGGAAAGGTATGAAGTGTGCAGCTTTCGTGAGGCGATCGACGATAACCCAAATGGCGTTATTGCCCCTAGGGCTCCGTGGTAAGGCCGTCACGAAATCCATGGTAATGTGCTCCCACTTCCATTCTGGTATCGGTAGTGGTTGTAACAATCCCGCTGTCCTCTGATGCTCCGCCTTCACCTGTTGGCATACCATGCACCTGGATACGAACCTCGCAATTTCCCGCTTCATTCCGTTCCACCAAAAGTGCTGCTTTAGGTCTCGATACATCTTTGTACCTCCCGGATGAACAGAATAAGCTGAACTATGCGCTTCAGCCAGTACTTCTTCTCGGACCTCTCCCTTGGGTACGCAGAGTCTGCTACCGAATCTCAGAGAACCATCTTCATGTATGATCAAGTCCGTTCTCAGCCCGGCTTCTACTTGCGCTCTGAACTTTTGCAATCGGAGATCATCCGCTTGTGCAGCCTTGATGCGATCCACCAGGGAAGACTGCACCTGTAGTTGCCAAAGTTGACTGAGTGCGCCCGGTGTAACGACTTCAAGCTCGAGTCTCTGAAAGTCCTCAATAATGCTCCTCTGACCGGTCAACATCATGACCGCTGGCTTGCGACTGAGCGCATCTGGTACAACATTCACTTTCCCCGGGTGATACTGAAGGTCCAAGTCATAATCTGCTATTAGCTCTAGCCATCGGCGCTGCCTCATGTTTAGTTCCTTCTGAGTGAAGACGTACTTCAGACTTTTATGATCCGTGTACACCTCCACTTTCTCGCCCAATAAATAGTGTCTCCAGATCTTCAACGCAAAGACTACAGCAGCTAACTCCAAGTCATGCGTAGGATAGTTCTTCTCGTAATTTCTCAGCTGTCGAGAGGCATAAGCCACCACTCAGCCGTGCTGCATCAGAACACAGCCTAAATCCTTCCCTGAGGCATCACTGTGTATCACCAAACAACCAGAATCATTTGGTACTGTAAGAATAGGCGCCGTGGTTAACTTCTGGTTCAGCGTGTCAAATGCCTGAGTGCACTCCTCTGTCCACGCAAACGGTACATCCTTCCGTGTCAGTCTCGTCAATGGTTCAGCGATTCTTGAGAAGTCTTGGACGAATCTCCGATAATAACCTGCCAATCCCAGAAAACTCTTGATCTCGGCCACTGACTTCGGCGTTGGCCAATCTCTACATCTCTACAGATTCTATCTTTGCCGGGTCCACTGAGATGCCTTCGCCCGAAACAATGTGTCCCAAGAACTTAACCTTGTCGAGCCAAAATTCATACTTGCTTAGTTACGCATACAGCTTCTCTTCCCCAAGAATTTGTAGAACCGTGCGCAAATGATCAACATGCTCCTCCCGGGTCTTCGAGTAGACAAGTATGTCGTCGATAAACACAATGACGAACGTGTCCAAGTACTTTGCAAACACCCTGTTCATCAAGTCCATGAATATCACTGGGGCATTGGTAACACCGAACGGCATCACAAGGAACTCGTAATGTCCGTATCGGGTCCTGAAAGCCGTCTTGCATACATCCTCGCCTGCTACTCTGATTTGGTGATATCCAGAATGGAGATCCAACTTCGAGAATAGCTTGGCCCCACTTAGCTGATCGAATAAGTCGTCGATGCGCGGGATTGGGTACTTGTTCTTTATTGTGACCTTGTTCAGCTCCAGATAATCTATACACATTCGCAGCGATCCATCCTTCTTCTTTACTAACAGAACTGGTGCACCCTACGGTGAAGCGCTCGGCCGAATAAATCCCTTCTCCAATAGCTCTTCAATTTGCTCCTTCAACTCCGCCAACTCAACTGGTGCCATTCTGTATGGGGCCTTGGATACTGGGGCCGTACCTGGAGTCAAATCGATCGAGAACTCCAAGATGCGCGAAGGTGGTAGACCTGGTAGATCTTTAGGAAATTGTAAATCCCTGTTTTCTACAATAAAGTTTTCCCTATTTTCCCAAGTTCCCGAATATCATTTCTTTTTTCCGTATCATTATTTTTGTGTGAGGATTAGTGCGTAAGTTGTAGTATTTATTTTCTAAAACCAATTGGAAAACCAAAACCCAAACCAAATAAATCATTTCCCTTTTATAAAACTCTCAGCCCAAAGAATTTTCCCCATTAAAACAATTTCCCCCGGCCTTCCCCATCAACCCAGCCCGATAGAAGAAAAAAAAATAGAAAAGGAAATTAAAACCCAACCCTGAGCCGGCCCGTCCCCTCCTCAGCCCACGAGAAAATTTAAAAGGAATTTAATTAATTATACCCAGGCCCAGCCCGTCTCCTCCTAAATCCATGCCCGCTTTAACCAACCCGACCCGCCTTCTTCCCTCTTCTTCCCCAACGGCTCTTTCTTCTCTCGATCCACTTTTCGCGCCCATCCTCGCGGCCACGTCGCAAGCCATTGCCCATGACTCGCGCACCCCACGACTCGCGATCCACTCAACATCCTCCCCTCGTCTCCCCTTACTCCTCACCCCATCGTCACTCTCACTCTCAAACCTCCTCTTCTCCCCTTGCGAGAACTTCAACAACCCACTGCAACTCCCTCACCCGTTTCCTCCTCCGACGACGATGAACCACCTATTCCTCCTCCCTCGTTTCCCCTCCACCAGCAGAACCCTTCACAACTCTTCCTCCACCAACCGAGAACCCCTGCACACCCAACCTCCTGTACACCCGAGCTCCCCTGCATGCACTCGACCACCCCTCCCACTCGACGCCAGTGAGCCCCCAACTGACCAGAAACACCTCATCGACCTTCTCCATCCTCAGCATCGTCATCATCACTCCAAATCCACACCCGAGCCCTCTCTCTCTCTCTCTCTCTCTCTCTCTCTCTCTCTCTTCCTCTTCAAACCCACAATACCCATCCAAGCACACCACTGTTGTCCATCGCCGGAGCGCCGCCGTCGACCGTCGTCGATCCCAGAACACCCCGGGAGGTCCACAGAGCACCTCTCCGCTTCCGCGACCACGAGTCGTTCCCCGGACAAATCCGACGACGAAACAGAAACGCGAGCCAAAGTCGTGCAAACCAATTCACGCCGTTCGTCGCGCGATCGTGACGCGGCTGCTGTCGTGCATCACCCTAGACGTTTCCAGGCAAGTATTTTACTTGCTACATACTAATCTATTCGTGTTACAAACTCAAATCGTATAAATTACAAATTTACCATTTCCGATAAATTATATGACATACCTGTTCGATGCATGATCCCAATGAAAATATTCATCTAATTTGACGGAATTGGATTGTCTATGCTGGCCCATGTAGTGATGAATACTATGTACAAATTTCACTGGAAAATACGACTGTTAATGGCTAAAACGAATACCCCCAAATATACCCGTAAAACTGGAGATTTCCCGTATCTGAAAATTGTTAAAATCACCATAAATTATGTACATACTGAAATGATGCGTTCGAGGGATTAAATCGAAGAAGACTCGACGAACTATAACCCTATGCAAGTTTCTAATGGTTTCTGTACATAAATTGTGACGATATTTGGATCGGAGTGCGGCTCTGGACTGCAGTCCAGAGCGACTCTGGTTACTCTTTACTGTTCCATAATGTGTGCCACCTCATTTCCTGAACTCGTATGTTGCGGAACTCTACAGTTTATTAAAGGTGAATCTGTTAGCTAAATAACACAAGTGGCCTCATTCCGTTTCATCCTCGTCTTCTATTTAATTTGTAAATTGAAAGAACAGGACGTGTAACAGTCCAAAACAGAATCAGAACTGACATACTAATATTGAACAGTGTATAACTTTTGACGTACAGACGCGATTGAGAATCCGTCTTTTGCGTTGAATACCCTATTGAAAACCCTAGGTTTTATTCAGACTTAGCGTCGCTAAATTCTGAACCCAACTGGGTGAAATTCATGTCGCGAAACGGACGTTCAGTTCAGAAACTGAATTTCCTGTCGTGAGCACTTAAAATGAAACGGCTGTAACTTGAATACCGGAAACCCAATCAAATTGAAACTAATTTTTATGAACTACTGACAGAGTGTGCTTATTATCGTATTTGTATCATTTCGTTGAATTCCGAACATATGAATTTATGAAATTTTTGTAAGTTGATGACGCGAATATTGGTTCATAACATACATGGCTTGTTAATGACATACATACACATATTTTACCCCATTTGCCATATACATAGTGTTAGTGCGTGTTAGTGTTCAGTGGACATTGCATTATCGTGCGTGAATGATATTGGTTTAGGAGTGTCGAGTACACCAATGGAAAGTGAATGATTCGTGACAGTGATGGATACAGTGAACAGTGATAAAACCGTGCCATTGGTATACTTGTACCCAACTAAATCAAAATCATAAATAGTGTAAACCTGGGAAAAAATGGGAAATCGAAGTGGAAAGAGAATCGTATTTAGCGGGACCGTGTTTTAGAGGATGATCATTCGAGCAGTGATATATATATATTAGGTGGGATCTAGCGATCCGGCTGACAGGGTTATGTCTCGGGCATGTGGGCCGTTGTCTTGGGTATGTACGAGACTCCTGTTAAACATGATCCTCCTTTCCACTATATGATTTCAAACATGACCTAGAGACTGATAGGGATACAGATCATACTTTGCATCATGTAGTGACATAGTGATTACACGCATTGTACTTTCACTGTTATCACCGTAATTACCTGTTTCATATCATTATTGTATAAATTGCTATTGTGTCGCTCTGACGACCTAAGTATGCATGCTCAAATCCCGTGAAAGAACCAGCGCAGGAGACGGATTTACCTTTTGAGCTGACGGAGATCTAGTCTGGAGTACTTTTCTTTCTTTTCTGCTTTCCATAAAGAGATCGTGTAATTGAACTTGGTTAGTAACTCTTCTTTTTTATTTGTAATTTATGAACAATGGATTTTAATATAATAATTTAGTGATGTGATTCCTTTACTGCTGTGCTTTGTTTACTGATTACCATGTAATGCTAGAAGCCGAAGTGTGACTACGGCGGAATTATTCCTTGACCGTAGGAGCATGGCTGACCTACTCATACTTCGTTTTCCGTATTTTGGGAAGCGGGGCGTGACATGGTTTTGTTGGTATCAGAGCAGGTTTGGTAACAGGGGCGTGACATTAACTATACAGTATTACATTATTTTCGTTTCACTATTCCTGATTTTCATCCTTGAATCTGATCTTATCCTTTTGAATCTTCCAGCGATATGACGTCCCCGAACGACCCCTCCTCGGACTCCAATAGTCAGGACCGCACGGAAAGAATACTTAATGCACTGACCTCTCTCGCGGAAGCTCAGGAGAGGAAGACAGACTTACTCGCCGAGGGACTCAGGGCGATTACCGCTGCAGGAGGACCCTCCACACTCATTACCGCCCCCGAGGGCGCTACCCCACCAGCCTATCATGCTAGGGCTGGTACCGTATCAGACTTCCGACGGTTGCATCCAGCTGCATTCATAGGGCTAGCTGAACCCCTCGAGGCCGAGCAATGGTTAGTGAACATGGAGAACTTACTGACAGCCGCCAGGGTCCCAGATGAAGATAGGGTGGACGTGATAAAGATCCAATTGGAAGATGAAGCCCTACATGGTGGTCTGTTCCCCTCCGAACGGCGGCCTGGACGTTAGGGCGTCCGTGCCTCAGGTTCGGGGCAGATGCTATTTGGTTTTATCCGTTTATCTCTCCGAAGATGCCAAGTTGATTTATGGCACCGTGTATCGAAGGTTTAGACGGATGCGGCCGATGTAGCAGACTTCGTCAGATTCCCCCTCAGGGTGAGGGGTTTTTGATTGTGGGGACGCTCTTCCCTGCAGGCGCAAGCCCCTGCAGTTAATTACGCTACCGCATCGCGGTAACAACTTTCTCCTTCTCCAGAATTTCACTTCGTGTCGTGTGTGTTTGTTTTGTTTGTGGTTGCCCGTGGATTGTATACGGAGACTGAGTAATGCCGTCGCCCGTAGGACGTGGATTAGTCCAAATCCGTATTTACTTAGATTTGGGTTTGGTGTTTTTAGTTTAAGGATGCATTAGTCGCGTTGCGGCTAAGATCAACCTAAACGTTTGTCAAGGATACGTTAGTCATGTTTTAGACTAAGATCAACTCAACGTAGTGATTAATTTAATGTAAGGCCATCGGGACTCGTCACCTCTTTGACGTCGTTGAAGGATTACAACGACATGTATCAAAGGAGCTCGGAGATGTACCCTCGAACCAGAGTTAATTAGGAGTTTTATAATCCATGTGAATATTTAAGGATACGTTAGCCGTGTTTGGGGCTAAGATCAACTTAAACGTTTGTTAAGGATACGTTAGTCCAGTTTGAGACTAAGATCAACTTAACGGGACCGTTTAGATCCGACAAAAGAGCATTTGGGCTCTATTGTGCCAGTTTAGGGACGCGGTGGTCCGATGTTAGTTTAGGGACGTTTCGGTCCGATATTAGTATAGGGACGTTTCGGTCCGATATTAGTTTATGGACGTTTGGGTCCATTATTAGTTTAGGGACGTTTCGGTCCAATGTTAGTTTAGGGACGTTTCGGTCCAATATTAGTTTAGGGACGTTTCGGTCCATTATTAGGTGTGTGGCCGTTGGGACCCGTCACCTCTTTGACGTCGTTGAGGAATTACAACGATGAATGTCAAAGGAGTTCGGAGATGTACCCTCGAACCGGTTGTGAATTGATTCAGGAGAACCATTTTGCTCAATCAATTTGATTTAAGGACTTATGGCCACGATTGGGTTAAGTCCAATTTTTATTTATTTTGGGCTTTGCTCAAATAGAATATTAATTCAAATAGGGCTCTGCCCTTTTATTGCTTTGCAATTTGATTTGGGCCAGGCCCTTTAAATAATGCATTGCATTTGTGCAGAGCATCAAGAATCTTTTAGATTCAAGAACAAAAGTGCAGAGCACTTTTGATCTAAATTTAGATCATAGAAAAACAAGTTTCTCTCTTGTTTTTCCTTTTCTCAGAGAACCAAGGGTTCATAACAAGTGCAAGGCACTATTTTTATTTATTTATTTTTATTTTATTTATTTGTTCATTGAAGATTAATGATTTTAGATCAATGATCTGTACTTCAGAGATTTTTCTCTTTTAAAAGGTTTTACCTTTTTTTTTTGTTCTTCCAAAGTTCTTCAAGTATTCTCTCTGTTTTCTTTCTGATGTTCCTTCTGATCAAATGAGGTCTGGGGTCCTTTTTATAGTACTCATAGATTAGTTGAATTTGTTAAACAGATCTTTTTCTGAGTGATTTGGGGAATTTTCCCCACCGTTGGATCTTTGATCCAAAGGCCCCTGTCTTATACAAGAAAATCTTCTTGTTTTAAACAAGAACAAAAAAAATATCCTTAAATCTTAATTCTGCTGTTGCGCAACTCACCAGCGTGTGACACGTGTCGCGCAGTGAAGCGTTTGCGCAACAGCGCTTGCGCAACTGCGCAGACACGTGTCGCGCAGTGAAGCGTTTGCGCAACTGCGCTTGCGCAACTGCGCAGACACGTGTCGCGCAGCGGTGCACTTGCGCGCAGTTGTGCTTGCGCAACTGCGCAGACACGTGTCGCGCAGCCGTGCGCTTGCGCAGTTGTGCTTGCGCAACTGCGCAGACACGCGTCGCGCAGCCGTGCGCTTGCGCAGTTGTGCTTGCGCAACTGCGCAGATACGGGTCGCGCTGTCGTGCGCTTGCGCAGTTGAACGCTGCTTATGTTTTTTAAAGAGCCTTGCTCTGATTGGACGTACTGTCTTGGGCGTTGTGCTGCCGTGTCAACTTCTGACACGTGGCGCGTTGCGCGCAGCGCACGGGAACTGAAGCGTTGCTTCAAAATTTGAATTTTCAAGATTTAAGCAGAGCCTTGCTCTGATTGGGGGAACAAATGCCCCCCCACCGTTGCGCTCACGTGGCGCGCACGTGAGTGCAGCGGTGGCAAGACCCCAATCGCTGGATCATGGGGGTCATTTGAAGAGACGCAGGCGTCTATAAATAGGACCCTTGGTCCTTGGTAATTCTTTACCAATTTCAAGAATTTGAATTTCAGAGCCTTGCTCTTGCTTAAAAACTCTTAGAGCCTTGCTCTTGCTTCTTCCCAAGAACTTTGAAGTTCAGAACTTAGAATCACTCTTAGGTAAAAATTTAAATTAATTTAAATTAATTTTAATTAACAGAGCCTTGCTCTTGTAGATCTTTGATCTAAAGAAAACCCCTTTGGGCTTTCTTCAACAGAGCCTTGCTCTCATAGATCTTTGATCTAAAGAAAACCCCTTTGGGGTTTCATCCACAGAGCCTTGCTCTCAAAAATTTACAGAGATCTGGTTCCTGGGTTTTAACCCATGAACAGAGCCATGCTCATAGATCAAATAGAGAACTCCTAAAAGTTTTCATGGATCTTTAAGATCCCAAAAATTTTAATTCCTAGGAGTTATAATTTTTCATTACTACTACAGAGCTAGGCTCTTTTTAAGAAGTTTTATTCCTTTGAGACCAGGGTTTGACAAATGTCACTCTGTGATAGAGCTTTGCTCTAAAAAGAGGAGATTTTCTCCTTGTCTCTAGGGATCCCCTCCCAATAAGGATATTCTTTTTTGGGGGTCTTTTTCATTGACTGACAGTCTCATCCAATGATGGGACTGTCTTATCAAATGATGCGCCGTCATCTAGATTTTGTGGGTCCCCCTTTGGTCCCCTACTCACTGCACTGTAGTGTGATGCAGGACTTTGACATGTGAAGCATTGGAACGCTAACGGTTATATTTTATTATTATTATTATTTATTTTATTTTTTTTTTTTTTTTTACAGGGAACATGTCTGAAGATTTGTCTTTCCCTTTTGTTCGCTCAGAAGGAGGGTTCCCACACGCACCAGTGGACCGGGTGGCGTTCGCCTTGATTAAAGATCATGATCCAGAGTACAAGAGACTCCATTTGTGGGGAAGGTGGTACAGCCAAATCATCCAAGGCCGTCGCAGCTTCAGCTCCGCTTCGCCTTCTGAGCCCATAGTTACGATCCCTTATGCGGACAAGCCCCCGGTGGAGTATGCCGTGGAGGTTAAAAATTGGAATGCCGACGACCTCCTTCAGCCTGCAATCGGTGCCATTCCGGTGCAGCCGCCGCCGGCTATAGATATCTTGGGGAGGCGAATCTGTCAGGGTGAAGCACGCCCTTGGGGACAGGCTTATAACATTGGATTGATCCCGCGGCCGCTTGCCAGATATTTGCAATGGGCCCGTTACATTTTGGCGACGAAGAGGGCTCTCCTGACGACGATTGGTTTATACTCAGCTATTTACGTCTCGCTCTTCGAGTATCCCTCTCCTCCGACGTGGTGGATAAAGGCCTTCATCGAACAATGGAATATCCCCACCCATACCTTCCTGACAGCAGATAGGGAAGTCTCCATCTCTCTGGAGGAGTTTGCTGAGATTTCAGGTTTGCCAATGAGGGGAGAACACTACGAGGAGCTGCTTCCTCCTGACGAGTATGTCTTCGCCACCAAGCAGCTTGTATTTGACTTGACTCCGGAAAATGCCATTCAGCATCAGCACCCGGGCTTGGTGAAGGTGTTGGAGATTTATGAGGAACTCCATTTGGAATCGGGCGACCGGGGCGTCAGTTTCACGGATTTCATTGCTCGTTTTATCCGCCCGGAGTTCCTATCAGAGCAGGGCGAGAAGTTCGCTCAGCTTGCTGACCCCTTTGGTTTCGGCTTGGACCGCCGACCTTCATCGGAAAATGACCAGCGGGATTTTTATTTCCCCGGCACTGCCAGCGTCCCTTTCTCAGAGATCGCCGTTCCTGGCATGGACGAGGAGACTTTTTTCATAGGGTTCTTAGGTCTATGGCTATGCAGCTTCGCGCTCCCCATGCACCCATGCCTCATGCGGTCCTCTGTCTTTTACCCGGCGCATCGAATGGCGGCTGGTTTGCAGCTATCGGTAGGGATTGCCGAGCTGGCTTACCTTTATAATGGACTTAGCGTAGCGGCGGACGCTAATGAGCCTGGGGTACAGCCTGCTAACTTTCCGATGCACTACTTCACTTCTTGGATGGAGCTGCATGTGCGAGGGGTGTTTGGTGCTCATAAGACTCCTCCATTCTTTGATAAATTCAAACTCCCAAGAATTATGCGGTTGGTCGGGGCTTCAATTGTGGTTGCACCTCCGCGGGAGTCTAGGGGACTGCTCTTGCGTTCACATCTAGTCGGATCGAAGACCTCTTTTGTGGATAAGGTCATCACCATAGGCTCCGAGACCGCTAAGTCAGTGGTGTCGCTGCGTGACGACTTTAAGGGCGGGGTTTCTGTACTGAAGGCTCGGGAAATCCTTCACCTTTACTCCATTCGGCCGGGCTACCTAGTATTTAGGCAGAATAAGACGGCTCTCTTTATGAGGTATAACCCACATCGATTTGCCCGACAATCGAGTTACAATCAAGGGATCCCGATGGAGGCCTTTCTGGAAACACCCGCGGTCGGCCCAGAGGGGATAAGGAATGCGATGCATCATTTCGTCCGGCTCAATACAGGCTCTTATTTTTCATCAGTGAGCCTAGCTGTGCCCCTAAAATAATCCATCCGTATGTAGCCTGGTATGCGCATGCTATGGGCCCAATCATTTTAATGGAGAAACGCTTGCTGGTTGACCGTAGGGGTGCGCCTCCTGGTGGTGATCGCAAGGCTCCCTTGCAGCCAAGGCGCCCGGTCGTCCCTCCGCTAAAAGAGGCCGGAGCTGACCGACCACGCGTGTTGGCCCCCCCGTGTGGATTGCCATTGCCCGCTACGGTGGATGCACCGCCGGCGCCCCGTGCTCCCATGAAGACGGTTAATGTAGTATCGCCAGAGTCTGGCGCAGGAGCGGATATCGGGACTCGCCGCCCTAAAGTGACTGCCAAGCGCAAAGCTGCTCCGGGTGGATCTAAAGCTGGCGGGCAGAAGAAGAAGAAGTCCACCCTATCCCTCGACGCGATCCTCAGCTTAAATCCTGCGGCTCCTCCCGCCGAGGCCATATGTGAATACGGCAGCAATGAGGGTTTCGTGGTAGATCCTGCGGACACCAATCTGGCTGCCGCCATTGCAGCTTCGGAGTGATCGGCTAGGCTCGAAGCGATGCTAAGCAAACTTGCTGAGTCCGGTAATCATCAGACGCTTCATTTGTCATTTTATTGCACCTTGTATTATTATCTTAAACTAACATTTGCTCCATTTTCAACAGGTGTCTCTACTGAAGAGGCTATTGCTGCCTCCCTGAAAACCTTCCAGGAGGAGGAGGAGAAGCGTGCCTTAGCAGGCGCTGGTATGTTTCACTCCTTTCTCTTTTATAAGGAAAGTTTGTTGTCTTTTTATGATGGTCAACCTAACCTTCTTTCGTTTCTTAGCAGGGGTTATATCAGTTGATGTGGGGATCCTTCCCGAGCCTGTTACTGAAGTCCCGGCCTCGTCAAAGTTGCCGCAAGAGCCTCGGCTTGACAAAACGATGAGGGATGCCCTGAAAACCTTAGAGGCTTCCCTATTCACGGACGAGGACACCTCAATTAGGGAAGCTCTAGTGGCATCCGTCTCAACGGCTCGGGAGGAGCGGAAGCGGTTGAGACGCGAAGCAAGGGCGCGTAGAGCTGCTTTGGCCGCGGGAGCGGGTCCCAGTACCATTCCTCGCGCTGACACTCCTTCTGGAGAGGCCCCTGTCGCCCTGTCTACTGCTTATAGGCAAGTGGCGCGCGCGGCCCGAAGTGCAAACAATAAATTCCCTTCAGGTAGCATCTCTTTCAGAACCTTGTTGTAAGAATTATTATAAAGCCATTGGCTCATATGCATTCCATCTTGCAGGACCAAGTCCAACTGAGGGGGAGGCAGAGACCGTCGGACCCCAGGAAACGGCGGAAGTGGCGCCTGCCGAACCTGAACCGACGGTGGGCACCGTCGTCGGGGCCACGGTGCCTGAAACAGAAGTTGAAGGATCCGCCGCCGAGAAGGTCATTGATGCCGAACCTGAAGCGATGGCAGATGATATGATCATTATAACTGAGTCTAGGGTGGCGGCGGCTGAGGCGCTCGAGGTCGGCGGTCCCTTGGTGACGATAGACGATACAACCACAGCTACTGAACCTGAGAGGGTAGTGGGTGAGGTGGCCATGATTCCCGAGGACGAGCCAACCGCTCCCTCTCTGGAATCTGGCAATACTCCAATCATAGCCCTTCCCGTCTATGGCCCTCCGCTGTCCCCAGGTCTTGCTAGCATGACGACGGTCCCCATCGAGTCGGGTGACGAGGCCACGGGCGGTGGCCTCATGTCGGTAGGGGAGGGAGTCACCTCCGTTTCGGCCGGGAGCTCCTCAGGTAAACTCCAAGTGACTGCCTTTCTTAACTTTACAATCTTTTCTGACAAGTTCAGTTTTTCGTAATGCAGGTGCAGCTAGTGCTGATGCCCCACTGCTTGAAGGAGCGCCTTCAACGACAGCCTTGGCGGTGGTCACCTCTCAACCCTCTCTTACTCCTTCGAAGATGTTGGAAGGTATGGGTTTATAACTTATTAATCCTATCTTTCAGATATACAGTTTGTGTACTGAAGTCACACTGTTGTATCTTTCAGGGGTGCTTTTTGATCATCTCTATCAAGTGTTGCTCCCACACTTCTCTTTCCCATCTGAATTCGCCTCCCCGTCTGGTGGCGCTGGTGAGTACTGTTCCCGATTGGTAGCTTTGTCTTTTTAGCGGTAGAATTATTTCCAACTCTCTCTTGTTCTGACTGCAGCGTTGCAAATCGAAGGGGGAGCAGAAAGATCGGCTGCGCCACCAGCCCTTCCGGCCTTGCCACCTGTTTCCACCGGTATAATAAATTTCCTTTTTTGGTAACCCCTTCAACATTTTCTGCACCATCGTTTAACCATGTTTTGTTTTGCAGCTATTGTTCCGGCTCCGGTCCCCTTTGAGGCTCGCGTCCTTTCACCGGCAGGCCCTTTCTTGAGACGTCCATCTTCCAAGGGTGCTGCGATGAGTTTGGGCATGCTGAGCGGGTACATTGAAGAGCTCAATATGGACGCTCTCCCTTCTGCCGTAGATTTCGCTGTGGAGGTTAATCCAATGTTGGCGGCGCTCGTAAATTTTCATAATGAAGGCGTCGTCGGATCTTGGGTTAATCATTGCAGGGAGATCGAGGCCTGTCTATACCGGCTGGAGTCGACGCGCCCTTCTCCCAAAGTTTTAGCCCTGAGCACCCAACGCACAACTTGGCTCGAGCAAAGCACTTCGCACTCCCGCCACTTGGAGCAAGAAGCAGCTTTAAGACTAAGGGAATGCCAAAAGACCTCGAACGAAACGGCCCATCTGCGCGCCGAGGTTGAGGCAAATGCTGCCCAAGTGAAGACTATCTTTGAGGGTCTCTTGGAGCGCATCTCCTATGGGCTAAACTTGAAGCGGAAGCTTGACGTAGCTGAGCGCAATATCCCAAGTCGGGAAGCTGCCTATCAGGTCATCAGGGAGCAGCTTGCGTCGGTCTTACAGCAACGAGCCCAAGTGGAGGCAGAGCTGGCGATGGTAGCTGACCAAGAGAAGGCATGGAAGGACATATGCGAGCAATTGCTACACCTATGCAAGACGCTTCCTTCCTAATAATTCTCCTTGTATCATTTGTCTTTGTAAAGTATATGTATATATTTTTTATTCTTTAGCACAACGTATCCTGTACTCGATCAATATTTTTGAATAAAAGATGTACATTTTTGTAATGTCTTGTGTCATTTCTCTGTCTTTTCTTTTTTTTATTATCGGTATGCCACCTTAGTAACCATGATTGACGGATGATTAGGCCGAGTATCCCTGACCTTCTTAAGAAATAGCGATGGCTTAGGCCGCGGGTTCAGATCTGCTGCCTAAGACTTTTCAATTCTATGAGCCGTGAGGGTCTCATAGAGGCTTTTCTCCCTACGGATCGAGAGGATCTCATAGGTGGATTTTCTCCTTAGGAATCGTGAGGATTCCTAAGTGTGGTTTTCTCTTATAAGTCGTAAGGATCTTATAAGAGAATTTTCCCTCTTACGAATCGAGAGGATCCGTAAGTGGTTGTTTCCCTCCTCGTCGAAATTCGACTTTGGAGAGTGAGACCCGTGAATAGTATGCAAGAGACCAGTTTGGATTGACTTGCAGGGCCCCATTGCTCAAAAAGCAAGCTTTTCAATCCTTGCTGTCTGAGACTTTATTTTGCAGACCAAGGAGCAAGTTCAATTTGTTGAAGAAATCCCTTTTCTGAAAGATTTAGCAGGATTTCCCCCACCATCGGATCTTTGATCTAGGGGGGCTCCTGTTTTACAGAAGATAATAACCGAAAAGATTTCTTCAGAACCTTTTTGTTTAGCGTGAATGCTCCAGGAACCTTTTTGTTTAGCGTGAATGCTCCAGGATATGACGCGTGTCGCACAGCAGACAGTGCAGCGCAACTGCGCTAGCACATCTACGCCGACACGTGTCATGCAACGCACGACGCATACGCCGCTGAAGCGCTACTTCCCTTGGTTTTGCTTGAAACAGAGCTTTGCTTTGGCTGGGTGCGCTGCTTTGGGGTGCTGCGTTGATGCGTTTGCGCTGGACACGTGGCGTGTAGCGCGCAGCGCAACGCAACTGCGCTAGCGCTTCCGTGCTGAAGCGTCGCTTCTTCAAGACAGAGCTTTGCTCTAATCGGGGAAGGATGAAGCGTTGTTTCATCTCCTGTCTCGGAATTCGAACGGACATTCGCTCCAATTAGGGTAAACTGCCGTGACGACTCTTGGGAGTCGAAGAGGCACTTGAGGCCTATAAATAGGACCTTTGGTCCCCCTCCAGATACTTATCATCTTCCAGATTTCCATTTTTGAAGACTTCAGAGCTTTGTTCTTGCCTTTAAGAACTCCGGTGCCTTGTTCCTCTTTTTTTTTTAAAAGTTTTTTAGAAGAACTTCAGGTAAAATCGATTCTTAGATCAATCTTAAATAGTAGAGCTCTCGTCTAGTGGGTTTCATCTTTGAACACAGTTTTGCTCTCTAGGAATTTAGTCATCCATGTATATTATTGCTTTTCTGTTGTTGATCTTCCTGTAATATTTTCTCCAGGCATAATGGCGGCGGTGCATCTATACAGTCTTCACGAGTTCATTACCTACGATGATATCCGTGCTCAGGGTCGTCAACAAAACCAGGAGTTTACAGACGCCGAATGTGCAGAAGTTATAGGTCGTCTGAACGCAAGCGGTGGTTGGCTGTTGCCTCGGCGTTCGGCTCTTTTGAAAGTCGTGCTGGGAGCAATATGGAGGGCACTCCCGGGTCTTCACGAGGCCCTACCACTCAATGCGCTGGATGATGCCGAAGACAAGGTGCATTCAGTGCACCTGACCGGGCTGATCTCAAAAAAGCGACGGAACGATCTCGTTGACATCCTGCATCAAGTGTTTCAGCAGACGACGATCGTTGCTGCTTATCAAAGGCCGGAAGGGCTTGCCGATGATATCGACACTGAGGAACGCGAAAGACTGCGCAGAAGAACTCTAGATGGCCTTACTTTTGATTTCCTCAATCCGTGCCCCGGATCCGAGGTTATACCGTTGTAATAATTTGAACAATGTTTCCTATTCATTATTCTTATGCTTGTAAAAACTCTTAGCGGTATGAATGAAAACCCTCCCCTTTTCTATTTCAGCTTGTCTTATTTCTCGTCTTGAGTCTTCTGTCCATGCATAAATGAATGCGTCGCGCATACCAGATCAAATGTAGAACGGATATTCTTTCTGTCATCTTCTTTCTTTTAATGTCAGTAGGCTGTCTTAGTAATCATGGTTGATGGATGTCTAAAACGAGTATTCCGACTCCCTCAGGAAATAGTGATGGCTTAGGCCGCAGGTTCAGGTATACCGCCTAAGACTTTTCAATTCTATGAGCCGTGAGGGTCTCATAGAGACTTTTCTCCCTACGGATCGAGAGGATCTCATAGGTGGATTTTCTCCTTAGGAATCGTGAGGATTCCTAAGTGTGGTTTTCTCTTATAAGTCGTAAGGATCCTATAAGAGAATTTTTCCCTCTTACGAGTCGAGAGGATTCGTAAGCGGTTGTTTCCCTCCTCGTCGAAATTCGACTTCGGAGAGTGAGACCCGTGAATAGTATGCAAGAGACCATTTTGGATTGACTTGCAGGGCCCCATTGCTCAAGAAGCAAGTTTTTCAATCCTTGCTGTCTGAGACTTCTTCTTACAAATTAGGACGAATCGGGAATTTGCTCGCGGAGAGAGTGATGGCCCTGCGAGTTGACATGAGTTAGGAGGCTCTCATCACGGAGTGTTTGTATCCGTGAGTCGAGGAGTTTGCTAGGGATTATTTGTTTCCCGAGCACCAAGGATTATTTGTTTCCTTGGGGTTTGAAACGAGTCGAGGATTCCCACGGAGGCGCTGGTGGCTCTGCAGGTCGACGCGGATCAGGAGTCTCTCGTCAAGGAGTGTTTGTATCCGTGAGTCGAGGGATTTGCTAGGGATTATTTGTTTCCCGAGTGCCAAGGATTATTTGTTTCCTTGGGGTTTGAAACGAGTCGAGGATTCCCACGGAGGCGCTGGTGGCTCTGCAGGTCGACGCGGATCAGGAGGCTCTCGTCAAAGAGTGTTTGTATCCGTGAGTCGAGGGATTTGCTAGGGATTATTTGTTTCCCGAGCACCAAGGATTATTTGTTTCCTTGGGGTTTGAAACGAGTCGAGGATTCCCACGGAGGCGCTGGTGGCTCTGCAGGTCGACGCGGATCAGGAGTCTCTCGTCAAGGAGTGTTTTTATCCGTGAGTCGAGGGATTTGCTAGGGATTATTTGTTTCCCGAGCGCCAAGGATTATTTGTTTCCTTGGGGTTTGAAACGAGTCGAGGATTCCCACGGAGGCGCTAGTGGCACTGCAGGTCGACGCGGATCAGGAGGCTCTCGTCAAGGAGTGTTTGTATCCGTGAGTCGAGGGATTTTCTAGGGATTATTTGTTTCCCGAGCGCCAAGGATTATTTGTTTCCTTGGGGTTTGAAACGAGTCGAGGATTCCCACGGAGGCGCTGGTGGCTCTGCAGGTCGACACGGATCAGGAGTCTCTCGTCAAGGAGTGTTTGTATCCGTGAGTCGAGGGATTTGATGAAGATATTGATTTCTTCGGAGTTGGACTGAACTGTCAAGATTTGGCTTCGTCTTCTGGCGGAGCCTGTTGGGAAAGTATGGTTCCCTCTTTGTTTACGCCCTTGGATTGTATACAGGGGTCGATGTGATCTTAACTGTAGGGCCAAAGTTTTATCATCATCATTTTTTTTATTTTATTTCCGCGATGCTTTATCATTTCAGCTTTTATATCGCGAAGGTCGCGATTGCCCAATCATTTCGGCTATTTCTCGCGGTGCCCAATCATTTCGGCTATTTATTTCATTTTTTACTCGCTGCTTTTTATTGCGAGTCGCCCAATCATTTCGGCTATTTTACATGCATACATTTTACTTGCTGCTTTTTATTGCAAGTTGCCCTATCATTTCAGCTATTTCGTATGCATGAGCGGCCTACTGGCTTCCGCCGTAAACCTGAAATTGGACACCGATTTCGGCATCAGCATCGCTACAACTGGGATATTGCCAGGAGCGAATCATCATCTGCCTCTGTCGCTATCGAACGAAGGTGGCTTAGCGACCAGGGTTAGGGTCCTGTCGACTAAGGCTTTGACTTCATGAGCCGTAAGGGTCTCATAAAGGTATTTCTCCCTACAAGTCGTGAGGATCTTATAGGTGTATTTTCTCCCTAGGAATCGTGAGGGTTCCTAAGTGTTTCGTTCCTCTGTAAGTCGTAAGGATCCTACAAGAGGGTTTTCTCTTTGCAAATCGAGAGGATTTACAAGGGTTATGCGAACATATCCCCAGTCACGGATGGACCTTGGTTAGAGAAATGTTTATTCGCGCCCGTGGATTGTATACAAGGGTCAGTATTGAGCCACTTGTAGGGCAATATCGAAAATTGTGGGGATTGCTTAAGCACAGGTTTAGGTCTCTGTAGCTTAAGACTTTCAAATCCTATGAGCCGTGAGGGTCCCATAAGAGCGTTCTCCTTACGAGTCGTGAGGATCTCGCAAGTGTATTTTCTCCTTAGGAATCGTGGGGATTTCTAAGTGTGTTGCTCCTTTGTGAGTCGTAAGGATCTCATGCGGGTGGTTTCTCCTTATAAGGTCGAGAGGACCCTATAAGTGTCTTTTAACGAGGTTGCGCCCTTTCGGGTTTTCACAAACACTCGACGGTAGTCCTGCTGTTTTTACTCACGGAGCCCTTTCAGGTTTTCATCCGTGCCCTCTTTTGCTTATGGACATAGCGTTTTTTTTTTACCCTTTGTTATTGAGATCCTGACTTTGCAACTCCCCATATTAATAATAATTACGATATTTATAACAAGTATATATGGTTTTACCAAATCCCATTCCATATATCATATGGTGTTAGCAGCATACTCATTGGTAATACCTTGTATTGCTGAACCAAGCCACCAGAGTTCGAATCCCATACCCCACATACTTTTGTGTACTTGATTGTATCATGTTTGATAATACATGGAAATCTTTCTTCTTCTTTTTTTACGAGGTCGCGCCCTTTCGGTTTTTTCACGAACACTCGCCGGTAACCCTGCTGTTTTTACTCACGGAGCCCTTTCGGGTTTTCATCCGTGCCCCTTTTTGCTTATGGACATACCGTTTTTATTTTATTTTATTTTCATTTTTTTTTATCTCGTCAGCCTAAGGATGCTGCGGTAGTAGTTTAAAGACGTTTCGGTCTGCTATTAGTTTAAGGACATTTCGGTCCGCTGTTAGTTTAAGGACATTTCGGTCCGCTGTTAGTTTAAGGACATTTCGGTCCGGTATTGAGAAGTTGGATACTGCTTATAGAACTTGAGCTTAGGAAGATAGCGAGCGGACATAGTCGTCGTCATCTATTGTTGACCTAGGCTGTGGCTCATTAAGCGTAGTATTTCTTTAGGAAGCGACCGTTTATCGGCCTGAAAGGCCTTTCACCATGCATGTCCATAAGTAGATAGGCCCCACCCTGATAAACTTTATCTATGATGTACGGGCCTTCATAATTCGGCTCGAATTTTCCCCGCTTGGCGCGATTGGGGATCATAGGCCTTTTGACTACTAGCACGAGTTCGCCTTGGTGGAATGTCCTTGGTCGGGTCAATCTTTCGTATGAGCGCATCATCTTTGCTTTATAGGCCTCTAGATTTTGTTGCGCTATGAGCCGTGTTTCTTCAAGGGCGTCAAGCTCTTCAAGCCGAAGATGAGCATTTTCTTCGTCCGTCAGCTCGTAATGGACTGCCACTCGTAGAGAGGGTAACTCTACCTCGAGAGGGAGTACTGCTTTCGTACCGAACACCAACGCGTATGGCGTTGTGTTTGTGGCTGTCTTGAACGTAGTTCGATATGCCCAAAGAGCTTCTTGCAGTCTCTCATGCCAGTCTTTCTTATTTCGGGACACTGTTTTCTTTATAATTTTCGTCAAGGTCTTGTTGAAGGCCTCGGCGAGACCGTTAGCTCGTGGATTATAGACTGAGGAATATCTCCAGTCTATGTTATGTTGCTGTGCGAAGCGGCTGATTTTATGACTTCGGTAAGCTGGCCCGTTATCGGAGATGATCCGCCTCGGAGTTCCAAACCGATATATGACGTGCGTTTTGAAGAAATGGAGGATATTCTCCGCCTTCACTTCTCTCAATGGTACTGCTTCTGCCCACTTAGAGAAGTAGTCAGTCATTGCTAGGATGAAACGATGTCCTTTAGACGGTGCTGGCTCCATGGGGCCGACTATATCAGTCCCCCACATTTCGAATGGCCATCTAGCTATCGTTGGATGCAGCGGATTTGGGTGCTGGTGGATGAAGTCCCCATGAATCTGGCATGAATGACATTGCTTCGCATATTCGATGCAGTCTTGAATCATCTTGGACCAGTAATAGCCCATCCGCTTGATCTTCAACTTCATCTTTGGACCTGCTTGGTGAGAACCGCAGATTCCGTCATGAATTTCCTGAACGACTCTTTCCGATTCATTCGGTCCTAAGCATCTCAGCCACAGAGAATCGAATGACCTCTTGTAGAGAGTATCATTGACGAAGGCGAAGGACAGAGCTCGTTTTATGAGTTGATGTCTTGCGGACGCATCTTCGGGCATTTGGTGGGACTTGAAGTAGTCTATAAAGACTTCCCTCCAATCCTCAACTTTCTCATGTTCTTTTATTTGCAAGGTTGCTTGTTCAGTCACTCCCTTCTCTTCGGGTGATTCCGAAGGTATTTCTGCGGGGGCGAGCACCTGACGACTTTGTACCATGATTCTAACGTCATCGAGGTTCTCGTCAGCCATTTCTTTAGCGAGTTTGGCCAACGCGTCCGCTTTGCTGTTATCCGCGCGTGGTATGCTCTCCAAAGTATAGGAGGGAATTTGGGTTAGCAGTTGTTGCACCTTTTCACCGTATTTTACTAACTCCGGTTTGCATGTTTGGTAATCTCCGTTTACTTGACTAACGACTAGTTGCGAATCTCCGTATATGAGGAGGTTTTCAATTCCCATGTCAATGGCGATCTCGAGGCCTGCTATCAGAGCTTCGTATTCGGCTTCATTATTCGTTCTCGGCTCTGTTAAAGAGAAGGCGAAGCGCATTATCCCTCCTAGTGGAGTTATAAAGATGAGTCATACCCCCGATTTGGTCATAGGGGCACTTTGTTTGCGCTTCTTCACGGAAGATGCTCCGTCAAAATAAAGCTCCCATCGGGTATTATCACCATCGATCGCATCAAACGCATGTTCGTCTGGAAGATCGCAGTTTAAAGGAGAGTCGGCTGGTATCGGGTGCTCAGCAAGGAAGTCGGCGATGGCCTGGCCTTTTACTGCTTTGAGTGGTCGATATGCTATCGAGAACTCCATTAAGAGTAGGGCCCATTTAGCGAGTCGTCCTGTCAATATGGCCTTTGACATTAGATATTTGAGAGGGTCCACCTTTGAAATGAGATGGACTTCATGCGCTAATGCGTAATGTCTAAGCTTTGTTATTGCAAAGATCAACGCCAGGCAGTGTTTTTCAATGGGGGAGTAATTGCTTTCTGCCCCCAGCAGCACTTGACTTAAGTAGTAAAGTGCTCTTTCTTTCCCCTGGTCATTCTCTTGTGCCCATAATGCGCCTAAAGAACCCTCAAGGGCGGTTGTATAAAGAATGAGAGGCTTCCCCTTAACCGGAGCAGCCAACACCGGCGGGTTCTGCAGGTATTGCTTGATCTCATCCAGTGCGCCTTGGCATTTTTGATCCCAAACGAATGGGGTTCCCTTCTTCATCAGGTGACTAAAAGGACGGCACTTTCCTGAAAGGTTGGCTATAAATCGCCGTATGTATGCGAGTTTCCCTTGGAGAGACCGCAGCCGTTTGAGAGTCCTCGGCGGAGGCATTTCCATGATCGCTTTAATCTTTGACGGATCTATTTCAATACCTCGGTGTCGAACAACGAATCCCAAGAATTTGCCCGAGCAAACCCCGAACGCACATTTAAGAGGATTCATCTTCAAGTTGTATTGCCGAAGGCGTTGAAATACAGTCTTCAGATGCTCAAGATGTTCCTCGTATGATTTGCTTTTAACCACGAAATCGTCGATATAGCATTCGACGATTTCATGAATAAGGTCGTCGAAGATCTTTGTCATGGCCCTCTGATAAGTAGCACCGGCGTTCTTTAAACCGAAGGGCATCACTTTATAACAGAATATACCTAGAGGGGTCCTGAAGGCCGTATGCTTCTGATCTTCAGGATGCATTTTTATCTGGTTATACCCCGATGAGCCGTCCATGAAGGAGAAAACTTCATGAGTGGATGTGTTGTCTATCATTAGTTCGGTGACTGGCACTGGGAAATCATCTTTTGGGCAGGCTTTATTAAGATCCCGAAAATCCACGCATATGCGCACCGTCCCATTTTTCTTCATCACCGGGACGATGTTAGCGATCCATTCAGGGTATTGAACTTCATGGATAAAGCCGAAGTCTATCAGCTTTTTGACTTCGGCGTTGATGCTCATTTCAAGCTCGAGCCGCATTCTTCTCGGCGCCTGTTTGACTGGTTTGACGTTTGGGGATATTGCTAGTCTATGTACACGACTTCTGGATCTAGTCCTGGCATCTCGGAATAGTTCCATGCGAAGCAATCTTTATGCTGCACAAGGACGTCTTTTAACGCAGCCACCCTCTCTTCAGACAGCAGCTCGCTGACGAATGTCGGTCGCGTATCATTTACCGTCCCCAACTCGATTTTCCTGAGGTTATCTGCAGTAGTATGTATTCCATCCTCTAGTTCTTTTGGAGCTGGGGGAAATTCTGAGATTACCTCATCGTTGCTGTTTTCAAAGCACCGAGGAAGGCTGTTCATGTCCTCGGACTCTTCTTTTAATATTGTTATCACGTGGCAAGTGCGAATTTTCTGCCAACCCCAATGCGGAGTTGGTTCTTCTTTCGTGGCCTTGGGCTCGTGCTTTTGTGGTGGTGCTACCCTCCAGTTGTCAGACAACGCGAACTTGCCAAGCTGATATTGGTCCTCAACCCAATTCTTAAAGGTGAAGCAATCTTCAAGCGGATGCCCTACTACTCGATGGTAAGAGCAATAATTTGGGTTGGAGACTTCGCCCGCTTGCTCAGGGTGTTTAGACTCTGGCAGTGTAAGCATTTGATGTTTTAGAGCAAGATCAAGTATTTTCCTTGTTTTGTTCCGAGGAAATGAGTATGCTCGACCCATTTTCTTCATGAGGGCTAAGTCAATAACGCTCGACTCTCGGATGCGTGGCTTCTTAGCTCTGCTTTGTGGTTGTCGAGCGCCTTTCTTGCCTTTCGACTTGTTTTTGCTTTCGCGTTGAACCTCTTCTGTAGCAGGTTGACAAAGAGCGGCATTTTCATCCTTCACCGCCTGTTGAAGGAGGCGCTGTGTCTTGGCTTTCTCATAGATTGCCATTTCACGATTGTGATCATCTCGGGCTTTTTGACTCGCATTCCTTATAAGTTTGTCCAACTGGTCTTCAAATGATGGACTGGGCGGTTTTGCATCAGGAACTTTTGCTGGCTCAGGATTAGCGTCTTCCCATTGAGCGTCCGCTTCTTCATCGAAGTCATACATGACATAACAGCTGTCTACTGGCTCCCTTTTCTTTGACCGGATGTACCCGAGCCCTTTTGTTTCTATTCTCCCGTTAGGCAATTTGCATTGAATCCCGGGAACGTTCCATACTTTGTCATAGAATTTGGCCTTTCTAACGGTTTGTTCGAAAGGTATTCCCTGGCGTTTCAGCAGTTTCCTCAAACCTTCGGTATAATATCTGGGAAGACGGATGGGCTGAAGCCTGTCGAGCGTGGGATCCGCGCCATGCCAAATTTCTTTTTCCACCTTGTTTTCTTCAGAACGGTAGAATAGGATTGCCTTCTCACCTTTTCGTCCGGGAGGAATATAGAATGTGTGCAATTCTTCTACGCTGTTGGCGTTGAGTGTATCCAGTTCTTTGTAATGTTCAAGCGGCACCATGGTTATCTGCAGACTTCGCTCTTCATCAGCAGAAGCTTGTATTGATAGCCGAGCAGGGAATACAGCGTGAACTTCATCCTCTGAATCACTGCCGAAGATTAATGAAGGAACGGATGGTCCTGGCCTGGTGGACTGGGATGGACCTGAATAAATTATATCCTCCTCCTCCTCGGTGTCACTGCCGAAGACAGGGATGGTGGCGTTAGTTTTGTTCTCCGGTTTGTGACACCTTTCCGTGTCTTCGAAACTCGATAAGAAGTATTTGGCATCTTCATACTTGCGAACTTCATTTACGGAAAACGGATTCAACTCTCCCGCCACTGTGTACTCGAGGCCATCCCTAGAATACTTCATGCACTGATGCTGTGTAGAAGGGATGATATTGTACTCGTGTAGCCATGGTCGGCCGAGCAGAGCGTTGTAGCACGTCTTGGCGTCTATAACATGGAATTTGATGTCTGTGACGAGCAACCCGAAGCGTAGCGTCAATATCACAGATCCAAGAGTCTTTGAGGATTGAGAGTCGAAACCGGAGATAGTGATCTTGTCCCGGGCGAGGTGTTGGACACTCATGCAAATCTCCTTTAACACTCGCACATTGAGTAAATTGACAGACGATCCGTTATCGACCAGGATTTTGCCTATCTTTATGTCATGGCAGTATCCTGAGACATAAAGGGGACGATTGTGTTCGCACGTCCCAAGGAGAAGGTCTTCATCGCCGAAAGCAACGTCGGCCGTGTGCACCTCTTCCAATTCATCCTTCATCTTTTGTTCGGCCAGGAAAGCTTGGAATTGGTCCGGATCTTGTAGGGCCTTAATCAAAGAATCCCTCGCCTCTTTTGATAGTAATAGGGCATCGAGAATGCTGAGTTGTGAGGGTAGCTTTCTCAGATGCGCCAAGACATTGTAATCCACTTTACTCCTCTTCGGCTGGTTCTTGGCGGTTAACTCTTCCGCGACTCGGTCATCCAAGGAGATATCTTTAGATACCTTCTCTTTCCCTTTGTCTTTTCTGTTCAAGGGTCCGAGGTTCTTTTCGGGTAATGTTTGATTGCGCAGCTGTATATTCTCGCAGGCCTTCGGTTCTTCTTCTTTTCCCGAAGTGGATTCTTTGAAGAGGGGGCCCAGCTCTAGCTCCTCATCGGAATCGCTCCCAAATGTAGGCACTTGTGACCCGGCAGTGTTAACCATGTGACAATTGCTGGCAGTTCTTTCAAGTTCTTCAGTCGTATTTCTTTGCTCTCGGCGAATTTTACGTTTTTCCCGTTTAAAGCGTTGTCGATTAGCAACGTATCCTTGCCACCATCCATTGAAAGCCTTGCACTCTTGGGTAGGATGCGAGACCTTCTGGTGATATAAGCAATAAGAGGGGTCCATTTCTACCACACCAGTAATTTTTCCTTCAGGGGATGGTAGCTTCATGCCCATTGATATGGCCTTAGCAAACCTCTTTTTTATCTTGAATTGGCTTTTGTCAGCGGTGGAGGCATCTTGCTCCAGCGGGATCGTTTCAGCTCTTTCATCAAGTCGCTGGCGCTTGGCCCTTTCGAATATAGCTGTCTCGCGTTCTCGATCAGCTTTACTTTTCAATCGAGCTTCATTAAGAAACGCGCCAATCATCTTAACTGATAACCCTGGAGCTCTTGATTCGGCGTTTGCCCCCAGCGTTTCAGTGCCAGAGGTCTCTTCATCATTCATGACCGAATGAGAGATCATATGACAGCTCGCCACATACTCCTCGGATTCGTCCGATGAACTTTCTCCCTCATCTTCCTTTTGAAAGACGTGATCAAGGAAATCTTGGAGCGTAATGGGAGTCCGCGCCTTTTGGTTATATTCATCCAGCGCGTCGATCTGCTTTTGTAAGTCCGTGTGCTTGTTGCCAGGCTTCACGGGCTTCTTAGATTTCTTCTTCTTCTTTTTCGAAGATTTTGACGGCCGGCTATGAACGCTTGAACTACCACCATCGGTCTTCGGAGTCGGTCGTGGCTTCAACATCCCCTCAATAACCTGCGGTTCCAAGGGGTTCTTCCACTTGACCGCTGGACAGGTCTGAAGATCATTTAGCATTCTCCTCGTTTTGGCTGATAATACAACCTCCCAGGGAGCTTCTTCAATGACGGAGCATGTTGCCCCCGGCATATTCGTCCCCTTAGAGGTGTGGGGCTGCGGGGGATTCACCTTCCATTTGTCAGATAGCGCAAATTTGCCCTGACGGTACTGGTTCTCAAGCCAGTTCTTGAAAACGTAGCAATCCTCGATGGGGTGGCCTAGCACTCGATGGTAAGGGCAGTAATTGGGCTCGTTGACGTCGTTCGGTTGCAACGGACGTTTTGGATCTGGCAGATTTATGAGTCTGTTGCGCAACGCCAGCTCGAATAGCCTCCTCGTTTTATCGCGGGGGAAGGAGTAAGGACGTCCCATCCTGTCCTCAAGGGGTACGTATGGGCACGTATTGTTTGGACGAGCAACCGGTTTCGAGTCGCTCGGTTGTTGTTGGGCATTAGCGACAATGATCGCTTTTCCCTTTCCTTTGTCGTTTCGGGAGTCCGGCTTCGGGAGAGGGGGTTTATGGCCCATCTGATCCATCTGCGCTAGTTTGTCGATCAAAGCCTGGAAGGTAGTCGGCTTGAAGAACATCATGAACTGCGAGATGGTTGCCTGTGGATCAAGCGTTCCAACAAACATTCCCACCGCTGGAGCTTCTTCTATGCGCTGTTCGCACTTCGACCATAGATTTCGCCACCGTATAGCGTACTGAACCCATGTCTCGCCGGGTTTTACCCTGGCATTGATCAGTGCCGTCATCGGGATACGCTCACTGGCACTTGCAAAACGTTGGGTAAAGAGCAGCTCCATCTCCGCAAAGGTTTTAATAGAGTCGTTGGGAAGCTCAGAATACCATTCAAACGCCGTGTCTGATAAGCTTCCAACAAACTGGCGAAGCAACAACTTGTCGTCGCCGCCGGTATTACCGCAAAGCGCCCTGAACTGGGCAACATGTTGATGGGGATTGCCGGTCCCTTTGTAAACATGAAACTTAGGAATCGTGTAACCCGGCGGGTACTTGATTTGGTCATACCAGCCTGGATACGGTCGCCCCGTTTTTACGACGTGGCCGGCTGCTTCGGCCGCGTGATGAACCTTTATTTGCTGGGCTATATATTCGTCCAGATCAGTCTTAGAGATTGTATCCTCTTTAGCCGTTGATAGAACGGGCTGAGGGTTTGATGTCTCTCCCCTATCATCCCCAAGGACAATCGGGGGTTCTTCAGTCGGGGGATCTTGTTGTATCATCATCCCTATCATGTCCTGGAAGAGGAGGCCCATACGCTGTATATTGGCTGCTTGTTCAGCAGCCTCTTTGTCTCTCTTTTCCAGTACTCGGCGGAGGAACTCGGCGTCGGTCTCTTCCTCTTGGCGTTCATCTAAGGACATCTCAGGATTCTCTTTTGGCTCCGTGAGTGCAGCCATTGTAGTCATCATCTCCTGGAGCTTTTGTTGCTGCTCCTGGGCCTTGGTCACTGATCGGGTAAGCGGTCGGTGACCCGTAGAAGTACGGCTTTCTTCCTTTCCAGAAGCCATATAAACCGTATGAACAATTATGCCCCCTGACTTGGGGCGTTTAGGTTCACCGCTTTTAAACTTTGCCGCTGACGCGGGAGCTTTCTCTGGCCTCCTTCTTTTGTGGGCCATCGAGGTTAAAGGAGCCGTTGAAGTGGGCATCCTAGCAATTGTTGCCCCCTGTTGTTTAATGGGGCGGTTTTTATCTTTTTCCACCTTTGCCTTTTTCTGGCGATGAAAGTGGTCCGGGTCAATCACGGAGTTTTGAACTCTACGCCAAACCTTGTAAACTTTTGAGGATAGCCGTTGAGGGGGCTGTTCTTGTTTTGTTTCCAGAACTCTCTCCGCAGGTGGAGGAGACCTTTTCAAGGTAGCGGTTGGAGAGTTCTTACGCACTCTCCTCAGTAGTTCAAAGCTGTTCCCAGTTGGAACAGCAGCGTTGGCTTCCACCATTGGAGCGGGTGGAGTTATCCCTGAGGGGGAGTTTCCCCCTGCATTCCTCACTCGTCGCCAATGGCGACGTCGCGCGTGACGAGCCGTTGGGACTGGCTCGAAAATCGAGACGGTTTCTTGTTGCCCCTTGTTTGAGTGTGGGGTAACTGCCGATGTCAGCCTGTCGAAGACTGATGCCTTTTGACCAGCTGGGGGAGGAGTGGAAACCGTCAATCTTGTGAAGACCGACTCTCTGATGGGAGAGGCCGCTTTAATGACTTCCGAAGCAGCGGCCGTTGCCCTCTTTGGGACGGCCACTTTATAGTTCTGACCTAGCCTGGTGAAAACGGAGGCTGTCGGTTTAGTAGCGGGCGACCCGTTGACAGAGGCTGTCGAAACAGTGAGCCGGTTGAAGACCGACTTTTTACCCACTTCCGGCGCAGGTATTGGTGCAGAAAAGCTTGCAGGTGGGATCATAGTCCCGAAGAACAAGCCGGTGGTGGCTTGGGTCACCTGGTCTACCGGCAGAGTAAGGAAGGAAGCCGCTTGGGGCCTATATGCTACACCTCCTGGTGGGGTGGAGCGTCCGTTGCAGCGGCATTTCGAGCAGTTGGTACAGCTAGAGGCCATTGAATCTTGAATTCTGCGCCAGGTAAAAGACCAAATCTTAGTAACTTGAAATCCGAAGACAACCATTTAATGAACCGCGATTGGTTCGCGAAGACGACACACGAAGTGTGGAGTGGAAAGAGGAAGAGGTCCCACCGGGCGTGCCAGAATCTGTTCCCCTCCGAACGGCGGCCTGGACGTTAGGGCGTCCGTGCCTCAGGTTCGGGGCAGATGCTATTTGGTTTTATCCGTTTATCTCTCCGAAGATGCCAAGTTGATTTATGGCACCGTGTATCGAAGGTTTAGACGGATGCGGCCGATGTAGCAGACTTCGTCAGATTCCCCCTCAGGGTGAGGGGTTTTTGATTGTGGGGACGCTCTTCCCTGCAGGCGCAAGCCCCTGCAGTTAATTACGCTACCGCATCGCGGTAACAACTTTCTCCTTCTCCAGAATTTCACTTCGTGTCGTGTGTGTTTGTTTTGTTTGTGGTTGCCCGTGGATTGTATACGGAGACTGAGTAATGCCGTCGCCCGTAGGACGTGGATTAGTCCAAATCCGTATTTACTTAGATTTGGGTTTGGTGTTTTTAGTTTAAGGATGCATTAGTCGCGTTGCGGCTAAGATCAACCTAAACGTTTGTCAAGGATACGTTAGTCATGTTTTAGACTAAGATCAACTCAACGTAGTGATTAATTTAATGTAAGGCCATCGGGACTCGTCACCTCTTTGACGTCGTTGAAGGATTACAACGACATGTATCAAAGGAGCTCAGAGATGTACCCTCAAACCAGAGTTAATTGGGAGTTTTATAATCCATGTGAATATTTAAGGATACGTTAGCCATGTTTGGGGCTAAGATCAACTTAAACGTTTGTTAAGGATACGTTAGTCCAGTTTGAGACTAAGATCAACTTAACGGGACCGTTTAGATCCGACAAAAGAGCATTTGGGCTCTATTGTGCCAGTTTAGGGACGTGGTGGTCCGATGTTAGTTTAGGGACGTTTCGGTTCGATATTAGTTTAGGGACGTTTCGGTCCGATATTAGTTTATGGACGTTTGGGTCCATTATTAGTTTAGGGACGTTTCGGTCCAATGTTAGTTTAGGGACGTTTCGGTCCAATATTAGTTTAGGGACGTTTCGGTCCATTATTAGGTGTGTGGCCGTTGGGACCCGTCACCTCTTTGACGTCGTTGAGGAATTACAACGATGAATGTCAAAGGAGTTCGGAGATGTACCCTCGAACCGGTTGTGAATTGATTCAGGAGAACCATTTTGCTCAATCAATTTGATTTAAGGACTTATGGCCACGATTGGGTTAAGTCCAATTTTTATTTATTTTGGGCTTTGCTCAAATAGAATATTAATTCAAATAGGGCTCTGCCCTTTTATTGCTTTGCAATTTGATTTGGGCCAGGCCCTTTAAATAATGCATTGCATTTGTGCAGAGCATCAAGAATCTTTTAGATTCAAGAACAAAAGTGCAGAGCACTTTTGATCTAAATTTAGATCAAAGAAAAACAAGTTTCTCTCTTGTTTTTCCTTTTCTCAGAGAACCAAGGGTTCATAACAAGTGCAAGGCACTATTTTTATTTATTTATTTTAATTTTATTTATTTGTTCATTGAAGATTAATGATTTTTAGATCAATGATCTGTACTTCAGAGATTTTTCTCTTTTAAAAGGTTTTACCTTTTTTTTTTGTTCTTCCAAAGTTCTTCAAGAATTCTCTCTGTTTTCTTTCTGATGTTCCTTCTGATCAAATGAGGTCTGGGGTCCTTTTTATAGTACTCATAGATTAGTTGAATTTGTTAAACAGATCTTTTTCTGAGTGATTTGGGGAATTTTCCCCACCGTTGGATCTTTGATCCAAAGGCCCCTGTCTTATACAAGAAAATCTTCTTGTTTTAAACAAGAACAAAAAAAATATCCTTAAATCTTAATTCTGCTGTTGCGCAACTCACCAGCGTGTGACACGTGTCGCGCAGTGAAGCATTTGCGCAACTGCGCAGACACGTGTCGCGCAGTGAAGCGTTTGCGCAACTGCGCAGACACGTGTCGCGCAGCGGTGCACTTGCGCAGTTGTGCTTGCGCAACTGCGCAGACACGTGTCGCGCAGCCGTGCGCTTGCGCAGTTGTGCTTGCGCAACTGCGCAGACACGTGTCGCGCTGCCGTGCGCTTGCGCAGTTGAACGTTGCTTATGTTTTTTAAAGAGCCTTGCTCTGATTGGACGTACTGTCTTGGACGTTGTGCTGCCGTGTCAACTTCTGACACGTGGCGCGTTGCGCGCAGCGCACAGGAACTGAAGCGTTGCTTCAAAATTTGAATTTTCAAGATTTAAGCAGAGCCTTGCTCTGATTGGGGGAACATGGTCAGTGGAAGAAAGCAGGCTGGACAGGCCGATTGAATGGGGAAAATTTAAAGAGTGCTTCCTAGACCATTATTTCCCTTCCACTGCCAAGGCAGAGATGGGGGAAAGATTTATTCTATTGAAGCAGAATGGGCGTCCAGTGGACGTATATGCGGCAGAGTTCAACCGTTTGAGCCGTTTTGCCCCATACATGGTCGCCTCAGGGGCCACCAGGGCCAGACGCTTCTTGCAGGGGCTTGATTTCGAGTTACGACAGTTGATTGCATCACTGGAGTTGCAGACTTTCGCACAGGTACTCAACGCGGCGAGAGTTCAGGAGCAATTGATCAACAAGTTCAGAAAACCCCCAGTCGTTCCAGCACGTGCCCCTGCACCTTCTCGAGGAGCCATACCGGTTCACAGGCCTAAAACGGCACAAATGAAGCGTCCGTTCGTGCCACAGCATCGCCCCCAGAGACGGAACGTAGTTTGCGGCTACTACGGTAGAGATGGGCATATCCAGAAGGACCGTCGCCGCGCTAAGGGACAGTGCTTGATTTGCGGATCCAGTCAGCACAGGATTAGCGGTTGCCCTGAGCGAGCAGAGATACAGGGAGGTTCTGGACCGCCGCAGCAGAGGCCACAGGAGCAGAGGCAACTCTTTACAGGTCGCGGTCAGGGACGGGCTTTCACCTTGACCTCCGAGCAGGCAAAGCCGTTAGGAGATGTTGTTACAGGTACTCTACTCGTACATTACTTGCCAGCTAGAGTACTTTTTGATTCTGGAGCATCGCACTGTTTCTTGTCTGAGCATTTCGCTGATACACACTCCGTACCACATGAACCACTAACCAAGGGATGGGAGATACATACGGGTAATGGCATTATAATATCTAGTCGAGAATGTAGATCATGTCCGGTTGTAGTGTGTAGCAGGGAATTCTATGCGAATTTCCTTCTGATTAGGACAGGCAGTTATGACGCAATTCTCGGGATGGATTGGATGAGTACCTTCCATGCAGTTATTGATTGCCGTGCAAGGAAGGTGATCTTCCGCATTCCCAATCACTCGGAGTTTATTTTCGAGGGCGGAAGTAAATCTTTGGAGCCAGCCAAGTACAGAGCCAAGCCCAAGGAGCTGACAACGATGGAGATTGATGAGAGCCCAGCCCCGGAGATTGTTCGGGACTTTCTGGACATATTTCCTGAGGATCTACCAGGTCTACCACCTCCTCGCATCTTGGAGTTCTTGATCGATTTGACTCCAGGTACGGCCCCAGTATCCAAGGCCCCATACAGAATGGCACCCGTTGAGTTGGCGGAGTTGAAGAAGCAAATTGAAGAGCTATTGAAGAAGCACCCGAGGATGTATGCAAGACGGCTTTCAGGACCTGATACGGACATTACGAGTTCCTTGTGATGCCGTTCGGTGTTACTAATGCCCCAGCGATATTGATGGACTTGATGAACAGGGTGTTTGCAAAGTACTTGGACACGTTTGTCGTTGTGTTTATCGATGACATACTTGTCTACTCGAAGACCCAGGAGGAGCATGTTGAGCATTTGCGCACGGTTCTACAAATTCTTCGGGAAGAGAAGATGTATGCGAAACTAAGCAAGTGTGAATTTTGGCTCGACAAGGTTCAGTTCTTGGGACACATTGTTTCGGGCGAAGGCATCTCAGTGGATCCGGCAAAGATAGAATCTGTCAAAGATTGGCCAACGCCGAAGTCAGTGGCCGAGATCAGGAGTTTTCTGGGATTGGCGGGTTATTATCGGAGATTCGTCCAAGACTTCTCAAGAATCGTTGAACCATTGACGAGGCTGACATGGAAGGATGTACCGTTTACGTGGATAGAGGAGTGCACTCAGGCATTTGACACGCTGAAGCAGAAGTTAACCACGGCGCCTATCCTTACAGTACCAGATGATTCCGGTGGGTTGGTGATACACAGTGATGCCTTAGGGAAGGGCTTAGGCTGTGTTCTGATGCAGCACGGCCGAGTTGTTGCTTACGCCTCTCGACAACTGAGAAATCACGAGAAGAACTATCCTACGCATGACTTGGAGTTAGCTGCAGTAGTCTTTGCGTTGATGATTTGGAGGCACTATCTTTTGGGCGAGAAAGTAGAGGTGTACACGGATCATAAAAACCTGAAGTACGTCTTCACTCAGAAGGAACTAAACATGAGGCAGCGCCGATGGCTAGAGCTGATGGCAGATTATGACTTGGACCTTCAGTATCACCCGGGGAAGGTGAATGTTGTACCAGATGCGCTCAGTCGCAAGCCAGCGGTCATGATGTTGACCCGTCAGAGGTGCATTATTGAGGACTTTCAGAGACTCGAGCTTGAAGTCGTTACACCGGGCGCACTCGGTCAACTTTGGCAACTACAGGTGCAGTCTTCCCTGGTGGATCGCATCAAGGCTGCATAAGCGGATGATCCCCGATTGCAGAAGTTTAGAGCACAAGTGGAAGCCGGACTGAGAACGGACTTAATCATACATGAAGACGGTTCTCTGAGATTCGGTAGCAGACTCTGCGTGCCAAAGGGAGATGTTAGAGAAGAAGTACTGGCTGAAGCGCATAGTTCAGCTTATTCTGTGCATCCGGGAGGTACGAAGATGTATCGAGACCTAAAGCAGCATTTCTGGTGGAACGGGATGAAGCGGGAAATTGCGAGGTTCGTATCCAGATGCTTGGTCTGTCAGCAGGTGAAGGTGGAGCATCAGAGGACTGCAGGGTTGTTACAACCACTTCCGATACCAGAATGGAAGTGGGAGTACATTACCATGGATTTCGTGACGGCCTTACCATGGAGCCCTAGGGGCAATAACGCCATTTGGGTTATCGTCGATCGCCTCACGAAAGCTGCACACTTCATACCATTCTAAGTGGGACAGTCGACAGAGTCACTGGCAGAGAGATATATGCAGGAGATAGTGCGACTTCACGGTGTTCCAGTCAGCATTGTGTCAGATCGAGACACCAGATTCGTGTCGCACTTCTGGAGGAGCTTACAGGAGAGCTTGGGTACCCGCCTCAAATTCAGCACAGCTTATCACCCGCAGACGGATGGACAATCCGAGCGTACCATTCAGACGCTCGAGGATATGTTGAGAGCTTATATGTTGGACTTTCAGGGTTCCTGGGAGGACCGCCTGCATCTAGTCGAGTTTTTCTATAACAACAGTTACCAGGCTAGCATTCAGATAGCTCCTTTCGAAGCGCTTTACGGGCAGAAGTGTCGATCCCCAGTATGTTGGGATGATGTGGGAGAGCGAAGATTATTGGGTCCCGAGCTCATTGTTCAGACAGTCGACAAGGTCCAAATGATCAGGCAGCATATTAAGACGGCTCAGGATCGACAGAAGAATTAGGCAGATACCAGCAGGAGGGCACTAGAATTCGAAGTCGGAGATCACGTGTTCTTGAAGATTTCCCCAACCCATGGAGTTATCAGGTTCGGAGGTCAGGGAAAGCTTAGTCCCCGTTTTATCGGACCTTTTGAGGTGCTAGAGCGAGTAAGAGAGGTGGCCTACCGACTTGCCTTGCCTCCATCGCTAGCTGGTGTGCACAATACCTTCCACGTGTCATAGTTGCGGCGTTATGTTCGGGATGAGAGCCATGTCCTGGACTATTCGGAGCTAGTTTTGGGTACCGATCTGTCATACGGGGAGCAGCCCACTACCATCCTCGACCGCAGAGAGAAAGTGCTGAAGAATAAGGTCATTCCGTTAGTCCGAGTATCTTGGGGCGGTCGTTCCCCAGGAGAATCCACCTAGGAGCGGGAGGAAGATATCCGTGCTCGTTATGCACATCTCTTTGTTTAGTACTTTGCTTCATTGTATTCTTGTTAAATTTCGAGGACGAAATTTTTGTAAGGGGGGTATGATGTAAATCCCCGTTTCCTACAATAAAGTTTTCCCTATTTTCCCAAGTTCCCGAATATCATTTCTTTTTTCCGTATCATTATTTTTGTGTGAGGATTAGTGCGTAAGTTGTAGTATTTATTTTCTAAAACCAATTGGAAAACCAAAACCCAAACCAAATAAATCATTTCCCATTTATAAAACCCTCAGCCCAAAGAATTTTCCCCATTAAAACGATTTCCCCCGGCCTTTCCCCATCAACCCAGCCCGATAGAAGAAAAAAAAATAGAAAAGGAAATTAAAACCCAACCCTGAGCCGGCCCGTCCCCTCCTCATCCCACAAGAAAATTTAAAGGGAATTTAATTAATTATACCCAGGCCCAGCCCGTCTCCTCCCAAATCCATGCCCGCTTTAACCAACCCGACCCGCCTTCTTCCCTCTTCTTCCCCAACGGCTCTTTCTTCTCTCGATCCACTTTTCGCGCCCATCCTCGCGGCCACGTCGCAAGCCGTTGCCCATGACTCGCGCACCCCACGACTCGCGATCCACTCAACATCCTCCCATCGTCTCGCCTTACTCCTCACCCCATCGTCACTCTCACTCTCAAACCTCCTCTTCTCCCCTCGCGAGAACTTCCACAACCCACTGCAACTCCCTTACCCGTTTCCTCCGACGACGACGACGAACCACCTCTTCCTCCTCCCTCGTTTCCCCTCCACCAGCAGAACCCTTCACAACTCTTCCTCCACCAACCGAGAACCCTTGCACACCCAACCTCCTGTACACCCGAGCTCCCCTGCATCCACTCGACCACCCCTCCCACTCGACGCCGGCGAGCCCCCAACTGACCAGAAACACCTCATCGACCTTCTCCATCCTCAGCATCGTCATCATCACTCCAAATCCACACCTGAGCCCCCTCTCTCTCTCTCTCTTCCTCTTCAAACCCACAATACCCATCCAAGCACACCACTGTTGTCCATCGCCGGAGCGCCGCTGCCGACCGTCGTCGATCCCAGAACACCCCGGGAGGTCCACAGAGCACCTCTCCGCTTCCGCGACCACGAGTCGTTCCCCGGACAAATCCGACGACGAAACAGAAACGCGAGCCAAAGTCGTGCAAACCAATTCACGCCGTTCTTCGTGCGATCGTGACGCGGATGCTGTCGTGCATCGCCCAAGATGTTTCCAGGCAAGTATTTTACTTGCTACATGCTAATCTATTCGTGTTACAAACTCAAATCGTATAAATTACAAATTTACCATTTCCGATAAATTATATGACATACATGTTCGATGCATGATCCCAATGAAAATATTCATCTAATTTGACGGAATTGGATTGTCTATGATGGCCCATATAGTGATGAATACTGTGTACAAATTTCACTGGAAAATACGACTGTTAATGGCTAAAACGAATACCCCCAAATATACCCGTAAAACTGGAGATTTCCCGTATCTGAAAATTGTTAAAATCACCATAAATTATGTACATACTGAAATGATGTGTTCGAGGGCTTAAATTGAATCCGACTCGACGAACTATAACCCTATGCAAGTTTATAATGGTTTCTGTACTTAAATTGTGACGATATTTGGATCGGAGTGCGGCTCTGGACTGCAGTCCAGAGCGACTCTGGTTACTGTTTACTGTTCCATAATGTGTGCCACCTGATTTCCTGAACTCGTATGTTTCGGAACTCTGCATTTTATTAAAGGTGAATCTGTTAGCTAAATAACACAAGTGGCCTCATTCCTTTTCATCGTCGTCTTCTATTTAATTTGTAAATTAAAAGAACAGGACGTGTAACAGTCCAAAACAGAATCAGAACTGACATACTAGTATTGAACGGTGTATAACTTTTGACGTACAGACGCGATTGAGAATCCTTCTGTTGCGTTGAACACCCTATTGAAAACCCTAGGTTTTATTCAACTGTAGCATCGCTAAATTCTGAAGCCAACTGGGTGAAATTCGTGTCGCGAAACGGCCGTTCAGTTCAGAAACTAAATTTCCTGTCGCGAGCACTTAAAATGAAACGGCTGTAACTTGAATACCGGAAACCCAATCAAACTGAAACTAATTTTTATGAACTACTAACAGAGTGTGCTTATTATCGTATTTGTATCATTTCGTTGAATTCCGAACATATGAATTTATGAAATTTTTGAAAGTTGATGACGCGAATATTGGTTCATAACATACATGGCTTGTTAATGACATACATACACATATTTTACCCCATTTGCCATATACATAGTGTTAGTGCGTGTTAGTGTTCAGTGGACATTGCATTATCCTGCGTGAATGATATTGGTTTAGGAGTGTCGAGTACACCAATGGAAAGTGAATGATTCGTGACAGTGATGGATACAGTGAACAGTGATAAAACCGTGCTATTGGTATACTTGTACCTGACTAAATCAAAATCATAAATAGTGTAAACCTGGGGAAAAAAGGGGAAATCGAAGTGGAAAGAGAATCGTATTTAGCGGGACCGTGTTTTAGAGGATGATCATTCGAGCAGTGATATATATATTAGGTGGGATCTAGCGATCCGGCTGACAGGGTTATGTCCCGGGCATGTGGGCCGTTGTTTCGGGTATGTACGAGAATCCTGTTAAACATGATCCTCCTTTCCACTATACGATTTCAAACATGACCTAGAGACTGATAGGGACACAGATCATACTTTGCATCATATAGTGACATAGTGATTACACGCATTGTACTTTCACTGTTATCACCGTAATTACCTGTTTCATATCATTATTGTATAAATTGCTATTGTGTCGCTCTGACGACCTGAGTATGCATGCTCAGATCCCGTGGAAGAACCAGCGCAGGAGACGGATTTACCTTTCGAGCTGACGGAGATCTAGTCTGGCGTACTTTTCTTTCTTTTCTGCTTTCCATAAAGAATTCGTGTAATTGAACTTGGTTAGTAACTCTTCTTGTTTATTTGTAATTTGTGAACAATGGATTTTAATGTAATAATTTAGTGATGTGATTCCTTTACTGCTGTGCTTTGTTTCCTGATTACCATGTAATGCTAGAAGCCGAAGTGTGACTACGGCGGAATTATTCCTTGACCGTAGGAGCATGGCTGGCCTAGTCATACCTCGTTTTCTGTATTTTGGGAAGCAGGGCGTGACAGAAATACGTCCAAAAAGTCCCGAACAATCTATGGGGCTGGGCTCTTATCAATCTCCATAGTTGTCAGCTCCTTGGGCTTGGCTCTGTACTTGGCTGGCTCCAAAGATTCGCTTCCGCCCTAGAAAATAAACTCTGGGTGATTGGGAATGCGGAAGATCACCTTCCTTGCTCGGCAATCAATAACTGCATGGAATGTACTCATCCAATCCATCCCGAGAATTGCGTCATAACTGCCTGTCCCAATCAGAAGGAAATTCGCATAGAATTCCCTGCCACACACTACAACCGGACATGATCTACATTCTCGACTAGATATTATAATGCCATTACCCGTGTGTATCTCCCAGCCCTTGGTTAGTGGTTCATGTGGTATGGAGTGTGTGTCAATGAAATGCTCCGATATGAAGCAGTGCGTTGCCCCAGAATCAAATAGTACTCTAGCTGGCAAGGAATGTACGAGTAGAGTACCTGTAACAACGTCTCCTGACGCCTCTGCCTGCTTGGCGGTCAAGGTGAAAGCCCATCCCTGACCGCGACCTGTAAAGGGTTGCCTCTGCTCCTGCGGCCTCTGCTGCGGCGGTCCAGAACCTCCCTGTATCTCTGCTCGCTCAGGGCAACCGCTAATCCTGTGCTGACTGGTGTCACGCCCCGTTTCCCAAAATACGGAATACGAGGGGTTGACAAGGCCAGCCATGCTCCTACGGTCAAGGAAATATCCTGCCGTAGTCACACTTCAGCTTCTAGCTTTACGTGGTAATCAGTAATACAATGCACAGGTAATGAGAAATGCAGTAACTGAGACAAAACAGATACAAGGAACTAACCTGATGGAGATCAAAAGTGTATAGCTCTGGATAGCCGATCAAGATGTCTGTGATGCACGTCTGGTCCTGGTCCAGGCTAGATCCACTCCTCACTCTGAGCATGCATACTCAGGTCGTCAGAGCGACACGATAGCAATATATATATATATATATATATATACAGATGCAAGTGGTAACTCGAATAGTGATAATAGATATATAACAGTAAATCAAGACAGTAAAGATATGAACATGGAGTAACCAATGCAGTGTCTAATAGACCAGGTGAACAGTAACGCAGTAAAATAGTATGTCTGGTGTGTCAATACAGTAAGTAATGCATGTCAATGTCGCTATCCCTATCAGTCTCTAAGTCTCACTGTACAGGTCACTAAGCCTATCGTCAGTCCAAGTGTGAGAGTCAACCACTCGCGAGTGTCCTCCACCCAAGGGTAGGACCCAAGGGCAAGGGACCACGGGCCCAAAATATAACTCACGGTAATAATCATGTACCCTGTAAATCTCCATATATCTCCATATATATATATGCCGGCATGGGACTCCCGAGATTCTGTTGAACTCACACTCAAACTACCCTACACCCCGTGGTCTACATCAAACGCCAACCATAACCTCAAATACCGGTCGGTCCATGACAAGTCTGCGTGAGAACTGGAGACAGGATCTCCATCAAGCACGTCCCGACTGATACCCAAGATAAACGGACAGTGTCTGGTGCCTTACCTGTGATACCCATACAAGTGCTTCCATAAGTGTCCCATACCACTTATAGTCACACTTATATGCGTCTCACAGACGTCGACAATGCAATAGAATAATAGGGTCCACTGATTGCGTACAAGTACGTGTCACTTTCACTTATCCATTCATGCACAAACACGAACGTACCTGTCACAATCACCACTAATATCTAGCACTGGGTAATGCACCTGATCACTAGGTTACCAATGCAATGACATATATATGATGTGATGAGAAAACAATATGTAAGGCACGATTAAGATGTCATATGTTGGTATCCTACCACTTGCATAATTTATCATAAATCATACATGCCAAATTTAGCGAAACAATGAACAGGGGATAAGTAGTATATTTGATTATCTACACAGCAAATTTGGTTCCACGTCAATCGGGTTTCAGGATCGCTAGATATGGACATTTCATTTTAAGCGTTCACTGCTGGAAATCCGGTTTCAGAATCGGAGGTCCGTTTCGCAACGCATTCTAATCCCAGTTGGGATCAGGTTTTAGCGACTCTACAGTTGAATGAAATATAGGGTTTTCAGTAAGGTTTTCAACGCAACAGACGGATTCTCAATCACGTCTGTACGTCAGGAGTTATACGCTATACAACACCAGGGTGTCAACTCTGATTCTGTTTTGGACTGTTATACGTCCTGTTCTTTTAAATCATAGATTAAATAGCAAACGACGATGAAATGTGATGAAACCACTTGTGTTATTTAGATAACAGATTCACTTTTAATAAACTGCAGACTTCCGTAACATACGAGTTCAGAAAACAAGGTGGTACACATTACGGGACAGTAAACAGTACCCAGAGTCGCTCTGGACTGCAGTCCAGAGCCGCACTCCGATCCAATTATCGTCACAATTTCAGTACAGAAACCATTAGAAACATGCATAGGGTTACATTTCGTCGAGTCAGATTCGATTTGAGCCCTCGAATGCATCATTTCAATAAGTACACGATTTATGGTGATTTTAATAATTTTCAGGTGCGGGAAATTTCTAGTTTTCACGGGTGTATTTGGGGGTGTTCGTTTTAGTCGTTAACAGTCATATTTTCCCGTGAAATTTATACAAAGTATTCATTATCTCATGGGCCAGCATAGGCAATCAAATTCCATTAAATTAGATGAATATTTTCATTGGAATCTTACATCGAACAGTTGTGTCATGAATTTATCGAGTATGGTAAATATGGAATTTATACGGTTTTAATTTATAACACGAATAAAGTAGCATGTAGCAAGTAGGGTACTTGCCTGGAGACGAGTCGACAATAATACTGCAGTGGTAACAGCACGATCGCGTCACAAACGTAGCACCGGTTCAGCCCCTTTGGAATCCGACAATTGTACTCGATCTAGCTGCTCTCCGTGCCCTCCTTTTCTTCACCGCTCCAAGTTGCTCCTTGTTTTGAGGTAAGGGAGGTTGAGATGCTGACAAAGAGAGAGAAATTAGAGAGAGAGAGAGAAAGAGAGAGATTAGAGAACAGAGAGAGACATAGAGATTGGGAGAGAGAGAATTAGAGAGAGAGACAGAGAGATTGAGGGAGACAGAGAGAGAGAGAGAAAAATAGAGAGAGAGAGAGAGAAAAGCAAAAGAGAGAGAGAGGGAGAGAGATTTAGAGAGAGAGAGACAGAGACAGAAGTTTAGAGAGAGAGAGAGACAGAGAGAGTGAGAGAGAAATAGAGAAATAGAGAGAGGGAGAGAGAGACAGGGAGAGTGAGAGAGGAACAGAGAAATAGAGAGAGGGAGAGAGAAACATAGAGAGAGACTGAAAGAGGGATTTCACCTAGTAGCGACGGGATCGACGGAGGCGCCGGCGAGGGGAGCTCGCCGTGGTGCTCAGGGGGCATCGACGAAGTGGTGATGGCGTTGGTGGGGGTCGCCGGAGGTGGAACAGAGAAGGGTTGCTCGAGGGAGGGGCTCGGCTGAGGGGGAGGTGAGGTCTTTAGGAGGAGGTTGGGGTAAGGTGATGAGGGAGGAGGTCGGAAGTGGTTCGTCATCGTCGTCGTCGAGGGGAGCGGGTGAGGGAGCTGAAGTGGGTTGGCGAGAGAGCTCGGATGCAGGGGAGCTTGATGGGGAAGAAGGTGAGGAGGGCTCGGACGATGGAGGCTGTTGGCGACGTGGAGGTGGCCGCGTTGGTGCTCAGGCGGTGCCCAGCGGCGAGGGGAGGCCGGCATTGATGGATGCAGTAGGCTCGGCGTTTGGAGTTTTTCTGTGGAGAGAGAAGTGAGTTCGAGGGTGTGAGGGAGAAGGAGGAGTGAGCCGTTGGGGGAGCGGGTCGTAGGGGGCGCGCGCGTCATGGGCACGAGAAGCGGGCATGGCGCGAGACGAGCGGCGACGTGCGTGCAACGGGGAACGAAAAGGGCGGGAGAAGGAGTTAACGTTGGGGAAGAAATGGTTTATGGAAGCGGGTCGGGTAAGGGTAAAGGCGGGCTTGGGCTAAGGTTTGGGAGACATGGGCTGGGCCGGGGCTCTATTTTATTTCCTTGGTTTATTGAACGTTTGGGGCTGAGTTTAATTTTAAAAAAAGTAACGGGCTCTAGGGAAATTAATTTGTTTGGGTTTGGGCAGTGAGGGTAAATCAGAAAGAAAAAGAGAAGATGGGCTGGGGTTTAAAGATTTGGTATTTTAATTGAATTTGAATTCTCTTTGGGCTGAGGGAATGGGCCGGCGGAAATTAACTTGGGTTAAAGGGAAAACTAATTTATTAAGCAAGGAAATGGGGTACTGGGTTTGGAATTTGGGCTGGAAAGAATAAGGTTAATTTAATCTTATATTTTCTGGCTGGGCTGAACTGTTAGGGAAGGGATTATAGTTTGGAACATTTAATAAATTGGGATTTTGCTTGGGGTGAACAAGGAAGGTGTTGGGCTTGGGATTTCCATATTTAGAAGTTTTGTTTTAATTTACAGAGAAGGGGAGTGGGCCGGGGAACAGATCTCGGGTTGAGGAAAATTGTGGATAAATTTCTATAGGTTTAAAGTCTGGGCTGGCTGGGATTTTGGAATGGAAAAATATCAAAGGAATCGATAATAGGGTTTTGGGGTTGGAAGCAAAAAGGGAAACGGGATTGGGAAATGGGAAGTAAAATAAGATGAAATAGGGTTTAAAGGAAACAAAAATGATTATAAATAAAATAAATAAATTTTGCCAATAATATATTATGAAAACACGGATAGTGGTGTACAAAAAGAACTGGGTTTTACAACTGGACCCGCAAATCAAGCACTGTCCCTTGGCGCGGCGACAGTCCTTCTGGGTATGCCCATCTCTACCGTAGTAGCCGCAAACTACGTTCCGTCTCTGGGGGCGATGTTGTGGCACGAACGGACGCTTCATTTGTGCCGTTCCAGGCCTGTGAACCGGTATGGCTCCTCGAGAAGGTGCAGGGGTATGTGCTGGAACGACTGGGGGTTTCCTGAACTTGTTGATCAATTGCTCCTGAACTCTCGCCGCGTTGAGTACCTGTGCGAAAGTCTACAACTCCAGTGATGCAATCAACTGCTGCAACTCGAAATCGAGCCCCTGCAAGAAGCGTCTGGCCCTGGTGGCCTCTGAGGCGATCATGTATGGAGCAAAACGGCTCAGACGGTTGAACTCTGCCGCATATACGTCCACTGGACGTCCATTCTGTTTCAATAAAATAAATCTTTCCTCCATCTCTGCCTTGGCGGTGGAAAGGAAATAATGATCTAGGAAGCACTCCTTAAATTTGCCTCATTCAATCGGCCTGTCCATCCTACTTTCTTCCACTGACCACCATGTACGGGCTTCATCTTCCAATTGGATCTTTATCACGTCCACCCTATCTTCATCTGGAACCCTGGCGGCTGTCAGTAAGTTCTCCATGTTCACCAGCCATTGCTCGGCCTCAAGGGGTTCAACTAACCCTCTGAATGCAGCTGGATGCAACCGTCAGAAGTCTGATACGGTACCAGCCCTAGCATGATAGGCTGGTGGGGTAGTGCCCTCGGATGCGGTAATGAGTGCGGAGGGTCCTCCAGCAGCAGTAATCGCCCTGAGTCCCTCAGCGAGTAAGTCTGTCTTCCTCTCCTGAGCTTCCGCGAGAGAGGTCAGTGCACTAAGTATTCTTTCCGTGCGGTCCTGAGAACTGGAGTCCGAGGAGGGGTAATTCGGGGACGTCATATCGCTGGAAGATTCAAAAGGATGAGATCAGATACAAGGATGCAAATCAGGAATAGTGAAACGAAAATAATGTAATACCGTATAGTTAATGTTATCCCCTGTTACTAAACACGGCTCTGATACCAACAAAACCATGTCACGCCCCGCTTCCCAAAATACAGAAAACGAGGGATGACTAGGCCAGCCATGCTCCTACGGTCAAGGAATAATCCCGCCGTAGTCACACTTCGGCTTCTAGCATTACATGGTAATCAGTAAACAAAGCACAGCAGTAAAGGAATTACATCACTAAATTATTACATTAAAATCCACTGTTCATAAATTACAAATAAATAAGAAGAGTTACTAACCAAATCCAATTACACGATCTCTTTTATGGAAAGCAGAAAAGAAAGAAAAGCACTCCAGACAAGATCTCCGTCAGCTCGAAAGGTAAATCCATCTCCTGCGCTGGTTCTTCCACGGGATCTGAGCATGCATACTCAGGTCGTCAGAGCGACGTAATAGCAATTTATATAATAATGATATGAAACAGGTAAATGAGGTAATAACAGTGAAAGTACAATGCGTGCAATCGCTATGTCACTATATGATGCAAAGTAAGATCTGTGTTTCCCCCAATCAGAGCAAGGCTCTGTTTGAATTTCAAAAATTCAAATTTTCTGAAGCAACGCTTCAAAATCCCGTGCGCTGCGCGCAACGCGCCACGTGTCAGAAGCTGATGCGTCAGCACAGCGCCCGAGGCAGTGCGTCCAATCAGAGAAAGGCTCTTTTAAAACAAAAGGTAAAGGAAGCAACGTTTCAGTTGCGCAAACGCAGCGCTGCGTGACACGTGTCTGCGCAGCTGCGCAAACACAACTGCGCAAGCACTGCGCTGCGTAACACGTGTCTGCGCAGCTGCGCAAGCGCTGCGCTGCGCGACACGTGTCACGCGCTGGGGCGTTTGCGCAAAACAGAATTGAGATTTTAAAGAAATCTTTTCTGCTGTTGTTAAAACAAGAAGATTTTCTTCTGTAAAACAGAGGCCTTTGGATCAAAGATCCAACGGTGGGGAAAATTCCCCAAATCACTCAGAGAAAGATCTCTTTAACAAATTTAACTAATTTATGGGCACTATAAAAAGGACCCCAAACCTCAACTCAAAGGCATCAACATTTGGTGAGAAATCAAAAATTTTAAACAGAGAGAGCTTTGAAGAAATCTCAAGAGGAAAAGAGGTAAAAACCTTTAAAAGAGAAGAATTTCTTCTAATAGATCATTGATCTAAAGAACAAGATCAATGATCTTCAATAAAAACAAATAAAAATAGTGCTTCGCACTTTTCTATGGACCTCTGGTTCTCTGAGATAAGAAAAACAAGAAAAACTTGTTTTCTTTGATCTAAATTAGATCAAGAAAGCAAATAGTGCTTTGCACTTCTGTTATGAACCTTTGGTTCTTGAATCTAAAAGATTCTCAAATTTATAGTGCCTTGCACTTGCAAACTGCGCTGTTGCGCTCTTGGGAGAGCGCCACGTGTCAGCAGCGCAACAGCGCAGCGCACTGACACAGCGCACTGCGCTGTTGCGCTTGCGCTCCTCAGAACGTGACACGTGTCAGCAGCACAGCAGCGCAGCGCACTGCGCTTGCATGACATGTGTCCTCATCACAAGTGCTTGCGCTCTTTGATTGGCGCAAAGCGCCAGAAAAATGCAATGCATTTCTTTTGTTAAAGGGCCAGGCCCAAATCAAAAAGACCTAGCAGGCCAAAATAAATTGCAAAGCAATAAAAAGGGGGAGAGCCCAAGTAAAATTGATGTTCTGCATCATTTATAAAGGGGCAGAGCCCAAAACAAATTGATGCTCTGCATCCTTCATGGGTAGAGCCCAAATAAAAATAAAAAGAAATGCAATGCAAAAGCAGATAAAATGTTGAACATTTTCAACTGGACTAAGCCCAATTTTGGCCGTAAGTCCTCAAATTAAATTGATTGAGCAAGATTGCTCTCTTAAATCAATTTACCTCCGGTTCGAGGGTACATCTCCGAACTCCTCTGACACCTATCGTTGTAATCCTTCAACGACGTCAGAGAGGTGACGGGTCCCGACGACCACATATGAATATAGACTGCGGGGTCCTTAAACTCGTGGACCGAAACGTCCCTAAACTAATGTTGGACCGAAACGTCCTTAAACTAATAATGGACCACCACGTCCCTAAACTAGAACATGGACCACCACGTCCCTAAACTGGAATATGGACCGCAACGTCCTTAAACTACCTATGGACCACTACGTCCCTAAACTGGAACAATAGAGCTTCCAAATGCTTTTTTGCCGGATCTAAACGATCCCGTTTAAGTTGATCTTAGCCCCAAACACGGCTAACGTATCCTTAAACATTCAAATGGACTATAAAACTCCAAATCAACTTTGGTTCAAGGGTACATCTTCGAACTCCTCTGACACTTATCGTTGTAATCCTTCAACGACGTCAGAGAGGTGACGAGTCCCAACGGCCATATATTAAATGGATCACCACGTTAAGTTGATCTTAGTCTCAAAACAGGACTAACGTATCCTTAACGAACGTTTAAGTTGATCTTAGCCTCAATACGGCTAACGTATCCTTAAACTAAAAACACCAAATCCAAATCTAAGTAAATACGGATTTGGACTAATCCACGTCCTACGGACGACGGCATTACTCAGTCTCCGTATACAATCCACGGGCAACCACAAACAAAACAAACACCCATGACACGAAGTGAAATTCTGGAGAAGGAGAAAGTGGCTACCGCGATGCGGTAGCGTAATTAACTGCAGGGGCTTGCGCCTGCAGGGAAGAGTGTCCCCACAATCAAAAACCACTCTAGCGAGGGGGAATCTGACAAAGTCTGCTACATCGGCCGCATCCGTCTAAACCTCCGATACACGGTGTCATAAATCAACTTGGCATCTTCGGAGAGGTAGACGGATAAAACCATATAGCATCTGCCCCGAATCTCAGGCAAGACGTCCTCACGTCCGGCCATTTACTAAGAAACTGACGCTGAATTCCTTCGTCGCGTACTGGAGAAGAAGGATAAAGAAGCTGCGGAACAGGCAGCCAACATAAAGAAAATGGCCCTCCTGTTCCAGGACATAGTGGGTATGATGATTCAACAAGATCCACCTGCTGAAGATCCCCCGATCATCCTTGAAGACGATAGGGGAGAAACGTTGAATCCTCCTCCAGCCCTGTCAACAGCCAAAGAGGAGGCAATCTCCAAAGCCGATCTGGACGAATGCATAGCTCAGCAGATCCGGATCCATCAAGCGACGGAAGCAGCGGGTCAGGTCGTAAAAACGGGGCGGCCATATCCAAGTTGGTATGACCAAATCAAGTACCCACCCGGTTACACAATTCCTAAGTTCCATGTCTACAAGGGGACGGGCAATCCTCACCAGCATGTTGTCCAGTTCAGGGCACTCTGCGGCAACACCGGCGGTGATGACAAGCTGTTGCTTCGCCAGTTTGTTGGAAGTTTATCAGATACGGCGTTCGAGTGGTACTCTGAGCTCCCGAACGACTCTATCAAGACCTTCGCGGAGATGGAGCTGTTGTTTACTCAGCGTTTTGCAAGCGCCAGTGAACGTACCCCGATAACGGCATTGATTAATGCCAGGGTAAAGCCGGGCGAAACATGGGTCCAATATGCTATACGGTGGCGTAATTTATGGTCAAAATGCGAGCAACGCATTGTAAAAGCTCCTGCAGTGGGTATGTTTGTGGGAACCCTCGATCCGCAAGCAACCATCTCGCAATTTATGATGTTCTTCAAGCCAACCACATTCCAGGCACTAATCGACAAGCTAGCGCAGATGGATCAAATGGGCCATAAACCTCCTCTTCCAAAGCCGGACTCCCGAAATGAGAAGGGGAAGGGGAAAGCGATCGTTGTTGCTAATGCTCAGCAACAGTCGAGCAACCCGAAGCCAATCGTTCGTCAAAATAATATGCGCCCGTACGTACCCCTTGAGGAGAGGATGGGACGTTCCTACTCGTTTCCCCGAGATAAAATGAGAAGGTTATTCGTGCTGGTGTTGCGCAACCGACTCATAAATCTGCCGGATCCAAAACGTCCATCGCAACCAAGTGATGTCAATGAGCCCAACTACTGTCCTTATCATCGAGTACTGGGTCATCCGATCGAGGATTGCTACGTCTTCAAAAATTGGCTTGAAGACCAGTACCGACAGGGCAAGTTTGCATTGTCTGACAAATGGAAGGTGAATCCACCGCAGCCCCTCACCTCTAAAGGAATGAATACGCCGGGGGCAACATGCTCTGTCGTTGAAGAAGCTCCTTAGGAGGTCATATTATCAGCCAAGACAAAAAGGATGCTAAATGATCTTCAAATATGCCCAGCGATCAAGTGGAAGAACTCGTTGGAGCCGCAGATCATTGAAGGGATGTTGAGGCCTCGTCCAACTCAAAAGATCGATGGAGGTGGCCCAAGCATTCATAACCAGCCGTTGAAATCTTCAAAGAAGAAGAAAAGAAGTCAAAGAAGCCCGTGAAGCCTGGCAACAAGCGTACGGACTTGCAAAAACAAATTGACGCGCTGGAGGAATACAACCAGAAGGCATGGACGCCCATTACATTCCAAGAATTCCTCAATCACGTCTTTCAAGAGGAAGATGAGGGAGAAAGTTCATCTGATGATTCTGAAGAATGCGTGGCGAGCTGTCATGTGATTTCCCACTCGTTCATGGACGATGAGGAGACCCCTTGTACTGAAACGCCGGGGGCAGATCCTGAACCAAAAATTTCGGGGCCGTCGGATGAAGTAATCGATGCATTCCTCAATGAAGCTCTCTTAAAAAGCAAAGCTGATCGGGAGCGCGAGGCGGTTATATTCGAAAAGGCCAAACGCCAGCGCCTTGACGAAAGAATTGAGATACTCCTGCTGGAGCAAAGTACACTCACTGCGGACAAAAGCAAATTCAAGATGAGGAAAAGGTTTGCTAAGGCTATATCAATGGGCATGAAGCTACCACCCTCCGAAGGAAAAATTACTGGTGAAGCGGAAATGCACCCCTCCTATTGCGTGTATCATCGGAAGATTTCGCACCCCACTGAAGAGTGCAAAGCTTTCAATAAATGGTGGCAAGGATATGTTGCTCACCGACAACATTTTAAGCGGGAGAAACGTAAAACTCGTCGGGAGCGGAAAAATATGACCGAAGGGTTTAACAGAACTACCGGTGATTGTCGCATGGTTAACGCCGGGGGATCACAGGTGTCTACATTCGGGAGCGATTCCGATGAGGAGCTGGAGCTCGCCCCTCTCTTTAAAGAGTCCACCTCGGCAAAAGAAGAAGAGCCGAAGGTCTGCAAAAATATTCGGCTATGTAATCGTACGCTTCCCGAAAAGAATCTCGGACTCTCAAATAAAAAAGATAAGGGAAAAGAGAAGGTCCCTGAGGATATCGTCTTAGATGACCAAGTTGTGGAAGAGCTAAGTGCCAAGGACCCGCCGAAGAGAAATAAGGTGGATTACAACGTCTTAGCGCATCTGAGGAAACTACCATCGCAGCTCAGCATTCTTGACGCCCTTTTGTTATCAAAAGAGGCGGGAGATTCGTTAATCAAGGCACTATAGGATCCGGAGCAATTCCAAGCTTTCCTGGCTGAAGAAAAGATGAAAGATGAATTGGAGGAAGTGCACACGGCCGATGTCACTTTTGGTGATGAAGACCTTCTCCTTGGGACGTGCGACCACAACCGCCCCCTTTATGTCTCAGGATACTGCCACGATATAAAAATAGGCAAAATCCTTATCGACAATGGATCCTCCGTTAACCTTCTCAATGTGCGGGTGTTAAAAGAAATCTGCATGAGCGTCCAGCACCTTGCTCGGGACAAGATCACCATCTCCGGGTTCGACTACCAATCGTCAAAGACTCTTGGATCTGTGATACTGACGCTACGTTTCGGGCTGCTCGTCATGGACACTAAATTCCATGTCATAGATGCCAGGACATGCTACAACGCTCTGCTCGGCCGACCATGGTTACACGAGTACAACATCATCCCTTCTACACAGCATCAGTGTATGAAATATTTTAGGGATGGTCTCGAGTATACCGTAACAGGAGAACTGAATCCGTTTTCCGTGAATGAAGTTCGCAAATATGAAGATGCCAAATACTTCTTGCCGAATTTTGAAGACACGGAAAGGTGTCACAAGCCGGAGAATAAAACTAACGCTACCATCCCTGTCTTCGGCAGTGATACCGAGGAGGAAGAGGAGATGGTTTATTCGGGTCCGCCCCAATACAACAAGCCGGGACCATCCGCTCCTACGTTGATCTTTGGTAGTGACTCGGAGGATGAGGTCCATGTTGTATTCTCTGCTCGACCTTCAATACGAGCTTCCGCTGACAAAGAGCAAGGTCTACAAGTCGCTATGGTGCCGCTTAAATATTATAAAGAACTGGATGCGCTAGGTACCGACAATGTAGAGGAGCTGCAGACGTTCTATATCCCTCTCAGGCGAGAAGGCGAGAGGGCAATTCTATTCTACCGCTCTGAAGAAAACAAAGTGGAGAAAGAAATCTGGCACGGGGCAGATCCTACGCTGGACAGGCTTCAACCCATCCGTCTACCCAGATATTATACAGAAGGCTTGAAGAGGCTGTTGAAGCGCCAAGGGATACCCTTCAAACAGACCGTTAGGAAGGCCAAATTTTATGACAGGGTCTGGAACGTCCCCGGAACTCAGCACAAGCTGCCTAGTGGGAGGATGGAGACAATCGGGCTCGGATACATTCGCTCCAAGAAACGAGAGCTGCTCCGCGACTGTTACGTCGTGCATGATTTCAATGAAGAAGCAGATGCTCAACGGGAGGACGCTAATCCTGAACCAGTAAAAGTTCCTGATATAAAAGTGCCCAGTCCGTCGTTTGAAGAACAAATGGACAGGCTTATAAGGGAAGCTGGTCAAAAAGTCCGAGATGATCACAACCGCGAAATGGCCATCTATGAGAAAGCCAAAACGTAACGTCTCCTTCAACAGACCGTGAAAGTTGAAAGTGCCGGCCCTTGTCAACCTGTTATAAAAAAGGCTCGACGTAGAGGCAGAAACAAGTCGAAAGGCCAAAAAGACGCTCAACAGCAACAAAGCGGGACTAAGAAGCCACGCAAACGGGAGTCGAGCGTTATTGATCTATCCCTCATGAAGAAAATGGGTCGGATGTACTCTTTTCCTCGGGACAAGATGAAGAAGATGCTTAATCTTGCTCTAAAACATCAAATGCTTACACTGCTGGGATCCAAAAACCCCGAACAAACAGGCAAAGTCTCTGACCCAAACTATTGCTCTTACCATCGAGTAATGGGGCATACTCTTGAAGATTGCTTCACCTTCAAGAATTGGGTGGAAGATCAGTATCAACTTGGCAAATTCGCTCTGTCTGACAACTGGAGGGTAGCGCCGCCACAGAAGCATGAACCCAAAGCCACAGAAGAAGAACCAGTTCCACATTGGGATTGGAAGCGAATTCGTACTTGTCACGTGATAACGATATCAAAAGAAGAGCCCGAGAACATGGATGACCTTCCCTGGTGCTTCAAAAACAGCAACGACGAGGTAATCTCAGAATTTCCGCCAGCGCCGAAAGAACTGGAGGATGGAATACATACCACTGCAGATAACCTCAAGAAAATTGAGTTGGGGACGGCAAACGATCCACGACCGACGTTCGTCAGTGAGCTGCTATCTGAAGAAAGGGTGACTGCGTTAAAAGACGTCCTTGTACAGCACAAAGATTGCTTCGCATGGAACTACTCCGAGATGCCAGGACTAGATCCAGAAATTGCTGTGCACAAATTGGCGATATCCCCGGACGTCAAGCCGGTCAAACAGGCGCCAAGAAGGATGCGGCTTGAGCTTGAGATGAGTATCAATGCTGAGGTCAAGAAGTTAATCGACTCTGGCTTCATCCAGGAAGTTCAATACCCTGAATGGATCGCTGACATCTTCCCGGTGATGAAGAAAAATGGGACGGTGCGCATATGCGTGGATTTTCGGGATCTCAATAAAGCCTGCCCGAAGGACGATTTCCCAGTGCCAGTCACCGAACTGATGATAAACAATACATCCACTCATGAGGTTTTCTCCTTCATGGACGGCTCATCAGGGTATAATCAGATAAAAATGCATCCCGAAGACCAGAAGCACACTGCCTTTAGGACTCCTTTGGGTATATTCTGCTACAAGGTGATGCCCTTCGGTCTGAAGAACGCCGGTGCCACCTATCAGAGGGCCATGACGAAGATCTTCGATGACCTTATACATGAAATTGTCGAATGTTATATTGACGACCTCGTGGTTAAGAACAAATCGTATGAGAAACATCTCGAGCACCTAAAAACTGTATTTCAACGCCTTCGGCAATACAACTTGAAGATGAACCCTCTCAAGTGCGCATTCGGAGTTTCCTCAGGCAAATTCCTGGGATTCGTTGTCCGACACCGGGGCATTGAGATAGATCCGTCAAAGATCAAGGCGATCATGGAAATACCTCCGCCAAGGACTCTTAAGCAGCTGCGATCTCTCCAAGGGAAGCTCGCATATATACGGCGATTTATAGCCAACCTTTCGGGCAAGTGTCGTCCTTACAGTCACCTGATGAAGAAGGGAACCCCGTTCGTCTGGGATCAAAAATGCCAGGGCGTGCTGGACGAGATTAAACAGTACCTGCAGAACCCGCTAGTGTTGGCTGCTCCGGTTAGGGGAAAGCCTCTCATTCTTTACACAACCACCCTCGAAGGTTCTTTAGGCGCATTATGGGCGCAAGAGAATGATCAAGGGAAGGAGAGAGCTCTTTATTACTTAAGTCGAGTTCTACTGGGGGCAGAAAGCAACTACTCCCCCATTGAAAAACACTGCCTGGCGTTGATCTTCACGATAACAAAGCTCAGGCACTATGCATTGGCACATGAGGTCCGTCTCATTTCGAAGGTCGACCCTCTTAAATATTTGATGTCGAAGGCCATATTGACGGGACGACTCGCTAAATGGGCTCTGCTCTTGATGGAATTCTCGATAACATATCAACCTCTCAAGGCAGTCAAAGGCCAAGCCATCGCCGACTTCCTCGCTGAGCATCCGATACCCACCGATTCTCCTTTGAATTGCAATCTTCCAGACGAACATGCGTTTGATGCGATCGACGGTAGTGATACCCGATGGGAGCTTTATTTTGACGGAGCATCTTCCATGAAAAAGCGCAAACAAAGTAACCCTATAGTCAAATCGGGAGTAAGCCTCATCTTCGTAACTCCACAAGGAGGGATTATGCGCTTCGCTTTCTCTTTAACAGAGCCGAGGACAAATAACGAAGCCGGGTACGAAGCTTTGATAGCAGGCCTCGAGATCGCCATTGACATGGGAATTGAAAACCTCCTCATATACGGAGATTCTCAACTGGTCGTTAGTCAAGTAAACGGCGACTACCAAACGTGTAAACCAGAGTTGGTGAAGTACGGTAAAAAGGTGCAACAACTGTTGATCCAAATTCCCTCCTATGCTTTGGAAAGCATACCGCGCGCGGAAAACAGCAAAGCAGACGCGTTGGCCAAACTTGCTAAAGAACTGGCGACGTTAGAATCGTGGTACAAAGCTGTCGGGTGCTTGCTCCAGCAGAAATATCTCCGGAATCATCTGAAGAGAAAGGAGCGACTGAACAGACGACCTTGCAAATAGAAGACCGGAAAAAGGCTGAGGACTGGAGGGAAGTCTTCATAGACTACTTTAAGTCCCATCGAATGCCCGAAGATGCGTCCACAAGACGTCAGCTCATGAAACGAGCTCTGTCTTTCGCCTTCGTCAATGATACTCTATACAAGAGGTCGTTTGATTCTCTATGGCTGAGATGCCGCATATTTCAGGAAGTTCATGACGGACTCTGCGGTTCTCACCAAGCGGGCCCAAAGATGAAGTTGAAGATCAAACGGATGGGATACTACTGGCCCACAATGATTCAGGATTGCCTCAAATATGCGAAGCAATGTCACTCATGCCAAATTCATGGGGACTTCATCCATCAGTATCCAAATCCACTCCATCCAACTGTGGCTAGCTGGCCGTTCGAGATGTGGGGAACTGACATAGTCGGCCCCATCGAACCAGCATCGTCCAAGGGACATCGTTTCATCCTAGCGACGACTGACTACTTCTCCAAATGGGCAGAAGCAGTACCGTTAAGAGAAGTGAAGACGGAAAGTATCCTCCACTTCTTCAAGACGCACGTCATATATCGGTTCGGAACGCCAAGACGGATCATCTCCGATAACGGACTAGCTTACAGAAGCCACAAGATCAGTCACTTTGCACAGCAGCATAATATAGACTGGAGATATTCTTCAGTTTACAATCCGCGAGCTAATGGTCTAGCTGAAGCCTTCAACAAGACCCTGACGAAAATCATGAAAAAGACGGTGTCCCGAAATAAGAGAGACTGGCATGAGAGACTGCAAGAAGCTCTCTGGGCGTATCGAACTACGTTCAAGACGGCCATGAACACAACGCCGTACGCGTTGGTATTCGGTATGGAAGCAGTACTCCCCCTCGAGATAGAGTTACCCTCTCTGCGAGTGGCAGTCCACTACGAGCTAACAGATGAAGAAAATGCTAACCTTCGGCTTGAGGAACTTGAAGCCCTTGAAGAAACACGGCTCATAGCGCAACAGAATCTGGAAGCTTATAAAGCAAAGATGACGCGCTCATATGAAAGATTGACCCAACCGAGGACATTCCGCCAAGGCGAACTCGTGCTAGTGGTCAAAAGGCCTATGATCCCCAATCGCGCCAAGCGGGGAAAATTCGAGCCAAACTATGAAGGCCCGTACATCATAGACAAAGTCTACCAAGGTGGAGCCTATCTACTCATGGATATGCACGGTAAAAGGCCTTTCAGGCCAATAAATGGCCGCTTCCTAAAAAAATACTACGCTTAATGAGTCACACCCTAGGTCAACGATAGATGACGACGACTATGTCCACTCGCTATCTTCCTAAGCTCAAACTCTATAAGCAGTAGCCAGCCTTCTTCATGATGGACCGAAACGTCCTTAAACTAATAGCAGATCGATACGTCTTTAAACTACTACCGCAGCGTCCTTAGGCTGACGAGATGTATAAAAAAAAGAGAAAAAGAAAATAAAAAAAATGATGATGATAAAAACGGTATGTCCATAAGCAAAATGGGCACGGATGAAAACCCGAAAGGGCTCCGTGAGTAAAAACAGCAGGGCTACCGGCAAGTGTTTGTGAAAACCCGAAAGGGCGCTTTCTCGTTCAAAGACACTTATAGGGTCCTCTCGACCTTGTAAGGAGAAACCACCCGCGTGAGATCCTTACGACTCACAAGGGAGCAACACACTTAGGGATCCTCACGATTCCTAAGGAGAAAATACACTTACGAGATCCTCACGACTCGTAAGGAGAACTCTCTTATGGGACTCTCACGGCTCATAAGACTTGAAAGTCTTAAGTTACAGAGACCTAAACCTGTACTTAAGCGAACCCCCACAACCTTCGATATTGCCCTACAAGTGGCTCAATACTGACCCTTGTATACAATCCACGGGCGCGAATAAACATTTCCCTAACCAAGTCTCATCCGTGACTGGGGATATGTTCGCATGGTGAACAATCCTTGTAAATCCTCTCGATTTATGAGGAGAAAACCTTCCTGTAGGATCCTTACGACTTACAGAGGAAACGAACACTTAGGAATCCTCATGATTCCTAAGAAGAAAATACACCTACAAGATCCTCACGACTTGTAGGGAGAAATACCTTTGTCAGACCCTTACGGCTCATGAAGTCAAAAGCCTTAGTCGACAGGACCCTAACCCTGGTCGCTAAGCCACCTTTGTTCGACATCGACAGAGGCAGATGATGATTCGCTCCGGGCAATATCCCAGTTGTAGCGGTGCTGATGCCAAAATCGGTGTCTAATTTCAGGTTTACGGTGAAAAGACGGTAGGCCGCACATGCATATGAAATAGCCGAAAAGATGGGGCAACTTGCAATAAAAAGCAGCAAGTAAAAATGTATGCATGCAAAATAGCCGAAATGATTGGGCAACTCGCAATAAAAAGCAGCGAGTAAAAATAAAAAAAAAGCCTAAATGATTGGGCAACTCGCAATAAAAAGAAGCGAGTAAAAATGAAATAAACGGCCGAAATGATTGGGCACCGCGAAAAATAGCCGAAATGATTGGGCAATCGCGACCTTCGCGATATAAAAGCTGAAATGATAGAGCATCGCGGAAATAAAACAAAAAAAAATGATGATAAAACTTCGGCCCTACAGTTAAGATCACATCGATCCCTGTATACAATCCAAGGGCGCAAACGAAGAGGGAACCATACTTTCCCAACAGGCTCCGCCAGAAAACGAAGCCAGATCTCGATGATTACCTCAACTCAGGGAAACAAACAATCCTTGACGAGAGCCTCCTGATTCGCGTCGACTCGCAGAGCAACCAGTGCCTCCGTGGGAAATTCTCGACCCGTTTCAACACCAGGGAAACAAATAATCCTTGGCGCTAGGGAAACAAATAATCCTTAGCAAATACCTCGACTCAGGGAAACAAACAATCCTTGATGAGAACCTCCTGATCCGCGTCGACTCGCAGAGCAACCAGCGCCTCCGTGGGAAATTCTCGACCCGTTTCAACACCAGGGAAACAAATAATCCTTGGCACTAGGGAAACAAATAATCCTTAGCAAATACCTCGACTCAGGGAAACAAACAATCCTTGACGAGAGCCTCCTGATTCGCGTCGACTCGCAGAGCAACCAGTGCCTCCGTGGGAAATTCTCGACCCGTTTCAACACCAGGGAAACAAATAATCCTTGGCACCAGGGAAACAAATAATCCCTGGAAAATACCTCAGCTCAGGGAAACAAACAATCCTTGACGAGAGCCTCCCGATTCGCGTCAACTCGCAGAGCAACCAGTGCCTCCGTGGGAAATTCTCGACCCGTTTCAACACCAGGGAAACAAATAATCCTTGGCACCAGGGAAACAAACAATCCCTGGCAAATACCTCAGCTCAGGGAAACAAACAATCCTTGACGAGAGCCTCCTGATTCGCGTCGACTCGCAGAGCAACCAGTGCCTCCATGGGAAATTCTCGACCCGTTTCAATACCAGGGAAACAAAAATCCTTGGCACCAGGGAAACAAATAATCCCTGGCACCAGGGAAACAAATAATCCCTGGAAAATACCTCAGCTCAGGGAAACAAACAATCATTGACGAGAGCCTCCTGATGCGCGTCGACTCGCAGAGCAACCAGTGTCTCCGTGGGAAATTCTCGACTCGTTTCAACTCCAGGGAAACAAATAATCCTTGGCGCTAGGGAAACAAATAATCCTTAGCAAATACCTCAACTCAGGGAAACAAACAATCCTTGACGAGAGCCTCCTGATTCGCGTCGACTCGCAGAGCAACCAGTGCTTCCGTGGGAAATTCTCGACTCGTTTCAACACCAGGGAAACAAATAATCCTTGGCGCTAGGGAAACAAATAATCCTTAGCAAATACCTCAACTCAGGAAGACAAACAATCCTTGACGAGAGACTCCTGATTCGCGTCGGTTCGCAGAGAAATCAGTGTCTCCGCGGGAAAATTCCCGACTCGTCTCAACTTGCAAGATGAAGCCTCAGGCAGCAGGGACTAAAAAAAAACTTGCTTCCTAAACAATGGGACCCTGCAAGTCGATCTAAAACGGTCTCTTGCATACTATTCATGGGTCTCACTCTCCAAAGTCGAGTTTCGATAAGGAGGGAAACAACCGCTTACGGGTCCTCTCGACTCGTAAGAGGGAAAAATTCTCTTATAGGATCCTTACGACTTACAAGAGAAAACACACTTAGGAATCCTCACGATTCCTAAGGAGAAAACCCACCTACGAGATCCTCTCGATCCGTAGGGAGAAGAATCTCTGGGAGACCCTCACGGCTCATAGAGTTGAAAAGTCTTGGGCGGCAGATCTGAACCTGCGGCCTAAGCCATCGCTATCTCGTGAAGAAATCAAGATGCTTACTCTATTATCTGCTAATTGTGACAGCATGCTAATAATAAGAAAGGAAAAAGCAAAGAAACAGTACAAAACATTGCGAAGAAAAATATGTATCTTTATTGAATGTAATCAAGTACAAGATGAAGCGTACAAAAGAATAAAGAATGGATACATATTACCTAAAAAGAAAAATTTTACAAGTGCCTAGATACAAGGAGAATTACTGAGAAGGAAGTGTCTTGCATAGTTCTAGCAATTGTTCGCGCAATTCCTTCCCCACTTTCTCCTGATCGGTTACTACAGCCAGCTCTGCCTCCACTTGGGCCCGTTGCTGCAAGACAGATGCAAGTTGCTCCCTGACGGCCTGATAAGCAGCTTCCCGGCCTGGGGTATCGCGCTCGGCTACATCAAGCTTTCGTTTCAAGTTTAGCCCATGGGAGATGCGCTCCAGGAGACCCTCAAAGATAGCCTTCACTTGGGCAACATTCGCTTCAACCTCAGCACGCAGACGGGCCGTCTCGTTCGAGGTCTCTTGGCATTCCCTTAGCCTTAAAGCTGCTTCTTGTTCCAAATGGTGGACGTAAGAAGCGCTTCCCTCGATCCATGCTGCTCTTTCATTGCTCGCGGCTAAAGTCTCGGGGGCGGGACACATCGACTCCAGCTGATGCAGGCGAGCCTCGATCTCTATACAATGGTTAACCCAAGATGCGATGATGCCTTCGTCATGGAAATTCACGAGTATCACCAGCATCGGGTTAACCGCTGTAGCGAAATCCGCAGTAGAAGTAGGGGTCTCGACGTCGAGCTCTTCAATGTAGTCGCTCAACATACGCAAGCTGTTCACGGCGCCTTTCGAAGATGGACATCTCAGGTAAGGACCTGCCGGCATTGTAATGCGAGGCTCGAAGGGCACCGAGACTGGAACGACAGCTGAAAAGAAACAAGATGTGATCAGATAACAGTTCAGGAAATAAAAAAAGGGGGAGTTATCAATGTGATAGTCGCTGTACCAGCTGAGGCAGGTGGCAAGGCCGGAAGGGTCGGCGGCGCAGCCGATCTTTCATCCCCTCCTTCAATTTGTAGCACTGCAGTTGAGACGAGAAAAAGGTTAGAAGTAATTCCATCAATGAAAAAGAAAGATATCAATGGAAACCATACTCACTAGCGCTACTAGAGGAAGTAGCGAGCTCAGACGGGAAGAAGAAGTGCGGAAGCAACACCTGATGGATATGATCAAAAAGCCTTCCTGAAAAGACACAGTAGTACGACTTTAGTACATAAATTATGCGGCTGAAAGATAAACTAATGAGTTGCAAATCCATACCTTCCAACATCTACGATGGCACAAGGGAAGGCTGGAAGGTGACCACCGCCAAGGCAGTAGTTGATGGTGCTCCTTCGAGCAATGGAGCATCGGCGCTGGCCGCACCTGCGTTGAAAACAAAGACAAACTTGTTAGAAAATATCGTAAGATATAAAAAAGGAGTGACAGTAACTCGAAATTTACCTGATGAGCCGCCAGCCGAAACGGAGGCATCTCCCTCCTCCATCGATACGAGTCCACCTCCCGTAGCCTCATCACCGGACTCGACAGGGGCTGTTGTCGTACTCGCCCGACCCGGAGACGACGGAAGACCATAGACGAGGAGAGCAATAATTGGAGCATTGCCAGACTCTTGAGAAAGAGCGGTTGGCTCGTCCCCAAGAGTCACGCCTATCTCACCCTCTGCTTCTTCGGGCTCGGCGGTCGCCATTGTCTCATCCGCCATCACCATGGGGTCGCCGGTCTCGAGCGCCTCGCCCGCCGCTACTCCGGGCTCAGTTATAGCGGTCGTCTCATTTGCCGACTGCTCAGGCTCGGCATCAACGACCTTCTCTGGTGCAGCTCCCTCGGCCCCCACCTCAGGCTCGATAACCCCGGCGATGTTGCCCACCGTCGGCTCGGGTTCGGCCGGTGCCTCTTCCTCTGTCTCTTTGGGTTCGACAATTTCCGCCTCCCCTTCGGTTGGACTTGGCCCTGCAGGACAAGATATATAAGAACCGACAGGTTTACAATTCTTACAATAAAGTCTTGAAAGATACATTACCTGAGCTGGACTTGTCATTAGCACTCCGAGCAGCACGCGCCACCTGTCTGCGAGCAGTGGATAGGGCGACGGGAACCTCTTCTGAGGGAGTATCAGCGCAAGGGACGGTGCTTGGGCCCGCTTCCGTGGCCAAAGCAGCCCTGCGCGCCTTCGCCTCGCGCCTCAGCCGCTTCCTCTCCTCCCGGGCCGTTGAGACGGACCTCACCAGAGCCTCTTTCATTGAGGCGTCCTCGTCCGTGTACAAGGATGCCTCCAAATTCTTCAAGGCATCCCTCGTCGACTTGTCAAGTCGAGGCTCTTGCAGCAGCCCTAACGAGACCGGAACTTCAGTAACAGGCTTGGGGAGGATCCCCGCATCAACTGGTATAGCCCCTGCAAGGAAACAAAGGAAGAAGGTTAGGTTGACCATCATAAGAGATAACAAATTTTTTTTTAAAAAAAAAATAGGGTGGGACGTACCAGTGCCCGCCAAAGCGCGCTTCTCCTCCTCCTCTTGGAAGGTCTTTAAAGAAGCAGCAATAGCTTCTTCGGTAGTGACACCTGTTGGAAAAGGGGGAAAGTATTAGTCAGAGATAATGATAAAAAATATATATGCAAAAAAAAATGATGAAGAAAGCGGTTAATGGTTACCTGACTCAGCGAGTTTACTTAACATCGCTTCGAGCCTTGCTGATCGCTCAGAAGCTGCAATAGCGGCCGCCAAATTGGTGTCTGCGGGGTCTACCAAGAAGCCCTTATTGCTGCTATATTCACTTATTCCTTTGGTAAGAGGGGCCTCTGTCTCTAAACTGAGGATCGCGTCGAGGGAAAGGATCGACTTCTTCTTCTTTTGCCCGCCAGCTCTAGATGCACCTGGAATTGATTTGCGCTTGGCAGGCACCTTGGGGCGGCGGGTCCCGATATCCGCTCCTGCGCCGGACTCTGGCGATATTACATTAACCGTCTTCATGGGAGCACGGGGCACCGGTGGTGCATTCACCATAGCAGGCAGCGGCAATCCACGCGGGGGGCTCAACACGCATGGTCGATCGACTCCGGCATCTTTTAGCGGAGGAACGACCGGAATCCTTGGCTTCAAGGGGGCCTTGCGATCACTGCCAGGAGGCGCACCCCTACGGTCAACCAGCATGCACTTCTCCGTTAAGATAACTGGGCCCATCGCATGCGCATACCAAGCCACGTACGTATTGAGCATCTTAGGGACGCAGCTGGGTTCACTGATAAAGAAATAGGAACCCGTGTTAAGCCGTGTAAAATGGTGCATTGCATTCTTTATCCCCTCTCGGCTGACCACCGGCTTTTCCAAGAAAGCTTCCATCGGGATCCCTTGGTTGTAGCTCGATTGCTGAGCAAACCGGTGCGGGTTATACCTCATAAAGAGTGCTGTCTCATTCTGCCTAAACACTAGATAGCCCGGCCGAATGGAGTAGAGGTGGAGGATTTCCTGAGCCTTCAATATGGAAGCCCCGTCCTTAAAATCATCGCGCAGTCGCACTACTGACTTAGTGGTCTCTGAGCCTATGGTTATGACCTTATCCACAAAGGAAACCTTCGCTCCGACTAGATATGGACGAAGGAGCAGCCCCCTAGACTCCCGCGGGGACGCAACCACAATTGAAGCGCTGACCAACCGCATGACTCTCGGGAGTCTGCATTTCTCAAAGAACGGAGGAATCTTATGGGCACCAAACACCCCTTGCACGTGCATCTCCATCCAGGAGGTGAAATAGTGCATCGGGAAGTTAGCGGGCTGCACCCCAGGCTCACTAGCGTCCGCCGCTACACTAAGTCCATTATAAAGGTAAGCCAGCCCGGCGATTCCTACCGATAACTGCAAACCAGCCACCATCCGATGCGCTGGGTAAAAGATGGAGGGCCGCATGTGGCGTGGGTGCATGGGGAGCGCAAAGCTGCATAGCCACAAGCCCAAGAACCCAATAAAAAAGGTCTCCTCATCCATGCCCAGGACGGCGATTTCTGAGAAAGGGACGATGGTAGCGCCGGGGAGATAAAAATCCTTTTGATCATTCTCCGATACGGGTCGGCGGTCCAGGACGAAACCGAAAGGGTCATCGAGCTGGGCGAACTTCTCATTCCGCTCTGATAGGAACTCCGGGCGAATGAAGCGGGCAGTAAAATCTGCGAAACTAACGCCCCAGTCGCCCGATTCCAGATGGAGTCCTTCATAAATCTCCAACACCTTCACCAAGCCCGGATATTGATGCTGAACAGCGTTCTCCGGAGTCAGGTCAAACACCAGCGGCTTGGTAGCAAAGACGTATTCGTCAGGAGGGAGCAACTCCTCGTAATGTTCCCCCCTCATCGGCAAACCCGAGAGTTCGGCAAACTCCTCCAAAGAAATAGAGACCTCCCTATTCGTCATCAAGAAAGTGTGGGTGGGGATATTCCATTGCTCGATAAAAGCTTTAATCCACCACGTTGGAGGGGAAGGATATTCGAAGAGCGAAACGTAGATGGCCGAATACAAACCGATCTTCGTCAAATGAGTCCTTTTAGCCGATAAGATGTACCGACCCCACTGCAAATATCCAGCGGGCGATCGCGGGACCAATCCAATGTTGTAAGCCTGTCCCCAAGGGCGTGCTTCACCCTGACAGATTCGCCTTCCTAGAATGTCTATTGCCGGCGGTGGCTGCACAGGAATAGCGCCAATTGCAGGCTGGAGGAGGTCATCTGAATTCCAATTCTTAACCTCCACGGCATACTTCACCGGGGGTTCGTCCGCATAGGGGATCGTAATTATGGGCTCAGATGGCGTAGCGGAACTGAAACTGCGACGACCCTGGATGATTTCATTGTACCACTTTCCCTACAAGTGAAGGTTTTTGTGCTCGGGGTCATGATCCTTAATAAGAGCGAGCGCCACCCGGTCCACTGGTGCATGGGGAAATCCTCCCTCCGAGCGAACAAATGGGAAAGACAAGTTGGCAGACATGTTTCCTGTAGAAAGACAAAAATAACCGTTAGTGTCCCAACGCTTGGCATTTTAAAATCTTACACCACACTGCAATGCAGTGGGTATGGGACCAAAAGGGGACCCACAAAATCTGGATGACGGTGCATCATTTAATAAGACAATCCCATCATTAGATGAGACTGTCAATTAATGAAAAGATCCCCAAGAGAATATCCTCATTGATGGGAAGTCCCTGGAGACAAAGAGAAAAACTCCTCTTTTAGAGCAAAGCTCTGTCACAGAGTGACATTTGTCAAACTCTGGTCTCAAAGGGATAAAGTTTATTTTTAAAAAAAAGAGCTTAGCTCTATAATAATGATGGAAAAATCCCTCAGAAAGGAAATTTTAACTCCTAAAAGATTAAAAACTTAGGATCTTAAAGATCCATGAAAACATTTAGAAGTTCTCCATGTTCAGATCTAAAAGATCTATATTTGATCTATGAGCAAAGCTCAGTTCATGGGTTAAAACCCATGAACAATATCTCTATAGATCTGTAGATTTTTGAGAGCAAGGTTCTTTTAATGAGACCCCAAAGGGGTTTTCTTTAGATCAAAAGATCTATGAGAGCAAGGCTCTGTTAATTAAACTTAATTTAATTTAATTTTAAAAAAAAAATTACCTAAGATGGTGCTAGGTTCTGAACTTTGAAAGTTCTTAAAAAGAAACAAGAGCAAGGCTCTAAAAGTTCTTAAGCAAGAGCAAGGCTCTGGGATTCAAGATTCAAGAAAACGGTGGAATTTACCAAGGACCAAGGGTCCTATTTATAGGCGCCTACGCCTCTTCAACTTACCCCTTTTGATCCAACAGCCAGGATCTTGCCACCGCTGCACTCACGTGCGCGCCACGTGAGCGCAACGGTGGGGGGGGCATTTGTTTCCCCCAATCAGAGCAAGGCTCTGTTTGAATTTCAAAAATTCAAATTTTCTGAAGCAACGCTTCAAAATCCCGTGCGCTGCGCGCAACGCGCCACGTGTCAGAAGCTGATGCGTCAGCACAGCGCCCGAGGCAGTGCGTCCAATCAGAGCAAGGCTCTTTTAAAACAAAAAGTAAAGGAAGCAACGTTTCAATTGCGCAAACGTAGCGCTGCGTGACACGTGTCTGCGCAGTTGCGCACACACAACTGCGCAAGCAGTGCGCTGCGTAACACGTGTCTGCGCAGTTCGCAAGCACAGCTGCGCAAGCACAGCTGCGCAAGCGCTACGCTGCGCGACACGTGTCTGTGCAGTTGCGCAAGCACAGCTGCGCAAGCGCTGCGCTGCGCGACACGTGTCACGCGCTGGGGCGTTTGCGCAAAACAGAATTGAGATTTTAAAGAAATCTTTTCTGTTCTTGTTAAAACAAGAAAATTTTCTTCTGTAAAACAGAGGCCTTTGGATCAAAAATCCAACGGTGGGGAAATTCCCCAAATCACTCAGAGAAAGATCTCTTTAACAAATTTAACTAATTTATGGGCACTATAAAAAGGACCCCAAATCTCAACTCAAAGGCATCAACATTTGGTGAGAAATCAAAAAATTTAAACAGAGAGAACACTGAAGAAATCTCAAGAGGAAAAGAGGTAAAAACCTTTAAAAGAGAAGAATTTCTTCTAATAGATCATTGATCTAAAGAAGAAGATCAATGATCTTCAATAAAAACAAATAAAAATAGTGCTTCGCACTTTTCTATGGACCTCTGGTTCTCTGAGATAAGAAAAACAAGAGAAACTTGTTTTCTTTGATCTAAATTAGATTAAGAAAGCAAATAGTGCTTTGCACTTCTGTTATGAACCTTTGGTTCTTGAATCTAAAAGATTCTCAAATTTATAGTGCCTTGCACTTGCAAACTGCGCTGTTGCGCTCTTGGGAGAGCGCCACGTGTCAGCAGCGCAGTAGCGCAGCGCACTGACACAGCGCACTGCGCTGTTGCGCTTGCGCTCCTCAGAACGTGACACGTGTCAGCAGCGCAGCAGCACAGCGCACTGGTGCAGCGCACTGCGCTTGCATGACACGTGTCTCCACCACAAACGCTTGCGCTCTTTGATTGGCGCAAAGCGCCAGAAAAATGCAATGCATTTCTTTTGTTAAAGGGCCAGGCCCAAGTCAAAAAGACCTAGCAGGCCAAAATAAATTGCAAAGCAATAAAAAGGGGGAGAGCCCAAGTAAAATTGATGCTCTGCATCATTTATAAAGGGGCAGAGCCCAAAACAAATTGATGCTCTGCATCCTTCATGGGTAGAGCCCAAATAAAAATAAAAAGAAATGCAATGCAAAAGCAGATAAAATGTTGAACATTTTCAACTGGACTTAGCCCAATTTTGGCCGTAAGTCCTCAAATTAAATTGATTGAGCAAGATTGCTCTCTTAAATCAATTTACCTCCGGTTCGAGGGTACATCTCCGAACTCCTCTGACACCTATCGTTGTAATCCTTCAACGACGTCAGAGAGGTGACAGGTCCCGACGACCACATATGAATATGGACTGCGGGGTCCTTAAACTCGTGGACCGAAACGTCCCTAAACTAATGTTGGACCGAAACGTCCTTAAACTAATAATGGACCACCACGTCCCTAAACTGGAACATGGACCGCAACGTCCTTAAACTACCTATGGACCACTACGTCCCTAAACTGGAACAATAGAGCTTCCAAATGCTCTTTTGCCGGATCTAAACGATCCCGTTTAAGTTGATCTTAGCCCCAAACACGGCTAACGTATCCTTAAACATTCAAATGGACTATAAAACTCCAAATCAACTTTGGTTCAAGGGTACATCTTCGAACTCCTCTGACACTTATCGTTGTAATCCTTCAATGACGTCAGAGAGGTGACGAGTCCCGACGGCCATATATTAAATGGATCACCACGTTAAGTTGATCTTAGTCTCAAAACAGGACTAACGTATCCTTAACGAACGTTTAAGTTGATCTTAGCCTCAATACGGCTAACGTATCCTTAAACTAAAAACACCAAATCCAAATCTAAGTAAATACGGATTTGGACTAATCCACGTCCTACGGGCGACGGCATTACTCAGTCTCCGTATACAATCCACGGGCAACCACAAACAAAACAAACACCCATGACACGAAGTGAAATTCTGGAGAAGGAGAAAGTGGCTACCGCGATGCGGTAGCGTAATTAACTGCAGGGGCTTGCGCCTGCAGGGAAGAGTGTCCCCACAATCAAAAACTACTCTAGCGAGGGGGAATCTGACAAAGTCTGCTACATCGGCCGCATCCGTCTAAACCTCCGATACACGGTGTCATAAATCAACTTGGCATCTTCGGAGAGGTAGACGGATAAAACCATATAGCATCTGCCCCGAATCTCAGGCAAGACGTCCTCACGTCGTCTCCGCCGCCATTCGGAGGGGAACAATCTGTGTCCCTATCAGTCTCTAGGTCATGTTTGAAATCGTATAGTGGAAAGGAGGATCATGTTTAACAGGAGTCTCGTACATACCCGAGACAACGGCCCACATGCCCGGGACATAACCCTGTCAGCCGGATCGCTAGATCCTACCTACTATATATATCACTGCTCGAATAATCATCCTCTAAAACACGATCCCGCTAAATACGATTCTCTTTCCACTTCGATTTCCCCTTTTTCCCCAGGTTTACACTATTTATGATTTTGATTTAGTCGTGTACAAGTATACCAATGGCACGGTTTTATCACTGTTCACTGTATCAATCACTGTCACGAATCATTCACTTTCCATTGGAGTACTCGACACTCCTAAACCAATATCATTCACGCACGATAATTTAATGTCCACTGAACACTAACACGCACTAACACTATGTATATGGCAAATGGGGTAAGATATGTGTATGTATGCCATTAACAAGCCATGTATGTTATGAACCAATATGCGCGTCATCAACTTACAAAAATTGCCTAAATTCATATGTTCGGAAATCAACGAAATGATACAAATACGATAATAAGCACACTCTGTCAGCAGTTCATCAAAATTAGTTTCAGTTCGATTGGGTTTCCGGTATTCAAGTTACAGCCGTTTCATTTTAAGTGCTCGCTGCAGGAAATTCAGTTTCTGAACCGAACGTCTGTTTCGCGACACGAATTTCACCCAGTTGGGTTCAGAATTTAGCGACGCTACAGTCGAATAAAACCTAGGGTTTTCAATAGAGTGTTCAACACAATAGATGGATTCTCAATCGTGTCTGTACATCAAAAGTTATACACTGTTTAAGACTAGTTTGTCACTTCTGAATCTGTTTTGGACTGTTATACGTCCTGCCCTTTTAATTTACAAATTAAATAGCAAACGACGATGAAACCGAATGAAACTACTTGTGTTATTTAGATATCAGATTCACCTTTAATACACTATAGAGTTCCGCAACATACGAGTTCTGGAAACAAGGTGGCACGCATTACGGGACAGTAAACAGTAACCAGAGTCGCTCTGGACTGCAGTCCAGAGCCGCACTCCGATCCAAATATCGTCACAATTTCAGTACAGAAACCATTAGAAACTTGCATAGGGTTATATTTCGTCGAGTCGTCTTCGATTTAAGCCCTCGAACGCATCATTTCAGTATGTACATAATTTATGGTGATTTTAACAATTTTCAGATACGGGAAATTTCCAGTTTTACGGGTATATTTGGGGGTATTCGTTTAAGTCATTAACAGTCGTATTTTCCAGTGAAATTTATACAAGATATTCATTATCATACGGGCCAGCATAGAAAATCCAATTCCGTCAAATTAGATGAATATTTTCATTGGGATCATGCATCGAACAGGTATGTCATATAATTTATCTGAAATTGTAAATTTGTAATTTATACGATTTGAGTTTGTAACACGAATAGATTAGCATGTAGCAAGTAAAATACTTGCCTGGAAACGTTTCGGGGATGCATGGAGGCGGCAACGTCACGAACGCACGACGAATGGCGTGAATTGGTTTGCACGACCTCGGCTCGCGATACGGGTGCGACGTCGGAGTTGCCCGGAGGCGTTTCGCGGTCACTCGAAGCGGAGTGGGTGCTCTGTGGTTCGCCTGGAAAATGCTGGGGTCGACGACGGTCGGCGGCGTCGCTCCGACGATGGGCAACAGTGGAGCTCGAGGCTAGGGTTTTTGGGTTATGGTATTTTTGAAAAGAGAGAGAGAGAGAGCTCGGAGGTGGTGATGATGAAGTTGATGTTGAGGATGAAGGGGGTGTCGACTGAGGCGGTTCAGGCTCGCCGGCGTCGAGTGGAAGGGGTGGTCGAGTGGGCGCAGGTGAGCTCGGGTGTACAGGGGTTGGGTGTGTAGGGGTTCTCGGTTGGTGGAGAGGGCATAGTGAAGGGTTCTGATGGTGGAGGAGAAACGAGATAGTCGACGAATGAGTGGTTGCAGTCATCGTCGTCGACGGCGACGGCGAGGGCTCGACAGTGGGTTTTGGGAGTCTGAGAGAAAGAGAGAAGTGGGTTCTGGAGAGTGAGGGTGTGAGGGAGATAGGAGTTGGAGAGGAGAGGGTTTGAGGTAGATGGGATCGCGAGGGAGTGCGCGTCGTGGGGTAATGGCGCACGACGTGGCCGTGAGCGCCGGCGCGAGAAGCGGATCGAGAGAAAGAAGTGAGCGGGAAAAGAGAGAGAGAGACGTTGGGGAAGAGAAAGGAGATTAGGAGGCGGGTCGGGTTTGTGAAGGAGCTACGGGCGTGGGCTTGGAGGAGACGGGCTGGGCCGGGGGTTTAATAAATCCCAATTTTAATTCCTCATGGGCTGACGAAGGGAGCGGGCCGGGGATTATTTGTTTATTTTCTTTGGTTTATTATTAATTGTTTGGGCTTGGTTTAAGTTGCTGGGCTTGAGGTTTTTAGTTTAATTAAGGATTTTTTTGTGTTGGGCTGGAGGGAAAAGCTTGTTTAAATAAATTTTCGTTTTGGGCTTGATTAATTTAAGTTTGGGCTGAGTGTTCAAAAAAATATTTTGATTTTAGTTTTGGCTTTGATCTTAAAGGTTTGGAAAAATTTAAATACTACTCTTAGGCAACCAATTCCCTACAAAAGTACGAGGGAAAAGGAAAAGAAAAACTCGGGGAACTAGAAAAAATAGGAAACTTTTATTGAGGTGGGAACGGGGATTTACACTTGCCATGCGCGGATTCTCCATCGGCAACATCCCGCGTCCCATGCCTCTGTGATCCCCATTAATGGGCGATCCGCTCTCTACGCGGGCGTGACATCGGGAGCGTAACTACTGGCGAGATTCTCGCGCCTGCTGCTGCGTGCCATCACCGTTATATAAACCCCCATCACAGAGGGGTCAAGTAAGCAATTTTTTTTATTCCACTTAGCCGTTACTCTGCTCGGATCTAACACTAACTTGATCGTCGGAGGGTCCTCAGTGGTAGCAAATCACCCCGGGACTTCTTTGCAGGTACTTGGCACCAAACTCCTCAAATCACTATTCTCATCAAAATCCATTGAGATCCACACGCAACAGAAGACCTCCACCAAGATCCACCTGGAGATCAACGGAAGACAACATCTGACGGAGACCTGAAAATGACCTCCATCAGTTGGCGTCGTCTGTGGGAAACGCAAACTCCACAAAAACAAAGTTGGCCTTCCGATCTCCGCCCGCATGGCGAGCAACCATCCTAAAGATCCCGGTACCAGCCGCCGCCTCCCCCTCACCGAAGGCGTGGATGAGCCTCCTCCAGCGACCATCATCAACGCCCTCGCCAGCCGAATAGATCGGCTACAGTCCCTCATGGAGGCGCTCGTCCGTGTCCAAGCGGCCGGGCCTGGGCCCCAGATCGCCGCTCCACCGCCTCCAGAAGGCTCTGCCCCTGTCTGGACGGCTGACCACCAGCGGCCTACGACTCCTGGCCACCGATCTCTCGAGCCGGTACCCCCTGAGGCCTGCTGGGCGCCCCACGGCTCCACACCAAGGTCCGCCGCCAGAACGCCTCGCCTCAAGCCTCCTCACGACCCTTATCCCCCTGAGGAGATGTCAGTCACCTCGCCTGTCCACAGGCACGGTCGACACCACCCCCCTCGGCGGGGCCGCACTGAAGGGGTTCACGTAGGCGGCTCGAGAGCCACCTCGCCCAGGGATCTGAGGCACCTCATCGAGAGGAACCGGGGCCGCTCCCAGACGTAAGTCACCCGCAGCGGAGGCCAGGGATCCCAAGGCGCCGATTCCTCGGGATACCACGGTCGGCTCGACGCCCTCGAGAAGAAAATCGAGAGCATGCGCCAGGAGGCTGACCTCTCGAGTGACGGAGCTAAATACACCTCCGATTCGCTCACAAAGTCGTTCACCGAGGAATTGCTCGCCGTCCACGTCTCCTCGCGCAACAAGCCCCCAAAGGTCTCTCTGTTCAACGGGAAAACCGACCTGAAGGACCATTTGGATGCTTTCATCGCGGGGATGAGCTTCCAGGACCACTCCGACGCCACCCAGTGCAGGGCCTTCCCGGCCACCCTCATCCGCGCAGGTCGGGACTGGTTCCGGGGGCTCGAGCCCCGCTCGATCTCGACCTTCGATGAGCTGGCTACTCAGTTCCTCGGCCATTTCGTTAGGAACCGTCAACAGAAGCGCACGGTCGACTACCTCTTCACGGTTAAGAGTGGGGACAAGGAAACGTTCAAGGCCTACATTACCCATTTCTACAACGCCCTTCTCGAGGTGCCCGAGCACCGAGACGAGACCGTCATCACGGCGTTTAGATTTGGTCTGAGGCACAAGGAGTGGTTACGCTCCTTCGCGTTGGCGCAACCTAAGACCATGGCCGAGGTCAAGGCATGGACCAAGCGTGAGGTTCAGCTGGAATCCGAGGTGAACGCTAACCTCCCCCGAGCAGAACGATCCGACCAGAAGAAGAGGGCTCGGGAGGAGAGGCCGGAGCGTCAGCAGCCCTACCACCCGAAGTTCCAGGATATACCCCCCTCAACGTCTCCCTCGCAGTATTGCTAGAGGAGGCCCAGAATGAGGGATTCTTCAAGTTCCCTACGATCCCGCGTCAGGCTGCGAAGCGAACCCGGGGCCCTTACTGCGCTTTCCACCGGACACTAGGCCACGCCATGGAGGATTGCAAGCAACTCAGGGACTACATCGAAGAGCTCATCCGATCGGGACACCTCGCCGCATACTTGAGGGACAAACGGCAGGCCGACCGCGAGCAGGAGCAGCATCGCCCTCCCGCTGACCTGACCATCGGTCAGATCATGCTCGTATCGGCGGACGGCCAGTGCGGAACTCAGGGAGCCCCATACCCTACGCCAAGCACGGAGGCCCACGGTCCTCCGGGGAGCTCGGGCCGAGCCAATGGAATCATCTACTAGCTTGTACCTTTTCTTTAGGGCAATGTAAACTCTTCCTAGGATCTATTGTTAATTTAATAAAGATCAATGGAACATTGCGAAAAAGAAAGAAAAACCTTGTTTATTCAAAAGGTATTATGAGCTCCTTAGCCATACACGCAAAAAGAAAAGGAAATTACAACAGTGGGGGAAGGGGGTGCAGCGAGCACTGCTCGTGGTACTCGGTAAAGATCTCCGCCAGCCGGGGCCTCGCGAGGTCCAACCTCTGTTCCCGGTTCCCCCCGAGCGCGTCGATCCCAAGCCTCAGCTCGTAGCATTCACAGATGAGCGCCTCTGAGCGGGCCAGCCGGTTCGCGGAGATCAGGCCGAAGCGCCTCAGAGACCGCAGCTTGCCCACGGCCTCGTCATAGAGCTGCTCAAACAGGGGGTTGTAAAGCCCCGGCGACGCCCTCCAGATGGAGTACATCAGCAGCTGCAGCAGGGAGGAGCGTCGGGGGAGCAGCCGGCCAAAATGGTCCTCGATGCTCCCATAGACCAGCTGCACCGTGTCCTCGGTGCATTTCCGGTCGTAAAGGTACACATCTTCGAAGTGGATGGTGTCGGGGATGGTAAACGGGAAGTCTTGCATTTTCGACGATCTGTTTATGAAGGATGGAAGGACCAATACTCCTTCAGCCTTATATAGCGCACTACGCAGCTCAACAGTTGCCCACTTTCACCCAAAAAGTCGCAGCCACGCGGCGGTCATCAAGCCTTCTCTGATGGAATCGAAGCGACGCGCCCCTAGCGCTTCGCCTTCCCCCGCATTCAATGCACATGCTACGCACACTGTTGCCGCGACCGTTCCTATTCCCCATGCCTACAGCTGGACGGTCGGGCTACACTTCGCGAAGAATTAGCCAAAGCAGCTACCCTGCTCGGCTATACCTGGTCGGTAACCTCCCTACTCGCAACGCCAGGATTCAAAGCCCTCACCGAGATTCAACCCAGCAGCTACCCTGCTCGGTCACCCCTGGTGGATAGCTTCCCTACCGCAACGCCAGGGGTCAGAAAGCCCTCCCAGAGGCAGTCGAGCCCGAGGATCCCTCGCTCGGCTATCCCCAGTGGGCAGCTTCCCTGCCACAACGCCGGGGATCAAAAATCCCTCCCAGAGGCAGTCGAGCCCAAGGATCCCTTGCTCGGCTATCCTTCAGGACAAAAGCCCTCGCCAAGAGGCACCGGGCAGTAACCCTGCCCGGCCAAGGGTCCTTGGTAGGCTTCTACAGCCCCACCCGCGCTAAGGACCAAAGTCCTCCCAGAGGCAGTCGAGCCTTGCTCGGCTATCCCCGGCTGGTAGCTTCCTACCACAACCGACAGGGATCAAAGTCCTCGCCAAGAGTCACTCGGTAGTAACCCTGCTCGGTCCCTGTCCTAAAGGATCAAAGCCCTCGCAAGAGGCAACCGAGCAGCTACCTTGCTCGGTCATCTCCGGCTGGTAGCTCCCTACCCATGACGCCAGGGATCGAAGCCCTCGCAAGAGGCATCCGAGCGGCTACCCCGCTCGGTCATCCCAGGCTGGTAGTTGCCTACCCGTGACGCCAGAGATCAAAGCCCTCGCCAAGAGGCAACCGTGCAGCTTCACTGCCCGGTCATCCTTAGTAGGCTTCCTACAGCCCCTCCAACACTAAGGATCCAGGCCCTCACCAGAGGTGAACGAGCAGCTACCCTCCTCGGTCATCTCCGGCTGGTAGCTCCCTACCGGCGACGCCAGAGATCGAAGCCCTCACGAAGAGGAGACCGCGCAGCTTCACCGCCCGGTTATCCTTGGCGGGCTTCTTACAGCCCCACCAACGCTGAGGATCCAAGGCCCCAATAAGGGGCAACAAGTCCATCGAAGTTTAAGCGATCCCCCCTCGGCTCCGGGGCCATGAAGATGCCTCCTTGGCAGCGCTTGGCAAGTGATCGAAATTAACCCAACGAACGATCACTAGACAGATAGCTGACCCAACAGTGCAAGCAAAAGTATTTTAAAAACATTCTTCACAAACAGATGGTAGAGCGCGATTCGATGAAACCGAAGAAAAATTTTATTACTACCAAAGACGAAAGCTTTACAAAGGGTATTTTTTGGGGCTCCCCAGCCTTACAAAATTCCAAAAACAAAGAAATAAAAAAAGGAAGACAGGGCTCTAGACCTCAGGGCCAGGTGCGACCTCAAGGTCATCGACATCCACCACGTGGCGCGCGGGGTCCTCGACGGCTTCCTCGCCAGGAACCTCTCCCCCCTACTCATCGGCATCCGTGAGGGGGAACTCGGCTCGGAGATCTCCGTCGGCAAACTCCTGCATCCGGGCCTTAACGGCGTCGAGGGCGTCATGCCAGATGCGGGTCGTAGCCACGGCCAGGTCATCATAGAAGTCCTTCGACTTCTTATAGCTCTCCACAGCCTTCAGTTCGGCCGACTTGGCCACCTCGGCCGCCGCCCCAAGCTCCTTCCGGAGGGTCTTCACCGTCCTCTTCAGGTTGCCGGCAAGCACCTGGGCGTCCTCGAGCTTGACCTCGGCAATCACGGCAGCCTCGCGATTCCGGGCTACCTCCCGCTTCCCGGCCTCCACCTCGCCTTCCAAGGCAACAACCCTCGCCGTCATCACCTCCAGCTCCCGCCTGGAGCTCACTTCCAGCGAGGCGAGCCGGCCCCCAGCCTCCAGCACCGGGGCTACCACCTCGGCTTCCATACGCAAGGCGAGGGCCACGTGCTGGAGAACCTGGAAGACACGAAAAAGATCAGAAAGATGAAGGAGGCACCGAATCTCACAATGAACCAAACACTCACCTGCACGGACTCCTGGGCGATGGACGCCAGCTGAGCCCTGAAGGTCCCCCCGGGAACTCTACCTCCGGCCGAGATCTCTATCTCATGCAGAAGGTTATCCGCAATGGATAGCCCCGATGGCACCGTGAACCGGAGGCCCCCTTCCTCCACCATGGTCGGAGAGGACCGGCCCCGGGAAGGTCTCCGGGAGCTCCTCTTGAGCGGCTCTGAGGGAGAGCCGATCTCCTCTCTCGAGGCCAGGTCCTCCAGAATCAGGGCCCGCTTCCGGCCCGACACTCTACTGGGACCCGGGGCGGGATCCGCCCCCGAGTGCTCGCGGGACACTGCCACCGGAGTAGTAGGAGCCGGGGCGGGCTTCGCGCGAGAAGAACTGGTGCCCCCAGCCTTCGTAGCCTGCCTCGACTGGCGCATGGAGGCTTTGAGCGAGTCAAAATCCATGGATCCTGCACAAAACAAATACCCAACAAATCGGCGACACGAGCAAAACACAAGCCAAAAATCTAACCTAACTTACCGACGAACTCAACGGAGCTGAGCCCGGCCCAGCTCAGAACCCTCTCGGATAGCAGCACGTCAGGTCGGGGGATAGGCTCCCACGATGCACCCTCACCGCGGTGGGGTCATTGGACTAGTTCCCCGGCAAACATTTCTCCCTTGACCATTTGGTAGGCATGGGCCAGTCCTCGCCCTCGGGAGGGGAGACGAAGAAAAATTTCTTTTTCCAGTCATGAATAAAAGAGGGCAAGGCCACGACCCCGGTCCCGGCAGTGTCCCCCGGCCGCTTTCTGAAAGAGAGATAGACCCATCTCGGGTCGCCCGCTCGACTACCAGAGTGACTTTTGAAGACGAGAGAAGAATCGAGAAGGGAAAGGCTGAAGGGAACCGCCTGTAACTTCAGGCGGATCAAGAACTCGAGAAGGATCCTCCACGAGTTCGGCACTAACTGGCCGGGGGCCAAACCGAAAAAATTCAGCGCAGCAACGACCTCGGGAGAGAAGGGCAGGCGCATTCCGCCCCAAAAAGCTTCCAAATTGTAAATCCCCGTTTCCATCAATGAAAATCCTTCTCTATTTTTTTTCCCTACATCCCCGAATACTTCTCTTTTCATTTCCCTCGTAATGTTTGCAGGTAATTGATTGCTTAAGATTAGTATTGAAATTTTTTCCAACCTTTAAGACCAAAGCCAAATTTATAAACCAAAATATATATATATATATATAAAACTACTGCCCAAGCCCAAATCAGATTATATTAAATTTTTTCCTCCAGCCCAAACTTTTTCCCAAGCCCGTTTCTTTTTCCATCCCTCAGCCCAGCACCCCTTTGCCCTTTCCCCAACACAAAAATAACTAATTTCCTTTAAATTTTAATCCCCGGCCCATTCTTTTCCCCTAATAAATTAACTAAACCCTTCAGCCCAACATTCTCGGCCCAACTCCTTAAACCGCACCCGCGCCTCCTACCCGACCCGTTACAGTACCCTCCTTCTTCCCAACGTCTCTTTTCTTTTTCCCACTCACTCGTTTTCTCCCGATCCGCTTTCCTCGCCGACCCACGAGGCCACATCGCCTGCCGTTGCCCCCGACTCGCGCACCCCACGACTCGCGATCTCCTCAACCTCTTCTCAAACTCCCTTCTCCCCCACCCTCTCGATCTAAAACTTCTCAAGATCTCTCTCTCGTTCACCCAAAATCTTCCCACGAACCCACTACAACTCCCTCACCCGCTTCCCTCGACGACGAACACGACGACTGCAATCCCTCATTCATCCTCCCTCACTCTCTTCTCTCCAGAAACTCACCCCTCACGAGCCCCTGCACCCTTCAACCGAGCTCGACTCCCCTGCACCCACCACAACCACCACATGCACTCATGCCGGCGATCTCCCCACCACATTGTCGACCATCCTACACCCTCCTCGTCAACAGTACCATCACCAACACCCCATAAATCCACACCCGAGCCCCCTACACTCTCTCTCTCTCTCCCTCCAAAACAGCAACCCCGACACACAACCATAACTTCCCCTCACTGCAAGCTCACTGTGTTCATCGCCAGAGCGACGCCGCCGACCGTCATCGACCCCAGCACATCCCAGGCGAATCACAGAGCACCCCTCCGCTTCCAGTGACCGCGAGACGTCTCCGGGCAACTCCGACGTCGCATCCGAATCGCGAGCCGAGGCCGTGAAACCAAATCACGCCGTTCGTCGCACGTTCGTGATGTTGCCGCTGTCGGGCATCGCCAAAGCGTTTCCAGGCAAGTTTCCTTACTTGCTACATGCTAATTTATTCGTGTTACAAACTCAAATCGTATAAATTCCATATTTACAATACCCGATAAACTATATGGCATACCTGTTCGATGCAAGACCCCAATGAAAATCTTCACTTAATTTGACGGAACTCATTTTCATAGTCTGGCCAGTACGGCAGTGAACCTTGTGTATAAATTTCACGGGAAAATATGACTGTTAATGACTAAAACGAACACCCCCAAATACATCCGTGAAAACTGGAAATTCCCGCATCTGAAAATTGTTAAAATCACCATAAATTATGTACATACTGAAATGATGCGTTCGAGGGCCCAAATCGAAGCCGGCTCGACGAAATATAACCTTATGCAAGTTTCTAATGGTTTCTGTACTGAAATTGTGACGATAATTGCGTACCACCTTGTTTCCTGAACTCGTATGTTGCGGAACTCTGCAGTTTATTAAAGGTGAATCTGTTAGCTAAATAACACAAGTGGTTTCATTCCGTTTGCTAGTTAATCTGTAATTTAAAAGTACAGGATGTATAACAGTCCAAAACAGAATCAGAATTGACATACTAGTGTTGAACAGTGCGTAACTTTTGACATACAGATGCGATTGTGAATCCGTCTATTGCGTTGAACACCCTATTGGAAACCCTAGATTTTATTCAACTGTAGCGTCGCTAAATTCTGATCCCAACTTGGTGAAATTTGTGTCGCGAAACGGACGTTCAGTTCAGAAACTGAATTTCCTGCAGCGAGCACTTAAAAGGAAACGGCTGTAACTTGAATACCGGAAACCCGATTGAACTGAAACCAATTTTGATGAACTTCTGACAGAGTGTAATTATTATCGTATTTGTATCATTTCGTTTAATTCTGAACATATGAATTACTGCAATTTTTGTAAGTTTATGACGTGCATATTGGTTCATAATATACATGACTTGTTAACGGCATAAATACACATATCTTACCCAATTGCCATATACATAGTGTTTGTGCGTGTTAGTATTCAGTGGACATTGCATTATCGTGCGTGAATGATATGGGTTTAGGAGTGTCAAGTACACCAATGGAAAGTGAATGATTCGTGACAGTGATTAATACAGTGAACAGTGATAAAACCGTGCCATTGGTATACTTGTACACGACTAAATCATAATCATAAATAGTGTAAACCTGGGGAAAAAGGGGGAAATCGAAGTGGAAAGAGTATCGTATTTAGCGGGACCGTGTTTTAGAGGATGATCATTCGAGCAGTGATATATATATTAGGTAGGATCTAGCGATCCGGCTGACATGGTTATGTCCCGGGCATGTGGGCCGTTGTCTCGGGTATGTACGAGACTCCTGTTAAACATGATCCTCCTTTCCACTATACGATTTCAAACATGACCTAGAGACTGATAGGGACACAGATCATACTTTGCATCATACAGTGACATAGTGATTACACGCATTGTACTTTCACTGTTATCACCGTAATTACCTGTTTCATATCATTATTATATAAATTACCATTACGTCGCTCTGACGACCTGAGTATGCATGCTCAGATCTCGTGGAAGAACCAGCGCGGGAGTCGGATTTACCTTTCGAGCTGACGGAGATCTAGTCTGGAGTGCTTTTCTTTCTTTTCTGCTTTCCAAAAAAGAGATCGTGTAATTGAACTTGGTTAGTAACTCTTCTTGTTTATTTGTAATTTGTGAACAATGGATTTTAATGTAATAATTTGGTGATGTAATTCCTTTACTGCTGCGCTTTGTTTACTGATTACCATGTAATGCTAGAAGCTGTGACTACGGCGGGATTATTCCTTGACCATAGGAGCATGGCTGGCCTAGTCATCTCTCGTTTTCCGTATTTTGGAAAGCGGGGCGTGACATGGTTTTGTTGGTATCAGAGACAGGTTTTGTAACAAGGGATAACATTAGCTATACGGTATTACATTATTTTCGTTTCACTATTCCTGATTTTCATCTTTGAATCTGATCTTATCCTTTTGAATCCTCCAGCGATATGACATCCCCGAACGACCCCTCCTCGGACTCTAGTACTCAGGACCGCACGGAAAGAATACTTAGTGCACTGACCTCTCTCGCGGAAGCTCAGGAGAGGAAGACAGACTTACTCGCTGAGAGACTCAGGGCGATTACCGCTGCAGGAGGACCCTCCGTACTCATTACCGCCCACGAGGACACTGCTCCACCAGCTTATCATGTTAGGGCTGGTACCATATCAGACTTCCGACGGTTGCATCCAGCTGCATTCACAGGGCTAGCTGAACCCCTCGAGGCCGAGCAATGGCTAGTGAACATGGAGAACTTACTGACGGCCGCCAGGGTACCAGATGAAAATAGGGTGAGCGAGATAAAGATCCAATTAGAAGATGAAGCCCGTACATGGTGGTCAGTGGAAGAAAGCAGGCTGGACAGGCCGATTGAATGGGGCAAATTCAAGGAGTGCTTTTCTTTCTTTTCTGCTTTCCATAAAAGAGATCGTGTAATTGAACTTGGTTAGTAACTCTTCTTGTTTATTTGTAATTTGTGAATAATGGATTTTAATGTAATAATTTAGTGATGTAATTCCTTTACTGTTGTGCTTTGTTTACTGATTACCATGTAATGTTAGAAACCGAAGTGTGACTACGGCAGGATTATTCCTTGACCGTAGGAGCATGGCTGGCCTAGTCATCCCTCGTTTTCCGTATTTTGGGAAGCGGGGCGTGACACAAATACAGGGCGATTTCCCTGACCCGTACTTGATCCGCCCTCTCTCCCTCCTTGTCCAGTCGGAGCGTGTAGCGCGAGGGGATGTGGAAGTGAGCCTGAGCATTAGCGAGCTCGTCCTCATGTCTCACCCAACACGAGGAGCCGGGGGCCGCATCTGCCGTCTCCTCCCTGGGGTTGCCCCCGCCTTACGATCCCGGGGAGAGGATTCGACCCCTACTCCCCGGGGGGACTCAGACACAACTGAGGGGTCTCTAGAACCTACTCCTACAACACCTACTGACTCTATAAAGGAAGACATCTAACCTTGAAAAAGGGAATCTTCAGGGGCCGAAAGCGGGAGAGAAAAGACGAGCGTCGAGCAATCAGGACTTAAAAGAGGGAAATATGAAGGAGTAGGGGCCCAAGGGCGGACCCCACCCCTGTTTATTGCTGCGAGCGGCCTCATCCAACGACGCACGTCATCTCCCTCCGAAACGACTCCTCGCGTCCAGCAGCTCCGATCGCTCCACGTGTCGATCCTGCGCTGGATCGACACCCATCAGACGCCGCAAGCCTACATACGTCGCGTCAGCCAATTGATGTTTGACGCGTGGACCGTCGCTTCAGTGGCAAAGTGCACGGACTGGCGCACCTTCTTTAAATGCAAAGATCTCGCCCTGATTCGCTAACAGAAAAGACAACTGACGACCCGAGGACTCGTCCCGACAAAAGCCCTGGGAAAGAGCTCGCCTCGAGAGGCCTAGCAGTCCACTCTTGACCCGACCCGCTAGCTGGTCGGGACAAGAGTGGGAGGCTAATGATGATGCTCAATATTGGCGGTGTCTGGACACGTGGCAGATGACGTGTCCCAAAACTCAGAAGGAAGGGCCGTAGGGGAACCTCTATACCCGGCCCACAAGCACAAGCCGGCCCACTTCGGGGTCCTCTGCAAGTTGGCCTCCTAGACCTCCCCTTCATCTCTGAGCTCCCTAGCCGAGACCGTCTTCCTCGGTCCCTCCAACCAGCTCCACCGCTCACAGGCGTAACTGCCGCTCCACGAATCTCGCCATGCGCGGATTCTCCGCCAGCAACATCCCGCATCCCACGCTTCCGCGATCCCCATTAATGGGCGATCTGCCCTCTATGCGGGCGTGACGTCGGGAGCGTAACTGCTGGTTCTCGCGCCTGCTGCTGCGTGCCATCACCGTTATATAAACCCACATCACAGAGGGGTCAAGTAAGCCATTTTTTTTATTCCACTTAGCCGTTACTCTGCTCGGATCTAGCACTAACTTGATCGTCGGAAGGTCCTCGGTGGTAGCAAACCACCCCGGGACTTCTTTGCAGGTACTCGGCACCAAACTCCTCAAATCACTATTCTCATCAAAATCCATTGAGATCCACACGCAACAGAAGACCTCCACTGGGAGATCAACAGAAGACAACATCTGACGGAGACCTGAAAATGACCTCCATCACAATCATTAATCAAGACTTGATTTCTATGTAATTCTTATCTTCTTTTTGTTGATTTTCGAACATCTTCTAACTAAATTATGTGACATTCCGGGCTATATATGGTAAGAATATATGTTAGAGAAAAAAATTAATGTGATTTTTTGGTTACGCACGTGCAAAATACTAGTATTTTTAAGCTTACAATAGAGTAGATTTTATTGAGAAATACTTTTAAAAAATATTAAAAATCTTATCTGTACTATTATAATTCTAAAAGTAAGGAGTCTCTAATTTTGAAATCAAATTTGTAACATGGTATTGTGATTTGCAAGGGAGAACTACTTTAAAAAAACGCCAAAAAAAAGAAATCAATTGAAATTTTATAACCCCAACTACCATGTGAGTAAACCTATTAACAGTTCGTAACTTCTCCAAATCTCTCTTACAATTTCCTTTAAGTACACCACTCTCACAAGCAATTTCTTCTACGAAACTACACAGAGATTGCATAGAATTGTGTTCAATTGAATGACATCTATTTTAAAGAAACCACTGCAACGTTAGCAATTTTTTTCCAAAATGCGGATGTATTATGATATTGTGAATTAGGGTTATTCCATAAATAGATAAGATATTATGATACCTCATTTTAGTAGCATTTTAATTAAATCGTATATGTATGTGCATATTACTAGTCTTGGCAGATTTACAACAATATTGTCGGGGTTCAAATATATAAACTTCTCATAGAAGGAAAATGAGTTGTTTATAATCTTTGGGCTTCTTTGGGCTTATAGAATAGAGTAGCTTTTATTGACAAAAAAAAAATTAAAACTCCTATCTTGTTAGCCATATAACAATTTTGTCAAGGTTCAAATATAAATTACTTCTCGTAAAAGAAAATTGAATAGTTTATAATCTTTGAGCCTCTACAATTTTGTTATGCTTAGAATAGAGTTGCTTATCTGAAGAAAAAAATAATAGAAATAATATTGATGAGAATACTGAGTACAAAACTTGAACAAATTTTTTCAACTTATTCTGAAATATTGTTTAGATGTTGATGTTAATTTCTATTTAAATAATGAGTAGTTTATATTGATATTAGGTTTATTTGTCAATATATAAAATGATAAGTTTGCATTTTCTATAATAAGAAGAAAAAAATCAGTAGTTTACATTCTTTGAGTTTGAGCCTCTGAAATATTTTTTGCAATTTGTTATCAAATTTTTCACAGGTTCTGAAAATGTAATGGTGCAGAATAGCAGAAAGCCTGTTGCAGAGAGGGTTTAGCTTTGGTTTCTGTTGCGGTATCGAAAAGTTGGCTCGTGGTGGTGTTGTTATTGATTCCCTGTTTTTTTGTTACAGATTCTGATCATTCTTAACTTTATCCTCGAGTTTTTCTCTATGCCGATAAACAGCAGGACTCCGAGCATGTATTCGTGCAGCACACTGATCGATGTTCACGGCTGCTGCTGACATCAGTTTCGCATTTGATCTAAGTCCCAAACTTCCCGGCTCAATTCTGTTGTGAATCAAAAGACAAAAAAGCCAGAGAAAAAACCTGTTGAGGTTTTAAGAGACGCAGGACTCATGTATGTTTCCTTGATAAAGACTTGGGCAACTCTTGGTTTCTCATGAATATAAGGAAAGTTTGCACTTGGACTTTGCTACAAATCTATGGCCGCCTCATGCTTCATCTCTCTAGTGTTTACATGTTTGAATGTTCACGGTTTAAAAAATTAAGCTTTGAGCAAATTTTTTCAATCCGGTGGATTGAGCTCTTTGGAGGTATTTTTTCCGCTTGATCTACCCATAAAAAGGTCATCCAAATAAGCTAAATTTTAGGATTGCTTCAATCCGAAAGAAAAATGGAATCTGGACTTTTAATCTAAGGGAATAGAAGTATATCTAAACACGCCCCCCTTAGTTTTCAGATATCTGAAAAATAGAGGGAATGGTATCAGACGAAGAATTAATGGATGTATCTGGAAATGAATAAGCCTTTCAAATTTTACTACCAGCATCAATTTTATTATAGAAAAGCCTGAAAGGAAAACTTCATCATGAAAAACTACAGCAATGTCATGAAACTGTACAAAAATCAAGCATCACACACTCAAAGCCTTCGCTTCCCCCTCTTCATTTCATCATGGAGATAACCAAAAATCATCTAACTACCCCTAAAAATAGCAAGGGCAAAAACAAAAACAACAACGACAACAAAAAAGCATTCTAGCTATGGTTTCCATTCTTTATAAGAGGTTGCTGTGAACTCTTCCCCCATTCTTCCTGCGGGCTCTTAACTTCCATAAGCAATGCCACCACTTCTTTCATAGTTGGCCGCTCTGACGCCGACATGTTGACGCAAAACATAGCGATCCCGAGTGTTTGAAGCATCTCTTGGACCATTTGGTCAGGCAGACCTCGTAATTTTGAATCCAGAATGTCTATCGCGGGCTCGAAGCTCCCCATCTTTTTCTTCACCCACTCTACGATGTGGGACCCGCTGCCAACCATTGGCTCGATCACACTGCGGCCGGTCAGGATTTCGAGGAGGACGACTCCGTAGCTGTAGACGTCGCTCTTTTCGGTTATGTTTGTGGTGTATCCATACTCTGTCATGTGAGACACGTAAAAAATAAGTAGGAATATAATAATATGCATGCACACTGTTACTAGTTTATGCAAAGTGACTACTTACACATTTATAATATGATTACCAAGAGAATATATGAATCAAATAGAAGAGACTTGCCTGGTGCTATATAACCATAAGAGCCCGCGACCCTCGACATTGCATGATGAAAATTCGGCGAATGCATCAACTTTGCCAACCCAAAATCTGCCAAATAAGCTTCGCATTTCGAATCCAACAATATATTATTGCACTTCACATCCCTATGCAAAATTGCAGGAACACAATCATGATGCAGATACGCCAAGCCCTGAGCCGAACCAATCGCAATCTTGTACCTTGTCTCCCAATCCAAGCTCCTATTCTCTTGCAACAACTGATGCAAGTTCCCATTCGGAACATAATTGAACAAAAGAAGCTTCACACACTTGTTAGAACAGTACCCCAATAGCTTCACTATGTTTCGATGCCGAATGTGGCCAAGAATTTGAATTTCTGCCGCAAAAGCATCAAATCCCTCTTCTTTCATCGACCGCCATAGTTTCTTCACAGCGATGACCTCTCCGTTGGGCATTTCGGCTTTATAAACAATCCCAGAACACCCTTTTCCGATAATATTATCGTCTTTTAAGCACTCCAATATGTTATCGACCGTGAAATTGAGTTTTTGGAAAGGGGTGAAAGTCCAAGGGTAGGAAAAATCTTCGGCACCGGAAGACGACAATGCCATTGCTTTTTTCTCGGATGAAATTCTCCTATGTTTGTTAATGATAATCCACGTAGCGAAGAACAAGATTGTGATAGAGCCTAGGATCATGCACACAAGTGCTACAATCTTTATAGATTTGAGAGCAGTGAGATGAATAAGATCAGAAGAGCAAGTGTACCCATCGAAAGATTGGCAAAGATTCGAGTTTTGGAGGTAGGAATTTTGCGATAGGGTTCGGAAAAACGGGGTTACAGGAATTGGACCAGAGAAGTTGTTATATGAAATATTAAGAGAAGTGAGACTTGTTAGCATGCCCAAAACTTGAATGCTCCCATAGAGAAAATTATTCGATAAATCTAGCGATTGTAGTTGAGTCAACAATGACATCTCCATCGGAATTTCTCCGGTGAACTTGTTAGAACTCAAAACAAGACTAATCGTTAAGCTAGCTAACGACCCGATTTCGGAAGGGATAGGCCCCGAAAAGTTGTTGTAGCTTAAATCGAGCAATGTCAATTTCTGCAGGTTCTTTATCGATTTCGGGAGAGGCCCAGACAAGAAATTATTGTTTAAAATGAGTTTGTTCAAGTAAGTGAAGTTACCGAAGCTTCTAGGGATCTCGCCAGAGAAGTTGTTGTAACTGAGATCGAGCTGCTCGAGATTCGTCAACTGCCCTAACTGAAACGGGATTTCTCCGGCAATGTCGTTGTTGTGAACATCCAGGAGTTCCAAAACAGTAATGTTTGCAATCTCGACCGGCAATCTCCCCGAGAAATGGTTAGTGTAAAGATCCAAAAAGACCAAGTTTTGCAACTCGCCAATCGCTTTCGGAATCTCTCCGCTGAAATTGTTCTCACCAAGTCTCAACCTCACCAAGGACTGGCAGTTTGCAACACTAGGCGGAATCTCTCCGCTCAATTCGTTCCCCAACAAAAGAAGCTTGCTAAGCTTCGTAAGGCCGAAAAGCTCGTCAGGGATCGAACCAGTAAGCTTATTCTTCGAGAGGTCGAGCGCATACAATTCACTGCAATTGCCAAAAGAGGGAGGGATAGTCCCTGAGATCGAGTTCCCCCACAAAAAGAAGCTCTGCAAGAAGTTCAACTCCCCGATTTCCGACGGAATATGCCCCGATATCTCGTTCTTATCGAGCTGAAGCGCCGTCAAGCTGCTACAATTGCTAATCTCAACCGGAATCGACCCTGAAACCAAATTATCGGAAAGATGCAACTGCTCCAAGACCTTCAAGCTTCCGATTTCCCGGGGGATTCCACCCGAGATCCTATTCACCGACAAATCAAGAACCACCAACGAGGAGCAATTGGAAACCTCGCCGGGGATTCCGCCCGAGAGCGAGTTCCCCCAAAGAAGCAGGCTCGTGAGCTTTTGCAGCTTCCCCAGCTGGGGCGGGATCGGCCCGACGAGCTTGTTCATGTGCAGGTACAGATTCCTGAGCTCCGAGCAGGACCCGAGCTCCGGCGGGATAACCCCGGACACATCGGTGTCATAAAGAGCCAGCGTCTGCAAGCTCGCCAGGTTCCCAAGCTCGGCCGGTATGGGGCCGGACAGCCCGGTGGCGGCGGCACCGAAAGTAGAGAGGTTGGCAAGCAGGCCGAGCTGCGGGGGGATGGAGCCGGTCAAGAAGGGGTTGCCCCCGATCCGCAGCTGCTCCAAGGAGGACAATGCGCCAATCCGGGGAGGGATGGAGCCGTTCAGCAGGTTGTCCTGCAAGCATAGCACCTGGAGAGAGGACAGGCTGGCCAGTGTGGGCGGGATAGGGCCGGAGAGATGGTTGGAGTTGAGGAGGAGAAACTGGAGGGACGACAATGCGCCGAGCTCGGGGGGTATGGGGCCCTGGAGGGAGTTGGAGGAGAGGTCGAGGAGGCGGAGGGAGGCGAGGGAGGCGAGGGAGGGAGGGATTGGGCCTGAGATGTTGGAGGAGGAGAGGTTCAGGAGCTGGAGAGAGGAGAGGGACGAGATTGGGCCTGAGGGGATTGAGGTGAGGTTGAGGAAGGTGTTGGGGAGTGAGAGGGAGATGACCCTCCCTTGAGCTGAGCAGGTCACCCCTTGCCATGAGCACGGGGTCTCATGGCTTGGCTCCCATGATACCAGCTGGAGGAGATGAGAGGACGACCCTGAGCCGGATGAGGCCTGCAGGAGAGCCAGAAGGGATTTGCCATCTTGAGACAGACACTGTGCTCCTGAGATCATTATTGTTGTTGTTGTGAAGAAGAAGATGAAGAAGAACAAGAAGGGGGAAATGAGGGATTTTGCCATTTGGGTACTTTAATTTGCTTCTCTTAATTTGGCGATTGTTGTTGGGGCTTAAGATATACTCCAATTAATTAAGCATCAAAATTAAAATTCATGCGGAGATTGAAGATGCAATTAATGCAAGCAATAATTAAGAGGAGCTAGTTGAGTGATTTTGAAGGACCAGTTTAATAATATAAGGAGTCTATGCATTAATATGGATCGATCTATGATGAAGAAAGTGTAGAGATTCACTTACATGGACATTGTAGAACTAGTTAAAGAGAGAAAGAGGAGAGAGACAAGTGAAGTGAGCATGCATGTGAGAGAGACGTAGAGGAGAGGGTGAGAGTCGAGAGAGAGAGAGAGGTTGCTTGAGATTCAACCAAGGCTCATATGAATGAAGGGCCGAAGACTTGAGAGAGCTTGCTTCTTCTTCTCCTTCTTTCTCCTTCTCCTTCTCACTAGCTTTGCAATTTTCTTGCTGCTCTCTCTTTTGAACTTATAATATATTGGCTACTTTGCATGTAAACACCTTATTTTTGCTTGCATAGCAAAAAAAAAAAAAAAAAAAAAAAAAAAAATTGCCCCTGGCCTTCATAGATACAAATTTCATTTCTCCTAATTCTAAATATGCGGTGCCAGGAAAAAATGGAGAGGGTTTATTTGTTTTTGCTTTACTATGTTGCCAAAGCTCACAGCATTTTAGCTGATTAATATAGTCCAAGATATGTGTATTTAAAGTCTAGGCCACTGCACCATAACTGGGTCGTCTAACACGGTATTCCAATTTGTTTCGTTCGTTGAACGTCTTTCATATTTACTTGAAACATGAGATTTATTGCAAAAAGACGGTTCAGATGAAATCCATATACAACCGTAACAAAACATCGAAGCCGTGGAGTGAATCAAATATGTATCTTTATATTCAGCTAGGAAAATATATTCCATGAAAATTTAAAATGCCTGTGGATCATTTGGAAAAGTAAAAATGAGGAAAATAAGGTTGTTTTCTACCAAATAGCCTCTATGGATATACAAAGATTATAACCTCATTAAGCTTCTGATTTTGTATCAGAAAATCTAAGTTTAGGGCTAATTAATTTTGTGATTACACCCACGTGATATCAGGCTCTTTCTTTGTCCCTTTCTAATTAAAATTTATATTTATTTATAAATATAAATTGATGGCACTTATCCTCTAGCTTGGACCAAAGGGAAACCCTAATTTGACCATACAGCATGCAGCACTATACTAATTATTCTATTTATTACTAATTGAGCTCTTTTAGTTAATTATAGCTTTAAGCAACCATTAGAAGATGCTAATGATGCATGGGTGTGGATTGAATCAGTGAGGAGATATAAGAAATTTTCTACTGACACTTGGCGCATGCTGTGACCCTTTGATCATGTCTTCCTCTTAATTTTTGCCCTTAATTTATGACGAAAAATCGAATGCGTATGTATGGAGAAGGTTACAAATGATACGATAGAGGTTCAGATGAATCATTGGTAAAACTAAAGTTGATAATAAAAACAATAATACTGTAAAATAATCATCTCATTCCCAATTACCTTCATTCACCTTCTTTTATGTTTATTCCGGTCTTAGAATTTCCATGCTCATTCATTATAAATGGTTAAGGTTTACGTCCAGTGTCGGCTTCTTTCGATTGCCGGATGAGCTTCTCTCCAGCCAGTTCCGAACAGAGCTTCGAGCTTTTCACACCCTAAAAGCTAATAAAGATGAATGAATAATGGTTTGGGCTTTGAGTAATTGGTATGGGCCAAGAGCAAAATGGGCCGAGCAAAAGACTGACACCTCTATAGGGATTAGCGAAACAAACCACGTTTAACCAATGGCACCTCTCATCCATGTTCCTAATCCCCAAACCCTTTAGCTTTCCCAATGACTGATCTACCCTCCACACTTGGCATAATTTTGCCGGTTGAATAGGCCAGCCCTGCCCAGTTCGAGGGGCAATTTCGGAAACGTGGGAATTAAAGTGGGACCAGCTCCCCATTGGGTGAGATTCCGGTAAGGGCCCGGCTGTGGCATTGGGAAGGGGAGTTTTGATGATAATGGGGGCAAGGCAAAAGGCTTAGGGGTGTGTGAACTAAAGTTAAAGCTAACCCACCCCCCCGCGCACTAATTACCATCATTAATTACTATTATTTATGGGATTCTGTAAATGAGTAATTTTCCAAAAGTAATCTATACATAGTAATGGTTAACTTATCAAACCGGTAGATTTAATATATGTTATCGGGTTGATTGTATTTTACCTGTAACTATGAAAGAGGAGCATAGACCGGACCTAATGAGGTTCGATATCGCGACTCTCCAGATGCTGACACATCGCAGGTGACGTGCCCCAGAAACTACAAGAAAGGATCAAGAACTTCAGTTGGGATCACACCTCGGGTCTCCTTCCCGAGGAGTCTCCTGACCTTCGGTGAACTTCTAGACCACCCTCGGTTCGCCTCCGAGCTACCACGGAACTAAGATACCTCGGCCTCCCGCTCGTTCCCGAGCCTCCCGCTTAGCTCATCTTCCTCGGTCTCACCAGCACCAACCACAGGCGCCTCCGCCATGGCTCCGCGAATCTCGCCACGCGCGAGATATCCGCCGTCCACGATCCCGCGTTCCACGCCATCACGATCCCCCATTAACGAGCCTACCTCGTCATTAATGCAGGATCCCGCCTATCACGAGGGCATGACGCGAGGGGTGTAACGGCCGACGTGATTCTCGCGCCCGCATGCCTATTGCTGCCGCTATACAAACCCCTCTCTTAGACGATCGAGGTAAGCCATTTTTACTCCACTGGGCCGTTACTTTGCCAAAATACTCCACCTAACTTGATCGTCGGAGGGTCCTCGGTGGCACAACCACCCCGGGACTTCTTTGCAGGTAGCTCGGCTACATCCACTCAAAAACCATTGAGATCCACACGTTCCAGGAGTCAACCCTCCAGCTCAATCTCCGCCGTCCATCAACACACGTAGAGATCAACGGAACATAACATCTGAAGGAGATCCAGAGATCCATAGGTTGGCGCCGTCTGTGGGAACTTTAATTCCACTCAACCGAAAGTTCATCTTCCGATCTCGACTACATGGCAAGCGGTCGCCACGACAATCCAAGCACCAGCCGTCGGCCTCCCCGCAGTGGAGACGAGGGAGAAACCCCTCCTCCACCGAACGCCATCCACGCCCTATCCGCTCGGATAGATCGATTCACGTCCGTCATGAATGCGCTCGTCCGTGTCCAAACGGCCGGGCAAGCTCCCGAGGTCGCTGCTCCCCCACCTCTGGACCGGGACCCCTATAGAGGGAGAAAAGACTCTGCCCGCGTTGGCACAACCGATCACCGCCTCGCTGTCTCCAACAGCCGCAGGTCTCCCGGGCCGACATATTCAATGACCCGGTGGGCACCGCACAGTTTAACTCCAAGGTATTATGCCAGAGCGCCTCGCCCCGAGTCCCGTTGCGCCCCTGTCCCTCCCGAGGAGGTGTCGGTCAGCTCGCCTTCTCCCTGGCATGACCGGCACCCCCTCCCTCGACGGGGTCGCGCGCACGAGACTCGCCACAGCAGCTCGAAAACGACCTCGCCAGGAGACCTGGGGAACTTCATCGAACGGAATCGGGGCCGTAGCCAGGCAGCGGCCTCCGGAAGCAGAGGCTAAAAATCTGTGTATGCCGACTCATCGGGATACCACGGCCGACTCGACGCCCTCAAAAAGAAGACCGAAGGCATGCATCGGGAAGGTCGTCATTCGAGCGACGGGGCTAAGTACGCCGCCGACTCTCTCACGAAACCCTTCACAGAAGAGTTACTCACTGTCCATGTCTCTTCTCGGAACAAGTCCCCAAAGGTCTCACTCTTCGACGGGAAGTCTGACCCGAAGGATCATTTGGACGCGTTCATAGCCGGGATGAGTTTCCAGGACTGTTTCGACGCCGCCCAATGTCGCGCTTTCTCGGCCACTCTTATCCGCTCCAGCAGAGACTGGTTCCGAGGACTCGCGCCACGCTCCATCTCAACCTTCGATGAGCTGGCCACCTAATTCCTCGGCAAATTCGTCGGGAACAGACGGCAGAAGCGGACCGTCGACCATCTCTTCACAATAAAAGAGCGAGGACAAAGAAACCTTCAAAGGGTACGTCACCCGCTTCTATAATGCCCTCCTCGAAGTCCCAAAACACCGGGACGAGACGGTCATCACGGCACTTAGGTCGGGTCTTAGGCACAAGAAGTGGTTGCGCTCCTTTGCATTAGCGCAAGCTAAGACCAGGGTCGAGGTGAAGGCCTGGACCGAGCGTGAGATCCAGCTTGAATCCGAGGTGAATTCCAACCTACCTCGGACAGAGCAAGCTGATCATAAGAAAAGGGGCTGAGAAGAGAAAAAGAGGATTGAGCGGCCGAAGCCCTACTCCCCGAAGTTTCAGGAGTACACCCCGCTCAACGTCTCCCAGACGGTACTGCTGGAGGAGGCTAAGGGCGAGAGGTTCTTCAAACTCCCCCTAGTCTCGCGCATGGCGGCAAAGCGCACCCGGGGCCCTTATTGCGGCTTCCACAGGTCGCAGGGCCACTCCACGGAGAACTGCAAGCAGCTCCGAGACTACATCGAGGAGCTAATCCGCTCGGGGCACCTGGCAACATACTTACGGGACAAGCGGCAAGCTGACCGTGAGCAAGAGCAACGTCCCCCTCCCGGTGAGTTAACAATCGGCGAAATCATGGTCATGTCAGTGGGGGTACGGCGAATACCTGCGGGGCTCAGCACCCCTCACCGATCGAGGGGGCTGACGGCAAACCGAGGAAGAAGGCCAAAGAAGCCGAGCCAATCGTTTTTATCGACGACGACCTCCACGATATTTCCCTACCTCACAACGACACGCTGGTGATCACAGCTCGGGTCCACCGCTACGAGGTGCAGAGGATACTGGTCGACTCCGGAAGCTCGGCAGACATCCTATTTTATGACTGCTTCCTGCGTATGGGACTCACCCCGTCGGATCTAAGGCCGACCACCCACGTCCTGTCAGGGTTCACCAACCACTCCATCCCGGTGGAAGGGGTAATCACTCTCCAATTCAACATCGGAGAGGCCGGCCTTACGCGCACCGTGCCTGTGGAATTCATTGTAGCGAGAATCCCGTCTGCCTACAACATCTTCCTCGGCCGTCCTACACTGAACTCCCTCAGGGCACAAATATCGACCTACCACCTGGCGATGAAGTTCTCGTTCGACCAAGGCGGGATAGGTCGGGTCTACGGAGACCAATGGACTGCAAAGGTTTGTTTCACTGCAACCTCTACGTCTGAGCGGCCAAACAATGATATTGAGAGCGAAGGTGACATCAAGGGTTTTCTGGACACTCGGGACGAGCAAAAAGAGGTCTGAGGAACCCCGGTGGAGCCACTAACAGAGGTCCCCCTCATAGAAGGAGACGACGAATGAACCGTTCTGATCGGATCGCTTCTGGAAGGTATTCATCGAGACAATCTCGTTCATTTCCTCAGAAACAACTCTGACGTGTTCGTCTGGGCACCCGCTGACATACCTGGGATCGACCCCAAAATCATATCTCACAAGCTCGGAATAGATCCTACGGCCCGACCCGTCACGCAGAAGAAGCGAAGTTTCGCCCCGATCAAGCAAAAAGCGATCGAGAACGAGGTAGACAGGCTCGTTGCCACCAACTTCATTCAGAACGTGCCATACTCCGAATGGTTGGCAAACGTGGTCCTGGTCAAAATGTCAAGCAGGAAGTGATGCATGTGCGTTGACTTTACCGATCTCGACAAAGCCTGCCCGAAAGATAACTATCCCCTCCTTAGGAAAGATCAGCTCGTTGACAGCTCGGCAGGCCACGGGCTATTTAGCTTCATGGACGCTTTTTCCGGCTACAATCAGATCCGTATGAATCCGGCGGACGAAGATCTCACCGCATTCACAACGGACCCGGGGGTATACTGCTACAAGATAATGCCTTTCGGCCTCAAAAACGCCGGAGCCACGTACCAACGCTTGGTCAATTGCATGTTCAAACCGCAGATCGGCAATGGAAGTTTATGTCGACGACATGCTTGTCAAGTCGCTCATCGGTCGACCATGCCAGGGATCTGGGCGAGGCCTTCGATGTCCTTCGCAAGTTCAAGATGAAACTGAACCCCACCAAGTGCGCATTCGGGGTCACCGGGGGAAAGTTCATCGTTTTCATGGTCACCCGCTGTAAATTCCCGGTTCCGTCAATAAATTTTTCTAAAATTTTTCCAAGTCCCCTGAATATTTTCTATTTTTCCCGTTAAATTTTTGGAGGAATTTAGAATCCTTATGTTTACTTTAATTCTCAAAATTTAATTATCCTAAACATTTAAACTAAAGCCCAAAAGAAAAAAATAAAAAACTAAATAAATAGGCCCAACTCCTTACCGGCCCAAACCCAATCCCATGCCTATTACCCGAACCGCACCCTTCTCTTCCCCACTCCCTCCAAAATTTTCCCGCTCCTTTCACCGTGCCTCCCACGTCGCCCCACGCCCATGCCCATTTTACCCGATTGTCATACTTCTAGTGATAGTGCGCGTCATTGTTCAGTGTACAATGCATTGTCATGCGTGAATGGTATTGGTTTAGGAGTGTCAAGTACGCCAGTGAAAAGTGAATGATTTGTGACCGTGAACAATACAGTGAACAGTGACTAAAACCGTGTTATTGGTGCGTACTTGTACACGACTAGACCATACTCATAAATAGTGTAAATCTGGGGAAAATGGGGAAATCGAAGTGGAAAGAGAATTGTATTTAGCGAGGACAGTGATTTAGAGGATGATCATTCGAACAGCGACTCTTATATATATTAGGTTGGGCCTAGCGGTCCAGCTGACAGGGTTATGTCCCGGGCGATAGCGGGCCGTAGTCTCGGGTATGTACGAGACCCTCGTTAAACATGATACTCCTTTCCACAACTCGATTTCAAAGATGACTTAGAGACTGATAGGGACACAGATCATACATTGCATCAGTTAGTGATATATTGATTACCTGCATTTCACCTCCACTGTTATTACCTTCTTTACTTGTTTCTTGTCACTATTATAATATTGTTATTACGTCGCTCTAAAGACCTGAGTATGCATGCTTAGACCTCGAGAAAGAACCAGTACAGGAGTCAGACTTGCCCTTCAAGCTTGCGGAGATTTAGTCGGGAGTACCTCCATTACCTTTACTACTTTCCCTAAAGAAACCTTATATTCGCACTTGGTTAGTAGTTCTTTTCCTTATTTTATTATAAATTGTGAACAATGAAAGCTGATGTAATAATTTAGTGATGTATTTCCTTTACTTCTGTGCTTTGTTTACTGATTACCATGTAATGCTAGAAGCCGAAGTATGACTACGGCGGGATTATTCCTTGACCGTAGGAGCATGGCTGGCCTAGTCATCCCTCGTTTTCCGTATTTTGGGAAGCGGGGCATGACATGGTTTTGTTGGTATCAGAGTCACGTTTTGTAGTAAGGGATAACATTAACTACACTTTATTACGTTATTTTCGCTTCACTATCCCTGACTTTCACCCTTGTATCTAATCATATCCTTTTAAATATTTTCCAGCGATATGACGTCCCTGAACGACCACTCCTCGGACTCAAGTTCTCAGGATTGCACGGAGAGGATCTTGAGTGCATTGAGGACCCTCGCAGAAGCTCAGGAGAGGAAGACGGACCTACTCATCGAGGGCCTCAGGGCTATTACCGCAGTAGGGGGACCCTTCGCTCTCATTACCGCCTCCGAGGGCACTGCTCCACCAGCTTTTTCTGCCAGGACTGGCACCGTGTCACGCCCCGCTTCCCAAAATACGGAATACTAGGGGTTGACAAGGCCAGCCATGCTCCTACGGTCAAGGAAATATTCTACCGTAGTCACACTTCAGCTTCTAGCTTTACGTGGTAATCAGTAATCAATCCACAGGTAATGAGAAATGTAGTAACTAAATCAAAAGAACTAACCAGATGGAGATCAAGGAAGTATAGCTCTGGGTCGCTGATCAAGATGTCCGCGATGTCCTCGAGGCACATCAGGTCCTGGTCCAAGTTAGATCCACTTCTCACTCTGAGCATGCATACTCAGGTAGTCAGAGCGACACGATAGCAATATATATATGGATACAAATGGCAACTCATGCAATAATAATGAATATGTAACAGTAATCAAAAGAGTAAAGACGTGAACATGAAGTAGCCAATGCAGGTAGCTAATAGAGCAGGTAAACAGTAACGCGGTAAACAGTATAGCAGGTATGTTAAATCAGTAAACAATGCATGTCAATGTCACTAACCCTATCAGTCTCTAAGTCTTACTGCACAGGTCACTAAACCTATCGTCAGTCCAAGTGTGAGAGTCAATCACTCGTGAGTATCCCCCACCCAAGGGTAGGACCCAAGGGCAAGGGAACACGGGCCCGAGTCGCTCGCTAATAATCAGTAATATCCCCATATATCTCCAGAATCGTTGTATGTGCCGGCATGGGACTCCCGAGATTCTGTTGAACTCACACTCAAACTACCCCACACCCCGTGGTCTGCATCAAACGCCAACCATAAACTCAACTACCGGTCGGTCCATGACAAGTCTGCGTGAGAACTGGAGACAGGATCTCCAACAAGCATGTCCCGACTGATACCCAAGATAAATGGACAGTGTTTGGTGCCTTACCTGTGACACCCATACAAGTGCTTCCATAATCGTCCCATACCAATTATAGTCACACATATACACGTCCCACAGACGTCGACAATACAATAAATCAATAGGGTTCACTGATTGTGTACAAGTACGTGTCACTTTCACTTATCCATTCATGCTTAAACGCTAACGTACTTGCCACAATCAAACACTAATACCTAACACTGGGTAATGCACATGATCGCTAGGTTACCAATGCAATGACATATATATAATGTGTTGAGAATACAGTAATTAAGGCATGATTAAGATATCATCAGTCGGTGTCCTACCACTTGCATAATTTATCATAAATCATACATGCAAAATTTAGTGAAACAATAAAGAGGAGGTAAGCAGTATGTTTAATTATCTATCCAACAAAATTAGTTTCATGTCAATCGGGTTTCAGGATCGTTAGATATGGCCATTTCATTTTAAGCGTTCACTGCTGGAAATCCGGTTTCAGAATCGGAAGTCCGTTTCGTAACGCATTTTAATTTCAGTTGGGATCGTATTTAGGCGACACTATAGTTGAACTATATTTAGGGTTATTAGTCAGGTTTCCACCGCAATTGGCGGATCAGTAATATACTATGCCGACAGGGAGTTATGGACAGGTTATGTTTGATGTGTAAAATCTGCTTCTGCAGAATTCAGCAAGACGTGTCGACATTGTAAAATGAATTAAAAATATCAAACGGTTGAGGAATCCAGTAAGACTAGTGGATTAATAAGTCTAATTCAATTCCCTACGTAACGATATAGGGTTCCGCGCATTATCTTATTTGAACAGTGATATACAGGGGTTTAGCAACAGGGGTTAACCTGGATTTCTATTCTGGACTGCAGTCCAGAATTATAATCCTCCGTGATTAACTCTATCATAGTTTTTTAAAATCCAGTGATCAAGAAAATAATACAGTAGGTTAAGCAGTTAGCTTCGATACGAGCCATCGAACGCTAAAATCCGGTTTATACACAATTTATTATAAATTTTATAGTTTGGCATGTATGAAGGTTTTCAGGTTTTATGACAGAATCTGGGACATCATTTTATGTGAGCAAACGACATAGTATTGGAACCAAAGTCTCAGAGGACATTCCTTACAACTCGGGCCATCACATTTTATATGTTTCCGTCAATTTAACAGGAGTTTCCATTCGGACCGTGCATCGAACACTTGAATTATACGGTTCACGTAAAAAGGGTATGCGGCAATTATTAGTAACTAGAATGGTAACATAAAGATTTAGCATGAAGCAAGTATCAAACTTGCCTGAAGACGTGTCGATGACGGCACTGCAGCGGCAACGGCACGATCGCGTCACGAACGCAGCACAGGTTCAGCCTTGTCGGATCTTGCTTCTTAGACTCGATGGCTCGGTGGGTGCGACGGCGTGCGCTGACGTTGCGATGGATGGCGTGTTGCTGACGATGACGGCTTCAGGGGATCGGGGCCACAGTTTGATGACGACGCCGGTGATCAGAGGAACGGGAACTGTGTTGGATGTAAGTGTTCGACGAAATGCCGGGGCTCTATTTGAAACTTGGGCTAGTTTTGGTGTTGCGGTGAAGGTGATGGGTCCGCAGGGGGTGATCGACGGTGCACCGAGGAGGGCTAGGAGAGGCTGCGGAGGTCCAGGGGCGCCGGCGAAGAGAGCTCAGGCGATGTGAGCGAGAGGGGTGCTGTGAGAGAGATGTTGCGAGAGAGAGAGAGAGGTGCTGAGAGGGAGAGAGAGGTGCTATGAGAGAGGGGGAAAAGAGATGAGGTGCTGTGAGAGAGGGTGAGATGTTGCTGAGGGAGAGAGGGAGAGAGGAATGTTGCAGAAGGAGAGAGGGGGAGAAATGTTTGCAGAGAGAGTGAAAGAGAAATGTTTGCTGAGAGAGAGAGTTTGGTGGTTGCGACGTGCGGTCGACGGAGGCGCCGTCGAGGTGATCAAGGTGGCCGGTGGGAGGAGGCAGTGAGAGTGTCGAGGGGGTGGCCAGGTGTGAGGAGACGGAGAGGGAGGAGCTCGAGGCGTTGGAGTGAGGGATGCAGGCGGCGTCGGTGCTTGGTGGGGGTGCACGGGAGGAGATGAAGGTGGCACAGGGCTTGGCGAGGGGATGAAGAGGGAGAGAGAAAGAGAGATTGGAGGGAGCCGTTGAGGGGAGCGGGTCGTAGGAGGGAGTGCGCGCGCGTCGTGGGCGCGAGGGACGTGGTCGCGACGACGGGGCGACGTCGGGGGCGTGAAGGAAAGAGCGGGAAGGAGCCAGGGGAGTGGGGAGAAGAAGATGGGTTCGGGTCCAGGTCGGGTGTGGTGAGGGGCCGGGCCGGGCTGTTGGGCCGGCTAAGGGGATTCAATTGTTGGTTGAATTCATTTTTTGCGAGGGCAAGGGAATGGGAGTGGGCTGAGGAGTTGGGGCAAGGGCTTTCTTTGGGATTAGGGTATATATATATATATATATATATATATATGTTTATTTAAAAATTGATTTTAGTTTTGTATGTTTTCTATTGGGCTTGGGAAAAAATGGGAATGGGCTCGGGAAAATGGAAATGGGGAAAAGGAATTGGGAAAAGGAGATGGGGAGATGGACCGGCTAAATAAAAGGAAAATAAAAGGGAAAGGAAAAAGTAATTTAGTTTTAGGTTAGGAGTTTAATAAACTAACTTAAATAAAAGATACACAATATATATATATTTAAATCAGAACAGATCTGGATTGAATTCTGGAAAGATACAGAAAATTTGTAGAAAATTCAGGAAAATATCTGGAGACTTATTTATTAAGATATGCTAAATATTTATAGGGGACTGGGTGTAGAAAAGAGTAAATAGTAAGGGAAAAATAAAAAGGGATTTAAGTAATAGAATTAGTTTTCAGAAAAGGATTTAAGAAGGGAATTAGAATAAAGGAATTAGGATTTTTAAATACTTAAATAATTATAAGGATAAATAGGTAAATTTGTAAGTGATCCCTATTTAATAAAAAATACGGCTATTGGCATATAAAAGAACTGGGTATTATATCATACCACCCTTACAAAAATTTCGTCCTCGAAATTTAAAATAACAATAACTTATAAAATAATAACCGAAAAGCTACCACATCGAACACTAACACATAGTTATTTACTTAAAACATCTAGGTAAAAATCGAAGGTCTATATATGTATAAGATTAACGCAACTAATAGATAGGTTTAAGTAAGCGCAGGGCAGACCCATCTATAAGGGTAAACTATATGCACAAGAGGGTAAAATAGCAATAACAATCAATAGTGAAATGTTTGCCGATAGGCCAAGATATTTAGAACAAATGTATCAATAAAACAATTTAAAAATGACTTAGAAAACTCACATGGTGAAAATAAGGGACCTAGAGCAAAATAATATGCGCGATATATGTTTGCGCTATTGAAAATGTGAGGAGTAGTAAAGCATTCAAAACGGGTAAAACGGAAGTAGTCAATAACACGAAATTTTGTAAACACAAGATAGTGGAAGCTGAATTTTGAATGCGATGTCACGGAAGGTAATTATGGTAATAGGAGATAGTAAAAGTATATGGTGCTGGCCAGGGTAGGGATTACAATAGAGTATGGCCCATTCAAAAGATCGGGGTGCGGTACTTTTTAATCTAAGCGAGGGTCAAAACAGCACAAGGTGCAGAAGTGAAGGACAATAATGAATCTCAGGAGAAAAATGTATAGGGGAAACAGTCAAAGTATCATGTGAACCAAAAAATCAAAAGATTAGCGAGCTCAGAAATTTTATTTCATTCTAGAAAATTCTAAACAAGGCATTCTCGAAAAATAAAATATGGCCATAAACTATACATAGATTTATTTGGCCAGAGGAGACAAAAACTAAATCACGTCAGTCGCGGTTATGGAAGTTCAGTAAGTTACGGTTGGCTCGCGCGCTCAGATAGGGGCGTCCATTCCTATATCGCCTCGCAGGGATCGCCACTAGAGGTTCTTCTGCCATGGGGTCTTCTTCTTCTGGCCCTTCTTCCTCGGCTGGAGTTTCTTCATCGAGGTCTGATTCTACGTGATCCTCTTCTGCTGGATCTTCTTCCATGGGATTTTCTTTCACTGGATTCTCCCCAAGGTCTTCCTCCCCTGGATTTTCTTTTATCGGGTTCTCTTCGGGGTCCTCCTCATCGTCGTCAGAGTCGCTAATTATGTCGACTTCTGAGGCTGCGAATCTCTCACCCTCGGAATCGCTGTTTCCGAAAATAACCTGTGGGCCGTTGATCTCGTCATCTGATCTTACCAGCATGTAGTCCGAGGAAACGTACGACCGTGTGTCCTCATCTAGAGATGGCGCTGCTCCAAGGTGGGCCATGACCTGAAAAAAAAGAGCCGTGATTAGACGGTGGGACACACTAAGCAAATAACTAAGGATGCGGTGGCACAAGGAAAATATACAGTAGGTAAAGACTGAAAAATCAAATTTTAGAATGCTGATGCAACGAATAGTATAAGTAAAGTGAGTGGGAAGGGGACGATATATACATCACAACTCAGAATTTTATTACATTCAACTAAAAGTTCAGCGGATACAAGATCTCAAACGAAAAGAAAATATTTACAAAAGTGTGACAACATTTTTATTGAAAGCAGAAAACGCGGTAACTCTTCTTTGATTTCTAGACCGCTGCATTCTCGTTATGCGTGTTGAATCCTGTGCTGGGTCCGCACTATCCTCGAAGCTCGAGCTACGAAATAACCATCATTCAGCGGGAGTGGAGAGTGTGGACGAATCTCCTCCTTGTAGTTCCTTCCTTTTAGGGCAACCATTGACAAGGTATTCACTGGATCCACAAATCAGGCACTGCCCTTTGGCGCTGCGACAATCTCTCTGAAGGTGTCCTGGCTTCTTACAGTACCCACAACGTTGAGTCTTCCACTGCTGTTCCCCTCCGAACGGCGGCGCCAAGACGTGGACGTCTGGCCTGAGGTTCGGGGCAGATGCTATTTGGCTTTATCCGTCTACCTCTCCGAAGATGCCAAGTTAATTTATGGCACCGTATATCGGAGGTTTAGACGGATGCGGCCGATGTAGCAGACTTCATCAGATTCCCCCTCGCTTGAGAGGTTTTTGATTGTGGGGACGCTCTTCCCTGCAGGCGCAAGCCCCTGCAGTTAATTACGCTACCGCATCGCGGTAACCACTTTCTCCTTCTCCAGAATTTCACTTCGTGTCGTGTGTATTTGTTTTGTTTGTGGATGCCCGTGGATTGTATACGGAGACTAAGTTATGCCGTCGCCCGTAGGACGTGGATTAGTCCAAATCCGTATTTACTTAGATTTGGGTTTGGTGTTTTAGTTTAAGGATACGTTAGCCATATTGAGGCTAAGATCAACTTAAACGTTCGTTAAGGATACGTTAGTCTGATTTGAGACTAAGATCAACTTAACGGAGAGAGCATTTAGGTGCTCTATTGTTCCAGTTTAGGGACATGGTGGTCCATTTAATATATGGTCGTCGGGACCCGTCACCTCTCTGACGACGTTGAAGGATTACAACGACAGGTGTCAGAGGAGTTCGGAGATGTACCCTTGAACCAAAGTTTATTGAGGGTCTTATAGTCCAATTTGGGACTAAAGTCTGTTTGAATGTTTAAGGATACGCTAGCCATTTTTGAGGCTAAGATCAACTTAAACGGAATCGTTTAGATCCGACAAAAGAGCGTTTGGGGGCTCTATTGTTCCAGTTTAGGGACGTAGTGGTCCACAAGTAGTTTAAGGACATTGCGGTCTATTGCCAGTTTAGGGACATGGTGGTCCATTGCCAGTTTAGGGACATGGTGGTCCATTGCATTTGTGGCCGTCGGGACCCGTCACCTCTCTGACGTCGTTGAAGGATTACAACGATAGGTGTCAGAGGAGTTCGGAGATGTACCCTTAAACCAGGTGTAAATTGATTTAAGAGAGCAGCCGTGCTCAGTCAATTTAATTTGAGAACTTATGGCCATGATTGGGCTAAATCCAGTTGAAGATGTTCAACGTTTTTATTTGTGATTGGCCTGTTAGGCCTTGGCTTAGGCTTTGCCCTTTGTTTAATAATGCAGTGCATTTTCTTTTGGCCTGCTAGGCCTTTTTGATTTGGGCTCTGTCCCTTTTAAATGATGCACAGCATCTGTTGTTTGGTCTGATAGGCCTTTCTATTGGGCTCTGCCCTTTAATAATGCATTGCATTAATTAGTCTGATAGAGCGCCACGTGGCTTGTCAGGCGCTTTGCGCCAATTGAGGAGCGGAAGGCGCAAGTCCATGTGGAGGTGACACATGTCACGCTCCGGTAAGCGCAAGCGCAGTGCGCTGCGCTTTTGCGCTACTGACACGTGGCGCGCTCTGGTGAGTTGCGCCAATTCATGAGGGCAGTGCTCTGTTTTAAAAGCGCATAGCGCAAGCTGTTCTGGAGCTGACACGTGGCGCTCTCTGGTGGTTTGCGCCAATCCAAGAGCGCAACAGTGCAGATTTACAAGTGCAAGGCACTGTTTTAATATCTTGATCCAATTTTGAATTCAAGAATAGAATCTTTAAGATTCCAGAACCAGTGGTTCATAAAAAGGAAATGCCTTTTGTTATTTATTATATTTTTTATTGAAGATCCTTGATTTTGTTCTTAGATCAATGATCTTTTCAGAAGAAATTCTTCTTTTTTTTATTCAAAGGGTTTACCTTTTTCTCTTTTTGAGTTCTTCTCAAAATTTTCTTTAGAGGAGTTCTTTCTGTGTTGTTGATGTATTTTTGTGTTGGGGTCTGAGGGCCTTTTTATAGTGCCAATAATTTGTTGAATTGGTTAGAAAGATCTTTCTCTGAGTGATTTGGGGATTTTTCCCCACCGTTGGATCTTTGATCCAAGGGCTTCTGTTTTACAGAAGGCAATCTTCTTGTTTTTAACAAGATTGAGAAAGATCTTTCAGAATTTTAATTCTGTTTGGCGCAAACGCATCTGCGCTTGACACGTGTCGCACAGCGCAGAGCGCAACGCAACTGCGCTGACACGTGTCGCGCAGCGCAAGGCGCAGTGCAACTGCGCGGACACGTGTCGCGCAGCGCAAAGCGCAGCGCATCTGAAGCGTTGCTTCTCTTAATTTTGTTTTTAAATAGAGCCTTGCTCTGATTGGGCGCGCTGCCTTGGGCGCTGTGCTCCCTGCGCTGGCGTGTCTGATTTTGACACGTGGCGCTCTGCGCGCAGCGCAGGAGATCTGAAGCGTTGCTTCATTTATTTTAATTGTAATTTTCACTTTAATTTTCAAAACAGAGCTTTGCTCTGATTGGGGGGAACAGAAGCGTTGCTTCGTTTCCCGCCTTGGAATTTGAACAGAGCTTTGCTCTGATTGGGGTAAACAAATGCCCCCCACCGTTGCGCTTACGTGGCCCTCCAAACGTGAGCGCAGCGGTGGCAGAATTCCAACCGTCGTGCCATCCCTTGGAAGTTGAAAGGGCATTTGATGCCTATAAATAGGACCTTTGGTCTCTCAACAGATGATTATCATTTTCAAATTTTTTACTTTCAGAATCTCAGAGCCCTGCTCTTTATTTTCAAGAACTCCAAGAGTTAAACTTTTAAAACTTTTAGGTAAGAATTTTAATTCAATTTAAATTAAATTAAATTAATTTTCATTGACAGAGCATTGCTCTCAATAGATCCCTGATCTAAAGAAAACCCATTTAGGGTTTCACTTAGCAGAGGTTTGCTCTAAAGGGGTCTAAAGAGAACTAAGGAGAACCCTATTAGGATTCCCTTAATAGAGCTCTGCTCTCTAAAAGATTTTCCTTGTATTTTCTCATTTCATTAATGGGGTTTTGCTCCTTCCAAATCATATAGAAGAATTCTTAAGAGTTTTTCGCGGATCTTGGAGATTAAAGAATGGGATTTTATTTCTTGATGAATTGTATCATCTTGCTTAATCGGTGTGCCTGATAATTCCTCTGATTTTCTTTTACAGAAGTAATGGATGCCCACATGTACGATCTCGACGAGATTATCTCTTACAGAGACATCCGCCGACTCGGCCGTTCTTAGAACCGAGAATTTACCAACGCCGAGTGTGCCGAAATCATGAGCCGCTTCGACGCATACAACGGTCAACTGCTTCCTCGGCGCTCTCCTCTCCTGAAGCTTATTATGGGAGCAATTTGGAAAGCGCTTCCTCTATTATGTACTGGTGGGCCACTTGGGGCATTGGATGCCGCCGAGGATAAGGTGCACTCGGTGTATCTGATGAGCCTAATCTCAAAGAGGAGGCGAGATAACCTTATCGATCTTCTGCACCAAGCTTTTCAACAGTCTGCAATACTTGCTGCCTATCGGAGGGAGGAGGACATCAGTGGGGATCCCGACGCTCGGGCTCACGAAAGGAAGCATACTAGGATGGTTCGCCAGGCTTGGAAAGTCTTGGACAAGGTTACTTTTGAGTTCCTCAATCCATGTCCTGGATTTGAGGTTTTTCCATTGTAATCATTTGGATAATATCTTTGTTTATTACCTTTATTGATGTAAAAGCTTTCCAAGTATGAATGACAAATCTTTTGCCTCCTTCCTTTTATTTTCTGCTTTGTTACTGGCACATTCTTTAAATAAGCATAGCCTGTAAGCGATATAGAACATTATGTCTTGAACATCTTGCGGAGTAGTGATGGCTTAGGAAGCAGGTTCAGGTCTGCTACCTAAGGCTTTTCAACTTCATGAGCCGTGAGGGTCTCATAAAGACTTTTCTCCCTACAAGTCGAGAGGATCTCGCAGGTGTATTTTCTCCTTAGGAATCGTGAGGATTCCTAAGTGCGTTTTCTCTTATAAGTCGTAAGGATCTTATAAAATAATTTTCCCTCTTATGAGTCGAGAGGACCCGTAAGCGGTTGTTTCCCTCCTTGTCGAGATTCGACTTCGGAGAGTGAGACCCGTGGATAGTATGCAAGAGACCATTTTGGGCCGACTTGCAGGATCCCATTGCTAAGGAAACAAGTTTTTTAATCCCTGCTGCCTTAGGCTTTACCTTACGAGTCGAGACGAATCGAGTAGTTCTCGCAAAGACATCAATTTTCTCACGAGTCGAGATGAATCGAGCATTTCTCGCAAGAATATCCTAACGTCACAATTAACCTCTGCTCTTTACGACAGAAGTCCGTTAGGGTCTGTGGTACTTAGGGTTTTGGCCGTCGTACCGTCGCATCAGCTGATATATTCCTCGATAGGCAATCATGCTGTTCGAGTAGCCCTGCGACTGTCGTGTCTCTGATCCCTTCGGGGGCTGGACAAGACGTCTTCAAGTAATCTTCCAGGTAATCTTACCGTCAGAAAAGCAAGCATTGGGAATTTTGCCATGCCGCTTTTTACTTGAGGTTAGGCTCATTTTGGAGAGCCCCGATGAGTCATAACCACTCCGCGCTGGTGTGGGATGATCTCCGATAGACTTTCAGGTTTTATGTGAGTTGCCGTCAAGACCCTGAAGCTAGGAATTTGGCCTTCGCTTCGTTTGCTGGCACTGCGTCTGCTGTATCGAGACGAATGTCACGGTTGTCTCTAGGTTGTTGGTGAACCGTCGAGGCTTGGAACTGGGAATTTTGCCGTGGCTCCATTTGTTTGATTGTCGTGTCTGAACCCTGCTGGAGGAAGAACGCTGGGGTGACATCTCGTCTGCTGTATCGAGACGAACGTCGAGGTGGTGACCACTCCGCACTGATGTGAGATGATCTCCGATGGTCTTTCAGGTTTTATAGGAGTTGCCGTCAAGACCCTAAAGCTAGGAATTTGGCCTTTGCTTCGTTTGTTGGCATCGCGTCTGCTGTATCGAGACGAATGTCGCTGTTGTCTCTAGGTTGTTGGTGAACCGTAGAGGTTTGGGACTAGGGAATTTGCCGTGGCTCCTTTTGTTTGATGATGTTGCGTCTGTTGTGTCGAGACGAACATCGAGGTGGTGACCATTCCGCACTGGTGTGAGATGATCTCCGGTTGTCTTTCAGGCTTTATATGACTTGCCGTTAAGACCTTGAAGCTAGGAATTTGGCCTTTGCTTCGTTTGCTGGCATCACGTCCTCTATATCGAGACGAATGTCGCGGTTGTCTCTAGGTTGTTGGTGAACCGTCGAGATTTGGAACTAGGGACTTTGCCGTAGCTCCGCTGTTTGATAGTGTTGCGTCTGAATCCTGTTGAAGGAAGGACGTTGAGGTGACATCTCGTCTGCTGTATCAAGACGAACGTCGAGGTGGTGACCACTCCGCACTGGTGCAAGATGATCTCCGGTTGTCTTTCAGGCTTTATATGACTTGCCGTTAAGACCTTGAAGCTAGGAATTTGGCCTTCGCTTCGTTTGCTTTGTCACGTCCGAATCCTGTTGGAGAAAGAACGCCGGGGTGACATCTCGTCTGCTGTATCGAGACGAATGCTGAGGTGGAGCTGGGATTTTACCGTTACTCCGCTTTACTGACCATGGGGTCTTTTGTTGACGTTGTATCTACATCTTGCTAGACTGCGAAGGAACGCCTTTCTTGATTCTTTAGGCTGTAGATATTGCCGTTAAGATTTGGAACTAGGGACAATGCCATGGCTCCGTTTCATTGCGATTCTGAGGTCGGTTGTTGACGTCATGTCTGCGTTTGGTTGGAGTGAGGAGAAACACCGTCAGCGATCTCTAAGTTGTCGATACCGCGTCGAGACCCTGAAGCTAGGGATCTTCTTTTGCTCCGTTTGTTGACATCGTGTCTGCAATATTGCGACAAATGTCGAAGTTGTCTCCAGGTTGACTATGAACCGTCGAGATTTGGCTTCGCTTTCTGGTGGAGCCTGTTGGGAAGGTATGGTTCCCTCTTTATTTGTGCCCCTGGATTGTATGCAGGGATCGATGTGATCTTACTTGTAGGGCAGCAGTTTCATTCATTTTTTTTTATTTTCTTTCCGCGATGCTCTATCATTTCAGCTTTATATCGCGAAAGTCGCGATTGCCCCATCATTTCGGCTATTTTTTGCGTTGCCCAATCATTTCGGCTATTTATTTTATTTTCACTCGTTGTTTTTTATTGCGAGGTGCCCAATCATTTCGGCTGTTTTTTCTTTATTTTTACTCGCTGCTTTTTATTGCGAGCTGCCTCATCATTTCGGCTATTTATTTTATTTTTACTCGCTGTTTTTTATTGTGAGTTGCCCCATCATTTCGGCCATTTTGCATGCATACATTTTTACTGGCTGATTTTTATTGCAAGTTGCCCCATCATTTCGACTATTTCGTATGCATGTGTGGCTCGCTTTTTTTTTATCATGAGTGTGGACCTTGGAATCTGGTGCCAATCTCAGCATAAGTATCGCTACAACTGGAATATTGCCATGAGCGAATCATCATTTGCCATGAAAAGGCTTGGAATTTGATACCGGTTTAGGCATCATCATCGCTACAACTGGGATATTGTCAGGAGCGAATCATCACTTGCCTCTGTCGATGTCGAACAAAGGTGGTTTAGCAAACAGGGTTAGGATCCCGTCGACTAAGGCTTTTGACTTCATGAGCCGTAGGAGTCTCACAAAGGTATTTCTCCCTACAAGTCGTGAGGATCTTGTAGGTGTATTTTCTCCTTAGGAATCGTGAGGATTCCTAAGTGTATGTTCCCCTGTAAGTCGTAAGGATCTTACAAAAGGGTTTTCTCCTTATAAGTCGAGAGGACTTACAAGGATTGTTCACCGTATGGACATATCCCCAGTCACGGGTGGGACTTGGTTAGGGAAATGTTTATTCGCACCCGTGGATTGTATACAAGGGTCAGTATTGAGCCGCTTGTAGGGCAATATCGAAGGTTGTGGGAGTTTCTTAAGAACAGGTTCAGGTCTCTGTAACTTAAGACTTTCAAATCTTATGAGCCGTGAGGGTCCCATAAGAGAGTTCTCCTTACGAGTCGTGAGGATCTCGCAAGTGTAATTTCTCCTTAGGAATCGTGAGGATCCCTAAGTGTGTTGCCCCCTGTGAGTCGTAAGGATCTCACGCGGGTGGTTTCTCCTTACAAGGTCGAGAGGACCCTGCAAGTGTCTCTTAACGAGGTTGCGCCCTTTCGGGTTTTCACAAACACTCGCCCGTAGCCCTGCTGTTTTTACTCACGGAGCCCTTTCGGGTTTTCATCTGTGCCCATTTTGCTTATGGACATACCGTTTTTTTATTCTTTTTTTTATTCCTCTTTTTTTTTAAACGAGGTCGCGCCCTTTCAGGTTTTCACGAACACTCGCCGGTAGCCCTGCTGTTTTAACTCACGGAGCCCTTTCGGGTTTTCATCCATGCCCATTTTGCTTATGGACATACCGTTCTTTTTTTTTATATTTTTTTTATCTCGTCAGCCTGAAGATACTGCGGTAGTAGTTTAAAGACGTTTCGATCGTCAGCTAGTTTTAGGACGTAGTAGTCCGTCATTAGTTTAAGGACGTTTCGGTCCGCCGTCGCCGTATTCGAGGCGAATCTCCAGTTTACTGACTTTTCGGTCTACGGGGTTTTCTCTATGACTGAGCATGATGCCCCCGGCGTGTCCACCCTTCTCGGAGCATGCGGTTGTGGCGGGCTCACCTTCTAGTTGTCGGACAACGCGACCTTACCTTGTTGGTATTGATCTTCGATCCATCCTTTAAAGACGAAGCAATTCTCGATCGGGTGACTTATCGTTTGGTGGTAAGGGCAATAATTGGGATCGTTGATATTGCCTGGCTGCAATGGACATTTTGGACTCGGCAAATTGATGAGTCTGTCGCGCACTGCCAGCTCGAACAGTCTCCTTGTTTCATCCTGAAGAAACGAGTAAGGACGTCCTAACCTCTCCTCGAGGGATATACATGGACGCATATTGTTTTGACAAACAACCGGTCTAGGGCCACTCGATTATTGTTGAGTGTTGGCAACAAAGGCCGTTTTTCCCTTTTCCTTTCTCATTTCGTTTGCTCCGTCATTTGCGGGTCCGAGATTCTTTCCGGGTAGTATGCCTTTGCATGGATGAATGTTCTCATAATTCTTCAATTCTTCAGAGATGGATTCCTTGAAGAGAGGGTTGAAGGCTGTTTCTTCGTCGGGGTCGTTCCCAAAGGTGAGAACTCGTGATCCTCCGGGCTCGTCCCTGTGACAATTGCCGGCGACTCTTTTATGCTCATCTGTTATATTTTTCCGCTGTCTATGAGCTTCCCACTTTATTTTGTTGACGTGGTGTTTATGAGCGACATACTCTTGCCACCAACACTTAAAGGAGTCGCAGTCTTTGGTAGGATGTATGATCTTCTGATGATATAATCAGAAGTTAGGATGCATCTCTCCTCCACCGAGAGTATTTTCTTCAGAGGGTGGTAGCTTCATTCCCACTGATAGGGCTTTGGCGAACCTTTTCCTCGTTTTGAATTTGTTTTTATCGGCAGTGGATGTCTTTTGATTTGACGAGAGTGCCTCGACTCTTTCGTCTGGTCGGCGGTGTTTGGCTCCTTCCTGTATGGCTATCTCACGCTCTTGATTGGTTTTAACTTTCAGACGAATCTCATTCAGGAAGGCATCGATCATCTCGTCTGACGGCCGCAGAATTTCTGGTTCAGGATCCGCCCTCGGTTTCTCGGCGCAAGGAGCCTCTTCATCATCTATCAATGAGTGAGAGATCACATGACAACTCGCTACGTAGTCTTCGGACTCGTATGATGAGTCTTCTCTATCGTTTTCGTCCTCAACAAAAGAACAAGCTGCCCCTATCGTGTCCGTCTTCTTTGGAGTGTGCGGCTGTGGTGGGTTTACCTTCTAGTTTTCAGACAGCGCGAACTTGCCTTGTAGGTACTGATCCTCGATCTATTCCTTAAAAACGAAACAGTCCTCGATCGGCTGACTTACCGTTTGGTGGTAAGGGAAATAATTGGGATTATTGGGATCGCCTGGCCGCGACAGACGTTTTGGACTCGGTAGATTGATGAGTCTGTTGCGCACTGCCAGCTCGAACAGTCTTCTCGTTTTATTCTGAGGAAACGAGTAAGGACGTCCCAGTCTCTCCTCGAGGGATGGGCGTGGACGCACGTTGTTTTGGCGAACGACCGGCTTTGAGTTGCTCGGCTGTTGTTGAGCATTGGCGACGACGATTGCTTTCCCTTTTCCTTTCTCATTTCGAGAGTCTGGTTTTGGAAGAGACGGTCCATGGCCCATCTGGTCCATTTGGGCTAATTTGTCGATCAAGGCCTGGAAGGTGGTCAGCCTGAAGAACATCATGAATTGCGAGATGGTCTCTTGCGGATCAAGAGTGCCCACGAAAATGCCTACCGCCGGTGCTTCTTCTATACGTTGTTCGCATTTTGACCATAGGTTCCGCCATCGTGTTGCGTATTGGACCCACATTTTGCCGGGCCTTATCCTGGCATTTATCAGTGCTGTTATCGGGGTGCGTTCACTAGCACTCGCGAATCTTTGTGTAAACTGTAGCTCCATCTCCGCAAATGTTTTGACAGAGTCGTTAGGTAGCTCCGAATACCATTCAAAAGCTATTTCTGCTAAGCTGCCGACGAATTGGCGAAGCAGCAGTTTGTCGTCGCCTCCAGTGTTGCCGCATAAGGCCCTGAATTGAGCGAAATGCTAGTGTGGATTCCCAGTCCCCTTGTACACATGGAATCTAGGGATCGTATATCCCGGCGGGTAACTGATTTGGTCGTACCAACCCGGATAGGGTCGTCCGGTTCTAACAATTTGCTCAGCCGCTTCACTCGCCTGATGAGCTCGTATTTGCTGAGCTATATAATCATCCAGTGCGGCCTTGGAAATGGTTTCCTCCTTGGCTGCTGAAAGAGCTGGAGGAGGATTGGATGTCTCCCCTCTATCGTCTTCAGTAATGGTCGGAGGGCCTTCAGCTGGAGGATCCTGCTGTAACTTCATTCTTACCATATCTTGGAAAAGAAGCGCCATTTGTTTTATATTAGCTGCTTGTTCTGCTGCTTCTCTGTCCTTCTTTTCGAGGACTCTGCGTAAGAAATCAGCATCAGTGTCTTGTTCGTGACGCTGTTCTGATGACGCCTCTGAGCTTTCTTTTGGCCCGGTAAGTACAGCCATTGCAGTCATCATTTCCTGAAGCTTCTGTTGCTGCTCCTGGGCTTTTGTTACGGATCGGGTGAGCGGTCGGTGACCCATCGAAGCGCGGCTTTCCTCCTTTTCGGAAGCCATATAAACAGTGTGCACCACCATGCCCCCAGACTTGGGGCGTTTATGTTCAGTGCTTTTACGGTTCACCATGTTCACAGGGGCTTTTTGCGGCCTCCTTTTCTTTTGAGTTATTGGAGTTGAGGGGGCCGTTGTAGTGGGCACCCAAGTAGCTGTTGCTTTTTGTGGCTTGACGGGGTAATCCTTCTCCTGCCGAACCTTCATCTTTTTCTATCGGCGGAGATAGTTTTCATCAATCACTGACTCTTGGACCTGTCGCCAGACTTTGTAAATTTTAGAGGACAACCGTTGAGGGGGCTGCTCTAGCTTCTTCTCTGGAGTATTCTTCACAGGTGAAGGAGTTCGTTTCAACACCGCAGTGGGAGAGTTTCTGCGTACCGTGTTCAGCAATTCAAAGCTGTTCCCAGTTGGAACAGCAGCATCGATCCCCACCGTTGGAGTTGGCGGAGTTATCCCAGAGGGGGAGTTGCCCCCAGCCTTCCTCACTCGGCACCAGTGGCGATGTCGAGCGTGTCTTGCGGATGGAGTTGTTTCAGCTATAAGGATGACTTCGTCGTGCACCTTGCTTTGAGGAGAGACTATTATTGGTGTTAGCCTATCGAAGACTGACACCCGTTGAGAAACAATATCTAATCTGTTAAAGACAGACCTCTGAGCAGGGGAAATAGCTTTGAGGACCTCGCCTGGAGCAGCAACCGGAATGGCCAGCCTTGTAAAAACTGACTTCTTGGAAGGAGGAGCCTTTCCAATGATTTTGTCCGCTTGAGTCGGGGTGGCTATCCGCTTTAGGATGGCAGCTTCGGGTATCGCGGGCTTGCAGACGTTCTGGCCATGTCTGTTGAGAACTGAGGTATTAGAGTTGGGCGACCCGTTGAGAGGGGCCGCGGCAGTGGTAAGTCGATCAAAGACTGACTTCTTTGGGGTTTCTTGCAACGTCATTGGGGCATTGAAGCTCATCGGTGGTAGCATGGTCCCGAAGAATAGCCCAGTGGTGGCTTGAGTTACCTGCTCCACTGGCATCTTGAAAAGAGAGGCCACTTGGGGCCCGTAAGTCACTCCTCCAGCAGGGACGGAGCGAGAGTTGCAGTTGCAGGTAGTGCATTTTGAAGCCATTGATCTTCAGTTTTCTGCACGTAGCAAGACACCAAATCTTAGTACCTCGAATCCACAGGCAACCACAGCAAACCGCGATTTGTTCGCGAACACGACACACGAAGTGTGGAGTGGAAAGAGGAAAAGGTCCTACCGGGCGTGCCAGAATCTGTTCCCCTCCGAACGGCGGCGCCAAGACGTGGACGTCTGGCCTGAGGTTCGGGGTAGATGCTATTTGGTTTTATCCGTCTACCTCTCCGAAGATGCCAAGTTGATTTATGGCACCGTATATCGGAGGTTTAGACGGATGCGGCCGATATAGCAGACTTCGTCAGATTCCCCCTCGCTTAAGGGGTTTTTGATTGTGGGGACGCTCTTCCCTGCAGGCGCAAGCCCCTGCAGTTAATTACGCTACCGCATCGCGGTAACCACTTTCTCCTTCTCCAGAATTTCACTTCGTGTCGTGTGTGTTTGTTTTGTTTGTGGATGCCCGTGGATTGTATACGGAGACTAAGTTATGCCGTCGCCCGTAGGACATGGATTAGTCCAAATCCGTATTTACTTAGATTTGGGTTTGGTGTTTTAGTTTAAGGATACGTTAGCCATATTGAGGCTAAGATCAACTTAAACGTTCGTTAAGGATACGTTAGCCTGATTTGAGACTAAGATCAACTTAACGGAAAGAGCATTTAGGTGCTCTATTGTTCCAGTTTAGGGACATGGTGGTCCATTTAATATATGGTCGTCGGGACCCGTCACCTCTCTGACGACGTTGAAGGATTACAACGACATGTGTCAGAGGAGTTCGGAGATGTACCCTTGAACCAAAGTTTATTGAGGGTCTTATAGTCCAATTTGGGACTAAAGTCTATTTGAATGTTTAAGGATACGCTAGCCATTTTTGAGGCTAAGATCAACTTAAACGGGATCGTTTAGATCCGACAAAAGAGCGTTTGGGGGCTCTATTGTTTCAGTTTAGGGACGTAGTGGTCCATAGGTAGTTTAAGAACATTGTGGTCCATTGCCAGTTTAGGGACATGGTGGTCCATTGCCAGTTTAGGGACATGGTGGTCCATTGCATTTGTGGCCGTCGGGACCCGTCACCTCTCTGACGTCGTTGAAGGATTACAACGATAGGTGTCAGAGGAGTTCGGAGATGTACCCTTGAACCAGGTGTAAATTGATTTAAGAGAGCAGCCATGCTCAGTCAATTTAATTTAAGGACTTATGGCCATGATTGGGCTAAGTCCAGTTGAAGATGTTCAACGTTTTTATTTGTGATTGGCCTGTTAGGCCTTGGCTTGAGCTTTGCCCTTTGTTTAATAATGCAGTGCATTTTCTTTTGGCCTGCTAGGCCTTTTTGATTTGGGCTCTGTCCCTTTTAAATGATGCACAGCATTTGTTGTTTGGTCTGATAGGCCTTTCTATTGGGCTCTGCCCTTTAATAATGCGTTGCATTAATTAGTCTGACAGAGCGCCATGTGGCTTGTCAGGCGCTTTGCGCCAATTGAGGAGCGGAAGGCGCAAGTCCATGTGGAGGTGACACGTGTCACGCTCCGGTGAGCGCAAGCGCAGTGCGCTGCGCCAGTGCGCTGCGCTTTTGCGCTGCTGACACGTGGCGCACTCTGGTGAGTTGCGCCAATTCATAAGGGCAGTGCTCTGTTTTAAAAGCGCATAGTGCAAGCTGTTCTGGAGCTGACACGTGGCGCTCTCTGGTGGCTTGCGCCAACCCAAGAGCGCAACAGTGCAGATTTACAAGTGCAAGGCACTGTTTTAATATCTTGATCCAATTTTGGATTCAAGAAAAGAATCTTTAAGATTCTAGAACCAGTGGTTCATAAAAAGGCAATGCCTTTTGTTATTTTTTATATTTTTTATTGAAGATCATTGATCTTGTTCTTAGATCAATGATCTTTTCAGAAGAAATTCTTCTTTTTTTTATTCAAAGGGTTTACCTTTTTCTCTTGAGTTCTTCTCAAAATTTTCTTTAGAGGAGTTCTCTCTGTGTTGTTGATGTCTTTTTGTGTTGGGGTCTGGAGGCCTTTTTATAGTGCCAATGATTTGTTGAATTGGTTAGAGAGATTTTTCTCTGAGTGATTTGGGGATTTTTCTCCATCGTTGGATCTTTGATCCAAGGGCTTCTGTTTTACAGAAGGCAATCTTCTTGTTTTTAACAAGATTGAGAAAGATCTTTCAGAATTTTAATTCTGTTTGGCGCAAACGCATCTGCGCTTGACACATATCGCACAGCGCAGAGCGCAGCGCAGCGTATCTGAAGCGTTGCATCTTTTAATTTTGTTTTTAAATAGAGCCTTGCTCTGATTGGGCGCGCTGCCTTGGGCGCTGCGCTCCCTGCGCTTGCGTATCTGATTTTGACACGTGGCGCTCTGCGCGCAGCGCAGGGGATCTGAAGCGTTGCTTCATTTATTTTAATTGTAATTTTCACTTTAATTTTCAAAACAGAGCTTTGCTCTGATTGGGGGAAATAGAAGCGTTGCTTCGTTTCCCGCCTTGGAATTTGAACTGAGCTTTGCTCTGATTGGGGTAAACAGCTGCTTCTGTTGCTGGGGAACAAGTGGACGCTTCATCTTCACCTCTTTTCCTTGTCTAACAGGGATCCCTTTATGATTGGAGACTTCCGCTGGTGCCTGAGTCGCCTGCCTTCTTAATCCTTCAGCTAACAGGTCGTTTGTTCGCTCCTGGGCTTCCTTCAGACTTTGCAGTACATTCAAAATCTCGACGGTCTGATCCTGGGGAGTGGAGATAGAGGAAGAGTCGTTGGAAGACATGATCCTGAAACAACAATTTTAGGACGGCATAAGATATAAGGGGTAAAAATCAGAACAAGATATAGAATAGACAATGAAACAAGAATATCGGGTGAGGTGAAACTCAGTCGAGCGGAAATCAAATGTAGAACTCCAAGTTACCCAATAGAGTACAATATTGTAACTATACTGCAGTTCATAATTACAACCACGTAAATCTACTAAGTCACCCAAAACTCTAACGAATGGATCAATATGTACAGCAGCATACACTATGTGAATCGATATCAAGAATAACAAATTTACAATCTAGACCGAAAGATGTCTTAGATTGCCAAGCACTACACGGAAACTGCAATCCCAATCGAAGCAAAACCTGGCTCTGATACCAACAAAACCCTGTCACGCCTCGCTTCCCAAAATACGGAATACGAGGGGTTGACAAGGCCAGCCATGCTTCTACAGTCAAGGAAATATCCTACCGTAGTCACACTTCGGCTTATAGTTTTATGTGGTAATCAGTAATCAATGCACAGGTAATGAGAAATGCAGTAACTAAATCAAAAGAACTAACCAGATGGAGATCAAGGAAGTATAGCTCTGGGTCGCTGATCAAGATGTCCGCGATGTCCTCGAGGCACGTCAGGTCCTGGTCCAAGTTAGATTCACTTCTCACTCTGAGCATGCATACTCAGGTCGTCAGAGCGACACGATAGCAATATATATATGGATACAAATGGTAACTCGTGCATAATAATGAATATGTAACAGTAATCAAAAGAGTAAAGACGTGAACATGAAGTAGCCAATGCAGGTAGCTAATAGAGCAGGTAAACAGTAACGCGGTAAACAGTATAACAGGTATGTTAAATCAGTAAACAATGCATGTCAATGTCACTAACCCTATCAGTCTCTAAGTCTCACTGCACAGGTCACTAAGCCTATCGTCAGTCCAAGTGTGAGAGTCAACCACTCGTGAGTATCCTCCACCGAAGGGTAGGACCCAAGGGCAAGGGAAAACGGGCCCGAGTCGCTCGCTAATAATCAGTAATATCCCCATATATCTCCAGAATCGCTGTATGTGCCGGCATGGGACTCCCGAGATTCTGTTGAACTCACACTCAAACTACCCCACACCCCGTGGTCTGCATCAAACGCCAACCATAAACTCAACTACCGGTCGGTCCATGACAAGTCTGCGCGAGAACTGGAGACAGGATCTCCAACAAGCATGTCCCGACTGATACACAAGATAAATGGACAGTGTTTGGTGCCTTACCTGTGACACCTATACAAGTGCTTCCATAATCGTCCCATACCAATTATAGTCACACATATACACGTCCCACAGACGTCGACAATGTAATAAATCAATAGGGTTCACTGATTGTGTACAAGTACGTGTCACTTTCACTTATCCATTCATGCTTAAATGCTAACGTATTTGCCACAATCAAACACTAATACCTAACACTGGGTAATGCACACGATTGCTAGGTTACCAATGCAATGACATATATATAATGTGTTGAGAATACAGCAATTAAGGCATGATTAAGATATCATCAGTCGGTGGCCTACCACTTACATAATTTATCATAAATCATACATGCAAAATTTAGTGAAACAATAAAAAGGGGGTAAGAAGTATGTTTAATTATCTATCCAAAAAAATTGGTTTCACGTCAATCGGGTTTCAGGATCGCTAGATATGGCCATTTCATTTTAAGCGTTCACTGCTGGAAATCCGGTTTCAGAACCGGAAGTCCGTTTCGTAACGCATTTTAATCTCAGTTGGGATCGTATTTAGGCGACGCTATAGTTTAACTATATTTATCGTTATCAGTCAGGTTTACACTGCAATTGGCGGATCAGTTATATACTATGCCGACAGGGAGTTATGGACAGGTTATGTTTGATGTGTAAAATCTGCTTCTGCAGAATTCAGCAAGACGTGTCGACATTGTAAAATGAATTAAAAATATCAAATTGTTGAGGAGTCCAGTAAGACCAGTGGAGTAATAAGGATAATTCAATTCCCTACGTAAAGATATAGGGTTCCGTGCATTCTCTTATTTGAACAGTGATATACAGGGGTTTAGTAACAGGGGTTAATCTGGATTTCCATTCTGGACTGCAGTCCAGAATCATAATCCTCCACGATTATCTCTATCATAGTTTATTAAAATCCAGTGATCAACAAAATAATACAGTAGGTTAAGAATTTATCTTCGATACGAGCCATCGAACGCTAAAATCCGGTTTATACACAATTTATTATAAATTTTATAGTTTGGCATGTACGAAGGTTTTCAGGTTTTATGACAGAATCTGGGACATCATTTTATGTTAGCAAACGACATAGTATTGGAACCAAAGTCTCAGGGGACATTCCTTACAACTCGGGCCATCACATTTTATATGTTACCATCAATTTAACGGGAGTTTCCATTCGGACCGTGCATCGAACACTTGAATTATACGGTTCACGTAAAAAGGATATGCGGCAATTATTAGTAACTAGAATTGCAACATAAAGATTTAGCATGAAGAAAGTATCAAACTTGCCTGAAGACGTGTCGATGACGGCACTGCAGCGGCAACGGCACGATCGCGTCACGAACGCAGCACATGTTCAGCCTTATCGGATCTTGCTTCTTAGACTCGATGGCTCGGTGGGTGCGACGGCGTGCGCTGACGTTGTGATGGATGGCGTGTTGCTGACGATGACGGCTTCAGGGGATTGGGGCCACAGTTTGATGACGACGCCGGTGATCAGAGGAACGGGAACTGTGTCGGATGTAAGTGTTCGACGAAATGCCGGGGCTCGATTTGAAACTTGGGCTAGCTTTGGTGCTGCGGTGAAGGTGATGGGTCCGCAGGGTGTGATCGACGGTGCACCGAGGAGGGCTAGGAGAGGCTGCGGAGGTCTAGGGGCGCTGGAAAAGAGAGCTCAAGCGATGTGAGCAAGAGGGGTGTTGTGAGAGAGATGTTGCGAGAGAGAGAGAGGTGCTGAGAGGGAGAGAGAGGTGCTGTGAGAGAGGGGGAAAAGAGATGAGGTGCTGTGAGAGAGGGTGAGATGTTGCTGAGGGAGAGAGGGAGAGAGGAATGTTGCAGAAGGAGAGAGGGGGAGAAATGTTTGCACAGAGAGAGAGGGAGAGAAATGTTTGCAGAGAGAGAGAGAGTTCGGTGGTTGCGACGTGCGGTCGACGGAGGCGCTTTCGAGGTGGTCAAGTTGGCCGGTGGGAGGAGGCAGTGAGAGTGTCGAGGGGGTGGCCGGGTGTGAGGAGACGGCGAGGGAGGAGCTCGAGGCGTTGGAGTGAGGGATGCAGGCGGCGTCGGTGCTTGGTGGGGGTGCGCAGGAGGAGATGAAGGTGGCGCAGGGCTTGGCGAGGGGATGAAGAGGGAGAGAGATTGGAGGGAGCCATTGAGGGGAGCGGGTCGTAGGAGGGAGTGCGCGCGCGTCGTGGGCGCGAGAGAGGCGGGCGCGAGAGACGTGGTCGCGACGACGGGGCGACGTGGGGGGGGCGCGAAGGAAAGAGCGGGAAGGAGCCAGGGGAGTGGGGAGAAGAAGATGGGTTCGGGTCCGGGTCGGGTGTGGTTAGGGGCCGGGCCGGGCTGTTGGGCCGGCTGAGGGGATTCAATTATTGGTTGAATTCATTTTTTGCAAGGGCAAGGGAATGGGAGTGGGCTGAGGAGTTGGGGCAAGGGCTTTCTTGGGGATTAGGGTATATATATATATGTGTGTGTGTGTGTGTGTGTGTGTGTGTGTGTGTGTGTGTGTGTGTGTTTATTTAAAAATTGGTTTTAGTTTTGTATGTTTTCTGTTAGGCTTGGGAAAAAATGGGAATGGGCTCGGGAAAATGGAAATGGGGAAAAAATGGGAATGGGCTCGGGAAAATAGGAATGGGGAGATGGGCCGGCTAAATAAAAGGAAAATAAAAGGGAAAGGAAAAAGTAATTTAGTTTTAGGTTAGGAGTTTAATAAACTAACTTAAATAAAAGATACACAATATATATATTTAAATCAGAACATATCTGGATTGAATTCTGGAAAGATACAGAAAATTTGTAGAAAATTCAGGAAAATATCTGGAGACTTATTTATTAAGATATGCTAAATATTTATAGGGGACTGGGTGTAGAAAAGAGTAAATAGTAAGGGAAAAATAAAAAGGGATTTAAGTAATAGAATTAGTTTTCGGAAAAAGGATTTAAGAAGGGAATTAGAATAAAGGAATTAGGATTTTTAAATACTCAAAATAATTTTAACGATAAATAGGTAAATTTGTAAGTGATCCTATTTAATAAAAATACGGCTATTGGCCTATAAAAGAACTGGGTATTACACACCGTGTCAGATTTTCGGAGGTTACATCCAGCTGCGTTTACGGGACTAGCTGAACCACTCGAGGCTGAGCAATGGTTGGTCAATATGGAGAACCTACTGACGGCCACAAGGGTACCCGATGAAGAGAAAGTGAATGTGATAAAGATCCAGTTGGAGGATGAAGCCCATACTTGGTGGTCAGTTGAAGAAAGCAGACTAGAAGGGCCAATCGAATAGAGCAAATTCAAGGAGTGCTTCTTGGACCACTATTTCCCTTCCACCGCCAAGGCAGAGATGGAAGAATGATTCATCTTATTGAAGCAGAATGGCCGTCCCGTGGACGTATATGCCGCGGAGTTCAACCGTCTGAGCCGATTTGCTCCGTATATGGTCGCTTCAGAGGCCACCAGGGCCAGGCGCTTCTTACAGGGACTTGATTTCGAGCTACAGCAGTTGATCGCGTCACTCGAGTTGCAGACTTTTGTGCAGGTACTCAACGCGGCACGAATTCAGGAGAAGCTGATCAATAAATTTAGGAAGCCCTCGGTTGTTCCAGTGCGTACCCACACACCGTCTCGAGGAGTCATACCACTTCACAGGCCAGGAACGACACAGATGAAGCGTCCATTCGTGCCCCAGCATCGCCCCCAGAGTAAGAACTTAGTTTGCGGCTACTGCAACAGGGATGGACACACCCAGAAGGACTGTCGCCGCGCCAAGGGACAGTGTTTGATCTGCGGATCCAGCCAGCACAGAGTTAGTGGTTTCCCCGAGCAAACAGAGTTACAGGGAGGGTCTGGACCGCAGCAGCAGAGATCACAAGAGCAGAGGCAACCCTACACAGGCCGTGGTCAGGGACGGGCTTTCACCTTGATCGCCGAGCAGGCAGAGGCTTCAGGCGAGGTTGTCACAGGTATTCTACTTGTACATTCCATGCCAGCTAGAGTATTGTTTGATTCTGGAGCATCGCACTGTTTCATATCTGCACATTTCGTTGATATACACTCCATACCACATGAACCACTAACCAAGGGTTGGGAAATACATACGGGTAATGGTGTTATAGTATCTAGTCGAGAATGTAGATCTTGTCCAGTTGTAGTGTGTGGCAGGGAATTCTATGCGAATTTCCTTTTGATCGGAACAGGCAGCTATGACGCAATTCTCGGGATGGATTGGATAAGTACCTTCCATGCAGTTATCGATTGCCGAGCAAGGAATGTGATCTTCCGCATTCCCAATTACCCAGAGTTTATTTTCGAAGGCGGGAGCGAATCTTTGGAGCCAGCCAAGTATAAAGCCAAGCCAAAAGAGTTGACAGGTACGGAGATTGATGAGAGCCCAGCCCCAGAGATTATTCGGGATTTTCTGGACGTGTTTCCTGAAGATTTACCAGGTCTACCACCTCCACGCGTCTTGGAATTCTCGATTGATTTGACTCCAGGTACAGCACCTGTTTCCAAGGCCCCATACAGAATGGCACCGGTTGAGTTGGCAGAAGTGAAGAAGCAAATTGAAGAACTCCTAGAGAAGGGATTTATCCGGCCAAGCGCTTCACCGTGGGGTGCACCAGTTCTGTTGGTGAAGAAAAAGGATGGATCGCTGTGGATGTGTATAGACTATCCGGAGTTGAACAAAGTCACGATAAAGAACAAATACCCAATTCCACGCATTGACGACTTATTTGATCAGTTAAGTGGGGCCAAGGTATTTTCGAAGTTGGATCTCCGTTCGGGCTATCATCATATCAGAGTAGCGGCCGAGGATGTATGCAAGACGGCTTTCAGGACCCGATACGGACATTATGAGTTCCTTGTGATGCCGTTCGGTGTTACCAATGCTCCAGCGATATTCATGGATTTGATGAACAGGGTGTTTGCGAAGTACTTGGACACGTTCGTCGTTGTATTTATCGACGACATACTAGTCTACTCGAAGACCCGGGAGGAGCACGTCGAGCATTTGCGCACGGTTCTACAAATTCTTCAGGAAGAGAAGCTGTACGCAAAATTGAGTAAGTGTGAGTTCTGGCTCGACAAGGTTCAGTTTTTGGGACACATTGTTTCGGGCGAAGGCATCTCAGTGGACCCGACAAAGATAGAATCTATCAGAGATTGGCCAACACCGAAGTCAGTGGCTGAGATCAGAAGCTTTCTAGGACTGGCAGGGTATTATCGGCGGTTCGTCCAAGACTTTTCAAGAATCGCTGAACCTTTGACGAGGCTGACATGGAAGGAGCTACCATTTGTGTGGACAGAGGAGTGTGCTCGGGCATTTGAGACCCTGAAGCAGAAGTTAACCACGGCGCCCATTCTTACAGTGCCAGATGATTCCGGTGGTTTGGTGATACATAGCGATGCCTCAGGGAAGGGCTTAGGCTGTGTTCTGATGCAGCACGGTCGGGTGGTTGCTTACGCCTTATGACAGCTGAGAAATCAAGAGAGGAACTACCCTACGCATGACTTGGAGTTAGCCGCAGTGCTTTTTGGCGTTGAAGATCTGGAGGCATTACCTGTTGGGCGAGAAGGTGGAGGTGTACACGGATCACAAGAGTCTGAAGTACGTTTTTCACTCAGAAAGAACTAAATATGAGGCAACACCGATGGCTAGAACTGATGGCAGATTACGACTTGGACCTTCAGTACCATCCGGGAAAAGTAAATGTTGTACCAGATGCTCTCAGCCGCAAGCCAGCGTTCATGATGTTGACCAGTCAGAGGAGTATTATTGAGGATTTTCAGAGACTCGAACTTGAGGTCGTTATACTGAGCGCAATCAAGAGTTTTGGCAACTATAGGTGCAGTCTTCTCTTGTGGATCGCATCAAGGCTGCGCAAGCGGATGATCCTTGATTGCAAAAGTTTAGAGCGCAGGTAGAAGCCGGGCTGAGAACGGACTTACTCATACATGAAGACGGTTCTTTAAGATTCGGTAGCAGACTCTGCTTACCCAAAGGGGATGTTCGAGAAGAGGTACTGGCTGAGGCTCATAGTTCAGCATATTCTGTGCATCCGGGAGGCACGAAGATGTATCGAGATCTAAAGCAGCACTTTTGGTGGAACGGGATGAAGCGAGAAATTGCGCGGTTTGTATCCAGGTGCTTGGTATGCCAACAGGTGAAGGCGGAACATCAGAGGACAGCAGGATTGTTACAACCGCTTCCGATACCAGAATGGAAGTGGGAGCATATTACTATGGATTTCGTGACGGCCTTACTACGGAGCCCTAGGGGCAACAACGCCATTTGGGTTATCGTCGACCGCCTCACGAAAGCTGCACACTTCTTACCATTCCGAGTGGGACAGTCGACAGAGTCACTTGCGGAGAGATACATGCAGGAGATAGTGCGACTTCACGGAGTTCCGGTCAGCATTGTGTCAGATCGAGACACCAGATTTGTTTCGCACTTTTGGAGGAGCTTACAGGAGAGTTTGGGTACCTGCCTCAAGTTCAGCACAGCTTATCACCCGCAGACGGACGGACAATCCAAGCGTACGATTCAGACACTCGAGGATATGTTGAGAGCTTGCATGCTGGATGTTCCCTGATTAAAAATCAGGAAAAAGCTTCAGAAGAGGCATCACGTGCCCACACGTGACCAGCAGTCACGTGTTGGCACGTGACGTTTAAAGCAGCGGCCAGAAAACAGAGCGCAGAAAAAGAGAAGCCCATTTCAGGGGTCACGTGCTCACACGTGACCAGGGGTCACGTGCGCACACGTGACCAACGGTCACGTGGCCACACGTGATCAGCTTTTAAATCCTTATTCTTTAACAGAATTAAATTCTGAGGAAAGATCTTTCAAATCTTTCCAAAATGGAGAAGATTTATCTGAAACCGTTGGATCAAGAATCTAAAGGTGATTAAATATCACCAATTTATGGAAAAATCTTGGACTTGGAAAGATTTCCTCCTAAATCTAACCGAAATAACAAAGAGATATCTTTGGATTTAAAATCCAATGGTGAATAAAATTCACCTAATAATCTAAATGGCCAGATTAATGATGAATATAAATCAAATCTCTCAATAAACAAATCAAATCTTTCAATGAAAAATTCACTAAAACAGATTGATTCTTTTCCTTCTCCTATAAATAGGAGCCAAAAGAAAAAGAGGAAAAAAAGAACACACAGAGAAAGAGATATAGAGCCATGGGATTTTGAAAATTCAGAAGGAAGAATTTGATTCTCTACAAAGAAAAACCCTAGGTAAGAAAAGAGAGGCTTCAAAAGAGAATTTAATTCTCGAAAGAGTTGAACTCTTATAAAAAGAAAAAAACTTAGTTTTTTCTCTGATTGAGGATCTGCAAAGTGCACATCTCCCCATGAATTGAGAATTTAATTTTCATTGGGTCGAGATCCTGCTATGCAGATCCAAAACATAGAGAAAGAACTGAGTTTTGAGAATTTAATTCTCACAGAATGATAGAAATTTAATTCATCTGAGATAAAATTAGGGTTTAACCCTATGTTATAGGAATTTAATTCCTTCAAAATGGACAGAACCAGGGTTTAACCCTAATTGAGAACTTAATTCTCTCAAAATCACAGGAATTTAATTCCCTTAAAAAAAAGAGAAGAAATTAGGGTTTCACCCTATGCCAGAATTTAATTCTCTACATACATGAGGAATTTAACTCCTACAGAAAAGAAATTAGGGGTTAACCCTATCTAAGAATATAATTCTTCAAAAGAAAATAGGAATTTAATTCCTCTAAAGTTTATTGCTAGGGTTCAACCCTATGAAGAATTTGATTCTTAAAAGATGAACAGATCTTTAAAACATGCAAAGAACCAGAGTCACGTGCTACCACGTGACTCCTGTAAAGATCCACAGAAAAGAACTTTAAGGCAATGCCTCACGTGTCCCACGTGACCCCAGAAGCACATTAGGGAAAAGCAAAAGAAACAGAAGCTATGGGTGCCCTCACGTGCTACCACGTGACCCCCAGGCGAAAGCTTTAACAGCCAAATACCCATATTCCCATCACGTGACAGCACGCGATGCTTTTCCTTCTCCTATAAACAGATGACCACCCAAATCCCCACCACGTGACAGCACATGATGCTCCAAAGTATTCAATACTTTTGGCAGAATAAAATAAAGGGAATCAGGGCGCTCTCACGTGTCCACACGTGACCCCTCTCTCCTTAGTGTTCAACACTAATTAAAAAACTCTGTTCTCAGTGTTTAACACTGATTTTCTTAGTGTTTAACACTAATTTGAAAAACTCTATTTGCAGTGTTTAACACTAATTCTCTTAGTGTTTAACACTAATTAGAAAATTCTGTTCCCAGTGTTTAACACTGATTTGCTTTAGTGTTTAACACTAATTTGAAATCTCTGTGGCCAGTGTTTAACACTGATTTGCTTTAGTGTTTAACACTAATTCGAAAGCCCTGTTGCTAGTGTTTAACACTGATTATCTTTTAGTGTTTAACACTAACTTGCTAATCTTATTCCCAGTGTGCAACACTGTTGGTCTTTAGTGTTTAACACTAGCTTTAGCCCAATTGGCTAAGTTTCTAAAGGCAAAGCCTCTCCTTCAATGAACCAACAGAGGGCCAATATTCTAAACATGATTGGACTTAGCCCAAGATGGCCGTAAGTCCTCAATTCAAACTTAACTGGGCTAGTGGGGTCATAATATTATTAATTGGTCTTGGTTCCAAATTGGGCCAAAGACTATTTAATCTACCTTGGTTCAAGGGTACATCTCTTCACTCCTTTGATATTTGTCGTTGTAATTCCTCAACGTCTTCAAAGAGGTGACGGGTCCCGATGACCACACATTGATACGGACTGTGGGGTCCTTAAACTCATGGACTATGATGTCCTTAACCTTGACCGGAATGTCTTAAAACTAACAACGGACTATGATGTCTTTAACCTTGACCGTGATATCTTAAAACTAATGCCGGACTGTGGAGTCCTTAAATTCTCGGACTATGATGTCCTTAACCTTGACCGGAATGTCTTAAAACTAACAACGGACTATGATGTCCTTAACCTTGACCGTGATGTCTTAAAACTAATGCCGGACTGTGGAGTCCTTAAATCCTCGGACTATGATGTCCTTAACCTTGACCGGAATGTCTTAAAAGTAACAACGGACTATGAGGTCCTTAACCTTGACCGTGATGTCTTAAACTAACGTCGGACTGTGGAGTCCTTAAATCCACGGATTATGATGTCCTTAATCTTGACCGCAACGTCTTAAAACTAACATTGGACCGCAATGTCCTTAAACTACCTATTGACCGCAATGTCACTAAACTAAACAACATGGCTCCCTTAATTGCTCTCTTGTTGGATCTAAATGATCCCGTTAAGTTGATCTTAGTCTAAAACTAGACTAACGTATCCTTAACAAACGTTTAATTCGATCTTAGTCTCAAATGAGGCTAACGTATCCTTAAACACAATCCCCAAACCCAAATTTAAGATAATACGGATTTGGACTAGTCCACGCCCTACGGGCGACGACATAACTCAGTCTCCGTATACAACCCACGGGCAACCAAACACAAAACAAACATACACGACACGAAGTGAAATTCTGGAGAAAGAGAAAGTTGTTACCGTTATGCGGTAGCGTAATTAACTGCAGGGGCTTGCTCCTGCAGGGAAGAGCGTCCCCACAATCAAAAACCCCTCAAGCGAGGGGGAATCTGACGAAGTCTGCTACATTGGACGCATCCGTTTAAACCTTCGATACATGGTGCCATAAATCAACTTGGCATCTTCGAAGAGGTGGACGGATAGCACCAATTAGCATCTGCCCCGAATTTCAGGCAAGACGTCCCTGTCGCGCCGTCATTCGGAGGGGAACAGATTCTGGCACGTCCAGTGGGACCTTTTCCTCTTTCCACTCCACACTTCGTATGTCGTGATTCGCGAACCAATCGCGGTTTGCTAATGGTTGCCCTTGGGTTTTGAAGTACTAAGATTTGGCGTTTCGTTTTCTGCAGAAAGCAAAAGGATCAATGGCTGGCAACTGCTCGAACTGCTCCAACTGCAAATGCAACCGACGCTCCGCCTCACCTGGAGGTGCAGCCTATGGACCGCTGGCTGCTTCCCTATTCACTATGCCTGTGGAACAAGTGACTTAAGCTACCACCGGTCTATTCTTTGGGACCATGCTCCCGTCGGTGAACGTTAACATCCCAGTGCCCGTACCGGAAGCTTCAAAGAAGTCGGTCTTTGATCGACTTGCTACTCCCACGGCCCCTCTCAATGGGTCGTCCAACTCCTCGGTCTTCACTAGACTGATAGCTGCTCTCGAAGTCGTCAAGGCGGCTTCTCCTCCCAGAGGGTCGGTCTTCGCGAGACTGACTACCCCCGTTCCCGCTCCCGCTCAGAAATCTGTTTTTGACCGGATGGACGTAGCTTCTCAACGAACGTCAGTCTTCAAAAGGTTGACACCGGCAGCAGCCCCTCCCCAAAACAGGGGAAGGACGTAGCCGTCGCTGAATCAATCCCAGCAACCCGTCATGCCCGACGTCGCCACTGGCGCCGGATAAGGAAGACTGGGGGCAACTCCCCCACATGGCTAACTCCACCGGCTCCAATGGTGGAAGTTAATGCTGTTGTTCCAACTGGAAACAGTTTTGAACCGCTAAGGAGGGTACGCAAGAACTCTCCGACTTCCACGTTGAAAAGATCCCCTCCACCTGCGGAGAGTGTTACAGAAGAGAAGCCGGAGTAGCCTCCTCAACGGTTGTCCTCCAAAATTTACAAGGTCTGGCGACGGGTTCAGGACTCGGTAATCATTCAAGATCACCCTCACCGGCAGAAGAAGGTGAAAGTTCAGGAAGAAAAGAACCGTCCTGTCAGATCACAAAGGACGACAACCACTTGGGTGCCCGCTGTAATGGCCCCCTCCATGTCGATTACTCAAAAGAGAAGAAGGCCGGAGAAAGTCCCCACGCCTGCAGCAAATGTCAAAGGCAGTAGCCTAAATGCCCTAAGTCTGGGGGCATGGTGGTGCATACCGTTTACATGGCATCCGGGAAGGAAGACAGCCGTACATCTACGGGTCATCGACCGCTCACGCGATCGGTGACTAAAGCTCAGGAGCAGCAGCAGAAGCTCCAAGAAATGATGAACGCGATGGCCGCACTCACTGGGCCAAAAGAAAGCCCCGAAGCGTCCTCTGATCAATGCCAGGAGCAAGAAACTGACGCTGAATTCCTTCGCAGGATACTGGAAAAGAAGGATAAAGAGGCTGCTGAACAAGCAGCCAATATAAAGCGAATGGCCCTCCTGTTCTAAAACATGGTGGGTATGATGATCCAACAAGATCCTCCTGCTGATGATCCTCCGATCGTCCTTGAAGACGACAGGGGAGAAACGTCAAATCCTCCACCGGCTCTGTCAACAGCTAAGGAGGAGACAATCTCCAAAGCTGACTTGGATGAATACATAGCTCAGCAGATACGGGTGCATCAAGCGATTAAGGCAGCCGGTCGGGTCGTAAAAACGGGACGACCATATCCGAGCTGGTATGATCAGATCAAGTACCCGCCGGGCTACACGATCCCGAAATTTCACGTCTACAAGAGGACGGGCAATCCCCACCAGCATGTTGCCCAATTCAGGGCGCTTTGTGGCAATACTAGTGGCGACGATAAGCTCTTGCTTCGCCAATTCGTCGGCAGCCTGTCAGAAACAGCGTTCGAATGGTATTCTGAACTCCCGAACGATTCCGTCAAGACGTTCGCTGAAATGGAGTTGCTATTCACTCAGCGATTCGCGAGCGCCAGCGAACGCACCCCGATAACGGCGTTGATTAATGCCAGGGTGAAACCAGGCGAGACGTGGGTCCAGTACGCTATACGCTGGCGAAACTTGTGGTCGAAATGCGAACAACGCATTGAGGAAGCGCCCGCGGTGGGCATGTTCGTGGGTACCTTAGATCCTCATGCAACTATCTCACAGTTCATGATGTTCTTTAATCCAACCACGTTTCAGGCTTTGATCGACAAGTTGGCCCAGATGGACCAGATGGGTCACAGACCGTCTCCCCCGAAGCCGGAACCTCGGAATGACAAGGGTAAAGGGAAAGCAACCTTCGTTGCGAACGCTCAGCAGCAACCCAGTGCCCCAAAGCTGGCGGATCAACTGGAAGAAAGACGGCGGTATTATAATGAGAAAATGAAGCGCCCCTACTCATTCCCGCGGGATAAGACGAAGAGGCTATTCGAGCTGGCGGTACGCAACAGGCTCATCAACTTGCCAAACCCAAGGCGACCACCGCAACCCAGTGAGGTGAATAACCCAAATTATTGCCCTTACCATCAAACGGTAAGCTATCCGATTGAAGATTGCTTCGTCTTCAAAGGATGGATCGAAGATCAATACCTACAGGGCAAGTTTGCGCTGTCCGAAAAGTGGAAGGTGAACCCGCCACAACCGCACACTCCTAAGAAGACGGACGCGCCGGGGGCAACTTGCTCTTTCGTTGAAGAAGCTCCATGGGAAATCGTGCTTTCAGCAAAAACGAAAAGAATGCTGAATGAGCTCCAGACATGCCCGGCGATCAGGTGGAAGAACCCGCTAGAACCCCAGATCATTGAAAGGATGCTGAAGCCACGCCCGACCCCGAAGATCAGTGGCGATGGCCCAAGTACTCACACACAACCGTCGAAATCTTCAAAGAAAAAGAAGAAGAAATCCAAGAAGCCCGTGAAGCATAGAGACAAGCGCATGGACTTGCAGAAACAGATTGATGCACTGGAGGAATACAATCAAAAGGCGCGGACTCCCATCACACTCCAAGAGTTCCTCAACTACGTCTTTCAGGAGGAAGATAATGGAAAAAGCTCGTCGGATGAATCCGAGGGATATGTGGCGAGTTGTCATGTGATTTCCCACTCGTTTACGGACGATGAGAAAACTCCTAGCACTGAGAAACTGGAGGCACAGCTTGAACCAGAACTTGTGTGGCCGACAGACGAAATGATCGACGCCTTTCTAGATGAGATTCGTTTGAAAAGTAAAGCCGATCGGGAGCGTGAGATGGCCGCATCAGAAGGAGCCAAACGCAGGCGACTAAACGAAAGAGTCGGAGCGCACCCGCCAGATCAAAAAACATCCGATGCGGATAAAAACATATTCAAGACGAGGAAAAGGTTTGCCAAATCCATGTCAATGGGAATGAAGCTACCACCCTCGGAAGAAAACATGCTCAATGGAGCGGAAAGGCACCCTAATTACTGCTCATATCATCGGAAGATTTCACACCCCACTGAGGAGTGCGACGCTTTTAAGATATGGTGGCAGGGATATGTTGCTCACCGGCAACATTTTAAGCGAATGAAACGCAGAACCCGTCGGGAGCAGAGAGGTATGACCGAAGGGCACAAAAGAACTACCGGTAACTGTTACATGGTCAACGCCGGAGAATCACAAATTCTCATCTTTGGGAGCGACTCTGATGAGGAAATGGCTCTGGGCCCTCTCTTTAAAGAACCTGTCTTAGGGAAAGAGGAAGAACCGGAGGCCTGCGAAAACATTCAGCTGCGCAATCGCACGCTCCCGGAAAAGAATCTCGGACCCGCGACTAAAAAAGATAAGGGAAAGGAAAAGGTCGCTGAGGATATCGCCCCAGATGACCAAGTCATGAAAGAGCTGACTGCCAGGGACCCGCCCAAGAAGGGTAGGGTGGACTACAACATCCTAGCGCACCTGAGGAAGCTACCTTCGCAGCTCAGCATTCTCGACGCCCTCTTATGATCAAAAGAAGCGAGAGATTCATTAATCAAGGCGCTACAAGAGCCCGAGCAATTCCAAGCCTTCCTCGCCGAAGAGAGGATGAAGGATGAACTGGAAGAAGTGCACACGGCCGATATCACTTTCGGCGACGAAGTCCTGCTCCTTGGGACATGCGTCCACAACCGTCCCCTATATGTCTCTGGATACTGCTACGATATCAAGATAGGCAAAATCCTAGTTGACAATGGGTCTTCCGTTAATCTCCTTAACGTGCGGGTGTTAAAGGAAATCTGCATGAGCGTTCAGCACCTCGCTCGGGACAAGATCACCATCTCCGGGTTCGATTCTCAATCATCACGAACTCTTGGATCTGTGATACTGACGCTACGCTTTGGGCTACTCGTCACAGATGTTAAATTCCATATCATAGACGCCAAGACATGCTACAATGCTCTGCTCGGTCGTCCCTGGTTACACGAGTACAACATCATCCTTCTACGCAACATCAGTGTATGAAGTATTTTAAGGATGGTTTCGAGTATACCGTAACGGGAGAACTGAACCCGTTCCCCGTGAACGAAGTCTGCAAATATGAAGATGCCAAATACTTCTTACCGGATTTCGAGGACATGGAGAGGTGTCGCAAATCGGAGAACAAGGCCGCCGCCACCATTCCTGTTTTCGGGAGTGATACCGAAGAAGAAGAAGAGATAGTTTACGCTGGGCCGTCTCGACGCAACAACCCGGGAACGTCCACCCCCATATTGATCTTCGGAAGTGACTCGGAAGATGAGATTAATGCTGTATTCTCCAGTCGGCCGTCAATACGAGCATTCCCCAGAGATGATCAGAATTTGCAAATCACCATGGTTCCGCGGGAGCACTACAAAGATCTTGACGCACTTGAAGCTTACAATGTACAAGACTCGCAGACGTTTTACGTCCCTCCCGAGCGAAAAGAAGAAAAGGCGATCTTATTTTACCGATCCACGGAAACAAGAGTGGAGAAAGAAATCTGGCATGGCGCGGATTTTACACTCGACAGGCTTCAACCCATCCGTTTGCCCAGATATTACACAAACGGACTAAAAAGGCTATTGAAGTGCCAAGGGGTACCCTTAAAACAGACTATTCGGCAAGCTCGATTCTACAACAGGATTTGGGATGTCTCTGGGACTCAGCGCAAATTGCCCAACGGGAGAATGGAAACGCTTGGGCTTGGATATGTGAGATCCGGGAGACGGGAATGAGTCCATGCTAGCTACGCCATATATAACTTCGATGAATAAGAGGACGCCCCGTCGGGAAATACCAACCCCTCATCAAAACTAGATCCCGCAATCGAAATGCCGAGCCCGTCATTTGAAGCACGAATGGACAAGCTTGTCAGGAAAGCGGGTCAAAAAGCTCGGGACGACCATAATCGCGAAATGGCCATCTATGAGAAAGCCAAGACGCAACGTTTTTTTTCAACAGGTTGCAAAAGACGAAGATGCTCCTCCCTGTCAACCCGTTGCGCAAAAGGCCCGACGCAGAAGCAGAAGTAAGTCAAAAAGCGGAAAAGGAAGTCAACAATGACAACGCAGGATTAAAAAGTCATGTGATCAGGTATTGCGCAGTCCGGATTTGTCCCTCATGAAGAAGATAAGTCAGGCATACTCTTTTCCTCAGAATAAAACACGGAAGATACTTGACCTCGCTATAAAATATCAAATGATCACACTGCCGGAGTCTAAACACCCCGAGCAAGCAGGCGAAGTCTCACACCCAAACTATTGCTCCTATCACCGAGTAATAAGGCACCCTATCGAAGACTGCTTCACCTTCAAGAACTGGGTCGAAGACCAGTACCAGCAAGGCAGGTTTGCTCTATCCAGCAGCTGGAGGGTAATGCCGCCACAGAAGCACGAACCCAAAACCGCGAGAGCAGAACCAGATCCACATCGGTCTTGGAAGCGAGTTCGTACCTGTCATATGATAACAATGTCAAAAGGAGACCCCGAGAATATGGATGACTTTCTCTGGTGCTTCGAAAACAGCGATGACGAAGTAATCTCAGAATTTCCACCAGCGCCGAAAGAGCTGGAAGATGGCATACATACCACTGCAGATGAGCTCAAGAAGATTGAGTTGGGGATGGCGAACGACCCGCGACCGACATTCGTCAGCGAGCTGCTATCTGAAGAAAGGGTGGCAGCATTAAAAGACGTGCTTATGCAGCATAGGGATTGCTTTGCATGGAACTATTCCGAAATGCCAGGACTAGATCCAGGAATTGCTGTATATAAATTGGCGATATCCCCGGACGTCAAGCCAGTCAAACAGGCGCCGAGAAGAATGCGGCTCGAGCTTGAGATGAGCATTAACGCCGAAGTCAAGAAGCTGATCGATTCTGGGTTTATCCAAGAAGTTCAATATCCTGACTGGATCGCCAACATCGTCCCGGTAATGAAGAAAAATGGGACAGTGCGCATATGTGTGGACATCCGGGATCTCAATAAGGCTTGCCCGAAGGACGATTTTCCAGTGCCGGTCATCGAGCTGATGATAGATAATACGTCCACTCACGAAGTTTTCTCCTTCATGGACGGCTCATCGGGATACATTCAGATAAAGATGCATCCCGAAGACCAGAAGCACACCGCTTTCCGGACTCCTCTGGGTATATTCTGCTACAAAGTTATGCCCTTCAGTTTAAAGAACGCCGGTGCCACCTATCAGAAGGCCATGACGAAGATCTTCGATGACCTCATACATGAAATCGTCGAATGCTATATCGACGACCTCGTAGTGAAAAGCAAATCATACGAGGAACATCTCGAGCATCTGAAGATCGTGTTTCAACGTCTTCGACAATAAAACTTGAAGATGAACCCACTTAAATGCGCGTTCGGGGTGTCCTCAGGTAAATTCCTAGGGTTCATTGTCCAGCACCGGGGTATCGAGATAGATCCATCGAAGATCAAGGCGATCATGGAAATGCCACTGCCAAGGACTCTCAAACAATTGCAGTCTCTCTAGGGGAAGCTTGCATACATCCGGCGATTTATAGCCAACCTTTCGGGCAAGTGCCGCCCTTACAGTCACCTGATGAAGAAGGAAACCCCGTTCGTCTGGGATCACAAATGCCAAGGCGCGCTGGACGAGATCAAGCAATACCTGCAGAACCCGCCGGTGTTAGCTGCTCCAGCCAAGGGAAAGCCTCTTATTCTTTATACCACAGCCCTCGAAGGTTCCTTAGGCGCATTATGGGCACAAGAGAACGACCAAGGAAAGGAGAGGGCGCTCTACTATTTAAGTCGAGTTCTTCTGGGGGCAGAAAGCAACTACTCCCCTATCGAAAAACATTGCCTGGCGTTAATCTTTGCGATAACAAAACTCCGGCACTATGCATTGGCGCATGAAGTCCGCCTTATATCAAAGGTGGACCCCCTCAAATATCTGATGTCAAAATCCATATTGACAGGAAGACACGCTAAATGGGCCCTGCTTTTGATGGAGTTTTCAATAACCTATCAGCCTCTTAAGGCAGTGAAAGGCCAAGCCATCGCCGACTTCCTCGCTGAGCATCCAATACTTGCCGACTCGCCATTGAAATGCGAGCTGCCAGACGAACATGCGTTTGATGCGATCGACGGTAGTAATACCCGATGGGAACTCTACTTTGATGGAGCGTCTTCCATAAAGAAGTGCAAACAAAGCACCCCTATAATCAAATCAGGGGTAGGCCTTATCTTCGTGACCCCACAAGAAGGGATAATGCGCTTCGCCTTCTCTTTGACAGAGCCGAGGACGAACAATGAAGCTGAATAAGAAGCTTTGATAGCAGGTCTCGAGATCGCCATCGATATGGGGATTGAGAACTTCCTCATATACGGAGACTCTCAACTGGTCGTTAGCCAAGTAAACGGCGACTACCAGACGTGCAAGCCAGAGCTGGTGAAGTATGGCGAGAGAGTACAGCAACTCTTGACTCAAATTCCCTTCTATACTTTGGAAAACATACCGCGCACGGAAAATAGCAGAGCGGACGCATTGGCCAAGCTCGCTAAAGAACTGGCCGACGAGAATCTCGATGACGTCAGAATTGTGGTACAAAGCCGTCGAGTACTTGCCCCAGCAGAAATATCTCCGGAATCACCCGAAGAAAAGGGAGTGACTGAGCAAATGACCCTACAAATAAAAGACCAGGAAATGGATGATGATTGGAGAGAGGTCTTTATAGACTACTTTAAATCCCGTTGAGCGCCTGAAGATGCGTCCTCAAGACATCAGCTTATGAAACGAGCTCTGTCTTTCACCTTCATCAATAATACTCTGTACAAGAGGTCATTTGACTCTCTGTGGTTGAGATGCCTGGGACCTGATGAAGCGAAAAGAGTCGTTCAGGAAGTTCACGATGGACTCTGCGGTTCTCATCAAGCTGGCCCAAAGATGAAGCTGAAGATCAAACGAATGGGTTATTATTGGCCTACAATGATCCAGGACTGCCTCGAATATGCGATGCAATGCCACTCATGCCAGATTCATGGGGACTTCATCCACCAGCACCCAAATCCTTTACATCCAACGGTGGCTAGCTGGCCGTTCGAAATGTGGGGAACTGACATAGTCGGCCCCATCGAACCAGCATCATCCAGGGGACATCGTTTCATCTTGGCGACGACTGATTACTTCTCCAAATGGGCAGAAGCAGTACCGCTGAGGAAAGTGAAGACGGAGAATATCCTCCATTTCTTCAAGACGCACGTCATTTATCGGTTTGGAACTTCGTAACGGATCATCTTCGATAACGGGCCAGCCTACAGAAGCCACAAGATCAGCCGCTTCGCGCAACAACACAACATAGACTGGAGATATTCCTCAGTTTATAATCCCCGAGCTAACGGTCTAGCTGAGGCTTTCAACAAGACCTTGACGAAGATCGTGAAGAAGACGGTGTCCCGAAACAAAAAGGACTGGCACGAGAGACTGCAAGAAGCTCTTTGGGCTTATCGGACTACGTTCAAGACGACCACGAACACGATGCCATACGCGTTGGTATTCGGTACGGAAGCAGTACTCCCCCTTGAGATAGAGCTACCTTCTCTACGAGTGGCAGTCCACTACGAGCTGACGGACGAAGAAAATGCTCACCTTCGGCTTGAGAAGCTTGATGCCCTTGATGAAACTCGGCTCATAGCGCAACAAAATCTGGAGGCTTACAAAGCAAAGATGACGCGCTCATACGAAAGATTGACCAGGCCGAGGACATTCCGCCAAGGCGAACTCATGCTAGTGGTCAAAAGACCTATGATCCCTAATCGCGCCAAACGGGGAAAATTCGAGCCGAACTATGAAGGCCCGTACATCATAGACAAGGTCTACCAGGGTGGAGCGTATCTACTCATGGATATGCACGGTGAAAGACCTTTCAGGCCAATAAACGGTCGCTTCCTAAAGAAATACTACGCTTAACGGGTCAAGGCCTAGGTCAATGATAGATGACGACGACTATGTCCGCTCGCTATCTTCCTAAGCCCGAACTCTATAAGTAGTAACCGGCCTTCTTCAACAACGGACCGAAACGTTCTTAAACTAACAACGGACCGAAAAGTTCTTAAATTAATAACGGACCGAAACGTCCTTAAACTAACAACGGACCGGAACGTCCTTAAACTAACGACGGACCGGAATGTCCTTAAACTAACGACGGACCGAAACGTCCTTAAACTAACAACGGACCACTATGTCCTAAAACTAGCCGTTGACCGAGATGTCGATAAACTGCGGTGGATTGCAGCGTCTCGAAGCCGATACAAAGAAAAAATATAAAAAAATATAATAAAAATAAAAACGGTATGTCCATAAACGAAATGGGCACGGATGAAAACCCGAAAGGGGTCCGTGAGTAAAAACAGCAGGGCTACCGGCGAGTGTTTGTGAAAACCCGAAAGGGCACAACCTCATTAAAGAACACTTGCAGGGTCCTCACGACCTTGTAAGGAGAAACCACCCGCGTGAGATCCTTACGACTCACAAGGGAGCAACGCACTTAGGAATCCTCACGATTCCTAAGGAGAAATTACACTTGCGAGATCCTCACGACTCGTAAGGAGAACTCTCTTATGGGACCCTCACGGCTCATAAGATTTGAAAGTCTTAAGTTACAGAGACCTGAACCTGTTCTTAAGAAACCCTCACAACCTTCGATATTGCCCTACAAGCGACTCATACTGACCCTTATATACAATCCACGGGGGCGAATAAACATTTCCCTAACCAAGTCCCATCCGTGACTAGGGATATGTTCATACGGTGAACAACCCTTGTAAGTCCTCTCGACTTATAAGGAGAAAACTCTTTTGTAAGATCCTTATGACTTACAAGAGAACATGCACTTAGGAATTCTCACGATTCCCAAGGAGAAAACACACCTACAAGATCCTCACGACTTGTAGGGAGAAATACCTTTGTGAGACCCTTACGGCTCTTGAGTCAAAAGCCTTAGTCGACATGACCCTTAACCCTGTTTACTAAACCACCTTTGTTCAACGTCGACAGAGGCAAATGATGATTCACTCCTGGCAATATCCCAGTTGTAGCGGTGCTGATGCCGAAATAGTGTATAAATCCAAGCTTGCAGCGAAAAGCCAACAAGCCACACATGCATACGAAATAGCCGAAATGATGGGGCAACTTGCGACAAAATCAGCAAGTAAAAATGTATGCATAATAAATAGCCGAAATGATTGGGTAACTCGCAATAAAAAGCAGCGAGTAGAAAATAAAATAAATAGGCGAAATGATAGGGCACAACGAAAAATAGCCGAAATGATGGGGCAATCGCGACCTTCGCGATATAAAAGCTGAAATGATAGAGCATCGCGGAAAAAGAGATAAAATAAAAATTAAATTTATGCCCTACAGGTGATGTTATATCAATCCCTGTATACAATCCAGGGACGCAAACAAAGAAGGGATCATACTCCTCCTCCAGGTTTCATCGTAAGAAGAAGCCAAATCTCGACGGGACACAAGTGACCTAGAGATCGTCTCAACACTCGTCTCGTCACAACGGACACAACATCAAGCAAAGCGGAACAGCGGCAATTCCCAGTTCCATGACTCGGCGGTGTACAGATCATCGAAAGTCAAATCCCAACTCCGTGAAATGCATATACAATCAACAAAATTCCTGGTCACGTGGAACGCGGATAACGTCACTCTTTGACCCCGCGGAAAACGCCCAGAGCGGAGCCTGGTCCTCGCAGAACACGGCAGTGAACCCGTGGGAAGCATCCAGAGCAAAATTCCTGGTCACGTGGAACGCGGATAACGTCACTCTTTGACCCCGTGGAAAACGTCCAGAGCGGATCCTGGTCCACGCAGAGCACGGCAGTGAACCCGTGTGAAGCATCTAGCGCAAAATTCCTGGTCACGTGGAACGCAGATAACGTCACTCTTTGACCCCGCGGAAAACGCCCAGAGCGGAGCCTGGTCCTCGCAGAACACGGCAGTGAACCCGTGGGAAGCATCCAGAGCAAAATTCCTGGTCACGTGGAACGCGGATAACGTCACTCTTTGACCCCATGGAAAACGTCCAGAGCGGATCTTGGTTCTCGCAGAGCACGGCAGTGAACCCGTATGAAGCATCCAGAGTGGAGCCTAGTCCTCGCCGAACACGGCAGTGAACCCGTGTGAAGCATCTAGCGCAAAATTCCTGATCACGTGGAACGCGGATAACGTCACTCTTTGACCCCGCGGAAAACGCCCAGAGAAGAGCCTGGTCCTCGCAGAACACGGCAGTGAACCCGTGGGAAGCATCTAGAGCAAAATTCCTGGTCACGTGGAACGCGGATAACGTCACTCTTTGACCCCGTGGAAAACGTCCAGAGCGGATCCTGGTCCTCGCAGAGCACGGCAGTGAACCCGTATGAAGCATCCAGAGTGAAGCCTAGTCCTCGCCGAACACGGCAGTGAACCCGTATGAAGCATCTAGCGCAAAATTCCTGGTCACGTGGAACACGGATAACGTCACTCTTTGACCCCGCGGAAAACGCCCAGAGCGGAGCCTGGTCCTCGCAGAACACGGCAGTGAACCCGTGGGAAGCATCCAGAGCAAAATTCCTGGTCACGTGGAACGCGGATAACGTCACTCTTTGACCCCGTGGAAAACGTCCAGAGCGGATCCTGGTCTTCGCAGAGCACGGCAGTGAACCTGTGTGAAGCATCCATAGCGGAGCCTAGTCCTCGCCGAACACGGCAGTGAACCCGTGTGAAGTATCTAGTGCAAAATTCCTGGTCACGTGGAACGCGGATAACGTCACTCTTTGACCCCACGGAAAACGCCCAGAGCGGAGCCTAGTCCTCGCAGAGCACGGCAGTGAACCCGTGCGAAGCATCCAGAGCAAACATCGGACTGTGGAGTCCTTAAAATCCACGGACTATGATGTCCTTAACCTCGACCGTAATGTCTTAAAACTAACGATCAACCATGATGATTCTAGACTGATTTTACCTTGGTTCAAGGGTACATCTCTTCACTCCTTTGATATTTGTCGTTGTAATTCCTCAACGTCTTCAAAGAGGTGACGGGTCCCGGTAACCACACGTTGGACTGTGGAGTCCTTAAATCCACGGACTATGATGTCCTTAACCTTGACCGTGATGTCTTAAAACTAACATTGGACTGTGGAGTCCTTAAATCCACGGACTATGAGGTCCTTAACCTTGACCGTGATGTCTTAAAACTAACGTCGGACTGTGGAGTCCTTAAATCCACGGACTATGAGGTCCTTAACCTTGACCGTGATGTCTTAAAACTAACGTCGGACTGTGGAGTCCTTAAATCCACGGACTATGAGGTCCTTAACCTTGACCGTGATGTCTTAAAACTAACGTCGGACTGTGGAGTCCTTAAATCCACGGACTATGATGTCCTTAACCTTGACCGTGATGTCTTAAAACTAACATTGGACTGTGGAGTCCTTAAATCCACGGACTATGATGTCCTTAACCTTGACCGCGATGTATTAAAACTAACATTGGACTGTGGAGTCCTTAAACCCACGGACTATGATGTCCTTAACCTTGACCGTGATGTCTTAAAACTAACATCGGACTGTGGAGTCTTTAAACCCACGGACTATGAGGTCCTTAACCTCGACCACGATGTCTTTAAACTACGGTACCCTGGAAAACATCCCAAAGCAACCCCTGACCCCGTGAAATACGGATAAGGGCGACCGCACCCGGCACTTGGGGGTCCTCACGACCCGTAGGGAAGAAAACTCTCTTGTGAGATCCTTACGACTCCCAAGGGAAAGCCCGCTTAAGAATCCTCACGATTCTTAAGAAGAACTTACACCTACGGGATCCTCTCGACCTGTAGGGAGAAAAACCCTTTATGAGACCCTCACGGCTTATAAAGCTCAAAAGTCTTAGGAGGCAGATCTTAACCCTGAATCCTAAGCCATCGCTGCCCTGCAAAGAGACCAAGATAAATTGTCCGCAGAACACATTCAATGAAAAGAGACACACCATTGAGAAGAAAAAATATGTCTTTTATTTATAAATCAAAATGGATATAAAGTGCAATTCATGAAAAGGAAAAAAAGAATATACTCTCATTCAGGAGTACGTACAAAAAGAAAGGAAAAGATACAAGTTTTCAAGCCGGCGGGCGATTTAGCAATTTTGCTAGCTCATCCTTCTTTTGCTGGGCCACAGCTTCATGATTCAGGATCGCCAGAAGACGGGCCTCCACCTGAGCCTGCTGGGCCTGATATGAGGCGAGCCGGCCTTCGAGCTCTTTCTCAGTAGCCTTGTGAGCCTCGACCCTTTCGCGAGTAAACACGGCAGCTTTATCAAGAGCCACCACCTCTCTGATAGACTCTTGAAGTACCCGCCAGAGTTCATACGCTTTATTGGCTTTAGCTGTGAGGCTGGTTTGAAGCTCGTTCAGCGCCTTAGAGGCCGGTTCCCTCTCCGAGAATTTGCAGTCGAGCCTCTACTCACGCGACACCAGGTTCGCCACACATCGCTCTTTTAGACCACGCGAGCCCGCTTTCACAACCGCAGCCTCTGAAAGAGGACATGTACGCTCAAGACTGTATAAACAAGCCGCCGGTCGATTGCAATAGTCGATCTAAAACACGCGCACATCATCTGGTATGGGAAGCAACAAGAAAAATTTCTGATGTATATCCTATCAAGCATGCATTAGCAACTATATGAATATCCGAAAAGAAATAATACCCGAAGCTCTGATGCGCATGCAACATGATGATAGTGTTCGCAATTAAAGAAAGTTCTCATGGGAAGAACACAAGGCTCATTTATGCAAGCAAAAGCATACATATGAATATCCAGCATACATGAAAAGTCAACATAAAGGCATGCGAAAACTAATATACTACGCCAGCGGAAAAAGGTCACCAAACAAAGGATCGGTAGCACAAGGGTTAACGAAACAGAGAACAAAGTTCTCCATCTCCTTCTCCGCTTGCTCTAACACATCAAAGCGACGGTTCTCGCAAGGAGTCGCTCCCCGCCGATTGGCCCCATGTTCGTCCGCAAAAGCAGACATAACGGTCCGCCGAGCTCTTATTTGGCTCAACAAATGGAATGAGCGATCTTTCAAAGCCTTAGTAATCAGGCAAGCCTCGTGAAAACCCTCGAGCTTTTCTTCAGCCGCGTCAAGCATCGCCAGGGTCATCTCCGCCGGGTGAGGAGGGATGTCAGCAAGCACGGCAGCAAGAATCATCCGGAGCCAGAGGGAGCCCATTGGGAGGAGGGACCCCCTACGGATCGAGAGTTCATATGCCGCTGAGTCGCATTCGTCATCGGTAAGGAAGGGATCCACCAATCGTGCGGCAAAGCGAGGAATCATCTCCTCGATAGGCACTTCCTATGGCTGTCGACGAGCATGAGGATGGTTGCAGGCCATGGCACTCAGTTGTTTCTCAAAACAAATCACCAAAGCGAGAATAGATTTCTCTGTGAAGAAAAAATAGGCTATGGCCTCAAGACTATAAAGAGGAGCATTAAATGCTATGCGCGGAGAACATTGCGTGATGGAACTATTTCCAAAGCCCAAAAAGGGGAAGGCATTGGAAATCAAGGAAAGGGAACTATTTCCAAGGCTCCTTTTCTGCGTCTAATACCATACACAGAAAATGTGGCATGAAAAATAGCCCCATAAAAGGGCCCTACGTGTGGAGCACGTGAGCACCATGCTTGGTGTGTACTAGAAAGTGAAATAATGCCCTGCACGCTAAACACATTAGCAGCAACAATAGCAAAAAAAAATGACAAAATCCCACAGAAAGGCATGCAAACATAGAAGGGCACGATGAAACTTATCACTCATACTTTAAAAGTTCATACAAAAACAAGAAGAAACAATTACAATGGCAAGACCTCAGATTCAGGGCATGGATTAAGAAACTCAAAAGTGACTCTGTCCAAGATCCTCCAGGCATTTCGAACCATCCTAGTATGTTTTCTCTCGCGATCACAAGCGTCGGGATTCTCACGGATGTCCTCCACCCTCCGATAAGCGGCAAGTATGGCCGACTGCTGAAAAGCCTGATGTAAGAGATCAATGAGATTGTCTCGCCTACTCTTCAAGATTAGGCTCATCAGATACACCGAATGCACTTTATCCTTGACGGTATCCAATGCCCCGAGCGGTACGCCGGTGCAAAAGAGTGGGAGCGCCTCCCGGATCGCCAGCACGACGAGTTTCAAAAGAGAAGAGCGACGAGGGAGTAACTGACCATTGTACTCGTCGAAATGGCTCATGATCTCAGCACATTGAGCGTTGGTGAACTCCTGGTTCTGGCTGCGACCCAGTGCACGAATGTTCCCGTAAGAAATGATTTCGTCAAGATTATACAAATGGGCATCCATAATACCTGAAGTAACAATCAAGAAAATTCATTACAAACTTCTTCCTCTCGGTTGTGAAAGAGAACTGAGAACTCAGGGCAAGGAAACCCCAGGAAGTCCCCATGGGAAGGACTTAGTTCTTCGTAGGAATTAAATTCCTTTTTGAAAAAGGGAATTAAATTCCCAGAAGAATTCTGTTCCAGAGCCGAAGCTCCTTGGGGATGGAGTTAAATTCCATAAAAGGCGACCAACATCATCATCTCCCTAAAGATCAGATAAACCCTGAAAGATCTATTGTTTGAAGATTAAATGGTTTTATGTTTCTGTTGAAGAGCTTGAAGAAAAATGGGTTTTTTGTTAAAAAAGGAAAAAACCCTTAGCACGGATTTAAAATCCTGAGAGTTCTGTGAAAGTTCTTCGATTATCCGGATACATTACCTGAAAAGATGGGTCTTACTTAAAACAGAGTTAAACTCTGGGAATTTTTGAGGCAGAGAACTAAGCTCTGGAAACGAGAATTAAATTCTCAAGAAGAAAAGTTGCAAGGAAGAAGATGAGCAAGAGTGGAGGCTCTTCTGAAGAGGCCCCTATTTATAGGATGTGATGGAAACGCTTCATCTCCCCTACTCCCAAGGCAGATCCAACGGTCACAAAAGTGACAGCGTTACACTCACGTGCAGACACGTGAGAGCAACGCTGTGGGGGCATTTGTTCCCTGATTAAAAATCGGGAAAAAGCTTCAGAAAAGGCATCACGTGCCCACACGTGACCAGCGGTCACGTGTTAGCATGTGACGTTTAAAGCAGCGGCCAGAAAACAGAGCGCAGAAAAAGAGAAGCCCATTCCAAGGGTCACGTGCTTACACGTGACAGGGGGTCACGTGCTCACACGTGACCAGGGGTCACGTGCGCACACGTGACCAACGGTCACGTGGCCACACGTGGTCGGCTTTTAAAGCCTTATTCTTTAACAGAATTAAATTCTGAGGAAAGATCTTTCAAATCTTTCCAAAATGGAGAAGATTTATCTGAAACCGTTGGATCAAGAATCTAAAGGTGATTAAATATCACCAATTTATGGAAAAATCTTGGACTTGGAAAGATTTCCCCCTAAATCTAACCGAAATAACAAAGAGATATCTTTGGATTTAAAATCCAATGGTGAATAAAATTCACCTAATAATCTAAAGGGCCAGATTAATGATGAATATAAATCAAATCTCTCAATAAACAAATCAAATCTTTCAATGAAAGATTCACTAAAACAGATTGATTCTTTTCCTTCTCCTGTAAATAGGAGCCAAAAGAAAAAGAGGAAAAAAAGGACACACAGAGAAAGAGATATAGAGCCTTGGGATTTTGAAAATTCAGAAGGAAGAATTTGATTCTCTACAAAGAAAAACCCTAGGTAAGAAAAGAGAGGTTTCAAAAGAGAATTTAATTCTCGAAAGAGTTGAACTCTTATAAAAAGAAAAGAACTTAGTTCTTTCTCTGGTTGAGGATCTGCAAAGTGTACATCTCCCCATGAATTGAGAATTTAATTCTCATTGGGTTGAGATCCTGCCATGCAGATCCAAAACATAGAGAAAGAACTGAGTTTTGAGAATTTAATTCTCACAGAATGATAGGAATTTAATTCCTCTGAGATAAAATTAGGGTTTAACCCTATGTTATAGGAATTTAATTCCTCCAAAATGGACAGAACAAGGGTTTAACCCTAATTGAGAACTTAATTCTCTCAAAATTACAGGAATTTAATTCCCTCCAAAAAAAGAAGAAATTAGGGTTTCACCCTATACCAGAATTTAATTCTCTACATACATGGGGAATTTAACTCCTACAGAAAAGAAATTAGGGTTTAACCCTATCTAAGAATATAATTCTTCAAAAGAAAATAGGAATTTAATTCCTCTAAAATTTATTGCTAGGGTTCAACTCTATGAAGAATTTAATTCTTAAAAGATGATCAGATCTTTAAAACATGCAAAGAACCAGAGTCGCGTGCTACCACGTGACTCCTGTAAAGATCCATAGAAAAGAACTTTAAGGCAATGCCTCACGTGTCCCACGTGACCCCAGAAGCATATTAGGGAAAAGCAAAAGAAACAGAAGCTATGGGCGCCCTCACGTGCTACCACGTGACCCCCAGGCGAAAGCTTTAACAGCCAAATACCCACATTCCCATTACGTGACAGCACGTGATGCTTTTCCTTCTCCTATAAACAGATGACCACCCAAATCCCCATCACATGACAGCACGTGATGCTCAAAAGTATTCAATACTTTTAGCAGAATAAAATAAAGGGAATCAGGGCGCTCTCACGTGTCCACATGTGACCCCTCTCTCCTTAGTGTTCAACACTAATTAAAAAACTCTGTTCTCAGTGTTTAACACTGATTTTCTTAGTTTTTAACACTAATTTGAAAAACTCTATTTGTAGTGTTTAACACTGATTCTCTTAGTGTTTAACACTAATTAGAAAATTCTGTTCCCAGTGTTTAACACTGATTTGCTTTAGTGTTTAACACTAATTCGAAAGCCCTGTTGCTAGTGTTTAATACTGATTATCTTTTAGTGTTTAACACTAACTTGCTAATCTTGTTCTCAGTGTTCAACACTGTTGGTCTTTAGTGTTTAACACTAGTTTTAGCCCAATTGGCTAAGTTTCTAGAGACAAAGCCTCTACTTCAATGAACCAACAGAGGGCCAATATTCTAAACATGATTGGACTTAGCCAAAGATGGCCGTAAGTCCTCAATTCAAACTTAACTGGGCTAATAGGCTCATAATATTATTAATTGGTCTTGGTTCCAAATTGGGCCAAAGACTATTTAATCTACCTTGGTTCAAGGGTACATCTCTTCACTCCTTTGATATTTGTCGTTGTAATTTCTCAACGTCTTCAAAGAGGTGACGGGTCCCGATGACCACACATTGATACGGACTGTGGGGTCCTTAAACTCATAGACTATGATGTCCTTAACCTTGACCGGAATGTCTTAAAACTAACAACGGACTATGATGTCCTTAACGTTGACCGTGATGTCTTAAAACTAATGCCGGACTGTGGAGTCCTTAAATCCTCGGACTATGATGTCCTTAACATTGACCGGAATGTCTTAAAACTAACAACGGACTATGATGTCCTTAACCTTGACCGTGATGTCTTAAAACTAATGCCGGACTGTGGAGTCCTTAAATTCTCGGACTATGATGTCCTTAACCTTGACCGGAATGTCTTAAAACTAACAACGGACTATGAGGTCCTTAACCTTGACCGTGATATCTTAAAACTAACGTCGGACTGTGGAGTCCTTAAATCCACGGACTATGATGTCCTTAACCTTGACCGCAACGTCTTAAAACTAACATTGGACCGCAATGTCCTTAAACTACCAATTGACCGCAATGTCACTAAACTAAACAACAGGGCTCCCTTAATTGCTCTCTTGTTGGATCTAAACGATCCCGTTAAGTTGATCTTAGTCTAAAACTAGACTAACGTATCCTTAACAAACGTTTAAGTCGATCTTAGTCTCAAATGAGGCTAACGTATCCTTAAACACAACCCCCAAACCCAAATCTAAGATAATACGGATTTGGATTAGTCCACGCCCTACGGGCGACGACATAACTCAGTCTCCGTATACAATCCACGGGCAACCAAACACAAAACAAACACACACGACACGAAGTGAAATTCTGGAGAAGGAGAAAGTTGTTACCGCGATGCGGTAGCGTAATTAACTGCAGGGGTTTGCGCCTGCAGGGAAGAGCGTCCCCACAATCAAAACCCCTCAAGCGAGGGGGAATCTGACGAAGTCTGCTACATCGGACGCATCCGTTTAAACCTTCGATACATGGTGCCATAAATCAACTTGGCATCTTCGAAGAGGTGGACAGATAGCACCAATTAGTATCTGCCCCGAATTTAAGGCAAGACGTCCCTGTCGCGCCGTCATTCGGAGGGGAACAGATTCTGGCACGCCCGGTGGGACCTTTTCCTCTTTCCACTCCACACTTCGTGTGTCGTGATTCGCGAACCAATCGCGGTTTGCTAATGGTTGCCCTTGGGTTTCGAAGTACTAAGATTTGGCGTTTCGTTTGCTACAGAAAGCAAAAGGATCAATGGCTGGCAACTGCTCGAGCTGCTCCAACTGCAAATGCAACCGACGCTCCGCCTCACCTGGAGGTGTAGCCTATGGACTGCTGGCTACTTCCCTATTCACTATACCTGTGGAACAAGTGACTCAAGCTACCACCGGTCTATTCTTTGGGACCATGCTCCCGTCGGTGAACGTTAACATTCTAGTGCCCGTACCGGAAGCTTCAAAGAAGTCGGTGTTTGATCGACTTGCTACTCCCACGGCCCCTCTCAACGGGTTGTCCAACTCCTCGGTCTTCACCAGACTGAGCCTGAACTCCAAAGGGCCCGCCAAGAAGCCCGTGATACCTGAGGTGGCCATCCCAAAGAAGATAGCTGCTCCCGAAGTCGTCAAGGCGGCTTCTCCTCCCAGAGGGTCGGTCTTCGCGAGACTGACTACCCCCGTTCCCGCTCCCACTCAGAAATCTGTTTTTGACCGGATGGACGTAGCTTCTCAACGAACGTCAGTCTTCAAAAGGCTGACACCGGCAGCAGCCCCTCCCCAGAACAGAGGGCAGGACGAAGCCGTCGCTGAATCAATCCCAGCAACCCGTCATGCCCGATGTCGCCACTGGCGCCGGATAAGGAAGACTCGGGGCAACTCCCCCACAGGGCTAACTCCACCGGCTCCAATGGTGGAAGTTAATGCTGCTGTTCCAACTGGGAACAGTTTTGAACCGCTAAGGAGGGTATGCAAGCACTCTCCGACTGCCACTTTGAAAAGATCTCCTCCACCTGCTGAGAGTGTTACAGAAGCGAAGCCGGAGCAGCCTCCTCAACGGCTGTCCTCCAAAATTTACAAGGTCTGGCGACGGGTTCAGGACTCGGTAATCATTCAAGATCACCCTCACCGGCAGAAGAAGGTGAAAGTTCAGGAAGAAAAGAACCGTCCTGTCAGATCATAAAGGATGACAACCACTTGGGTGCCCGCTGCAATGGCCCCCTCCACGTCGACTACTTAAAAGAGAAGAAGGCCGGAGAAAGTCCCCACGCCTGCAGCAAATGTCAAAGGAAGTAAGCCTAAACGCCCTAAGTCTGGGGGCATGGTGGTGCATACCGTTTACATGGCATCCGGGAAAGAAGACAGCCGTACATCTACAGGTCATCGACCGCTCACGCGATCGGTGACTAAAGCTCAGGAGTAGCAGCGGAAGCTCCAAGAAATGATGAACGCGATGGCCGCACTCATTGGGCCAAAAGAAAGCCCCGAAGCGTCCTCTGATCAACGCCAGGAGCAAGAAACTGACGCTGAATTCTTTCGCAGGATACTGGAAAAGAAGGATAAAGAGGCTGCTGAACAAGTAGCCAATATAAAGCGAATGGCCCTCCTGTTCCAAGACATGGTGGGTATGATGATCACTAGAATTTGAAGTCGCAGATCACGTTTTCCTAAAAATTTCCCTTACCCGCGGAGTTATCAGGTTTGGAGGTCGAGGGAAACTCAGTCCCCGTTTCATCGGACCTTTTGAGGTGCTAGAGCGAGTAGGAGAGGTGGCTTATCGACTTGCCTTGCCTCCATAGCTAGCTGGTCTGCACAATACCTTCCACGTATCTCAGTTGCGCCGTTATGTTCGGGATGAGAGCCATGTTCTGGACTATTCGGAGTTAACTTTGGGTACCGACCTGTCTTACGAGGAGCAACCCACCACTATCCTCGACCACAGAGAAAAAGTGTTGAAGAATAAAGTCATTCCGTTAGTCCGAGTATCTTGGGGTGGTCGTTCCCCAGGAGAATCTACCTGGGAGCGTGAGGAAGATATCCGTGCACGTTTTCCACATCTATTTGTTTAGTGCAGTTGTTTCGTTGTCTCTTTTAAAATTTTGAAGACGAAATTTTTTGTAAGGAAGGTATGATGTAAATTCCCGGTTCCGTCAATAAATTTTTTTAAAAGTTTTCCAAGTCCCCTGAATATTTTCTATTTTTCCCGTTAAATTTTTGGAGGAATTTAGAATCCTTGTGTTTATTTTAATTCTCAAAATTTAATTATCCTAAACATTTAAACTAAAGCCCAAAAGAAAAAAATAAAAAACTAAATAAATAGGCCCAACTCCTTACCGGCCCAAACCCAATCCCATGACCATTACCCGACCCGCACCCTTCTCTTCCCCACTCCCTCCAAAATTTTCCCGCTCCTTTCACCGTGCCTCCCACATCGCCCCATGCCCCATGCCGCGCCCCCGTCTTCGTTGCCCCACGACCCCACGCCTTTAACCATGACCACGCGCACGCTCGCCTCCTAGTCTCCCTTTCTCCTTCATACGAAGCCAGCCCTTCACCCTCGCTGTTTTTTTTTCTCACTGCACCCTGCTTCATCCCCGTACACCCAGCTGAGCCCCCACGACGACGACGACCACCTCAGCCACCTCCTTCCACAAAACCCTCGCTCCTCTCTCCAAAACACCCGAGCCGACCTCCTCCCCACCTCGCCTGCACGACCGAACCCTGCACCCAACCTTTCACCGAGCCTCCCCTGCACACCCTCTCGCCACCGACGATCAACCCGCTCCCATCGCGCCGCCGGCCACCTCGTCGACCCCTCAGCGTCACCACCATCACCTCCGGTCCTCCCCACTGCCATCGTCGTCGCTTCACTGCACCTTTCACCGAACCTCTTCCCTCCTCCTCGTTGCCGTCCCCTCTCGCCACCGGCACCTCCCTCTGCATCACCTGAGTTTCGACGTCGCAGCCACTCGAGCTTCTAAACCATCCTCGACGCCAACAGAGCCATCCCTCGAGCAACTCCGACGACGAACCCAAACTCGAGCCGAGGCTGCGAACCCTAGCCGCGCCGTTCATGGCGCGATCTTGCCGTGCCGCTGCCATGCATCGTCAATGCGTCATCAGGCAAGTATACCACTTGCTTCATGCTAATTTTATCTGTCACAATTAGAAATACCGTTAAATTTCGTATATACACTTCGTGCGATTTAATATAATGCATGTGTTCGACACAAAACCCGAGAGGAAAACTCCCATTAAATTGACGGAAACTGATCACATAAGTTTGCCCATATAGTAATGAATATTGTGTTAAAATTTGGCTGAAAAATACAGTCGTTACTGACGTGATCGACCATCCCCATTTAAGCCCGTTAAAACTAAAAATTTTCCGCGTCTGAAACTTGTAAAAATCACAACTAATTGACTATACATTGGAATGTTGCGTTCAAGGGATCAAATCGAAGCCAACTCAACGACCTAGAACCCCATAAGAGTTTTAATTGTTTCTATGCTGAAAAGACGATGGAAACTGGTTCGGAGTGCGGCTCTGGACTGCAGTCCAGAGCAGCACTGGCTGTTGATTCTCATCTTGTAATGCTTACCCTCTACTGGTTGAACATGTTATATTGCGGAACTCTACACCATAGTGAATATGAAACAGTTAAATAACTAATAAAAGTGATTTCATCCCTTTTCACTGTCGTTTACTATTTAAACTGTATTTTAGATTAACAGGACGTATAGCAGTCCTAAACAGGGACAGAACTTACACCATATTATTTTACAGTACGTAACTTCTGACGTAGAGGTGCGATGGAGAATCCGTATGGTGCGTTGGAAACCTAATTGAAAAACCTAAATTTTTTTCAACTATAGCACTGCCTAATTTTGATCCCAACAAGGGGAAAATTGTGTTGCGAAATGGACATTCAGTTCAGGAACTGAATTTCCAGCAGTGAACACTTAAAATGAAATGGCTGTAACTTGCAAACCCGAAATCCGATTGCACTAAAATAAATTTTTTTGAACTTTCGACTGAGTTTACTTGCTACCGCCTTTGTATCATTTTACTGAATTTTGAATGCATGATTTAAGGCAATTTTTATAAGTTCATAAGATGCATAATAGCTCGTATTACACATGATTTGTTAACTGCATAAATGCACACATTTTATCCGATTGCCATACTTCTAGTGATAGTGCGCATTATTGTTCAGTGTATAATGCATTGTCATGCGTGAATGGTATTGGTTTAGGAGTGTTAAGTACGCCAGTGAAAGTGAATAATTCGTGACCGTGAACAATACAGTGAACAATGACTAAAACCGTGTTATTGGTGCGTACTTGTACACGACTAGACCATACTCATAAATACTGTAAACCTGGGGAAAAAGGGGGAAATCTAAGTGTAAAGAGAATTGTATTTAGCGAGGACAGTGATTTAGAGAATGATCATTCCAACAGCGACTCATATATATTAGGTTAGGCCTAGCGGTCCGGCTGACAGGGTTATGTCCCGGGCGATAGCAGGCCGTAGTCTCGGATATGTACGAGACCCTCGTTAAACATGATCCTCCTTTCCACAACTCGATTTCAAAGATGACTTAGAGACTGATAGGGACACAGATTATACATTGCATCAGTTAGCAATATATTGATTACCTGCACTTTACCTCCACTGTTATTACTTTCTTTGCTTGTTTCTTGTCACTATTATAATATTGCTATTACGTCGCTCTGACGACCTGAGTATGCATGCTCAGACCTCGAGGAAGAACCAGTACAGGAGTCAGACTTGCCCTTCGAGCTTGCGGAGATTTAGTCGGGAGTACCTCCATTACCTTTACTGCTTTCCCTAAAGAAACCTTGTATTTGCACTTGGTTAGTAGTTCATTTCCTTGTTTTATTGTAAATTGTGAACAATGAAAGTTGATGTAATAATTTAGTGATATATTTCCTTTACTTCTGTGCTTTGTATACTGATTACCATGTAGTGCTAGAAGCCGAAGTGTGACTACGGCGGGATTATTCCTTGACCGTAGGAGCTTGGCTGGCCTAGTCATTCCTCGTTTTCCGTATTTTGGGAAGCGGGGTGTGACACCCACCGTGGAATCGAAACCAACCCGGAAAAAATCAACGCCATCCTCAACATGGCCACGTCCAAAACTAACGTCGAGATCATGCGGCTGACAGGGCGAGTAGCCGCTCTGTCACATTTCATGTCGAGGTCTGGGAGAAGTGCCTCCCGTTCTTCAAGGCTCTAAGGAAAATTCCAAGGTTCGAGTAGTCGGAGGAGTGCCAGACCGCCTTTGACCAATTGAAGAGGTACCTTGCGACTCTACCGCTGCTCACCCGACCGGTTGAAGGGGACGAGCTATCGCTATATCTGGCGGTATCCGACCAAGCAGCGGGCGCAGTGCTCGTCCGAGAGGTCGATGGAGTCCAGAAACTGGTGTACTATGTGAACTACGTCTTCAAGGACGCAGAAACGAGGTACCCAGCTATAGAGAAGATCATCTTGACACTCATCGTGGCCTCAAGGACGCTGCGGCACTATTTCCAGGCACACACCATCCTTGTTCTTACCGAGCGCCCCTTGGGGGCTTTCCTCGCCTCACCCGAGTCCTCTGGTCGCTTGGAGAAGTGAAGGTGAGAGTTGTCCCAGTTCGACATAAAATACCGACCGAGGCAGGCTATCAAAGCACAGGCCCTGGTCGATTTTATCGTCGAATGCACCATCCCCAGCAAAGAGCCGGAGTCAAAGCCGGCCCCCGCAGCTCAACCCTCGGTCGATGGGAAGCCCGACTCCGTCCCTGATTGGATCCTTTACATCGATGGGTCCTCGACTGAGGAAGGCTGTGCTGCCGGCCTCATCATTCGGGGCCCAAACGAGGCAGAAATGGAGTATTCTCTAAAGCTAGGGTTCAAGGCCTCAAATAACGTGGCGGAATACGAGGCTTTGCTGGCCGGACTACGCATAGCCTCCGGACTGGGGCTGAAAACGATTCGGATCTACAGCGACTCCGCCCTAGTCGTTGGCCAAGTGACCGGCCGATTCGAGGCGTGGGATCCCTAATGGTGAAGTATCTGGCCGAGGTAAGAAGACTGCGAAAGGACTTCGACGAAGTCCAGGTAGAGTAGATCCCCATACAGCTCAATGCCCAAGTCGACGCCTTGAGTAAGCTGGCTTCATCCTACTCGGCCAACAACAAGAGGAGCATCCTCTTGGAGGTCTTGCCACGGTCCAGCGTGGAAGATGGAGCAATAATACTTCAAGTGTATACAGCCCGGGAAGAAGATCGGGACTGGAGAAAGCCCCTCGTGGAATTCCTGAGGGAAGGTACGCTCCCAGAAGATCGAGGAGAAGCCCGCCGTCTCCGAGCCAGAGCTCGCCATTTCGTCTGGAGCAACAGGAACCTCTACAAGAAGTCCTTCACTCAGCCTCTGCTCCGGTGCGTCGATCCCCACGAAACTGACTACGTCCTCCGTGAGATCCACGAAGCCTGCGACGGTCGCTCTTCCCAACGCTCACGCCACAAACCACGGAGGGTCGGGCGAAACCTCACAAGGCCGGGAAGCTACCCTGCTTGGTTATCCCTGGCTGGTAGTACCCTACCCCACAACGCCAGGGATCTAAGCCCTCATCAAGAGGCAACCGAGCAGCTACCCTACTCAGTTATCCCTGGCTGGTAGTACCCTACCCCGCGACGCCAGGGATCTAAGCCCTCGCCAAGAGGCAACAGGACGAAAACCCTGTCCGGTCCATCCTTAGCAGGTCTCCCTATGCCCTCTCGCGCTAAGGATCAAAGCCCTCGCCAAGAGGCAACCGGGCAGTAAACCTGCTCGGTCCATCCTTAGCAGGCCTCCCTATGCCCTCCCGTGCTAAGGATCGAAGCCCTCACAAAGAGGCAACCGGACAACAACCCTGCTCGGTTATCCCCAGCTGGTAGTTCCCTACCCTACGACGCCAGGGATCTAAGCCCTCTCCAAGAGGAAACCGGGCAGTAACCCTGCTCGGTCCATCCTTAGCAAGCCCCTCTATGCAATCCCGCGCTAAGGATCAAAGCCCTTGCCAAGAGGCAACCGGGCAGTAACCCTGCTCGGTCCATCCTTATCAGGCCTCCTTATGCCCTCCCGCGCTAAAGATCGAAGCCCTCACAAAGAGGCAACCGGAAAACAACCCTGCTTGGTTATCCCCGGCTGGTAGTTCCCTACCCCACAACGCTAGGGATCTAAGCCCTCGCCAAGAGGCAACCAAGCAGTAACCCTGCTCAGTCCATCCTTAGCAGGGCTCCCTGCACCCTCCCGTGCTAAAGATTGAAGCATTTGCCAAGAGGCAACCAGGCAGCTGCCCTGCTCGGTTATCCCTGGCTGGTAGTTCCCCACCCACAACGCCAGGGAACTAAGCCCTCGCCTAGAGGCAACCAAGCAGCTACCCTGTTCGGTCCATCTACGTATAAGCGATCTCCACCTCGACTTCGAGGCCATGGAGATACCGTCCTTCCATCGGTCTTTGCACACTTGGCAAATGATCGAATTCAACTCGACGTGTGATCGCTAGACGAAAAACCGGCCTAACATGAAAGCAGTACCGTGTAAACACAAATATTTACCACAAACAAAAGGAAAATGCGCACGCAAAGACTACTGCAAAAAGATCTTATTCATAAAGTCAAAATTCTTTACAAGGGTATTATGGGCTCCCCAGCCTTACAAAATGCCCGGAGGCTTACAAAATTCCAGAGCAACAAAAGAAAATAAGAAGGCGACGGGCCTCAGGCCTCATGGCCGGGGAGAATCGCGACGAGCCGCGCGTCCACTGCAACCACCAAGGCGGTGACTTTAGGGTCGGCACCCACCATGGGAGCCTCGGCGCCGGTAGCCGGGGGAACCGACTTCTCCCCAACACTCCCACCGGGGGCCTCCTTCCCCGCATCGTTTCCGGGGACATTCCCCTACGCGTCCTCCTCACGAGGGTACTCCTCACGGAGCTTGCCGTCAGGAAACTCCGGCATCTGGGCCTTGACAGCGTCGAGGGTGTCGTGCCAAATAACGCCGGCGGCTGCAGCAAGGTCGGCGTAGAATAGGTCCGACTCCTTGTAGCTCTCCACCGCCTTCGACGCCAGAAGCTCAGCCTTCGACGTCCGAAGCTCGGCACGCTTCGTTCCCTCCTTCGTCGCCTCATTCTCCCTTCGGATGGTGCTCGCCGTCTTCTTCAAGGTGGCAACGAGCACCTGGGAGTCTTCCAATCGGGCCTCGGCAGCTCGGGCGGCCTCTCGGTAGCGGGCGACCTCCCTATTCTCGGCCGCCACCCGGTCTTCAAGGGTAGCGACCCTCTCCATCGCCTCCTCCAGCTCCTGCCTCGAGCTCTCCTCCCGTGAGGAGAACTCGCCCGCGGCCCGCATCGTTGGAGCTATCTCCTCGTCCTCCATGTTGACGACGAGGGCGACGTGCTGGAGGACCTGAAGAAAAGAAAGAGGGTTAAAAAGGGGAGGGAAGCACCCGATCACGCGAACAAAATGCTGAATGAAGATCCGGGTGAAGTGCGAACACTAACCTGCACGGCCTTTTGAGCTATAGCCGCCATTTGGGCCCAGAGAGTCCCTCGAGGGATTTTGCCCCCGGTCGACCTCTTCATCTTCGAGAGCGGGCTGTCGGCGACGGAAAGCCCTGAGGGCACCTTGAAGCAAAGCTACCTATCGTACACTAGGATCGGGGAAGCCGGGAAGCGGGGTGCCGGCCTGTGAAACCTCTTGAGGGCCGACGCGGGAGAACCATCCTCGTCTCCCACCTCGGGCGCCCGGGGCTCTTGCTTCCGAGCACACTATCGGACCGGCGCACGACTGGACTCGAGGGCCCGGTGCGCGTGTGGGCGCTTAGATGGAGCGTCCGCCGGTGGAGCCGGAGCCGACGATGGGCGAGAAGGGCCGGCGCCTCCGGCCTTCTTCCCCTTCTTCACGTCAACCACTGCCGCCCGGAACTTGCTCAGATACATGGGTCCTGCATAAGACAAAAATGCAAGGAGTCAGCAATGCCAGAAAAATTAAAGAATGCACAAGTCTAAACAGGTCGCCTGAACGCTCCTAACTTACCCGCGTACTCGGCGGGGCTGAGCCCGGCCCAATTGAAGGCCCGCTCAGACAGCAGCACATCAGCCCGAGGGAGGGGCTCCCACTTTGACACCGCCACCGCGTCGGGATCATTCGACCGACTCACCCGCGGACAGCTGGCCCTTTGCCACAGGGTGGGCATATGCCAATCCTCACCCTCGGACGGCGCAATAAAGAAAAACTTCTTCTTCCATTCATGAATGGAAGAAGGTACTACGACGACCCCCGACCTGGGGGCGTCCCTCTGTTGTCTTCTAAAGAAGAAGTATATCCAGCTCGGCTCGCCCCTACGAGCGCCAGGGTGGTTTTTGTAGCAAAGAGAAGAGAAGAGAAGAGAAGGCTGAAAGGGATCTGACTCAATTTCAACCGGACCAGGAATCCGAGGAGGATCTTCTAAGAGTTCGGCACTAGCTGGCCCGGGGCTAACCCAAAACAATTCAACGCCTCACTCACCTCAGGGGAGAAGGGCAGACGCACCCTGGCCCAAAAGGCCTCCAGGTACAAGGCAATCTCCTTGCCCCGTACCTAGTTTGTCTTCTCCCCCTCCTCGGCCAGAAGAAGCGAATAGCCGGGAGGAATGAGGAAATGAGTCTTGATGTTGACAAGCTCCTCCGCATGCCTCAGCGAGGATCACACGCCAAGAACACCTGCAGCCTGTGCTCTAGGGACCGACCCCGTCGCACGCCAGGGAACTCCAACTCAGAGGGGGAAAAGGAAGAGGTGGAAGAGGAAGCTTCAGAAGACCCTCTAGACTCTACCCGTACTACATCTACAGACTCCTCGGAAGAAGACATCTAACCTAATCAAGGGGAGGTGTCCTCGGAAGCTCAAACGCAAGGAATCCGAACTGAGGACAAGAGCGCCGAGTTAACACAATTAGGGACGAGGAAATTATGAAGAGGTATGGGCCCTGATGGGGATCCCACCTCTATTTATAGCTGCCGGCGTACGCATCTTACGGCTCCGATCGCCTCCCGCCAAAACGACGTTTCGCAACCTACGGCCGACAACGCTCCACCTGTCGCGCTCACATTGGACAATGGGTTGATTGTGACCTAGTATAGAACTGATCCAGGGCAATTCCACTCGGGTATTCAACGAGTCGACGCAGCCTAGAAGGGCAACGAAACGGTCGAAGGAGGAGGGCGATAGAAAGCAGATCCAATGCCCCGGGGTTTTGATGCCTTTCCAAATCCAGTTAAAAGATCAGCCTTCGTGGACAATAGGCCTCGAGCTGGTAGTAGCATCCTTTCGAGCGCGGGAACGCATGCGACACGTCTCACCAGCCAACCAATGCCAGACACATGGGTTGTCGCTTCGACGAACGTACACGCGATCCGGCGCTTCCCTTTTAACGCGAGATCTCTCCCCTGATCCTCTAACGTCATCAAGAAAATACCACTCTTTGCCCGAGAATGCAAGCCGACGATATCTTCCAATGAGAGCTCACCTCGGGTGATCGGTCAGACCACTCTCGACCCGACCCAGGAGCGGGTCGAGACGAGAGTGGGGGGCTAATGATGAGGCTCGATATCGCGACTCTCCAGATGCTGACATGTCGCAGGTGATGTGCCCCAGAACCTACAAGAAAGGATCAAGAACTTCAGTTGGGATCACATCTCGGGCCTCTTGCCCGAGGAGTCTCCCGACCTTCGGTGAACTTCTAGACCACCCCCCGACCCGCCTCCGAGCTACCATGGAACTAAGATATCTCGGCCTCCCGCTCGTTCCCGAGCTTCCCTCCGAGCTCATCCTCCTCGGTCTCACCAGCACAGACCACAGACGCCTCCGCCATGGCTCCGCGAATCTCGCCACGCGCGAGATATCCGCCGCCCACGATCCCGCGTTCCACGCCATCACGATCCCCCATTAACGAGCCTGCTTCATCATTAATGCGGGATCCCGCCTATCACGCGGACGTGACGCGAGGGGCGTAACGACCGGTGTGATTCTCGCGCCCGCATGCCCATTGCTGCCGCTATATAAACCGCTCTCGCAGACGATCGAGGTAAGCCATTTTTACCCCACTAGGCCGTTACTCTGCCAAAATACTCCACCTAACTTGATTGTCGGAGGGTCCTCGGTGGCACAACCACCCCGGGACTTCTTTACAGGTAGCTCGGCCATATCCACTCAAAACCTATTGAGATCCACACATTCCAGGAGTCAACCCTCCGGCTCAATCTCCGCCGTCCATCAACACATGTAGAGATCAACGGAAGATAATATCTGAAGGAGATCCAGAGATCCATCAGGACCTTTTACTCAACCATCAGTTTGTTAGTATTATGAAACATAAGGATTGAGGGATGAAGAAGTGTTGTTTTAATATTCTAATAAGGCATTTGCTAAACATAGTAACAAATTGAATTCGGATTTACATCATAAATGTGGAGATAGTCTTAGTTTGCTTATTTATGTGGTAAAAAGAAAAGGATGTAAGGCTGGGATAAGGAAAAATAATATTTTCTATAAAAATAGAAACCGTGACCATCTATGAAACATGCATAAGCTACATCCTGGAGAAAATTTGAGATTGCATGTTTTTATACCCATAATAAAGATCAGATGTCAGATCTTTTATGACGCGGTATGCATCAGGACGCTTGATAATTTACTCCTTACCATTAAATGATAAAGTAACTAAAAGAATGTTTAGAAAATATGTCATGCTTTAAGATTAGTTTCTTTTCAAACTATTTCGTAAAAAATATCTTATCCACGTTTCCAAAGTCTCATGTGTCAACAATGAAGGAAAAAAATCAAATTGATTCAGTTTTGTGTATATTAATGAAAAAAGAAATGGAAGAAAGAAAGGCAAAACAGCCGCTTGTAATAATATTCTTAACTATTGGAATTTTCATTTAAATAACTTTGAGTCTTTTTATCACAGTAAAACACCTACAGTGCAATTTTCTAGTGGGGGAAAAAATCCCTCAAAAACCAAGGTGTAAGCCTGTACTCTATGCTAATATTTAATATTTATGCACGAGCGATGCACGTGAAAGATTGAAAAGAAAACTATAATAAAAATGAATATAAATAAATTAATAAATATTAAGAGGGCACATGTAGTTTTTTTCCTCAATTTTCAAGGTGCATGAATGCCTTTTTTTGGAGATGGGAGAGAAAGAGAGACTGGTGTGGAAAATTTAGAATTTAGAAATAAATGTAGAAATTTTAAGATTTTTTTAAGGTTTTCTTTGAAAAATGAAAAGATGTCTTATATCAACTTATGGGTTTATAATAGTAGAGATTTCAGTGATAAAAAAATATTGAACAGCCTCATTAGTCAAAGGTATTTTATTGTAATGTACCCCATTGTTTTAGCACAAACAACCCTTTGATTACTTAAATTCAAAGCTCATTAAGAACATAGCTTGCAAGCTGCCATGGCGTGTGTGAGAAATTGAAAGGGTTGGATTTGGAAACCGAGGAAAAATTGGTGGGTGTGTTTTGGGAACCGGTCCAAAATTTAAAGAAAACTCATTAAAAAAAACGAACCAGGTAAGGTCACACCGCTGGTTTATTTATAAAGTCAGGGTACGGTTCACAACCCTGGGCCCCTATATCAGAGTGTTGGCCTTTTGGTTTATTTTTGTTTATTTTTATGTATTTTTTATGTACTCACATGGGACACTGCCTTGGGAATTGGATTTACCGGACCGGACCGGACCGGAAGTTGATGGGCCGGGTATTGGACCGGACAGGTACAAAGGAATCTTGGAGATGTTTACTTGCTTTGGACGGTGAGGGTGAAAGTTCTTTGATTAGTTGGTACTAAAGATGTTTTGTTTCTTAATAGAAAAATACTTAACCTAACGGGCTTGAAATCTACTACGATCCACCCAAAATACAAAAACCATGGCCCCACTTGTTTTGCACCAATATCTAAGAGTCGTGGGTCCCACCATCTTGTTTCTTGGATAGACTGTGGTAGAATTTCAAGCCCGGTAGGTAAAGTATTGCTCTTCGTAATAAATGAAGGTTATATTTAAGTGTTTTTTTCCGTGACTAGTGTAGTTGTATTATGTTGTCAAATGGTAAGATGCTGTGTACCATGTACCTGTGTGCGCGGATCGGTATGGGAGCTAATCTGGCTGAACTCGAATGAGCCAGGATGAGCTTATGCTTCGTTCATTTATTTTTGGTTCACCGTGAGTTTTTTCGAACTAAGCTTGAGTGGTTTAAGTGTGGTTCGTTTCATTTATCTTGACTCGAGTCCGGGTCATTGACGTCTCAATTACAGACGAGCTGAGCTCATAAACGAACAAAAATGTTGACTAGAGATCGTTTGTGAATTAAATAACAATAGCTTGCTGCCCTTGGGGTGCTCCATGGGGCCATATGCATGCCTCTAGTCTCTTTTACGGTAGGAAGGTGGACCATCAAACCAGTAGCCTTTTCTCGCATGAGCTAGGTATTGTCCCAAAGTATCTTTCGCTTTAGATGTTTTTAAGAAAAAAGATTATTTTGCTGAGAACGTCGTTGATGGAGGCTGTGATCTCTCTCAGATGTTGTCCTCCGTCGATCTGGTAGCGAGCGGTTTTGAGTGTCTACGATTTGTTTTGGGGGTTGTTGAGCGTGTGGATCTCAATGGGTTGTTGAAAGTTGCTGAGGTCGAGCTACCTGCAAGGGAAATCCCGGGGTGGGAAACCACCGTAGGACCCTCCGACGATTAAGTTAGTACCGGAGAATAAGAGAAGCGTAGCGACCTGTTGGGTTGAGTTCGAATTACCTGAGTCGTCTGAAAGAGAGGTTTATATAGTGGTCGCGTGGAGCAAGCAGGTGCGAGATCTTCGCTGTCAGTTACGCCCCCGCGTTATCCCCGCATCAATGGCAGGATACGCCCATTAATGGGGGGACGCACCAGCGTGGGATGCAGAACGTGGGGAGGCGGATATCTCACCCTAGCGAGATATGCGGATCCGTTGTGGGGGCGCTTGGGCTCCGCGCTCTCGGTTGATCGGGGAAGCCGAGGAAGCTCGGCCTGTCAGGAGGCTCGGAGACGAGAAGGGAGGCCGAGGAAGCTCGGCCTGTCAGATGGCTCGGAGACGAGCTGTTGGCTATTTGCTAGGTGAATACGGAAGGTACTCAGGGATGTCTCCGAAAGGTCGGATGCATCCTCGGAGCCAATGTCCTGAAGAACGTCCCCAATGCATCTTATTTATTCCACCTCCGTAGCCCCCAGGACACGTCATCCGCCACGTGTCGTAATCTGAGAAATTCCTACTTGTAAGCATCATCATTAGCCTCTACTCTCGTTCTGACCTATTTGTGGGTCTAGTCGAGAGTGGCCTGCTAGGTTTCCTCTGCTCAGCTTGGTGTCGAGAATCCTTCGTGGTGGATCGCCCGGGAACGGCATGGAGTTTGGCGGTTGCGTCGCTTCGATCTTTGAGTCCACATGGCGTATCACCGCGCGCCTAAGTTTTCGCACGTATCCTTGATGACATCAGCGGATCGGTGAAATAATTGCGCTTAAAAGAGGGGGCGCCGTTTCACTCGATCGTCAGTTGGGGTACGGGCCACGTGTCTAACATCGGTCGGCGGACGAGACAGGCTGTCTCTGACTACTACAACGAAGAGACGTCCCCAATGGTCGACCGCTACATGGAGCCTCGACTGCCGCTAGGCGTGGCGTTTCGTTTTGGCGGGAATCGATATGGGCCATAGGATGTTCTCTTTGGGGTGTATAAATAGGAGGGGACCATCCTAGAGCCAACACTTTACCTTAATTCTCTTTCGCTACTTGAAGATTGCTCGGAGCTCCTCCGCATAGATCGGATCTTCCGTTGATTTTTCCTCCGCGAGTCCCTTTCTTTGAATCAGGTGAGATGTCTTCCTCCGAGGTGTCTATAAATGTTGTAGGGGTAGAGTCAGGCGATGAGGCTCCAGCTGCTGGGGCCGAGTCCAGTGGGTCTTCTTTCTCTTCGGCTTCAGATAGCCGAGAAGGTTCTTCTTCTACATCCTCTTCTGCGTCGGGCTCGACCCTCAGAGTCAGGGCTGCCCGAGTCATTCGACGTCGGGTGGCGACAAGGGCTCCCAAGGTGCGCATCGGGAATATCCGCGATGCGCCCTCCGTCTTGAATCGCATGGTCGAGCTTTCCGACATCCGGACTCGATTCCATATTCCCTCCAATTATTCACTCCATCTGGCCAGAGAGGGTGAGCGGACAGAACAGGTGCGGGGCAAGGAGATTGCCCTGTATCTGAAAGCATTCCGGGCAATAATGCATCTGCCCTTCTCACCAAAGGTTTGTGCGTTTTTTCCAACTTTCCCCAGGCCAGCTAGCGCCGAACTCGTGGAGGATCCTCCTTGAGTTTCTAGTCCGGCTAAAATTTGATCAGATCCCCTTCAGTTTGACCATCCTCTTGTCTTTTTTTTGTTATAAAAATCACTCTAGTACCAGTAAGGAGGAGCCGAGCTGGGTGTACTTTTCATTTAAAAAACGTAAGGGTGGGACGGCCGGGTCGGACGTAGTGGTTGTCCCTTCTTCCATCCATGAATGGAAGGAGAAGTACAAATTCGTCGGGCCACAGGAGGGAGAGGATTGGCCTGTGTCCACACAGTGGCACAGGGCCGACTGCCCGAGAGCAAAGCAGCCGACCTCCCCCGAGACGAGGATGGTGTCCCAGTGGGAACCGATCCAACGGGCTGATGTTCTGCTTTTCGAGCAGGTACTGAGCTGGGCTGGGTTCATTCCTGCGCGTTTTCTGGGTAAGTTTAGGGTTTTTGACGATCTGATTAGACTTTGCTAAGTTTTCTTTGCCTTTTCAGTGTCGCTAACCTTTTTCTCCTGTGTGTTCTTTTTTATTGCAGAGCCCATGGACCGATCAAAAATCATGGCTGCCATGGACGCCAAGGCCCAAGGAAGAAAGGCCGGCGGCGCCAGCTCGTCCCGACCCAGTCCAAGCGCGTCCCCGAGGCAAACTCTTCCGGCCAAGCCTTCCGCAACACCCCCAGTCCCGGAGGAGCGCCGGGGGGGGGGGGAGGGGTCAGAAGCATGTGCGGGCCTCGGTGCCCCGGATGAGGGAGGAGGAGTCTCCCTCCGCCAAGGAAATCCCCCTCAAGAGACAGAAGCGGGTGGTCTCTCGGCCACCCCTATCGGGATCCAAGTGCAGGAGGGCAAATTTTGCATTGAGGTGCCCTCGGAGCTATCTGTGGCCGACAGCTTGCTGTCGAACATGGAGAAGTCAGCCGGGACCAAGATTCCCCGGGGCACCATGAAGGCCCAGATGGCCGCAATAGCGCAGGAGGCGGTTCAGGTCGGTAGTTACTTTCTTAAGGAATTTCTTATGTTTTATTTCATCGGTTTCGGTTTTCTAACATATTTGCTGTTTTCCTCAGGTCCTTCAGCACTGCGCTCTCCTTGTCGCCGTGGAGTACGATAAAATAGCCCCGGCGATGAAGAAGGCGGGCGAATCCTCCTCGCGGGAGGAAGAGCTTCGCCTTCAATTGCAGCAAGCGGAGGAGAAGGCTGCCCTCCTCGACTCGAGATTGGTCGCTGAGGGGCTGACGATCTCAAAACTGAAGGAGTCCCATCGGCTTCTAAATGAGTCCAACTGGGCTATCCAAACCAAGATGGAGGAGACGAACAGTCTCTACAACGCTATGAAGAGGTCGAGAGACGCCATCAAGAAGGATGCTCGGGCGACCTTAGACACGGCGACGCTTACTGAGAGCCGGGCGGCGAAGGCCGTGGAGGAATACAAGGCGTCTAATCAATTTTACCTTGATCTCGCCGAATCCACGGTCGTCGGGTGGCACAAAACATGCGATGCCGTAAAGGAATCAATGCCGGAGTTCGTCGACGGCGAGCTCCACGCTAGGTTCCCCTTCACCAAAGAAGCGCCGCAGGGGGGAGGCGCCGAGCGGGCTGTAGGAGGCGAGGCTGTCAGCGGAAGCGTCGACTTTGAGGTACCGTTCTGGCCCCCGATGGCGGTGTCGAGCAGGGTGAGATCCTGGCCGAGCGGGCGGCCTGAGCTATACTCCCTCCATGATTTTCTTGTATATATTTTTGTTTTAGAATTTTGTAAGTCTCCGGACATTTTTGTAAGGCTGAGGAGACCACAATACCTTTGTACATATATTTGATCATGAATAAAATATGTATTTTCCTTTGCTCAAATGTCTGATCATTCTGCAAGTATTTTTAGCTCGTAAGTCTTTTCATCTTGCAAGTACTTTTAACTCGTAAGTCTTTTCATCTTGCAAGTGTTAGGCCGGCGCCCACCCTTTCTAAGTGACGATCATTCATTGAGTATGAGTCGAACGATAGCCAAGTGTAGGAAGGTCAGTATTTTCCCTTTCCCCGAAATCGAGATGGCGATCGCGTATCGAGTATGAACTAATTGATAGCAGTGTAGGAAGGTCGGCATCCTCCCTTTCACCAGAGTCGAGGTGGCGATCACTCATCTAGTATGAGTCGGATGATTGCCAAGTTTGAATAGGTCGGCATCACTCGATTCTACCCGGTCGCCTCGCGATGAAGGCTTTGGATCCACCGCATTTGTTGGGCAGGAAACTACCCGCTGCGGATGGGCAGAGCAGGATTCTGCTCGGCGGCCTCGTGAGGAGGGATTTAGATCCACTTCTTTGTAGGGTAGGAATCTGCCCCTTGTGGATGAGCCGAGTAGGAAGCTACCCGGCCGTCTCGTGGTGAGGGTTTTGGATCCATAGCGTTTGTTGGGCAGGAATCTACCCGCCGCGGATGGGCCGAGCAGGAATCTGCTCGGCGGCCTCATGAGGAGGGCTTTAGATCCACTTATTTGTAGGGGAGGAATCCGCCCCTTGTGGATGAGCCGAACAGGAAGCTACCAGGCTGCCTCGCAGTGAGGGATTTGGATCCACATCGTTGTTGAGTAGGAAGCTACCTGCTATTGATGAGCCGAGCAGGAATTTGCCCGGCGGCCTCACGGTGAGGGCTTTGGATCCATGGCGTTGTTGTGCAGGAAGCTACCCGCTGTGGATGGGCCGAACATGAATCTACTCGGCGGCCTCACGATGAGGGCTTTGGATCCACAACGTTTGTTGGGCAGGAAGTTACCCGCTGTGGATGGGCAGAGCAGGAATCTGCTCGGCGGCCTCGCGAGGAGCGTTTTAGATCCACTTCTTTGTAGGGTAGGAATCTGCCCCTTGTCGATGAGCCGAGCAGGAAGCTACCCGGTCGCCTCATGGTGATGGCTTTGGATCCACAACATTTGTTGGGCAGGAAGCTACCCACTGCGGATCGGCTGAGCAGGAATCTGCTCGGCGGCCCCGTGAGGAGGGCTTTGGATCCACTTTTTTATAGGGTAGGAATCTGCACCTTGTGGATGAGCCAAGCAGGAAGCTACCCGGCCGCCTCGTAGTGAGGGCTTTGGATCGACAGCGTTTGTTGAGCAGGAATCTACCCGCTGCGGATGGGCCGAGCAGAAATCTGCTCGGCGGCCTCGTAAGGAGGGCTTTAGATCCACTTCTTTGTAGGGTAGGAATCTACCCACTGTGGATGGGCCGAGCAAGAATCTGCCCGGCTGCCTCGCGGTGAGGGCTTTATTATCTCTTTAGTATCTCCTTGGGGAGTTGTTCAACCTCCTTTGACCCGTAAAGCAGGGGAAGGGTGACCGTCATGGGTGACACGTGGCCATTTCTTATCGGGAAAGTGCGATATTCCGTGATCTGCGTTGTTGTGCGAGGAAATCTCGGCCGTTGGAAGATTTTTGTTGAGGTTATAAGTACCAAAGACATGTTGATTTCTTCCTAGTCTTGCATTCCCTGAAGATGACCGGCCGCGTGTATACCATCAGGGAGATTGTTTCTCGTGATGATGTATACTTATATAACCTCGACCGTTCCGAGGAGACGTACAAGGCGGTGATAGGCCGTTTAGAGGGCCACTGTGGGCGCCTGCATCCCCGACGATCTTCTCTCCTTCAGGTGCTAATTTATGCGATATGGAGGAATTTCCCGGGTTTGTACAACACTTTATCTCCGCAGTTGATGGACGAGACGTTCGACAAAATCCACACTGTCCACGGGCTTGGTCTGATCTCAAAGAGTAGGCGGGATCGCTCGGTGGACCTCCTTCTTGAGAGTTTTCAGCAAAGGTTGGTTGTCGCATCTTGATCGGCGGACGGGGGTCCCAGGGCGTCCGTGGATTCTAAGGTCCGTGAGTACCGTCGGAGGGAGCGGGTCGAGGCTGCTTGGGCTTGGCTGGAGGAGCTTTCTTCAGTGTTCCACCGACAATGTTTCTTTAATCCTTGCCCTCCTTTGTTGTAATTGTTGTAAGGCTGGGGAGCCCATAATACCTCTTAATAAATAAATTTCTCTTTTGTTGAGGCGCATTGTCTCTTTTTACCCCTTCGGTACATTTTATACTTTTTCTTAAAAAACCTAGGAGTTTCGGAACCGAGAAAAGAAACAACGGGTTGGCACCCCAAAAAAGGTCTCTTCTGCGAAAGGACGTAGCTTAGGAGACTTAATTAAATGCCAATAGGAATTACATTATTTCAAAAGAGGGTACATGTTTGTTTATACAACTTAAGTTTCTCGGCGTTATAAGGCCAAAGAAAATTACGCCCCCGGCGTCCTGCAGGCGGTACGCTCCACCGGGCAAAGCTTATGTTACGAGGAATGGTCCGTCCCACTTCGGGGAGAACTTATGTAGTCTCCCTTGGTCTACGAACTCGTTTCTTCATAAGACCAGATCTCCCATCTTGAAGGCCTGATGTTTTAACTCGGGCATTGTAGTAGCATGCAGTTTTCTGCTGATAGACGACTGTTCTGATTTGCGCTCGATTCCGATTTTCCAACAAGATGTCCATGTTGCTTCGGAGCGCCGAGGTATTGGCTTCATCGTCAAAATGTTCTACCCTGTAACCGGGCAGTCCAATTTCCGTAGGGACCATTGCCTCGGTACTGCAGCAGAGGCTGATGGGGTTTCTCCCGTAGGCGTTTTCTTCGATATTCGCAATGCCCATAGCACTCGTGGCAGTTTCTCGACCCAGCCGCCTTGCCTTCTTTCCAAATGGGCTCTGAGATCGTGGATGATGCCCCAGTTCGCTACCTCGGCCTGCCCATTGCATTTAGGATGTGCGACCACGGCGAACTTCATCAGTATGTGGTAGTTGCTGCAAAACTCTTTGACTTTATCGTTTTCAAAGTTGCTCCCATGGTCGGTAACTATGCAACTTGGGATCCCAAATCAAGAAATTATGTTGTTCTGTGGGAACTTTATCGTAGCGGTGGCGTCCGGTTTCCTGATGGGTACGGCCTCTATCCATTTCATGAAATAGTCCACATCGACGAGGATGTATCTGTGCCCGCCCGTGCCGGTAGGGAGTTGGCCCACCATATCCATCCCCCATTATGCAAACGGCCAAGGGGGACTGAGTAGAGTTAGTTCGGTGGCGGGGAGGCGAGGTATGCTGCCGAAGAGTTGGCAATTCTTGCATCTTCTGACCAGCTTCTCAGCATCCTGGTGTAATCTTGGCCAATAGTACCCTTGCAGTAGTGCTTTTTGGACCAGGGTTCGGGCCCCTTGATGTGCTCTGCCGACCCCTTCATGTACCTCTCACAGAACGTAGTCAGCCTCGTAGGGGTCGATGGACCGGAGCATAGGCTGAGTGTATAATTTCTTGTACAGGTTTCCGTTGCTCCAGACGAAATGTCGCGCTTTAGCCCAAAGCCGGCGAGCTTCTCCTCGGTATTCAGGAAGTACACAGTCCTTTAGGAACTCCACGAGGGGTTTTCTCCAATCCCGGCTTTCTTCCCGAGTTGTGTAGATCTGGAGTGTTACCTCTCCGTCTTCTACATTGGGCCGTGGCAAGACTTCGAAAAGGATATTTCTTTTATAGTTGGCTGAATAGGAAGAAGCGAGCTTGCTCAAGGCATCGGCTTGGATGTTCAAGTTCCTGGGAATCTGCTCCACTTGGACCTCGTCGAAGTATTTTCGAAGCCTTTTTACTTCGGCCAGGTATTTTATCATGAGTAGCTCTTGGGCTTCGAAACGCTCAGTTACTTGGCCGACGACCAGTGCAGAGTCACTGCGAACTTTGATGGTCTTCAGCCCTACCTCGGAGGTGATTCGTAGTCCCACCAACAAAGCCTCGTATTCCGCGGCGTTGTTCGATGCTCTGAACCAGAGCTTTAAAGAGTATTCCATTTCCGCTTCATCCGGGTCGCGGATGATCAGGTCAGCCCCGCTCCCCTCCTCGTTAGAGGATCCGTCCACGTAGAGCACCCAGTCCGGGATAGGATCGAGTACCTCTTCCACCAAGGGACGTGGTTTGGGGCCGTGCGCCGCCATTCATTCTTTAGCGGGAATAGTGCATTCGACAACGAAATCTGCTAAGACCTGTACTTTGATGGCTTGTTTGGGGCGGTATTTGATATCGAATTGGGACAATTCCCACCTCCATTTCTCCAGACGACCTGAAGACTCAAGGGAGGTGAGAACAGACCCTAAAGGTTGCTTGGTGAGGATGAGGATTGTGTGCGCTTGGAAGTAGTGTCAAAGTTTTCTGAAGGAGACGACAAGTGTTAGGACTATTTTCTCTATGGCCGGGTATCTTGTTTCTGCATCCTTGAAGACATGGCTCACGTAGTAGATCGGCCTCTGCATGCCTTTAAATTCTCTGACAAGCACCAAGCCTGTAGCCTGGTCGGAGACGGTTAGATATAATAATAGCTCATCGCCCTCGACCGATCGGGTGAGTAGCGGGGGAGTCGCTAAGTGTACCTTGAGTTGCTCGAAAGTGTTCTGGCATTCCTCAGACCATTCGAACTTAGGAATTTTCCTTAGGGCCCTGAAGAACAGGAGGCACTTCTCTCCGGATCTGGACATAAAACGACTCAGGACAGCCACCCTTCCCGTGAGGTGCATGATGTCAACATTGCTCTTGGGCGTTTCCATGTTGAGGACGGCGCTGATCTTTTCTGGGTTTGCTTTGATTCCTCGATGGGTAACCATGAACCCGAGGAATTTCCCACTGGTGACTCCGAACGCACACTTTGCTGGATTTAGCTTCATTTTGTACTTGCGCAGGACGTCGAATGTCTCGTTGAGGTCTTTAGTGTGCCCGGCTGAGGAGACGGATTTTACAAGCATGTCATCGACGTAGACTTCCATGTTTCTCCTAATCTGTGGTTTGAACAGTTTTTTGATCAGGTGTTGATACGTGGCCCCCGTGTTCTTGAGTCCGAAGGGCATTACTTTGTAGCAGTATACCTCTCGATCCGGGGTGAAGGCGGTAAGTTCTTCGTCGGCCGGGTTCATCGGATCTGATTGTAACAGGAGAAAGCATCCATAAAGCTCAGTAGTTCATGGCCGGCCGAACTGTCCACTAGCTGGTCTATCCGAGTTAGTGGATAGTTGTCTTTGGGGCAAGCTTTATTCAAGTCCGTGAAATCGACGCACATGCGCTATTTCCCGTTTGCCTTCTTAACCATGTCCACATTCGCCAGCCAATCTGAATAGTCTAGGTTCCTGATGAAGTTGGCTGCGAGCAATCGATCTACCTCGTCTTCTATCGCTTTTTGTTTAACCGGCGCAAAGCTTCTCTTCTTTTGTCGGACGGGTCGGGCTTGCAGGCCGACCCCGAGATTATGGGAGATCATTTTGGGGTCGATCCTGGGCATGTCTGCTGGCGTCCAAACGAATACGTCTGAGTTTCCCCGGAGGAAACGGATCAAGTCTTCGCGGTGGTCCCCGGTCAAGAGAGAGCCGATCTGGACTATTCGGTCATCGACTCCTTCTACGATGGTGACTTCCGTCAATGCTTCCACCAGGATGCCTCGAATTTCTCTTTGGTCATCGCGTGTATCTAAGGATCCCTGGAATCATGTGCATCCTCAAAATCGTAGCCCTGCTCTCCGGCGATGGACGTCGAGGCGAGGCAAATCTTGGCGGTTTGCTGGTTCCCGTAGGCCCGGCCTATCCCCCTTGATCCAAAGGGAATTTGATCGCGAGGTGATAAGTCGAAATTTAGGCATGGAGGGCGTTCAAAGTAGGACGTCCCAGAAGAATGTTATTGGATGAAGGGACCTTGGCGACGAGGAAGTCCACTGGTATAGTTCGCGTATTGTTCGCTTCCCTAATGTTGAGGAGGAGGGTGATCAGCCCCTCGGGCGGCACAGAGTGGTTTATGAACCCAGAGAGGACATGGGAGGTCGGCCGAAGGTCGAACGGTCCTAGCCCTATACGCTGGAAATAGTCGTGGAACAGGATATGCGCCGATCTCTCTGAGTCGACCAATATTCTTTAGACCTCGTAACGGTGGACTCGGGCCGTTATCATGAGAGGGTCATGAAGGGTGTTTTTCGTCACCCCATTGAGATAGGAATACCCGTCGCTTGTCAGGCATACTACAGATTCCCCCTGCCGAGGGTAAGCGGGGGTTTATTGATTGTGGGGATCCGAATCTCCGGCAGCCGCGGACTAAGCTGCTGTTAATTACCCCTCACCTTTGGAACGAGAGAACCTCGGATTGACGGGTCAAACTGGTTATGCGAACTTAATGTACAGTGTGCGTGTGTTGTGTTTTGAAGGGTCTTGGGTATATCGTGGGCCTCGCAGAGTTTACGGGGGTCCCGCTACCCGGATAGCGGGATGGGGATCAAAGGGGCTAGCAGCCCCCTTACAGGGTGCGGGGAAGCGTCCCGTTAGAAATTTTTTTCTGACGGGGACAACGTTGTGGAGTGTGTGTATATATAAAAAAAGGAAATAGCGTCCAAAGGACGCTTGAGCGCTAGTGACTCACGTGCTTGGCACGCGGGCGCTCGACGCTAGCAGAAAAAAGGGAGGCTTAACCCCCTATACTGGGAGTTGTACTCCCAATTGACTTTTGGAGTTAAACTCCTAAAAAAAGGGAAAAAAAGGGCTTAGCCCCTGCACTGGGAGTTATACCACTGCACTGAGAGTTGTACTCCAAATTGACTTTTGGAGTTAAACTCCTAAAAAAGAATTTATTATTATTTTTTTTGTGGAGTTAAACTCCTAAGAGATTTTTGGAGCTGATGAAAGGGGACCCCTTTCTTCTCCCTGGAGCCCTGGATCTTCCCAAAGTGGGATTCTTGGAGATGGGACTCCTTCTTCCTCCTCTTTGTTGGCTGGATCTTGAGAGAAAGGAGGGGTGAGATTTAAAAATCTCCTCTTTTAGAGATCTGATGGGAGATCTGAGCTCCCTTTTGTGGATTTCATAGTGAAAAACTATTCCTTTTGGGGAAAAGAAGAGTGAAACTCTTGATTTAATTTAAGAAAAAAGAAGAAGGTTAAGAACCTTAAGGAAGGAGAAGGAGGCACAGAACCCTAATTTTTTGATAGAGAGAAAAGGATATCCTTTATTTTTTCATCATGTTGCCTTTATAAGCTATACACTTTACATATAGCTCCTTGAGCTTTGCCAAATGGCACTTGTGCCACCCCGTGCTTTATGTGCTTATTTGTTTTTGCAATAAGCCAAGGGGTTTACAAAATTTTGGCTTTCTTCCCATTTTACATACATTTATTTCTAAAAATTACATTTAGACTAATTTATTGCATCCTTTTTGGCATGGAGCCAGCCTCTTCCATACTTGGTCTTAACTTTAGCTTGGGCTCGGACCCACTTGACTTGGGATTGACCTTGGTTTTGACTTGGTCAATCGGGGTGAAACTTTCGACCCCAACAGGTCATTTTGAGGAAGCGATATGCCGTGGAGGTCTTCATCGGTGAAGATGATCGGTTCGTCCCTCCTGCATTTCTTGTATGGTGTATCGCTTACACCCTCGACTGGGAGGAGGTGGTGGTTCTCCCCATTTTCACGAGCTGGATCCGAGGTAACGACCACGATTTGCCCAATCGTTAATTCCCCGGGAGGGGTTTGGTCTTTTTGCTCCCGCTCTGCCTGCCGCTTGTCTCGCAGGTATTTCGCCAGGTGGCCAGAGCGGATTAACTCTGTTGGGGTCAAAATTACACCCCAGTTGACCAAGTCAAAACCTAGAGTCAACCCCAAGCCAAGTAGGCCCAAGCCTAGGTCAAAGGGACCGGCCCCATGACAAAAGGAATGAAGCCATAAATTGGTTTAATGTAATTCTTTTTTATATATATGCATAGAAATAAATGTATGTAAAATAAGCAAAAAGCCAAAATTTTGTAAACCCCATGGCTTATGTGCAAAAAGAGATAAGCACATAAAGTATGGGGTGGCATAAGTGACATTTGGCAAAGCCCAAGGGGCTATATGTAAAGTGTGTAGCCTATAAAGGCAACATAATGAAAAAATCAATATAACCTTTTCTCTCTAAAAAAAACTAGGGTTTGTACCTTCTCCTCCTTCCTCAAGGTTCTAAACCTTCTTCTTTTCTCTTGAATTAAATCAAGAGTTTAACCCTTCCTTTTTCAAAAATAAATAGTTTTTCACCATAAAACCCTTGAAGGGGAGCTCGGATCTGCCATCAAATCCCTAAAAGGGGAGATTTTAAGTCCCACCTCCACTTTTTTCCCCATGATCCAGCCAACAGAGAAGAAGAAGAAGGATACCCATCTCTAAAAATCCCATTCCAGGAGGATCCGAGGCTCAAAAGAAGATCCAAAGATTTCTAGGAGTTTAACTCCATTCAAGATCTGTTGGAGTTTAACTCTATAAATCAACCCCCTTTTTAGGAGTTTAACTCTAAATCTATATATAATCTCTGTTAGGAGTTCAACTCCAAAGCCCCCTTGGGAGTTCAACTCCTAATCCAGGGGCTAAGCTTCTTTTCCCACCGGTGTTTCCAGCGGTCACGTGCCGCGCACGTGACCCGCGGGCGCCCAGCAGTTGCATGCAGGGCATGTGACTCGTGGGCGCTAAGCGCCCATGTGCGCCTCACGCGACCCCCGGGCGCTCAGCATCTGGTGGTCGTGTGCAGCTCACGTGACCCGCTGGCGTCCAGCGGTCGCGTGCTGCGCACGTGAGCCGCTGGCGACCAGCGGTCGCGTGCTGCGCACGTGACCCACTGGCGCCTAATGGTCCTGTGCTGCGCACGTGACCCGTTGGTGCCCATCGGTCGCGTGCTACGCATGTGACCCGCGGGCGCCTGGCACGTGACCCACGGGTGCCAAGCGCCCTGTTTCCCCCAATCAGAGCAATGCTCTGTTTTGATTTTCAAAATTCAAAAATTGAAGCAATGCTTCAGATTCTGCACGCTGCGCGTCACGTGTCAAACGCAGATAGGCTAGCGCCAGGAGCGCTAGGCGGTGCACTCCCAATCAGAGCAAAACTCTGTTTTAAAATTCAAATTTTAAAAAGTTGAAGCAACGCTTCAGATCCAGCGCTCTGCGCTGCGCGCCACGTGTCAAACACGGATGCGCTAGCGCGGTTACGCTGCGCTCTGCGCCGCGCGTCACGTGTCGAACGTAGGTGCGCTATGCGCCAGCGCTGGAATTAAAAATCCCCCACCATTAGATCAAAAGATCTAATAATAATAAATTATTAATTAATCAGAACTAAAATTCTGTTATGGAAAGATTTTTCAATCTTATTGAAACAAGAAGATTATCTTCTGTAAAACAGAAACTTTAGGATCAAAGATCCAACGGTGGGAAATATTCCCAAATCAATCAGAGAAAGATCTCTTAAAACTGATTTAACAAATCAATTGGCCCTATATAAAGGCCCCTAGATTTCAAGTCTCAAAAAAAAGGATAAAAGAGAGAGAGAGAGAGAGAGAGAGAAAAACCCTCTGCAAATTTTGAGAAACAGAAGAGCAAGCTCTTAGAAAAAAAGAAGATTATTTTTCATCTTCAAGATAAAGAACTATGTTCTTGAATAACAGAGATGAAACCATCTCATAAAAAGAAGAACCATCTTCTAAAAAGATCATGGATCCGAAAAAAAACCAAGATTTTTTGATAAAAGGAAAAAGATCAAAAGATTTAATCATAAAAAAATAAAAGAAATATTTTACTTCATTCACAGATCTTTGATCTATAAAGGCAGAGCCCTTTTATAAAAATAAGAACTTTTGTTCTTGAATCTTCAGGTAAAGCCTCCTTTAAGAAGAATATAAAATTTGTTCTTTGATTTTAAAATTGATCAGATGTGTTTTGCGCTATTGAAAAGTGCCTTGCACTCATGAACTGCGCTCTTGCGCTCCTTGGATCGGCGCTCAGCCCCAAAACATGCCCCGTGTCAACCATAGACACCACTTGCGCTTTGCGCTTTTAAAACAGCACACTGCGCTCATGAGCTGGCGCTCAGCGCCAAGCGCGCCACGTGTCACTCACTGGCGCGCCAACATACTAGCGCAGAGCGCTTATAAATTAAAAAGCGCAAGCGGGACACGTGTTCTCTTCGTGTGCGCTACCTGACAAAAGCGCAATGCGCTCTTTAGCTGGCGTAAAGCGCCTGGCGCACTACGTGATGCATTGTCAGAGCACAATTTGTTCTGATGAAGACAAAAGATGTCAGAGCCTAATGCCTAGCATTATTAAAAGGGCCGAGCCCAAAAAAAAGTTTAATAGCCAGAACAAAAAATAAAATGTTAAACATTTTTTTAATTGAACTTAGCCTAATTCTGGCCATAAGTCCTTAACTTATCTTGAATTGAGCACATCTTCTCTCTCAACCAACTCACATCGGTTCGAGGGTACATCTCGTTACTCCTCTGATATTTGTCGTTGTAATCCTTCAACGTCTTCAGAGAGGTGACGAGTCCCGACGACCACACATTTCTACGGACTGTGGGGTCCCTAAACCCATGGACAATGATGTCCTTAACCTTGACCGTGATGTCTTAAAACTAACAATGGACTGTGGGGTCCCTAAACCCATGGACTATGATGTCCTTAATCTCGACCGTGATGTCTTAAAACTAACATCGGACTGTGCGGTCCTTAAGCCCATAGACTATGATGTCCTTAACATGGACCGAGATGTCCTTAAACTAACAATGGACCGTAATGTCCTTAAACTAATCGACCGCAATGTCTCTAAACTAAACAATAGAGCCCAAACGCTCTCTTGTCGGATCTAAATGATCCCGTTAAGTTGATCTTAGTTTAAAATTAGACTAACGTATCCTTAACAAACGTTTAAGTTGATCTTAGTCTCAAATGAGACTAACGTATCCTTAAACCAAACCCCCAAACCCAAATTTAAAAACCTTTATCGTATTTTTCATTTAAATACCATATTGTTTCAATTATACATTTAACTTCATTAAACTTTCTATACCTTTAAGTAGACCACGAGGTAATGACCTATCTCCTCACACACTCATATGCAACATAACACGATACCCTCGAGAACTTAGAATACGGGAAAACAAACATTTTCATTTAAATACCCTTTACTTAATAAAACCATTTCTAAAAGATTTAGTATTGATACATCTTTACAAATAAATAACCTTTGAGCTAATAAAAAAATATCTAGACTCAGCCAATTAAGAACTGTCGCACTTATTAGGACAGAGGAATGTTGTGGGCATTCAATCGTTTATCTAAACCTGAGTTTGTGGTGTCTAGGCTAGACAAGTGAGAAAGGTAACTTTAAAAGGCCCGCCTCACGGTGATTCGTGAGCGGATCCCTCCTTTCTTCACTTGTACTTACCTGGCCACAATTGGCGGTGAAGAGGCAATTTGAGGTATCTCACAACTTGTCGCTTTGGACCAGTTAGGAGCAGTCTAACTGATTTAGGAGATCCTAGAATATAGAATACGGGAAATCGACATCTTTACAAATAAATACCATAATTAATAAAACCGTTTTTCCTTAATGATTAGTATTTATACAAATCTTTGCATAGCGCCGCTACAACCCAATTGGGTAACCCGTTCGGAATGGTGCGGATTATCGCGTATCCTCGGGCTTAGTAGTGCGAGATACAGACCTCCGCAATGAGTATTCGGTCTCGAAAGATTTAAAATACGACATCTTAAGAAAACGAGATTTCTAGAATATTATATATATACTAAAATTATTTTCATATGAATATATGTATGTGTAACATAAAAATATCTATTTTGAATTATTACAAATATTCCACTTTTTTCTAAAAATGTCACAAGAATCATTTTATACTAAAATACCGTGAATTCCATACAAATCAATATTACAAATAAATACCTTTATTTATGAAAATAGGATATTTTCAGTAGAAATATCACAATATAAAATCTACATTCATTACACTCTAAAGACGACTAATAAATACTTGGGGTATATTTTGAAAAGTATATAAAAGTATTTTTTACATAAAACCCCCTCAAGTTCTATAATTTACCATAAGGACCCTAGTAAATATAGGTTTAAGCGGGACCAATCTCTTGAGCCTCAGGGAGCCGGAGAAGTGGGTGCTTGCCTTCTTAAGGTAGACAACTTAATAATGGTGTTATCAATACGGTAATCGTCTTTAAAAAAGACACAAATCATGCCGCCCATATGCAGCGGTTACCGATAACATCAAAACAATCAGGACTTCAATTCACTTTTCTAATTGTCTGACTCAGGTTTGAGTCTCATTAGAATCTTACTTGAATATAATTCAAGTACAATTTACAATTTACAATCTACAATCTACAATATTACAATCCAACATGAATCCATGAATCCATGAATCCAACTTTCAACCTATACAACTTGACTGAACCGAACCATAGATATACATTCCATTTACATGATCTCCAGTTTACATCCATTTACAAGATTCTACGGTTGCATCCATTTACTGATATCATGGTTTCGGTCACTCATCCAATTATACAATCTATACAGTTTACAATACAATACAATCAAAACACTACGGGGTTTAAGGGGTAGACTGGTACGGAATATGTTAAAGGTGGCACGAGGTGGTCACTTAAAACGTAATTACATCCATGTCGTTGTTCCATGGTATTATCGACGGAGCCTTGTACTACGGGTTACCAAAGTCCCCGGTGTAAGTGGGACTCCTCTCGTATACACTGGCATCTTCTGTACCAAGCTACAAACAACAACGTTAACACAATATTAAAATAATGTAATACAACTTTAAAAGCTACCTTTTCATTCTGTCTATTCTATTCTTCCTTATCTTTGGGACTTACCGAGCGATCTGTTTGCTGACGACATTCTCTTTCTTTCTTCTTTAAATATCGTCAGGTGACGTCAGAGATCGAGCCTACTGCTGAAGACTTGGATCAGTTTGCTAAAGAACCAGAGCTTTAGTTTCATTGTACACATTTCCTTTCAGTACTTTACATTCCTATTATGCCATTGTTTAGGCCTCGCTTTTATTTCAGTTATATTTACTTTTCATGCATTGTACAAAAGAATGTTAATAAATAAAGTTGCTGTTCAGTTTATATCTCTTATCTCTTGTGCTTACTTTTATATTGCTTAGATATGCTTAGCGTATTTACTTCACAGTAAATACGTAGCGGACCTGTCCCGTCCTTTTCGCCGTATACCGGGAAGTGGGGCGTGATAATCTCTTTGAAGGTATGCATAGTAAGAATTTTAATTCGGGGACGAATTTTCTTTAGGGGGAGATTGTAACGCCTTAGGATTCGATTAGTGTTAATTAGACGATAATGCGGGTTTTTGGTAAAAAGTTTACCAATTTGGGTTCCTCACATTTTATAACATTTAATTAATAATTTATTATTATTTGTTATGGCTTGCACACACTTGTGCATGTTAATGTGAGAGTGCGTTTGTGTTAATCTAGATTAGTAACCATGACAACTTAACCTAATCCAATCTTTTGTTTAAACCTTGACCTAAACCCTAGATATTTGTTTGTGTGAGGTGAGATATTTTCTTTTGGGTTTTGTTTGGAGAGGAGGTGGCATGGTGAGCATATGCTTGCATTTATTGAGTGGTGCACTCACCATTACACTCACCTCTCTCACTCACTTTATCTTTTCTTGCTCTCATTCTCTCACACTTCTTCTCCTTTTCATTATTTCTCATCCGCTCATTTCCTCAACTGAACACTTATCACTTCACCACTAAACCTTCACTAATACCTCACAAAACTTCACTAAACTTCACAAAAACTCACCCAAATCACTTCTAAAGCCTAGTTTTGCCTCTTAGATGCCTTGGATCTTGGAAAGCTATGATCTTTGAGTTTGGGGGAGTAGGTAATGATCTCTTTCTGTTAAGTAATTCTTTTTAGTGTTGTGTAGCTTGTTAGTTTCAGTTTAGAACGCGTAAAGTTTCTTTTTGGGTAAATATCGTATTTTTAGCGTAGTTTGGTGTCTCGGATGATCTGCTATCAAACCAGGTATTTGTTGGAAAAGTTCCCATCACAGTGACCTAGTGTGGTGACCTAGAAGATACCCTCAAAATACGATCCCATTCCCTCAAGAACAGGCCGCAAATTTAATGGTTCTAGCCGCAATTTGCGGTCAGAGTGGGGTGGTTGGTGGTGTATTTTGGAGTAGAGGTCTCTGGGGTTGTGTGTGGTCTTGTGGTATATAAAACTTTTACAAATTGTTTGGGCAGCAAAATCTGGGATCACTTTGCTTGTTTCTCGTGTTTCGATTTCACGCGTTACGTTATCCGATACGGTTCGTGTCTTGGTGTATCTTTTGCTCTTGAGTTGTTTTCGTAGTGTCGCTATGCACGTTAGCCACTAGACGAACACTTGAGAGTATGTTTGGAATTGGTACGTCGGTCAAACGAGTGGTTACGTGTTATTGGTTGATTGCTAATATATACACTTGTTTTGTTGTTTTGTGATTTTAGGATCGCGGGCGGGGACTTCGGAAGTTGCGAGTAAGGGTAAGCGAGTGGTTGGCTTTACTTAGCCAGGATCATCAGTGAGTAGATTTAACATCCACAGAGGAATCGACCGCATGGCGTTATGCGTCCGGGCTTGATTAAATGACATGACTATTAGTTATAAGTTTATGGACTTGTTTGTGCATGTGTACCTTTGTTGCATATCTCATTTACCTATTGCATTTGGACATAGTATTAATGAGACACAACACTATTATTGACGGTTCATATTGCACGAGCACTGATTGTATGCCACTCACACCGTCAATAATTGCCATGACACGCACAACATCTATACATACGGAATATTGTATCGGCTAGGGACTTGAGACATGATCCTGATTTTCATTATGCATATGAGATATAGCATACCTGTATACCTACATGCTTACACACATGCCTTGCTATGCTTACATGATTATGATTACACATATACCTGGAGGGTATTATAGGATTATTGATAGGTATAGGCACATACCTTACTACAGTTACTTGTACATCATACATAAATACTTACATATGGACACACATATCTTGCTATACCGACATGGTTACACACACCTGGCTATAGCTACATGTTCACCTTTATTTGATATTATATGGACTTGGAGAAATTAGGAACCGCATGATATATATCAACTTGTTGCAGTTAAATAGCGGCTTTTCCTTTATATGCGTACATTACAGTTTTATGTTGCATATATTATATTTCAAGGATTTCGCATTGATAGATAGTTTTCATATGATGTCTTCTGATATTTTTACTCCTAAGTATATATAACAGTGGAATGAGACGTTGTTATATATATATATATATATATATATATATATATATATATATATTAGTGGAATGGGACGCTAATATATATATGAATATATGTCTATTTTATATATATCATCATAATGATTCATGCAAATATACTTATTCATTACTTGATATTTTCTGGATTTGAGGACCGTGGTAGTTTCATGAAATTTTGCATTATTTGAAAAACCCGGTTTCTCCTGATATGATATTTCAGCTTCCACCATGAGATTTCTCGATTCCGAGCTTATATATTACCCCATGCGAGGAGTGAGTGGGCTGTGTGTGGGTACATGGTGGAACCCGGTAGGTTCCCCGGGGCAAGAAGATCGATGGTATTAGCCGATGAGCCTGGCTGGGGGTGAGTGCATACCGGTGATAGTATTTGGACTCGACGGATATCTGGGGATATCGATCGAGGTTATGTACGCATATGCCTTATCGATTTCGGGAGTGCACACTCAGGTTCTATAGGATGTACGTACATGTCATAGGAGGGCCAGTCCCAGGTGACGGTGCCTCAGAGATGAGTATTTATGTGTCGATACTAGACACTTGTTTTCATGATGTTTTTGGGTGTAGATATTGGACACTCAGGTTTCATGAAACTTACTAGATATTGGATACTGGTTATATGAGATTTACTTGATATTGGACACTCAGGATATATGAGACTTACAGGATATGAGGGTTAATTTGGGGGCTGATTTGAGGAAATTTGGGATTTAGATTGTCTTGATAGACTTTGGTCCTGCCACGAGGTCTGGATTCCGTGAGGATGATATGTTTTATCCCATATTCCGCATTTATTTTATATGCATTGCTTCATGTATTAGTTGTACCTGATAGAGTACCTTTCATGACTGTTGCATATACATATTGCCATATTATTGCTTCATGTATTAGTTGTACCTGATAGAGTACCTTTCATGACTGATTGCTTATATATGGCCATTTATTGCTATTAGCTTGCATGTGATAGATTCGCGCAGTACGTGCATACTTGCGATTACCTGCATACTGTTGCAGGTAGCCCCTCAGGGCAGTCGAGGCAGGGCTTTCTACCTATCGTATCATCTTTTGCTGCGGATACCGCTACGGCTGACTGTGTGCAGTTTTGCTATAGGTGGGTTTTGCAGTTATCTGATATTGATCATTATAGATTCGTTGTATCCTGTACTCTCTATCTACCATTATCATGTATTGACTTAGAGACTTGATGCGAGAACGATATTGTATATTTTTGGTGACTTGGATGTCTTTTATGCAGTTTTATTTATATCGTCTCTTTCTTCGCTATGGCGTCGTATATTTGCTTGTGGTGGTTATTCTTAAAGGAAATAAATTAAGACTTTAAAGAATTTGATTGAGATTTCAAAAGTTTTGAAAATGCTATTATCACTTATTGCTTTTGATGGTTTAGATTGCTGGGTTTTTGGCTTACTTGAATTACGTTACGCCTGAAGACGTTACGTAGTTTAAGGGCCGTCACGTGCTATTTTGGGTTGTGATAGATGATGAGATAGCCGAGCCAGAAGAAGTTCCTCAAGAACTCGAAGATGGCGGACAAGCAACCTTTGACGAGCTAACCGAGATTGACTTAGGAACGTCCGATAATCCAAGGCTGACCTACATCAGCTCACTCTTGTCAGAGGAAATGAAAGAGCAGATAATTGCCCTGCTGCATGAGTTCGTCGACTGCTTCGCGTGGACGTACAAAGAAATGCCTGGCCTTTCCCCTGAAGTGGCCATGCATAAACTGGCTATATCTCCTGATGCTAAGCCAGTCAAACAAGCTCCTCGAAGAATGAGAAGGGAACTAGAAGAAAAGGTCATCGAGAAAACCAAGAAGCTCATCGATGCCGGCTTCATCAGGGAAGAGAAATTTGCGGACTGGATCGCTTGCATAGTCCCAGTGAAGAAGAAAAATGGGCAGATCCGAGTTTTTGTCGATTTCAGGGACCTCAACAAGGCATGTCCTAAAGACGACTTTCCGCTACCGGTCATGGAAATGATGGTCGATGACACATCAAATTACGAGCTGTTCACCTTTATGGATGGCTCATCTGGGTATAATAAGATCAAGATGTCGCCTGAGGATGAGAAGCACACAGCATTTCGAACCCCGATCGGAATATACTGCTACAAAGTGATGCCGTTAGGACCGAAGAACGCAGGTGCTACATATCAAAGGTGAATGACCAATATCTTTGATGACCTAATTCATAAGGTCGTCGAATGTTATGTTGATGATTTGGTCATCAAGACTAAAGCCAAGGCCGATTACATCCAAGATCTTAGGACCGTTCTCACCAGACTGAGGGAGTATGATCTGAAAATGAATCCTCTGAAGTGCGCTTTGGGCGTGTCATCGGGAAAATTCCTGGGCTTCATAGTCTGACATCGAGGGATTGAAGTTGACCCATCCAAGATAAAGGCCATCATGGAGATGCCCCCTCCGAAGAATCTGACGCATCTAAGATCTTTTCAAGGAAAGCTTGCTTATATACGAAGGTTTATCTCAAATTTATCGGGGAGATGTAGGCCCTTCTCAAAGCTCATAAAGAAAGGAGCTCCTTTTGTCTGGGATGCTGAATGTCAAGAAGCGTTCGAAGACATCAAACAGTACTTGTTGCACCCTCCAGTGCTGGCCGCTCCCATTCTAAATAAACCGCTGGTTCTCTATACTGCCACGCTAGATGAATCACTCGGTGCGCTCCTTGCCCAGTTGAACGAGGAGGAAAAAGATAATGCCCTCTACTACCTCAGTCGAACTTTAGTTGGGGCGGAACACAACTATTCCCCGATTGAAAAGTAATGCATGGCCCTGATATTCGCTGTAAAGAAGCTGAGGCACTATTTGCTTGCTCATCGGGTTATGCTGATCTCCAAGGTCGACCCGCTCAAACACTTAATGACCAAAGCAAGCCTAGCCGGTAGAATGTCAAGATGGGCTGTCATGCTGCTTGAGTTCGACATAGTTTATGCTCCTCAGAAAGCAGTAAAAGGGCAAGCCCTCGCCGATTTCCTCGCTGCTCATCCTATACCAGAAGGGTCGCCGCTAAATTGTGAATTACCCAATGAACAAATATTGTACCTCGAGGATAGCGAGCCATGTTGGGAGCTCTACTTCGATGGAGCCTCATCAATAAGGACCCCCAGTAAATCAAGTGTCCCGGAGATAAAGGCAGGGATAGGATTGGTGTTCATCACACCATCGATGGGAACCCTACGGTGTTCTTTTGCCCTCACTGAGCCTCGCACAAACAACGAGGCTGAGTACGAGGCTCTGATAGCTGGCCTGGAGCTCGCTACAGAAATGGAAATCCTTCGACTATGAGTCTACGGCGATTCCCAGCTTGTTCTCAACCAAGTCAGTGGCGACTATAAAATATACAAACCCTTGTTAGCTCGGTACAGAAGTCGAGTGGTGGAACTCATGAAACGGTTCACTCACATTGAACTAATGAGAGTCCCCAGAGCGTTGAACGGAAAAGCCGACATACTCGCTCGGCTAGCTAAAGAGCTGGCTGATCCTGACATGGACGAAATTCTAATCACAGTCAGGAGCCGGCAAATTCTGCCTCCAGTCACTTTGCGTAAAGAAGAAAGCGTAGAACAAGAGAACACTCCTGCCGAAGAAGCTTCGATCATCCAAGACGAGTCCGATTGGAGAGAACCCTTCAAAGAGTACCTCCGATACGATAAGCTGCCCGAAAGAAAATCTGCGAGGATTCAGTTGAAGAAGAGAGCATGGTTCATCTGGATTTTTGATAAAGCCAAAATCTTTGACCTTCTCATCAAAAAAGATGTTCCAACTCCGCGATGCCTGCTTTAGTCCATAAATGGACTTAACCAACTTGCACACCTTTCCGCTGCTCCCACTCTGAATGAAACCCTCTGGCTGGTCCATATAGACACACTCCTCTAAATTTCCATTTAGAAAAGCGGTCTTTACGTCCATCTGCCAAATCTCATAATCGTGGAAGGCAGCAATGGCAAGAAGGATCTGAATGGATTTCAGCATAGCCACTGGAGAAAAGGTTTCATCATAGTCCAAGCCAGGTCTTTGACGAAAACCCTTTGCAACAAGTCTAGCCTTATAGGTCTCAACATGTCCATCTACACCAATCTTCCTCTTGAAGATCCACTTGCATCCTACGGGTTTTACCCCATCTGGAGCAACGTCCAAAGTCAATACTTTGTTGGTGTACATGGACTCCATTTCGGTCCGCATTGCATCCAGCCATTTTACCGAGTCAACGCTCTGAATGGCCTGCTGGAAGCTAGTCGGCTCATCACTATCAATGATGCAATCCTCTCTATCCCCGTCTATGAGAAAACCGTAGTATCTCTCGGGCGGATGAGACTGCCTACTACTCCTGCGGAGCGACGCAGGAATGTCCTGTTTATCGAACCCTCTGGTTCTACTAAGATTTCAGTAATAGCTCATGGTTCTGGAATTTCTTCCAGTTCTATTACGCTCCCACTTATCTGATTTTCCAAAAATTCAGTTTCCAAGAAGCAGGCATGACGAGAAACAAAAACCTTTTGTTCCTCTTCGCAATAGAAGAAATATCCCTTGGAGTTCTTTAGATATCCCACAAACTTGCACTGTACTGAGCGTGCCTCGAGTTTGTCCGCATGCTGCTTTTTGACAAAAGCTGGACATCCCCATGTCTTAATGTGCTTAAGATAGGGTTTCTTCCCACTCCACATCTGATATGGTGTGGTAGGCACGGTCTTAGTTGGAACTCGGTTCAAAAGGTATGCAGCTGATTCTAGTGCATATCCCCAGAATGATCGCGGCAACTCAGCCTTACTCATCATGGAACGAACCATATCCAATAGGGTTCGATTCCGCCTTTCAGATACACCGTTGTGTTGTGGTGTGTATGGAGGAGTAAGCTGAGAGAGAATTCCATTCTCTTTTAAGTAGTCCAGAAACTCGGCACTCAAGTATTCACCACCTCGATCAGATATCAGTGTCTTTATACTCTTGCCTGTTTGTTTTTCAACTTCATTCTTGTATTCCTGAAATTTCTCAAAGGCCTCGGATTTATGCTTCATCAGGAAGACATGACCATACCTAGAGAAATCATCTGTGAAAGTAATGAAGTATGAATAACCACTTCGCGCATGTGTAGACATTGGACCACACACGTCACTGTGTATGAGTCCCAAGAGCTCGCTCGCTCTTACTCCGTATCCAGTGAACGGAGTCTTTGTCATCTTTCCCATGAGATAAGATTCACAATTGGCATAAGACTGATACTCGAACGGATTCAAGTATCCGTCTTTATGTAACTTTGTTAACCGTGTCTCATTAATATGACCCAGTCTACAATGTCATAAGAAAGCCTGATTTATTTCCGGAGACTTTCTTTTAAGTGTGTTCTGGACACTGAAAATCTGAGCTTGATTCAATACGTATATCCCGTTTTCTAATGTACCTGACCCAATCAGAACTTGATTTAGGTGGATGTGGACCACATCGCTTACAAAAGTAAAATCATATCCTTTCTTAGAAAGTAAGGATACAGATATGATATTACAAGTCGCAGCTGGTACATACAAGCAGTTACGCAGAATCAATATCTGCCCAGTTGTTAGTCCAAGATGATATTCCCCTACGGATTCAGCGTCCATGCTCATTCCGTTAGCAACCCTGAGAGTCATATCACCTTTCCTGATAACCCTACGGTTTCTCAGAGCCTGTAACAAATTACAGATGTGAGATCCTGATCCGGTATCCAATACCCAGGAAGTAGGGTTAACTGACATACAGTTCTCTACTATAAACACACCCGAAGCCGAAACCACAACATGCTTCGAATCCTGGCTACTGGCTTTGCTAGCCCTGCAATCCTTCTGCCAATGTTCATTCCTGTAACAATAGGAACGTCCCTCCTTTACTACATCCAGTCCCGAAACTTTTTCCCTTCCCTTTCCTTCTACTTCCCTGGTTTCCTTCAGGGTATAAGCAGAGGGCAGAGACTGTAGAATCAAGTCAGTACATGACCTGTTCTTCAACGTGGTCTTCAGGTCCGTGAGCTCAAAATAGCTGGTCTCTATAAGGACGTTGCCCCCTACAGATGACCCGACAGCCAACCTCGCTTGAAGCAATTCGTTTGAGGTCTCATATCTTGCGATACGAGATTGCTCTCCATATAAATCTTTGTTATGGAGGAAGATAGAAACTAAGTCTATCTTCTCGTGCTGCTTCTGGTATGCACCATCAACTGAGGCTAACACGAGGCACTTGGCTTTCGCACAGTCTTTTTCCGATGTCTTACGGATGTCAATATCCGCGACAGGGGAAACTGGTCCTGAGACGGCAGGGGTTTGATTAGCTAAGAGGTATCCCAGCTTGTCATGGGCAATGGACATCTGGACAGACCTTTGCCAATCATAACAGTCAGATTCAGTCATTTTATTATCTAGATGTAACCTATGTGTGGTCACCGGGTCGCTGCAATTAAGAGAGAGAGAAGAAAACACTCAGCATGATGCTGTTGTAAGTTTAGATTGGTTTTTAATTTATCTAAACAGGATGGCTCCCACTGTTTCTCGAATCCCTCCTCAAACCAAAAAGGAAGAATTAGTCGGGATCAATCTCACCGTACAATACTTGCTTAACCGTTCAGCCAGGCCAGTGTTGGTACTTCGAGGGAGGTTTTCCAACGCTTTCGCGAAATTCCTTAATTAAAGAACCTCTTTTCCCTCGGGGCGTAGCCCCGCTAACACCTTTCTAGACACCTACTAGGTTTATAGCATTGATCGTTAAGTGAGAAATTTCCCGAGGAGTAGCATATACTCACAGTAGGATCGGGATCCAAATATCATCGTGTGATAAAACTGAAGGAATCCTACCAGAATCATCACACTCCAAATGGTATGCAGCACTAGCAAGTTTCAGTTTCTTTAGAAACTCCTGATGTGGATTTTTGCCCCATGCTCTTATGACCTTGACGAAGGTCGACAAATCATAAGTCACATGTCAAGTTCTACCCGTCATTGTCCAGTTTAATTTGAACCCACCCGTATATACCCTTGACGAAGGTCAACAAGGTAATACGACTGTCCCAAACCAACGCATCTATCTATGCTACATATGAACACCCAACAGCTACCAATCACTATGCCTTGACGAAGGTCAACAAACATAGCTTGAATACTATTAAATATTCATATGAAATGACGAAGGGCTACGAATGGTTTTGGCGAAACCGTGAACGTAGTGAACTTGATATAATCGATGGAACGAGATAGCTTTTAAAGGGAGTGGTTCAAGCTCCGCGTTTAAAAGTTGGTTTTGAAAAGAACCGAGTGGTTTTTAAATTGTTCCAACGACTTTACTTTGGTTTATTTTCTTGCATTAATTTAATGCGTCCCATCATTTAATCCTACTATTGCAGAAAACAACGAAAATATGACGTACGCTTATGCCATCCACATTCGCCACGGGCCCCATCATTACCCGTTAGGTTACTTAACTAAGCGGGGGCTGGACTAGCGCGGATGCAAAACATAAGCAACGCCTAAATAGATATCATATATAGATATATACATTCGTCAGATGCAATGATAGCTATTCCAGATCACAGATGAACACATTGGATATACTAGGAATCCGCGTTTCGTTCGAGCCTGCAACGAAAAGCGGATTACACGGTCGCGATGAATAGCCAAGACCCCACCCTAGACCCCTACGGGTGCGGCAAACTACCCGCCAAATACCCGAAGTGAAGCAACCTCCCTCAACAACGTGAGTAGGCCACTCGGCACTTCGAGGTACCTGGTAGTTTGTGCACCCCACCTTGGGTCTATCCTAGGAGCAAAAATAGTAAAAGAAATTATACAATGGCGGTTACAATCTCATCCCGGATGTGCGGCCATAAAAATAATATTACATTAATTACATATTACATCAAATGAAAAGTTAAAGAAAACTCTCATCTCACAACTGTTCCCTGATTAAAAATCAGGAAAAAGCTTCAGAAGAGGCATCACGTGCTCACACGTGACCAGTGGTCACGTGTTGGCACGTGATGGTTAAGCAGCGGCCAGAGAACAGAGCGCAGAAGAAGAGAAGCTCATTCCAGGGGTCACGTGCTCACGCGTGACCAGGGGTCACGTGCTCACGCGTGACCAGGGGTCACGTGGCCACACGTGACCGGCTTTAAAAGCCTTATTCTTTAACAGAATTAAATTCTGAGGAGAAATCATTCAAATTTTTCCAAAATGGAGAAGATTTATCTGAAACCGTTGGATCAAGAATCTGAAGGTGATTAAATATCACCAATTTATGGAAAAATCTTGGACATGGAAAGATTTCCCCCTAAATCTAACCGAAATAACAAAGAGATATCTTTAGATTCAAAATCCAATGGTGAATAAAATTCACCTAATAATTTAAACGCCCGGATCAATGATGAAAATAAATCAAATTTCTCAATAAACAAATCAAATATTTCAATGAAAGATTCACTAAAACAGATTGATTCTTTTCCTTCTCCAATAAATAGGAGCCAAAAAAAAGAGAGAGACATATAGACAGAGAGAGAGATATAGAGCCTTGGGATTTTGAAAATTCAGAAGGAAGAATTTGATTCTCTACAAAAGAAAAACCCTTGGTAAGAAAAGAGGGGCTTCAAAAGAGAATTTAATTCTCAAAAGAGTTTAACTCTTATATAAAAGAAAAGAACTTAGTTCTTTCTCTGGTTGAGGATCTGCAAAGTGCACATCTCCCCATAAATTGAGAATTTAATTCTCATTGGGTTGAGATCCTGCCATGCAGATCCAAAACATGGAGGAAGAATTGAGTTTTGAGAATTTAATTCTCACAGAATGATAGGAATTTAATTCCTTTGAGATAAAATTAGGGTTTAACCCTATATTATAGGATTTAATTCCTTCAAAATGGACAGAATCAGGGTTTAACCCTAATTGAGAACTTAATTCTCTCAAACTCACAGGAATTTAATTCCCTTAAAAAAAAGAAATTAAGGTTTCATCCTATACCAGAATTTAATTCTTTACATATATGGGGAATTTAATTCCTACAGAAAAGAAATTAGGGTTTAACCCTATCTAAAAATATAATTCTTCAGAAGAAAATAGGGATTTAATTCCTCTAAAGTTTATTGTTAGGGTTTAACCCCTTTAAAGAATTTAATTCTTAAAAGATGAACAAATCTTTAAAACATGTAAAGAACCAAAGTCACGTGCTACCATGTGACCCCTGTAAAGATCCACAGAAAAGAACTTTGAGGCAACGCCTCACGTGTCCCACGTGACCCCTGAAGCACACAGAGAAAAAGGCAAAAGAAACAGAAAAGAGCTCTAGGGCGCCCTCACGTGTCACCACGTGACCCCTAATGAGCATTCTAACAGACCAGAGCGCGGGCCTCCATCACGTGCTCACACGTGATGGCTGTCAGAATTAAAAGTGTTACACACTTATCTGCAGAACAAACTGAAGGGGATCTGGCCCCACCTTTTGATGCTATCACGTGTTCCCACGTGATCCCCCTTTTTTCTAGTGTTTAACACTAATCTGTTGCCAGTGTTTAACACTGTTATCTGTTAGTGTTTAACACTAATTTGAGAATCACAACTTTTTTTTAGTGTTTAAACACTAATTTGCTAATCTTATTTTCAGTGTTCAACACTGTTGGTCTTTAGTGTTTAACACTAGTTTTAGCCCAATTGGCTAAGTTTCTAGAGGCAAAGTCTCCCCTACAATTGAATATGTCTAATGGACCAACAGAGGGCCAATATTTCAAACATGATTGGACTTAGCCCAAGAAGGCCATAAGTCCTCAATTCAAGTTTAACTGAGCCAATGGGCTCATAATATAATTAATTGGTCTTGGTTCCAAATTGGGCTACAGATCATCTAATCTGCCTTGGTTCAAGGGTACATCTCTTCACTCCTTTGATATTTGTCGTTGTAATTCCTCAATGTCTTCAAAGAGCTGACGGGTCCCGACAACCACACATTGATACGGACTGTGCGGTCCTTAAACTCATGGACTATGATGTCCTTAACCTTGACCGGGATGTCTTAAAACTAACAACGGACTGTGGGGTCCTTAAACTCATGGACTATGATGTCCTTAACTTTGACCGGGATGTCTTAAAACTAACAACGGACTATGATGTCCTTAACCTTGACCGTGATGTCTTAAAACTAACGATGGACTGTGGAGTCCTTAAATCCTCGGACTATGATGTCCTTAACCTTGACCGCAACGTCTTAAAACTAACATTGGACCGCAATGTCCTTAAACTACCTATCGACCGCAACGTCACTAAACAACAGGGCCCCCCAATTGCTCTCTTGTTGGATCTAAATGATCCCGTTAAGTCGATCTTAGTATAAAACTAGACTAACGTATCCTTAACAAACGTTTAAGTCGATCTTAGTCTCAAATGAGGCTAACGTATCCTTAAACACAACCCCCAAACCCAAATCTAAGATAATACGGATTTGGACTAGTCCACGCCCTACGAGCGACGACATAACTCAATTTCCGTATACAATCAACGGGCAACCAGACACAAAATAAACACACACGACACGAAGTGATCATCTGGAGAAGGAGAAAGTTGGTACCGCAATGCGATAGCGTAATTAACTACAGGGGCTTGCGCCTGTAGGGAAGAGCGTCCTCACAATCAAAAACCCCTCAAGCGAGGGGTAATCTGATGAAGTCTGTTACATCGGACGCATCCGTTTAAACCTTCGATATATGGTGCCATAAATCAACTTGGCATCTTCGGAGAGGTAGACGGATAGCACCAATTAGCATTTGCCCCGAATCTCAGGCAAGACGTCCCATGTCTTGGCCGTCTTTCGGAGGGGAACAGATTCTAGCACGCCCGGTGGGACCTTTTCCTCTTTCCACTCCACACTTCGTGTGTCGTCTTCGCGAACGGATCGCGGTTTGTTAATGGTTGCCTTCAGATTTCAAGTTACTAAGATTTGGTCTTTTGCCTGGCGTAGAAATCAAGCATCAATGGCCTCCAACTGCTCGAGCTGCTCAAAATGCAAGTGCAACCAACGCTCCGCCTCACCTGGAGGTGTAGCCTATGGGCCTCAAGCGGCCTCCATCCTTGCCATGCCGGTGGAACAGGTGACCCAGGCCACCACCGGTCTGTTTTTCGGGACCATGCTCCCGCCTCCAAGCTTCACTATTCCAGTGCCCGCACCAGAAGCGCACAAGAAGTCGGTCTTCGATCGGCTAATTGCTACAACGACCCCTTTCAACGGGTCGTCCAATGTCAAATCGGCAACCTCTGTCTTTACCAGGCTGAACCAGAACTCTGATGGGCCCGCCAAGAAACCCATGAACCCTGAAATGGCCGTCCCGAGGAAGACAGCTACTTCTGCTCCTGAAGTCGTCAAGGCGGCTTCTCCTGTTAAAGAGTCGGTCTTTACAAGACTGACTATCCCAGCTCCCATTCCGGCTCAAAGGTCTGTCTTTGACAGATTGGACACCGCCACTCAAAAGACATCAGTCTTCAAGAGGCTGGCACCAGCGGCGTCTTACCCAGACAGGGGGCAAGACAAAACCATCCCTATCGCCGAGCCAGCCCCAACAGCTCGACAAGCTCGACGTCGCCACTGGCGCTAAGTAAGGAAGGCCGGGGGCAACTCTCCCTCAGGGCTAACTCCACCGGCTCCAATGGTGGAAGTTAATGCTGCTATCCTAACTGGGAACAGCTTTGAACTGCTAAGGAGGGTACGCAAGAACTCTCCGACTGCCACGCTAAAAAGATCTCCTCCACCTGCGGAGAGTATTACAGATGCAAAGCTGGAGCAGCCCCCTCAACGGCTGTCCTCCAAAATTTACAAGGTCTGGCGGAGGGTCCAAGACTCAGTAATCGACCAAGATCACTCTCGCCGGCAGAAGAGGGTGAAGGTTCGGGAAGAAAAGAACTGTGCTGTCAAATCACAAAGGACGACAACCACTTGGGTGCCCGCTGCAACGGCTCCCTCAACGTCGATTACTCAAAAGAGAGGAAGGCCGGAGGAGGTCCCTATGCCTACAGCTAATGTCAAAGACAGTAAGCTTAAACGCCCTAAGTCTGGGGGCATAGTGGTGTATACCGTTTACATAGCGTCCGGGAAGGAGGACAGCCGTACATCTACAGGTCATCGACCGCTCACGCGATCGGTGACTAATGCCCAGGAGCAGCAACAGAAGCTCCAGGAAATGATGAACGCGATGGCTGCACTCACTGGGCCAAAAGAAAGCCCCGAAGCGTCCTCTGATCAACGCCAGGAGCAAGAAACTGACGCTGAATTCCTCCGCAGGATACTGGAAAAGAAGGATAAAGAGGCTGCTGAACAAGTAGCCAATATAAAGCGAATGGCCCTCCTGTTCCAAGACATGGTGGGTATGATGATCCAACAAGATCCTCCTGCTGAAGATCCTCCGATCGTCCTTGAAGACGACAGGGGAGAAACGTCAAATCCTCCACCGGCTCTGTCAACAGCCAAGGAGGAGACAATCTCCAAAGCTGACTTGGACGAATACATAGCTCAGCAGATACGGGTGCATCAGGCGACTAAGGCAGCCGGTCAGGTCGTAAAAACGGGGCGACCATATCCGAGCTGGTATGATCAGATCAAGTACCCGCCGAGCTATACAATACCGAAGTTTCATGTCTATAAGGGGACGGGCAATCCCCACCAGCATGTTCCCCAGTTCAGGGCGCTTTGCGGCAACACCGGCGGTGATGATAAATTGTTGCTTTGCCAGTTTGTCGGCAGCTTGTCAGAAACAGCGTTCGAGTGGTACTCTGAGCTCCTGAACGACTCCGTCAAAACATTTGCGGAGATGGAGCTGCTATTTACACAGCGATTCGCGAGCGCCAGCGAACGCACCCCGATAACGGGGTTGATTAATGCCAGGGTGAAACCGGGCGAGACGTGGGTCCAGTACGCTATACGCTAGCGAAACTTGTGGTCGAAATGCAAACAACGCATTGAGGAAGCGCCCGCGGTGGGCATGTTCGTGGGTACCCTAGATCCTCATGCAACTATCTCACAGTTCATGATGTTCTTTAAGCCAACCACGTTCCAGGCTTTGATCAACAAGTTGGCCCAAATGGACCAGATGGGTCACAGACCGTCTCCCCCGAAGCCGGAACCTCGGAATGACAAGGGTAAAGGGAAGGCAACCTTCGTTGCGAACACTCAGCAGCAACCCAATGCCCCAAAGCTGGCGGATCAACTGGAAGAAAGACGGCGGTATTATAATGAGAAAATGAAGCGCCCCTACTCATTCCCGCGGGATAAGACAAAGAGGCTATTCGAGCTGGTGGTACGCAACAGGCTTATTAACTTGCCAAACCCAAGGCGACCGCCGCAACCCAGTAAGGCGAATAACCCCAATTATCGCCCTTACTATCAAACGGTAAGCCATCCGATTGAGGATTTCTTCGTCTTCAAAGGATGGATTGAAGATCAATACCTACAGGGCAAGTTTGCGCTGTCCGAAAAGTGGAAGGTGAACCCGCCACAACCGCATACTCCTAAGAAGACGGACGCGCCGGGGGCAACTTGCTCTTTTGTTGAAGAAGCTCCATGGGAAATCGTGCTTTCAACAAAAACTAAAAGAATGCTGAATGAGCTCCAGACATGCCCGGCGATCAGGTGGAAGAACCCGCTGGAACCCCAGATCATTGAAGGAATGCTGAAGCCACGCCCGACACTGAAGATCAGTGGTGATGGCCCAAGTACTCACACCCAACCGTCGAAATCTTCAAAGAAAAAGAAGAAGAAATCCAAGAAGCCCGTGAAGCCTGGAGACAAGCGCACGGACTTGCAGAAACAGATTGACGCGCTGGAGGAGTACAATCAAAAGGCGCGGACTCCCATCACACTCCAAGAGTTCCTCAACCACGTCTTTCAGGAGGAAGATGATGGAGAAAGCTCGTCGGATGAATCCGAGGGATACTTGACGAGTTGTCATGTGATCTCCCACTCGTCTACGGACGATGAAAAAACTCCTTGCACTGAGAAACTGGGGGCAGAGCCTGAGCCGGAATTCGTGTGGCCGTCAGACGGAATGATCGACGCTTTTCTGGATGAGATTCGTCTGAAAAGTAAAGCCGATCGGGAGCGTGAGATGGCCGCACCAGAAGGAGCCAAACGCAGGCGACTAAACGAAAGAGTCGAAGCACTCCCGCTAGATCAAAAAACATCCGATGCGGATAAAAGCATATTCAAGACGAGGAAAAGGTTTACCAAAGCCATGTCAATGGGAATGAAGCTACCACCCTCGGAAGAAAATACGCTCAATGGAGCGGAAAGGCACCCTGGTTACTGCTCATATCATCGGAAGATTTCACACCCCACCGAGGAGTGCGACGCTTTTAAGATATGGTGGCAGGGATATGTTACTCACCGGCAACATTTTAAGCGAATGAAACGCAGAACCCGTCGGGAGCAAAGAAGTACGACCGAAGGGCATAAAAGAACTACCGGCAACTGTTACATGGTCAATGCCGGAGGATCACAAGTTCTTACCTTTGGAAGCGACTCTGATGAGGAAATGGCTCTGGGCCCTCTCTTTAAAGAATCCGTCTTAGGGAAAGAGGAAGAACCGGAGGCCTGCGAAAACATTCAGCTGCGCAATCGCACGCTCCTGGAAAAGAATCTCGGACCCGCAACTAGAAAAGATAAGGGAAAGGAAAAGGTCGCTGAGGATATCGCCCTAGATGACCAAGTCACGAAAGAGCTGACTGCCAAGGACCCGTCCAAGAAAGGTAGGGTAGACTACAACATCCTAGCGCACCTGAGGAAGCTACCTTCGCAGCTCAGCATTCTCGACGCCCTCTTATTATCACAAAAAGCGAGAGATTCATTAATCAAGGTGCTACAAGAGCCCGAGCAATTCCAAGCCTTCCTCGCCGAAGAGAGGATGAAGGATGAACTGGAAGAAGTGCACACAGCCGATGTCACGTTTGGCGATGAAGACCTTCTCCTTGGTACGTGCGACCACAACCGTCCCCTGTACGTCTCTGGATACTGCCATGATATCAAAATAGGCAAAATCCTGGTCGACAATGGGTCTTCCGTTAATCTCCTTAATGTGCGGGTGTTAAAGGAAATCTGCATGAGTGTCCAGCACCTCGTTCGGGACAAGATCACCATCTCCGGGTTCGATTCTCAATCATCACGAACTCTTGGATCTGTGATACTGACGCTACGCTTTGGGCTGCTCTCACAGATATTAAATTCCACGTCATAGACGCCAAGACATGCTACAATGCTCTGCTCGGTCGTCCCTGGTTACATGAGTATAACATCATCCCTTCTACGCAACATCAGTGTATGAAGTATTTCAAGGATGGTTTCGAGTATACCGTAACGGGAGAACTGAACCCGTTCTCCGTGAACGAAGTCCGCAAATATGAAGATGCCAAATACTTCTTACCGGTTTTCGAGGACATGGAGAGGTGTCGCAAACCGGAGAACAAAGCCGCCGCCACCATTCCTGTTTTCGGGAGTGATACCGAAGAAGAAGAAGAGATAGTTTACGCTGGGCCGTCTCGACGCAACAACCCGGGACCGTCCACCCCATATTGATCTTCGGAAGTGACTCGGAAGATGAGGTTAATGATGTATTCTCCAGTCGGCCATCAATACGAGCATTCCCCAGTGATGATCAGAATTTGCAAATTACCATGGTTCCGCGGGAGCACTACAAGGATCTTGACGCACTTGAAGCTTACAATGTACAAGACCTGCAGACGTTTTACGTCCCTCCCGGGCAAAAAGGCGAAAAGGCGATCTTATTTTACCGATCCACGGAAACAAGAGTGGAGAAAGAAATCTGGCATGGCGCGGATTCTACACTCGACAGGCTTCAACCCATCCGTTTGCCCAGATATTACACGAACAGACTAAAAAGGTTGTTAAGGTGCCAAGGTGTACCTCTTAACAAACTATTCGACAAGCTCGATTCTACAACAGGATTTGGGATGTCCCTAGGACTCAGCGCAAATTGCCCAACGGGAGAATGGAAACGCTTGGGCTTGGATATGTGAAATCCGGGAAACGGGAATGAGTCCACGGTAGCTTCGCCATATATAACTTCGATGAAGAAGAGGACGCCCCGTCGGGAAATACCAACCCCTCATCAAAACTAGATCCCGCAATCGAAGTGCCGAATCCGTCATTTGAGGCACGAATGGACAAGCTTGACAGGAAAGCGGGTCAAAAGGTTCGGGACGACCATAATCGCGAAATGGCCATCTACGAGAAAGCCAGGACGCAACGTTTTTTTCAACAGGTTGCAAAAGACGAAGATGCTCCTCCCTGTCAACCCGTTGCGCAAAAGGCCCGACGCAGAAGCAGAAGTAAGTCAAAAAGCGGAAAAAGAAGTCAGCAACGACAACACAGGATTAAAAAGTCATGTGATCAGGTATTGCGCGGTCCGGATTTGTCCCTCATGAAGAAGATGAGTCGAGCGTATTCTTTCCCTCAAGATAAGACGAAGAAGATACTTGGTCTCGCTTTAAAATACCAGACGCTTACACTGCCGGGGTCCAAGCACCCCGAACAAGTAGGCGAAGTCTCACACCCAAATTACTGCTCCTATCACCGAGTAATAGGGCACCCTATCGAAGATTGCTTCACCTTTAAGAACTGGGCCGAAGACCAGTACCAGCAAGGCAGGTTTGCTCTATCCAGCAGCTGGAGGGTAACGCCGCCATAAAAGCACGAACCCAAAGCCGCAAGAGCAGAACCAGATCCAAATCAATCTTGGAAGCGAGCTCGTACTTGTCGTATGATAACCATATCAAAAGGAGAGCCCGAGAACATGGATGACCTTCCCTGGTGCTTCGAAAACAGCGATGACGAGGTAATCTCAGAATTTCCACCAACGCCGAAAGAGCTGGAAGATGGCATACATACTACTGCAGATAACCTTAAGAAGATTGAGTTGGGGACGGCAAATGACCCGCGACCGACATTCGTCAGCGAGCTGCTATTTGAAGAAAGGGCGGCTGCATTAAAAGACGTGCTTATGCAGCATAGGGATTGCTTTGCATGGAACTATTCCGAAATGCCAGGACTAGATCCAGAAATTGCTGTACATAAATTGGCGATATCCCCGGACGTCAAGCCAGTTAAACAGGCGCCGAGAAGAATGCGGCTCGAGCTTGAGATGAGCATTAACGCCGAAGTCAAGAAGCTGATCGATTCTGGGTTTATCCAAGAAGTTCAATATCCTGACTGGATCGCCAACATCGTCCCGGTAATGAAGAAAAATGGGACAGTGAGCATATGCGTGGACTTCCGGGATCTCAATAAAGCTTGCCCGAAGGACGATTTCCCAGTGCCGATCATCGAGCTGATGATAGATAATACGTCCACTCACGAAATTTTCTCCTTCATGGACGGCTCATCGGGATACAATCAGATAAAGATGCATCCCGAAGACCAGAAGCACACAGCTTTTCGGACTCCTCTGGGTATATTCTGCTACAAAGTTATGCCCTTCGGTTTAAAGAACGCCGGTGCCACCTATCAGAGGGCCATGACAAAGATCTTCGATGACCTCATACATGAAATCGTCGAATGCTATATCGACGACCTCGTAGTGAAAAGCAAATCATACGAGGAACATCTTGAGCATCTGAAGATCGTATTTCAACGCCTTCGACAATATAACTTGAAAATGAACCCACTTAAATGCGCGTTCGGGGTGTCCTCAGGTAAATTCCTCGGGTTCATTGTCCGGCACCGGGGTATCGAGATAGATCCGTCGAAGATCAAGGCGATCATGAAAATGCCACCGCCAAGGACTCTCAAACAATTGCAGTCTCTCTAGGGGAAGCTCGCGTACATCCGGCGATTTATAGCCAACCTTTCGGGCAAGTGCCGCCCTTACAGTCACCTCATGAAGAAGGGAACCCCTTTCGTTCGGGATCACAAATGCCAAGGCGCACTGGACGAGATCAAGCAATACTTGCAGAATCCGCCGGTGTTAGCTGCTCCAGTCATGGGAAAACCTCTTATTCTTTATACAACTTCCCTCGAAGGTTCCTTGGGTGCATTATGGGTACAAGAGAACGACCAAGGGAAAGAAAGAGCACTCTACTATTTGAGTCGAGTTTTGCTGGGGGCAGAAGGCAACTATTCCCCCATTGAAAAACACTGCCTGGCGCTAATCTTTGCGATAACAAAGCTCCGGCACTATGCATTGGCACATGAAGTCCGTCTCATATCGAAGGTGGACCCTCTTAAATATTTGATGTCGAAGGCCATATTGACAGGTCGGCTCGCTAAATGGGCCCTACTCTTGATGGAGTTTTCAATAACCTATCAGCCTCTTAAGGCAGTGAAAGGCCAAGCCATTGCCGACTTCCTCGCTGAGCATCCAATACCTGCCGATTCCCCTTTGAATTGCGAACTGCCAGACGAACACGCGTTTGATGCGATCGACGGTAGCGGTACCCGGTGGGAACTCTATTTTGACGGAGCGTCTTCCATGAAGAAGCGCAAACAAAACACGCCTATAATCAAATCGGGGGTAGGCCAAATCTTCGTAACCCCACAAGGAGGGATAATGCGCTTTGCTTTCTCCTTGACAGAGCCGAGGACGAACAATGAAGCTGAATACGAAGCTTTGATAGCAGGCCTTGAGATCGCCATCGACATGGGAATTGAAAACCTCCTCATATATGGAGACTCTCAACTGGTCGTTAGCCAAGTGAACGGCGACTACCAGACATGCAAGCCAGAGCTGGTGAAGTATGGCGACAGAGTACAGCGATTGCTGACTCAAATTCCCTACTACATGCTAGAAAGCATACCGCGTGCGGAAAATAGCAAGGCGGACGCGTTAGCCAAGCTCGCTAAAGAACTGGCTGATGAGAGCCTCGATGACGTCAGAATCGTGGTACAAAGCCGTCGGGTCCTCACACCGGCAGAAATATCTCCGGAATCATCTGAGGAAAAGGAAGCAACCGAGCAAATGGCCATGCAAATAAAGGACCAAGAAAAGGCTGGAGATTGGAGAAAAGTCTTCATAGACTACTTCAAATCCCGTCGAACGCCTGAAGATCCGTCCTCAAGGCATCAGCTTGTGAAACAAGCTCTGTCCTTCGACTTCGTCAATAATACTTTGTACAAGAGGTCATTTGATTCTCTGTGGTTGAGATGCTTGGGACCTGACGAAGCGAAAGGAGTCGTTCAGGAAGTTCACGACGGACTCTGCGGTTCTAATCAAGCTGGCCCAAAGATGAAGCTGAAGATCAAACGAATGGGTTATTATTGGCCCACAATGATCCAGGACTGCCTCGAGTATGCGAAGCAATGCCACTCGTGCCAAATTCATGGGGATTTCATCCACCAGCAACCAAATCCTCTACATCCAACGGTGGCTAGCTGGCCGTTCGAAATGTGGGGAACTGACATAGTCGGCCCCATCGAACCAGCATCATCCAGGGGACATCGTTTCATCCTGGCGACGACTGATTACTTCTCCAAATGGGCAGAAGCAGTACCGTTAAGGGAAGTGAAGACGGAGAATATTCTCCATTTCTTCAAGACGCACGTCATTTATCGGTTTGGAACTCCGCGACGGATCATCTCCGATACCGGTCCAGCCTACAGAAGCCACAAGATCAGTCGCTTCGCACAACAACACAACATAGACTGGAGATATTCCCCAGTTTATAATCCCCGAGCTAACGGTCTAGCTGAGGCTTTCAACAAAACCTTGACAAAGATCGTGAAGAAGACGGTGTCCCGAAACAAAAAGAACTGGCACGAGAGACTGCAAAAAGCTCATTGGGCTTATCGGACTACGTTCAAGACGGCCATGAACACAACGCCATACGCGTTGGTATTCGGTACGGAAGCAGTACTCCCCTTGAGATAGAGCTACCTTCTCTACGAGTGGCAGTCCACTACGAGCTGACGGACGAAGAAAATGCCCACCTTCGGCTTGAGGAGCTTGACGCCCTTGATAAAACCCGGCTCATAGCGCAACAAAATCTGGAGTCTTACAAAGCAAAGATGACGCACTCAAATGAAAAATTGACCAGGCCGAGGACATTCCGCCAAGGCGAACTCGTGCTAGTGGTCAAAAGGCCTATGATCCCCAATCGCGCCAAGCGGGGAAAATTCGAGCCGAACTATGAAGGCCCATATATCATAGACAAGGTCTACCAGGGTAGAGCGTATCTGCTCATGGATATGCACGGTGAGAGACCTTTCAGACCAATAAACGGTCGCTTCCTGAAGAAATACTACGCTTGACGGGTTAAGGCCTAGGTCAATGATAGATGACGACGACTATGTCCGCTCGCTAACTTCCTAAGTCCGAACTCTATAAGTAGTAACCGGCCTTCTTCAACAACGGACCGAAACGTCCTTAAACTAATAACGGACCGAAACGTCCTTAAACTAACAATGGACCACTATGTCCTAAAACTAGCTGTTGACCGAGATGTCGATAAACTACGGTGGATTGCAGCATCTCAAAGCCAATAAAAAAAATATAATAAAAACAAAAACGGTATGTCTATAAGCGAAATGGGCACGGATGAAAACCCGAAAGGGCTCCGTGAGTAAAAACAGCAGGGCTACCGGCGAGTGTTTGTGAAAACCCGAAAGGGCGCAACCTAATTAAAGGACACTTGCAGAGTCCTCACGACCTTGTAAGGAGAAACCACCCGCGTGAGATCCTTACGACTCATAAGGGAGCAACACACTTAGGAGTCCTTACGATTCCTAAGGAGAAATTACACTTGCGAGATCTTCACGACTCGTAAGGAGAACTCTCTTATGGGACCTTCACGGCTCATAAGACTTGAAAGTCTTAAGTTACAGAGACCTGAACCTGTTCTTAAGCAACCCCCACAAACTTCGATATTGTCCTACAAGCGGCCCATACTGACCCTTGTATATAATCCACGGGCGCGAATAAACATTTCCCTAACCAAGTCCCATCCGTGACTAAGGATATGTTCATATGGTGAACAACCCTTGTAAGTCCTCTCGACTTATAAGGAGAAAACCCTTTTGTAAGATCCTTACGACTTACAAGAGAACATGCACTTAGGAATCCTCACGATTCCTAAGGAGAAAACACACTTACAAGATCCTCACGACTTGTAGGGAGAAATACCTTTATGAAACCCTTACGGCTCATGAAGTCAAAAGCCTTAGTCGACAGGACCCCTAACCCTGTTTACTAAGCCACCTTTGTTCAACATCAACAAAGGCAAATGATGATTCGCTCCTGGTAATATCCCAGTTGTAGCGGTGCTGATGCCGAAATCGGTGTATAAATCCAAGCTTGCAGCGAAAAGCCAACAAGCCACACATGCATACGAAATATCCGAAATGATGGGGCAACTTGCGACAAAATCAGCAAGTAAAAATGTATGCATGAAAAATAGCCGAAATGATTGGGCAACTCGCAATAAAAAGCAGCGAGTGAAAAATAAAATAAATAGCCGAAATGATTGGGCACCGCGAAAAATAGCCGAAATGATGGGGCAATTGCGACCTTCGCGATATAAAAGCTGAAATGATAGAGCATCGCGGAAAAAGAAATAAAATAAAAATGAAATTTATGCCCTACAGGTGAGGTTACATCAATCCCTGTATACAATCCAGGGGCGCAAACAAAGAAGGGATCATACTCCTCTTCCAGGTTTCATCGTAAGAAGAAGCCAAATCTCGACGGGCCACAAGTGACCTAGAGATCGTCTCAACACTCGTCTCATCACAACGGACACAACATCAAGCGAAGCGGAACAGCGGCAATTCCCAGTTCCATGACTCGGCAGTGTACAGATCACCGAAAGTCAAATCCCAACTCCGTGAAATGCGGATACAATCAGCAAAATTCCTGGTCACGTGGAACGCGGATAACGTCACTTTTCAACCCTGTGGAAAACGTCCAGAGCGGAGCCTGGTCCTTGCAGAATACGGCTGTTCCCCTCCGAAAGACGGCGCACAGGACCGCGAAGTCCTAACGCTGAGATTCGGGGCAGATGCTATTTTGTTTTATCCGTCCACCTCTCCGAAGATGCCAAGTTGATTTATGGCACCGTGTATCGGAGGTTTAGACGGATGCGGCCGATGTAGCAGACTTCGTCAGATTCCCCCTCGCTTGAGGGGTTTTTGATTGTGGGGACGCTCTTCCCTGCAAGTGCAAGCCCCTGCAGTTAATTACGCTACCGCATCGCGGTAACAACTTTCTCCTTCTCCAGAATTTCACTTCGTGTCGTGTGTGTTTGTTTTGTTTGTGGTTGCCCGTGGATTGTATACGGAGACTGAGTAATGCCGTCGCCCGTAGGACGTGGATTAGTCCAAATCCGTATTTACTTAGATTTGGGTTTGGTGTTTTTAGTTTAAGGATGCATTAGTCGCGTTGCGGCTAAGATCAACTTAAACGTTCGTTAATGATACGTTAGTCTTGTTTCAGACTAAGATCCACTTAACATAATGATTAATTTAATTTATGGCCATCGGGACTCGTCACCTCTTTGACGTCGTTGAGCAATTACAACGACGGATGTCAAAGGAGTTCGGAGATGTACCCTCGAACCAGAGTTGATTGGGAATTTTATAATCCATTTAAATGTTTAAGGATACGTTAGCCGTGTTTGGGGCTAAGATCAACTTAAACGGGACCGTTTAGATCCTGCAAAAGAGCGATTGGCTCTATTTGTTCTAGTTTAGGGACGTAGTGGTCCATTATTAGTTTAGGGACATCTCGGTCTGTCGCCAGTTTAAGGACGTAGTGGTCCGTCATTAGTTTAGGGACGTTTCGGTCCAACGCCAGTTTAGGGACATAGTGGTCCATCATTAGTTTAGGGACGTTTCGGTCCGATATTAGTTTAGGGACGTTTCGGTCCGATATTAGTTTAGGGACGTTTCGGTCCATCGCTAGTTTAAGGACGTAGTGGTCCATTATTAGTTTAGGGACGTTTCGGTCCGTCGCCAGTTTAAGGACGTAGTGGTCCATCATTAGTTTAAAGACGTTTCGGTCCATCATTAGTTTAAGGACGTTTCGGTCCGATATTAGTTTAAGGACGTTTCGGTCCACGAGTTTAAGGACCCCGCAGTCCATAGCGATGTGTGGTCGTTGGGACCCGTCACCTCTTTGACGTCGTCGAGGAATTACAACGATGGATGTCAAAGGAGTTCGGAGATGTACCTTCGGACCGGTTGTGAATTGATTCAGGAGAGCCATTTTGCTCAGTCAGTTTGATTTAAGGACTTATGGCCACGATTGTGTTAAGTCCAATTTTTATTTATTTTGGGCTTTGCTCAAACAGAATATTAATTCAAATAAGGCTCTGCCCTTTTATTGCTTTGCAATTTGATTTGGGCCAGGCCCTCTAAATAATACATTGCAGAGCATCAAGAATCTTTTAGATTCAAGAACAAAAGTGCAGAGCACTTTTGATCTAAATTTAGATCAAAGGAAAACAAGTTTCTCTCTTGTTTTTCCTTTTCTCAGAGAACCAAGGGTTCATAACAAGTGCAAGGCACTATTTTTATTTATTTATTTTTATTTTTATTTTTTTTATTTGCTCATTGAAGATTAATGATTTTTAGATCAATGATTTGTACTTCAGAGATTTTTTTTTTTAAAAGGTTTTACCTTTTTTTTTTATTCTTCCAAAGTTCTTCAAGAATTCTCTCTATTTTCTCTCTGATCTTCCCCCTCATCAAATGAGGTCTGGGGTCCTATTTATAGTGCTCACAAATTTGTTGAATTTGTTAACAAGATCTTTTCTGAATGATTTTGGGAATTTTCCCATCGCTGGATCTTTGATCCAAAGGCAGAAGAAAATCTTCTGGTTTTGGAAAGAACAGAAAAGATTTCATTAAATTTTTATGCTGTTGCTGCGCAACTCACCAGCGCGTGACACGTGTCGCGCAGTAAGGCGCTTGCGCAACTGCGCAGACACGTGTCGCGTTTGCGCAACTGCGCAGACACGTGTCGCGCCGCCGTGCGCTTGCGCAGCTGTGCTTGCGCAGCTGCGTAGACACGTGTCGCTTGCGCAGCTGCGCTTGCGCAGCTGCGCTTGCGCAGCTGCGTAGACACGTGTCGCGCCGCCGTGCGCTTGCGCAGCACTCGCGCTGCCGTGCGCTTGCGCAGCTGTGCTTGCGCACCTGCGCAGACACGTGTCGCGCTGCCGTGCGCTTGCGCAGCTGTGCTTGCGCAACTGCGCAGACACGTGTCGCGCTGCCGTGCGTTTGCGCAGTTAAGTGTTACTTATGTTTTTTAAAGAGCCTTACTCTGATTGGACGCATTGCCTTGGGCGTTGCGATGCCGAGTCAACTTCTAACATGTGGCAAATTGCGCGCTGCGCACGGGAACCGAAGCGTTGCTTCAACATTTGAATTTTCAAAATTCAAGTAGAGCCTTGCTCTGATTGGGGGAACAAATGCCCCCCCACCGTTGCGCTCACGTGGCGCGCACGTGAGTGCAGCGGTGGCAAGACCCCAACCGTTGGATCTTGGGGGTCAGTTGAAGGGACGCAGGCGCCTATAAATAGGACCCTTGGTCCTTTAGAAAATTCTTTACCACTTTAAGAATTTTGACTCAGAGCCTTACTCTTGCTTAAGAATTTTCAGAGCCTTGCTCTTGATTTTCCCAAGAACTTTGAAGTTCAGAACTTAGAATCACTCTTAGGTAAAAATTTAAATTAATTAATTTTAATTAACAGAGCCTTGCTCTTGTGGATCTTTGATCTAAAGAAAACCCCTTTGGGGTTTCTTCAACAGAGCTTTGCCCTCATAGATCTTTGATCTAAAGAAAACCCCTTTGGGGTTTCATCCACAGAGCCTTGCTCTCAAAAATTTACAGAGATCTGGTTCTTGGGTTTTAACCCATGAACAGAGCCCTGCTCATAGATCAAATAGAGAACTCCTAAAATTTTTCATGAATCTTTAAGATCCCAAAAATTTTAATTCTTAGGAGTTATAATTTTTCATTACTACTACAGAGCTAGGCTCTTTTTAAGAAGTTTTATTCCTTTGAGACCAGAGTTTGACAAATGTCACTCTGTGATAGAGCTTTGCTCTAAAAAGAGGAGATTTTCTCCTTGTCTCTAGGGATCACTCCAATAAGGGTATTCTTTTGGGGGTCTTTTTAATTAACTGACAGTCTCATCCAATGATGGGACTGTCTTATCAAATGATGCGCCGTCATCTTGATTTTGTGGGTCCCCTTTTGGTCCCCTACCCACTGCATTGTAGTGTGATGTATGACTTTGAAATGTGAAGCACTGGAACACTAACGGTTAAATATATATATATTTTTTTACAGGGAACATGTCTGAAGATTTGTCTTTCCCTTTCGTTCGCTCAGAAGGAGGGTTCCCACATGCACCAGTGGACTGGGTGGTGTTTGCTCTGATCAAAAATCACGATCCTGAGTGCAAGAGACTTCACTTATGGGGAAGGTGGTACAGCCAAATCATCCAAGGCCGTCGCAGCTTCAGCTCCGCTTCGCCCTCTGAGCCCATAGTTACGATCCCTTATGCGGACAAGCCCCCGGTGGAGTATGCCGTGGAGGTTAAAAATTGGAATGCCGACGACCTCCTTCAGCCTGCAATCGGTGCCATTCCGGTGCAGCCGCCGCCGGCTATAGATATCTTGGGGAGGCGAATCTGTCAGGGTGAAGCACGCCCTTGGGGACAGGCTTAAAATATTGGATTGACTCCGCGACCGCTTGCCGGATATCTGCCATGGGCCCGCTACATTTTGGCGACGAAGAGGGCTCTCCTGACGACGATTGGCTTATACTCAGCTGTCTACGTCTCGCTTTTCGAGTATCCCTCTCCTCCGACGTGGTGGGTAAAGGCCTTCATCGAACAATGGAATATCCCCACCCATACCTTCTTGACAGCGGATAGGGAAGTCTCCATCTCTCTGGAGGAGTTTGCTGAAATTTCAGGTCTGCCAATGAGGGGAGAACACTACGAGGAGCTGCTTCCTCCAGACGAGTATGTCTTCGCCACCAAGCAGCTTGTATTTGACTTAACTCCGGAAAATGCCATTCAGCATCAGCACCCGGGCTTGGTGAAGGTGTTGGAGATTTATGAGGAACTCCATTTGGAATCGGGCGACCGGGGCGTCAGTTTCACGGATTTCATTGCTCGTTTTATCCGCCCGGAGTTCCTATCAGAGCAGGGCGAGAAGTTCGCTCAGCTTGTTGACCCCTTTGGTTTCGGCTTGGACCGCCGACCTTCATCGGAAGATGACCAGCGGGATTTTTATTTCCCCGGCACTGCCAGCGTCCCTTTCTCAGAGATCGCCGTTCCTGGCATGGACGAGGAGACTTTTTTCATAGGGTTCTTGGGTCTATGGCTATGCAGCTTTGCGCTTCCCATGCACCCACGCCTCATGCGGTCCTCTGTCTTTTATCCGGCGCATCGAATGGCGGCTGGTTTGCAGCTATCGGTAGGGATTGCCGGGCTGGCTTACCTTTATAATGGACTTAGCGTAGCGGCGGACGCTAATGAGCCCGAGGTACAGCCTGCTAACTTTCCGATGCACTACTTCACTTCTTGGATGGAGCTGCATGTACGAGGGGTGTTTGGTGCTCATAAGACTCCTCCATTCTTTGATAAATTCAAACTCCCAAGAATTATGCGGTTGGTCGGGGCTTCAATCGTGGTTGCACCCCCGCGGGAGTCTAGGGGACTGCTCCTGCGTTCACATCTAGTCGGAGCGAAGACCTCTTTTGTGGATAAGGTCATCACCATAGGCTCCGAGACCGCTAAGTCAGTGGTGTCGCTGCGTGACGACTTTAAGGGCGGGGTTTCTGTACTGAAGGCTCGGGAAATCCTTCACCTTTACTCCATTCGGCCGGGCTACCTAGTATTTAGGCAGAATAAGACGGCTCTTTTTATGAGGTATAACCCATATCGATTTGCCCGACAATCGAGTTACAATCAAGGGATCCCGATGGAGGCCTTTCTGGAAACACCCGCGGTCGGCCCAGAGGGGATAAGGAATGCGATGCATCATTTCGTCCGGCTCAATACAGGCTCTTATTTTTTTATCAGTGAGCCTAGCTGTGCCCCTAAAATAATCCATCCGTATGTAGCCTGGTACGCGCATGCTATGGGCCCAATCATTTTAATGGAGAAACGCTTGCTGGTCGACCGTAGGGGTGCGCCTCCTGGTGGTGATCGCAAGGCTCCCTTGCAGCCAAGGCGCCCGGTTGTCCCTCCGCTAAAAGAGGCCGGAGCTGACCGACCACGTGTGTTGGCCCCCCCGCGTGGATTGCCATTGCCCACTATGGTGGATGCACCGCCGGCGCCCCATGCTCCCACGAAGACGGTTGATGTGGTATCGCCAGGATCTGGCGGAGGGGCAGAGATCGGGACTCGCCGCCCTAAAGTGGCTGCCAAGCGCAAATCCACTCCGGGTGGATCTAAAGCTGGCGGACAGCAGAAAAAGAAGAAGTCCACCCTATCCCTCGACGCGATCCTCAGCTTAAATCCTGCGGCTCCTCCCGTCGAGGTCATATGTGAATACGGCAGCAATGAGGGTTTCGTGGTAGATCCTGCGGACACCAATTTAGCTGCCGCCATTGCAGCTTCGGAGCGATCGGCGAGGCTTGAAGCGATGTTGAGCAAACTCGCTGAGTCCGGTAATCATCAAACGCCTTATTTATCATTTTATTGTACTTTGTATTGTTATCCTTAACTAATATTCGCTCCATTTTTAACAGGTGTCTCCACTGAAGAGGCTATTGCTGCCTCCCTGAAAACCTTTCAGGAGGAGGAGGAGAAGCGTGCCCTAGCAGGCGTTGGTATGTTTCACCCCTTTCTCTTTTACAAGGAAAGTTTGTTGTCTTTTTTCTGATAGTCAACCTGACCTTCTTTTGTTTCTTTGCAGGCGCTGTATCAATTGACGCAGGGGTCCCTCCCAAGTCCGTTATCGAAGTCCCGGCTTCGTCGAAATTGCCACAAGAGCCCCGGCTTGACAAGACGATGAGGGATGCCTTGAAGAATCTAGAGGCATCCCTATATACGGACTAGGGAGCCTCACTCAAGGAAGCCCTAGTGGCATCCGTCTCAACGGCTCGAGAGGAGCGGAAGCGGCTGAGACGCGAAGCAAGAGCACGCAGAGCTGCTTTGGCCGCAGGAGCGGGCCCTAGCACTCTTCCTCGTGCCGACACTCCTTCTGAAGCAGAGGCGAGCAGAGCTGCTTTGGCCACGGGAGCGGGCCCTAGCACGATTCCTCATGCCGACACTCCTTCTGAAGAGGCCCCTGCCGCCCTGTCTACTGCTTATAGGCAAGTGGCGCGCGCGGCTCGGAGTGCAAACAATAAATCCCCTTCAGGTAGCATCTCTTTCAGAACCTTGTTGTAAGAATTATTATAAAGCCATTGGCTCATATGCATTCCATCTTGCAGGACCAAGTCCAACTGAGGGGGAGGCGGAGACCGTCGGACCCCATGAAACGGCGGAAGCGGCGCCCGCCGAACCTGAGCCGACGGTGGGCACCGTCGTTGGGGCCATGGTGCCTGAAGCAGAAGTTGAAGGGTCCGCCGCCGAGAAGGTCATTGATGCCGCGTCTGAAGTGGCGGCAGATGAGATGACTGTCGAGCCGAAGGCAGTAGAAGTCGAGGCGCTCGAGGCTGGAGACCTCGCGGTGACGGTGGATGAGACAACTGTGACTGCTGGACTCGAAGGAGTAGCGGGTGAGGTGGCCACGATTCCTGAGGATGAGCCAGCCGCTCCTTCTCTGGAATCTGGCAATACTCCAATCATGACCCTCTCCGCCTATATTCCCCCGCCTTCTTTAGGGCCTGCAAGTGTAACAACGGTCCCTATTGAGTCAGGTGACGAGGCTACGGGCGGTGGCCTGATGTCAATGGAGGAAGGAGTTGCCTCAGTCTCGGCTGGCAGTTCGTCGGGTAAGTTTCGGGTTACTATCGTTTCCCCCCCTTTTTATATATCTCGCGATCTCTTCTAACAAGCTTGTCTTTGCAGGTGCGGCCAGTGCCGACGCTCCATTGCTTGAAGGAGCACCGTTAACTACTGCTTTGGCGGTGGTCACTTCCCCGTCTTCCCTCGTGCCATCGCGGATGTTGGAAGGTATGGATTTGCGACTCACAAGTTAATCTTTTAAACATGTAGTTCATGGACTAACGCCATACCACCGCATCTTTTCAGGAGTGCTCTTCGATCATCTATATCAAGTGTTGCTCCCACACTTCTCCTTCCCATTCGAACTTGCTTCTCCCTCTAGTGGCGCTGGTGAGTGTACGTTCACTACCATATCTTTATTTTCCCCTTTTTAGCAATGGGATGGTTCCTTGACTTTTCCTTTTCCTTATTGCAGTGCCACAAATCGAAGGAGGGGATGTAAGACCCGCCGCGCTGCCGGCCCTTCCGGCTTTGCCATCCGTTGCAGCTGGTATAGTAAATTTCTTTTTGGTAACCCTTCAACATTTTCTGAACCATCGTTTAACCATGTTTTATTTTGCAGCTATTGTTCCGGCTCCGGTCCCCTTTGAGGCTCGCGTCCTTTCACCGGCAGGCCCTTTCTTGAGACGTCCATCTTCCAAGGGTGCTGCGATGAGTTTGGGCATGCTGAGCGGGTACATTGAAGAGCTGAATATGGACGCTCTCCCTTATGCCGTAGATTTCGCTGTGGAGGTTAATCCAATGTTGGCGGCGCTCGTAAATTTTCATAACGAAGGCGTCGTTGGCTCTTGGGTTAATCATTGCAGGGAGATCGAGGCCTGTCTATACCGGCTGGAGTCGACTCGCCCTTCTCCCGAAGTTTTAGCCCTGAGCACCCAACGCACAACTTGGCTCGAGCAAAGCACTTCGCACTCCCGCTACTTGGAGCAAGAAGCAGCTTTAAGACTAAGGGAATGCCAGAAGACCTCGAACGAAACGGCCCATCTGCGCGCTGAGGTTGAGGCAAATGCCGCCCAAGTGAAGACTATCTTTGAGGGTCTCTTGGAGCGCATCTCCCACGGGCTAAACTTGAAGCGGAAGCTTGACGTAGCTGAGCGCACTATCCCAAGTCGGGAAGCTGCCTATCAAGTCGTGAGGGAGCAGCTTGCGTCGGTCTTGCAGCAACGAGCCCAAGTGGAGGCAGAGCTGGCGGTGATAGCCGATCGGGAAAAGGCCTAGAAGGAAGTGTGCGAACAACTGATAAATCTACTTAAGACGCTTCCTTCCCAGTAGCTGCCTTTGTATCAATGTATTTATAAAATTTTCCTTTAAAATAATATGTATCCATTCTTTATTCTTTTGTACGATTCATCTTGTATTTGATTGAAGTCAATGAATAAAGATACACATTTTCTTTTGCAATGTCTTGTATGCACTTTTTCTTTCTGCATTCTCTTATTATCAGCGTGTTGTCTTTGATAAACATAATTGGCAGATAACTGAGTTTTTTTTTTTTTTTTTTTTAAAGATAGCGATGGCTTAGGCCGCAGGTTCAAATCTGCTGTCTAAGACTTTTCAACTCTATAAGCCGTGAGGGTCTCATAGAGACTTTTCTCCCTACGGATCGAGAGGATCTCGTAAGTGGATTTTCTCCTTAGGAATCGTGAGGATTCCCAAGCGTGGTTTTCTCTCATAAGTCGAAAGGATCCTATAAGAGAATTTCTCCCTCTTACGAGTCGAGAGGACTCGTAAGCGGTTGTTTCGCTCTTTGTCGAGAATCGACTTCAGAGAGTGAGACCCGTGAATAGTATGCAAGAGACCATTTGGGATTGACTTGCAGGGTCCCATTTTTCAGGAAGCAAGTTTCTGAATCCTTACTGCCCGAGATGTGAGTCAAAGAGGATCTCATCACGGAGTGTTTGTATCCGTGAGTTGAGAAATTTTGCGAGGGATTATTTGTTTCCCAAGCGCCAAGGATTATTTGTGTCCTTGGGGTTTGAAACGAGTCGAGGGTTCCCACGGAGGCGCTGGTGGCTCTGCGAGTCGACGCGGATCAGGAGGCTCTCGTCAAGGAGTGTTTGTATCCGTGAGTTGAGGAGTTTGCTGGGATTATTTGTTTCCCAAGCGCCAAGAATTATTTGTTTCCTTGGGGTTTGAAACGAGTCGAGGGTTCCTACGGAGGCACTGGTGGCTCTGCGGGTCGACGCGGATCAGGAGGCTCTCGTCAAGGAGTGTTTGTATCCGTGAGTCGAGAAATTTGCTGGGATTATTTGTTTCCCATGCGCCAAGGATTATTTGTTTCCTTGGGGTTTGAAACGAGTCGAGGGTTCCCACGGGGGCTCTGGTGGCTCTGCGGGTCGACGCGGATCAGGAGGCTCTCGTCAAGGAGTGTTTGTATCCGTGAGTCGAGGAATTTGCTGGGATTATTTGTTTCCCAAGCGCCAAGGATTATTTGTTTCCTTGGGGTTTGAAACGAGTCGAGGGTTCCTACGGAGGCACTGGCGGCTCTGCGGGTCGACGCGGATCAGAAGGCTCTCGTCAAGGAGTGTTTGTATCCGTGAGTTGAGGAGTTTGCTGGGATTATTTGTTTCCCAAGCGCCAAGGATTATTTGTTTCCTTGGGGTTTGAAATGAGTCGAGGGTTCCTACGGAGGCACTGGCGGCTCTGCGGGTCGACGCGGATCAGGAGGCTCTCGTCAAGGAGTGTTTGTATCCGTGAGTCGAGGAATTTGCTGGTGACACTGGCTTCTTCGGTTGAAATGAACCGTCGAGGTCTGGCTTCATCATCTGACGGAGTCTGTTGGGAAAGTACGGTTTCCTTTTTGTTTACGCCCTTGGATTGTATACAGGGATCGATGTGATCTTAACTGTAGGGCCAAAGCTTCATCATCATATTTTTTTGTTTTATTTCCGCGATGCTCTATCATTTCAGCTTTATATCGCGAGGGTCGCGATTGCCCAATCATTTCGGCTATTTTTCGCGGTGCCCAATCATTTCGGCTATTTGTTTCATTTTTACCCGTCGCTTTTTATTACGAGTTGCCCAATCATTTCGGCTATCTTGCATGCATACATTTTACTTGCTGCTTTTTATTGCAAGTTGCCCTATCATTTCGGCTATTTCGTATGCATGAGCGGCCTACTGGCTTTCGCCGTAAACCTGAAGTTGGACACCGATTTCGGCATCAGCACCGCTACAATTGGGATATTACCAGGAGCGAATCATCATTTGCCTCTGTCGTTGTCGAACAAAGGAGGCTTAGCGACCAGGGTTAGGGTCCTGTCGACTAAGGCTTTTGACTTCATGAGCCGTAGGGGTCTCGTGAAGGTATTTCTCCCTACAAGTCGTGAGGATCTTGTAGGTGTATTTTCTCCTTAGGAACCGTGAGTGTTCCTAAGTGTTTTGTTCTTCTGTAAGTCGTAAGGATCCTACAGGAAGGTTTTCTCCTCATAAATCGAGGGGATTTATAAGGGTTGTTCACCATGCGAACGTATTCCCAATTACGGATGAAATTTGGCTAGGGAAATGTTTATTCGCGCCCGTGGATTGTATACAAGGGTCAATATTGAACCACTTGTAGGGCAATATTGAAAGTTTGTGGGGGTTGGCTTAAGCACAGGTTTAGGTCTCTGTGACTTAAGACTTTCAAATCCTATGAGCCGTGAGGGTCCCATAAGAGAGTTCTTCTTACGAGTCGTGAGGATCTCGCAAGTGTGCTTTCTCCTTAGGAATCGTGGGGATCCCTAGGTGTGTTGCTCCTTTGTGAGTCGTAAGGATCTCACGCAGGTGGTTTCTCCTTATAAGGTCGAGAGGACCCTATAAGTGTCTTTTAACGAGGTTGCGCCCTTTCGGGTTTTCACAAACACTCGCCGGTAGCCCTGCTGTTTTTACTCACGGAGCCCTTTCAGGTTTTCATCCGTGCCCTTTTTGCTTATGGACATACCGTTTTTTTTTTTAATCTATCTCGTCAGCCTAAGGATGCTGCGGTAGTAGTTTAAAGACGTTTCGGTCTGCTATTAGTTTAAGGACATTTCGGTCCATTATTGAGAAGCTGGCTACTGCTTATACAGTTTGAGCCTAGGAAGATAGCGAGCGGACATAGTCGTCGTCATCTATCGTTGACCTAGGCTGTGGCTCATTAAGCGTAGTATTTCTTTAGGAAGCGACCGTTTATTGGTCTAAAAGGCCTTTCACCGTGCGTGTCGATGAGTAGATAGGCTCCACCTTGGTAGACTTTATCTATGATGTACGGGCCTTCATAGTTCGGCTCGAATTTTCCCCGCTTGGCGCGATTGGGGATCATAGGTCTTTTGACCACTAGAACGAGTTCGCCTTGGCGGAATGTCCTCGGTTGAGTCAGTCTTTCATACGAGCGCGTCATCTTTGCTTTGTAGGCTTCCAGATTTTGTTGCGCTACGAGCCGGGCTTCATCAAGGGCGTCAAGCTCCTCAAGCCGAAGGTGAGCATTTTCTTCGTCCGTTAGCTCGTGGTGAACTGCCACTCGTAGAGAAGGTAACTCTATCTCGAGAGGGAGTACTGCTTCCGTACCGAACACCAACGCGTATGGCGTTGTGTTTGTGGCCGTTTTAAATGTAGTTCGATATGCCCAAAGAGCCTCTTGCAATCTTTCGTGCCAATCTCTCTTATTTCGTGACACTGTTTTCTTCATGATCTTCGTCAAGGTCTTGTTGAAGGCCTCAGCTAAACCGTTAGCTCACGGATTATAAACTGAGGAATATCTCCAGTCTATATTGTGCTGCTGTGCGAAGCGGCTAATTTTATGACTTCGGTAGGCTGGCCCATTATCAGAGACGATCCGCCTCGGAGTTCCAAACCGGTATATGACATGCATTTTGAAGAAATGGAGGATATTCTCTGTCTTCACTTCTCTTAATGGTACTGCTTCTGCCCACTTAGAGAAATAGTCAGTCGTCGCTAGGATGAAACAATGTCCTTTAGACGATGCTGGCTCGATGGGGCCGACTATATCAGTCCCCCACATTTCGAATGGCCAGCCAGCTACCGTTGGATGCAGCGGATTTGGGTGCTGGTGGATGAAGTCCCCATGAATCTGGCATGAGTGGCATTGCTTCGCATATTCGATGCAGTCCTGAATCATCGTGGGCCAGTAGTAGCCCATCCGTTTTATTTTCAACTTCATCTTAGGGCCCGCTTGATGAGAACCGCAGAGTCCGTCGTGAACCTCTTGGACGACCCTTTCCGATTCGTCCGGTCCTAAGCATCTCAGCCACAGAGAATCGAATGACCTCTTGTAGAGAGTATCATTGACGAAGGCGAAGGACATAGCTCGTTTTATGAGTTGATGTCTTGCGGACGTATCTTCAGGCATTTGGTGGGACTTGAAGTAGTCTATAAAAACTTTCCTCCAATCCTCAACCTTCTCATGGTCTTTTATTTGCAGGGTCGTCTGCTCAGTCGCTCCCTTTTCTTTATATGATTCTGGAGGTATTTCTGCCGGGGCGAGTACCCGACGGCTTTGTACCACGATTCTAACGTCATCGAGGTCCTCATCAGCCAATTCTTTAGCAAGTTTGGCCAGTGCGTCCGCTTTGCTGTTTTCCGCGCGCGGTATACTTTCCAACGTGTAGGAGGGGATTTGGGTTAGCAGTTGCTGCACTTTTTCACCGTATTTTACCAATTCCGGTTTGCACGTTTGGTAATCGCCGTTCACTTGACTGACAACCAGCTGGGAGTCCCCATATATGAGGAGGCTTTCAATTCCCATATCAATGGCGATCTCGAGGCCTGCTATCAAAGCTTCATATTCAGCTTCATTATTCGTCCTCGGCTCTGTTAAGGAGAAGGCGAAGCGCATTATTCCTCCTTGTGGAGTCACAAAGATGAGTCCTACCCCTGATTTGATCACTGGCGTATTTTGTTTGTGCTTTTTCATGGAAGATGCTCCATCGAAATAAAGCTCCCATCGGGTATTATCACCATCGATCGCATCAAACGCATGTTTGTCCGGAAGATTGCAGTTTAAAGGAGAGTCGGCTGGTATCGGGTGCTCAGCAAGGAAGTCGGCGATGGCCTGGCCTTTTACTGCCCTAAGAGGTTGATATGTTATCGAGAATTCCATCAAGAGCAGGGCCCATTTAGCGAGTCGCCCTGTCAATATGGCTTTTGACATTAGATATTTGAGAGGGTCCACTTTTGAAATAAGACGGACTTCGTGCGCCAACGCATAGTGCCTAAGCTTTGTTATTGCGAAGATCAACGCCAGGCAGTGTTTTTCAATGAGAGAGTAGTTGCTTTCTGCCCCCAGCAGAACTCGACTTAAATAGTAGAGTGCTCTTTCTTTCCCTTGATCGTTCTCTTGTGCCCATAATGCGCCTAAGGAACCTTCGAGGGCGGTTGTATAAAGAATGAGAGGCTTCCCCTTAACCGGAGCAGCCAACACCGGCGGGTTCTGCAGGTATTGCTTGATCTCATCCAGTGCGCCTTGGCATTTTTGATCCCAAACGAATGGGGTTCCCTTCTTCATCAGGTGACTATAAGGACGACACTTTCCTGAAAGGTTGGCTATAAATCGTCGTATGTATGCGAGTTTCCCTTGGAGAGACCGCAGCTGTTTGAGAGTCCTTGGCGGAGGAATTTCCATGATCGCTTTAATCTTTGACGGATCTATTTCAATACCTCGGTGTCGAACAACGAATCCCAGGAATTTGCCCGAGGAAACCCCGAACGCACATTTAAGAGGATTCATCTTCAAGTTGTATTGCCGAAGGCGTTGAAATACAGTCTTCAGATGCTCGAGATGTTCCTCGTATGATTTGCTTTTAACCACGAGATCGTCGATATAGCATTCAATGATTTCGTGTATAAGGTCATCGAAGATCTTTGTCATGGCCCTCTGATAAGTAGCACCGGCGTTCTTCAAACCGAAGGGCATCACTTTATAACAAAATATACCAAGAGGAGTCCTGAAGGCTGTGTGTTTCTGGTCTTCTGGATGCATTCTTATTTGATTATACCCTGACGAGCCGTCCATGAAGGAGAAAACCTCATGAGTGGATGTATTGTCTATCATCAGTTCAGTGACTGGCACTGGGAAATCATCCTTCGGGCAAGCTTTATTAAGATCCCGGAAGTCTACGCATATGCGCACTGTCCCATTTTTCTTCATCACTGGGACGATGTTGGCGATCCATTCAGGGTACTGAACTTCCTGGATGAAGCCAGAGTCGATCAACTTTTTGACTTCGGTATTTATGCTCATCTCAAGCTCGAGTCGCATTCTTCTCGGCGCCTGTTTGACTGGCTTGATGTTCGGGGATATTGCTAGTCTGTGTACAGCAACTTCTGGATCTAGTCCCGGCATCTCGGAATAGTTCCATGCGAAGCAATCTTTATGCTGCACAAGGACGTCTTTTAACGCAGCCACCCTCTCTTCAGACAGCAGCTCGCTGACGAATGTCGGTCGCGGATCATTTATTGTCCCCAACTCGATTTTCTTGAGGTTATCTGCAGTAGTATGGATTCCATCTTCCAGCTCTTTTGGTGCTGGTGGAAATTCTGAGATTACCTCATCGCTGCCGCTTTCAAAGCACCACGGAAGGTTGTTCACGTCCTCGGACCCTTCTTTTAATATTGTTATCACATGACAGGTGCGAATTTTCTGCCAATCCCAATGCGGAGTTGGTTCTATCCTTGTGTTTTCGGGTTCGTGCTTTTGCGGCGGCGCTACCCTCCAACTGTCAGACAACGCGAATTTGCCAAGCTGATATTGGTCCTCAACCCAATTCTTAAAGGTGAAGCAATCTTCAAGCGGATGCCCTACTACTCGGTGGTAAGAGCAATAATTTGGGTTGGAGACTTCCCCCGCTTGCTCAGGGTGTTTAGACTCTGGCAGAGTAAGCATTTGATGTTTTAGAGCAAGATCAAGTATTTTCCTTGTTTTGTTCCGAGGGAATGAGTATGCTCGACCCATTTTCTTCATGAGGGCTAGGTCAATAACGCTCGACTCTCGGATGCGTGGCCTCTTAGCTCTGCTTTGTGATTGTCGAGCACCTTTTCGGCCCTTCGACTTGTTTTTGCTTTTGCGTCGAACCCTTTTTGTAGCAGGCTGATGTGGGGCAGCATCTTCGTTCTTTACTGCCTGTTGAAGGAGACGCTGTGTCTTGGCTTTCTCATAGATTGCCATTTCACGATCGTGATTATCTCGGGCTTTTTGACTCGCATCCTTTATAAGTTTGCTCATCTGGTCTTCAGACGATGGACTGGGCGGTTTTGTATCAGGAACTTTTGCTGATTCAGGATTAGCGTCCTCCCATTGAGCGTCCGCCTCTTCATCGAAGTCATACATGGCATAACAGCTGTTTACTAGCTCCCGTTTCTTTGGCCGGATGTACCCAAGCCCTTTTGTTTCCGTTCTCCCGTTAGGCAGTTTGCATTGAGTCCCGGGAACGTTCCAGACCTTGTCATAGAATTTGGCTTTTCTAAAGGTCTGTGTGAAGGACATCCCCTGGCGCTTCAGCAGTTTCTTCAAACCTTCGGTATAATATCTGGGAAGACGGATGGGCTGAAGCCTGTCGAGCGTGGGATCCGCGCCATGCCAAATTTCTTTTTCCACCTTGTTTTCTTCAGAACGGTAGAATAGGATTGCCTTCTCGCCTTTTCGTCCGGGAGGAATATAGAATGTGTGCAATTCTTCTACGCTGTTGGCGTTGAGTGCATCCAGTTCTTTGTAGTGTTCAAGCGGCACCATGGTTATCTGCAGACTTTGCTCTTCATCAGCAGAAGCTCGTATTGACAGCCGAGCAGGGAATACAGCGTGAACTTCATCCTCTGAATCACTGCCGAAGATTAATGAAGGAACGGATGGTCCTGGCCTAGTGGACTGGGATGGACCTGAATAAATTATATCCTCCTCCTCCTCGGTGTCACTGCCGAAGACAGGGATGGTGGCGTTAGTTTTGTTCTCCGGTTTGTGACACCTTTCCGTGTCTTCGAAACTCGGTAAGAAGTACTTGGCATCTTCATACTTGCGAACTTCGTTCACGGAAAACGGATTCAACTCTCCCGCCACAGTGTACTCAAGGCCATCCCTAGAATACTTCATGCACTGATGTTGTGTAGAAGGGATGATATTGTACTCGTGTAGCCATGGTCGGCCGAGCAGAGCATTGTAGCACGTCTTGGTGTCTATAACATGGAATTTGATGTCTGTGACGAGCAACCCGAAGCGTAGTGTCAATATCACAGATCCAAGAGTCTTTGAGGATTGAGAGTCGAAACCGGAGATGGTGATTTTGTCTCGGGCGAGGTGTTGGACACTCATGCAAATCTCCTTTAACACTCGCACATTGAGTAAATTAACAGACGATCCGTTATCGACCAAGATTTTACCTATCTTTATGTCATGGCAGTATCCTGAGACATAAAGGGGGCGATTGTGTTCACACGTCCCGAGGAGAAGGTCTTCGTCACTAAAAGCAACGTCGGCTGTGTGCACCTCTTCCAATTCATCCTTCATCTTTTGTTCGGCTAGGAAGGCTTGGAACTGGTCCGGATCTTGTAGGGCCTTAATCAAAGAATCCCTCGCCTCTTTTGATAGTAATAGGGCATCGAGAATGCTGAGTTGTGAGGATAGCTTTCTCAGATGCGCCAAGACATTGTAATCCACTTTACTCCTCTTTGGCGGGTTCTTGGCGGTTAACTCTTCCGCGACTCGGTCATCCAAGGAGATATCTCCAGAGACCTTCTCTTTCCCTTTGTCTTTTCTGTTCAAGGGTCCGAGGTTCTTTTCGGGTAATGTTCGATTGCGCAGCTGTATATTCTCGCAGGCCTTCGGTTCTTCTTCTTTTCCAGAAATGGATTCTTTGAAGAGGGGGCCAAGCTCTAGCTCCTCATCGGAATCGCTCCCAAATGTAGGCACTTGTGACCCGGCGGTGTTAATTATGTGACAATTGTTGGCAGTTCTTTCAAGCTCTTTGGTCGTGTTTCTTTGCTCCCGACGAATTTTACGCTTTTCCCGTTTAAAGCGTTGTCGATTAGCGACGTATCCTTGCCACCACTTATCGAAAGCTTTGCAATCTTGGGTGGGATGCGAGACCTTCTGATGATATATGCAATAAGAGGGGTGCATTTCCACCACGCCAGTAACTTTTTCTTCAGAGGGTGGTAGATTCATGCCCATCGATATGGCCTTAGCAAACTTCTTTTTTATCTTGAATTGGCTTTTGTCAGCGGTGGAGGCATTTTGCTCCAGCGGGATCATTTCAGCTCTTTCCTCACGTCGCTGGCGCTTGGCCCTTTCGAATATAGCCGTCTCGCGTTCTCGATCAGCTTTGCTTTTCAACCGAGCTTCATTAAGAAACGCGCTAATCATTTCAACTGATAACCCTGGGGCTCTTGATTCGGCATTTTCCCCCAGCGTTTCAGTGCCAGAAGTCCCTTCATCGTTCGTGGTCGAATGGGAGATCATATGACAGCTCGCCACATATTCCTCGAATTCATCCGATGAACTTTCTCCCTCATCTTCTTTTTGGAAGACGTGATCAAGGAAATCTTGGAGCGTAATGGGAGTCCGCGCCTTTTGGTTGTACTCATCCAGTGCGTCGATTTGCTTTTGTAAGTCCGTGCGCTTGTCGCCAGGCTTCACGGGCTTCTTAGATTTCTTCTTCTTCTTTTTCGAAGATTTTGACGGCTGACTATGAGCGCTTGAACTACCACCATCGGTCTTCGGAATCGGTCGTGGCTTCAACATCCCTTCAATAACCTGCGGTTCCAAGGGGTTCTTCCACTTGACCACTGGACAGGTCTGAAGATCATTTAGCATTCTCCTCGTTTTGGCTGATAATACAACCTCCCAGGGAGCTTCTTCAATGACGGAGCATGTTGCCCCTGGCGTATTTGTTCCCTTAGAGGTGTGGGGCTGCGGAGGATTCACCTTTCATTTGTCAGATAGCGCAAATTTGCCCTGACGGTATTGGTTCTCAAGCCAATTCTTGAAAACGTAGCAATCCTCAATCGGATGGCCTAGCACTCAATGATAAGGGCAGTAATTGGGTTCGTTGGCGTCGTTCGGTTGCAACGGACGTTTTGGATCTGGCAGATTTATGAGTCTGTTGCGCAGCGCCAGCTCGAATAGCCTCCTCGTTTTATCGCGGGGGAAGGAGTAAGGACGTCCCATTCTGTCTTCAAGGGGTACGTATGGGCGTGTATTGTTTGGACGAGCAACCGGCTTCGAGTCGCTCGGTTGTTGTTGGGCATTAGCGACAATGATCGCTTTTCCCTTTCCTTTATCGTTTCGGGAGTCCGGTTTCGGGAGAGGGGGTTTATGGCCCATCTGGTCCATCTGCGCTAATTTGTCGATCAAAGCCTGAAAGGAAGTCGGCTTGAAGAACATCATAAACTGTGAAATGGTTGCTTGTGGATCGAGGGTTCCAACAAACATTCCCACCGCAGGGGCTTCTTCTATGCGCTATTCACACTTCGACCATAGATTACGCCACCGTATAGCGTACTGAACCCATGTCTCGCCGGGTTTTACCCTGGCGTTAATCAGCGCCGTCATCGGGGTACGCTCACTGGCACTCGCAAAACGTTGGGTGAAGAGCAGCTCCATCTCCGTAAAGGTTTTAATAGAGTCGTTGGGAAGCTCAGAATACCATTCGAACGCCGTATCTGATAGGCTTCCAACGAACTGGCGAAGCAAAAGCTTGTCGTCGCCGCCGGTGTTACCGCAAAGCGCCCTGAACTGGGCAACATGTTGATGGGGATTGCCGGTCCCTTTGTAGACATGAAACTTGGGAATTGTGTAACCCGGCGGATACCTGATTTGGTCATACCAGCCTGGATACGGTCGCCCCATTTTCACGACGTGTCCGGCTGCTTCTGCCGCGTGATGAACCTTTATTTGCTGGGCTATGTATTCGTCCAGATCAGTCTTAGAGATTGTATCCTCTTTAGCTGTTGATAGAACGGGCTGAGGGTTTGATGTCTCTCCCCTATCATCTCCAAGGACGATCGGGGGTTCTACAGTCGGGGGATCTTGTTGTATCATCATCCCTATCATGTCCTGGAAGAGGAGGCCCATACGCTGTATATTGGCTGCTTGTTCAGCAGCCTCTTTGTCTCTCTTTTCCAGTACTCGGCGGAGGAACTCGGCGTCGGTCTCTTCCTCTTGGCGTTCGTCTAAGGAAGTCCCAGGGTTCTCTTTTGGCTCCGTGAGTGCAGCCATTGTAGTCATCATCTCCTGGAGCTTTTGTTGCTGCTCCTGAGCCTTGGTCACTGATTGGGTAAGCGGTCGGTGACCCATAGAAGTGCGGCTTTCCTCCTTTCCAGAAGCCATATAAACCGTATGAACTGTTATGCCCCCTGACTTGGGGCGTTTAGGTTCACCGCTTTTAAACTTTGTTAGTGTCACGGGAGCTTTCTCTGGCCTTTTTCTTTTGTGGACCATTGAGGTTGAAGGAGCCGTTGAAGTGGGCATACTAGCATTTGTTGCCCCCTGCCGTTTAATGGGGCGGTTTTTGTCCTTTTCCATCTTTGCCTTTTTCTGGCGATGAAAGTGGTCTGGGTCAATCACGGAATCTTGAACTCTCCGCCAAACTTTATAAATTTTTTACGACAGCCGTTGAGGGGCCTATTCCTGCTTTGTCTCCGGAGCTTTTTCCATAGGCGGAGGAGATCTTTTCAACGTAGCAATTGGAGAGTTCTTTCTCACCTTCCTCAGCAATTCAAAGCTGTTCCCAGTCGGAACAGCAGCGTTGACCTCCATCACTGGAGCAGGTGGGGTTAGCCCTGAGGGAGAGTTGCCCCCTGCTTTTCTCACTCGTTGCCAATGGCGACGTCGCGCACGACGAGCCGTTGGGATCGGCTCGGAAATCGAGATGGTATCTTGTTGCCCCCTGTTTGAGTGTGGGGTAACTGCCGATGTCAGCCTATCGAAGACTGATGCCTTTTGACCAGCTGGGGGAGGATTGGGAGCCGTCAATCTTGTGAAGACCGACTCTCTGATGGGAGAAGCCGCTTCAACGACTTCCAAAGCAGCGGCCGTTGCCCTCTTTGGGACAGCCACTTTATAGTTTTGACCTAGCCTGATGAAAACGGAGGCTGTCGGTTTAGTAGCGGGCGACCCGTTGACAGGGGTCGTGGTAGCAGCGACCAGGTCAAACACCGACTTCTTGTTTGCTTCCGGTGCGAAGATCGGTACAGAAAAGCTTGCAGGTGGGATCATAGTCCCGAAGAACAAGCCGGTGGTGGCTTGGGTTACCTGGTCTACCGGCAGAGTCAGGAAGGAAGCCGCTTGGGCCCCGTATGTCACACCTCCTGGTGAAGTGGAGCGTCTGTTGCAATGGCATTTCGAGCAGTTGGTGCAGTTGGTGGCCATTGGATCTTGAATTCTGCGCCAGGTAAAAGACCAAATCTTAGTACCTTGAAATCCGAAGACAACCATTTAACAAACCGCGATTGGTTCGCGAAGACGACACATGAAGTGTGGAGTGGAAAGAGGAAAAGGTCCCACCGGGCGTGCCAGAATCTGTTCCACTCCGAAAGACGGCGCACAGGACCGCGAAGTCCTAACGCTGAGATTCGGGGCAGATGCTATTTGGTTTTATCCGTCCACCTCTCCGAAGATGCCAAGTTGATTTATGGCACCGTGTATCGGAGGTTTAGACGGATGCGGCCGATGTAGCAGACTTCGTCAGATTCCCCCTCGCTTGAGGGGTTTTTGATTGTGGGGACGCTCTTCCCTGCAAGCGCAAGCCCCTGCAGTTAATTACGCTACCGCATCGCGGTAACAACTTTCTCCTTCTCCAGAATTTCACTTCGTGTCGTGTGTGTTTATTTTGTTTGTGGTTGCCCGTGGATTGTATACGGAGACTGAGTAATGCCGTCGCCCGTAGGACGTGGATTAGTCCAAATCCGTATTTACTTAGATTTGGGTTTGGTGTTTTTAGTTTAAGGATGCATTAGTCGCGTTGCGGCTAAGATCAACTTAAACGTTCGTTAAGGATACGTTAGTCTTGTTTCAGACTAAGATCCACTTAACATAATGATTAATTTAATTTATGGCCATCGGGACTCGTCACCTCTTTGACGTCGTTGAGGAATTACAACGACGGATGTCGAAGGAGTTCGGAGATGTACCCTCGAACCAGAGTTGATTGGGAATTTTATAATCCATTTAAATGTTTAAGGATACGTTAGCCGTGTTTGGGGCTAAGATCAACTTAAACGGGACCGTTTAGATCCGGCAAAAGAGCGATTGGCTCTATTTATTCTAGTTTAGGGACGTAGTGGTCCATTATTAGTTTAGGGACATCTCGGTCTGTCGCCAGTTTAAGGACGTAGTGGTCCGTCATTAGTTTAGGGACGTTTCGGTCCAACGCCAGTTTAGGGACATAGTGGTCCATCATTAGTTTAGGGACGTTGTCCGATATTAGTTTAGGGATGTTTCGGTCCGATATTAGTTTAGGGACGTTTCGGTCCATCGCTAGTTTAAGGACGTAGTGGTCCATTATTAGTTTAGGGACGTTTCGGTCCGTCGCCAGTTTAAGGACGTAGTGGTCCATCATTAGTTTAAAGACGTTTCGGTCCATCATTAGTTTAAGGACGTTTCGGTCCGATATTAGTTTAAGGACGTTTCGGTCCACGAGTTTAAGGACCCCGCAGTCCATAGCGATGTGTGGTCGTTGGGACCCGTCACCTCTTTGACGTCGTCGAGGAATTACAACGATGGATGTCAAAGGAGTTCGGAGATGTACCTTCGGACCGGTTGTGAATTGATTCAGGAGAGCCATTTTTCTCAGTCAGTTTGATTTAAGGACTTATGGCCACGATTGGGTTAAGTCCAATTTTTATTTATTTTGGGCTTTGCTCAAACAGAATATTAATTCAAATAGGGCTTTGCCCTTTTATTGCTTTGCAATTTGATTTGGGCCAGGCCCTCTAAATAATACATTGCAGAGCATCAAGAATCTTTTAGATTCAAGAACAAAAGTGCAGAGCACTTTTGATCTAAATTTAGATCAAAGGAAAACAAGTTTCTCTCTTGTTTTTCCTTTTCTCAGAAAACCAAGGGTTCATAACAAGTGCAAGACACTATTTTTATTTATTTATTTTTATTATTTATTTTTTTTATTTGCTCATTGAAGATTAATGATTTTTAGATCAATGATCTGTACTTCAGAGATTTTTTTTTTTAAAGGTTTTACCTTTTTTTTTTATTCTTCCAAAGTTCTTCAAGAATTCTCTCTATTTTCTCTCTGATCTTCCCCCTCATCAAATGAGGTCTGGGGTTCTATTTATAGTGCTCACAAATTTGTTGAATTTGTTAACAAGATCTTTTCTGAATGATTTTGGGAATTTTCCAATCGCTGGATCTTTGATCCAAAGGCAGAAGAAAATCTTCTGGTTTTGGAAAGAACAGAAAAGATTTCATTAAATTTTTATGCTGTTGCTGCGCAACTCACCAGCGCGTGACACGTGTCGCGCAGTAAGGCGCTTGCGCAACAGCGATTGCGCTACTGCGCAGACACGTGTCGCGCAGCCGTGCGCTTGCGCAGCTGCGTTTGCGCAACTGCACAGACACGTGTCGCGCAGCCGTGCGCTTGCGCAACTGCGTAGACACGTGTCGCGCTGCCGTGCGCTTGCGCAGTTGTGCTTGCGCAACTGCGCAGACACGTGTCGCGCTGTGGTGCGTTTGCGCAGTTAAGTGTTACTTATGTTTTTTAAAGAGCCTTGCTCTGATTGGACGCATTGCCTTGGGCGTTGCGATGCCGAGTCAACTTCTGACATGTGGCAAATTGCGCGCTGCGCACGGGAACCGAAGCGTTGCTTCAACATTTGAATTTTCAAAATTCAAGTAGAGCCTTGCTCTGATTGGGGGAACAACGGCAGTGAACCCGTGGGAAGCATCCAGAGCAAAATTCCTGGTCACGTGGAATGCGGATAACGTCACTCTTTGACCCCGTGGAAAACGTCCAGATTGGAGCCCGGTCCACTCCGAACACGGCAATAAACCCGTGGGAAGCATCCAGAGCAAAAATTCCTGGTCACGTGGAACGCGGATAACGTCACTCTTTGACCCAGTGGAAAACGTCCAGAGCGGAGCCTGGTCCTCGCAGAACACGGCAGAGAACCCGTGGGAAGCATCCAGAGCAAAATTCCTGGTCACGTGGAACGCGGATAACGTCACTCTTTGACCCCATGGAAAACGTCCAGAGCGGAGCCTGGTCCTCGCCGAACACGGCAATGAACCCGTGGGAAGCATCCAGAGCAAAATTCATGGTTACGTGGAACGCGGATAACGTCACTCTTTGACCCCGTGGAAAACGTCCAGAGCGGAGCCTGGTCCTCACAGAACACGGCAGTGAACCCGTGGGAAGCATCCAGAGCAAAATTCCTAGTCACGTGGAACGCGGATAACGTCACTCTTTGACCCCGTGGAAAATGCCCAGAGCGAAGCCTGGTCCTCGCAGAACACGGCAGTGAACCCGTGGGAAGCATCCAGAGCAAAATTTCTGGTCACGTGGAACGCGGATAACGTCACTCTTTGACCCCGTGGAAAACGCCCAGAGCGGAGCCTGGTCCTCGTAGAACACGGCAGTGAACTCGTGGGAAGCATCCAGAGCAAAATTCCTGGTCACGTGGAACGTGGATAACGTCACTCTTTGACCCCGTAGAAAACGTCCAGAGCGGAGCCTGGTCCTCGCAGAACATGGCAGTGAACCCGTGGGAAGCATCCAGAGCAAAATTCCTGGTCACGTGGAACGCGGATAACGTCACTCTTTGACCCTGTGGAAAACGCCCAGAGCGGAGCCTGGTCCTCGCAGAACACGGCAGTGAACCCGTGGGAAGCATCCAGAGCAAAATTCTTGGTCACGTGGAACGCGGATAACGTCACTCTTTGACCCCGTGGAAAACGTCCAGAGCGGAGCCTGGTCCTCGCAGAACACGGCAGTGAACCCGTGGGAAGCATCCAGAGCAAAATTCCTGGTCACGTGGAACGCGGATAACGTCACTCTTTGACCCCATGGAAAATGCTCAGAGCGGAGCCTGGTCCTCGCAGAACACGACAGTGAACCCGTGGGAAGCATCCAGTGCAAAATTCCTGGTCACGTGGAACACGGATAACGTCACTCTTTGACCCCGTGGAAAACGTCCAGAGCGGAGCTTGGTCCTCGCAGAACACGGCAGTGAACCCGTGGGAAGCATCCAGAGCAAAATTCCTGGTCACGTGGAACGCGGATGACGTCACTCTTTGACCCCGTGGAAAACGTCCAGAGCGGAGCCTGGTCCTCGCTGAACACGGCAATGAACCCGTGGGAAGCATCCAGAGCAAAATTCCTGGTCACGTAGAACGTGGATAACGTCACTCTTTGAATCCGTGGAAAACGTCCAGAGCGGAGCCTGGTCCTCGCAGAACACGGCAGTGAACCCGTGGGAAGCATCCAGAGCAAAATTCCTGGTCACGTGGAACGCGGGTAACGTCACTCTTTGACCCCGTGGAAAACGTCCAGAGCGGAGCCTGGTCCTCGCAGAACACGGCAGTGAACCCGTGGGAAGCATCCAGAGCAAAATTCCTGGTCACGTGGAACGCGGATAACGTCACTCTTTGACCCCGTGGAAAACGTCCAGAGCGGAGCCTGGTCCTCGCAGAACACGGCAGTGAACTCGTGGGAAGCATCCAGAGCAAAATTCCTGGTCACGTGGAACGCAGATAACGTCACTCTTTGACCCCGTGTGAACCCGTGGGAAGCATCCAGAGCAAAATTCCTGGTCACGTGAAACGTGAATAACGTCACTCTTTGACCTCGTGGAAAACGCCCACAGCGGAGCCTGGTCCTCGCAGAACACGGCAGTGAACCCGTGGGAAGCATCCAGAGCAAAATTCCTGGTCACGTGGAACATGGATAACGTCACTCTTTGACCTCATGGAAAACGTCCAGAGCGGAGCCTGGTCCTCGCAGAACACGGCAGTGAACCCGTGGGAAGCATCCAGCGCAAAATTCCTGGTCACGTGGAATGCGGATAACGTCACTCTTTGACCCCGTGGAAAACGTCCAGAGCGGATCCTGGTCCTCGCAGAGCACGGCAGTGAACCCGTGTGAAGCATCCAGAGCGAAGTCTAGTCCTCGCCGAACACGGTAGTGAACCCGTGTGAAGCATCTAGAGCAAATTTCCTGGTTACGTGGAACGCGGATAACGTCACTCTTTGACCCCGCGGAAAACGTCCAGAGCGGATCCTGGTCCTCGCAGAGCACGGCAGTGAACCCGTGTGAAGCATCCAGGGCGGAGCCTAGTCCTCGCCGAACACGGTAGTGAACCCGTGTGAAGCATCTAGAGCAAATTTCCTGGTTACGTGGAACGCGGATAACATCACTCTTTGACCCCGCGGAAAACGCCCAGAGCGGAGCCTCGTCCTCGCCGAATACGGTAGTGAACCCGTGTGAAACATCCAGAGCAAACATCGGACTGTGGAAGTCCTTAAAATCCACGGACTATGATGTCCTTAACCTTGACCGTAATGTCTTAAAACTAACGATCAACCACCATGATTCTATACTGATTTTACCTTGGTTCAAGGGTACATATTTTCACTCCTTTGATATTTGTCGTTGTAATTCCTCAACGTCTTCAAAGAGGTGACGGGTCCCGGTAACCACACATCGGACTGTGGAGTCCTTAAATCCACGGACTATAATGTCCTTAACCTTGACCGTGATGTCTTAAAACTAACATCGGACTGTGGAGTCCTTAAATCCATGGACTATGATGTCCTTAACCTTGACCGTGATGTCTTAAAACTAACATTGGACTGTGGAGTCCTTAAATCCATGGACTATGATGTCCTTAACCTTGACCGTGATGTCTTAAAACTAATATTGGACTGTGGAGTCCTTAAATCCACGGACTATGACGTCCTTAACCTTGACCGTGATGTCTTAAAACTAACCTTGGACTGTGGAGTCCTTAAATCCACGGACTATGATGTCCTTAACCTTGATCGTGATGTCTTAAAACTAACATCGGACTGTGGAGTCCTTAAATCCACGGACTATGATGTCCTTAACCTTGACCGTGATGTCTTAAAACTAACATTGGACTGTGGAATCCTTAAATCCACGGACTATGACGTCCTTAACCTTGATCGTGATGTCTTAAAACTAACAGTGGAGTCCTTAAATCCACGGACTATGACGTCCTTAACCTTGACCGTGACGTCTTAAAACTAACCTTGGACTGTAGAGTCCTTAAACCCATGGACTATGAGGTCCTTAACCTTGACCGTGATGTCTTTAAACTACGGTACCCTGGAAAACATCCCAAAGCAAACCCTGACCCCGTGAGATACGGATAAGGGCGACCGCACCCAGCACTTGTGGGTCCTCACGACCTGTAGGGAAGAAAACTCTCTTGTGAGATCCTTACGACTCCTAAGGGAAAACCAGCTTAAGAATCCTCACGGTTCTTAAGGAGAACTTACACCTACATGATCCTCTCGACCTGTAGGGAGAAAAACTCTTTATGAGACCCTCACGGCTCATAAAGCTCAAAAGTCTTAGGAGGCAGATCTTAACCCTGAATCTTAAGCCATCGCTACCCTGCAAGGAGACCAAGATAAATTGTCCGCAGAACACATTCAATGAAAAGAGACACACCATTGAGAAGAAAATATGTCTTTTATTCATAAACCAAGGTGGATACAAAGTACGGCAATAGTCGATTTAAAGCACGCGCACATCACATGGTATGGGAAGCAACCAGAAAAATTTCCGATGTGTATCCTATCAAGCATGCATTCGCAACTATATGAATATTCGAAAAGCAATGATACCCGAAGCTCTGATGTGCACGCAACATGCTGATAGTGGTCGCAATTAAAGAAAAGTTCTCATGGGAAAAATATGAAGCTCATTTACGCAAGCAAGACACACATACGAGTGCCCAACATGCATGAAGATTCAACATAAAGCATGTGAAAACTAATGATAAAAAGAGTACACTGATTTGAATATACTACGCTAACGGGAAGAGGTCACCAAACAAAGGATTAGTAGCACAAGGGTTAACAAAACAAAGGACAAAATTCTCCATCTCTCTCTCTGCTTTCTCCAGCACATCAAAGCGACAGTTCTTGTGAGGAGTCGCTCCCCACCGATTGGTGCCATGTTCGTCCGCAAAAGCAGACATAATAGCCCGCCGGGCTCTTATTTGGCTCAGCAGGTGAACTGAGAAATTTTTCAAAGCCTGAGCAATCAGGCACGCTTCGTGAAAACACTCGAGCTTTTCTTCATCCGCGTCAAGCATCGCCAGGGTCATCTCCGCCGGGTGAGGAGGGATGTCGGCAAGCACGGCAGCAAGAATCATCCGGAGCCAGAGGGATCCCATTGGGAGAGGGGACCCTCTATGGATCGAGAGTTCATATGTCGCCGTCGCACTCGTCGTCGGTAAGGAGGGGATCCACCAATCGTGCAGCAAAGCGAGGAATCATCTCCTCGATAGAAACTTCCCATGGCTGTCGACGAGCATGAGGGCGGTTGCAGGCCATAACACTCAGTAGTTTCTCAAGACAAATCACACCAAAGTGAGAATAGATCTCTCTGTGAAGAAAAAATAGGCTATGGCCTGAGGACTATAAAGAGGAGCATCAAGTGCTACGCGCGGAGAACATGGCGTGATGGAACTATTTCCAAGGCCCAAAAAGGGGAAGGCATTGGAAATCAAGAAAGGGAACTATTTCCAAGGCTCCTTCTCTGCATCCAATACCATGCACAAAAATAGGGCACTGAAAGTTGAACACCCCTATTGAAGGGACCCCACGTGCAGAGCACATGAGTAATAAACTTGATGTGCACTGGAAAGTAAAATGGTGCCTTACACACCATACACGTCAGCAGTGACAATAGCAAATAGGACAAAATCCCACAAAAAGGCATGCAAACACAGAAGGACAAGATAAAACTTATCACTCCTGCTTTAAAAAGTTCATACAAAATAAAAAGAACACGTTTACAACGGTAAGACCTCGGACGCGGGACATGGATTGAGAAACTCGAGCGTAACTTTGTCCAAGATCTTCCAGGCATTTCGAACCATCCTAGTATGTTTTCTCTCGCGGTCGCAAGCGTCGGGGTCCTCACGAATGTCCTCCATCCTCCGATAGGCAGCAAGTATAGCCGACTGCTGAAAAGCCTGGTGTAAGAGATCAATAAGGTTGTCGTGCCTCCTCTTCGAGATTAGGCTCATCAGATACACCGAATGCATCTTATCCTCGGCAGCGTCCAATGCCCTAAGCGGTACGCCGGTGCAGAAGAGAGGAAGCGCCTCCCAGATCGCCAGCAGGATTAGTCTCAGAAGAGAAGAGCGACGGGGGAGTAGCCGATTGTTTTACTCGTCGAAGCGGCTCATGATCTCAGCACACTGAGCGTTGGTGAACTCCTGGTTCTGGCTGCAGCCCAGAGCACGGATATTCCCGTAAGAAATGATCTCATCAAGATCATACAAATGGGCATCCATGATACCTGAAATAACGATCATGGAAATTCAATACAAACTTCTTCCTCTCAGTTGAGAAAGAGAACTCAGGGCAAGGAAAACCCATGAAGTTCTTTGGGAAGAACTAAGTTCTTCAAAGGAATTAAATTCCTTTTGAAAAGGGAACTAAATTCCCAAAAAATTTGTTCCAGAGCCAGAGCTCCTTGACGGTGGAATTAAAATTCCATAGAAAGGACAGACACCACCACCGATCCCTAAAGATCAGAGAAACTTTAAAAGATCTAGTATTTGAAGATTAGATGGTTTTCTGTTCTTTGTTAAGGAACTTTAAAAAAAATGGATGGGTTCTTGTCAAAAGGGAAAACCCTTGGTATGGATTGGAAATCCAGTGAAGGTTTTTGTGAAAGTTCTTTTCAAGAGCATTACCTGAAGAGAAGGAAATCTTTCAACAGAGTTAAACTCTGGAAAATTTGCAAGACAGAGAACTAAGCTCTGGAAAAGGAAGAATTAAATTCTCAAAAGAAGAAAGTTCTCAAAGGAAGAAGATGAAAAGTGGAGGCGCTTCTGAAGAGACCCCTGCATTTATAGGATGTGATGGAAAACGTTTCAGCTACCCCACCCCCAAGACAGATCCAACGGTCACAAAAGTGACAGCGTTGCACTCAAGTGCAGACACGTGAGAGCAACGCTGTGGGGGCATTTGTTCCCTGATTAAAAATCAGGAAAAAGCTTCAGAAGAGGCATCACGTGCACACATGTGACCAGTGGTCACGTGTTGGCACATGATGGTTAAGCAACGGCCAGAGAACAGAGCGCAGAAGAAGAGAAGCCCATTCCAGGGGTCATGTGCTCACGCGTGACCAGGGGTCACGTGCTCACGCGTGACCAGGGGTCACGTGCTCACACGCGACCAACGGTCACGTGGCCACACGTGACCGACTTTAAAAGCCTTATTTTTTAACAGAATTAAATTCTGAGGAGAAATCATTCAAATCTTTCCAAAATGGAGAAGATTTATCTGAAACCGTTGGATCAAGAATCTGAAGGTGATTAAATATCACCAATTTATGGAAAAATCTTGGACATGGAAAGATTTCCCCCTAAATCTAACCAAAATAACAAAGAGATATCTTTAGATTCAAAATCCAATGGAGAATAAAATTCACCTAATAATTTAAAGGCCCGGATCAATGATGAAAATAAATCAAATCTCTCAATAAAAAAATCAAATCTTTCAATGAAAGATTCACTAAAACAGATTGATTCTTTTCCTTCTCCTATAAATAGGAGCCAAAAAAAAGAGAGAGACATATAGACAGAGAGAGAGATATATAGAGCCTTGGGATTTTGAAAATTCAGAAGGAAGAATTTGATTCTCTACAAAAGAAAAATCCTAGGTAAGAAAAGAGGGGCTTCAAAAGAGAATTTAATTCTCAAAAGAGTTTAACTCTTATATAAAAGTAAAGAACTTAGTTTTTTCTCTGGTTGAGAATCTGCAAATTGCACATCTCCCCATGAATTGAGAATTTAATTCTCATTGGGTTGAGATCCTGCCATGCAGATCCAAAATATAGAGGAAGAATTGAGTTTTGAGAATTTAATTCTCACAGAATGATAGGAATTTAATTCCTTTGAGATAAAATTAGGGTTTAACCCTATGTTATAGGAATTTAATTCCTTCAAAATGGACAGAATCAGGGTTTAACCCTAATTGAGAACTTAATTCTCTCAAACTCACAGGAATTTAATTCCCTTAAAAAAAAAGAAATTAGGGTTTCACCCTATGCCAGAATTTAATTCTTTACATATATGGGGAATTTAATTCCTACAGAAAAGAAATTAGGGTTTAACTCTATCTAAGAATATAATTCATCAGAAGAAAATAGGGATTTAATTCCTCTAAAGTTTATTGTTAGGGTTTAACCCCTTTGAAAAATTTAATTCTTAAAAGATGAACAAATCTTTAAAACATGTAAAGAACCAAAGTCACGTGCTACCACGTGACCCCTGTAAAGATCCACAGAAAAGAACTTTGAGGCAACGCTACACGTGTCCCACGTGACCCCTGAAGCACACAGAGAAAAAGGCAAAAGAAACAGAAAAGAGCTCTAGGGCACCCTCACGTGTCACCACGTGAACCCTAATGAGCATTCTAACATACCAGAGCGTGGGCCTCCATCATGTGCTCACACGTGATGGCCGTCAGAATTAAAAGTGTTACACACTTATCTGCAGAACAAACTGAAGGGGATCTGGCCTCACCTTTTGATGCTATCACGTGTTCCCACGTGATCCCCCCTCTTTCTAGTGTTTAACACTAATCTGTTGCCAGTGTTTAACACTATTATCTGTTAGTGTTTAATACTAATTTGAGAATCACAACTTTTTTTTTAGTGTTTAAACACTAATTTGCTAATCTTATTTTCAGTGTTCAACACTGTTGGTCTTTAGTGTTTAACACTAGGTTTAGCTCAATTGGCTAAGTTTCTAGAGGCAAAGCCTCCCCTGCAATTGAATATGTCTAATGGACCAACAGAGGGCCAATATTTCAAACATGATTGGACTTAGCCCAAGAAGGCCATAAGTCCTCAATTCAAGTTTAACTGAGCCAATGAGCTCATAATATAATTAATTGGTCTTGGTTCCAAATTGGGCTACAGATCATCTAATCTGCCTTGGTTCAAGGGTACATCTTTTCACTCCTTTGATATTTGTCGTTGTAATGCCTCAACGTCTTCAAAGAGCTGACGGGTCCCGACAACCACACATTGATACGGACTGTGCGGTCCTTAAACTCATGGACTATGATGTCCTTAACCTTGACCGGGATGTTTTAAAACTAACAACGGACTGTGGGGTCCTTAAACTCATGGACTATAATGTCCTTAACCTTAACCGGGATGTCTTAAAACTAACAACGGACTATAACATCCTTAACCTTGACCATGATGTCTTAAAACTAACGATGGACTGTGGAGTCCTTAAATCCTCGGACTATGATGTCCTTAACCTTGACCGCAACATCTTAAAACTAACATTGGACCGTAATGTCCTTAAACTACCTATCGACCGCAACGTCACTAAACAACAGGGCCCCCCAATTGCTCTCTTGTTGGATCTAAACGATCCCGTTAAGTCGATCTAAGTCTAAAACTAGACTAACGTATCCTTAACAAACGTTTAAGTCGATCTTAGTCTCAAATGAGGCTAACGTATTCTTAAACACAACCCCTAAACCCAAATCTAAGATAATACGGATTTGGACTAGTCCACGCCCAACCGGGTGATGACATAACTCAGTCTTCGTATATAATCCACGGGCAACCAGACACAAAATAAACACACACGACACGAAGTGATCATCTGGAGAAGGAGAAAGTTGTTACCGCAATACGGTAGCGTAATTAACTGCAGGGGTTTGCGCCTGCAGGGAAGAGCGTCCCCACAATCAAAAACCCCTCAAGCGAGGGGGAATCTGATGAAGTCTGCTACATCGGACGCATCCGTTTAAACCTTCGATATATGGTGCCATAAATCAACTTGGCATCTTCGGAGAGGTGGACGGATAGCACCAATTAGCATTTGCTCCGAATCTCAGGCAAGGCGTCCCATGTCTTGGCCGTCTTTCGGAGGGGAACAACAACCCCCCGGATATTCATCCACGACAATCCAACGAATTCATATACACAAACCATCAACATTACAGATCACAGATATGTATAACCCCCACTAATCGACGTATAGCGATTAGCAGACGTTCAATACATATATCACATCACAGATATAACCCATTAGCTAAAGTCTATATAAGTTCGATCAAAATACGGATTTGTAACCACCCCAAACACAAATTTGTTTTCTGGAAAACTGGGCAGAAACAACATATTCCAAAAATCCCAAAACATCACACAGAACACTCTGCAGCAAAACCGATCCACGGCCGAGTCAACTCGGCCGCGGATCCGCGGCCAAACGCTTGTTTTGGCCGCGGTTCCGCGGTGAGTTGGTCGACTCGCTGGCTCGTTTTTGCCGTGTGTTTACAGAAAACCCTGAGACGATTTTTAAGATATGTCAAATTATTTTTTGAGTTGTTTTAAAAATCGACAGCAAGCATGGTTCTCGGACGTGTTTTGTGATTTTTTTTCCGATCGAAATTCTAAATACTTTGCTAACATACTAGATAGTGTTTAGCTAGGCTCTGATACCACTGTAAGTCCACGTTACCCTTCCCGGTTCCTTCGAGGATGCGGAAATGGTGAAAAACAATTTTTTCGGTGAAGGTAACATGGACTGTAGAATAGGATCTTTGCTAAACTAACATCTAGCAACCTAACTACAAGTTTAACTACTATGTTAGGGGTTATACCTAGTCTTGAACTCCTTCTCTTCTTGCTCCTTGGAGTGGTCGGATCGGCCTCACCCCGTCGTCTCCTTGTGCCGAAGATGGATCCACCCGAAAGCTTCTACCTTGGGCTCCTACCTCAATCAAGAGGAAACTAAAGTCCTTGGCTTGCTAGACCTTGAACTTTAGAATGAGTAGAGAAGTGTTTTTAGGGCTTTATCTCAATGACTCATGTTTCTCAACTCATGAGACATGAGAGCCATGAGCAAGAGGAAGAGGGAGAGCTTGGATGAGAGAGAGTGAAAATGATAGAATGAGAATGACTTTTTTACAACCATGCTCTCAAAAAGAAAATAATCATGATAATAATAGTAATTAAGTATTTGTGATGGTTCATATCAATGGCCATTATCATTTCATGCATTTAATGCATTTTTGTAAACAACAAGCAAGCAAAAGTCATAGCCATGAAATGATGATGGTCAACAAGTCCAAAATAGTCAACCGGTCAAAATCAACAAGTCAACAAAAGTCAAACTTTCAACCCAACCATGGCATAATAATACTTAATTAATATTATTATTAATCATATTTCTTATTCTCATTAGGGTTTAGAAAAAGTCAACAGTCAACAACCCTAATGAGAATCCTCTGCCTCTGTCTCTGTCAACCGTGCATACACACCCGCATCCGTGTTCCGAGGAACACGAATACAAACGAGATAAAACCAATCCCAAAACGTATACTAGGATCTGGCTTAAACCAAAGCCCGCTAGTAATAACTGCCCGGACACCAAACGTGCACAAGTGCGTGAATGTGAACGAACCCTGTCGCAAAACCATGCGACCTCTACTCTGTTTTGCCCAAAGGCGAATAGCTCTCTGTGTGGGACTCTAAAGACTCGACACTACGCTGGCAGTGGGTTTAACCACAGGCCACAAGCGGTACTAGCTGTACGTATCGGTCCCCAGGTAGATGCCGATAAGAAGACTGATGAGGTGAACCCATCCGAACTCCTACTGAGCCTGAATGTGACAGTCTCCGTACAGTCCGGTCTGTTCGTCTGAGAATATCGCATGGCGGGCCTAGGGGGGCGGTAAACGTCAGTTCCCTAATAGCGGTACAAGTCGTGTCGGAGTGTAGCCCAGAACACCTTGAGATAACATTGGAAACCTACCAGTATATCTCGCTTGCCCTGGCCAGGGACGACTATGCGTAATGGCTCTCCTTGACACAGCGCGATATCAACTCCCAATACCGGGAGAGATGAATCCTGTCTAACCGTCACTGCCTTTAAGTGCTTCGGGACTGCACCCAACTACTACATGTTTACACGACTCCTTTGAGCCGTGGTAGGGTAGTAATCAAAGTACAGTGGGAACACACTCGAGGCGAAGTGACGGTGTCAAGTCAGCGGACTAAGCTGTACTCATGTCACCTGGGAACTGATAACTGACGATAGGTATAGTACCAACCAACAGTTCCCGACGAGTCCTGTCCAGTGTACTCGTAACCTAATGAGCACCTGCATACTATCTCAAGTACGACGTACTGACGGCTGTGGGACAGACCGTCTCTCCTGCTGGGATGAGAAGCGCATACGCTAGTCTACTCCGGAGTATCGATGCCCTATCTCGATAGTCCTACGACTAGGGACCCGTATAAGGATGTGCTTGTAGATTACCCAGCCCCCACAAGTGTGACTGCCATCACAACGCTGGTAATCAAGCAAAGATCCTAAGGGCTCCACTAATGTGTATAGGCGATATGCTAAAAGAAACACATGTACACATTAAAGTAGAAACAAACCAAGTAGCATACTACCATTTCGAGCAAGATTGTCTATACAACTGTGAATATCCCAAGCTTCCATCAAGTAATATACAAACTAGTATGATACAGTAATGGCCTCTAGGGCATATACACTAACATAAAAGGGCAGCACCGACCGTTCAAGTCGCAAAAAGGGAAGAACCGACCGTCCAAGTCGCTAAAAGGGCAGAACCGACCGTCCACGTCGCTAAAATGGTAGCACCGACCGTCCAAGTCACAAAAAGGGCAGAACCGACCGTCCACATCGTTAAAATGGCAGCACCGACCGTCCAAGTCGTAAAAAGGGCAGCACCGACCGTCCACGTCGCTGAAAGGGCAGCACCGACCGTCCACGTCACTAAAATGGCAGCATCGACCGTCCAAGTTACAAAAAGGGCAGAACCGACCATCCACGTCACTAAAATGGCAGCATCGACCATCCACGTCGCAAAAAGGGCAGCACCGACCGTCCAAGTCGCTAAAAGGGCAGTTCCGACCGTCCACATCGCAAAAAGGGCAGCACCGACCGTCCACGTCGCTAAAAGGGCAGCAATGACCTCCTCGTCGGAATTACGCTCCGCCTTAGAATCAAGTAAACCAGACACTCCATCTCGGAAACACGTCAAGCATCGACCGTCCATGTCGTAAAAAGGGCAGTGCCAGCTTCCCAAAAAGCGGGAGCCAAATCAAGTCGCCTCCACGTGAAAGAAGATCCATCAATTTCATTCACACGACCCATATATGCTGTATGCATTTATTGATGGGGGGCACTTTGTTGGGGTCAAAATTTACACCCCGGTTGACCAAGTCAAAATCAAAGTCAACCACAAGCCAAGTGGGCCCAAGCCCAGGTCAAGTGGACCAATGCCCGGGTCGAGCCCGAACACGAAGCGTCCGGCCTTTCGCCATGCTAAAATAAAAATTTTGTAATAAATAATTTTGGTGTATTTTTTTTATTTTTTTGAATAAATGTAAGAAAAATAGGTATAAAGCCAAATTTTTGTAAAGCCCGTGGCTTATGTGCAAAAAGAAATAGCATATGAGGCATGGGATGGGCAAAATGCCATTTTTGTAAAAGCCCAAGGGGCTATATGTAAAGTGTATAGCCTATAAAGGCAAAAATAATGAAAATATCTCAACAACCTTTTCTCTCTCCCAAAAAAAAATCAAGATCTGCTCTCTCTCTCTCCCCCCTTCCTCAAGGTTCTAAAACCTTCTTCTTTCCATTGAATTAAATCAAGAGTTTAACTCTTCCTTTCTCAAAAATAAATAGCTTTTCACCACAAAACCCACGAAGGGGAGCTCGGTTCTCCAATCAGATCTCGAAAAGGGGGGACTTTTAAGTCTCACCCCCTTTTCTCCAAGATCCCACCGATCAAGAGAAGGAAGAAGGAGACCCATCTCCAAAAATCTAACTTTGGACAGATCCAAGGCTCAAAAGAAGAGCTAAAGATTCTTATGAGTTTAACTCCTTTCTAGATCTGTTGGAGTTTAACTCCATAAATTAGTTTCTGTTAGGAGTTCAACTCCAAAAAAAACCTTAGGAGTTCAACTCCCCAACCTAGGGGCTAGGCCCCTTCCCGCGAGTGTTTCCCATGGTCACGTGTGCTCCACGTGACCCCGGGAGCTAAGGCGCCCATCGGTCACGTGTGCGCCACGTGACCCCGGGGCGCTAAGGCGCCCAATGGTCACGTGTGCGCCACGTGACCCCGGGCGCTAAGGCGCCCATCGGTCACGTGTGCACCACGTGACCTCACGGCGCTAAGGCGCCCAATGGTCATGTGTGCGCCGCGTGACCTCGGGCGCTAAGGCGCCCAATGGTCACGTGTGCGCCGCGTGACCCCGGGCGCTAAAGCATCCATGTGCGCGCACGTGACCCCGGACACCATGTGCCCACGTGCCACGCACGCCCAATGGTCACGTGTGCACGCACGGGACCCCCGTAAAAACTCTGCGAGGCCCCCGATACTTCTGAAACCCCTTCAAAACACAACACTGCACATTGAGTTTGCATGACCTGTTTGACCCGTCAATCGGAGGTTCCCTCGCTCCAAAGCCGAAGGGTAATTAACGACAGCTTAGTCCATGGCTGCCGGAGATTCAGATCCCCATAATCAATAAACCCTAGCCTACCCTACGCAGGGGGAATCTATACTGCGCCTGACCAGCGCGCGCGTATTCCCATCTCAATGGGGTGACGAAAAACACCCTACAATCTCGATCGCTAAACTCTTGCTGATTTTTCTGTTCAGATACTATGGCCATTTATTTGTATGATCTTGACGAAATTATCTCGTATGAAGACATTCGCGTCCAAGGCCGCTGTCAAAACCAGGAGTTTACGGATGCTCAATGCTCTGAGGTTATGCGTCGCTTCGATGAATACAACGGTCGACTACTCTCCCGTCGTTCCGCTTTATTGAAGATCATCGTGGGAGCGATTTGGGAAGCCCTTCCTGGATTTTACGAAGTCATGCCGCTTGAGGCATTTGATGATGCCGAAGACAAGGTGCACTCAGTATATCTGATGGGCTTAATCTCGAAGAGTCGGCGAGATGGTCTTGTTGATATCTTGCATCAAGTTTTCCAACAGACAACGATAATCTCTGTCTATCAGAGGACGTATGACATTAGCGAGAATCCTGACGCTTGTACTCGTGAGAAGATGCACACGAAAATGGTCAGAGAAGCCAGAAACATTTTACTCGGCCTTGCTTCTGAATTCCTCAATCCATGTACGGGATCAAGTGTTTTACCATTGTAAACATTTTCTTTTGTTTTTATACTATGTATAAGTTTATGGAGTATGAATGACAAAACTTCCCATTTCCCCCTTTTTTATGCTCACGTGTATTCTGCATGAAGTGTCGTTATACTGTTATTGGTGTTCACGTGTTTTGCGCATGAGGCGCCGCTGGGGAGTTTTAATCTTGAACTAGTGTCGGCGCTCACGGGTTATGCACGTGCGGTGCCGTTTTAGTTTTCAAAACGGATCAATGAGGGTGCTCACGTGCCATGCACGTGAGGCTCTGCTGATGAGGTCTTTTCGCCTCCCTACTCTAATTCCAATGAGTTACCCTTTTTCTTTTCCCATGCTCCCCCCTTTTCGGCATTGGGAATAGCTCCACCATGCATGACGTTTTTTGTGCATAGCTTTGAATGCGTCTCTTTTTAACCCGAGGCTACATCTTCCTCTTTCTTCACAGAGAGAGAACCATTTAGACCTTAGGGTGATCATCTTGAGAAACAAACTAAAGGTTGTGGCTTGCAATCGTCCCCACGCTCGTCGGCAACCGTGGAAGGTGCCTATCGAGGAGATCATTCCTCGTTTTGCCGTGCGGTTAGCGGATCCTCTTCTCACTGATGACCAATATGACGTGGCCCTGTACAAACTCCTGACCCGTATGGGCTCTCTTCTTCCCATGGGTTCCATTTAGCTCAGGAAGATTTTATTATCCGTGCTTGCTGATATTCCCCTTCATCCGGCAGAGATGACCCCGGCGATTCTTGATACGGTGGAGGACAAAATTGAGAGTTTCCATGAGGCACGCTTAATTACCGAGGCTCTGAAGGATCGCTTAGTTCATTTACTGAGTCAGATAAGAGCCCAGCGGGCTATCATGTCTGCTTTCACTGATGAGCATGGCGCTAATCGGTAGGGAGCAACTCCTCGTGAAGACCGTCGCTTCGATATGGTGGAGAGGGAATTGGAGAACTTTGTATTTTGTTTTGTTAATTCCTGTATCTCTGATCCTATATTTGGTGATCTTTTCCCTGTAGAGTAGTATATTTATATCGATGTATTTTTCTTATTATCGACTGTTGAATGTTTTCTGTTGAATGTTTTCTGTTCATCATTTATTCGTACGTATATTGCACCTCTGTACATGAGCTTTTATACTTTACCCTTAGGACTTTTATTTTAGGTGCGAGCGCTATCGTAATGTCGTACATAAATCACCACATTTTGGACACCATTTCCATTTAAGCACATACGCAGTCATACTGTCATGTGTCTTTAGCAAATGTGTCTTGTAGATAGTCTATCTTGATCTCCTTGCAGGGCAGCGATGGCTTAGAAGACAGGTTCAGATCTGCCGCCCAGGACTTTTCAACTTTACGAGCTGTGAGGATCTCATAAAGACTTTTCTCCCAACGAGTCGAGAGGATCCCGAAGGTGTATTTTCTCCCTAGGAGTCGTGAGGACTCCTAAGTGTGTGTTTTCTCTTGAGAGTCGTAAGGATCTCACAAGAAAAAATTTCCCCCTTATAAGTCGAGAGGACTCGTAAGTGGTTGTCTCCCTTCTTGTCGATATTTGACTTTGGAGAGTGTGGCCCGTGAATAGTATGCAATAGTCCATCTTGGACCGACTTACAGGGCCCAGTGCTTAGAAAACATGTCCTTATCCCCATTGCCTATGGCTTTTCCTTACGAGTCGAGACGAATCGAAAAGTTCTCGCAAGGACACTAATTTCCTCACGGGTCGAGACGAATCGAGAAGTTCTCGCAAGGGTTTCCTAATGTCACAGTTAACTCTTGCTAATAGAAGTCCATTAGGGTCTATGGTACTAGGGTTTCATACCCGTCATACCGTCGCGTTGGCCGGTGTATTCCTCGATACGCAATCTTGCTGTTCGAGTAGCCCCGCAACTGTCGTGTCTCTGATCCCTTCGGGGGATGGACAAGACGTTTTCAAGTAATCTTCCAAGTGATATTACCGTCAAAAGAGCAAGCATTAGGGATATTCCATGTCGCTTTTTACTTGAGATTAGGCTCAGTTTGGGAGCCCCGATGAGTCATGACCACTCCGCGCTGGAGTGGGTTGATCTCCGATAGTCTTTCAGGTCTCATTTGAGTTGCCGTCAAGACCCTGAAGCTAGGGATCTTCCTTTGCTTCGTTTGTTGACATCATGTCTGCAATATTGCGATGAATGTCGAGGTTGTCTCTGGGTTGTCAGTGAACCATCGAGATTTGGAACTAGGGGACTTTGCCATGGCTCCGTTTGTTGATGTCGCGTCTGCATCCTGCTTGGGGGGAAGAAGAACGCTTTTGTAGATCTCTAGGCTGTAGATGTAACCATCGAGACTTGGAACTAGGGACTCTACCATGGCTCCAAAGTAGACTTTAGGTTGTCTGTGAACCGTCGAGATTTGGAACTAGGGGACTTTGTCGTGGCTCCGAGGTAGTCTCTAGGTTGTCTGTGAACCGTCGAGATTTGGAACTAGGGACTCTGCCATGGCTCCGCGATAGTCTCTAGGCTGTCTGTGGACCATCGAGATTTGGAGCCAGGGGACTTTGTCATGGCTCCATTTTGCTGACATTGTATCTGCTTCTGGTTGGAGCGAGAAGGAACGCCGTTATTGATTTCTAGGCTGCAGGTGTAGCCATCGAGATCTGGCTTCCCTTTGACGGAGCCTGGTGGGACGATATGGTCCTCTTTCTGTTTGTGCCCATGGATTGTATACAGGGGTCAATGTGATCTCACCTGCAGGGCAAAAGTTTCATTCATTTTTTTTGTTTCTTTCCGCGATGCTCTATCATTTCAGCTTTTATATCACGAAAGTCACAATTGCCCAATCATTTCGGCTATTTTTCGCAGTGCCCAATTATTTCGGCTATTTTCTTTTTCTTTACTCGCCGCTTTTTATTACGAGTTGCCCAATCATTTCGGCTATTTTTATATGCATATATTTTGCTCGTTGATTTTTATTGCGAGTATGGAACCCGAGGTTTGATACCAATCTTAGCATCAGCATCACTGCGACTGGAATATTGCCAGGAGCGGATCATCATTTGCCATGAAAAGACTTGGAATTTGATATCGATTTAGGCATCAGCATCGCTACAACTAGGATATTGCCAGGAGCGAATCATCATTTGCCTTTGTCGATTCGAACAAAGGTGGCTTAGCAAACAGGGTTAGGATCCTGTCGACTAAGGCTTTTGACTTCATGAGCCGTAAGGGTCTCATAAAGGAGTTTCTCTCTACGAGCCGTGAGGATCTCGTAGGTGCGTTTTCTCCATAAGAATCGTGAGGATTCTTAAGTGTGTGTTCTCTTATAAGTCGTAAGGATCTTATAAAAGTGTCTTCTCCTTATAAGTCGAGAGGACTTATAAGTGCCGTTCACCAAATGGGGAAATTTCACGCCATTGGTGGAATTTGGTGGGGGAGACGTTTATTTGTGCCCGTGGATTGTATACAAGGGTCAATATTGAACCGCTTGTAGGGCAAACTGGGGAATGTAATGGCTTAAGAACGGGTTCAGATCCCTGTAGCTTAAGGCTTTTGAATCTTATGAGCCGTGAGGGTCTCATACGGGGGATTCTCCTTACGAGTCGTGAGGATCTCGTAAGTGTAATTTCTCCTTAGGAATTGTGGGGATCCCTAAGTGTGTTGCTCTCTTGTGAGTCGTAAGAATCTCACGCAGGTATTTTCTCCTTACAATGTCGAGAGGACATTGTAGTTATCTTTATTTTAACGAGATTGCGCCCTTTCGGGTTTTCACAAACTCGCCGGTAGTCCTACTGTTTTTACTCACGGCGCCATTTCGGGTTTTCATCCATGCCCATTTCGCTTGTGGACGTAGCCCTTTTTTTGGCGAGGAAACTCTCGAGAATAGTTTCGCCGCATGTGATTCATCCATTTGCCAGTGGGATTTGAGTTGCAGTCCTCACCACTAGTACTTGTGGACTTGCATTTCACTATCGCCGTGTTAGAGGCGACGTTGTTAGTTTAGGGACATCTCGGTCCGTTGTTAGTTTAAAGACATCTCGTTCCAATGTTAGTTTAAGGACATCTCGGTCCGTTGTTTGTTTAAGGACATTACGGTCCATAGCTAGTTTAAGGACGTTATGGCCCGTAGCTAGTTTAAGGACATTGCGGTCCGTTGTTAGTTTAAGGACATTACGGTCCATAGCTAGTTTAAGGACGTTATGGTCCGTAGCTCTCCATGTTTCAGACGGAGTACTGTTGGGTACTACTCTTAGAGTTTTGACCCAAGAAGATAGCGAATGGACATAGGCGGCGTCATCTATCATTGACCTGGGTCGTGACTCGTCAGGCATAGTATTTTTTCAAGAATCGGCCGTTTATTGGCTGGAAGGGTCTTTCGCTATGCATGTCCATGAGCAAGTAGGCTCCACCTTGGTAGACCTTGTCTATGATGTATGGGCCTTCATAGTTCGGCTCGAATTTCCCCCGTTTAGCACGTTTGGGGATCATAGTTGTTTTTACGACTAGCATGAGTTCGCCTTGGCGGAACGTTCTCGGCCGAGTCAGTCTTTCGAATGAGCGCGTCATCCTTGCTTTGTAAGCTTCTAGGTTTTGCTGCACCATGAGACGAGTTTCATCGAGGGCATCAAGTTCCTCGAGCCGAAGATAGGCATTCTCTTCGTCCATCAGCTCGTATCGAACTGCCACTCGTAGAGAGGGTAGCTCTATCTCCAAGGGAAGTACTGTTTCCGTGCTGAATACTAACGCAAATGGCGTTGTATTTGTGGCCGTTTTGAACACGGTCCGATAGGCCCAGAAAGCTTCATGCAATTTCTCGTGTCAGTCCTTCTTATTTCTAGACACCGTTTTCTTTATGATCTTTGTCAAGGTCTTGTTGAAAGCTTCAGCTAGACTGTAACGACCGTGTTTTCTAATACCTAATAAAATTTATTTTATTTAAATTTCTACTATCAAATAATTATTTACGTGTTTCGTTGATAAAAGAATAATTTTTAAAGTAATTTTAATAATTTTTAAAGCATTGAAAATGATTAAACGAATTTTCTAAAAACTATTTATTGTTTTTATAGGCTTAAAATGTTTTATAATGTCTTAAAATAATCTACATATTTTTATTATCGATTAAAATAATTAATTCGTAATTAAAAATATTTTAAAGGATAAACTAGATTTTAAATAATCATAATAACTAGCTAACACCATAGAAATGGATATATTATTTTGTTTTAACCCAAAATTATTTTTATACTAAAGATAACAATAAAATATATTTTCTGAAGTTTTTCCATAATTTTCCCGTATTTTTAACTATTTTTAACAATTTTTTTAAAACCAAATTCAAATATTAAATAGTAAACAGTTTATTATTTTTATTTTTAAAAAAAAAATTTAAATTAATCCCCTTGATCTGGACCGTTGGATGCAAAATCCAACGACCCAAAGACGCGCTGCGGCACCCATATGGTGGGGACCACGCGAAACCGCGTGATCCCTCCGCACGTGGACACGTGGCATCTTGGCGGCGGCCCTCGAGCCGTTGGATGCAAATCCAACGGCCAGGGTGTGACGACGGCGGCGGCAATCATCAACAGATGATTCTGAAATCATTGGGCGGCGCGGATTTTGAGATATTTTAACAGAAATTTTGGATTTTATGGTTGGTAATAAAACCCTATAAATAGGCACTTCAAACATTGATTTCTCACACCTCAGAAGTCCAAATATTCTGAAAAAAATACACACGCCTTCGTATCGCCGACGTCGATGCTACAGCTCCACCCAATCACCAAGGAAAAATCTGAGCGTGGAGCTATTGAGGAGTTTGTACAAGCCTACGTTTTCAACCCATCTGCATCCAACTCTAATCAAAAGTAGAATCCGCCTCTCTCCACTTATCTGTCGCCTTCTTCTTCTTTTTTTCAATAACCTTAATTCCAACTTCTAATCATCAACCCCATATTAAAATGACGTTACAATATTCTTGCATGCCTATACTTTTGTATCCCTTAATGATGATAATCTTAACCCATGATTAAAATGGTTTCCTTAATCACTCCTATATGTCAAAAAATATTACACCTTCATACAACATAGAATGTGACAGGCTTAAACTTATAACCCACGAGTATTAAATCACCCCTTACATACTCATACTCACCCATGTTACTTTTGTGATCTCGAAATAGGTTTCTTCCATAAAAATACCCTCGTTTTGTTACAAGGTTATATTTGTTTAAAATATCCACATGAGTTAAGACATTTGGAATAATTATTTTAGATACGATATAGATATATATTTTTACTTACACTTTTTCTTCAACTACTATAATATTATTATATCCCTTCACCTTTTGAAAGGGGATAATACTAAATTTAAATAACGACATCTGGTTTTCCCAACTTAGCCCCTTTCACTCGAAAGGATATTTTTATATTAATTCTTCTTAGAATATTAACTAACGTTTAATGAGTTACCCTAATAATAGGGTAATGTTTTACGCGAGTAGCTCGTGGTTTATAGGCAATCGTCCTTGAAAAGGACACAAATCCTGCCGTCCATGTGCAGCGGTTGCCAACATGAACGTATTTTCTAAAACGTTACCTCAAATTTAAAACACTATAATTTCATAAAATTATTATTTACAATAAAATACCGCAATCCATCCTTAAAAGGGATAACTTCATTTAAATAGCTTGACCTTTACTAAAAGGCTATTTTCAATAAAGACCATAACCCTTATAAATGATATTTTCCAAAAGGACATCTAAAACTTTATTTAAAGATAATTTTCAAACAAATACCATAACCTTTTATTAAAAGGATATTTTCTCGATAAAATATTATGGGTTTCCAAAACGATAAATATTCTAAACATCATGGTTTTCTTATAAACAATAAATATAATTAAACACTATTATCTTTTATTAACTAAGTGTTCTATAAGTTGATACGAAGTACATTACAAACTTTAGAAGATAACAAGATAAAACGAGCGGTTGTGGAAGGCCGTATTAAATGAGATCAACTTTTTAAATTTCCAGTTTATGACATACATGACACATGATACAGTTAGGGTTAGAATGCGCGGACCTAGGTATGGAATACTTATATATGAAGATCCCTGCAGACAGGGTGACCAGTCCAATGTGTGGACGACTACTAACCCGATATTCGGGCGAATACTAACCCGATATTCGGACGAATACTAACCCTATTTGAGGGCGAATGATCCAAAATGTGGATGACATACAATGTGGAAATTCTATGCCTAGAGGTATACGCACTAACTCTAGACCTTTCCACTGAATAACGGGGGTGGGTAGTTTGATTAGGTAAGGAGATTCGGAACTCGGATTCCCCTACTACTCGATCATGATCTCGGGAAGTGAAACGGTATATTTCACTTCCCCAGTTGTTGTTCCGTGGCCACAACAGAATAATCGCGAGTATTCGGACCCTTGTTTAACAAACTAAAACGTTTATAATACCTATTGATACTCAACACTAAACACACATCATGTGCTATACCCACATGTTACTTTATCTACCTTTCTTTATGAGACACGAGTTATTCAGTATCTTGGATGTGGATATTTTACCAGTTTAGACTTGTTGTTTATTATGGAACTGAATGGTGGAAATACCTGTGCACTTGAGTGATATTCACGCTAGACAAAACTCTATAGTAGTCATGGGACACCTTCGGGGATGTTCACGCTACCGCATTGATTGCCATCCCAGGCACGAGCGCCAGCTAGTCATGGGATACCTCAAGGATACGAGTATGTTCACCAGTCAATTCCATCCATACACACCTTGTTTAACCTGATCTAACTCTTAGACTGAATATCCGTTTAACTTGACTTGAACTTTTATCAAACATATACCTCACACAACTTACTCATATTCACATATACCTCTGTCAACATATCTAATTTGTATATAACCTCATACCTTTATACCCATGTACATCATATTCATTATATTTACACACACATGTCTGTTTCTATGCCTTTACTTCCTTATGAGGCAGTCCTACCCGAGTATAACTCGCTGACGGACCTTCCTTTTCTTTCTCTATCTTTGGAATGTCCGTTAGATGAATGAGTATTATGGCGAAGATCAAGGAGTGGAGCCAACTAATGAAGATTATGCAGACTTGACGATGGAAGATTAGCTAGATTTAATTTTTGTTGTTGCCCACATATTTAGGGCTTTTGTTTCTCTTTTAATTTAATTAAACTACTTAGTTTATTTTACTCTTTCCTTTGGGATAAAATAAAGTTTGGTTAATGGAAATAAATGCCTTTCGCTTTTATTACTTTGATTTTGGTACACATCCTGCATGTTAGATATTCATACGCTTAATGTAACTGTATTGAATAGACCACCTTCAATACAGTTAGGTTGCGGACTTTGCCACGTCATCCTTCACCTTCTTTTGGGAAGCGGAGTGTGACATAGACCGTTAGCTCGGGGATTATAAACTGAAGAATATCTCCAATCTATTTTATGCTGCATTGCAAAGCGGCTGATCTTATGGCTTCTGTAGGCTGGCCCGTTATCAGAGATAATCCTTCGCGGAGTGCCGAACCGGTAGAGGATGTATGTCTTGAAGAAATGGAGGATGTTCTCCGTCTTCACTTCTCTTAGCGGTATTGCTTCTGCCCACTTAGAGAAGTAATCGGTTGTTGCCAATATAAATCGATGTCCCCTGGACGATGTTGGCTCGATGGGCCCGATTATATCGGTTCTCCACATTTCAAACGACCAGCTAGCCAATGTTGGGTGTAGCGGATTCGGATGCTGGTGGATGAATTCCCTATGAATTTGGCACGAGTGACCCTGCTTCGCATATTCAAGGCAGTCCGAAATCATCGTGGGCCAATAGTAACCCATTCTTTTGATCTTCGGCTTCATCTTTAGCCCAGCTTGATGAGAACCGCAGAGTCTATCATGAGTTTCTTGAACGACCCTTCTTGCTTCTTTTGGTCCCAGGCATATCAGCCATAGATAATCGAACGATCTCTTATAAAGAGTACCATTGACGAAGGCGAAAGACAGGGCTCGCTTCATGAGCTGATGTCTTGACGACGCGTCTTCGAGTGTTCGATGGGATTTGAAGTAGTCTATGAAGACTTCTCTCCAATCCTCTGCCCTTTCTTCATCCTCCAATTGGAAGGCCTCTTGTTCGGTTGCTTCCACTCCTTTAGACGTCTTCGGAGATATTTCTGCTGGTGCGAGAATCTAGCGACTTTGCATAATGATCTTTACGTCATCGAGTTTTTCGTCGGCCAGTTCTTTAGCAAGTTTGGCTAACGCATCCGCTTTTCTATTTTCCGCACGCGGTATGCTTTCCAGGGCGTAGGAGGGGATTTGTGTCAGCAATTGCTGCACTCTTTCACCTTACCTGATCGGTTCTGGCTTGCATGTCTGGTAGTCGCCATTTACTTGGCTAACGACCAGCTGGGAGTCTCTATATATGAGGAGGTTTTCGATGCCCATGTCGACAGCAATCTCGAGACGTGCTATCAAAGCTTCATATTCATCTTCATTGTTTGTTCTTGGCTCCGTTAAGGAAAGGGCAAAACGCATAATCCCTCCCTGTGGAATCACGAAGATAAGGCCCACCCCAGTTTTAATCATGGGGGTGTTTTGCTTTCACTTCTTTAAGGAGGACGCTCCATCGAAGTAGAGTTCCCATCAGGTAACATTCCCTTCTTTCTTCCTGTCAATTGTGTCAAACGCGTGTTCGTCCGGCAACTCGCAGTTCAAGGAAGAGTCGGCAGGTATCGGATGTTCAGCGAGAAAATCGGTGATGGACTGGCCTTTTATTGCCTTGAGGGGTCGATATACTATCGAAAACTCCATCAAGAGGAAGGCCCATTTGGCAAGCATTCCTGTTAGCATGGCTCTTGACATCAAATACTTGAGAGGATCCACCTTTGATATGAGATGAACCTCATGTGCCAAGCCGTAATGTCGGAGCTTCATTACGGCGAAGATCAGTGCCAGACAATGCTTTTCGATGGGGGACTAGTTATTTTCTGCCCCCAGGAGAACTCGACTCAAATAATAGAGAGCTCTCTCCTTCCCCTGGTCGTTCTCTTGTGCCCATAACGCGCCTAAAGAACCTTCAAGGGCTGTTGTGTACAGAATGAGGGGTTTTCCCTTGACCGGCGCGGTCGGTACCGGCAGGTTCTGCAGATATTGCTTGATTTTGTCCAGTGCGCTTTGGCATTTGCGATCCCAAACGAACGGGGTCCCTTTCTTCATTATATGACTGTATGGGCGGCATTTGCCGGAGAGGCTAGCTATGAACCGCCGGATATACGCAAGCTTTCCTTGGAGAGACCGCGGTTGCTTGAGAGTTCTTGGTGAAGGCATTTCCATAATCGCCTTGATCTTCGATGGGTCTATTTCGATGCCCCGGTATCCTACGATGAATCCTAGGAACTTACCTGAGGAAACTCCAAATGCGCATTTCAGAGGGTTCATCTTCAGATTATATTTCCGAAAACGCTGGAACACTATTTTCAAATGCACCTAGAGTTCCTCATATGATTTGCTTTTACCACGAGGTCGTCGATATAACATTCAACAATCTCATGTACGAGGTCATCGAAGATCTTTGTCATGGCTCTCTGGTAAGTGGCGCCAGCGTTCTTCAGACCGAATGGCATCACTTTGTAGCAGAATATGCCCAGCGGAGTCCGGAAAGCAGCGTGCTTTTAGTCTTCAGGATGCATCTTGATTTGGTTATACCCTGAGGATCCGTCCATGAAGGAGAAGACTTTATGGATGGATGTGTTGTCGATCATTAACTCGGTGAAAGGCACTGGAAAGTCATTTTTCGGACAAGCTTTGTTGAAATCCCAAAAGTCTACGCAGATGCGTACTGTCCCAATTTTCTTCATTACCGGAACGATATTGGCGATCCAGTCAGGGTATTGAACTTCTTGGATGAAGACAGAGTTGATTAGCTTCTTGACTTCAGCGTTGATACTCATCTCAAGCTCGAGTCGTATTCTTCTTAGCGCTTGTTTGACTGGCTTGACGTCCGGCGATATCGCCAGTTTATGCACGGCTATCTCTGGATCTAATCCCGGCATCTCGGAATAGTTCCATGCTAAACAGTATTTATACTGCATAAGCACATCCTTTAACGTGGTTATCTGTTTCTTAGACAGCAGCTCACTGACGAACGTTGGCCTTGGGTTGTTTGCCGTCCCCAAGTCGATTCTTCTCAGGTTGTCTGCTGTGGTATGTATTCCATCTTCTAGCTCTTTTGTTGCCGGTGGAAATTCCAAGATCGCCTCATTCTCATCTTCATTTGTGAAGTACTAGGAGAGATCGTCCATATTCTCGTGCTCTCTCCTTTGAGAATGTTATCAAATGGCAGATACGAGCCCGTTTCCAAGCTCGATGCTGACCTAGACTTTCCCTTACAGTATAGGTTGCTCTCGGCTCATGCTTTCGTGGCGGAGCTACCCTCCAATTGTCGGATAGAGCGAACCTGCCTTGCTGATACTGATCATCAACCTAGTCTTTGAAGGTGAAGCAGTCTTCAAGAGGATGTCCAATTGCTCGGTGGTAGGAGCAATAAGACGGATGATAGACCTCGTTTATTTGCTCAGGGTGCCGAGACTCCGGAAGTGTCAACATTTGATACATCATGACAAGGTCGAAGATTTTCCTTGTCTTGTCTTGAGGGAATGAATATTCCCTACCCATCTTCTTCATAAAAGACGGATTCCAGCTGACTTTTTCTCGATCGCGTGGCTTCTTGGATCCACTTCACTGTTTTTGTAACAACTCCAATTTTTGTATACCTAAATTTGAATTAAATTTGAAGTATACTTGGAGTATTAATGTTGCTGATAACACTTTAAGTATCTATCTCTTTACAATAATTACAAGAAGGAGCTTGTAGCTCATTGGTAATACCTTGCACTGCTGAACCAAGCCACCAGAGTTCGAATCCCAAGCCCCACATTATTTTTAGTTTATTTTTCTTTAAAATCCTTGGAAGCCCAAAAGCCCACAGGCCATAACTCCCAAATAGTGAACTGAACCCCAAAAATGAACCATGCCAAAGTCTACATTGAGGAACCCCAGACCCAACGCCGGCCGAAATCGGCCGGAATCGGCCAACTCGGCCGGCGGACGGCCGGCGCCGCCGGCCGGAGTTGCGCCGCCGGCCGGAGTTGCGCCGACGGCCGGCGCCGCCGGCCGGAGTTGCGCCGACGGCCGGCGCCGCCGGCCGGAGTTGCGCCGACGGCCGGGGTCCCAACATGAAAGTTGTGGCGTTTGGTCTTCTATAACTCATGGTTTACTCCAATTTATTTGATCAGTTTCTGAATTTTAAATACAACCATTTTAATGTCAATTTTAATGCTTTTTATCTAATTTTTATAATTTTTTTATAAAAGAAAACCCTTCACCTACCCTACCCTAGCTACCCTATAAATAGACCCCTACCCCCTACCTTCTCATTCCAAAACCATAGAAAAACTCTATTGAAATTTCCACAAGAAGTGTGCTTTGAAATCGAGTTCCCGGCGAAGCCCTGACGGAATTCCGGCGACGTGTTTTGAAGCAACCAGCGACGAAACCACCCCTCGGTCTTCCTCCCTAGTTCTCTTTACTCTTTAGAAGAGTTTAAACCCGTAAGTCCCATCCTTCTCACCTTTCTATTTCTTAAAATACGGATTTATGAAACCCGACGGAAATTGGAACAAACCGATTTCCGATTCGGTTTTTCTACAAAATTTTACTTGTCACTTAATCCACAATACCTAAACATATCCATGATGACTATTAATCACATAGAAACCAATTTAAACAAAGTTTCTCACATGAAAGGATAGCTTTCTTGTAAAACCGTATTCTTTTCATAAAAATACCATGAGGTTTATTTTTCTTGTTCTAATTAATTCCCTCATTCCTAAACATGTTCATCTTGATAAATAAACTTGTAGACATCAATTTGAATGAGTTTTCACACATGAAATGATAACGTTTTCAAATACCGTATTCTTGCGCTTAAATACCTTCAAGTTTAATATATCATATTTAACCTCTAAAACTTCATTAAACCTTAAAATAAGTCACGAGGTAATGACCTACCTCTACACACACACAAATATAACCCTAATTGATAAACGTCAAAATATAGAATACGAAAATACAGGACTTTTCACTAAAATACCATATTCTATAAGTTGTACACAATTCTAAATAAAAACTTTTAAAATGAAGGCACGATATGTCATGGACATCGATCGTTTATCTAAACTGACTTTGTGGTGACTAGGCAAGTGTGTCTAGGCTAGTGGTTTTTAATTAGGCCCACTACTGTGGTTCCTTCCCACTTACCTGGCACTTACCTGGCCGCAATTGGCGGTGAAGAGGCGATATGAGGCTTCTAATGACTTGTCGTTTAGACCTTAGAAATAGGCTAGTTGGCTTAGGAAAACCATAGAAACTAAAATACGGAAATTACATTCTTTACAACTAAAATCCTTATATTTATAAAACCGTTTTTTCTAAATGAATAGTATTTATTAAACCTAAGTAAAGCGCCGCTACAACCCACCTTTGGGGAACCCGTTAGGGATAGTACGGTTCATCGTGCACCCGCGGGCTAGTAGTGCGAGATTCAGACCTCCGCAAGGAGCATTCGGTCTCGAAAGGTTTAAAATATGACATTTAAGAAAAATGAGATTTTTGAAAATACAATATTTAGTTAAAATTATTCATGTGTAAATATATATATATAATTATCATTTAAACACCTATTTTATCATAAGATAAAGTTTCCACTTTTTTCTAAAAATTACAAGTTTAAAAGTTACATTAAAATACCATGAATATCAAATAAGTCAATTAATACTTTTATTAGGATATATTCACTAGAATAACACAAATAAAATTCATACTCATTATAACTATAAAGACAAATAATAAATACTTGAGGTGTATTCTGAAAATATATAAAAGTACTTTTTACATAAAACCCCCTCAAGTTCTATAAATTACAATAAGGCCCCTAACAATTATTGAACTTCAAATTTCCTTCTTTTAGTCTGACTCGGGTTAGAGTCTGACTATTTCTGACTTGAATATGATTCAAGTCAATCTATATTCTTTTATATTCCAACTCAATATGAATACATGAATCCCTGAATCCAGTTAACAATCTATATATAACTTGACTGAACCGAACCATGGATATTCCTTCTACATGTTTCCCAGTATTCCATTTACATGACTCTACGGTTATAACCGTTTCCTGATATCATGGTTTCGGTCATTCGGTTAATCAATCTTACAATCAATACAATTTTATAAGATAACAATACAAACAAGACATCGCGGGGTTTAAGGGGTAGATTGGTACGGAAGGTGTTAAAGGTGGCACGAGGTGGTCAGATTAATACACCTAACCTGAATCCCATTGTTGTTGTACCGTGGCATAACGGTTCCTTGTGCTATACGTGCCTTAGTCTCTGGCAAGTGAGACTCCCCTCGTATACACTGGCATTCTTCTGTACCAAGCTACAAAGAACAACGTTACATAACATTACAACAATAGTTTACATTTTAAAAATGTATCTTCTTATTCTGTCTTCTCTACTTCCCTCTTACCTTTGGGACTTACCGAGCGATCTATTCGCTGACGACATTCTGTTCTCTCTTCTTTGAATGTCATCAGGTGATTTGGACCCGGCAGAAGTAGAGCCAACACAAGAAGACTTGGAGCAATTTGCCGAAGACCCAGCAGTATAATTTCATTGTACACTTTTCTTTTCAGTACTTTCCTTTCCTGTTATGCCACTGTTTAGGCATCTTTATTTTAGTTGTATTTTCCTTTCCATGTATTGTACAAAGAATGTTAATAAATAAAAGTTGCTGTTCTTTTTATACTCTTGTCTCTTGTGTATTTATATTGCTTAGCTACGCTTAGCGTATGTACTTCTGGATACATACGTAGCGGACCTCGTCGCGTCCACTTCGCCGTACACTGGAAAGCGGGGCGTGACAGGTTTTGTTGGTGGCCCATGCAGGTCAGAGCTGTATGAATCCCTGTCATGCAGTTCTGGTCTGCGTGAACAACTTAAGCAATATAACACAAGAACCAGCAACTAAAACATTCTTTACAATTCATATTCCTTGAATCTTGCAAATCTCTATTCTTTGAATCTTATCATTTCATGTATTTGAATCTGTCCTAACCCAAATTTTTCTTTAAGGTCATGGATTCCCCAAACAACACCAGCACTAACGTCAACAACACCCCTCCAGCACTAACTCTCACACCAGTTGTTCCTGCACCACCCACTGAGCAAACGATGCTATTTGAGGCGATCCGCAGTCTTCTCGAGGGACAACAACTTTTGAATCGTCCTGAGACCGATGCACCGGGAGTAAAGAAATTCAGAGCTTTGCACCCAAAGCAGTTCTCTGGTAAAGGAAGCCCTCTTGAAGCGGAATAATGGGCACAAAGCATCGAAGACGATCTGGCAGCAGCTCAAGTGCCAGACCACGCTTGGGTCCGTGTAGCGAAGCTACAGCTCACGGATAATGCTCGCAATTGGTGGAAGGCGGAAGAAACACATCTGGTGCAGCCGATTGAATGGAAGACATTTCGCGAGAAGTTCGACGCGAAATATTTCCCTGTGACTGCCAGGTTTGCAATGGAGCAGCAGTTTATTCATCTACAGCAAGGATCAATGTGGGACAAATCGGTAGATGAATACGACACTGAATTCACTATGTTGAGCCGGTAAGATATGTCACAATAGTTCCATTTTAATTATCACATACTACACAGCTAACACAATCTTTAAACAGATTCGCGGCACACCTGATACCGACGGACGAGATCAGAGCCCGTCGTTTTCAGTAAGGTTTGGACACAGAGATTAAGGCTGCTCTAGCCACAGGAAAGTTTTTGACTCATGAGGAAGCTCTAGAAGCTGCCCGCAGTTATGAGGCAGTGATAAAAGAAAGGGGCAGACCTCAGTCTGCAGGAGTCAAGCGCCCTGCCAACCAGATGGCAGGTGGAGCCACGTCCAGACCACCTTTCGTGCCCAGGCGACCTGGAGTACCAACCCATCGTCCTAGCCCAGCCTTTTGCACCTACTGCAAGAGAACTAGACATATGATGAAGGACTGCCGTCGAGCCAACCGCCTCTGCTTAATCTGCGGTTCAGCTACTCACGGTATTGGGTTTTATCCCCAAAGACAGAACCCAGTTGCTGCACCCAGGCCAGCAAATACTTATCAGCAGCGACCAGCTCTTCAGGCACCTGCTCCCAGACTTGCACTGCCTGCACCACCCAGGGGACCACAAGCTACACCACCTCCTCGACAGTTCCATCAAGCTCAAAGGAACATCCCGAGGAATGCTCCTCAGGCCAGGAGGAATGTGCCAAACCGCCAGGCTTTCATGATGTCTGTGGAAGAAGCTGAGGCCACTGGCCAAGTCATTACTGGTAAACTTCCTTCTCAAACTTATCTTTTAGTCATGTTTACCTACACACTTTCCCTATACCTAAAACCTATCCCATATACCTTAGGTACAATCCTAGTAGCTTCACTACCTGCACTTGCACTGTTTGATACTGGAGCATCCCACTGCTTTATGTCGCAACGGTTTGTCCGAACCCATGCGATTCCAGTCTCACCTCTTGTATCCAGCTGGAACGTCAGTTCCGGAAATGTTGTCCTAAAAGCAACTATGGGATACAGCATGTGTCCAGTCGTCGTCTGCAGTAGAGAGTTTTATGCTGACTTCAAGGTACTGGACATACCGAACTTTGATGTGGTTCTAGGAATGGACTGGCTTGGAACCTTTTATGCTACCATCGACTGTCGTCAAAGGAGGGTAGTATTTGAGATTCCAGATCATCCGGTTTTCTATTTCAAGAGTGGAGATCGTACCCTGAAGCCAAGTACTTACAAAGCAAAGCCAAGAGAAGCAGTAGTTGCAGCAGCTCAAGCAGAGGAAGAATCAAGACCAGAGGTAGTTCGAGAGTTCGATGATGTATTCCCTGACGATATATCAGGTTTGCCTCCTGATCAAGCTCTTGAATTCAGTATTGACTTAGTACCAGGAGCACAACCGGTGATCAAAGCACCGTATAGACTAAGTCCGGAAGGATTGAAGGAAGTTCGAACACAGTTGGACGAATTACTGGCGAAGGGATGGATTCGTCCCAGCACTTCAAGTCGGGGAGCACCTGTACTATTGGTGAAGAAGAAGGAAGGTTCATACAGAATGTGCATCGACTATAGGGCCTTGAACGAAGTTACTATAAAGAACAAGTATCCACTCCCGCGCATCGACGATCTATTCGATCAGCTAAGTGGATCTTGTGTCTTCTCCAAACTGGATCTTCGTTCAGGTTATCATCAAGTGAAGGTCAAGGAAGCTGATATTCACAAAACAGCTTTCAGAACTCGCTATGGACATTACGAATTTCTAGTAATGCCATTTGGAGTGACCAATGCACCAGAAATCTTCATGAACCTTATGAACTAAGTTTTCCGGGAGTATTTAGACAGGTTCGTTGTCATCTTCATCGACGACATCCTGGTATAGTCTAAGAATCGGAAAGAGCATGCGGAGCACCTACAAATTATCCTGGAAACTCTTCGACAACATAAGCTTTATGCCAAGTACAGCAAGTGTGAGTTTTGGCTAAATCAAGTTGGTTTTCTTGGACATATCGTATCAGGAGAAGGAATTTCTGTGGATCCAGCAAAGGTTTCAGCAGTCAGCGAATGGCCTACGCCAAAATCAGTGAAGGATATTCGGAGTTTCTTGGGATTAGCTGGATATTACAGAAGATTCATTGAAGGCTTTTCGAAGATAGCAATACCCCTGACCAAGCTCACACGAAAAGATGAAGAATTTGTATGGTCAGAAGCATGCGAGCAAGCTTTCGTAGAACTCAAGTCAAGACTGACATCTGCACCTATTCTCGTAATACCGGATCAATCTGGAGGATTCGAAGTGCATTGCGATGCATCCGGTAAGGGACTAGGATGTGTTCTACATCAGCACGGTAAGGTTGTAGCTTATGCTTCAAGACAACTGAAGACTCATGAGCGCAATTATCCGACGCATGATCTGGAGTTGGCAGCCGTCATTTTTGCTCTCAAAATTTGGCGCCACTACTTACTTGGTGAACGAGTGAACATCTACACAGATCATAAAAGTCTGAAGTATGTGTTTACTCAGAAGGAGTTGAATATGCGGCAGAGAAGATGGTTAGAACTCATGGCGGATTTTGACATCAACTTGCAATATCACCCAGGAAAGGTGAACGTAGTACCTGATGCTCTTAGTCGCCAACCATTAGCAATGAATCTCACCGCCCAGTGGAAGCTTCAGCAAGACTTACATCAGATGGAGATTGAACTAGTCATGCCATGTGATGTTTCAAGTTTGATGAATCTACAAGTTCAATCAACCATTGTCAATCAGATCAAGGCAGCACAAGCCAGCGATGCTAAGTTGCAAAAGATCAGAGAACAAGTGGAGAATGGACTCAGAACAGATTTCATCATCCATGAAGACAGATCTTTGAGATACGGCAGCAGATTGTGTGTACCAAAGGGTCCTGTTCGGGAAGAGTTAATGAAAGAAGCTCACAGCTCTCCCTATTCAGTACATCCTGGAGGTACCAAAATGTACAAAGATCTACGTCAGAATTATTGGTGGCATGGAATGAAACGTGAAGTAGCCAGAAGTGTCGCAAAATGCTTGGTGTGTCAGCAAGTAAAGGCTGAACATCACAGGACAGCTGGACTACTTCAACCGCTACCAATCCCAGAATGGAAGTGGCAGCACATCACGATGGACTTTGTAACTGCTCTTCCTCGCAGCACAAAGGGTAACGATGCGATTTGGGTCATTGTGGATCGACTCACAAAGTCGGCTCACTTCATCCCATTTCGAGTTGGCCAATCAACTGAGACACTAGCAAAGAAGTACATGGAGGTAATAACATAATTAAGATTTAAAACTCTTCATAATGTACTATCTCTGATACCCATGAACTCATACAGGAAATTGTGAGACTTCATGGAGTACCGGTCTGCATTGTCTCCGATCGTGACACCAGGTTCCGATCGCAATTTTGGCAGAGTCTGCAAGCTAGCTTGGGAACAAGTCTGAACTTCAGCACGGCTTATCATCCACAAACAGATGGTCAGTCGGAACGAACTATTCAGATTTTGGAGGATATGCTCAGAGAATGTATGCTCGACTTCAAAGGATCGTGGGAAGATCACCTGCATCTCGTGGAGTTTGCGTACAACAACAGCTACCAAGCAAGTATAGGAATGGCACCTTTTGCAGCATTGTATGGAAGGAAGTGTCGATCGCCATTAAGTTGGGACGACATCGGAGATAGGGAACTCCTTGGACCAGAGATGATAGTAGCGACCGTTGATGTGGTTCGTACTATCAAGGAAAGAATGCGCATAGCCCAAGATAGACAGAAACACTGGGCTGATGCAAAGAGACGACACTTGGAGTTTCAGCCAGGAGACCATGTATTCTTGAAGATATCTCCGAACCGCGGAGTGATTCGATTTGGAAGACGGGGTAAGTTGAGTTCGAGATACATTAGACCGTTCGACATACTCGAACGAGTCGGAGAAGTGGTATACCGATTAGCGCTCCCACCCTCATTGGAAGGAGTGCATAACGTGTTCCACATATCCCAACTCAGAAGGTATGTAAGTGACCCCAGCCATGTACTTGATCATTCCGAGCTCACTATACATCCCGATTTTTCTTGTGAGCAACAACCTGTGGAAATCCTGGATAGAAAAGTGAAGACACTTCGGAACAAGGAAGTTAACTTAGTCCGGGTAATGTGGAGAAAAGACACTCCAGGAGAATCCACGTGGGAAAGGGAAGATGAGATGCGTGCAAGATATCCGCACCGTTTTGTAAACTAGTCCTCAAATAAAAGTTGTAAATTTCGAGGACGAAATTCTTGTAAGGAGGGTAGATTGTAACAACTCCAATTTTTGTATACCTAAATTTTAATTAAATTTGAAGTATACTTGGAGTATTAATGTTGCTGATAACACTTTAAGTATCTATCTCTTTACAATAATTACAAGAAGGAGCTTGTAGCTCATTGGTAATACCTTGCACTGCTGAACCAAGCCACCGGAGTTCGAATCCCATGCCCCACATTATTTTTAGTTTATTTTTCTTTAAAATCCTTGGAAGCCCAAAAGTCCACAGGCCATAACTCCCAAATAGTGAACTGAACCCCAAAAATGAACCATGCCAAAGTCTACATTGAGGAACCCCGGACCCAACGCCGGCCGAAATCTGCCGGAATCGGCCAACTCGGCCGGCGGACGGCCGACGCCGCCGGCCGGAGTTGCGCCGACGGCCGGGGTCCCAACATGAAAGTTGTGGCGTTTGGTCTTCTGTAACTCATGGTTTACTCCAATTTATTTGATCAGTTTCTGAATTTTAAATACAACCATTTTAATGTCAATTTTAATGCTTTTATCTAATTTTTATAAAAAAAATTTCTAAAAGAAAACCCTTCACCTACCCTATCCTAGCTACCCTATAAATAGACCCCTACCCCCTACCTTCTCATTCCAAAACCATAGAAAAACTCTCTTGAAATTTCCACAAGAAGTGTGCTTTGAAATCGAGTTCCCGGCGAAGCCCTGACGGAATTCCGGCGACGTGTTTTGAAGCAACCGGCGATGAAACCACCCCTCGATCTTTCTCCCTAGTTCTCTTTACTCTTTAGAAGAGTTTAAACCCGTAAGTCCCATCCTTCTCACCTTTCTATTTCTTAAAATACGGATTTATGAAACCCGACAGAAATTGGAACAAACCGATTTCCGATTCGGTTTTTCTACAAAATTTCACTTGTCACTTAATCCATAATACCTAAACATATCCATGATGACTATCAATCACATAGAAACCAATTTAAACAAAGTTTCTCATATGAAAGGATAGCCTTCTTGTAAAACCGTATTCTTTTTATAAAAATACCATGAGGTTTATTTTTCTTGTTCTAATTAATTCCCTCATTCCTAATCATGTTCATCTTGATAAATAAACTTGTAGAAATCAATTTGAATGAGTTTTCACACATGAAATGATAACGTTTTCAAATACCGTATTCTTGCGCTTAAATACCTTCAAGTTTAATATATCATATTTAACCTCTAAAACTTCATTAAACCTTAAAATAAGTCACGAGGTAATGACCTACCTCTACACACACACAAATATAACCCTAATTGATAAACGTCAAAATATAGAATACGAAAATACAGGACTTTTCACTAAAATACCATATTCTTTAAGTTGTACACAATTCTAAATAAAAACTTTTAAAATGAAAGCACGATATGTCATGGACATCGATCGTTTATCTAAACTGACTTTGTGGTGACTAGGCAAGTGTGTCTAGGCTAGTGGTTTTTAATTAGGCCCACTACTGTGGTTCCTTCCCACTTACCTGGCACTTACCTGGCCGCAATTGGCGGTGAAGAGGCGATTTGAGGCTTCTAATGACTTGTCGTTTAGACCTTAGAAATAGGCTAGTTGGCTTAGAAAACCCTAGAAACTAAAATACGGAAATTACATCCTTTACAACTAAAATCCTTATATTTATAAAACCGTTTTTCTAAATGAATAATATTTATTAAACCTAAGCAAAGCACCGCTACAACCCACCTTTGGGGAACCCGTTAGGGATAGTACGGTTCATCGTGCACCCGCGGGCTAGTAGTGCGAGATTCAGACCTCCGCAAGGAGCATTCGATCTCGAAAGGTTTAAAATACGACATTTAAGAAAAATGAGATTTTTGAAAATAAAATATTTAGTTAAAATTATTCATGTGTAAATATATATATAATTATCATTTAAACACCTATTTTATCATAAGATAAAGTTTCCACTTTTTTCTAAAAATTACAAGTTTAAAAGTTACATTAAAATACCATGAATATCAAATAAGTCAATTAATACTTTTATTAGGATATATTCACTAGAATAACACAAATAAAATTCATACTCATTATAACTATAAAGACTAATAATAAATACTTGAGGTGTATTCTGAAAAATATATAAAAGTACTTTTTACATAAAACCCCCTCAAGTTCTATAAATTACAATAAGGCCCCTAACAATTATTGAACTTCAAATTTCCTTCTTTTAGTCTGACTCGGGTTAGAGTCTGACTATTTCTGACTTGAATATGATTCAAGTCAATCTATATTCTTTTATATTCCAACTCAATATGAATACATGAATCCCTGAATCTAGTTAACAATCTATATATAACTTGACTGAACCGAACCATGGATATTCCTTCTACATGTTTCCCAGTATTCCATTTACATGACTCTACGGTTATAACCGTTTCCTGATATCATGGTTTCGGTCGGTCAGTTAATCAATCTTACAATCAATACAATTTTACAAGATAACAATACAAACAAGACATCGCGGGGTTTAAGGGGTAGATTGGTACGGAAGGTGTTAAAGGTGGCACGAGGTAGTCAGATTAATACACCTAACCTGAATCCCATTGCTGTTGTACCGTGGCATAACGGTTCCTTGTACTATATGTGCCTTAGTCTCTGGCAAGTGAGACTCCCCTCGTATACACTGGCATTCTTCTGTACTAAGCTACAAACAACAACGTTACATAATATTACAATAATAGTTTACACTTTAAAAATGTATCTTCTTATTCTGTCTTCTCTACTTCCCTCTTACCTTTGGGACTTACCGAGCGATCTGTTCGCTGACGACATTCTGTTATCTCTTCTTTGAATGTCGTCAGGTGACTTGGACCCGGCAGAAGTAGAGCCAACACAAGAAGACTTGGAGCAATTTGCCGAAGACCCAGCAGTATAATTTCATTGTACACTTTTCTTTTCAGTACTTTACTTTCCTGTTATGCCACTGTTTAGGCATCTTTATTTCAGTTGTATTTTCCTTTCCATGTATTGTACAAAGAATGTTAATAAATAAAAGTTGCTGTTCTTTTTATACTCTTGTCTCTTGTGTATTTATATTGCTTAGCTACGCTTAGCGTATGTACTTCTGGGTACATACGTAGCGGACCTCGTCGCGTCCACTTCGCCGTACACTGGGAAACGGGGCGTGACAGTTTTTGAACGTCATTCCCGTTCTTCATCTTGTTGTTGCTTCGATGTCGGGCTTTCTTCTTGCCACGAGAGCATACAGCGGGTTGAGGGTGAAGGGGATCGTCATCCTCCGTAGCCTGCTGAATGATACGTTGCGTCCTGACTTTCTCGTAAATGGCCATTTCGCGGCTATGGTCATCCTGAACCTTTTGACCCGCTTCTCTCATCAGCTTGTCAATCTGTTCTTTGAATGTCGGGCTTGGTACTTTCACAGCGGGATCTCGCTCTGGTTCGACATCAGCGCCATCTGGAAATGCATTCTTTTCTCCACCGGAATTATTTATGACATGGCAGTCATTGAATCGCTCTCTTTTATTGGACCGAACGTATCCAAGGCCAGTCATCTCTATTTTCCCGTTGGGCATCTTCCGTTGAGTACAGGGAACGTCCCAAATCATGTTATAGAACTGGGCCTGTCGAGTAGTACGTCTTGGCCTCTCAATAGACTTTTCAGTCCCTCTGCGTAGTATCTGGACAGACGGGTTGGTTGAAGCCTGTCGAGCGCAGGTTCGGCACCGTGCCATACCTCTTTCTCCGCTTTAGTCTCCGGGGATTGGTAGAAAAGGATCGCCTTCTTACTTCTTTGGCGAGAAAGGACGTAGAAGGTCTGCAGCTCTTGCACGCTGTATGTATCAAGTGCATCAAGTTCTTTGTAATACAGCCGCGGAACCAGGGTAATCTGTAAACTCTGGTCAGCTCTAGCAAAAGTCTGCATTGACGGGCGGACGGAGAACATTGCGTTGGCCTCGTTTTCAGAGTCACTGCCAAAGACAAGCTTAAGAGAATATGGTCCTTGCCTATTGCCTTGGGGTTGTCCCGAGTAGACCATCTCTTCATCTACTTCGGTATCACTCCCGAATATCGGGATAGTGGGGATGGCATTTTGCTTATTTTCCGGTTTGCGACATCTTTCCATGTCTTCGAAGTCTGGCAAGAAGTATTTGGCGTCTTCATATTTGCGGACTTCATTTACGGAGAATGGGTTCAGCTCCCCTGTAACTGTGTACTCGAGACCATCCTTGAAGTACTTCATACATTGATTTTGTGTAGAAGGGATGATGTTGTACTCATGTAACCAAGGTCTGCCGAGCAAAGCGTTGCAGCAAGTCTTGGCGTCAATAACATGGAATTTGATGTCAGTGACGAGCAGCCCGAAGCGTAATGTCAGTATTACAAAGATGAGCGTTTGTGATGATTGGGAGTCAAAACCGAAGATAGTAATTTTGTCCTGCGCCAGGTGTTGAACGTTCATGCATATCTTCTTCAACATGCAAGGGTTTGGCCTTTGGGAAGCCACTATTTTTTCATCTTCTTCCTTCCTTGTCTTCTTCGAGAATTTAATTCTCCTCCTCAGAGCTTAGTTCTCTGTCCATTGCAATTCCAGAGTTAAACTCTGTTAGAAAAAGAAACCTTTTCTAGGTAAAGATCTCGAACTTCAGGGAAACCCATTTCTTAAAGAAAAATTCTGGATTTTAAATCCACCATGAGAGCTTTACTCTCTTCCGAAACCCAACTCTTAGAGATCCAAAGACGGGATCTTTGAGTAGTAACCCTTAATGCCTTGGGCATTCCTCCTCTGACCTTTAAGGATTCATGGCATTTGATTTTTCATTTCCTCTTCATGGGGGTTTCTGGAATTTAATTCCATTGCGTAAAAGGAATTTAATTCCTCACCAAAGAGCTCTGCTCTAAAGATCAGAAGGCCTGCTCAGGAATTTCATTCCCGTGGTCTCGAGAACATTTTCACAGCGTTTTCTCCTCACTTGGATAGATTCAAATTTGTTGGGTATTTTAACAGAACTTGCTTTTTCTATGGGAATGTCAAGAGTTGTTTAAACTCCCGTGTCCGTTTAATGAGAAGTTTTTTAGATTCTCATCATAAGCATTTTCTTGATCATCACTGTTGGGGTCAAAATTTACACCCTGGTTGACCAAGTCAAAATCAAAGTCAACCCCAAGCTAAGTGGGCCCAAGCTCAGGTCAAGTGGGCCGATGCCCAGGTCAAGCCCGAACACGAAGCGTCCGGCCTTCCGCCATGCGAAAATAAAAATTTAGTAATAAATAATTTTGGTGTATTTCTTTTTTATTTTTTTGAATAAATGTAAGAAAAATGGGCATAAAACCAAATTTTTGTAAAGCCCATGGCTTATGTGCAAAAAGAAATAGCACATGAGGCATGGGATAGGCAAAATGCCATTTTTATAAAGCCCAAGGGGCTATATGTAAAGTGTATAGCCTATAAAGGCAAAAATAATGAAAATATCTCAACTACTTTTTCTCTCTCCCAAAAAAAATCAAGATCTGCTCTCTCTCTCCCCCCCTCTTCCTCAAGGTTCTAAAATCTTCTTCTTTCCATTGAATTTGGTCGTACCAGACTAGATAAGGTCGCCCAGTTCTGACGACTTGCCATACCGCTTCGTTCGCTTGATGAACTCGTATTTGTTGAACTATGTAGTCGTCAAGGGCAGCTTTAGAGATCGTCTCCTCCTTGGCTGCTGATAAAGCCGGAAGAGGGTTCGATGTCTTCCCTCTGTCGTCTTCAATTATTACTGGAGGGTCTTCATCTGGAGGACCCGGCTGGATCATCATCCTAACCATATCTTGGAACAGAAGCGCCATCTTTTTTACATTGGCCGCTTGTTCCCCGGCCTCTTTATCTTTCTTTTCAAGCACCTTTCGTAGGAATTCGGTGTCGGTCTCTTGCTCCTGGCATTGTTCGGACGATCCTTCCGGGTTCTTTCTGCCCGGTGAGTGCGGCCATTCTTGTCAACATTTCCTGGAGCTTTTGTTGTTGCTCCTGAGGTTTCGTCACAGACCGTGTAAGTGGTCGATGACCCGTGGAAGTACGGCTTTCCTCTTTGTTGGAAGCCATGTACACCGTGTGCACTACCATGCCCGCAGACTTGGGGCATTTGGATCCATCATGCTCAGAATTTATCTGTGGTGGTGGTTGATTCTCTGGCCTTCTCTTTTTGTGGGAGGCCGAAGTTGAGGGAGCTATTGCAGCGAGCACCCATGCAGACGATACTTTTCGTGGCATGACGGCAGGATGGTCCTCCCCTTGCCGAGCCTTTGTTTTCTTCAGTCGGCGAGAGTATTCTTTGTCAATTACAAAGTCTTGGACTTTCCGCCAAACTTTATAGAACCGGGAGGACAACCGCTGAGGAGGCTGTTCCGGCTTCACCTGTGTTGTGTTTTCAACAGGCGGTGGAGACTTCTTTAAGATGGTGGTTGGAGAGTTTTTGTGCACCCTCCTGAGCAGCTCGAAGCTGTTCCTAGTTGGAACAGCAACGTCAGTTTCCACCGTTGGAGCTGGTGGGGTAAGTCCAGAAGGAGAGTTGTCCCAAGCTTTCTTTACTCGTTTCCAGTGGCGACGTCAAGCATGTCATGTAGATAGGAATGATTCAGTTGTAGAAGCGACCTTGTCATGCCCCTTGCTTTGATGAGAGACTGTTGTTGGTGCCAACCTGTTGAAGGCTGACGTCCGTTGAGGGGTAACGTCTAACCTGTCGAAGACTGACTTTCGAATAGGGAAAGCACTTGTAACGACCTCACCCGTAGCAGGAGTTGGAACAGCCAGTCTTGCGAAGACCGATCCCTTAGCAGGAGAAGCCCTTTTGACGACTTCGTCTGTCGGAACTGGAATGGCTATCCACATCGGGATAACCCCTTCAGATATTTAGGGCTTCTTTGTGGGCCCACTGGAGCTTTGGCCCAGTCTGTCAAAGACTGAGGCGCTGGAATTGGACGACCCGTTGAGAGGGGCCGTGGTAGTTGCAAGTCGATTGAAGACCAACTTCTTTGGAGCCTCTTGTGATGGCATTGAAGCATTGAAGCTCATTGGAGGGAGCATGGTCCCGAAGAACATTCCAGTGGTGGCCTGAGTTACCTGCTCCACTGGTATCGCAAAGATGGAGGCCGCTTGGGGCCCATAAGTCACTCCACCAACAGGGACGGAGTGGTAGTTGTTGCTGCAATTGGTGCAGTTGGAAGCCATCGACGTCATCTTCTCTTCTGCATGAAGCAAGACACCAAATCTTAGTATCTCGAATCCAGGGCAAACCATATTAAACTGCGATTCGTTCGCGAACACGACATACGAAGTGTGGTGTGGAAAGAGGAAAATGTCCCACCGGGCGTGCCAAAATCTGTTTACCGCCGAAAGCCAGGAAGACAAACGTCTTGCCTGAATTTGGGGGCAGATGCTATTTGGATTTATCCTTCCACCTCTCCGAAGATGCCAAATTAATTTATGGCATCGTGTATCGAAGGTTTAAACAGATGCGGCCGTTGTAGCAGATCTCGTCAGATTCCCCCTCGTTGTGAGGGGTTTTTTTTATTTTGGGGACGCTCTTCCCTGCAGGCCCATGCCCCTGCAGTTAATTACGTTACCGTATCGCGATAACCACTTTCTCCTGCTCCAGAAGGTCATTTCGTGTCGTGTGTGTTTGTTTTATTTTTGGTTGCCCGTGGATTGTATACGGAGACTAATTTGGGTTGTCTCCTGTAAGGCGTGGATTAGTCCAAATCCGTATTTTCTTAGATTTGGATTTGGTTTGATTTAAGGATCGTTAATCTTATTTGAGATTAAGATCAACTTAAATATTTGTTAAGGATACGTTAATCCGATATTGGACTAAGATCTACTTAACGGGGGTTCAGGATCATTTTTGATCCAATGAAAGAGCATTTGGACTCTATCGTTTTAGTTTAAGGACGTTACGGTCCATAGCTAGTTTAAGGACATTACGGTCCATGGGCTAGTTTAAAGACATTACGGTTGTTCATATCAGATTTTTGCATTTTTATACCATCCATTCTTAATCACATTGCATATAAATAGGTACTTTTGATCCATGTCTGCTAAATAGTTGCAGGTTACAGGTTCTCAGCTCTTTACAGTGAAATTCATGAAAAGTCGCAACAAATGTAGGACTACGACCAACAAACAGAGAAATACGGGTTTCTGCACACTATCCGTATAATGCCGCCCACCAGTTCAAGGAACTAATTGAAAATCATTGGGCATTTCAATGCACAAAACACAAAGGCAGCACAAGATCCAAGACTTCAATGCGGAGTTCAAGGCAAGAGTCCATATCATTCTGCACTGTGGGAAATCTGGAAGGATATTGAAGAGATTCTGAGAAACCAAGTGAATAAAACAGAAGATGAAAGCAACATGGAGAAACCCTGAAGAGATGGCCTCATGATTCCACCAAACGGCCGCGGAACCGCGGCCGTGTTGTGCACGTGTCGGTGGCAGTGTCGGTGCTTTGACTCGGCTCTTTTGGGGTAGTTTTGTAAATTAGTGTATGGATCAGAATGTAAACCTAGGGTTTTCCTATCTATAAATAGGAGAGCTCAAAGCAAAATTTGGGGTGTCTCTTTTGGGGTGCCTCTTTTAGGGTGCCTCTTTGGAGGATGCCTCACTTTATTTTTTTTATTCCTTTTTTTTTCTAGATCTAAATTTTAAATTCAATTGTAATGCGTTCTTGAGAGGTCATCAATAAAGTAAGTCTTTTATTTTATTTTATCTCGCATTCTTCTTATCTGCAATTTATTATCTGCACTTTTATTTGTTCTTTATTTATCGGCAATTTAGGTCATCAATTAAAATATAAAAAATGAATTTTATTGTTATCTTCCTAATAAATGAGTAATTTCTCACTTGTTAGGGGTAGGATAGGGAAGGTTTGAGAGAAGGAAATCACTTTCACTCCTTTCTTTGCCCAAATAATTTTAATACGGACTCCCTTTAAATCAACCATAATCCGCTCACTACGGCACCCTATCCTACATGATAGCGGTGATTCCCTAGTTAGACCGGTTGTGGTTGAATTAACCGGAGGTTAGGACTAAGAGCCAAGAACGGACGGACAAGGACCAAAAGGAAGAATCTAAGTTTCTTCCTACTCATGCTAATCCCCGTTATTGCCGATTACCCTAACGCCTTTATTCACAACTAAGGCATTGAAAGAAGTGAGAAGATCCCTATTTCGAACTGACCTAATCCTAACCCTAGCAAGCATTTTTATCAACTTATTCTCATTCATAGATCTTAAAACAAAACCTTACCAAAGTTTGGATTTAACTCGTTAGAACATAAAGAAAAGGATTCCTTCTCCCAGTGGATCAACCCGTACTCAACCGGCTAGCTACCAAGCGACACCGTCTTGATTGCGGTAAATTTAAATACAGAAAATCTCTACCAATCAAATGGCGCCGTTGCCGGGGAAACGGTAGTTTATTTCTTTTTGTAATTTCGGGTAAATTAAATAAAAAAATATTAAAAATAAAAAATAAAAAAACATAAAAAAAATCATCTTGTTATTTTTGATTGGTTTTTGTGCGAATTGTGCAGGAAAGGAAGACGGACTGATTCAGATTTGGAGCAAATTCAGTGAACAAATCCAGAAACAGGGGATCTAAACAGAAAGAGGAGAACCAACTCAGCACAGAGAAAAATTTTGAAATTCCAAACACACTGATCCGCCGCGGAACCGCGGCAGAAGTAATGGTTTGATCGCGGAACCGAGGTCAACGGGTGACATCAGCAACCAAAAATCTCTGTGAGTATCTCATTTCTCATCTTTTTTCCTCTGCACTCCACTGAAAAAAATTTCCTGCAGGTTTCTTTGCACAAATTCTCTTTCTCCTATCCAATAAATTTTTTTTGTGCAGGATTCTTTGCGCTGCCAAATAAATAAAAAAATTTGCAAGTGTTTTAAATTTTTGGTGTGTTACTGCTTTGCATAATTAATACGGAATCTAAGAAGTTATAACACCAATTAAGATTGGGTGGGGATTTCATTACCCTTCCTAAGACCCCAAAAATCACTAAAAGCATATACATCACCCTTGAGTTAAATTAAAAAATACGTAGACTCAGCCAACTAAGAACTGTCGTGCTCATTAGGACAAAGAAAGGTTGTGGGCATTCAATCGTTTATCTAAACTTGACTTTGTGGTGCATAGGCTAGACAAGTGAGAAAGGTAATTTTAAAAGGCCCGTCTCACAGTGATTCGTAAGCGGAACCCTCCTTTCTTCATTTGTTCTTACCTGGCCACAATTGGCAGTGAAGAGACGATTTGAGGGATATCTCACAACTTGTCACTTTGGAACAGTTAGGAGCAGTCTAGTGGACTTAGAAGACCATAGCTCTAGGTTTGATTGTGCATGTTTTAACTGTGATTGTTTGAAGTAAGTCCGTATACATTCTTGCAAAACTCTTTCAAAAATTTCTAAACTCCAAAAACAAACAATTTTTTACAAAAAAAAAATCACATTCTTTTTCTTCTCCTTTCTCTCATTACATCATGGGTACCCCACCTCGCAAAACTCTTGCCGAACTTTGGTACCCACAACCAGACAATACTTCCTACGGTTCTTGTTTTGGTCGAATTTCAAACGACCCCTCCATACCCAAAATTTCTTTGAAAGATCGAATAGACGCGTCTAGGATAAACAATTGGACTCAGCAATCCACTTCGTATCAACCGTTTCAAACATTCAACCCTTCTCATATTGATACCTCTTTTAAGAGTCCAGTTGTAACCCCAAAACCTATGTCTATTGCTGAACATATTGAACAATCTCGTAACCGATCTTTCACTCCTTTCACCAATGTGAATTCTTTGGATCAACAATTCCATTCACCTTCTTATCCGTATTTTGATCCTACCCCTGTCCAACCATTCTATTCCTATCCATCCTACCCAACTTTTACACCTTCCCTGGACATTGCTTCTACACAGCCATTTGGGAGTTTCCAGTATCGAAATAACTTTGAATCTTTTACTGAAATTCCTTCACAACCCATGTCTAGTTTGGAACAGGCGTTGGAAGAATTTAGGGCAGCGTCATGCCAACAGATGATGGATTTGAATGCGTCCATGGCCGCCCTCATACAACCTAGTGACCCGGTAGCTGGTTTCCAACTAGCTCCAAATTTTCCAATGTATGATGAGGCGGTTGGACAGATTGAGAATTTGAGTGGTGAGAGTGAGCTGTACACCCTTCCAAATCAAACCTACCCATCCCCAATTGAATCCCACAACTCCGATTTTGAATGTCTATCAAGTGTTTCAAATGATTCACCAGTTGAAGATAAAACGTTTATTGAGTTGTGCGACTTTGTAGTGTTTGATTTACCTGATTGTGAAGGGTCTCTTTCGAGTGAAACCATCACCAATCCCTTTGACCTCTACACCTCCACTCTAGAACCTGAATTGATTAATATCCATGCTTTTGATGAGGTGTCTAAAAAATTGATTTTCACTTAATTAAGGATATTGACGTTGGGAATATTTTGGATGATGAACCCGTAGATTTGACTGAATTTTTCTCTCCAATTCATCATCCCGAATCATTGAATATTTCTCCTGAACTTCATATGCGTCTTGATTTTGATGAGAATTGCATGGATAAGCTAAATTTTGAGGAGAGTATTGAGGAAATTATTGAGGATGAAGTAGTTGTACTTGAGGAGTCGGATTTTCCAATTCATTCTATCCCTTTCATTGACTGCACACACCCTCCTGAACCTTTAACCGACACCCTTCTTCAATCACTTTCCTCCATCCTCGCTCCGACATTGCAAGAGACCGTTACACTTCCATTTTCAATGTCTAGTTTACCAAGTTCGACATACCCATGTTTTCTCACGAATCTTGAGGGATTTGACCTCATTTCTCAGTGGGTTGATAGATTACCACAATCGCTTTTTACACATCGGTCATTACAAATTGTGCTAATTTATACACTCCATCTCCACCCTCAAGTTCGTATTCAACTTCTTTCTCCTACTTTCTCTAGTTCTTCTTCTAATTTTCCTTTAATGATAGCGAGTGTTAATGAATCACAATCCGATATTTTGAGTTCGATAATTCTAGCAAAACAACTTGATTTAGACTCTTTTGAGAATAAGGTAGATGAGCCTTACGAATCTCCTACCTCCGTAATTTCTGAAAAATCAAGTGTGTTGAATTCTGGTGCGACACTTATTGACATTAAAACGTTCAATTGGACCATCGATGAAAGTTTCGAAGATATTTTTGCCGACGAACTCACATTGCTAAACGACACGGATTTTGTGATTAATCAACCTCCACCAGAAGAAGTCGAACCACCACCATTTCTTCTTATCCCATACGAGAATGTGACCATTATTCCCATTCCTAATCATCCACATTCTCATTTCCGTTCACCATTATTGTTTCGTCTCTATAAATCGAGACGTAAACCTTTTCCATCACACCACTTACCTGTACCCCATTTCTTGCTGACTCTATACAATATGTTCTTCAATCAATCGGTGCGCTACACTGATAAATTCTTCGAATGGTTGGTGTTGACTTTTGGTCTTTGCAAAGGTTGGCATTGACCAATAATTTTGAACCCCCTCTTTAAAAGATTAATATTGTTTAACTCAAGTTTTTTTGGGGGGGGTTTATAATTTGGCTCTTCAAAATAAATTTTTTTTTACTCAAAGTAGTGAGCCAAAAATAAGTTTGGGAGAGATTTTCGCAATCATATTTCATGTCCCCATTAATAAATTTTTTCTCCCAAATTTACAGGTTTCTGAGATTTAACAGATGGCAACAGTGGAAAACTGTTTCACTTAAGTTTGGGGGGGGGCTTTTTTGTGTGTATATATTTTGTTTTCTTTTTCTGTTAATAAAAAAATTATTAAATAAACAAACAGGGGAGTACCGGCAATTTTGACCCTCATGGTGTAGCCTGACAGTGAGGGCACTGTCAAGTTTAAGTTTGGGGGTGTGCTCGGTAAGTTTTCTTCCTTCGCATTCATGTGTATATTTTTTGCATTTGCATACTTATTTTAAAATCCATAAAAATCAGAAAATTTAAAAATTATAAAAATTGAAAAGTTCAATTTTGGCCATATTTGACTTAAGTTCAACATGACGGTTAACTAGTTAGGAAAAACTAGATTCTAAACTTAGTAAATTAAAAACCCTAAAAATAAACTTTCTTAAAGTTTAACTGTAGAAAATATACGTCCTTATAGTTTATTTATAAATAGGCAAACTTTGAGTTCAGTTCTTGGGCTAAGTCGAAATTAGGGAAGAGTATTGAAAGTTTTATTTGAAGTATAAGTCTAAAAAAATAATTCTAAGTCCAAATTCTGAAAATATATACCCTACTTTACGCACTTACACACATCTTGAAACTTGGAATAGTAGAGGATACCTTGAAATTCTCTTGTCTAAAATCCTTAGTATGAAGGAAAATAAAATAAAAGTATAAGTGGTGAATAAAAGGATAAAAAAATGAACACTGGTTTTATAATTGCTTAAGGCAGCATACATAAAAAATATAGCGAGAGTGCTTTATCACCTAGTGCCTTAGACCAACTGGTTTGGGAGTCAGTGCTAAGCCTTAGGTATTGCAAGACGAGAAATTACACCTAAATGCGCAAGCACATTTTGTAATCGGTCGTTTAGTACCTCAAGAAGTATTAACGGTCGCATGAAGGATGTGTGAGCAATTTCATCTAAAATTCACCAACTAAAAGTATTTTGGAAGATGGACAAGAGTATGATAGCTTGAATTGAATTTCCAAGTATAGGAGTGATAATTACACAAATGTAGGGGTATATAATTGAAGTTTGGAGGAGAGATAGGAATAAAAGATAGGGCTTATATCTTCAGTAGAGACGATAAAAATTCCTGAGTTAAGATTGCACCTTAGAAGGACAATTTAGGAGATGCTGAAAGCTTTATAAACTTGCAAAACGTATATGATCTAAGGTTAAATAAAAAGGAAGTGTGAAAAATACGGGTTGATAATTTCTAAAGATTATAGATTTTCTTACTAGAATACTGAATTGAAGAGTTAGAGTCAACGGCCAAATTGATCGGATTTTGTGGGTAATATCCGCTGAAAACCCTCAGTAAACAACACTCCTCCTACTAGGGACACCTAGAGGTTTAACGACTTGTTGCACGAGCTCAGTGCAATCGCGTTCCCTGCGAAAGTGAGGCTAGGATTTTTCGAGAATAAAATTGGCTTTGCTCGGGACGAGCAAAAGATAAGCTTGGGGGTATTTGTTCATATCAGATTTTTGCATTTTTATACCATCCATTCTTAATCACATTGCATATAAATAGGTACTTTTGATCCATGTCTGCTAAATAGTTGCAGGTTACAGGTTCTCAGCTCTTTACAGTGAAATTCATGAAAAGTCGCAACAAATGTGGGAATACGACCAACAAACAGAGAAATACGGGTTTCCGCACACTATCCGTATAATGCTTCCTACCAGTTCAAGGAACAAATAGAAAATCATTGGGCATTTCAATGCACAAAACACAAAGGCAGCACAAGATCCAAGACTTCAACGCGGAGCTCAAGGCATGAGTCCATATCATTCTGCACTGTGGGAAATCTGGAAGGCTATTGAAGAGATTCTGAGAAACCAAGTGAATAAAACAGAAGATGAAAGCAACATGGAGAAACCCTGAAGAGATGGCCCTATGATTCCACCAAACGGCCGCGGAACTGCGGCCAAATAGGCACTTCTGCCGCGGAACCGCGGCCGTGTTGTACACGTATCGGTGGCAGTGTCGGTGCTTTGACTCGGCTCTCTTGGGGTAGTTTTGTAAATTAGTGTATGGATCAGAATGTAAACCTAGGGTTTTCCTATCTATAAATAGGAGAGCTCAAAGCAAAATTTGGGGTGTCTCTTTTGGGGTGCCTCTTTTGGGGTGCCTCTTTGGAGGATGCCTCTCTTTATTTTTTTATTCCTTTTTTTTTCTAGATCTGAATTTTAAATTCAATTGTAATGCGTTCTTGAGAGGTCATCAATAAAGTAAGTCTTTTATTTTATTTTATCTCGCATTCTTCTTATCTACAATTTATTATCTGCACTTTTATTTGTTCTTTATTTATCTGCAATTTAGGTCATCAATTAAAATTTAAAAAATGAATTTTATTGTTATCTTCCTAATGAGTGAGTAATTCCTCACTTGTTAGGGGTAGAATAGGGAAGGTTTGAGAGAAGGAAATCTCTCTCACTCATTCCTTTGCCCAAATAATTTTAATACGGACTCCCTTTAAATCAACCATAATCCGCTCACTACGGCACCCTATCCTACATGATAGCGGTGATTCCCTAGTTAGACCGGTTGTGGTTGAATTAACCGGAGGTTAGGGCTAAGAACCAAGAACGGACGGACAACGACCAAAAGGAAGAAACTAAGTTTCTTTCTAGTTGTGCTAATTCCCATTGTTGCCGATTACCCTAACACATTTATTCACAACTAAGGCATTGAAAGAAGCGAGAAGATCCCTATTTCGAACTGACCTAATCCTAACCCTAGCAAGCCTTTTTATCAACTTATTCTCATTCATAGATCTTAAAAAAAAACCTACCAAAGTTTGGACTTAACTCGTTAGAACATAAAGAAAAGGATTCCTTCTCCCTGTGGATCGACCCGTACTCAACCGGCTAGCTACCAAGCGATACCGTCTTGATTGCGGTAAATTTAAATACAGAAAATCTCTACCAATCAACGGTCTATTGGGATATGCTCATGGGTTTGAGAGTGCATCCAAGAGCTGTTGGTTGTCGGGACCCTCTACTTCTCTAATATCGTTGAAGAATTACAACGACATGTATCAGAGGTATGGAGAGATGTACCCTTGAATCGAACTCCACATTGAAGGGAGGGATCATAGTGGAATGAACATTATTTTAGATACCACGTGTCAGGAGATCATTAGTCATCTCCAGGACTAAGATCGATTTGAGGGGACCCGAGTATAGGAAAGCTCGGTTGATTGATGGTCAAAAGATTTTTGGTCTCGGGAGACTTGGCTAATTTGGGCTAAGATTGGCCTCTCACAGTGTTAAACACTGATAAATGTTTGGGGCTCACTAGCTCCCACGTGAGGCTCTTATGCAGTGTTAAACACTGAAATTCGGAGCGCTCACGTGTGGCACGTGAGGCTCCTGAATATTGGGCATTGTTTCTTTTGGGCTTATTCCCTCGTTCTATACATATAAATGTTAAATACTTAAATCTTACAACCATCACGTGTAGACACGTGAGGCGCCACTAAATTGGACACTGCCTCCTTTGAATTTATCTTCCTATTCTTTTCTAAGTGCTAAGCACTATTGGAGGTCATGTGGGATCACGTAACTCAATCTCGGTTGTTCCCCTTTATTCCTCAAAGGTGCTTACGTGGGAACACGCGATCTGTCGTTATACCGTTGAACGCTAATATGTATAGGGCTCTTGATCATAGTCTTGAGAATTTCAAGCCCTTTGTTTTATAAGAATTAAATTCTTATGCAGGGTTAAACCCTAATTTTATCAGAGGAATTAAATTCCTATGTCTTTGGAAGAATTAAATTCTTCAAACCTAGTTCTTTCCTCTAAGTTTTGGGACTGCATAACAGAATCTTCCCGGTGAGAATTAAATTCTCAACTTGTGTGGAGATCTGCTTCTGCAGATCTCAACCATAGGAAGAACTAAGTTCTTTTTTGGAAGAGTTAAACTCTTGTAAAAGGAGAAAAAATGATCTCCGAGTCTTTTTCTTCACCTAGGGTTTCTTTTTCTCTAAAGAGAACTCCTCTTCTACTTTATTTTCTCAAATCTTATGGGGGGTCTCCTCTCTTTCTCTCTTCGGCCTCGGGTCCTTTATATAGCAGAGGCAAGTTTGTTGATTTTTGTTAAGGAAATCTCTCATTGAGAGATTTTTTATTTATTCGGGGATTTTATCCACCGTTGGATCTTTGATCCAGGGACTTCTGTTTTACAGAAGACTTTTTTCTTGTTTTTAACAAGATTGGGAAAATATTTTCCCATACAGAGCTTATTCTGTATCTTGGTGATTTTTAATCACCATTGGATTTTTAATCCAACGGTGCTCTGATTTACAGAGCACAATCTTTCTTGTTTAGAAAGATTGGGAAAATATTTTCCCATATAGGGTTCTAATCACTCGTATTTATAATTTAATTCTATCGGCTCAGAGGGTATTAGGAACCCTCATGTGTAGCACGTGACCCATAGCACCAGGCCGGTTTGCTTATATGCAGCAGTCCAGAGAAAAGCATCACGTGTTGGCACGTGATGCGCCTTCTGGCCTGTTATTTGTTTTAGGAAGGAGCCTATATACTTTGTATATGGATGCTCGTGCCTGCACGTGAGGCTCAATTTCAGTCTTATTTGTTAAGCGTACTGCCTATAATTTTGCTCCAAGGCGCATCACGTGCGGGCACGTGATACTCCATTCGGGGAATTTTTCCATCGCTTTTGGGTTCATTATTTAGTTATTTTTTATAAGGGAACAGCGGCCTCCAGCGAATCCGTCCGGTTGCGTGCCCAGGTTGAAGTGAATGCTGCACAGTTAAAAGATATTTTCGACAACCTACAGCGATGTATTTCGGACGTGTTGACGTTAAGGTGGACGCTCGACTTCACCGAACGGGTCACGCAGGACTGTGAAGCTGCCATGCTTGAAACTAATGAAAAGCTTTCATCATGTTTACAGCAACAAACTCAAATTGAAGCGGAATTGGCCACAGCAGCTGACCACAAGAAAGGATTGAGAGGAGCGCGCGAGCGGCTTGTCAATTTGTTCAAGACGCCTCTTTCTTAATAACTGTTATTGTACCTTTTTTCTTATACCAACTGTAAACTCGTGATTCATGAAAAACGTGTATTCATTCTGATTCCTTTATGAAATGTATCTTGTATTCACTTGAATTCATGAATAAAAGACATATTTTATTTCATATTGGTATATAACTTTGGCAAATGTGGCCCGTAGATAGTCCATCTTAACCTCCTTGCAGGGCAACGATGTCTTAGGAAACAGGTTTGGATCTGCCACCTAAGACTTTTCAACTTGATGAGCCGTGAGGGTCTCATAAAGTCTTTTCTCCCTATGAGTTGAGAGGATCCCGTAGGTGTATTTTATCCTTAGGAGTCGTGAGGACTCCTAAGTGTGTTTTCTCTTGAGAGTAGTAAGGATCTCACAAGAGAATTTTCCCCTTTACAAGTCGAGAGGACTCATGAGTGGGTTTTTTTCCTCCTTGTCGATATTCGACTTCGGAGAATATGGCCCATGGATAGTATACAATAGTCCATCTTGGACCTACTTGCAGGGCCACGGTGTTTAGGAAACAGGTTGATATCCCTGTTGCTTAAGGCTTTCCACCTTCATAATCCGTGAGGGTTTCATGAAGATGGTTTTCCCTACAAGTCGAGACGAGTCGAGAAGTTCTCGCAGGAACATTGTTTTCCCTATGAGTCGAGACGAATCGAGAATTTCTGCAAGAATGTCCTAAAGTCACAGTTAACCTCTGCTCTTTACGACAGAGGTCCGTTAGGGTCTGTGGTACTACTGTTTTTGTCTATCGTACCATCGCGTTGGCTGATGCATTCCCAGATACGCGATCTTGCTGTTCGAGTAGCCCCCCGATTGTCGTGTCTCTGATCACTTCGGGGGCTGGACAAGACGTCTTCAAGTAATCTCCCAGGTCATATTACCGTCGGAAGAGCAAGCGTTAAGGATTTTCCGTGCCGCATTTTACTTGAGGTTAGGCTCAATTTAGGAGCCCCGATGAGTCATGACCACTCCGCGCTGGTGTGGGATGATCTCCGATAGTCTTTCAGGTTTTATTTGAGTTGCCGTCAAGACCCTGAAGCTAGGGATCTTCCTTTGCTTCGTTTGTTGACATTGTGTCCGCTATATTGCGACGAATGTCGAGGTTGTCTCTAGGTTGTCTTTGAACCGTCGAGGCTCGGAACTAGGGACTTTGCCATGGCTCCATTGTTTTGACCCTGGGGTCGGTTGTTGACGTTGCATCTGCATCCTGCTGGAGTGAGGAAAAACGCCGTTGTTGATCTGTAGGCTGTCTATGAACCATCAAGATCTGGAACTAGGGAATTTTCCATGGCTCCATTTTGCTGACGTTGCATCCGTATCCTGTTGGAGTGGAGAAGGAACGCCATTGTTGATCTGTAGGCTGTCTGTGAACCGTCAAGATCAAGAACTAGGGACTTTGCCATGGCTCCATTTTGCTGACGTCGCGTCTGCATCCTGTTGGAGTGGAGAAGGAACGCCGGGTTGATCTTCTAGGCTGTCTATGAACCGTCAAGATCTGGAACTAGGGACTTTGCCATGGCTCCGTTTTGCTGACGTCGCGTCTGCATCCTGTTGGAGTGGGAAGGAATGTCGTTGTTGATCTCTAGACTATAGATGTTGCCGTCGAGACCTGGCTCTCTTTCTGATGGAGCCTAGTAGGAAAATGTGGTTCCCTTTTCGTTTGTACCCATGGATTGTATACAGGGGTCGATATGGACTTACCTGCAGGGTAGGAGTTTCTTTTTTTTTTTTGTGTTTCTGCGATGCTCTATCATTTCAGCTTTTTATATCGCGAAAGTCGCGATTGCCCAATCATTTCGGCTGTTTTATCGTGGTGCCCAATCATTTCGGCTGTTTTTTCGTTTTACTAGCAGTTTTTTATTGCGAGTTGCCCAAACATTTCGGCTGTTTTCATATGCACATATTTTGCTCGCTGATTTTTATTGCGAGTTGCCCCATCATTTCGACTATTTCATATGCATTTTTTGCTCGCTGATTTTTGTTGCAAGTATGGAACTTGAAATCTGATACCAATCTTAGCATCAGCATCACTGCGATTGGAATGTGGCCAGGAGCGAATCATCATTTGCCTTGAAAGGACTTGGAATTTGATACTGATTTAGGCATCAGTATCTCTACAACTGGGATATTGCCAGGAGCGAATCATCATTTGCCTTTGCTGATTTGAACAAAGGTGGCTTAGTAGACAAGGTTAGGATCCTGTTGACTAAGGCTTTTGACTTTACGAGCCGTAAGGGTCTCATAAAGGTATTTCTCCTTTCGAGTCGTGAGGCTCTCGTAGGTGTATTTTCTCCTTAGGAATCATGGGGATCCCCAAGTGTGTGTTCTCTTATAAGTCGTAAGGATCTCATAAGAGTATTTTCTCCTTATAAGTCGAGAGAACTTACAAATGTCATTCGCCATATGAGGACACTCCTCGTCATTGGTGGGACTTGGTGATGGAACGTTTATTTGTACCCGTGGATTGTATACAAGGGTCAATATTGGACTGCTTGTAGAGTAACTTGGGGAGTGTGATGCCTTAAGAACAGGTTCAGGTCCCTGTATCTTAAGGTTTTTGAATCCTATGAGCCGTAAGGGTCTCACAGGGGGAATTCTCCTTACGAGTCGTGAGGATCTCGTAAGTGTAATTTCTCCTTAGGAATCATGGGGATCCCTAAGTGTGTTGCTCCCTTGTGAGTCGTAAGGATCTCACGCAGGTGTTTTCTCCTTACAAGGTCGAGAGGACCTTACAGGTGTTTTTATTAACGAGATTGCGCCCTTTCGGGTTTTCACAAACTCGCCGGTAGCTCTGCTGTTTTTACTCACGGAGCCCTTTCGGGTTTTCATCCGTGCCCATTTCGCTTGTGGACGTACCGGTTTTTTTGACAACGAGATTGCGCCCTTTCAGGTTTTCACAAGCTCGCCGGTAACCCTGCTGTTCTTATTCACGGCGCCCTTTCGGGTTTTCATCCGTGCCTATTTCGTTTATGGACATACCGTTTTTTTACCCCTCTGTTTGCCAATGGAACTTATGAGGGACTTCGCCACCGGGGCAGCTGTGCAGCTAGCAGGACTTAAGTTGCAGTCCTCACCACTGGGACTTGACTTAAATTCCACTATCGCCGTGTTTGAGGCGATGTATTTAGTTTAAGGACATTGCGGTCCATTGTTAGTTTAAGGACATCTCGGTCCGGTGTTAGTTTAGGAACATCTCGGTCCATTGTTAGTTTAGGGACATCTCGGTCCGTTATCGCCATTTTGGAGGCGGAGTTGTGCCGGATACCACTTATAGAGTTTGGACTCAGGAAGACAGCGAGAGGACAAGAGCGTCGTCATCTATCATTAACCCGAGCCGTGACTCGTCAAGCATAGTATTTCTTAAGGAACCGGTCGTTTATTGGCCGGAAGGGTCTTTCGCCATGCATATCCATGAGTAAGTAGGCCCCACCTTGATAGACCTTGTCTATGATGTACAGACACTCATAGTTTGGCTCGAATTTCCCCCGCTTTGCACGGTTGGGGATCATAGGCCTTTTTATGACTAGCATGAGTTCGCCTTGGCGTAATGTTCTCGGCCTGGTTAGTCTTTCATATGAGCGCGTCATCCTTGCTTTGTAAGCTTCTAGGTTTTGCTGCGCCATGAGGCGAGTTTCATCGAGCTCCTCAAGCCAAAGATGGGCATTTTCTTCATCCGTCAGCTCGTATCGAACTGCCACTCGTAGAGAGGGTAGTTCTATCTCCAAGGGAAGTACCGCCTCTGTGCCGAATACCAACGCGAATGGCATTGTATTCATGGCCGTTTTGAACGTGGTTCGATACGCCCAGAGAGCATCTTGCAGTCTCTCGTGCCAGTTTTTTTTATTTCTGGACACCGTTTTCTTTATGATTTTCGTCAAGGTCTTGTTGAAAGCCTCAGCCAGACCGTTAGCTCGGGGATTATAGACTGAAGAGTATCTCCAATCTATATTATACTGCTGTGTGAAGTGACTGACCGTATGGCTCCTGTAGGCCGGCCCATTATCCGAGATGATTCGTCGCGGAGTGCCGAACCGGTAGATGACATGTGTCTTAAAGAAATGGAGGATGTTCTCCGACTTCACCTCCCTTAGTGGTACTGCCACTGCCCACTTAGAGAAGTAATCGGTTGTTGCCAATATGAACCAATGTCCTTTAGATGACGCTGTTTCGATGGGCCCAATTATATCGGTTCCCCACATTTCGAACGGCCAGCTGGCTACCATTGGGTATAGCGGATTTGGATGTTGGTGGATGAAATCCCCGTGAATTTGGCACGAGTGACACTGCTTCGCATATTCGAGACAATCCTGAATCATCGTGGGCCAATAGTAACGCATTCTTTTGATCTTCAACTTCATCTTCGGCCCGGCCTGATGAGAACCGTAGAGTCCATCATGAGTTTCATGGATGACCCTTTTTGCTTCTTCTGGTCCCAAGCATCTCAGCCACAGACAGTCGAATGATCTCTTATAAAGAGTATCATTGACGAAGGCGAAAGACAGGGCTCACTTCATGAGCTGATGTCTTGACGACGTGTCTTCGGGTGTTCGATGGGATTTGAAGTAGTCTATGAAGACTTCTCTCCAATTCTTAGCCTTTTCTTTTTCTTCTATTTGGCAAGCTTCTTGTTTGGTCGCATCCTTTCCTTCAGACGACTCCGGAGATATTTCTGCTGACGCGAGAATCCGGCGGCTTTGCACAATGATCCATATGTCATCGAGATTTTCGTCGGCCAGTTCTTTACCAAGTTTGGCTAACACATCCGCCTTACTATTTTCCGCACGCGGTATGCTTTCCAAGATGTAGGAGGGAATTTGAGTCAGCAGTTGCTGCACTCTTTCGCCATATTTTACCAACTCCGGTTTACACGTCTGATAGTCGCCATTTACTTGGCTAACGACTAGCTGGGAGTCTCCATATATAAGGAGGTTTTCGATTCACATGTCGACAACAATCTCAAGACCCGCTATCAAAGCTTCATACTCAGCCTCATTGTTTGTCCTCGGCTCTGTTAATGAAAGGGCGAAACGCATTATCCCTCCTTGCGGAGTCACGAAGATAAGGCCCACCTCGGCTTTAATTATAGGGCTGTTTTTCTTTCGCTTTTTCATGGAAGATACTCCATCGAAGTAGAGTTCCCATCGGGCATTATTTTCTTCCTCCTCCCTGTCGATTGCATCGAGCGCGTGTTCATCTGGCAATTCGCAATTTAAGGGAGAGTCGGCTGGTATTGGATGTTCAGTAAGAAAGTTAGCGATGTCCTGGCCTTTCACTGCTTTGAAGGGTCGATAGATTATCGAGAACTCTATCAAGAGGAGGGCCCATTTTGCAATCCTTCCAGTTAGTATGGCTCTTGACATCAAATATTTGAGAGGGTCCACTTTTGATATGAGATGGACCTCATGCGCCAAGGCATAATGCCGAAGCTTTATTATCATGAAGATTAATGTCAGGCAATGCTTTTTGATAGGGCAATAGTTGTTTTATGCCCCCAGGAGAACTCGACTCAAATAGTAGAGAGCTCTCACTTTTCCCTGATTGTTCTCCTATGCCCATAGCGCGCCTAAAGAACCTTTAAGGGCTGTTGTGTACTAGATGAGGGGCTTTCCCTGGACCGGAGCGGTCAATACTGGAGGGTTCTACAGATATTGCTTGATTTCGTCCAGTGCATTTTTGCATTTACGATCCCAAACGAACGGGTTCCCCTTCTTTATTAGATGGCTGTTGGGGCAGCATTTTCCGGAGAGATTGGCTGTGAACCGTCGGATATAGACGAGCTTTCCTTGGAGAGACCGCAATTGTTTGAGAGTTCTTGGCGAGGGCATTTCTATAATCACATTGATATTTGATGGGTCTATTTCGATGCCTCGGTGTCGTACGATGAATCCTAGGAATTTTCTTGAGGAGACTCCAAATGCACATTTCAGGGGGTTCATCTTCAGATTATATTTCCGAAGACGCTGGAACACTATTTTCAAATGCTCCTAGTGATTCTCGTACGATTTGCTTTTCACCACGAGGTCGTTGATATAACATTCGACAATGTCATGCCCCGCTTTCCGGTGTACAGGCAGAGGACGCGATGAGGCCGCTACGTATTTACTCTGAAGTAAATACGCTAAGCGTATCTAAGCAATATAAATATAAATGCACAAGAGACAAGATATAATAAAACAGCAATTTTATTTATTCACATTCTTTTGTACAATGCATGGAAAGTAAATATATCTGATGAAAGCAATGCCTAAACAGTGACAAAACAGAAAAGAAAAGTACTGAAATAAAAATATGTACAATGAAGCAAAAGCTCTGGGTCGTAGGAAAGCTGATCCAAGTTCTCACTTGTAGGCTCGATCTCCTGAGTGTCCAGATCACCTGACAACATTCCAAAGAAGAAAAAGAAGGAATGTCGTCAGCGAACAATCGCTCGGTAAGTCCCAAAGATAAAGAAGAAATAGAATAGACAGAGGGAGAGAGTAGCTTTTAAAGTTGAATTATATTGTTATAATGTTTTATTTTGTGTTAACGTTGTTGTTTGTAGCTTGGTACAGAAGGATGCCAGTGTATACGAGAGGAGTCGCTATATGCTAGAGACTAGGGCAAACAGAATGTACAAGGATCCGTGTAACAACTCCAATTTTTGTATACATAAAATTGATTTAAATTTGAAGTATACTTGGGGTATTTAATGTTGCTGTTACCACTTTAAGTATTTATTTTCCCACAATAATTACAAGAAGAAGCTTGTAGCTCATTGGTAACACCTTGCACTGCTGAACCAAGCCACCTGAGTTCAAATCCCCTGCCCCACATTATTTTTATATTGTTTTTGTTTTAAATCCTTTGGAAGTCCAACAGTCCACACACCATAACTCCAAAAACTTGAACTGAACTTTAAAAACTAAATATACCAGTGTCTTAACCCGGCGACCCCCAACCTCCTCGACCCCCGAATTGGCCGAGTCGGCCGGCGGACCAGCCGACTCGACCCGGCGCCGCCGTCCGGACTCGGCCGGACGGCCGAGTCCCCAACACCAAAAGTGTGACCCTTAGTCTTCTGTACACCCCTGCATACTTTATTTTTACGGATCGGTTTCAGAGAAGCCAGAAAGCCTCATTTACTACAATTTTTAATACATTTTCATATATTTTTACATTTTTTAATCAAAAACCCTTCACCTACCCAATAAATACACCCCCTACCCTGTACCCTCTCATCCCAAAATCCTGAGCCCACTCTCTCAAAAAGTTCTCAAGAGTTGTGTACTTTGAAAACAAGATTCGCGGCGAAGCTCCGACGAAATTCCGGCGGAAATTCCGACGACGTTTTTAGGAACAACCGGCGACGAAGCAACGCCTCGGCAACCCCTTTAGTCCCCCCTCACTCCTTTGCTTAATCGAAACCCATAAGTCCCATTCTATCTCTCTTTCTGATTCTCTAAAATACGAAATTACAAATCCGACGGAATCGGAACAAATCCGATTTCTGATTCGGTTTTCTATAAAATTTCAGTTCTCACCAATACATTCATGCTTAAACATCTTTATGTTGACTATTAAACATTTAACAAATAATTTGAACAAGTTTCATCACATGAAATGATAGCCTTTTCAATTTATAGTATTTTCACTTAAATACCATAATATTTTGATTTCATATTTAACCCCCTTGACCTTACTATGCATTTAAAGTAGAGCACGAGGTAATGATATACCTCCATACACATGCAAATACAACCCTAAATGATATCGTCAAAACTTAGAATACGATAAAACAATACTTTCATTTAAATACCATATTCTTAATAAAACCATTCCTAAAAGTTTTAGCGTTGATACACTTTTAAATAAATAGCTCTTATTAGGAAAACACGATAAGTTGTGGACATCGATCGTTTATCTAAACCTGAGTTTGTGATGTCTAGGCTAGGCAAGTAAAAAGGTAATTTTAAAAGGCCCGTCTCACGGGGATTCGTGAGCGGATCCCTCCTTTCCTCATTTGTACTTACCTGACCACAATTGGCGGTGAAGAGGCGATTTGAGGCATTTAACGACTTGTTGTTTAGACCATTTAGAAATAGGCTAGTTGACTTAGGAAACCCTAGAATCTGAAATACGGAAAATTTACACTTTTGCAAATAAATACCTTTTACTTTATAAAACCGTTTTCTAAAGGATTTAGTATTTTACAGTCTTTGCAAAGCGCCGCTACAACCCATTTTTGGGGAACCCGTTCGGGATGGTGCAGATTATCGCACAGCCTCGGGCTTAGTAGTGCGAGATTCAGACCTCCGCAAGGAGCATTCGGTCTCGAAAGGTTTAAAATATGACATCTTAAGAAAATGAGATTTTTAGAATATAAAATATTTATTAAAATTATTTTTGTTTAAATATATGTATATTTATCCTTAAAATACCTATTTTAATATAATATAAATATTCCACATTTTCCTAAAAATCACAAGAATAAATTCTACACTAAAATACCATGAACTTCAAATAAATCCATATTACAGATAAATACCTTTATTTACAAAACTAGGATATTTTCTCTAGAAATGGCACAATATAAAATTCACATTCACTACAACTCAAAAGGCGAATAATGAATACTTGAGGTGTATTTTGAAAAGTATATGAAAGTATTTTTACATAAAACCCCCTCAAGCTTTATAAATTACCCTAAGGACCCTAGCAATTATAGGACTTCGATTTACATTTTTAACTGTCTGACTCGGGTTTGAATCTGATTAATCTGACTTGAATATGATTCAAGTCAATCTATAATCTACAATATTCCAATCCAATATGAACCCCTGAAACCATGAATTCAATTATCAATCTATACAACTTGACTGAACCGAACCATGGATATATATATATATATATATATATATTCCTTTTACATGATTCTCAGTATTCCATTTACATGATCCTATGGTTACAAACGTTTCCTAATATCATGGTTTCGGTCGGTCAGTCAATCAATCTTACAATCAATACAATTTACAAGATAACAATATAATCAAAACACTTCGGGGTTTAAGGGGTAGATTGGTATGGAAGGTGTTAAAGGTGGTACGAGGTGGTCAGATTAAGACACCTAACCTATATTCCGTTACTGTTGTACGTGGCTTAACGGTTCCTTATACATTCCGTTTGCCCTGGTCTCTAGCATATAGAGACCCCCCTCGTATACACTGGCATCCTTCTGTACCAAGCTACAAACAACAGCGTTAACACAACATTACAACAAAAGTATACAACTTTAAAAGATATCTTCTTATTCTGTGTATTCTACTTTCCTCTTACCTTTGGGACTTACCGAGCGACCTGTTCGCTGACGACATTCTATTTTTTTCTTCTTTGAATATCGTCAGGTGATTTAGACCCGGCAGAGATCGAGCCTTCTGTATAAGACTTGGAGCAGTTTGCTGAAGACCCTGCACTTTAGTTTCATTGTACACTTTTCTTTTTAGTACTTTTCATTTCCTGTTATGCCACTGTTTAGGCATCTTTTATTTCAGTTGTATTTCCTTTTCATGCATTGTACAAAAGAATGTTAATAAATAAAAGTTGTTGTTTTTATTATCTCTTGTCTCTTGTGTATTTATTTTATATTGCTTAGATACGCTTAGCGTATGTACTTCTGAGTATATACGTAGCGGACCTCGTCGCGTCCCCTTCGCCGTACACTGGGAAGCGGGGCGTGACATGTTTTGTTAGTGGCCCATGCAGGTCAGTGCTGTATGAATCCCTATCATGCAGTTCTATTCTGCGTGAATAACCTAAACAATATAACACAAGAACCAGCAACTAAAACATTCTTTACAATTCATGTTCCTTGAATCTTGCAATTTCATATTCCTTGAATCTTATCATTTCATGTACTTGAATCTGCCCTAACCCAAATTTTTCTTCAGGGTTATGAATTCCCCGAACAACACCAGCACCAATGTCAACAACACACCTCCAACTCCATCACTATCTCTCACACCAGCTGTTCCTGCGCCACCCACCGAGCAAAGAGTGCTATTTGAGGCGATCCGCAGCCTTCTTGAGGGACAGCAACAACTCCTGAACCGTCCCGAGACTGACGCACTGGGGGTAAAGCAATTCAGGGCTTTACATAACAAGCAGTTCTCCGGAAAGGGAAGCCCACTTGAAGCTGAGGAATGGGCACAAAGCATAGAAAATGATCTGGCAGCAGTACAAGTGCCAGACATAGCTTGGGTCCGTGTGGCGAAACTACAGCTCACGGACAATGCTCGCAACTGGTGGAAGGCGGAAGAAAGCCGTCTTGTACAGTCTATTGAATGGAAGACTTTTCGCGGGAAGTTCGACGCGAAATACTTCCCTGGGGGCGATTCAGAAGGTTTTTTTTATTTCTTTTCCCGGTGTATTCTAAGAGTCGGAAAGAGCATGCAGAACACCTACAAATTGTCCTGGAAACTCTTCGACAACACAAGCTCTATGCCAAGTACAGCAAGTGCAAGTTTTGGCTAAAGCAAGTTGGTTTTCTTGGACATATCGTATCAGGAGAAGGAATTTCTGTGGATCCAGCAAAAGTTTCAGCAGTTAGCGAATGGCCTACACCAAAGTCAGTGAAGGATATTCGGAGTTTCTTAGGTTTAGCTGGATATTACAGAAGGTTCATTGAAGGATTTTCAAAGATAGCAACACTCCTGACCAAGCTCACACGTAAAGATGAAGAATTTGTGTGGTCAGAAGCATGCGAACAAGCTTTCATAGAACTCAAGTCAAGATTGACATCTGCACCTATTCTCGTAATACCGGATCAATCTGGAGGATTCGAAGTGCATTGTGATGCATCCGGTAAGGGAGTAGGATGTGTTCTACATCAGCACGGTAAGGTTGTGGCTTATGCTTCAAGACAACTGAAGACTCATGAGCGTAATTATCCGACGCATGATCTAGAGTTGGCAGCCGTCATCTTTGCTCTCAAGATTTGGCGCCATTATCTACTTGGTGAACGAGTGAACATCTACACAGATCATAAAAGTCTGAAGTACGTGTTTACTCAGGAGGAGTTGAATATGCGGCAGAGAAGATGGTTAGAACTCATGGCGGACTTTGACATCAACTTGCAATATCACCCACGGAAGGAGAACGTAGTACCTGATGGTCTTAGTCACCAACCATTATCGATGAATCTCATCGCTCAGTGGAAGCTTCAACAAGACTTGCATCAGATGGAGATTGAGATAGTCATGCCAGGTAATACTTCAAGTTTGATGAATCTACAAGTTCAATCAACCATTGTCAATCAGATCAAAGCAGCTCAAGCAAGTGATGCTAAGTTGCAAAGGATCAGAGAACAAGTGGAGAATGGACTCAGAACAGACTTCATCATCCATGAAGACGGATCTTTGAGATACGGCAGCAGATTGTGTGTACCAAAAGGTCCTGTTCGGGAAGAGTTAATGAAAGAAGCTCACAGCTCTCCCTACTAAGTACACCCTGGAGGTACCAAAATGTACAAAGATCTACGTCAGAATTATTGGTGGCATGGAATGAAGCGTGAAGTAGCCAGAAGTGTCGCAAAATGCTTGGTGTGTCAGCAAGTAAAGGCTGAACATCACAAGACAGCTGGACTATTTCAACCGTTACCAATCCTAGAATGGAAGTGGCAACACATCACAATGGATTTTGTGACTGCTCTCCCTCGTAGCACAAAGGGTAACGATGACATATGGGTCATTGTGGATTGACTCACAAAATCGGCTCACTTCATCCCATTTCGAGTTAGCCAATAAACTGAGGCACTAGCAAAGAAGTACATGGAGGTAATAATCTATTTAAGATTTAAACTCTTCATAATATACTATCTCTGATACCCATGAACTCATACAGGAAATTGTGAAACTTCATGGAGTACCGGTCTGCATTGTCTCCGATCGTGACACCAGGTTCCGATCGCAATTTTGGCAGAGTCTGCAAATAAGCTTGGGAACAAGTATGAACTTTAGCACGGCTTATCATCCACAAACAACTGGTCAGTCTGAGCGAACTATTCAGATCTTGGAGGATATGCTCAGAGCGTGTATGCTAGACTTCAAAGGATCGTGGAAAGATCACCTGCATCTTGTGGAGTTCGCGTACAATAACAGCTACCAAGCAAGCATAGGAATGGCACCTTTTGCAGCATTGTATGGAAGGAAGTGTCGATCACCATTAAGTTAGGACGACATCGGAGATAGGGAACTTCTTGGACCAGAGATGATAGTAGCAACCGTTGATGTGGTTCGTACTATCAGGGAAAGGATGCGCATAGCCCAAGATCGACAGAAGCACAAGGTTGATGCAAAGAGACGACACTTGGAGTTCCAGCCAGGAGACTACGTATTCCTGAAGATATCTTCGAACCGTGGAGTGATCCGATTTGGAAGACGGGGTAAATTAAGTCCGAGATACATTGGACCGTTCGACATACTCGAACGAGTCGGTGAAGTGGCATACCGCTTAGCACTTCCGCCCTCATTGGAAGGAGTGCATAACGTGTTCCACATATCCCAACTCAGAAAGTATGTGAGTGACCCCAGCCATGTTCTTGATCATTCCGAGCTCACTATACAGCCCGACTTGTCTTGTGAGCAACAGCCTGTGGAGATTCTGGACAGGAAAGTGAAAACACTTCGGAACAAGAAAGTTAACTTGGTCCGGGTAATGTGGAGGAAAGACACTCCAGGAGAATCCACTTAGGAAAGGGAAGATGAAATGCGTGCAAGATACCCTCACCTCTTTGTAAACTAGTCCTCAAATAAAAGTTGTAAATTTCGAGGACGAAATTTTTGTAAGGAGGGTAGATTGTAACAACTCCAATTTTTGTATACATAAAATTGATTTAAATTTGAAGTATACTTGGGGTATTTAATGTTGCCGTTACCAGTTTAAATATTTATTTTCCCACAATAATTACAAGAAGGAGCTTGTAGCTCATTGGTAACACCTTGCACTGCTGAACCAAGCCACCAGAGTTCAAATCCCCTGCCCCACATTATTTTTATATTGTTTTTGTTTTAAATCCTTTGGAAGCCCAACAGTCCACACAGCATAACTCCCAAAACTTGAACTGAACTTTAAAAACTAAATATACTAGTGTCTTAACCCAGCGACCCCCGACCTCCTCGACCCCCGACTCGGTCGAGTCTGCCGGCGGACCGGCCGGCGCCGGCGGACCGGCCGGCGCCGGAGGCCCGGCCGGCTGGACGGCCGAGTCCCCAACACCAAAAGTGTGACCCTTGGTCTTCTGTACACCCCTGCGTACTTTATTTTTATAGATCAGTTTCAGAGAAGCCAGAAAGCCTCATTTACTATAATTTTTAATACATTTTCATATATTTTTACATTTTTTAATCAAAAACCCTTCACCTACCCTACCCCTAACCTACCCTATAAATACAAACCCTTTCCCTCTACCCTCTCATCCCAAAATCTTGAGCCCACTCTCTCAAAAAGTTCTCAAGAGTTGTGTACTTTGAAAACAAAATTCGCGGCGAAGCTCCGACGAAATTCCGGCGGAAATTCCGGCGATGTTTTTAGGAACAACCGGCGACGAAGCAACGCCTCGGCAACCTCTTTAGTCCCCCCTCACTCCTTTGCTTAATCGAAACCCGTAAGTCCCATTCCATCCCTCTTTCTTATTCTCTAAAATACGAAATTACAAACCCGACGGAATCGGAACAAATCCGATTTCCGATTCGGTTTTCTATAAAATTTCACTTCTCACCGATACATTCATGCTTAAATATCTTTATGTTGACTATTAAACATTTAACAAATAATTTGAACAAGTTTCATCACATGAAATGATAGCCTTTTCAATTTATCGTATTTTCACTTAAATACCATAATATTTCGATTTCACATTTAACCCCCTTAACCTTACTATACATTTAAAGTAGAGCACGAGGTAATGACCTACCTCCACACACACGCAAATACAACCCTAAACGATATCATCAAAACTTAGAATACGATAAAACAATACTTTCATTTAAATACCATATTCTTAATAAAACCATTCCTAAAAGTTTTAGCGTTGATACACTTTTAAATAAATAGCTCTTATTAGGAAAACACGATAAGTTGTGCACATCGATCGTTTATCTAAACTTGACTTTGTGGTGTCTAGGCTAGACAAGTGAGAAAGATAACTTTAAAAGGCCCGTCTCACGGGGATTCGTGAGCGGATCCCTCATTTCCTCATTTGTACTTACCTGGCCACAATTGACGGTGAAGAGGCGATTTGAGGTATCTAACGACTTATCATTTAGACCATTTAGAAATAGGCTAGTTGACTTAAGAAACCCTAGAATCTGAAATACGGAAAATTTACACTTTTGCAAATAAATACCTTTTACTTTATAAAACCGTTTTCTAAAAAATTTAGTATTTTACAATCTTTGCAAAATGCCGCTACAACCCATTTTTGGGGAACCCGTTCGAGATGGTGCAGATTATCGCACATCCTCAGGCTTAGTAGTGTGAGATTCAGACCTCCGCAAGGAGCATTCGGTCTCGAAAAGTTTAAAATACGACATCTTAAGAAAATGAGATTTTTAGAATATAAAATATTTATTAAAATTATTTTTGTATAAATATATGTATATTTATCCTTAAAATACCTATTTTAATATAATATAAATATTCCACCTTTTCCTAAAAATCACAAGAATAAATTCTGCACTAAAATACCATGAACTTCAAATAAATCCATATTACAGATAAATACCTTTATTTACAAAACTAGGATATTTTCTCTAGAAATGGCACAATATAAAATTCACATTCACTACAACTCAAAAGACGAATAATGAATACTTGAGGTGTATTTTGAAAAGTATATGAAAGTATTTTTACATAAAACCCCCTCAAGCTTTATAAATTACTCTAAGGACCCTAGCAATTATAGGACTTCGATTTATATTTCTAACTATCTGACTCGGGTTTGAGTCTGATTAATCTGACTTGAATATGATTCAAGTCAATCTATAATCTACAATATTCCAATCCAATATGAACCCCTGAAACCATGAATTCAATTATCAATCTATACAACTTGACCGAACCGAACCATGGATATATATATATATATATATATATATATATATATATTCCTTTTACATGATTCTCAGTATTCCATTTACATGACCCTACGGTTACAACCGTTTCCTGATATCATGGTTTCGGTCAGTCAGTCAATCAATCTTACAATCAATAAAATTTACAAGATAACAATAAAATCAAAATACTATAGGGTTTAAGGGGTAGATTGGTACGGAAGGTGTTAAAGGTGACACGAGGTCGTCAGATTAAGACACATAACCTATAATTCGTTACTGTTGTATTGTGGCTTAACGGTTCCTTGTACATTCCGTTTGCCCTAGTCTCTAGCATATAGAGACCCCCCTCGTATACACTGGCATCCTTCTGTACCAAGCTACAAACAACAGCGTTAACACAACATTACAACAAAAGTATACAACTTTAAAAGATATCTTCTTATTCTGTCTATTCTACTTTTCTCTTACCTTTGGGACTTACCGAGCGACCTGTTCGCTGACGACATTCTATTTCTTTCTTCTTTGAATGTCATCAGGTGATTTGGACCCGGCAGAGATCGAGCCATCTGTAGAAAACTTGGAGCAGTTTGCCGAAGACCCTGCACTTTAGTTTCGTTGTACACTTTTCTTTTCAGTACTTTTCATTTCCTATTGTGCCACTGTTTAGGCATCTTTTATTTCAGTTGTATTTCCTTTTCATGCATTGTACAAAAGAATATTAATAAATAAAAGTTATTTTTATTATCTCTTGTCTCTTGTGTATTTATTTTATATTGCTTAGATACGCTTAGCGTATGTACTTCTGAGTATATACGTAGCGGACCTCGTCGCGTCCCCTTGTCGTACACTGGGAAGCGGGGCGTGACACTCCGTTATACAACCCGGAACAATGGCAATTGGATTCAGGTTAGGTGTCTTAATCTTGCAGTCTCGTGCCACTTTTAACACCTTCCATACCAATCTACCCCTTAAACCCCGCGATGTCTTGATTGTATTGTTTGTATTGTATTTCAACTTGTAATTGAATTGTAATATAGATTGTATATTTGGATGACTTGCCAAAACCATGATATCAGTAAAATGGATGTACTGGATAATCATGGATGTAACTGGAGAATCATGTAAATGGAAGTATATCCATGGTTCGGTTCGGTCAATATAGATTGAATAGATTGAATATATGGATTCAAGGATTCATGTTGAATTGTAGATTGTAGATTGTACTTGAATCATATTCAAGTCAGATTATTTAATGAGACTCAGTCTGAGTCAGAAACAATTAGAAAATAAATTGAAGTCCTGAATTAGGTTTTGATGTTATAGGTAACCGCTACACATGGGCAGCAGGATTTGTGTCTTTTTCAAAGACGATTACCGTGTTGATAACACCGTTGTTAAATTGTCTACCTTAAATAGGCAAGCACCCACTTCTCCGGCTCCCTGAGTCTCAAGAGATTGGTCGCGCTTAAACCTATATTTACTAGGGTCCTTAGGGTAATTTATAGAACTTGAGGGGGTTTTATGTAAAAATACTTTGTATAGTTTTCAAGATACACCCCAAGTATTTAATTATCGTCTTTAGAGTTGTCATAGATGTAAATTTTATATCCGTGATATTTCTAGTGAAAATAACCTATTTTTCATAATACATGGTATTTAATTGTAACATTGAATTTGTATGGAATTCATGGTATTTTACTGTAAAGTGATTCTTGTGCTTTTAGGAAAAAGTTAGAATATTCATATTATCACAAAATAGATATTGTAATGATACATATATACATATTTATATAAAAATAATTCTAATATATATTATATTTCTAGAAATCTCATTTTCTTAAGATATTTGTATTTTAAATCTTTCGAGACCAAATGCTCCTTGCGGAGGTCTGCATCTCGCACTACTAAGCCCAGGGATGTGCGATAATCCACACCATCCCAGTCGGGTTCCCCAAAATGGGTTGTAGCGGCGCTTTGCAAAGATTGTAAAAATATGTAATCTTGTAGAAAACGGTTTTAATAGTAAATGGTATTTATTTGAAAGGTTTCGTTTTCCCGTATTCTAATTAAAGGTATAGCAAGATTGTGATAGTTTAAATGTCGAATTTAAACTACATGGTATTTTACTGAAAAAAGCGGTAAAACTTACAAAATGAAATATATTGTCATGAAACTTGTTCAACATGTTTGTTAATATTTAATAGTCAACATATAATAGTTTAGCATGATTGTATTTAAGAAAAAGTGAGGTTTTAGGAAGAACCGAATCGGAAATCGGATTTACTCCGATTCCGTCGGGTTTTAGAAATACGTATTTTTAGAATAGCAAAGTGAAGAGGGAGAAGGGACTTACGGGTTTAGAAGTTAGGGATGAGGAAGAGGAAACGGGAGGAGGCGCCGGTGCATCGTTTCGTCGCTGGGAACTCCTAGGGTTGTCGTCGGAAAAATCGCCGGAGCTTCGCCCTTCGCTGTTTCAAAAGTACGCTAAGCTTCTAGGATTTTCTTGAGAGTTTTGATCAGAATTTTGGAGTGAGGGGGATGTGTTTAGGGGTTGTATTTATAGGGTAAGGTTAGGGTTTGGGGTAGGTGAAAGGTTGGATTGAAAAAAATGTGTTAAATTGTATTAAAATGTATAAAAATGAAGTAAATAGGATTTTAAAGAGGCTCTGGAACCGGTCCAAAGAAATAAAGTGTGCAGGAGTGATGGGGAGGTGAAGAGGCAGACTTTTCATGTTGACTGATTCAACATTGGAGCCAACTCGACCGGCGCCGCCGGCCGAGTCACCGCCGCCGCCGGCCCGAGTCAGGCCGATTCGAAAGTCCCCTGGGTCCTTCGTCGGTTGGTGTAGCCTGATTGAATGAGAGATTTTGTGATCAAAGAATTAATTACCGCAATCAAGAACGGCGTCGCTTGGTAGCTAGCCGGTGAGTACGGGTCGGTCCACAGGGATTTTGTGTATTTCCTATTTGTTCTAACGAGTTAATTCCAATTGTTGTGGATTGGATTATCACTAAAAACTAAGCTTGATTTAAACTAGGATTAAAACCTTGCTAGGGTTAGGTTTAGCTTAAGTTTAGAAATTGGTATTTCTCACCGCTTTCAATGCCCTAATTTAGATCTATTTAGGTGTTATGATAATAATTAATAAAGGGGATTAGGACGATCGGGAAGAAACGATGTTTCTTCTTCTAGGTCCTTGTCCGTCCTTTCTTAATTATTACTCTAACCTCCATGGAAAACATGCACAACCGGTCTTTTAAACTACGGTATCACCGCTACCTCGTGGGGTAGGGTGCCGTAGTGAGCGGTGTGTGTATGTATGCATGGAGTCCTATAAAAAGTATGCGATGGGCAAGAAAGGGGTGAGAGATTTTCATCTCTCAAACATTTCCTATTCCTAACCCTAACAAGTGAGGAACTACTCACTCATTAGGGGATTGATAAAAGACATTTTTTTTATGATTTGTTTTTAAGAGACTAACTATCTAAACTACGGCAAATAATTAAAAGTGCTAAACTAATTAACTAGGGCAGATAAATAAATTTCTAAACTACGGCAGAAAAGAAATTAAAACTAGGGCAAGGTAAAAAAAACTACTTACTTTTATTCGATGCACTCTTCAAAGCATTACAATGAATTCTGAATTTATTTTCAATAAAAAGATGCATGCCCCAAAAAAGAGTATTAGGGTTTCTATTTATAGATCATAGAAACCCTAGGGTTACATCCGATCCTTATCTGCATTTACAATTTTACCCTAAGAAGCCTAGTCAACGCACTGCCACACCGTTGCATTTTGCACCGACACATGCTCACTATGGCCGCGGAACCGCGACCAAGATCCCTGTTTGGCCGCGGATCCGCGGCCATATGGTGGGGTCTTGGGCTGGATTTTTCTGGTCTTGGTCTGGTTGCATTTGGTTTCTTGTTTCTTCACTTGGTTTCTCAGATTATCTTCTAATTTTCTTCCAGATTTCCACAGTGCATAATGTCGTGGACTTTTACCGTTTGCTTCATGTCGAAGTCTTGAACCTTGCGCTGCCTTTGTGCTTTGTGAAATTGTCCATTGATCTTCGTGTATTTTTCAAACTGTAAGCATGGTCAAGATTCTTCCATTTGTTGGTCGTGATCTCACTTTTGTATCGTCTTTTCATCATTTTCATTGTTTTTGTTCCGAGAACCTGTAACCTGCAACTATGTAGCAGATATGGATCAAAAGCACATGTTTATTTGTAAAATGAATAAGAATGGGGAATATAATAATGCAAAATTATGATATGAACAAATACCCCCAAACTTATCTTTTGCTCGTCCTCGAGCAAAACTAGTTTTATTCTCGAAAAAAAAGACCTACCCTCACTTTCGCAGGGAAACGCGATTGCACTGAGCTCGTGCAACAAGCCGTTAAACCTTTAGGTGTCCCTAGTAGGAGGAGTGTTGTCTCCTGAGGGTTTTCAGTGGATACTACCCACAAAATCCTATCAATTCGGCCTATTGACTTTTATTCTCCAATTCGGATTTCTAACAAGAAACTCTATTATCTTCAACTCAGAAATTATCAACCCATATTTTTCATGCTTTCTTATCATTTAACTTAAGATTATATATGTTTTATAGATTTACTTAGCTTTTAGTATCTTTTGATTTTTCCTTCTAAGGTTCTATCTCAACTTAGGAATTTTTATCATCTCTACTAAATATATAAGTTCAATTTTTCATTCTTATCTTTTATCTAAACCCCAATCACATACCCCTACGTGTGTGTATATATCACCCCTACACTTGGAAATTCAAATCAAGCTATTATACTCTTGTCCATCGTCCAAAGTACTTTTCAATTGGTGAATTTTTAGATGAAATTGCTCACACATTCTTCATGCGACCGTTAATACTTCTTGAGGTACCAACGACCGATTATAAAATGTGTTTGCACATTAAGGCGTAATTCCTAGTCTTGTAACACCTAAGGCTTTAGCAGTGACTTCCAAACCAGTTGGTCTAAGGCACTTAGTAATAAAGCACTCTCGCTAAATATTTTTTTATTTATGCAGTCTTAAGTAATTACAAAAACCAGTGTTCATTTTTTTCTCTCTTTATTCACACTTGTATTTTTATTTTATTTTTCTTCGTACTAAGGACTTTAGACAAGAACATTCCAAGGTCTCTTCTATTATTCCAAGTTTCAAGGTTTGTGTTTGTGCAACTTGTAGGGTATATATTTTCAGAATTTAGACTTAAGCTTAGCAATTATTTTTCAGACTTATATTTTAATAAAAATATCAATACTCTTCCTTTATTTTGACTTAGCCCAAGAAGTGAACTCAAAATTTGCCTATTTCTAAGTAAACTACAAATACATATATTTTCTACCATTAAATTTTAAGAAAGGTTATTTTTAGGGTTTTTAATTTACTGAGTCTAGGATCTAGTTTTTCCTAGCTAGTTAACCTTTTTGTCAAACTCGAGTCAATTATGGCCAAAATTGAATTTTTAATTTTTATAATTTTTCTTCAAATTTTTCAATTTTTATGGGTTTTAAAATAAGTATACAAATGCAAAAATATACATATGAATGCGAAAGAAGAAAACTTACCGAGCACACCCCCAAACTTAAACTTGACAGTGTCCTCACTGTCAGGCTACACCAAGAGGGTCAAAATTGTCGGCACTTCCCTATTTATTTTTTATTTTTATTTTATTAAAAATGGAAATTTACAAAAATACCCAAATATTTTTTTTTTCAAATATTTTTTAAAATTTTTTTTATGTTATCTTGTATTTATATATTTACAAATGATACATACCCCCAAACTTATTTGAAACAAAATTTTGGCTAGATGATCGAAAATTTGGGGGAAAATGGAGGAAGATCAGTCAGTATAAATCGGCTCCTGCAAAAACAGGAGCTCCTCCGATGGGTCCGTAGTGAGGAACGGTTTGAGTCGATATCCGTTTACTTTAAATAAAGTACCGTCCTCCGGGTTTTCTAGGTCTACCGCACCGTGCGGATATACGATACGTACCAAAAACGGCCCTTTCCATCTAGACTTGAGCTTGCCGGGGTGGAAGTGCAACCGAGCGTCATAAAGCAAAATTTGTTGGCCAGGTTTGAAAGTTTTGCGCATAAGGTGTTTATCATGGAACACTTTCGTTCGGTTTTTAACAATTACCGCATTTTCGTAGGCCTGATCCCGCAACTCATCTCATTCATTCAATTGCAGCCTTCTATTGCTGCCCGCGTCTCCCATGGATAAATTCAACTCTTTAATCGCCCAAAATGCTTTGTGCTCAATTTCAACTGGGAGGTGGCAAGCCTTCCCATAAACAAGACGGTATGGAGACATGCCAAGATCGGTCTTGTAAGCAGTACGGAATGCCCATAGTGCATCAATCAGTTTGTGTGACCAATCTTTACGGTTTTTAGAAACCGTTTTCTCCAAAATTTGTTTAATCTGCCGATTTGAAACTTCGGCTTGCCCACAAATTTGGGGATGATATGGTGTTGACAATTTGTGAGTAATGGAGTATTTGCGCATTAAGGACTTAAAAGTCCTATTACAGAAGTGAGATCCATTATCACTTATAATCGCTCGAGGATGCCCAAACCGAGAAAAGATGTTTTCTTTAAGAAATCGAACGACAACCTTGTTGTCATTCGTTCGGCTAGGCACAGCCTCGACCCATTTTGACACATAGTCAACAGCCAATAGAATAAACATATTCCCAAAGAAATTAGGAAATGGTCCCATGAAGTCTATTCCCCAAACATCAAAAATATCAACAACCAAAATTGGTTGGAGAGGCATTTCATTTCTCCGCGATATCCGGTCCAGGTGTTGGCACCGGGAGCATGTCTTGCAATATTCGTATGCATCTTTAAAAAGTCGTGGCCAGTAGAAACCACACTGCAAGATTTTTTCTGCTGTCTTTTTGGGGCCAAAATGCCTGCCACACGCTTAATCGTGGCAAAAGGACAGTACACTCTTAAACTCGTTTTCGGGGACACACCGACGAATGATTTGGTCGGAACAGTATTTAAAGAGATACGGTTCATCCCGGTAAAAATATTTTACTTGGGACAGGAAGCGGAGTTTGTCCTGTTTCGACCAATCTTTAGGTATCAGTCCGGTGGCCAAGTAATTTACTATATCAGCGAACCAAGGTTCGCATGATACGGTTAAGAGTTGCTCATCGGGAAAAACATCTTTAATAGGAATGTCAAGTGTGGGCAAAGAAGGAAGTCGTGAAAGGTGGTCGGCAACTACATTTTCACATCCTCTTTTGTCCCTTATGACAAGGTCAAACTCTTGTAGCAAGAGGATCTAACGTATTAGCCAGGATTTAGCATCCTTCTTCGCAAAAAGATAGCGAAGAGCTGAATGGTCCATGTAAACAATCACTGGAGAGCCGATTAAATAGGGCCGGGATTTTTCAAGTGCAAACACAACCGCTAAAAATTCTTTTTCTGTTGTTGTGTAATTCAATTGGGCCTCATTTAATGTTCGGCTAGCATAATAAATTATGTGCGGCATCTTGTTAATGTGCTGTCCAAGGACAGCACCAATGGCGAAATCAGATGCATCGCACATAATTTCAAATGGATGCGTCCAGTCGGGAGATGAAAGAATGGGCGCAGAAATGAGTAAGTGTTTCAATGACTCGAACGCTTCCATGCAAGTTGAGTCAAAATCAAAAGTGGTGTCCTTGGGCAATAAAAGAGTCAAGGGTCTAGCTATCTTGCTAAAATCCTTGATGAACCGTCTATAAAAACCGGCATGGCCAAGCAAGGCTTGGATGTCTTTGACGCATTTAGGAGGAGGAAGATTGGAAATGACTTCAATCTTGGCTTTATCAACCTCTATGCCATTTTGCGAGATGATATGTGATTGTTACGAAAAATCGTGTTTTTAGTTTAACCGCAATCAATAACGGTGTCGCACGTAGCTAGACCGAGATGAGTACGGGTCGTCCTCTGGGAAACGTGGAACCTTTTAATTTTACTTTAGATGTGTTGAAAAGGAGAAAGAAATAAGAATGGTTGTAGGATGGTTTCTAGATCTACGTTTAATAAGAATGTAAATATAGATCTAGAATAGTTTAAAGATGTGATTAATTATAATAAGAAGGGCTTGTAGGGTTCGTTAGGATTTAGTAGTTATGAATGATTAATTAAAGTTACCCTTTTTATCCATTAATAGATTTAGAACTAGAACGACGGCGATGCGTGTAGATTAGGGTTTCTGGAGGGAAAAGGAATCCCACTCTTAACCCTTATCTCGACACGGAACTCCGTTCATATCTAGCCTTTACCAAAACAATCATTAATCTAATCTCTAATCGCGGTCGGAACTAGTAAAGAATTGCTAACGCGCCCGATTAGGATGTTAATGATTATTTTGATAAAGTTCCTAAACTTTATAGGACTTAAAAAGGGTTTAGATATTTTTCATCGTTCATTAGCCTACCCTAATCCTACGAACCCTAACAAGCGGAGAATTACTCGCGCATGTTGGGAGAAGAATATGAAAAGAAAGAGATGGAAAACATAATGTAAAAGAAAACAAACAATTAAATAAAAACTACCTTTATTAATCAACTCCTTCAACTACACTTTTAATCCATAGAAAATGATTACAAAACTTGATTTGCTTCTCGATCTTTCCTAGGGAGGTAGTCGAACAGTCGATGATCAGCCTGGATGCGTGAGCGTCAGGAGCTTCGTGATCTCTTCGGCTTGATAGCTTTTCCAAGAGGCCCTCGGTGCCTTTTTATAGTGCGAAGCCAGAATCTTTTTGTTGAGAAGTTGGTAAAATTCAGCATTTGAAAATCTCCCAAAATATTACTTTCTCTCTCCTCCTAATTGCGGCGGTTCCGCTGCCCCAGGGTGGGTTTGGCCGCGGAACCGCGCTCGATGGTGGGGATCTCCCTGTTGTTTCTCTTGGGCTCTCTGATGGTGACATTTGGCATTCCTAAACATCTTCAGAATCTGAAAATATTTTCTCGGCTGCTTCCAGACTTAGTCTCCAAGTTTGCTCTTTAATTTGGAAAGTATTCTTCAACAAATTGATTTGTTTGTTAAATCCTTCATAACAACTTGGAAATAATCTGCACAACAACTCAAATAAGATTTTAGTAGACTTTGTTCTACTAGGATTAGACCAGTAATATTATTTGCATACATTTTCCTACCAAATGATAATTAAATATATTAACACATGGAAAATAATGTTTTTACACATAAACCCTCATATGTATAATATATTATAATAAAGTCCTTTTTTAATATAAAAATGGTAGGAAAAATGTACTACAAATGTGCAGTTTTATCGACTGAACAAATACCCCCAAACTTATCTTTGATCGTCCCGAGCAAATTAGTTTATTTAAGAGGAGAAAAAGAAAAGAGAAAACTAAGCACACTTTCGTAGGCAGACACGATTGCACTGAGCACGTGCAACAAGCCGTTAAACCTCTAGGTGTCCCTAGTAGGAGGAGTGTTGTCTCCTGAGGGTTTTCAGCGGATTACACCCACAAAATCCAATAACAAAAGAAAGATGGTGAAATTTACATATAAAGACAAGAACCATAAAAGAAAGGCCTTGAAAAGAAGAGTTTCCAACTATACTAGCTTTTCAGTTATCATGAGCCCTATCTTAATAGTCATGAAAAAATGTTAGAAATCACATCATCCCTCAATAAAACATCGTCTTTATTCTTCATTCCTACCTTTCATCCAAACATTGATCATATAACCCCACGTGTGTGTAAATAACATCCCTACACTCGGAGAATTCAATTCAAGCTATCATACTCTTGTCCATCTACCTTAGTACTTTTTAATTTGATGAATATTTAGGGTTGCTCACACACTTTCATGCGACCGTTAATACTTCTTGAGGTACTAACCGACCGATTACTCATGTGCTTGCAGATTCGGTGATAGTATTTTCCTCGTCTTGCACCACCTAAGGCTTAGCAGTGACTCCCAGACCAGTTGGCCTTAGGGCACTAGGTGAAGAGGCACCCTCGCTATATTTTTTTATTGCTGCCTTGGCGATACAAAACCAGTGTTCATTTTTTTCTTTTCACCATTTTTATATTTTCTTCATTTTTTTATTTCCTTCATACTTTGGCTTTTAGACAAGAGCATTTCAAGGTATCCTCTACTATCCCGAGTTTCAAGACGTGTGTAGGTGCATATTGTAGGGTATCAACATTCAAATGTTTGGCTTCCAGAATAGAAACTATTTTTCAGACTTATTTTTATCCTCAGATTAGTGACTTCCTTCATTTTACTAACCCTTGGGACAACAGCTCATAACTACTTATTACTAGTTCGTATAAGAAAACTTCTAATTTTCTTGGTTTTCTTAAACTATTCCTATCTTTTGGATGTAATTTTTCACTTTCTACTCTTTTGTTATAAAGAAAACATTTAAAATTTTTGAAAATGTTGTGCTTATGCAAAGTATGATGCAAATTGATATGTAAATAAGCACAAACCTCCCCCAAACCTGTTTACAGCAGTGTCCTCACTGATGTCATCCGTTAAGCTCAAAAACCTGTAGACTTAGGAGGAAATTATTAACGGGGGCAAGAATATATGAAAGTGAAAATCCTCCCCCAAACTTATTTTAGGCTCACAATTTTGTAAAAATCATTTTCTTTCAAGAGCCAAAATATACCACCCCTCCCCCAAACTTGAGTTAAACAATTTTAATCTTTTAAAAATCACATGAGGGGGTCAAGGTTATTGGTCAATGCCAAGCTTTGCAAAGACCGAAGGTCAACACCAACCATTCAAAAATTTTATCGATGAAGCACCAAGGTTGGTGGAAGAACATGTCACCTATTGACGTGAAGAAGTGGGGAGGTGACAAGAGGTGTATTGGAAAAGGATTGTGTTTCAATTTGGAGAGACGACACAGTGATAATAATGATGGATTACTCGCATTGTCATGATTGTCCAAAAGAGGGGGTGAAGGTCCAATTTCTTCATCTTGGAGTTGATTCATCTTAACACCCGTGTCTTGTAAAAATGCGAGTTCATCAGCGAAAATTTCCTCAAAGCTTTCATCGATACCCCGAAAAATAATGTCATCAGAAAAAATAGGGTGATCGTCAGACTCAATATAAAGTTCCTCATTAGATGTTGACCCGGAAAACTCGGTGGAAGAGTCCGTGTCAAGCAACAACATATGAAAAGAGTCAGAATTATGAGGTTGATCAAGTTCGCTGCTGTCGACATCCATTAATTCGACAGAACACACATGAGCATAGGGTTCGGAGGGTTCACTTCCCAACTTGTAAATGTTAAGCTCAATTGACTTCTTCCCAAAGGATAGGGTCATAGAGCCGTTTCTACAATTGATTACCGCGTTGGAAGTGGCCAAAAAGGGTCGACCGAGTATCACCGGGATTTGATTGCGTGGGTTTGCTACAGGTTGTGTATCTATAACGATAAAGTCCACAGGGAATATGAATTCCCCGACTTTGATTAACACATCCTCTAGCTCACCCCTAGGTTGGGTGATAGATCGATCGGCCATCTGAAGAGTGCAATGCGCCGGCTTTAACTCTCCGATCCCTAATTGCTCATAAACAGAATACGGAAGCAAGTTAACACTAGCACCTAAATCGAGTAGAGCACGATTGATGTTTTTACCCCCAATAGAAATTGAAATTGTAGGACTTCCGGGGTCCTTTCGTTTCTTGGGAAGTTGTTGTGTAAAAGCAGTGCTCACATTACTCGCAAGGAAAACTTTTTTAGGTACTTGAACTTTTCGCTTCCTAGTGCACAAGTCCTTTAGGATTTTCGCATATGACGGAACTTGTTGAATAGCATCTAGGAGAGGAATGTTTATGTTAACTTGCTTAAAAATTTCCACAATCTTCTCCATTTGTGGACTAGGTCTGTTGCCCCTCAACCTGTTTGGATAAGGTGCTTGATCAATAAGTTTTGGGTCCAACGTTTGTGGAGAAGACTGTGGGGATGGATTCGATCCCAAAACCGGAGTGGGAATCGACTTAGATAGATTTGGCGAAATGGGCGAAGGGTTCGAGCCTTGGGGAAAACGGAGAATAGGCTCGGGTGAAGGTGGGAGACTAGAAGAATTAGGGGAAGAAGAAGAAGAAGGGGTATCAAATGTGTCACTATCATCAACTTGCTCACCCACTTGGTTGTTCAGCACTTTTCCCGATCTCAACGTGGTAACAGCACTCACATTATAACTTTGTGAGTGGCCAGGATTAGGTATGGGTTGAGATGGGAGTTTCCCTTTCTCTCTCGCACTCATTGCGGCGTTTAACTGTGCGATTTGGTTTTCTATTGATTTGATACTTTCACCATGGGAGGAGGAGTTTTTCGTTAGGGCATCAATAGAAGACCTCATATCAGCCGAATTTTGCATGGATTGTTTCATGAACATATCCAAAGTTTGTGCAAGTGAGTTGTCAATACCGGCCACCTGTGGTGTAGAAATGTTGGCCGGATTTTGGAAATTTTGTGACTGAAAGGGGGGCTGATTCTGTGGTTGTGGTTGCTGTGGAGGAGGTCTTTGATAATTGCTTTGTTGGTTTTGATTCCAAGCAAAGTTAGGATGATTCCTCCATCCTTGATTGTACATAGAAGAATAAGGGTCGTTTCTAGGTCGCTGCTGAAAAGCAGCATTAGCTTGAAACGATGCATTCATAGGACATTCTTCCGTTAAGTGTGAAGGATCCGAACAGCAACCACAGACAGTCTTAGGAAGCGTAACCTGATTTAGGGAGAATGATGAGAATTTATTCTCCATAGCATCGAGTTTCTTCTGCATCGCTGCCATTTCGGCTTTTACTGCGATGGAAACATCGAGTTGGTGAATACCTCCCTTAGTTGAAGGTGGTCTTACGCTTTCCCACTGCAAAGTGCTTTCTGCGAGGTCTTCCAGATATTTCCAAGCTTCACCGTCATCTTTAGACATGAAATTGCATTGACACATTGTTTCAAGCATCTGCTTTGTCGCTGGATTAATGCCCTCATATATAATCCGACATAAATCCCATCTTTGTATTCCGTGATGGGGGCATTGGACAAGCAGATCTTTGAAACGTTCAAAGCACTTCCAAAATGGTTCATTGGGAAGCTGGGTGAACTGGTTGATCTCGCTCCTAACATGTGCAGTCTTATGATTTGGGTAAAACTTCTTAAGAAATGCTACGACGAACTCATCCCAATTAGTGATAGAGTGTGCGGCAGTATTATAAAGCCATTTTTCTGCCAAGTCGCACAATGTGAATGGGAGAAGACGTAAGCGCATAGCATCTAAAGTCAATTGTGAAGTACCCATCATTGCGCATACGTTTTCGAATTTGGTGATGAAAACGTACGCGTCTTCCGACTCAAGCCCGTGAAATTTGGGCAGCAGATTGATGTAGTGGGGTTTGATTTCGAAATTATCCCCGTTAGGTGGTGGAAGAGATAGACAAGTAGGAAGGGGACCACGAATAGGATAGCATCTCTCTTGGAGAGAGATACGCGGTGGATTCTGCGCACCTCCGGGTGGTGGCAGCGTGGTGTTATAATTAGATGGAGTGTCGTCCATCACGGTCGATGTGGTGTGTGGTGGGGGAAAAGAAGATGAAGAAGTACCGACTTCGGTGTCGATAGCAGGAACGCGGACAAGACGGGCACTAGGATCCCGTGTCCAGCCGAGCATGCACTAAGCGGGTTTAGTGCAAGTGGCAGCGTGTGTGTGATTTAAAATTGGCTTGTTTTGAAAAAGTGGGACTCAAGACAAATTTCCCTAAATGCACAAGCAACCCTAGAACTAAGGTTCCCTAGGTCCAGTCTCTAGACCGCTCCTAGACTTCCAAAGGACAAGCCGCAGGATAAATCCTCTACCGCCTCCGTACTACCCTTGTAGCGAGGTAAGTGCCAGGTAAGCGGGAAGGAACCACCACTACAGTGGGCCTAATTAAAAACCACTAGCCTTTGTCACACTTGCCTAGGCACTACAAAAGTAATGCGGATAAACGATAGATTACCCACGACCTTCCTCTGTCCTTATTGAGCGCGACAGTCCTTAGAGTCTGGTCTAGATATTTTTTTAAATTAATGAAGGGTTGATCTATATGCTCGGTTTGTGATTTGTGGGGCTTAGGAAGGGTGATGAAATCCCCACCTAATCTTGATTTGGTCTTTGCCCCTTAAAATCCGTATTAAATATGCAAAACAAAACCAATCACAAAACTTTGGCAAAAAGATTTTTTTGAGCGGCGCAATTTTGCAAAGAATCCTGCAGAAAATAGATTTTATTGGATTTTAGGAGAGAGAGAAGGAGTTAAGAAAGATACTAGAGAAGATTGAAGCCCTGATTCCTCTAGCCTGCCGCCCTTCCGCCGCCAAAGGTGCCTTTATGCCGCGGTTCCGCCGCGTGGTAGAGAGAACAGTTGATGAAATTTTTTCTGTGATCTCCCTTGCTCCTCTGGATCTCTAAAAATGTCTCTGTTTCCTGTTTCCCTTAATTCTGTGACTCCAGATCTCCTTGCAAAAATCCACGCACAAATCGTTAAATATGCAATTTGCAGTTTTGTGTTAATAATGATATGACTCGTCAAAGAATTCAACACAAATAGTAAAAATAAAAAATTACGCACGTATCCCCGGCAACGGCGCCATTTGATTGTTACGAAAAATCGTGTTTTTAGTTTAACCGCAATCAATAACGGTGTCGCACGTAGCTAGACCGAGATGAGTACTGGTCGTCCTCTGGGAAACGTGGAACCTTTTAATTTTACTTTAGATGTGTTGAAAAGGAGAAAGAAATAAGAATGGTTGTAGGATGGTTTCTAGATCTACGTTTAATAAGAATGTAAATATAGATCTAGAATAGTTTAAAGATGTGATTAATTATAATAAGAAGGGCTTGTAGGGTTCGTTAGGATTTAGTAGTTATGAATGATTAATTAAAGTTACCCTTTTTATCCATTAATAGATTTAGAACTAGAACGACGGCGATGCGTGTAGATTAGGGTTTCTGGAGGGAAAAGGAATCCCACTCTTAACCCTTATCTCGACACGGAACTCCGTTCATATCTAGCCTTTACCAAAACAATCATTAATCTAATCTCTAATCGCGGTCGGAACTAGTAAAGAATTGCTAACGCGCCCGATTAGGATGTTAATGATTATTTTGATAAAGTTCCTAAACTTTATAGGACTTAAAAAGGGTTTAGATATTTTTCATCGTTCATTAGCCTACCCTAATCCTACGAACCCTAACAAGCGGAGAATTACTCGCGCATGTTGGGAGAAGAATATGAAAAGAAAGAGATGGAAAACATAATGTAAAAGAAAACAAACAATTAAATAAAAACTACCTTTATTAATCAACTCCTTCAACTACACTTTTAATCCATAGAAAATGATTACAAAACTTGATTTGCTTCTCGATCTTTCCTAGGGAGGTAGTCGAACAGTCGATGATCAGCCTGGATGCGTGAGCGTCAGGAGCTTCGTGATCTCTTCGGCTTGATAGCTTTTCCAAGAGGCCCTCGGTGCCTTTTTATAGTGCGAAGCCAGAATCTTTTTGTTGAGAAGTTGGTAAAATTCAGCATTTGAAAATCTCCCAAAATATTACTTTCTCTCTCCTCCTAATTGCGGCGGTTCCGCTGCCCCAGGGTGGGTTTGGCCGCGGAACCGCGCTCGATGGTGGGGATCTCCCTGTTGTTTCTCTTGGGCTCTCTGATGGTGACATTTGGCATTCCTAAACATCTTCAGAATCTGAAAATATTTTCTCGGCTGCTTCCAGACTTAGTCTCCAAGTTTGCTCTTTAATTTGGAAAGTATTCTTCAACAAATTGATTTGTTTGTTAAATCCTTCATAACAACTTGGAAATAATCTGCACAACAACTCAAATAAGATTTTAGTAGACTTTGTTCTACTAGGATTAGACCAGTAATATTATTTGCATACATTTTCCTACCAAATGATAATTAAATATATTAACACATGGAAAATAATGTTTTTACACATAAACCCTCATATGTATAATATATTATAATAAAGTCCTTTTTTAATATAAAAATGGTAGGAAAAATGTACTACAAATGTGCAGTTTTATCGACTGAACAATATGTCCTAAGACAATACCCTCCCGTACCATCAAGTGGCACTTCTCCCAATTTAAAGTGAGGTTCTTATCCCTACAGCGGGTAAGAACTGCGTCTAAGTGTAGCAAACACTCATCGAAGGAGTCACCGAAAATGGAGAAATCATCCATAAAAATTTCCAAAAATTTCTCCACCATGTCTGAAAAGATCCCCATCATACACCGCTGGAAAGTAGCGGGTGCATTGCATAACCCAAAGGGCATGCGACGGTAAGCGAATATACCGAAAGGACAAGTAAATGTGATCTTGTCTTGATCCTTTTCGGCGATGGGGACTTGATTATAACTGGAATAGCCATCCAAAAAGCAGTAAAATTCGTGCCCAGCCAATCGTTCTAGCATTTGGTCAATAAAAGATAAAGGAAAGTGGTCTTTCCTTTTCGCGGCGTTGAGTTTTCTATAGTCAATGCAGACTCGCCACCCAGTTTGGGTGCGAGTAGGTATCAACTCATTCGCCTCATTGGTTATGACCGTTATACCCGATTTCTTTGGGACAACATGAATGGGGCTAACCCACTGGCTATCGGAGATAGGGTAAATGATACCACTATCAAGACATTTTACAATCTCCTTCTTGACAGCCTCTTTCATTATGGGGTTGAGGCGTCTTTGTGGATCTCTTACTGGCTTGGCATCATCCATCATGTATATATGATGTTCAACTATGAGGGGACTAATCCCCTTGATGTCCGCCATAGTCCAGCCAAAAGCTTGCCGGTTATTTTGTAAGACCATTAAAAGGGTTTTCTCTTGCTCGAGAGCTAGAGATGCCGATATGATAACGGGAAGGGTCTCATTCTCACCTAGGTAAGCATATTTAAGGTGAGACGGCAAAAGCTTGAGTTCGAGTTTTGGAGGTGAAACAATTGAAGGTAACATTGGTGAAACTGTCTCAAACTCGAAGGATTCCATCAATGGTTCAAATCGAGTGTAAGCAACCGAGTCGGATGGTTCAACCAACTCATCCGAAAAATCAAAGGACTCAAACTCGGATGGTGAGTCTTCAAAATCGTCTAAAAAGGTGAAACACTCGTAATCGTTTTCCGGCGTGAAAGCTGTGTCAGATTCTAGGAGGAACGCACTAGAGGCGTCAAAACTGCTGTGATCGAACAGAAATTTTTCAAGCTCACAGTCCTCCTGCGTGATCTCATGGATCAAGCAAACATCAAGTATACTAGCATTAGGCTCGGAGGGCTGATTCCCCAACTTAAAAATGTTGAGTTCAATTGCCATATTTCCAAAAGATAGGTTCATTGAACCGTTTCGACAATTGATCACCGCATTAGAAGTCGCAAAGAATGGTCGACCGAGTATCACCGGAATTTGACTCCGGGGGTTAGCTACAGGCTGTGTATCCATGACAATGAAATTAACAGGGAAAATGAACTCCCCTACTTTGATCAATACATCCTCTAACTCACCTCTAGGATGGGTGATGGATTGTCCATTTGGAGAGTACAATGAGTGGGTTTAAGCTCTCCAACGCCTAATTGTACGTATACTGAATAGGGTAGCAAATTGACGCTGGCACCAAGATCTAAAAGTGCTCTATTGATATTCTTATCCCCAATTGTTATCGAAATTGTAGGACAGCCGGGGTCCTTATGTTTTTTGGGTAAAGATTGGACAAGTGCATCACTTACAGCACTAGCCACGAAATCTTTCTTTAGTACTTGTGACTTCCTCTTCTTGGTGCATAAGTCCTTTAAGATTTTCACGTAAGAAGGGACTTGCTGGATTGCATCCAAGAAAGGTATGTTTATGCTAATCTGTTTGAACAACTCTACAATCTTCTCCATTTATGGAGTTGGTTTATTGGATCTCAACCTGTTTGGAAATGGAACAGTTTGAAAATTTGTTGAGTCCAATGTCTGTGGAGTAGATTGCGGAGTTGGAACGGATTCTAGTGTTGGTGTGTTCGTGAAGTGAGAAGTGGGTCCATTCGAATTAGAAGAAGTAGAGCCTTGTGAAGAATGAAGAATAGGCTCTAACGAAGAAGATGAAGATGAAGAAGAAGAAGAAGAAGATGATGAAGACGCACCGGCAGGGGTGTCATCACTATTACCCACGTTATTGTGCAACACTTTTCCAGATCTCAACGTGGTCACAGCATTTACATTATGATGTTGTTGTTCATAAGCAACATGTGCGTTCTGTGTGTGACCGAGATTTGGAAATGGTTGAGACGGAAGCTTCCCCTTTTCTCGCTCGCTCAACATAGCATTTAGTTGTGCAATTTGGGCCTCAATTGATTTGATGCTTTGATCATGTGAAGCACTGTTTTGCACCAAAAATTGAATGGAAGTCTCCAATCTTGCTGCGGATTGTGTAGATTATTTTAGAAACGCATCTAAACTTCTTTCTTACGAGATAACCTTATCGTTATTTGGTTGAACAAAATTATTTTGAGGATAAGAGTTGTTGGGCACAAAATTGTTTATTTGGTTTGGGTAAGGTTGTGGTTGGAAAGGTTGCTGGTATTGAGTTTGTTGAGGTGCTTGTTGTTGTGGAGGGGGAGGACTTTGAAAGTTGTTATTGCCTTGGAATTGTTGATTTTGATTCCAAGCAAAATTTGGGTGACTCCTCCAACCAAGATTATAAGTCGAAGAATATGGATCATTTCTTTGTCTTTGCTGAAAGGCAGCATTGACTTGATCTTGTCCTTGAACAGGTGGATTGTAAGGACACTCTTCGGTAAGATGGGATGGATCCGAACAACAAGCACAAACAGTTCGTGGGGGCAAAACAGGGGCAGGAGAAGGCGATGAGATTTTGGTCTCAATTGCTTCTAGGCTTTTCGTAAGTGGGGCCATTTCGGCCTTCATTGCAATCGACATATCTAGTTGATGTATGCCTGCCCTAGACTGACCTGATGAAGAAGATGAGGTGGTCTTAGTGCTTTCCCACTGAAGTGTTTGTTCAGCAAGATCGTCGAGAAACTGCCAAGCTTCCTCGCTATATTTTGTTAGAAAGTGACCTTGACAAATGGTTTCCAACAACTGCTTAGTTGCTGGGTTCAATCCTTCGTATAAAGTTTGGCAAAGTTGCCAATTTTCGATACCGTGGTGAGGGCATTGAACAAGTAGGTCTTTAAATCTTTCAAAACACTTCCAAAAAGGTTCGGAAGGAAGCTGGGAAAATTGAATAATCTCATTGCGAATTCTCACGGTCTTGTGATGTGGGTAAAACTATTTTAGAAAAGCTTTAACAAACTCTTCCCAATTTTTAATCGAGTATGATGCTGTGCTATACAACCATTTCTCGGCTAGGTCACATAAGGTGAATAGAATGACACGTAACCTTATAGCATCATCAGAAAGTTGTGTTGTCTTCATCATTGCGCAAACATTCTAGAATTTGTTTATAAAGATATAGGCATCTTCGGATTCCAGTCCGTGAAATTTTGGCAACATGTTGATGAAGTGGGGTTTAATCTCAAAGTTATCCCCATTTGCCGGTGGGAGTGAAAGACAAGTAGGTAAGGCGGCGCGGATAGGGTAGAAAAGATCCTGGAGCGCGATTCGTTGGGGCGCTTCAACAGGTGGGTATTGTGGGTTATTCGCACCTAACAGAGCTGGAATCAGTCCCGCGGGTAAGGGTTTGTTAGGATTAAATCCTGACATCTCCATAGAAGACGAAGAATATGAAGGTGAAGGTAAAGAGGTGGAAGGAATTTCGACTTCGGAGTCGAAAGCGTCGTCAGTCGGTACTAACGAGACACAGACTAATCGGGCGCTAGTGTCCCTAGTCCAACCGGACATACACTAAGGAGGTAGTGTACTCAAAAAGGTGAAAAATAGAAGGTGGGGGTAAGAAAACGTCAATGGAAGGAAAGTGGGTGTAAGTGGGGTGTAACGGATTTCTTAGCGACAAGTTGCAAGTTTTTGTAAAAATTTTTCCTTTTTGTGTTTTTTTCTTTTTTATAAGGAGCTTTTTGCAAAAAGATTTTCAATAAAAGGCTTAGACATACGTTCAATCAATCACAAAATGCACAATCAAGCCTAGATCTAGGGTCACCTAGGCCAACTAGACTGCTCCTAACTGTTCCAAAGGGCAAGCTGTGAGGACCTCAAACCGCCTTTTCACCGCCAATTGTGGCCAGGTAAGCACAAGTAGAGAAATGAGGGATCCGCTCACGAATCACCATGAGACGGGCCTTTTAAAGTTACATTTCCCTACCTGTCTAGCCTAGGCACCACAAAGTCAGGTTGAGATCAGCGATCGATGCCTACAACTATTCCTTTGTCCTATTGAGCGCGAAGTCCTTAAGGCTGAGTCTAATCTTTTTTAATTAACTGGATGGTCAATGCAATATGATTTATGTGATTTTTGGGTCCTAGGAAGGGTAATGAAATCCCCACCCAATCTGGATTGGTGTTCAAGCCCCTTAAAGTCAATTTAAAATATGCAAAGCAGTAAACACAATCACTTGCAAACAATTTTTTTATTGCGGCGCAAAGAATCCTGCACAAGATCAAGTTATTGGAGAAGGGGAGAAGTTTTTGCGCAAAGAATCCTGCAGGAAAATTTTTACAGAGGAGATAATGGGGTTCAGAAGAAGAAAAGAAGCTTACAGAGGGGTTTCGGGTTGCTGACGTCAGCAACCCGCGGCGGAAACGCGGTCTTCTAGTCGGTTCAAGCCTCCAAAAATCTTCTGTTCCTCTGTTCTGATTTTTCTCTGTTGTTCAGATCTTCTGTTTTCTGTTTTGCTTTCTGGATTTTTCCAGATCTGAATTCGTTCGTCGATCCTACACAATTCAAACAAAACACCCTTCAAAAAATAATAAGATGATAAAATTTCATCTCTCAAACCTTTCCTATTCCTAACCCTAACAAGTGAGGAACTACTCACTCATTAGGGGATTGATAAAAGACATTTTTTTATAATTTGTTTTTAAGAGACTAACTATCTAAACTACGGCAAATAATTAAAAGTGCTAAACTAATTAACTAGGACAGATAAATAAATTTCTAAACTATGGCAGAAAAGAAATTAAAACTAGGGCAAGGTAAAAAAAAACTGCTTACTTTTATTCGATGCACTCTTCAAAGTATTACAATGAATTCTGAATTTATTTTCAATAAAAAGAGGCATGCCCCAAAAAAGAGTATTAGGGTTTCTATTTATAGATCATAGAAACCTTAGGGTTGCATCCGATCCCTATCTGCATTTATAATTTTACCCTAAGAAGCCTAGTCAACGCACCGCCAAACCGTTGCATTTTGCACCGACACGTGCTCACAATGGCCGCGGAACCGCGGCCAAGAGCCATGTTTGGCCGCGGATCCGCGGCCATATGGTGGGGTCTTGGGCTGGATTTTTCTGGTCTTGGTCTGGTTGCATTTGGCTTCTTGTTTCTTCACTTGGTTTCTCAAATTGTCTTCTAGTTTTCTTCCAGATTTCCACATTACATAATGTCATGGACTTTTACCGTTTGCTTCGTGTCGAAGTCTTGAACCTTGCGCTGCCTTTGTGCTTTATGAAATTGTCCATTGATCTTCGTGTATTCTTCAAACTGTAGGCATGATCAAGATTCTTCCATTTGTTGGTCGTAGTCTCACTTTTGTATCGTCTTTTCATCATTTTCACAGTTTTTGTTCCGAGAACCTGTAACCTGCAACAATGTAGCAGACATGGATCAAAAGCACCTGTTTATTTGTAAAATGAATAAGAATGGGGAATATAATAATGCAAAATTATGATATGAACATAGCCCCTGGGTCACTTTGTTTAACATGTGTAGTAGGGTTTTTACAAGTTATGCACGTGCAAACCCTTGGTATTCTAAAAGTTCAAAATAAAACAATATTAAAAATAATGTGGGGTATGGGATTCGAACTCTGGTGGGTTGGTTCAGCAGTGCAAGGTATTACCAATGAGCTACAAGCTCCTTCTTGCTATTAAAAAGCAAATCAAACTTATATTTTGTGCTCGGGCAAAAATACCCCTTTCTGTATTTTATTGAAAAATTTGTACAGAAAGTTGTACAGAAAATTTAGGGTTGTTACAGATAATTTCATGTATGAGATCATCGAAGATCTTCGTCATAGCCCTCTGATATGTAGCGCCTACGTTCTTCAAGCCAAAGGGCATCACCTTATAGCAGAATATGCCTAGCAGAGTCCGGAAGGCAGTATGCTTTCGGTCTTCAGGATGCATTTTTATTTGATTATACCCCGAAGATCCGTCCATGAAGGAGAAGACCTCATGGGTAGATGTGTTGAGATTACGAAAGTCCATGTTGATGCGTACTGTCCCATTTTTCGAACAAGCTTTGTTGAGATTCCGAAAGTCCATGCTGATGCGTATTGTCCTATTTTTCTTCATCACTGGGACAATGTTGGCGATCCAGTCAGGATATTAAACTTCTTGGATGAAGCCAGAGTCGATTAGTTTCTTGATTTCGGCATTGATACTCATCTCAAGTTCGAGCCGCATTCTTCTTGGCGCCTGTTTGATTGGTTTGACGTTCGGTGATATCGCCAGTTTATGCACAGCTATTTCTGGATCTAATTCCAGCATCTCGGAATAGTTCCACACGAAGCAGTCTTTATACTGCATAAGTACGTCCTTTAGCGTGGCCACCTGCTTTTCAATCAGCAGCTTACTTACGAACGTTGGCCTCGGCTCATTTTCCGTCCCCAAGTCGATTTTTCTCAGGTTGTCCGTTGTGGTGTATATCCTATCTTCCAGCTCTTTTGGCGTCGGTGGAAATTCTAAAACTACCTCATCCTCATCTTCATTTGCGAAGCACCGGGAGAGGTCGTCCATATTCTTGTGCTCTCCTTCTTTTGGTGGTGTTATCGCGTGGCAGGTACGAGTTCGTTTCCAAGCTCGATGTTGATCTAGACTTTCCCTCGCAGTGTAGGTTGCTTTTGGCTTATACTTTCGTGGCGGGGCTACCCTCCAACTGTCAGATAGAGAGAACTTGCCTTGCCGATACTCGTATTCAACCCATTCTTTGAAGGTGAAGCAGTCTTCAAGAGGATGTCTTACTACTCGGTGGTAGGAGCAATAAGCCGGATGATGGACCTCGTTTATTTCCTCAGGGTATCGAGACTCTGGGAGCGTCATCATTTGATGCTTGATGACAAGGTCAAATATTTTCCTTGTCTTGTCTCGGGGGAAAGAGTATTCCCGACCCATCTTCTTCATAAAAGACGAATTCCGGCTAACTTTTTTTTGATCGCGTGGCTTCTTGAATCCGCTTCGATGTTTTCGAGTGTCATTCTCATTCTTCACCTTGTTGTTGCGTTTGCGTCGGGCCTTTTCCTTGCCACGAGAGCGCACAACGGGCTGAGGGTGAAGGGCATCGTAGTCTTCTTTTTCCGTAAACTGCTGAATGAGACGTCACGTCCTGGCTTTCTCGTAAATGGCCATTTCACGGCTGTGGTCATCCCGCACCTTTTGACCCGCTTCCCTTATTAACTTGTCAATCTGTTCTTCGAATGACGGACTTGGTATTCTTATGGCAGGATTTCGTCTGGTTCGATATCAGCGCTATCTGGAAATGCACTCGCTTCTCCACCGGAGTTATTTATGACATGGCAGCCATGGAATCACTCCCGTTTCTTGGACCGAACGTATCCAAGCCTAGTCGTCTCCATCCTCCTGTTGGGCATCTTTCGCTGAGTCCTGGGAATGTACCAAATCTTGTTGTAGAACTGGGCTTATCGAGCGATTTGTTTGAAGGGTACGCCTTAGCATCTTAATAGCCTTTTTAAATCCCTCTGCATAATATCTGGACAGACGGATTGGTTGAAGTCTGTCAAGCGCAAGTTCGGCACCATGCCAGACTTCTTTTTCCACTTTAGTCTCCGTAGATTGGTAGAAGAGGATCGCTTTTTCACCTCTTCTCCTAGGAGGGACGTAGAAGGTCTGCAGCTCTTGTGCGCTGTATGTATCGAACGCATCAAGTTCTCTGTAATGCCGCTGCGGAACCATGGTAATTTGTAAACTCTGATCAGTTCCAGTAATGGTTTGTACTGATGGGCGAACGGAGAATACGGCGTTGACTTCGTCCTCAGAGTCACTACCAAAGACCAACATAGGAGTAGATGGTCCTGGCCTGTTGCCTTGGGGTTGCCCTGAGAAGACTATCTCTTCATCCTTCTCGGTATCGCTCCTAAAGATCAGGGTGGTGGCGACGGTTTTTTTTTATTCTCCGGTTTACGACATCTTTCCATGTCTTCAAAGTCTGGTAAGAAGTACATGGCGTCTTCATATTTGCGGACTTTATTTACGGAGAATGGGTTTAGCTTCCCTGTAACTGTGTACTCGAGGTTGTCTTTTAAGTACTTCATACACCAGTGTTGTGTAGAAGGGATGATGTTGTACACGTGTAACCAAGGCCGGCGGAGCAGAGCGTTATAGCAAGTCTTGGCGTCGATGACATAAAATTTGATGTCAGTGACGAGCATCCCAAAACGTAATGTCAATATCACGGACCCAAGCGTTCGTGATGACTGCGAGTCGAACCCAAAAATGTTAATTTTGTCCCGAGCCAGGTGCTAAACATTCATACAAATCTCCTTCAGCACCTTCACGTTGAGAAGGTTGACGGAGGACCCGTTGTCGACCAGAATCTTCCTTATCTTGATGTCGTGGAAATACCCGGTGACATATAAAGAACGGTTGTACTCGCATATTCCGAGGAGGAGATCTTCATCGCCGAATGTGATGTCAGCGGTATGAACCTGTGCCAGCTCATCCTTCATCTTTTCTTCCGCAAAGAAAGCTTGGAACTGATCAGGCTCTTACAGTGCCTTTATTAGAGAATCTCATGTCTCTTTGGACAGGAGGAGAGCATCCAGTATGCTCAGTTGTGAGGGTATCTTCCTCAGGTGTGTCAGGACATTGTAATCCACCCTGTTTTTCTTAGACGGGTCCTTGGCTGCGAGATCTTCGACGACTCTATCATCGAGGGCAATTTCCTCAGGGACTTTTTCCTTCCCCTTGTCTCTTTTGCTCGAACCTTTATTTGTAGGCCCGAGATTCTTTTCAGGCAACGTACGGTTACGCAGCTGGATGTTCTCACAGTTTTTCTCTTCCTCTTCTTTCCCAGAGGCGGGTTCTTTGAAGATAGGGCCGAAAGTTATTTCTTCCTCAGAATCGCTCCCGAATGTGAGAACTTGAGATTTCGCTTTTGTCGCACTGGTATCAATCATATGACAGTTGCCATCCGTTCCTTCATGCTCATCTGTCGTGCTTCTTTGTTATCGACGGGTTTCGCGCTACATCCGTTTGAAGTGTTTTCGATGGGAAACGTATCCTTGCCACTACTTCTTGAAGGCACTGCACTCTTCGGTGGGGTGTGTGACGCTCGGATGGTATAAGCAGTAGTTCGGATGTACATCCGTTTCGTCGAGGCACGTACTCCCTGGAGTATCTCCTTTGAAAGGTGGCGGCTTCATTCCTATTGATAGGGCTTTGGCGAACCGTTTTTCCATCTTAAACCTTCTTTTGTCTGCCGCGGGTGTGCTTCGATCTGGTTCAAGTACTTTGTGACTCTTCCTCGTCGCAGCTTCTTCATCCTGACGCCGACACTTGGCCTTTTCATATATAGTCGTTTCACGCTCTCCGTTAGCTTTGCTCTTTTGAAGGGCTTCGTTTAGCAACCTGTCAATCAAGTCGTCGGACGGCTCCAGAGATTTTTGCACCGGTCTTGCCCCCAGATTTTCTGCGCCGTTTTCTGACTCCGAGAGGGTCTCTTCGTTTTTTAACAATGAATGAGAGACCATGTGGCAACTCGCTATATAATCCTTGGGTTCTTCTGACGAGTCTTTCCCCTCATCATTGTCACTGTCTCCGTTTTCAAGGATATGGTTGAGAAACTCTTCGAGAGTGACTGGGATCCGCACCTTCTGGCTGTACTCCTCCAGTGCATCGATGTATTTTTGCAGGTCCATACGCTTGTTATCAGGCTGTACGGGCTTCTTGGTCTTCTTCTTTTTCTTCGAAGACTTTGAAGGCTTCACCTGGGTGTTTTGCCCATCGTTACCAACTTTCGGTGTTGAGCGCGGTTTAAACATCCACTCAATGATCTTGGGTTCTAGCGGGCTTTTCCATTTGATCGCCGGACATACTTGAAGATCCTTCAGTATTCTCTTAGTTTTAGCTGAAAGGACAACTTCCCACGAAGCTTCTTCTACAAATGAGCATGATGCCCCCGACGTATCCAACTTTTTAGGAATGTGTTTCTGTGGCTGGTTTACCTTCCAGTTTTCGAACAGCGCAAACTTGCCTTGTTGGTAGTAGTCCTCAACCCAGCTTTTGAAGACGTAACAATTTTCGATTGGGTGACCCATTACTCTATGGTAGGGGCAGTAGTTGGGACTGTTGACGTCACCAGGATGCAGTGGGCATCTTGGATCCAGCAGAGTGATGAGCCTGTTGCGCACCGCCAGTTCGAACAGTCTCCTCATTTTATCCCGGGGAAACGAGTAAGGACGTCTCAACTTCTCTTCGAGGGATCGGCGTGTGTTGCTTTGGAGAGCAACCGGTTTAAGGTCACTCGGTTGTTGTTGAGCGTTGGCAACGAAGGTCGCTTTCCCTTTGCCTTTTTCATTCCGGAGATCCGTTTTTGAAGAAGACGGCCTATGGCCCATTTGGCCATTTGGGCCAGCTTGTCAATCAAGGCCTGGAAAGTGGTCGGCTTGAAAAACACCATGAATTGGGATATAATTGCCTGAGGATCAAGGTCCCTACGAACATGCCCACGGCAGGAGCTTCTTCGATGCGTTGTTCGCATTTTGACCATAGGTTCCGCCACCGAATTGCGTATTGAACCCAGGTCTCTCCTGGCTTCACCCTGGCATTGATTAATGCCGTGATTGGGGTGCGCTCGCTTGCGCTTGCAAACTGCTGTGTGAATAGTAATTCCATCTCCGTGAATGTTTTGACAGAATCATTTGGGAGCTCGGAGTACCATTCAAATGCCGTCTCCGACAAGCTGCCAACAACTGGCGAAGCAGCAGTTTGCCGTCGCCTCCAATATTACCGCATAAAGCTCTGAATTGAGCAACGTGCTGGTGTGGATTGCCCGTCCCCTTATACACATGGAACTTAGGGATCGTATATCCTGGCGGGTACTTGATTTGAGCGTACCAGCCTGGATAAGGTCGCCCAGTTCTGATGACTTGGCCTGCCGCTTCACTCGCTTGATGAGCTCGTATTTGTTGAGCTATGTAGTCATCGAGGGCAGCCTTGGAAATTATCTCTTCCTGGGCTGCTGAGACAGCCGGAGGAGGGTTTGACGTTTCCCCTCTGTCGTCTTCGATGATTATCGGAGGGTCTTCAGCTGGAGGTTCCGGCTGGATCATCATCCCAACCATGTCTTAGAACAGAAGTGCCATTTGTTTTATATTTGCGGCCTGTTCTGCAGCCTCTTTATCCTTCCTTTCCAGCACCCTTCGCAAGAACTCGGTGTCAGTCTCTTGTTCCTGGCGCTGCTCAGACATGGATTCCCGGCTTTCTTTCTGCCCGGTGAGTAATGACATTTTCATCAGCATTTCTTGGAGTATTTGTTGCTACTCCTGAGCTTTCGTCAACGACCGAGTGATTGTTCAATGACCTACGGAAGCACGGCTTTCCTCTTTCCCGGAAGCCATGTACACCGTGTGCACGATCATGCCCCCAGACTTGGGGCGTTTAGATCCATCACCCTTGGGATTTGCCGCCGGTGGTGGTAGATTCTCTGTCCTTCTCTTTTTGTGTGAAGTCGAAGTCGAGGATCTATTGTAACAGGCGCTTGAGAAGTCCCTCACTGCATGCTAAAGGGATGACTTCCCTCTTGTCGAACCTTCATTTTCTCCGGTCGACGAGAATAGTTCTTGTTGATCACAGAATCCTGAACTTTCCACCAGACTCTGTGGATTCGGGAGGACAGCCGCTGAGGGGGCTGATCCGGCTTCGCCTATACCATGTTTTCAACATGTGGGAGAGATTTCTTCAGCACCGCGATTGGAGAGTTCTTTCGCACCCTCCTAAGCAGATCAAAGCTGTTCCCGGTTGGAACAGCAGCGTCAACTTCCACCATTAGAGCCGGTGGAGTAAGTCCAGAGGGGGAGTTGCCCCCAACTTTCCTCACTCGGCGCCAGTAGTGACGTCGAGCATGCCTTGCCGATGGGATTGCCTCAGTTATGGGAATGGCTTCGTCATGCCCCCTGCTGTGATGAAGGGCTATTGCTGGTGCCAGCCTGTTGAAGACTGACGTCCGCTGAGAGGGGACGGTCAATCTTTCGAAGGCCGACCATTTGGTAGGGAAAGCATTTTTGATGACTTTACCCGTAGCAGGAGTTGGAACGGCCAGTCTTACGAAGACCGATCCTTTAGTAGGAGAAGCCCTTTTGACGACTTCATTGCCGGAACTGGAATGGCTATCCGCTTCGGGATAACCTCTTCAGGTATTGCGAGCCTCTTTGCAGGTCCACTGGAGCTTTGGCTCAGTCTATTGAATATTGAGGTGGAAGACTTGGATGACTCGTTGAGAGGGGCCGTGGTGGCTGCAAGTCGATCAAAGACCGACTTCTTTGGAGCTTCCTGTGATGGAACCGGGGCGCAGAAGCTTGCTGGCGGGATCATGGTCCCAAAAAATAGTCCAGTGGTAGCTTGAGTCACCTGCACCACTGGCATTACAAAGATGGAGGCCGCTTGGGGTCCATAAGTCACTCCTCTGGCGAAGACGGAGTGAGAGTTGCTGTTGCAGGTGCAGTTGGAAGCCATTAATCTTCTTTTCTCTCCACAGGAGTAAGAAGCCAAATCTTAGTACCTCGAATCTAGGGGCAACCATACTAAACCGCGATTTGTTCACGAACATGACACATGAAGTGTGGAGTGGAGAGAGGAAAAGGTCCCACCGGGCGTGCCTGAATCTGTTTACCACCAAAAACATAGACGGATCCAGGATGGATCGTCTTGCCTGAATTTGGGGGCAGATACTATTTGGATTTATCCGTCCACCTCTCCGAAGATGCCAAGTTGATTTATGGCACCGTGTATCGGAGGTTTAGACAGATGCGGCTGTTGTAGCAGACTTCATCATATTCCCCCTCGTTGTGAAGGGTTTTTGATTGTGGGGACGCTCTTCCCTGCAGGCGCAAGCTCCTGCAGTTAATTTCGTTACCGCATCGCGATAACCACTTTCTCCTACTCTAGAAGTTCACCTCGTGTCATGTGTGTTTGTTTTATTTTTGGTTTCCCGTGGATTGTATACGGAGACTAATTTATGTTATCGCCCGTAGGGCATAGATTACTCCAAATCCGTATATTCTTATATTTGGGTTTGGGTTGATTTAAGGATCGTTAATCTTGTTTGAGATTAAGATCAACTTAAATGTTTGTTGAGGATACGTTAGTCTAATTTTAGACTAAGATCTACTCAACAGGATTTTTTCAGGATCATTCAGATCCAAAAAAGAGCATTTGGACTCTATTGTGTTAGTTTAAGGACATTCCGGTCCGTAGCTAGTTTAAGGACGTTGCGGTCAGTTGTAGTTTAAGGACATTGCGGTCCGTCATTAGTTTAAGGACGTTGCGGTCTGTATCGGGATGTGCTCATCGGTTTGGGAGTGCACCAAAGAGTTGTTAGTTGTCGAGACCCGCCATCTCTCTGAAGACGTTGAAGAATTACAACGACATGTATCAAAGGTGTGAAGATATACACCCTTAAACCACTTTCTAGATTGAGGGGAGATGTGGGATGAATATCCTGTCGGAAGATCAGTAGTCGTGTTTGGGGCTAAGACCAACTTGGAAAATAGTGAGCACATGGGCTCGGTTGATCTGAATTAGGGACTGGTCGACATGGGCTCAGCCTACTCAGTATTTGTCATTTCATTTAAATCTAAACACTTGCTTGGGCTCAATCCCCTTTCTGTGCGAACAATGCTGGGCATTTATATGGTTTCTGATGCTCACACTTTACTTTACTTTCCCCCTTTTTTGGTTTTTATGGAGCGTTAAAAACTCTTTATGACACCTACATGCGGAGCACGTGAGGCGCTAGGTGCTAAGCGATGGGCGCTGGCTAATGAATACCAAGCGCTTTATGTTGAATAGCGCCCACGTGAGGGGCACGTGAGGCACTTGGTGCTGAGCGCCAAATATTGAGTGCTAAGCTCTTTTTATTGAGTAGCGCCCACGTGAGGCGCTTGGCGCTGAGCTCCAACCATTGAGTGTTAAGCACTTTTCATTGAGCAACGCCCACGTAAGGCGCTTGGCGCTGCGTGCCAACCATTGAGTGCTAAGCACTTTTTATTGAGCAGCGCCCACGTGAGGCGCTTGGACGCTAGGTTTTCTTCGTATATTCTATTCTGAAGAGTTCAATTCTCTATTCTTTTCTGGATCTTTGATCCCCAAGAACAAGTTCATCCCTATGAGAATTAAATTCTCATTTATGGGAGACTTGTCTCATGGATCTCAGATCCAGAGAAAGAACTAAGTTCTTTTATAAGGGTTAAACCCTTAGATATGCAGATGAGATGCTCTGATCTCTATTATTTTTATTTATCTCGAAGAGAGGTATTCTTCTTTCTTCCCTCTTAAAGCTTTCTTCTTGCTTGCTCTTTTCTTTTAGTTTGAAGCTTATGGGGGGTTTCTCTGTACAAGACTTGAAGTCTTGGGTCCTTTATATAGTTGAGGCAAGTTTGTTGATTTAGTTAAAGAGATCTCTCATTGAGAGATCTTTAATTGATTTGGGAATTTTATCCACCGTTGGATCTTTGATCCAAGGACTTCTGTTTTACAGAAGATATCTTTCTTGTTTTTAACAAGATTAGGAAAATATTTTCCCATACAGAATTTATTCTGCAGATAGGTGATTTTTAATCACCATTGGATTTTTAATCCAACGGTGCTCTGTTTTACAGAAAGTAATCTTTCTTGTTTAGAAAGATTTGAGAAATATTTCCTCAGCAGAATTTAATTCTGCACTTTGGTGATTTATCATCACCGTTGGATCTTTGATCCAACGGCTCTGTTTAACAGAGTGCTTTTAGTTCTGGCGCTGGGCCCTCGTGCGAGGCACATGAGGCACTGCCTCAGAGTTTTTTAACTCTTGGCGCCGGCGCCCTCGTGCAAGGCACGTGAGGCGCTGCCTCAGAGTTTTTAACTCTTGGCGCTGGTGCCCTCGTGCAAGGCACGTAAGGCGCTGCCTCGGAGTTTTTAACTCTTGGCGCTGCCTTTCAAAGTTTGAACAGAGCTTTGCTCTTTTATTGGGGAAACAGCCGTTCCAATTCCTACTTCTGGTGAAGTCATCAAGACTGACCGTCCCCTCTCAACGGACTTCAGTCTTCAACAGGCTGACACCAGCATTAGCCCTTCATCAGAGCAGGGGGCATGACGAAGCCCTTCCCACAACTGAGGCAATCCCATCTACAAGGCATGCTCGACGTCGCCATTGGCGCCGAGTGAGGAAAGCTAGGGGCAACTCCCCCTCTGGACTTACTCCACCAGCTCCAATGGTGGAAGTTGACGCTGCTGTTCCAACTGGGAACAGCTTTGAACCGCTAGGGAGGGTGCGAAAGAACTCTTCGACCGCGGTGCTGAAGAAATCTCCCCCACCTATTGAAAACATGATACAGGCGAAGCCGGAGCAGCCCCCTCAGTAGCTGTCCTCCCAAGTCCACAGGGTCTAGCGGAAGGTCCAAAATTTTGTGATCAATAAATACTACTCTCGCTGACTGAAGAAAACAAAGGCTCGGCAAGAGGAAAATCATCCCTCTAGCATCAGCGAGGAACTTCTCAGGTGCCTGTTACAATAGCTCCTTCGACTTCGACTTCTCACAAAAAGAGAAGGCCAGAGAATCCACCACTGCCGGCAGCAAATCCCAAAGGTGCTGTATCCAAACGCCCCAGGTCTGGGGGCATGATCGTGCACACAGTGTACATGGCTTCCAGAAAAGAGGAGAGCCGTGCTTTTGTGAGTCATCGGCTGCAAACTCGGTCGTTGATGAAAGCTCAGGAGCAGCAACAAAAGCTCCAGGAGATGCTGACAAAAATGGCAACACTCATCGGGCAGAATGAAAGCCTGGAATCAACATCTTAGCAGCGCCAGGAACAAGAGACCGACACCGAGTTCCTGCGGAGGCTGCGGAACATGCTGCTAATATAAAGCAGATGGCGCTCCTTTTCCAAGACATGGTTGGCCGGAACTTCCAGCCGAAGACCCTCCGATAATCAACGAAGACGACAGAGGGGAAACGTCGAACCCTCCTCCAACTTTCTCAGCAGCCAAGGAAGAAATGATCTACAGGGCTGCCCTTGGTGACTACATAGCTCAACAAATACGAGCTCATCAAGCGAGTGAAGCGGCTGGCCAAGTCATCAGAACCGGGCGACCTTATCCAGGCTGGTACGATCAAATCAAGTACCCGCCAAGATATACGATCCCTAAGTTCCATGTGTATAAGGGGACGGGCAATCCACACCAGCACGTTGCTCAATTCAGAGCTTTGTGCAGTAATACTAGAGGCGATGACAAACTGCTGCTTCGCCAGTTTGTTGGCAACTTGTCGGAGACGACATTTGAATGGTACTCCGAATTCCCAAATGATTCCGTCAAAACATTCACAGAAATGGAGCTGTTGTTCACACAGCGGTTTGCAAGCGCAAGCGAGCGCACCCCAATCACGGCATTAATCAATGCCAGGGTGAAACCAGGAGAGACCTGGGTTCAATATGCAATTCGGTGGCGGAGCCTATGGTCAAAATGCGAACAACGCTTAGAAGAAGCTCCTGCCGTGGGCATGTTCGTAGGGACTCTTAATCCTCAGGCGACTATATCCCAATTTATGATATTCTTCAAACCAACCACCTTCCAGGCCTTGATCGATAAGCTGGCCCAAATGGACCAGATGGGCCATAGGCCGTCCTCTTCAAAGACAGATCCCCGGAATAAAAAGGGCAAACAGGAAGCGACCTTCGTTGCCAACGCTCAACAGCAACCAATTGACCCGAAACCGGTTGCTCGCCAAAGCGACACACGCCCATGCCGATCCCTCGAAGAGAAGCTAGGACATCTTTACTCATTTTCCTGTGATATAACGAGGAGACTGTTCAAACTGGCGATGCGCAAAAAGATCAATACTCTGCCGATTCCGAGACGGCCACTGCAGCCTGGTGACGCCAACAGTCCCAATTACTGCTTCTACCACAGAGTAGTGGACCACCCAATTGAGGATTGCTACATCTTCAAAAACTGGGTCGAGGACCAATACCAACAAGGGAAGTTCGCGCTGTCCGAGAACTGGAGGGTGAACCCGCCACAGACACACGCTCCTTAAAAGGTGGATACGCCGGGGGCATCATGGTCGTTTGAAGAAGAAGCTCCGTAGGAAGTTGTCCTTTCAGCTAAAACCATAAGAATACTAAAGGATCTTCAAGCATGTCCGGCAATTAGGTGGAAAAGCCCGCTGGAGCCCGAGATCATTGAGGGGATGCTTAAATCGTGCCCAACACCGAAAGCTAGTAACAATGGGCAAAACACCCAGGCCAAGCCTTCAAAGTCTTCGAAGGGAAAGAAGAAGGCCAAGAAGCCCGTACAGCCTGACGACAAGCGCACGAACCGGCAAAAGTACATCGATGCGCTGGAGGAGTACAACCAGAAGGCGCAGACTTCAGTCACATTCGAAGAGTTTCTCAACCATATACTTAAGAATGGAGATAGTGACGATGATGAGGGAAATGGCTCGTCAGGAGAAATCGAAGATTATGTAGCAAGTTGCCACATGGTTTCTCATTCGTCGTTAAATAACGAAGAAACTCCCTCAGCGTTAGAATGCAATGCAGAGGAACTGGGGGCAGGACCGGCGCAAAAATCCCCGGAGCTACCAGAAGACCCAATTGACAAGCTGCTAAACGAAGCCTTTCAAAAGAGCAAAGCCAGGCCGAGAACATTCCGCCAAGGTTAACTCGTGCTAGTTGTCGAAGACCTATGATCCCCAACCGTGCAAAGCAGGGGAAATTTGTATCAAACTATGAAGGCCCGTACATCATAGACAAAGTCTACCAAGGTGGGGTCGACTTGCTCATGGGTATGCATGACGAAAGACCCTTCCGGCCAATAAATGGCCGGTTCCTTAAGAAATACTACGCTTGACAAGTCACGACTCAGGTTAATGATAAATGACGATGCTCGTGTCCGTTCGCTATCTTCCTGAGTCAAAACTCTAAAAGTAGTATCCAACAGAATTTCCGCCCCCAGACATGGCGAAAATGGACCGAAATGTCCTTAAACTAACCGTTGCCTCCATGATGGCGACAATGGACCGAGATGTCCCTAAACTAACAATGGACCGTAATGTCCTTAAACTAATACATCGTCTCAAGCATGGCGATAATGGAATTCAAGTCCATAAGTCCCAATGGCAAGGACTGCAACTCAAATCCCGTTGGTTACACAGCTACCCCGGTGGCGAAGTCCCCCCTAAGTGCCATTGGCAAACAGAGGGGTAAAAAAACGGTACGTCCACAAGCGAAATGGGTACGGATGAAAACCCAAAAGGGAGCCGTGAGTAAAAACAGCAGGGCTACCGAAGAGCTTTTGAAAACCTGAAAGGGCGCAATCTCGTTGTTAAAAAAACGGTACGTCCACAAGCGAAATGGGTACGGATGAAAACCCAAAAGGGCTCCGTGAGTAAAAATAGCAGGGCTACCGGCGAGTTTGTGAAAACCCGAAAGGGCACAATCTCGTTAAAATAAAAACACCTGCAAGGTCCTCTCAACCTTGTAAGGAGAAAACACATGTTTGAGATCCTTACGACTCACAAGGGAGCAACACACTTAGGGATTCCCACGATTCCTGAAAAGAAATTACACTTACGAGATCCTCATGACTCGTAAGGAGAATTCCCCCTATAAGACCCTTACGGCTCATAGGATTCAAAGTCTTAAGTTACAGAAATCCAAACATGTCTTTAAGCCGTCATACTCTCCAAGTTGCCCTACAGGCGGTACAATGCTGGCCCCTGTATACAATCCATGGGCACAAATAAACGTTTCCCCCACCAAGTCCCATCAATGACGAGGAATGTCCTCATATGGTGAACGACAATTATAAGTCCTCTCGACTTTTAAGGAGAAAACACTCTTGTAAGATCCTTACGACTTGCAAGAGAAAATATCACTTAGGAGTCCTCACGACTTCTAGGGAGAACCTACACCTACGGTATCCTCTCGACTCGTAGGAAGAAAACCCTTTTATGAGACCCTTACTGCTCATAAAATCAAAAGCCTTAGTCGACAGGATCCTAACCCTGTCTGCTAAGCCATCTTTGTTTAAATCAACAAAGGCAAATAGTGATTCGCTCCTGGCAATATTCCAGTGGTAGCGATGCTGATACCTGAACAGGTGTCAATTTTTAAGTCCTTTCACGGCAAATGATGATTCGCTCCTGGCAATATTCCAGTCGCAGCGGTGCTGATGCCAAGATTGGTATTAGATCTTAAGTTCCATACTCGCAACAAAAATCAGCGAGCCAAAAAAAATGAATATGAAATAACCGAAATATTGAGGCAGCTCGCAATAAAAATCAGCGAGCAAAATATATGCATATAAAAATAGCCGAAATGTTTGGGCAACTCGCAATAAAAAACAGCGAGTAAAAAGAAAAAACAGCCGAAATGATTAGGCACCGTGATAAAACAGCCGAAATGATTGGGCAATTGCGACTTTTGCGATATAAAAAGCTGAAATGATAGAGCATCGCGGAAAGAAATTATAAAAATGATGAAACTTATGCCCTGCAAGTGAGTCCACATCAACCCCTGTATACAATCCATGGGCATAAACGAAAAGGGAACCACGTTTCCCTACCGGGCTCTGTCAAAGGGAGAGCCAAATCTCGACGGCAACATCTGCAACCTAGAAGATCAACACGGTGTTCCTTCTCACTCCAGCAGGATGCAGGCGCAACGTCAACAACCGATCCCAGAGTCAAAACCTCGGAGCCATGGCAAAGTCCCTAGCTCCAAACCTCGACGGTTCACCAACAACCTAGAGACTACCTCGGAGCCATGGCAAAGTCTCTAGTTCCAAGTCCCGACGGTTCACAAACAACCTAAAGACCACCTCGACGTTCGTCTCGATACAACAGACGCAATGTCATCCCGGCGTTCCTTCTCAACTCCATCAGGATGCAGATGCAACGTCAACAACCGACCCCAGAGTCAAAACCTCGGAACCATTGCAAAGTCCTTAGTTCCAAGCCTCGACGGTTCACCAACAACCTAGAGACTACCTCGGAGCCATGGCAAAATCCCTAGTTCAAAGCCTCGATGGTTCACAGACAACCTAGAGACAATCTTGACATTCGTCTCGTTACTCCAGACGCAATGCCGACAAACGAAGCAAAGGAAAATCCCTAACTTCAGGGTCTTGACGGCAACTCAAATAAAACCTGAAAGACTATCGGAGATCATCCCACACCAGCGCGGAGTGGTTATGACTCATCGGGGCTCCCAAACTAAGCCTAACCTCAAGTAAAAAGCGGGATGGAAAATCCCTAACGCTTGCTCTTTCGACGGTAATATGACCTAGGAGATTACTTGAAGACGTTTTGTCCATCCTCCGAAGGGATCAGAGACATGACAGTCGTGGGGCTACTCAAACAGCAAGATTGCATATCGGGGAATGCATCAGCCAACGCGACGGTACCACGTACAAAAACCCTAATACCACAAAACCTGACGGACTTCTGTCGTAAAGAGCAGGGGTTATAACGTTAGGATATTCTTGCGAGAACTTCTCGACTCGACTCGACTCGACTCGTAGGGAAAATAATGTTCCTACGAGAACTTCTCGACTCGTCTCGACTCGTAGGGAAAAACTTTCTTGAAACCTCACGGCTCATGAAGGTGAAAAGCCTTGGACAACGGGGATACAACTTGTTTCCTAAGCATTGTGGCCCTACAAGCAGGTCCAAACTGGCTCTTGTATACTATCCACAGGCCATATTCTGCAAAGTCGAATATTGACAAGGAGGAAAAAAACCACTTACGAATCCTCTCGACTTGTAAGGGGGGAAAATTCTCTTGTGAGGTCCTTACGACTCTCAAGAGAAAACGCACATAGGAGATCCTCACGACTTCGAAGGAGAAAATACACCTACGGGATCCTTTCGACTCATAGGGAGAAAACCCTTTATGAGACCCTCACGGCTCATAAAGTTGAAAAGTCTTAGGCAGCAGATCCAAACCTATTTCCTAAGCCATCGCTGCCCTACAAGAAGATCCAAACTGACTCTTGTACACTATCCACGGGCCACATTCGCCAATGAAATAAAGAAGGTACTTACGGGTCCTCACGATTCGTAAGGAAAAATACCCGAGTGAGATCCTTACGACTCACGGAGGCGATGAACACTTAGAAATCCTCACGATTTCTAGGGAGAATACGCGCCTATGAGATCCTCTCGACTTGTAAAAAAACCTCTTGAAACCCTTACGGCTCATGAAGATGAAAAAAGTCCTAGGCTACAATGACCCTAAACTTGTCTCCTAAGCCATCAATTCTATAGCCATGCATAACTCTGCACTACTTCACCCACGTACATGCTTACATGGGCAAAGTAGTGGGGGACATTTGTTCCCGCCAAAATTTTCGGCTAAGAGCTATTTGTTCCCTTATAACCATTATAAAAAAAGGAGATAAGAAAGAGGAAAAGAATTCACGATTGGACATCACGTATTAAACACGTGAGCGCTTATATGCTTTGCGTATAAGCGCTGAAAGAAAATAATAAAAGGCCAAACAGGCCTCACGTGTTAAACACATGAGTGCTCATATGCAAAGTATATAGGCGTTGAAAACACATAACTAAGGGCCAAACATGCCACGCGTGAGCGCTCATATGCAAAGCATATGAGCGCTGAACATAAAATGGCCAAACAGACCTCATGTGCTAAACACGTGAGTGCTCATATGTAAAACATATGAGCGCTGAAAATAAACTAAATAAAACAAATAATGGCCAAACAGGCCTCACGTGTAAAACACGTGAGTGCTCATATGCAAAGCATATGAGCACTGAACATAAATAGGCTAAAACCCACAGCAGGGGTCACGTGTTTAACACGTGAGTGCCTATATGCAAAATAGGCACAGCAATTAAAACAATTGCTGGGCTAGAACAGCCCCACGTGTTTAACACGTGAGTGCCTATATGCAACGCATATAGGCACAGCAATTAAAACAATTGCTGGGCTAAAACAGCCCCATGTGTTTAAAACGTGAGTGCCTATATGCAATGCAAATAGGCACAGTAATTAAAACAATTGCTGGGCTAAAACAGTCCCACGTGTTTAACACGTGAGTGCCTATATGCAACGCATATAGGCACTGCAATTGAAACAATGGCCATGCTAATAAGCCTCACGTGTTAAACACGTGAGGGCACGTCCCTACGTAGAATTAAAATTCTACTCAACAAGGAACCGTTGGATCAGAGATCCAATGATGATAGAATTAAATTCTATTGAACTTTTAAATAGAAAATGATATTTTCTGTTAAACAGAAAGTTGGCGGATCAAAAATACCATGAGTTGGAAAATATTTTGCATCTCTTTAAAGCAAAGAAAAATTATGCTCCGTTAAACCAAGCACCCTTGGATTAAAAATCCAACGGTGATTAAAAATCACCAATCTACAGAAGAAATTCTGTACAGGAAAATATTTTCCTAATCTTGTTTAAGAAACAAGAAAATATGTTCTGTAAGACAGAAACCCTTGGATCAAAGATCCAACAGCGGGTAAAACCCCCAAATCAATTGAAGTCTCTCAATGAGAGATTTCCTAAAACTAATTAACAAACTTCTCTCCACTATATAAAGAACCCAAGACTTCAAGTTAAAAAAAGAAAGGAGGAAGAAATAGAAGAGAGCATACAAAAAAAGAAGAAGAAAAAAAGAGAAAGAGAATTCAATTCTCTAAAAGAAGACGATCCCCATCTTAAACAAAAAAACTAGGTGAGAAGAAAATACAGAGATTATTTTATCCCTTCTTCGCCTCTTTAAGGGTTTAACCCTTCATACAAAAACTTAGTTCTTCCTCTTATTGAGATCTGCAGAAGCAGATCTCCCCACAAGTTGAGAATTTAATTCTCATCGGGGAGATTCTGTTATGCAGATTCAAAACTTAGGGGAAAGAACTAAGTTCAAAGAATTTAATTCTTATACAAGTATATAGGAATTTAATTCCTTTGATAAAACTAGGGTTTAACCCTGTAAATAATTTAATTATTATAAAACAAGAGACTTAAAATTCTCTAAACTCATATCACAGCATCGTTAATATGAGATCAAGATCTTCATGCACATAGAAGGAAAGACTGGTGATTCATTAGTGTTCAACGCTAAAACGAAACCTCACGTGTTCCCCATATGAGCACCTCTGATGAACAAAAAAGAATGGCTGAAACCGAGTCACGTGTTTCACATGCGAGCATTTAAAAAGAACAAGAAGTGCCTCCTTGAGCAGTCACGTGTTTTCCACGCGACCCCTAATCAAGTGCTTAGCACTTATATGAAAAAGGGAATTGACCCAAAAAACAGTGCTCACATTTTGAAGAAACCTCACGTGTTCGCACGTGAGCACCACAGGGTCCAAGTGCTTAGCACTTATAAAAGAAAAAGAAATAAAATTCAAAGAACATTTCCCATTTCGGGTGCCTCACGTGCTCACACGTGAGCCGAGTGCTTAGCGCTTATAAAAGAAGAGGGAAGTAAAACCCAAAAAGGCAGTACCCAACTTTGGGGCGCCTCACGTGCTCACACGTGAGTGCCACAAGAATTAAGTGTTTAACACTTATATATAAATAGGGACTTGAATCCAATGTACAGCGCCAGCTTTGAGATACCCCACGTGCCACACGTGAGCGCCCCTAGAATCCAGTGTTTAACACTGCTTTAGAAGCTCATGTGGGAACACGTGAGTGCTGAACGTATACTAGTGCTTAACACTATGGGAAATCAACTCCAGCCTCAAGTTGGATAAGTCTTTTTGAGATTAAAACATCTTCGATCACCAAATAGACCGAGCCTCTATGCTCATGACTTCCCAAACTAATGAAGAAATCTTAGTCTCAAAATACGACTAATGATTTCTGGACTCGACCATCAATTCCTTCTCCCCTCAATCTGGAAATTGGTTTAAGGGTACATCTTTCCACACCTCTGATACATGTCGTTGTAATTCTTCAACATCTTCAAAGAGTTGGCGGGTCCCTACAACCAATAACTCTTTGGTGCACTCCCAAACCGATGAGCACATCCCAATACGGACCGCAACGTCCTTAAACTAGCTACGGAACGAAACGTCCTTAAACTAACAACGGACCGAAACGTCTTTAAACTAAATCAATAGAGCCCAAATGCTCTTTTGTTGGGTCTGAATGATCCCAAAATCCTATTGAGTAGATCTTAGTCTAAAATTAGACTAACGTATCCTCAACAAACATTAAAGTTGATCTTAATCTCAAACGAGATTAACGATCTGTAAATCAACCCAAACCCAAATCTAAGAATATACGGATTTAGACTAATCCACACCCTACGGGCGATAACATAAATTAGTCTCCGTATACAATCCACGGGCAATCAAAAATAAAACAAACAAAAACGACACGAAGTGAACCTCAGGAGCAGGAGAAAGTGGTTACCGCAATGCGGTAACGTAATTAACTACAGGGGCTTGCGCCTGCAGGGAAGAGCGTCCCACAATCAAAAATCCCTCATTAAAACGAAGGGGAATCTGACGAAGTCTGCTACAACGGCCGCTCCAAACCTCCGATACACGGTGCCATAAATCAACTTGGCATCTTCGGAGAGGTGGACGGATAAATCCAAATAGCATCTGCCCCTAAATTCAGGCAAGACGAACCATCCCGGTTCCGTCTCTGTTTTCGGCGGTAAACACCCCCTCTAAAGAGTCTGACGCAGCTAAGATCTTTTCAAGGCAAGCTTGCTTATATACGAAGGTTTATCTCAAATTTATCGGGGAGATGTAGGCCCTTCTCAAACCTCATGAAGAAAGGAGCTCCTTTTGTCTGGGATGCCGAATGTCAAGACGTGTTCGAAAGCAATAAACAGTACCTGTTGCACCCTCCAATGCTTGTTGCCCCTATTCTAAATAAACCGTTGATTCTCTATACTATTGCGCTAAATAAGTCACTTGGTGCGCTCCTTACCCAGAACAACGAGGAGGGAAAAGAAAATTCTCTCTACTACCTCAGTCGAACTCTAGTCGAGGCGGAACACAACTATCCCCGATCGAAAAGCAATGCATGGCTCTGAAATTCGCCATGAAGATGCTGAGGCACTATTTGCTTGCTCATCGGGTTATACTGATCTCCAAGATTGACCCGCTCAAACACTTGATGACCAAAACAAGCCTAGCCGGTAGAATGGCGAGATGGGCTGTTATGCTGCTTGAATTTGACATAATCTATACTCCTCAGAATGCAGTAAAAGGGCAAGACCTCGCCGACTTCCTTGCTGCTCATCCCATACCAGAAGGGTCGCCGCTCAATTGCAAGTTACCCGACGAACAAGTGCTACACCTCGAGAATGATGAGCCATGTTGGGAGCTCTAGTTCGATGGAGCTTCATCAATGAGGAGCTCCGGCAAATCAAGCATCCCGGAGATAGAAGCGGGGATAGGATCGATGTTCGTCACGCCATCGGGTGGAACCCTACGACGTTCTTTCGCTCTCACCGAGTCTCGCACAAACAACGAGGCTGGGTACGAAGCTCTGATAGCTGGTCTGGAGCTCATCATAGAAATGGGAACCCTTCGGCTACGGGTTTACGGTGATTCCCAGTTTGTCGTAAACCAAGTAAGCGGTGACTATAACATATACAAACCCGTGTTAGCTCGGTACAGAAGCCGGGTGGTGGAGATCATGAAACAGTTCACCCGTATTGAACTAATGAGAGTCCCTAGGGCGTTGAATGGAAAAGCTGACGTACTCGCACGCTTAGCCAAGGAGCTGGCTGATCCCGATGTGGATGAAATTCTGATAACAGTCAGAAGCCGGAAAATTCTACCTCCGGTATCTTTGCATGAAGAGAGAAGCATAGAACAAGAGAACAATCCTGCCGAAGAAGCTCTAATCATCCAAGATGAGCCCGATTTGAGAGAACCCTTCATAGAGTACCTCCGGTACGACAAGCTGCCCGAAGGAAAATCTGCGAGGATTCAGCTGAAGAAGAGAGCTCTTCAATACGTATTTGTAAATAATATGCTATACCGCAGATCATATGACCAACTCTGGCTCAGATGTCTGTCATCGGCCGAAGCCCAAAAAGTCATGAAAGAAGTTCACACAGGCATCTACGGAGCTCACCAATCTGGCCCTAAAATGCGGCTTCAAATTAAACGGTTTGGGTATTACTGGCCTACCATGATAAGGGATTGTGAAGAGCATGCGAAAAGGTATCATCTCTACCAAATTCACGGTGACTTCATTCATAAGCATCCTAATCCGCTGCATCCTACGGTGGCTTCATGGCCCTTCGAAGTTTGGGGCACCGACATAGTTAGTCCAATTGATCCTCCATCATCCAAAGGCCACCGGTTCATATTGGCTGCAACTGACTACTTCTCCAGATGGGCTGAAACTGTCTCGCTAAAAGAAGTAAAGATAGAAGATATTCTGGCGTTCATCCGGCACAATATTCTATACCGCTTCGGTACACCTAGAAGAATCATTTCTGACAACGGGACTTATTTCAAAAGTTTCAAAGTCACAAGGTTCACTACTCAGTACAAGATAGACTGGAGATATTCCTCCATCTATAATCTAAGAGTCAATGGGCTAGTCGAAGCCTTCAATAAGACTCTATGCAAGCTCCTGAGGAAAATGCTTCAGCCAACAAGAGAGACTGGAAACTCAAGCTCCACGAGGAGTTGTGGGCATATCGTACCACACATCGCACTCCAACTCAGTTCACTCCATACTCACTACTTTTTAGAGTGGAAGCAATCCTCCCGCTCGAAGTCGAAGCCAAGCCTAAGAATGGACGTCCAACACGAGTTGACGGAGGAGGAAAATGTCCTCCTTCAACTCGAAGAACTCGACGCCCTCGAAGAAAAGAGGCTCGCTGTACAGCAAAATCTGGAGCTGTACCGAGCCAAAATGTTACGGTCCTATGATAAGATGACCTGTCTCTATGCTTTTAAGAAAGGCGAATTGGTATGGTCCTCAAAAGACCGATCATCCCCAATCGACATGCTAAGGGAAAATTCGAGCCAAACTGGGAAGGACCATACGTTATCGAGAAGGTGTTTGATGGAGGATCCTACCAGCTGATAAATGCCGAGGGAGAAAGGCCCATACCACCCATCAATGGCTGATATCTTAAGAAATACTATGCGTGAATGCTCCAAGTCACAGGCGAATTGAGCACACTGGCCCTACGGTCTGGATCATACATCCTATAAAACCGTATACAATCTACGGGAATAAATGACCCCTATCTCTCCCAAGTCCTATCGGCGAGACTACATTTAAAGTCCCACCAGCGATGAAGATCTGCCAATGAAAAAAAGGGTATGTCCACATGCAAAACGGGCACGGATGAAAACTCGAAAGGGCTTCGTGAGTAAAAACAGCAGGAGTGTCGGCGAGTTTGTGAAAACCCGAAAGGACGCAAACTCATGAAAAAGAGATGAAATACACTCGCAAAGTCCTCTCGACTTTGTGAGGAGAAAATCCCCGCGTGAGATCCTTACGACTCACAAAGGAGTAACACACTTAGGAATCCCCACGATTCCTAGGGAGAAATACACCTGCGAGATCCTTTCGACTCGTAGGGAGAAAATGATTTTATGAGACCCTTACGGCTCATAAAATTGAAAAGCCTTAGGTGATAGAGATCTAAACCTGTCTCCTAAGCCATCGCTCCCCAATGGGAAATGGCAAATGATGAGTCGCTCCTGGCATTGCTTCAGTGTTAGCGGTGCTGATGCCGACCCAAAACCTAAATCCCAAGTCTTCTCAAAAGCAAATGATGAGTCGCTCCTGGTACTATACTTCAGTGTTAGCGGTGCTGATGCCGACTCAAAAACCAAATCCCAAGTCCTCCCGGGGCAAATGATGGGTTGCTCCTGGCATCCAGTGCAGCAATGCTGATGCCGACAAAAAAAATCCAAATCTCAAGTCTTCCCAAAGGCGATGAGTCGCTCCTAGCTGTCACGCCCCGCTTCCCGGTATACGATGAAGGGGACGCGACTGGTCCGCTACGTATTTACTTAGAAGAAAATACGCAAAGCGTAACTAAGCAATATAAAAGAAAATATACACAAGAGACAAAGTATAATAAAAACAGCAACTTTATTTATTAACATTCTTTCTGCACAATGCATGGAAATGTAAATACAGCTGATGAAAACAATGCCTAAACAATGGCATAACAGAAAAAGAAAAGTACTGGAATAAAATGTGTACAATGAAGCTAGAGCTCGAGGTCTTCAATAATCTGGTCCAAGTCCTCGATGCTGGGCTCCATCTCCAGAAGGTCCAAAACACCCGACGACATTCAAAAAAAAAAGAAATAGAATGTCGTCAGCGAACAGATCGCTCGGTAAGTCCCAAAGAGAAGAGGAAAGTAGAATAGACAGAATAAGAAGGTATCTTTTAAAGTTGTATTATATTGTTGTAATATTGTGTTAACGCTGTTGTTTGTAGCTTGGTACAGAAGGATGCCAGTGTATACGAGAGGAGTCTCACTTGCCCCGGAGACTAAGGTATCAGGAACTCAAGGAATCGTTATGCCACGGTACAACAACAATTGGATTCATGTTAGGTGTCTTAATCTTACCGTCTCGTGACACTTTTAACACCTTCCGTACCAATCTACCCCTTAAACCCCGTAGTGTCTTGTTTGTATTGTTTGTCTTGTAAATTGTATTGATGGTATAATTGGTTGACTGACCGAAACCATGATATCAGTAAATGGATATAACCGTAGAATCATGTAAATGTAATAACTGGAGAACCATGTAAATGGAATATATATCTATGGTTCGGTCTAGTCAACTTGTATAGATTGATATTGGATTCATGAATTCATGTGTTCATATTGAATTGGAATATTGTAGATTGTAGATTGTACTTAAATCATATTCAAGTCAGATATAATCAGACTCAAACCCGAGTCAGACAATTAGAAATGTAAATCGAAGTCTTGATTATTTCTTACCTATAATTGCTAGGGTCCTTAGGGTAATTTATAGAACTTGAGGGGGTTTTCTGTTAAAAAAATACTTTTATATACTTTTCAAAATACACCTCAAGTATTTATTATTCGTCTTTAGAGTTGTAATGAATGTGAATTTTATATTGTGATATTTCTAGTGAAAATATCCTAGTATCATAAATAAGGAGTTTATTTGTAATATTCATGGTATTTTAGTGTAAAATTGATTCTTGTGATTTTTAGAAAAAAGTGGAATATTTATATCATAACAAAATAGATATTTTAATGATAAATATACATATATTTATACAAAAATAATTTTAATATATTTTGTTATATTCTAAAAATCTCATTTTCTTAAGATATCGTATTTTAAATCTTTCGAGACCGAATGCTCCTTACGGAGGTCTGAATCTCGCACTACTAAACCTGAGGATGTGCGATAATCCGCACCATCCCGAACGGATTGCCCAAAATGGGTTATAGCGGTGCTTTGCAAAGATTGTAAAATACTAAATCCTTTAGAAAACGGTTTTATGAAGTAAATGGTATTTATTTGTAAAGATGTCAATTTTTCCGTATTCTATGTTCTATGGTCTCCTAAGTCAATTTAACTATTCCTAACTGTTCTAAACGACAAGTTGTGAGATACCTCAAATCGCCTCTTCACCGCCAATTGTGGCCAGGTAAGTACAAGTGAAGAAAAGAGGGATCCGCTCACGAATCACCGTGAGACGGGCCATTTAAAGTTACCTTTCTCACTTGCCTAGCCTAGACACCACAAAGTCAGGTTTAGATAAACGACTGATATCCACAACTCATTGTATTTTCATGATAAGTGGTACTTCTTTAAAAAGTGTATCAAACTAAATCTTTTAGAAATGGTTTTATTAAGTATATGGTATTTAAATGAAAATGTTTGGTTTCTCGTATTCTAGGTTTTTGATGGTATCGTGTTAGGTTATATGTAAGTGTGTGAGGAGGTAGGTTGTTATCTCGTGATCTACTTTAAATGTATGGCAAATTTGATGGAGTTAAATGAAGGATTAAAACAATATGGTATTTAAGTGAAAATTCGATAAATTGAAATAGCTATCATTTCATGTGATGAAACTTGTTTAAATTGTTTGATTGGTGTTTGATAGTCAACATGAGCAAGTTTAAGTATGATGGTATTAGTGAGAAGTGGAATTTTATAGAAAACCGAATCGGAAATCGGATTTGTTCCGATTCCGTCGGGTTTTGTAATTTCGTATTTTGAGAATGGAAAAGAGAGATAGAAAATAGACTTACGGATTTTAGATTAAACAAGAGAGTGAGAGGGAACTAGAAAAATCGGCGATGTATTGCGTTGTCGCCGGTAGTTCCTAAGATGATCGCCGGAAGTTCCGCCGGAATTTCGTCGGAGCTTCGCCTCGAGCTTCTTTTCAAATTACACGACTCTTGGAAAATTTTTGAGAGAGTGGGCTCAGGATTTTAGGATGAGAGGGTAGAGGGTAGAGGGTGTATTTATAGGGTAGGCTAGGGTTTGGGTAGATGAAAGGTTTTTTAAATAAAAAATTTGAAAAATATAGGAAATTCAATAAAAATTGTAGTAAATGGGGTATGTTTAACTTTCTGGAACTGATCCAATAAATTAGAGTGTGCAGGGGGTTAGAGAAGGCGAAGAGACACAAATTTTGTGTTGACGACTCGGCCTTCCGGCCGACTCGGGCCGGTCCGCCGGCCGACTCGGCCGAGTCGGGCCGAATCGGGGGTCAAGAAGGTGGGGGGTCGCTGGGGTAAGACACTCGTATATTTAGTTTTTCAGATGTAGTTCAAGTTTTGGGAGTTATGGTGTGTAGACTGTTGGGCTTCCAAAGGATTTAAAACAAAATAATATTAAAAAATAATGTGGGGCAGGGGATTTGAACTCTGGTGGCTTGGTTCAGCAATGCAAGGTATTACCAGTGAGCTAAAAGCTCCTTCTTGTAATTAAATTGCTAATTAATTACTTAAGTCTTGTGCTCAGGAAATAAATACCCCTTTTTGGATTTTGAAAAAATTAATTTAAAAATTTGTATAGGAAAAAGTGTATAAGAAAATTAGGATTATTACATTCTACCCTCCTTATAAAATTTTCGTCCTCGAAATTTGTAAAAGGAAAGTGTAACAAATCTAAGGAAAGTTTAGTGCTGGTGTACTGACAGTATGTGAAAAATAAAAAGGTGGTGCAAGGGTTTTAAAAATGTGAAGAATGTGTGAAGGAATGAAAGAATGCGGAGGTTTTGGTAAAATTGTAAAAGAGGTGAGGGAATTTTGGGTTATGACAGATTCAAAGTATATGATTCAAAAAATAAGAAATGATGGGATTCAAGGAATATGATTGTAAAGAATGTTTTAGTTGCTGGTTCTTGTGTTTTATATTACTTAGGGTTCCATACAGCTCTGACCTACATGAGCCACCAACAAAACCTGTCACGCCCCGCTTCCCGGTATACGACGAAGGAGACGCGACTGGTCTGCTACGTATTTACTCAGAAGCAAATACACTAAGTGTAACTAAGCAATATAAAAGAAAATATACACAAGAGATAAGGTATAATAAAAACAGCAACTTTATTTATTAATATTCTTTCTGTACAATGCATGGAATTGTAAATACATCTGATGAAAACAATGCCTAAACAATGGCATAACAGAAAAAGAAAAGTACTAGAATGAAATGTGTACAATGAAGCTAGAGCTCGGGGTCTTCAATAATCTGTTCCAAGTCCTCAATGCTGGGCTCCGTCTCCAGAAGGTCCGAAACACCTGACGACATTTAAAGAAGAAACAAATAGAATGTCGTCAGGGAACAGATCACTCGGTAAGTCCCAAACAGAAGAGGAAAGTAGAATAGACAGAATAAGAAGGTATCTTTTAAAGTTGTATTATATTGTTGTAATATTGTGTTAACGTTATTGTTTGTAGCTTGGTACAGAAAGATACTAGTGTATACAAAAGGAGTCTCACTTGCCCCGAAAACTAAGGTATCAGGAACTCAAGGAACCGTTATGCTACGGTACAACAGCAATTGGATTCATGTTAAGTGTCTTAATCTTACCGTCTCGTGACACTTTTAACATCTTCCGTATTAATCTACCCCTTAAACCCCGTAGTGTCTTGTTTGTATTGTAAATTGTATTGATGGTATAATTGGTTGACTGACCGAAACCATGATATCACGAAACGGATGTAACCGTAGAATCATGTAAATGGAATAACTGGAGAACCATGTAAATGGAATATATATCCATGGTTCGGTTTAATCAAGTTGTATAGATTGATAATTGGATTCATGAATTCATGTGTTCATATTGAATTGAAATATTGTAGATTGTAGATTGTACTTGAATCATATTCAAGTCAGATATAATCAGACTTAAACCCGAGTCAGACAATTAGAAATGTAAGTCGAAGTCTTGATTATTTTTTACCTATAATTGCTAGGGTCCTTAGGGTAATTTATAGAACTTGAGGGGGTTTTCTGTAAAAAATACTTTTATATACTTTTCAAAATACACCTCAAGTATTTATTATTCATCTTTAGAGTTGTAATGAATATGGATTTTATATTGTGATATTTCTAGTGAAAATATCCTAGTTTCATAAATAAGGTGTTTATTTGTAATATTCATGGTATTTTAGTGTAAAATTGATTCTTGTGATTTTTAGAAAAAAGTGGAATATTTATATCATAAAAAAATAGATATTTTAATGATAAATATACATATATTTATACAAAAATAATTTTAATATATTTTGTTACATTCTAAAAATCTCATTTTCTTAAGATGTCGTATTTTAAATCTTTCGAGACCGAATGCTCCTTACGGAGGTCAGAATCTCACACTACTAAGCCCGAGAATGTGCGATAATCCGCACCATCCCGAACGGGTTCCCCAAAATGGGTTGTAGCGGCGCTTTGCAAAGATTGTAAAATACTAAATCCTTTAGAAAACGGTTTTATGAAATAAATAGTATTTATTTGTAAAGATATCAATTTTTCCGTATTCTATGATCTATAGTCTCCTAAGTCAATTTAACTATTCCTAACTGGTCTAAACGACAAGTTGTGAGATATCTTAAATCGCCTCCTCACCGCCAATTATGGCCAGATAAGTACAAGCGAAGAAAGGAGAGATCCGCTCGCGAATCACCGTGAGACGGGCCTTTTAAAGTTACCTTTCTCACTTGCCTAGCCTAGACACCACAAAGTCAGGGTTAGATAAACGACTGATATCCACAACTCATCGTATTTTCATAATAAGTGGTACTTCTTTAAAAAGTGTATCAAACTAAATCTTTTAGAAATGGTTTTATTAAGTATATGGTATTTAAATGAAAATGTTTGGTTTCTCGTATTCTAGGTTTTCGATGGTATCGTGTTAGGTTGTATGTAAGTGTGTGAGGAGGTAGGTCATTATCTCGTGATCTACTTTAAATGTAAGGCAAATTTGATGGAGTTAAATGAAGGATTGAAACAATGTGGTATTTAAGTGAAAATACGATAAATTAAAATAGCTATCATTTCATGTGATGAAATTTTTTCAAATTGTTTGATTAGTGTTTAATAGTCAACATGAGAAAGTTTAAGTATGATGGTATTAGTGAGAAGTGGAATTTTATAGAAAGCCGAATCGAAAATCGGATTTGTTCCAATTCCATCGGGTTTTGTAATTTAGTATTTTAAGAATGGAAAAGAGAGATAGAAAAGGGACTTACGGGTTTTAGATTAAACAAAGGAGTGAGAGAGAACTAGAGAGATCGCCGATGTATTGCGTCGTCGCCGGTAGTTCCTAAGATGATCGCCAGAAGTTCCGCCGGAATTTCGTCGGAGCTTCGCCTCGAGCTTCTTTTCAAAGTACATGACTCTTGGAAAAATTTTGAGAGAGTGGGCTCAGGATTTTGGGATGAGAGGGTAGAGGGTAGGGGGTGTATTTATAGGGTAGGCTAGGCTTAGGGTAGATGAAGGGTTTTTTAAATAAAAAATTTGAAAAATGTAGGAAATTCAATAAAAATTGTAGTAAATGGGGTATATTTAACTTTCTGGAACCGATCCAATAAATTAGAGTGTGCATGGGGTTAGAGAAGGCGAAGAGACACAAATTTTATGTTGACAACTCGGCCGTCCAGCCGAGTCCGCCGGCCGACTCGGCCGAGTCGAGCCGAGTCGGGGGTCGAGAAGGTGGGGGGTCACCGAGGTAAGACACTGGTATATTTAGTTTTTCAGATGTAGTTCAAGTTTTGGGAGTTATGGTGTGTGGACTGTTGGGCTTCCAAAGGATTTAAAACAAAATAATATTAAAAAATAATATGGGGAAGGGGATTTGAACTCTGGTGGCTTGGTTCAGCAGTGCAAGAGCTACAAGCTGCTTCTTGTAATTAAATTGCTAATTAATTACTTAAGTCTTGTGCTCAGGCAATAAATACCCCTTTTTGGATTTTGAAAAAATTAATTTAAAAATTTGTATAGGAAAAAGTGTATAAGAAAATTAGGGTTGTTACACTGGCACTACGCTTCAGTGTTAGTGGTGCTAATGCCGACCAAAAAAAAAAAACAAATCCCAAGTATTCCCAAGGGCAAATGATAAGTTGCTCCTGGCATTATTCCAATGTAGCAATGCTGATGCCAAACAAAATCCAAATTCCAAGTTCCTCTCATATTCAAAAGTCCCGCCAAGTAAGGCAGAAATCAAACAGATCAAATTAATGTCCCACCCGGTAGCGCTTCCAAGCTCAAAGTCCGGCTGGACGGGTAGAGAACTCTCAGAATAAATCAAATCAAACAAATCAACCCTGACACAGCAGAAAGCGGAGCAAGTCAACTTCAACCCCGGCACTGCAAGAAGCGGAGTAAGTCAACTTCAACCCTGACACCGCAAGAGGCAGAGCAAGTCAAATCAAATCCCGACACCGCAGAAAGCAGAGCAGGTCAAATCAAGCACCAACCGTCCAAGTCGTTAAAAGGGCAGCACCGACTGTCTAAGTCCTAAAAAGGGAAGCACCGACCGTCCAAGTCGCTAAAAGGGCAGCACCGACCGTCCAAGTCGCAAAAAGGGCAGCACCGACCGTCCACGTCGCTAAAATGGAAGAACCGACCGTCCAAGTCGCAGAAAGGGCAGCACCAACCATCCAAGTCGCAGAAAGGGCAGCAACGACCGTCCACATCGCAAAAAGGGCAGAACCGACCTTCCAAGTCGCAAAAAGGGCAGAACCGACCGTCCACGTCGGTAAAATGGCATATTCGACCGTCCACGTTGCTAAAATGGCATAACCGACCATCCAAGTCGCTAAAATGGCAGCAACGACCGTCCAAGTCGCAAAAAGGCAACACCAACTGTCCAAGTCGCTAAAAGGACAGCATCGACCGTTCAAGTCGCTAAAAGGGCAGCACCGACCGTCCACGTCGCAAAAAGGGCAGTATCGACCTCCACGTCGTCAAAACGGAGTCGACCTCCACGCGAAAGAAGATCCATCAATTTCATGCACACAACCCACATATGTGGTGTGCATTTATTGATGGGGGCACTTTTGTTGGGGTCAAAATTACACTCCAGTTGACCAAGTCAAAACCTAGGGTCAACTCTAAACTAAGTGGCCCAAGCCCATGTCAAAGGGACCGGCCCCATGACAAAAGGAATGAAACCATAAATTGGTTTAATGTAATTCCTTTTTTTATATATATGCATAGAAATAAATATATGTAAAATAAGCAAAAAGCCAAAATGTTGTAAATCCCATAGTTTATATGCAAAAAGAGATAAGCACATAAGGCATGGGGTGGTATAAGTGACATTTGGTAAAGCCCAAGAGGCTATATGTAAAGTGTGTAGCTTATAAAGGCAACATGATGAAAAAATCAATATAACTTTTTTTCTCTAAAAAAAACTAGGGTTTGTACCTCCTCCTCCTTCCTCAAGGTTCTAAACCTTCTTCTTTTCTTTTGAATTAAATCAAGAGTTTAACCTTTCCTTTTTCAAAAATAAATAGTTTTTCACCATAAAACTCTTGAAGGGGGGCTCAGATCTACCATCAAATCCCTAAAAGAGAATATTTAAAGTCTGGCCTTCCCTTTTTCCCCCAAGATCCAGCCAACAGAGAGGAAGAAGAAGGGTACACATCTCCAAAAATCCTATTGCAGAAGGATCAAAGGCTCAAAAAAAGATCCAAAGATTTCTAGGAGTTTAACTCCATTCAAGATGTGTTGGAGTTTAACTCAATAAATCAACCCCCCCTTTTAGGAGTTTAACTCCAAATCTATTTATAATCCCTGTTAAGAGTTTAACTCCAAAGCCCCCTTGGGAGTTCAACTCCTAACCCAGGGGCTAAGCCCCTTTTCCCGCTGGTGTTTCTTGCGGTCGCGTGCCGTGCATGTGACCCGCGGGCGCCCAGCGATCGCGTGCAGGGCACGTGACCCGCGAACGCTAAGGGCCCAGTTGTCATGTGCAGCTCACGTGCACGCGACCCGTTTGCTGCGCACGTGACCCGCTTGCGACCAGCGGTCGCGCGCTGCGCACGTGACCCGTGGCGACCAGCGGTCGCGCGCTGCGCACGTGACCGATGGACGCCCACGTACCATACATGCGCCTTTAAGACGCTCCTCACCCCTCATTTTTCGTGCATTCCACACCAGAAACACATCCCCCGTTAGGAAAATTTTTCTAACGGGGTGCTGCCCCACACCCTGCAAGGGGGCTGCTCGCCCCCTTAACCCCCAGCCCGCTATCCAAATAGCGGGACCCCCGTAAACTCTGCGAGGCCCTCGATATATTCAAAACCCCCTTTCAAAACACAACACACGCACACTGCACACTGAGTTCGCATGACTAGTGGAACCGTCAATCGGAGGTTCCTTTACTCTAAAGGTTGGGGGTAATTAACGGCAGCTTAGTCCGCGGCTGCCGGAGATTTAGATCCCCACAATTAATAAATCCCGGACTACCTTAGGCAGGGGGAATCTGTATATGCCTGACAAGCGGCGCGTATTCCCATCTCAATGGGATGACGAAAAACACCCTACAAACTCCTCGGTGTAGCCACGAAGTTGTTTGCGGTTCTCAGTCGGGTGACCCTGCGACCTATGGAAGACGCAGTATGGGCCGCGTAAACGCTTGCCCGCTCTTTGGATGACTGGCGGGAGCTTAAAGAACCTCTCGCCCTTAACTTCCTCCAGCAGCTCTATCTGAGAAATATTTAGAGGAGTGTACTTCTGAAACCTCGGGGAGTAAGGCATCGGACGATCGACTTTCTTTTTCTTCTCCCTGTCCCTTTTCTTTCTATCCACCTGGTCGGCTCGGGGCAGGTTTGAGTTCACCTCCGACTCGAGTTGGATTTCTCGCTCTGTCCAGGCCTTCACTTCGGCCATGGTCTTAGCTTGCGCTAATGCAAAAGAGCGGAGCCACTCTTTGTACCTAAGACCCGACCTCAGCGCGGTGATAACTGTTTCATCGCGGTGCTCGGGAACCTCCAGGAGGGCATTGTAGAAGCGGGTGACATACCCTTTGAAGGATTCCTTGTCTCCGCTCTTGACTGTGAAGAGGTAGTCAACCGTCCTTTCTGTCGTCGGTTCCTGACGAAGTGACCGAGAAATTGGGTAGCCAGCTCGTCGAAGGTCGAGATAGAGCGTGGCGTAAGTCCTCGGAACCAGTCCTCGCCAACCCGGATTAGGGTAGTGGGGAAAGTTCGGCATTGAGCCGCGTCGAGTTATCTTGGAAGCTCATGCCCGCCGTAAATGCATCTAATTAGTCCTTCGGGTCGGACTTCCCGTCGAAGAAGGCCACTTTGGGTGGCTTATTCCTGGATGAGACGTGCTCGGCCAGCAGCGCTTCTGTAAAGGGCTTGGTGAGCGAATCGGCGAAATACCTGGCTCCTTCGCCGGACAAGTGGCCATCTCGTCTTATGCCTTCGATTTTCTTTTCGAGGGCTTCAAGCCGGAGGTGGTACCCCAAGGATTCTGCACAGTCGGAGTAGTAGCTACCCCCGCTGCGGGTCTGCGCGATAGTGCGTCTTCGATTCCACTCTATCAAATTTCTTAAATCATCGGACGAAGCCCTTCTTGGGTAGTCCCGATGTTCGCCGCTCGCGCGGCCTCGACGCGAGTGGGGGCATCGGTCATGCCGAATTGACCGACACCTCCTCACGGGGAGAGAGCGCATGGCAGGTATCGGAGCGACGGCCTAGTCTTCCCTGGGATCGGGGTGTGGAGCTGTCCGGCGCCCAGCGGATCATGGAATCATTCACCGCATAAGGGTCATGGTTGCCGGAGTCGGCACGCCGGCGCTCAGTGACACTAAGATGAGCGTGAGCGAGATCGAAGGCCTGAGATTGTCAATCTGTCCTTCTACGGACGTCGTTATCTCCGGGATAGGGAACTGTGGCTCGATGGGTAGGGTCCGCTATTTGAACGCGGATAAGCGCATCCACCATAACCATGAGTCTGTCGATTCGGACGGATAAGGCGCCGGTGACGTTTAGAGGGGGAAGAGAACCGCTCCCGTCTTCGTTATGGATGGTGGGGTGGATCGTATTGGGATCGTCGCGGTTGTCGCTCGCTATCGGGTTGAGTGCGGAAGATCAACTTTATGGGTGGAGAAGCTTCTGAAACGTTCCCACAGACGGCGCCAACTGATGGAGGCTGTGATCTCCCTCAGATGTTGTCCTCCGTCAATTTGGTAGCGAGCGGTTTTGAGCGTCTGAGATTTGTTTTGAGAGTTGTTGAGCGTGTGGATCTCAATGGGTTGTTGGAAATTGTTAAGGCCGAGCTATCTGCAAGAGAAGTCTCGGGATGGGTAAACCACCGTAGGACCCTCCGACAATCAACTTAGTACCGGAGAATAAGAGCAGCGTAGCAACCTATTGGGTTGAGTTCGAGTTACCTGAGTCGTCTGAAAGAGGGGTTTATATAGTGGTCGCGTGGAGCGAGCAGGCGTGAGACCTTCGCCGTCGGTTACGCTCTTGCGTTATCCCCGCATTAATGGCAAGATACGCCCATTAAGGGAGGGACGCACCAGCGTGGGACACGGAACGTGGGGAGACGGATATCTCGCCCTGGCGAGATACGCGGAGTCGTTGCGGGGGCATTTGGGCTCCGCGCTCTCGGTTGATCGGGAAAGCCGAGGAAGCTCGGTCTGTCAGGAGGCTCGGAGAGAAGCACGGAGGCCGAGAAAGCTTGGCCTGTCAAATGGCTTGGAGACAAGCAGGGAGGCCGAGGAAGCTCGGCCTGTCAGATGACTCGGAGACGAGTTATTGGCTATTTGCTAGGTGAATACGAAAGGTACTCAGGGATGTCTCCGAAAGGTCGGATGCATCCTCGGAGACGAAGTCCCGAGAAATGTCCCCAATGCATCTTATTTATTCCATCTCCGTAGCCTGCGGGACACGTCATCCGCCACGTGTCGTAATCTGAGGAATTCCTACTTGTGAGCATCATCCGTCGTAGTAAGAATAGTTGAGCGAACTTGATCTTTGCGGAGTCAATTGCTCGATGATTCAACAAAGATATTCTGATCGGATATTCTTGTAATTTTATTTATTGTGAAAAGCTAGATTGCTAATAAAACTCAATACATATTGTGGATCATCCTGGTGCCATCTAAGTCATTCCGAAATTATTTATGTCAAGTTCCATCATGTTATTAGATCAACCTAGTTTCAATCCTCACCAAGTGCGTATTAAGTTTAGATTTAATTTAATAAAAGTACTGTTGTATTAAAGTCCATGTGGTTTTCATCCAAAGGGCTTTTGTCCCAAAAAAATGTGTTAGGATATATATGCCTATCCTCCTGACAATTTTAGAGTTTTGGTACGGTGGAAAGACATTTAAAATAGGTATGATATTTTCAACATCATAGCTTATTTTATGATATTAACTTACTGCTCATGTATTTATGCTCATATAGTAATAAGTCGTCGTCGTCTAAGCCTTTTTCCATCTGAGTGGAGTCGGCTATAAGGCAATATTTCAACGTAGATTTGAAAATTTTGCGATCGGCTGTCAAGTCAACATCAACCCTCTTTAGATAAATGTTAATTTCTGATTCAGTAAACTATGACAAACAAGAAGTATGTATTATTTCTATACTAAGCATCCTCCAAATTCTTATAGACGGTTAAAAAAATCTAAAAGAAAAAGAACTTATCCACCATAAAAAAATATGAAAGTTGATATATTTGTCACATGGAATTAAGCTCAACTCTAAAATACAGACGTGGCGATAAGCGAAAAGCGTACTCCATGACTGGCCCAAAAACATGATATTGTGCGAGCGCGTGTGATTTTTGACACTTGTATGATCGGTTATTGACGAAGGGATCTTAATCTTAAGTTCACATCAAATTGCGGATGAAAAACAATAAAAAAAAAATGGTTCTTAAAGTTTCTTCCTCTTCTTCTTTCGGGACTGTTTGTTTGTCATGAAAGTACCGGAAGTAAGTTTACTTCCGATACTTCAAGTATTCGTTTTGACAAAAAGCAACATTTGAAGTTATTTCCATATAATGATGTTAATCCTATGTGAAGTCTCTACTTCAAAATTTCTCTTCATGACCTCTTTGGCTTGGCAGTGACATGGAGCACAAGGAGCACAAGGAAGGAGAATGAAAAATACTATTTTATTCCTAACATTAATTAATTTTAAGTTTTTTTGTAAGGAATATACAAAATTTAGGAAGAATTTTCAAATGGAAATAAATAATATCAGCCGTTGATGTATTGATTTGTTATAGATAATGAACGGTAGATATCAATTTTTAACAGAAAAACGTCAAAGCCCCCTTTCATCGGAACCGGACCCTAGAAAAAGGATAGTTAATTATTCATCTACTTGGCTCCATCCTTTTACATTCAAATAAAAGAATTAGTTATTCACTTCCAACTGTATAAGAGATTTAATAGAGACATTATATTTTGTATTCATTAAAAAAGAGATTATAATTATAGATTAGCTTTCAATGAAGATATACGGTAGTTGGAACTATGGGTCCAAGAAGTTGACTTTCCTCGAGATAGAAGACACGATAGGAGCATCCCAATTAAATGGGTTTTGACTCGTTTTGACCGTTGCTTGAGACCAATGGTCAAAAGATGTGATCATTTCATTGTTAATTTTAGGTTCATGATGATGGGTGATGATGCTACTTAATAGTTGTAGGAAGTTGTATCTTAGAGGCCCCCGTGTTGGAAAACAAAAAATAAATTTTCCAACAATCATCAAACAATCGGTACAGAGACATGATCATATTTAATAATGTATCAGAGCAAGCCAGATTCGAATATCTTGAGGCACGCTATTTAAACCGCCATTTAAACCATGAAAATCATATTTTAAAGAAAAACTCCACCATTGCGCAAAGGGTTCAAATATAGGCCCAAAGGCTCCCGGCCTGTAAAAGCGTGTTACTATTGTGTCTTCACAACTTCAGAGATTTGGTACAGTGACCGAGACGTTTAAGTGTGAGTTGGTTAGTCGCTATAGTAGTTGTTAAATAAACATGTTTGCACCTAATGGGCACCTAATTAAAACCCAACCCTAATTGCTATGCGAGTTTCAATTTTAGGCTCGCCATCTCTAAACACAAATCTCCAGGTGCCACCTTATTCAATTGAGCCCACAACCGGTACCTTTCTTTTCATGGAGCCCCAAAAACCCTAACTTGTAGCCTGTCACAAACTGTTAACTTTTGTATTAGCCCCATGCTTAGTTTAATTAGCGCATCTACGCAACCCAAAGCTCTGCTTTCTCTGAAGTCCATGACCTTAATAACATGAGCACTCGGAATTCTTTTATCTGCTTGTATTTTTCTATGCATGTATGATCATTAGCTAATATACCGTGATTCAACAATGACACACTGGAGAGCTCACCATGCTCGGTATATTGTTTCTTAAAACTATTACTACCGCGGTAAGAAAACTTCAAAGCTATAGATAATCGTGTTTTTATATAATTGCTATACTTCATAGACTATGTTTGAATACCCTTTTCCCATGGATAGAAACATGGTCGTCTACGCACTCGGATACTTCCAATGTCAGGATTCGAATTTGGTTGACTCGATTACGTTTAAAAAGCATCGTCGCTGCACCAAAATTTAAAGTGATATAACTTTAAATTCTAACACAATCCATGTGCAATCATACGATTGTTGATGCGATTCCTTTTGTTGTTCCTAGACGGTATACAATGGAACCGAAGTTAAATCAAAATGTATAAAATACAAAAGAAATTTACATGTCAGAAATAAAGCAAAAAATAATAGAAATCGAGGTTGGTGAAGCCGTCAGCTGAGGCACGAGTATCTCGCTTTCTTTAAGGCAATTCGTGCCATCGCGGTTGGTTCTTTACCGATACAGTAGATCGCAACACGTCACCTCCAAGATACAACAGCCAACGAACAATACCGTTTCGTTCTTCCTACACAAATCAAAGAGCAAGAGCTCTCTGTCCGCACTATTTCTCTACTTGTTATATCAATGTATTATATAAGAAAATTGGTGTATCCAAATAAGTAGCAAAATAGAGTTATATATAATGAGTAAGAAAATAACTTAAGCATTTTATCATCATGATCAAGATTAAATGTCATTTACCTCACGGTCAAGTAGCGGGAGGATAATAACAACATGACAATAATATCATTATGAATGGCCCAATAATGACCTTATTAATCCAATGTAATTGCCCATAAAACTCATTTTAAATGCATATATTCATAGTTCCGACTTGGTCAAAAAAAACATGCCAAAATATTATCTAGCCAAATCAATTTATGACTATAAGCCTGCCAAAAATCATTGTCACTCAAACAAAATATTATAAGTCTTAAAATAATTTATTAAAAATTTCCAACACCTTATATATCCAACATTATTTAAAATTAGTTGCACTAACACATCATTTGACGGCACAAACCATCTTTTAGATAGCATGCAAGAAAATTTGATGCTTCTTTTAGTTTTAAAGTCATTGGTGTCACTGCACACCAAATCTTCAAATATGTGATGAGAGTTGATAATTCTATATATTATATTATTGTCTTGCAGATTGAACATCCTGTTTGCCGGCTGAGCTATGAGCTTTTATGATATGGTATTTTTAAATTTCACCATTTAGATGTGCATCCGGTGGAATTTGAATCTACATTGTTTTGGGATGAGATTGAGAATCAAGGACGTATTGTGCACAAAGAGAATAGCTAAATGCATTGGTATAATTTATATTCTTCATCTTCTAGGACTATAATCCAAATTAGTAAGTGTTCTAAGGCAAGTGACATGGAAACTTGCTCATATGAGTACATGCGCGATTTGTTTAAAATGTGATAGCAGAGATAAATCCCAACATTGTGGCTCAAAATCCAAAGAATAAGTTTAGAAATCAAACTTTGGATGTTTGCCCAAATAAAAATGTAAAACACCAACAACAAGGAAAAAAAATTAAGTTGGGATTCGGTTTCCTGCCATAAATAGTACATGGCCTCCCACATCGAAGATGACGTAGCAATGGCTCCATGCTTTCTGTTATGCAAAGAAGATTCAAGCTGTTGATGATGATTTAAGCTCAAGATATAATTTGGAGTACAATTTTGATCTTGGGGTTCAAAATCAATATTTATTAAGATATAAATGTCATATGTTTCTTGATATGATTTTGTTTCAAAACATTGTTAAGGCTGCCATTTATTCATTGAAGAAACTTCTGAATCTCATTTATATTGCATCAAAACTTCAAAGTTTTGATAGGGATTGATACACATGTTTTTTTTATTTTCTAACACGGAATTGCATATTGAGCCTCTTTTCATTTTAAGTTGAGAAATATATTTGTATATTTATCATTCAGTGAAAAGTGTATCAGAAAAAAATATTATCCATTGCTTTTCTGGCATATTGGGTCCGCTTAGAAGCACCTTTTAATAAAAGCTTCTTCAAGAGTATTTAAATTATCTACTTTCAATCATCCTTAATTTTTAATTATGATCGTGATGAAAATAAATTATCATAAGCCACATTACTTTTATAATGACCTTTCAAGATAAACGCTTTTCATATAGAATTAAAACTCCCTTGGATTATTTTTGTTAAAACTTTTGTTATCTACAAAATATAAGGATGACTTGCATAAAAGGATTCTGGTTTGAGAAGGCAGAGGATATATCAATACGGTCATGTTCTTATCAAGTCCAAAAGACGAACAAGAAAAGGAAAACAATTTTGTTGGAGGTGCTTTGTTGCCTTAATTTATAACATGAATACAAATCAAGAGTATTGGTATAAGCCTGTTGCGGTTCACAGTTAAGCAAGAGGTTTAGAGTTCAAACCCTACTTCCATCACTTTATGATCTACTATTCGAAAAACAGGAAAAAAATTGAGCCGCCGCCGAAGATTATTTTCTTATCGAATTTTTTTTCAAAACAAAATTGGTAAAAAAATCGCTTTAGCCCAAGAACCAAGCCCATTTCACCTTACTTGTTTTTTTACTAAATTGCTTTTAAATCTGCTAACATAGAAGGTAAACCGTAGGAAAAAGTTATTTTTCATGCACTTTTTTAGATTATTCATTTGGAATTAAAAATAGGTGGAGCCATGAAGACAAGGGCTACTTAGGCTTGACATGTGCTCTCCATGGACTTCTCACACAAAAACCTTTTCTTGTTGAAATCGAACGCCTTTGAGGATGGAACTTGCAGGCTCTCGTATTGAAGAACCGAATAGCTTCTACAAAGAAGAAATTATTGGGTACATCAGATGTATTCATCCTAGTAGGAGAGAGAAAGAGATGTGATTTCTCGAATGAATAACTTTGTGATGTCCATATCTTTATTTCTTTCTTTTTCATGATTGGGCACATGCACCCGTTACATATGAAAGAATTTATCTTTACAAAGGGCCAAAAATTCATTTAATCTCAACAACCATTGATTAAAAATCAATGCCCTATAATTTTGTGTCGTTATTAACAATTTTCCCCCCTTAATTGAAAGCCCTTTAAGAATTGCAATTGAGAAAAATCTAGGATGATGATTTCAAGAGTAAAAACCACAGTAGTTCCTTCGAGATATGCATAGCAAATAACTTGGTTTTGTTAATTGTCAATAGATAATCAGTGTGGATTTATTTTATTTATCATTTTATTGATCAGAGTACTGTGCTGATAATTTCTTTTTGAAATCTACCCTACTCCGGCATCGAACTTGCGATCTCCCATATTGAATAGAGAATTGACAAAAAATGAGCTAAGCCCGGTTGGCACCGTGCATGATACTCTGGGCGTTTTTTTACATGCAAATAATACGAACCGAGTTCTTATACATACCTTCTCAGGCGTCATGCTGGGAAGCTATTGTTTTTTCTTGCTCCTTATTATTGCCATGGAATACGTGGAAAACAAGGTGTTCAGTTAAGATGCAGGAAGGGCATATTTCTACTGAAGCAGCTTGGCAAAGTTTCTTATATGACTTGAGGGCGTTGCCAATAAATAATATTGTATGTCCTATTCATAGTGCAATTAGAAATATCATTACCAGATGGCTGCTGCCTTCATCAGGGAAATTCAAGCTAAATGCAGATGGCGCTAATTCTTTAACTACAAATTCTGCAGCTGGTGGAGCTGTGCTATGAAACTCAAAAGGGGACATTATCTTTTATCTCCAAATTTTTCTATGAAAATTGTGGGGTCTCGGAAGCTGAAGCTAGAGCCATTCTGGATGGTCTCTTGCAGTGTTACTCTATGAATATTGAAAATATTGAGGGCGGATCTGATTCTAAAATCTTAGTGGAATGCATAAAAAGGAAAAATAGAGCTGCTTGGAAGATTCAATATACTACAAAAGCTATTGGATGCATGCTTGTCAAGCTCAAATTTTACATCGATCCTGCAGTGGAGATCAGGAATCTCAGAGTTTCTATTGAAGTAAAAGGAACATTTCAGCTCAAAAAGCTTGTTGGGACCTTGAAAATGAGATCATGCTCTTCAAATAGAGCTGGAACTTACTTTTGATCTTACCCGAATCCCTTTGTGTATGATATATTTGAGAATCTTATTCCAAAATGTAAAGATTTGTTGTGATTTGTGAAGAGGAGAACCAGAAGGGAGAAAAAGCTCAGAAGATCCGCCGCTTTGAGGGGAGAGAATATGAGAAAAGTGTATATATAGGCAGTTTTGTGGACCGTTTGGAATGGGCCAAGCCCATGAACTTTAATTAATAAAATTTTGCTAGAATAAATAAAGAACTGAAGCAGTTAATCAATCTATCAGTCGTGGGTTTTGATCTAACCGAATATTACGAGATCCAATATTTTCACATTATCATTCATGGTCTGGTCTCTCTAATAACTAGAAAGGGTCCGAATTTATCTCAGCTTTGAAGCTGTTATAATTTTAAATCGAAGGAAACAAAGAAATGCTATTCTGTGCTTGGGGAACCCGTAAATATGGTTGAAAATTAGCCAAAGCATAAAAATCAAAAGAACCTACCCAAGATACACTTGTGCCTCCACACCGCCTTTAACAACTAAAATTTGCGTTTCATCAATCTTCATTTTTCTATAACCAAGTATCTTACACCTGCCTTAATCATCTATGTTGTTGCTGGAAGACGTCTTCGCTCCTCTCTCGATCCGCAATCCGTTTTATAGTAACTTTCATCATGCTTAAGACAAAATAGAAGAAAGCCCTCATAATTTTACTACATAAATTGCAGGAAGCTGCTTTCAGTTTGAAAAACTCGTGCGCTATTTTCCTGTTGTTATGATCATCAACCTTTTCCATTTTTATCAACTTCTATCCTCCAAATTCCCAACGGTTATTTTTGGAATGAATCAAAGGCAATAGGGATCCCACCAAGGTCAAAACAGTAGGGTACGGGTCTGTTTGATTGTAGGATAAGGATAGATTTTGACACTGTTTGGATTCTTGAATTCGTTGTTTGGTTGCTTTGGATTTTGGTTGCTTTGGATCTTGATGAAGCCCGATACTGGTGATTCCCCAGATCATAACACGCGGCAGATGACGTGTCCCAGAGCTTACGAGAAAAGATCAAGATCGGTACAAGCATACCCCGGGCCTTCGACCCGAGGATGTTACCGACCATCGGTGGCCTTCCAGAGCACTCCTACGATCCCCTTACAAACGACCATCGGCTCGCCTCGGAGCCCTCCCGCACGCTGAGTTTCCTCAGCCCTCCAGCTCGCCTCCGAACTTTTGCATATCCAAGATGCCTCGACCTCCCGTTCTGTTCCCGAGCCTCCCGCCGAGCTTATCTTCCTCGGTCTCATCGACCGACCCACAGCACCGATCACAGGCGTCTCCACCACGGCTCCGCGAATCTCACCAGACGCGAGATATCCGCCGCCCGTGTTCCACGCCATCGAGTTTCCCCATTAACGAGCATATTTCGTCATTAATGGAGAATCCCGCCTGTCACGCGGGCGTAACGCCAGGGGCGTAACGGCCGGCGTGAATCTCGTGCCCGTCTGCCCATGGCTGCCACTATATAAACCTCTCTCTTAGACGACTCAGGTAAGCCAATTTTACCCCAATAGGCCGTTACTCTGCCAAAATACCCCGTCTAACTTGATCGCCGAAGGGTGCTCGGTGGCACAACCATCCCGGGACTTCCTTGCAGGTAGCTCGGCCTCAACCACATAAAGCCCATTGAGATCCACACGCTTCAGGAAGCAACCCTCCAACTCAATCTCAGCCATCCATCAGCACTCGCTGCAGATCTACGGAAGGTAACATCTGAAGGAGATCCAGAGATCCATCAGTTGGCGCCGTCTGTGGGAAGTTAGTTCCACTCAACGAAAGTTCACCTTCCAATCTCAACTCCATGGCGAGCGATCACCGCGACGATCCAAGCACTAGCTGTCGCCTTCCCCACAATGGAGGCGCGGATGGATCCCTTCCTCCCCCGAACGCCATTCACGCCCTATCTGCTCGGATAGATTGTCTCGAGTCCGTCGTGGATGCGCTCGTCCGTGTCCAAACGGCCGGGCAAGCTCCTCAGGTCGCCGCTCCCCCACCTCGGGACTGGGACCCCTACAGAGGGAGAGAAGACTCTGCCCGCGTCGGCACGACCGAACACTGCCTCGCTGTCTCCGGCGGCCTCAGATCTCCCGGGCCAACCAATTCAATGACACGCTGGGCGTCACACAGCTCAACACCGGGGTCTTTCACCAGAGCACCTCGCCGTGAGGCCCATTGCGCCCCTGTCCCTCCCGAGGAAGTGTCCGTCTGTTTGCCTGCACCCAGGCATGACCGGCACCTCCTCCCTCGATGGGGTCGCACGGACGGGACTCAACACGGTAGCTCGAAGACAATCTCGCCAGGGGACCTAAGGAATCTCATCGAACGGAACCGGGGCCGTAGCCAGGCGCAGGTATCCGGCAGCAAAGGCAAAAAATCAGAGTATGCCGAATCATCGGGATACCATGGCCGACTCGATGCCCTCGAAAAGAAGATCGAAGGCATGTATCGGGAAAATCGTCCTTCAAGTGACGGGGCTAAATATGTCGCCGACTCGCTCACGAAACCCATCACCAAAGAGCTACTCGCCGTCCATGTCTCCTCCTGGAACAACCCCCCGAAGGTCTCCCTCTTCGACGGAAAGTCTGACCTGAAAGACCATTTGGACGCGTCACAGCCGAGATGAGTTTCCAGGACTGTTCTGACGCCGCACAATGTCGCGCTTTCCCTGCCACTCTCATCCTCTCTGGACGAGACTGGTTCCGAGGACTCGCGCCATGCTCAATCTCTACCTTCGATGAGTTGGCCACCCAGTTCCTCGGTCATTTCGTCAGGAACAGACGGCAGAAGCGGACCGTTGATCATCTCTTCAGCATAAAGAGCGGGAACAAAGAATCTTTCAAAGGATACGTCACCCGCTTCTACAACGCCCTCCTTGAGGTCCAAGATGTTAGTGATATATGCCCTAGAGGCCATTATTGTATCATACTGGGTTATATATTACTTAATGGGAGCTTGAGATATACAAGGATATAGTAACAGTCTTGCTCGAAATGATAGTATGCTACCTGGTTTGTTTCTACCTCAATATGTGCATGTGTTTTTTTAGCATGTCGCTTATACATATTGGTAGAGCCCTTAGGATATTTGATTGATTACCAGCGTTGTGATGACAGTCACACTAGTGGGGGCTGGGTAATCTATAAGCACATCCTATACAGGTCCCTAGTCGTAGGATTATCGAGACGGGGCATCGATACTCCACGGTAGACTAGTGTATACGCTTCTCATCCCAGCAGAGGAGATGGTCTGTCCCACAGCCATCAGTACGTCGTACTGGAGATAGTATGCAGGTGCTCATTAGGTTATGAGTATACTGGACAGGACTCGTCGGGAACTGTTGGTGGGTATTATACCTGTCATCAGGTAGCAGTTCCCAGGTGACATAAGTACAGCTTAGTCCGTCGACTTGACACTGCTACTTCGCCTCGAGTGTGTTCCCATTGTATTTTGATTACTACTCTACCACGGCTCAAAGGAGTCGTGCAAACAGGTAGTAGTTGGGTGCAGTCCCGAAGCACTTGGAGGCAGTGGCAGTTAGATAGGATTAATCTCTCCCGGTATTGGGGGTTGATATCGCGCTGTGTTCGGAAGGCCATTACATAAAGTCCTTGGCCAAGGCAAGCGAGATTTACTGGTAAGTATTCCAGTAGTTTCTCAGGGTGTATTGGGCTACTCTCCGACACGACTTATTGCGCTATTAGAGGTCTGAAGATTACCTCCCCCTAGACCCGATATGCGATACTCTTAGACGAACAGACCGGACTGTACAGAGATTGTCACATTCAGGCTCAGTAGGAGTTCGGATGGGTTTTCCTCATCGGCCTTCTTATCGACATCTACCTGGGGACCGTTACATGCAGCTAGTACCACTTGCGGCCTGTGGTTAAACGCACTGCCATCGTAGAGTCGAGTCTTTAGAGTCCCACATAGAGAGTTACCCTGCACCGGGCAAAAGGTGTAGAGGCCGTATGGTTTTACGGCAGGGCTTCGATCACTTATGAGCACTTGTGCGCGTATGATGTTCAGGCGGATAATACTAGTGGGCTTTGGTTTAAGCCGGATCCTAATATTATATTGATGGATCAGTTCCGTCTCTTTGTATTCGTGTTTTTCAGAACGCGAATGCAGGAATGTATATACGGATGAGAGGGGCATAGAAGGAGACACCTCATTAGGGTTTTGACCATTTACTTGATTAAAACAATTATGAGGTGGAGGAAAGTATTTGTTATTTTTGTAAATGATAATTGAGGCATGGCTACTTATTTTGACTACTTGACTTTGTTTGACTATTTGACTTGGTTTGACCACATGACTTGGTTTGACTATTTTGACTTAGATATTTTTGTGAGATATTTTGTGACCTAGATATTTTGATGAGATATTTTTCATGCCATGCTTATGGTCATGTCAAGTTAGCCGTCTCATTTTCATTTTATCATTATCATTATCAAAAATCAATTCTCTTTCCTCAAGCTAGCTCCCTTCTTCTTCCTCACATCAAAACCCTAAAAGCTCTCATGTGTTGAGAATCCTAGGCTTTCAAGAGACAAATAAATCCATCTTCATACTCTACATCACCTAGGCCATCAAGTTTAGCAAGCTTGTTGCCCTAGTTACCTCGGTTTTGAGGTGGAGCTCGGACTATAGACTCTCGGGTGAATCGTCTTTGACTCGGGGAGGCCGTCGAAGAAGCTGCAATCCAGATCGATCCTTGGAGCCTACGTAGATGAGGAGAACATCGATGAATACCCGAAGGACATGTATCGTGAAGTATAATTTTGTATCCGAGTAGTTAAATATCAAGTAGTTTGCTAGCTAGGGTTTATGGACGATCTTTGGTTCTAGTCGATATTGTGAAGCTCGTAAAAATCATTTTTTGCAAATTCCGCCTCCCCGCGAACACGTGGGGTGTGCGACATCGATTTACAGTGGTATCAGAGCCTCTCATAAACCTTAGATAGCTTGTAGAGACGTTAGAAATCCGCCATTTTTGTCGCGCAAAAACTACCGAAAAAACAGTTTTCAAAAATAAAATTTTAAGTTGTTTGCACACCCCGCGGGCTCACGGTTTGAACCGAGAAGCCACAGGGTGGAGCGTGCGCACTCCGGGGACCCTCCTGGGGGGCCGAACGGCTGGGCCCACTCCCCAAGACAACCACAAGGTGGTCTTGGCGGTGGGGACCCGAAACTGCCCGACCTTGGGCAGTTTCGGGTCTGCCTCACCCCCTGGTCATCTCATGGTGGCCTCGAGGGTGGGGCACCCCTTATAGGCCCCTGGAATCGAAGTTAAATTCATGCTCTAACTTCCCGTGAAGGTTTGGGCGCGTTTCGTTTTAATTCGGACTTCCGAATTGGCTTAAAACGATCGTTTTTGGAACTTTAGCTCACTGGATTTTCAAGTTTTAGAAAATTGATTAAGTTTGCTAATTGCGTGCGGAATTATAATGTCACGGTTACTTTATAAGCCTTGTGATGTATATATGTGTTTGGAAATATCGACTAATTGCTATACGTCGGTTAGTCGGGGTTGCACATATCTGTGATGTTGTTGTAATGGTTTGTGTATATGAACTTGTTGGATCGTCGTGGATAAATAGCCGGGGATGTGAGATGAGGGTTTTCATTCTTTCATTCGATGTAAAATTTGTAAAGTGATATAATATTATTTTGCGGCGCACATCCGGGTTGAGATTGTAGCCACCGTTGTATTATTTCTTTTACTGTTTTTGCTCCTAGGATAACCCAAGGTGGGGTGCACAAACTATCGGGTGCTTTGAAGTGCCGAGTGGCCTACTCACTTTGTTGAGGAAGGTAGCTTTACTTCGGGTATTTGGCGGGTAGTTTGCCGCACCCATAGGGGTCTAGAGTGGGGTTTGGCTATTCATCACGACCGTGGAATCTGTCTTTCGTTACAGGCTCAAACGAAACGCGGAATTCTTAGTATATCGAATGTGTTCATCTGTGATCTGGAATGCCTATCATTGTGTCTGACGAATGGATATTATTATATATATATTATACAATAGACGTTTCTTATGTTTTGCATCCGCGCTAGTCCAGCCCCCGCTCTGTCGTTAGTTAAGTAACCTAACGGGTGATGACGGGGCTTCGTGGCGAATGCGGATGGCATAAGCGTACGTTGTATTTTCATTGTTTTCTGCAAAGGTAGGTTAATTAATGGGACTATATTAAATTAATGCAAAGCAAACAGACCAAAACTGAATCGTTGGAACAAATTTTAAAAACCACTCGGTTATTTTAAAACAACAGACTTTTAAATGCGGAGCTTAAACTACTCCTTTTAAAAGCTATCGGGTTCCTTCGATTATATCAAGTTCACTACGTTCACGGTTTTTCCAAAACCATTCGTAGCCCTCCGTCATTTCATATGAATATTCAATAGTATTCAAGCTATGTTTGTTAGCCTTGGTCAAGGCATAGTGATTGGTAGCTGCTGGGTATTCATATGTTGCATAGATAGATGCGTTGGTTTGGGACAGTCGTATTACTTTGTTGGCCTTAGTCAAGGGTATGTACAGGTGGGTTCAAATTAACCTGGACAATGACGGGTAGAACTTGACATATGACTTATGATTTGTTGGCCTTAGTCAAGGTCATAAGAGCATGGGGCAAAAATTCACATCGGGAGTTTCTAAAGAAACTGAAACTTGCTGGTGCTGTATACCATTTGGAGTTTGATAATGTTGGTAGGATTCCTTCAGTATTATCACACAATGATATTTGGGTCTCGATCCTACTGTGAGTATCCGCTACTCCTCGGGAGATTCTTCACTTAACGATCAATGGTATAAACCAAGTAGGTGTCTAGAACAGTGTTAGCGAGGCTACGCCTCCAAGGGAAAGAGGTTATTTAATTAAGGAACTTCGCGAAACCGTTGGAAAACCTCCCTCGAAGTACCGACACTAGCCTGGCCGAACGGTTAAGAAAGTATTGTACGGTGAGATCAATCCTGACTAATTCTTCTTTTATAGTTTGAGGAAGGATTCGAGAAGCAGTGGGAGCCATCCTGTTTAGATAAATTAAAAATCAATCTAAACTTGCAAGAGCATCATGCTGAGTGTATTCTTCTCTTTCTCCTAAATGCAACAACAAGATAACCAGATTAGGTTACAGATAGATAATAAAATGACTGAGTTATATTATAATGACTGGCAAATCTTTGTCAGATGTCCATTACCTATGACAAGTTGGACCACCTCATTACTACTCAAGCCCCCGCTGTCCCAGGTCCAGTTTCCACCGTCGCGGATAAGGATATCCGTAAGACAAGGGAAAAAGACTGTGTGAATGCCAAGTGCCTCGTGTTGGCCTCAGTTAATGGTGTATACCAAAAGCAGCACGAGAAGATAGACTTAGTTTCTATCTTCCTCCATAACAAAGTTTTATATGGAGAGCAATCTCATATCGCAAGATATGAGACCTCGAAGGAATTGCTTTAAGCGAGGTGGCTGTCGGGTCATCTGTAGGGGACAACGTTCTTACGATTACTAGCTATATTGATAAGCTCACGGACCTGGAGACCACGTTAGGAAATGGGTCATATGCTGACTTGATTCTACAGTCCCTACCTCCTACTTACGCCCAGGGGAAGAAAGTTATACTTCCAGTTGAGGACACCTTGAAGGAAACCAGGGAGACACCTACTCTTCTTATTGGGGAATCTTCCTCTTCTGGATCTAAGGCGGATGCCAAGGGTGAGAAGAAGAAGACCTCCACAAAGCCGATAGGCGGTGTCAATAAGGTAGAAGAAAAGAGAAGGGCAAAAGTTTCAGGGTTAATAGGAGGGAAGGAGGGATGTTTCTATTGTTACGGGAAAGGGCGTTGGTGGAAGGGATGCAGGGCTTGGAAAGCCAGAATCCAGGTCCGAAGTATGTTGTGGCTTCGACTTCGGGTGTGTTTGTGATTGAAAACAGTCTTTCAATTAACTCTACTTCCTGGGTACAAGATACCGGATCAGGATCTCATATCTGTAATTCATTACAGGCTTTGAGAAACCGTAGAGTTATCAGGGCAGGTGATATGACTCTCAGGTTTACTAGTGGAAAGAGCGTGGACGTTGTATCCGTAGGGTATATCACCTAGAATTGACAAGTGGACAAATATTGATTCTACGTATTTGTTTGTATGTACCAAGTCTAGTTTGTAAGCGATGTGGTTCACATCCACCTAAATCAAAGTTTGATTGGGTCAAGTACACTAGAGGACAATATATATTGAATCAACCTCAGGTTTTCAAACGTCCAGAACACACTTAAAAGAAAGTCTCCAGAATTAAATAAAACTTTCTTATGGCATTGTAGACAAGGTCACATCAATGAAACACGGTTGTCGAAATTACATAGAGAGGGATATTTTGGATCTGTTCGAATATCAGTCTTATGCAACTTGTCAATCTTGTCTCAAAGGAAAGATGACAAAGACTCCATTCACTAGACACGGAGTAAGAGCGAGCAAGCTCTTGGGACTCATACACAACGACGTGTGTAGTCTTATATCTATAGATGCACAAAGTGGTTATTCTTATTTCATTACTTTTACGGATAATTTCTCTAGCTTAGGACATGTCTTCTTTATGAAGCATAAATCCGAGACCCTTTGAAAAATTCCGAGAATATAAGAATGATGTGGAAAAACAAACAGGCAAAAGTATCAAGATACTGAGATCTGATCAATGTGATGAATACTTAATTGCCGAGTTCCTGGATTACTCAAAAGAGAATGAAATTCTCTCTCAGCTTACTCTTCCATACACACCATAACACAACGGAGTATAGGAAATGCGGAAAAGAACCCTATTGGATATGGTTCGTTCCATGATGAGTAACGCCTAGTTGGCATGATCCTTCTAAAGTTATGCACTAGAATCAGCTGCATATCTTTTGAATAAGGTTCCTACCAAGACTGTGCCTACCACACCATATCAGATGTGGAGTGGGAAGAAACCCTATCTTCAGTATCTAAAGATATAGGGATGTCCAGCTTTTCTTGAAAAGCAGTATGCAAACCAGCTCGAGGCACGCTCAGTTTGTGGGATTCCCAAAGAACTCCAGGGGGTATCATTCCTATTACGCAGAGGAACAAAAGGTTTTTGTTCCTCGCCATCCCCACTTTTTAGAAAATCAATTTTTTTGTAAAAAGAAATAGAGGGAGCGCAATAGAACTGGAAGAAATTCCAGAACCACAAACTATTACTGAAGGTATGGTAGAACCAGAGGTTTCAAAAGAACCGGACATCCCTATGCCAATCCGCAGGACTAGTAGGCAGTCTCATCCGCCCGAGAGATACTACAGTTTTCTCATAGACGGGGATCGAGAGGATTGCATCATTGACAATGATGAGCCAACTAGTTTCCAGTAAGTCATTCAGAGCGGTGACTCGGTAAAATAGCTGGATGCAATACGGACCAAAATGGAGTCCATGTACACCAACAAAGTATGCACTTTGAACATTGCTCCACAAGGGGTAAAACCCGTAGGCTGCAAATGTATCTTCAGAAAGAAGATTGGTGTAGATGGATAGGTTGAAACCTATAAGTCAAGACTTGTTGCAAAAGGTTTTTTGTCAAAGACCTGGTTTGGACTATGATGAAACCTTTTCTCCAATGACTATGCTCAAATCTATTCGGATCCTTCTTGCCATTGCTGCTTCCAAGATTTTGAGATCCGGCAGATGGACGTAGAGACGGCTTTTCTAAATGGTAATTTGGAAGGGTGCGTCTATATGAATCAGCCAGAGGGTTTCAATCAGAATGGGAGCAGCGGGACAGTGTGCAAGTTACTTAAGTCTATTTATGGATTAAAGTAGGCATCACGGAGTTGGAACATCTGTTTTATTGAGGCAGTCAAAGAATTCGACTTTATCAAAAATCCAGATGAACCATGCATTTATAGTAAGATTGTAGAAAGAACTGTGGAATTTCTCATTGAGTACGTGGATGACATTCTCTTGATAGGAAATAACATTCCTATGCTACAATCAGTCAAAAGATTCTTGTCACAGAGGTTCTCCATGAAAGACCTGGGTGATACCAACTAAATTCTGGGGATCCGGATCTATCGTGATAGATCAAAGAGAATGGTGGGACTTTTACAGTCAAGGTACAACAACACCGTACTAAAAATATTTAGTATGGACGGTTCTAAGCGCGGTGGTCTACCGGCTTGTCACGGAATCACCCTCTCCAAAATGATGTCTTCCAAGACTGATTTGGAAAGGGCTCGCATGTCGATTATACCCTACGCTTCTGCGGTAGGCTCTATAATATATGCGATATTGTGTACCAGACCAGATGTAGCTTATGCACTGAGCATGGTAAGCCAGTATCAGTCAAACCCAGTGGAGAAACACTGGGAAGAAGTAAAGAACATTCTCAAGTACCTGAGAAGGACTAAGGAGATGTTCTTGGTGTATGGCAGAAAAGGACCTCCAGATCGAGGCCTCTGCTAACTCCAGCTTCCAGAGTGATAAGAATGACTCTAGGTCCATATCAGGTTATGGCTTTACCCTCAGTGGAGGGGTGGTCTGTTGGAAGAGCTCCAAGCAGGACACCGTTGCAAACTCGACGTTGGAAACGGAGTAGTTCGCTGCATGAGACGCCGCAAAAGAGGCAGTCTGGATGTGGAAGTTCTTAATTGAACTTCAGGTGGTTCCTTCCATTTGTTGGTCCAATACTTTAATATTATGACAACATGTGGCGCTATAGCTTTAGGGAAGGAACCCAGGTCCCATCAGAGATCTAGACATATTTTGAGGCGGTACCACCTGATCAGGGAGATCGTTGATCCCCAGGGGATTGAGGTGAGGAGAGTAGATATGGAGAACAACACTGCAGATCCACTCACAGAGGCCATTCCTCAGAAAGTGTTCGAGAGGCTATTCGAGATCTTCGGTCTACGATATCCCAGTATATGGCCTCAGTTCAAGTGGGAGATTGTTAGTGATATATGCCCTAGATGCCATTATTGTATCATACTGGATTGTATATTACTTAATGGGAGTTTGAGATATACACGGATATAGTAACAGTCTTGCTCGAAATGGTAGTATGCTACCTGGTTTGTTTCTACCTCAATATGTGCATGTGTTTCTTTTAGCATATCGCTTATACATATTGGTAGAGCCCTTAGGATCTTTGCTTGATTACCAGCATTGTGATGGCAGTCACACTAGTGGGGGCTGGGTAATCTATAAGCACATCCTATACAGATCCCTAATCGTAGGATTATCGAGACGGGGCATCGATACTCTACAGTAGACTAGTGTATACGCTTCTCATCCCAGCAGGGGAGATGGTCTGTCCCACAGCCATCAGTACGTCGTACCGGAGATAGTATGCAGGTGCTCATTAGGTTATGAGTACACTGGACAGGACTCTTCAGGAACTGTTGGTGGGTATTATACCTGTCGTCGGGTAGCAGTTCCCAGGTGATATGAGTACAACTTAGTCCGTCGACTTGACACTGCTACTTCGCCTCGAGTGTGTTCCCACTGTACTTTGATTACTACCCTACCATGGCTCAAAAGAGTCATGCAAATAGGTAGTAGTTGGGTGCAGTTTCGAAGCGCTTGGAGGCAGTGGCGGTTAGATAGGATTCGTCTCTCCCGGTATTGGGGGTTAATATCGCGCTATGTTCGAAAGGCCATTACACAAAGTCCTTGGTCAAGGCAAGCGGGATTTACTGGTAGGTATTCCAGTAGTTTCTCAGGGTGTATTGGGCTACTCTCCGACACGACTTATTGCGCTATTAGGGGTCTGACGATTACCGCCCCTAGGCCCGATATGCGATACTCTTAGACGAACAGACCGGACTGTACAAAGATTGTCACATTCAGGCTCAGTAGGAGTTCGGATGGGTTTTCCTCATCGGCCTTCTTATCGACATCTATCTGGGGACCATTACGTGCAGCTAGTACCACTTGCGGCCTGTGGTTAAACCCACTGCAAGCGTAGAGTCGAGTCTTTAGAGTCCCACATAGAGAGTTTCCCTGCACCGGGCAAAAGATGTAGAGGCCGTATGGTTTTACGGCAGGGCTTCGATCACTTACGTGCACTTGTGCACGTATGATGTTCGGGCGGATAATACTAGAGGGCTTTGGTTTAAGCCGGATCCTAGTATTATATTAATGGATCAGTTTCGTCTCTTTGTATTCGTGTTTCTCGGAACGCGAATGCGGGTATGTATATACGGATGAGAGGGGCATAGAAGGAGACACCTCATTAGGGTTTTGACCATTTACTTGATTAAAACAATTATGAGGTGGAGGAAAGTATTTGTTATTTTTGTAAATGATAATTGAGGCATGGCTACTTATTTTGACTACTTGACTTTGTTTGATCATTTGACTTGGTTTGACCACTTGACTTGGTTTGACTATTTGACTTAGATATTTTTGTGAGATATTTTGTGACCTAGATATTTTGGTGAGATATTTTTCATGCCATGCTTATGGTCATGTCAAGTTACCCGTCTCATTTTCATTTTATCATTATCATTATCAAAAATCAATTCTCTTTCCTCAAGCTAGCTCCCTTCTTCTTCCTCACATCAAAACCCTAAAAGCTCTCGTGTGTTGAGAATCCTAGGGTTTCAAGAGACAAATAAATCCATCTTCATACTCTACATCACCTAGGCCATCAATTTTAGCAAGCTTGTTGCCCTAGTTACCTCGGTTTTGAGGTGGAGCTCGGACTATAGACTCTCGGGTGGATCGTCTTTGACTCGAGGAGGCCGTCGAAGAAGCTGCGATTCGGATCGATCCTTGGAGCCTAAGTAGACGAGGAGGACAGCGATGAAGACCCGAAGGACATGTATCGTGAGGTATAACTTCATATCCGAGTACTTAAACCTCAAGTAGTTTGCTAGCTAGGGTTTATGGACGATCCTTGGTTCTAGTCGATGTTGCGAAGCTCGTAAAAATCATTTTTTGCAAATTCCGCCTCCCCGCAAACACGTGGGGTGCACGACATCGACTTACACCAGAGCATCGGGATGAGACGGTCATTACGGCTCTTAGGTCGAGTCTTAAGCACAAGGAGTGGCTACGCTCCTTTGCATTAGCGCAACTTAAGACCATGGCCGAGGTAAAGGCCTGGACCGAACGTGAGATCCAGCTTGAGTCCGAGGTGAACGCCAACCTGCCCCGGACAGAGCAAGCTGATCAGAAGAAAAGGGCCAGGGAAGAGAAAAAGAAGATTGAGCGTCCAAAGCCCTACTCCCCGAAGTTTCAGGAGTACACTCCGCTCAACGTCTCCCAGACGGTACTGTTGGAGGAGGCTAAGGGCGAGAGGTTCTTCAAACTCCCCTAGTCTCGAATAGGATGGAAAAGCGTACCCGGGGTCCCTACTACGCTTTCCACAGGTCACAGGGCCACTCCACCGAGAACTATAAGCAGCTCCGAGACTACATCGAGGAGTTAATCCGCTTAGGGCACCTGGCAACGTACTTGCGGGACAAGCGGCAAGCCGACCGTGAGTAAGAGCACCACCCCCTCCCGGCGAGTTGACAATCGGCCAAATCATGGTCGTGTTAGCAGGGGGTACGACGGGAACCGACGAGGCGCAGCACCCTTTACCGATCGAGGGGACTGGCAGGCACCCAAGGAAGAAGGCTAAAGCGGCCGAGCCGATCGTCTTTACCAACGAGGATCTCCACGGGATATCCCTGCCTCACAATGACCCACTAGTGATCACAGCTCGGGTCCACCGCTATGAAGTGCAGAGGATATTGGTCGACTCGGGAAGCTCGGCGGACATTCTCTTTTATGACTGCTTTCTGTTTATAGGACTCACTCCGTCGGACCTAAGGCCGACCGCCCACGTTCTGTCAGGGTTCACTAACCATTCCATCCCTGTGGAAGGGGTAATCACCCTCCAATTTAACATCGGGGAGGCGGGTCGTACGTGCACCGTGCTTATGGAGCTTATCGTCGCGAGAATCCCATCGGCTTATAACGTCCTCCTCGGTCACTCGACACTGAACTCTCTCTGGGCACAGATATCGACCTACCACCTAGCGATGAAATTTGCACTCGACCAAGGCGGGATAGGTCAGGCCTACAGGGACCAATGAACCGCAAAGGTTTGCTTCACCGTAACATCTACATCTGAGCGGCCAAACGATGACATTGAGGGCGAGGATGATATCAAGGGTTCTCTGGACACTCGAGACAAGCAAAAAGAGGTCTGAAGGACCCCGGTGGAGCCGCTAATAGTGGTTCCCCTCGTAGAAGGGGACGATGAACAAACCGTTCAGATCGGGTCACTCTTAACGGGGACTCAGCGGGACGACCTGGTCTACTTTCTCAGAAGTAACTCTGATGTGTTCGCCTGGGCGCCTGCCGACGTGCCTGGGATCAACCCCAAAATCATATCGCACAAGCTCGGGGTAGACCCTACAGTCCGACCCGTCAGGCAGAAAAAACGAAGCTTCGCCCCAATGAAACAAAAAGCGATTGAGGACGAAGTAGACAGGCTCCTTGCCGCCAACTTCATTCGGAACATGCCTTACTCAGAATGGTTGGTGAACGTAGTCATGGTTAAAATGTCAAGTGGGAAGTGGCGCATGTGCGTCGACTTCACTGACCTCAACAAGGCCTGCCAGAAAGACAACTATCCCCTCCTTCGGATAGATCAGCTCGTCGATAGTTTGGCAGGCCACGAGTTACTTAGCTTCATGGATGCTTTCTCCGGCTACAACCAGATCCGTATGAATCCAGCGAATGAGGATCTCACCGCATTCACAACGGACCGGGGGGTATACTGCTATAAGGTGATGCCTTTCGGCCTCAAAAACGCCGGGGCTACATACCAACGCTTGGTTAATCGCATGTTCAAGCCACAGATCGACAGGAACATGGAAGTTTACGTCGACGATATGCTCGTCAAATCAGTCTCGTCGGGTGAACACGCCAAGGATCTGGGCGAGGCCTTCGACGTCCTCCGCAAATACAAGATGAAACTAAACCCACCAAGTGCGCATTCGGGGTCACCAATGGAAAGTTCCTCGGCTTCATGGTCACCCACCGTGGAATCGGGGCTAACCCGGAGAAAATCAACGCCATCATCAGCATGGCCGCGCCCAAGACTAACGTCGAAATCATGCGGCTAACAGAGCGGGTAGCCGCTCTGAGCCGTTTTATGTCAAGATCTGGGGAGAAGTGCCTCCCGTTCTTCAAAGCTCTAAGGAAGATACCAAGGTTCGAATGGTCAGAGGAGTGTCAGACCGCTTTTGAGCAATTAAAAAGGCACCTTGCGACTCCCCCACTGCTCACCCGGCCATTTAAAGGAGATGAGCTATCGCTATATCTAGCAGTGTTTGACCAAGCTGCAGGTTCGGTACTCGTCCGAGAGGTCAAAGGAGTCCAGAAGCCGGTATACTATGTGAGCCATGTCTTCAAGGACGCGAAAATGAGGTACTCGGCCATTGAGAAGATCGTCTTGGCACTCGTCATGGCCTCAAGGAAACTACGGCACTATTTCCAGGCGCACACCATCCTCGTTCTTACCGAACGGCCTTTAGGGGCTATCCTCGTCTCACCCGAGTACTCTGGTCATTTGGAGAAATAGAGGTGGGAGTTGTCCCAGTTCGACATAAAATACCGCCCGGGACAGGCTATCAAGGCACTAGCCCTGGTCTATTTCATCGTCGAGTGCACCATCCCCAGTAAAGAGCCGGAATCCACGCTGGCCCCCGGAGCTCAACACTCAGTCGATGGAAAGCCTGACTCCGTCCCTGATTGGATCTTTCACGTCGACGGGTCCTCAACGGAAGAAGGTTGTGGTGCTGGCCTCATCATTCGAGGCCCGAACGAGGCGGAGATGGAGTATTCTCTGAAGCTCGGATTCAAGGCCTCAAATAACACAGCGGAATATGAGGCCTTGCTGGCCGGACTACGGATAGCCTCCGGACTGGGGTTGAGAACGATCTGAATCTGCAGCGACTCCGCCCTAGTCGTTGGCCAGGTGTCACGACCCGAAATAGCATGTGACTGGCACTTGAATCGTATGAAGTCTATAAGACCCCATCTAATTCAAGTAAGCCAAAGATCCCAGAAATATAAACCATTTTAAATAAGAAGTGAAGAAAACTTATTTTTAAAGCAGGTGGTTTTAATAACATAAGCCGAATATGCATTTTAAAATCTCAAGTCTTTTCTAAAAATTTCGGCAGAGTTTCCTTTGTAAATACTGGCCCCAAAAGGGTACAACATGTATAATATGAACAAAGGCATCCCCAAGCGGGAGCTAGCTCTTCGTCAATTGACGTTCACAACCACGCAAGCAATATAAAATACAACGCCAAGGGCGAGGATCAAAACTCAAAAGGAACTCAAAATATCAAGAAAACCATTATAATACAACGCGCGACTCTAAGGTCGAAAGAATAAACAACTGGTTTTCTAAGTCTGAAATAAATACAAGTATGGTTGATGGAGTTTACTAGATACAACTGAATAAATAAAAGTACAATGGTGGTCACGATACAAGTGAACCCACCTACCAAGGTAATCACCCGGAATGGAAGCAGTGTGCTAGTAAAGCCGCAACAAACCTGTACGGCAAAACCTGCAAGAAACTGTGGCACAACGGGGGTGAGTTGCCAACTCGTGAGTAAAAAACACCACAGAACAGAAATCGTATGTATGACCCAATCCTAGGTCAAAACGATCATAATATATATTCTCAACATAATAAAGTCTGAAGCATGATAAGGTGGCAAGAGTAAACATCTATACAAAGTGTAATACCAAGTGCTCGTGTCAGTGCCTCAAGTAGCAACATATCATAAACATGAGGTGTGATCAATGTAATCATCACGAAATCAGTGTCAACGATGTCATGAAGTCTATATGTATGTGGATATCATCCAACTATGTAATCAATGCCTGTATGCATGCGGATCTCGTCCACGTGTCAACCAATGACACAACAACATCATGCATGTAAAAGTCATAAAAGCATATGCATGAAAGTATGAGGATATAAATCAACGTGTGTCCCTCGCGACACATCAAAATCATGGAACCTGAGTGTCCAACATCGACACTCAAAACATCATGAAACCCATGTCCAGTATCGACACGTAAATCCTCATATATCTCAAGCGCCGCACACCCTGGTTGGCCCTTATATCCATCTCACTACTCCGGTCGGTATCCTCTGGATTACCGCCGAGTCCAAATACTATCACCGTAAGGTACTACTCTCTTTGCCAGGCTCATCGTCTACACCACGATAATCATCTCTCGTCCCGGGAAACCATACCGGGTCCACCATGTACCCACAGACGGTGCCTCCCACTCCTCAAATCGGGTTTCACATGCCACTCTCAGAACCGAGAAAACACATGGTGGACGCACTGAAATATCATATCAAGAGAAACCGGGTTTTTTAAACAATACATACTCTCTTTTGAAATAACCACGGTTCTCAAATCCAAAAATCTTATGAAAACAACATATCTCAATGCGTATAATCATAAAGCATGATATATGCGACATCTAACAGAAATGTAAGCATATCCGTATATCATGCAACATGGAACAGTAATATGCACATATCAAGGGAAAATCACTCTTTTAAATGAATCCAGTTTTAAAATATATCTTGCGGTTCCCAAATCTCCAAAATCAAGCCAGAATCATCTATGTATATGCAAATATGTATGTATACAAGTATGGGTGTACAATATGTATGTACGCAAGTATGAGTGTACCATATGTATGCACACAAGTATGAGTGTACAATATGTATGTACGCAAGTATGGGTGTACAATATGTATGTACGCAAGTATGAGTGTACAATATGTATGTACGCAAGTATGTCATGCAAGGAGTCATATCTTGATGCAACAATCCTACTGTGTAGTGACATGACAATTATCGATGATGAAGTGTGTGAGCGGCAAGCAGGTGTACGTGGAGCATACGCATCATCGGTAATGGTGCTGGTGTCCTGACAGTATGGGTTTAATATAACATAAATCACAAGTATATAAGCATGCAATGCGCTAATAACAACATGAATATATGGAAATGGAAAAGTAAAAGCAACCATAAGGAATCTACATTAGTTATACGAGTCATACAGTTTGTCATTTGAAATCACACGAATCGTGGTGTTTGGAAAAATAGGGGCTACGGTGCTTTTAAGAAAAAAAGGTACGTCCTTTGAAATATTCGTAGAATCCCTTGGCATGTCTTTAAAATACTCACGATTCGTTAGTTTTGAAATAGGTATGACCCGAGTCTAGTCTAACATCTATAAGTAAACTACAGGACTAAACGAACAGACTAATCGAAAGGGTAAGGGAAAACCACCTAAATCTGAGTCGATATATATATATATATATATATATATATATATATATATATATATAATAGTCGGTGATCCCACCTCAAAAGTATCACATACGATACAACATATAATATGACATTCTCGAATCAAGAGTGCGGATCTATCATCAATATAAAGCCCGTACGGTAAATCCATCGTACGGCATCCCAATCTGGGTACGGGTTAAAACTCACATTTATCTCATCATTTATCTGGTATCCTTATCATCATATCCTGTATTAGAGGTACTGATCTAAGTCTAGTACAAACTGATACCATCTACATATATATACGTGTATGAAAACGCACGCCTAAAGGCCCGCTATAATCTCATGTCGTATCTCATAATACGAATCAAAACATATCACCGATCTCATGGCATCATGCCTAAACTCATCGACTCATCTCCAAGTACCATGTACAATCCTCATCAACCATGTGTAGGTATATGTATACACACACACACACACACATAGTCCCATACCTATGTGTGTGTATATATATATACATATCCTCATATACGCACAAGTAAAACAAAGTAAGCAGGTGTGTGCGTGAGGGTGTAAACCTTATTCTAGGGTTCGCGACTAAACTAACTAACGACGCAATCATACAATTATACTAAAATTATCCATGACTCCCAAAGTCTATCTAGATAATCATAATCTCACGATAACATATAAATATATCCATATAATATATACCATACACTACACTACGAACTGCGGGGGTGCTATACGCCATCCACCCGACTTCCCCCGTAGATATAATCTACTCACCTTGATCTTCGCTTGCTAGAGTCGATGACGCCATGCTCATCCTCGTCGTCTCGAAGTCCACGTGAGGGTACCTAAAATTTCCAATGCGTCATATAGTATCAAGAATCGAACATGAAAGCCAAAACGGCATGCGAATCGCTTATAGGTTAGAACCTATAACCTACGCCTGCAAAACCATCAAACAAACCCCGTCGCTGACGTACAAACACCAGACGATGGAAAACAAAAACAATTACCAAATCCCAAATTAAAACGAAGTTGCGAAACAATGCAGCAACTCAAGAAAATGGTCCCAGATTTTACTCTAGGTGAAATTAGCCAATTTTGCACATATGGAGGGTCTAATTTACTGGAGATAAAGCCCTGGACTAAACACGGATCATTTCCACTCTACCCAGGCCGCAATTTGCGGCCAAAATGAGTAAATTTGCGGCCAGAACTTGGAGTGGGGGTCTCAGGTTTTGGGTATAGGTTCTAGGTTGTCTGCACATCTCTCAGTCTTCGCTAAATATTTTTCAGGTCACCCGGGTTATAGCAGATCACCAAAACACTTCACCATTCTCACAAATTCCCGATATTGGGGTTTCTAAGTTTGGGGTTTGGGGTTTAAGTCTCTGTTTTAGTTCAATTTACCATCACTACAGGGGTTGTAGTCCCTAATTACACCTTAATTGCATCTTTGGAATCAATTCAAACCTTAATCCCTAACTTGGAATTTTCAAAGTTCGCTAAACTACACAATATCGATTCTAAACTTGTATGGATGCTTAAGGAATTGAAATACTATTCTAATGGTGCAGAAATTACCTGATTTAGCAACTCAAGAATTTTCTTGAGTTGCCCCAAGTCTTCAAAATCCGATTTTTCTTGGTCCAAAGTGTTTGTATTGAGCTTGTGCATGTTTTTAATGAAGTGGGGATGATGTTTTGATGTTGTTTTGGGTGTGATGTGAGGAGTTGAGATGGTGGAGGGAAGAGGGCAGCCATGCTTGAGGGAAGAGGAAGAAGAAAAGATGAAGCTGATGAATGAAACAAGGAGTCATGACCAAGGTTGACCCTCACCTCACTCTCTCTCTTGCCCGTCCCTCTTTGTTTAATATTTTCTTTCTTTTCCTTTTATATGTTCTTCTCTTTTCTTTTGAATTAAACCATGCATGAAAATAAAGAGAAAGCCATGAAAAAAATGTAAAAATGTGTATTTTGACATGGTGCATGTCATGTGCACAAAATCGGGTTAATGCACGATTAGTGATTTTAATCGCGATTAGCATTAAAATGGAATATAATAATTATAAAATTTCATAATTTGCTTAAATCATATAAAACGCTCTCATTTCAGAAATTTCCATAATTTTCCAACTATTTTCCACTTTATCGGTATTTAATTATACCGCATTATTAAAATATTCACAATATTTATTATTTAATTATAAAAATTCCCAAAAATAATATTTTATTTTTCTGAAATGTTATACCAGGTGACCGGCCGATTCGAGGCACGGGAGCCTCTGATGGCGAAGTATCTAGCCGAGGTGAGAAAGTCGTGAAAAGACTTCGACGAGGTCCAAGTGGAGAAGATCCCCAGATAGCTAAACGCCTAGGCCGACGCCATGAGTAAGCTGGCTTTGTCCTATACGGCCAACAACAAGAGTAATATCCTCTTCGAGGTCTTACGATGGCCAAGCGTGGAAGACGGGGCAACGACACTTCAAGTGTACACAGCCCGGGAAGAAGGCCGGGATTGGAGGAAGCCCCTCGTGGAATTCCTGAGGGAAGGTTGCTCCCAGATGAACGAGGGGAGGCTCGCTTTCTCCGAGCCAAAGCTCGCCATTTCGTCTGGAGCAGTAGGAACCTTTATAAGAAATCCTTCGCTCAGCCCCTGCTCCAGTGCGTCGACCCCTACGAGGCCGACTACGTCCTCCGTGAGATTCACGAAGGGGTCGGCGGCGCGCACCACGGGGCCGCACCTTAATCCAGAAAGCACTGCTCCAAGGGTACTACTGGCCGACGATTCATCAGGATGCCATGTTTCCCCTAATCAGAGCAAATCTCTGTTCAAAATTTGAAATTTAAACTGAGGCAGCGCCTCACGTGCAAATCACGAGCGCGCTCGCGCCAAGAGCGCCAGCGCTAAGAGTCAAAAACTCTGAGGCAACGCTTCACATGCAAAGTACGAGAGCGCTAGCGCCAGTAGCGCCAGTGCTAAGAGTCAGACTCTGAGGCAAGGGCGCCAGCGTTAAGAGTCAAATACTCTGAGGCAGCGCTCACGTGCAAAGCACGAGAGCGCTGCGCTAAGAGCGCCAGCGCTAAGAGTTAAAGACTCTGAGGCAGCGTTCACGTGCAAAGCACGAGAGCGCCAACGCCAGAACTAAAAGTTCTCAACCCTTGGATCAAAGATCCAACGAAGATGATAAATCATCAAATTATCAGAATAAAATTCTATTGAGGAAATACTCAAATCTTTCCAAACAGGAAAGATTGTGCTCTGTAAATCAGAGCACCGTTGGATCAAAGATCCAATGATGATTAAAAATCACCGAGATACAGAATAAGTTCTGTAGTGGAAAATATTTTCCCAATCTTGTTAATAACAAGAAAACTATCTTCTGTAAAACAGAAGCACTTGGATCAAAGATCCAACAGTGGGAAACATTCCCCAAATCAATCAGAGATCTCTCAGTGAGAGATTTCCTTAACTGATTCAACAAGTCAGTCTCCTCTATATAAAAGACCCAAGACTTCAAGTCTTGTAGAGAGAAAACCCCCCCCACAAGTTCTCAAATCGAAAAAAGAAAGAGGGAGGAACCCCCCATAAACTTCAAGTTCTCAAAAAAGAAAGGAGAAGAGCGAGCTCTAAGAAGAAGAACCTTCTTCAAGGTAAATAAAAAGAAGAGAGATCATAACATCTCCTCCATATTTGAGAGCTTAATTCTCATATCATAAGAACTTAGTTCTTTTCCTAGATCATAGATCAACAAAGCAAAATCTTTCACAAAAACAGAAGAGACCATAGCATCTCCTCATAAAAGAAGAACTTAGTTCTTAAATCTATGAGACAAAGTCTCTTATAAAAGAGAACTTAATTCTCAGAGCACAGAACTGATCAGAGCTGACAAAGAAGTGCTTTAGCGCTCCAATTTAAAAGAAGCGCTTTAGCGCTCCAAATCTGGCGCTCAGCGCCAAGCGCTCCACGTGCTCCTCATGGGGGCGCTCTTTTATAATAAGCGCTTTAGCGCTCTAAGTCTGGAGCTCAGCGCCAAGCGCTCCACGTGCTCTTTACATGGGCGCTCTTTTATGAGAAGCGCCGTAGCACTCCGAGTCTGGCGCTCAGCGCCAAGCGCTCCACGTGCTCCTCACGTAGGCGCTCTTTTATGAGAAGCGCTGTAGCGCTCCCAGTCTGGCGTTCAGCGCCAGGCGCACCATGTGTTCCTCACGTGTGCGCTAAGGAATTATGAAGCGCTCTGTAAACCAGGCCCCAGCGCCATAAAAAGTGTTCAACACTCAATAAAAGGCAAAAAAAGAGGTGTCAGAACTCAAATCAATGCTCAGCATTATTGAATAAAAAGGGGGCTGAGCCCAAACAAATGTGCAACATTTTATTCAAAATGAGTGGACTGAGTCCAAACAAGTGTTCAAACAGATTATTCAGAACTGAGTGGACTGGGCCCAAGTTGGCCACAAGTCCCTAACTCAAATTAACCGAGCCTATGCGCTCATAATCTTTTTAATTGGTCTTAGTCCCAAACCTGACTATAAATCTCCCAACCAACATTGGTTCGAGGGTACATCTCTCCATACCTCTGATACATGTCGTTGTAATTCTTCAACGTATTCAGAGAGATGGAGGGTCCCAATAACCAATAACTTTTGGCACATTTCCCAAACCGCCAAACCAAAACCCCATAGACTATGATGTCTTTAAACTATGGACTATGAGGTCCTTAAACTCATGGACTATGTTGTCCTTAAACCCAATGGACCGTAACGTTCCTAAACTAAACTCTATAAACCATGATGTATTTAAACTATGGACTATGAAGTCCTTAAACTCATGGACTATGATGTCCTTAAACCCAATGGACCGTAACGTCCCTAAACTAAACTCTATAGACTATGATGTCTTTAAACTATAGACTATGATGTCCTTAAACTCATGGACTATGAGGTCCTTAAACTCATGGACCGTAACGTCCCTAAACTAAACTCTATAGACTATGATGTCTTTAAACTATGGACTATGAAGTCCTTAAACTCATGGACTATGATGTCCTTAAACCCAATGGACCGTAACGTCCTTAAACTAAACTCTATAGACTATGATGTATTTAAACTATGGACTATGAAGTCTTTAAACTCATGGACTATGGACTATGAAGTCTTTAAACTCATGGACTATGATGTCCTTAAATCCAATGGACCGTAACGTCCCTAAACTAAACTCTATAGACTATGATGTCTTTAAATTATGGACTATGAGGTCCTTAAACTCATGGACTATGAGGTCCTTAAACTCATGGACTATAATGTCCTTAAACCCAATGGACCATAACGTCCTCAAACTAAACTCTATAGACTATGATGTCTTTAAACTATAGACTATGAAGTCCTTAAACTCATGGACTATGATGTCCTTAAACCCAATGGACCGTAACGTCCCTAAACCAAACTCTATAGACTATGATGTCTTTATATTATGGACTATGAGGTCCATAAACTCGTGGACTATGATGTCCTTAAACCCAACGGACCGCAATGTCCTTATAAACTAAAGAAAATCCTGTTGAGTAGACCTTAGTCTAAAATTAGACTACGTATCCTCAACAAACGTTTGAATTGATCTTAATCTAAAACAAGATTAACGATTCTTAAACCAACCCAAACCCAAATCTAAGAAAAATACGGATTTGGACTAATCCACGCCCTACGGGCGACAACATAAATTAGTCTCCATATACAATCCACGGGCAACCGACAACAAAACAAACACACACGACACGAAGTGACCTTCTGGAGCAGGAGAAAGTGGTTACAGCTACGCGGTAATGTAATTAACTGTAGGGGCTTGCGCCTGTAGGGAAGAGCATCCCCACAATCAAAAACCCCTCACAACGAGGGGGAATCTAACGAAGTCTGCTACAACGGCCGCATCTGTCTAAACCTACGATACACGGGTGGATGGATAAAACCCAAATAGCATCTGCCCCCAAATTCAGGCAAGATGGCCTATGCGGTTTTGTTTCTATTTTTGGCGGAGAACAGATTCTGGCACGCCCGGTGGAACCTTTTCTCTTTCCACTCCACACTTCGTGTGTCATATTCGCTAACGAATCGTGGTTTAATATGGTTCCCCTTGGATTCGAGGTACTAAGATTTGGTGTCTTGCTCCGTGCAGAAGAGAAAACGGTTTCCAACTGCAACAACAACTCCCACTCCATCCTGGAGGAGTGACCTAAGGGCCCCAAGCGGCCTCCATATTCGCCATGCCAGTGGAACAGGTGACTCAGGCCACAACTGGACTGTTCTTTGGGACCATGATCCCACCGACAAGCTTCAGCGTCCCAATACGGTTACAGGAAGCTCCGAAGAGGTCAGTATTTGATCGGCTTACCACTAACACGGCCTCTCTCAACGGGCTGTCCAATTCCAAGTCTACTGCATCAGTCTTCGACAGGCTGAGCCTGAGCTCCAGTGGGTCCATGAAGAAGCCTGCAATACCTGAACGAGTCATCTCGAAGCGGATAGGCATTCCAACTCTGATGGACGAAGTCGTCAAAAGGGCTTCTCTTGCTAAGGGATCGGTCTTTGCGAGACTGGCCACCCCAACTCCTGCTTCGGGTGAGGTTGTCCAAGCTGCTTCTCCTACCCGAAAGTCAGCCTTCGATAGGTTGGACGTTTCTTCTTAGCGGACGTCGGTCTTCGATAGGCTGGCACCAACAGCAACCCTTCACCAGAACAGGGGGCATGATGAAGCCACCCCCATAACTGAGTCAGTACCGTCTGCAAGACATGCTCGACGTCTTCACTGGCACCGAGTGAGGAAATATGAGGGCAGTTCCCCTTTCGGACTTACCCCACCAGCTCCAACGGTGGAAGTCGATACTGCTGTTCCAACTGGGAACAACTTTGATCCACTCAAGAGGGTGCGCAAGAATTCTCCGACTGCCGTGCTAAAAAGATCTCCTCCACCTGTGGAGAACGTTACAAAGGCAAAGCCGGAACAGCCCCCTCAGCGGCTATCCTCCAAAATCCACAGGGTCTGGCAAAGGGTCCAAGACTCCGTAATCGATAAGGACTACTCCCGCCGACAGAAGAAAATAAAGATTCAGCAAAAGGAGGGCCATTCCTCCGCCACGCCACGAAAGGTGTCGCCTGCAACAACAACCCCCTCAACTTCAACCATCCATAAAAAGAGGAGGGCGGAGAAGATCCCTATGCCTGCGACGAATCTCAAGGTCACTGAACCCAGACGCTCCAAGTCTAGGGACATGGTGGTGCATACTGTTTATATGACTTCCGAGAAAGAGGAGAGCCGCGCTTCCGTGGGTCACCGACCACTCACCCGATCTGTAACAAAGGCCCAGGAGCAACAACAGAAGCTCCAGGAAATGTTAACAAAGATGGCCGCACTCACTGGGCCAAAAGAAAGCCCGGAGACATCGTCGGAGCAACGCCAGGAGCAAGAGACCGATGCCGAGTTCCTCCGCAGAATGCTCGAGAAGAAAGATAAAGAAGCTGCGGAAAAAGCAGCCAACATAAAACAAATGGCGCTATTGTTTCAGGACAAGGTGGGCATGATGATCCAGCCGGACCCTCCAGCGGAGGAGCCTCCAGTGATCATTGAAGACGACAGAGGGGAGACATTGAACCCTCTTCCGGCCTTTTCAGCCGCCAAGGAGGAAACAATCCTGAAAGCTGCGCTCGATGATTATATAGCTCAACAGATATGACCCCATCAAGCGAACGAAGCTGCTGGCCGAGTCGTCAGAACCGGGCGACCCTATCCCAGCTGGTACGATCAGATTAAGTACCCGTCAGGATACACAATCCCTAAATATGTATATAAGGGGATAGGCAACCCCCACCAGCATGTCGTCCAGTTCAGGGCTCTCTACGACAATACTAGAGGTGACGATAAGCTGCCGCTTCGCCAATTCATCGGTAGCCTAGCAGAGACGGCCTTCGAATGGTATTCGGAGCTTCCGAACGACTCCGTCAAACATTTACAGATATGGAGTTGCTATTCACTCAGCGTTTCGCAAGCGCTAGCGAACGCACTCCAATCACGGCGTTGATTAATGCCGGAGTGAAGCCAGGGGAGACATAGGTTCAGTATGAAATTCGGTGGCGCAACCTATGGTCAAAGTGCGAACAGCGCATAGAAGAGGCTCCTGCAGTAGGCATGTTTGTGAGAACCCTCGATCCGCAGGCAACCATATCCCAATTCATGATGTTCTTCAAGCCGACCACTTTCCAGGCTTTGATCGACAAGCTGGCCCAAATGGACCAAATGGACCATAGACCGTCCTCCTAAAAAACGGAGCCGCGAAATGAAAAGGGCAAAGGGAAAGCAACCTTCGTCGCCAACGCTCAACAACAACCGAGTGGCCCGAGACCGGTTGTTCGCCAAAGCAACAAGCGGCAATCCCTCGATGAGAAGTTGAGACGTCCTTACTCGTTTCCCCGGGATAAAACAAGGAGATTGTTTGAACTGGCAGTGCGCAACGGGCTCATCACTCTACCGGAGTCGAGACACCCACTACAACCGAACGACGTCAACAATCCCAATTACTGCCCCTACCACCGAATATTGGGCCATTTGATCGAAGACTGCTACGTCTTCAAAAACTGGGTTGAAGACCAGTACCAATAAGGCAAGTTCGCGCTGTCCGAAAACTGGAAGGTAAATCCGCCACAACAGCACACTCCTAAAAGGGTACACACACCGGGGGCATCATGCTCATTCATAGAGGAAGTTCCATGGGAGGTCGCTCTTTCAGCCAAAACAAAACGAATGCTGAAAGATCTCCAAACATGCCCAGCGATTAGGTGGAGAAGCCTGCTGGAACCTGAGATCATTGAGGGAATGCAGAAACCGCGCCCGACGCCAAGAATTGGTAGCAATGGTCAAAATGCTCAGGCCCAACCGTCAAAGTCTTTGAAGAAGAAGAAGGAGACCAAAAGGCCCGTGAAGCCTGATGACAAGTGCACGGACCTACAAAAGCATATTGACGCACTGGAGGAATACAACCAGAAGGCGCAGACCCCAATCACACTCCATGAGAAAAGAGGCAATGAAAATGACGAGGGAGACGACGTGTCAGAAGAACCCAAAGATTACGTGGTAAGTTGTCACATGATCTCTCACTCATCAATAGTGATAAAGAAGCTCCTGATGCAGAGAAGCTGGGAGCAGAATTGACACCAAAATCCTTGGAACCGCCCGATGAGCTGATTGACGTGCTGCTAAACGAAACCCGTCAGAAGAGCAAAGTTGATCGAGAACGCAAAATGGCCATATTCGAAAAAGCCAGGCGTCGACGTCAAGAAGAAGAAGTCGCGGTAGGGATGGATCACAAAACACCCCGTTCCCCACCGAAAGACGCGGACGAAGACGCGGCGGGCGTCTTGCCTGAATTTCGGGGCAGATGCTAATTGGTGCTATCCGTCCATCTCTCCGAAGATGCCAAGTTGATTTATGGCACCATGTATCGAAGGTTTAAATGGATGCAGCCGATGTAGCAGACTTCGTCAGATTTCCCCTCCTTTGAGGGGTTTTTGATTATGGGGACGCTCTTCCCTGTAGGCCCAAGCCTCTGCAGTTAATTACGCTACCGCATCGCGGTAGCAACTTTCTCCTTCTCTAGATGGTCACTTCGTGTCGTGTGTGTTTGTTTTGTTTGTGGTTGCCCGTGGATTGTATACGGAGACTAATTTATGTTGTCGCCCGTAGGGCGTGGATTAGTCTAAATCCGTATTTTCTTAGATTTGGGTTTGGGGGTTGGGTTTAAGGATACGTTAGTCTCATTTGAGACTGAGATCAACTTAAACGTTTGTTAAGGATACGTTAGTCTAATTTCTAGACTAAGATCAACTTAACGGGATCGTTTAGATCCAATAAGAGAGCAATTGGGCTCTATTGTTTAGTTTAGGAACATTGCGGTCGATTACCAGCTTAAAGACATGGTGGTCCAATGTTAGTTTAAGGATATCTCGGTCCAATGTTAATTTAAGGACATCTCGGTCCAGGTTAAGGACATTGTAGTCCGTGGATTTAAGGACCCCACAGTCCGTAGTTTAAAGACGTCATAGTCTATAAAGTTTAAGGACATCATAGTCCATGAGTTTAAGGACCCCACAGTCCAGGTTAAGGACATCGTAGTCCATGGGCTTAAGGACCCCACGGTCCGTGAAATGTGTGGTTGTCGGGACCCGTCACCTCTCTGAAGACGTTGAAGGATTACAACGACAAATATCAGAGAAGTAAAGAGATGTACCCTCGAACCGGTGTGAGTTGGTTGAAAGATCTGTAGTCCAATTTGGGACTGAGATATGTTAAATATTCGTGAGCAGATGGGCTCGGTTCAATATAAGTTGAGAACTTATGGCCAATATTGGGTTAAGTCCAATAAGATTAAAATGTTTAACATTTTAATGCTCTGGGCTGTTGAGCCTTTATTTGGGCTTGGCCCTTTTAATAATGCTGAGCATTAGATCCTGACACATTTTTTGTCTTGTATTGAATGCATAGCATTCATCAAAACAATGTTTGTTCTGACAGCGCGTCACGTGGCGCGCCAGGCGCTTTGCACCAATTAAAGAGCGCATTACGCTTCTACCAAGTAGCGCACACGAAAAGGACACGTGTCGCGCTTGGCGCTAAGCGCCAGATGATGGGCGCATTGCGCCAGTTTATGAGCGCATTGCGCTTTCAATTTATGAGCGCATTACGCTAGTTTAGTGGCGCACAAGTGAGTGACACGTGGCGTGCTTGGTGCTGAGCGCCAGCCCATGAGCGCAGTGCGCTGTTTCAGAAGCGCAAAGCGCAAGTTGCATACGTGGTTGACACGTGGCACGTTTTGGCGCTGAGCGCCGGTCCAAGGAGCGCAGAAGCGCAGTTCAAGAGTGCAAGGCACTTTTCAATAGCGCAAAGCGCATTTGATCAAATTTATGATCTGTGAACAAATTTATGTTCTTTTTAAAGGAGGCTTTGCCTCAAGATTCAAGAACATATTTTTGGAAGGGCTTTGCCTTTGTAGATCAATGATCTGTGAATGAAGTAAATACTTCTTTTGTTTTTATGATGAGATCTTTTGATCTCTTTTTATAAAAGACCTTGGTCTTTTGTAGATCTATGATCTTTTAAGAAGATAATTCTTCTATTTTAATGAGATGATTTTATCTCTTTGTGCAAGAATCATTCTTTTTATCTTGAAGAAATGATCTTCTTTCAAGAGCTTGCTCTCTTTCTTTTGAGTTTTCTCAAAGTTTGTAGGGGAGTCTCTCTCTTTTAGACTTGAAGTCTTGGGGCCTTTATATAGGGCAAATTGATTTGTTAAATTAGTTAAAGAGATCTTTCTCTGATTGATTTGGGGATGTTTCCCCACCGTTGGATCTTTGATCCTAGGGTTTCTGTTTTACACAAGGCAATCTTCTTGTTTATAACAAGATTGGAAAAATCTTTCCATAACAGAATTTTAATTCTGATTAATTAATGATTTATCATTATTATTAGATCTTTTGATCTAACGGTGGGAAATTTTTAATTCCAGCGCTGGCGCACCCGTGTTTTGCACGTGGTGCGCTGCTCAGAGCGCAGCGCACTTTGCGCTAGCGCACCTACGTTTGACACGCAGAGCGCAGCGCACCCTGCGCTAGCGCACCCGTGTTTGACACGTGGCATGCAGCGCACCTAGCGCTGGATCTAAAGCGTTGCTTCAATTTTTGAATTTTGAATTTTAAAACAGAGTTTTGCTCTGATTGGGGGTACACTGCCTAGGGCGCAGCGCACCTGACGCTAGCGCATCTGTGTTTGACACGTGGCGTGCAGCGCCCCTAGCGCTGAATCTGAAGCGTTGCTTCAATTTTTAAATTTTGAATTTTAAAACAGAGCTTTGCTCTGATTGGGGGAAACAAATGCCCCCCACCGTTGCGCTCACGTGGCACACACATGAGTGCAGCGGTGGTAGCATCTGAGCCCTTGGATCAACTCAGAAGTTGAAGAGGCGGTTCAATGCCTATAAATAGGACCTTTGGTCCCTTAGATGATTTTCATCTTCTTCCTGAGAATTTTTATTCGGAGCATTGCTCTTCTGTTTAAGAACTTTTCAAGAGTCAGAACTCTATCAAAACTTAGGTAAAGTTTAAATTTTTTTTTAATAAATTAGGGTTTCACCCATTAATCAGAGCCTTGCTCTTCATAGATCTTTGATCTAAAGAAAACCCATTTAGGGTTTCATTAACAGAGCTTTGCTCTCATGAACCCATAGATCTAAAGAGATCTTTACTTGGGGTTTCTTAACCCATGAATCAGAGCTCTGCTCTTTTGATAAGATGTAGATTTCTTAATCTTTGATGAAGAACTCTTAGGAGTTTTTTCATGGATCTTGAAGATCCTAGAATTTTTTAATTCATAAAAAATTAATTTTAATTAATTATTTTCTGATGGATTTTTCCATCATCATTACAGAGCCAGGCTCTTAAGGAATTTTATTCCTTCATGATCAGAGTTTGACAAGTGTCACTCTGTCATAGAGCATTGCTCTCAAAGGGAGATTTTCTCCTTTTCCTAAGGGATCACTCACTTAATGAGAATTTTCCTGAGGATTTCTTCATTTAATTAACAGTTTCATGCAATGATGAGACTGTTTTATTAATTGATGCGTTGTCATCTAGATTTTGTGGGTCCCCCTTTGGTCCCCTTTCCACTGCATTGCAGTGTGGTACAAATTTTAAAGTACCGAGTGTGAAAATTTAAAATTAAATTATAGCACTGACAATTGACTTCTGTCCCCCTTTTTGCAGGCGACATGTCTTTCGATGCTACATTTCCATTCGTCCGTTCAGAGGGAGAATTCCCTGAGGCACCTGTGAACCGGGAGGTTCTCGCGCTCATCAAAGACCGTGACCCGGAACACAAAAATCTTCACTTGTGGGGTAGATGGTACGACTAGATTATCAGAGGTCGTCAAAGCTTCTCTTGTGCGACGCCGTCGGAGCCTATCTCGGCGATCTCGTATGCGGATGCACCCCCGGTGAACTATGCCGTGGAGGTGGTTAATTGGACTTCGAAGGGTCTTCTTCAGCCTTCGATTGCCGCAGTACCCATGCAGCCGCCGGCGGCTTTGGATACCCTGGGGCGGCGCATATGCCAGGGCGAGTCGCGCCCTTAGGGACAGCCCTACAACATCGGGCTAACTCCCCATCATCCGGCCGGGTACTTGCAATGGGCCCGGTACATCTTGTCGGCGAAGAAATCGCAGCTGTTGAGGCTTGGGCTATACCCTACGGTCTACGCTTCGTTGTTCCAATATTCTGCACCTCCCACGTGGTGGATTAAGGCGTTCTTGGAGCAGTGGAACATCCCGACCCATACCTTCCTTCTACTGGACAAAGAGGTCTCCATTTCCTTGGAAGAATTCGCCGAGCTTTCTGGTCTACCGGTCAGGGGGGAGCACTATGAGGAGCTGCTTCCTCCGGATGAATAGGTTTTTGCCACCAAGCCAGTGGTGATGGGCTTCACGCCAGAAAACGTCATTCAGCACCAGTTCCCCAGCCTGATAAAGGTGTTGAACCTATACGAAACCTCTTCCTTGAATCCGGAGGCCGGGGGGTCAGTTTTGCAGACTTCATTGCCCGGTTTTTCACCCGGAGATTTTATCGCGACGAGGCGAAAAGTTTGCTAAGCTCGATGATCCCTTCGGCTTTGGCTTGGACCGTCAGCCGGTACTGGAAGCTGATCAGAAGGGCTTCTTTCTTCCTGACGTTGCGATCATCCCTCTGTCAGAAATTGCCGCTCCGGGCATTGACGAGGATACGTTCTTTCTTGGGTTTCTTAGGCTATGGTTGAGTTGGTTCGCACTCCCTATGCATCCTCGTTACATGAGGCCTTCCGTCTTCTATCCCGCGCATCGCATGGTTGCCGGAATACAAGTGGCCATCGGGATCGCCGGGTTAGCCCACTTATACCATGGTCTTAGCGTAGCGGCGGATACCACTGAACCGGGGGTGCATCCTACCAACTTCCTGATGTATTACTTCACTTCATGGATGGAGATGCACGTGCTCGGGGTTTTTGGCATTCACAAGAGACCTCCATTTTACGAGAGATGCAAGTTCCCTCGGATTATGCGGCTGGTTGACGCCTCCATCGTGAGTCCGTCACAGCGGGAAGCTAGGGGCTTGCTCCTTCGCCCTCGCACGGTCGTAGATGGTATGTCTTTCACGGACAAAGTCTTGACCATCGGCCAGGAAACTTCCAAGGCGGTGCTGTCACTGCAAGACATTTTTAAGGACGGGGCCTCCGTGTTGAAAGCCCGGGAGATTCTCCATTTGTATTCCATCAGGCCGGGCTTTCTTGTATTCAGGCAAAATGATGTGGCGCTATGCATGAGATACAACCCCTATCATTTTGCCCAGCAGCTGAGTTATAATCAAGGAATCCTGCTGGAGGCTTTCTTGGTAGAACCCGTTGCCACTAAAGAGGGAATGCGGGGTGCACTGCATCATTTCATGCGCTTAAATACGGGATCTCACTTCTTTATCAGTGAACCGAGTTGCGTCCCGAGGGCCCTTAACGTACACGTAGCCTGGTATCAACATGCAACGGGAGCTGTTATCAGGGAGGAGAAGCGGCTGCTACTTGACCGCAAGGGTGCACTCCCTGCTAGTGACCGAAACCTTCCCTTGAAGCGACGGACCATTGTCATTCCTCCGCTAAGAGGAGCTGCCGTGATTGAAGTCCCTGAGGACAGGCCTGAGCTACCGGTGCCCCGTGCTCCCGTGGAGACGGTGGATGTACCACCGGTGCCCCGTGCTCTCGCGAAGACGGTAAATGTAGCTTCCCCCGAATCTGGCGTAGGCTTAGATATCGGGACTCGTCACCCCAAAGTGCCCACTAAGAGTAAGCTTGTGCTTGCTGCGACTGGAGCTCGTACGCAGAAGAGGAAGAAGAAGTCGGTCCTTTCTCTAGATGCTGTACTCGGCCTGGAGCCTCACGCTTCTTATAACGAGGGCCTGAGCGAATATGGGACCAACGAAGGTCTCTTCATAGCGCCGGAAGATACTGATCTCGAGGCTGCTATTACAGCTTCTGTGCGATCCGCAAGCCACCAAGCGGAAATGGCCACCCTCGCGCAATCAAGTAAACATCAGTCGCACCTTGTTATTGTATCATATCGTTATTTTTATTATCATGTCTTGACTGACATTTTTCCTTCTGTAACAGGCTTTACCACTGAAGAGGCTCTGGCAGCTTCCCTTAGGACCTTTGAGGAGGAGGAGAGGAATCGCGTCTTGTTGGGCATTGGTATGTCTCGGCTCATTGCATCTTCATTCTCCTTTCTTATGGACAATCTAACCCCTTCTTTATCTTATCGCAGGGACTACAATGCCAATCCCGCAAGGTGATGCGGAGATTCTTCCCAGGCCAGCTACCGAAGTCCCGGCCTTTTCGGCACTGCCGAAAGAGGCCTTAGTCAAACGACCGATGACGGAAGCTATAACGGCTCCAGAGGTAACCCTTGGCGCGGATGACGGCGTCCTATTGATAGAGGCATCCAGAAGATCAGCTTTGACGGCCCAAGCGGAAAGGAAGCGCCGAATACGCGCGGCAAGGGAGCGTAGTGCTGCCTTGGCCACGGGTGCGGGTTCGAGCACCGCTACCCCTACCCCTATTCCTTCAGAGGAATTCCCGGCTGCCTTGTCCACTGCCTATAGACAGGCAGCACGTGCGGCTCGAGAAGCGGTCGGAAGACCAACTCAAGGTAATGTGACACGGGGTTCCGTTGTCAAAGTTTTAAATATCAGTTCTCATATATCTTACCTTGCAGGGCCGAGTCTTACCGAAGAAGTGGCGGTGATCGCTGAGCCTGGGGTAGCGGTAGAGGAGGTAGCCGTGATTGTCGAACCCGAGGCGGTGGTAAGCGAGATGGCTGCAATTACCGAGCTCGGGGTAGCGGCTGGTGAGACAGTCACGATTGCCGAGCATGAGATAGCTACCACTGCCGAGCCCGATGTGGCGATGGGTGAGACGGCTACAATTGCTGAGCCTGAGGTGGCTGCTCCCTCTCAAGAGTCGGGCACCGCCCCAATCATTGTTCTTTCCGCCTACGGCTCTTTGCCATCTCCTGGCGTCGCAAGCGTTACGACAGCTCTCGTAGAGTCTGGGGATGAGGCGACAGGAGGTGAGACCATTCCGATGGAGGAGGGTGAAGCAGTTGCTGTATCAAGTGACGCCCTCATCGCGGTTCCGACTGGCGACTCACCAGGTAGATCTTAGGTCATTGCTTTTCTTTTTATTCTACAATCCTTTTCAATCTTTCCTGACAGTACTTATCTCGTTTCTAATGCAGGTGCGGCGAGCGTTGAGGTTGCGCTACCCGAGGCAGCGCCATCAGTTACCGCTTTGACGGTGACCACTCTTTTACCCTCTCTCGTACCATCTCAGATGTTGGAAGGTGCGGATTCGTGACCCATCAGTCTTATTTTTAAGTTGTGTAACTTATATACTGACGCTGCATTACTGCATCCTTGCAGGAGTCCTTTTTGACCACCTGTATCAGGTGCTGCACCCACACTTCTCATTCGTGTCAGAGACTAGTCCGCCTTCTGGTGTCGGTGAGTATTTTTTCTAAACGACGTCCTTTCTTTAACGGGCGGTCACATTATTTCTAATCCCTCTCTGTATTGCTTGTAGCCTTACAAATCGAAGGTGGGGACGAGGCTATCGTTGCGCCACCAGTACTCCCAGCTCTGCCTCCTGTTGCAGCCAGTATAGTAGACTCTATTTTTCGTGTATTTTCTTTATTTCTTGAGCCGACATCTGACTATGATTTATTTTACAGCAATCACACCGACTCTAGCCCCGTTCGAGTCTCTTATTATAATGCCGGCATGGCCCTTTTCCAGACGTCCATCCTCAAAAGGTGTTGTGACCAGTCTGCGTATGCTGAGCGAATACGTTGAGGAGCTTGACGCGGAGGCTCCTACATCTGCCGCAGATTTCGCTGCCGAGGTCAATCCAATGCTGGTGACGCTTGTGAACTTCCATAATGAAGGCGTCATCGAGTCTTGGGTTAATCATTGCAGGAAGATTGATGCTTGCCTGCATGAGCTTGAGCTTAGGCGTCCTGCTCCTGAGATTCTGGCTGTAAGCACTCAACGGGCTGCGTGGATCGAGCAGAGTACTTCTTACTTCCACCATCTTGAACAAGAAGTGGCTTTAAAGCAGAAGGAATGTAAAGAAACTTCAAGTGAACCTGCTCGACTGCATGCTCAGGTTGATGCGAATACTGCCCAGTTGAAAGTCATCTTCGAAGGCCTTCTGCGATGCATTTCTGACGGGTTAACACTGAGGCAGAAGCTCGACGTCGTCGAGCGGGATGCACAAGATCGTGAAGCAGCTCAGCGGGCCGTCGAGGAACAACTTTCGTCTTATTTGCAACAGCGAGCCCAGGTCGAAGCAGAGTTGGCCGCGGCAGCTGATCAAAAAGAGGGGCTGAGGGAAGTGCGCGAGCGGTTGATCGGACTATTGAGAGCACTTCCCTCTCAATAATTGTTTTTGTACCAATTACGCACTTATAATCTTTGAATAACATGTATCCATTTTTTATTCTTTTATATGATGTATCTTGTATTCAAATGAGTTCATGAATAAAGACACATTTTTCTTATCTCCCACTGTCGTTTTCTTTTCTTTACTGTGTTGTTGGTATGTTACTCTGGAAAGTGTGGCCTGTAGATAATAAAGAACATTTAATCTTGAACTCCTCAAGAGGTAGTGATGGCTTAGGAAGCAGGTTCAAATCTGCTACCTAAGACTTTTCAACTTTATGAGCCGTAAGGGTCTCATAAAGACTTTTCTCCCTACGAGTCGTGAGGATCTCGTAAGTGTCTTTTCTCCTTAGAAGTCATGAGGATTCCTAAGTGTGTTTTCCCTTATAAATCGTAAGGATCTTATAAGAGAGTTTTCTTCCTTACGAATCGAGAGGACCCGTAAGTGTTTAATGAGATTGACATGTAGATGACGTATTTCCGTGACGGGGTCATGTGGATGACGTATTTCCGCGACGGGATCATGTGGATGACGTGTTTCCGCGACGGGGTCATGTAGATAACGTATTTCCGAGACGGGGTCATGTAGATGACGTGTTTCCGAGACGGGGTCATATGGATGACGTGTTTCCGCGACGGGGTCATGTAGATGACGTGTTTTCGAGACGGGGTCATGTAGATGACGTGTTTTCGAGACGGGGTCATATGGATGACGTTTTTCCGTGACGGGGTCATTTGGATGACGTGTTTCCGAGACGGGGTCATATGGATGACGTATTTCCGCGACGGGGTCATGGGGATGACGTATTTCCGCGACGGGGTCATGGGGATGACGTATTTCCGAGACGGGGTCATGTAGATGACGTATTTCCGAGACGGGGTCATTTGGATGACGTGTTTCCGAGACTGGTCATTTGGATGACGTGTTTCCGAGACGGGGTCATGTGGATGACGTATTTCCGAGACGGGGTCATGTAGATGACGTATTTCCGAGACGGGGTCATTTGGATGACGTGTTTCCGAGACGGGGTCATGTGGATGACGTGTTTCCGAGATGGGGTCATATGGATGACGTATTTCCATGACGGGGTCATGTGGATGACGTATTTCCGAGACGGGGTCATGTGGATGACGTGTTTCCGAGACGGGGTCATGTGGATGACGTATTTCCGCGACGGGGTCATGTGGATGACGTGTTTCCGAGACGGGGTCATGTGGATGACGTATTTCCGCGCGAGACGGGGTCATGTGGATGACGTATTTCCGAGACGGGGTCATGTGGATGACGTATTTCCAAGACGGGGTCATGTGGATGACGTATTTCCGCAACGGGGTCATGTGGATGACGTATTTCCGAGACGGGGTCATGTGGATGACGTATTTCCGCGACGGGTCATGTGGATGACGTATTTTCGAGACGAGGTCATGTGGATGACGTTGCGTCTGTTGTTATGAGACGGATATCGAAGTGGTCTCTAGGTTGTCTGTGAACCGTTGAGATTTGGCTTCTTCTTCTGATGGAGCCTGGGGAGGGACAGTGTGTTTCCTTCTTTGTTTGCGCCCCTGGATTGTATTCAGGGATTGATGTGATATCACCTGTAGGGCGTAAATTTTTATTATTATATTTTTTTACTTCTTTCCGCGATGCTCTATCATTTCAGCTTTTATATCGCGAAGGTCGTGATTGCCTAATCATTTCAGCTATTTTTCGTGGCACCCAATCATTTCGGCTATTTATTTTATTTTTAGTCACTGCTTTTTATTGCGAGTTACCCAATCATTTCGGCTATTTTGCATGCATACGTTTTTTTACTTGCCGATTTTGTTGCAAGTTGCCCCATCATTTCGGCTATTTCGTGTGCATGTGTGGCTTGCTAGCTTCTTATTGCAAGCTTGGAGTTAGACACCGCTTTCGGCATCAGCACCGCTATAACTGGAATATTGCCAGGAGCGAATCATCATTTGCCTCTGTCGATGTCGAACAAAGGTGGCTTAGCGAACAGGGTTAGGATCCTGTCGACTAAGGCTTTTGACTTCATGAGCCGTAAGGGTCTCATAAAGGTATTTCTCCCTACGAGTCGTGAGGATCACGTAGGTGCATTTTCTCCTTAAGAATCGTGAGGATTCCTAAGTGCATGTTCTCTTATAAGTCGTAAGGATCTTACAAGAGTGTTTTCTCCTTATAACTCGAGAGGACTTACAAGGGTTGTTCACCGTGTAGACATATCCCTAGTCACGGATGGGAATTTGTTAGGGAAATGTTTTTTCGCGTCCGTGGATTGTATACAAGGGTCAATGTTGAGCCGCTTGTAGGGCAGTATTGGAGGTTGTGGTGGCTGCTTAAGAACAGGTTCAGATCCCTGTAGCTTAAGACTTTTGAATCTTATGAGCCGTGAGGGTCTCATAAGAGAGTTCTCCTTACGAGTCATGAGGATCTCGCAAGTGTAATTTCTCCTTAAGAATCGTGGGGATCCCTAAGTGTGCTGCTCCCTTGTGGGTCGTAAGGATCTCACGCGGGTGGTTTCTCCTCACAAGGTCGAGAGGACCCTGCAAGTGTCTTTTAACGAGATTGCGCCCTTTCGGGTTTTCACAAAACTCGCCGGTAGCCCTGCTGTTTTTACTCACGGAGCCCTTTCGGGTTTTCATCCGTGCCCTCTTCGCTTATGGACATACCGTTTTTTTTATTCTAACGAGGTTGCGCCCTTTCGGGTTTTCACAAAACTCGCCGGTAGCCCTGCTGTTTTTACTAACGGAGCCCTTTCGGGTTTTCATCCGTGGCCATTTTGCTTATGGACATACCGTTTTCTTTTTTCTCTCTTTTTTTCTTTTTTTTATTCTTTTTTTTTGTATCAGTTTTGGGATGCTGCAATCCACAGTAGTTTATCGACATCTCGGTCAACAGCTAGTTTTAGGACATAATGGTCCATTGTTAGTTTAAGGACGTTTCGGTCCGTTGTTAGTTTTAAGGACGTTTCGATCCGTTGTTAGTTTAAGGACATTTCGGTCCGTTGTTAGTTTAAGGACGTTTCGGTCCGTTAGCCGGTTACTACTTATAGAGTTTGGCTTAGGCAGATAGCGAGCGGACATAGTCGTCGTCATCTATCATTGACCTAGGCCGTGACTCGTCAGGCGTAGTACTTCTTCAGGAAGCGACCGTTTATTGGCCTGAAAGGTCTTTCACCATGCATGTCCATGAGTAAATAGGCCCCACCCTGGTAGACCTTGTCTATGATATACGGGCCTTCATAGTTCGGCTCGAATTTCCCCCGTTTGGCACGATTGGGGATCATAGGTCTTTTGACCACTAGCACGAGTTCGCCTTGGCGGAATGTTCTCGGCCTATTCAATCTTTCGTATGAGGGCGTCATCTTTGCTTTATAAGCCTCCAGATTTTGTTGCGTTATGAGCCAGGTTTCATCAAGAGCATCGAGCTCTTCAAACCGAAGGTGGGCATTCTCTTCATTCGTTAGCTCGTAATGAATTGCCACTCATAGAGAGGGTAGCTCTATCTCGAGGGAGGTACTGCTTCTGTACCGAATACCAATGCGTACGGAGTTGTGTTCGTGACCGTTTTGAACGTAGTTCGATACGCCCAGAGAGCTTCATGCAGTCTCTCATGCCAGTCCTTCTTATTTCGAGACATCGTCTTTTTCACGATCTTTGTCAAGGTCTTGTTAAAAGCTTCAGCTAGACCGTTAGCTCGGGGATTATAGACTGAGGAGTATCTCCAATCTATGTTATGCTGTTGTGCGAAGCGGCTGATCTTGTGGCTTCTATAGGCTGGCCCTTTATCGGAGATGATCCGTCGTGGAGTTCCAAACTGATAAATGACGTGTCTTGAAGAAATGGAGGATATTCTCTGTCTTCACTTCCCTCAGCGGTACTGCTTCTGCCCATTTGGAGAAGTAATCAGTTGTCGCCAAAATGAATCGATGCCCTCTGGACGATGCTGGTTCGATAGGACCGATTATGTCGGTCCCCCACATTTCAAACGGCCAGCTAGCCACTGTTGGATGTAGCGGGTTTGGATGCTGATAGATACAGTCCCCGTGAATCTGGCACGAATGGCACTGCTTCGCGTATTCGAGGCAGTCTTGGATCATCGTAGGCCAATAATAACCCATCCGTTTGATCTTCAGCTTCATCTTTGGCCCGGCTTGATGAGAACCGCAGAGTCCGTTGTGAGTTTCTTGGACGACTCTTCTTGCCTCTTCAGGTCCCCGGCATCTTAGCCACAGAGAATCAAATGACCTTTTATACAGAGTATCATTGACGAAGGCGAAAGACAGCTTGTTTCATAAGCTGATGTCTTGAGGACGCATCTTCAGGTGTTCGACAGGATTTGAAGTAGTCTATAAAGACTTCTCTCCAATCCATAACCTTTTCCTGGTCTTTTATTTGCAGAGTCATTTGCTCGGTCGCTCCCTTTTCTTCAGATGACTCCGGAGATACTTCTGCTGGAGCCAGAACCCGACGGCTTTGCACAACGATCCTCACGTCATCGAGGTTCTCGTCGGCCAGTTCTTTAGCGAGCTTGGCTAATGCATCCGCTTTGCTATTTTCCGCACGTGGTATACTTTCCAAGGCGTAGGAAGGAATTTGAATCAGCAGTTGTTGTACTCTCTCGCCGTACTTCACCAACTCTGGCTTGCATGTTTGGTAGTCGCCGTTTACTTGACTAACGACCAGTTGGGAGTCTCCGTATATGAGGAGGTTTTCAATTCCCATGTCGATAGCGATCTCAAGGCCTGCTATCAAAGCTTCATACTCGGCTTCATTGTTTGTCCTCGGCTCTGTTAAGGAGAAGGCAAAGCGCATTATCCCTCCTTGTGGAGTTACAAAAATGAGGCATACCCCTGATTTGATTATGGGCGTGCTTTGTTTGCGCCTCTTCATGGAAGACGCCCCATCAAAATAGAGTTCCGACCGGGTATCATCACCGTCGATCGTGTCAAACGCATGTTCGTCTGGCAGTTTGCAATTCAAAGGAGAATCGGCAGGTATCGGATGCTCAGCGAGGAAGTCGGCGATGGCCTGGCCTTTCACTGCTTTAAGAGGCCGATAAGTTATCGAGAATTCCATCAAGAGCAGGGCCCATTTAGCGAGTCGTCCTGTTAATATGGCTTTTGACATCAAATATTTGAGGGGATCCACCTTTGATATGAGATGGACCTCATGTGCCAATGCATAGTGTCTGAGCTTCGTTATTGCGAAGATCAACGCCAGGCAGTGTTTTTCAATGGGAGAGTAATTGCTTTCTGCCCCCAGGAGAACTCGACTCAAATAATAAAGGGCTCTCTCCTTCCCTTGGTCGTTTTCTTATGCCCACAGCGCGCCTAGCGAACCTTCGAGGGCTATTGTATACAGGACGAGAGGTTTTCCTTTAACGGGAGCGGCTAGTACTGGCGGATTCTGCAGGTATTGCTTGATTTCGTCCAGTGCGTTTTGGTATTTGTGATCCCAGACGAAAGGGGTTCCCTTCTTCATCAGGTGACTGTAAGGATGACACTTGCCTGAGAGATTAGCTATAAATCGCCGGATATACGCGAGCTTCCCTTGGAGAGACCGCAATTGCTTGAGAGTCTTTGGCGGAGGCATTTCCATAATCGCCTTGATCTTTGACGGATCTATCTCGATGCCTCGGTGTCGGACAATGAATCCCAGGAATTTGCCCGAGGAAACTCCGAACACGCATTTAAGAGGGTTCAACTTCAAGTTGTATTGCCGAAGGCGTTGAAATACAGTCTTTAGATGCTCTAAATGTTCCTCGTATGATTTGCTTTTAACCACGAGGTCGTCGATATAGGATTCGACGATTTCATGTATGAGGTCGTCGAAAATTTTCGTCATTGCCCTCTGATAGGTGGCGCCGGCGTTCTTTAGACCGAAGGGCATCACCTTGTAGCAGAATATGCCTAAAGGGGTCTGGAAGGTGGTATGCTTCTGGTCTTCAGGAAGCATCTTTATCTGATTGTATCCTGATGAGCTGTCCATGAAGGAGAAAACTTCATGAGTGGACGTATTGTCTATCATCAGCTCGGTGGCCGGTACTGGGAAGTCATCCTTCGGGCAGGCTTTATTGAGATCCCGAAAGTCCACACATATGTGCACCATCCCATTCTTCTTTATCACTGGGAAGATGCTGGCGATCCATTCAGGATATTGAACCTCTTGGATGAAGCCGGAGTCGATTAGCTTCTTGACCTCGGCGTTAATGCTCATCTCAAGCTCGAGCCGTTTTCTTCTTGACGCTTGTTTGATCAGTTTGACGTCCGGAGATATCGCCAATTTGTGCATAGCAATCTCTGGATCTAATCCTGGCATCTCGGAATAGTTCCATGCAAAGCAGTCTTTATGCTGCATGAGCACGTCCTTTAGCGTAGCCACCCTTTCTTCAGACAGCAGCTCGCTGACGAATGTCGGCCGCGGGTCACTCGCCGTCCCCAAATCAATTTTCTTGAGGTTATCTGCAGTAGTATGTATTCCATCTTCCAGGTCCTTTGGCGCCGGTGGAAATTCTGAAATTACCTCGTCATCATCGTTTTCGAAGCACCGAGGGAGGTCATCCATATTCTCGGGCTCTTCTTCTGACAGCGTTATCACGTGACAGGTACGATCTCGCTTCCAAGACCGATGTTGATCCGGCTCTATTCTCGTGGCTTTGGGTTCATGCTTCTGCGGCGGGGTTACCTTCCAGCTGCTGGATAGAGCGAACCTGCCCTGTTGATATTGGTCTTCGATCCAGTTCTTGAAGGTGAAGCGGTCTTCGAGAGGATGTCCTATTGCCCTATGATAGGGGCAATAGTTCGGGTGAGAGACTTCGCCTGCTTGCTCGGAGTGCTTGGACTCCGGGAGTATCATCATCTGATGTTTTATGACAAGATCGAATATCTTCCTTGTCTTGTCTTGGGGAAAAGAATATGCTCGACCCATCTTTTTTATAAGAGACGAATCCGGAATGCTCGATTCCTGATCGCGTGGCTTCTTGGACCCGCTTTGTCGCTGTCGAACGCCTTTCCCGTTCTTTGGTTTATTTCTGCCTCTGCGTCGGGCGTTTTGTACAACGGGTTGACAAGGAGGAGCATTTTCATTTTTCACAGCCTGTTGAAGGAGGCGTTGCGTCCTGGCTTTCTCGTAGATGGCCTTTCCACGATTATGATTGTCTCGAACCTTTTGACCCGCTTCCCTTATAAGCTTGTCCATTTGTTCTTCAAATGACGGACTGGGCATTTTCACGGCGGGAGCTCTTTCTGGTTCAGGTTTAGCATCTCCCCACAGAGCATCTCCTTCTTCATCAAAGTCATGTATGACGTAGCAGTCGCGGAGTAGCTCCCGTTTCTTGGATTGAACATACCCAAGCCCGGTCGTTTCCATTCTTCCGTTGGGCAACTTTCATTGAGTTGCGGGAATGTTCCAGATCCTGTTATAGAACCGTGCTTGTCATGCAGTTTGCTTAAGGGGTACACCTTGGCGTCTCAAGAGTCTCTTTAATCCGTTCATGTAATATCTGGGCAAACGGATGGGCTGGAGCCTGTCGAGTGTAGAATTCGCGCCATGCCAGATTTCTTTCTCCACTTTGGTTTCCCCGGATCGGTAGAATAGGATCGCCTTTTCACCTTTTCGCGTGGGAGGGACGTAGAATGTCTACAGTTCTTCCATACTGTAGGTATCTAGCGCATCTAGTTCTTTATGATGCTTGGGCGGAACCATGGCAACTTGCAAACTTTGATCTTCATTAACGAAGGCTTGTATTGATGGCCGAGCAGAGAATACAGCATTGACCTCATCTTCCGAGTCGCTGCCGAAGATCAACATAGGAGCGGACGGTCCTGGCTTGTTGCACTGGGGCGGACCTGAATAAACTATCTCTTCTTCCTCCTAGGTATCACTCCCGAAGACTGGAATAGTGGTGATAGCTTTGTTCTTGTCCTCCGATTTGCGACATCTTTCCGTGTCTTCGAAATCTGGTAAGAAGTATTTTGCATCTTCGTACTTTCGGACTTCGTTCACGGAGAATGGGTTCAGCTCTCCTGTTACGGTATACTCGAGACCATCATTGAAATACTTCATACACTGATGTTGTGTAGAAGGGATGATATTGTACTCGTGTAACCAGGGCCGGCCGAGCAAAGCATTGTAGCATGTCTTGGCGTCAATGACATGAAACTTAATGTCCGTAACAAGCAGCCCAAAGCGCAGTGTCAATATTACAGACCCAAGCGTCCATGATGACTGAGAGTCGAACCCGGATATGGTGATTTTGTCGCGAGCGAGGTGCTGAACACTCATGCAGATTTCCTTTAGCACCCTTACGTTAAGGAGGTTGACAGAGGACCCATTGTCGACCAGGATTTTACCTATCTTGATGTCATGACAGTATCTGGAGACATATAGGGGGCGGTTGTACTCGAATGTCCCAAGGAGGAGATCTTCATCGCCGAAGGTGATATCGGCTGTGTGTACTTCTTCCAGCTCGTCCTTCATCTTTTCTTCGGCGAGGGAAGCTTAGAATTGCTCGGACTCTTGTAATGCCTTGATCAACGAATCTCTCGCCTCTCTGGATAACAGAAGGGCGTCGAGAATGCTTAATTGCGAAGGTAGCTTTCTCAAGTGTGCCAGAACGTTGTAGTCCACCTTACTTTTCTTTGGCGGGTTCTTGGCTGTCAGCTTGTCGACGGCTTGGTCATCAAGGATGATATCCTCAGGGACTTTTTCTTTTCCCTTATCTTTTCTATTTGATCCAATGTTCGAGGGTCCAAGATTTTTTTCGGGCAGCGTGCGATTGCGTAGCTGAATATTTTCGCAGGTCTTCAATTCTTCCTCTTTTCCCAAGGTGGACTCTTTAAAGAGAGGGCCAAGAGTCATTTCTTCGTCCGCGTCTTTCGGCGGGGAACAGATCCTGGGAACCTTTTCCTCGTCTTGAACCTGCTTTTATTTACGGCGGACGTACTTTGATCTAGTGAAAGTGTTTCGACCCTTTCATCCAGTCGCCGGCGTTTGGCCTTCTCAAATATGGCTATCTCACGCTCCCGATCAGCTTTACTTTTTGAAAGAGCTTCATTAAGGAATGTGTCGATCATTTCGTCTTATGGCCCCGGAAGTCCCACCAGGCGTGCCAGAATCTGTTCCCCGCCGAAAGACGCGGACGAAGGCGCGGCGGGCGTCTTGCCTGAATTTCGGGGCAGATGCTAATTGGTGCTATCCGTCCACCTCTCCGAAGATGCCAAGTTGATTTATGGCACCATGTATCGAAGGTTTAAACGGATGCGGCCGATGTAGCAGACTTCGTCAGATTCCCCCTCGTTTGAGGGGTTTTTTATTATGGGGACGCTCTTCCGTACAGGCGCAAGCCCCTGCAGTTAATTACGCTACCGTATCGCGGTAACAACTTTCTCCTTCTCCAGATGGTCACTTCGTGTTGTGTGTGTTTGTTTTGTTTGTGGTTGCCCATGGATTGTATATGAAGACTAATTTATGTTGTCGCCCATAGGGCGTGGATTAGTCCAAATCTGTATTTTCTTAGATTTGGATTTGGGGGTTGGGTTTAAGGATACGTTAGCCTCATTTGAGACTGAGATCAACTTAAACGTTTGTTAAAGATACGTTAGTCTAATTTCTAGACTAAGATCAACTTAACGGGATCGTTTAGATCCAACAAGAGAGCAATTGGGCTCTATTGTTTAGTTTAGGGACATTGCGGTCCATTACCAGTTTAAGGACATGGTGGTCCAATGTTAGTTTAAGGACATCTCGGTCCAATGTTAGTTTAAAGACATCTCGGTCCAGATTAAGGACATCGTAGTCCGTGGATTTAAGGACCCCACAGTCCGTAGTTTAAAGACGTCATAGTCTATACAGTTTAAGGATATCATAGTCCATGAGTTTAAGGACCCCACAGTCCAGGTTAAGGACATCGTAGTCTATGGGCTTAAGGACCCCACAGTCCGTGAAATGTGTGGTTGTCGGAAACCGTCGCCTCTCTGAAGACGTTGAAGGATTACAATGACAAATATCAGAGGAGTAAAGAGATGTACCCTCGAACCGGTGTGAGTTGGTTGAAAGATCTGTAGTCCAGTTTGGGACTGAGATCTGTTAAATATTCGTGAGCATATGGGCTCAGTTCGATATAAGTTGAGGACTTATGGCCAATATTGGGCTAAGTCCAATAAGATTAAAATGTTTAACATTTTAATGTTCTGGGCTGTTGAGCCTTTATTTGGGCTTGGCCCTTTTAATAATGCTGAGTATTAGATCCTGACACATTTTTTGTCTTGTATTGAATGCATAGCATTCATCAGAACAATGTTTGTTCTGACGGCGCGCCACGTGGAGCACCAGGCGCTTTGCACCAATTAAAGAGCGCATTGCGCTTCTACCAAGTAGCGCACACGAAAAGGATACGTGCCGCGCTTGGCGCTAAGCGCCAGATGATGGGCGCATTGCGCCAGTTTATGGGCGCATTGCACTTTCAATTTATGAGCGCATTGCGCTAGTTTAGTGGCGCTCAAGTGAGTGACACGTGGCGTGCTTGGCGCTGAGCGCCAGCCCATGAGCGCAGTGCACTGTTTCAGAAGTGCCAAGCGCAAGTTGCATACGTGGTTGACACGTGACACGTTTTGGCGCAGAGCGCCGGTCCAAGGAGCGCAGAAGCGCAGTTCAAGAGTGCAAGGCACTTTTCAATAGCGCAAAGCGCATTTGATCAAATTTATGATCTGTGAACAAATTTATGTTCTTTTTAAAGGAGGTTTTGCCACAAGATTCAAGAACAACAGTTCTTATATTTGGAAGGGCTTTGCCTTTGTAGATCAATGATCTGTGAATGAAGTAAATACTTCTTTTGTTATTATGATGAGATCTTTTAATCTCTTTTTATAAAAGACCTTGGTCTTTTGTAGATCTATGATATTTTAAGAAGATAATTCTTCTGTTTTAATGAGATGATTTTATCTCTTTGTGCAAGAATCGTTCTTTTTACCTTGAAAAATTGATCTTCTTTCAAGAGCTTGCTCTCTTTCTTTTGAGTTTTCTCAAAATTTGTAGGGGGGTCTCTCTCTTTTAGACTTGAAGTCTTGGGGCCTTTATATAGGGCAAATTGATTTATTAAATCAGTTAAAGAGATCTTTCTCTGATTGATTTGGGGATGTTTCCCCACCGTTGGATCTTTGATCCTAGAGTTTCTGTTTTACAGAAGGCAATCTTCTTGTTTTTAACAAGATTGGAAAAATCTTTCCATAACAGAATTTTAATTCTGATTAATTAATGATTTATCTTTATTATTAGATCTTTTGATCTAACGGTGGGGAATTTTTAATTCCAGCGCTGGCGCACCCGTGTTTTGCACGTGGTGCGCTGCTCAGAGCACAGCGCACTTTACGCTAGCGCACCTACGTTTGACACGTGGCGCGCAGCGCAGAGCGCAGCGCAGCCTGTGCTAGCACATCCGTGTTTGACATGTAGTGCGCAGCGCGCCTAGCTCTGGATCTGAAGCGTTGCTTCAATTTTTGAATTTTGAATTTTAAAACAGAGCTTTGCTCTTATTGGGGGTGCGCTGCCTAGGGCGCAGCGCACCTGGCGCTAGCGCATCTGTGTTTGACACATGGCGCGCAGCGCGCCTAGCGCTGAATCTGAAGCGTTACTTCAATTTTTAAATTTTGAATTTTAAAACAAAGGTTTGCTCCGATTGGGGGAAACACACCCCAACCAAACCAAATCACACCCTAATTAGGTGTATCCCACTTTATCGTTATGTATCTCGTCACGTGACAGATACATGTGCATACAGGATGCCCTGTGGACCGAAATGTCCCTAAAACTAACAATGGACCGAAATGTCTCTAAAACTAATGACGGACCGAAACGTCCCTAAACTAGTTATGGACCGCAATGTCCTAAAACTAACGATGGACCGAAACGTCTCTAAAATTACTACAAGCCGCAGCATCCTAGGGCTGACCCAAAAAAAACGGTACGTCCATAGGCAAGATGGGCACGAATGAAAACCCGAAAGGGCTCCGTGAGTAAAAACAGCAAGGCTACCAGCGATGTTTGTGAAAACCCAAAAGGACGCAGACTCGTAAAAAAAATGGTACGTCCATAGCAAGATGGGCACGGATGAAAACTCGAAAGGGCTCCGTGAGTAAAAACAGCAAGGCTACCGGCGATGTTTGTGAAAACCCGAAAGGGCGCAGACTCGTAAAAAAAACGGTACGTCCATAAGCAAGATGGGCACGGATGAAAACCCGAAAGGACTCCGTGAGTAAAAACAGCAAAGCTACCGGCGATGTTTGTGAAACCCCGAAAGGGTGCAGACTCGTAAAAAAAACGGTACGTCCATAAGCAAGATGGGCACGGATGAAAACCTGAAAGGGCTCCGTGAGTAAAAACAGCAAGGCTACCGGCGATGTTTGTGAAAACCCGAAAGGGCGCTGACTCGTAAAAAAACGGTACGTCGATAAGCACGATGGGCATGGATGAAAACCCGAAAGGGATCCGTGAGTAAAAACAGCAAGGCTACCGGCGATTTTTGTGAAAACCCGAAAGGACGCAGGCTCATAAAAAAAATTCATGCACACTTGCGAGGTCTTCTCGACCTTGTAAAGAGAAAATACCTGCGTGAGATTCTTACGACTCACAAGGGAGAAACACACTTAGGGATCCCCACGATTCCTGAGGAGAAATTACACTTACGAGATCCTCACGACTCGTAAGGAGAACCTTTTTATGAGACCCTTACGGCTCATAAGATTCGAAAACCTTAAGCTACAGGGATCAGAACCTGTTCTTAAGCCATCACATTTCCCAGACTGCCCTACAAGCGGTTCAATACCGACCCTTGTATACAATCCACGGGCACAAATAATCATTTCCTTGCCGAGTCCCACCTACGACGAGGAATGCCCTTATTTGATGAACAAACACTTGTAGGTCCTCTCGATTTACAAGGAGAAAACACTCTTGCAAGATCCTTACGACTTACAAGAGAACATACATTTAAGAATCCTCACGATTCCTAAAAAGAAATCGCACCTATGAGATTTTCACCACTCGTAGGGAGAAACACCTTTATGAGACCCTTACGGCTCATGAAGTCAAAAGCCTTAGTCGACAGAATTCTAACCCTGTTTGCTAAGCAATCTTTGTTTAAATCGACAAAGGCAAATGATGATTCGCTCCTGGCAATGGCCCAGTTGTAGCGATACTGATACCTAAATCGGTATCAAATTCCAAGTCCTTTCGCGGCAAATGATGATTCGCTCCTGGAAATATTCCAGTCGCAGCGATGCTGATGCTAAGATTGGTATCAGATCTTAAGTTCCATACTCGCAAAAAAAATGCATATGAAATAGCCGAAATGTTTGGGAAACTCGCAATAAAAATCAGCAAGTAAAATATATGCATACAAAAATAGCCGAAATGATTGGGCAACTCGCAATAAAAAAGCAGCGAGTAAAAAGAAAAATAGCCGAAATGATTGGGCACCGCGAAAAATAGCCGAAATGATTGGGCAATCACGACTTTCGCGATATAAAAAGCTGAAATGATAGAGCATCGCAGAAAGAAATAAAAAATGATAAAATGAAATTTTTGCCCTCCAGGTAAGTCCATACTGACCCCTGTATACAATCCATGGGCATAAACGAAAAGGGAACCATATGTCCCCCACCAGACCCTGTCAAAAGGGAAAGTCAGATCTCGACAGCAACATCTGCATCCCAGAAGACCAACAACGGCGTTCCTCCTCATGCCAGTAGGGAACGGACATGACACCACCAATTGGAGCTACGATAAAGTCCCCAGTTCCAAGACTCTACGGTTTACAGACAACCTAGAGTCAGGCTCGACACCGCAGAAAGCGGAAATACGTCAGCAAATGACCCCGTCGTGGAAATATATCATCCAATGACCCCGTTTCGGAAATACGTCAGCAAATGACCCCGTCGCGGAAATACGTCATCCAATGACCCCGTCTCAGGAATACGTCATCCAATGACTCCGTCTCGGAAACAAGTCAACCAACCTCTAGGGAAATTAGTGTCCTTGGCAAGACTTCTTGATTCAGGAAAATCAGCGTCCTTGATGAGAACCTCTCGATTCGCGTCGACCCGCAAGGAAATCAGTGTCTTTGCAGGAATCTCTTGATTCGTCTCGACCCTAGGGAAATCAGTGTCCTTGGCAAGACCTCTCGATTCAGGGAAATCAGTGTCCTTAGCGAGAACCTCTCGATTCGCGTCGACCCGCAAGAAAATCAGTGTCTTTGCAGGAATCTCTCGATTCGTCTCGACCCCAGGGAAATCGGTGTCCTTGGCAAAACCTCTCGATTCAGGGAAATCAGCGTCCTTGGCGAGAACCTTTCGATTCGCGTCGACCCGCAAGGAAATCAGTGTCTTTACAGGAATCTCTCGATTCGTCTCGACCCTAGGGAAATCAGTGTCCTTGGAAATACCTCTCGATTCAGGGAAATCAGCGTCCTTGGTGAGAACCTCTCGATTCGCGTCGACCCGCAAGGAAATCAGTGTCTTTGCAGGAATCTCTCGATTCGTCTCGACCCCAGGGAAATCAGTGTCCTTGGCAAGACCTCTCGATTCAGGGAAATCAGCGTCCTTGGCGAGAACCTCTCGATTCACGTCAACCCGCAAGAAAATCAGTGTCTTTGCAGGAATCTCTCAATTCGTTTCGACCCCCAGGGAAATCAGTGTCCTTAGCATAAACCTCTCGATTCAAGGAAATCGACATCATTGGCGAGAACCTCTCGATTCGCGTCAACCCGTAATGAAATCAGTGTCTTTGCAGGAATCCCACGATTCGTCTCGACCCCGGGGAAATTAGTGTCCCTGCGCATAAAGAAAATTCTCTTGTGGGATCCTTACGAATCTCAAGAGAAAACGCACTTAGGAATCCTCACGACTCCTAAGGAGAAAATACACCTACGAGATCCTCTCGACTCGTAGGGAGAAAAGTCTTTATGAGACCCTCATGGCTCATAAAGTTGAATAGTCTTAAGCGGCAGATCTGAACCTGTTTCCTAAGCTATCGCTACCCTACGAAGAGTTCAAGATGAGTTGTTATCTACAGGCTACACTTACTAAAGTAACATGCCAATGACACAGCAAAGAAAAGAAGTCGATAGTACAAGATAGAAAAAAAATGTGTCTTTTATTCATGAATTCTATTGAATACAAGATACATTATATAAAAGAATAAAAAAATGAATAAGGGCATGTTATTCATAAATTACAAATTTGCAGTCGATACAAAGGCGGCTATTAAGAAGGAGGCGTCTTCGGTAAGTCAGCAAGCCGCTCGCGCACTCCTATCAACTTCTTCTCATCATCAACCGCCGTGGCCAACTCCACTTCAATTCGAGCCCGTTGCAGCAAATAGGATGAAATCTTCTCATCGATCTCCTGCTGAGCGGCTTCGTAACTCTGCGTAACCCGCTCAGTGAAGTCAAGCTTCTTCCTCAACACCAGCCTGTCGGAAATACATCGTTAGAGACCTTTAAAAATAGCGTTTAGCTGTGCAGCGTTCGCTTTGACCTGGGCACGCAATCGGACAGACTCTGCGGAAGCCGCCTCACGTTCCTTTCGCTTTAGGGTCGCCTCTTTTTCAAAATGGTGAAGGAAAGAAGCACTTTGCTCAACCCATGTAGCCCGCTGGGAGTTCGAAGCCAGAACTTCGTGAGCAAGGCGCTTGAGCTCAACTTCGTGCAAGCAAGCCTCGATCTGTCTGCAATAATTAACCCAGGATTCGACGACGCCCTCGCTATGGAAGTGCACAAGCATCCCCAACATTGGATTAATCTCAGCGGCAAAATCTGCAGCGAATGCAGGGGCCTCCGTGTCAAGCTCCTCGATAGATTCACTCAACATACGCAGGCTGGTCACAGCGCCTTTGGAAGACGGACGTCTAGAAAAGGGCCCTGCCGGCATTAGGATGCAAGACTCGAAGGGAGCTGGAGCTGGTGCGATTGCTGCAAGACAAGTTATGATCAAATGTCGGCTCAAAAGATAAAGAAAATGCACGAGCAATGGAGTCTACTGTACCGGCTGTGGAAGGTGGCAAAATTGGGAGTACCGGTGGCGCGGTTATTCTCTCGTTCTCTCCTTCGATATGTAACGCTGCAATCAATTCAAAGAAGAATTAACAATGACATGGTTGCCTATAAAAGAAAGGAAAGGATGTCGGCTAAAAACTATACTCACCGACACCAGCAGGCAAAGTGACTTCCGTCTCGAAGGAGAAATGCGGATTCAGCACCTGATACAGATGATCAAAGAGAACCCCTGCAAGGTTGCGACGATACATGGTCAGTGCAAGGAAGACGGTGTTCATAGTTCAACTAAATAGATCGCAAATCTATACCTTCCAATATTTCGGAGGACATAGGCGAAGACGAAGAAACAACAACCGTCATGGCAGCAACCGGAGGTGCTTCAGATGGAGCAATTTTTACTGCACCTACAAACAAAAATCGTCAGAAGAAACTAGATGGGGTTGCAAAACAAAAAGTAAACAGCACCCAAGACCCACTTGATGGGTCATCAGCCAAAACCGCGATGGAAGCATCACAGGGCGTTGCGGCTTCTTCGCTCTCCTTCGGTGGAATAGTTTCGGCACCCACGGCTTCGTCCCCTGATTCGACGAGGGCCATCGTGACACTCGTGATGCCCGCCAATAGCCGAGAACCACAAGGAGAAAGAGCGGCGGTTTGGGCAGTCCCAGACTCCCGAGAGAGAGTGGCCGCTTCAGGCTCGGTGGTTGCCGTCATCTCACCTGCCACCTCATCGCCAGGACTTGGCCCTGCAGGAAATGATATATAAGAATTCGAAGATCGGGTTCTAATGAAAGACTCATCGTTACGTTACCCTCGAGCAGCTTTTCGGTCTCTTCCCGAGCCGCGCGCACAACTTTTCTATGGGCGGTAGACAGGGCAACAGGAACACCCTCTGAAGAAATAGCGACAGATGGGGTAGTGCTTGAACCTGCCCCCACAACCGAGCTGGCATCACGTTCCCTCGCCGCACGCTTCCTACGCTTCCTTTCGGTCTGAGCGGTGAGAAGAGATCTCCGCAAGACCTCCTTCAAAGGGACGTCATCGTGCAAACCAAGTTCTGCCTCTGGAGCCGCTACGGCGTCCGTCATCGGCTGTTTAAGCGAAGTCTCTTGCGATACTGACGGGGGAGCTGGGGCCACGATAGCCGGCTCTGGAAGCGTAGCCGCATCACCGCTTAGGATCGGCACCACACTTGGGATAACCCGCGTTAAGGTAGTCCCTGCAACAAAATAAAGGAGGGGGTCAAACTACAAATGAAGAAAAAGGGAATGAAGGCATAATGAGCCGAATCATACCAAGGCCTAAAAAAGCACGGAGCCTTTCTTCCTCTTCAAATGTTTTGAGGGAAGCAACGAGAGCCTCTTTGGCTGAGATACCTGTTGAAGAAGAAAGCGCCAATCAAACCATAATAAAAAAATATAACAGCGGAAAGATACGACTGAAGTCTACCTGACTGTGCGATAGTAATCAGAGCTGCTTCATCGCGAGCCAGTCGCTCGGAAGCCACAAGGGCAGCTTGAAGATCGGTATCATCTGCAGGCGCGATGAATAGACCTTTATTAGTCCCGTACTCACTTAAGCCTTCGCTGTAAGGAGCATGAAGCTCCTGACCGAATGCAACGTCCGCAGAAAATAGAGACTTCTTCTTCTGTGAGCGGACGCCGGCAGCCGACAACAGGAGCTTGCGCTTAGCAGACAATTTTGGGCAACGAGTCCCAACCTCCGAACCCACCCCAGAATCTGGGGACGCTACAGCTGCCGTTTCTGTAGGAACACGGGGTAGAGGCTTATCAGGAAAGGCGTGTGAGACCACTGCCGTAGCACCCTCTCTCAAGGAAGGACGAACGATGGTCCGTCGCTTCAAAAGAACGACTGGATTACTAGCTGGGACAGCGCCCTTATGATCAAGCAATAATAGTTTTTCCTCCCTAATAACAGCACTCATCGCGTACTGATACCACGCCACGTATACGTTCAACACCTTCGGGACGCAGCTCGGCTCACTGATAAAGAAGTTAGACTCGGTGTTGAGCCGCATGAAATGGTGTAGCGCGTTGCGGATACCCTCTTTTGTGGCAACTGGCTCAGCTAGGAAGGCCTAGAGCGGGACACCCTGATTATAGCTTGATTGTTGAGCGAAACGATGTGGGTTGTATCTCATGAACAACGCCGATTCGTTCTACCTAAACACTAGAAAGCCCGGCCTGATCGAATATAAATGAAGAATTTCCCGAGCTTTTAAGGTAGAAGCCCCATCTTTAAAGGTGTCGCGTAGAGGCTGCACCATTTTTGCGAACTCTTTATCGATGGTTAAGACCTTATCAACGAAGGTCATGCCATCCCCGACCATACGCGGGCGAAGAACCAAGCCCCAAGCCTCTTGCTGAGTCGATTCCAAAGCTGAAGCGTCAACTAGCCGCATAACCCAAGGAAAATTATAACTTTCGTAGAAACGGGACTGCTTGTGGACTCCAAAAACGCCGAGCACATGCAGCTCGATCCATGAAGTGAAATAGTGCAGCGAGAAGTTTACGGGCTGCACCCCTGGCTGAGTGGTGTCGGCCGACAAGCTAAGGCCATGATATAGGTGAGCCAGCCCAGCGACCCCGACGACCATTCGCATCCCAATAGCCATTCGGTAAGCTGGGTAGAAGACAGACGGCCTCATATTGAGAGGGTGCATTGGGAGCACAAACCAGCTTAGCCATAGCCCAAGGAACCCTAAAAATAACACCTCTTCGTCGATGTCGGAAGCTGCGAGCTCTGCGAAAGAGACGATCGGGGTGTCAGGGAGAAAGAAATTCCTCTGATCCGCCCCTGCTGCCGGCTGGTTGTCCAAACCAAAGCCAAAAGGATCGTCGAGTTTAGCGAATTTCGCAGCTTCCTTCGACAGGACTTCTGAGCGGAGAAAACGGGCGATGAAATCTGTGAAGTTAACCCCGTGGCTTCCGGATTCGAGAAATAGACTTTCATAAATATTCAACACCTTAATCATACTTGGGCATTGATGTTGAATAGCATTCTCCGGGGTAAGGCCCATCACCACTGACTTGGCGGCAAAGATGTACTCGTCAGGAGGAAGTAGCTCCTCGTAATGCTCTCCCCTGACAGGAAAGCCGGAGATCTCCATGAATTCCTCCAAAGAGATTGAGACTTCCCGATCTGATAGAAGAAAGGTATGAGTCGGAACGTTCCATTGTTCCAGAAAAGCTTTGACCCACCATATAGGAGGCGTAGAATACTGGAAGAGAGACGCATAAATCTTGGGGTACAACCGGAGCTTCAGCAGCTGCGATTTCTTGGCCGACAAAATATACCGGGCCCACTGCAAGTACCCGGCTGGATGGCGAGGAGTCAAGCCAATCATATACGTCTGTCCCCAAGGGCGCGACTCGCCTTGACATATACGCCGCCTTAGAGTATCTAAAGCCATTGGCGGGTGTACGGGTATCGCGGCCATAGAGGGCTGAAGGCAACCCTCCAAAGTCCAGTCGACATCCTCTACGGCATAGTTCACTAGGGGTGAGTCGGCGTAGGGGATCGCCGAAATGGGTTCCGAAGGCACCGCACAAGAAAAGCTGCGTCGACCCCAGATGATTTGATTGTACCACGCCCCCCATAAATGAAGATTCTTTTGCTCCGGGTCATGATCTTTGATCAACACGAAGACTTCCCTATCCACATGCGCTTCAGGGAATCCGCTTTCCGAACGAACAAACGGGAAAGAAGTATCGAAAGACATAGTACCTGCGCAAAAAAGAACAAGAGTTAGCCGTCAATGCTACAGTTTAAGTTCTGGCACTTGGTACTTTAAATTTGTACCGCACTGCAATGCAGTGGAAAGGGACCAAAAGGGACCCACGAAATCAAGATGACGGCTCATCATTGATGAGACAATCACTCATTAAATAAGAAATCCTAAAAGGATTCTCATTTAATGAGAGGCCCCTCGGGCCAAGGAGTTAAACTCTCTTGAGAGAAACGCTCTGCAGACAGAGTGACATCTGTCAGCTCTAATCATAAGAGGAATAGAATTCCTTAAAAAAATTTAAGAGCTATGCTCTGTGAAGACGATGGAATCATCCATCAAAACCCTGAAAAAGCAAAGCTTTACTGAGTTAAAAACTCCGAGGTCTTTAAGATCTGCAAAATGAACTCTAAGAGTTCTTTATTAATGGGTTAAGAAACCCTAAAAAAGATCTCTTTAGATCTATGATCTAAGAAGAGCAAGGCTCTGTTGAGAAACCCTAAAAATCTATATGATTTGAGAAGAGCAAAGCACTGTTAATGGGTGAAACCCTAGATTATGAAGTAATCCCTTCAAAGATTTGATCTTTACCTAAAATTTTGACAGGGTTCCGACTCTAAGAGAGTTCTTAAGGCAGAGAGCGTATCTATGAAGAGAGAATAAAATTCTCAAGAATAAGAAAACAAGAAGATGAACAGCGGTCATCTCAAAGGGCCAAAGGCCCTATATATAGGCAGGGGAAGTCGATCCAACTTGATCTAACGGTGGAAAGGCTGCCACCGCTGCACTCACGTGTAAGCCACGTGAGCGCAACGGTGGGGGGCATTTGTTTCCCCCAATCAGAGCAAAGCTCTGTTCAAAATTTGAAATTTAAACTGAGGCAGCACCTCACGTGCAAAGCACGAGAGAGCTAGCGCCAAGAGTCAAAGACTCTGAGGCAGCGCCTCACGTGCAAAGCACGAGAGAGCTGGCGCCAGGAGCGCCAGCGCCAAGAGTCAAAGACTCTGAGGCAGCGCCTCACGTGCAAAGCACGAGAGCGCTGGCGCCACGAGCGCCAGCGCTAAGAGTCAAAGACTCTGAGGCAACGCTCACGTGCAAACCACGAGAGCACTCACGCCAAAAGCGCCAGCGCTAAGAGTCAAAGACTCTGAGGCAGCGTTCACGTGCAAAGCACGAGAGCGCCAGCGCCAGAACTAAAAGTTCTCAATCCTTGGATCAAAAATCTAACGAAGATGATAAGTCATCAAATTACCAGAATAAAATTCTATTGAGAAAATACTCCTCAAATCTTTCCAAACAGGAAAGATTGTGCTCTATAAATCAGAGCACCGTTGGATCAAAGATCCAATGATAATTAAAAATCACCGAGATACAGAATAAGTTCTATAGGGGAAAATATTTTCCCAATCTTGTTAATAACAAGAAAACTATCTTCTGTAAAATAGAAGCCCTTGGATCAAAGATCCAACGATGGTAAACATTCCTCAAATCAATCAGAAATCTCTCAATGAGAGATTTCCTTAACCGATTCAACAAGTCAGCCTCCCCTATATAAAGGACCTAAGACTTCAAGTCTTGTAGAGAGAAAACCTCCCACAAGTTCTCAAATCGAAAAAAGAAAGAGGGAGGAACCCCCACCCCCCATAAACTTCAAGTTCTCAGAAAAGAAAGGAGAAGAGCGAGCTCTAAGAAGAAGAACCTTCTTCAAGGTAAATAAAAAGAAGAGAGATCATAATATCTTCTCCATATTTGAGAGTTTAATTCTCATATCATAAGAACTCATTTCTTTTCCTAGATCATAGATCTAAAAAGCAAAATCTTTCACAAAAACAGAAGAGATCATAGCATCTTCTCATAAAAGAAGAACTTAGTTCTTAGATCTACGAGACAAAATCTCTTATAAAAAAGAACTTAATTCTCAGAGCACAGAACTAATCAGAACAGACAAAGAAGCGCTTTAGCGCTCCAATTTAAAAGAAGCGCTTTAGCGCTCCAAGTCTGGCGCTCAGCGCCAAGCGCTCCACGTGCTCCTCACATAGGCGCTCTTTTATAATAAGCGCTTTAGCGCTCTAAGTCTGGCGCTCAGCGCCAAGTGCTCCACGTGCTCCTCATGTGGGCGCTCTTTTATGAGAAGCGCCGTAGCGCTCCAAGTCTGGCGTTCTGTAACGTTTCTGAAATCGTTATACGAATTTTTCCGTTTTAGAGTAAAATGGTCGGTATTTTCCGTTTTAACCGATTTTAATCAAATTTCCGTATAAACTTGTCGGCACCTAATTTAGCTAAAATAAAGCTAGTGCGCGAGCTTTGGGGGTCAATGGGAAGTTTTGGTTCACATAGAATTTTTCCCTAATTAAATATTATTTTAATGTATTATTTATGCACTTAATTAGTGGTAATTACATTTTTGGTTTGGGTTAATTAGTTCTAATTTGTATCATTGCTAAACTAATCACTAGATTAGGTTTAAACCCATCCATGAAATATCTAGATATTTGTGGCAAAAGGATTTAAATTTTTAAAGAAAAGAAAAGAAAGAAAATGTGGCATTTTTGCATTTATTAGCATTTAATGTATTTTTAGCTAGAATTTTCCTTCATTTCACAAAACCCCCTCCATTTATCCATCTTGGCCGAGCCCTCTTGTTGCTACCCTCTCATCTTTCCTTGCTCATTTCCATCATTCCAAGCTCCAAAAATTCATCAAAAATCATGAAATATTCACACAAACTCTAAATTAAATTCATACCCGTTTTTCTTTAAGCCTAAACTAGCATGGATCTTCAAGAAGAGCATCATTTTGGAGGGTTAATTTTGGTGATGTTGCTAAAATTGAGATCTTGTTTGTGAGGTATAAATCACAACCCCAATTTTTTAAATTGTTGCTTAATTCTTAAGCTTGCTTAATTAAGTGCTAATTATAGCTTTAAAATTCATGTGTAATTAATTCATGTTAATTATTATGAAATCAAGTTAGGGTTTTGATGTGTTTATGTTGTTAAGGAAGATGTGTAGACTTGGAAAAGTTAAGTATATTGTGAAAATGATAATTGTTATTTTTCCTAATCGCCTTATTAAGCTTAATCGCAAACTAGGTTTTTCTAACTCATTTTTGGGAAACATTAAAATTATGGATATGGTTTGGATAACTTAGTTATGCTTATTGGCGATGTTTGCGATCGCTAGAATTGTTAAATTTCTAGACTTGTGCTAAATTGAGATAAAATGATATAACTGCTTACTAGCTTTTCGGTAAAATTTGACGTGGGTTTTAAATGAAAATGGAGATGACGTAAATATTAATACCTACGATATTTATTGTGTTTGTAAATACGTATTGGTATTATTGGGTTTTTAATGTGGCAGTTTTCATGTATAGCGACCCTATTTAGGGTTTCGGCTATGTTTACGGTATTTGGATTCTTGGTTTTGAGTTTTGGATGTTGTACTTGGTCGTTGGATGTTTATACGTCAACGACAAGTGTAGTTGATTGTTTTTCATGTGTAGGCTATAGGTTCTACCCTATGAGCGTACCGCATGCCGTTTTCGATTTCGGAATTTGATGTTAATAGCGTTGCGAATTCGTATTGATTGTAGGTACCTTCGCGTGGATTCCGAGACGACGAAACGCATCGACTACGGCTAAGTGAGGAGTTTAGCAGGTGAGTAGATTTATATCTACCGGGGAAGTCGGGTGGATGGCGTATAGCACCCCCGCAAATATTGGATTGAAAGATCGTTTGATTATTATATCCTGATAATGAGATACGACTGATGTGATTGTAAGTTTTGCTAGATAATATGATAGAAGTGAACACTAGTGAACATATTGGTTTAAGAGAACATGAAATGAAAAGTGAATCATGATAAGTACGATTTCGGAAGAGGACATGTGTGATGTTCTTTAATTGTGGTGTGAGATATTAATGTGATGAACGAGTATACAATGTGATATGATGACTTAGTGTGATATGTCATTATATGGATTCGAGTCGATACGTGATTGTTGACACCTTTGTAGGTCCCCTGATACGAGATCGACATGGATGTGACCTGAGAGATAGGTGTTGGGGTAAAAATTTACACCCCGGTTGACCAAGTCAAAATCAAAGTCAACCCCAAGCCAAGTGGGCCCAAGTCCAGATCCAGTGGGCACACGCCCGGGTCGAGCCCGAACATGAAGCGGCCGGCCTCCCACCGCGCCAAGATAAAAATTTTGTAATAAACAATTTTGTTGTATTTCTTTTTTTTATTTTATGGACAAATGTAAGAAAAATAGGCATAAAGCCAATTTTTTGTAAAGCCCATGGTTTATGTGCAAAAAGAAATGGCACATGAGCCATGGGATAGGCAAAATGCCATTTTGTGAAGCCCAAGGGGCTATGTGTAAAGTGTATGGCCTATAAAGGCAAAGATAATGAAATATCTAAATAACTTTTTCTCTCTCTCAAAATTTTCTTCAGATCTGAGATCTTTTCTCCTTCTTCAAGGTTCCCAAAACCTTCCTTTTTCTCTTGAATTAAACCAAGAGTTTTACTCTTCTTTTTATAAAACAAATTAGTTTTTCACCACAAAACCCATAAAGGGGAACTCAGATCTTCCATTAGATCTCAAAAAGAAGAGATTTTTAGAAATCTCATATCTCTTGATCTTCAAGATCCAGCTAACAGAGGAGGAGGAAGAAGAACATCGTTCACTAAACCAAAAAAAAAAACACACACTCAGGAGTCCAACTCCTCTCTGATTTCTCTTCTGAGAAATTTTTTTAGGCTAAAAGCCTCTTTTTCTCGCCGTCGCTCAAGCGCAAGTCGCCCCCGTGCCGACACGTGGCACGCTTGCGCTCCAGCGCAAGCGCTCCAACGCAAGTCGCCCCCGTGCCGACACGTGGCGCGCTTGCGCTCAAGCGCAAGCGCTCGAGCGCAGAGCGCCCACGTACCGACACGTGGCACTCTAGCGCCTGAGTGCACAGCACCTAGGCGCACAGCCCCCAAGGTGCTGTCCCCACGCATCCTTTGGATGTCTTTTCCCCTTTTTATATATATACATGCATATCTGTACATATGTATACATATTTACATACACACATACTCCACGACACACCCCCGTAAAAACTCTGCGTGGCTCCCGATATATCCAAAACCCCATTTCAAAACAAAACACACGTATACTGCACATTGAGTTCGCATGACCGGTTTAACCCGTTAATCGGAGGTTCCCTCGCCCCAAAGACGAGGGGTAATTAACGGCAGCTTAGTCCGCGGCTGTCGGAGATTCGGATCCCCACAATCATTAAACCCCGGCCTACCCTAGGCAGGGGGAATCTGTAGTACGCCTGAGAATCGTGCGCGTATTCCCATCTCAATGGGGTGACGAAAAACACCCTACAGATTCTGGCACGCCCGGTGGGACCAATCTCTCCTCCCATATTTTGGGTTAAACGTTCATGCGAACTCAATCAATATACATATCGATTGCCTATACTGAAATGATGTTCTTTTTTCCATGCAGCAATCAACCTTCGACGACAATGTCTCCCCAGACGAATTCAGCTTCCAACGTGACCCCGATTCCGTACGTGGTCAAGATCAACGCTCGTGTGATTCTCCCCGCAAGCCTCAGTCGACAATGGGAGGAACCGCCCCGCCAGTTTGGCTCCGTCATCATCTACCCTGCCGGAAGCGCTCATCTGGCAGAAATCCCGGCGGAACAGGTGGCCAAGCCGGTCTCAAGGGGTAAGAGGCCGAATGTCGTGATCACCAAGGCACCACAACCGAAACTTAAGATGGTGTCTGAACGACTCCCTGGCGCTCTAGCTGGGGGCAAGAACTTCGGTACAAAGGGTAACATCAAATGTTGCGGACGAGCTCAGGCGATGACTCCAACAAATGCATAATCGAGCGTATCTCCAAGGCCCTCCATCGACCGGTCTGCGGCATCTTCCCAAAGAGCCAAAGTCTGCCAGATGCTTAGAACAAAAAAGTTAAGGCAGAAGCGGCTCAGGTATCGAGCCAACAAATGGGCCAAGGCTTCGGCTAAATGGAATCGTATGAAGTTCCAAGTGCAGGGTTGTCCCGCGACGACGGCTGAGTCGGACGTAAGAATCAACAATTCCTTCGAGCCTCTGAAGTGGGTTCAGAAAAATGCCATGACCGCCAGAATCAAGAAGACAGCGGTCCGAACAGTACCACAAAGAGACGTGTCCCAGCCCCAACAGAAAAGGTATGACACTGTCTCTTCAAGAGTCTATCAAGCACTCTGTGCCGCACGAAAGCAGTGGGGCAAACCCAGAAAAGATGCTCCAGCACCATTCAAGAACCTGGTTAGGTCAGCCGCCTTCAATCGACTACCAGCTACCGAAACAAGGGGGTCAAGACAGCGATCCATGAAATCAGCTGCCAATGATAGAAAGATGGCCGGATATATCATCCATACGGTCTATATGGCGGGCAGGCGCCCCAGCGACAACCTTCACAGCAAAAGCAAGGATGGGGCCACCACATCCCAAGCCCAATCTAGCCTGAATGTGGTTGCCGCTGCCCAAGAACAGCCGCCCCCGCTGGATGAAGAAAACCCTCTCGATGAGGATGATAGGCCGAAAGACCCCTCGGTCCATGCAGAGTCAAGCTCGGACAGCGAGGAAGAGCCAACTTTCCGCCCCAGGACTGCGGAGCAAGAGCTGCTTCAAGAGCTTCGAAAACAGCTCAGGAGCAAAGATAAAGAGATGGCCAAGCTCTACTCGAAAATTGATGACTTAACGAACGTGGTGATGCAGCTTACGGCTCAAATTGCTCGAGCGCCTCCCAATCAGGCACAAGCCGCTACTAATCAGCCGGGTGATGACAATCCGAGGCAGCCAATGCCTGTTCCTTTGGGACCAAGACTGGTCGAGCCGCATGAAAGCCGGCCACATTCCGCTTCTGGGGACGCCTTGGCCCCAGATAGCACTATCCCGCTAACACAGGATCGGATAATGGATTTGGTCACCAGCAAGGTTAAAATATTGGTGGCCGAAGCTGAAGCTCAGAAAGAAATCGGCAGTAGTGGGCGGCCGTATCCCGCGTAGTACGATCTGATTGAGTTCCCAAGTGGCTACGTCATCCCTAAGTTCGGAAGATTTGATGGAACGGGGAATGCAAATCAGCACGTCGCCCACTTCAAAGCATCGTGCGGAAATACAGGGGGCAATGACGCGCTCCTTCTTCGTCAGTTTATCAACAACCTGACCGGTGTCGCCTTCGACTGGTACGCGAGTATACCAGACGGGTCCGTCATTACCTTTGCCCAAATGGAGTCTCTGTTCCGGCAAAGGTTCATGAGCGTCAGTGATAAAATCTCCATTGCCGACCTTGTGAGGACCAAGCCGGGGAAGAATGAAAGCAACACCGACTTTATCGCCCGATGGCGTAATCTCACAGTCAAGTGTGAACCGCCGCTGGAGCAGGACCAGTCCGTCAGCCTTCTCATTGGGAACCTCAGCAATTGGATGGTCCCATTCTTGTGTACGGCGGGCCTCAAGACATTTCAGGAGCTAACCAAGAAAGTCCAAATGCTGGAACGCTCAAAGAAAGAGTCCCCGCAGGACTCTCAGAGAGACAAAACTTGGAAAAGCAAGCGGGACGACAACCGTAGAAGCGGAAGTTCCAGCAGTACCAATGTCTTCAATGTGTCCGACAATGAAGAAAAGCGAAGGGCGGCCGAATCCAAAACTAACCGGTCTCGAAAGCCATTGTTGGGAGGAGATGGGCCTTCCCTAGAGGAGAAAAAGAACAAGGTTTACTCTTTCAAAAGGGACAAAGTCCGCAAGATATTTAAAGATGCCTTGAACAACGGCCTCCAATTGCCGGAGTCGAAAAGACCCCAAGAAGCAAAAATGACCGACAATCCTCTGTATTGCCCGTACCACCGAGTAGTGAGCCATGCGATCGAGGATTGCCATATCTTCAAAGATTGGGTCGAGAAGCAGTACAAGGCTGGAGAGATCGAACTGTCCAAAAGTGTGTTGGTGAACAATCAAGTTGCAACCACCAACTTTATACAGACAGAAGTTGAAGCCTTCTGGGAGCAGACAGCTGAACCTGCTGCCCTGACAAACGAAACTGACTCATCGCGGCCTCCGTGGAGTACGCACATATCTAATAAGACGAAGAAGATGCTAAAGCTACTTCAGAAAGAGCCCAGGATGGAATGGGAAGGACAGAAGAAGCCTACCAGTCCAGCTGCCAATGCGGCTCCATCAGGCTCAAAATCCAAGAAGCTCAAGAAGAAGAAAAGTGCAGCTCGGCGTGGAAAAGAGTCTGCAGGGAAATCGACCATTCAAAAATATATCGATTCTCTCGAAGAATATGAACAAAAGGAAAGAACATTGATTCAATTGAAGGAGTTCTTCCCTGTACAAGCGGCTGAAATTCTGGAGGAGTTAGAAGAAGACCCCAATGAAGAGATCCCAGTAGTGACCTGCTACGCCATCCATCTTGGCAGCGACTCGGAAGAGGATCTCTGTTTTCCCTAAGAGGACGAAGAGCTCGCCACAACGGCCAATCAAATCCAGCTCAGAAGCGGCAGGGCTCTACCGCCAAATCAGGGCAACGCCCCAAAAGGGAAGGAAAAACAAGTCGCTAATGAAGAAGATGGCAGAGAACCGGCCGATGAAAACATAAGTCCTTCCTCGGTGGACTATAATGTCTTGGCACATCTCCGGAAGCTTCCGTCTCTCCTGAGCATCTATGACGCCTTGGTCCTATCTAAGGAGCTTAGAGATGTTCTCATTCACGCTCTACAAAACCCCGAGCGGTATCAGGCTCACTTTGCGGAAATTAATATGAAAGAAGCCCAGCACGCTTTGCATGCTGCCGCAGTCACATTTAAGGATGAAGACTTGCTACTGGGAACGGCTGAGCATAATCGGCCGCTTTACGTGACCGGGTACAGCGACGGAGATCGAATTAATCGCATATTGATTGATCCGGGGTCCTCAGTGAACATCATGAACTTGCGAACTCTGAAGAGTTTGTCAATGGACGTCCGACACCTGTCAAGAGAAAGGATTGTCATTCAAGGCTTCAACCAAAATTGCCAGCAAGTTCTGGGGTCTATAGCTTTGCCAATCAAATTCGGGGATCTGCAGACCGAAGCTAAGATATACGTGATCGATGTCGACACGTCTTATAAGATTCTCTTGGGACGGCCGTGGCTCCACGATTATGGCATTGTCCCGTCAACTCTCCATCAATGTATGAAGTATACTAAAAATGGCGAAGAAAAACGCATTAACGGAGACATCCAGCCATTCGGTGTGCATGAAGTCCGCTATGAAGATTCTCGGTACCTTATGAACCACCAAAATGCTAAGCCACAACTGACTGAGGATAGACCGGCCCCAAGACTCAAAAGCAAATCCGCGCCGGCTGTCACTTTCAAAAGCGAAAATGCCCAAGTGCGCCCGCATTTCGGTAGCGACACTGATGAGTCTGACGCTGGAAGCCCGTCCTTCTGTAAAACTCGCCCTCGTTTCGGCAGCGATACGGACGAATCTGTTGCTGAAGGCCCATCTAGCAGCAAAGTCCGCCCTCATCTTGGAAGCGACACTGAAGAGTCGGAGGAAGAGGACCTGCCGTGCAATAGCGATGCAGATTGGACCCCTATGCAACAAGCGAAACTACGAGAGACCTTCGAAGTTACAGAATGGTCCTTAGCCGTCACAAGGGTACCAGAGCAGATGTGCAAAGAGCTCGATGCGTTATCAGTCTCCACCGTGGACCAGCTGAAAACTTTCTATGTTCCCGGGAGGAAAAGTGGACAGAAAGGCATCCTGTTTTATGGGTCAAACCCCGTTGTGCACCCGGACGATTTGTCTGTCGCGTGCCTTCCATATGAGAGAGGCATAAGAGCCGTCCTCAATCCCAGATACTATGCGCCCGAGATGCGGGAATACTTTAAGAAGTGCGGATGCCGGTTATATCAAACGGAGTCCGAAGCAAAGTTTTACGAAGGGCTATGGTATCCGCCCCAGGTCCGAGCACTCATCGATGGACGAATTCCAGATAGACGGGGCATAGGCTACATTCAACCCGATTCCAAAGCGTGCTACATGATCCATGTTGGTGAGGCCAGCGAAAGATCAAATGGTGATGACGAGATAGCCGAGCCAGAAGAAGCTCCTCAAGAGCTCGAAGATGGTGGACAAGCAACCTTTGACGAGCTAACCGAGATTGACTTAGGAACGCCCGATAATCCAAGGCCGACCTACATCAGCTCGCTCTTGTCAGAGGAAATGAAAGCGCAAATAATTGCCCTGCTGCATGAGTTCGTCGACTGCTTCGCGTGGACATACAAAAAATGCCTGGCCTTTCCCCGGAAGTGGCCGTACATAAGTTGGCTATATCTCTTGATGCTAAGCCAGTCAAACAAGCTCCTCGAAGAATGAGAAGGGAACTAGAAGAAAAGGTCATCGAGGAAACTAAGAAGCTCATCGATGCCGGCTTCATCAGGGAAGAGAAATATGCGGACTGGATCGCATGCATAGTCCCAGTGAAGAAGAAAAATGGGCAGATCCGAGTTTGTGTCGATTTCAGGGACCTCAATAAGGCATGTCCTAAAGACGACTTCCCGCTACCGGTCATGGAAATGATGGTCGATGACACCTCAAATTACGAGCTATTCACCTTTATGGATGGCTCGTCTGGATACAATCAGATCAAGATGTCGCCTGAGGATGAGAAGCACACAGCATTTCGAACCCCGATCGGAATATACTGCTACAAAGTGATGCCGTTCGGACTAAAGAACGCAGGCGCTACATATCAAAGGGCAATGACTAATATCTTTGATGACCTAATCCATAAAGTCGTTGAATGCTATGTTGATGATCTGGTCATCAAAACTAAAGCCAAGGCCGACCACATCCAAGATCTTAGGACCGTTCTCACCAGACTGAGGGAATACGATCTGAAGATGAATCCTCTGAAGTGTGCTTTTGGCGTGTCATCGGGAAAATTCCTGGGCTTTATAGTCCGGCATCGAGGGATCGAAGTTGACCCATCAAAGATAAAGGCCATCATGGAGATGCCCCCTCCGAAGAGTCTGACGCTGCTAAGGTCTTTTCAAGGAAAGCTTGCTTATATACGGAGGTTTATCTCAAATTTATCGGGGAGATGTAGGCCCTTCTCGAAGCTCATGAAGAAAGGAGCTCCTTTTATCTGGGATGCTGAATGTCAAGCAGCGTTCGAAAGCATCAAACAGTACTTGTTACACCCTCCAGTGCTGGCCGCTCCCATTCCAAATAAACCGCTGATTCTCTACACTGCCGCGCTGGATGAGTCACTCGGTGCGCTCCTGGCCCAGAATAATGAGGAGGGAAAAGAAAATGCCCTCTACTACCTCAGTCGAACTCTAGTCGGGGCGGAACACAACTATTCCCCAATCGAAAAGCAATGTCTGGATCTGATATTTGCTGTGAAGAAACTGAGGCACTATCTGCTCGCTCATCAGGTTATGCTGATCTCCAAGGTCGACCCGCTCAAACACTTGATGACCAGAGCGAGCCTAGCCGGCAGAATGGCAAGATGGGCTGTTATGCTACTTGAGTTTGACATAGTTTACACTCCTCAGAAAGCAGTAAAAGGGCAAGCTCTTGCAGACTTTCTCGCTGCTCATCCCATACCAGAAGGGTCGCCGCTAAATTGTGAGTTACCCGACGAACAAGTGCTGCACCTCGAGAAAGATGAGCCATGTTGGGAGCTCTACTTCGATGGAGCCTTATCAATAAGGACCTCCAGTAAATCAAGCGTCCCGGAGATAAAAGCAGGGATAGGATTGGTGTTTATCACACCATCAATGGGAACCCTACGGCGTTTTTTCGCTCTCACCGAGCCTCGAACGAACAACGAAGCTGAGTATGAAGCCCTGATAGCTGGTTTAGAGCTCGCCATAGAAATGGAAATCCATCGGCTACGGGTTTACGGTGACTCCCAGCTTGTCGTCAACCAAGTAAGCGGCAATTATAAGATATACAAACCCGAATTAGCTCGGTACAGAGGCCGAGTGGTGGAACTCATGAAACGGTTCACTCACATTGAACTAATGAGAGTCCCTAGAGCGTTGAATGGAAAGGCTGACGTACTCGCTCGCTTAGCCAAGGAGCTGGCCGATCCTGACATGGACGAAATTCTGATCACAGTCAGGAGCCGACAAATTCTACCCCCAGTCTCTCTACGAGAAGAGGAAAGCGCGGAATAGAAGAACAGTCCTGCCGAAGAAGCTTCGATCATCCAAAACGAGCCCGATTGGAGAGAACCCTTCATAGAGTACCTCCGATACGACAAGCTGCCCGAAGAAAAATCTGCGAGGATTCAGCTGAAGAAAAGAGCTCTCCGATACGTGTTTGTAAATGACACATTATACCGCAGGTCATATGACCAACTCTGGCTCAGGTGTCTGTCATTGGCCGAAGCCCAAAAGGTCATGAAAGATGTCCACTCGGGCGTTTGCGGTGCTCACCAATCTGGCCCCAAGATGCGACTTCAAATCAAACGGCTTGGGTATTACTGGCCCACCATGATACGGGATTGCGGAGAGCATGCAAAGAAATGTCAGATCTGCCAAATCCATGGTGATTTCATTCACAAGCATCCCAATCCGTTGCATCCTACGGTGGCGTCGTGGCCCTTCGAAGTTTGGGGCACCGACATTGTTGGCCCAATTGATCCTCCGTCAGCCAAAGGCCACCGGTTCATACTGGCCGTGACAGACTACTTCTCCAGATGGGCTGAAGCTGTCCCGCTAAAAGAAGTCAAGACAAAGGATATTCTGACATTCTTCCAGCATAATATTCTATACCGCTTCGGTACACCAAGAAGAATCATTTCTGACAACGGGCCTTCTTTCAAGAGCTTCAATGTCTCAAGGTTCGCTACTCAGCACAAGATAGACTGGAGATATTCCTCCATCTATAATCCAAGAGCCAATGGGCTCGCCGAAGCTTTCAATAAGACTCTATGCAAGCTCCTGAGGAAAAATGCTTCAGCCAACAAGAGAGACTGGAATCTCAAACTTCACGAGGCGTTGTGGGCATATCGTATCACGCACCGTACTCCAACTCAGTCCACTCCATACTCATTGCTCTTCGGAGTGGAGGCGGTCCTCCCCCTCGAAGTCGAAGTTCCAAGCTTAAGAATGGCCGTCCAACATGAGTTGACGGAGGAAGAAAACATGCTCCTTCGACTTGAAGAACTCGATGCCCTCGAAGAAAATAGGCTCGCGGTGCAGCAAAATCTGGAGCTATACCGAGCCCAAATGTCACGGGCCTATGACAAGATAACCCGTCTCCGCGCTTTCAAGAAAGGTGAATTGGTGTTGGTCCTCAAAAGATCGATCATCCCCAATCGACATGCCAAGGGAAAATTCGAACCGAACTGGGAAGGACCATACGTCATCGAGAAAGTGTTCGACGGAGGATCTTACCAACTAATAAGTGCCGAGGGAGAAAGGCCCATGCCACCCATCAATGGCCGATATCTCAAGAAATACTACACATGAATGCTCCAAGTCGCAGGCGAATTGAGCACATCAGCCCTACGGTCTGGATCAGACATCCTGCAAAACCGTATACAATCCACGGGCGTAAATAACCCCTATTTCTCCCAAATCCTGCCGGTGAGACTACTTTTAAAGTCCCACCAGCGGCAAAAAAAAAAAAGAAAAAGAAAGAAAAAGAAAAAAAGAAGAAGAAGAAATTAACGGTATGTCCACAAGCAAAACGGGCACGGATGAAAACCCGAAAGGGCTCCGTGAGTAAAAACAGCAGGACTACCAGCGAGTCTGTGAAAACCCGAAAGGGCGCAAACTCGTGAAAAGAGATGAAATACACTCGCAAAGTCCTCTCGACCTTGTGAGGAGAAAACCCCTGCGTGAGATCCTTACGACTCACAATGGAGCAACACACTTAGGAATCCTCACGATTCCTAAGGAGAAAATACACCTGCGGGATCCTTACGACTCGTAGGGAGAAAATGCTTTATGGGACCCTCACGGCCCATAAAATTGAAAGCCTTAGGTGATAGGGACCCAAACCTGTCTCCTAAGCCATCGTTCCCCAACGGGCAACGGCAAATGATGAGTCGCTCCTGGCATTTCGCTTCAGTGTTAGCGATGCTGATGCCGACCAAAAACCTAAATCCCAAGTCCTCCCAAGGCAAATGATGAGTTGCTCCTGGCATTATTCCAGTGCAGCAATGCTGATGCCAAACAAGATCCAAATTCCAAGTCCCCAACCCCAAAGTGGCGAATGATGAGTCGCTCCTGGCATTATTCCAGTGTAGCGATGCAGACGCCAACCAAATTCCAAATCCCATACCCCAACGGCGAATGATGAGTCGCTCCTGGTACCACATTCCAGTCCAGCGATGCAGACGCCAACAAAGCCCTGAAATTTTTCCGGCCCTACGGTCTGGATCATACATCCTGCAAAACCGTATACAATCCACGGGCGTAAAACAATCCCAACCTCTCCCAAGTCCTACCGGTGAGACCACATTCAAAGTCCCAAAAAAAAAATCCCAAATCCTCCCGGGGCAAATGATGAGTTGCTCCTGGGATTATACCAGTGCAGCAATGCAGATGCCAAAAAAAACCAAAATCCCAAAATCCTCTAAATGACAGATGATGATTCGCTCCTGGTACCATATTCCAGTATAGCGATGCTGATGTCAACCTAAATCAAAATCAACAAGTCAACTTTCATTCCGACACCGCAAAAAGCGGAGCAAGTCAGAATCCAATCTCGACGCCGCAAGAAGCGGAGCAAGTCAAGTCTACCCCTGACACTGCAAGAAGCAGAGCAAGTCAAATTAAGCACCGACCGTCCAAGTCGCTAAAAGGGCAGCATCGACCGTCCAAGTCGCAAAAAGGGCAGCATCGACCGTCCACGTCGCAAAAAGGGCAGAACCGACCGTCCAAATCGCTAAAAGGGCAGCATCGACCGTCCAAGTCGCAAAAAGGGCAGCATCGACCGTCCACGTCGCAAAAAGGGCAGAACCGACCGTCCAAGTCGCTAAAAGGGCAGCACCGACCGTCCAAGTCGCTAAAAGGGCAGTATCGACCGTCCAAGTCGCAAAAAGGGCAGAACCGACCGTCCACGTCGCTAAAAGGGCAGCACCGACCGTCCAAGTCGCTAAAAGGGCAGTATCGACCGTCCAAGTCGCAAAAAGGGCAGAACCGACCGTCCACGTCACTAAAAGGGCAGCACCGACCGTCCAAGTCGCTAAAAGGGCAGCATCGACCGTCCAAGTCACAAAAAGGGCAGCATCGACCGTCCAAGTCGCAAAAAGGGCAGCATCGACCGTCCACGTCGCAAAAAGGGCAGAACCGACCGTCCACGTCGCTAAAAGGGCAGCATCGACCGTCCAAGTCGCAAAAAGGGCAGCATCGACCGTCCAAGTCGCAAAAAGGGCCGCATCGACCGTCCATGTCGTAAAAAGGGCAGTGCCAGTTTCCCGAAAGGTGGGAACCGAATCAAGTCGCCTCCACGTGAAAGAAGATCCATCAATTTCATGCACACGACCCACATATGTGGTGTGCATTTATTGATGGGGGGCAATTTGTTGGGGTAAAAATTTACACCCCGGTTGACCAAGTAAAATCAAAGTCAACCCCAAGCCAAGTGGGCCCAAGTCCAGATCCAGTGGGCACACGCCCGGGTCGAGCCCGAACATGAAGCGGCCGGCCTCCCACCGCGCCAAGATAAAAATTTTGTAATAAACAATTTTGTTGTATTTCTTTTTTTTATTTTATGGACAAATGTAAGAAAAATAGGCATAAAGCCAATTTTTTGTAAAGCCCATGGTTTATGTGCAAAAAGAAATGGCACATGAGCCTTGGGATAGGCAAAATGCCATTTTGTGAAGCCCAAGGGGCTATGTGTAAAGTGTATGGCCTATAAAGGCAAAGATAATGAAATATCTAAATAACTTTTTCTCTCTCTCAAAATTTTCTTCAGATCTGAGATCTTTTCTCCTTCTTCAAGGTTCCCAAAACCTTCCTTTTTCTCTTGAATTAAACCAAGAGTTTTACTCTTCTTTTTATAAAACAAATTAGTTTTTCACTACAAAACCCATAAAGGGGAACTCAGATCTTCCATTAGATCTCAAAAAGAAGAGATTTTTAGAAATCCAATATCTCTTGATCTTCAAGATCCAGCTAACAGAGGAGGAGGAAGAAGAACATCGTTCACTAAACCAAAAAAAAAAACACACACACACTCAGGAGTCCAACTCCTCTCTGATTTCTCTTCTGAGAAATTTTTTTAGGCTAAAAGCCTCTTTTTCTCGCCGTCGCTCAAGCGCAAGCACTCGAGCGCAAGTCGCCCCCGTGCCGACACGTGGCACGCTTGCGCTCCAGCGCAAGCGCTCGAGCGCAAGTCGCCCCCGTGCCGACACGTGGCGCGCTTGCACTCAAGCGCAAGCGCTCGAGCGCAAGTCGCCCCCGTGCCGACACGTGGCGCGCTTGCGCTCCAGCGCCCAGCGCTCAACCGCAGAGCGCCCACGTACCGACACGTGGCACTCTAGCGCCTGAGCGCACAGCACCTAGGCGCACAGCGCCCAAGGTGCTGTCCCCACGCATCCTTTGGATGTCTTTTCCCCTTTTTATATATATACATGCATATCTGTACATATGTATACATATTTACATACACACATACTCCACGACACTGTCCCTGTTAGAAAAAAATTTCTAACGGGGCGCTGCCCCGCACCCCGCAAGGGGGCTGCTAGCCCCCTTGACCCCCAGCCCGCTATCCGGGTAGCGGGACCCCCGTAAAAACTCTGCGTGGCTCCCGATATATCCAAAACCCCATTTCAAAACAAAACACACGTACACTGCACATTGAGTTCGCATGACCGGTTTAACTCGTTAATCGGAGGTTCCCTCGCCCCAAAGACGAGGGGTAATTAACGGCAGCTTAGTCCGCGGCTGCCAGAGATTCGGATCCCCATAATCATTAAACCCCGGCCTACCCTAGGCAAGGGGAATCTGTAGTACGCCTGAGAATCGTTCGCGTATTCCCATCTCAATGGGGTGACGAAAAACACCCTACAATAGGTATATATATTTTTATGGATAATGATTGCATAATGAGTGATATACCGTACGAGACTTAAATCCGTACCTCGATATTGTATAGGTTGATAGAATCCCTATTTGTTAATGCCGCTGTACGTTAGATTACCGTACGCGGTGACTTTTACCTGTTGATTTATCCATACCCTTGATTAGAGGATGCCGTACGATGGATTGTACCGTACGTGATGTTGTGAGGCTGGATGTCGATTGATAGATTCACCGACTCGGTCTTGTTGATATGTATACCCATAGCATTTGATTCATTATATGCATTATGCTGTATTCATGCTATTCTCATTGAATTTCTTATACCTGTGCTAGTACACTACACCATTATCGATGATGCGTATATTACACTTACACAGATTGTCGGCGCACACACTTCTTCATCGATAATTGCTATGTCACTTACACAGTAGAATTGCTATATCATGCTATGATATACTGCCATATTCATATCACTATGCTAGGTTGCATGATATATTGACATGTACACCCACATACTTTACTACAGCTACATGTATATCATGCATACATACTGACATGTATACCCACATATCTCGCTACAGTTGCATATACCCCTAGGCGATATTGCATTAACATGTGATATTGAGACGTTGACTATTGCGCCATTGCGCTTATGAAATGCATCATACATACTTGATTACATGCAGATACTTATACCTTGCTACAGTTACATGTACACTTCATATGATGTTGCACTTATTTTCGGAGGATTTAGGAACCGCAAGATATATTTTTAAAGCTGGATTCATTTAAAAGAGCGGTTTTCCCTTTATATGCTCGTATTGATGTTTTATGTTGCATATATCAGTTTTATATGGATTTTACGCATTGAGATATGGATTTCATGCGATTTATGGATTTGAGAACCGTGGGGGTATTTTCAAGAAACTATGTATTGTTTGAAAACCCGGTTTCTCTTGATATGATATTTTGATGCGTCCACCATGAGATTTCTCGGTTCTGAGATTTGTGATATATACTCGATGCAAGGAGTGTAGTGGGCCATGTGCGGGTACATGGTGGAGCCCGGTACGGTTCCCCTCGGTAAGATGATCGCAGATGATAGGCGATGAGCCTGGAAGGTGGGCAAGTACCTACCGGTGATAGTATTTGGACTCGGCGGTTATCGTGGGGATACCGACCGGAGTGATGTACGGACATGACGTCAGGGACAGTCGTGGTGACAGCGTCTGAGTTATGAGGATTTACGTGTCGATACTAGACACGGGTATTTATGATGTTTCGGGTGTCGGTGATAGACACCCAGGTTTCCATGATTTGATGTGTCATTGATGGACACACCTTCTTTGATATCCTCATATTTACCTGCATGTGCTTTTATGATATTTACATGCAGGAGTTGTTGTGTCAGTGGTTGACGCGTGGACGAGATCCACTGCATACATGCATTGATTTTATTATTGGACGAGATCCACCTGCATACATGCATTGATTCATTGTTGGGTGATATACACTTACTGTTAGGCATTTATTATGTGTTGGCACATATGCAGATACGGTCACCCTAGATATCATAATATTACCTTTATGATATAGTTGACCTAGGAATCGTTGTTTATTTCGATTTCTACCTGTTGATGTTTTCTACTCAAGAGTTGGCAACTCACCCCCATTGTGCCACAGTTCTTGTGGGTTGTCCGCTTGGATCGGTAGCGGCATCGTTGGCACACAGCTTGCTTTCGGGTGATTTGTTTTGGTAGGTGGTACATGTTGGATCGTGCCCCTCTCGTACTTGTTATTCATATTGTATCTAGTCACTCTATCAAATCAGAAACTAGTAATTGTATATGTTGCAGACTTAGAAGACTTGTAGTTGCGAGACTTGAGCGATGGGTTGTTATGTTCGCTTTTGGGATTGATATCTTGCTTTACTTTATTTCCTTATGTGGATCTTCGCTGTTGGACGTCGTATACTTGTTATTTATACTTGTGGTGTTGTTTCCACCGTTGGGCGTGTTTTGCTCCCGTATGGGATGCTTTCTTTATATTCCCTTTTGTACCCGTTTTCGGGGCTAGTTTTTACAAAGGAGGTACTGCCGAAATTTTTATGAAAACCAAGGAAAAGAGTTAATATAAGTTTAAGGATTTTTACTTAAGTTTCTCAATGTTGTATCAATGTTTTCTTTACTTACTTCTGTTGTAAGGTTTAGATTTCTGGGTTGCGGCATACTTAGGTTACGTTACACCTGTAGACGTTGCGTAATTTAAGTGCCGGTCACGAGCTAATATTTTGGGTCATGACACGCTCAGCGCCAAGCGCTCCACGTGCTCTTCACGTAGGCGCTTTTTTATGAGAAGCGCCGTAGCGCTCCCATTCTGGCGTTCAGCGCCAGGCGCACCACGTGTTCCTCACGTGTGCGCTAAGGAATTATGAAGCGCTCTGTAAACCAGGCCCCAGCGCCATAAAAAGTGTTCAACACTCAATAAAAGACAAAAAAGGGGGTGTCAGAACTCAAATCAATGCTCAGCATTATTGAATAAAAAAGGGGCTGAGCCCAAACAAATGTGCAACATTTTATTCAAAATGAGTGGACTGAGTCCAAACAAGTGTTCAAACACTCTATTCAGAACTGAGTGGACTGAGCCCAAGTTGGCCACAAGTCCCTAATTCAAATTAACCGAGCCCATGCGCTCACAATCTTTTTAATTGGTCTTAGTCCCAAACCTGACTATAAATCTCCCAACCAGCATTGGTTCGATGGTACATCTCTTCATACCTCTGATACATGTCGTTGTAATTCTTCAACGTCTTCAGAGAGATGGAGGGTCCCAATAACCAATAACTTTTGGCACATTTCCCAAACCGCCAAACCAAAACCCCATAGACTATGATGTCTTTAAACTATGGACTATAAGGTCCTTAAACTCATGGACTATGATGTCCTTAAACCCAATGGACCGTAACGTCCCTAAACTAAACTCTATAGACTATGATGTCTTTAAACTATGGACTATGAAGTCCTTAAACTCATGGACTATGATGTCCTTAAACCCAATTGACCGTAACGTCCCTAAACTAAACTCTATAGACTATGATGTCTTTAAACTATGGACTATGATGTCCTTAAACTCATTGACTATGATGTCCTTAAACCCAATGGACCGTAACGTCCCTAAACTAAACTCTATAGACTATGATGTCTTTAAACTATGGACTATGAAGTCCTTAAACTCATGGACTATGATGTCCTTAAACCCAATGGACCGTAACGTCCCTAAACTAAACTCTATAGACTATGATGTCTTTAAACTATGGACTATGAAGTCCTTAAACTCATGGACTGTGGGGTCCTAAACCTCATGGACTATGATGTCCTTAAACCCAATGGACTGTAACGTCCCTAAATTAAACTCTATAGATTATGATGTCTTTAAACTATGGACTATGAAGTCCTTAAACTCATGGACTATGATGTCCTTAAACCCAATGGACCGTAACGTCCCTAAACCAAACTCTATGGACCATGATGTCTTTAAACTATGGACCATGAGGTCCTTAAACTCGTGGACTATGATGTCCTTAAACCTAACGGACCGCAATGTCTTTATAAACTAAAGAAAATCCTGTTGAGTAGATCATAGTCTAAAATTATACTAACGTATCCTCAACAAACGTGTAACAACTCCATTTTTAGTGTACAAAAATTTGCTTTAAATTTGAAGTATACTTGGAGTATTTAATGTTACTGTTACCGCTTTAAGTATTTATTTCACACCATAATTACAAGAAGGAGCTTGTAGCTCATTGGTAATACCTTGCACTGCTGAACCAAACCACCAGAGTTCAAATCCCATACCCCACATTATTTTTAATATTTATTTTTTTTAAAACCTTTAGAATACCAAGGGTTTACACGTGCATATCTCACAAAAACCCCACTATACCCAAAAATGTAACATTGCCAGGGGTTAGATGAACCGTCGGGAGGGTCCCGGCCGCCTGACTCGGCCGGGAATCGGCCAAATCGGCCTCAACTCGGCCGACTCCGTCCTCCGACCGAGTCACGGCTGAGTCGGCCGATTCCGGCGACGACCCCAGCATGAAAGTTGTGTCTTTTCACATTCCTTATACACCTGCAAAATTTTAGCCTCAGACCATTTCCAGAGCTCTTTTAAAACCCCAATTACTCCACTTTTAATACATTTTTAATACATTTTATCACATTTTTCATTTTAACCTTTCATCTACCCTAACCCTAGCCTAACCCTATAAATACCACACCTACCCTCTACCCTCTCACCCCTAACTCTGAGCCAACTCTCTAAAAAATTTCCAAGAATCTTGTGCACTTTGAAAACGAGCTCGAGGCGAAGCTCCGACGAATTCCCGGCGGAACTTCCGGCGATCGTTTTAGGAACTACCGGCAACGACGCAACACATCGGCATTTCCCCTACTTCTATTTCACTCTCTTGTGTGATCTAAAACCCGTAAGTCCTAATTTCTATATATCTCTTCTATCTAAAAATACAGATTTACAAAACCCGACGGAATCGGAACAAATTCGATTTCCGATTCGGTTTCCTATAAAATTCCACTTCTCACTAATACAATCATACTTTAACTTCCTCATGTTGACTATTAAACACTAATCAAACAAATTGATCAAGTTTCATTACATAAAATGATAGCTATTTCCATTCATCGTATTTTTCACTTAAATACCACATTGTTTCAATTCTACATTTAACTCCATCAAACTTGCTATACATTTAAAGTAGATCACGAGGTAACGACCTACCTCCTCACACACTCACATACAACCTAACACGATACCCTCGAGAACTCAGAATATGGAAAACAAACATTTTCATTTAAATACCCTTTACTAAATAAAGCCATTTCTAAAAGATTTAGTATTGATACACTTTTTAAATAAATACCACTTATTATGAAACTGGGATAAGTTGTGGACATCAGTCGTTTATCTAAACCTGACTTTGTGGTGTCTAGGCTAGGCAAGTGAGAAAGGTAACTTTAAAAGGCCCGTCTCACGGTGATTCGTGAGCGGATCCCTCCTTTCTTCACTTGTACTTACCTGGCCACAATTGGAGGTGAAGAGGCGATTTGAGGTATCTCACAACTTGTCATTTTGGACCAGTTAGGAATAGTCTAGTTGACTTAGGAGACCCTAGAACATAGAATATGGAAAATTGACATCTTTACAAATAAATACCATTTACTTCATAAAACCGTTTTCTAAAAGATTTAGTATTTATACAATCTTTGCAAAGCGCCGCTACAACCCATTTTGGGGAACCCGTTCGGGATGGTGCAGATTATCGCACATTCTCGGGCTTAGTAGTGCGAGATTCAGACCTCCGCAAAGAGCATTCGGTCTCGAAAGATTTAAAATACGACATCTTAAGAAAATGAGATTTTTAGAATATAAAAAATATATTAAAATTATTTTTGTATAAATATATGCATATTTATCATTAAAATACATATTTTGTTATGATATAAATATTCCACCTTTTTCTAAAAATCACAAGAATCAATTTTACACTAAAATACCATGAATTCCATATAAATCAATATAACAAATAAATACCTTTATTTCTGAATTTAGGATATTTCTATTAGAAATGTCACAATATAAAATCCACATTCATTACAACCCTAAAGACGAATAATAAATGCTTGGGGTATATTTTGAAAAGTATATAAAAGTATTTTTACATAAAACCCCCTCAAGTTCTATAAATTACCCTAAGGACCCTAGTAAACATAGGTTTAAGCGGGACCAATCTCTTGAGCCTCAGGGAGCCGGAGAAGTGGGTGCTTGCCTATCTTAGGTAGACAAATTAATAAAAACAATCAGGACTTCAATTTACTTTGCTGATTGTCTGACTCAGTTTGAATCTCAGTATAATCTGATTTAAATATGATTCAAGTATAATCTACAATCTTCACTATTACAATTCAACATGAATCCATGAATCCAATTATCAATCTATACAATTTGACTGAACCGAACCATGGATATACATTCCATTTACATGGTTCTCCAGTTATTCCATTTACATGATTCTACGGTTACATCCGTTTACTGATATTATGGTTTCGGTCAGTCAACCAATTATACAATCAATACAATTTACAAGGCAAACAATACAATCAAAACACTACGGGGTTTAAGGGGTAGATTTGGTACGGAATGTGTTAAAGGTGGCACGAGACGGTAAGATTAAGACACCTAACCTATATTCCGTTGCTGTTGTACTGTGGCTTAATGGTTCCTTGTACATTCCGTTTGCCCTGATCTCTAGCATATAGAGACCCCTCTCGTATACACTGGCATCCTTCTGTACCAAGCTACAAATAACAACGTTAACACAACATTACAGCAATATAATACAACTTTAAAAGATACTTTCTTATTCTGTCTATTCTACTTTCCTCTTATCTTTGGGACTTACCGAACGACCTGTTCGCTGAAGACATTCTATTTCTTTCTTCTTTGAATGTCGTTAGGTGATTTGGATCCGTCAGAGATCGAGCCAACTGCAGAAGACTTGGATCAGTACAGCGAAGACCCTGAGCTCTAGACATTGTACATTTTCTATCCAGTACCTTTAATTTCCTATCATGCCATCGTTTAGGCATTGTTTTTATTTCAGTTGTATTTCCTTTTCATGTATTGTACAAGAGAATGTTAATAAATAAAGTTGTTGTCTTTATTATATCTTGTTTCTTGTGCATTTACTTTTATATTGCTTAGTTACGCTTAGCGTATTTGCTTCTGAGTAAATACGTAGCGGACCAGTCGCGTCCCCTTCGCCGTATACTGGGAAGCGGGGCGTGACAAAACGTTTGAGTTTATCTTAATCTAAAACAAGATTAATGATCCTTAAACCAACCCAATCCCAAATCTAAGAAAAATACGGATTTGGACTAATCCATGCCCTACGGGCGACAACATAAATTAGTCTCCGTATACAATCCACGGGCAACCGAAAACAAAACAAATACACACGACACGAAGTGACCTTCTGGAGCAGGAGAAAATGGTTACCGCTACGCGGTAACGTAATTAACTGCAGGGGCTTACGCCTGCAGGGAAGAGCGTCCCCATACTCAAAAACCCCTCACAACGAGGGGGAATCTGACGAAGTCTGCTACAACGGCCGCATCCGTCTAAACCTCCGATACACGGTGTCATAAATCAACTTGGCATCTTCGGAGAGGTGGACGGATCAAACCCAAATAGCATCTGCCCCCAAATTCAGGCAAGACGACCTACCATGCAATGGCACTTTCTCAATGACTGGTCTACGCGGTTTCGTCTCTGTTTTCGGCGGAGAACACGCCCAGAAGCTCGTCAAGAGATGCAAAAGCCGCCAACTCCATGGAAGCATACATCGCCTTCCGGCTACCGAGCTAACAGCCCTAATCTCCCCGTGGCCATTTGCCCAGTGGGGAATGGACATGATAGGCCAGTTCCCAACCGGTACGGGTGGGCACAAGTATGTCCTCGTCGCAGTGGACTACTTCACGAAGTGGATCGAGGCCGTCCCCATCAAGAAACCGGACGCCACCATGACTATCAAGTTCCTGCAGAACAACGTGATACTCCGGTTCGGTATCCCGAGGTGTATCATCACCGACCATGGGACAAATTTCGAAAACGAAAAAGTTAAGGAATTCTGCAGCGAATACCGTATCCTTATGAAGTTTGCCGCGGTCGCGCATCCCCAGTGCAATGGGAAGGATGAGGTCGCTAACCGGGACATCATCCGAGGTCTTCGGACATGCCTAGAAGGACGCCAAGGCAGTTGGGTCGAGGAACTATCCCAGGTCTTATGGGCCTTGCGCACGTCGAAGAAGACCCCCACCGGAGAGACCCTTTCAGCCTCTGCTACAGTACCGAAGCAATGGTCCCAGCGGAGATCGGGCTACCCAGCTACAGGGTCGAGCACTTCAACGACGAATAAAATACCTCGGCCCTCCGAACTAACCTGGACATCTTGTTAGAGAAACGGGACCGGGCTCATATCAGAACTGCCGCCTATCAACAACAAATCGCCCGCTACCACAACGCGCGAGTCAAGCTGCATAAGTTTTCCCCGAAATAGGACGGCCCCTTCCTCGTCTCCAAGGTCCTGCCTGGCGGAGCCTATCACCTACAAGATGCGAATGGTCAAAAATTTCCACAGCCTTACAAAGCCAAGAAGCTCAAGCTGTACCTCTGAAAAGAATGTCTATGAATGTATATTTCTTCTTTCACCAAAACGATGTAAATTCTTCTAAGTTCTTTTTATTTAAATAATAAGAAGGAAACAACAGAGCATCGCAAAAAGGAGAATTTTATTCATTCAAAATGTATTGTGGGCTCCTCAGCCTTACATCAAAAAGAAAAAGAAAAAAAAGAAAAATTTACAGCAGAGGGGGAACGGGATCGAGGAAGTACTCCTCGTGATATTCAGAGTAGATTTCCGCCAACGGGGCCCAAGCCCCTGCAGCCTGTTCCCGCCGATGCTGCGTGCGAACCCGGGACGCCACGGAAGCACCCAGCGCTCCGCCCTCTGCGCCCTGGCTCACGATGTACCTCTTTTGGAAGCACTCCAAAATGAGGGCCAAGGATCGGTTGTGCCTGGCCTTCGAGATGAGGCCAAGCATATAGATCGAGCGCACCTTATCGAGCGCCTCGTTCAGCAACTCCTCGGAGAGGGGGTTGTACAACCCCAGGGACCTCCTCAAAATTGCGTACATCAGTAACCGTAGGAGGGGTGACCGCCGAGGGAGAAGCCGGCCGACGTGACCCTCGAGGCGCTGAACCACATCCCAGTGCCTATCCCCAGCCATGGTCTGGTCATATATGAAGACGTCGTCGAAGGTGATGATCTCTTCGATCGAATACATGGAACCAGTCATCTCAAAAAGCGACGCTGAAGAGTTGCCGTCCCCTTCTCTATTTATAACCCCAAACAGCATCTCTAAGGACCCAAATTCACGAGCGCATGGGCGCGAATCGTGGGATTCACCCAAATTACTCCAATCCTGCACCGCCACGTGATGGAACTGACACAGCTCTTAAAAACGCTTCGCCTTTCTCGTGCGTTTCTGACACGTGTCATCTGCGAAGGTCACTCTTCCTGATGTTCGCACACCAAGGAAGGTTAGGCCGAACCTCGCAAAGCCGAGCAGCTACCCTGCTCGGTCTATCCTTGACTGGTAATCTCTTACCCAACGACGCCAAGGATCAAAGCCCTCGTTAAGAGGCCGCCGAGCAGCTTCCCTGCTCGGTCCATCCTTAGCAGGCAACTCCTTGCCCTCCCACGCTAAGGATCAAAGCCCTCATCAAGAGGCCACCGAGCAGCTTCCCTGCTCGGTCCATCCTTAGCTGGTAATCTCTTACCCCACGACGCCAAGGATCCAAGCCCTCATCAAGAGGGCCACCAAGAAGCCTCCCTGCTCGGTCAATCCTTGGCTGGTAATCTCTTACCTAACGACGCCAAGGATCAAAACACTCATCAAGAGGCCACCGAACAGCTTCCCTGCTCGGTCCATCCTTGGATGGTAATCTCTTACCCCACGACGCCAAGGATCCAAGCCCTCATCAAGAGGCCACCGAGCAGCTTCCCTGCTCGGTACATCCTTGACTGGTAATCTCTTACCCAACGATGCCGAGGATCAAAGCCCTCATTAAGAGGTCACCGAGCAGCTTCCCTGCTCGGTCCATCCTTGGCTGGTAATCTTTTACCCCACGACGCCAAAGATCCAAGCCCTCATCAAGAGGCCAATGAGCAGCTTCCCTGCTCGGTCCATCCTTGGCTGGTAATCTCTTACCCAACGATGCCAAGGATCAAAGCCCTTATCAAGAGGCAACCGAGCAGCAACCCTGCTCGGTCCATCCTTGGCTGGTAATCTCTTACCCCATGGGGCCAAGGATCAAATCCCTCATCAAGAGGCCACCGAGCAGCTTCCCTGCTCGGTCCATCCTTAGCTGGTAATCTCTTACCCCACGACGCCAAGGATCCAAGCCCTCATCAAGAGGCCATCGAGCAACTTTCCTGCTCGGTCCATCCTTGGCTGGTAATTTCTTACCCAACGACGCCAAGGATCAAAGCTCTCATCAAGAGGCAACCGAGCAGGAACCCTACTCGGTCCATCCTTAGCAGGCAACTCCTTGCCCTCCCGCGCTAAGGATCAAAGCCCTCATCAAGAGGCCACCGAGCAGCTTCCCAGCACGGTCCATCCTTGGCTGGTAATCTCTTACCCCACGACGCCAATGATCCAAGCACTCATCAAGAGGCCACCGAGCAGCTTCCCTGCTCGGTCCATTCTTAGCAGGCAACTCCTTGCCCTCCCGTGCTAAGGATCAAAGCCCTCATCAAGAGGTCACCGAGCAGCTTCCCTGCTCGGTCCAACCTTGGCTGGTAATCTCTTACCCCACGACGCCAAGGATCCAAGCCCTCATCAAGAGGCCACCGAGCAGCTTCCTTGCTAGGTCCATCCTTGGCTGGTAATCTCTAACCCCACGACGCCAAGGATCAAAGCCCTCATCAAGAGGCCACCGAGCAGCTTCCCTGCTCGGTCCATCCTTGGCCAGTAAACTCTTACCCTATGACGCCAAGGATCCAAGCCCTCATCAAGAGGCCACCGAGCAGCTTCTCTGCTCGGTCCATCCTTGGCTGATAATCTCTTACCCAACGACGCCGAGGATGAAAGCCCTCATCAAGAGGCCACCGAGCAGCTTACCTGCTCGGTCCATCCTTGGCTGGTAATTTCTTACCCAACGACGCCAAGGATCAAAGCCCTCATCAAGAGGCTACCGAGCAGCTTCCCTACTCGGTCTATCCATGGCCGGTAACCTCTTCCCCAATGACGCCAAGGATCAAAGCTCTTATCAAGAGGCAACCGAGCATCGACCCTGCTCGGTCCATCCTTAGCAGGCAACTCCTTGCCCTCCCATGCTAAGGATCAAAGCCCTCAACAAGAGGCCACCGAGCAGCTTTCCTGCTTGGTCCATTCTTAGCAGGAAACTCCTTGCCCTCCCGCGCTAAGGATCAAATCCCTCATCAAAAGGCCACCGAGCAGCTTTCCTGCTCGGTCCATCCTTAGCAGGCAACTCCTTGCCCTCCACGCTGAAGATCGAAGCCCTCATTAAGAGGCAACCGAACAGCTTCCCCGCTCGGTTCATCCTTGGCTGGCAACATCTTACCCAACGACGCCAAGGATCAAATCCCTCATCAAGAGGCAACCGAGCATTAACCATGCTCGGTCCATCCTTAGCAGGCAACTCCTTGCTCTCCCGTGCTAAGGATCAAATCCCTCATCAAGAGGCCACCGAGCAGCTTTCCTGCTCGGTCCATCCTTAGCAGGCAACTCCTTGCCCTCCACGATGAGGATCGAAGCCCTCATCAAGAGGCCACCGAGCAGCTTCCCCGCTCGGTTCATCCTTCGTTGGCAATCTCTTACCCAACGACGCCAAGGATCAAAGCCCTCATCAAGAGGCCATCGAGCAGCTTCCCTGCTCAACTTCCTGTACGTCTTTAATAAATGATCCCCACCTCGACTTCGGGGCCATGGAGATACCGACCTTACACCGGTCTTTGCACACTTGGAAAATGGTTGAATTCAACTCGACATGCGATCGCTAGATGAAAAACCGATCTCCGACCTAACGCATCATGAAAGCAGTACCGCGCAAATAAATTTTTTTACTACAAACAAAGGGAAAATGTGCACGCAAAGAACACAGCAAAAAGATTTTATTCAAAAATCCGGAAGTCTTTACAGAGCTATTATGGGCTCTCCAGCCTTACAAAAATGCCCGGAGGCTTACAAAATTTCAGCGCAAAAGAAAATAAGGAGGCGAGGAAATTCAGGCCTCACGGCCGAGAAGAACCTTGATGAGTTCCGCATCCACCACCACAACCGGGGCGGCTGTTCCCCTCCGAAAGACGCGGCGAAGACGCGATAGACGTCTTGCCGAAGATTCAGGGCAGATGCTATTTGGTTTTATCCGTCCACCTCTCCGAAGATATCAAGTTGATTTATGGCACTGTGTATCAAAGGTTTAGACGGATGCGGCCGATGTAGCAGACTTCGTTAGATTCCCCCTCGTTCGAGAGGTTTTTGATTGTGGGGACGCTCTTCCCTGCAGGCGCAAGCCCCTACAGTTAATTACGCTACCGCAACGCGGTAACAACTTTCTCCTTCTCCAGATGTTCACTTCGTGTCGTGGGTGTTTGTTTTGTTTGTGGTTGCCCGTGGATTATATACGGAAACTAATTTATGTCGTCGCCCGTAAGACCTGGATTAGTCTAAATCCGTATTTTCTTAGATTTGGGTTTGGGGTTTTGGTTTGAGGATACGTTAGCCATATTTGAGGCTAAGATCAACTCAAACGTTTGTTAAGGATACGTTGGTCTAATTTGAGACTAAGATTAACTTAACGGGATCGTTTAGATCCGACAAAAGAGCATTTGGGCTCTATTGTTCTAGTTTAGGGACATAGTGGTCCATTGCCAGTTTAGGGACATGGTGGTCCATTACCAGTTTAGGGACATGGTGGTCCAACATTCCCATTTGGGGGACGAATATTGGTTTAAGGACGCATAAGTCCATGAGTTTAAGAACCCCACAGTCCGTATTACCAGTTTAGGGACATGGTGGTCCAACATTCCCATTTTGGGGACGAATATTGGTTTAAGGATGCATAAGTCCATGAGTTTAAGGACCCCACAGTCCGTATCAATGTATGGTTGTCGGGACCCGTCACCTCTCTGACGACGTTGAGGGATTACAACGACGAATATCATAGGAGTTCAGAGATGTACCCTTGAACCGGGTGTAAATTGATTTGAAAGAGCAGTCGTGCTCAGTTCAATTTAATTTGAGGACTTACGGCCAGAATTGGGTTAAGTCCATTTGAAAATGTTTGACATTTTATTTGTGTTTGGCCTATCGGGCCTTTATTTGGGCTCTGCCTTTTTAATAATGCACTGCATTTTTTTTATTAGGTCTGATAGACCTTTTTATTGGGCTCTGCCCCTTTTTTTTATAATGCATTGCATTTTGGTCTGATAGACCTTTTAATTGGGCTCTGCCCTTTTTAATAATGCACTGCATTAAATGTTCTGACAATGCCCCACGTGGCTTGTCAGGCGCTTTGCGCCAATTGAGGAGCGCAAGGCGCAAATTCATGTGGAGGTGACACGTGTCACGCGCTGGTGAGCGCAAGTCTGTTAGCGCAGTGCGCTGCGCCAGTACGCTGCGCTAGTGCGCTGCTGACACGTGGCGCGCTCTGGTGACTTGCACCAAACCAAGAGAGCCGTGCTCTGTTTTTAGAAGCGCAAGGCGCAGTTGTTCTGTGATTGACACGTGGCGCTCTCTGGTGGCTTGCGCCAATCCAAGGAGCGCAATAGTGCAAATTTCAAAAGTGCAAGGCACTGTTTAATATCTTGATCAAATTTAGATCAAAGAAAAACAAGTTTTTTCTTTTTCCAGAGAGGTTCTACCTCAAATTTCAAGAACCAGTGGTTCATCAAAAGGCAATGCTTTTATATAGATCGAAAGATCTGATAAAGAAGGGAAATTACTTCTTTTTTATTATTATTTTTTATTAAAGATCTTGATCTTGTTTTTAGATCTTTGATCTTTTTAGAAGAAATTCTTCTTTTTTTCTAAAGGTTTTACCTTTTTTCTTTCTCTTGGAATTCTTCTCAAAGTTTTTAGGGAGGTTCTGTATCTCTATCTCTGTATATTTTAGACTTGGAGTCTAAGGGCCTTTATATAGGGCCAATGAGTTTGTTAGATTGGTTACATAGATCTTTCTCTGATTGATTTAGGTATGTTTCCCCACCGCTGGATCTTTGATCCTAGGGCTTCTGTTTTACAGAAGATAATCATCTTGTTTTAACAAGATTAGAAAGATCTTTCCAAAATTTTATTGTTTAAATTCTGGCATAGTAGGCGCAAGCGCACCTGCGCTTGGCACGTATCGCGAAACGCAGAGCGCGGCGCAGCTGCGCTAGCGCACCTGTGCTGACACGTGTCACGCAGCGCAGCTGCGCTAGTGCAACTGAGCTGACACGTGTCGCACAGCGCAGAGCGCAAGTCATCTAAAGCTTTGCTTCCTTTATTTTTATTTTAAAACAGAGCCTTGCTCTGATTGGGTGCGCTGCCTTGGGCGCAGCGCCCCTTGCGCTGGCGTGTCTGTTTTTGACACGTGGCGCTCCGCGCGCAGCGCAAGGGATCTGAAGCATTACTTCAATTTTTGAATTTTTGAAATTCAAACAGAGCTTTGCTCTGATTAGGGGAAACAGCGGCGTCTTGAAAGTCGGTGCCCATCGCAGGAGCCTCGGCGCTGGGAGCCAGGGCGACCGACTCCTCCCCAACGCTCCCACCAGGGGCCCTTCCCCTTGCGGTGCTTCCGGGGGCATTCCCCTGCGCCTCATCCCTGAGGGGGTATTCACCCCGGAGCTCGCCGTCAAGAAACTACGACATCAGGGCCTTGACTGTGTCGAGGGCCACATGCCAAGCGAGGGCAGCGGCTTGAGCCAGGTCAGCGTAGAACTGGTCTAACTTCTGATAGTTCTCCACCGCCTTCGACGCTTGGAGGTCGGCACGCCTCACTCCTTCCTTCGCCGCCTCGCTCTCCCTCCGGAGGGTGTTCGCCGTCTTCTTCAGGGTGGCGACAAGCACCTTGGAATCTTCCAACTTAGCCTCGGCGGCTCGGGCGGCCTCTCGGCAGCTGGCGATCTCCCAATCCCTGGCCGCCATCCGGTCTTCGAGGGCGGCGACCCTCTCCATCGCCGCTTGCAGCTCCAGCCTGAAGCTCTCCTCCCGTGAGGATAGCTCGCCCGCGGCCTGCATCGCCGGGGCAATTTTCTCGTCCTCCATGTTGACGACAAGGGCGCAGTGCTAAAGGACCTGAAGAAAATAAAGGAGGGTCAAAAAGAGAAGGGGGCACCCAATCTTGCGAACAAAAATACTGAATGAAGACACGAGTGAGGTGCGAACACTGACCTGCACGGCCTCTTGGGCTATGGCCGCCATTTGGGCCCTAAGGGTCCCCCGAAGGATTCTGCCCCCGGCCAACCTTTCCATCTCCGAGAGCAGGCTGTCGGCGACGGAAATCCCGAGGGCACCTCGAAGAGAAGCTCCCCATCATCCACGATGATCGGGGAAGCCGGAGAACAGGGCACCGTCCTGTAGTACCTCTTGGGGAGAGACACAGGAGAACCAGTCTCGCCTCCCACTTCCAAAGCCCGGGGCTCCTGCTCCCGAGCGCGTTTTTGGCTCGGTGCATGGATGGACTCCGGGACCCAGGGCGTGCTTGAGCTCCTAGCCGGGGCGGCTGCCGGTGGAGCCGGAGCCGACGACGGGCGAGAGGGACCGGCACCTCCGGCCTTCTTCTGTTCGACTAGGGCTGCCCGAAATTTACCTAGTTCCATGGGTTCTGCATAAGACGAAAATAAGAAGAAGGAGTCAGCAATGCCAAAAAAAGTGGAAGAATACACAAGTCTAAACAAGTCGCCTAAAAACTCCTGATTTACCCGCAAACTGAGCGGGGCTGAGCCCAGCCCAACTGAGGGCCTGCTCAGACAGCAACATATCGGCCCGCGGGAGGGGCTCCCACTCCGCCGCCGCCACCGCGTCGGGATCGTTCAACTGCTTCACCCGCGGGCAGTTGGCCATGTACCACTGGATGGGCATAGGCCAATTCTCATCCTCGGGTGGCCCGACAAATGTCACGCCCCGCTTCCCAAAATACGGAATACGAGGGGTTGACAAGGCCAGCTATGCTCCTACGGTCAAGGAAATATCATGCCGTAGTCACACTTCGACTTCTAGCTTTACGTGGTAATCAATAATCAATGCACAGGTAATGAGAAATACAGTCACCAACAGAGCCTTGTTCTCAAGAATCCATAGATCTAAAGAGATCTTGTTTCAGGGTTTTTAACCCATGAACAGAGCTTTGCTCATGGACAAAATATAGATCTTTTTGATCTTTTGATGAAGAACTCTCAAGAGTTTTTCATGGATCTTTAAGATCCCACACTTTCATTTTTAGGAGTTAATTTTTCCTTTGATGGATTTTTCCATCATTATTACAGAGCTAGGCTCTTTTAAGGAATTTTATTCCCTTGTAACCAGAGTTTGACAAGTGTCACTCTGTGACAGAGTTTTGCTCTGAAAAGGGAGATTTTCTCCTTGTCTCAAGGGATTTCTCATTTAATGAGAATATTCTTTTGGGGATCTCCTCATTAATTGACAGTCTCATCCAATGATGGGGCTGTCTTATTAACTGATGCATTGTCATCTAGATTTTGTGGGTCCCCTTTGGTCCCCTCTACATTGCATTGCAGCGTAGTATCAAGCGTCAGGCTTTTAAGATTAAATTATGATACTAACGGCTGAATTTCGTTTTTCTTTGCAGGCAATCATGTCTGCTGATCTGTCTTTCCCATTTGTTCGCTCAGGGGAGGATTCCCTGAGGCGCCGGTGGACCGGGAGGTTCTCGTTCTCGTTAAGGATCATGACCCCGAGCATAAGAACCTTCACCTGTGGGGTAGGTGGTACAGTGAAATCATCAGGGGTCGCCGAAGCTTCGGTTGCGCGACGCCGTCACAGCCTATCTTTTCGATCCCATATGCGGATGCACCCCCGGTGAGCTATGCCGTGGAGGTCATAAATTGGAATTCGGAGGATCTTCTTCAGCCTTCGATTGCCGCCATTCCCGTGCAGCCGCCGCCAGCTGTGGATATTCTGGGACGGCGCATATGCCAGGGTGAAGCGCACCCTTGGGGACAACCTTACAACATTGGATTGACCCCTCGACAACCGGTCGGATATTTGCAGTGGGCCAGGTACATCCTATCAGCGAAGAGGACACATCTGATGAAGATTGGTCTGTATTCCGCAGTCTACGTCTCATTGTTCGAGTACCATGTTCCTCCGATGTGGTGGATTAAGGCATTCATAGAACAATGGAACATCCCCACCCATACCTTCCTTCTATCGGACAGGGAAGTCTCCATCCCTCTGGAGGAGTTTGCTGAGATTTCAGGTCTGCCAGTGAGGGGGGAGCATTATGAGGAGCTGCTTCCTCCTGACGAGTATGTCCTCGTCACCAAGCCGCTGGTAATGGGCCTAACGCCGGAGAATGCTATTCAGCACCAGTTTCCGAGCCTGGTGAAGGTGCTGAATATGTATGAAGGTCTCTATTTGGAATCGGGAGTCCGGGGAGTCAATTTTGCAGATTTTATCGCCCGCTTTCTTCAACCGGAGATTCTATCACAGCGGAGTGAAAAGTTCGCCAAGCTCGACGACCCCTTCGGCTTCGGCTTAGATCGTCGACCAGTATTGGAAGACGATCAAAAGGATTTCTATCTCCCCGATGCCACCATCATGCCCTTATCAGAAATTTCCGCCCCGGGCATTGATGAGGAGACCTTCTTTCTAGGGTTTCTGGGATTATGGCTGTGCTGGTTCGCGCTCCTTATGCACCCGCGCTTCATAAGGCCGTTCGTCTTCTACCCAGCGCATCAGATGGTGGCTGGCATACAGTTGTCGATCGGAATTGCCGGGTTGGCCCACCTATACCATGGACTCAGCGTGGCGGCGGACGCAAATGAACCTGGGGTGCAACCTGCCAATTTCCCGATGCACTACTTCACTTCATGGATGGAAATGCATGTGCTCGGGGTATTCGGCATTCATAAGAGCCCCTCGTTTTTTGAGAAGTGCAGACTCCCAAGAGTCATACGGCTGATTGGCGCCTCGATTGTGAATCCGTCTCCAAGGGAGGCTAGGGGGTTGCTTCTTCGTCCACACCTGGCCGGAGCGAGGATTTCTTTCATGGAAAAAGTCGTGACTATCGGCCCGGAGACCTCCAAGGCGGTATTGGCGCTGCGTGATGGTTTCAAGGACGGGGCCTCCGTATTGAAAGCCCGGGAGATTCTTCACCTATACTCTATCCGGCCGAGCTTCCTGGTGTTCAGGCAAAACGACATGGCGCTCTTCATGAGGTACAACCCCCATCGGTTCTCCCAGCAGTTAAGTTATAACCAAGGGGTTCTACTAGAGGCGTTTTTGGAAGAGCCTGCGGCCACCAGGGAGGGGATACGGAGTGCGCTGCACCACTTTATGCGGCTGAACACGGGCTCCCACTTCTTTATCAGCGAGCCGAGCTGCGTCCCACGGGCCCTTAACGTGTACGTGGCTTGGTACGCACATGCGATGGGTGTTATTATCCGGGAAGAAAAGCGGTTGTTGGTTGACCGCAAGGGTGCGCCCCCCGCCAGCGATCGCAAAGCTCCCTTAAGGCCAAGGACCCATGTTGTTCCTCCGCTGAGAGGAGATGCAAGAGATGAGCCTCCGCGTGTGATGAGCCCCCCGCGCGGATTGCCCCGTGATACCGTGGACGTGCCTCCAGCGCCCCGTGCTCCGGTGGAGACGGTGAATGTAGTTTCGCCTGAATCCGGCGTGGGCTCGGACATCAGGACCCGCCGTCCCAAGGTGCCCACGAAGCGCAAGTTGATTTTGGGTGCACCCGGGGCTCGCGTGCAGAAGAGGAAGAAAAAGTCGCTCTTCTCTGCTGACGTTGCATTTGGTCAAGAACCTCATGCCCCTTATAGCGAGGGCTTGGATGAGTATGGGACCGATGAGGGCCTATTTACGCCGCCAGACGACACTGATATGGCGGCCGCCATCGCAGCTTCTGAGCGATTGGCAAGGCGCGATGCGTGGTTGGCTAAACTTGCACAATCGGGTAATTACTAGTTGTATTTTTCCGTCATTGCATCGTACTTTTATCATCGTCTTTGACTAACGCTTTTTTTTCTTTTTTTAACAGGCATTTCTACCGAAGAAGCTATCGCTGCTTCCCTCAAAACTTTCCAGGAGGAGGAACGACTTAGAGCATCCTTAGGCCTTGGTACATTTCGGTTCATTATGTCTCTCCTTCCATTCCTTATGAGTAATCTGACCCCCTTTTTGTCTTATCGCAGGGACCACAAGACCAATCTCGCAACCTGATGTGGGACTTCTCTCCGGGTCAGCTACCGATGTTCCGGCCTCTTTGGAATTGCCGCAAGAGACTCAACTCAAAAAGCCTATGATGGATGCCTTGAAGGCTCTGGAGGCAACTCTAAACGCGGACGACGACGCCTTGCTGAAGGAGGCTTCCAAGAGGTCCGTCGTGACGACCCGGGAGGAGAGGAAGCGCTTGAGGCGTGCAGCGAAGGAGCGCAACGCTGCTTTGGCTGTGGGAGCGGGCCCAAGCGCTGTTATTCCCGTTGCTTCTCCTTCCGAGGCGTAACGTCTTCAAAATAATAAAATATGATTTTTGGGAAATTTTATAATTTAATATTATTTTAATGAATATTTTAATATTCTGGTATAATTAAATACAGATAAATGGGGAAAAATTATGGAAAATTCTAAAATAAGGTATTTTAAGGAATTGCCTCGTTTTCTGTGCATGCCCCCATTTCCTCTAGTTTTGACCCTGAGTATGTCTAGTTTTGACTGATTCCATCTAGGGTGAAATCTGGGTTGATTTTCCTATGTTGGTATATAATTTGGGACTTGTTTTAGCATGGATTTTGGTATTTGGTGATTCATTCCTGTCGGGTGGTGTTTGGACGTCAACGACAAGTGGATTTTGATTGTGTTTACATGCGAGTCGATAGGTTTTTACCTATGCGGGTAGCGTGTGCTATTTTGGTTTCCGATGTGATTTTCATGTGCTTTAGCATTGTGATATACTTGTAGGTACCCCGCGTGATGTTGAGGCAAAGGAGGTGAAGATAGCGACATCGGCTTTGGCACACGAGAAGCAAGGTGAGTAGATTTATATCTACGGGGAGAAGTCGGGTGGATGGCGTATAGCACCCCCGCAGTCCGTGGTGATGTATACGAATACGTATACACACGAATATTTATTATGTGTTGTTTAGGGTTATTGATGGTAATAATGATATTTTGATGATAAGAATATATTGGTTTAGTATAGTGCGAACCCTAGAGTAGTGGTTGCACTCACACATACATTTACACACATACTTGCATTCATTCTTTCATTTATTAGAGTGCATATGATGGTGCGTATATCTACACATGGGTATGGGACTATGTGTTTATATACGGGATTTGAGGATGATACGTGGTTTGAGATGATACTTGATGTGAGGCCGTGAGATCGGCGATGTGACATAGTTTGCCTTTGAGGTGCGATATGATAGTTTTAGCGGGCCTTTGGACATGTGCTTTACCCGCATTCATATTTTTATAGATGGTGTCGATTTGTACTAGACTTACAGTAGTACCCCAGATTGTGTGATTTGATGATAGGTGATACCTGATATGTGATGAGATAGTGTGATATTGACCCCTACCCAGCTATTGGGATGCCGTACGACGATTTACCGTACGAGCCGATATTGATGATAGATCCACACTCATGACTCGAGGATATCATACGATATGTTATTGAGGCGAGATCACCGACTATCATATCTATATTTATATATTGACTCAGATTAGGTGGTTTCATACCCCTCCTGTCTAGATTATTTAGTAGACATTAGACTAGACCGAGTCATACCTATTTCAAAACTAACGAATCGGGGATATTTTAAAGATAAGCAGAAGGGTTATACGGATATTTTCAAATGATGCATCTTTTCTTAAAACACCGTAGCCCTTACTTTACCAAAAGCCCTGATTCGTCTTATTTCAAAAGGCAAGGTTGCATGACATATCTATTGGGGCAGGTTCTGTACTTTTGCGTTGATCATTCGTTTCCGCATATTCCTGCTATTTGCATTGCATCGCTTGTATTGTTGTGACATTCAGTCATGCTGCTAGGACACCAGCACCATTATCGATGATGTATATGTTCCACGTACACTTATTGCCGGCTCACACACTCATCATCGATAATTGCCATGTCACTACACTATAGTACTATTGCATTCATGATATGATTCTGGCATGGCATATTGTACACTTATACCTGTACACATATATAGATGATTCTAGCTTGATTGGGGATTTGGGAACCGCAAGATACTCTTTAAAAACATATTCCTTTTAAAAGAGCGGTCTCCCTCGACATGTGCACATTATTATTCCATGTTGCATGACTTACTGATATGCTTGCATTACTGTTACATGCCGCATACATCATGCTTTGACTGTACGCATTGAGATATGTTGTTTCTATGATATTTCTGGATTTGGGAACCGAGGGTATTTCAAAAGAGAATATGTCATTTCTTTAAAAACCCGGTTACCCTTGATATGATATTTCAGTGCGTCCACCATATGTTTTCTCGGTGCTGAGAGCGATATGTGTAACCCGAATCGAGGCGTGGATGAGCCGATTGCGGGTACATGGTGGACCCGGTATGGTTCCCCTCGGCAAGATGATCGATGAGCTTTGCCGATTGAGCCTGGAGGCGGGCGAGTACCTACCGGTGATTGGTTGGACCTGGCGGTTATCCGGAGGATACCGACCAGAGTCGATAGATGTTTTGGGCATACTGCCGGGGCCGAGGGCCGATACCGCAGACAGAGCCCGCGGGCCGATCCGGACTGACGGAGCCCGATATATGAGGATTTACGTGCCGATGCTGGGCACAGTTTTCATGATGTTTTCGGGTGTCGATGCTGGGCACCCTGGTTCCATGATTTTGATGTGTCGCGAGGGACACGGGTGGTTATATCCTCATATTATTTCCCATGCACATGATTCATGATATTTACATGCATGGTGGTTATTGTCATTGGGTGACGAGTGGACGGGATCCACGTGTGTGCAGATTTGATTACATTGGTTATACCTCATATTCATGACATGCTATTACCTGAGGCACTAGCACGAGCACTTGGCACTACACTCATGTATAGAGATTACATTGCCAGTTTAGCATGCTTCAGCTTTATTCATATTGAGGTTTATTTATTATCTGATCGTATTGACCTAGGATAGGTCATGCATTCGATCTCTGCTTGTAGATATTTTCTATTCACGAGTTGGCAACTCACCCCCGTTGTGCCCCAGTTCTTGCAGGTTTTTGCCGTACAGATTCCATAGCGGCATTTCTGGCACACTGCTTCCTTTGGGTGACTTGCTTGGTTAGGTGGGTTCTTTGTATCAGAACCGCCATTGTTCATGTATTTTTATTGTATCTAGAATTGTCCATCAACCAAAACTTGTGTATTGTTTCAGACTTAGAAAACAGTGTTGTTTTATTTCGACCTTAGAGTCGCGCTAGTAGTATTACGGTTTTCTGGCTGTTTTGAGTTTCTTTTTTTTGGGTTTTGATCCTCGCCCTTTGGCGTTGTATATTACTATTGCTTGCGTGGTTGTGACCGTCGATGGACGAAGAGCTAGCTCCAGCTTGGGGATGCCTTTTATCATTTCATATATATTATTCTTGTTGTACCCCGTTCGGGGCCAGTTTTTACGAAGGAAACTCTGCTGAAATTTTCAGGAAAGGTTACACATTTTAAAAAAATGCATATTCGGCTTAGTTATTTAAAAACTTTGATTTCCAAACATGATTTCCTTACTTTTCAAAAACAGTTTTTCCTTATTTACTCTTTAAATGGTTTTAGATTGCTGGGCTTTTGGCTTACTTGGATCAGATGGGGTCCTATAGACTTCATATGGTTCAAGGGCCAGTCACGTGCTCTTTCGGGTCGTGACATGAGGAGCCCCCGGTCGCCTTGTCTACTGCTCATAGACAGGCGGCGCGTGCATCTCAGGAGGCCAACGACCAATCCACCTCAGGTAATTTGTTTTTTCGAGACTTTATTGCAACAGTTGTAAAACTATCGGTTCTTACACATCTTGTCCTGCAGGCCCGAGTCCAACTGAAGGAGCAGCGGCGACCGTCGAGCCTGAGGGAACGGTGGAGAAGGCAGCAGCCGAAACCGAGGCGACGGTAGGCGGTGCAGTCGTAGTTGCCGGGTCTGAGCTAGTGGCTGACAAGACAGTCACGCCTACTATGCCCAAGAAGGTTACTGATGCCGAGCCCGAGGTAGCGGCCAATGAGACGGCTGCTATAACCAAGCCTGGGGCAGCAGCGGATGGAGCGGATGAGACCGACGACCCCATGGCAATGGTGGACGAGACGGCCGCGACCGCTGAGCCCGAGGGAGTAGCGGGTGAGAAGGGCATGATTCCTGAGGACGAGCCGGCCGCTCTTTCTCAAGAGTCTGGCAATGCTCCGATCATTGCTCTCCCCGCCTATGGTCCTCCACCATCTCCTGGCCTCGCGAGCACGACGACGGCTCCCGTAGAGTCTGGCGATGAAGCAACGGGAGGTGGACCCGTGTCAATGGAGGAGGGAGACGCTTCCGTTTCGGCTGGTGACTCATCAGGTAAATTTTGGGTTACCGTCCTTTTCTTTATTCTGTAATTTTTCTGACAGTGCTTATCTTGTTTTCAACGCAGGTGCGGCCAGTGCTGATGCCCCATTGCTCGAGGGAGCTCCGTCCGTTACTGTCTTGGCGGTGGCCACCTCTCTACCTTCTATTGCACCATCGCAAATGCTGGAAGGTATGGATTTATAACCCACTAGTCTTATCTCTCGGCCGTATAATTCATGTACTGATGTTGTACTATTGCGTTCTTGCAGGAGTACTTTTTGATCACCTTTACCAGGTGCTGCACCCGCACTTCTCCTTCCCGTCAGAGCTTGCTTCCTCCAGTGGTGCTGGTGAGTATAGTTTTCAATTAATACTCTTTCTTTTTCCAATAATGAACTCATTTCTGATTCTTCCTTGCCTTGATTGCAGTGCTACAGATCGAAGGGGGAGATGAGAGATCAGTTGCGCCACCGGTCCTCCCGGCTTTGCCGCCTGCTGCAGCTGGTATAGTAAACTCCCTCATTGGTGACTTTCTTATATTTCTTGGACCGTCCTTTGATTATGTTTTGTTTTTTCAGCTGTCGTTCCGATTCCGTCCCCCTTCGAGTCTCGCATCACGATGCCGGCAGGCCCATTCTCCAGGCGTCCATCCTCAAAGGGTGTTGCGATGAGTTTGAGTATGCTGAGCGGATGCATCAAAGAGCTTGACGCAGAAGCTCTCCCATCTGCCGCAGATTTCGTTGCGGAAGTTAATCCGATGCTGGCGACGCTTGCAAATTTTCATAATGAAGGCGTCGTCGAGTCTTGGGTTAATCACTGCAGGGAGATCGAGGCCCGCCTGCATCAGCTGGAGCTTATGCGTCCTGCCCCCGAGATCTTGGCCGCGAGCACTCAACGGGCGGCATGGATCGAGCAGAGCGCTCCTTACTTCCGCCATCTCGAACAAGAAGTTGCTTTAAGGCGTAAGGAGCGCGGAGAGACTTTGAGCAAATCTGCCCGACTGTATGCTCAGGTGGATGCAAATGCTGCACAGTTGAAGGTTATTTTTGAAGGCCTTCTGCGATGCATCTCTGACGGGTTAGCACTGAGGCAGCAGCTTGACGTCGTCGAGCGGGATGCACCAAATCAAGAGGCAGCCCAGCAGGCAGTTGAGGAGCGGCTTTCATCCTTCCTGCAGCAGCGGGCTCAGGTGGAAGCAGAATTGGTGGTGGCAGCCGATCAGGAGAAGGCATTGAAGGAAGTGCGCGAGCAATTGATGGGGATATTTAAGACGCTTCCTTCTCAATAGCTGCCTTTGTATCAATTATACACCTGTAATCTTTGAATAATATGTATACATTCTTTATTCTTTTATAAGATTTGCCTTGTACTTAATTGAATTCATGAATAAAGATACACACATTTTCTTTTGCAATGTCTCATGTCATCTCTATGCTTTCTCCCTTCTTTTATTATCAGCATGTTACCTTAGTAAACATGGTTGAAAGATGATAGAGCGAGCATCTTGTATTGGCTTCTTCAGGAGGTAGTGATGATTTAGGCCGCAGGTTCAGATCTGCTGCCTAAGACTTTTCAACTCTATGAGCCGTGAGGGTCTCATAAAGACTTTTCTCCCTACGGATCGAGAGGATCTCGTAGGTGTATTTTCTCCTTAGGAATCGTGAGGACTCCTAAGTGTGTTTTCTCTTGAGAGTCGTAAGGATCCCACAAGAGAATTTTCTTCCTTACAAGTCGAGAGGACTCGTAAGTGATTGATGAGTTGATCTACTCCCGAGTTAATGCATTGCTTCAACAGGGAGTCGAGGGTTGACTTTGGGTTGTCTGTGCACCGCCGAGTCATGGAACTGGAAACTTTGCCGCGGCTCCGCTTTGCTGACGTTGTATATCCCTGCAGAGACACTGATTCTTCTACGGGTCGGCGCAAATCGAGATATTCTCGTCAAGGACGCTGATTTCCCTGAGTCAAGGTATTTGCCAAGGACACTGATTTCCTCGGAGTTGAAACGAATCGAGGTATTCCTGCAAAGACACTGATTTCTCTGCGGGTCGACGCGAATCAAGATGCTCTCGTCAAGGACGCTGATTTCCCTGAATCAAGGTATTGCCAAGGACACTGATTTCCTCGGAGTTGAAACGAATCGAGGTATTCCTGCAAAGACACTGATTTCTCTGCGGGTCGACGCGAATCAAGATGCTCTCGTCAAGGACGCTGATTTCCCTGAATCGAGGTATTTGCCAAGGACACTGATTTCCTCGGAGTTGAAACGAATCGAGGTATTCCTGCAAAGACACTGATTTCTCTGCGGGTCGACGCGAATCAAGATGCTCTCGTCAAGGACGCTGATTTCCCTGAATCGAGGTATTTGCCAAGGACACTGATTTCCTCGGAGTTGAAACGAATCGAGGTATTCCTGCAAAGACACTGATTTCTCTGCGGGTCGATGCGAATCAAGATGCTCTCGTCAAGGACGCTGATTTCCCTGAATCGAGGTATTTGCCAAGGACACTGATTTCCTCGGAGTTGAAACAAATCGAGGTATTCCTGCAAAGACACTGATTTCTCTGCGGGTCGACGCGAATCAAGATGCTCTCGTCAAGGACGCTGATTTCCCTGAATCAAGGTATTGCCAAGGACACTGATTTCCTCGGAGTTGAAACGAATCGAGGTATTCCTGCAAAGACACTGATTTCTCTGCGGGTCGACGCGAATCAAGATGCTCTCGTCAAGGACGCTGATTTCCCTGAATCGAGGTTTTTGAGTCGACTTGATTCTTAGACAGGGTCATTGGATGACGTGTTTCCGTGACGGGGTCATTGGATGACTCCAGGTTGTCTGTGAACCGTAGAGTTTTGGAACTGGGGACTTTGTCGTGGTTCCGATTGATGGTGTAGCATTTGTGTCCTGCCGGAATGAGGAGGCACACCGTTGTTGGTCTTCAGGCCGTAGATGTGTCTATTGAGATTTGGAACTAGGGACTTTGCCACGGCCCCGCTTCGTTGCGACTCTGAGTCTGTTGTTGACGTCATGTCTGCATCTGGTTGGGATGAGGAGAAACGCCGTTGGTGATCTCTAAGTTGTCGATATTGACGTCGAGACTCTGAAACTAAGGATCTTCCTTTGCTTCGTTTGTTGACATTGTGTCTGCAACATTGCGACAAATGTCACGATTGTCTCTAGGTTGTCTATGAACCGTCGAGATTTGGCTTCGCTTTCTGATGGAGCCTGGTGGGGAGGTATGGTTCCCTCTTTGTTTGTGCCCCTGGATTGTATACAGGGATCGATGTGATCTCACCTGTAGGGCAAAAAGTTTCATACTTTCATCATTTTTTATTCTTTCCGCGATACTCTATCATTTCAGCTTTTTATATCGCGAAAATCGCGATTGCCCAATCATTTCGGCTATTTTTCGCGGTGCACCATCGTTTCGGCTATTTATTTTATTCACTCGCTACTTTTTATTGCGAGTCACCCCATCATTTCGGCTCTATTTTTTTCTTTTACTCGCTGCTTTTTATTGCGAGTTGCCCCATCATTTCGGCTATTTTTTTTTCTTTTACTCGCTGCTTTTTATTGCGGGTTGCCCAATCATTTCGGCTGTTTTTGTATGTAATACCCAGCCCCTTTTTATACCAATATCTGTATAGTTGTTATTTTTTTTATTTTATTTGATTTATTTAAATTCTATTTCTTCTAAACCCTAATTTTTCCATTATAACCCAATTTCATTTCCTTTATATACCCCGGCCCGTTTCACTCGTTTTTCAATTTAGATTTAAATTCTCCTGAGCAGGCCCAGCCCTCACCAGCCCACACTTTTTAAATAATTCTTCAATTGTTTTTATATTCCCAGCCCACTCCCATTCGGCCCGTTCCCTTTTTCCTCTAATTCTTTTAATCTTATTTTCTTTGGCCCGGCCTACTTCCAACAGCCCACTCCCTTTTATTCTCCATTTAATTTTCTTTTCTCCTGGCCCGGCCCATCATTTTCCCCCAGCAGCCACTTCCTCACCCGACCCGACTCCATCACTGTTCATCTCCTTTAAATCCCCAACGGCTCCTTTCCCCAACTCCCGCTCACGACCACGTTTCTCGCCGCCTCCTCCGCCCTCGCTCGCGTGCCGTTATCCCCACGACTCGTGCGCCGTTACCTTGACGTGCGCACCCCTCGTCTCTCCTAACCCTCTCGAACTCACTATCGCTCCTCTCTCGTCTCCCATTCTCTCTCGAACTCGCGCCGCCACCGTCTCCTCACCGCCGCTCACCGACCACTCCATCCCTCTCACCATTAAGACCTCCGACGAGCCACCATCAACATTGCCGACCACCCCAAGCTTCACCCGCTCTCCCCTTCATCACCGACCACCAACTCCACCTCCTTCCTCAACCCCACCTCGACTCCATGGTCGAGTTCCCGGCCAAGGCAGCTCCTTCGTAGCCAAGACATCACCCCGGCCGATCTCCCCTGCAACCATTGACTGTCCCCTGCACTCCGTTTTCCCTCACTCGATTCCCTCGTCGGCGGCAGCCACCACCATTCCCGAGCTGCACCCCTCACCTGAACCCGTCGCATCTCGTCGACCCCCGTCTCACCGCCGTTCAACCACGCCGTCACCCCATCATCATCGTCGTTGTCGTCATCGTCACTCTCTCTCTCTCTCTGCCTTCCCCTCTCTCTCTCTGTCTCTGTCACTCTCTCACTCTCTTTATCTGAATCTCATCTCTCTCTCTCTCTCTCTCTCGGTTCTCTTTCTCTCTCAGTCACTCTCTCTCTCTTTCTCTGCCTACTCCCTCTCTCTCATTTCTCTATAACCTCTTTCTCTCTCTCTAACACTCTCTCTCTCTCAATAACTCTCTCCCTCTGCAAATCCCTCGCCATCGGCCTCGCAGCACCATCATCTCCCCAGTCTCACGAGCCGTAGCTGTTACCGAGGCAAAACCCCATAGCTAAGCACGAGCACGAGCCGAGGCCGCGAACCCTACACGCGCCATTCATCGCGCGTTCGTGCCGTTATCATTGCCGAGCATCGCCAAGACGTCTCCAGGCAAGTTCCCACTTGCTACATGCTATTTATTATTAGTTTACAAAGTAAAATCGTATATATATATCTCATGTTTTGCCTTATGTTAAATATTGCAACAAAACTGTTCGATACTTGTCCTCTTAGAAAATCATTATCACATTTGACGGAACTGGACATATTGCATTGGCCCTTGTAGGGATAGATAACGTGTGCAGATTTCGCCGGAAAATATGACCGTTAACGACTAAAACAACTACCCCCAAGTTTAACCGTAAAACTGGAATTTTATTGTACCTGAAAACCGTTAAATTCACCATAAATCATATACACACTAGAATGGTGCGTTCGAGGGCTCAAATCGAAGCCGACTCGATGAACTTTAACCCATACCAGTTTCCGGATATTCATGTACTCAAACCATGATGATATTTGGATCGGAGTGCGACTCTGGACTGCAGTCTAGAGCGACTCAAGTTATTGGTTACTGTTCCGTAATGGGTATCACAGGATTTACTTAACTCTTAGGTTGCGGAACTCTACTGTTTATTGTAGGTAAACCTGTTATCTAGACAACACAATTGATTTCATTCTGTTTCGTTACCATTTGTTATTTATTCTATAATTTAAAAGATCGGGACGCATAACAGTCCCAACAGAATCAGAATTGACATGGTAGGGTTAAACATTGTATATCTCCTGACGTGCAGATGCGATTGAAGATCCGTCTATTGCGTTGAAAACCTTATTGAAAACCCTATATTTCATCCAACTGTAACGTCGCTAAAATCTGATCCCAACTGGGATTAAAATGCGTTGCGAAATAGATTTCTGATTCTGAAACCGGATTTCCAGCCACGAGCGCTTAAAAATGAAATGGTTATAACTATTGATCCTGGAACCCGATTGGCTTGAAACTGAATTTGATGGATGGACAACTGAACATACTAACTACTACCTGTTTATTGTTTCGCTAAATTATATATGTATGTTTCATGATAAATCGTGCAAGTGATAGAATATTGTTTTTGTGACACCTTAATCGTGCTTATATACTGTTCACGCATCATATCATACCCATATCATTGTAGTGATAACCTAGTGATATCGTGCATTTACCCAGTGTTAGATTTTAGTATGATTGTGGCAAGTATGTCAGTGTTCGTGTATCCGCGATTAAGTGAAAGTGATACGTACTTGTACACAATCAATGACCCTATTATTCTATTGCATTGTCGACGTCTGTGGGGTGCGTGTACGTGTGACTATAAGTGGTATGGGACACTTATGGAAGCGCTTGCACGGGTGTCACAGATAAGGCATCCGACACTGCCATTTATCTTAGGTATTAGTCGGGACGTGCTTGATGGAGGTCCTGCCTCCAGTTCTCGCGCAGACTTGTCACGGATCGATTAGTATTTAGGGTTGTGGTTAGCGTTCGATGTAGACCACGGGGTGTGGGGTAGTTTAAGTGTGAGTTCAACAGAATCTCGGGAGTCCCATTCCGGCTTATATATTTAGGGAGTTATATGGAGATTTACAGGGTATGTGATATATACACCGTGATATACATGTTACATGTTGGGCCCGTGGTCCCTTGCCCTTGGGTTCTACCCTTGGGTGGAGGACACTCGCGAGTGGTTGACTCTCACACTTGGACTGACGATAGGCTTAGTGACCTATACAGTGAGACTTAGAGACTGATAGGGATACTGGCATTTATATTCCTTATATACCGTGTTGGCATACGTGACATATCGTTATACTGCTTTACTATTCCGCTGCATTGATTACTGCACATTCATATCCATGCTGTCATTGATTTACTGTTACTCATATCCATTACCACTGTTAGAACTGTCAATTGATTTTATATATATTATATTGCTATTGTGTCGCTCTGACGACCTGAGTATGCATGCTCAGTGTGAGGAGAAGATTTAGCCTGGACAAGTGCATCACAGACTTCTTGACTTGCCATTCCGAGTTACATTTGTTTGTTCCACTTCAGGTCAGTCTTTACATTGTTCCTTTCAGTTACTGCATTTCTCATTACCTGCGCAACATTTACTGTTTACCATGACAAACTAGAAGCCGAAGTGTGACTACGGCAGGACATTTCCTTGACCGTAGGAGCATGGCTGGCCTTGTCTACCCCTCGTATTCCGTATTTTGGGAAGCGGGGCGTGACATTGTATGCATATATTTTTACTTGCTGATTTCGTTGCAAGTTGCCCAATCATTTCGGCTATTTCGTATGCATGTGTGGCTCGCTGATTTTTTTTATCGCGAGTGTGGAACTTGGAATCTGACGCCAATCTTAGCATCAGCATCGCTACGACTAGAATATTGCCAGGAGCGAATCATCATTTGCCATGAAAGGACTTGGAATTTGATACCGGTTTAGGCATCAGCATCGCTACAACTGGAATATTAGCAGGAGCGAATCATCATTTGCCTCTGTCGATGTCGAACAAAGGTGGCTTAGTAAACAGGGTTAGGATCCTGTCGACTAAGGCTTCTGACTTCATGAGCCGTAAGGGTCTCATAAAGGTATTTCTCCCTACAAGTCGTGAGGATCTCGTAGGTGTGTTTTCTCCTTAGGAATCGTGGGGATTCCTAAGTGTATGTTCCCCTGTAAATCGTAAGGATCTTACAAGCGTATTTTCTTCTTATAAGTCGAGAGGACTTACAAGGGTTGTCCACCATATGGACATATCCCTAGTCACGGGTGGGACTTTGTTAGGGAAATGTTTATTCGCGCCCGTGGATTATATACAAGGGTCAGTATTGAGCCACTTGTAGGGCAATATTGAAGGTTGTGGGGGTTGCTTAAGAACAGGTTCAGGTCCTGTAACTTAAGACTTTCAAATCTTATGAGCCGTGAGGGTCCCAAAAGAGAGTTCTCTTTACGAGTCGTGAGGATCTCGCAAGTGTAATTTCTCCTTAGGAATCGTGAGGATCCCTAAGTGTGTTGCTCCCTTGTGAGTCGTAAGGATCTCACGCGGGTGGTTTCTCCTTACAAGGTCGAGAGGACCCTGTAAGTGTCTTTTAACGAGGTTACGCCCTTTCGGGTTTTCACAAACACTCGCCGGTAGCCCTGCTGTTTTTACTCACGGAGCCCTTTCGGGTTTTCATCCGTGCCCACTTTGCTTATGGACATACCGTTTTTTTAATTCTTTTTATTCTTTTTTTTTATTCTTTTTTTTTCTAACGAGGTTGCGCCCTTTCGGGTTTTCATAAGACTCGCCGGTAGCCCTGCTATTTTTACTCACGGAGCCCTTTCGGGTTTTCATCCGTGCCCATTTTGCTTATGGACATACCGCTTTTATTTATTTTATATTTTTTTTTGTATCGGCTTTGGGATGTTGCAATCCACCGTAGTTTATCGACATTTCGGTCAACAGCTAGTTTTAGGACGTAGTAGTCCGTCATTAGTTTAAGGACATTTCGGTCCGTTGCTGAAGAAGACCGGTTACTGCTTACAGAGTTTGGGCTTAGGAAGATAGCGAACGGACATAGTCGTCGTCATCTATTATTGACCTAGGCCGTGACTCGTCAAGCGTAGTATTTCTTCAGGAAACGACCGTTTATTGGCCTGAAAGGTCTTTCACCGTGCATATCCATGAGTAGATAGGCTCCACCCTGGTAGACCTTGTCTATGATGTATGGGCCTTCATAGTTCGGCTCAAATTTTCCCCGCTTGGCGTGATTAGGGATTATAGGTCTTTTGACCACTAGCACGAGTTCGCCTTGGCGGAATGTCCTCGGCCTGGTCAATCTTTCATATGAGTGCGTCATCTTTGCTTTATAAGCCTCCAGATTTTGTTGCGCTATGAGCCGGGTTTCATCAAGGGCATCAAGCTCCTCAAACCGAAGGTGAGCATTTTCTTCGTCCGTCAGCTCGTAGTGGACTGCCACTCGTAGAGAGGGTAACTCTATTTCGAGGGGGAGTACTGCTTCTGTACCGAATACCAACGCGTACGGCGTTGTGTTCGTGGCCGTCTTGAACGTAGTTCGATACGCCCAGAGAGCTTCTTGCAGTCTCTCGTACCAGTCCTTCTTATTTCGGGACACCGTCTTCTTTACGATCTTCGTTAGGGTCTTATTGAAAGCCTCAGCTAGACCGTTAGCTCGGGGATTATAAACTGAGGAGTATCTCCAGTCTATGTTGTGCTGTTGTGCGAAGCGGCTGATTTTGTGGCTTCGGTAGGCTGGCCCGTTATCGGATATGATCTGTCGTGGAGTCCCAAACCGATAAATGACATGCGTCTTGAAGAAGTGGAGGATATTCTCCGTCTTCACTTCCCTCGGCGGTACTGCTTCTGCCCATTTGGAGAAGTAATCAGTCGTCGCCAAAATGAATCGATGTCCCCTGGACGATGCTGGTTCGATGGGACCGATTATGTCAGTTCCCCACATTTCGAATGGCCAGCTAGCTACCGTTGGATGTAGTGGATTTGGATGTTGGTGGATAAAGTCTCTATGGATCTGGCACGAGTGGCATTGCTTCGCATATTCGAGGCAGTCCTGAATCATCGTGGGCCAGTAGTAGCCCATCCGTTTAATCTTCAACTTCATCTTCGGCCCAGCTTGGTGGGAACCGCAGAGTCCGTCGTGGACCACCTGAACGACTCTCTTCGCCTCTTCCGGTCGCAGAAATCTCAACCACAGAGAGTCAAATGACCTCTTATACAGAGTATCATTGACGAAGGCAAAAGACAGAGCTCGCTTCATAAGCTGATGTCTTGAGGACGCATCTTCAGGCGTTCGACGGGATTTGAAGTAGTCTATAAAGACTTCTTTCCAATCTTCAACCTTCTCTTGGTCTTTTACTTGTAGGGTCGTCTGTTCAATCGCTTCCTTTTTCTCAGATGATTCCGGAGATATTTCTGCCAATGCGAGGACCCGACGGCTTTGTACCACGATTCTGACGTTATCGAGGTTCTCATCAGCCAGTTCTTTAGCGAGCTTGGCTAATGCGTTCGCCTTGCTATTTTCTGCACGCGGTATGCTTTCCAGCATGTAGGAGGAAATTTGAGTCAGCGGTAGCTGTACTCTCTCGCCATACTTCACCAGCTCTGGCTTGCACGTCTGGTAGTCGCCGTTTACTTAACTAACGACCAGTTGGGAGTCTCCGTATATGAGAAGGTTTTCAATTCCCATGTCGATGGCGATCTCGAGGCCTGCTTTCAAAGCTTCGTATTCAGCTTCATTGTTCGTCCTCGGCTCTATTAAGGAGAAAGCAAAGCGCATTATCCCTCCTTGTGGGGTCACAAAGATAAGCCCTACCCCCGATTTGATTATAGGGGTGTTCTGTTTGCGCTTCTTCATGGAAGACGCTCCATCAAAATAAAGTTCCCATCGGGCATCACCACCGTCGATCGCATCAAACGCATGTTCGTCTGACAGTTCGCAATTCAAGGGAGAATCGGCCGGTATCGGGTGCTCAGCGAGGAAGTCGGCGATGGCCTGGCCTTTCACTGCCTTGAGAGATTGATAAGTTATTAAGAACTCCATCAAGAGCAAGGCCTATTTAGCGAGTCTCCCTATCAATATGGCTTTTGACATTAAATATTTAAGGGGGTCTACCTTCGAAATGAGACAGACTTCATGCGCCAACGCATAGTGCCTGAGCTTTGTTATCGCGAAGATCAACGCCAGGCAGTGTTTTTCGATGGGGGAGTAGTTGCTTTCTGCCCCGAGGAGAACTCGACTTAAGTAATAGAGAGCTCTTTCTTTCCTTTGGTCATTCTCTTGTGCCCATAATGCGCCTAAGGAACCTTCGAGGGTGGTTGTATAAAGAATGAGAGGCTTTCCCTTGACCGGAGCAGCCAACACTGGTGGATTCTGCAAGTATTGCTTGATTTCGTCCAGCGCGCTCTGGCATTTGTGATCCCAAACGAAAGGGGTCCCCTTTTTCATCAAGTGACTATAAGGACGGCACTTGCCAGAGAGATTGGCTATAAATCGCCGGATATACGCGAGCTTCCCTTGGAGAGACCGCAATTGCTTGAGAGTCATTGGCGGGGGCATCTCCATAATCGCTTTAATCTTTGACGGATCTATCTCGATGCCTCGGTGTCGGACAATGAATCCTAGGAATTTACCTGAGGAAACTCCGAATGCGCATTTGAGAGGGTTCATCTTCAAGTTGTATTGCCGAAGGCGTTGAAATACGATCTTCAGATGTTCGAGATGTTCCTCGTATGATTTGCTTTTCACCACGAGGTCGTCGATATAGCATTCGATGATTTCATGTATAAGGTCATCGAAGATCTTTGTCATGGCCTTCTGATAGGTGGCACCGGCGTTCTTTAGACCGAAAGGCATCACCTTGTAACAGAATATGCCTAAAGGGGTCCGGAAAGCGGTATGTTTCTGGTCCTCGGGATGCATCCTTATCTGATTGTATCCTGACGAGCCGTCCATGAAGGAGAAAACCTCATGGGTGGACGTATTGTCTATCATCAGCTCGGTGATCGGTACTGGGAAGTCATCCTTCGGGCAGGCTTTATTGAGATCCCGGAAGTCCACGCATATGCGCACTGTCCCATTTTTCTTCATCACCGGGATGATGTTGGCAATCCAATCAGGGTACTGAACCTCTTGGAAGAAGCCAGAGTCGATTAGTTTCTTGACCTCGGCGTTGATGCTCATCTCAAGCTCAAGCCGCATTCTTCTCGGCGCTTGTTTGACTGGCTTGACGTTCGGGGATATGGCCAATTTGTGGACAGCAATCTCTAGGTCTAATCCTGGCATCTCGGAATAGTTCCATGCGAAGCAATCTCTATGCTGCATAAGCACGTCTTTTAGTGCAGCCACCCTCTCTTCAGACAATAGCTCACTGACGAATATCGGTCGCGGGTCACTTGTCGTCCCCAAATCAATTTTCTTGAGGTTATCTGCAGTAGTGTGTATTCCATCTTCCAGCTCTTTTGGCACCGGTGGAAACTCTGAGATCACCTCGTCATCATTGTTTTCGAAGCACCAGGGGAGGTCAGGCATATTCTCAGGTTCTCCTTTTGCTGATGTTATCATATGACAAGTGCGAGCTCGCTTCCAAGACCGATGTGGATCTGGGTCTACCCTCGTGGCTTTAGGTTCATGCTTTTGTGGCAGAGTTATCCTCCACCTGTCGGATAGAGCGAACTTGCCGAGCTGATACTGATCTTCGACCCAGTTCTTGAAGGTGAAGCAATCTTCAAGAGGATGGCCTATTACCCTGTGATAAGAGCAATAGTTCGGGTGTGAGACTTCGCCTGTTTGTTCGGGGTGCTTGGACTCCGGAAGTGTAAGCATTTGGTACTTTATAGCTAGATCAAGTATCTTCTTTGTCTTGTCTTGAGGAAAAGAGTATGCTCGACTCATCTTCTTCATAAGGGATAGATCCGGACCGCTCGACTCCCGACTGCGTGTCTTCTTGGTCCCGCATTGTCGTTGCTGAATGCCTTTTTTGCTTTTTGACTTGTTTCTGCCTCTGTGTCGGGCCTTTTTTACAACAGGTTGACAGGGAACGACATTTTCGTCTTTCACAGCTTGTTGGAGGAGGCGTTGCGTCCTGGCTTTCTCATAGATGGCCATTTCGCGATTGTGGTCGTCTCGAACTTTTTGACCAGCTTCTCTTATAAGCTTGTCCATTTGTTCTTCGAACGACGGACTGGGCATTTTTACGTCGGGGACTTTTTCTGGCTCAGGGTTAGTATCTTCCCATTGAGCGTCTCCTTCTTCATTAAAGTTATGCACAACATAGCAGTCGCGGAGTAGCTTCCGTTTCTTGGACCGAACATATCCAAGCCCGATTGCTTCCATTCTCCCGTTAGGCAATTTGTGCTGAGTTCCGGGAACATTCCAGATCCTATCATAGAACTTAGCTTTTCGAACGGTCTGTTAGAAGGGTATCCCTTGGCGCTTCAATAACCTTTTCAAGCCTTCTATATAATATTTAGGCAGACGGATGGGCTGAAGCCTGTCAAGCGTAGGGTCCGCACCGTGCCAGATTTCTTTCTTCCCTTTGGTTTCCCCAGAGCGGTAGAATAGAATCGCATGTTCGCCTTCTCGCCTGGGAGGGACATAGAACGTCTGCAGCTCTTCTACACTGTAGGTATCGGGCGCATCTAGTTCTTTATGATATTTAAGTGGAACCATGGCGACTTGCAGACTTTGCTCTTCGTCAACGAAAGTTTGTATGGGAGGTCGAGCGGAAAATATAACATGAACTTCATTTTCCGAATCACTGCCAAAGATCAACGTGGGAGCGGACGGTCCTGGCTTGTTACATTGGGACGGCCCGGAATAAACTATCTCTTCGTCCTCCTCGGTATTGCTCCCGAAGACTGGAATTGTGGTGATAGCTTTGTCCTCCGGTTTGTGGCATCTTTCTGTGTCTTCGAAATCTGGCAAGAAATATTTTGCATCTTCGTACTTGCGGACCTCATTTACGGAGAATGGGTTCAACTCTCCTGTTACGGTATACTCGAGACCATCCTTAAAATATTTCATACACTGATGCTGTGTAGAAGGGATGATATTGTACTCGTGTAACCAGGGTCGGCCGAGCAAAGCATTATAGCATGTCTTGGCGTCTATGACGTGGAATTTAATGTCCGTGACGAGTAGCCCAAAGCGTAACGTCAGTATCACAGACCCGAGAGTCCGTGATGATTGAGAGTCGAACCCGGAGATGGTGATCTTATCCCGAGCGAGGTGCTGGACGCTCATGCAGATTTCCTTCAATACCTGTACATTGAGGAGATTAACGGAAGACCCATTGTTAACCAAGATTTTGCCTATCTTTATATCGTGGCAGTACCCTGAGACATAGAGGGGACGGTTGTGCTCGCACGTCCCGAGGAGAAGGTCTTCGTCACCGAATGTGATATCGACTGTCTGCACTTCTTCCAGCTCGTCCTTCATCTTTTCTTCGGTGAGAAAAGCTTGGAATTGCTCTGGCTCCCGTAGCGCTTTGATCAACGAATCTCTTGCTTCTTTTGATAGTAAGAGGGCATCGAGAATGCTAAGCTGCGAGGGTAGCTTCCTCAAGTGTGCCAGAACGTTGTAGTCCACCTTATTTTTCTTTGGTAGGTCCTTGGCGGTTAGCTCTTCCACGACTTGGTCATCTAGGGCGATATCCTCAGAGACCTTCTCTTTTCCCTTATCTTTTTTATTTAAAGGTCTGAGATTCTTTTCAGGTAGCGTACGATTACGCAGCCGGATATTTTCGCAGGCCTTTGGCTCTTCCTCTTTTCCCGAGATGGACTCTTTAAAGAGAGGGCTAAGAGCCATTTCCTCATCAGAGTCGCTCCCGAATGTGAGAATTTGCGCTTCCCCGGCGTTAACCATGTGACAATCGTCGGTAGTTCTTCTAAGCTCCTCGGTCGTACTTTTCCGCTCCCGACGAGTTTTGCGCTTCTCCCGCTTAAAATGTTGCCGATGAACAACATACCCCTGCCACCATCTATTGAAAGCTTTGCACTCTTCGGTGGGGTGCGAAACCTTTCGATGATATAAGCAATAGGAAGGGTGCATTTCTGCTTTGCCGGCAATGCTTCCTTCAGAGAGTGGTAGCTTCATCCCCATTGATATGGCCTTAGCAAACCTTTTCCTCGCCTTGAATTTGTTTTTATCCGCAACGGATGTCTTTTGATTTGACGGGAGTGTCCCAACCCTTTCGTCTAGTCGCCGGCGCTTGGCCCTTTCAAATATGACCGTCTCGCGTTCCCGATCAGCTTTACTTTTCAAAAGAGCTTCGTTGAGGAATGCATCAATTGCTTCATCTGATGGCCCCAGAAGTTCCGGTTTAGGATCTGCCCCCAGCTTCTCAGTGCAAGGAGTTTTCTCATCGTCTGTAAACGAGTAGGAGATCATACGACAACTTGCTACACAACCCTCAGATTCATCCGACGAGCTTTCTCCATCATCTTCCTCCTGAAAGACGTGGCTGAGGAACTCTTGGAGCGTAATGGGAGTCCGTGCCTTCTGATTATATTCCTCCAGCGTGTCAATCTGTTTCTGTAAGTCCGTGCGCTTGTCGCCAGGTTTCACGGGCTTTTTGGATCTTTTCTTCTTCTTCTTTGAAGATTTTGACGGCTGGGTACAAGTGCTTGGGCCATCACCACCGATCTTTGGAGTTGGGCGCGGCTTCAGCATCCCTTCGATGATCTGGGGTTCTAGCGGGTTCTTCCACCTGATCGCCGGGCATATCTTGAGATCATTCAGCATCCTTTTGATTTTGGCTGATAGCACAACCTCCCACGGAGCTTCTTCAACAAGGGAGCACGTTGCCCCCGGCGTATTCACCTTTTTAGGGATATGAGGTTGCGGCGGGTTCACCTTCCATCTTTCGGACAACGCGAACTTGCCTTGTTGGTATTGGTCTTCAATCCAGTTTTTGAAGACGTAGCAATCTTCGATCGGATGACCCAATACCCGATGGTAGGGGTAGTAATTGGGATTATTGACGTCGCTTGGCTGCAACGGACGTTTTGAATCCGGCAGATTGATAAGTCCGTTGCGCAATGCCAGTTCGAACAGTCTTCTCGTTTTATCTTAAGGAAACGAGTAAGGATGTCCTAGCCTCTCCTCGAGGGATACGCGTGGACGCATATTGTTTTGACGGACAACCGGCTTTAAGTTGCTCGGTTGTTGTTGAGCATTGGCGACGACGATCGCTTTTCCTTTCCCCTTCTCATTTCGAGAGTCCGGCTTTAGAGGAGACGGTCTATGGCCCATCCGGTCCATCTGGGCTAGCTTGTCGATCAAAGCCTGGAACGTGGTTGGTTTAAAGAACATCATGAACTGTGAAATAGTTGCATGAGGATCTAGGGTGCCCACGAACATGCCCACCGCTGGCGCTTCTTCAATGCGTTGTTCGCATTTTGACCACAAGTTCCGCCATCAGATTGCATATTGAACCCAAGTTTCGCCCGGCTTCACTCTGGCATTGATCAAAGCTGTTATTGGAGTACGCTCGCTGGCGCTTGCGAAACGCTGGGTAAACAACAACTCCATTTCAGCGAAAGTTTTAACAGAGTCGTTCGGAAGCTCGGAGTACCATTCAAACGCCGTCTCCGATAAGCTGCCAACGAATTGGCGAAGCAGGAGCTTATCATCGCCGCCGGTGTTGCCACAAAAAGCCCTGAACTGGGCAACATGTTGATGGGGATTGCCTGTCCCCTTGTAGACATGGAATTTTGGGATCGTGTAGCCCGGCGGGTATTTGATCTGATCATACCAGCTCGGATATGGTCGCCCCGTTTTGACAACTTGACCGGCCGCCTCAGTCGCCTGGTGAACCCTTATCTGCTGAGCTATATATTCATCTAGGGCAGCTTTAGAAATTGTCTCCTCTTTGGCTGTTGACAGAGCCGGTGGAGGATTTGACGTTTCTCCTCTGTCATCTTCAAAGACAATCGGAGGATCTTCAGCAGGAGGATCCTGCTGGATCATCATACCCACCATGTCCTAGAACAGAAGGGCCATTCGTTTTATATTGGCCGCTTGTTCTGCAACCTCTTTGTCCTTCTTTTCCAGTATCCTGCGAATGAATTCGGCGTCGGTTTCTTGCTCCTGGCGCTGATCCGAGGATGCTTCTGGGCTTTCTTTTGGTCCAGTGAGTGCGGCCATCGCAATCATCATTTCTTAGAGCTTCTGCTGCTGTTCCTGAGCTTTAGTCACCGATCGCGTAAGCGGTCTATGACCTATGGATATACGACTATCCTCTTTCCCGGACGCCATATAGACAGTATGTACTACAATGCCCCCGGACTTAGGGCGTTTAGGCTCACTGCCTTTGACATTTGCTGCAAGCGTGGGGACTTTCTCCGGCCTTCTTCTCTTGTAGGCTGTCGAAGTTGAGTGGGCCGTTGCTGTGGGCACCCAAGTGGTCGTTGTCCTTCGTTGCTTAACAGGGCGATTTTCCTCCTGTCGGACTTTCGACTTCTTATGCTGATGGGAGAAATTCGGATCAATCACCGATTCTCGGACTCGTCGCCAAGTCTTGTAGACTCTGGAAGACAACCGTTGAGGAGACTGCTCCGGTTCTTCTGGTTTTGCTTCCACGATGGTCTCTACCGGTGGAGGAGATCTTTTGAGCACCGCAGTTGGCGAATTTCTGCGTACCCTGTTCAGCAGCTCAAAGTTGTTCCCAGTTGGAACAGCGGCATTAATTTCCATCGTTGGAACCGGTGAGGTTAGCCCGGAGGGGGAGTTGCCCCCAGTCTTCCTTACCCGGCGCCAGTGGCGACGTCGGGCGTGACGAGTTGTTGGGATTGGTTCAGCGACGGTTTTGTCTTGCCCCTCGTTCAGGTGGGGGGCTGTTGCCGGTGTCAGCCTCTTGAAGACTGACGTCCGTTGAGAAGTCGTGTCCAACCGGTCAAACACAGATTTCTGAGCGGGAGCGGGAACGGGAGCAGTCAGTCTCGCGAAGACCAACCCCCTGGGAGGAGAAGCCGCCTTGACGACTTCAGGAGCAGGGATGGCTATCATCTTTGGGATGGCCACTTCAGATATTATGGGCTTCCTGGTAGGCCCTTTGGAGCTCGAGTTCAGCCTGGTGAAGACCGAGGAGTTGGAATCGGACGACCCGTTGAGAGGGGCCGTAGTAGTAGCAAGTCGATCGAAGACCGACTTCTTTGAAGCTTCCGGTACGGGCACTGGGATGGTGAAGCTTGCTGGCGGGAGCATGGTCCCGAAAAATAGTCCAGTCGTAGCCTGGGTGATTTGTTCCACCGGCATCGTGAACAGCGATGCTGCCTGAGGTCCATAGGCTACGCCTCCAGGTGAGGCGGAGCGTCGGTTGCACTTGCAGTTGGAGCAGCTCGAGCAGTTGAACGCCATTGTTGTTTGATTTCTGCGCCAAGCAAGAGACCAAATCTTAGTAATTTGAAACCCGAGGGCAACCATTACAAACCGCGATTCGTTCGCGAATACGACGCACGAAGTGTGGAGTGGAAAGAGGAAAAGGTCCCACCGGACGTGCCAGAATCTGTTCCACTCCGAAAGACACGGCGAAAACGCGATAGACGTCTTGCCTGAGATTCGGGGCAGATGCTATTTGGTTTTATCCGTCCACCTCTTCGAAGATGACAAGTTGATTTATGGCACCGTGTATCGAAGGTTTAGACGGATGCGGCCGATGTAGCAGACTTCGTCAGATTCCCCCTCGTTCGAGGGGTTTTTGATTGTGGGGACGCTCTTCCCTGCAGGCGCAAGCCCCTGCAGTTAATTACGCTACCGCATCGTGGTAACAACTTTCTCCTTCTCCAGATGTTCACTTTGTATCGTGGGTGTTTGTTTTGTTTGTGGTTGTCCGTGGATTGTATACGGAGACTAATTTATGTCGTCGCCCGTAGGACGTGGATTAGTCCAAATATGTATTTTCTTAGATTTGGGTTTAGGGTTTTGGTTTGAGGATACGTTAGCCATATTTGAGGCTAAGATCAACTCAAACGTTTGTTAAGGATACGTTAGTCTAATTTGAGACTAAGATCAACTTAACGGGATCGTTTAGATCCGAAAAAAGAGCATTTGGGCTCTGTTGTTCTAGTTTAGAGATATAGTGGTCCATTGCCAGTTTAGGGACATGGTGGTCCATTGTCAGTTTAGGGACATGGTGGTCCAACATTCCCATTTTGGGGACGAATATTGGTTTAAGGACGCATAAGTCCATGAGTTTAAGGACCCCACAGTCCGTATTACCAGTTTAGGGACATGGTGGTCCAACATTCCCATTTTGGGGATGAATATTGGTTTAAGGACGCATAAGTCCATGAGTTTAAGGACCCCACAGTCCGTATCAATGTATGGTTGTTGGGACCCGTCACCTCTCTGACGACGTTGAGGGATTACAACGACGAATATCAGAGGAGTTCAGAGATGTATCCTTGAACCAGGTGTAAATTGATTTGAAAGAGCAGTCGTGCTCATTTCAATTTAATTTGAGGACTTACGGCCAGAATTGGGTTAAGTCCATTTGAAAATGTTTGACATTTTATTTGTGTTTGGCCTGTCAGGCCTTTATTTGGGCTCTGCCCTTTTTAATAATGCACTGCATTTTTTTTATTAGGTCTGATAGACCTTTTTATTGGGCTCTGCCCCTTTTTTTTATAATGCATTGCATTTTGGTCTGATAGACCTTTTAATTGGGCTCTGCCCTTTTTAATAATGCACTGCATTAAATGTTCTGACAATGTCCCACGTGCCTTGTTAGGCGTTTTGAGCCAATTGAGGAGCGCAAGGCGCAAATTCATATGGAGGTGACACGTGTCACGCGCTGGTGAGCACAAATCTGTTAGCGCAGTGCGCTGCGCCAGTGCGCTGCTGACACGTGGCGCGCTCTGGTGACTTGCGCCAAACCAAGAGAGCAGTGCTATGTTTTTAGAAGCGCAAGGCGCGGTTGTTCTGTGATTGACACGTGGCGCTCTCTGGTGGCTTGCGCCAATCCAAGGAGCGCAACAGTGCAAATTTCAAAAGTGCAAGGCACTGTTTAATATCTTGATCAAATTTAGATCAAAGAAAAACAAGTTTTTCTTTTTCCAGAGAGGTTCTACCTCAAATTTCAAGAACCAGTGGTTCATCAAAAGGCAATGCCTTTATATAGATCGAAAGATCTGATAAAGAAGTGAAATTACTTCTTTTTTATTATTATTTTTTATTAAAGATCTTGATCTTGTTCTTAGATCTTTGATCTTTTTAGAAGAAATTCTTCTTTTTTTCTATAGGTTTTACCTTTTTTCTTTCTCTTGGAATTCTTCTCAAAGTTTTTAGAGAGATTCTGTATCTCTATCTCTGTATATTTTAGACTTGGAGTCTAGGGGCCTTTATATAGGGCCAATGAGTTTGTTAGGTTGGTTACAGAGATCTTTCTCTGATTGATTTAGAGATGTTTCCCCACCGCTAGATCTTTGATCCTAGGGCTTCTGTTTTACAGAAGATAATATTCTTGTTTTAACAAGATTAGAAAGATCTTTCCAAAATTTTATTGTTTAAATTCTGGCACAGTTGGCGCAAGCGCACCTGCGCTTGACACGTGTCGCGCAGCGCACCTGCGCTGACACGTGTAGCGCAGCGCAGAGCGCAAGTCATCTGAAGCGTTGCTTCCTTTATTTTTATTTTAAAATAGAGCCTTGCTCTGATTGGGTGCGCTGCTTTGGGCGCAGCGCCCCTTGCGCTGGCGTGTCTGTTTTTAACACGTGGCGCTCTGCGCGCAGCGCAAGGGATCTGAAGCGTTGCTTCAATTTTTGAATTTTTGAAATTCAAACAGAGCTTTGCTCTGATTGGGAGAAACAGCGGCGTCTTGAAAGTCGGTGCCCATCGCAGGAGCCTTGGCGCTGGGAGCCAGGGCGACCGACTCCTCCCCAACGCTCCCACTAGGGGCCCTTCCCCTTGCGGTGCTTCCGGGGGCATTCCCCTGCGCCTCATCCCTGAGGGGGTATTCACCCCGGAGCTCGCCGTCAGGAAACTACGACATCAGGGCCTTGACGGTGTCGAGGGCCACATGCCAAGCGAGGGCAGTGGCTTGAGCCAGGTCAGCGTAGAACTGGTCTAACTTCTGATGGTTCTCTACCGCCTTCGACGCTTGGAGGTCGGTACGCCTCACTCCTTCCTTCGCCGCCTCGCTTTCCCTCCAGAGGGTGTTCGTCATCTTCTTCATGGTGGCGACAAGCACCTTGGAATCTTCCAACTTAGCCTCGGCGGCTCGGGCGGCCTCTCGACAGCTGGCGATCTCCCAATCCCTGGCCGCCATCCGGTCTTCGAGGGCGGCGACCCTCTCCATCGCCGCTTGCAGCTCCAGCCTGAAGCTCTCCTCCCGTGAGGATAACTCGCCCGCGGCCTGCATCGCCGGGGCAATTTTCTCGTCCTCCATGTTGACGACAAGGGCGCAGTACTAGAGGACCTGAAGAAAACAAAGGAGGGTCAAAAAGAGAAGGGGGCACCCAATCTTGCGAACAAAAATACTGAATGAAGACACGAGTGAGGTGCGAACACTGACCTGCACGGCCTCCTGGGCTATGGCCGCCATTTGGGCCCTAAGGGTCCCCCGAAGGATTCTGCCCCCGGCCGACCTTTCCATCTCCGAGAGCAGGTTGTCGGCGACGGAAATCCCCGAGGGCACCTCGAAGCGAAGCTCCCCATCATCCACGATGATCGGGGAAGCCGGAGAATAGGGCACCGTCCTGTAGTACCTCTTGAGGAGAGACACAGGAGAACCAGTCTCGCCTCCCAATTCCAAAGCCTGGGGCTCCTGCTCCCGAGAGCATTTTTGGCTCGGTGCATGGCTGGACTCCGGGGCCCAGGGCGCGCTTGAGCGCCTAGCTGGGGCGACTGCCGGTGGAGCCGGAGCCGACGACGGGCGAGAGGGACCGGCACCTCCGGCCTTCTTCTGTTTGACTAGGGCTGCCCGAAATTTACCTAGTTCCATGGGTTCTGCATAAGACGAAAATACAAAGAAGGAGTCAGCAATGCCAGAAAAAGTGGAAGAATACACAAGTCTAAACAAGTCGCCTAAAAACTCCTGATTTACCCGCAAACTGAGCGGGGCTGTGCCCAACCCAACTGAGGGCCTGCTCAGACAGCAACATATCGGCCCGCGGGAGGGGCTCCCACTCCGCCACCGCCACCGCGTCGGGATCGTTCGACCGCTTCACCCGCGGGCAGTTGGCCATGTACCACTGGATGGGCATAGGCCAATCCTCATCCTCGGGTGGCCCGACAAATGTCACGCCCCGCTTCCAAAAATACGGAATACGAGGGGTTGACAAGGCCAGCTATGCTCCTACGGTCAAGGAAATATCCTGCCGTAGTCACACTTCGTCTTCTAGCTTTACGTGGTAATCAGTAATCAATGCACAGGTAATGAGAAATACAGTCACTAAATCAAAACAAATACAAAAGAACTAACCAGATGGAGATCAAGAGAGTATAGCTCTGGGTCACTGATCGAGATGTCCGCTATATCCTCGAAGTACGCCAGGTCCTGGTCCAAGCTAGATCCACTTCTCACTCTGAACATGCATACTCAGGTCGTCAGTGCGACACGATATCATTATATATATAGATACAAGGGTAAACACGTGCAATAATGATGAATATGAAACAGTAATCACGGGATGTTAGCGTGATCAAGAAGTATCCAATATAGGTAGCTAATAGAGCAGGTAAACAGTGAAACAGTAAACAGTATGGCAGGTATGTTGCATCAGTAAGCAATGCATGTCAATGTCACTAATCCTATCAGTCTCTAAGTCTCACTGTACAGGTCGCCAAGCCTATCGTCAGTCCAAGTGTGAGAGTCAACCACGCAGGAGTATCCCCCATCCAAGGGTAGGACCCAAGGGCAAGGGAACACGGGCCCGAAACACGCACGATAATAATCAGTAATATCCCCATATATCTCCATATATCTCCATATGTGCCGGCATGGGACTCCCGAGATTCTGTTGAACTCACACTCAAACTACCCCACATCCCGTGGTCTACATCAAACGCCAACCTTAAACTCAAATACCCGTCGGTCCATGACAAGTCTACGCGAGAACTGGAGACAGAATCTCCATCAAGCATATCTCGACTGATACCCAAGACAAATGGACAATGTTTGGTGCCTTACCCGTGATACCCATACAAGTGCTCCCATAATCGTCCCATAACAATTATAGTCACACTTATATACGTCCCACAGACGTCGACAATGCAATAAATCAATAGGGTCCACCGATTGTGTGCAAGTATGTGTCACTTTCACTTATCCATTCATGCGTAAACACTGACGTACTTGCCACAATCAAACACTAAAACCTAACACTGGGTAATGCACATGATCACTAGGTTACCAATGCAATAACATATATGTAATGTGATGAGCATACAGTAATTAAGGCATGATTAAGATATCATCAATCGGTGTCCTACCACTTGCATAATTTATCATAAATCACACATGCAAAATTTAGCAAAACAATAAGAAGGGGTAAGCCGTATGTTTATTTATCCATCCAAAAAAATTGGTTTCACGTCAATCGGGTTTCAGGATCGCTAGATATGGCCATTTCACTTTAAGCGTTCACTGCTGGAAATCCGGTTTCGGAATCGGAAGTCCGTTTCGTAACGCATTTTAATCCCAGTTGGGATCATAATTAGGCGACGCTATAGTTGAACAATATTTAATATTATCAGTTATGTTTCCACCTCAATTGGCGGATCAGTAATATACTATGGCGACAGGGAGTTATGGACAGGTTATGTTCAATGTGTAAAGTCTGCCTCTGCAGAATTCAGCACAACGTATCGACATTGTAAAATGAATTAAAAATATCAAACGGTTGAGGAATCCAGTGAGACCAGTCGGGTAAGAAATATAATTCAATTTCCTACGCAACGATAAAGGGTTACGCGCATTCTCATATTTGAACAGGAATATACAGGTGTCTAGAAACAGGGGTTAATCGGGATTTCCGTTCTGGACTGCAGTCCAGAATCATAATCCTCCGCAATTATCTCTATCATAGTTTATTAAGATTCAGTGATAAACAATATAATACAGTATGTTAAACAGTTAGCTTCGGTACGAGCCATCGAACGCCAAAATCCGGTTTGTCTACAATTTATTATAAATTTTACGGTTTAGCCTGTATTGAAGTTTCAGGCTTTACGACAGAATTTGGGACATCATTTTATGTGAGCAAACGACCTTATTGTGTAACCAAAATCTTAAGGGGTATTCATTATAACTCGGGCCACTCAATGTTATTTATTGCCGTCAATTTAACTGGGTTTGTAGGTCATAGTTTACATCGAACACTTAAGTTATAACAATTTACACGAAAAGTATATGCGGGAATTTTTAGTAATTTGAATTGTAATATAAAAGTAGCATGAAGCAAGTATTAAACTTGCCTGAAGACGTGTCGATGACGGTACGGAAGCGGCAATGGCACGATCGCGTCACGAACGCAGCACAGGTTCAGCCTTGTCGGATCTTACTTCTTGGACTCGATGGCTCGGTGGGTGCGACGGCATGCGCTGGCGTTGCGACGGACAGCGTGTTGATGACAGCGATGGCTTAAGGGATCAAGGCCACAGATTTGATGACGACATCGCTGATCAGAGAAGCGGGAACTGCGATAGACACAAGCGTTCGACGAAATGTCGGGGGCTCGACTGCGGCGGCTAGGGATGCAGTGAGGGGGCGTCGGTGATGGGTGTCGTGCAGGGGCTCGGCCACGATGGAGGGGTCGCCGTGATGCCAAGCATAGCACAAGGAAAGTTGAAAGCTGTAATTACGCCCATTATTCCAAGAGGATTCCACATCTCTAGCATCATATGATTTGGACGTTCTGATGGTATTATCGATCCATTTAGTTGCCGGCTTAACCCAACAACATAGTCACACATGTCAATTATTTCTTGAACTTTGCTAATCCCTTCAGGAGGTATTTTCCCCATCTCAAGTGAAACAAGCCTACTAAGGTGCTGGAGCTTGGCTCGCAATACTTCACCAATCTGTCTAACAATCTCTCCCCTCTTTGGAGCTGGAATCTGCATCCATAGCTTGGAAGCATCTACACAACCCTTCATCCCATCCTCATAGTCTTCAATCGATGCCTCCACAACCCTTCAAACAAAAAACAGGATTGATCGAGCATCAAACCAATATTTGCAAACATAGCAAGAGCATTACAATCAACAGATCCAATCAAGATGACCAGGTTGTAAACATTGCTGATTGTTAGCGGGGTTGGTGGAAGTGACGGGGGGGCGCTGTCTCTCTACTTTCCGTTGACGTAGCAGCCAAGGTTTCGAGGATCGAGGCCGAGCTCCGACAAGAACTGGTGCTCTTTTGCGAATCCCATCACTCTTTGATCGCTGAGATCCAGAGAGAGAGAGAGAGAGAGAGAGAGAGAGAGAGAGATTTGGGATCGAGAGGGAAAACACGAGCGCGCGCGTGAGGTCACGACGAGGAGGGGGCGTGGGAATGAGCGCGCGTGGGGGTGAAGAGAGAGGGAGGGAGGGACGAGGTCGATGGAGGCTTCGCGAGCGCGCGCGTAGGCTCGAGGGGACGTGGGGCGCGAGGGGGCGGCGCGACGTGGGAAGAAGGAGGGAAAGAGCGGGAAAGAAGACGTGGGGGAAGAAGGAGGGTGAAGCGGGTTGGGTCGGGTATGGAGAGGGAAACGGTAGGGAGTTGGGCTGAGATTTTAAAGGGATTTAATTAATTTGGTTTTTCTATTATTATTTTTTTGGCTGGGCTTGTGGGAAAATGTGATTTATTTGGAAAGGGGAGAGAGGTGGGCCAGGTTCTGGGGATTAAATAAAATGGGAAAAGAGATAGGGAATTGGGCCGGGGTTTGGGCTGGGTTTAGGAAAAAGGGAAATAGAAAATAACAGAGAGATGGAGAGAGTGGGCAGAGGCAAAGATAAAAGGGATTGGGATTAGGGTTTGGGGTTTAAAAGAAATAGAATAATTATAAATAAAAATAAATAAATTTTGTAAGTAATACTTTATGAAGAATACGGATATTGGTGTACAAAAGAATTGGGTATTACAACAAACAAAAACTTCTTCTTCCATTCGTGGATAGAAAAAGGTACTACGACGACCCCTGACCCGGCAGCACCTCCTCGGTGTTTTCTAAAAGAAATGTATACCCAGCTCGGCTCGCCCTTACGAGTGTCAGGGTGGATTTTATAGCAGAGAGAAGATATGAGAAGGCTCCGACTGAAAGGGATATGCCGCAATTTCAACCGGACTAGGAACCCGAGAAGAATCCTCCAAGAGTTTGGCACTAACTGGCCCGGGGCTAACTCAAAACAATTCAACATCGCACTCACCTCGGGGGAGAAGGGCAGGCTCATCCCGGCCCAAAAGGCTTCCAGGTACAAGGCAATCTCCTTACCCCGCACCTGATTTGCCCTCTCCCCCTCCCCGGCCAGACGAAGCGAGTAGCCGGGAGGGATATGGAAGCGAGCCCGGATGGTTGCAAGCTCGTCCGCATGACTTGGAAGACGCGTCACGGACTCCCCTAACTTGCGCTCTGGGGACCGCCCCCGTCGCACGCCCCCGGGGAGCATGACTAACCCTAACTTCCCAAGGGGACTCCGACTCAGACAAGGAAGAGAAAGAAGTAGAAGAAAAAGCTGCAGAAGACTCCTTAGACTCTACCCGTGTTATTTCTACAGACTCCTCGGTAGAAGACATCTAACCTGATCAAAAGGATGAATCCTCGGAAGAGAAAACGCTGGGATCCCGACCTAAAGGGAAGAGCGCCGAGCTAACATGCGAAGGGACGAGGAAATTATGGCGAAATATGGACCCTGAAGAGGATCCCACCTCTATTTATAGCCACCGGCGTATGCATCCTATGGAGCCGATCATCTCCCGCTAAAACAGCGCTTCGCAATCAACGGCCGAAAACATTTCACCTATTACACTCACATTGGGCGCGTCCCATCGGGCACGAAGGACACCGGCAGCACGTTATGTCAGCCAACGAGCGGCAGACACGTGGACTGGCGCTTCGGCGAACGTACGCACGATCGGCGCTTCCTCTTTAATGCAAGATCTCTCCCCTGATCCGCTGACGTCATCAATAAAATACAACTAATTGCCCGGGAATACGCACCGGCGATATCTCAGATAAGAGCTTACCCTGGGTGACTGGTCAGACCACTCTCGACCCGACCCATGAATGGGTCGAGACGAGAGTGGGGGGCTAATGATGATGCTCGATACTGGTGATTCCCCAGATCATGACACGTGGCAGATGACGTGTCCCAGAGCTTACGAGAAAGGATCGAGATCGGTACGCCGGAAGCATACCCCGGGCCTTCAACCCGAGGATGTTACCGACCTTCGGCGGCCTTCCAGAGCACTCCTACGATCCCCTTACAAACGACCATCGGCTCGCCTCGGAGCCCTCCCGCATGCTGAGTTCCCTCAGCCCTCCAGCTCGCCTCCGAGCTATCGCATATCCAAGATGCCTCGGCCTCCCACTCTGTTCCTAAGCCTCCCGCTGAGCTTATCTTCCTCGGTCTCGTCGACCGACCCACAACACCGATCACAGGCGTCTCCGCCACGGCTCCGCGAATCTCGCCAGACGTGAGATATCCGCCGCCCATGATCCCGCGTTCCACGCCATCGCGTTCCCCTATTAACGAGCATATCTCGTCATTAATGGGGAATCCTACCTGTCACGCGGGCGTAACGCCAGGGGCGTAACGGCCGGCGTGAATCTCGCGCGCCGCCTGCCCATGGCTGCCACTATATAAACCCCTCTCTCACACGACTCAGGTAAGCCAATTTTACCCCAATAGACCATTACTCTGCCAAAATACCCCGTCTAACTTGATCGTCGGATGGTACTCGGTGGCACAACCCCCCGGGACTTCCTTGCAGATAGCTCGGCCTCAACAGCATAATCCCCATTGAGATCTACACGTTTCAGGAGGCAACCCTCCAACTCAATCCCAGCCATCCATCAGCGCTCGTTGCAGATCTACGGAAGGTAATATTTGAAGGAGATCCATCAGATCTGCTTGTTTTTTATGAGGGGCCCACCATTTTATTTTGTTCTTGAATCCAAAAAAATATGGATTTCTATGAATCTGGCATTGTTCACGTAGGTCCTATGAACTTTATGTTATTTAAAAATCCTTCTCTTTTTATCTCTCTTTATAATCCTTAAATTCAAATCTCACTTATTTTTTCCCAACTAAACAAAGATTACAAATCCAACACTAGGAATTCAATACCAACCAAACACAAAATTAGCCAATCCAGATTTTTTTGGAAATCCAAATTTCAAAATCCAGCAACCAGCCCTTAAAGGCCTGTTTGATTACAGGATTATGGAATTTGGATTCCAAAATAGTACGGTTGAAATTTCTGGATTTGGTAATTTGTTGTTTGGTTGATTTTGGATTCCTGGTATTGGATTTGTAGATCCTTGTAATGTTTGTTTGGTTGGTAAAAAAAAGTGGGATGTGGATTTGAGGATTTTAGAGAGAGAGATAGAGAGAGGATTATTAAATAAATAAAGTACACGTGTATCATTTAAAAGTACAATGAATAGTGCCAAATCTTTGAAAATCATTGAAATTTTTTAGGATTCAAGAATACTTGTTTTGTGGTGGGTCCCCATAAAAAACAAAGGAATTCAAGAAATCCAAATCCATCAAGCAAACACAAAATTATGGAATCCTAGTATTCCACGGTCCCAAATCCAAATCCAAATCCATAATCCTGCAACCGAACGGGCCCTAAAGGGTTTAAGTGCAATCATCCCAATTTTCATTCCCTTTTGCGCGGGAAACACAATCATTTTGGCGGGAAATGTCCATTCTTTACGACTCCCACCCCAAAAAACCCTAGCTTTTCAAAATTCTCTCATGGATCCAAATCAAGAACAACAAGAAGGAACCCTAACCCCATCATTCCCAGCAGGGAGAATCAAGAAGATCGTCAAGCTCGATGGAGAGATCAAGAAGCTCAATGCCGAGGCGCTGCACCTCATCTCGCTCTCCACCGATCTGTTCCTCGGATCTCTCGCCGAGATCTCTAGAGTCGCCGCCATTAGCAAGAAGCGGAGGATCATCAAGCTCGATCACATCAGATCCGCTGTCCGAGGCCACGCGCCTACCTCAGATTTTCTGCTCGATTGCCTCCCGAATCCCGATCAGCCGCCGCCGGCGACGAAGGCGGATGCGGAGATGAGAAAGCCAGCGGTTTGCGAGAAGCCGCTGCCTCCTGGGGCCAGCAGGATCGACGATTTCTTACGCAAGTCGTCGAAATTGAAGGAGTGATTTTGAGATTGATCTCAAAGAGAGGTATGGTTTCAATTTGTGACGCTTTAATTGCTTGCAGACATGTGTTTGTTATATTAGTGGTGCTGTTTTATGTTGGGAAAATGCTGACTTGAGGCTTGGCATTAAACGCAGAAAAGAAATGGAGTGAATTTTTTTTATTTATAGGCATTGATGAATAAAAGATAGTGTTTTTATTATGTGTTTGACAAGATTCGATCCTGTAACTGACTGTTACAATCTTATTTTGTACTAGTTAATGATGTTGCCTAGGAGCTTGTGGTTAGGATTAGGAAAGTTTAGAATTTGAATCGGGATTTTCCTAAAGATATCTGAAGACGGAAATTGAGAAGGGTTAGTGGCACCGGTGAGAAACACATAAAGTCGATCTCCAACAAATAGAACAAACATGGCTGGTTTCTGAAGTTTGCTAATTAGCGCATCTTACCACTCAATCATGAACACATGATTGGACAATGCAGAAGGCCATAGTTTATGAGTATGTATTGGAAATAGAAATTGTTGAGTTTTGGGTAATAGAATGGCATGAAGAAAATTTTGCGTTGAATAGTAGACAACCAAGTATGGAATGATCTAACCAACCTTGTTTCTATACGTGGCTAGGTTAATCTAAACCCAGTAGGGTTTGGGTCCCATATAATCGTATAACCATCAATCTCATCAAAGCTGATAATAAGATAAGATCCATAACACCTACACAAATAGTAGAAGCAACAATAAAGCATAGATTCCTATTTTTAAAGACCATCTCTTTAAGGATTTACCTGTTCGAATCCTAGTTTTCTCACATCTTTCCTTCATTAACCACTGGTTGTGAGAGACGATTGCGCGAATCACCTGTCTGGTTTCCACAACATAATTAGCTACGCATATATGTATGTGTGTGGAGAGAGAGAGAGAGAGAGAGAGAGAGAGAGAGAGAGAGATTTTACTTTTTCTTTTTCTCTTCTCTTATAGGAATGGTCTACTAAATAGAATTCTCGAGAGTATACACAGATCCAAAATCAGGAATGTAGTAGAATTCCTCGAGAGTCGGCTCAGACCCAAAATCAGTGTAATTGCTTATACGATCAAAATAAAATTTGAGTAACTTCCTAATTATGGTTATCAGATCAAATTGTACTGAAGGTTTAAATAATAGGGTCAAACAAATTCAAATCCTTACCATATAAGTAAATATGTATGAAATTGATTTATGAAAGGGATTTGAAAATATCCGAGAGATATGATACAACTCCTTGTTTACTCTTGTGGATCATTCATTGTTTACTTGATTATTTTGGAGCAAGGAATCAAGTAATTTGGTGCCTTGTTTACTCATGTGGCATTCCTTGTTTCCTTACGATATGATTCAATTCATGGGGATTTCCATATTCATCGGAACTGTGTATCAGATCCTTTATGCATGGTACAATACATCTATTGTATTGTATCATACGATACAATAGGTATCATAATACGCGATATGGTCTAATATGTTGATATAACTTCTATACGGTTTAAATTGTGGGTAATGGATTTGTTTATCTATTAGCATGCTATCCTATGTATGAATTACTTTCTTTCGATTCTAGGGTAAAAATTCTTAATAGTTCAAATGTGACTCGCGGTGATTGTCATCTCCTATCGGAGACTCTTCTCGCATTTTCTTTGACATTGGCGATTTGTCTCTCTTTCAATTGCACTTTATTTGAAGTCTGTCCAATTGGGCATGCATTTCACTAGTACGTCATCTTCATTGAAAAATATTATCAAAAAAACTCCATTCCCTTCATCATGTAATCACCGACTAGCTTCAATTACCAATTGATTTTTCAATGTTGGCAACAATTATGATAGCGATGGTTCAAAATAAATGATTGATTATTCATTATTTTTAGTTTTTTTTGTAGAAGAGATGCTTTATATACTTTGTTAAATGCTTTATTTATGAAATTCATGTTTATGTCATAATGTCCAATTTTTGGTACCATTTTGATTATTCTTTACTTGAGTTAGTAATATTTAAATTTTTATATATGTGAAGTTGCAACTTCTAAGTTGTTTTTAGTTACATATTGCTTTATGTCATCAACTTTGTTATGATGTTGATATTTGTGTACTTGACTCCTTAATAATTGCACAAGGAAAAGAGTCTCTATTTTGTGAGATCGGCAAATCCTCTACCACCGAGAAGAAAACTAGTGAGTGGATGGGACAAAGACTCAAGACAGAGGTCAACAATGATGGTAACCCAACCTACATAAATACAGGTCCTAGAAAGCAGGTTTGTATGGGTAATAACAAGTCATAAGTGACCTAAGACGCACTTTATAAACTTTTGGTCTGCCTTATGATGTATAAGTGGAAACTATAATGTGAGATGTTGAGTAGAAACTCTAAATGAAGTCATAGTCCACATCGGATAGTGTAGTGATTTGAAATACACACTTGATGAGTTAGGCAGATTTCAAAAAAGGGGTGGTTCTCGTGGCCCTGTGCCCAAAGCGCTTATGAGTGTGAAAGTGAGACCGCTTTCTATGAGAACCAAAGTTGTCAAATAGTGATTCGAATCGTATATCGTTTTTCTATTGTTTCATATCGTATATTGTATCGAATTGTATATCGTAAAATATGATAGTAACTTGTGTCAAAGCCAAGCAATTAAACATATAGCTATGTATTTCATAACTGTATGATTAAATAAGCAATATATAACAATATATTGAAAAATATAATGCTTAGTATGCTCGCATTCGCAGTCGTACAACTAACAATAAATATTTACATATGTGCAAGCACAATATATATTAATCATCAAAAATCATGTGAACAACCATAATAAATAAAATAATTAAGCAAAATAATACTATATACTTTAAAATATAAACTACATACATCAAGATTATCATAAGCTTCATAATGGTAACATTTTCAAACCAATTTCAAAACCCATAAGGCATAAGGTTTAATTTTCTAATTAAGTTCACAAGTAATATACCAAATATTCAAAAAGTAACAAAAGTGAACAACAAATTATCAATTCTCCCAAATCGATTCATCGCTATTATCATCTTCAAGGAGAATGTTTTCATCTTCCCCACCTTCAAGGCGAGGCAAGGAGATGAGGCGAGGCAAGGATTTGATCGAGGAATTTGGAAGCATCTTGAAAAATTAGGTTTTTTTGAGAGAGAAATTGGGTATCTATTTGTATCTTTAAACCCAAATAATTTAGACTCGACCTGTTAAGCTTAATTACTTCTTGTTAAACTGAATCGTATCATATCGTGAATCGTACGATTCGATGAGTAAAGATATATTTTTTGGTACCATTTTGCTTATTCTTTACTTGAGTTAGTAATATTTATATTTTTATATATGTGAAGTTGCAAATTTTAAATCGTTTTTAGTTACATATTGCTTTATGTTATCAATCTTTTTATGATGTTGATATTTGTATACTTAACTACTTAATAATTGCAGGAGGAAGAGAGTATCTTAGGGTATACGACTAGTGCTACGATACGCAAGGAAAATGATACGTGATACATATCATGATTTGCCATTTCCCTCTTCCATTTAAACAATACATTATGTCATACATATTTTGAGCCATCGTCTTCTGTCGCTCTCCCACTGGATCTCTTTTGAGTTGCTTGCAGGCTAGATGCGTGGTGGACTAATGGAAGTACTCTGTAATATCTCGAAGCATTAATTGGTTTGAGGGTCGGCATGTAGCAGTTGAGAAGATGCATGATCACAAATTTACCCGGTTAAGGCAACCCTTTATATCCTGTCTGCTGCTTTTGATTAAGCCGTGACTTATAGACACATTTGATAGGGTTGCTAAATAGAAACTCAATTGATTCTATGAGCTTGTACCTGTTCCTTTATTATCTCTTACAATCGGAAAGTTTAAGGGGAATATGCTCTCTCTACTTCATCGGTAGTAAATTTTTATTATTTAGAGCTACATGAAAGGACCATATAATGGAAAAGCCAGAACCTACCATTTTTGATATGCATTTTACTAGGATTTTCTTGTTTCATGAATGGGCTTTAGTTTGAGGTTATGTACTGTGTACTATCCTGCTAGTTGATGTTTTGGATTCCTTTCCCTACCCAGCTTATTTTAGCATTTCTTTCATTTTCAGTAAACTGAGACCGATGCTTCTTTAATAGTTTGTGGTCCTCCCATCTATGACTGATACAACAACAAAAATATATTTAAAAAAAAAGTAATCTAATTTATTAAATTAGCATGAACATGATGATGATTTTCAATGATAACTATTTTTTAATCGAAATAAGTAGCATGAAGTATATTGCCAACCACCTAAATGATTCCAGCCTTTCTTATCCTTTGTTAAAACCATTTCATGGATTATTTTTTCTGTCTGTTTATGTGAGTAATCAGTCTTCCATTTCATATCCTTTAGTTTTCTATATATATCCAAAATGGAGGTATCATCACACATCCAATTGTATAGCTAAAAGTCAAATTCTGTCTTCTTGTGGATAAACCTGTACTGCTTGAAGTTCCTTAATATTTGGAACGTGTTTCATGCGAATACACAGTAAATCTGGAAGCATCTTAGTAAATATAATCACCTTCTACATAGAAGTTGAAAGCAAACCAATTAGCCTAATTCATCCGTGGTAATTATGTTTGAACTGTGTTTAGAGAAAGGCATTGCTTTTGACAGCTAAACCACGAACACCTGTTGGATCTTTTCAAAGAAGTTGAAAAACAGAACAAAACACCAGTCTTTAAATTAACCAGTCATCGCCAAGGAATTGAAAATATTCATTTATTGGATTGTGAGGCAACTTCACCTAATGTAAGAAGCGTCAACATCTAAATCATGTGATAAAATGTATCTTGAATGTAATTCAAATTTGATTTGATTGATTTAATCGTGCTAATTATTCGCCATCTAAACGTATAGAACACGTTTTGGATTATGCTTGATGAGAGCTGGAGTCTGTTATTTCCCTGCACCATGTTAGTGTACTCCGATTTTAGACTTTTGCCTCATAGATATATGCCGATCGAACAAGGCAAAGTCTGGCATGTTCTTATTTTCACCGTTTTGTTTGTTATCTTCTGTTGGAATTTATTGGATTTATATGGACTGCTTTTCCATGAAGGGAAACCAACTTGGTTGGATTTCATGAATGAAAAAGAGAGTAAAAAAGGATTTTGATAAAAGCTCTTTTGCAGTAGAGCTTTTAGTTCCACATCGGCTGGTGAATGGTAAAAGGAAGTGGTTAAATAGCATAAGGCGTTGTATATCTTGTAAAAGAACAACAAAACTGCTATTGGGAAACCACTCACAGGCGGCGTGGGCTATCAAAGAGCCGCGGAACAGCCGCATATAGTCATGTTTGGCCGCGGTTCCGCCGCAACTTTGTGTCAATAGATTTTGGGATTTTTTCTGGTATTTTGTGTTGATATTTGGAGATCCACTTGATGTCTAGATTCTGAAAATAATTCTCCGAGTCTCTGCTGTCGCTTGATCTCTCGATTTGCTTCTAAATTTTGGCAGATTCGGTTTCGATATCCCGATTTGACTTGGATCTTTTACTTGGATTTCAGACCTGAGCTAATTGTTGGATATATGTATGCCCTAGAGGCCATTATATGATAGTGTATGTACCGGTATGTGTGTGCTTATATATATATATATATATATATATATATATATATATATATAGGGGACATTCTTGCTCGACATGATAGTATGCTATCTGGTTGCACCTTTTATCTCGACATGTTCATTTAATCATGCTTTCATTCATTTGGTACATATTGATATAGCCCTCAGGATGATGCAGGACTACTGAGATTATGATGCAGATCATACTAGTGGAACATGTATAGTCTATGAGCATATCCTTGAAATATTCCTAGTCGTGGGTGTATCGAGACGGGGCATCGATATCACCAGAATAGACTAGCGTATACGTTACTTGTCCCATATGATGGGTGATAGATGATCCCATATCCATTGGTGTGGTGACACCAAAGATCGTATACGGGTACTCAGTGGAGACTGGGTACACTGAACGGACTCGCCGAGAACTCCTATATGGTATTATATTTATTGTCGGATAGCAGTTCTCAGGTGACACTGGTACAGGTTAGTCTGTAGACCCGAGATCGTCATAGAGTCTTGTGTGTCTCCCACTGTACTTTGATCTCCACCCTACCACGGCTCTACTGAGTCGTGCAAACAGGTGGATTTTGGGTACAGTCCCGAGGCACATGGAGGCAATGAGCGATAGGAGGGGTTTCGTCTCTCCCGGTATTGGGGGTTGATGTTGCACCATATACGATTGGCTATAACAGGAAGTCCCTGGCCAGGGCTGCTGAGATTTACTGATAAGTGTTATCAGTAGTTTCTCGATCTGTTATGAGCCATATACCGGCATGACCTATTGGGTTGTTGGGGTCGACGATACCATCCCTAGACTCACATATGCAGCATATTTGACGAAGAGACCGGACTGTACCGTAAGTGTTGCCAGTTGGCTCGACGGGAGTTTTAGCAGGTCTGGTTGTATTTCTTCTGATCGTCCAATACCTAGGAGCCGTTACGTACTGCTTGCGCCACTGACGGTTTGTGGGCATGTGATGTGATCACTGCCTACTGCTAGCGTATTGACGAGTCTTAGAGTCCCACAAATGAGTCCCCTAGCTCAGGCGAAATGATGTGGGGTGCATATGTGATATGCGCGGGAGCTCGATTAAATGCGTGTATTGGATACCGTATTTTGATCGGGTGTTTTTTATTAGACGGGTTGTATGTGATATGACCGGGATATTAAATCAAGTGTTGATTTAATATTAAGTCCATTAGCTCATATATTAAAACCTATTTCTTTTGATGCATGAATGAGTGTATGTATATGTTGATATGGATGCACACATGCATGCATACATGTGTTATGGTTGATGATAAATTGGTGGTGGCAATGCAAGACTCACATGCTTACATATTTAGATATTTTGATTATTTGAGAAAAGCAAAATGGGATTAAAATCATGGTTGACTATTCAACTCTCTTGAGTTGACAAAGTCAATGGTTTCTTTTGCCCATGGTTTTGGCCTATGGTTTTGCTTAAATTCAAGTTACACCATGGTTTAGCATGGATGACACTCACTTACTCTCTTGTGTTGAGTAAGGGTTATCTCATTATTCTCATATTATTCTCTCTCTTGAGTTTAGCTTGAGCCATCTCCTTCTTCCTCTCTCTCCTTAAACCTCACTAGGGTTTTAAAAGAAAGATAAATGATTAAAAAGAAAAGGTTTTTAATTGAGATCCAAACCCAAATCACCATTCTACTTTAGTCTAGCCCACTTGAGTGGAGTGTTTGCTTCTTCTTCATCCTTGATCAAGAGAAGCTTGGAGCTTGGTGCAAAGAGACTTCATGGTGGATCATCGTGGACGCGGAAGGATACAAGCCAACCAACTCAAACCCTACACGATCCAAGGAGTCTAGAAGGAGGTCTATAAAGGTTGCATCTCTCCCCACTTAGTGTTAGACACTTGTAGTATATGATACTAGCTTTTTGTTACTCTATTTTTCTATTTCGATTCATATTTGGAATTGTTTAGCACCCTCTAAATTTTTGTTATAGCATGTGTGATGCAACTCTAAACCTAATGTGGTGCTATAGAATCCCTACAGTGGTATCAGAACCAAGCTAGAGCATTAGAGTAACCTAGACGACGTTAAAACACTTCGAACGAACATCGATTACCCGAAAAACCCCTTCTCTGGAAATTTTTCAAAATGTTGGAATTTTTCACATTAAAAATATTCAGAAAATCATGCAGGTAATTCTATGGACTCTCTAGAAGAACGACACCCTAACTCGACTAAACGACCGTGGAACCGCGGCAGAAACCTGGTTTTGGCGGCGGTTCCGCGGCGCCGTTTGTGAAGCTCGGGTCGGCCCTTCTACGGTTGGTCCATAGGTACTGTGGCATGCTTCTGGGTAATTTTAATACTGCTTAGGTGTTGAGCTTATCTGTGGGTTTTTTGGGTCATTGATCGATCGATCAGATGTTTTAATTGCGCCTAGTTTATTTATGAATGTGATACAATAATTGGAATTTACACTAATTAGTTTTGTGAAAAGTAATTAGTTGCGTGTAAATCTAATATTTTGGTCTCGGTAGAATCGGGAATCTTGTTGAATTACCCGGCTTCTTTTGAAAAGGTATTTTCATGGTTGAGACCTAAATATAAGATTTGCATTGTTGGGCATGAAATCCTGAATATGTGATATTCCGGGTTTATGATGTCTAAAGGCAGTGTTGATTCCAAATGTTGTAGTTTTTCACATTCTTTTCTGCGACCGTAAGTGTAGTATGTGGTGTATCGCCGGTTTCGTTGCTATACATTAACGACAATTGGGGTATGCATACTTACGTTGATGATATGTGATATTATGTATTGCTGAGATATGATGTGCAGGATCGTCGTGAATGAATAGCCGGGGGTTTTATGTGAGATGAGAGTTTTTCTTTTCATTCATGTAAAATTAATTGTATATAATATTCTTTTATTGGGGCACTTCCGGGTTGAGGATAATGTCACCATTGTTGTATATTATTTACTTTTCCGCATTAGGATAGACCTAAGGAGGGGAGCACATGTGATCGGGTTCTAGGGTTCAGTGGGGGGCCATCTCGAGGAGTCGAGACCGGGTCTCCTAAACTCTAGAATTGGTAGGGTCACTTGCCGCTCTCGTAGGGGTCTAGGGGTGTGGGCTTGGCTATTCATCATGACCGTGGAATCCGTATTTTCTATTGTTGGCTAAATACAAAATACGGACGTCCTAATATATCCTGTATTTTCATATATGTGCTTCTGCTGTAGATATTCTGTAATGTGATTACTTTATATGTTGAGACGAATGATGTATTATATATATGATATATAATAAACGTTGCTTATGTTTTGCATCCGCGCTAGTCCCGCCCCGCTATGCCGTTAGTTAAGTAACCTAACGGTTCATAACGGGACATTGAGGCGAATGCGGATGGCATAAGCGTACGTTCTATTTTCGTTTCTTTTCTGTAATGGCTAAAGACTTAAATGATGGGACTACATTAATATGATTAATGTAAACAAAAAAAACCTAAAAAGATGTTGTAGAATCAGATTTGAAACCTACTCGGCTTTTTATGAAAAAACAAGATTTCAAAAGGCGGAGCTTAAGCCACTCCTTTTAAAACCATTAGATTCTACAACGATATCAAGTTCGAAACGTTAAAGGTTTTCTTAAAAACTATACGCAGCCCTCCGTCATTTTAGGAAATAGAGTACTTAGTATTCGTGCTACGTATGTTGATTATAGTCAAGGCGTAGTGTATGGTAGCTAAGTGATATCTTCCTACACAACATATGATGAGATTAATTAGGACATTCATGTGATTATGTTGATTATAGTCAAAGGTCATATGGGTGGGTCTAATTAATCATGAAATGACGGGTAGAACTTGACTAGTACTTATGATATGTTGATTATAGTCAAGGTCATAAGTGCTAGGGGTAAAAACCATATCGGGAGTTTCAAGTATTGAAATTTGCAATGAGATTGCATACCTTCTATGTGATAGTAGGATCCCGATCCCACTGTGAGCAATAGTTGCTCCCGGGAGAATTTTGCACTTTACAATTAGCTAACTCATTAGGTGTCTAAAAAGGTGTCAACGGGGCTACACCTCTGGGAAAATGAGATTTATTTTAATTAGGTCCATGCGAAAGCACGGGGAACCTCCCTCAGAAGTACCGGCACTGGTCTAGCTGAACGGTTAGCGAAGCTGTAGAATGTAATTAATCCTTTTAAGGGTTGAAAGAGAATTTGATAAAAGCAGTGGGAGACATCGATTAGATAAGATAATAAAACAATCTAATCTTTGCAAGAGCTTTTCGTTGAGTGTATTCTTTTCTCTCTCCTAATGGCAGATAACCATGACTGGACTTAAGCTACTATTAGAGAAAAATAAGCTTACCGGACCGAATTATAAAGATTGGCTGAGGAACATTAACATTGCTCTCACATATGATAAAGTATCATATATCCTCACTGCCACAGCCCCGCCCAAACCAGGCCCTGAATTTTCTATTGCGGATAGGGAGATCCGCAAAACGTGGGATATTGACTGTGCCACCGTCAAATGCCTCGCGCTTGCATCGATGGACAATACACATCAAAAGCAGCACGAGGAGATGGATGTTCAATCCATCTTTCTCCATACAAAGAAGTTGTATGGGGAGCAATCTCGTATCCTACGATACGAAACATCTCGAAAGCTGTTTCAGATGCGGATGGCTCTTGGCACTTCATTAGGCGACCACGTTCTGAAGATGATAGCTCTTATTGAAGAGCTTGAGGGCCTCGGACGGACAATGGATAACGAGCAATATACGGATATTGTTCTACTTCCCTCTGCCTTTGCTCCTTTCATAGTGAACTTCAACATGCACAACATGGAGAAGTCACAACCCGAACTTCTCAATATGTTGAGAAATGCGGAGAGCACGCTTAAGGCGAAGTCTCCCTACTTGCTTGTTGGACAATCTTTTTCTTCCGTCCCAAAAGCCAAGGCCAAGGGAAAGAACAAGAAGAAACCCACCAAGCCGAGAGGTGGAATAAAAAAGGCAAAAGGGAAAGACAAATCCAAAGCCGCGGAGTCGGGAAAAAGTGAATGTTTCTACTGTAAGAAGACGGGACACTGGAAGCAGAATTGTACTGAGTACCTTGGTCTCAAGAAAGGGTAGCATGGTGATGCTCCAGCTTCAGGTGTGTTCGTAACTGAAAACTGTTTTTCTATAAACTCTGCTTCCTGGGTATTGGATACCGGTTCGGGTTCTCATATCTGCAATTCTGTGCAAGGGCTGAGAAATAGCAGAGTTTTGAAGACATGTGATCATACTCTCCGGGTTGGAAATGGTTCCAATGTACATGCAGTTTCAGTGGGAGAGTATCATCTGGGGTTGCCATCGGGTTGTATATTGGTTTTGAACCCATGTTATTTTGTACCAAGCATGCTTTGTAATATTATATCTGTTTCTTTGTTGGACAATGAAGGATATCATTTTATATTGCAGCACAATGTTATGAACATTAAACTTAATCAAGATTTGATTGGTTGTGGTACACTTAATAACAGGATATACGTCCTTAATCAACACACAGTTTTCAACATACAACACACAAACAAAAGAAAATTTTCAGATATAAATGAAGTTTTTCTTTGGCATTGTAGACTTTGTCATATTAATGAAACAAGACTAAACAAGCTTCATAAAGATGGATATTTAAATTCTTTTGAGTATAAATCTTATGCGACTTGCCAGTCTTGTATCAAAGGGAAAATGACCAAAACTCCGTTTACTAGATACGGAGAAAGAGCTACTGAGCTCTTAGGCCTCATATATAGTGATGTATGTGGGCCAATGTCTACACATGCGAGATGCGGTTTTTCTTACTTCATAACTTTTACTGATGGTTTCTCAAGATTCGGTCATGTGTTTTTGATAAAGCATAAGTCTGAAGCTTTCGAGAAATTCAAGGAGTACAAACTTGAAGTAGAAAAACAAACTGGATTGAGCATCAAGATACTTCGATCGGATCGAGGTGGAGAGTATCTTAGTAGAGAGTTTTCGAACTTCCTAAAAGAGAATGGGATTCTCTCTCAGCTCACTCCCCCTTACACATCACAGCACAACGGTATGTCAGAGCGGCGGAATCGAACCCTATTAGATATGGTACGATCCATGATGAGTGATGCTGAGTTGCCCCTCTCCTTTTGGGGGCATGCATTGGAGACTGCAGCTTTTCTGTTGAACAGGGTTCCGACCAAGACCGTTTCTACCACTCCATATGAGATATGGTATGGGAAGAGACCATTTCTTAAGCGAGTTAAAATTTGGGGTTGTTCGGCTTTTGTCAAAAAGCAGAATCCGGACAAACTCGAGACACGATCGTTCAAATGTTTATTTGTAGGATATCCAAAAGATTCATATGGATATCTGTTCTACCACAAAGAGGAACAAAGGGTGTTTGTTTCTCGAAATGCCGCATTTTTAGAAAATGAGATTTTTCCAAATGATTCTGATGGCAATGTGGTAGATCTAGAAGAGGTTCTAGAGACACAAATTACAAATGACGACTTGGTTGAACCTGATGTTGCAACATAATTTAATGAACCTCAGTCACTCCGTAGATCTGGTAGGACTTCTCACCCACCAGAGAGATACTACGGTTTTCTCGTTGATGGTGATGGAGAAGACTGCATCATGGATGATGATGACCTTATCAGTTTTCAGCAAGCTATCACGAGTGGTGACTCTGTGAAGTGGCTGGATGCCATGAGATCCGAAATGGAGTCTATGTACACCAACAAAGTGTGGACTTTGGATGTTGTACCCTCTGGGGTAAAACCCGTAGAGTGCAAATGGATCTTTAAGAGAAAGATCAGTGTAGATGGACAGGTAGAGACCTATAAGGCAAGACTTATGGCGAAAGGATTTCGACAAAGACCAGGACTGGACTATGACGAAACCTTTTCCCCTGTAGCCATGCTTAAATCCATTCGGATCCTACTTGCTATTACTGCTCACTACGACTATGAAATCTGGCAGATAGACGTTAAAACTGCTTTTCTAAATGGTGATTTAGAAGAGTGCGTTTATATGGATCAGCCAGAGGACTTCATTGACAGTGGGAGCAGCGGGAAAGCATGTAGGTTGCTTAAATCCATTTATGGATTAAAACAGGCATCACGGAGTTGGAACATCTGTTTTGATGATGTTATCAAAGAGTTTGATTTCGTCAAAAATCCAGATGAACCTTGTGTTTATAAGAAGATTGTGGGAAGTACTGTCACATTCCTCGTATTGTACGTGGATGATATTCTTCTGATAGGAAACGACGTTCCTATGCTACAATCGGTCAAGCTGTTCTTATCACAAAGGTTCTCCATGAAGGACCTGGGTGATGCCTCGTACATATTGGGCATAAAGATCTATAGGGATAGATCTAAATGGTTATTGGGATTGTCCCAAACCAGGTACATTAACACCATCCTAAAAGGGTTTAGTATGGAAGACTCCAAGCGGGGTTCCTTACCCGCTAGTCATGGAGTCACTCTCTCTAAGGACTTTTGCCCAAAGACTGATGAAGAGAGAGCTCGCATGAGCATTATACCCTACGCTTCTGCTGTAGGATCTATAATGTATGCGATATTATGTACACGCCCTGATGTAGCTTATGCACTGGAAGTAGTAAGCAGGTATCAATCCAACCCAAGGGATAATCACTGGACATCAGTGAAGAACATTCTTAAGTACTTGCGAAGGACTAAAGAAATGTTCTTGTTGTATGGTAACGGAGATCTCCAAATGGAGGCCTTTACCGATTCGAGCTTCCAGAGTGACAAGGATGACAATAAATCTATCTCTGGGTTTTTCTTTACCCTTAATGGAGGGGCGGTGTGTTGGAAGAGTTCCAAACAGGATACCGTTGCAGACTCCACGATGGAAGCTGAGTATATTGCTGCAAATGATGCTGCCAAGGAAGCCGTCTGGATGAAGAAGTTCGTCTCGGAGCTAGGAGTAGTTCTGACCATTATTGATCCAATACCTTTGTATTATGATAATAATGGGGCTATGGCGTTAGCCAAAGAGCCCAGGTCCCATCAGCGATCCAAACACATCCTCAGGCGATATCATCTGATCCGGGAGATAGTTAATCGCCGCGAGATCGAGATTCGGAGAGTAGATACAAAAGATAACACCGCGGATCCACTCACCAAGGCCCTCCCTTTGCCGCAGCATGAGCGACTTTTTGAGAGGTTGGGTATGAGATACGCCAATAATTGGCCTTAGTGCAAGTGGAAGATTGTTGGATATATGTATGCCCTAGAGGCCATTATATGATAGTGTATGTACCGGTATGTGTGTGTGTGTGTGTATTCAGGGGACATTCTTGCTCGACATGATAGTATGCTATCTGGTTGCATCTTTTATCTTGACATGTTCATTTGATCATGCTTTCATTCATTTGGTACATGTTGATATAGCCCTTAGGATGATACAGGACTACTGAGATTATGATGCGGATCATACTAGTGGGACATGTGTAGTCTATGAGCATATCCTTGAAATGCTCCTAGTCGTGGGTGTATTAAGACGGGGCATCGATATCACCAGAGTAGACTAGCGTATACGTTACTTGTCCCATATGATGGGCGATGGATGATCCCATATCCATTGGTGTGGTGACACCAAAGATCGTATACGGGTGCTTAGTGGAGACTGGGTACACTGAACGGACTCGCCGAGAACTCCTATATGGTATTATATCTATCGTCGGATAGCAGTTCTCAGGTGACACTAGTACAGATTAGTCTGTAGACCCGAGATCGTCATGGAGTCTTGTGTGTCTCCCACTGTACTTTGATCTCCACCCTACCACGGCTCTACTGAGTCTTGCAAACAGGTGGATTTTGGGTACAGTCCCGAGGTACATGGAGGCAATGAGCGATAGGAGGGGTTTCGTCTCTCCCGGTATTGGGGGTTGATGTTGCACCATGTACGATTGGCTATAACAGAAAGTCCCTGGCCAGGGCTGCTGAGATTTACTGATAAGTGTTATCAGTAGTTTCTCGATCTGTTATGAGCCATATACCGGCATGACCTATTGGGTTGTTGGGGTCGACGATACCATCCCTAGACTCATATATGCAGCATATTTGATGAAGAGACCGGACTGTACAGTAAGTGTTGCCAGTTGGCTCGACGGGAGTTTTAGCAGGTCCGCCTGTATTTCTTCTGATCGCTCAATACCTAGGAGCCGTTACGTACTGCTTGTGCCACTGACGGTTTGTGGGCATGTGATGTGATCACTACCTACTGCTAGCGTATTGACGAGTCTTAGAGTCTCATAGCTCAGGCGAAATGATGTGGGGGTGCATATGTGATATGCGCGGGAGCTCGATTAAATGCGTGTATTGGATACCGTATTTTGATTGGGTGTTTTCTATTGGACGGGTCGTATGTGATATGACCGGGATATTAAATCAAGTGTTGATTTAATATTAAGTCCATTAGCTCATATATTAAAACCTATTTCTTTTGATGCATGCATGAGTGTGTATATATGTTGATATGGATGCACACATGCAAGCATACATGTGTTATGGTTGATGATATATTGGTGGTGGCAATGCAAGACTCACATGGTTACATATTTAGATATTTTGATTATTTGAAAAAAGCAAAATGGGATTAAAATCATGGTTGACTATTCAACTCTCTTGAGTTGACAAAGTCAATGGTTTCTTTTGCCCATGGTTTTGGCCTATGGTTTTTCTTAAACTCAAGTTACAAAATATCTAGATATTTTATAACCATGGTTTAGCATGGATGACACTCACTTACTCTCTTGAGTTGAGTAAGGGTTATCTCATTATTCTCATATTATTCTCTCTCTTGAGTTTAGCTTGAGTCATCTCCTTCTTCCTCTCTCTCCTCAAAGCTCACTAGGGTTTTAAAAGAAAGAGAAAGGATTAAAAAGAAAATGTTTTTAATTGAGATCCAAACCCAAATCACCATTCTACTTTAGTCTAGCCCACTTGAGTGGAGTGTTTGCTTCTTCTTCATCCTAGATCAAGAGAATCTTGGAGCTTGGTGCAAAGAGACTTCGTTGTGGATCATCGTGGACGCGGAAGGATACAAGCCAACCAACTCAAACCCTACACAATCCAAGGAGTCTAGGAGGACGTCTACAAAGGTTGTATCTCTCCCCACTTAGTGTTAGACACTTGTAGTATATGATACTAGCTTGTTGTTACTCTATTTTTCTAGTTCGATTCATATTTGGAATTGTTTAGCACCCTCTAAATTTTTGTTATAGCATGCGTGATGCAACCCTAAACCTAGTGTGGTGCTATAGAATCCCTACACTAATATCTGCACAATATCTCAAATTATAGTGTTAGTGGCATTTGGTATTTTAAAGATATTATCCTAACCATTTAAATGATATAATAGGTTAAGAATATTGATTAGAAATATTTGATATGATTTACATATTTTAATTACTAAGATTTCATTTAAATATTATATGCATATATTTTCCCTCATTATATTAATTATAATGCAGAAATATATGATAATAATTTTTTTACAAATAAACCCTCATATGTTCTATATTTACAATAAACATCTTTTAGTACATAACAATAGTAAGAAAAATGTTCATTCAAATGTGCAATATTTTAGACTAATCAAACCGCAAATTAATAAGAATTTGAAAAATCTTTAAAAATGGTGCAGTTTAATAGTAGTTAATTGAATCTTAAGTAAAAATGATTCCAAATGTTCTGTTTGTTGGATCTTAAGTAAAAATAATTCTTAAAATATTGCTAAGTTGATTTTAGTCTCAAATATGGCTAACGCGTTCTTAGTTAAAAATAAATTGAGCCCACATGCTCATATATTTAAGTTGATCTTAATCTCAAACTAGATTAACGGTTCTTAAATAAAACAAAAATATTTTTTAACTAAAGGAATATATAACCTAAGTTCAAAACTTAAACCCAAATCTAAAATATATGGATTTGGACTAATCCGCGCCCTATAGGCGACGACATAAACTAGTCTCCGTATATAATCTACGGGCAATCCAAAATAAAACAAACACAACATGACACGAAGTAAACTGCTGGAGAAGGAGAAAGTGGTTATCGCAACGCGATAACGTAATTAACTGCAGGGGCTTGCGCCTGCAGGAAAGAGCGTCCCCACAATCAAAACCCCCTCATAAATGAAGGGGAATCTGATAAAGTCTGCTACAACGGTCGCATTTGTCCAAACCTTCGATATACGGTGCCATAAATCAACTTGGAATTTTCGGAGAGTTTGATGGATATATCCAAATAGCATCTGCTCCCAAATTCAGACTAGACGTCCCAACGTCTCAGTTCGGTCTTTTGGCGGTAAACATATTCTGGCACGCCCAGTGGGACCTTTTTCTCTTTCCACTCAACACTTCGTGTGTCGTGTTTCGAGAACAAAATCGTGGTTTGTTAGAGTTGCCTTCGAGTTCAAGGTACTGAAACTTGGTGTCTTACTTCTGTGCAGATAATCAATGGCTCTCAACTGCATTTCTTGCAACAGTAATTCCCGCTCCATTCTAAATGGAGGAGCGACCTACGGGCCCAACGCGACCTCTATCTTCTCAATGCCGGTGGGGCAGGTCACCCAAGCCACTACCGGATTGTTCTTCGGGACCATGCTCCCACCTGTGAGTTTCGGTGCCTCAACGCCGCATGAAGAAGCTCCTAGAAGGCCGGTCTTCGATCGACTGACAACCATGACGGCTCCCATCAGCAGGCCGTCAAACTCTAGCATCTCAGTCTTCAACATGCTGAGTAAGAACTTAAACGGGCCCGCAAAGAACCTCGTGATACCTGAAGGGGTTATTCTAAAACAGCTAGCCCGCCATACTCCTGCTACAAGCTAAGCCATCAAAGGTGCTTTTCCTATCAGACGATCAGTTTTTGAAAGGCTGGCTGGCTCTCCTGAAACTTTAGTAAGGGCGTCGGTATTCAACAGGCTGACGCCGATTGAAGCCCCTCAGCAAAGCCGGGGGCATGAAGAAGTCGTTTCCAAAACTGAGTCGATCCCTTCTGCGAAGCACGTTCGACGTCGCCACTGGCGTCGAGTGAGAAAAGCTGGGGGCAACTCTCTCTCTAGATTTACCCCACCAGCTCCAATGGTGGAAGTCGATGCTGCTGTTCCAACCGGGAATAGCTTTGATCCGCTCAAAAGGGTACGTAAAAACTCCCCAACGGCGGTGTTAAAGAAATCACCCCCACTTGCAAAAGTTACAGTGCAAGTAAAGCCGGAACGACCTTATTAGCGGATCTCCTCGCAAATTCATAGGGCCTGGCAAACAGTCCAAGACTCTATGATTGACTAAAACTACTCTCGTCGACCAAAGAAATCGAAGGTTCAGTAAGAAAATGATCGCTCCTCCGCCATACAACGGGGGACTTCTCCTAAACGGGTGCCTGTTACGACTCCTTTAACTCCAATCTCTCATAAAGGAACGAGGCTGGAGAAAACTCTACCGCCCGCGGCAAATTTCAAAATCAATGGATCTAAACGCCCTAAGTCTGGGGGCATAACCGTACATACGGTTTATATGGCCAACGGTAAAGAAAAAAGCCGTGGTTTGGTAAGTCATCGACCGCAAACTCGGTCGCTGACAAAGGCTCAGGAGCAACAACAGAAGCTCCAAGAAATGCCGATCCAAATGGCAATATTTACCGGACAGAAAGAAAGTCCGGATAAACAAGTTGAACAACGCCAATAGTAGAAGACTGATACAAAGTTTCTGCAAAGGGTGCTCGAGAGAAAAGATAAAGAAGCCGCTGAGCTAGCTGCTCAAATGAAGCAAATGCCTCTCTTCTTCCAGGACATGATTGGAATGTTGCCCCCGGCTGAAGATCCACCGATAATCATCGAGGATGACAAAGGGGAAATATCAAACCCTCCTCCGGCCTTATCAGCAGCCAAGGAGAAAACGATCTCCAAGACCGCCCTTGATGATTACATTGCTCAACAAATAAGAGCTCATCAAGCTAATGAAGCCGCTAGTCAAATGGTCAGAACCGAGCGACCATACCCATGCTGATATGATCAAATCAAATACCCGCCGGGATATACGATTCCCAATTTCCATATCTACAAAGGAACATGCAACCCTCATCAATACGTCGCACAATTCAGAGCTCTGTGCGGCAACACCGGAGGAGACGGCAAACTGTTGCTTCGTCAGTTCATCGGTAGCTTATCAGAAATAGCCTTTGAAAGGTACTCGGAGCTTCCAAATGACTCCGTGAAAACATAAGCAGAAATGGGGTTGCTATTCACACAGCGATTCGCCGGCGTGAACGAACGCATCCCGATCACGGCATTAATCAATGCCAGGGTAAAGCCGGGAGAAACATGGGTCCAATACGCGATTCGGTGGCGGAACCCGTGGTCTAAGTGCGAACAACGCATTGAAGAATCCCCTGCCGTAGGCATGTTCATCGGGACCTTCGATCCTCAAACGACTGTGTCCCAGTTCTTGACATTCTTCAAATCAACTACCTTCCAGGCTCTGATAGATAAACTGGTCTAAATGGACCATATGGGCCTTCCTCCTCAAATAAGGACCCTCGAAATGCTAAAGGTAAAAAAAGCAGACTTCGTTGCCAATACGCAACAACAGCCGAGTAGCCCAAAACTGGTTGTTCGCCAAAACAACGCACGTCGGCTTCCGTCCTTGGAGGAAAGACTAGGACATGCTTACTCGTTTCCCCGCAACAAGACGAGGAGACTGTTCGAATTGGCAATGCGTAATAAACTCATCACATTCCCAGACCCGCGGCGTCCACCACAACCCGACGACGTCAACAACCCTAATTACTGCTCCTATCACAGAATGGCGGGCCATCCAATTGAAGATTGTTACGTCTTCTAAAACCGGGTCGAGGACCAGTAACAGGGGAAATTCGCGCTGCCTGATAACTGGAAAGTAAGCCCACCTCAGAAGCAGACTCCCAAAAAGGTGGATGCGCAGGAGGCATCTGTAGGATGTTTTTCGTCACCCCTATTGAGATGGGAATACGCGCACGCTTCTCAGGCGTACTACAGATTCCCCCTGCCTAGGGTAGGCCGGGGTTTAATGATTGTGGGGATCCGAATCTCCGGCAGCCACGGACTAAGCTGCCGTTAATTACCCTCGCCTTTGGGGAGAGGGAACCTCCGATTAACGGGTTAAACTGGTCATGCGAACTCAATGTGCAGTGTACGTGTGTTTTGTTTTGAAAGGGGGTTTTGGATATATCGGGAGCCACGCAGAGTTTTTACGGGGGTCCGCTACCTGGATAGCGGGCTGGGGGTTAAGGGGGCTAGCAGCCCCCTTGCGGGGTTCGGGGCAGCGCCCCGGCCTAAAATTTTTTTGGAGGGGGAGAATGTTGCGGAGTATGTGTATGTGTACATATGTATACATATGTATATATATACATGTATATATAAACAAAAGGGGGGAAAAGACATCCAAAGGATGCGTGAGGCCAGCGCCTTGAGCGCTGTGCGCTTAGGTGCTGTGCGCTCGGGCGCAAGCACGCCACGTGTCGGCACGTGGGCGCTTTGCGCTCGAGGGCTGGGCGCTCGGGCGCAAGCGCGCCACGTGTCGGCACGTGGGCGCTTTGCGCTCGGACGCAGTGCGCCGGAGCGCAAGCGCGCGCGCCACGTGTCGGCACGTGGGCGCGTTGCGCTCGGGTGCAGTGCGCTTGAGCGCAAGCGCGCTTGTGTGTCGGCACGTGAAGCTTTGCGCTCGCGCGCAGTGCGCTGGAGCGCAAACGCGCCGCGTGTCGGCACGTAGGTGCTTTGCGCTCGAGCGCTAGCGCGCCGGTGAGAAAAAGAGGGCTTTTAGCCCCAGAAACTCCCGGAAGAGAAATTAGTGGAGTTAAACTCCTGAAAAAAAAATATTTTGGTTGAGGAAATGGGTTCTTCTTCTTCCTCCTCTGTTAGCTGGATCTTGAAGATAAAGAGATATGAGATTTTTAAAAATCTCTTCTTTTTGAGATCTAATGGAAGATCTGAGTTCCCCTTTATGGGTTTTGTGGTGAAAAACTAATTTGTTTTATAAAAAGAAGAATAAAACTCTTGATTTAATTCAAGAGAAAAAGAAGGTTTTGGAACCTTGAAGAGGGAGGAAAGTTCAGATCTGAAAAAATTTTGAGAGAGAGAAAAGTTGTGAGATATTTTCATTATCTTTGCCTTTATAGGCCATACACTTTACACATAGCCCCTTTGGCTTCACAAAATGGCATTTTGCCTATCCTATGGCTCATGTGCCATTTCTTTTTGCACATAAGCCATGGGCTTTACAAAAATTTGGCTTTATGCCTATTTTTCTTACATTTATCCATAAAATAAAAGAAGAAATACAACAAAATTATTTATTACAAATTTTTTATCTTGGCATGGGGGGAGGCCGGCCGCTTCATGTTCTGGCTCGACCCGGGCATGGGCCCACTGGATCTGGGCTTGGGCCCACTTGGCTTGGAGTTGACTTTGATTTTGACTTGGTCAACCGGGGTGTAAATTTTTACCCCAACAAATTGCCCCCCATCAATAAATGCACACCACATATGTGGGTCGTGTGCATGAAATTGATGGATCTTCTTTCATGTGGAGGCGACTTGATTTGGTTCCCGCTTTTTGGGAAGCTGGCACTGCCCTTTTTACGACATGGACGGTCGTTGCTTGACATGTCTCCGAGACGGAGTGTCCGTGATAGACGTTTTCTTTGGCTCGGAGTGATCTGGTTCCCGCTTTGTAGGAATCCTGCGCTGCCCTTTTTGCGACTTGGACGGTCGGTGCTGCCCTTTTTGCGACTTGGACGGTCGGTGCTGCCATTTTAGCGACTTGGACGGTCGGTACTGCCCTTTTTGCGACTTGGATGGTTGGTGCTGCCATTTTAGCGACTTGGACGGTCAGTACTGCCCTTTTTGTGACTTGGACGGTCGGTGCTGCGATTTTAGCGACTTGGACGGTCGGTTCTGCCCTTTTTGCGATGTGGACGGTCGGTGCTGCCATTATAGCGACGTGGACGGTCGATGCTGCCCTTTTTGCGACTTGGACGATCGATGCTGCCATTTTTGCGACTTGGACGGTCGGTTCTGCCCTTTTTGCGACTTGGACGGTCGATGCTGCCCTTTTAGCGACGTGGACGGTCGATGCTGCCCTTTTTGCGACTTGGACGGTCGATGCTGCCCTTTTTGCAACTTGGACGGTCGATGCTGCCATTTTTGCGACTTGGACGGTCGGTGCTGCCATTTTAGCGACTTGGACGGTCGGTTCTGCCCTTTTTGCTACGTGGACGGTCGGTGCTTGATTTGACTTGCTCTGCTTCTTGCAGTGTCAGGGGTAGACTTGACTTGCTCCGCTTCTTGCGGTGTCGAGATTGGATTCTGACTTGCTCCGCTTTCTGCGGTGTCGGAGTGGAAGTTGACTTGTTGATTTTGATTTGGGTTGACATCAGCATCGCTATACTGGAATATGGTACCAGGAGCGAATCATCATCTGTCATTGAGAGGATTTTGGGATTTTGGTTTTTGTTTGGCATCTGCATTGCTGCACTGGAATAATGCCAGGAGCAACTCATCATTTGCCCCGGGAGGATTTTGGAATTGGGTTTTTTATTATTATTATTTTTTTAATTTTTTTTTTGGTGGGACTTGGGAGAGGTTGGGATTGTTTTACGCCCGTGGATTGTATACGGTTTTGCAGGATGTATGATCCAGACCGTAGGGCCGGAAAAATTTCGGGACTTTGTCGGCGTCTGCATCGCTGCACTGGAATATGGTACCAGGAGCGACTCATCATTCACCGTTGGGGTATGGGATTTGGAATTTGGTTCTTGTTTGGCATCTGCATTGCTGCACTGGAATAATGCCAGGAGCAACTCATCATTTGTCCCGGGAGGACTTGAGATTTGGGTTTTTGGTCGGCATCAGCACCGTTAACACTGAAGCGAAATGCCAGGAGCGACTCATCATTTGCCGTTGCCCGTTGGGGAACGATGGCTTAGGAGACAGGTTTGGGTCCCTATCACCTAAGGATTTTCAATTTTAGAGGCCGTGAAGGTCCCATAAAAGCATTTTCTCCCTACGAGTCGTAAAGATCTTGCAGGTGTATGTTCTCCTTAGGAATCGTGAGGATTCCTAAGTGTGTTGCTCCTTTGTGAGTCGTAAGGATCTCACGCAGGGGTTTTCTCCTCACAAGGTCGAGAGGACTTTGCGAGTGTATTCGTCTCTTTTCACGAGTTTGCGCCCTTTCGGGTTTTCACAAACTCGCCGGTAGTCCTGCTGTTTTTACTCACGGAGCCCTTTCGGGTTTTCATCCGTGCTCGTTTTGCTTGTGGACATACCGTTTATTTCTTTTCTTTTCTTTTTTTTTCTTTTTCTCTCTCTTTTTTTTGCCGCTGGTGGGACTTTAAAAGTAGTCTCACCGGCAAGATTTGGGAGAGATAGGGGTCGTTTACGCCCGTGGATTGTATACGGTTTTGCAGGATGTATGATCCAGACCGTAGGGCTGATGTGCTCAATTCGCCTGCGACTTGGAGCATTCACGTATAGTATTTCTTGAGATATCGGCCATTGATGGGTGGCATGGGCCTTTCTCACTCGGCACTTATTAGTTGGTAGGATCCTCCGTCGAACACTTTCTCGATGACGTATGGTCCTTCCCAGTTTGGCTCGAATTTTCCCTTGGCATGTCGATTGGGGATGATCGGTCTTTTGAGAACCAACACCAATTCATCTTTCTTGAAAGCGCGAAGACGGGTTATCTTGTCATAGGCCCGTGACATTTGGGCTCAGTATAGCTCCAGATTTTGCTGCACCGCGAGCCTCTTTTCTTCGAGGGCATCGAGCTCTTCAAGTCGAAGGAGCACGTTTTCCTCCTCCGTCAACTCGTGCTGAACGGCCATTCTTAAGCTTGGAACTTCGACTTCGAGGGGGAGGACCGCCTCCACTCCGAAGAGCAATGAGTATGGAGTGGACTGTGTTGGAGTACGGTGCGTGGTACGATATGCCCACAACGCCTCGTGAAGTTTGAGATTCCAGTCTCTCTTGTTGGCTGAAGCATTTTTCTTCAGGAGCTTGCATAGAGTCTTATTGAAGGCTTCGGCTAGCCCGTTGGCTCTTGGATTATAGATGGAGGAATATCTCCAGTCTATCTTATGCTGAGTAGCGAACCTTGAGACATTGAAGCTCTTGAAAGAAGGCCCGTTGTCAGAAATGATTCTTCTTGGTGTACCGAAGCGGTATAGAATATTATGCTGGAAGAACGTCAGAATATCTTTTGTCTTGACTTCTTTCAACGGGACAGCTTCAGCCCATCTGGAGAAGTAGTCTGTCGCGGCCAGTATGAACCGGTGGCCTTTGGATGACGGAGGATCAATTGGGCCAACAATGTCGGTGCCCCAGACTTCGAAGGGCCACGACACCACCGTAGGATGCAACGGATTGGGATGCTTGTGAATGAAATCACCATGGATTTGGCAGATTTGACACTTCTTTGCATGCTCTCCGCAATCCCGTATCATGGTGGGCCAATAATACCCAAGCCGTTTGATTTGAAGTCGCATCTTGGGGCCAGATTGGTGAGCACCGCAAATGCCCGAGTGAACATCTTTCATGACCTGTTGGGCTTCGGCCAGTGACAGACACCTGAGCCAGAGTTGGTCATATGACCTGCGGTATAACGTGTTATTTACAAACACGTATCGGAGAGCTCTTTTCTTCAGCTGAATCCTCGCAGATTTTCCTTCGGGCAGCTTGTCGTATCGGAGGTACTCTATGAAGGGTTCTCTCCAATCAGGCTCGTCTTGGATGATCGAAGCTTCTTCCGCAGGACTGCTCTTCTGTTCCGCGCTTTCCTCTTCTCGTAGAGAGACTGGGGGTAGAATTTTTCGACTCCTGACTGTGATCAGAATTTCGTCCATGTCAGGATCAGCCAGCTCCTTGGCTAGGCGAGCGAGTATGTCGGCTTTTCCGTTCAATGCTCTAGGGACTCTTGTTAGCTCGATGTGAGTGAACCGTTTCATGAGTTCCACCACCCGGCTTCTGTACCGAGCTAACTCGGGTTTGTATATTTTATAATCACCGCTTACTTGGTTGACGACGAGCTGGGAGTCACCGTAAACTCGTAGCCGGCGGATTTCCATTTCTATGGCGAGCTCCAAACCAGCTATCAGAGCTTCATACTCAGCTTCATTGTTTGTCCAAGGCTCGGTGAGAGCGAAAGAGCGTCGTAGGGTTCCCATTGATGGTGTGGTGAACACCAATCCTATCCCCGCTTTTACCTCCGGAACGCTTGATCTGCCGGAGCTCCTTATTGATGAGGCCCCATCGAAGTAGAGCTCCCAATATGGCTCGTTTTCCTGGAGGTGCAGCACTTGTTCATCGGGTAACTCACAATTTAGCGGCGATCCTTCTGGTATGGGATGAGTAGCGAGAAAGTCTGCAAGAGCTTGCCCTTTTACTGCTTTCTGAGGAGTATAAACTATGTCAAACTCGAGTAGCATAACAGCCCATCTTGCCATTCTGCCGGCTAGGCTTGCTCTGGTCATCAAGTGTTTGAGCGGGTCGACCTTGGAGATCAGCATAACCCGATGAGCAAGCAGATAGTGCCTCAGCTTCTTCACAGCAAATATTAGAGCCATGCATTGCTTCTCGATTGGGGAATAGTTGTGTTCCACCCCGACTAGAGTTCGACTGAGGTAGTAGAGGGCATGTTCCTTCCCCTCCTCGTTATTCTGGGCAAGGAGCGCACTGAGTGACTCATCTAGCGCGGCAGTGTAGAGAATCAACGGTTTATTTGGAATGGGAGCGGCCAGCACTGGAAGGTGCAACAAGTATTGTTTGATGCTTTCGAACGCTGCTTGACATTCGGCATCCCAGATAAAAGGAGCTCCTTTCTTCATGAGCTTTGAGAAGGGCCTACATCTCCCTGATAAATTTGAGATAAGCCTCCGTATATAAGCAAGCTTGCCTTGAAAAGATCTTAGCTGCGTCAGACTCTTCGGAGGGGGCATCTCCATGATGGCCTTTATCTTTGATGGGTCAACTTCGATCCCTCGATGTCGAACTATGAAGCCCAGGAATTTTCCCGATGACACGCCAAAAGTGCATTTCAGAGGATTCATCTTCAGGTCAACTTCCCTCAGTCTGGTGAGAACGGTCCTAAGATCCTGGATATGATCGGCCTTGGTTTCAGTCTTAACGACCAGATCATCAACATAACATTCGACGACTTTATGAATTAGGTCATCGAAGATATTGGTCATTGCCCTTTGATATGTAGCACCTGCGTTCTTCAGTCCGAACGGCATCACCTTATAGCAATATATTCCGATCGGAGTTCGAAATGCTGTATGCTTCTCATCCTCAGGCGACATCTTGATCTGATTATATCCAGACGAGCCATCCATAAAGGTGAACAACTCGTAATTTGAGGTGTCATAGACCATCATTTCCATGACCGGTAGCGGGAAGTCGTCCTTTGGACATGCCTTGTTGAGGTCCCTGAAATCGACACAAACTCGGATCTGCCCATTTTTCTTCTTCACTGGGACTATGCATGCAATCCAGTCCGCATATTTCTCTTCCCTGATGAAGCCGGCATCGATGAGTTTCTTGGTTTCCTCGATGACCTTTTCTTCCAACTCCCTTCTCATTCTTCGAGGAGCTTGTTTGACTGGCTTAGCATCGGGAGATATAGCCAACTTATGTACGGCTACTTCAGGGGAAAGGCCAGGCATTTCTTTGTATGTCCACGCGAAGCAGTCGACGAACTCATGCGGCAGGGCAATTGTCTGCGCTTTCATTTCCTCTGACAAGAGCGAGCTGATGTAGGTCGGCCTTGTATTATCGGGCGTTCCTAAGTCAATCTCGGTTAGCTCGTCAAAGGTTGCTTGTCCGCCATCTTCGAGCACTTGAGGAGCTTTTTCTGGCTCGGCTATCTCGTCGTCATCATTTGATCTTTCGCTGGCCTCACCAACATGGATCATGCAGCACGCTTTGAAATCAGGTTGAATGTAGCTTATGCCCCGTCTATCTGGAATTCGTCCATCGATGAGTGCTCGGACCTGGGGCAGATACCATAGCCCTTCGTAAAACTTTGCTTCGGACTCCGTTTGATATAACCGGCATCCGCACTTCTTAAAATATTCCCGCATCTCGGGCGCATAGTATCTGGGATTGAGTACGGCTCTTATGCCTCTCTCATAGGGAAGGCATGTGACAGAAAGATCGTCCGGGTGCACAACGGGGTTTGACCTGTAAAACAGGATGCCCTTCTGTCCATTTTTCCTCCCGGGGACGTAGAAAGTTTTCAGCTGGTCCACGGTAGAGACTGACAATGCATCGAGCTCTTTGCACATCCGTTCCGGCACCCTTGTGATGGCCAGGGACCCTTCTGCGACTTCGAAGGTCTCTCGTAGTTTCGCTTGCTGCATGGGGGGCCAATCTGCATAGCTGTTGCACGGCAGGTCCTCTTCTTCTGACTCTTCAGTGTCACTGCCAAGATGAGGGCGGACTTTGCTGCTAGATGGGCCTTCAGCATCAGATTCGTCCGTATCGCTACCGAAACGAGGGCGAGTTTTACGGAAAGACGGACTTCCAGCGTCGGACTCATCAGTGTCACTACCGAAATGCGGGCGTACTTGGACGTTTTTGCTTTTGAAAGTGACAGTCGGCTCAGATTTGCCTTTGAGTCTTGGGGCCGCTTTATCTTCAGTCAGTTGTGGCTTAGCATTTTGGTGGTTCATAAAGTACCGAGAATCTTCATATCGGACTTCATGCACACCGAACGGCTGGATGTCTCCGTCAATGCGTCTTTCTTCGCCATTTTTAGTATACTTCATGCATTGATGGAGAGTTGACGGAATGATGCCGTAATCGTGGAGCCACGGCCGCCCCAAAAGAATCTTATAAGACGTGTCGGCGTCGATCACGTATATCTTAGCTTCGGTCTGCAGATCCCCGAATTTGATTGGCAGAGCTATGGACCCCAGAACTTGCTGGCAATTTTGGTTGAAGCCTTGAATGACAATCCTCTCTCTTGACAGGTGTCGGACGTCCATTGACAAACTCTTCAGCGTCCGCAAGTTCATGATGTTCACTGAAGACCCCGGATCAATCAATATGCGATTAATCCGATCTCCATCGCTGTACCCGGTCACGTAAAGCGGCCGATTATGCTCAGCCGTTCCCAGTAGCAAGTCTTCATCCTTAAATGTGACTGCGGCGGCATGCAAAGCGTGCTGGGCTTCTTTCATATTAATTTCCGCAAAGTGAGCCTGATACTGCTCGGGGTTTTGTAGAGCGTGAATGAGAACATTTCTAAGCTCCTTAGATAGGACCAAGGCGTCGTAGATGCTCAGGAGAGACGGAAGCTTCCGGAGATGTGCCAAGACATTATAGTCCACCGAGGAAGGACCTATGTTTTCATCAGCCAGTTCTCTGCCATCTTCTTCATTAGCGACTTGTTTTTCCTTCCCTTTTGGGGCGTTGCCCTGATTTTGCGGTAGAGCCCTGCCGCTTCTGAGCTGGATTTGATTGGCCTTTGTGGTGAGCTCCTCGTCCTCTTCGGGAAAACAGAGCTCATCCTCGGAGTCGCTGCCAAGATGGATAGCGTAGCAGGTCACTACTGGGATCTCTTCATTGGAGTCTTCTTCTAACTCCTCCAGAATTTCAGCCGCTTGTACACGGAAGAACTCCTTTAATTGAATCAATGTTCTTTCCTTTTGTTCATATTCTTCGAGGGAATCGATATATTTTTGAATGGTCGATCTCCCTGCAGACTCCTTTTCGCGCCGAGCTGCACTTTTCTTCTTCTTGAGCTTCTTGGATTTTGAGCCTGATGGAGCCGCATTGGCAGCTGGACTGGTAGGCTTCTTCTGCCCTTCCCATTCCGTCCTGGGTTCTTTCCGAAGTAGCTTTATCATCTTCTTCGTCTTATTAGATATGTGCGTACTCCACGGAGGCCGCGATGAGTCCGTTTCATTTCTCAGGGCAGCGGGTTCGGCTGTCTGCTCCCAGAAGGCTTCAGTTTCTGTCTGTATAAAGTTGGTGGTTGCAACTTGATTGTTCACCAACACACTTTTGGACAGCTCGATCTCTCCAGCTTTGTACTGCTTCTCGACCCAGTCTTTGAAGATATAGCAATCCTCGATCGCATGGCTCACTACTCGGTGGTACGGGCAATACAGAGGATTGTCGGTCATTTTTGCTTCTTGGGGTCTTTTCAACTCCTGCAATTTTAGGCCGTTGTTCAAGGCATCTTTAAATATCTTACGGACCTTGTCCCTTCTGAAGGAGTAAACCTTGTTCTTTTTCTCCTCTAGGGAAGGCCCATCTCCTCCCAGCAATGGCTTTCGAGACCGGTTAGTTTTGGATTCGGCCGCCTTTCGCTTTTCTTCATTGTCGGACGCATTAAAGACATTGGTACTGCTGGAACTCCCGCTTCTACGGTTGTCGTCCCGCTTGCTTTTCCAAGTTTTCTCTCTCTGAGAATCCGGCGGGGACTTTTGCTTCGAGCGTTCCAGCATTTGGACTTTCTTGGTTAGCTCCTGAAATGTCTTGAGGCCCGCCGTACACAAGAATGGGACCATCCAATTGCTGAGGTTCCCAATGAGAAGGCTGACGGACTGGTCCTGCTCCAGCGGCGGTTCGCACTTAACTGTGAGATTACGCCATCGAGCAATAAAGTCGGTGTTGCTTTCATTCTTCCCCGGCTTGGTCCTCACAAGGTCGGCAATGGAGATTTTATCACTGACGCTCATGAACCTTTGCCGAAACATTGACTCCATTTGGGCAAAGGTAATGACGGACCCGTCCGGTATACTCGCATACCAGTCGAAGGTGACGCCAGTCAGGCTGTTGACAAACTGACGAAGAAGGAGTGTATCATTGCCCCCTGTATTTCTGCACGATGGTTTGAAGTGGGCGACGTGCTGATTTGCATTCCCCGTTCCATCAAATCTTCCGAACTTAGGAATGACGTAGCCGCTTGGAAACTCAATCAGATCGTATTGCGCGGGATATGGCCGCCCACTACTGCCGATTTCTTTCTGAGCTTCAGCTTCGGCCACCAATGTTTTAACCTTGCTGGTGACCAAATCCATTATCCGATCCTGTGTTAGCGGGATAGTGCTATCTGGGGCCAAGGCGTCCCCAGAAGCGGAGTGCGGCCGGCTTTCATGCGGCTCGACCAGTCTTGGTCCCAAAGGAACAGGCATTGGCTGCCTCGGATTGTCATCACCCGACTGATTAGTAGCGGCTTGTGCTTGATTGGGAGGTGCTCGAGCAATTTGAGCCGTAAGCTGCATCACCACGTTCGTTAAGTCGTCAATCTTCGAGTAGAGCTTGGCCATCTCTTTATCTTTGCTCCTGAGCTGTTTTCGAAGCTCTTGAAGCAGCTCTTGCTCTGCAGTCCTGGGGCGGAAAGTCGGCTCCTCCTCGCTGTCCGAGCTTGACTCTGCATGGACCGAGGGGTCTTTCTGCCTATCATCCTCATCGAGAGGGTTTTCTTCATCCAGCGGGGGCGGCTGTTCTTGAGCGGCGGCGACCACATTCAGGCTAGATTGGGCTTGGGATGTGGTAGCCCCATCCTTGCTTTTGCTGCGAAGGTTGTCGCTGGGGCGTCCGCCCGCCATATAGACCGTATGGATGATGTATCCGGCCGTCTTTCTATCATTGGAAGCTTATTTCATGGATCGCTGTCTTGACCCCCTTGCTTCGGTAGCTGGTAATCGATTGAAGACGGCTGGCCTAACCAGGTTCTTGAATGGTGATGGCGTTTCTTTTTTGGATTTGCCCCGCTGCTTTCGTGCGGCACAGAGCGCCTGATAGACCCTTGAAGAGACAGTGTCATACTTCTTCTGTTGGGGCCGGGACACGTCTCTTTGTGGCACTGTTCGGACCGCTGTCTTCTTGATTCTGGCGGTCATGGCATTTTTCTGAACCCACTTCAGAGGCTCGAAGGAATTGCTGATTCTTACGTCCGACTCAGCCGTCGTCGCGGGGCAACCTTGCACTTGGAACTTCACATGATTCCATTTGGTCGAAGCCTTGGCCCTCTTGTTGGCTCGATACCTGAGCCGCTTCTGCCTTAACTTTTCTGTTCTAAGCACCTGGCAGACTTCGGCTCTTTGGGAAGACGCCGCAGACCGGGCGATGGAGGGCCTTGGAGATACGCTCGATTGTGCATTTGTTGGAGTCATCGCCTGAGCTCGTCCGCAACATTTGATGTTGCCCTTTGTACCGAAGTTCTTGCCCCCCGCTGGAGCACCAGGGAGTCGTTCAGATACCGTCTTAAGTTTCAGTTGTGGTGCCTTGGCGATCACGACATTCGGCCTCTTACCCCTTGAGACCGGCTTGGCCACCTGTTCCGCCGGGATCTTCGCCAGATGAGCGCTTCCGGCAGGGTAGATGATGACGGAGCCAAACTGGCGGGGCGGTTCCTCCCACTGTCGACTGAGGCTCGCGGGGAGAACCACACGAGCGTTGATCTTGACCACGTACGGAATCGGGGTCACGTTGGAAGCTGAATTCGTCTGGGGAGACATTGTCGTCGAAGGTTGATTGCTGCACAGAAAAGAAATATCATTTCAGTATAGACAATCGATATGTATATTGATTGAGTTCGCATGAACATTTAACCCGAAATATGGGAGGAGAGAGGGTCCCACCGGGCGTGCCAGAATCTGTAGGGTGTTTTACGTCACCCCATTGAGATGAGAATACGCGCACGCTTCTCAGGCGTACTATAGATTCCCCCTGCCTAGGATAGGCCGGGGTTTAATGATTGTGGGGATCCGAATCTCCGGCAGCCGCGGACTAAGCTGCCGTTAATTACCCCTCGCCTTTGGGGCGAGGGAACCTCCGATTAACGGGTTAAACTGGTCATACGAACTCAATGTGCAGTGTACGTGTGTTTTGTTTTGAAAGGGGGTTTTGGATATATCGGGAGCCACGCAGAGTTTTTACGGGGGTCCCGCTACCTGGATAGCGGGCTGGGGGTCAAGGGGGCTAGCAGCCCCCTTGCGGGGTTCGGGGCAGCGCCCCGGCCTAAAAATTTTTTGGAGGGGGAGAATGTTTCGGAGTATGTGTATGTGTACATATGTATACATATGTATATATATACATGTATATATAAACAAAAGGGGGGAAAAGACATCCAAAGGATGCGTGAGGCCAGCGCCTTGAGCGCTGTGTGCTTAGGTGCTGTGCGCTCGGGCGCAAGCGCGCCACGTGTCGGCACGTGGGCGCTTTGCGCATGAGCGCTGGGCGCTCGGGTGCAAGCGCGCCACGTGTCGGCACGTGGGCGCTTTGCGCTCGGGCGCGGTGCGCTTGAGCGCAAGCGCGCCGCGTGTCGGCACGTGGGCGCTTTGCGCTCGGGCGCGGTGCGCTGGAGCGCAAGCGCGCCGCGTGTCGGCACGTGGGCGCTTTGCGCTCGCGCGCAGTGCGCTGGAGCGCAAACGCGCCGGCGAGGAAAAGAGGGCTTTTAGCCCCAGAAACTCCCGGAAGAGAAATTAGTGGAGTTAAACTCCTGGAAAAAAAATATTTTGGTTGAGCAAATGGGTTCTTCTTCTTCCTCCTCTGTTAGCTGGATCTTGAAGATCAAGAGATATGGGATTTTTAAAAATCTCTTCTTTTTGAGATCTAATGGAAGATCTGAGTTCCCCTTTATGGGTTTTGTGGTGAAAAACTAATTTGTTTTATAAAAAGAAGAGTAAAACTCTTGATTTAATTCAAGAGAAAAAGAAGGTTTTGGAACCTTGAAGAGGGAGGAAAGTTCTCAGATCTGAAAAAATTTTGAGAGAGAGAAAAGTTGTGAGATATTTTCATTATCTTTGCCTTTATAGGCCATACACTTTACACATAGCCCCTTTGGCTTCACAAAATGGCATTTTGCCTATCCCATGGCTCATGTGCCATTTCTTTTTGCACATAAGCCATGGGCTTTACAAAAATTTGGCTTTATGCCTATTTTTCTTACATTTATCCATAAAATAAAAAAAGAAATACAACAAAATTATTTATTACAAATTTTTTATCTTGGCATGGGGGGAGGCCGGCCGCTTCATGTTCTGGCTTGACCCGGGCATGGGCCCACTGGATCTGGGCTTGGGCCCACTTGGCTTGGGGTTGACTTTGATTTTGACTTGGTCAACCGGGGTGTAAATTTTTACCCCAACAGCATCATGCTCACTCGTGGAAAAAACTCCATTGGAAGTCGTTCTTTCAGGAAAAACCAAAAGAATGCTGAAAAATCTACATGCATGTCCGGCAATCAGGTGGAAAAGCCCACTTGAACTTGAAATAATCGAAGAGATGTTAAAATCTCGTCCCGCACCGAAAATTGTTGACGAGGGAAAAAAACCCCGAGTCAAGCCTTTAAAGTTTTCGAAGAAAAAGAAGACCAAGAAGCCTGTGCAGCCTGCTGAGTATGATGATAAACGCACAGATCTACAAAAATATATAGACGCGCTTGAGGAGTACAACCAGAAGGCGCGAACACCGATCACGCTCGAAGAATTCCTCAATCATATTCTTGAGGGCGAAGATAGTGACAATGATGAGGGAAATGACTCATCGAAGACACCGAAGACCGTGTGGCAAGTTTCCATATGGTCTCCCATTCGTCGTTATATGACGAAGAAGCTCCCTTAGCGTCAGAAAACAACGCAGAGGAACTGGGGGCAAAATCGGTTCTAAAATCTCCGGAGCTGCCAGAAGATCCAATCGAGAGGTTGTTAAACGAAATCTTTCAAATAAGCAAAGTTGACCGAGAACGCGAGACATGCATATATGAAAAGGCTAAGCGTCAGTGTCTGGATGAAGGAGTTGTGGCGAGGACGAGTCGTAAAGTACTCCAACCAAACCAAAGCACACCTGCAATAAATAAACGCAGGATCAAAACAGAGAAGCAAAGTTGACCGATCACGCTCGAAGAATTCCTCAATCATATTCTTGAGGGCGAAGATAGTGACAATGATGAGGGAAATGACTCATCGAAGACACCGAAGACCGTGTGGCAAGTTTCCATATAGTCTCCCATTCGTCGTTATATGACGAAGAAGCTCCCTTAGCGTCAGAAAACAACGCAGAGGAACTGGGGGCAAAATCGGCTCTAAAATCTCCGGAGCTGCCAGAAGATCCAATCGAGAGGTTGTTAAACGAAATCTTTCAAATAAGCAAAGTTGACCGAGAACGCGAGACATGCATATATGAAAAGGCTAAGCGTCAGTGTCTGGATGAAGGAGTTGTGGCGAGGACGAGTCGTAAAGTACTCCAACCAAACCAAAGCATACCTGCAATAAATAAACGCAGGATCAAAACAGAGAAGCGGTTCGTCAAAACCCTGTCAATGGGAATGAAGCTGCCACCTCTCATAAAGAACACTTTCGGGGCCGCATTCAAATTACTGCCTATATCATCGGAGGGTCATCCATCCCACCGAGAAATGCAGTGTCTTCAAGAAATGGTGCCAAGGATATGTACAATTTATAAGTTATTTTTGTTTAAGAAATGCAACGACGAATGGGAGACCATGTGCCTTTAAGAAATATAACGACTTTGAATTTACTGTACAAAATTTTTCAATTTAATGTATAGAAAGAAGTTTACAAGCCTGGGTACAATTTATAAGTTATTTTTGTTTAAGAATAGTAAGAAACAACTTGTAGCTCACTGGTAAAGCCTTACACTGCTATGACGTAGCCTCTATGTTCGAATCCTATCAGGCACATTATATTTTTTATGATTTTTCTTTTAAACTTTTTGGAAGCCCAAAAGTTTACACGTGCACTGCACATAAAATGAAAAGTCTGGAAAAAATAAACATGTGGAAAAAGGTTTAAATACAGAGAGGGACATGTGTCCAAAATCCACCGGCCCCCTCCATAAAAATGACCGGCGAGATCTCCATTTGAGCCGGCACCGACAGGTCACCCGTAGGCAATGAAGCCCGGGTTTTGCACACAAGTCTCTTGGCCTACCCTCATCACCCCTGCACTATTTGATTACTCTTATATCAAACAGAGACCCCTCAATTCCCCAATTTATCACATTTTAATGCATTTTAATTCATTCTTTTAATCCCAAAACCCTAATTCCACACTATAAATACTATCCCATTCCCTAGCTCTTCCTCATTCTGAAAATTCTTGCTAAAACTCTCAATTTTTCTCAAGTACAAGTGGAGTAGAAGAGGAGTTAGCCAACGACTAACTTCCGGCGAGGAATCAAGGCTATTCCGGCGACCCCGCGACGCCACGACTACCAAGCTATCTTCTTCAACCTTTCCCTTAACCTAATTCACTTGTAAGTCCCTCCCTATCCCTCTCTTTCTTCTTGAAAAGTTCTCTTTTTCAAAATATGTCGGTAAATGGAGTTAATACCAATATGTTATTCTCAACTCTAAAAAGCTCACTTTTTCTTACCTATTTTTCATCCATATTCTTACCTTATGTTTGTAATCATATAACTAATGGTTTAAACAAACTTTCACTTAAGAATAGCATGAAACATAACTTTAAATCAATTTTTATAGTAAAATATCATGAACTTTATATCTACCATATTTAATTGTTTTGCTTAATCATACCTTTAGAAAATTTCAGGGGGTAATGACCTACCCTTCACAAACACACATGGTTTCCATTGCACGATTTTCTTTGAACCTATTTTGTGACGAATACAATATATTTCATTAAAATACCATCTATTATTAAAAACGGTTTTCTTTGGAATTATATTTTAAAATTCCTTTGCAGATAAGCCTCTACAACCCATTTGGCAAACCCGTTATTGGATGATGTAGATTATCACACATCCTTGGGCTAGCAGGATGAGATGCAGATCTCTTCACGGAGCATTCGGTCTCGAAAGGTTTTTAATACGTTTTTTAAGAAAAACGAAAATTTCTACTTAATTATAAATTTAATTTTAATAAATATATAAATATTATCAAACCATATATTTTCAAGATATAATAAAATTCCATGTTTTTCTAAAAAATAAAAGAATGACAAGTTTCACCAAAATACCCTTAAGTTATCCAAAATACAAGTTTTATACTAAAATACCATGAACTATTCAAGTTAAGCTATTATCATTAAAATATCTCAATTCTTTAAAATTCACATTCATGAAAACCCTAAATAATATAAATAACTTCTCGAGAATTATTTTGAAATTATATAAAAACGTTTTTTCATAAAAAACCCTCGAGTTATATAAAACACTGTTAAGGACTTTAGTAAATATAGGTTTAAGCGGGATCAATTTTCTTGAGCCTCAGGGAGCCGGAAAAAGTGAGTGCTTGTCTATTTAAGGTATAAAAGTTTGACGGTGTTATCATTGGTAATTGTCTTGGAAAAAGACACAAATCCTGCCGTCCATGTGCAGCAGTTACCGATAACTCCCGAACCTAATTCCGGATCCAAATCAGTTCAAAGTGTCTGACTCAAGTCTGAGTCTAAATCAAATCTGAATCTAACTAAAATCAGAATCTAATTCAAACATGAATCCAAACTCTAACATGTATACTTGAACCTGAACCTGAATACAAGAACAATATCAACATGCAAACATGACTTGACTTGACCAAACCATAACTATAACTTGACTTGATTACATGACTACTTGTTTACATCCTGAATCTGATTACATGAACAACTTATATCCATGGTCTCGGCAAGTCTGATAACTATAATTCAATACAATACATTACGGGGTTTAACGGAGTAGATTGGTACAGAATGTATTAAAAGTGACACGATGATAGTCACTAAAAGACACCTACATGAACTTTTGTGCCGTTGTTCCATGGGTTTTGACGGGTCCTTGTACTTACATGTTAGCATAGTCCACGGGATAATTGGACTCCTCTCGTATACACTGATACATTCTGTACCAAGCTACAAACAACTACGTTAGAATAATATTCTTATACCTGTGTAATCTACTAGTTTCATTCCACATTATTTGTACTATTCCTTTCTTTCTTTTGGGACTTACCGAGCGCTAGTTCACTAGCGACATTCCTGTCTCTTTCTTTCTTTGGAATGTTCGTAAGGAGGACTGTACCCTTAGGAGACCGAGCCCAGTCAAAAGTACTTGGAGTATATTGAGGCACAGCCAGACTACTAGCTTCCTTGTACTTACTTTTCATTTCATATGCCACTGTTTAGGCATTGTTTTTATCATTGTGCTTTCATTTAAAAAATAGTTGTTTGTAAAGATGAATGTTAATAAAAGTTGTTGTTCATTTTATATCTCTTGTCCTTCTTGTGTATTTTACATATATTGTTTATTTACGCTTAACGTATTTATTTATGAGTAAATACGTCGCATGCCTGCCACGTCACTGATTCCGTACACTGGGAAGCGAGACGTGACATCGACCCGAAGGTCCGCCCGATTCGACAAAAGAATAGAAGTTTTGCGCCGGTTAAACAGAAGGCGATAGAAGATGAGGTGGATCGATTTCTCGCCGCCAACTTCATCAGAAACCTGGACTATTCGGATTGGCTGGCGAATGTGGTCATGGTCAAAATGGCAAACGGGAAATGGCGCATGTGCATCGATTTTACGGACTTAAACAAGGCTTGCCCCAAAGACAACTATCCATTTTCTCGGATAGACCAGCTAGTGGACTTCTCGGCCGGCCACGAATTACTGAGTTTCATGGACGCTTTCTCAGGTTACAATCAGATTCGGATGAAACCAGCCGACGAGGAGATTACTGCTTTCACCACTGATCGGGGAGTCTACTGCTACAAAGTGATGTCTTTCGGACTCAAGAACGCCGGGGCCACGTATCAGCGACTGGTCAACAAGCTGTTCAAACCGCAGACTGGGAGAAACATAGAAGTCTACGTCGACGACATGCTCGTAAAATTCGTCTCTTCAGCCGGGCACACTAAGGACCTCGGCGAGACATTCGATGTCCTGTGCAAATAAAAGATGAAGCTGAATCCAGCTAAATGCGCTTTCGGAGTCACCGGTAGGAAGTTTCTCGGGTTCATGGTTACCCACCGAGGAATCGAAGCGAACCCAGAAAAAATCAGCGCTATCCTCAACATGGCAACGCCTAAGAACATTGTCGATATCATGCGACTCACGGGAAGGGTGGCCACACTGAGTCATTTTATGTCCATATTCGGAAAGAAGTGTCTCTTTTTCTTTAGGGTCCTAAGGAAAATTCCTAAGTTTGAGTGATTTGAAAAGTGCCAGAACGCTTTCAAATAACTCAAGACGCACCTAGCGACCCCATCGTTTCTCACCCGACCGGTCGAGGGCGATGAGCTATTACTATATCTAGCCGTCTCCGACCAAGTTGCAGGCTCAGTGCTCGTCAGAGAATTCGAAGGCATACAGAGACCGGTCTACTACGTGAGCCATGTTTTCAAGGACGCGGAAACAAGATACCCTGTCATAGAGAAAATAGTTCTAGCGCTTGTCGTCGTCTCCAGGAAACTTCGACACTATTTCCAGACGCACACGATCCTCGTCCTCACCGAGCGACCTTTAGGGTCTATCCTTGCCTCTCCCGAATCATCAGGTCGTCTGGAGAAATGGAGGTGGGAGTTGTCTCAATTCGACATCAAATACCGCCCCAGACATTCCATCAAAGCACAGGTCTTAGCTGATTTTGTTGTCGAATGCACCATCCCTACTAAAGATGGAACGGCAGCGCGGGGCCCTGAACCACGACCCTCGGTCGAGGAGGTGCCCGGCCCTATCCCGGATCGGGTACTCTACGTGGACGGATCCTCCACAGAGGAAGGGAGTGGAGCTGGTCTGATCATCCGCGGCCCGAATGAGACGGAAATTGAGTACTCTCTAAAGCTCGGTTTTAAGGCGTCGAACAACATCGCAGAATACGAGGCTTTGTTGGCAGGGCTATGAATTGCCTACGGGGTAGGGCTGAAGACCATCAGGGTACGCAACGACTCCGCAGTAGTTGTCGGCCAAGTAACCGGGCGGTTCTAGTCCCGAGAGCCATTTATGATAAAATACTTGGCCAAGGTAAAAAGGCTTCGGAAAAATTTCGACGAAGTCCAAGTGGAGCAGATTCCCAGGAACTTGAACACCCGGGCCGACGCCTTGAGCAAGCTCGCTTCTTTCTATTCGGCCAATCATAAAATAAATATCCTCTTTGAAGTCTTACCACGCCCCAACGTGGAAGATGGAAAGGTAACACTCCAAATCTACACAATTCAGGAAGAAGGCCAAGATTGGAGAAAGCCTCTCGTGGAATTCTTGAAGGGCGGTGTACTTCTGGAAGACCGGGGAGAAGCTCGCCGGCTTCTGGCAAAAGCACGTCATTTTATCTGGAGCAATGGAAACATGTACAAGAAGTCATACACTCAGCCTCTGCTCTGGTGCGTCGACCCCGATGAGGCAGACTACGTTCTACGAGAGATACATGAAGGGGTCGGGGGAGCACATCAAGGGGCCCGTACCTTGGTCCAGAAGACACTGCTCCACGGGTACTATTGGCCGAGAATACACCAGGATGCCGAGAAGCTAGTCAGAAGATGCAAGAACTGCCAACTCTTCGGCAGCATATCTCGTCTCCCCGCCACCGAACTAATGCCACTCAGTTTCTCTTGGTCGTTTGCGCAATAGGGGATGGATATGGTGGGCCAACTCCCCACCGGCGCGGACGGACACAGATACATCCTTGTTGTCGTGGACTACTTCACGAAGTGGATAGGGGCCGTGCCCATTAGGAAACTGGACGCCGCCTCTACGATAAATTCCTGCAGAACAATTTAATCTCCCGATTTGGAATCCCGAGGTGCATAGTTACCGACCACGGGACCAACTTCGAAAGCGATAAATTCAAAAAGTTTTGCAGCAACTACCACATATTGATGAAGTTTGCTGCGGTCGCACATCCACAATGCAACGGGTAGGCCGAAGTAGCGAACCGAGGCGTCATCCGCGGTCTCAAAGCCTGTTTGGAGGGATGGCAGGGCAGCCGGGTCGAGGAACTGCCGCGGGTACTATAGGCGTTACAGACATCGAAAAAGACACCCATAGGAGAAACCCCATTCAGCCTCTGCTACGGTACCGAGGCAATGGTCCCCGCAGAAATTGGGCTGCCTAGTTATCGAGTCGAGCACTTCGACGACGAGGCTAACACCTTAGCGCTACGACGCAACTTGGACATCTTGCTGGAAAGGAGAGACCGGGCACAGATCAGAATGGCCGTCTATTAGCAGCAGACCGCCCGTTACTATAACGCCCGAGTTAAACATCGAGCCTTCATGGCTGGAGACCTGGTCTTACGACAAAACGAACTCGTAGACCAGGGGAAGATACATAAGTTCTCCCAGAAATGGGACGGGCTATTCATCGTGATAGAGGCACTGCCCGGTAGAGCCTACCGCCTCCGAGACTCCCAAGGTTGTAATTTACCTCGGCCGTTTAACGCTGAAATGCTTAAGTTGTATAGATGAACATGTACCCTCTTTTTGAAATAATTCAATTCCTTTCCGCACTTATTAAAGTTTTCCAAACCGAGTCCTTTCCACCGTGGGGCTCCAGCCTTCTTTTTTTCATTTCCCCGGCCCCGAGCTTAGGGTTTTGAGGGGACCAAAAAAATTGCAGGATGGAAAGGAAGAAAGAGACAATACACCATAACCTCAACCAAAGAAAAATTTATTTATTCAGAGGTATTATGGGCTCTCTAGCCTTACAAAAATTACGGCAAAGGAGGAAGAGGGTTAAGAAAACATTGGCGATGATACTCGGACGAAAGATCCTCCAGCCTAACCCAAGAAGCCTCCGCCCACTCCCTCTGTCGGTATCCGTAGACCTTCGAAGCAATAGATTCGCTGGGGTCATCCGCCGCCGAGCACGACGCTGCGACCAACCTCAGCTGGAAACATTCGAGAAGAATGTCCACCGAGCGAGCCCGTATGCTCTTCGAGATCAGCCCAAGCTCATGGACCGTGTGCATCTTATTGAACGCCTCATCCATCGACTGCGGGGAAAGGACGTTGTAAAGACCAGGGAAAGACCTCCATATCGCATAGATGAGCACTTGCAGAAGAGGAGATCGACGGGGAAATAAGCGTCCACAGTGGCCCTCCAAGCGGCCTATCACCGCCTCATACGTCTCTTCGAAACGACCAAGATTGTAAAAATACACATCGTCCCGGGAAACGATCTCCTTGATGGTGTATGCTCGGCCCGTCATCCGGAAGAAATTAAACGACTGGGGAAAATTCGAAGTAGGCAAACGAACAATAAGACCATGCCTTATGGTATTTATAGCCTCAGCAAAAATCTTTCAACGGTCGTGATCTTCTCACGCAACAACACAAATCACAGAATATCACACTTTCTCGATAAGGTATGACCACATGTCATCCATGACGGTCACCATTCCCCCGCCTTTACGGGTCACGGAAGGTTGAACGACGTCCCAAAGAGAAACTATGGAATTCAAAAAGCCCTTGACTAGAGGCAACCGAGTAGCTTCCTGCTCAGCTTATCCGCTGAGGATAGCTTCCTGCCCTACGAAGAAGTGGATCCAAATCCCTCATCATGAGGCCACCGAGTAGAAACCTGCTCGGTCCATCCACAACGGGTAGCTTCCTGCCCTACGAAGAAGTGGATCCAAAGCCTTCATCATGAGGCCACCGAGCAGAAACCTGCTCGGTCCATCTACAACGGGTAACTTCCTGCCCTACGAAGAAGTGGATCCAAAACCCTCATCATGAGGCCGCCGAGTAGATTCCTGTTCAGTCCATCCACAATGGGTAGCTTCCTGCCATATGAAGAAGTGGATCCAAAGCCTTCATCGCGAGGTCGCCGAGAAAATTCCTACTCTGTCCATCCACAACACGTAGCTTCCTGCTCTACGAAGAAGTGGATCCAAATCCCTCATCATGAGGCCGCCGAGTAGATTCCTGCTCAGTCCATCCACAATGGGTAGCTTCCTGCCCTATGAAGAAGTGGATCCAAAGCACTCCTCGCGAGGCCGCCGAGTAGATTCCTGCTCGGTCCATCCATGACGAGTAGCTTCCTGCCCTACGAAGGCATGAATTCAAAACCCGTGCCAAAATTAGACCGAGCAATGTCCTGCTCGGCTTATCCAAGAAAGAATCGAGGGGTGCCGACCTATTCGAACTTGGTTATCGTTTGATTCATACTTGATGCACGATCCCCAACTTGACTCCGGGGAAAGGGAGGATATCGGTCTTCCTACACTTGGTTATCGCTCGATTCATACTCGATGCACGATCGTCACCTCGACTCCAGGGAAATGGTGGACACCGGTCTACCTGTGCCTAGCCTTTTGCTAGCTCTTACGTCGCGCCCGCCTAACACTTGCAAAATAAAAAGGCTTGCGGGAAAAAAATACTTGCAAGATAAAAAGACTTGCGAGCTAAAAATACTTGCGGAATAAAAACACTTGAGCAAAAGAAAAAGATAAAATATAATTTATTTACGATCAAAATTATATACAAGGTATTGCGGGCTCCTCAGCCTTGCAAAAACTCCCGGAGGCTTACAAAATTCTAAAAGAAAAATGGATAGCTCAGGCTGCCTGCTCGGCCGCTACCTCTCCTTGCTCTGCACCTCCATCGGGGATCACGATAGCGACTTCAGGCTCAGTGCTTCCGCCAGCCGCATCGCCTTCGCCGGCCAGCTCGACGCTGCCCCTCTGTGGCGCTTCCTCGACGAGGGGATACCTTGCGTGGAGCTCGCGGTCATCGAACTCGGGCATAGCCTCCTTGGCGACGTCAAGGGCAATGTGCCACCCAATGGTCGCGGAGTCGGCGAGGTCGATATAAAACTGATCGGACGTCTTATTCTCCTCCCCGGCCCTCTCCGCCCTGCTCTCCGCAAGCTTCGCCGCTTCGCAAGCCGTCCGAGTGTCCTTTTTAAGGGTGTCCTTCGACCTTTTCATGGCGTTGAAGAGCCCGTTCATCTCCTCCATCTGGGCCTGGATAGCCCGGTTAGATTCAGTCAAGGACCGATGGGACTCCTTCAGCTTGGAAATCGTCAGGCCATTGGTGACCTATCTTGAGTTAAGGAGGGCCGCCTTTTCTTCCGCATGCTGCAGCTGAAGGAGAAGCTCTTCTTCTCGCGAGGAAGATTCGCCCGTCTTCTTTATCACCGGGGCGACCTCCTCGGACTCAATAGCGGCGAGGAGAGTGCAGTGCTGGAGGATTTGAGGAAAACATGAACCGTGTTAAGAAGCCGAAACCGAGGAAATAACCCTTAAAAATAATTTGGATGGGGGGGAAGCTACCGACCTGGACCGTCTCCTGAGTTATCGCGGCCACATGGGCCTTCATGGTGCCCCGGGGGATCTTGGCTCCAGTTGCCTTCTCTATATTCGCCAGCAAGCTGTCGGTCACAAAGAGCCTCGAGGGTACCTCGATGCAAAAGTCACCTCCCGCACTTGGATCCCAGACGGGGGCGGCCGAGAAACCACCCGCTTTTGTCTCTTGAGGGGGGATTCAGCAGGGGGCGTCACTACCGCCCTAGCCTGAGACGCTGGATCCCGCGCATGCTTTCGCCCTCCCCCGCGGTAATCCTCCGGGACGGGGGTGCCGCGGAAGCCTTGGACGAGGGAGCTTGCCGAATAGCCGTGCTCGGACCTGGTTGGGACGAGCTTGCACCACCGGTCTTCCTTCCCTGAGTCTTGGCAGTCATGGCGGCCATAATTTCGATCGATCCATGGGATCTGCAAAAAAGAAACATAAGAAAAGGGTCTGCAACGCAGAAACGACAATAGAATTTTGGCAAAGTCTAAACAGACCGACGAAAGCCCTAAATTACCCAAAAAATGAGCGGGGCTAAGTCCAACCCAGCTTAGTACCTTCTCGGAGAGCAGGACATCGGCCAGCTGGATCGGTTCCCACTGGAACACCATCCTCGTCTCGAAGGCATTCGACTGCCTCACTTTCGGGCAATCGGCCCTGTGCCACTGGGTGGGCACAGGCCAATCCTCGCCCTCCGGTGGCCCGACGAAGACAAACTTCTCCTTCCATTCGTGGATGGAATAAGGGACGACCACTACCCCCGACCCGGTCGTCCTACCCTTACGTTTTTTAAACGAAAGATACACCCAGACCGGCTCTTCTATACTGGTATCGGGATGATTTTTATAGCAAAGAAAAGACAATAGGAGGCTTAAATCGAAGGGGATCCGATCAATTTTTAACCGGACCAGAAACCCGAGGAGGATCCTCTACGAGTTTGGCACTAGCTGGCCTGGGGCAAGACGGAAACAATGGAGCACAACACAAATCTCAGAAGAGAAGGGCAGACGCATCGCTGCCCGGAATGCTTCCAGATATAGAGTAATCTCTTTGCCCCGCACTTGGTCTGCCCGCTCACTCTCTCTGGCCAGACGGAGTGAATAGCCAGAGGGGACATGGAATCGAGCCCGGATGTCGTAAAGCTCGTTTAGACGATTCAAGACTGAGGGCGCATCACGGGTATTCCCGATGCGCACCTTGGGAGCCCTTGTCGCCGCCCGACGGCGAGAGACAAGGGCGACACTAGTCCTGGGGGGCGATCCCAACACAGAAGACGTAGATGAAAAAGAAGAAGAACTCTCTCGACTATCTGAAGCTAAGGAGGAGGAAGACCCACTGGGCTTGGCCCCATAAAATGAGGCCTCATCGCCCGACTCTACCCCTACTACCTTCATCTACAGATACCTCGGAGGAAGACATCTAACCTGATTCAAGGAAAGGGTTTGCCGAGGAAAATTCAGCGGAAGATCTGACCTAAGCGGAGGTGCGCCGGGCAATCTTCAAATGTCGAGAGACAACAAAGGTAAAGTGTCGGCCCTGTGATGACCCCCTCTTATTTATACACTCCAAAGGGGACAGCCTACGGCCCAAATAGATTCCCGCCAAAACGAAGTATCGTACCTAGCGGCCGTCGAGGCTCCACGTGGCGATCGGCTATTGGAAACACCCCCTCGCGGCAGAAGTCAGAAACAACCTCTCGTGCCCTGCCAACCAATGTTGGGCACGTGGCGCGTAGTCTATCCGATGGTCGAGCGAAACGGCACCTCCTCTTTAAAAGCGCAATCATTTCACCAATCCGCTGACGTCCAAAGATATGCGCGGTAATCGAGGCGTTCCGTGACCTGCCACGTGGGCCTAGTCATCTGAGAGGAGTAGCCGCCAAATGTCCCACTGTCGTTAGGCAGCCCGGGAATCTTAGGCTGAACCGTTAAAAACCGGGCTTACCACTCTCGATCCTGGCCCACAAATAGGTCAGGGCGAGAGTGGAGGGCCAGTGATAAGGCTCATGAACGGGAATTTCCCAGATTACGACACGTAGAAGATGACGTGTCGTCCACGTAAGCCCACTGGGCTTCTGGGGGCTGTGGAGGTAGAATCAGTGTGGTGCCTTGGGGACTTTCCTCGGGGCCTCGTCTCCAGGCTTGCACCCCCACTTCTCGCCCCCGAGCCATCTAGCAGCCGAACTTACACCTCCTTTGCTCGTCTCCGAGCTATTGCAGGGCTGAGCTTCCTCAGCCTCCCGGCTCGTCTCCGAGCCATCTATTGAGTTGAGCTTTCTCGGCTTTCACGATCAACTGAGAGCGCAGAGCCCAAACGCCCCCGCAACGGCTCTGTGTATCTCTCCAAAGCGAGATATCCACCGCCCCACGATCCGCGTCCCACGTTAGCGCGCCCCACCGTTAATGAGCGGATCCCTCCATCAACGCGGGCGTAACATAGGGACGTAACTAACGGCGATGATCTCGCACTGGCTGCTCCATGCGACCGCTATATAAACCTCTTTTTCAGACGGCTTAGGTAACTCGAACTCATTCTAATACGCCGCTATCCTGCTCTTATTCCACGGTACTAATTTGATCGTCGGAGAGTCCTACGGTGGTTTCCCACCCCGGGACTTCCCTTGTAGGTAGCTCGACGTCAACAACCACCCATTAAGATCCACACACTCAACCCTCACGTCCCATTTCTACCGTCCAAGACCGCTTGCAGCAAGATCGACGGAATACAACATCTGAGGGAGATTCCGACCTCTATCACCATGTATACACAATTCACTTGAAGTCATGAACTAGAGAGGACAATGGCCCTTAAGATAATTTCTCAAATACGGAGGCATACGCAGATAAATTATCAAAGGAAATCGGTCGTGCTAATTTCCTCTCAGAAATGAGAGGCCGTCGGTCTGATCCTAAATGAGTTGATCCACCAAACGGCAAAAGAAAAGAAAGAACAAAGGAATTACAGGTTAATTTTGCAGCAATTTGACCCTCTGATGTGTTTATTTTCAATAAAATAAAATATTTAAGACTTGAAAACAAGGTAAAATGGTTTTTTCTTTGGGTGGGATGCTCAAGTAAAATGTGCAGGCTTGGACCTTTTGAGTTAATAACCAGCACGGCTGAAGGGATAAGATAGTCATTTGGCCTCAAGAGATACGGGACACGCGGCAGAAAACGAGTAAACGAAGTTAGCTATAAATGGACATAAAATTCAACACAGAAGGAAAATAAAACCCCCAAAAAGTCTCTTCTGTTTCTGAACTCAAGCGGCCATTGAAGAATCTGTTGCTCTTAAGAAGAAACAAGAGGTGCAATCTCTTTTTCAATCTATTCTTCTTTTTGTCATTTTTTTAATACATCAATCTCCTGTTCATCTCACCATTCGACTCTACGACGAGTCTCATAATCAAACTTTCAATACGTGAGACACGCTACACAAACTTTGGATTAGTATTCAGATAGATGGTTCACAATAGAACCGATCTCTATTGTACTGAGAGGTTCAATGTTGTTTTCTACTTTTAATGACGTTTCATGGAGTAGAAACTATAAAGTGGATGATCTTAAAAGGACCTCCAACCAAGAGCGGAGTCAGGTATGTGCATGTGTAGCCAATTGCCCAAAGTTGGAATCGGGAAAAAATTCACCCTATATAGAGTAATATATATTACAAATCATAGATCTTCCTCTTGATTTGGGAAATAATCTATTTTTTTTATGCTTACATCTTTATATTTATTTTGTTGGTATATAAAAAATCTTTAATTGTTATACAAACACATATTATATATGACAAAAGCAATTAAATCTTTGATTGCTGCCTCAATTTATTCTCAAGATTTGTAAATGCAATTTTTTTCCGAAGAGAAGTATACACTGTCACCAACCAATTTTTCTTCAATCAAAAAGAGGAAAAAAAAGCTCATTACTCTAAATTACGCATAATATTTTATATTTCGCTCCCTCTTGAAAAAAATCCTGCCTCCGTCTCCGCCTTAGCAAGAGATCTCAAAATCTTTGCATATCTTTCTTATTTTAAGTAATTTTGAACAATTTTATTTTATTTTCCTTCCATTTTTATATAAAGTTGTTTAGTATATATTTTTTTGGGGAGATATTTTAGAAGTGATAAATTTTGACTTTATTTTCACTTTCACCTTTCGCTTTTTCAAAGTGGATGCCATCTGTACTGCATGAAGGGAACAGAATCGATCGGATTCTATATATTTCATGATGACTCAAAATATCTCATTTATTATTGTTTTTTAGAAACTGAGAGTGATAGCTTTATGCTTTTGCTATGTGATTAGTGTTGCATTTTTTTTAAAATTTAAATAAATTCATATTAAATATATTTTTATCCGATTGTTTTTAAATTTGAATGATTTTGATTTTATTTTATTTTAATGTCTATTGTTACTAAGTCAAAAGTTATAGTAATTGTTCAGTGCATTAATTACCTGTATATTTATACACTTGTGCAATGTGATTTGACTCCAAATATACTGTTGGCCTTATTAGGCTGAGCTACCATGGATTTCCTCTAATATGAGTGGCCGAAAGTCCAATCCCCGAAAGGGATTAAATTCAATATTGAAAGAGAATAATGAAAAAAAGAAGTCCTAGAAGGATTTTCGGGCTGAGCTGATATCGATTTACTCTCCAATATGAGAGGTATTAAATTCAATATCGAGAGAGAATAATGAAGAAAAGAGGCCCTAGGAGGCTTTTTCAGGCCGAGCTGATATCAATTTTCTCTCTAATATGAGAGGTCGTAAGTCCAATCCCCAAGAGAGATTGAATTCAATATTGAGAGAGAATAATGAAAAAAAGAGACCCTAGCGGGCTTTTTCGTTTGGTGACGCCAAAACCTATATTCTTTACGATTTTTTTCGACGATCGGCATCCATTATCATCATCTTCTTTATCATGTAAGATTTGGATACACTAAATTTCATGTCATTCCACCATTTTTTCACTGTTGAATTAGCAATGTAAAATATTCTATTATTGATAAACCGTTAATTTTGCACCCACTAAATCAACGTTGAAAAGGTGATGGAATCACACGAAATTTGGTGTATCCACATCTTAGATGAGGAAGACGATGATGGGTGCCAATCTTCGAAAAAAATCATGGGGGTGTATTTTTTCGGCGCTATAGTAGAAAATTTCCTCCTATAGCACTTTTCATATATAGAGAGAGAATAATGTAGGAAAGAGACCATAGGAGCGAATTTCCTTCTATAACATCGAAAAAATACACCTTTCACCATTTTTTCCGACGATCGGTACCCATCAGTTTCATCCTTATCATCTAAGATATGGATACATCAAATTTCATGCGATTCTACTGATTTTTCGCCGTTGATTTCGTGAGTGCAAAATTAACGGTTTACCGACAATAGAACTTTTTACATTGTTAATTCAACGGTGAAAAAATGGTAGGATCACATGAAATTTGGTGTATCCATATCTTATATGATAAGGATGAAGATGATGGGTGTCGATCATCAAATAAAATCGTTGAGGGTGTATTTTTTCGATACCATATGAGAGAATTTCCTCCTATGGTGTTGAAAAGATACACTGTCCACCATTTTTTCCGACAATCGGCACCCATCATCTTCATCCTAATCATATAAAATGTGGATACACCAAATTTCATGCAATTCTACCATTTTTTCACCGTTGATTTCGTGGATGCAAAATTAACGGTTTACCGACAATAGAACTTTTTACATTGCTAATTCAATGGTGAAATTGTGGTAGAAGCATATGAAATTTAGTGTATCCACATCTTACATGATAATGATGAAGATGATGGATGTCGATCGTTGGATAAAATCGTGCATGGTGTATTTTTTTGACGCCATAGGAGGAAATTGCCTTGTATGACACCTTTACTTCATTATTCTATATATAGAGAGAATAATATAGAAAAGACGCCATAGGAAGGGATTTCCTTCTATGACGTCAAAAAAATAAACCTCCACCATTTTTCATGATGATCGACACCAATCATCTGCATCTTTATTATCTATGATGTAGATACACTAAATTTCATATGATTTTACAATCTTTTCACTGTTGATTTAATGAGTGCAAAATTAACGGTTTACCGACAATATAACTTTTTATATTGCTAATTCAACGGTGAAAAAATAGTAGAATCATATGAGATTTGGTATATACATATCTTAGATGATGGTGACGGACGCCAATCATCAAAAAAAGTTGTAGAGTATTTTTTCAACGCAGATAGAAGGAAATTCCTTCTTATGACATTTTTCCTTTATTATTCATATATATATATATAATGAAGGAAAGAGGCACTGGGAATTGACCCAAAATTAAAATATATTGTTAAAAAAATAAAATGTTATGTCATGATAATATTATATGTTATAATTAGCTAATTTTTTTGTTTAAGATTATTATTTAAAATTATAGAGATAATATTTTTTTTTAAATATTCAAAATAGCCAACTTATTAAAATTTTAAAACTTCAAAAGCCTAATGAAAAACCTTTAATACCTATATTATTGTAACTAATTCCTTAAAAAACCTTATCAAATAATTGAGAAAATAAAAATGTTATAATTGCATATTATTATATCCCGATTACCAAAAATTTCAATAAATCTACTTACAAGAGAGGTATAGATAGATAATGATAATACTTTGATAAAAAGTATTTTCGGTTAACATAAAATCGATTTATTTTTCGGATGAAAATTTTTATAAAGAGAAATAAGTAATATGCAATAGATTCGAGAGAGAAATATAAAAATATGAAGATTGAAGAGGAAGTTTTGAAAATAAAAGGGTTTTTTCGTTAGATAACGTCAAAAAGTACACCCTCCACCATTTTATTCAACGATTGGCACCGTGCATTTTGATTTTCACCGTCTAATATGTCAATACACCAAATTTCATGTGATTCTAACACTTTTCACCGTTAATTTAGTGGGTGCAAAATTAACGGTTTACCGACTATAGAACTTTTTACATTGCTAAATCAACGGTGAAAAGATGTTAGAATCATGTGAAATTTGGTGTATCGATATATTACACGATGAAGATCAAGATGGAAGTTGCCGATCGTCGAATAAAATGGGAGAGGATGTACTTTTTTGATACGAAAAAGCCTTCTAGGGTCTCTTTTCTACAATATTCTCTCTCTCTCTCTCTCTGTAAGTATATATAAGTTTTTTCATCCTCGGCTTCCAACTTGGATCGTCATGGGACCCTGGCTTCACTGTAATAACAACGTCACAATAATTGCTTCTTATATTAATGGATATTTCTACATAACATCCCCATCAGCTATATTTTGTTTATATAGTAACTGACAACTAACATTCCCATCAGCTATATTTTGTTTATATAGTAACTGACAACAGTCTTCTTCTCTTCTTTCATCGGCTGTTCTGCAGCCTGAAGAAAGGAAGATGAAGAACAGCGCCGCTGCCAGAAAGCAAGGAGAGGTATCCTTCGGATTTCTTTTTGGCTTGTTTGGTTTGATAGGTTCGGGCGAGGTTTGTTTATAGTTGTTTTCTTTGCAGCACTCGTGGCAGCCGAAAACTATGTTCAAGAAATGGCTCAACATCAGCAACGGCGAGTCTGATTACGGTGCCGATGAAGGCAATAGCGAGAGTGATCATGACGAGGAAGGTATGGAACAACTATTTGATGGTATTTTGTTGCTACCACAGGGTATTTTTTTGAGACTCAGGGATTATTTTGCTTCTTGCAGATTGGGATGGAGAATTGCACAATAAGGAGAGGGGAGAGAACAGAGATCAGGCAGAGTCAAGAGGTATAGGCAATTCCAAGATCAAATTCTTTTTATTGGTATACATGGAAATGAATTATTTGACTTTTTTAAAACCCCGTATTAATATCGAGTAATATACATTGTTTTGGGCACAAGGCAGGCAATTAATCCTAATGGTAGAGTTGTTTATAGTTTGATATACGAGGCAGGCATACCTTGGTATTCTGTTTCAGTTTCTACTCAACTTATGGTCCTGAATTAAAACTCTGGATTGAAATATTCAAAGTCGCTAATAAAAATCACGCAAGCATTTTCCAATATATGCAGTAGCCAAAAGCTACAAAGCCGATCCATAACTTAATATGGACGCAACGCCAAAAGTCCTAATTCATAATATTCAATAAGAAAACTTTTTTTTATTAAAAAAAAAGGAAAAAAGAGAGATGATATACCAATGGGAAAGATTAAAGATACCGTTAAAAGTGCTAAAATGATACATTCTCACTCGAGGCTTTCATGTGCATGCAGCTAACAACTCAGAGATGCTTGGCAGATTAAGAAGAAGAAACTCGGAGACCCTACGCGTGCAGTACATAAATACCAAAAAACTCAGGTATGTAACAATTTCTTGATTTGGTTACTATCCCATTTTAATCCTTAATCTACAAGTTTCTTCCTGCTTTCCAATATTACTTTGATGTAGTGAGAAAATTTGTTTTAGTCCCCCCTCCTTTCCCTTTTGTGTTGAAGCTTATAGTCTCCTGCAGGGTCTGTGTCGGGACATGGAATGCTGGAGGTAAAATTCCACAAGATGACCTCGACATTGAGGAATGGCTTGACATGCAGGAACCTTCTGATATCTATGTGCTCGGGTAAATTTTTCTTATGCATGCTAACATTTTGTTCCATGGTATCTTGAACCATGTTGGTTAATTTCTTTGATAAATGTTTAATCTGAAGACAGATTACCAAAGTCGGTCATATAAACTGTATCCGTGTAAGACAACAATGAAGATAGCATTCAGCTTTATCACTAGCATAAGCCGGGGGTTTCCTTGTTGGAAGAAATGCATTACTGTTAAACCCAGCTTTACGAAGCGGTATTGATATTGGCAGGATGATGATATAAGTCCATATCGTATCGCTGTATCAGAACACCTTAGGTAAACCACTGAGCCAGTATAACGGTTTACTTCAAACAACAGATGAAACTTTCTCATATTGTAAATGATTTAATTGCTCGAGGCACGCAAATGATATTATACAACTTCTTATCTTTTGTCAATTAGGTTATTACTGCCATACACTTTACTGGTTAAAACATATTAAGCTGTTACAGTGAACCAAATATAACTAAACCAAAACTCTCAAGATAGGAAGAAAAATAATAGTAAATTGGAGAAACTTTTTCCTCAAAATATCAGTTCAGTTAATGTCAAAAGTGTCTCTATCATTGCAGCTTTCAGGAGATTGTTCCTCTAAACGCTGGCAACATCTTTGGTGCCGAGGACAACCGCCCAGTTCAACAATGGGAAAGCCTTATCCGTGACACATTGAATCGAATTCGACCAGCAAAACCTAAATACAAATGCTACAGCGACCCTCCATCTCCATCAAGATTCAAACCCTCTAATGACCTTCATGAATCTACTGTAGAAGAGCTTCTACCTGGGAGCGATACCGACTCAGATGATGAAGAAAAACCCTTCAGGTCACCTAGTGACAGCGATGGGTGCAATCAAGATACTAATGTGCATATGCCAGCTCCAATGAGAAGATTACAACGGTTGGATCATTTTCCGTCTATTACAGTAAATGAGACGATTCCTGAAAGTGAAACAACTATCAGTAGTACACAACAGAAGAAGTTAACAAAAACGCTAAGTAATTCTGAGAGGATTGGACTAGTGTGGCCGGAGAAATCACTAAACTTGTTGGCTAAATGTGGTGTTGACAATCCTAATACATTGCGATCCACGAAATCTTTTAAAGCTTATAACTCGTTTAAGGAATTCTCGGGGGTTGGTGTGATCCCTGAATATGACTGGAATGCTGTTGTGTACAAGAGGAGGTCGTCTTTTGTGAGGATTGTAGGTAAACAGATGGTGGGGATTTTTCTTTCGGTATGGGTTAGACGAAGTCTGAGGAAGTATATTCAGAATCTAAAAGTGTCTACTGTTGGTGTCGGTATTATGGGCTATATTGGTAACAAGGTCAGTTTTCCTCTTCGTTTTCTAAAATCTTGAAGTTTCTCCACATGATTCGGTTTCAAGTCTCTTTGTACTGCCATGCAAGCTAAAATGGCAATCTTTTTCTGATGCATGTTTATCCTTAACATTTGGGTCATATAAATGATTTTGGATTGATTTGTTAAGCATCATGTCCTTGATTAAATGAATTATAATTCTTTTTAACTTCCTCTGGTTATCAATCCTTCACTTGTTATTTTATCACAATGGCACAGATAGATTTTGTTGCACATGCTGAAACCATCTGAATAGCTGCATCCGCATTTCATCCTCAGTGGAAAGTACTTGCAAATGCTATCAAATCCTATCTTTGGATATTAGTACCTGCGGATTTCAAATTTCTCCTATCAGCAATATTAAATGTTGGATATGCTGTTTAAAAGAATATATACATTTACTATTAAAATACATAACATTTCATGGAAAAAAAAATTGATGTTTAAATAAGTTGTTTTCCTATATGCTTAAAGGGGAATGACACTAGAGAAAATGAACCTTATAGAAGGATAGCCTGGAAATTTTGAGAGTATATATGACATTCAATGTTAAAAAATCTGCTGACGCTTGCATTCTGTCAAATTCCGAAAAAAATAAAAATGCTCATCTTACAACAAACTTTATTAGGGACCTAACCAGGCGTAGTAGTCTCATGCTATGAATTACGTTTCTTTCTTCTACCTGTAGATTTATTTTGACATCACATCATACTGAAATATATTGACGCCTTCTTACATTTGTTCTTCAGGGATCAGTATCAGTCAGCATGTCCATCTACCAAACACCCTTCTGTTTTATATGTAGTCACCTTTCTTCAGGCGATAAAAATGGAGACGAGCTTCGTAGGAATGCAGATGTGCAAGAAATTCATCGTAGAACGCGGTTCAGTACAAGTTCTGGAATGGGACTGCCGCAAACAATCCTTGACCATGAGTAAGTTTAATCTCTCATATTTTTAAGAAAACCGCATATGTTCCTACGTTTAGTTCTTCATATATAACGCGTTTTAATTTTTTCACAGAAGGATCTTTTGGTTTGGAGATCTAAATTACCGCATCAACTTATCTTACGAAAGAACACATGAACTCATTTCCAAAAAGAAATGGTCTGAATTGTTCGAGGGGGATCAGGTAGCCAGTTTATCTCTTCTTTCTTTTCCAAACCTTATGCTTTTTCTTAAATTATTATTAATGGATCCTGAAGGTCTCCCCGAGTTTCTTTTAACTTCATTCATGGATTCATCAGTTAAATAACCATCCCACTTTTACCTCATGTATACCTTATATAAGAAATGAAAATGTACACATTCAATTCAACAGTAATAGAAATCCAATTTCAAGTCATCAAATTTTGCAATTTTTTGATGAATGACGTTGCTTTCAATTTTATGGCAGCTAAAGCGGGAGCTAAAGAAAGGGCGTGCTTTCGATGGGTGGTCCGAAGGAGTTATTAAATTTCCGCCTACCTATAAGTATGAGGTTAATTCAGAGAAATATATTGGTGATGACTTGAAGGGTGGGAAGAGGACACCCGCATGGTATATGAGAACTCAAAAATCCCTACTCAACTTTCCATCTATAGATATACTATGCTTTCAAACATGTACAAGTGCTTATAAACACCATACCTGTTTTGATCAGGTGTGACCGAATTCTTTCATTTGGAACTGGCATGAAACTTTTGAGCTATAGAAGAAGCAAGCTGAAACTCTCGGATCATCGTCCTGTGACTGCTACATTCATGGCCGAGGTTGAGGTGTTCTCCCATAGAAAGCTTCAGAAAGCTCTCACTTTGACAAATGCAGAGATAGAAGATGGAGAAATCATATCCAGATATTGATTTTTGTTAATATTCCCAGAAGCCAATATCCATTTCCTCAAGAGCTTAGGAGGTAAAATAGCTGTAAATATTTGTCCACATGAACGTATCAATATTGTGGTGGCCATTCTGTTTTGGACCCCTGAAAATATGTTTTTTCAAATCTTGGATTTAAACAGTTGCAAAAGGCATTGTATTGCTAGAGATGAGCATGAGTCAATTTTCTCTAGTAATGTGATGCTTTCATTAATTAAATCAGACATTCTGCCTCCTTAATTTTGTAGCCTTGGCTCATCTTCTTTGCTGGGATATATGACATCATCCTTAAGAATCTTCAGAGCTTCCTCAACTCCATCCTTCAAAATATGCAGAAAAACGTAATTAGACAACTGGAATGAAACATGTTTAATTTACATAATACGCTTGAGCTATCTAGAATCAACTAATCAATTTCCCATCTTAGGGGCTTTCATATAGGTTTACAACCAAACTTCCGAGATAATGGGAAATTGGAAATGAATTCTTTTTGGCTGTAATTTCAAATTTTGTGATATCCTCAATATAAAAAATGTCATTTCCTTTTCCAACCACATTTTCAACACTCAACATATGATATATGAACAGTGCAGTTAATTTTTAAACAAATCACCAACAAGTCATAAAACTTTGAAACAAAAATATATAATGTTTAGTCAGAGTGAAGAATTCTGTCATAAACTCACCCCTTTAATAAAAATACACTATAACTGGAGTACCTCTGAAGAAATTCTCTCGGAAACTTGAGATGCTTGCATTTTCATGGCAGGGGATAGGGCATGCTTAATGGCCATGGAGAGCACATTTGCAGCTTGCTTGATGCATATATCATCCTCAGTTATCTGGAACCAGGCGATGTTTCTTTATTGGTACCGGTGCAACTCCAAGCCAAAAAAATCTCTCGGCCCAGTAAAATTGATCTAGTAAGAAAGGGAACACTATCTGACAGCGCAGAATAAATTGGTCATTTATTGATAAAAGTCATGCATAAAAAAATAGCACGGATAAAAATGTAGGTGGCCACTTTCATATCCACAGTTTTTAAATATATTTTTTTATACTTTTGAAGAAAGAGGGGTCAAATTTTGGGCCGTCTCAATTGCATTAAAATGTAATAAGAATGTGCAAAACCTTGTGGTCCACAGTATTGCCGCATTTATTAAAATAACTATTTTCCAGCATGTGCTTAGCACTTTTAACTAAAATAAAATACTGGGTTTAATTCATAAGGAATGTGGGGGGTCAAAGGCACAGGAGAGAAAAACTCTCCTAGTTATCAAAAGTCAACATGTATCGTCTTATTTAATGATCGGCATCATTCATCTTGAACAATGTTATGAATATTGTTATAGAGATATATTTAGTTATTATATTTAGTTATCAGTTTGATTAGTTATTATATGTTTATTAGAAGAGCTGATCTATAACTCTCTATATATAGTTGTATGGACTACTATTTTTCTCTTAAGCCAATAAATATATTCCTCTTGATTTCTTCATTGTATCAGAACTTGGAAGAAAATCAAAGGAAAAAAATTAATAATACCCGCTCCAGCCATTGATCTCTCCAGCCATCGATCCACTCCAACCTTCGCTCCCAACCACCTTCGCTCCCAGCCTCAATCCCTCGACCCTCGATCCCAGCCACCTTCGCTCGACCTCCACAGCCCCCAACCACCTTCGCTCAAAGCACCCCTCGCAACCTTCAACCACTCCCTCGCAGCACCTCTGGCCTCCCTCGCCGACCTTACAGCCTCCATCGAACCCCCTTCGGCCCCTTTGGTCCCTCCAGCAACCCTCGAGAATCCCCTCAACCCCCTTCGAAACCCCAGATCTGCCCATCCACCATCCAGATCTGCCTTCGCTGCTCAACCGATACGCCCTCGCTGCTCGCTGTTCCTCCGATACGCTCTCGCTGCTCACTGCTTCTCTGTTGCCATTTGCTGCCCTCTACTTATTTAATGGGTTTTGATGCCTAGTGGGTTTCTCAAATATAGCACGCGTTATTCAAACCAATTGAGCGTGCTATATTCAGTCGCGCTCATTTTTTTAAGGTACGAGTACCATATCTTAGACTCTTCGGCCAATGTACTTGAATCTGGAATATAAAGAGAGAAATTCTCGGAAAGAGAAAGTACGGCATAGCGCTTCGCTTCCTGTTCTTCGGAAGAATCAACTGACTTTTCCCTTCTTCATTGATCTGGGGGAAAAGGAACCGTCTACCAGTTGGGAAGCTAGACATCAAGGTTGCTCCTTGCCCGAACAAGAAGCAACATGGAAAGCGAGTGTCAACTATTGATCGCCACACCAGAGATTTTTCCCTTTAGCGCTAGGCTCAGTCCAACTAAGCAACTACAGAATCCATTCCAGGTTCCGGTTCCAGCAAGAGAGCGAAGCGAACGATCCTTTTGGAAACCGACCCTGGCGCACAGCTCCGCAGGGCCGAGCGCAGCGAGTTGAGTTAAAACGAGACAAGTCAGTGAAGCGCAGCGGAACGGCGAGGCAAGTGAACGAAGTGAACGATTGAGTTGTCCCTAAAACAAGATCCCAGGACTTTCTGTCTAGAGAAGAACCTTCATTTGATTCTAAAGTCGAAGCACTTCTAAAAAGTCAAGTTAGCCGCAAACACCTTTTCCAGGAGTAGAGGAGGGAAGTGGTTCCTTTTCTAATTAGCTCAAAACCTTGCAAGCGGGAAAGCTGGAAGGGCGGCAAACCAATGATTAATTAAGGTCTATTTATTTGATTTTCCCACGTAGTTCGTGGGTCAAACCAACGATTCAGAAGCAGAAGCAAGTAGTTTGGCTTACATTCCACCAAGGCTAAGGTCATATGCGGGAACATTCGATGCGACAGTCGTCGATCTCAACTCCTCGTAAACAGGAAGTAGCTGCCATCGCCCTTTAAATCGCACGCGCGCGCGATGAGGGGCTCTTCCCCTCTGCTTCACCTCCCGATACTGTATGGAGTCTCAAGGACTCCAACAGGACGAGTTCAGGGTTCCGAAAGGAAAACCCCGAACGGAGCAACAGTTGAACGAGTGGAGCGTCCCATTCCATCTATCATATCAGTCGAGTCGATCCGATTCGTTCTTATCTATAGATAACGCAAGAGAGAACCTAATGGCATTTGGTGAGGAGCTACGTTCCGGTGGTTGACAAGCCACTGATCGGAGGCGACTGGACTGGAGTGCTTTCATCAAATAATGCATGTGGGCTGAGCCATTCCCATCCCAAGTGGCGGCCCGATTCGGCCTGGTAGAGAAGAGATTCTAAATAGAGAATATGGATATTAATACTTGTGCTTTTCTTTTGGTTCAGTTCTCTCTTTTCACAGGTCTTGCAGAGCCTTTCTTTTCAAAGTCAAGTGGTTCACATTCCGAGACCGGAGAAAGAGTTGAACGAACTCGGACTAGGCAACAACCTTCTCGTTCTGCACTACTGCTTTGCTCAGAGGTGGGTACTTGTTATTGATCCTTACCTTGTTGAGGGCTCTATCGTCGATGCAAAGTCGAAGACTCCCATCGTGCTTCTTTTGAAACAGCACCATATGGGGCCTTTGATGGCTCGGCATCCAGCAACTCCTCAGTTCTTCTTGCCGGTGGGGCCATCCTGTAAGGTGCCATTGCCGGTGGCTTAGCCTCAGGTTCCAGCTCAATGCGATGATCCTAGGTGGCATAACATCTTTGAACTCGTCAAGGACTTCTGCTATTCTTGCATTATAGTAATCGCGTCCTTCTCTTTGGAACCCTCAATTTCACCTCCCGAGACCCCTGAGCCAACTTGACGAAACTGAAAGTGAAGTGCAGCTTCTCCTCAAGAGCAACTTAGCCGAGTTCCTCATCAGTGGAACCCCTAAAGGCTGATCCTGCAATAGAATCAGTCACGTAGGCGCAGAAGTCACGGTTCCAGGTGGTGATCCGGACCCCTTTTTCACCAAAAAAGCTTGGATGGCCGGATACAATCAAGGAAGAGAGGACTGGAACAATCATCGGAACTTATAAAGCAGAGAGGGACCGGGCTGACCATACTTGTCTAGCTGGATCTACTCGGTCAACGGACTACGCCTCTAAGCACGATGCGACCCGGAACCGCACAGGTCCTTGCTACAGTCAAAGCCAGATCTCGAGAAAGAAGAAAGCTTATCCCACCTTTCTTTTGAATAGTTTGCCATTCACAAGGACTCGATTCTATGTCCAAACATCACATGCCAGCAGATATAGTTATGTTCAGGGCTCTTTAGTCAATACATAGCCGCAAGCTCATGTCGCGCTTCCGCTGAAACAAAACAGGTGCTCGGTAAGCTCTCTTGTTCGTCCTGGTTCTTCGTTCTCTTTTTCTTTCTTTTCTCGTATTTCGCTTTTTCGAAAGAAATAGATGCATAAAAGTCCTTTCCTTTATTTAAAATCAGTCTTTGTAATACAGATTTTGTTGATTGCCTAATGATCTCTAGCTCTGGATCGGTCCATATCAGAGAGTGGATTGTGAACCGCCGACTCCGTCTGGATTTTGTTGATTTTGTTGGTTGTGTACCTCATTCTTGCTCTCTCGTGATTTATCTCTGCGGCATTTATCATGGTTTTTGATTCGGTCTCAATTACTGCTCGAGATCGTTTCCCTATTACTGCTTGTACTCGTGGTTCCCGTACTCGTGATCATAGCTATGCTGGTTTTTATTGTTCTTATTGCGGCTGTACTAATCATCGTGTAAACTGGTGTTGGGCGAATCATGGCTGCCTTGATGATACACTTACAGGTCTCCATCCATCCACACCAGTTACTATTGCCCGATCTTCCTCCTCTGCCGGCAATTTACCTTTGTCCAGTGTTGAGTGTGGTCAGTTGCGTCATCTTCTCTCCTCTGTAGCTTTTGCCAACCTTTCTACTCCATCAGGTATATCATTCTTTTCTCATTCAAATTCGTGGGTCGCCGATTCTGACGTTTCACATCACATGTCTCGTGATGGACCGTCTCATCTTACTTCTAATCCTTACAAGTTGATTTCCATGGCTGATGGTAATACCACACCTGTTTCTAGCTCTATTGATTTATCATTTCATCTTTACACCTCAAAAATGTTTTAATTGTGCCATCTTTAAAACAACTTGCTTTCTACTCGCCAGCTTACAAATGATTCTAATTGCTCCGTAACATTTTATCCATCTCACTTTGCCATACAAGATCTTCTGACGAAACAGTGGATTGATAGGGGCATGAACAGAATGGACTGTGTCATGTTGATAATTTTCCTAGTACATCTGCAGCTGTTTTTACTATCCAGTGGTATCGAAAACTTGGTCCTCCTCTTTCTTCTTTACGTAATATGCTACCTTCTTTTAATTTTTCAGAGTTCAGTTGTGAATTCTGTATTCTTAGTAAACGCCATCGCTACTTTTCCTCCAGTTAATAAAAGACGGGATTTAACATTTGCGTTAATTCACTATGATATTTGGGGTCCCTTTAAAATTCCTAGTATGTTTGGTTATAGATATTTTGTGATTTTTATCGATGATCATTCACGTATGACTTGGTTGTATCTTCTTCGTAATAAGTCTGAACTTTTATCTACCTTTAAAATCTTCGTAGCTGAGATTACATATCAATTTAGTGTTCTGGTAAAGGTTCTTCGTTCATATAATGCTAAGGAGTATATTAGCAAGAAGTTTAATGCATTTTGTCAAACCCAAGGTATATTGCATCAAAAATCATGTTCTTATACTTCTCAGAAAAATGGGATTGATGAACGAAAAACCGACATTTGCTTGAGGTAGCCTGTTCTCTTGTTTTGCATAGGCATGTTTCTAAACGATTGTGGAATTTTGCAGTCTTAGCTGACTGTTTTTATATCAATCGCATGCCTTCTCCTGTCATAGGCAACCAGTCCCTTTTCTTTATTTTGTTTCCACATGGCAACTTTTTTCCTGTTTCTCCTAAAGTGTTTGGTTGCCTATGCTATCCCCATATTTTATGTCCTCAAATTGACAAACTTGATCTTAAAGCTACACATATGGTGTTTGTAGGTTAATCTCGATCCCAAAAAGAGTATGTATGTTTTGACCCTGCAATATCCAAAGTTTGTATTTCATGTGATGTGAACTTCTTAGAAGATCAAGCCTATTTTCCACCATCTGTTAAAGACCCCACTTCTACCATTCATGTTCCACACTTACCTTCCTCAGATCTTGACTCATCTATTCAACATGTGCTCCCTAGCGATCAGCCTATAGCCCTAATCAACAGGTGTACCACTATCGTAAGAAAATTGTCTCGCCACCTCCCACTAATGATTCTTCCAACGATTCTTTTGCATGTATTCCAATACAGTCCACTGTTCCTGATTCTTCACCGCCACCGCCTTCCGAAGATCTCTCTTCCTATTGCCTTACGGATAAGCGTTTTTGTACTACTGCTTATCCGATTTCTAATTTTGTTTCCTATCATAGACTAGCTCTATCTAATCGTCAGTTTGTTTCTTCTCTGTCTGCCATCACTCTTCCTTTCTCTGTTCAGGAAACACTTCAGCACCCAGATTGGCATGCAACTATGTTAGAGGCGATTGTTTTACTGCGTTCTAATCAAACTTGGAAATTGATACCCCGCCTTTAGATAAGAAAGTTGTTGACTGTAGATGGGTTTTTACTGTCAAAAAAAATCTAGATGGGACGACTGACCGTCTCAAAACTCGATTGGTGGCTAAAGGATTTACTCGGCGGCATGGTTTGGATTATGTCGAGGCTTTTTCGTCAGTTGCCAAATTAACATCAGTTCATGTTCTTATATTCTTAGGTGTTTCTAAGGCATTGACTCTTCATCAGCTTGATGTAAAGAATGTCTTTCTTAAAGGCCATCTCTCGGAGACTATTTATATGCAGCAGTCTCCTGACTTTGAACGACCGAGAGAGTTTATGGTTTGTCTTCTATACAAATCATTATATGGACTCAAGCAGTCACCACGTGCTTGGTTCGAAAAATTTAGCATGATTTTACGACAGATTGGTTTCAAACGTAGTTGCGCCAACACGTCTCTTTTTACACATTATCGTCCTCAGGGCAGGATAATTGTGTTGATGTATGATATTATCACTGGAGATGATTTTGCTTGCATCTCCAAGGTGAAAGAACATTTGGTTTCATACTTTCATACCAAGAACCTTGGGCCACTTAAATATTTTCTTGGAATTGAAGTATCACGGAATTCTGGTAGATTGCAGTTCTCTCAGCACAAGTATGCACTTGATCTTTTACTTGAGACGGGATTTTTGGGATGTAAACCAGCAAAACCCCTATGGATTTTCAGTCAAGCTATCTCGATTAAGTTCCTTCGGATCCTCCACTATCTGACTCAAGACGATATCGACGTCTAGTTAGAAAGTTTCTTTACTTCACTGTCACTTGGCCAAATATTGCCTTTGCTGTTATCACAGTGAGTCAATACATGCAGAATTCTTTGACATCTCACCTTAAGGCAGTTGAATATATTCTCAAATACATCAAAGGTTCTTCAGGACAGGGTCTTCTTTACAAAACATCATCTATGTTGTCGCTCATAGTTTTTGTGGATACTGACTTTGCTGGATCCGTTGATGATCGTCGTTCTATGAATGGCTATAGTATCTTCCAAGGAGGAAACTTGGTTACATGGAAAAGTAAGAAACAAAATGTAGTCGCTCATTCTTCTGTAGAGGCTGAGTATAGATCTATCGCGCATCCAGTTGCTGAGTTTGTATGACTTACCTCTCATTTAACAGATCTTGGAGTTCCTTCTTCTCTTATGACTGCACTTTTCTGTGATAATAAGACCGCAATTCACATTGCTGAGAACCTAGTTTTTCATGAGCGGACCAAACATATCGAGATAGATTGTCGCTTCATTCGTGACAAAGCGACAGATAAGATAGTTGCACTTCAGCATGTTTTCTCTGCAACTAGCAGATATTCTTACCAAGGCTCTTTCTCGATTAGTTTTCGCTTGTCTTCTGTCCAAGCTTGGCATGATTGACATTTACGCTCTAGCTTGCGGGGGAGTGCCATGAATATTGTTATGAAAATATATTTAATTATTATATTTAGTTATCAGTTTGATTAGTTATTATATAATTATTAAGAGAGGTGATCTATAACTCTCTATATATAGTTGTATGGACTACTACTTTTCTCTTGAGCCAATAAATATTTTCCTCTTGATTTCTTCAAACAATATATTCTAAGGCATGCACACAAAAAAACTATGTGATCTGACACTTCTTGCTCCTGCATCGGAGGGACTTAAATGTAATGGTTTACTGATAAATAGAACATTATTTATAACCAAATCAACTGCCAAGGAGTAAAAATCACATTGAAATAGGCCTACATGCTTTAGACCAAGATGATCAAGATGGATGATGCCAATCATAAAAAAAGGTTGTTGAAAGCTGACTTTTTGACCAGTATAGGGGAGAGTCTCTCCTATGCCTTTGATACCCACATTTCTCTTAATGAATTTAGGATAATTTTAATTTTAAGCGTATAAAATGATTTATAATATCATTCTATTGTCTTTAAGTGCTCACATGAAAAAGGATAAATGAATATATTCTAAAGAATACTCTTGTTGCAAACTTTCGAATTTTGAAAAACTTAATATGGAAACAGATTTTTTTTCCTTTTCCTCAATACAATACCATTTGTACAATACCGCATTGCAATCAAAGAGACACAAGTGAAGGCAAAATGAGACTCAAAAATGCAAATTCACCTAGTGATTAGCATTACAAAAGTAAATATAATGTTACTGATATATAAAAGCTTGAGCATGAAAAAAACCTGAGGGCATCCTGCATGTAGTGCTGCAGCTGTAGATCCACTGTTCAATATCCAAGAAAAAATAGAGGAATACATCTAAGTTGATCGACCCATTTTCTAATAAAAACAATGATCTATTGAATATTGCTCTATTAAGTTACTTACCTTCCCCCATGATGGATTACAGCAGCACATCTTTGAAAGAGCCAGCTGTACGGCACCGAACTGAAGTAATTTGTAGATCAGTAAATGGTTAATGCACCAGCTCTGAAAGGATATCCTTTGCATATAATTCAGGGAGAGAAATTTACCCAGAGAAACAAAAGAGCCTGTTGCTGAAGGGAACAGTTTCACTGGAATTCGATGATCCGCTGGAAGTCGATTGAATGGCCGCATCCAAAGGCTCATATCCAGCTGAGAAAAGGATGAATCAGTAATTTGTGATCTCCAGGACAGCTTTGAGCACCAGACGAAATGCATGAGGATTACTGAGAAAGCCCATGCTGCACGGTGTGAAAGAGGTGTTTAATAAAGGGAAGGCATGGTCTGGATAAAATTAAAAATCTTATCTAATCATTGCACAAACATTAGAAGAGGACAGTCAGCGAAAACAGAGATTTAATCTACATGTCTCAAGTCTTAAGACTCTTAATGCCGCTAAGATGCTTGTACTAATCAATGAGGTATCTCAGAACGGGGGGGAAAACAAACTTCCAAGTTCATCAAACAACAAGACATGTGTCAGGTTGTTTTAGACCTAGTATTATATATCTAACTACCCAAATCTATAGTGTTCCAAAAAGAGAAAATAAGCAACCATGTTGGCGTCCCCCTTATAGTTTTTGGTAGTCCCTTAAATAATTTCTGGTAGTCCCTTTAAGAATTTCACTCCTGTTTCTATGGTTCACTTTCTCATTCTTAAGTATAGGATAAGGAATGAGTGTGGGTGAAATGAGAATGTTAAAATGGATGAGTGGTAGCACACAAGGATATGATAAGGAATTAGTATATTCGTAACAGCTTGGAGGTGCTCCAATCGAGGATAAGATGAGAGAACCAATTGAGATGGTTTGGACATGTACGGAGCCCAATAAATGCTCCAGTTAAAAGTGGTAAAATTGTAGTTAATGACGCAACTAGGGTTATAAGGGTAGACATGCATAGACGGGCATGGAAGAAGCAATTTAAGAATGATACGTAAATTGTTAATTTAATCGAGAAGACGTCCCTTAACAGAGCAGAATGGAAGAAATATATTTATATAGTCGATCCCAAAATTTTGGGATGCTTGTTGTTGATGTTCTCTTTCATAGCATATGTTTACACATATTTTAATAGCTCTCAATAATCCTAATATTCAATTTCACTTCCAATCCTCATCTTCTATATTCAATAACACTATGACAGTAAAACCCAAAAATCATAGTTCATTTTCTTATTTTCTACCTTATAAAGCCAAAAATTCAACATCCCTGCCCTCATTTCTCATCTTCTTTCACCAATTAATAACCTTATATTATAACAAAATATTTTTTCCATCTCTACCTCTCATGCCTCCAAAATAAACCCATCAATTTCTTATCCGCTACCTTAAACCATCCTAATAGTTTTTGAAAGGTGATGAAAAACAACATAATTGCAGCAGTTGTAGCATATTTGTTGTTGTCTCGATTTGGAAGTGATGACATGGTTAATTTTATCTCTGATTGGAATACCGGAAGGAGAACCCTAATTTTGAATTTCTTAATTTCAAAATAACTTTAACCACAAAATAACTGTTTACAGAAGTAAATGAGTGAAAATATGATAATATGACATGTTTTTTAATACTAATTCCTAAACTATTAAATCAAATGGAGTAAGGAATATTCCTATAATATGTTTAACGGAGCGGTGGTGTGATTAGGTAACTTAAAGAGTTTCGGTGGAGTAAATATCTAGTTTCAAAAGGATAATATGATAATATAAAAGTTCCATTAAGAAGGGCTAAAAGTAAACGGCACAATAAACATATAAACAAACGACTCATGCTTTTTGAAAATTCCAAAGATGAGGGTATTTAATCAAAAGTAATCTTAGTAGCTAAGGAATAGATCAATATATACTAAAACTTCTAATGTACACTTACAAGGTGCAGTTTGTTCGTGTTGATTTATAATATCTAATAAGTACATAAATCAATGCAATATTTCACTAAATTTTCTGCTATGATTAATATTGTTTACAAACATGATTCCTTTACTTCCTCCCATTTGTCCTATTTTGTTATTGCAATATAGAAGGAAGAGAGGAGAAAATCCTTATCCCTATGGGTTCTTCTCCAGTTATAAAATCACAACATATTACTTCGGTTCTGCAAACATTTGATGAATAATCTTCATTAGATTCTTCGCAATATTTTACTATAACATTAAAATCCCAATACAAATCAATTTTAATGAAATAGCTAACAGACAAAACAAGTCTCCTTGTAACTGAATCCAACTTTTTAATTTTCACATACTATACTTTCAATGTCATCGTTTTGGTCAGTTTTATTCATGCACTTTTTTATTCCTTTGAAGTGTTTATTTAGATAGTTTTTTTAATGAACTTCGGAATTGAATTGGAGTATTTTTATGCGAAGACAGTTGTGGACAAAGAACCACCTTCACTCCCGTTTTGGAATGCTTTGATGCAAAAATTTCATATTTTTTCATTCATTCTCTTTAAAAGTTTTTGTTGGTGCATCAATTGATTTAATCTTCAAATATAATTTTCTAAATCGAAAATATTATTAGGTTATATATTTAAGATTTATCATAGTGCCATATCATTTTGCAAAATCCTTCATTTCAATTACCCTATCAAAAATAAATTTTAACGACTTTTTTATGATTCTTATGGTAAGAGGAAGTATTCTCGTCCAAAAAAACTACGTGGGTATTTTCTAATTTAAGAAAATCTAATACAACCTAGGCAAAAAATGTTTGGAATCCACATTTTATGTTATAACAAATTAGCGAGACTAAAATCAACTACTTATCTCAAGTTTTCGTTACCTACATGTTGCTATATTCTTCATGTTCTTGAATAGAAATTTACAACCTTCATACCGAGGTTCGAGAACTCGGTTTCGGATTCGGTTTCGGTCTCTCAAAATTCTATTAGTTTCAGTGAGTTTCGGTTAGTTTCTCTTATCTCGGTTTCGGTTTCGGTCTTGATGGGAATACATACATACATATATGCAGATATATTAAATTTATGGTTGCATATCACAAAACAATGATCTTGGTGTTAAAAAATGCAGCCAAGACAAGACCAAATGCAAAATATATTGAAAAGTGTACTTGGATAACAAGTATTAATATAAGGTTTGGGTCGACTTTTGTAGCCTCCTTAGGATGAAAATAACCTGACCAGTTGTACCACAAATGAAAACTATGGTCTCAATCTTAATTCTGCACTTGATTTACAAAAATTAATTAGAGAGCCTTGAAAGCTAAACAATAAGCCTGATCGGTTGTTTTCAATCCCTTCACATCTCCAGGGACGGAACCAAGTAGGGAGATAGGGGGGCAATTGGCCCCCAAAATTTCGAAACGCATATAGAGAACAAAATATTTGCCCTGGCCAAATTTGAAGGAGATACAATCTTTCGGTTGTTTTAAGAAATCTCTTAAATTAAAGGATTTGTAGTTATTTTAGAAGGTGTAGTTTTTAAAAATCATAGATGAAGATTTCTCTTCCTGATATCAAGGAGAGATTGTTATTTTTGAAATAATATAAACTATACAAATAAATTATTCAAAATACCAAGATTTTTTAAGTGTGCATTTTATAATAATATTGACCTCTCAAGATGCAAATCTTATCATTTAAAACTGACAAATTAGATAGTTTGTTTTATTTTGTTATGTAAATCCTCTCATTTAGATTTGTAATCTAGCGTACAAATTATAGGTTTGATTTAATTTTCAATTCTAAATAACTAGTTAAATATAGAATGTTTATGGTGGAACAAATTAGACTTATAAGCATTTTATGAGGAATATTGTTAAGCATTTTGAGATGTTAAAAACATATTATTTTTTTGTCATCTAATTAATTTGATAAGTAAATGTATGTGACGGTTTCGTTTTCAAATAAAACCATCATCTCAATGTAATATAAATAAGTTTTTAATTTTTTATGATAATAAAAAATATCATTTTTTGCTAAAGTTAAACAATAGAACCAAAGTTACAATTGTTGTCGAATTTAGCCCTTCCCCCAATTAATGAAACCCGGTTCCATCCCCGCACATCTCCCCCTCTGTCTCTATCAGCTCGATGTGTTTTCTTTTTTCTTGTACCTTTCTTAAGTCAAGATCAACCGTCAATGGCAAGCAATTAGCGACTACTCACCATGAAAACACCTCAGAACTAACGATGAAGACCTATAGTGATCATGATGATAGCAAAAGTGAGAAAAAAATTAGTTATTTCAGGTTTCGGCCGAAACGATATTATATGGTTGGTTTCGAATCGGTCTCCACCGAAATCTATACGAAACGATCATGTATCGGAGATTTCGGACCAAACCTCAAACCTTGCTTCATACCATTCTTTTCTGAACATATTTATCTTTCAATTTTCTTTCTATGCATGCATTATGTTATATATTTTCATTTTATAATAATATAACAATATTGTTATATTTTATGAATTCTACATGTACGTATGTACACATGTCTAGTATTATACTTAAAAAAGAATGGACTGGTTACCAGCCACATTCCTAAATTGAAACCAATAAAAAGTAACATGAGAAATCTTATTAATGTTTTAACGTGAATCTGATTGAGTTCATTTTAAGGTTGCAATAAACAAAGTGCATACTATCAACTTGACATATTTCTAGATCACGGTATCTATAATCAAGTCCAATACCGCTAAATTACTTGGTCCTCTTCTAATCTTTGATGATATGTTTGGATACTAAATCAGTTTCCCAAACCAGAAGTGGGAGACCCCAAATGACTAAACCCACAATCTGTGAAACTCTAAACTGATTGGATTTATCCCAAGTTTGTGAAAATCCCAGAACTCTCTTCTCTTTCTCTGCGTGTTACCTCTAAAGTCGGTGATGCCCCAGTGTTTAAATCGTGGATTTTATGCATACAAACCCCAGGTTCAAACACTTTGTTGTCAAACTAGGCCCCCAAAGGTTTTACAACATGTATAAATAACCATCTTGAGCATGGGATACAAAGCGATGAATTAGACTTACCTTCCAATAGAACTTAACCTGACAAGTATTGGTAAATGCCGACCAGAAGTCTTCACAAGGAACTGTTGTAGATAAATATGATCATCACATAATAGAATCCGTTGAACTGAATGTTCATACAACTGTGATGGCAATATTTCCCTGCATCTACTACATGAAAACTGCCAGTCCATGGGCAGAAACCAGAAGCCACACGCATGAATGTTGGGCCAATAACCTATCATTTTACTGTTAGATAAGAAAATTTGACATATAAAATAAGAACCGCTCATATGTTAGATATTCCATTGACTGATGATGTTTGTAGATGGAAAAAAGGGCTATTATCCCACAAGAGAGTACAGAAGGGGATGAACTAATCCAAGTCCTAAAAGCATTCTGTCATTTATTTTTCTTTTCTACTATATTTATAATGAAAGAAGCATAAATTTAGTTTATAAGTTCTCACTAAAGCATACAATAATTAAATGTCTTATCGTATATATTTTTGCAGCATTAGGGTCCGCCAGAAGCTGTCCAAAACAAATATTGAAAATAAAACAATGCCCAAACCTCAAGGCTTGAAAAAGTATGATACAAAAAAATAGTATGTCGCTGATCCTACCACTGACCCTACTTGTATCGCATAAGCGCTAACAATACTAATTACTTCTTCTCCTTATACAAGTTTTATTAATATTATTCTATTTTCAATTCTTTTTACATTAACTACATTATGTTTTAGTGTTCTATGCACGAGTATACCCTCCCCATCTTTGTTCCTATCTTTACCTGTATACCATAATTTATATCATGTATTTTCTGTCTCTAGATCTTTTCACCTATCCATTTAGTTTCCCACAAACAAACTATTCTAATTTTTCTTTGAAACATTGTATCGACTAACTCCATCAATTTTCCTTAAGAGTTCTATATTCCATGTAGCTAATCTAATTCTACTCCTTTTAATCTATGAACCCCAGTTAGAAGAAGCGGCAAAATTGTAGACTTGTTGTTAATGGTGCAACTTGGGATGGGAGTAAACCTAGACGAACATGGATAGAAGCAAATAAGAAAGATATGTTAATTGTTATTTTAACCCGGAGACGGCCCTTAATAGAGAGAATGGAAGAAACAGATTAATGTAGCCAACCCCAAAATTTTGGGATAAAGTCTTCTTCTTGTTGTACCGGGACTATTACAGAGGTGGATTCACTATATATCATGTTAAGGCAAATAAATTAGTGGCAATATAAAATGATATGGTGAATTGTTGACTCAACAAGGTTCTCAATGAGATGCAACAGAGTTAGGAACAAATGATACAACAAACCAAGCATCAAGGTATGGGTAGCAAAAGAAACAGACATGTTGGTAACAAAAGGATGTCCATACATAAGAATGTGATGGGTTGATTACACCACTTCTAACATTCACAATTTCATACAGGGGGTTTAAACATATAAACCTCAGAATTTGGAATCTGGAAGAGCACGGTCCTCATACCGTTTGGTTGAATGGATGTGGTATATCAATTTCTATTTCACGGTTTGGCAGAAATTATAGATGGAGCTACAAATTGAGCACAAAACAGTGATAAATGCTGCAACAAGTTTGGCCTCAATGGAAGAACAAAATTTTGTTAGTTTCATTACGATATTGGCAGGTACTAATGTAAATTCTAGATAAGATTAGAACTTCAATTATGGTTGGACACATGGCATCATGTTGTTCATTGATCTATGTGTGTGTATTTTGCAAATCCAAATATCATCAATATCACAGTGAGAAAATGTAAAATGATATGGGTCAATGAAGTGTTCCGCCACTGAAGTAAAAAGTGGCACTATATACTCAGTGTATATATGTATAGGAGCGCTCCATTGCAAAACGGTCCGCGTTTTTTAAAAACGGGAACTTTCGATCTACGACATATTTGAACGATCCGAACCGTTCAAGTTGATCACTATACCTTCAAGCCTATGTGTATGAAAAATCAAAGGATTTGAAGACCCACAGCCTATGCATCGGATGGAGTTTATGTTTGCTATATTGAAAGACGTTCATTTTGTACTCATTTGATGCATGGATTAGAGGTCTTCAAACCCTTTGATTTTTCATACACATACATTTGAGAATAGGGTAATCAACTTGAACGGTTCGGATCGTTCAAATATATTGTGGATTGAGAGTTCCCGTTTTTAAAAAATGCGGACCAGTTTGCAATAGATCACTTCCATATATATATATATATATATATATATATATAGAGAGAGAGAGAGAGAGAGAGAGAATACAACTTGCTCCTACCGGTAGGATTTAGAAACAAATCTTACCATTTTTAACCATTAGATTTATTTTAGGATGTGTGCTAGCAATTATGCAGAGAAACTCTTATGTTTCTCATTAATCATATCATTGATATCACACATCCCAAAGCAAATCCAATGGTTAAAAAATGGATTGGACTTGTTTCCAAATCCTACTGGTAAAAGCATGGTCTTTCTCTCTCTCTCTCCCTCTCTCTCTCTATATATAAGTGTTGAGTATATACAAATCCTATCCGTGTATAGACAAAGGCCCAAAGAGAGGAGGAATAATGGAGAACAAAGGCCCAAGAAAAGGATCTCCTCCTATGACATCAAAAAATATATATATATCCTCCACCGTTTGTTTCGACGATCGGCACCCACCATGTTTATCTTCATCGGGTACGATGTAGATATACCAAATTTCATGTCATTCTAACAGTTTTTCACCGTTGATTTAGTGAGTGTAAAATTAACGATTTTCTGATAATAGAACATTTTTAGAATTTTCTTATCACTATATCAAAGGTGAAAACATGTTAGAATCACATGAAATTTGGTGTATCTATATCTTAGATGATGAATCAAGATGGGCCGCGTCGATCGTCGAAAAAATGGAGGGTATACTTTTTTCGATGCCATGGTAGAATTTCCTTCATAGGGCCTTTGTTCTCTATTATTCTCTCTCACACACACGCATTATTCTCTCACATGCATTATTCTCTCTCTCTCTCACACACACACAAAAACTGTGCTAAGCTACAGGAGCTCTAGGTAACACTGACCAACTATGACAACTAGTTGGTATGCATGTAGGTTGCCTTGGTTTACCTAAGGTAATATCTAATATCTTCAGTTGTATTTTGAAAACCCTACATTTCGGAATGAACTCTTTTTCCAGATTGATTTTAAATGTTCACTTTTATAAAGATTTACTAATTTTAAAATGTTGAATACTTGAAAAATTTTAATACTCACCTTGAATATTACGGTAACCACACACACAGAAATGAATACCAATTACTCTAAACTATTATATTAAACAGGGTTTGTGTACTGATCCATGAATATATGAAATATTTATCTGTTTTATATATACCTAAAGAATGTAAGACAGTCTATGTAAAAGCAAATAAGCGGTAACGACATAATCCAAACTAGCAACACCAAATACAGTTACTACGTGGATTGTTTTTTAACATTCGTCGGAATTATAATTGTTAAAAGGTAAAAGAGAGGAGAAAGAGATATTTTATTATGTGATCAATGGTCTCTTTATATATAGATTACAATTATGGTACGGTGTACCCTAATAACAATAAATTATACACTATTCCAACACTCTTCTCAAGCTGGAGCATAAATATCAGTGATGCATAGCTTGGACAACAGATGAACGAATGCGGGTCTTGGAAGAGCTTTCCTCAAAATATCTGCAATCTGTGCATGAGTAGAAACATGATGGAGATTGAATTTCTTTTCAACAATTTTCTCCCGGATAAAATGACGATCCACTTCAATGTGTTTTATGCGTTCATGAAACACTGAATTCTCTGAAATATGAACAGCAGCTTTATTGTCACAGAACAAGAATGTTGATGTTGTAGAACTAACACCGAGATCTCGAAGCAATGTGGAGAGCCGTGTCAATTCTGAGACGGCATGGGCTATACCCATATATTCAGCTTCGGCTGATGAGCGTGAAACATGTTGCTTCTTGCTGCGCCAAGTAACTAGATTCCCTACAAAGAAAACATAAAATCCACTCATGGAGCGACGGTCATCAACAGATCCGGCAAAATTGGCATCATCATAGGCTATAAGAAACAGATTAGAACATTGTTTATGGAGAATACCTTGCCCAGGCGCACACTTCAAATAGCAGAGAATGCACTTAACGGCCCGAAGATGGGAAACTAAGGGTGCCTACATAAATTGGCTCACTATGCTGACTACGAAGGATATGTCTAAACGAGCAACCATGAAATAGATCAGCTTCCCGACTAACCGTCGATATTGACCTGGATCGGAAAGTGGCTGATTATCAGGAAAGCTAAAGTGAGAAAGCTTTACTGTTGTATAAATAGGAGTATCAGCAGTGAGAAAGCCAAGAAATCATGTTTTTTTAAGAAAATCGAGAGTATACTTCCGCTGTGAGAGAAATAACGATCTCTTATTTCGAGATACCTCTATATCAAGAAAGTATCGTAGAGGACCAAGATTTTTGATGTGAAAATGTGAGGCCAAATGAGTTTTGACCTTAGATATACAATCGGAATCATCTCCTGTGATGATTATGTTATCAACATAAATAAGGAGAATAAACGTTATTTCTTTCCGTCTATATATAAAATGAGATGGATCTGCCAAGTTTCTTGTGAAATTTATCTTTTTCAAGACCATGTTGAATTTATCGAACTGTGCCCGAGATTGTTTTAACCCATAGATAAATTTTTAAGATGATATACAAGAGATTCCCCCTCACGCTCAAAACTAGGAGGCTGCTGCATATAAACCGTCTCGAAAAGATCGTCATTGAGAAAGACATTATTGACGTTTAGCTGATATAGAGGCCAATCGCGGGTAACTGCAAGAAAGATCAAGACAAACAGTTGCAAGTTTGGCCACTGGAGAAAAGGTCTCAGCATGGTCGATATCGTATTGCTGAGTATAACCTTTGGCAACAAGATGGAAGTTTAAACGAGATACAGTGCCATCAAGATTATGTTTGATAGCAAACACCCACCGGCAACCAACCACCTTGTTCTGTGAAGGGAAGCTAACCGAATCCCAAGTGTGACTAGACCTCAGTGCATGCAACTCTTCCGTCATAGCTCTATACCAACCTGGATGACTCATAACTTCCTGAACAGAGTTATGAAAGGAAATATCAGACAAGGAAGAGACAAACTGACATATAGATGAAGTAAGACGGTGATAGAAATAAATGAAGAAAGAGGATGAGAAATAGTACATGTTCGTTTACCTTTGCGAAGAGCAATTGGTAAGTCGTCGGACAAACCATCAGAAGGAGGAAAAGGTGAAGGCTCGTCAGCTTCTGGATGTATATATAAAGGAGCTTCGGTATCTGCTGTTGAATCTATCACTGCTCTCGGTCGATGACTATAGAACTGCTTAATCAGAGGAGGATGAGAAACTTCGACAATAGTATATTCGGGTTGAATGGGTTGGTCATCTAGAGGTATAGGAAGCGGCAGCGGTGGGATGTGAGGGCTTTCCGCTGTGGGATAAAAGGGTTGATTCTTAAGAAAGGTGACATCATGAGAGACTACGACAGTGGAGGTAGAAGGAAGCAGGCAAACATAATTTTTTTAGTCCTAAAATAACCAACATATGTTTAACAGCCCTAAGATTCAATTTATCACAAGTTAATCGGTAATTATAAACGTAGCAAACACATCCAAATACTTTAGAAGGAAGGGAAAATGGGTCTTGGTCGGGAAATAAAATAGAAAACGGTGTTTGGTTTTGAAGAATCGTGAAAGACATACGATTAATCAAAAAACATGCAGTAAGGCAAAATTCCAAAGGTATATTGAAACATGCATGTTAAGCATAATAAAACGAGCAACATCAAGCAAGTGGCGTTTTTTCTTTCAGCAATGTCATTTTGTTGTGGTGTGTATGAGCATAAAGTTTGATGAATAATCTCACGAGATTGACAAAGAGTTTGAAAAAGACTACTCATGTATTCTTTTGCATTATCTGTTCTTAGAGTTTTAATAGACGTATTAAACTAATTAACCACTTCATTAATAAATGTTTTAAATACATGTGGTAATTCAAATCGATAATGTAAAAGAAACAGCCATGTCATTCTAGAGTGATTATCAATAAAAGTGACAATATTTGTAGCCAAATATGCTAGCATGCTTGTAAAGATCCCAAATGTCAGAATGAACAAACTCAAATATCGAAGAACTTCGTTTATTGACGAAACGAAAAGAGGAATGAAAACGCTTCCCTAAAAAACATGACTCGCATGAAAAATCAGATAAAGAGAAATCAAGTAGCATAGTACATAGCATAAGAAGATGTGGATGTCTAAGACGTCGATGCCAGCAAATGGTCGAAACAACAGCAAAAGTGGAAGGTGACACATCCAAGTACTGCTCCTTCGTCTGGTTAACCTGAATCATAAAGCAATTAGAAGAGAAAATTATTAAACGGTTGAAATCATTGGTAAGACGACGAACAGATAAAAGATCTGTATGAAATAAAGGAATAGCTAGAACATTTTTAAACGGTAAGGAAGATATCACATCAATATTGATACAACCACTAACAAGAATGACATCCCCATTGGCAATGGAAATGAATTTATGCGATGTGGAAAATACAAGCAGTACGAGTTATGTGGTCTGAAACCCCGGAGTCAAGAACCCAAGAGTTTGACTGAGATAGTAGAGATATACCTGAGAAAAACTACGTTGTGGGTGATGCAAGTTTTCATAAGAGATCTGCGAGAATGATGGTGCTGGCGGTTGGATAGCTGTGGATGGAACCGTACTCTGTCGGGTAGTAGAAGTCTGATCTGGATAGCCATGTTTCTCCCAGCAAAATTGATATATATGGTAGGTACGACCATAATGAGAGAAAGAAAGGGAACCACGACCACGTCCGTGACCCCGTTCCCCACGATCCCGAGTACCAATAGGAGCACGGCCACGACCATATGAAGATCCTCGGCCACGGCCTGAGCAATAAGAGCAGAAAATGGAGCCTCCACTAAAGAAGCGTCTGGTGGAGGGACATGATAAGTAGCAGCGAGAATACTATTCAGGGAGGCATACCACCCTAAGAGAGAAGAAAGGAGCGAACTCCATCCAAGTGATGGTTCATCTTAGGCAGATAAAGAGTCTCAATAAGAGCCTCATGGTGACTCTTGGTAATGGCTGGATCAAAGGAGATGGATTAATACATGTTCTGTTCTTCTAGAAACCCCAAAATCGGACCCCAAAGGTATGAAGATCATCATCTGGAGTAGCGGTAATAAGTTCATTGAAGATATCATATAGCCGCTGAAGGCCATTTCCGACAAGTAAAGAGATTTGATATGGAACCACATCTCCTTCGCAGTAGAGAGATACATAATAGCCCGATAACAGCTGGGCTCCATAAAGTTTGTAAGCCAAGTGCAGACTTTGTTTTCATTTTGAAACCAAGATGAATACTGTGCATCAGAGGTTAGTGGAGCTTCCTGAAAGAGATGGTGATGAAGGCCCCTGCTTTTGAGGGCTCATTCAATGGCGTGCGCCCATTCCAAAAAATTGTTAGAGCCAGAGAGAGTCAAGATAGTTAGACGGAGATCCGTTTTGTAATCGGAAGTAGGAGGATCAATCTTGTTGTCCGTTATATTGAACGTCGCTCGCAAAGAGAGCAAGCAATAGAAAGTGCAGATTTCACCTTAAGATTAATTCATCACGAGATGTCGAGTCAGCGGGAAGATCCAACAAGACGAGGACAGAGGCATCGAGATCTGGAGGCGAGGCGAAAAGGTCTGGCGAGGCAGCGCAGGCGAGGTCTGGAGAGGAGGTGGAAGTCGGCAAGGTCTGGAGAGAAGGTGGCAGGAAGCGAGGAGGCACGGGTGAGGAGGCACGGGCGAGGTCTGGAGAGGAGGCGGTGGGCCGAGGAGGCGGCGGAGGAGAGAGGTAGGAAGCGGCGGCTAGGGTTTTTATTTTATTCTATTTTTTATTTTTGAGGATTATGTTTAGGGTTTAAGAGACCTGCTATGATACCATGTTAAAGGTAAAAGAGATGAAAAAGATATACTTTATTATATGACCAATGGTCTGTTTATATGAGGATTACAATTATGGTACGGTGTACCCTAATAACAATATATTATACACTATTCCAACAATAATATTATAGATTATCATTAAGTTTTAATCTTTTTGGAAGATTATGTTGAAGATTTAGATAGAAAGGATAAATCTAACCTGTTGACATAATTATTTGCATTGGAAATTATATTCATGTCAAATTATAGCAAGCCTATATCTTGGAGTAACTCCTTTGTTCATTATCACTGATTCAGTATTCTGTACTATGTAGATATTTACATTGGTTATATAACAGATGAACAGTTGCAGTATAAGGGTCGCTGCATTTTAAATGCTAAATGAATGGATATTTAATTCAGATTTTCTAGTCTGTAATGCACTTGCTTTGTTTTTGCAAAGAAAATCATAAATCAAAATAACAAAGAAACAATTCACACTATCACAGTCATTACCAATAACAGTTCTATTCAGATATAGTGATACCTGGACACTCCAGTCTTCTTGTTGAAGCCATATCTGTATATCAAAAAGATAGTTAAAATATGTAGCTTATGTAAAGTTGGAACTCAAGGGAGGAAAATAACCAGTTTTGCAGAACAATCAACATTGAATATCTGTGTCATTGACGGAGTAACATCACAACGTTTTCAAAAATAATTATTAAAAAGTTAAATAGTGACTGTGAAAGGATACAATGGTATGCCTACATTAAAAGCACATGAATGGATCTCCATATCAGCAATTGCTAAATTGGCCACGTACCAGGACTGACACCTGCAGGCCTACACTTTTATGCTCTTGTACCCATGGATGGGATTAACGAACAAAACCAGTATGAATGAAAAGGAAACGGCAAAGAGTCTCACACTTACAGTGACATCAGTTAAGACTTCCATAGAACTTAACATGAATGAAAAGAAAGCAAATATTCTTTACAAAGAAAAATCTGGAGCAAAGGGCCACAAAATAGAGAACCCCACAAACCAGTTTGTATCGATTTCAAGGGCCTGGGGGCTTCTTCAACACAATAACGGGAGTCACTCTCTCAACAACAACAACTGAGCCTTTTATCCCAAGCATATGAGGTAGACTACATGAACCAACATGAGAATCACGCCGGGTCCAGCACATGAATCCTCCGCCTCCACTCACCCCTATCGAACAATATACTTTCATTGAGGCCTTTAGCAGCCATATCTTTAAGTATCACCTCCATCCACGTTTTCTTCAGTCTCCCTTTCGTCATTTTAACATTGCCTATATCGAGAGTATCCATTTGTCGAACCGGTGCTTCCATAAGTCTGTATCGCATATGACCAAAACATCTCAGCCGGTTTTCCCGCATCTTCTCCTCCACATGTGCTATACCAACTTTTGCACGAATATTCTCATTTTGCACCTATCTTTTCTAATATTACCACACATCCAACGCAGTATGCACATTTCCGCTACGCGCATCTTCTATGTATGAAGCTTCTTAGAAGCCCGGCATATAGCGCTCCGATAAAACTTCATTTTCAACCTTAACGGAAAGTTACGATCGCACAAAATTCATGTTGCACTCTTCCATTTCAACCAACCAGCATGGATCCTTTGGTTGACATTGCTATCGATCTCTCCATCCTTTTGGATGATGGAACCTTGGTATGTAAACTGATCGCTCGGTGATATCTCTTGCTCATCCAGTATTATACCACTGTGATCTCGACTACTTTGTTTGCTAAAGTTGCATTGCATATATGCTGTCTTGGACCTGCTTAATCTGAACCCCCAAGATTCCAACGTTTGACTCCATAACTCCAATTTGGCATTAACCCATGCTTTCGTCTCATTTACTAGAACAATATTATCAGCGAATAACATACTCCAAGATACCTCATCCCGGATAGTTCTAGTAAGATCATCCACCACGATGGTAAACATAAGTCACTCTCTCAATCAAGAAAAACAAATCAATCTAAAGGTTTTCAATAAGCAAGGTTTTCTAAGCAAGATGAATAGATAATGGCCATAGCCAACAGTAAGAGATGCTAATTTAATATGATTCTTCTCCCTACTGCCTTGTAGAATTCAATTTCGCAAGAAAGCTGGGAAATTTTCATAGAAATAAATGAAAAGGTATAGTTTTTACCTCTGAAGAAACGAAGGCACAAAAAATGCTTTGGATTGTCTATAGTGGATTAAACTAGGGTCTGTTTCTCTAATGGAAGATGCCAGGGGCCAAACTCAGTTGAATAGTTATAAGTTGAGGCTACCAAGACATGGTTAATCAGGATGCAGTTTTCTCACACAGCCTCGTTAATGTTAAAGAGTATTTGAATCTTACAGCAACAAAGGTGATTGTTCCCGCACATGCCACATGGGAAGATGCGTCACAGGATCCTGCACTTGTTACGAGAACCACTTTGCCTTCTAAAACCATCAAGTGAAAAATATGTTTTTGATTAACTTAAACATAGGTTGTTGCTTGATAGTAACACACACCGCGAAAGGAAAATGGCTTAAGTTCAAAATTTTACTTCTCCACAACCCCCAATCTTCTGAGAAGAGCGGCCACATCCAGTGGAGGACATCTTTCCAGTTAACCTATTAACGTGTGTGGTCTAAGATATTACTTTCATGGAGAAATAATATTATATAAAATCATATTTCAAATTTTTTTTAAGAGTAATTAAGGAGGTTTGTAAGAATACAAAATATTAAAAATGAAAATACCGCAAAATTGGACAGGTGCCAGCAGGCATGCCTCAAAATTGCTTATCAATTATTTATGGGATGGTAGTAATTATAAACATGGAATGATTCAATGGGTTGTCTTCAAGGCCAAGAAGAATCTTACTCACACCGTGACAAGTGACAGTGACAACTTTATGCTAAGTCTTATTGTAGCTACACCTAGGTATTCACATGGCACACTTTTATAAGTAAATCATTCCTTTCAAGGGGGAGTATTAAAATCCAATGTCTTCCAGTAGCATGTCCATTACAACATATTATCTTTCAAAGTTATGGGGCAAAGAGAAGTACCTTCCAGACCTCTCTATCAGCCAAATGAATCAGTTGACATATCTGATTTAATTGGCATCTACGATTTAGCACTTGGCAAACAAAGAACAGATTATAGCATGCATTGCGTCAGTACCGCCAACCATAACAAGTATAGTTGAGTGTAAGCATATTATCTAACTATTTGCAAGCTTGTGGTCATGCTCCATCTGAAAACAAATCATTACTCTGGGTGGCATGTTTCTGTGAAAAACCTACACTTAGAGCAGTCAAATGGTTAATCTGCGCTTGTAAAAATTTACAGCCTACTATGCTTATTTTCTCTGAAAGTCTGCAAGAACTTCAAAGGTATTGCGGATAGAGAAAAACTTTGACATACACACAAACACACAAGACTAAAGGATCATGATAAATCATCATCACTATAACCTAAGCCATTTCAAGCAAGGCATGGACATATTGAGAAGGTTTGGAGTAATTTGGGTAAAATTCTTATAACAGGCCTTTTGAGTTGCTACCAAATTTCTAGATGAAGAATCCAAAAAAACATGGGAACCATGGTCTTGTATAAAACCTCGAAGGTCAAATAGTGGGTAGGTGTCATTTAGGCTCAGGTGACCTAGGAGTATAGCTCCAAATACCTATATAAAAAGATAGAGAATATACCTATACAATGATGACTGAGCTCTATAAACCCTAGTTTTCCTCTGAGGTCGCGTGTCTGCCAACATATATAATGGATGACGACTTGACAGAAACTGTCAGAACTCAAAGTGGACAGTAAAGGCTAATATGATGTCTTACTAAATTGCTAAATGAAGCCTCCTGTTTTCAGTTGTTGCGGTATATGTTAGATTGTTGGAGTAGAGAATTGCTTAAACACTACCAAGAAAAGATCCAACAAAACCATGTGTTTGGCTGGTCTCATGAAGTTGCCACAAAATGGAATGATCGCTAATAAAATCTCTTTCAACTTCCTATCTTATTATTTCTAAGGCAGAAAACTTCTGTGGTAGCACCAAGTGGCTAGTTTGACTGAAGGACCGACACTATCACTTTATATTGAAAATATCATGATAGAATTATAGAGCCACAGAAAATTCATCAGCAAATCAATGGTTCAACATGTCTCAAAGTTTCACCCAAGTCACCTACAATAGAACTACTAAAAAAATGAGTATCCAGCCATCACGAAAGAATGGTATATAGGGAATTCAAGAATGCAAGCTATATGGCCATATTGAGTAAAGTTAAAATACCGGGATCAGTAGCAGAAATAGGCTGTCATTTTGGGATCAGAAACCATCTCGGATGATAATATCGAATTTTTTATTGTTTGACTACACAAATTTTAATGATTAGGTTAAATTCAAATAAATGTTAAAAATAATTAATAATGTCTCAAGTGGGTTTTTAATATGTTTTAAAGACAACTATAAATTGTTGAAGAATTGATTTCGTTATTAATAATGTCAAATAAACTAATAATCATTAATAAACTAATTACCCGTTACTAAACCCACAAGTCCATTAATAAACTTAATACTAAAACCCTAATATTCAATTGGCAAACCCAATACCAATGTTTGAAATCTCAGTATCAATCTCAATGTAGGAACTTGGACATCATTTTGGGATCCGAATCGGCCATCTCAGATTGGGATAGACCAAATTTGAAGACAATGATATCAAGTAAACTGTACACATTGGAAGGAGCAAATGATGGAAGATGTACATAATTATCCAAAACTAACCTTTCCAACAGGCGCTTCTTACAAGAGCGGTAATTGACATCTGAATCGGCATTCAAATGAAGAAGGCGCACTGCACAGGACAAGAAAATTACAAAAACATAAAATGAGGCCTAAATAAGCATTCTGGTAATGTAGGATTTGCAGGAAATACAATGAACCCAGAATGATTGAGGCAAGTAATACAGGCAGCATAAATAGCAGATTATCTGCTCAGTGCTGCATACACTAATGCTTAACATACTATTGCACCCTGCCAAACTGAGTTATACATGTCCTGAGAAAGATAGGACAGGCTAAAGAAATAAATGTAGATATGCTAGCAGAAATTTGAAAAGTCAGGTGTTTGACAAATATGAGCTTTTGATCCACAACTTCTGATCAACGGTCGTAGGAAACTACTGCTGATATTTTGAGAAATAAGTGCACAATTATCTAACCCCCCAAAAAAAACAGCTAATAATAAACTCAGTAAAATTAATATGTGTGTGTAATTAATAGCTGCTGTCTTGGTGGTTTAACTCTCCTAAGAACACATTGGACAATGAATGAATGAACCCACAGAATATCAAGTTATCAACAGGCATAATGTAAACTGTATATCTGGAGTGAAGTAAACTGCTAGGAAATTGACTTGTAAAAATGTAGGTTCGAAAAGCATAAAGAAGTAGGAGATTCACTTGTAAAGACGTAAATTTAACAAGCATAAAGAGGAGGTAGCATATAAAGTGGCAGGATGGGCCATGGCATCATAACGTGAGAATGCCAAAGATATAAGCTAGCGAAGCTAATTAATACAAATCTTTGATAATAAAAAGAGAGTGCAGGAATGAGCTGATTTTAATCTTGTAATGTCTATCAATTTTCGGCATTATAATTTGCGATGCCATACCCTCTAGTCATTCACTCGATTCAAATTTCATATTAGAACAAGATGATATTGCTTCAGATATATTAATCTACATCACAAAAAGAAACTGAAGAGACCTCATCAGCATACTTTTTTTTTTCTTAACAGTTAGACCTTGCATATGACTATCACATATTCATACGGTTAAATCAAAATTCAATTAGTTGATTAAAATAAAAGGCTTCTCAACAAAACCAACTATTCAGCAAAATCAAGTGGCCTAATAAAGCACATTTTAACAAAGGTGTCAGTCCTTTAGGTAGGAGCAAAAGCTTTGTAAAGCTACCAGAAAGGACATTGTTATACATTTAGAGAAGAACCCACTGAAATTTTCATTAGACAAATGCTCACGGTAATAATCTAGTAATATCTTATGTCCATGGTTAAGTTCATATAGTTATCATACAGCTAGACTGAAGTATTCAAGCATTATCTAAAATAAGCAAAAGTCTCCATACTTATAGGGTACAACATAAGGAGCAGCAATAACACATCGAACTTGATACAGTTCTGCAAGACTCCAGCCTTCCTGAATCATTACGGAAAACAAATTAAGATTATAAACTTAATGATACAAGAGAACAAACGAACATCAACATGTCTAGTTAATCTAGATTTCCTAGTGTTAATACCAAGGCGAAGACGTTGATCACTATAAAGTCACCCGCCACAGTCAAACCATCTCCAAAATCCCATTCGATTGCATGTAAGCACTCCTGCCTATGTTGTGTTCGAATCATCTTCTTGCATGAAGAGAAGGACTCCGCCTCAGAATCTGATATAAACAAACATCAATATGCTCCTTTCTAACAAATTTATTAAATTACAAAAAAAAAAGTTACAAAATTTAACCCGAGTCATTGCTAACTTGATGAACCGAAAGGACCGGGGGACTCAAAATTGAAATAAAAACAACACCTTTTGCAGCTAAATTAAAATGTAAACTCTGCAAGATAACGAGCATATCAGAAACATCCAGTTGTCTAAATTTAAAAACACGCATACAGAGAGTAAGCCTAACTGCAACCTGATGCGCTGAATGAGTGATGAACACAACATCGTACTGCAATTGATCACACGCAAAAGCCGCAGCAATAGCCTGAAATTTTAATAGAACAATAGATTTACCTTTGCATTTTAATAACTAGTCTAATAACACACAAGATCAAAAAAAATTATATGAATCAAACATTGAACCCTAGGTATCATAAAATCACGCAAAGTTCGAAATGGAACCCTAGTTCTAGAAATGTGAGAGAGGGGGGGGGGGAGAGGTTACTGCGATTGGAAAGACGTCGCCTTTGGTCCTAAACGCCATGAAAATTGCTCGAGGTCTCGAGCTCGAGCTCTCGAGCTCGAGCTTTCCAATGTCTCCAGGATCCTAGTCCAAGGGCTTTGATTTGTTTCGGTGTAGAGGAGGGAATTAATAAACAGTTGAAAATCTAATCAAGCCATAAAATATAGGGGTGTTTACAAAATACGGAGATAGTGGTTTTTTCTTTCTCTATGCAAAATGCTACACAAAAATATACCCGGTCAGTCTTTTCGGACCTGCTTCAACAAACCCGACCACACCTTCAGGTGTTTCAGCATCTGCCAAATAATTGGCACCGGAGGTTTGAAAACCATCAAACAGTCTAATCTAATTCCATATATTATCAAGTATCAACCTTTATAATAGTCAAGGCCGAATCGATTTCTAACCAAAGTTTGGTTGTATGTAGCTCGAATACCGCAACACGCACAGCCTCTCCAGCTACAAAGAGTTTGATTAATGGAGCCTTGAGACCCGCAAGTTAGCTTGATCCTTTTACCAGAGACGTCACATGGTTTTTCCCTTGGCGAAAAACAATTCTGAAGCATACACATGGTGGTTTTTCGATAACAATGCATACTTTAGACAATTTTTGACTAAAATTACCAAAATATAGGATAGTTGTTGGTGAATACGTCAATTTTGAGCAGTTACAAATAAGGGGCAGAAATGTCATTTAATAATATACATAACGGCATGATGATTTTCACTAACAGCGCATGCTTCGGAATGGTTTTTTGCTAAGGGAAAAACCACATATGGTTTCTGGTAAAAGGGCCAAACCACACGTAGGTTTTTAGTAAGTACCCCAAAAAGAAATTGAAAACTCTTCTTAATTAAATTATTTTGGACTCTCGGTTTATCGATTAATTACACACAAAATGGGTGCGCATGTAGGCAAAAGAATTGCCCTTCGACTCGGTACCATAATGAGCACCGCAAGAAAAGGATTGCACATCTTAAAATTATAAGCAGCTAAACATACTCACAAGTCCAAGAGCCGGAAAATTGAACCAGGGTCTATGCGGTGGCAGGGTACTATTCTAATTGGTGTTGTGTTGCCCATAAGAAATGTTAACTAACAATAACTCGATCTGAAACATATTTTTTACTATATACCGGTGTGAACGAGCTGAGGTCGACTTGTTTATTTTCGGCACGCTTGAGTTCATTTTGAGCCGAGCTTGGCTAATTCAAATTCAATTTTGCTCATTTATCTTGGCTCAAGTTCGGTTTGGTAATGACCTGATGATGCTCAAAATTGGCGATCTCCAAGATCAGGACACGTGGCAGATGACGTGTCCCAGAACTCAGAAGAAAGGGCTCATAGGGGCCGACCAGGCCACCCCTGTACCCGACCTGCAAGCACAAGCTGGCTCTCCTTAGAGCCCCCTGGAAATTGGCCTCCTCGGCCTCTCAGCTCGTCCCGAGCTGCCACAGGACCAAGATTCCTCGGCCCTCTCGCTCGTCCCCGAGCTCCCCAGCCGAGGCCATTTTCCTCGGTCCCTCCGACCGACCAACTCCACCACTCACAGGCGTAACCGCCACTCCGCAAATCTCGCCATGCGCAGATTCTCCGCCGGCAACATCCCACGTCCCATGCCATCACAATCCCCATTAACGGGCGATCCGCTCTTTACGCGGGCGTGACGTCGGGAGCGTAACTGCCGGCGAGATTCTCGCGCCTGCTGCTGCGCGATGCCGCCGCTATATAAACCCCCATTACAGAGGGGGCAAATAAGCCATTTTTTACTCTACTTAGCCGTTACTCTGCTCGGATCTTGTGCTAACTTGATCGTCGGAGGGTCCTCGGTGGTACTAAACCACCCCGGTACTTCTTTGCAGGTACTCGGCGCTAAACTCCTCAAAATCACCAATCTCCTCAAAACCCATTAAGACCCACACGCAACAAGAGATCACCTCCAAAATCCACCGGGAGGTCGACGGAAGACAACATCTGACGGAGACCCGAAAAGGACCTCCATCAGTTGGCGCCGTCTGTGGGAAACTAAACTCCACAAAAAACAAAGTTGGCCTTCCGATCTCCATCCACATGGCAAGCGACCACCCTGAAGATCCAAGTACCAGCCGCCGCCTCCCCCTCACCGGAGGCATGGATGAACCTTGTAAATTCCCGATTCCGTAAATAAAATTTTTCCATATTTTTCCAAGACCCCTTGAACGTTTTTTTCTATTTTCTCCATATTTATTTTGTTTGTAGGAATTTAGATACATATACTTTTAATTCTGAAAACTTTTCCTAAATAAAAAAATAAAAAGCCCAAGCCAGCCCAGCCCTACCGACCCGGCCCCATGCCCCCATACCCGACCCGCTCCTTTCCCCACACCTTTTCTTTTCCCGCTTCGTCTTCCTTCTTCCCCACGTCGCCCCACGCCCCGCTCCTTATTCGCCCCACGCCCTCGCTCCTCGTTCGCGACCACGACCCCACGCCTCGACCCCCGATCTCACGCGAGCGCGCTCACGAACTCCCTCGACCTTGTCTCCCTCTCTCATACAAAGCTAAGCCCTCATCCTCACTGCCTCTCTTTTTCACTGCGCCACTGCCTCCTCACCCAAAACTTTCCCCATCCACCGAGCTCCGACCACTCTCCCCAACAGCTCCTCCTCCTCCTCTTATTGCCACCTCCTCGTCACCTTCCACTACCCGCCTGCACACCGCAACCCACCGCGAGCATCGCCGACCAACTCCACCTCCATCACCGCAAACAGCCGACGGCCACTTCAAGCTCCCCTGCAACCTCCTCACCTCACCGTCGTCATCACTTCCATCACCTCCGGTCTTCCCCACTGTCATCGTCGTCGCTCGCATCGACCACCTCCAACAACCATGAACCTTTCCAAATAATCCGTCACCACCGCCTTGTCTCTGCCGGCACACCAAAACTACCATAGCCGTCGACCTCCCTGAGCTACTACCCCACAGCACTGAGATCATCGCCTCCACCAACCACGACGAGCCCCAGCTCCCAGCAAACCCAACCGAGCCTCATCCAAGCTCACACCCGAACCCTATTGCACGCCTCCACCGTTAGCCCTGGTCGACCACAGTGCCGCCAACGCCCTCGAATAATCGTCATCAGGAAAGCACACTACTTGCTTCATGCTAAATTTATCTATTACAATTCGAAGTACTAATAAATTTTGTATATACACTTCGTGCGAATTAATATAATGCAAGCGTTCGATATAAAACCTGAATGGTAAACCCTCGTTAAATTGACGGAAACTGATCACATAGGATGGACCATTTAATAACGAACGCCGTGTTACGATTTGGCTGGAAAATATGGTCTTTAATGACATGATAGGCCTTTCCCATTTAGACCCGTAAAACTGAAATTTTCCCGTACCTGAAACTCGTAAAAATCACAGTTAATTGATTACAAATCGGAATGTTGCGTTCGAGGGCTCATATCGAAGACGACTCGACGAACTAGAACCCCATAAGAGTTTTAATTTGTTTCTATGCTAAAAAAGTGACGGAAACTGGTTCGGAGTGCGGCTCTGGACTGCAGTCCAGAGCAGCACTGGCTGTTGATTCTCGTTTTGTAACGCTTTCACTCTACTGTATGAACATGTTATAATGTGGAACCCTATACCATAGCTAATAGAAATCTGTCAGCTAACCAATGAAAGTGATTTCATCCATTTCTACTGCCGTTTACTATTTAAACTGTATTTTAAATTAACAGAACGTATAGCAGTCCCAAACAGGGACAGACCTTATACCCCATTAATGTACAGTGCATAACTTCCAGTACACCATGGATATCATCGATCCGTCTGGTGCGTTGGAAATCTAACTGATAAACCTAAATTTTGTTCAACTATAGCGTCACCTAATTTTGTCCCAACAGGATGAAAACTGTGTTGCGAAATGGACATTCAGTTTAGGAACTGAAATTCCAGCAGCGAACACTTAAAATGAAACGACTGCAACTTGTAAACCCGAAACCCGATTGTCCTGAAATTATTTTTGTTGAACTTCTGACTGAGTTTACTTATTACCGCTTTTATATCTTATTGCTTAATTCTGAATGCATGATTTAATACGAATTTTCTATGTTCATAAGATGCATAACGAGTTATACTGCACATAAACTGTTTAGCGGCATGATTCATACTTCTACCCGACTACAAGACCTCTAGTGATAGTGAATATTTGTGTAAATTGTCCGTGTATTCTGCATTATTGAACGTGTGTAGTATTGGTGTGGTTGTGTCAAGTACGCCAGTGATAGTGAGTGATTCGTGACAATGAACTATGCAGTGAACAGTGAATAAAATCGTGTTACTAATACGTACTTGTACACAACTAGCCCATATTCATGAATAGTGAATCCTGGGAAAAGGGGGAAATCGAAGTGGAAAGGGAGTTGTATTTAACGAGGTCAGTGATTTAGAGGATGAACATTCGAACAACGACTCTTATATATATTAGGTTGGGCCTAGCGGTCCGGCTGACAGGGTTATGTCCCGGGCAACAGCAGGCCGTAGTCTCGGGTACGTACGAGACCCTCGTTAAACATGATCCTCCTTTCCACAACTCGATTCAAAGATGAGTTAGAGACCGATAGGGACACAGATCATACATTGCATCGGTTAGTGACATATCGACTACCTGCATTTTGTCTCTACTGTTATTACTTTCATTTTCTTGTTTCTTGTTACTATTATAATATTGTTATTATGTCGCTCTGACGACCTGAGTATGCATGCTCAGACCTTGAGGAAGAACCAGTACAGGAGTCAGACCTGCCCTTCGAGCTTGCAGAGATTTAGACGGGAGTACCTCTATTACCTTTACTGCTTTCCCTAAAGAAACCTTGTATTCGCACTTGGTTAGTAGTTCTTTTCTTTGTTTTGTTGCAAAGTGTGAACAATGAAAGTTGATGTAATAATTAGTGATGTATTTCCTTTACTTCTGTGCTGTATTTACTGATTACCATGTAATTCTAGAAATCGAAGTGTGACTACGGCGGGATTTTTCTTTGGCCATAGGAGCATGGCTGGCCTAGTCATCCCTCGTATTCCGTATTTTGGGAAGCGGGGCGTGACAAACCTCCCCCGACGACCATCATCAACGCCCTCGCCAGCCGAATAGATCGGCTATAGACCCTCGTTGAGGCGCTCGTTCGCGTCCAAGCGGCCGGGCCAGGGGCCCAAATCGCCGCTCCTCCGCCTCCAGAAGGCTCTGCCCTCGTTAGCACCTTCTGACCGCTGGCAGGCAACGACCCCTGGCCACAGATCTCACAGGCCGATACCCCCTGAGGCCCGCTGGGCGCCCCACGGCTCCACACCAAGATCCGCCGCCAGAGCGTCTCGCCTCGAGCCTCCTCATGACCCTTACCCCCCTGAGGAGATGTCGGTCATTTCGCCTGTCCACAGGAATGATCGACACCCCCCCCTCGACGGGGTCGCACAGAAGGGGCTCGCCGCGACTGCTCGAGGGCCATCTCGCCCGGGGATCTGAGGAACCTCATCGAGAGGAACCAGGGCCGCGCCCAGACGCAGGTTACCCACAGCAGAGGCCAGGGATCCTAAAGCGCCGAATTCTCGGGGTACCACGGCCGACTCGACGCCCTCGAAAAGAAGATCGAGGGCATACGCTGGGAAGGTCACCTCTCGGGCGACGGGGCTAAGTACGCCACCGACTCGCTCACCTAGCCGTTTACCAAGGAACTGCTCGCTGTCCACGTCTCCTCGCGCAACAAGCCCCCGAAGGTCTCTTTGTTCGACGGGAAAACCGACCCGAAAGACCATTTGGATGCTTTCACCGCGGGGATGAGCTTCCATGTAATATTTCAGGAAAATAAAATATTATTTTTGGGAATTTTTATAATTAAATAATAATTATATTGAATATTTTAATAAGGCGGTATAATTAAATACCAATAAATTGGGAAAAATTTGGAAAATTATGGAAATTACTGAAAAGAGGGTGTTTTATGTGATTTATGCAAATTATGAAATTTTATAATTTATTATACACTAATTTAGTGCTAATCGCGATTAAATATCGCTAATCGCGTATTAAGCTTGTTTTGTGCAAAACATGTATCGTGTCGTATTTTACACTTGTGTTACATTTTAATAACCATGGTTTCATTTGGTATTTATGTGTTGGTTTTAAAAATGAAATGAAGTGAGAAGAAAAGAAAAGAAAAGAAAAGAATAGAATATAGAAGTATGGCAAGAGAGAAAAAGAGAGGGTGAGAGGTCAATCCTTGGTCTTGAGCCATTCTCTCTTCACTCATTTTCTATCTTCTCCCTCTCTTAGGGCTGCTGTTGCTGCTCTCTCTCCCTCTCCTCTCTACCTCCTCACAAATCCATCAAAATCCATTAAAAGTCCATCTCACTTTCACAAAAAATGTGCTCAAGCTCACAAGCTTCACTTTGGACCAAGAAAGCAAGGATTTTGGACACTTGGAGCAACTCAAGAAAATTCTTGAGTTGCCAAAGGAGGTAATTTATCCATCATTAGAGTAGTTTTCCCATTTGCTTTGCATCCATGTTAACTTAGAACCGATTTAGTGTCGTTTAGTGAGGTTTAGAAATTTCTATTTAGGGTTTGAGGAATTCTTGAATTGTGATGTGTAATTGAGGCCTATAGTGACCCTAAACCCATGTAATGATATCATATTGGACTAAAACCTGAGACTTAACCCCCAAATACGAACTTTGAAATTCTGCAGATACGGAAAATGTGGGAATTGTGATGGTTTTTGGTAATCTGCTATCACTCGGGGACCTGAAAAATTAATTAGCAAAGACAGTGATACATGCAGGTAACCTAGGACCCCCCACTGAAACCTTAGCCCCTAACCCTCTACCCATGCCGCAGAAAAATTCCTTCTGGCCGCAATTTGCGGCCAGACCTGGAGCAATGGGGTTCGTGTTTGGCTCATGCCTCCATCTCCAGTAAACTAGACCCTCCATGTATGCAAAATTGGCTAATTTCACCTAAGGTAAAATCTGGGACCATTTTCATGAGTTGTTGTTTTGATTCGGGTTTTTTTTTTGTGTATTTTGAATTCTGGATTTTAGGAATTTGGTTTTAACTCGATGGTTTGACGTTTGTACGACGATATCGAGAGTTGTTTGGTGGTTTTGAAGGCGTAGTCCGTAGGTTCGAACCTATAGGCTTTTAGCGTGTCGTTTTGGCTTTGATTTGGTTTTTAATACGATACGATACTTTATGATGTGTAGGTACCCCCATGTGGACTTCGAGACGACAAGCAAGCGCGTGGCGATGTCGGCAACGGAAAGCGAAGAGCAAGGTGAGTAGATTTATATCTACGGGGAAAGTCGGGTGGATGGCGTATAGCACCCCCGCAATGTCGTAAGAAATGGTATGATGTGATATAGATTTACTTAGATGTGTTATTGAGAGATATGAACACTTAGCAAGAAAAGCTTTAGAAGATCATGGGTTAGTGTTAGCGAGAATTGAAGGAAGGATTTAGTTGGTTTCTTAGTCGTGAACCCTAGAGTAAGGTTGTACACATGCATATATACACATGGGATTTAGTTTTAGGTGTATACGTCATATGTATATATATAGGTTTATGTGGATGTTTTGGTGCTTATATACATACATACATACATACATACATACACGTATACACGGATGTTGATGATAGTATATGATATTTGGAAGCGAGTCGACATGATCGGGCATGATGCCGTGAGTTGTGATATGTGTTTGGGTCATGATATAAGATGCGGCAGGATATTATAGTGGATTGTTGGGTGATGTGATTTTATTCACACGAGGACATATGTATGATGATATTAGCATCAGTTTGTACTAGACTTTAGATCAGTACCCCCCCGGTATATGATATGTGATGATGATACCATATAGATGTTATGTTATATGTGATAGTTCATGATATGTGATGATGATACCATATGGATGTTGTGTTATATGTGATATTCGACCCGTACCCTGATTTGGGATGCCGTACGATGGATTTACCGTACGAGATATAATTATGATGATAGATCCACACTCTTGACTCGAGGATGTCATATTATTTATTGTATCGTACGAGATACTATTGAGGTGAGATCACCGACTACTAGATATATATATATAGATCGACTCAGACTTAGGTGGATTTTCTTACCCTTTTGACTGGGCTCGAGTCATACTCGTTTTCAAAAGTGGAGAATCGTGAGTATTTAAATACCAAACTGTATGACTCGTATATTAGGTAGGTATATATTTTTTCAGCGTTGCTGTTACTACATCACCTTCTGTATATTCATGATGTTTCATCGCATTGCATGCTTGTACATATGTTATCTGTAATTATCATGAAACCCTGCTGTCAGGACACCAGCACCATTACCGATGATGCGTATATTCTACGTACACCTGCTTGCCGGCTCACACACATCATCATCGGTAATTGCCATGTCCGTACACTTTAGAAAATACTATTTATGGACATAGCTTGCTAGTTGATAGTTACAACATGTTATAGCTTCTTATGCTAGTTAACTATTGCATTTATTGCATGATATCAGATGCATTCATAAATTCATTGGTCATGCAGTATTATGAAGATTTATGCCGGTTTTCATTGTTATTGACATGGTGACTTGATAATTTCGGATTCTTCTTGATATTTTCTGGATTTGGAAACCGCATGTGAAAGTTTTGTAAACTGATGAATTATTTTAAAGAGAAAAATGCGGTTTTCCTTGACATGTTGAGTATTGTCCACCATGGTGTTTTCTCGGTTCTAAGATGTTTTCGGACCCGATTCAAGGAGTTGGATGAACCGTCTCGGGTACATGGTGGGTCCGGTAAGGTACCCCGGGGCAAGAAGCTCGAGTTGTAGACGATGAGCCCGGCAGGGGCAGACTGCCTACCGATGATTTTACCTGGTACGGCGGATATCCGGAGGATACCGTTCGTGGTCGTGTGATTGATGATATGGGCCAATCCGGACTGACGGAGCCTGAGGTATTGAGATATTGAGACTTGAGACACTGAGATATTGAGATTTAATGATGCAGGCCAGTCCGGATAGCCGGAGCCTGAGGTATTGAGATACTGAGATTTATGTTTTGTGTCGATACTGGACACTGTTTTATCTGTCGATTTCATTGATGATACGCGATTTATATACATACAGAAATCTCATTAAATAAAGAAAACAGTTGTCTCATTCACGATGTATTCTGTTTCATTTGTAATGCATTCATGCACCATATATCTGATATGTTGCTATCTGACGTACTGACACGAGCATGTAGTATTACACTTATACATAGCTGGACCATGATATTTATTTGAGGATATTACTTGATATGACCTAGGATAGCGTCATGCATGCGATTTCTACTCGTAGATGTTTTCTACTCATGAGTTGGCAACTCACCCCCGTTGTGCCACAATTCTTGCAGGTTTTGCCGTACAGGTTTCGTTGCGGTTTTGCTGGCACACTGTTCCTTCCGGGTGATTGCTTTGGTAGGTGGGTTCTTTTGCATCTGGACCACCATTGTATATTTGTTATTTCAGTTGTATCTAGTAAAACTCCATCAACCAGACTTGTATTATTTGATAGACATAGAAGACCAGCGTTTATTCTTTCGACCTTAGAGTTACGCGCTGTATTATATGGTTTTCCTCTGGTTTTCTTGATGATGTTGGATTTTTATCCTGAGTTTGATCCTCTCCTTTCGGCGTTGTATATTATATTGCTTGTGTGGTTGTGACCGTCAATTGACGAAGAGCTAGCTCCAGCTTGGGGATGCCTTTATTCATTATATATGCTTTATCAGGTTTGTACCCGTTTGGGGTCAGTTTTTACAAAGGAAACTCTGCCGAAATTTTCATAAAGGACTTGAGATTTTAAAAATACATACTTTGGCTTATGTTGTTAAACTCCTTACTTTAAAATTAGTTTTTCCTTTACTCTACTGCTTTACTTGGTTTGGATTTTTGGGTTTTGGCTTACTTAGATTACGTACGCCTCGAGACGTTTCGTAGTTTAAGTGTCGGTCATGTTCCGTACTTTTCGGGTCGTGACAAAGTTGGTATCAGAGCGTTAGGTTTTACCTTCGGAGTGTAGGATGACCCTTGGCTGATGGAGTATGTGACTCAAGTAGAGTGACGTACCGTGTGTATGTTCCGCGGCATACTTACGATACGATACTCCGCTTAAGAAGCCTTAGGATGTACATTTCTTTGCACAATATTATATTCATTCCTATGATCTATCCTCATCAGTACCAGTTTATGGTTTTGTTATCACAGTTGTACGGGCGTGGAGAGCTACGGCTAGAGTTGCGGTCAGTACGAGCTCGTCACGGACGAGGACTGACCAGGGCGTGATTCCAGGGATATACGATTGCATAGAGGTGTCGTTTTATTATGTTTTCGCGCCATGAGCGTTTGATGGGTCGCTTTTACGAGATTACTCGGACGTGCAGATCAGCACCAGAGGATTGAGCCACTGATAGAGGCCAGCCCGAATGTGATGACCGTTGATGTATCGCCTATTCATGATGATTGAGGCACTGTTCAGCGTGCAGAAGAATGAGCCAGTAGTTGCTGCGAACGACCAGATATCACCCCAGATGTTAGAGCTATTGCAGTACGAGTTGTACTTAGAGATATGACAGAAGATCGCTAGTCACCCGAGGATGAATGACTAGGACATGTGGTTCGTTCGCTTACCCCGATGCGAGGTCATCAGATTGATTGATTCCAGCTAGAGACGACTTTACGCAGGTACGTTGGTAGTCGATAGAGACGATCGAATGTCAGGAGCCCATTTTCCAAGTTTAAAGTATTCAGAGACAAATGCAAGTAATGCTATGGACCCTCTAGAAGAATGAAATCCTAACTCGACATAATGACCATGGAACGCCTTTGAACCTTAGGGTTTGCGGCAGTTCAGCAGTGTCATTAGTGAGGCTTGGATTTGCCCTTCTACGGTTAGTCCACAGGTGTTGTGGCATGTATTCGATACTATTAAACTGTACCCAAGATGTTGAGCTCTTGGGGGATTATGGAACCTTGACGAATCGATCGAAAAAGTTCAACATCATTCGGATATCATGTGATGGGATATATTGCTTGGGAGACTTCAGATACGAGTATAGCCGTTGGAGCGTAGTCTATGCAGCCATGAGGAGACGAGTCCGAATCAGTCGACATTAAAGAAAAGTGGAGTAAGAGATTCGTACGAGATCGTGACGAGATGACGTTCCACTCCGCTGACATCAGAGAGCTGATATGCATACAGAGGCGTTGAGATACGACCAGTTTTCGATGAGGAGTTTTGCTGAGAACGCAGATGTCCAGAAGAAGAGAAAGGATTATGCTAGAGTACTAGCCTCCGTACAGTTCGGCATAGGAGAGATCGGAAGAGACCCTGAGCAGGTTCTTCCCAGGACACTGCTGCAATGAGATTTACACCAAGGATCAGATGTATGACGTATATTCAGAGGACCAGAGACCGACACCAGAGACGTGCCGCTTGATGAATGGTCGTGCTAATTGGCCGTGAGAGGACCAGAGGAGTACTAGAGCGGATCGTTTCCGTTAGTACACCGGACCGGGCCGACGAGCCGAGAGATTGCGAGATCGGTAATCCACAGAGAAATGAAGATCCAGAGATAGAAGACGCCAGACCGTGAGCAGGAGGCAGCGGATGTTCTTGCTTTTCCAGTTTTGGACGTACCGACACTTTTCGACATTGTAGGAGGTGTACCTCAATGTCAATTGTTGCGATTCGCGTTTGTGATCCGAGTATCACGCTTATATCGCTTGGATTTGAGTTTTGATGATTGGGCTTTATGGTATTGTTTTCGTGCACCATGGCTGCACCTAATGAGTATTTACGTTTTGTGCGTAGTTGTTGCACTTGAGATATGCTTTACACACCGTTGTATTGATTTATGATTTGTGCAGGTTTATTGCACTTGATTCAGTTTTGTGCCTTGGCTGCACATGTTTATGATTTCATGGATTGCATACAGCTGATTTGATTTTGTGCAGGTGGGATGCACTCGATTTGGTTTTTGCACTCGGTATAGCTTACATGTGCTTGCAGTGCATTGATACATGTTTTGTGCATGCAGTTGCACGCGTTTATGATTTTATACACCTTGGCACACTCGGTGTTGCTTTTTATACGCATTTGAGTTTGTTCCTCTCCGAACGGCGGCCAAGACATGGATGTCTTGCCTGTGATTCGGGGCAGATGCTATTTGGTTTTATCCGTCCACTTCTCCGAAGATGCCAAGTTGATTTATGGCACCGTGTATCGGAGGTTTAGACGGATGCGGCCGATGTAGCAGACTTCGTCAGATTCCCCCTCGCTCGAGGGGTTTTTGATTGTGGGGACGCTCTTCCCTGCAGGCGCAAGCCCCTGCAGTTAATTACGCTACCGCATCGTGGTAACAACTTTCTCCTTCTCCAGAATTTCACTTTGTGTCGTGGGTGTTTCTTTTGTTCGTGGTTGCCCGTGGATTGTATACGGAGATTAATTTATGTCGTCGCCCGTAATACGTGGACTAGTCCAAATCCGTATTATCTTAGATTTGGGTTTGGGGGTTTGGGTTTAAGGATACGTTAGCCTCATATGAGACTAAGATCAACTCAAACTTTTGTTAAGGATACGTTAGTCTAGTTTTAGACTAAGATCGACTTAACGGGATCGTTTAAATCCAACAAGAGAGCAATTGTGGGCCCTATTGTTTAGTTTAATGACATTGCGGTCGATAGGTAGTTTAAGGACATTGCGGTCCAATGTTAGTTTTAAAACGTTGCGGTCAAGGTTAAGGACATCATAGTCCGTGGATTTAGGGACTCCACAGTCCATCGTTAGTTTCAAGACATCACGGTCAAGGTTAAGGACGTCATAGTCCGTTGTTAGTTTTAAGACATCCCGGTCAAGGTTAAGGACATCATAGTCCATGAGTTTAAGGACCCCACAGTCCATTGTTAGTTTTAAGACATCCCGGTCAAGGTTAAGGACATCATAGTCCATGAGTTTAAGGACCCCACAGTCCGTATCAATGTGTGGTTGTCGGGACCCGTCACCTCTTTGAAGACGTTGAGGAATTACAACGACAAATATCAAAGGAGTGAAGAGATGTACCCTTGAACCAAGGCAGATTAGATGTTCTGTAGCCCAATTTGGAACCAAGACCAATTAATTATATTATGAGCCCATTGGCTCAGTTAAATTTGAATTGAGGACTTATGGCCTTCTTGGGCTAAGTCCAATTATGTTTGAAATATTGGCCCTCTGTTGGTCCATTAAACATATTCAATTGCAGGGGAGGTTTTGCCTCCAATGTAAGTCCACGGTAGCGCCACGGCCGTCTAACAGACGCCAAATGCGGAACAAAAACTTTTACAACTGGCGCTATCGCGTACTGTAACCCGGATCTGCCATTAAAGCTAAACTAACAAACTACAAAGTGGGTAGAAATGTTATACCGAACGATCCGAGTCCTTCGGCCTTCAACCATCATCCCACGCTTTGTTGCGGCTGCTCCGATCTCCTGAATCTCCAGTCTTCTCGTCCAGGTGGCACCACGTCGACGGATCTTTAAACGGGCTCCCGCCTCTGAACCGAGGCAACTCGATCATCAAGTTTGCTAAAAGAGATGACCAAAATGATGTAGAGAATGAGTAGAACACTTTGTCTCGTTACGTCCAAAGTTATGGACGAACGGTTAATGAAGTTGCCTTTTTGAACGGATTGAAATGAGATATGAAAATATATATGAACTAGATCTCTCTCTTCTCATTTTAACAACCCTTTCTTTTTCCCTCAAGCAACCATAACTCTCACATGAGAGGGGGCCGGCCACTTATAGATGAGGGGGAGGTGAGTGTAGGAGGGGGAAGGTGACCACAAGGAATAAAAGATCAAGTAGAAATATCTTAGCACAAACAAAACTCCATTAATGTAAATGACACCTTGCAAAGAACATTAAATGCACCATTAAAGCTCTAATGACTCACTAACCTCATCACCACTTCTAGAACCTTCTAGAAGCATGACTCACCCTCATGACTCACCCAAGAAGAAAAGATAAATCCGCATTTAACCGAATGTTAAAAGACGGGCGATAGAAAACTGGAAACTGGCAACTTCCAAAAGTGATCCTGAAACGAATTTCAGGATAACCCCGTATTAGTATAAACATACCCGCATTTGTATTACGACAGAATACAAATGCATCTGAGATAAAGATATTATATCTACACAGTATAATACTGGGATCCGGCTTAAACCAAAGCCGACCAGTATTATCTGCCCGAAAAATGACACGTGCGAAAACGCACGTGCATTTTCCGAACCTTGCCATAAAACCATACGGCCTCTACAACGTTTTGCCCGAACTTGGGAAAGTGTCTGTGGGGGACTCTAATGACTCATCAACACACTGGCACTGGGTATAACCACTAGCACGTCAGAGGCACGAGCTGTACGTAACGGTTGCCTATGTATTGATTGGAAGGGAAGCTGACGAGCGAACTCATCCATAAACCCTACTGAGCCTGACAGTGACAATGTATATACAGTCCGGTCCGTTCGTCTAAAGAATATCGCATATCGAGTCTAGGGGGGTGGATAAAGTCAGACCCCTAATAACGCGATAAATCGTGTCGGTATGAACCCCATCACCACCTGAGAAACTACTGATCCAAATCAGTAATTCTCCACTACCTCGGCCGAGGATTTCTAGTGATGGCCACCCGTGCACAGTGCGACATCAACCCCCAATACCGGGAGAGACGAATCCCCGACGATCCGCTCACTGCCTCCATGTGGCTCGGGACTGTACCCAAAAAATACATGTTTGCACGTCTCCTTTGAGCGTGGTAGGGTAGGAATCAAAGCACAGTGGGAACTCACACGAGACAAATGACGATCTCAGGTCGAAAAACTAACCTGTACACATGTCACCAGGGAACTGCTATCTGACGATATGTATAATACCAACTAGCGTGTTCCCGGCGAGTCCTGTCCGGTGTACTCATAACCTAATGAGCACCCGTATACATCTTAGGTGATCCAACTGACACCAGTGGCTTGTGAGACCGGCCACCGCCCCTCGTCGGGGTCTCGACTGTATACACTAGTCTACTCTGGAGTATCGATGCCCTGTCTTGAAACTCCCACGACTAGGGACACTTTAAGGATGTGCTTACAGACCCCAGCTCCCACGTATATGATCGCCATCATACTGCTGGCAGTCAAGCAAGAATCCTATGAGCTCTATCATCATGCAATAGTGAACTAAAGTATGTATACGATGATAAAGACAAACCAGATAGCATACTATCATCTCGAGCAAGACTGTCATATCGGTATAGGTCCTGCCTCAATCATTGTAATCACGTACCTGCGATCTAATAATTGACTTTGAGGGCACTATCTCCAACAATCTCCCACTTGCACTTAAGGCTAATTATTGCGATGTCGCATACTCACAGCCCGTGTGATACCGAACATCCAACTCCTCTACTAATCAGTTTCACAAAGCTAGTTTGTAAAACTCTTGTGTTCGAGTAATAGCCTCAGTGAGTGGATCCGCCTTGATGTTTCTATGTCTCTCTTAATCTCAAGTTCGTGGAGAAAGCCATCTCCCGAATTGAGTAATACCTGTCTTAGAATATGTTTGGACATCTGATGGGACCTAGTTCATAAATGAACTCCAAATCCAAACTTCTTAGACTGTATCGATAACTGAACCTAATCAGTATCCAGCACCATGCCTCCCACAGTATCTTCTTGGACCACCTGTCCATAATACTGTCCCTCGTCAGAGGGAAAACTATAACTCTGACAATCACTCTGTCATCCATGTCACCTTTGAAGCCTGGAATGATAACCGTCTCCCGAAGGAGGCTGCCGTCATCAAATCCATAGAACATGCACTTATATTCTAAAACTGCTTCCTTATATTTCTCCAGGATTGGATTAATATAAACTTATTGCATCTAGTGCAAAAACAATATCTGGTGTGGTACTTGACATCTCATGATTGACTCAATTGCCTAAGCAAGTGATCTGCCAATCATGCACATCCCTCTCTCCTTTAGTCTCTAAGACACCTTTAGAGAGGGTGACTTCATCACCTGCAGGTACACTACCATGCCAGGAGTCATCTATTCTAAAATACTATTAGAATACTGTCGAAGTACTCACATTGGGAAACTACCCAAATCTAGATCTAAAACCATAGATCTGGTAACCGGAATGTCAGATATTATATCTATATTCTGTCTGGAGAAACAACTGTGTGACGACCACAGTACAACCGATCGTAGTATAGGAATTTTACTTCCTACTCTGTGTATGTCATCCAAATACCATGACATCACACCCTACTACCTTCTTAACAGATCCATCCCCTATTCTGATGAAGTCAATCCCATGACTGTCACAACAAAAAATAGATGATCTATCTCCGCTATATCTGCTCAAGTCTATAAATAGACACAAGCTTCTTGCCCACTGTGCTTCCGCTGCTCCCACTGACTACGACAACCCTCTGGCAGAATAATATATACGTCCACTTCTAAAACTAGTTTACAACGACGCTATACATATCCTCCTGCCGGGTCTTATAGTCTGGAACAACAGTAGTGTCAAGTCTGGGTAAACAAGAACCTCCCTGTCACCGTCCTTGAGGGTACCGGAGTACCTCTCCGGTGTCTGAGGTTACCCACCATATCTGCGGAGTGGCTATTGGAATGTCAAACCTAATTGAATATATAGGTCCTATTAAATTTTCCGTAATCGTTTGCGGTTCTGGAATCACTTCCAGTTCTACCATACTCCCACTACTGTTTTCTGAAAAAATCCATTTTACTAAAACTGTGGCGAGTCAAGAACAATATCACTATTGATCTTCCAGATGGTAGAAAATCAACCCTCGACATAGCCCGGGTCAACCCACAAACTGCCATTACAGAAACGTGCCTAGAGTTATCCAGAGTCTGGTTTTAAGCATAAGCCGGACAACTCCTCGTATCTTAACATCGTTAAGATATGAACCATTCTATATACAATATAGAAATAGAGGCACTAATTTAATTGTAACCAGATTCAAATCATGCAGCTGTCTCCAGTGCATATCATCTTAATGGAGAGAGGCTAATCAGCATTACTCAACTTAGGAATCCATCTAATTATGAGTAACCTGAAAGAGAAACAAGTTTCTCAAAAAACGGTTACTATCAACTGAATACCAATCATAAGAATCTATATCTTCAATCTCTTTGAAGAATCCCGATACTTGCGATACCTGGTTCTCTACTTTATTCTTATACCCACAACTTCTCAAAACTTAGACATTGTATTTCTACGAAACACTTGTCTAAAAACTAGAGAAGTTATAAGTAAACAGAACATAGTACGAGGACCTACCCCTTTGTCCTGATGGACACTGGACAACATACAATACTCTTGTATAAGTCCGCTGAGTCGAATAACTCAAAACCTGTGCGTCGTGGGTTGAAAATTGTACCCAGGCGATTTCCTCAAATATCACCAATTACAACGAATTCCGATATAATGAGGATGATCATCTAATTCCCAATAACTTACTCCCACTGATCATCTGTAAAACCATACAGATGTGAGAATCATACCTGGTAAATACATACCCTGGAGTAAGTATCTAATCGGGAAATCAGTTTTCTTTTAATAATGCACTGAAACATGAAAATGTTTCGTAGGGGTATCCTGCTATTCCTAGTAATGCCTCTTCCATAATCCAATTCATGACTTCAACCGTATATTTCATTGCTATTTCTCCAAATCCCTTTATCTGTCTTTACTCGTTACCTTCTGTACACCTTCGTTAGGCTAAATGGTTTTCTTCCTTCCCTACCGTTCGGCACCAGCCTATGGTTTGGAAGAAGACTATCCGGTAAGCATAATAGGTGTACCCTCATAATCCTAGGAGTACTCGCAACTTGAGAGAAGGTGATGATAAAAGACAACTGAATAATACCTTATTCCATTAAAGATGAAATAGGAGTGGCGATGAAGTACGCGGTTTGGTCGTGAATGATAACAGTCGCAATTTACTTTGCCTTCTTTCTAATCACTTTATTTTGTTTTTATTCATTACCTTCTGCACACCCTACTTAGGCTAATTGGTTTTCTTCATTCCCTACCTTTCGGCACCAGCCTATGGTTTGGAATAAGACTATCCAATAAGCGTAATAGGTGTACTCTCTTAAACTAAGGAGCCCTCGCAAGCTGAGAGAAGGTGATAATAAAAGACAACTGAATAATCCAATTCTATTTCTCCTGAACCTGGATCCATCCTCGAAGTAGTACCTTCGAGTTCGTATATAACCATACGATGGATCTATCCAATGGAAGTGGATATCTGTAGTAATACGGGGTATTCTGAGAAATACAAAGGGTAAAAGAAGAAGCGGCAATGACTTATGCAACTCAGACAATCCAAAAGCCAGTATTATAAGAAGGTTCGGTTAACTTGGTCACTGAGTCATAGTCTAGGGTCGGTCAAAGGTCGCTGCCAAAGAGAGAGAGAAAAGAAACACTCTGCGTGCATTCTAACCTAGATCAGAATGTTTATCAATTCATCTAATCAGGAAACCTCCCACTGTAATCTCAAATTATCCTCCAAACCTGAAAGAAGAATTAGTCGGGATCACCCGAAGAGTAAACCAACTCATCAGTGAGAATCGGGATCCAACTATCATCGCATGATAACTTGATGGAAGCCACTCAAGTTATCACACTCCAGAAGGTATGCGCATGCCTGGCAAGTTTGCTGTTTGTTTGAAACTCCCGATGTAATTTTTGCCCCATGCTCTTATGACCTTGGCGAAGGTCAAAATATCATAAGTCACATGTCAAGTTCTATCCATCATTATCCAGGTTAATTTGAACCCACCCGCACATGCCCTTGGCGAAGGTCAAAATGGCAGAGCGACTGTCCCAAACCAACTCATCTATCTATGCAACAAATGAATACCCAGCAGCTACCAAACACTATGCCTTGGCGAAGGTCAAAATACATAGCTTGAATACTACTGAATACCCAAAAGAAATGACGGAGGGCTACGGCTGGTTTTTGGCGAAAAACCTTTAACGTAATGAACTTGATCTCGTTGAAGGAACCTGATAGTTTTTTTATAAAAATATAGTGGCGAAAACGTTTTGCTAAAGAGGTCACTCCCGGTGAAGGGATCTCGGCTCTTTCCTCGTGGAATGAGGTGCAGGATATTCCAATTGAATACCGCGATGCAAAGCAACTTGTAATCGACTATATTGAAGTTATTACCCTGACGCAAACTTCTGCCCAAGGGGTCTCTCCCGGTGAAGGGATATCAGCCCTTGCCTCGTCGAATGAGGTGCAGGATATTCCAACTGAATATCGCTATGCAAAATAAAAGGAAACGTCTTTGTAATAACACTTTTTAAAATTGTTCCATCAACATCAAATATAGGTTTGTTTTATCCTTGCATTGATAAGAATCAATGCAGTCCCATCAATTAATCACACCAGAAAAGAACGAAAATAAAATGTACGTATATGCCATCCGCATTTGTCACTGGGTCCCGTCATCACCCGTTAGGTTACTTAACTAACGACAGAGCGGGGGCTAGCGCGGGTGTAAAACATATACAACATCTAATAGTATATATACCAATATACAATAATCGCTCCAGGCGTGATAATATGCAACATTACAGAAAAGTAATAAGCATCACAGAACAATACAGATAATCCGGGATCTCCAGGTTTCACAGAGCCGCTGCTGAAACCTGACGTTCCCGTGGTCGTGTGGATAGCCTGTGTAATGAAACCTAGACTCTTACGGGTGCGGCAAGTTACCCGCCAAAACCTGAAGCGAGGTAGTCCCCCACAGCATAGTGAATGGAACATTCGGCACTTCACGGAATCCGGTAAATTGAGCACCCCTCCTTGGGTCAACCTGTACCCCCTACGAGTGCGGCGAATAGTCTGCCAATTCTAGAGTGAGGTCCCTCTGCCTCTCAAAGCCATGAGATACGGACCCGTTGCCCTCCAGAACCCGGCTATCCGTGCACTCCTTCGCGGGATAAACCTAGTACAGAAATAAAAATGTGTACATCGGGTACATCAACCTCAACCCGGTCGTGCCCCAAAAAGAATATTATACAAACAGGCAGTGACGGTAGTCCACATGTTGGACGCTCGCCCCGCAATATCAAATGTACAAATAAATCCAAACTGCACTACCATTGCACACTGCTATCCACCATGACATATCCGCAACATCACAGCACAACACAGAATATCAACGCGAATGTCACGTTCGCAAACCCGTCTAAAAGAACTATAGCAATTAGACACGGTTTACCGCTCAAATGACATTCCCGGTCGGAAATATAAAGTAAGTACTGTATACTAACAAGTTTAAAATTTCCCTAAGTGGGCCCCACGTACATCTGCTGTACAGTAACAAAATCTGGGCCCAAAAGAACTATACCAAAAATCATAATTTCCACAAATAAGCTCTCTGGAAAAAGTTGGTGCGCTGTTCCCACAAAAGCGCCGCGGTTACGCGGTCAAACCCTAGGTTTGACCGCGGATCCGCGGTGGTCTTGTGGGATCACGTGCCCAAATTTTTCCAGAAAGCTTAGAAAAGCCTGCTTAGTTTTCTGCAATATGTAAAATAATTTTTAGACACTGTTTAAAATCGACAGAAACTTGTGTGCTGAAAATTGCGATTTCGGAAATTCCGTTCGATCGATCTTTTAAACGCGTTAGCACAAGTTAGTAAAGCTTAATGGTGAGGCTCTGATACCACTGTAAGTCCACGGTAGCGCCCCGGCCGTCTAACAGACGCAAAATGCGGAACAAAAACTTTTACAACTGGCGCTATCGTGTACTGTAACCCGGATCTACCATTAAAGCTAAACTAACAAACTACAAAGTGGGTAGAAATGTTATACCGAACGATCCGAGTCCTTCGGTCTTCAACCATCATCCCACGCTTTGTTGCGGCTGCTCCGATCTCCTGAATCTCCAGTCTTCTCGTCCAGGTGGCACCACGTCGACGGATCTTTAAACGGGCTCCCGCCTCTGAACCGAGGCAACTCGATCATCAAGTTTGCTAAAAGAGATGACCAAGATGATGTAGAGAATGAGTAGAACACTTTGTCTCGTTACGTCCAAAGTTATGGACGAACGGTTAATGAAGTTGCCTTTTTGAACGGATTGAAATGAGATATGAAAATATATATGAACTAGATCTCTCTCTTCTCATTTTAACAACCCTTTCTTTTTCCCTCAAGCAACCATAACTGTCACATGAGAGGGGGCCAGCCACTTATAGATGAGGGGGAGGTGAGTGTAGGAGGGGGAAGGTGACCACAAGGAATAAAAGATCAAGTAGAAATATCTTACACAAACAAAACTCCATTAATGTAAATGACACCTTGCAAAGAACATTAAATGCACCATTAAAGCTCTAATGACTCACTAGCCTCATCACCACTTCTAGAACCTTCTAGAAGCATGACTCACCCTCATGACTCACTCAAAAAGAAAAGATAAATCCGCATTTAACCGAATGTTAAAAGACGGGCGATAGAAAACTGGAAACTGGCAACTTCCAAAAGTGATCCTGAAACGAATTTCAGGATAACCCCGTATTAGTATAAACATACCCGCATTTGTATTACGACAAAATACAAATGCATCTGAGACAAAGATATTATATCTACACAGTATAATACTGGGATCCGGCTTAAACCAAAGCCGACCAGTATTATCTGCCCGAAAAATGACACGTGCGAAAACGCACGTGCATTTTCCGAACCTTGCCATAAAACCATACGGCCTCTACAACGTTTTGCCCGAACTTGGGAAAGTGTCTGTGGGGGACTCTAATGACTCATCAACACACTGGCACTGGGTATAACCACTAGCACGTCAGAGGCACGAGCTGTACGTAACGGTTGCCTATGTATTGATTGGAAGGGAAGCTGACGAGCGAACTCATCCATAAACCCTACTGAGCCTGACAGTGACAATGTATATACAGTCCGGTCCGTTCGTCTAAAGAATATCGCATATCGAGTCTAGGGGGGTGGATAAAGTCAGACCCCTAATAACGCGATAAATCGTGTCGGTATGAACCCCATCACCACCTGAGAAACTACTGATCCAAATCAGTAATTCTCCACTACCTCGGCCGAGGATTTCTAGTGATGGCCACCCGTGCACAGTGCGACATCAACCCCCAATACCGGGAGAGACGAATCCCCGACGATCCGCTCACTGCCTCCATGTGGCTTGGGACTGTACCCAAAAAATACATGTTTGCACGTCTCCTTTGAGCGTGGTAGGGTAGGAATCAAAGCACAGTGGGAACTCACACGAGACAAATGACGATCTCATGTCGAAAAACTAACCTGTACACATGTCACCAGGGAACTGCTATCTGACGATATGTATAATACCAACTAGCATGTTCCCGGCGAGTCCTGTCCGGTGTACTCATAACCTAATGAGCACCCGTATACATCTTAGGTGATCCAACTGACACCAGTGGCTTGTGAGACCGGCCACCGCCCCTCGTCGGGGTCTCGACTGTATACACTAGTCTACTCTGGAGTATCGATGCCCTGTCTCGAAACTCCCACGACTATGGACACTTTAAGGATGTGCTTACAGACCCCAGCTCCCACGTATATGATCGCCATCATACTGCTGGCAGTCAAGCAAGAATCCTATGGGCTCTATCATCATGCAATAGTGAACTAAAGCATGTATACGATGATAAAGACAAACCAGATAGCATACTATCATCTCGAGCAAGACTGTCATATCGGTATAGGTCCTGCCTCAATCATTATAATCACGTACCTGCGATGTAATAATTAACTTTGAGGGCACTATCTCCAACATCTAGAAACTTAGCCAATTGGGCTAAAACTAGTGTTAAACACTAAAGACCAACAGTGTTGAACACTGGGAATAAGATTAGCAAATTAGTGTTTAAACACTAAAAAAAGTTGTGATTCTCAAATTAGTGTTAAACACTAACAGATAACAGTGTTAAACACTGGCAACATATTAGTGTTAAACACTAGAAAGAGGGGGGATCACGTGGGAGCACGTGATAGCATCAAATGGTGGGGCCAGATCCCCTTCAGTTTGTTCTGCAGATAAGTGTGTAACACTTTTAATTCTCACAGCCACCACGTGCGGGCACGTGATGGGTGCTCATGCCTTGATTTATTAGCATATTCATTAGAGATCACGTGAGGGCGCCCAGCGCTTGCTTTTTCTCCTTTGTCGCGTGGGGGCACGTGAGGCGTTGCCTTAAAGTTCTTTTTCTGTGGATCTTTACAGGGGTCACGTGGTAGCATGTGACCCTGGTTCTTTGCTTGTTTAGAGATCTATTCATCTTTTAAGAATTAAATTCTTCATAGGGTTAAACCCTAGCTATAACTTTAGAAGAATTAAATTCCCATTTTCTTTTTGAAGAATGATATTCTTGGATAGGGTTAAACCCCAATTTACATTCTGTAGGAATTAAATTCCCATATATGTGAAGAATTAAGTTCTGGCATAGGGAATTAAATTCCTGTAAGTTTTGAGAGAAATAAGTTCTCAATTAGGGTTAAACCCTAGTTCTGTCCATTTTGAAGGAATTAAATTCCTATAATTTTGGAGAATTGAATTCTCATATAGGGTTAAACCCTAATTTTATCTTGGAGGAATTAAATTCCTATAAGTTTGTGAGAATTAAATTCTCAGAACTCAATTCCTCCTCTATGTTTTAGATCTGCATGGCAGGATCTCGACCCAATGAGAATTAAATTCTCAATCTATGGGGAGATGTGCACTTTGTAGATCTTCACCAGAGAAAGAACTAAGTTCTTTTCTTTATAGAAAAGTTAAACTCTTTATTTTTGAGAATTAAATTCTCTTTTTGAAGCCTTTTTCCCTTTTCTTTTCTTACCTAGGGTTTTTCTTTTTAGAGAATCAAATTCTTCCTTTTGAATTTTCAGAATTCCAAGGCTCTATATCTCTATCTCTCTGTATATATCTATGTATCTCTCTGTCTATAAAACTCTCCCCTTTGGCTCCTATTTATAGGAGAAGGAAAAGAATTAATCTGTTTAGTAAATCCCTCATTGAAAGATTTGATTTGTTTATTGAGAGATTTGATTTATTTTCATCATTGATCTGGGCCTTTAGATTATTAGGTGAATTTTATTCATCGTTGGATTTTAAATCCAAAGATATTTCTTTGTTATTTCGGTGGGATTTGGGAGAAATATTTCCATGTCCAAGATCTTTCCATAAATTGGTGATATTTAATCACCCTCGGATTCTCAATCCAACGGTTTTACATAATTCTTCTCTATTTTGGAAAGATTTAAATGATCTTATTCAGAATTTAATTCTGTTGAACAGCAGGGCTTTTAAAGCCAGTCACGTGCGGCCACGTGACCTTTGGTCACTTGCGAGCACGTGACCCCCTGAACTCTTTCTCCTCTTTTTTGCTCTGTTCTTTACTGCTGCTTAACCATCACGTGCCAACACGTGACCATTGGTTATGTGTGAGCACATGATGCCTCTTCTGAAGCTTTTCCTGATTTTAAATCAGGGAACAAATGCCCCTACAGCGTTACTCTCACGTGTCTGCACGTGAGTGCAACGCTGTCACTTTTGTGACCGTTGGATCTGCCTTGGGAGTAGGGTAAATGAAACGTTTTCCATCCCATCTTATAAATGCCCATGTCCTTTCAGAAGAGCCTCCACTTTGCTCATCTTCCTCCTTGCGCACTTTTCCCTTTGAGAATTTAATTCTCCTTCTCAGAGCTTAGTTCTCTGTTCCAAAATTTTTTAGAGTTTAACTCTGTTCAAAAGACCCTTTCTTCAGGTAATGATTTTTGAACGATTGAAGAATCCTCACAGAAACTTTCACTTGATTTTAAATCCGCACCAAGGGTTTTCCCTTTTAACAAGAACCCATTTTTTCTTTAAGTTCTTCAACAGAAATATAAAACCATTTAATCTTCAATAGTAGATCTCTTTAGGGTTCATCTGATCTTTTAGGGAGATGATGATGTTGGTTGCTTTTTATGGATTTTAATTCCATCCCCAAGGAGCTTCGGCTCTGGAATAGAACTTTTCTGGGAATTTAATTCCCTTTTTCAAAATGGAATTTAATTCCTACAAAGAACTAAGTTCTTCCTAGAGAGCTTCATGGGTTTTCCTGCCCTGAGTCATCTTCTTCACAATCTAGAAGAAGTTTGCACTGTTGGTCTTTAGGAATTTAATTCCCTTGATTCTGTTTGATTTATCACGGAGTCCAAGTGGGATCTGTCTTTTAGGGGAATATGTGGGGTCACTTGAAACTCACTGCCTATTTATGAGAATATTCCCTTTGTCTCATTATAATTGCTGTGCCTCATCATTAGCCAGCCGCCATCTTGATTTCATGGGACCCATATGTTTTGTAACAAACAAGTCCTCTGTCGCTTTCTTCCACTGTCTTTTTTTATATATATATGCATTCATAACCATATATATATATATATATATATATATGCATTGTCGGCCTCGCTTTAACAGTTTCCCTTTATTCTATTTCAGGTGCGATGGCTTCCGTTCCGTACTTTCCTTTCACTCGCTCGGAGGCCGCTTTTCCTCAGTCACCATCCGATGAGGAAGCGATGGCAATGATCAGGGCGCATGACCCGAACTGCACCAGCTTACTTCTATGGGGAACTTGGTACAGCCATATCATCCGGGGTCGCCGGAGTTTCCTCTGCGAAGTGCCGACAAAGCCCACCTTTCCGTTCTTGCCGATGGATCCTCCGAGGACGGTTTTTGCTGTGGAGATGCCAAATTGGACTCCAACGGGGTGACTCGAGCCTTCGACAACCGGTATCCCGAACCATCCAGTCCCAGCTATAGATATTCTGGGCCGACGTATTTGCCAGGGTGAGGCCTAACCATGGGGGCAAATCTATAAGATAGGGCTCACCCCTCGACACCCCACGGGCTACCTTCTCTGGGCTCGCTACATCCTTTCTGCTCATCGTGCGCGGCTGCAGAAGGTCGGGCTTTACCAGACGATATATGCGTCGCTCTTTCACTACCAATCTCCGCATGTCTGGTGGGTTAAGGCGTTCTTAAACCAATGGAATCTCCCCACCAACACTTTTATTCTAGGAGATCGCGAGGTCTCGATCTCTCTGGCAGAATTTTATGAAATCTCGGGATTGCCAATCAGGGGTACCCTGTATGAGGAGTTGCTGCCTCTTGACGAGTACGTATTTGAGCCCGAGCCTGCACCGGTTGACGGCTTGTTTGCTGAGAACACCGTCCGCCACAAGCGTCCCAGCTTGATCAAGGCGCTGGGTATCTTTGACCGATTGTTCACCGAATCTGAGGAGCAGGGCGTTACTTTTAAGAGCTTCATTGCCTGCTTCCTCCGCGAGGACGTCCTGTCAAAGACAGCTCCGAAGTTCGCAAACATCAAAGACCCCTTTGGGTTTGGTCCGAAGAAGCTGCCGACCACTGAATCGGATCTACCACAGTACTACATCCCCATTATGTCGCCGATGTCTTTTGAATCCATTGCAGCTCCCGGCATGGATGAGGAGACGTTTTTCGTGGGGTTTGTTAGTGTCTGGCTCAGTTGGTTTGTCATCCCCATGTATCGCCGCTTTATGAGAGCCTCGGTTATCTACCCGGCTCATTGTATCGCTGAGGGGACGCGGTTGGCCATCGGCATCCCGGCGCTGGCGCATCTGTATCATGGGTTAGGCGCTGCGGCTAATACCTCGACTCCTGGCGTGAATGTAGTAAACTTTTCTCTCCATTATTTCACGTCTTGGATCGAGATGCATATGTTAGGGGCTTTTGCTATACATCAGAGGCCTGCATTTTATGATGCTTACACCTTTCCACGACTTATGCTATTGGTGGATGCTTCTGCTCCTGACCCGACTCAATTCGGGGCTATTCGGGCGCTGATTTCTCCTTATGCTACTGCTAGCGGGTTGGTATTCACTGATCGGGTCTTATCTTCTCCCTTGGGTTCAGCTCAGCCACTTTGGGACCGGTCAAAAGATAATGTGCCCTCTTTGAGGCCCCGGGAGGCCGCGCACTTATACGCAATCAGACCGGGCTACTTGGTATTTCGTCAAGATAGCGCGGCCTTTTTCATGCGGTACAATCCGCATTGCTTTGCCCGGCAGCTTGACTACGATAAGGGCGTCCCTTTTGAGGCTTTCATAGTCGCGCCGGTTCCTTCGCCCGAAGCCATTCGAGATGCCGCCCATCATTTTGTGAGGTTGAACACCGGCTCCCAATTCATGATCCCCCATGCTGATTACATGCCCCGATGCGTAGGGTCGTTTATGGGCTGGTATCTCCATCGGGTCAACCCGATTATTCTTGAGGAAAGAAGGGTACTCCTTGACCATGGTGCTCCTACTCGGGTTCCGGTCACAGGAGCTACGCTGCGACCGTGCACGCCGGTCCATTTTCCTTTGAGGGATACCGGTGTTGCGCTCATTCCGGGGGATTCGGGGGTGGATCTTACCCCAACGGCTGGTATGTCATTGGGTACCCGGTCGCGGGGTAAATGGGCTCCGGTAGCAGCACCACCACCCGCGGTAGCACCACCACCCATGGCATCGACAATGGTGGTGTCATCCTCGGTTGTGGTACCAAGCGAGGGTGATAGGGATGAGGGTGTTGAAGGTGATGTGGGTCGGCGCCGCACTAAGGCTCCACGGGGGAAGAAACAGTCGTTTTCGGCGGCCGGTTCTGGATCTCAGAGGCGGAGGAGGGTGGCCACCAACTTACTTGATTCTTTAATGGAGTCTGAGCCCATACTTCCAGATGAGCCGTTGGTCGTTCAAGAGTCGGACGCTGGTCTTCTCCTCCCGGGCTCGGCTGCCGAGGAAGCCGCACAATTGGCTGAGGCTATAAGACGTTCTAAAGATGAGTCTCAGAACACAAGGGTTCCGAAGAAACCCTATCCTGCCGTGATCTTCTATGAAGACCCCTCATGGATCCGGCGGCGGTTTATTGGCCCTTTGGAGGAATGGGGAGAACGGGCCCTAAAGCAGGCTGCTTCGGAGGATGCCGCGGATGCACTTTCCTTATGGACCGGCGGCCACAAGTCCACCCTCGAACCCCGGCGAGCACGCCTCCTTGAGAAGGAGCATCAGCTTGAAGAAACCATATTGAAGGCTTCGTTACGTATTGGTATGTTTTTATACTTCTTTGTAGCATTTCAGATTGTTTATACCTGTATGTATCCTTATTCTTACGTGAATTGTGCAGAGTCTTCAGCGATGGGGGAGGTCCCTACGGGCTTGTTGAAGATAAAGCCTGTTGACGTCCCCAATGAAGCATTGCTCGATGTGGAGGGGGTCGATGATGCTGCGCTTCTCACGATAGAGCCTCCTGTGGCGGTTGTTGATCCTGGAGCACTTGCTCTTTTAGGGGAGGAACCTTTGGTAGTCGCCGTCCCACTGGCTCTTCCCGAGGGCGTTCCCGAGGCTGGGGTGGAGGTAGTCAGGACCATCCTCCCTTTGTTGGAACCCAAGGCCATGGCGGAGGCCGCTGAAGCTGCTATCCCCCCGGCTCAGAATGGGATGAGTGTCGAAGGTAACCTTCTACATTTTAACTTAGCGATCTTTCTGTTATCTGAACTCTTTTGTTTTTTCAGAATTGCGCGGACTAGCGGCCTCTAATGCCGCTCTGTTTCCACGGCAATCCTTTCAGCGTCTGCTGGAGATGGCCGCTCCGCAGGTGATATCTCCTCAACGCATTGTCCTCTCATCTGGACAAGGTTAGCGTCGTTCTCTATGTTTTATTATAGCATCGTTGTTATTTTGCGGAATGACATTGATGTCTTTTACAGTTTTGGAAGCCGATGACGAGGTCGAGGTTATTGAAGGGCCAGGGGAATCTTCAGCTCCTACTTGCATGACCGTAGGTAAGTGACGTTTCAATGTGGTCCCACTTGTTCCTTTGCTTAAGAGTTTCACTGACATTCTTTAAATCTGAACGGCCTTGCCAGCTCCCGCAGCGCTGGAATCGCGTATCGCCATACCGCCCGACCTTTATGCTTTGCGAGCTTCAGAACGCTTGGCCCAATTAAGCCTTGTCTCCCTATCATCTTTGATCGAGGAGCTCCGTGCTGGCAGCGCAACCACAGCTGAAGCATTTGCTGCTGAAGCTAATGGCTCTCTTCCTTTTCTTGCCACCTACCATAGCGAGGCGGTGGTGCGAGTCTGGGTGGAGTTCTGTCAGCAGGTGGAGGCTTGCTTGCACGCACTTGAGTGTTCCCGCCTCTCTTCGGAGGCCGTGGTTGCAAAGGCGGACCTGCGGAAGCTGATAGAGCAGTGCGCGGTAAACATGGTATCATGCGAGAAGAGGCTCGGCCGCAAGTTCTCGGAGAGGGAGCTGGCCTCTAAAGCACTGAGCGAGCTCCAAACCAGCCTTACAGCCAAAGCCAACAAGGCGTATGACCTTTGGCGAGTGCTTCAGGAGTCTATCAAAGAGGTGGTGGCCCTCGATAAGGCTGTCGTGTTCACTCGCGAAAGGGTCGAGGCTCACAAGGCCACCGAAAAAGAGCTCAAAGGCCGGCTTGCCTCGTATCAGGCCCAGCAGGCTCAGGCGGAGGCCCGTCTTCTGACGATACTGAATCACGAAGCCGTGACTCAGCAAAAGAAGGATGAGCTAGTAAAATTGCTAAATCGCCCGCCGGCTTGAAGACTTGTATCTTTTCCTTTCTTTTTGTACATACTCCCGAATGAGAGTATACTCTTTTTGTTTTTTCATGAATTGTACTTTGTATCCATTTTGGTTTATGAATAAAGACATATTTTTTTTTCTCAATGGTGTGTCTCTTTTTATTGAATGTGTTCTGCGGACAATTTATCTTGGTCTCATTGCAGGGTAGCGATGGCTTAGGATTCAGGGTTAAGATCTGCCTCCTAAGACTTTTAAGCTTTATGAGCCGTGAGGGTCTCATAAAGAGTTTTTCTCCCTACAGGTCGAGAGGATCCCGTAGGTGTAAGTTCTCCTTAAGAATCGTGAGGATTCTTAAGCGGGTTTTCCCTTGGGAGTCGTAAGGATCTCACAAGAGAGTTTTCTTTCCTGCAGGTCGTGAGGACCCGCAAGTGCTGGGTGCGGTCGCCCTTGTCCGTATTTCATGTGGTCAGGGGTTGCTTTGGAATGTTTTCCAGGGTACCGTAGTTTAAAGACATCGCGGTCAAGGTTAAGGACATCATAGTCTGTGGGTTTAAGGACTCCACAGTCCAATGTTAGTTTTAAGACATCACGGTCAAGGTTAAGGACGTCATAGTCCGTGGATTTAAGGACCCCACAGTCCGATGTTAGTTTTAAGACATCACGGTCAAGGTTAAGGACGTCATAGTCCGTGGATTTTAAAGACTCCACAGTCCGATATTAGTTTTAAGACATCACGGTCAAGGTTAAGGACATCATAGTCCGTGGATTTAAGGATCCTACAGTCCGATATTAGTTTTAAGATATCACGGTCAAGGTTAAGGACGTCATAGTCCGTGGATTTAAAGACTCCACAGTCCGATATTAGTTTTAAGACATCACGGTCAAGGTTAAGGACATCATAGTCCGTGGATTTAAGGACTCCACCGTCCACGAAACGTGTGGTTACTAGGACCCGTCACCTCTTTGAAGACGTTGAGGAATTACATCGCCAAATATCAAAGGAGTGAAGAGATGTACCCTTTAACCAAGGTAAAATCAGTCTAGAATCATCATGGTTGATCGTTAGTTTTAAGACATTACGGTCGAGGTTAAGGACATCATAGTCCGTGGATTTTAAGGACTCCACAGTCCAATGTTTGCTCTGGATGCTTCACACGGGTTCACTGCCGTGCTCTGCGAGGACCAGGCTCCGCTCTGGACGTTTTCCGCGGGGTCAAAGAGTGACGTTATCCGCGTTCCACGTGACCAGGAATTTTGCTCTGGATGCTTCCCACAGGTTCACTGCCGTGTTTGGCGAGGACCAGGCTCCGCTCTGGACGTTTTCCATGGGGTCAAAGAGTGACGTTATCCGCGTTCCACGTGACCAGGAATTTTGCGCTAGATGCTTCACATGGGTTAACTGTCGTGTTCGGCGAGGACTAGGCTCCGCTCTAGATACTTCGCACGGGTTCACTGCCGTGCTCTGCGAGGACCAGGATCCGCTCTTGACGTTTTCCACGGGGTCAAAGAGTGACGTTATCCGCGTTCCACGTGACCAGGAATTTTGCTCTGGATGCTTCCCACGGGTTCACTGCCGTGTTCGACGAGGACCAGGCTCCGCTCTGGATGCTTCACACGGGGTCAAAGAGTGACGTTATCCACGTTCCACGTGACCAGGAATTTTGCTCTGGATGCTTCCCACGGGTTCACTGCCGTGTTCGGCGAGGACCAGGCTCCGCTCTGGATGCTTCACATGGGTTCACTGCCGTGCTCTGCGAGGACCAGGATCCGCTCTGGACGTTTTCCACGGGGTCAAAGAGTGACGTTATCCGCGTTCCACGTGACCAGGAATTTTGCGCTAGATGCTTCACACGGGTTCACTGCCGTGTTCGGCGAGGACTAGGCTCCGCTCTGGACGTTTTCCACAGGGTCAAAGAGTAACGTTATCCGCGTTCCACGTGACCAGGAATTTTGTGCTGGATGCTTCCCACGGGTTCACTGCCGTGTTTGGCGAGGACCAGGCTCCGCTCTGGACGTTTTCCACGGGGTCAAAGAGTGACGTTATCCGCGTTCCACGTGACCAGGAATTTTGACTTTGTCTGTATTTCACGAAGTCGGAATTTGACTCTCGGTTAGCTGTACACCGCCGAGTCATAGAACTGGGAGTTGCCGCTGTTTCGTTTTGCTTGATGTTGTGTCTGCTATAATGAGACGAGTGTTGAGAGGATCTCTAGGCTGTCTATAAACCATCGAGATTTGGCTTCTTCTTCTGATGAAACCTGGGAAGGAGGAGTGTGATTCCTTCTTTGTTTGCGCCCCTGGATTGTATACAAGGATTGATGTAGCATCACCTGTAGGGCAAAAATTTCATTTTTATTTTATTTCTTTTTCCGCGATGCTCTATCATTTCAGCTTTTATATCGCGAAGGTCGCGATTGCCCCATCATTTCGGCTATTTTTCGCGGTGCCCAATCGTTTCGGCTATTTATTTTATTTTTACTCGCTGCTTTTTATTGCGAGTTGCTCAATCATTTCGGCCATTTTTATGCATATATTTTTACTTGCTGCTTTTTATTGCAAGTTGCCCCGTCATTTCGGCCATTTCATATGCATTTTAGCTCGTTGATTTTTTTTCATCGCGAGTGTAGAACTTGGAATCTAGTGTCAATCTCAGCATCAGCATCGCCACAACTGGAATATTGCCAGGAGCGAATCATCATTTGCCATGAGAGGACTCGGAATTTGATACCGTTTCAGGCATCAGCATCGCTACAACTGGGATATTGCCAGGAGCGAATCATCATTTGCCATGAAAGGACTTGGAATTTGATACCGTTTCAGGCATCAGTATCACTACAACTGGGATATTGCCAGGAGCGAATCATCATTTGCCTCTGTCGATGCCGAACAAAGGTGGCTTAGTAAACAGGGTTAGGGTCCTATCGACTAAGGCTTTTGACTTCATGAGCCGTAAGGGTCTCATAAAGGTATTTCTCCCTACAAGTCGTGAGGATCTCATAGGTGTGTTTTCTCCTTGGGAATCGTGAGGATTCCTAAGTGCGTGTTCCCCTGTAAGTCGTAAGGATCTTACAAAAGGATTTTCTCCTTATAAGTCGAGAGGACTCATAAGGGTTGTTCACCGTACGAACATATCCCCAGTCACGGATGGGACTCAGTTAGGGAAATGTTTATTCGCGCCCGTGGATTGTATACAAGGGTCAGTATGAGCCGCTTGTAGAGCAATATTGAAGGTTGTGGGGGTTGCTTAAGAACAGTTTAAGGTCTTTGTAACTTAAGACATTCAAATCTTATGAGCCGTGAGGGTCCCATAAGAGAGTTCTCCTTACGAGTCGTGAGGATCTCGCAAGTGTAATTTCTCCTTAGGAATCGTGAGGGTCCCTAAGTGTGTTGCTCCCTTGTGAGTCGTAAGGATCTCACGCGGGTGGTTTCTCCTTACAAGGTCGAGAGGACCCCGTAAGCGTTCTTTTAACGAGGTTGCGTCCTTTCGGGTTTTCACAAACACTCGCCGGTAGTCCTGCTGTTTTTACTCACGGAGCCCTTTCGGGTTTTCATCCGTGCCCATTTTGCTTATGGACATACCGTCTTTCTTCTCTTTTTTTTATTCTTTTTATTTTTCTAACGAGGTTGCCCCCTTTCAGGTTTTCACAAGCACTCACCGGTAGCCTTGCTGTTTTTACTGACGGAGCCCTTTCGGGTTTTCATCCGTGCCCATTTTGCTTATGGACATACTGTTTTTATTTTTATTTATTTTTATTCTTTTTTTGTATCGGTTTTGAGATGTTGCAACCCACCGTAGTTTATCGACATCTCAGTCAATGACTAGTTTTAGGATATAGTGGTCCGTTGTTAGTTTAAGGACGTTTCGGTCCATTGTTGAAGCATGCCGGTTACTACTTATAGAGTTTGGGCTTAGGAAGATAGCGAGCGGACATAGTCGTCGTCATCTATCATTGACCTAGGCCGTGACTCATCAAGCGTAGTATTCCTTTAAGAAGCGACCGTTTATTGGCCTGAAAGGCCTTTCACCGTGCATATCCATGAGTAGATAGGCTCCACCCTGGTAGACCTTGTCTATGATATACGGGCCTTCATAGTTTGGCTCGAATTTTCCCTGCTTGGCGCGATTGGGGATCATAGTTCTTTTGACCACTAGCACGAGTTCTCCTTGGCGGAATGTCCTCGGCCTGGTCAATCTTTCATATGAGCGCGTCATCTTTGCTTTATAAGCCTCCAGATTTTGTTGCGCTATGAGCCGGGTTTCATCAAGGGTATCAAGCTCCTCAAACCGGAGGTGAGCATTTTCTTCGTCCGTCAGCTCGTAGTGGACTTCCACTCGTAGAGAGGGTAACTCTATCTCGAGGGGAAGTACTGCTTCTGTACCGAATACCAACGCGTATGGCGTTGTGTTCGTGGCCGTTTTGAACGTAGTTCGATACGCCCAGAGAGCTTCTTGCAGTCTCTCGTGCCAGTCCTTCTTATTTCGAGACACCGTCTTCTTCACGATCTTCGTCAAGGTCTTGTTGAAGGCCTCAGCTAGACCGTTAGCTCGGGGATTATAAACTGAGAAATATCTCTAGTCTATGTTGTGTTGTTGCGCGAAGCGGCTGATCTTGTGGCTTCTGTAGGCTGTCCCGTTATCGGAGACGATCCGTCGCGGAGTTCCAAACCGATAAATGATGTGCGTCTTGAAGAAATGGAGGATATTCTCCGTCTTCACTTCGCTCAGCGGTACTGCTTCTGCCCATTTAGAGAAGTAGTCAGTCGTCGCCAAGATGAATCGATGTCCCCTAGACGATGCTGGTTCGATGGGTCCGATTACGTCAGTCCCCCACATTTCGAACGGCCAGCTAGCCACTGTTGGATGCAGAGGATTTGGATGCTGATGGATAAAGTCCCCATGAATCTGGCATGAGTGGAATTGCTTCGCATATTCGAGACAGTCCTGAATCATCGTTGGCCAATAGTAGCCCATCCGTTTAATTTTCAACTTCATATTCGGGCCTGCTTGGTGAAAACCGCAGAGTCCGTCGTGAACTTCCTGAACGACTCTTTTCGCTTCGTTAAGTCCCAGGCATCTCAACCACAGAGAATCAAACGACCTCTTTTACAGAGTATCATTGACGAAGGCGAAAGATAGAGCTCGTTTCACGAGCTGATGTCTTGAGGACGCATTTTCAGGCGTTCGATTGGATTTGAAGTAGTCTACAAAGACTTCTCTCCAATCCTCAACCTTTCCCTGATCTTTTATTTGCATAGCCATTTGCCCAGTCAGCCCCTTTTCTTCGGATGATTCCGGAGATATTTCTGCGGGGGCAAGCACCCGACGACTTTGTACCACGATCTTTACGTCATCGAGGTTCTCATCGTCCAGTTCTTTAGCGAGCTTAGCTAGTGCATCTTCTTTGCTATTTTCCGCACGCGGTATGCTTTCCAGCATATAGGAGGGAATTTGAGTCAACAGTTGCTGTACTCTCTCGCCATATTTCACCAGTTCTGGCTTGCACGTCTGGTAGTCGCCGTTTACTTGACTAACAACCAGTTGGGAGTCTCCGTATATGAGGAGGTTCTCAATCCCCATGTCGATGGCGATCTCGAGGCCTGCTATCAAAGCTTCGTATTCAGCTTCGTTGTTCGTCCTCAGCTCTGTCAAGGAGAAAGCAAAGCACATTATCCCTCCTCGTGGAGTTACGAAGATGAGGCCTACCCCTGATTTTATTATAGGCGTGTTTTGTTTACGCTTCTTCATGGAAGACGCTCCGTCAAAATAGAGTTCCCACCGGGTACCACTTCCGTCGATCGTGTCAAACGCATGTTCGTCTGGCAGCTCACAATTCAAAGGAGAGTCGGCAGGTATTGGATGCTCAGCGAAGAAGTCGGCGATGGCTTGGCCTTTCACTGCCTTAAGAGGCTGATAGGTTATTGAAAACTCCATCAAGAGCAGGGCCCATTTAGCGAGTCTCCCTGTCAATATGGCCTTTGACATCAAATATTTGAGGGGGTCCACCTTTGATATAAGACGGACTTCATGCGCCAACGCATAGTGCCGGAGTTTTGTTATCACGAAGATCAACGCCAGGCAGTGCTTTTTGATGGGGGAATAGTTGCTTTCTGCCCCCAGAAGAACTCGACTTAAGTAATAAAGAGCTCTTTCTTTCCCTTGGTCGTTCACTTGTGCCCATAATGCGCCTAAGGAACCTTCGAGGGCTGTTGTATAAAGGATGAGAGGCTTTCCCTTAATCGGAGCAGCCAGCACTGGCGGATTCTGCAGGTACTGCTTGATTTCGTCCAGTGCGCTCTGGCATTTGTGATCCCAAACGAAAGGGGCTCCCTTCTTCATCAGGTGACTGTAAGGGCGACACTTGCCTGAAAGGTTGGCTATAAATCGCCAGATGTACGCGAGCTTCCCTTGGAGAGACCGCAATTGTTTGAGAGTCCTTGGCGGAGGCATTCCATGATCGCCTTGATCTTTGACGGATCTATCTCGATACCTCGGTTCGGACGATGAATCCCAGGAATTTGCCCGAGGAAACTCCGAATGCGCACTTGAGAGGGTTCATCTTCAAGTTGTATTGCCGAAGGCGTTGAAACACGGTCTTCCGATGCTCTAAGTGCTCCTCGTATGATTTGCTCTTAACCACGAGGTCATCGATATAGCATTCGACGATTTCATGTATAAGGTCATCGAAGATCTTCGTCATGGATCTTTGGTAGGTGGCACCGGCGTTCTTTAGACCGAAGGGCATCACCTTGTAGCAAAATATACCCAAAGGGGTCTGGAAAGCGGTATGCTTCTGGTCTTCGGGATGCATCTTTATCTAATTATATCCTGATGAGCCGTCCATGAAAGAGAAGACCTCGTGAGTGGACATGTTGTCTATCATCAGCTCAGTGACTGGTACTGGGAAGTCGTCCTTCGGGCAGGCTTTATTGAGATCCCGAAAGTCTACACATATGCGCACTGTCCCATTCTTCTTCATCACTGGGACGATGTTGGCAATCCAATCGGGGTACTGAACCTCTTAGATGAAACCAAAGTCGATTAGCTTCTTAACCTCGGCATTGATACTCATCTCAAGCTCAAGCCACATTCTTCTCGGCGCCTGTTTGACTGGCTTGACGTCTGGAGATATGGCCAGTTTGTGGACAACAATCTCTGGGTCTAATCCCGGTATTTCGGAATAATTCCATGCGAAGACGTGCTTATGCTGCATAAGCACGTCTTTTAGTGCAGCCACCTTTTCTTCAGACAGCAGCTCGCTGACGAATGTCGGCCGCGGGTCGCTTGTCGTTCCCAGCTCAATTTTCTTGAGCTCATCTGCAATGGTATGTATTCCATCTTCCAGCTCTTTCGGTGCCGGCGGAAATTCTGCAATCATCTCGTCATTATTGTTTTCGAAGCACCAGGGCAGGTCATCCATATTCTCGGGCTCTTCTTTTGATATTGTTATCATACGACAAGTACGAACTCGCTTCCAAGACCGATGTGGATCTAGTTCTGCTCTTGTGGCTTTGGGTTCGTGCTTTTGTGGCGGCGTTACCCTCCAGCTGCTGGATAGAGCAAACTTGCCTTGCTGGTACCAGTCTTCGACCCAGTTCTTGAAGGTGAAGCAATCTTCGATAGGGTGTCCTATGGCTCGGTGATAAGAGCAATAGCCCGGATGAGAGACCTCGTTAGCTTGCTCAGGGTGCTTAGACTCCGGAAGTGTAATCATTTGATATTTTAAAGCGAGATCAAGTATCTTCTTTGTCTTGTCTTGAGAGAAAGAATATGCTCGACTCATCTTCTTCATGAGGGACAAATCCGGACCGCCCAATTCCCGATTACGTGATTTTCCGGTCCCGCTTTGTCGTTGTTGAATGCCTTTTCCGCTCCTTGCCTTATTTTTGCCTCTGCGTTGGGCCTTTTGCACGGCGGGTTGACAGGGAGGAGCATTTTCGTCTTTTGCAGCCTGTTGAAGAAGGCGTTGCGTCCTGGCTTTCTCGTAGATGGCCATTTCGCGATTATGGTCGTCTCGAGCTTTTTGACATGCTTTCCTGATAAGCTTGTCCATTCGTTCTTCAAATGACGGACTCGGTATTTTGATGACAGGATCTTGCTTCGGTGCGGGAGCGGCATTTTCTGACAGGGCATCCTCTTCTTCATCAAAGTTATATATGATGTAGCTACCATGGACTCGTTCCCGTTTCCCGGATCTCACATATCCAAGCCCAAGCGTTTCCATTCTCCCGTTGGGCAACTTGCGCTGAGTCCCAGGGACATCCCAAATTCTGTTGTAGAACCGAGCTTGTCGAATAGTTTGTTTTAAGGGTACCCCTTGGCGCTTCAATAACCTTTTTAGTCCATTCGTGTAATATTTGGGCAAACGGATGGGTTGGAGCCTGTCAAGTGTAGAATCCGCGCCGTGCCAGATTTCTTTCTCCACTCTTGTTTCCGTGGACCGGTAGAACAGGATCGCTTCTTCACCTTTTCGCCTGGGAGGGACATAAAATGTTTGCAGGTCTTGCACATTGTAGACTTCAAGTGCGTCAAGATCTTTGTAGTGCCCCCGGGGAATTATGGTAATTTGAAAGCTCTGATCATCACCAGAGAATGCTTGTACTGACGGCCGACTGGAGAACACAGCATTCACCTCATCTTCCGAGTCGCTTCCGAATATCAATATGGGGGCGGACGGTCCCGGGTTGTTGCGTCAAGACGGCCCAGCGTAGACTATCTCTTCTTCTTCTTCGGTATCACTCCCGAAGACAGGAATGGTGGCGACGGCTTTATTCTCTGGTGCGCGACACCTCTCCATGTCCTCGAAATCTGGCAAAAAGTATTTTGCATCTTCGTACTTGCGGACTTCATTCACGGAGAATGGGTTCAGCACTCCTGTTACGGTATACTCGAGACCATCCTTGAAATACTTCATACACTGATGTTGTGTAGAAGGGATGAAGTTGTACTCGTGTAACCAAGGACGACCGAGTAAGGCGTTGTAGCAGGTCTTGGCGTCAATGACATAGAACTTAATATCTGTGACGAGTTGTCGAAGCGTAATGTTAGTATTACAGATCCGAGAGTCCGTGATGACTGAGAATCGAAACCGGAGATGGTAATTTTATCACGGGCGAGGTGCTGAACGCTCATGCAGATTTCTTTCAACACCCGAACATTAAGGAGATTGACGGAGGATCCATTATCAACCAGGATTTTGCCTATCTTGATATCGTGGTAGTATCCAGAGACATATAGGGGACGGTTGTGGTCGCACGTCCCAAGGAGAAGGTCTTCATCACCGAACGTGAAATCGGCTGTGTGCACTTCTTCCAGTTCATCCTTCATCCTTTCTTCAACAAGGAAGGCTTGGAATTGTTTAGGCTCTTGCAGCACCTTGATTAATGAATCTCTCGCTTCTTTTGATAATAAGAGGGCGTCGAGAATACTGAGCTGAGAGGGTAGCTTCCTCAGGTGCGCTAAGACGTTGTAGTCCACCTTACTTTTCTTGGGTGGGTCCTTGGCAGTCAGCTCTTTCATGACTTGGTTATTTAAGGAGATATTCTCAGCGACCTTTTCCTTTCCCTTATCTTTTCTAGCTGCGGGTCCGAGATTCTTCTCTGGAAGCGTGCGATTGCGCAGCTGAATGTTTTCGCAGGCCACTGGTTCTTCCTCTTTCCCTAAGATGGATTCTTTAAAGAGAGGGCCCAGAGCCATTTCCTCATCAGAGTCGCTCCCAAAGGTGAGAACTTGTGATCCTCCGGCGTTGACCGTGTAACAGTTACCGGTAGCTCTTTTGTGACCTTCGGTTGTACCTCTCTGCTCCCGACGAGTTATGCGTTTCATCCGCTTAAAATGTTGCCGGTGAGTAACATATCCCTGCCACCATGTCTTAAAAGCGTCGCACTCCTCAGTGGGGTGTGAAATCTTCTGATGATATGAGCAGTAATTAGGATGCGTCTCCGCTCCGTTGCGAGTGTTCTCTTCCGAGGGTGGTAGCTTCATTCCCATTGATATGGCTTTAGCAAATCTTTTCCTCGTCTTGAATCTGTTTTTATCCGTATCGGATGTCTTTTGATTCGGCGGGAGTGCTTCGACTCTTTCGTCTAGTCTCCGGCGTTTGGCTCATTCTGATACGGCCATCTCACGCTCCCGATCGGCTTTACTTTTCAGACGAATCTCATCCAGAAAAGCGTCGATCATTTCGTCTGACGGCCACACAAGTTCCGGCTCAGGCTCTGCCCCCAGTTTCTCAGTGCCAGGAGTTTTTTCATCGTCCATAAACGAGTGGGAGATCACATGACAACTCGCCACGTATCCCTCGGATTCATCCGACGAGCTCTCTCCATTATCTTCCTCCTGAAAGACGTGGTTGAGGAACTCTTGGAGTGTGATGGGAGTCTGCGCCTTTTGATTGTACTCCTCCAGCGCGTCAATTTGTTTCTGCAAGTCCGTGCGCTTGTCGCCAGGCTTCACGGGCTTTTTGGATCTCTTCTTCTTCTTCTTTGAAGATTTCGACGGCTGGGTGTGAGTACTTGGGCCATCACCACCGATCTTTGGAGTTGGGCGTGGCTTCAGCATCCCTTCAATGATCTGGGGTTCCAGCGAGTTCTTCCACCTGATTGCTGGGCATGTCTGGAGCTCATTCAATATTCTTTTGGTTTTTGCTGAAAGCACGATTTCCCATGGAGCTTCTTCAATGAAAGAACAAGTTGCCCCCGGTGTATCCGTCTTCTTAGGAGTGTGTGGCTGTGCTAGGTTTACCTTCCACTTCTCGAACAGCGCAAACTTGCCTTGAAGGTACTGATCTTCGATCCATCCTTTAAAGACGAAGCAATTCTCAATCGGGTGACTTACCGTTTAATGGTAAGGGCAGTAACTGGGGTTATTCACCTCGCTAGGTTGTGGGGGTCGCCTTGGATTCGGTAAGTTGATAAGCCTGTTGCGCACGGCCAGCTTGAATAGCCTCTTCGTCTTGTCCCGTGGGAACGAGTAAGGACGCTTCATTTTTTCATTGTAATAGCATCGTCTCTCCTCTAGTTGATCCGCTAGCTTTGAGACACTGGGCTGCTGTTGGGTGTTCGCGATGAAAGTTGCCTTCCCTTTCCCTTTGTCGTTTCGGGACTCCTGCTTCGGGGGAGACGGTCTGTGACCCATCTGGTCAATCTGGGCCAGCTTGTCGATCAAGCCTGGAATATGGTTGGCTTAAAGAACATCATGAACTGTGAGATAGTTGCATGAGGATCTAGGGTACCCACGAACATGCCCACCGCGGGCGCTTCCTCAATGCGTTGTTCGCATTTCGACCATAAGTTTCGCCAGCGTATAGCGTACTGGACCCACGTCTCACCCGGTTTCACCCTGGCATTAATCAATGCCGTTATTGGGGTGCGTTAGCTGGCGCTTGCGAATCTCTGTGTAAACAGCAGCTCCATCTCCGCAAACGTCTTGACGGAGTCGTTCGGGAGTTCAGAGTACCATTCGAACGCTGTCTCTGACAAGCTGCCGACGAATTGGCGAAACAAGAGCTTATCGTCACCGCCAGTGTTGCCGCATAAGGCCCTGAATTGAGCGACATGCTGGTGTGGATTCCCTGTCCCCTTGTACACGTGGAATCTAGGGATCGTATATCCCGGCGGGTAACTGATTTGGTTGTACCAGCTCGGATAGGGTCGTCCGGTTCTAACAATTTGCTCAGCCGCTTCACTCGCCTGATGAGCTCGTATTTGCTGAGCTATATAGTCATCCAGTGCGGCCTTGGAAATGGTTTCCTCCTTGGCTGCTGAAAGAGCCGGAGGAGGATTGGATGTCTCCCCTCTATCGTCTTCAGTAATGGTCGGAGGGTCTTCAGCTGGAGGATCCTGCTGTAACATCATTCCTACCATATCTTGGAAAAGAAGCGCCATTTGTTTTATATTAGCTGCTTGTTCTGCTGCTTCTCTGTCCTTCTTTTCGAGGACTCTGTGTAGGAAGTCAGCGTCGGTTTCTTGCTCCCGGCGTTGATCCGAGGATGCCTCCGAGCTTTCTTTTGGCCCGGTAAGTGCGGCCATTGCAGTCATCATTTCCTGAAGCTTCTGTTGTTGCTCCTGGGCTTTTGTCACGGATCGGGTGAGCGGTCGGTGACCCGTCGAAGCGCGGCTATCCTCCTTTCCGGAAGCCATATAAACGGTGTGCACCACCATGCCCCCAGACTTGGGGCGTTTAGCTTCAGTGTCTTTGCGATTTGCCAAAGACACAGGGATCTTCTCTGACCTCCTTCTTTTTTGAGCGGTCGAAGTTGAGGGGGCCGTTGTAGTGGGTACCCAAGTAGCTGTCGCTTTTGGTGGCTTGACAAAGTAGTCCTTCTCCTGCCGAATTCTTTTTTTGTCGGCGGAGATAGTCTTGATCCACTATGGAGTCCTGGACTTGACGCCAGACCTTGTAAATTTTAGAGGACAGCCGTTGAGGGGGCTGCTCCAGCTTCACCTTTGGGGTATTATCCACAGGTGTAGGAGATCTTTTCAATACGACAGTTGGCGAGTTTTTGCGCACGCTTCTTAGCGGTTCAAAGCTATTCCCGGTCGGAACAGCAGTATTGATTTCCACCATCGGAGCTGGCGAAGTTATCCCAGAGGGGGAGTTGCCCCCAGCCTTCCTTACCCGGCGCCAGTGACGACGGCGAGCATGTCGAGCGGACGGCGTTGGTTCAGCGATGGGGATGGCATTGTCTTGCCCCTGTCCAGATGAAGCGCTGCTGGTGTCAGTCTCTTGAAGACTGACGTCTTTTGAGTAGCGGTATCCAATCTGTTAAAGACAGACCTTCGAGCAGGAACGGGAGCCGGAATAGTCAGTCTTGTGAAGACCGACCTTTTGGCAGGAGAAGCCGCCTTGACGACTTCAAGAGCAGGGATGGCTATCCTCTTCGGAACAACCTTTTCTGGTATTGCAGGCTTCTTCATGGGCCCACATGAGTTTTGGCCCAGTTTGCTGAAAGCTGAAGCATTGGGCTTGGGCGACCCGTTGAGAGGGGCCGCGATAGTTGTAAGCCGATCGAAGACCGACTTCTTCGGAGCTTCTTGCGATGGTAATGGGGCATTGAAGCTCATTGGTGGGATCATGGTCCCGAAGAATAGCCCAGTGGTGGCCAGAGTCACCTGTTCCACCGGCATAGCGAAGATGGAGGCCGCTTGAGGCCCGTAAGTCACTCCTCCGGCGGGGGCGGGGCGAGAGTTGCAGTTGCAGGTAGTGCAGTTTGAAGCCATTGATCTTATCTTTTCTGCACGGAGCGAGACACAAAATCTTAGTACCTCGAATCCACAGGCAACCACAGCAAAACGCGATTTGTTCACGAACACGACACACGAAGTGTGGAGTGGAAAGAAGAAAAGGTCCCATCGGGCGTGCCAGAATCTGTTTCCCTCCGAACGGCGGCCAAGACATGGATGTATTGCCTGTGATTCGGGGCAGATGCTATTTGGTTTTATCCATCCACCTCTCCGAAGATGCCAAGTTGATTTATGGCACCGTGTATCGGAGGTTTAGACGGATGTGGCCGATGTGGCAGACTTCATCAGATTCCCCCTCGCTCGAGGGTTTTTTGATTGTGGGGACGCTCTTCCATGCAGGCGTAAGCCCCTGCAGTTAATTACGCTACCGCATCACGGTAACAACTTTCTCCTTCTCCAGAATTTCACTTTGTGTCGTGGGTGTTTCTTTTGTTTGTGGTTGCCCGTGGATTGTATACGGAGACTAATTTATGTCGTCGCCCGTAGGACGTGGACTAGTCCAAATCCGTATTATCTTAGATTTGGGTTTGGGGTTTGGGTTTAAGGATACGTTAGCCTCATATGAGACTAAGATCAACTCAAACGTTTGTTAAGGATACGTTAGTATAGTTTTAGACTAAGATTGACTTAACGGGATCGTTTAGATCCAACAAGAGAGCAATTGGGGGCCCTATTGTTTAGTTTAATAACATTGCGGTCGATAGGTAGTTTAAGGACATTGCGGTCCAATGTTAGTTTTAAGACGTTGCGGTCAAGGTTAAGGACATCATAGTCCGTGGATTTAGGGACTCCACAGTCCATCGTTAGTTTTAAGACATCACGGTCAAGGTTATGGACGTCATAGTCCGTTGTTAGTTTTAAGACATCTCGGTCAAGGTTAAGGACATCATAGTCCATGAGTTTAAGGACCCCACAGTCCATTGTTAGTTTTAAGACATCCCGGTCAAGGTTAAGGACATCATAGTCCATGAGTTTAAGGACCCCACAGGCCGTATCAAAGTGTGGTTGTCGGGACCCGTCACTTCTTTGAAGACGTTGAGGAATTACAACGACAAATATCAAAGGAGTGAAGAGATGTACCCTTGAACCAAGGCAGATTAAATGATCTGTAGCCCAATTTGGAACCAAGACCAATTAATTATATTATGAGCCCATTGGCTCAGTTAAATTTGAATTGAGGACTTATGGCCTTCTTGGGCTAAGTCCAATCATGTTTGAAATATTGGCCCTCTGTTGGTCCATTAAACATATTCAATTGCAGGGGAGGCTTTGCCTCTAGAAACTTAGCCAATTGGGCTAAAGCTGGTGTTAAACACTAAAAACCAACAGTGTTGAACATTGGGAATAAGATTAGCAAATTAGTGTTTAAACACTAAAAAAAGTTGTGATTATCAAATTAGTGTTAAACACTAACAGATAACAGTGTTAAACACTGGCAACAGATTAGTGTTAAACACTAGAAAGAGGGGGGGATCATGTGGGAGCACGTGATAGCATCAAAAGGTAGGGCCAGATCCCCTTCAGTTTGTTCTGCAGATAAGTGTGTAACACTTTTGATTCTCACAGCCACCACGTGCGGGCACGCGATGGGTGCTCATGCCTTGATTTATTAGCATATTCATTAGAGATCATGTGATGACACGTGAGGGCGCCCAGCGCTTGCTTTTTCTCCTTTGTCGCGTGGGGGCACGTGAGGCGTTGCCTCAAAGTTCTTTTTCTGTGGATCTTTACAGGGGTCACGTGGTAGCACGTGACCCTGGTTCTTTGCTTGTTTAGAGATCTGTTCATCTTTTAAGAATTAAATTCTTCATAGGGTTAAACCCTAGCTATAATTTTAGAGGAATTAAATTCCCACTTTCTTTTTGAAGAATGATATTCTTGGATAGGGTTAAACCCCAATTTACATTCTGTAGGAATTAAATTCCCATATATGTGAAGAATTAAGTTCTGGCATAGGGAATTAAATTCCTGTAAGTTTTGAGAGAAATAAGTTCTCAATTAGGGTTAAATCCTAGTTCTATCCATTTTGAAGGAATTTAATTCCTATAATTTTGGAGAATTGAATTCTCATATAGGGTTAAACCCTAATTTTATCTTGGAGGAATTAAATTCCTATAAGTTTGTGAGAATTAAATTCTCAGAACTCAATTCCTCCTCTGTGTTTTAGATCTGCATTGCAGGATCTCGACCCAATGAGAATTAAATTCTCAATTTATGGGGAGATGTGCACTTTGCAGATCTTCACCAGAGAAAGAACTAAGTTCTTTTCTTTATAGAAGAGTTAAACTCTTTATTTTTTAGAATTAAATTCTCTTTTTGAAGCTTTTTTCCCCTTTCTTTTCTTACCTAGGGTTTTTCTTTTCAGAGAATCAAATTCTTCCTTCTGAATTTTCAGGATTCCAAGGCTCTATATCTCTCCTCTGTATATATCTCTGTATCTCTCTGTCTATAAAACTCTCCCCTTTGGCTCCTATTTATAGGAGAAGGAAAAGAATCAATCTGTTTAGTAAATCCCTCATTGAAAGATTTGATTTGTTTATTGAGAGATTTGATTTATTTTCATCATTGATCTGGGCCTTTAGATTATTAGGTGAATTTTATTCACCGTTGGATTTTAAATCCAAAGATATTTCTTTGTTATTTCGGTGAGATTTGGGAGAAACCTTTCCATGTCCAAGATCTTTCCATAAATTGGTGATATTTAATCACCCTCGGATTCTCAATCCAACGGTTTTACATAATTCTTCTCTATTTTGGAAAGATTTAAATAATCTTATTCAGAATTTAATTCTGTTGAACAGCAGGGCTTTTAAAGCCAGTCACGTGCGGCCACGTGACCTTTGGTCACGTGCGAGCTGTTAGTTATATGTATGCCCTAGAGGCCATTACTGTACATAGGATGTATATTGTAGTGGATGCTTGGACGTATATAGGGAGGACTTTCTTGCTCGACATGATAGTATGCTATCTGGTTGACCTTTACCTTAACGTGTATACTGATTGTCTCTCTGTTACATGTTGGTAAAGCCCTTAGGATGTGTGCTTGACTACCTGGACTATGATGCGGATCATACTAGTGGGGACATGGTAGTCCATAAGTACATCCTTCAAAGTCCCTAGTCGTGGGTGTATCGAGACGGGGCATCGATATACCAGAGTAGACTAGCGTATACCTTCTCGACCCATACAGATGGGCGATGGATGATCCCATATCCATCGGTGTTTGACATCAGAGATGATATACGGGTGCTCAGTAGAGACTGGGTACACTGGACGGACTCGCCGAGAACTCCCAGATGGTTTTATACCTCACGTCAGATGGCAGTTCTCTGGTGACACTCGTACAGAGTAGTCTGTTGACCCGAGATCGTCATAGAGTCTTGTGTGGTTCCCACTGTGCTTTGATTTCCATCTTACCACGTCCAAGAGGGCGTGCAAAACGGTGGTTTTTGGGTACAGTCCCGAGTCACATGGAGGCAATGAGCGATAGGAGGGGATTCGTCTCTCCCGGTATAGGGAGTTGATGTTGCGCTGTGTTCGATTGGCTATAACAGGAAATCCCTGGCCAGGGTTGCTGAGATTTACTGGTAAGTGTTACCAGTAGTTTCTCGAATTGTTATAGACCTCATATCGACACGACTTATCGAGCTATTGGGGTCTGACGTTTACCACCCCTAGGCAAGATATGCGACATATCAGACGATCAGACCGGACTGTACGATAGTGTTACTGGTCGGATTCACTGGAGTGTGAGCGGGCTTGCTCGTCGATCTTCAGATCGCTCAATACCCGGGTGGCCGTTACGTTTAGCAGACCGCTTGCGGCTTGTGGGTGTTTGATATGATCATCACCTGCTGCCGGCGTATTGACGAGTCTTTAGAGTCCTACACAGAGGTTTCCTGGCTCAAGCGAAACGAAATAGGAGCGCATATGAGATATGTGCGGGACCGAGAATAATACCAGTATGTGATACTGTATTTGATTCTCGCGATGTGACATTGATCGGTTATATGTGATATAGCCGGGTTATCGGATCAAGTGTTGATTCGATAAGTTGTTACTAATGATACCAGTCGGTTATGTGCGACATGACCGGATCATTGAATCAAGTGTTGATTTAATGATTTAATGCATAATTATATATTTGATATATTACTTTGCATTAACTAGTATTGGTTCACTTTAAATGGATTTTCTCACTCGGATGCGCACATTGTATATGTGATATACTTTTGTGCGCTTGATTGTATCATGTTTGATGATACATGTTTACTTGAGTTTGTGTAAAGATTAAACCATGGTTATTTAAATGGTTAGGGTTTTGTTTTTCATATCTATTTATTCATTTATTTATTTATTTTCTTTTTGGAAAAAGAAATGAGAAGAATGATGGCTTTCTTTGTTTGTAGTTGAAGATTCATGAACCTTTGACTTTGTCCACCATTCTTATCTCATGCTTAACCTAACCATTTGATTTAACCCTAGTTTAATCTCTACACTTAACCATGGTTTGCTTATGATAAGAATTGATTTTCTTTTCTATTTTAATTATTCTTATCATAACAATTTCCTTCTTCTTCTTCATTTTCTTCAAGTGAAGAAAGCTTGCCTCCATCAATGGCAAGTGATGAAAAAGAGTGAGAAATCCAAATCTAAAGTCTACCCACTTCCTATTTCTTCATCCTCTACCTCTTGCCAAGTAGTAGAGTGTGTTTCCTTCACAAGTTTTTGGACTTGGTGAAGTTGGAGCTTGATTTAGCGATGCCTCGACGTAGATCATCTTCGGCATGGACATCGACGACCTAGCTCGCTTTTCATCCGACGAAGCCGACTCTAGAGCCCGGATTCCTTTTGGACAGCGGAGACGACTTCATTGCGGAGCTATGGAGGTGGAGCACCGGATCTACAAAGGTTGTATTTCCGTATCTTGTAGTTAAGTGTTAACTAGTTAGCTTTTTCGCCTAATTTACTAGCAAACGATCCGTATTTAGGGTTTCTCGGCACCGTAGAATTTTAAATTGGCATGTTCGATGCCTTGCGAGACCTCACTTGAGTGCCTAGGAACCCTACAGTGGTATCAGAGCCTAGCTAGAGCCTTAGGCGAAGTCTAGACGGATTTTGAAGTCCGAACGACCCGAAACCCCAACCGGAAAATGCTCTCTGGACGTTTTCAGAAAACGTGGATTTTTTCAAATTAAAAATTTCTAAAAAATTCAGCAGGAAAAAATAAGAATTATGATGCAAAATTTTTTCGATGAACAGTACAAACCGCGGCGGATCAGCGGCATAAGCCTGCCTTATGCGGCGGTTCAGCGGCGTAATGATGACGTCATCGTACACTGTTTGCACAGTAACTCCTATTATTTTATGCTGGATTTTCTGGGTATTTTTAAAATTTATTCCAGAGTTGTATTTTCTGGGATTATTTTGGGGATTCGGTGTTTCGATCGGAGTATCAAATTTTGTCTGTGTGGCTTTCCGGATAAATTTTAGAATATGTTAAAAAGTTCGACCGGATATAAATACCCAATTTTTCCCCTGTCGGGAAATTTCCAAGTGTTGGATTTTTCCGAAGTTTGACGACGTTCTAAGTAGTGCAAGTAACTCGATGGACCCTCTAGAAGACAACAAACCTTAACTCGATTATGTGACCGTCTTGAACTGCCCTTTGAACCTTCGGGTTTGGGGCAGTACGGCGTGCCACATGTGAGGCGTTGGCTTGACCCTTCTACGGCTGGACCGTTAGTACTGAGGCACGAACTGAATGTTGTTAGACTTATTTCATGTGTTGGATTGTATCGGGAAAACTTGGGTGTTCGAATGTTCAATCGGAAAGTTTAACATTTTCTAATTATCTGGAATGGGATACAATAATTGGAATTCACAATAGTTATGAGATAACTAAATGAATGTTATAAACATAGCACTTTAGTCTCACTTGATCGGTTGCCACGGAATTTTGATGTGATCAAAAGTCCGTCGCAATCACGTAGCGTACGCGGATACTCGCCGGGTAAACTTAATAGACAGCCTCACTCCATAGCCCCGACCAAGTGACTGTAGGAGAACCCCGTCGCCGAAAGCATCCGTTCGGGTGCTCGCGGCAGCGGTGTTCCGCCTTGGTGCACTTCGTCGACGGTATCGGGGGTGCAGCCGCCTACTAAAGTTTGCGACGAGCATTCGATCAGGATGTCGGGAATCTTGTTGAATTGCCCGACTTGATATTGAAAAGTGTTTTCAATTTTGAGACTAAAATGCGGGGTTTATAATTGTTAGGCATGCGATGTCTAAGTAATTCATTTGGTCAGGCATGCGATGTCTGAGGTGGTTGCGGATTCCAAGTGTTGTAGTTTTACACTTTCTTTTCTGTGACCGTAAGTGTAATATGTGATATCGCCGGTTTCGTTGCTATATGTCAACGACAATTGGGATGCGCATATTTACTTACGTTGATGACATGTGATGTTATGTGTTGCTGGATATGTTATATTGGATCGTCGTATTTGAATAGCCGGGGCTTTTTATGTGAGATGAGTGTTTTTCATTTTCATTCATGTAAAAACTTGTATGTAATATTCTTTTATTGGGGCACTTCCAGGTTGCGGAAGTTGTCACCGTTTGTATATTATTTACTTTTCCGCACTAGGATAGACCCAAGGAGGAGGGCACAAGTAACCGGGTTCTGGAGTACAGTGGGAGACCAACTCGAGGAGTCGAGTCCGGGTCTCCTAACTCTAGAATTGGTGGGGTTGCTTGCCGCTCTCGTAGGGGTCTAGGGGTGTGGGTTTGGCTATTCATCACGACCGTGGAATCCGTGTTTTATACTGGCTCGTATTGAAAACACGGACGTCCTAGTATATCCAATATTTCATATGATTCTTCTGCTGCGATATCTGTGATGTGATCATGTGATGTTCTGTGATAGATACAGTATATAGTATATATGATATATTATATAGATGTTACTTATGTTTTACACCCGCGCTAGCCCTGCCCTGCTCTGCCGTTAGTTACCTAACCTAACGGTGCACGAGGGGACATCGAGGCGAATGCGGATGGCATAAGTGTACGTCGTATTTATCTGTGATGTTTAGGTACTTAAATGATGGGACTTCATTAATGTGATTAATGAATTAAAAGAAACCTAAGATGTTGTAGAATCGAATTTCAAAATAAAACAGGTAGCTACAGTTTTGCTTTGCACAGCGGTATATGTGATATATCCTGCACCTTATTCGATGAGGAAAGGACCGAGATCCCTTCACCGGGAGTGACTCCTTTAGCAATAACTGGCAGATGCTACACACTCGGTTTGTCTTTTGATAGCTTTTAAGTGTTTTTGCTTTGCACAGTGATATATATGATATATCCCGCACCTCATTCGACGAGGAAAGGACCGACGATCCCTTCACCGGGAGTGACTCCTTTAGCAAAACTGGAAAAGCCTCAAAAACACTCCATTTCAAAAATCATTCGATTCTACAACGATATAAAGTTCATTACGCAAAAGGTTTTCTTAAAAACCTGTCGTAGCCCTCCGTCATTTCAGATAGGTAATAGTTAGTATTCGTGCTGCGTTTGTTGACTCAGTCAAGGCGTAGTGTGCGGTAGCTGATTATTGCTTATCTGCAAAGCATATGATGCGATTGGATTAGGGTAGTCGTGCGGCCTTGTTGACTCAGTCAAGGGTCGTGCGGGTGGGTTTAATTCAATCGAGAAATGACGGGTTGAACTTTACTTGTGGTCTATGGTTTGTTGACTCAGTCAAGGTCATAGATCGCATGGAGCAAAATATTATCGGGAATTTCAAGTGTTGAAATTTGCAATGAGATTGCATACCTTCTATGAGATAGTTGGATCCCGATACCCGCTGCGAGTAAGAGTTACTCCTGGGAGAGTTTTATACATTACAATTAGCCGATCAAGTAGGTGTCTAGAAAGGTGTCAACGGGGTTACGCCTCTGGGAAAACGAGGTTTACATTAATTAGGTTCGTGCGAAAGCACGGGGGACCTCCCTCAAAGTACCGACACTGGCCTGGCTGAAAGATTGGCGAACTTGTAGTGTGTAATTAATCCCGGCTAGTCTTTCCTTTTAGGGTTTGAAGGAAGATTTGATAAAAAGCAGTGGGAGCCATCCTGATTAGATAAAATAATAACCAATCTATTCTTGACAGAGCGCACGCTGAGTGTTTTCTTCTCTCTCTCTCCAGGTAGCGACCATATCACGCCTTAATCAAGATAAAAATACGGAATATTGACCGAACCCGCTTGTTATACTGAGCTGGGGAACGTTGGTCCCGCTCAAACTTATAATTGTTATAAGACAGAGCAGGAAATTGGGGAATACCAGATTTCCCGTGCCGCCCAAACGAAGAGAGTGCATGCTGATGCATCATCTTCGGGTGTGTTCATTATACAGAACTGTTTCTCAATGTCCTTTACGTCCTGGGTATATGATACCACAACAGGATCCCAGATATGTAATCTGTTACATAGGGCTACAGAAAGGTAGAGAACTGAGAACGGGTGATAAGTTTCATGAGGCAGAAAACGGGGCAAGTGTTGCAGCCAAGTCTGTTGGTCACTGTCATCCTGTATTACCAATACATTGATTCTGAATGAATGTTATTAGATACCGAACCTGATACACAAAATCGTATCTATCTCTTTATTAGTAAAGAAATGATAAAATTTTGTATTGATTGGATAATGTTTTGAACATTTCCTATATCAAAAGTTGATCGGTTCAGACACGTTATCTAAAAACATTGATGTTCTAAATCAAACTACAGTTCTTAGTAAATGGAACACACACAAGAGGAAGAGTTCAGAAATGAACGAATTCTTCTTGAGGTATTGTAGACTAGGTCAGATCAATGCGACCCGACTGGCTAGAGTTACATATAGATGCATATTTAAATCAGTTTGAATTTACATCTTGTGAAACTCGCCAGTCATGTCACAAAGATAAGATGACCATAGCTCCGTTTACTGGAAACAGAGAAAGAGTTAGTAAACTCTTGGGATGATACATGTTGATGTATGTAGGTCCCCTGTCTACACATGCCAAGACCGGTTCTTTATACTTCATTACATTCTCTGATAATCTCTCAAGATTCAGATATATGTTCCTGTTGAAACACAAGTCAGAACCTTTTGAGATATTCACAGAATATAAGTTGGAAGTAGAGAACCAATACGGGTATAAGTATTATGTCCTATGATGAGATCAAGGAGGAGAATACTTGAGCACGGAAATCCTGGACTATTCTAAAGGAGAATGAGATTCTCTCTCAGCATTACTCCTCTGTATACACCATTGCACGATGGTATATCGGGGCGGAGCAGATACACCCTATTTGATATGGTGTGCTCTATGATGAGTACTACTGAGTTACCTATTTCTTTTTGGGAGTTATGCACTTGAGAAGATGCATACCTATTGAATAGGGTTCGAATCAAATCAGTTGCCTACCACTTCATATGTGATATGGAAAGGGAAGAGCCCATGTCTTAAGCTAGTTAAGATTTAGGGTTGTCCGGCCTATGTCTGAAAAGCAAAATCCGGACAAGCTCGAGGCAAGGTCAGTAATGTAGAACTGGAAAGGTTCCAGCTATACAAACTGCAGCTGATGATTTAAAAGAACCAAAGGATTTGATAGTTACCAACGAACCTCAGCCTCTCCGCCGATCTAGTAGGGTTCCTCACCCACCTGAGAGATACTTCGGTTTCTCTATGACAGTGGGAGCGAGGATTACATCATGAGATGATGACCCAACTAGTTTCGAGCTGGCCATCAGGAGTGAGACTCTGTAAGAATGGCTGGATGCTTAGCGATCTGAGATGGAATCCTGATACACCAACAAAGTATGGACTTTAGTTGCTATATCTGAAGGGTTAAATCCCCATCAGGAGCAAGTATATCTTGAGAAGATTACTTGGTGTACATGGAAAAGTTGAGACTTTCAAAGCTAGACTTGTTAAAGGTTTTCGTCATTGACCAGGCGTGGATAATGATGAAACCTTTTCAAGTAGCTATGCTTAAGTCCATCCGGATCCTACTTGCCACGGCTACATACCATGACTACGATATCTGGCGGTTGGGTGCCATGACTGCTTTTCTAAATGATGATTTAGAAGAGTGCGTCTGTAAGTACACAGCCAGAGGGCTTCGTAAACAGTGGGAGCAGCGGAAACGTGTGCAAGATGTTTTATCTGATAAAGCAGGCATCGCGGAGTTGGAACATCTGTTTTGATGGATTAGTCAAAGAAGTTGACATCATCAAAATGATAGATGAACCTTGCATATACAAAAGGGTAGTAGGGAGTATGGTGACGATCCTCATAGAGTACGTGGATGACATACTCTTGATAGGGAAGGAGTTTCCTATGCTACGCTCGATCGATCTCCGTTTATCACAAGGATTCTTCAATAGGATCAAAATGATACCTACTAAATCCTGGGTTTTGGATCTATGAGATAGATCTAAATGGATGTTAGAATTCTCACTAGATGTAGTGAGACGGTATCAACCGATCCTGGGAAGAATCACTGGAAGGGTTCCAGGGTGATAATGACGACTGAGTGTCAGTCGCAGGCATTGTCTTTACCCTCAGTAAAGGGACGGCATGTTGGAAGAGTTCCAAGCTAGATACCGTGACATACTAGACGATAAAGGCACGATACATCGCTACTTAAGATGCTACCAAAGAGGCTGTTTGGATGTATATTAGTTCATGAGATGAACTATGTTCCTACCATTGTATGACAATGGAGTTGTGGCTTATGCCAAGGAACGCCGGTCCCATCAGTGATCCAGACATATTCTAAGGCAGTATCACCTGATCATGGAGATGGTTGATCTCCAGGGTGATCGAGGCTTGGAGAGTAGACTCAGAGGACAACACAGCGGATCCACTCACAAAGGCCTGTTCCCAGAGAGAGACTTTTATGGGATGGTTGAGTATGAGATACTACAACCACTGCTATCAGATAGCCCTAGTGCAAGTGGGAGATTGTTAGTTATATGTATGCCCTAGAGGCCATTACTGTACATAGGATGTATATTGTAGTGGATGCTGGGACGTATATAGGGAGGACTTTCTTGCTCGACATGATAGTATGCTATCTGGTTGACCTTTACCTTAACGTGTATACTGATTGTCTCTCTGTTACATGTTGGTAAAGCCCTTAGGATGTGTGCTTGACTACCTGGACTATGATGCGGATCATACTAGTGGGGACATGGTAGTCCATAAGTACATCCTTCAAAGTCCCTAGTCGTGGGTGTATCGAGACGGGGCATCGATATACCAGAGTAGACTAGCGTATACCTTCTCGACCCATACAGATGGGCGATGGATGATCCCATATCCATCGGTGTTTGACATCAGAGATGATATACGGGTGCTCAGTAGAGACTGGGTACACTGGACGGACTTGCCGAGAACTCCCAGATGGTTTTATACCTCACGTCAGATGGCAGTTCTCTGGTGACACTCGTACAGAGTAGTCTGTTGACCCGAGATCGTCATAGAGTCTTGTGTGGTTCCCACTGTGCTTTGATTTCCATCTTACCACGTCCAAGAGGGCGTGCAAAACGGTGGTTTTTGGGTACAGTCCCGAGTCACATGGAGACAATGAGCGATAGGAGGGGATTCGTCTCTCCCGGTATAGGGAGTTGATGTTGCGCTGTGTTCGATTGGCTATAACAGGAAATCCCTGGCCAGGGTTGCTGAGATTTACTGGTAAGTGTTACCAGTAGTTTCTCGAATTGTTATAGACCTCATATCGACACGACTTATCGAGCTATTAGGGTCTGACATTTACCACCCCTAGGCAAGATATGCGACATATCAGACGATCAGACCGGACTGTACGGTAGTGTTACTGGTCGGATTCACTGGAGTGTGAGCGGGCTTGCTCGTCGATCTTCAGATCGCTCAATACCCGGGTGGCCGTTACGTTTAGCAGACCGCTTGCGGTTTGTGGGTGTTTGATATGATCATCACCTGCTGCCGGCGTATTGACGAGTCTTTAGAGTCCTACACAGAGGTTTCCTGGCTCAAGCGAAACGAAATAGGAGCGCATATGAGATATGTGCGGGACCGAGAATAATACCAGTATGTGATACTGTATTTGATTCTCGCGATGTGACATTGATTGGTTATATGTGATATAGCCGGGTTATCGGATCAAGTGTTGATTCGATAAGTTGTTACTAATGATACCAGTCGGTTATGTGCGACATGACCGGATCATTGAATCAAGTGTTGATTTAATGATTTAATGCATAATTATATATTTGATATATTACTTTGCATTAACTAGTATTGGTTCACTTTAAATGGATTTTCTCACTCGGATGCGCACATTGTATATGTGATATACTTTTGTGCGCTTGATTGTATCATGTTTGATGATACATGTTTACTTGAGTTTGTGTAAAGATTAAACCATGGTTATTTAAATGGTTAGGGTTTTGTTTTTCATATCTATTTATTCATTTATTTATTTATTTTCTTTTTGGAAAAAGAAATGAGAAGAATGGTGGCTTTCTTTGTTTGTAGTTGAAGATTCATGAACCTTTGACTTTGTCCACCATTCTTATCTCATGCTTAACCTAACCATTTGATTTAACCCTAGTTTAATCTCTACACTTAACCATGGTTTGCTTATGATAAGAATTGATTTTCTTTTCTATTTTAATTATTCTTATCATAACAATTTCCTTCTTCTTCTTCATTTTCTTCAAGTGAAGAAAGCTTGCCTCCATCAATGGCAAGTGATGAAAAAGAGTGAGAAATCCAAATCTAAAGTCTACCCACTTCCTATTTCTTCATCCTCTACCTCTTGCCAAGTAGTAGAGTGTGTTTCCTTCACAAGTTTTTGGACTTGGTGAAGTTGGAGCTTGATTTAGCGATGCCTCGACGTAGATCATCTTCGGCATGGACATCGACGACCTAGCTCGCTTTTCATCCGACGAAGCCGACTCTAGAGCCCGGATTCCTTTTGGACAGCGGAGACGACTTCATTGCGGAGCTATGGAGGTGGAGCACCGGATCTACAAAGGTTGTATTTCCGTATCTTGTAGTTAAGTGTTAACTAGTTAGCTTTTTCGCCTAATTTACTAGCAAACGATCCGTATTTAGGGTTTCTCGGCACCGTAGAATTTTAAATTGGCATGTTCGATGCCTTGCGAGACCTCACTTGAGTGCCTAGGAACCCTACAGCACGTGACCCCCGGTCACGTGCGACCACGTGACCCCCTGAACTCTTTCTCCTCTTTTTTGCTCTGTTCTTTGCCGCTGCGTAACCATCACATGCCAACACGTGACCACTGGTCATGTGTGAGCACGTGATGCCTCTTCTGAAGTTTTTCCTGATTTTAAATTAGGGAACAGAGTTATTGATGCATCTCCGTGCACTTGTTGCACCCGATTTGTAGTTTGTGCACTGGATGCACTGTATTTAGTATTTCGTGCACTTGATACATTGGATTTGGTATTTTGTGCACTGAATGCACTGTATTTGATATTTCGTGCACCTTATGCACCTGATTGGATTCTTGCGCATGTTTGATGCGCTTGGATTGGATTTTGCGCATGTTCGGCGCTTGATATTGGATTTCATGATTTCGTGCATGTTGGATGCACATGATTTAGATTTTATTCGTGCATGATGGATGCACCTGATTTGGATTTTCGCGCATGTTGGGCGCATGTTATGAGATGCGATTTTGGTGCACACCAGATGCACTAAATCGGGATTCTTTTTGCATATCAGATGCACCTGATATTGCTGTCAGGCACACCGTTGCCTCTGACAGGTGTTTCGTGCATACCCGTTGCACTTAGATGTTGTTTCTGTGCACATGTATGGTACATTCATGGATTCTGATTGCACCAGACGCACGTAGCATTCATATGCACATTTTGGGGTTGATTTCTTATGGAGCAGTACGTTTTTATGATATTTGCTATTTGTTTTCGTACTGAGCAGGACTAGTTAGAGGACAGTACCTGGATATATTTTGCATGCATTGATAGTTATCGAAGGGATTTACAAAAAGGGAGCTATAGTCTCAGTATTTAGCTACGTGTCTGATATGATACGAAACGTTTAAAACAAGGAAACCCTTCTAAATTATTTTCAAAAACGGCGGGACGTACATATTAAACAAGGGATAAATATATACAGAGTTATTTTCTTACAATAGACGTCCGCCACTGTGCCGTGATACGCGCATCGCACAGCAACATGAAGGGTTTGGCATGTATTTCCTTCAGATGTTTACATGTATGGTTTTAATGTATATCATGATTGGTTTCGTTTTGGGATTTGACATTTGTGTCTTCACCATGACTCCGATGATTGCGGGATGCTTGACGGAGTTTTAATTTGGAGTTATCTGCTCATTGTTCATGCGCATGCATTGCGTTATGATGCGTTTTATGTATTGATGATTTCGAAGCCCCGTAGACATGATCTTTTTACTGAAATGTTTTAGTATTTGAGGGGTTTAAATTTAAATTCGGGGACTGAATTTTTTTAAGGGGGGAAGATTGTAACATTTCAGGAAAATAAAATATTATTTTTGGGAATTTTTATAATTAAATAATAATTATATTGAATATTTTAATAAGGCGGTATAATTAAATACCGATAAATTGGGAAAATTATGGAAATTACTGAAAAGAGGGTGTTTTATGTGATTTATGCAAATTATGAAATTTTATGATTTATTATACACTAATTTAGTGCTAATCGCGATTAAATATCGCTAATCGCGATTAAGCTTGTTTTGTGCAAAACATGCACCGTGTCGTATTTTACACTTGTGTTACATTTTAATAACCATGGTTTCATTTGGGATTTATGTGTTGGTTTTAAAAATGAAATGAAGTGAGAAGAAAAGAAAAGAAAAGAATAGAATATAGAAGTATGGGCAAGAGAGAGAAAGAGAGGGTGAGGGGTCAACCCTTGGTCTTGAGCCATTCTCTCTTCACCCATTCACTCATTTTCTTTCCTCTCCCTCTCTTAGGGCTGCTGCTGCTGCTCTCTCTCCCTCTCCTCTCTACCTCCTCACAAATCCATCAAAATCCATTAAAAGTCCATCCCACTTTCACAAAAAATGTGCTCAAGCTCACAAGCTTCACCTTGGACCAAGAAAGCAAGAATTTTGGACACTAGGGGCAACTCAAGAAAATTCTTGAGTTGCCAAAGGAGGTAATTTACCATCATTAGAGCAGTTTTCCCATTTGCTTTGCATCCATGTTAACTTAAAACCGATTTAGTGTCGTTTAGTGAGGTTTAGAAATTTCTAGTTAGGGTTTGATGAATTCTTGAATTGTGATGTGTAATTGAGGCCTATAGTGACCCTAAACCCCTGTAATGATATCATATTGGACTAAAACCTGAGACTTAACCCCCAAATACGAACTTTGAAATTCTGCAGATACGGAAAATATGGGAATTGTGATGGTTTTTGGTAATCTGCTAACACTCAGGGACCTGAAAAATTAATTACCAAAGACAGTGATACATGCAGGCAACCTAGGACCCCCCACTGAAACCTTAGCCCCTAACCCTCTACACAGGACGTAGAAAAATTCCTTCTGGCCGTAATTTGCCGCTAGACCTGGAGCAATGGGGTTCGTGTTTGGCTCATGCCTCCATCTCCAGTAAACTAGACCCTCCATGTATGCAAAATTGGCTAATTTCACCTAGGGTAAAATCTGGGACCATTTTCATGAGTTATTGTTTTGATTCGGGTTTTTGTTTTGCGTATTTTGAATTCTGGATTTTAGGAATTTGGTTTTAACTCGATGGTTTGACGTTTGTACGACGATATGGAGAATTGTTTGGTGGTTTTGAAGGCGCAGTCCGTAGGTTCGAACTATAGGCTTTTAGCGTGTCGTTTTGGTTTTGATTTGGTTTTTAATGCGATACGATACCTTATGATGTGTAGGTACCCCCATGTGGACTTCGAAACGACAAGTGAGTGCATGGCGATGTCAGCAACGGAAAGCGAAGAGCAAGATGAGTAGATTTATATCTACGGGGGAAGTCGGGTGGATGGCGTATAGCACCCCCGCAATGTCGTAAGAAATGGTATGATGTGATATAGATTTACTTAGATGTGTTATTGAGAGATATGAACACTTAGCAAGAAAAGCTTTAGCAGATCATGGGTTAGTGTTAGCGAGAATTGAAGGAAGGATTTAGTTGGTTTCTTAGTCGTGAACCTTAAAGTAAGATTGTACACATGCATATATACACACGGGATTTGGTTTTGGGTGTATACGTTTATGTGGATGTTTTGGTGCTTTTATATATATATATATATATATATATACATACACATATACACGGATGTTGAGGATAGTATATGATATTTGGAGGCGAGTGTTCCCCGCCGAAAATCGGAGCCGCGATAAACGTCTTGCCTGAATTTCGGGGCAGATACTAATTGGTGTTATCCGTCCACCTCTCCGAAGATGCCAAGTTGATTTATGGCACCGTGTATCGAAAGTTTAGACGGATGCGACCGATATAGCAGACTTCGTCAGATTCCCCTCATTTGAGGGGTTTTTGATTGTGGGGACGCTCTTCCCTGTAGGCGCAATCCCCTGCAGTTAATTATGCTACCACATCGCGGTAACCACTTTCTCCTTCTCCAGATGGTCACTTCGTGTCGTGGGTGTTTGTTTTGTTTTTGGTTGCCCGTGGATTGTATACGGAGACTAATTTATGTTGTCGCCCGTAGAGCGTAGATTAGTCCAAATCCGTATCTTCTTAGATTTGGGTTTGGGGGTTGGGTTTAAGGATACGTTAGCCTCATTTGAGAATAAGATCAACTTAAACGTTAGTTAAGGATACGCTAGTCTAATTTTAGACTAAGATCAACTTAACGGGATCGTTTAGATCCAACAAGAGAGCAATTGGGCTCTGTTGTTTAGTTTAGGGACATTGCGGTCGATTAGTTTAAGGACATGTTTACCCCAATCAGAGCAAATCTCTGTTCAAATTCCAAGGCGGGAGATGAAGAAACGCTTCATCTTTCCCCAATAAGAGCAAAGCTCTACTTTGAAAATTTAAACTTTAATAAATGAAGCAACGCTTCAGATCCTCTGCGCTGCGCGCAGGGCGCCACGTGTCAAAATCAGGCACGCCAGCGCAGAGAGCGCAGCGCCCAAGGCAGCGCGCCCAATCAGAGCAAGGCTCTATTTAAAACAAAAATTAAAGGAAGCAACGCTTCAGACGACTTGCGCTCTGCGCTGCGCGACACGTGGCAGCGCAGGTGCGCTGCGCTCTGCGCTGCGCGCCACGTGTCAGCGCAGTTGCGCCGCACTGTGCGCTGCGCGACACGTGTCAGCGCAGTTGCGCCGCGCTGTGCGCTGCGCGACACGTGTCACGCGTAGAGGCGTTTGCGCCAAACAGAATTAAATTCTAGTAAGATTCCTCTGTTCTTGTTAAAACAAGAAGATTGTCTTCTGTAAAACAGAAGCCCTTGGATCAAAGATCCAACGGTGGGGAAAATTCCCCAAATCACTCAGAGAATGATCTCTTTAATAAACTTAACAAATCTATGGGCACTATATAAAGACCCCTAGACCCCAACTCAAAGAGGATCAACATTGTGAGAGATTGAGAACCTCAAAACAGAGAGAACTCTGAAGAAATTTCAAGAAAAAGGTAAAAACCTTCATAAAATAGAAGAATTTCTTCTAATAGATCATTGATCTAAGAACAAGATCAATGATCTTCATATAATAATAAGTGCTTTGCACTCTTTTATGAACCACTGGTTCTCTGAAAACAAGAAAAAACTTGTTTTCTTTGATCTAAATTAGATCAAGAAATCAAACAGTGCTTTGCACTTTTTTATGAACCATTGGTTCTGGAATCTTAAAGATTCTCAAGATTATTGAAATAGTGCCTTGCACTTGCAAAAACTGCACTGTTGCGCTCATGGGTTGGCGCAAGCCACCAGAGAGCGCCACGTGTCAGCATCTGAATCACTTGCGCTATGCGCTTTTAAGAAAGAGCCTTGCTCTCTGAGATTGGCGCAACTCACCAGAGCGCGCCACGTGTCAGCAGTGCAAGCGCAGCGCACTGCACTTGCGAGACACGTGTCATCACCACAAGCGCTTGCGCTCATTGATTGGCGCAAAGCGCCTGACAAATGCAATGCATTGTTTATTAAAGGGCCAGGCCCAAATCAAAAAGGCCTAGTAGGCCAAAAGAAATTGCAATGCAATAAAAAGGCAGAGCCCAAGTAAAATTGATGCTATGCATCTTTTATAAAAGGGCAGAGCCCAAACAAAATAAAATGCAATGAAAGGGCAGAGCCCAAGCAAAATTGATGCTCTGCATCATTTATAAATGGGCAGAGCCCAAACAAAATAAGAAATGCAGTGCATTATTAAACAGGGGCAAAGCCCTAGCATAGGCCTAATAGGCCAAAGACAAATAAGATGTTAAACATTTCTAAACTGGACTTAGCCCAGTCATGGCCGTAAGTCCTCAAATTAAATTGACTGAGCACAGCTGCTCTCCTAAATCAATTTACATCCGGTTCAAGGGTACATCTCTGAACTCCTCTGACCCCCGTCGTTGTAATTCTTCAATGTCGTCAGAGAGGTGACGGGTCCCGACGGCCATACATTCAATGGACCACTATGTCCCTAAACTGGAACAATAGAGCCCAAATGCTCTTTTGTCGGATCTAAATGATCCCGTTAAGTTGATGTTGGTCTCAGATTAGACTAACGTATCCTTAACAAACGTTTAAGTTGATCTTAGCCTCAAATATGGCTAACGTGTCCTTAAACCAAAATCTTCAAACTGACTTTAGTCCCAAATTGGACTATAGATCCCCCAATCAACTTTGGTTCAAGGGTACATCTCTGAACTCCTCTGACACCTGTCGTTGTAATCCTTCAATGTCGTCAGAGAGGTGATGGGTCCCGACGACCATACATTCAATGGACCACTATGTCCCTAAACTGGAACAATAGAGCCCAAATACTCTTTTGTCGGATCTAAACGATCCCGTTAAGTTGATTTTAGTCTCAAATTAGACTAACGTATCCTTAACAAACGTTTAAGTTGATCTTAGCCTCAAATATGGCTAACGTGTCCTTAAACCAAAATCTTCAAACTGACTTTAGTCCCAAATTGGACTATAGATCCCCCAATCAACTTTGGTTCAAGGGTACATCTCTGAACTCCTCTGACACCTGTCGTTGTAATCCTTCAACATCGTCAGAGAGGTGATGGGTCCCGACGACCATACATACAATGGACCACTACGTCCCTAAACTGGAATAATAGAGCCCCTAAATGCTCTTTCCGTTAAGCTGATCTTAGTGTTAAATCAGACTAACGTATCCTTAACAAACGTTTGAGTTGATCTTAGCCTCAAATATGGCTAACGTATCCTCAAACCAAAATCCCAAACCCAAATCTAAGAAAATACGGATTTGGACTAATCCACGTCCTACGGGCAACGACATAAATTAGTCTCCGTATACAATCCACGGGCAACCATAAATAAAACAAACACCCACGACACGAAGTGAAATTCTGGAGAAGGAGGAAGTTGTTACCGCGATGCGGTAGCGTAATTAACTGCAGGGGCTTGCGTCTGTAGGGAAGAGTGTCCCCACAATCAAAAACCCCTCGAGCGAGGGGGAATCTGACGAAGTCTGCTACATCGGCCGCATCCGTCTAAACCTCCGATACACGGTGCCATAAATCAACTTGGCATCTTCGGAGAGGTGGACGGATAAAACCAAATTGCATCTGCCCCGAATCACAGGCAAGGTGTCTCTTCACGTCGTCGCCGTCGTCTTTCGGAGGGGAACAGATTCTGGCACGCCCGGTGGGACCTTTTCCTCTTTCCACTCCACACTTCGTGTTTCGTGTTCGCGAACAAATCGCGGTTTGCTGTGGTTGCCTATGGATTCGAGGTACTAAGATTTGGTGTCTTGCTCCATGCAGAAAGAAAACAGAAGATCAATGGCTTCAAACTGCACTTCCTACAACTGCAACTCTCGCTCCGTCCCTGTTGGAGGAGTGACTTATGGGCCCCAAGCGGCCTCTCTTTTCAAGATGCCAGTGGAGCAGGTAACTCAAGCCACCACTGGATTATTCTTCGGGACCATGCTTCCACCGATGAGCTTCAATGCACCAATGACGTTGCAAGAAGCCCAAAAGAAGCTAGGTCAGAGCTCCAACGGGCCCATGAAAAAGCCAGCAATACCGGAAGATGTTATCCCGAAGCGGATAGCTATCCCTACTCCAGTTTCAGGCGAAATCACCAAGGTTGCTTCCCCTGCTCGGAAGTCCGCTTTTGACAGGTTGGCCGTCCCCATTCAACGGACGCCGGTCTTTAAAAGGCTAGTACCAGCAGATTATGACCAACACAGGGGGCATGAGGAGGCCACCACTATGGTTAGAACAACTCCATCCGCACGACACGGTCGACGTCGCCACTGGCGCCGAGTGAGGAAAGCTGGGGGTAACTCCCCCTCTGGATTTACTCCACCAGCTCCAACGGTGGGGATCAATACTGCGGTGTTGAAACGAACTCTCCTACTGCGGTGTTGAAACTTTGAATTTACTCCACCAGCTCCAACGGTGGGGAAAAACTTTGAATTGCTGAACACGGTGCACAGAAACTCTCCTACTGCGGTGTTGAAACGAACTCCTTCACCTGTAGAAAATACTTCAGAGAAGAAGTTGGAGCAGCCCTTTCAGCGGCTGTCCTAAAAAATCTACAAGGTCTGGCGTCAAGTCTAAGACTCGGTAATTGATCAAGATTATCCCCGCCGACAGAAAAAGGTGAAGGTTCTGTAGGAGAGGGACTACTCAAAGCCACAAAAAGCAACAGCTACTTGGGTGCCCACTGCAACGACCCCCTCAACTCCAATCACTCAGAAGAAAAGGAGGCCGCAAGAAACCCCCGTGAACATGGCGAAGCGTGAAAGCGCTGAACACAAACGCCCCAAGTCTGGGGGCATGGTGGTGCACACTGTTTATATGGCTGCCAGAAAGGAGGAAAGCCGTGCTTCTACGGGCCACCGACCGCTCACCCGATCCGTGACGAAAGCCCAGGAGCAACAACAAAAGCTTCAGGAAATGATGACTGCAATGGCTGCACTTACCGGGCCAAAAGAAAACTCGGAGTTATCATCAGAGCAGCGTCACGAACAAGAAACCGATGCTGACTTCTTATGTAGAGTCCTCGAAAAGAAGGACAAAGAAGCCGCAGAACAAGCGGCTAACATAAGACAGATGGCGCTCCTCTTCCAAGATATGGTAGGGATGATGTTACCGCTGGACCCTCCAGCTGATGACCCTCCAATCATTGTTGAAGACGATAGAAGGGAAGCATCTAATCCTCCTCCGGCCCTTTCAACAGCCAAGGAGGAAACCATTTCCAAAGCTGCACTAGACGACTATATAGCTTAGCAAATACGAGTTCATCAGGTGAATGAAGCGGCTGGGCAAATTGTTAGAACCGGACGACCCTATCCAAGCTGGTATGACAAAATCAGTTACCCGCCGGGATATACGATCCCTAAGTTCCACGTATATAAAGGGACAGGGAATCCGCATCAGCATGTCGCTCAATTCAGGGCCTTATGCGGCAATACTGGAGGTAACGACAAATTGCTGCTTCGCCAATTCGTCGGCAGCTTAGCGGAAACGGCCTTTGAATGGTATTCGGAGCTACCTAACGACTCTGTCAAAACATTTGCGGAGATGGAGCTGTTGTTTACATAAAGATTCGCGAGTGCTAGTGGACGCACCCCGATAACAGCGCTGATAAATGCCAGGATAAGGCCAGGCGAAACGTGGGTCCAATACGCAACACGATGGTGGAACCTGTCACGCCCCGCTTCCCAAAATACGGAAAACGAGGTACGACTAGGCCAGCCATGCTCCTACGGTCAAGGAATCATCCTGCCGTAGTCACACTTCGGCTTCTAGCACTACATGGTAATCAGTAATTAAAGCACAGTATTAAAGGAATCACATCACTAATTTATTACATTAAAATCCCATTGTTCACAATTTTACAGATAACAAGAGCAATAACTAACCAAGTTCGATCTCACAATCTCTTTTATGGAAAGCAGTAAATGAAGAAGGAACACCAACTATATCTCCGTGAACTCGAAGGATAGATCCGTCTCCGGTGCCGGTCCTCGCGCGGAATCTGAGCATGCATACTCAGGTCGTCAGAGCGACACAAATAATAATATTATTATAAGCAGATGAAACAGGTAAATGAGGTATTACTGGTATGAGAATAATGCAAGTAAACACTATATCACAGTATGGTGCAGAATATGTTAAGTGTCCCTATCGGTCTCTACGTCATATTTGAAATCACATAGTGGAAGGAGAATCATGTTTAACAGGAGTCTCGTACATACCCGAGACCACGGCCCACACGCCCGGGACATAACCCTGTCAGCCGGATCGCTAGATCCTGTCCTACACGAATAAGTATCACAGTTCGAATGATCATCCTCTAAACACGGTCCCGCTAAATAAGATACTCTTTCCACTTTGATTTCCCCTTTTTCCCCAGGTTACCCTATTTAAGATATTGATCTATTTGTGTACGAGTATACCAATGTCACGGTTTCATCACTGTCCACTATATCAATCACTGTCCACTGTACCAATCACTATCACGATTATTCACTTTCCATTGGTGTACTCGTCACTCCTAAATCAACACCTATCACGCACGATAATGCAATGTCCACACGCACTAACACTGTGTAAATGACAAGAGTATGATATATGTATTGTATGCTACCAATAAACACGGTATGTTATGAATTAGCATGCACGTCATGAATTTAAGTAAATTGCACAAATTAATATATTACAAATTCAGCAGAAATGACGTAGGTAAGATATATAGAACAATCAGTCAGTAATTCATCAAAATTTGTTTCAGTCCAATCGGGGTTTCGGTTTTCAAGATATAACTGTTTCAGTTTAAGTGTTCACGGCTGGAATTTCAATTTCAGAGCTGAACTCCTGTTTCGCAACACGAATTGCACCCAGTTGGGCTCAAAATTTAGCGATGACACAGTTAGATGGAATCTAGGGTTTTCGATAAAGTATTCAACGCAACAGACGGATCCTCAATCGCATCTGTACGTTGAAAGTTATATACAGTTTAATCTCAAATGTCATTCCAGAAAGTGTTCTGGACAGCTTTATGTTCTGCTCTTTTAAAATAAGTTTAAAATAACAAACTGCGACGAATCGGAATGAAACCACTTGTTTTCTTTCACTAACAGGTATATCTTATAACTACTGAAAGTTCCGTATCATGCGATTTCAGGAAACACGGGGACGCAGGACTTTAGACAGAACGCACTAATCAGAAACGCTCTGGACTGCAGTCCAGAGTCGTGTTCCAATCCACTTATCTTCATGGTTTCAGAACAGAAAACATTAAAATTCTACATAGGGTTAAAATTCGTCGAGTCAGCTTCGATTTAAGCCTTCGAACGCATCTTTCCAATATGTGTATGATTTATGGTGTATTTATTCGTTTTCAGCTACGAGAGAATTTTCAGTTTTAAACAACATGTTTGGGGGTATTGATTTTTGTTACAAACGATCGTGTTTTCCAGCGAACTTCACACACATTATACATCATTAAAAGGGCCAACAGAAGGTAAAGGTTGCCGTCAATTTAGACAAATATTTCTATTAGTAACTAACATCGAGCACTTAGGTTTTAACATGTATAGGAAATCGGTAAGTTGTAAACTACATTATCTAGGTGGGTAACCCTATTATTATAGCATGAAGCAAGTAAATACTTGCCTGGAGAATGCCTCGGGGTCGTACGGCAACAGCGTCGTCGCGAACGCGCGGTACACGCCACGTATCGAATTCCCGCGAGCCTCGATCTTGATGTGGATCTCGCGTCGGGTTGTCCGGAGTCCTTTGCGCAGCCACTAGACGTTGATGGATGTTTGACGATCCACTGCGAGTGTATTGGGGTTGCCGACAGTCGACGGCGTCGCTCCGGCGGCGCGTACGGTGCACACACAGTGAGGACCAGTTAGAAATTTGGGTTTTTTGGAGTTTTTGGAGAGATGGAGAGATGTGGGGGTCGGGTCTGGAGAGGTGAGGGTGATGTTGAGGGTGTGGATGTTGTGGGGAGGTCGGCGATGTGGTGGGGAGTTCGCCGGCGTCGAGGGTATAGGTGATGCCTCGAGCTCGGCCGAAATGGTAGTGTGCAGGGGATAATTGAGAGGGCTCGGTTAGAAGAATGGTGAAGTCGTGGAGGGGGCGCTGGTGGAAGAGGAGTGGTTGAAGGTTGCCGAGGGATTGTCGTCGTCGTCGTCGGAGGTGGAGGTCGCAGTGGGTTACGGGAGATTTGTGGCTCGGTGAAAGTTGAGGAGAGAGGTGAGGAATTTGTTTTGTGATGGAGTTGGTGAGTAAGAGAGATGAGGGCGACGAGATTGACCACGTGGGGGCAACGGCAGGGCGATGGCGTGGGCGACGGCGGAGGAGGCGGGTCTCGCGCGCGTTACGTGGGTGTAGCCGTTGGGATTTCAATTGAAGAGGGAAGAAGAACAGTGAAGGGGGAAAACGGGCTTGGGTTAACGGGAGTGGGCCGACTAAAAGAATTCCTTTTCCTAAAAAATCTCGTGGGCTTCAGACCGAAGCGGGCCGGTAAAAAAAAAAATAAAAACAATTAATTCCCAAGGAGTGGGCTGGTGGGCAGCGGGCCGGGGCTGAATTTTTAAAGGGTTTATTATAAAAAAAAAACAAGAGTGGGCTGAGTGAGGGAATGGGCTAAATAAACTTAGGGTTTTAAATAATTGGTTAGAATTTTATTGATAAAATTATGGTTTCGATTTATTCTGGCTTTAATTTAAATCCTGGGTTTAGGCTTTTTAGGGTTAAGGAAAAATATAAACTTTGGGATTCAAGCAACCACCTTCAACAGAATAATTACGAGGCAAGGTTAAACTCAGGAATTTGGAAAATACCGGGAAAATTCTTGTAGATGGAGAACGGGGATTTACATCATACCCCCCCTTAACAAAATTTCGTCCTCGAAATTTAACAAAGATACAAGAGTACAAAGTACTAAACAAAAAGATGTGGATAACGATCACGGATGTCTTCCTCCCGCTCCCAGGTGGATTCTCCTGGGGAACGACCGCCCCAAGACACTCGGACTAACGGAATGACCTTATTCTTCAGCACTTTCTCTCTGCGGTCGAGAATGGTAGTAGGCTGCTCCTCGTATGATAGATCGGTCCCCAAAACTAATTCTGAATGGTCCAGAACATGGTTCTCATCTCGAACGTAACGCCGCAACTGTGACACGTGGAAGGTATTGTGCACACCAGCTAGCGATGGAGGCAAGGCCAATCGATAGGCCACCTCTCCTACTCGCTCTAGCACCTCAAAAGGTCCGATAAAGCGGGGACTAAGTTTTCCCCGACTTCCGAACCTGATAACTCCACGAGTAGGGGAAATCTTCAAGAACACATGATCTCCGACTTCGAACTCAAGTGCCCTTCTGCTGGTATCTGCCCAACTCTTTTGTCGATCCTGAGCCGTCTTAATACGCTGCCTGATCATTTGGACCTTGTCAACTGTCTGAACGATGAGTTCGGGGCCCAGTAATCTTCGTTCTCCCACATCATCCCAACATACTGGGGATCGACACTTCCGCCCATATAGCGCTTCAAAAGGAGCCATCTGAATACTAGCCTGATAACTATTGTTGTAAGAAAACTCGACTAGGTGCAGATGGTCCTCCCAGGAACCTTGAAAGTCCAACATACAGGCTCTCAACATATCCTCGAGCGTCTGAATTGTACGCTCGGATTGTCCATCCGTCTGTGGGTGATAAGCTGTGCTGAATTTGAGGCGGGTTCCCAAACTCTCCTGTAAGCTCTTCCAAAAGTGTGACAAGAATCTCGTGTCCCGATCTGACACAATGCTGACTGGAACACCGTGAAGTCGTACAATCTCCTGCATATATCTTTCTGCCAGTGATTCTGTCGACTGTCCCACTCGGAAAGGTAGAAAGTGTGCAGCTTTTGTGAGGCGATCGACGATAACCCAAATAGCGTTATTGCCTCTAGGGCTCCGTGGTAAGGCCGTCACAAAATCCATAGTAATGTGCTCCCACTTCCATTCAGGTACCGGCAATGGTTGTAACAATCCTGCTGTCCTCTGATGTTCCGCCTTCACCTGTTGACATACCAAGCATCTGGATACGAACCTCGCAATCTCCCGCTTCATTCCGTTCCACCAAAAGTGCTGCTTTAGGTCCTGATACATTTTCGTACCTCCTGGATGCATAGAATAGGCTGAACTGTGTGCTTCAGTCAAAACTTCTTCTCGTACATCACCTTTAGGTACGCAGAGTCTGCTACCGAATCTCAGAGAGCCATCTTCATGTATAATCAAATCCGTTCTCAATCCAGCTTCCACTTGCTCTCTGAACTTTTGTAATCGAGGATCATCCGCTTGTGCAATCTTGATGCGATCCACCAAGGAAGATTGCACCTGTAGTTGCCAAAATTGACTGAGTGCGTTCGGAGTAATGACCTCAAGTTCAAGTCTCTGGAAATCTTCAATAATACTCCTCTGATCGGTCAACATCATGACCGCTGGTTTGCGACTGAGTGCGTCTGGTACAACATTGACCTTCCCCGGGTGATACTGAAGGTCCAAGTCATAATCTGCCATTAGCTCTAGCCATCGGCGCTGCCTCATGTTCAGTTCCTTCTGAGTGAAAACATACTTCAAACTTTTGTGATCGGTGTAAACCTCCACTTTTTCTCCTAATAGATAGTGCCTCCAAATCTTCAACGCAAAGACTACCGCAGCTAACTCCAAGTCATGTGTAGGGTAGTTCTTCTCGTGGTTTCTCAATTGTCGAGAGGCGTAAGCAACCACTCGGCCGTGCTGCATCAAAACACAGCCTAAACCCTTCCCTGAGGCATCACTGTGTATCACCAAACCACCGGAATTATCTGGTACTGTAAGTATAGGTGCTGTGGTTAACTTCTGCTTCAGAGTGTCGAATGCCTGAGTGCACTCTTCTGTCCATGTAAACGGCACGTCCTTCCGTGTCAGCCGTGTCAATGGTTCCGCGATCCTTGAGAAATCTTGAACGAATCTCCGATAATAACCTGCCAATCCCAGAAAGCTCCTGATCTCTGCTACTGATTTCGGCGTCGGCCAATCTCTGACAGATTCTATCTTTGCCGGGTCCACTGAGATGCCTTCGCCTGAAACAATATGTCCCAAAAACTGTACCTTGTCGAGCCAGAACTCACACTTGTTTAGCTTCGCATACAGCTTCTCTTCCCGAAGAATTTGTAGAACTGTGCGCAAGTGTTCAGCGTGCTCTTCCCGAGTCTTCGAGTAGACAAGTATGTCGTCAATAAACACAACGACAAACGTGTCCAAGTATTTTGCAAACACCCTGTTCATTAAGTCCATGAATATTGCTGGGGCATTGGTAACGCCGAACGGCATCACAAGGAATTCGTAATGTCCGTATCGGGTCCTGAAAGCCGTCTTGCATACATCCTCGGCTGCTACTCTGATTTGATGATATCCAGAACGGAGATCCAACTTCGAGAAAACCTTGGCTCCACTTAGCTGATCGAATAGGTCATCGATACGCGGGATTGGGTACTTGTTCTTTATTGTGACCTTGTTCAGCTCCCGGTAATCTATGCACATTCGCAACGATCCATCCTTTTTCTTCACCAATAGAACTGGTGCACCCCACGGTGAAGCGCTTGGCCGAATAAATCCCTTCTCCAATAATTCTTCAACCTGTTTCTTCAATTCCGCCAACTCCACTGGTGCCATTCTGTATGGGGCCCTGGATACTGGGGCTGTACCTGGGATCAAATCGATCGAGAACTCCAAGATTCGAGGGGGTGGTAGACCTGGTAGATCTTCAGGAAATACGTCTAGAAAGTCCCGAACAATTTCTGGGGCTGGGCTCTTATCAATCTCCATAGCTGTCAGTTCCTTAGGCTTTGCTCTGTATTTAGCTGGTTCCAAAGATTCGCTTCCGCCCTCAAAAATAAACTCCGGGTGATTGGGAATGCGGAAGATCACCTTCCTTGCATGACAGTCGATAACTGCATGGAAAGTGCTCATCCAATCCATCCCGAGAATTGCGTCGTAACTGCCTGTCCCAATTAGGAGGAAATTCGCATAGAATTCCCTGCCACACACTACAACCGGGCATAATCTACATTCTCGACTAGATATTATGATGCCATTACCCGTATGAATTTCCCATCCCTTGGTTAGTGGTTCATGTGGTATTGAGTGTGTATTTGTGAAATGCTCAGACAAGAAACAATGCGATGCTCCTGAATCAAAAAGCACTCTAGCTGGCAAGGAATGTATGAGTAGAGTACCTGTGACTACGTCTCCTGATGCTTCTGCCTGCTCGGCGGTCAAGGTGAAAGCCCGTCCCTGACTGCGACCTGTAAATGGCTGTCTCTGTTCCTGCGGCCTCTGCTGTGACGGTCCAGAACTTCCTTGTATCTCCGCTCGCTCAGGACAACTGTTAATCCTATGCTGACTGGAGCCGCAAATCAAACACTGTCCCTTAGCACGGCGACAGTCCTTCTGAGTATGTCCTCCTCTACCGCAATAGCCGCAAGTTACGCCCTGCCTCTGGGGGCGATGCTGTGGTACAAACGGGCGCTTCATCTGAGTTGTCCCTGCTCTGTGAACCGGTATGGCTCCTCGAGAAGGCACGTGGGTACGTGCTGGAACGACTGGGGGTCTCCTGAACTTGTTAATCAATTGCTCCTGAACTCTCGCTGCGTTGAGTACCTGTGCGAAAGTCTGTAGATCTAACGATGCGATCAGCTGCTGCAACTCAAAATCTAACCCCTGAAGGAAACGCCTAGCCCTGGTGACTTCTGATTTGACCATGTATGGAGCAAAGCGGCTCAGACGGTTGAACTCTGCCGCATAAACGTCCACTGGGCGTCCATTCTGCTTCAGAAGAATAAACTTTTCCTCCATTTCTGCCTTGGCTGTGGGAGGAAAATAGTGATCTAAGAAGCACTCCTTAAACTTGTCCCATTCAATCGGCTCTTCAAGTCTGCTTTCTTCTACCGACCACCATGTACGAGCCTCGTCTTCTAATTGTATCTTTATCACATTCACTCTGTCTTCCTCTGGAACCCTGGCGGCTGCCAATAAATTCTCCATGTTTACCAGCCATTGCTCAGCTTCAAGTGGTTCAGCTAGCCCTGTAAACGCAGCTGGGTGTAACCGTCGGAAGTCTGACACAGTACCAGCCCTAGCCTGATAAGCTGGTGGAGTAGCGCCCTCGGGGGCGGTAATAAGTGCGGAGGGTCCTCCTGCAGCGGTAATCGCTCTGAGTCCCTCAGTAAGCAAATCTGTCTTCCTCTCCTGAGCTTCCGCGAGAGTGGTCAGTGCACTGAGTATTCTTTCCGTGCGGTCCTGAGAGCTGGAGTCCGAGGAGGGGTCGTTCGGGGACGTCATATCACTGGAAGATTCAAAAGAATAGGTTCAGATTCAAGGATAGAAATCAAGAATAGTGAAACAAGAATAACGTAATACAGTTTAGTTAATGTCATCCCTTGATACTAAACACAGGCTCTGATACCAACTAAACCATGTCACGCCCCGCTTCCCAAAATACGGAAAACGAGGTACGACTAGGCCAGCCATGCTCCTACGGTCAAGGAATCATCCTGCCGTAGTCACACTTCGGCTTCTAGCACTACATGGTAATCAGTAATTAAAGCACAGTATTAAAGGAATCACATCACTAATTTATTACATTAAAATCCCATTGTTCACAATTTTACAGATAACAAGAGCAATAACTAACCAAGTTCGATCTCACAATCTCTTTTATGGAAAGCAGTAAATGAAGAAGGAACACCAACTATATCTCCGTGAACTCGAAGGATAGATCCGTCTCCGGTGCCGGTCCTCGCGCGGAATCTGAGCATGCATACTCAGGTCGTCAGAGCGACACAAATAATAATATTATTATAAGCAGATGAAACAGGTAAATGAGGTATTACTGGTATGAGAATAATGCAAGTAAACACTATATCACAGTATGGTGCAGAATATGTTAAGTGTCCCTATCGGTCTCTACGTCATATTTGAAATCACATAGTGGAAGGAGAATCATGTTTAACAGGAGTCTCGTACATACCCGAGACCACGGCCCACACGCCCGGGACATAACCCTGTCAGCCGGATCGCTAGATCCTGTCCTACACGAATAAGTATCACAGTTCGAATGATCATCCTCTAAACACGGTCCCGCTAAATAAGATACTCTTTCCACTTTGATTTCCCCTTTTTCCCCAGGTTACCCTATTTAAGATATTGATCTATTTGTGTACGAGTATACCAATGTCACGGTTTCATCACTGTCCACTATATCAATCACTGTCCACTGTACCAATCACTATCACGATTATTCACTTTCCATTGGTGTACTCGTCACTCCTAAATCAACACCTATCACGCACGATAATGCAATGTCCACACGCACTAACACTGTGTAAATGACAAGAGTATGATATATGTATTGTATGCTACCAATAAACACGGTATGTTATGAATTAGCATGCACGTCATGAATTTAAGTAAATTGCACAAATTAATATATTACAAATTCAGCAGAAATGACGTAGGTAAGATATATAGAACAATCAGTCAGTAATTCATCAAAATTTGTTTCAGTCCAATCGGGGTTTCGGTTTTCAAGATATAACTGTTTCAGTTTAAGTGTTCACGGCTGGAATTTCAATTTCAGAGCTGAACTCCTGTTTCGCAACACGAATTGCACCCAGTTGGGCTCAAAATTTAGCGATGACACAGTTAGATGGAATCTAGGGTTTTCGATAAAGTATTCAACGCAACAGACGGATCCTCAATCGCATCTGTACGTTGAAAGTTATATACAGTTTAATCTCAAATGTCATTCCAGAAAGTGTTCTGGACAGCTTTATGTTCTGCTCTTTTAAAATAAGTTTAAAATAACAAACTGCGACGAATCGGAATGAAACCACTTGTTTTCTTTCACTAACAGGTATATCTTATAACTACTGAAAGTTCCGTATCATGCGATTTCAGGAAACACGGGGACGCAGGACTTTAGACAGAACGCACTAATCAGAAACGCTCTGGACTGCAGTCCAGAGTCGTGTTCCAATCCACTTATCTTCATGGTTTCAGAACAGAAAACATTAAAATTCTACATAGGGTTAAAATTCGTCGAGTCAGCTTCGATTTAAGCCTTCGAACGCATCTTTCCAATATGTGTATGATTTATGGTGTATTTATTCGTTTTCAGCTACGAGAGAATTTTCAGTTTTAAACAACATGTTTGGGGGTATTGATTTTTGTTACAAACGATCGTGTTTTCCAGCGAACTTCACACACATTATACATCATTAAAAGGGCCAACAGAAGGTAAAGGTTGCCGTCAATTTAGACAAATATTTCTATTAGTAACTAACATCGAGCACTTAGGTTTTAACATGTATAGGAAATCGGTAAGTTGTAAACTACATTATCTAGGTGGGTAACCCTATTATTATAGCATGAAGCAAGTAAATACTTGCCTGGAGAATGCCTCGGGGTCGTACGGCAACAGCGTCGTCGCGAACGCGCGGTACACGCCACGTATCGAATTCCCGCGAGCCTCGATCTTGATGTGGATCTCGCGTCGGGTTGTCCGGAGTCCTTTGCGCAGCCACTAGACGTTGATGGATGTTTGACGATCCACTGCGAGTGTATTGGGGTTGCCGACAGTCGACGGCGTCGCTCCGGCGGCGCGTACGGTGCACACACAGTGAGGACCAGTTAGAAATTTGGGTTTTTTGGAGTTTTTGGAGAGATGGAGAGATGTGGGGGTCGGGTCTGGAGAGGTGAGGGTGATGTTGAGGGTGTGGATGTTGTGGGGAGGTCGGCGATGTGGTGGGGAGTTCGCCGGCGTCGAGGGTATAGGTGATGCCTCGAGCTCGGCCGAAATGGTAGTGTGCAGGGGATAATTGAGAGGGCTCGGTTAGAAGAATGGTGAAGTCGTGGAGGGGGCGCTGGTGGAAGAGGAGTGGTTGAAGGTTGCCGAGGGATTGTCGTCGTCGTCGTCGGAGGTGGAGGTCGCAGTGGGTTACGGGAGATTTGTGGCTCGGTGAAAGTTGAGGAGAGAGGTGAGGAATTTGTTTTGTGATGGAGTTGGTGAGTAAGAGAGATGAGGGCGACGAGATTGACCACGTGGGGGCAACGGCAGGGCGATGGCGTGGGCGACGGCGGAGGAGGCGGGTCTCGCGCGCGTTACGTGGGTGTAGCCGTTGGGATTTCAATTGAAGAGGGAAGAAGAACAGTGAAGGGGGAAAACGGGCTTGGGTTAACGGGAGTGGGCCGACTAAAAGAATTCCTTTTCCTAAAAAATCTCGTGGGCTTCAGACCGAAGCGGGCCGGTAAAAAAAAAAATAAAAACAATTAATTCCCAAGGAGTGGGCTGGTGGGCAGCGGGCCGGGGCTGAATTTTTAAAGGGTTTATTATAAAAAAAAAACAAGAGTGGGCTGAGTGAGGGAATGGGCTAAATAAACTTAGGGTTTTAAATAATTGGTTAGAATTTTATTGATAAAATTATGGTTTCGATTTATTCTGGCTTTAATTTAAATCCTGGGTTTAGGCTTTTTAGGGTTAAGGAAAAATATAAACTTTGGGATTCAAGCAACCACCTTCAACAGAATAATTACGAGGCAAGGTTAAACTCAGGAATTTGGAAAATACCGGGAAAATTCTTGTAGATGGAGAACGGGGATTTACAGAACCTATGGTCAAAATGCGAACAACGCATAGAAGAGGCACCTGCGGTAGGCATGTTCGTGAGCACTCTTGATCCGCAAGCGACCATCTCGCAATTCATGATGTTCTTCAGGCCGACCACCTTCCAGGCCTTGATCGACAAGTTAGCCCAAATGGACCAGATGGGCCATGGACCTTCTCCTCCAAAACCAGATTCTCGAAATGAGAAAGGAAAAGGGAAAGCGATCGTTGTCGCCAATGCTCAATGACAGCCGAGCAACTCAAAGCTGGTCGTTCGCCAAAATAACGTGTGTCCACACCCATCCCTCGAGGAGAGACTGGGACGTCCTTACTCGTTTCCTCAGAATAAAACGAGAAAACTGTTCGAGCTGGCAGTGCGCAACGGACTCATCAATCTGCCGAGTCCAAAACGTCTGTTGCAGCCAGGCGATCTCAATAATCCCAATTATTGCGCTTACCACCAAACGGTAAGTCACCCGATCGAGGACTGTTTCGTTTTTAAGGGATGGATCGAGGATCAGTACCTACAAGGCAAGTTCGCGCTGTCTGAAAACTGGAAGGTGAACCCACCACAGCCGCACTCTCCAAAGAAGACAGGCACGATGGGGGCAACTTGTTCTTTTGTTGAGGACGAAAACGATGGAGAAGACTCATCAGATGAATCTGAAGACTGCATAATGACTTGTCATGTGATCTCTCAATCATTGGCGGATGATGAAGAGGCTCCTTGCGCAGAGAAACCAAGGGCGAACCCTGAACCAGAAATTCTGCGGCCGTCAGACGAGTTGATCGATGACTTCCTGAATGAGATTCGTCTGAAAGTTAAAGCCAATCAAGAGCGTGAGATGGCCATACTGGAAGGAGCCAAACACCGACTACTAGACCAAAGAGTTGAGGCACTTCCGTCAAATCAAAAGTCATTGGCTGCGGATAAAAACAAATTCAAGATGAGGAAAAGGTTCGCCAAAGCCCTATCAGTGGGAATGAAGCTACCGCCCTCTGAAGAAAATACTCTCGGTGGAGTAGAGATGCATCCTAACTTCTGCTTATATCATCAGAAGATCATACATCCTACCGAAAACTGCGACTCCTTTAAGTGTTGGTGGCAAGGGTATGTCGCTCAAAAGCAACACTTCAACAGGACAAAGCATGAAGCTCGTAGACGTCAGAAAAATGCGATAGGTGAGCGCAAAAGAGCCGCCGCCGACTGTCATATAGCCGAATCCAAGGGATCGCAAATTATCACCTTTGGAAGCGACTCTGACGCAGAAGCTGCCCTCAACCCTCTCCTCAAGGAATCCATTTCAAAAATGAAAGAATTGAGGAGTTGCGAGAACGTTCAGCCGTGCAATCGCACGCTACTGGGAAAAAATCTCGGCCCCGTAAACAAAGGATCGAGCAAAAAGGATAAAGGGAAGGGAAAAACAGCCCTCGTAGCCAATACTCAACAGCAATCGAGTGGCCCTAGACCGGTTGTTTGCCGAAACAACAAGCGGCAACCCCTCCATGAAAAGTTGAAACGTCCTTACTCATTTCCTCAAGATAAAACAAGGAAACTGTTCGAGCTGGCAGTGCGCGACAGACTCATCAATCTGCCGAGTCCAAAACGTCCGTTGCGTCCAGGTGATGTTAACGATCTCAATTATTGCCCTTACCACCAAACGGTAGGTCACCTGATTGAGGATTGCTACGTCTTCAAAAACTGGGTTGAAGACCAATACCAACAGGGCAAGTTCGTCATCTCCGAAAACTGGAGGGTGAACCCGCCACAACCGCACGCTCCGAGAAAGATGGATACGCTGGAGTCATCATGCTCAGTCATAGTGAAAACCCCATAGACCGAAAAGTCAGTAAACTAGAGATTCGCCTCAAATACGGCGACGACGGACCGAAACGTCCTTAAACTAACGATGGACCGCAATGTCCTAAAACTTGCAAACGACCGAAACGTCTTTAAACTACTACAGCAGCATCCTCAGGCTAAAAAAAAAACGGTATGTCCATAAGCGAAATGGGCACGGATGAAAACCCGAAAGGGCTCCGTGAGTAAAAACAGCAGGGCTACCGGCGAGTCTTGTGAAAACCCGAAAGGGCGCAACCTCGTTAGAAAAAAAAAGAAAAAAAAGAGGAAAAAAACGGTATGTCCATAAGAAAAATGGACACGGATGAAAACCCGAAAGGGCTCCGTGAGTAAAAACAGCAGGGCTACCGGCGGGTGTTCGTGAAAACCCGAAAGGGCGCGACCTCGTAAAAAAAAAGAGAATAAAAAGAATTAAAAAAAACGGTATGTCCATAAGCAAAATGGGCACGGATGAAAACCCGAAAGGGCTCCGTGAGTAAAAACGGCAGGACTACCGGCGAGTGTTTGTGAAAACCCGAAAGGGCGCAACCTTGTTAAAAGACACTTGCAGGGTCCTCTCGACCTTGTAAGGAGAAACCACCCGCGTGAGATCCTTACGACTCACAGGGAAGCAACACACTTAGGGATCCTCACGATTCCTAGGGAGAAATTACACTTGCAAGATCCTCACGACTCGTAAGGAGAACTCTCTTATGGGACCCTCACGGCTCATAAGACTTGAAAGTCTTAAGTTACAGAAACCTTAACCTGTTCTTAAGCAAACCCCCCACAACCTCCGATATTGCCCTACAAGCGGCTCAATGCTGACCCTTGTATATGTTGGTGATAGTGCCCTCAGAGTCAATTATTAGGTCACAGGTACGTGATTGCAATGATTGATGGAGGACCTATCCCGGTAGGACAGTCTTACTCGAGATGATAGTATGCTATCTGGTTTACCTTTATCATCGTGTACTGTTTTAGGTGACCTGACAAGTTGCTATTACACGTTGATAGAGCCCCTAGGATTCTTGCTTGACCACCAGCAGTATGAGGGCGATCATATAAGTGGGAGCTGGGGTCTATAAGCATATCCTTAAATGGTCCCTAGTCGTGTGAGTTTCGAGACAGGGCATCGATACTCCAGAGTAGACTAGTGTATACAGTCGAGACCCCGACGAGGGGCGGTGGCCGGTCTCACAAGCCACTGGTGTCAGTTGGATCACCTAAGATGTATACAGGTGCTCATTGGGTTATGAGTACACCGGACAGGACTCGCCGGGAACATGCTAGTTGGTTATATACCAGACGTCAGATGGCAGTTCCCTGGTGACATGTGTGCAGGTTAGTTCATCGACCTGGGGATCGTCATTTGTCTCGTGTGAGTTCCCACTGTATTTTGATTACTACCCTACCACGGCTCAAAGGAGTCGTGCAAACAGGTTTTAGTTGGGTACAGTCCCGAGCCACATGGAGGCAGTGAGCGCATCTTCAGGGGTTCGTCTCTCCCGGTATTGGGGGTGAGGTCGTGCTGTGTCTAGGAGAGCCATTACACGAAGCCCTCGGCCGAGGCAAGGAGATTTACTGGTAGGTATTCCAGTAGTATCTCAGGGTGTTCTGGGCTACACTCCGACACGACTTGTACCGCTTTTGGGGGTCTGACTTTTACCAACCCCCTAGGCCCGCCATGCGATGCTCATAGACGAACGGACCGGACTGTACGGATATTGTCACTGACAGGCTCAGTAGGGTTGTCAGGCTGAGTTCGCTCACAGACGTCCCTTTTGGTCAATACCTGGTAGCCCGTTATGTATTGGCTTATACCTCTAACGTGCTAGTGGTTAAATCCACAACCAAGGTGTTGACGAGTCTTTAGAGTCCCCCACATTCAGTTACTCAGCTTTCGGGCGAAAAGTTGTAGAGCCCGTATGGAGATATGGCAAGGTCCGATCAGATACGTGCGGTATTGCACGGATCCGGATCGGACAGTTTGTACTATAGGCCGTATGGTTATATGGCAGGGTTCGATCAGATACGTGCGGTATTGCACGGATCAGGATCGAACGGATAATACTAGCCGGCTTTGGTATAAGCCGGATCCTAGTATAGTACAGTGTAGATTTTGTCTCATTGCATTTGTATTTCGGTCGGAATACAAATGCGGGTGTGTATGCACAGTATCGGGGTTTTCCTGTAATTTATTACGGGACCAGTTTTCTGGAGTTGCCAGTTTGCTTTCCGTTTCGGCCGATTTCCATTGTTCCGTTCATTGGCCGAAGATTGGTGGAGGAGGGCTTATTTGCATTGTTGCAAATAAGCATTTGTGGAAATGGGTCTTTTCATATTGGTTGGATCATGATGGTTGCTCCATTGACCTTGCTTGACTTTCTTTAGTCATCATGCCTTGACTTGTGAAGAGATGGTAGGTGATTGAGTGTTGGACTTGGTATGGTGATCATGATTCATTATGATAACCATTTTTCCTTTTGGATTGCATGATGGCTTCTCCCCCCCCATGATTGACTTTTTGCTACACTCACTCTCATTCCTCTCTCATTCCATCACCTTGCATTGGCCGGCCAAAAATGAAGGGGCTGCCAATTTTTGAGTGGGAAAAACTTTTGGTCTCTTGTTGCTTCAAAATCCCCACAACTCCCTCTCCAAAAGTTCACTTCAATTCCTCCACAAAAGGGCAACTCCATAATCCCAAAAATGAGACTTCTTCACTACACATTCTACAGCGAATCTTGGGCACGTCGACTAGCCAGCTTCGTGCCCGAGTTGCCTCGGCATTGAGGTGGGAGCCCGTAAAAGAAGTAGGCGATGTGGTGCACTTCCGGCGACGAGGAGGAGACGGGACATTCCGCAGGAGATCGGGACGATGACGAGAAGACCGGAGGACTTGGATCGTCGGTATATCTCTATTCCCTTTCTTGTAGATAGCTAGGACTAATTAATGGTTCGATCCGGGTATTAGTGCGCGGCGGTTTGCCAGTTCAAGTAAAAATTAAAGTTTATCACCGCTTCTGCATTTGGCCGTCGGATTGACGGCCGGGGCGCCGCCGTGCACTTACAGTGGTATCAGAGCCTCGCCATTAACTTAGTCTAGCTTGGTTTAATGTGTTTGCATTTTCGATCGATCAAAATCCCAAAACCGCATTTTTGCCCGCATCAGTTTTCTGTTGAAAATTTTTGTGTCGAAAATTTTTTCAGGTTGCATAAAACTAGTGTACTGGAAGATATAAGAGTGCTGAAAAAATTCGAGACACTAATCTCTTCAGGGGAGCGCGGAACCGCGGCAATACCCTACTTGTTGCCGCGGTTCCGCCGCAGTATGAAGGATTCAGTGGGTCGGGTTTTTACAGTGGGCTTCTGGGGTTAAAATTGGGGTTTTGGAATAATGACATTGGGCCCAGAATTTCTTGACCTGCTACAGTATTGCTTGGGGGCCCACTTGTTAAAGTTTGATCGATCGGATATTTTAAACACATTATTTCACAGTATTTACATTATATCTGCGACCGTGAATGTCACTTGATCGGTAAATCCGGTCTAACTGCTATAGCCCGGTTAGACGGATTTACGAACGTGACTTTCACGTTGATGTTCTGTTCTTGCTGTGATGTTGCGGATCGATCGTGGGGGATAGCCTGGATGCAATGCTAGTACAGTTGTGGTTGTATTATGTACATTTGATATTGCGGGGCGAGCGTCCCGATATGTGGACTGCCGTCACTGCCTGATTGTATTATTCTTTTGGGGCACGACCAGGTTGCGGTCGATGTACCCGGTGTATGTATATTTTTACTTTCTGTACTAGGATTGCCCCGCGGAGGGGTGCACGGACAGCCGGGTTCTAGAGGGCAACAAGCCCGCATTTCATGGCATTGAGACGGAGGGGGCTTCACTCTAGGATTGGCGGGCTATTCGCCGCACTCGTAGGGGGTACAGGTTGACCCAGGAGGGGTGCCCAAGTTACCGGATTCCGTGAAGTGCTGGGTGGTCCATTCACGGAGCTGAAGGGGGCTGCCTCGCTTCAGGTTTTGGCGGGTAACTTGCCGCGCCCGTAGGGGTCTAGGATTTCATTGCACAGGCTATCCACACGACCAGGGGAACGTCGGTTTCAGCGGCTCTGTGAAACCCGGGGATCCCAGATATCTGTATTGTTTCTGTGATGCTGTACATTTCTGTGATGTTGCATTTTATTCACGCCTTGAGCGAAATATAATATATTGGTATATATATTAGTAGATGCTGTATATGTTTTGCATCCGCGCTAGTCCAGTCCCCGCTCTGTCGTTAGTTAGCTAACCTAACGGGTAATGACGGGACCCAGTGGCGAATGCGGATGGCATATACGTACATCAGTATATTTTCGTTCTTTGTGGTGTGATCAATTGATGGGACTGCATTGATTCGGATCAATGCAAGTTAAAACAAACCTAATCTGATGTTGTTGGAACACTTTTCAAAAAGCTGTTATTGCAAGGACGTTCACTTTTGTTTTGCATCGTGATATTCAGTTGGAATATCCTGCTCCTCAGTCGACGAGGCAAGGGCCGAGATCCCTTCACCGGGAGTGACCCCTTGGACAGAAGTTTGCGTCAGGGCATTAACTTCACTATAGCCGATTACTTTTGCTTTGCACCGTGGTATTCAGTTGGAATATCCTGCACCCCATTCTACGGGGAAAGAGCTGAGATCCCTTCACCGGGAGTGACCTCTTTAGCAACGGTTTTCGTCACTATATTTTTAAAAGCTATCCGTTCCTTCGACGATATCAAGTTCATTACGTTAAAGGTTTTCGCCAGAAACCATTCGTAGCCCTCCGTCGTTTCATATGGGTAGTCAATAGTATTCAAGCTGTGTTTGTTGGCCAAAGTCAAGGCACAGTGTTTGGTAGCTGTTGGTTATTCATATGCAGCATAGATAGATGCGTTGGTTTGGAACAGTCGTACTGCCTTGTTGGCCAAAGTCAAGGGTAGGTACGGGTGGATTCAAAACAACCTGGAGAATGACGGGTAGAACTTGACATGCGACTTATGATTTGTTGGCCAAAGTCAAGGTCATAAGAGCATGGGGCAGAAATCACATCGGGAGTTTCAAAAGAACTGAAACTTGCCAGATATGCGCATACCTTCTGGAGTGTGATAGCGTGAGCGGATTCCGTCACGTTATCATGCGATGATAGTTGGATCCCGATTCCCACTGATGAGTTGGTATACTCCTCGGGTGATCCCGACTAATTCTTCTTTCAGGTTTGGAGGAGAATTTGACGGTACAGTGGGAGGATTCCAGATTAGATAAATTGGTAACCATTCTGATCTAGGTTAGAGTGCACGCTGAGTGTTTCTTTTCTCTCTCTCTTTGGCAGCGACCATTTGACCCGACCCTAAGACTATGACTCAGTGACCAAGTTGACCAAACCTTCTTAACACTGGCTTTTGGATTGTCAGAGTTGCAAACCTCATTGCCACCCCTACTTTTACCCTTTTCTCCAGGACACCCCGTATTACTACGAACGTCCACTTCCATTGGACAAAACCATCGTATGGTTAGATACGAACTCGAAGGAATTTATTCGAGGATGGTTTCAGGTTCTGGAGAAAACGGATAGGATTATTCAGTTGTCTTTTCCTTTTACCTTCTCTCAGGTTGCGAGTACTCCTTGGTTTAGGAGATAGTACACCTATTACGCAAATTGGATAGTCTTCTTCCAAACCTTAGGCTGGTGCCGACCGGTAGGGAATGAAGAAAACCAATTAGCCTAACGATGGTGTACAGAAGGTATTAAGTTCAGACAAAGCAAGGGATTAGTAAGAGGGCAAAGTAAATTGCAACAGATATTCACGACCAAACCAAGTATTCCTACGCCAATCCTAAAATCTCCTTTGTATTTCTCCAGGACACTCCGTATCACTACGAAGATCCACAGTTTATTGGATACTCCATCGTATGGTTATATACGAACTCGAAAGGAACTTGTTCCAGTTCGGGGATGGATTCTGGTTCAGGAGAAATAGGAATAAGGTTTATTCGGTTGTCTTTTATCCTCACCTTCTCTCGCATTGCGAGTGCTCCTAGGATTAGGACAGTACACCCATTATGCTTATTGGATAGTCTTCTTCCAAACCATAGGCTGGTGCCGAACGGTAGGGAAGGAAGAAAACCATTTGGCCTAAAGGGGTGTGCAGAAGGTAAAGACTAAAGACATATGAAGGGATTTGGAGAGGTGGCAAAGAATTATATGGTTACAGTCGTGAATCTGGAAGAGGCATTACTAGGAATACCAGGATACCCCATCGAAACATTTCGACGTTTCAGTCTCACTGTGTACTGTTAAAGGAAAACTGATTTCCCAGTTTGACACTTGCTCCACGGTATGTATTTACCAGGTTTGATTCTCATATCTGTATGGTTTTACAGATGATGAGTGGGAGTAAGTTATTGGGAATTGGGTGATCATCCTCATTATATCGGGATTCGTTGTAATCGGTGATATTTGAGGAAGTCACCTGGGTAGTTTGCGGTCGGCAAATATTTGGTTTTGAATATCCGCTGTTATGCACCAATTTCAAATTGATGTATCTGTACGTCTATTTTCATAGAGTGAGATATATCTTTTTGAAATTATGTCTATGACATTTACCTATATCAGTGGATGGTTAGGTAAGGAGCAATTAAACAGCGGTGTAATTCTTCTTAACCATAAGTACAGTTTTCAACCTACGACACACAGTGAGTGAGTTATCAGACTCAAGGGACTTATACAGAGTATTGTATGTTGTTCAGGGTCCATCAGGACAGAGGGGTTGGTCCTCGTACTATATTCGGTTTACTTATGACTTCTCTAGTTTTTAGACAGGTGTTTCGTAGGAAACACATGGTCCGAATTTTGAGAAGTTATAGGTATTTGAATAGAGTAGAGAACCAGGTGTAGCAAGTATCGGGATTCTTCAAAGTGATCGAAGATGTAGATACTTGTGTATGGTATTCAGATGATAGTAATGTTTAAGAGATCTTGCTTCTCTTTCAGATTACTCATAATTGGAAGTATTCCTAAGTTGAGTAACGCTGATCGGCCTCCTTCCATTAAGTTGACATGCACTGGAGACAGCTGCATGATTTGAATCTGGTTCAATTAAATCAGTGCCTCTGTTTCTATATTGGATATAGAACAGTTCATATCTTAACGTTGTTAAGGTACGGGGAGTTGTCCGGTTATGATTAAAACCAGACACTGGACAACTCAAAGGCACGTTTCTGTAATGGCTGTTTGTGGGTTGACCCAGGCTATGACGAGGGTTGACTTTCTACCATCTGGATGAACAATAGCAATATTGTTCTAGACTCGCCACAGTTTTATTAAAAATGGATTTTTTCAGAAAACAGTAGTGGGAGTATGGTAGAACTGGAAGTGATTCCAGAACCACAAACGATTACTGAAGATTTGATTAGGAACCTAAAGATTCAATCTGGATTGACATTCCATTGGCCACTCCGCAGATACGGTGGGTAACTTCAGGCACCCGAGAGGTACTCCGGTAGCCTCAAGGACGGTGACAGGGAAGTTCTTGTTTACCCACACTTGCCATTGCTGTTGTTCCAGGTTGCGAGACCCGGCGGGAGGATGAGTATAGCGTCGTTCTAAACTAGTTTTAGAAGTGTACGTGTATATGACTCTGCCAGAGGGTTGTCGTAGTCAGTGGGAGCAGCGGAAGCATTGGTGGACAGGTAGCTTATGTCTATTTACAGACTGAAGCACCAGTAGCGGAGATAGATCATCTATTTCTGACATGACAGTCATAGGTTTGACTTCATCAGAATAGGGGATGGATCTGTTGAGAAGGTAGTAGGGTGTGATATCCTGGTATTTGGATGACATACACAGAGTAGGAAGTAAAATTCCTTTACTACAATCGGTTATACTTTGGTCGTCACACAGTGGTTTCTCCACATGGGACTTGGACATTATATCAGACATTCTGGTTACTAGATCTATGGTTTTAGATCTAGATTTGGGTAGTCTCCCAATCAGGGTACTTAGACAGCATTCTAAGGGTATTTAGAATGGACGACTCCATGCACGGTAGTCTACCTGCAGAAGATGGAGTCACCCTCTCTAAAGGTGTCTTACAGACTAAAGGGGAGAGGGATGTGCATGATTGGCAGATCACTTGCTTTGGCAATTGAGTCAATCATGAGATGTCAAGTACCACACCAGATATTGTTCTTGCACTAGATGCAATAAGTTGATATTGATCCAATCCTGGAGAAACAGTCGGAAGCAGTTCTAGAACATAAGTGGATGTTCTAGGGATATGATAACGACAGCCTCATTCGGGAGACAGTTATCATTCCAGGCTTCCAAGGTGACATGGACGGCAAGGAGGTTGTCAGAGTTATAGTTTTCCTTCTGATGAGGGCAGTATTTTGGACAGGTAATCCAAGGCAATACTGAGGGTGGCATGGCGCAGGATACTGATTAAGTTCAGTTGATGATACAGTCTAAGAAGTTTGGATTTGGAGTTCATTTATGAGCTATGTCCCATCAGACATCCAGACATATTCTAAGACAGGTATTGCTCATTTCGGGAGATGGGTTTCTCCGCGAACTTGAGATATAGAGAGACATAGAAAGAAACATCAAGGCGGATCCACTCACCGAGGCTATTCCTCGAACGCAATAGTTTCGCAAACGAGCTTTGTGAGACTGACTAGTAGAGGAGTTGGGTGTTCGGTATCACACGGGCTGTGAGTATGCGACATCGCAATGATTAGCCTTGAGTGCAAGTGGGAGATTGTTGGTGATAGTGCCCTCAGAGTTAATTATTAGGTCACAGGTACGTGATTGCAATGATTGATGGAGGACCTATCCCGGTAGGACAGTCTTACTCGAGATGATAGTATGCTATCTGGTTTACCTTTATCATCGTGTACTATTTTAGGTGACCTGACAAGTTGCTATTACACGTTGATAGAGCCCCTAGGATTCTTGCTTGACCACCAGCAGTATGAGGGCGATCATATAAGTGGGAGCTGGGGTCTATAAGCATATCCTTAAATGGTCCCTAGTCGTGTGAGTTTCGAGACAGGGCATCGATACTCCAGAGTAGACTAGTGTATACAGTCGAGACCCCGACGAGGGGCGGTGGCCGGTCTCACAAGCCACTGGTGTCAGTTGGATCACCTAAGATGTATACAGGTGCTCATTGGGTTATGAGTACACCGGACAGGACTCGCCGGGAACATGCTAGTTGGTTATATACCAGACGTCAGATGGCAGTTCCCTGGTGACATGTGTGCAGGTTAGTTCATCGACCTGGGGATCGTCATTTGTCTCGTGTGAGTTCCCACTGTACTTTGATTACTACCCTACCACGGCTCAAAGGAGTCGTGCAAACAGGTTTAGTTGGGTACAGTCCCGAGCCACATGGAGGCAGTGAGCGCATCTTCAGGGGTTCGTCTCTCCCGGTATTGGGGGTGAGGTCGTGCTGTGTCTAGGAGAGCCATTACACGAAGCCCTCGGCCGAGGCAAGGAGATTTACTGGTAGGTATTCCAGTAGTATCTCAGGGTGTTCTGGGCTACACTCCGACACGACTTGTACCGCTTTTGGGGGTCTGACTTTTACCAACCCCCTAGGCCCGCCATGCGATGCTCATAGACGAACGGACCGGACTGTACGGATATTGTCACTGACAGGCTCAGTAGGGTTGTCAGGCTGAGTTCGCTCACAGACGTCCCTTTTGGTCAATACCTGGTAGCCCGTTATGTATTGGCTTATACCTCTAACGTGCTAGTGGTTAAATCCACAACCAAGGTGTTGACGAGTCTTTAGAGTCCCCCACATTCAGTTACTCAGCTTTCGGGCGAAAAGTTGTAGAGGCCGTATGGAGATATGGCAATGTCCGATCAGATACGTGCGGTATTGCACGGATCCGGATCGGACAGTTTGTACTATAGGCCGTATAGTTATATGGCAGGGTTCGATCAGATACGTGCGGTATTGCACGGATCAGGATCGAACGGATAATACTAGCCGGCTTTGGTATAAGCCGGATCCTAGTATAGTACAGTGTAGATTTTGTCTCATTGCATTTGTATTTCGGTCGGAATACAAATGCGGGTGTGTATGCACAGTATCGGGGTTTTCCTGTAATTTATTACGGGACCAGTTTTCTGGAGTTGCCAGTTTGCTTTCCGTTTCGGCCGATTTCCATTGTTCCGTTCATTGGCCGAAGATTGGTGGAGGAGGGCTTATTTGCATTGTTGCAAATAAGCATTTGTGGAAGGGGGTCTTTTCATATTGGTTGGATCATGATGGTTGCTCCATTGACCTTGCTTGACTTTCTTTAGTCATCATGCCTTGACTTGTGATGAGATGGTAGGTGATTGAGTGTTGGACTTGGTATGGTGATCATGATTCATTATGATAACCATTTTTCCTTTTGGATTGCATGATGGCTTCTCCCCCCCCATGATTGACTTTTTGCTACACTCACTCTCATTCCTCTCTCATTCCATCACCTTGCATTGGCCGGCCAAAAATGAAGGGGCTGCCAATTTTTGAGTGGGAAAAATTTTTGGTCTCTTGTTGCTTCAAAAATCCCCACAACTCCCTCTCCAAAAGTTCACTTCATTCCTCCACAAAAGGGCAACTCCATAATCCCAAAAATGAGACTTCTTCACTACACATTCTACAGCGAATCTTGGGCACGTCGACTAGCCAGCTTCGTGCCCGAGTTGCCTCGGCATTGAGGTGGGAGCCTGTAAAAGAAGTAGGCGATGTGGTGCACTTCCGGCGACGAGGAGGAGACGGGACATTCCGCAGGAGATCGGGACGATGACGAGAAGACCGGAGGACTTGGATCGTCGGTATATCTCTATTCCCTTTCTTATAGATAGCTAGGACTAATTAATGGTTCGATCCGGGTATTAGTGCGCGGCGGTTTGCCAGTTCAAGTAAAAATTAAAGTTTATCACCGCTTCCGCATTTGGCCGTCGGATTGACGGCCGGGGCGCCGCCGTGCACTTACAGTATACAATCCACGGGCACGAATAAATATTTCCCTAGCAAAGTCCCAACCGTGACTAGGGATATGTCCATATGGTGAACAACCCTTGTAAGTCCTCTCGACTTATAAGGAGAAAACCCTTTTGTAAGATCCTTACGACTTACAGGGGAACATGCACTTAGGAATCCTCACGATTCCTAGGGAGAAAACACACCTACGAGATCCTCACGACTTGTAGGGAGAAATACCTTTGTGAGACCCTTACGGCTCATGAAGTCAAAAGCCTTAGTCGACAGGACCCTAACCCTGTTCGCTAAGCCACCTTTGTTCGACATCGACAGAGGCAAATGATGATTCTCTCATGGCAGTATCCCAGCTGTAGCGGTGCTGATGCCGAAATCGGTGTCCAATTCCAGGCTTACAGCGAAAAGCCAACAAGCCACACATGCATACGAAATAGACGAAATGATGGGGCAACTTGCAAACAAAATCAGTAAGCAAAAAGATGTATGCATGCAAAAAAGCCGAAATGATCGGGCAACTCGCAATAAAAAGCAGCGAGTAAAAAAATAAAATAAAATAAAATAAAAAGCCGAAATGATTGGGCACCGCGAAAAATAGCCGAAATGATTGGGCAATCGCGACTTTCGCGATATAAAAGCTGAAATGATAGAGTATCGCGGAAATAAAACAATAAAAAAAATATGATGAAACTTTTTGCCCTACAGGTGAGATCGCATCGATCTCTGTATACAATCCAGGGGCACAAACAAAGAAGGAACCATATCTTCCCAACAGGCTCCACCAGAAAGCGAAGCCAAATCTCGACGGTTCATAGACAACCTAAAGACAATCTCGACATTTGTCGCAATATTGCAGGCACAATGTCAACAAACGGAGAAAAAGGAGGATCCCTAGCTTCAGCGTCTTCACGTCAACAACCGACCTCAGAGTCACAATGAAATGGAGCCATGGCATAGTCCCTAGTTCCAAATCTTAACGGCAATATCTACGGCCTAAGAATCAACAAAGGCGTGCCTTCGCAATCCATCAAGATGCGGATACAACGCCAACAAAAGACCACGCGGTCGAAACAAAGCGAAACGACGGCAAAATCCCAGCTTCATTTCAACAATCGTCTCGATACAGCAGACGAGATGTTAACAAAGGTGTTCCTTCGCAATCCATCAAGATGCGGATACAACGCCAACAAAAGACCTCGCGGTCGAAACAAAGCGAAGCGACGGCAAAATCCCAGCGTCATTTCAACAATCGTCTCGATACAGCAGAAGAGATGTTAACAAAGGTGTTCCTTCGCAATCCATCAAGATGCAGATACAATGCCAACAAAAGACCTCGCGGTCGAAACAAAGCGAAGCGACGGCAAAATCCCAGCTTCATCTCAACAATCGTCTCGATACAGCAGACGAGATGTTAACAAAGGCGTTCCTTCGTAGTCCATCAAGATGCAGATACAACGCCAACGAAAGACCCCATGGTCAAACAAGCGGAGTAATGGAAAAATCCCAGCTCCACCTCGGCATTCGTCTCGATACAGCAGATGAGATGTCACGACAGCGTTCTTCCTCCAGCAGGATTCGGACGTGACAAAGCAAACGAAGCGAAGGCCAAATCCCTAGCTTCAAGGTCTTAACGGCGAGTCATATAAAGCCTGAAAGACAATTGGAGATCATCTCACACCAGTGCGGAATGGTCACCACTTCGGCGTTCGTCTTGACACAGCAGACACAACAATCAAACAAACGGAGCCACGGCAAAATCCCGGCTCCACCTCAACATTCGTCTCGATACAGCAGACGAGATGTCACCCCAGCGTTCTTCCTCCAGCAGGGATCAGACGCGATAATCAAACTAATGGAGCCACGGCAAAATCCCTAGTTCCAAACCTCGACGGTTCACCAGCAACGTAGAGACAACCGCGACATTCGTCTCGATACAGCAGACGCGATGCCAGCAAACGAAGCAAAGGACAAATTCCTAGCTTCAGGGTCTTGATGGCAACTCACATAAAACCTGAAAGACTATCGGAGATCATCCAATACTAGCGCGGAGTGGTTATGACTCATCGGGGCTCTCCAAAATGAGCCTAACCTCAAGTAAAAAGCGGCATGGCAAATTCCTAACGCTTGCTCTTCCGACGGTCAAACTGCCTAGGAAGATTGCTTGAAGACGTCTTGTCCAGCCCCCGAAGGGATCAGAGACACGGCAGTCGCAGGGCTACTCGAACAGCACAATTGCCTATCGAGGAATATATCAGTTGATGCGACGGTGCGACGGCCAAAACCCTAAGTACCACAGACCCTAACGGACTTCTGTCATAAAGAGCAGAGGTTAACTGTGACGTTAGGATATTCTTACGAGAAATGTTCGATTCATCTCGACTTGTGAAGAAATTGATGTCTTTGCGAGAACTTCTCGATGCGGCTCGACTCGTAAGAAAAAGCCTTAGGCAGTAAGGATTAAAAAACTTGTTCCCTAAGCACTGGGACCCTGCAAGTTGGCCCAAAACGGTCTTTTGCATACGATTCACGGGTCTCACTCTCCAAACTCGAATCTCGACAAGGAGAGAAACAACCGCTTACAGGTCCTCTCGACTCGTAAGAGGGAAAATTCTCTTATAGGATCCTTACGACTTATAAGAGAAAACGCACTTAGGAATCCTCACGATTCCTAAGGAGAAAATCCACCTACGAGATCCTCTCGATCCGTAGGGAGAAAAGTCTCTATGAGACCCTCACGGCTCATAGAGTTGAAAAGTCTTAAGCAGCAGATCTGAACCTGCGGCCTAAGCCATCGCTATCTCTTGAAGAAACCAAGGTGCTTACTCTATTATCTGTCAATCATGTTTCTTAAGGCAGCATACTGATATTAAAAGAAAGAAGAAAGCAACAGAAAGAACATCCGATGGGCATTTGATCAAGCATTTGAGACACATTCATTCATGCATGTGCGAAAGACTCAGAACGAGAAATAAGAAAAGCTGAAATAGAAATTTTCCATTCATATTGCAAAGGGTTCTTACAAGCATAAAGACGATAAACAAAGACATTATTCAAATAATTACAACGGCAAAACCTCAAATCCTGGACAGGGATTGAGGAACTCGAAAGTGACCCTGTCCAAAACTTTCCAAGCTTGGTGAACCATCCTGGTGTGCTTCCTTTCGCGAGCACGGGCGTCGGGATCCCCACTGATATCCTCCACCCTCCGATAGGCAGTAAGAATAGCGGACTGTTGAAAGGCTTCGTGCAAGAGATCGATAAGATTGTCTCGCCGTCTCTTCGAGATTAAATTCATCAGGTACACTGAGTGCATCTTGTCCTCGGCGACGTCCAATGCTCTAAGCGGCACGCCGGTAAAGAATAGGGGAAGCGCTTCCCAGATGGCTCCCACAATAAGCTTCAATAGAGGGGAGCACCGAGGAAGCAGTTGACCGTTGTACGCGTCGAAGCGACTCATGATCTCTGCACATTCGGCATTGGTAAATTCTCGATTTTGGGAACGGCCGAGTCGGCGGATGTCCCCGTAGGAGATAATCTCGTCGAGATCGTACATGTGGGCGTCCATCACTCCTATAAAAGAAGATCGACAAAATTAGCAACTCGTAAGAGTTTTGCTATATGATTTGAAAAGGAGCAAAGCTCCATCAATGAATCAAGAAGTTACAAATAAAATCCTCTCAGAAGAACAGAACTTTATTAATGGAACTCTAATAGAGTTCCCCCTTAGTTCTCTTTAGACCCCTTTAGAGCAAAGCTCTGCTAAGTGAAACCCTAAATGGGTCTTCTTTAGATCAGGGATCTATTGAGAGCAAGGCGCTTAAAATTGATTTAATTTAATCCAAATTAATTTTTTACCTAAAAATTCTCTAAAGTTTGAACTTTTAAAAGTGGTTAACAAAAGAGCAGGGCTCTGAGATTCTGAAAATAAAATTCTTGGAGATGATGATCATCTGTGGAGGGACAAAGGTCCTATTTATAGGCATCAAGTACCCTTTCAACTTCCAAAAGTTGCCGCAACGGATGGAATTCTGCCACCGTTGCGCTCGCGTTTGGGGCTACGTGAGCGCAACGGTGGGGGGGCATTTGTTTATCCCAATCAGAGCAAAGCTCTGTTCAAATTCCAAGGCGGGAGATGAAGCAACGCTTCATCTTTCCCCAATCAGAGCAAAGCTCTACTTTGAAAATTTAAACTTTAATAAATGAAACAACGCTTCAGATCCTCTGCGCTGTGCGCAGGGCGCCACGTGTCAAAATCAGGCATGCCAGCGCAGAGAGCGCAGCGCCCAAGGCAGCGCGCCCAATCAGAGCAAGGCTCTATTTAAAACAAAAATTAAAGGAAGCAACGCTTCAGACGACTTGCGCTCTGCGCTGCGCGACACGTGGCAGCGCAGTTGCGCTAGCGCAGGTGCGCTGCGCGCAACGTGGCAGCGCAGTTGCGCTGCGCTGTGCGCTGCGCGACACGTGTCAGCGCAGTTGCGCTGCGCTGTGCGCTGCGCGACACGTGTCAGCGCAGGCGCAGTTGCGCTGCGCTCTGCGCTGCGTGACATGTGTCACGCGCTGAGGCGTTTGCGCCAAACAGAATTAAATTCTAGTAAGAGTCTTCTGTTCTTATTAAAACAAGAAGATTGTCTTCTGTAAAACAGAAGCCCTTGGATCAAAGATCCAACGGTGGGGAAAATTCCCCGAATCACTCAGAGAAGGATCTCTTTAATAAACTTAACAAATCTATGGGTACTATATAAAGACCCCTAGACCCCAACTCAAAGAGGATCAACATTGTGAGAGATTGAGAACCTCAAAACAGAGTGAACTCTGAAGAAATTTCAAGAAAAAGGTAAAAACCTTCATAAAATAGAAGAATTTCTTCTAATAGATCATTGATCTGAGAACAAGATCAATGATCTTCATATAATAATAAGTGCTTTGCACTCTTTTATGAACCACTGGTTCTCTGAAAACAAGAAAAAACTTGATTTCTTTGATCTAAATTGGATCAAGAAATCAAACAGTGCTTTGCACTTTTTTATGAACCATTGGTTCTGGAATCTTAAAGATTCTCAAGATTATTGAAATAGTGCCTTGCACTTGCAAAAACTGCACTGTTGCGCTCATGGGTTGGCGCAAGCCACCAGAGAGCGCCACGTGTCAGCATCTGAATCACTTGCGCTATGCGCTTTTAAGAAAGAGCGTTGCTCTCTGAGATTGGCGCAACACACCAGAGCACGCCACATGTCAGTAGCGCAAGCGCAGCGCACTGCGCTTGCGAGACACGTGTCATCACCATAAGCGCTTGCGCTCATTGATTGGCGCAAAGCGCCTGACAAATGCAATGCATTGTTTATTAAAGGGCCAGGCCCAAATCAAAAAGGCCTAGTAGGCCAAAAGAAATTGCAATGCAATAAAAGGGCAGAGCCCAAGTAAAATTGATGCTCTGCATCTTTTATAAAAGGGCAGAGCCCAAACAAAATAAAATGCAATGAAAGGGCAGAGCCCAAGCAAAATTGATGCTCTGCATCATTTATAAATGGGCAGAGCCCAAACAAAATAAGAAATACAGTGCATTATTAAACAGGGGAAAAGCCCTAGCATAGGCCTAATAGGCCAAAGACAAATAAGATGTTAAACATTTCTAAACTGGACTTAGCCCAGTCATGGCCGTAAGTCCTCAAATTAAATTGACTGAGCACAGCTGCTCTCCTAAATCAATTTACATCCGGTTCAAGGGTATATCTCTGAACTCCTCTGACCCCCGTCATTGTAATTCTTCAACGTCGTCAGAGAGGTGACGGGTCCCGACGGCCATACATTCAATGGACCACTATGTCTCTAAACTGGAACAATAGAGCCCAAATGCTCTTTTGTCGGATCTAAACGATCCCGTTAAGTTGATCTTATTCTCAGATTAGTCTAACGTATCCTTAACAAACGTTTAAGTTGATCTTAGTCTCAAATATGGCTAACGTGTCCTTAAACCAAAATCTTCAAACTGACTTTAGTCCCAAATTGGACTATAGATCCCCCAATCAACTTTGGTTCAAGGGTACATCTCTGAACTCCTCTGACACATGTCGTTGTAATCCTTCAATGTCGTCAGAGAGGTGATGGGTCCCGACGACCATACATTCAATGGACCACTATGTCCCTAAACTGGAACAATAGAGCCCAAATGCTCTTTTGTTGGATCTAAACGATCCCGTTAAGTTGATCTTAGTCTCAAATTAGACTAACGTATCCTTAACAAACGTTTAAGTTGATCTTAGCCTTAAATATGGCTAACGTGTCCTTAAACCAAAATCTTCAAACTGACTTTAGTCCCAAATTGGACTATAGATCCCCCAATCAACTTTGGTTCAAGGGTACATCTCTGAACTCCTCTGACACCTGTCGTTGTAATCCTTCAATGTCGTCAGAGAGGTGATGGGTCCCGACGACCATACATACAATGGACCACTACGTCCCTAAACTGGAACAATAGAGCCCCTAAATGCTCTTTCCGTTAAGCCGATCTTAGTCTCAAATCAGACTAAGGTATCCTTAACAAACGTTTGAGTTGATCTTAGCCTCAAATATGGCTAACGTATCCTCAAACCAAAACCCCAAACCCAAATCTAAGAAAATACGGATTTGGACTAATCCACGTCCTACGAGCGACGACATAAATTAGTCTCCGTATACAATCCACGGGCAACCATAAACAAAACAAACACCCACGACACGAAGTGAAATTCTGGAGAAGGAGGAAGTTGTTACCGCGATGCGGTAGCGTAATTAACTGCAGGGGCTTGCGTCTGCAAGGAAGAGTGTCCCCACAATCAAAAACCCCTCGAGCGAGGGGGAATCTGACGAAGTCTGCTACATCGGCCGCATCCGTCTAAACCTCCGATACACGGTGCCATAAATCAACTTGGCATCTTCGGAGAGGTGGACGGATAAAACCAAATAACATCTGCCCCGAATCACAGGCAAGACGTCTCTTCACGTCGTCGCCGCCGTCTTTCGGAGGGGAACAGGACATTGTGGTCCAATGTTAATTTAAGGACATCTCGGTCCAGGGTTAAGGACATCATAGTCCGTGAGTTTACAGACATCACAGTCAGGGTTAAGGACATCATAGTCCGTGAGTTTAAAGACATCACAGTCAAGGTTAAGGACATCATAGTCCGTGAGTTTAAAGACCTCACAGTCAAGGTTAAGGACGTCATAGTCCGTGAGTTTAAAGACCTCACAGTCAAGGTTAAGGACGTCATAGTCCGTGAGTTTAAAGACATCATAGTCAAGGTTAAGGACGTCATAGTCCGTGAGTTTAAAGAACTCACAGTTAAGGTTAAGGACGTCATAGTCCGTGAGTTTAAAGACCTCACAGTCAAGGTTAAGGACGTCATAGTCTGTGAGTTTAAAGACCTCACAATCAAGGTTAAGGACGTCATAGTCTGTGGGCTTAAGGACCCCACAGTCCGTAGAATGTTTGGTTGTCGGGACCCGTCACCTCTCTGAAGACGTTGAAGGATTACAACGACAAATATCGGAGTAAATAGATGTACCCTCGAACCTGTGTGAGTTGGTTGAAAGATCTGTAGTCCAATTTGAGACTAAGATCTGTTGAAATATTCATGAGCAGATGGGCTCAATTAATATGAGTTGAGGACTTATGGCCAATCTTGGGCTAAGTCCAACAAATGTTTAACATTTTTATTCTGGGCTGTTGATCCTTTATTTGGGCTTGGCCCTTTTAACAATGTCTTTATCTTTTATTGAATGCTGAGCATTCATCAGAGCTCTGGGCTTATTAAAGAACAATTTATGTTCTGTCAGCGTAACACGTGGCGCGCTAGGCGCTTTGCGCCAATCAAAAAGCACAGTGCGCTACTGCCAAGTAGCGCACATGTAAGGGACACGTGTCGCACTCAGCGCTAGGCGCTAGATGACGAGCGCATGATGCCAGTTTATAAGCGCCGAGCGCTAATCCATGAGCACGCTGCGCTTTCAATTTAGTGGCGCACACGTGAGTGACACGTGGTGCGCTTGGCGCTGAGCGCCAGCCCATGAGCACAGTGCGCTATTTCAGAAGTGCAAAGCGCAAGTTGTTAATTGGCGCATACGTGGTTGACACGTGGCGCATTTGGCGCTGAGTGCCGGTCTAGAGAGCGCAGAAGTGCAGTTCAAGAGCGCAAGGCACATTTCAAGAGCGCAGCGCGCATCTGATCAATTTTATGATCTGGGAAACAAATTTATGTTCTTTTTTTTAAAAGAGATTTTGTCTCAAGATCTAAGAACAACAGTTCTTATTTTGCAGGAGATATTTCCAATCTCTTATGTTGATGAAAGGCTTTGCCTTTATAGATCCATGATCTGTGAGAAGAATTATGTTCTTCTTCTTTTATTTTGTGATGAGATCTTTTGATCTCTTTGTGAAAGACTTTTGGTCTTTGTAGATTTATGATCTGTTTAAAGAAATGAATTCTTCTTTCTTAATCATGAGATGATTTCATCTCTGTGTTCATCATCCTTGATTCTTACCTTGAAGAAAAATCTTCTTGCAAGAGCTTGCTCTTTTTCTTTGAGTTTCTCAAAGTTTAGGGGGGGTTCTCTGTATAAGACTTGAAGTCTTGGGGCCTTTATATAGGGTAAGCTGATTTGTTGAATCAGTTAAAGAGATCTTTCTCTGATTGATTTGGGGATGTTTCCTACCATTGGATTTTTGATCCTAGGGCTTCTGTTTTACAGAAGGCAATCTTCTTGTTTTTAACAAGATTGGAAAATCTTTCCATAACAGAATTTAATTCTGATTAATTAATGATTTATCATTATTATTAGATCTTTTGATCTAACGGTGGGGAGTTTTTTAATTCCAGCGTTAGCGCACCCGTGCTTTACACGTGGTGTGCTGCTTAGAGCGCAGCGCACCTTGCACCTGTGTCTTACACGTGGTGCGCTGCTCAGAGCGCAACGTACTTTGGGCTAGCGCACCCGTGTTTAACATGTGGTACGCTGCTTAGAGCGCAACGCACCTAGCGCTAGCGCACACATGGTGCGTTGCTTAGGGCGCAACGCACTCGGTGATGTATCTGAAGCGTCGCTTTAATTTTTGAAATTTGAATTTCAAACAGACCTTTGCTCTGTTGGGGGAACAAATGCCCCCCCACCGTTGCGCTCACGTGGCCCATATGTGAGTGCAGCGGTGGCAGCATCTGCGCCCTTGGATCAACTCAGAAGTTGAAAAGGCATTTCAATGCCTATAAATAGGACCTTTGGTCCTTTAGATGATTCTGTTCATCTTCTTCTTTTGAGAATTTTTCATTTAGAGCATAGCTCTTCTGCTTAAGAACTTTTCAAGAGTCAAAACTCTGCCAAAACTTAGGTAAAGATCAAATCTTTTAATAATCTAGGGTTTTACCCATTAACAGAGCCCTGCTCTTCATAAATCTTTGATCTAAAGAAAACCCTTTTAGGGTTTCATTAACAGAGCTTTTGCTCTCTTCAAATCATGAAGAACTCTTAAGAGTTTATTCATGGATCTTGAAGATCTTAGAATTTTAATTCATATATATACAAAATTGATTTCAATTTTTCTGATGGGTTTTTCCATCATCATTTTTTTCAGAGCAAGGCTCTTAGCATTCTCGGGGAATTTCTTTAAATTCCCCTCATAATTGACTTTGACAGGTGTCACTCCTGTCTGCAGAGCATTGCTTTCAAGGAGTTTAACTCCTTGACCCGAGGGGTCGCTCATTAAATGGGATTCCTTTTTAAGGATTTCTCGCAAATTCGAATTTGTTAGGTGTCATAATTAGAATTTGTTTTCTCCATGGGGATATCAAGAGTCATTTAAATCCCTGCGCCTGTTTTTAATAGGAATTTGCTTTATCAGTCTGTCCGCTAACTCTTGCTGATTTTCTTTTTGCAGGAGTTATGGACGCTCATATGTATGACCTTGATGAGATTATCTCTTATGGCGACATTCGCGTACTCGGTCGTTCTCAAAACCGAGAATTCACAAACGCCTATTGTGCCAAAATCATGGGTCGCTTTGATGCATACAATGGTCGACTACTTCCTTGACGTTCCTCTCTCTTGAAGCTTATCATGGGAGCGATCTGGGAGCACTTCCTCTATTCTGTGCCGGCATGCCGCTTAAGGCATTGGATGATGCCGAAGACAAGGTGCACTCGGTGTATCTGATAGGCCTAATCTCAAAGAAAAGGCGAGACAATCTTGTTGATCTTCTGCATCATGCTTTTCAACAGGCGGCAATACTCGCCGCCTAAAGGAGGGTAGAGGATATCAGTGAGGCCCCCGACGCTTGTGATCGCGAGAGGAAGCATACTAGGATGGTTCGAAAGGCCTGGAACATTTTAGATGGCCTTGCTTTTCAATTTCTCAATCCATGCCCTGGATTTGATGTCGTGCCTTTGTAAATATCCCAATTATGTTTTTATTTGCTATTCCCTCAATGTAGGCATTTTCTGAAGTATGAATAGCAAGCCTTTTCGTTTCTATGTGTTTATTTTATACATCAAACTTTTTCGCACATGCATGAATGGGTATGTCTTGAACGCTTAACTGAATGTGAATAAAATGTTCTCCTCACTGTCGCTTTCTTCTCTTTTCTTTGTTGCCGGCATGTCACTTTAGTAAGCATAGCCTGCATATGATAGGGAGAGCATCCCGTTTTGAATTCTTCGAGAGGTAGTGGTGACTTAGAAAGCAGGTTCAGATCTGCTGCCTAAGACTTTTCAACTTCATGAGTCGTGAGGGTCTCATGAAGACTTTTCTACCTACGAGTCGAGAGGATCTCGTAGGTGTATTTTCTCCTTAGGAATCATGAGGATTTCTAAGCGCGTTTTCTCTTGTAAGTCGTAAGGATCTTACAAGAGAGTTTTTATCCCTACAAGTTGAGAGGACCTGTAAGTGATTGATGGTGTTGCCATTATCTGTATTTCACGAAGTCAGGAGTTGCTCTGGGCGTTTCCCACGGGGTCATGATTGACTTTAACCGTGTTCCACAGGACCAAGAATTTGCTCTGGATGCTTCCCACGGGGTCATAACCACGTTCTGCGAGGACCAAGCTCCGCTCTAGACGTTTCCCACGGGGTCAGGATTGACATAAGCCGCGTTCCACATGACCAGGAATTTACTCTGGATGCTTCCCATGGGGTCATAGCCGTGTTCTGCGAGGACTAGGCTCCGCTCTGGATGCTTCCCACGGGGTCATAGCCGTGTTCTGCGAGGACCGGGATTCGCTCTGGACGTTTCCCACGGGGTCAGGATTGACATAAGCCGCATTCCACATGACCAGGAATTTGCTCTGGATGCTTCCCACGGGGTCATAGCCGTGTTCTGCGAGGACCAGGCTCCGCTCTGGATGCTTCCCACGAGGTCATAGCCGTGTTCTGCGAGGACCAGGATCCGCTCTGGATGTTTCCCACGGGGTCAGAATCGATATAAGCCGCATTCCACGTGACCAGGAATTTGCTCTGGATGCTTCCCACGGGGTCATAGCCGTGTTCTGCGAGGAACAGGCTCCATTCTGGATGCTTCCCACGGGGTCATAGCCGTGTTCTGCGAGGACCAGGATCAGCTCTGGACGTTTCCCACGGGGTCAGGATTGACATAAGCCGCGTTCCACATGACCAGGAATTTGCTCTGGATTCTTCCCACGGGGTTATAGCCGTGTTCTGCGAGGACCAGGCTCCGCTCTGGATGCTTCCCACGGGGTCATAGCCGTGTTCTGCGAGGACCAGGATCCGCTCTGGACGTTTCCTACGGGGTCAGGATTGACATAAGCCGCGTTCCACGTGACCAGGAATTTGCTCTAGATGCTTCCCACAGGGTCATAGCCGTGTTCTGCGAGGACCAGGATCGCTCTGGACGTTTCCCACAGGGTCATGATTGACATAGGCCGTGTTCCATGTGACCAGGAATTTGTTCTGGATGCTTCCCACGGGGTCTGATTGACATAGCCGTGTTCTGTGAGGAACAGGCTCCGCTCTGGATGCTTCCCACGGGGTCGGATTGACATAGCCGTGTTCTGCGAGGACCAGGAACCACTCTGAACATTTCCCACGGGGTCAGGATTGACATAGGCCGTGTTCCACGTGACCAGGAATTTGCTCTGGATGCTTCCCACGGGGTCATAGCCGTGTTCCACGTGACCAGGAATTTTGCTCTGGATGCTTCCCACGGGGTCATAGCCGTGTTCTGCGAGGACCAGGATCTGCTCTGGATGCATCCCATGGGGTCATAGCCTTGTTCTGTGAGGACCAGGATCCGCTTTGGACGTTTCCCACGGGGTCAGGATTGACATAAGCCACGTTCTACGTGACCAGGAATTTTGCTCTGGATGCTTCCCACAGGGTCATAGCCGTGTTCTGCGAGGACCAGGCTCCGCTCTGGATGCTTCCCACGGGGTCATAGCCATGTTCTGTGAGGACCAGGATTCGCTCTGGACGTTTCCCGCGGGGTCAGGATTGACATAGGCCGCGTTTCACATGACCAGGAATTTGCTTTGGATGCTTCCCACGGGGTCATAGCCGTGTTCTGCGAGGACCAGGCTCCGCTCTGGACGTTTCCCACAGGATCAGGATTGATATAAGCCGCGTTCCACGTGACCAGGAAGGGTCGACTTTATCCGCATTTCACGGAGTCGAGGTTTGACTCTCGGTCATCTGTGCACCGCCGAGTCATGGAACTGGGAATTGTCGTGGTTCCGCTTTACTTGATGTTGCGTCTATTGTAATGAGACGAATGTTGAGAAGATCTCCAGGCTGTCTGTGAACCGTTGAGATTCGGCTTCTTCTTCTGATGGAGCCTGGGGAGGGAAGGTGTGATTCCTTCTTTGTTTGCGCCCCTGGATTGTATACAGGGATTGATGTGATATCATCTGTAGGGCATAAATTTCATTTTTTTATTTCTTTCCGTGATGCTCTATCATTTCAGCTTTTATATCGCGAAAGTCGCGATTGCCCAATCATTTCAGCAATTTTTTTTATTTTTTTTATTTTTTACTCACTGCATTTTATTGCGAGTTGCCCAATAATTTCGGCTATTTTGCATGCATATGTGGCTCGCTGGCTTTTTTGCTGCAAGCTTGGAATTAGACACAGATTTCGGCATCAGTATCACTACAACTGGGATATTGTCAGGAGCGAATCATCATTTGCCTTTGTCGATGTCGAACAAAGGTGGCTTAGCAAACAGGGTTAAGATCCTGTCGACCAAGGCTTTTGGCTTCATGAGCCGTAAGGGTCTCATAAAGGTATTTCTCCCTGCGAGTCGTGAGGATCTCGTAGGTGCGTTTTCTTCTTAGGAATCGTGAGAATTCCTAAGTGTATGGTCTCTTATAAGTCGTAAGGATCTTACAAGAGTGCTTTCTCCTTATAAGTCGAGAGGACTTACAAGGGCTGTTCACTGTGCAAACATATCCCTAGTCACGGATGGGACTTCGTTAGGGAGATGTTTATTCATGCCCGTGGATTGAATACAAGGGTCAGCATTGAGCCATTTGTAGGGCAGCATTGGAGGTTGTGGTGGCCGCTTAAGAACAGGTTCAGATCCCTGTAGCTTAAGACTTTTGAATCTTATGAGCCGTGAGGGTCTCATAAGAGGGTTCTCCTTACGAGTCGTGAGGATCTCGTAAGTGTAATTTCTCCTTAGGAATCGTGGGGATACCTAAGTGTGTTGCTCCCTTGTGAGTCGTAAGGATCTCACGCAGGTGGTTTCTCCTTACAAGGTCGAGAGGACCTTGCAAGTGTCTTTTAACGAGATCGTGCCCTTTTGGGTTTTCACAAAAGCTCGCCGGTAGCCCTGCTGTTTTTACTCACGGAGCCCTTTCGGGTTTTCATCCGTACCCATTTTGCTTATGGACATACCGTTTTCTTTTTCTTTCTTCTTCATTTTTTTATTCTTTTTCTTTTTTTTGTGTCAGCCTTGGAATGCTGCAGTCTATAGTAGTTTATTGACGTCTCGGTCAACATATATTTTTAGGACATAGTGGTCCATCGTTAGTTTAAGGACGTTTCAGTCTGACGCCAGTTTTAGGACATAGTGGTCCATTGTTAGTTTAAGGACGTTTCGGTCCATTGTTAGTTTTAGGACATCTCGGTCCGAAAATCGGCTACTACTTATAGAGTTTGGGCTTAGGAAGATAGCGAGCGGACATAGGCGTCGTCATCTATCGTTGACATAGGCCGTGACTCGTCAGGCGTAATATTTCTTCAGGAAGCGACCGTTTATTGGCCTGAAAGGCCTTTCACCATGCATGTCCATGAGTAGATAGGCTCCACCTGGTAGACTTTGTCTATGATATACGGGCCTTCATAATTCGGCTCGAATTTTCCCCGCTTGGCACGATTGGGGATCATGGGTCTCTTGACCACTAGCACGAGTTCGCCTTGGCGGAATGTTCTCTGCCTAGTCAATTTTTCATATGAGCGCGTCATCTTTGCTTTATTAGCCTCCAGATTTTGTTGCGCCATGAGCCAAGTTTCATCAAAGGCGTCTAGCTCCATAAGCCGAAGGTGAGCATTTTCTTCATCTGTTAGCTCATAGTGAATGGCCACTCGCGGAGAGGGTAACTCTATCTTGAGGGGGAGTACCGCTTCTGTGCCGAATACTAATCCATACGGCGTTGTGTTTGTGGCTGTTTTGAACGTAGTTCGATACGCCCAGAGAGCATCATGTAGTCTCTCATGCCAGTCCCTCTTATTTCGAGACACCGTCTTTTTCACGATCTTCGTCAAGGTCTTGTTGAAAGCCTCAGCTAGACCATTAGCTCGGGGATTATAGACCGAAGAGTATCTTCAGTCTATGTTATGCTGTTGTGCGAAGCGGCTGATCTTGTGGCTTCTATAGGCCGGCCCGTTATTGGAGATGATCCGTCGCGGAGTTCCGAACCGATAAATGACGTGTGTCTTGAAGAAATGGAGGATATTCTCCGTCTTCACTTCTCTTAGTGGTACTGCTTCTGCCCACTTAGAGAAGTAATCAGTTGTCGCCAAAATGAACCGATGTCCTCTGGATGATGATGGCTCAATGGTGCCGATTATGTCAGTTCCCCACATTTCAAACGGCTAGCTAGCCACCGTTGGATGCAGTGGATTCGGATGCTGATGGATAAAGTCCCTGTGAATCTGGAAAGAGTGGCATTGCTTCGCGTATTCGAGGCAGTCCTGGATCATCGTGGGCCATTAATAGACCATCCTTTTGATCTTCAGCTTCATCTTTGGGCCGGCTTGGTGAGAACCACGGAGTCCGTCATGAGTTTCTTGGACGACTCTCTTTACTTCTTCAGGTCCCAGGCATCTTAGCCATAAAGAGTCAAATGATCTCTTATACAGGGTATTATTGACGAAAGCAAAAGATATAGCTCGTTTCATAAGCCGATATCTTGAGGACGCATCTTCAGGTGTTCGACGGGATTTGAAGTATTCTATAAAGACTTCTCTCCAATCCTTATCCTTTTCCTGGTCTTTTGTTTGCAGAGTCGTTTGCTCGGTCGCTTCCTTCTCCTCGGACGACTCTGGAGATATTTCTGCCGGTGCAAGAACCCGACGGCTTTGTACCACAATTCTTATGTCATCGAGGTTCTCGTCGGCCAATTCTTTAGCGAGCTTGGCTAATGCATCTGCCTTGCTATTTTCCGCACGCGGTATACTTTCCAGGGTGCAAGAAAGGAATTTGAGTCAGTAGTTGTTGCACTCTTTCGCCGTACTTCACCAACTCAGGCTTGCACGTCTGATAGTCGCCATTTACTTGACTAACGATCAGCTGGGAGTCTTCATATATGAGGAGGTTTTCAATTCCTATGTCGACGGCGATCTCGAGACCTGCTATCAAAGCTTCGTATTCGGCTTCATTATTCGTCCTCGGCTCTGTTAAGGAGAAGGCAAAGCGCATTATCCCTCCTTGTGGAGTCATGAAGATGAGGCCTACCCCTGATTTGATTATGGGCGTGCTTTGTTTGCGCTTCTTCATAGAAGACGCTCCATCGAAGTAGAGTTTCCATCGGGTATCATTTTCCTTTGTTTTCCCGGCGATCGTGTCAAACGCGTGTTCGTCTGGCAGTTCGCAATTCAAAAGAGAATCGGCAGGTATTGGATGCTCAGGGAGGAAGTCAGCGATGGCCTGGCTTTTCACTGCCTTAAGAGGCCGATAAGTTATCGAAAATTCCATCAAGAGCAGGGCCTATTTAGCGAGCCGCCCTGTTAATATGGCCTTCGACATCAAGTATTTGAAAGGATCTACCTTTGATACGAGATGGACCTCATGTGCCAACGCATAGTGTCTGAGCTTCGTTATTGCGAAGATCATTGCCAGGCAGTGTTTTTCAATGGGAGAGTAATTGCTTTCTGCCCCCAGTAGAACTCGACTCAAGTAGTAGAGGGCTATCTCTTTCCCTTGATCGTTTTCTTGTGCCCACAGCGCGCCTAAAGAACCTTCGAGGGCTGTCGTATACAGGACGAGAGGTTTTCCTTTAACAGGAGTGGCCAGCACTGGCGGATTCTGCAGGTATTGCTTGATTTCGTCTAGTGCGCCTTGGCATTTATGATCCTAGATGAACGGGGTTCCCTTTTTCATCAAGTGACTATAGCGGCGGCACTTGCCGGAAAGATTGGCTATGAATCGCCGGATATACGCGAGCTTCCCTTGGAGAGACCGCAGTTCCTTGAGAGTCCTTGGCGAAGGCATTTCCATGATCGTCTTGATCTCAGACGGATCTATCTCGATGCCTCGGTGTCGTACGACGAATCCTAAGAATTTGCCCGAAAAAACTCCGAACGCGCATTTAAGAGGGTTCATCTTCAAGTTGTATTTCCGAAGGCGTCGAAATATGATTTTCAGATGCTCTAAATGTTCCCCGTATGATTTGCTTTTCACCACAAGATCGTCAATATAGCATTCGACGATTTCATGTATGAGGTCGTCGAAAATCTTCGTCATGGCCCTCTGATAGGTGGCACCGGCGTTCTTTAGACCTAAAGGCATCACCTTGTAGCAGAATATACCCAAAGGGGTCCGGAAGGCGGTATGCTTCTGGTCTTCGGGATGCATCTTTATCTGATTGTATCCTGATGATCCGTCCATGAAGGAAAAGACTTCGTGAGTGGACATATTATCTATCATCAGCTCAGTGACTAGTATTGGGAAGTTGTCCTTCGGACAGACTTTATTGAGATCCCGAAAGTCCACACATATGCGCACCGTTCCATTTTTCTTTATCACTGGGACAATATTAGCGATCCAATCAGAATACTGAACCTCTTGGATGAAGCCGAAGTCGATTAGCTTCTTGACCTCAGCGTTGATACTCATCTCAAGCTCGATCCATATTCTTCTTGGTGCTTGTTTGATCGGCTTGACGTCCGGGGATATTTCTAATTTGTGTACAGCAATCTCTGGATCTAGTCCTGGCATCTCGGAATAGTTCCATGCGAAGCAATCTTTATGCTGCATGAGCACATCGTTTAGTGTAACCACCCTTTCTTCAGATAACAGCTTACTGACGATCGTCGGCCGCGGGTCACTTGCCGTCCCCAAATCAATTTTCTTGAGCTTATCTGCAGTAGTATGTATTCCATCTTCCAGCTCTTTTGGCGCCGGTGGAAATTCTGAGATTACCCCGTCATCATCGTTTTCGAAGCACCAGGGGAGTTCATCCATATTCTCGGGCTCTTCTTCTGACAGCGTTATCACGTGGCAGGTACGACCTCGCTTCCAAGACCGATGTTGATCCGGCTCTACTCTCATGGCTTTGGGTTCATGCTTCTGCGGCGGGGTTACCCTCCAGCTGCTGGATAGAGAAAACCTGCCTTGTTGATATTGGTCTTCGACCCAATTCTTAAATGTGAAGCAGTCTTCAATAGGATGTCCTATTGCCCTATGATAGGAGCAATTGTCCGGGTGAGAGACTTCGCCTGCTTGCTCGGGATGCTTGGACTCCGGGAGGGTAATCATTTGATATTTTATGGCAAGATCAAGTATCTTCTGTGTTTTGTCCTGGGGAAAAGAGTATGCTCGACCCATCTTCTTTATAAGAGACGAATCTGAATTGCTCGATTCCCGATCGCATGGCTTCTTGGTCCCGCTTTGTCGCTGTCCAACGCCTTTCCCGCTCTTTGATTTATTTTTGCCTCTGTGTCGGGCCTTTTGTACAACGGGTTGACAAGAAGGAGCATTTTCATTTTTCGCAACCTGCTGAAGGAGGCGCTGCGTTATGGTTTTCTCATAGATGGCCATTTCGCGATTATGGTCATCTTTAACCTTTTGACCTGCTTCCCTTATAAGCTTGTCCATTTGTTCTTCGAACGACAGACTGGGCATTTTCACGGCGGGAGCTCGTTCTGGTTCAAGGTTAGCATCTTCCCATAGAGTATCTCCTTCTTCATCAAAGTCATGTATGACATAGCAGTCGCGGAATAGGTCCCGTTTCTTGGATTGAACATATCCAAGCCCGATCGTTTCCATTCTTCCGTTGGGCAACTTTCGATGAGTTCCAGGAACGTTCCAGATCCTGTTATAGAACCGTGCTTGTCGCGCAGTTTGCTTAAGGGGTACACCTTGGCGTCTCAAGAGTCTCTTTAGTCCGTCTGTGTAATATCTGGGCAAACGGATGGGCTGGAGCCTGTCAAGTGTAGAATCCGCACCATGCCAAATTTCTTTCTCCACTTTAGTTTCCCCGGATCGGTAGAATAGGATCGCCTTCGCACCTTTTCGCCTGGGAGGGATGTAGAATATCTGCAGTTCTTCCACACTGTAGGTATCAAGCCCGTCTAGCTCTTTATGATGCTTAGGCGGAACCATGGCAACTTGCAAACTTTGATCTTCATCAGCGAAGGCTTGTATTGATGGCCGAGCGAAGAATACGGCATTCACCTCATCTTTCGAGTCGCTGCCGAAGATCCACATAGGAGTGGACGGTCCCGGCTTGTTGCACTGGGGCGGCCCTGAATAAACTATTTCTTCTTCCTCCTCAGTATCACTCCCGAAGACTTGAATAGTGGTGATAGCTTTGTTCTTGCCCTACGATTTGCGACATCTTTCTGTGTCTTCGAAATCTGGCAGGAAGTATTTTGCATCTTCGTACTTTTGGACTTCGTTCATGGAGAATGGGTTCAGCTCTCCTGTTACGGTATACTCGAGACGATTCTTGAAATACTTCATACACTGATGTTGTGTAGAAGGGATGATGTTGTACTCGTGTAACCAAGGCCGGCCGAGTAAAGCGTTATAGCAGGTCTTACCGTCAATGATATGGAACTTAATATCCGTGACGAGCGGCCCAAAGCGTAGTGTCAATATTACAGACCCAAGCGTCCGTGATGACTGAGAGTCAAACCTGGAAATGGTGATTTTATCACGAGCGAGGTGCTGAACGCTCATGCAGATTTCTTTCAACACTCTTACATTAAGGAGATTGACGGAGGACCCATTGTCAACCAGGATTTTGCCTATCTTGATGTCATGACAGTATCCGGAGACATATAGGGGACGATTATGCTCACACGTCCCGAGGAGAAGATCTTTATCGCCGAAGGTGATATCGGCTGTGTGCACTTCTTCTAACTTGTCCTTCATCTTTTTTCGGTGAGGAAAGCTTGGAATTGTTCAGGCTCTTCTAATGCCTTGATCGACAAATCTCTCGCCTCTTTGGATAGCAGAAGGGCGTTGAGAATACTGAGCTGCGAGGGTATCTTCCTCAGGTGTGCAAGAACGTTGTAATCTACCTTACTTTTCTTGGGCGGGTCCTTGGCTGCTAGCTCTTCGACGACTCGATCATCAAGCGCGATATCCTCAGGGACTTTTTGTTTCCCCTTATCCTTTTTGTTCGACTCCTTATTTGCAGGTCCAAGATTCTTTTCAGGTAATGTGCGATTGCGCAGCTAAATGTTCTCGCAGCTCTTCGGTTCTTCGTCTTTTCCCAAGGTGGATTCTTTAAAGAGAGGGCCGAGAGTCATTTCTTCGTCAGAGTCGCTCCCGAAGGTGAGAACTTGCGATCCCTCAGCGTTAACCATGTGACATTTGCCGGAAGTTCTCTTATGCTCCTTGTTCCCCTCCGAAGGACGGCGCGACGGACGTCTTGCCTGAAATTCGGGGCAGATGCTAATTGGAGCTATTCGTCCACCTCTCCGAAGATGCCAAGTTGATTTATGGCACCGTGTATCGAAGGTTTAAACGGATGCGTCCGATGTAGCAGATTTCGTCAGATCCCCCCTCGCTCGAAGGGTTTTTGATTGTGGGGACGCTTTTCCCTGTAGGCGCAAGCCCCTGCAGTTAATTACGCTACCGTATTGCGGTAACAACTTTCACCTTCTCCATGTGGTCACTTCGTGTCGTGCGTATTTGTTTTGTATTTGGTTGCCCATGGATTGTATACAGAGACTGAGTTATGTCGTCGCCCGTAGGGCGTGGACTAGTCCAAATCCATATTATCTTAGATTTGGGTTTGGGGGTTTGGGTTTATGGATACGTTAGCCTCATTTGAGACTAAGATCGACTTAAACGTTGGTTAAGGATACATCAGTCTAGTTTTAGACTAAGATCGACTTAACGGGATAGTTTAGATCCAACAAGAGAGCAATTTAAGGGAGCCCTGTTGTTTAGTTTAGTGACATTGCGGTCAATAGGTAGTTTAAGGACATTGCGGTCCAATATTAGTTTTAATACATTGCGGTCAAGGTTAAGGATGTCGTAGTCCGTGGATTTAAGGACTCCACAGTCCGATGTTAGTTTTAAGACACCACGATCAAGGTTAAGGACGTCATAGTCCGTTGTTAGTTTTAAGACATTCCGGTCAAGGTTAAGGACCTCATAGTCCATGAGTTTAAGGAACCCACAGTCCGTATCAATGGATGGTCATCGAGACCCGTCACCTCTTTGAAGACGTTGAGGAATTACAATGCCAGGTATCAAAGGAGTGAAGAGATGTACCCTTGAACCAAGGTAGATTAAGTGATCTGCAGTCCAATTTGGAAACTAAGATCAATTATTATATTCTGAGCCCATTGGCCCAGTTGAATTTGAATTGAGGACTTATGGCCGTCTTGGGCTAAGTCCAATCATGTTTGGGATATTGGCCCTCTGTTGGTTCATTAAAGGAAAGGCTTTGCCTCTGGAAACTTAGCCAGTTGAGCTAAAGCTAGTGTTAAACACTAGAGACCAGCAGTGTTGAACACTGGGAATAAGATTGACAAGTTAATGTTAAACACTAAAAGGTAATCAGTGTTGAACACTGGGAACAGAGTTTTCAAATTAGTGTTAAACACTAGGCAAATCAGTGTTAAACACTGGAAAAAGAGATTCCAAATTAGTGTTTAACACTAAGGCAAATCAGTGTTAAACACTGGATACTGAAGTTTCAATTTAGTGTTAAACACTGAGGCAAGAGGGGTCACGTGGTGACACGTGAGAGCGCCCTGCTTCCTTTTATTTTGTTCTACAGATAAGTGTTTAACACTTTTAATTCTGAAATCCATCACGTGTGGGCACGTGATGGGGGCCTGCGTTTTGATCTGTTAGAATGTTCATTAGGGGTCACGTGTCGACACGTGAGGGTGCCTTAGAGCTCTTTTCTGTTTCTTTTTCTTTTGTGTGCTTTAGAGATCACGTGGGGAACGTGAGGCATTGCCTCACAGTTCTCTTTTATGGATCTTCGCAGGAGTCACATGGTAACACGTGAGGTGTTTACTTCAGAGTTCTTTCTATGGATCTTTGCAGGGGTCACGTGGTAGCACGTGACTCTGCATGTTTTAAAGATCTGTTCATCTTTTAAGAATTAATAGGGTTAAACCCTAGCGACAAACTTTAGAGGAATTAAATTCCTGCTTTCTTCTGAAGAATTATATTCTTAATAGGGTTAAACCCTAATTTCTTTTCTTAAGGGAATTAAATTCCTGTGAGTTTGAGGGAATTGTGTTCTCAATTAGGGTTAAACCCTAGTTCTGTTTATTTTGAAGGAATTAAATTCCCATAACATAGGGTTAAACCCTAATTTTATCTCGAAGGAATTGAATTCCTATCATTTTGTGAGAATTAAATTCTCAAAACTCAGTTCTTCCTCTGTGTTTTGGATCTGCATGGCAGGATCTCAACCCAATGAGAATTAAATTCTCAATTCATGGGGAGATGTGCACTTTACAGATCCTCCATCAGAGAAAGAACTAAGTTCTTTTCTTTATATAAGAGTTAAACTCTTTTGAGAATTAAATTCTCTTTTTAAGCCTCCATTTGTTTTTCTTACCTAGGGTTTTCCTTTTGCAGAGAATCAAAGGCTCTGTATCTCTCTCTCTGTGTATCAAAAGAAAAGGTCCAAAGGTCTCCAAAAAAAAAGTCCAGAAGTAGAGGTTCCTCTCTTCTTTTCTTGGCCTCTATTTATAGGAGAAGGAAAAGAATCAATCTGCTTAGTAAATCTCTCATTGAGAGATTTGATTTATTCATTGGGAGATTTGATTTATCTTCATCATTAATTTGGGCCTTTAGATTTTTAGGTGAATTTTATTCACCATTGGATTTTAAATCTAAAGATATCCCCTTGTTATTTCGGTTAGATTTAGGGGGAAATCTTTCCAAGTCCAAGATTTTTCCATAAATTGGTGATGTTTAATCACCTTTAGATTTTTAATCCATCGGTCCCCATAATCCTTTTCCATTTGGAAAGATTTAGAGAAATTTAGAATTTTAATTCTATTTGAAAAGATTTAGAGAAGTTTAGAATTTTAATTCTATTTGGAAAGATTTAGAGAAATTTAGAATTTTAATTCTATTAAACTGTAAGGCTTTCGAAGCCTGTCACGTGTGAGCACGTGACCCCCAATTGGTTCTTTTCTCAGCGTTCATTTATGCTTCAGTTTTAACCATCACGTGTCAACACGTGACCATTGGTCACGTGTGAGCACGTGATACCTCATTGAGGTATTTCCTTCAGCCATTTGTTTTTATTTCTGTTTTAACTATCACGTGTCAACACGTGACTCCCAATTGAGGTAATTCCTGATTTTTAATCAGGGAACAGTGCATAGCATATTTGCTCATAACTTTTGATCCCGGATGAATTATGAAGCCCATAATATATCAAATCGAAGGGTTTTTCGAGATGCTTCCAATACCATTAGAATTTAACTGTTTCCCATTCGGGAGTTTATTAAAATACAGCTCAGAAAATACTGGTTTGCATTTTCTTAAACGTATTGCTGCCATTTGATACCTTGGGCTCTTCTGCGCAGAAATTTTTGGCGGGAACAAATTCCCCCCACTACTTTGCCCACATAAGTATATACGTGGGTGAAGTAGTGCAAAGTTATGAGTAGCCATGGAATTGAGGGCTTAGGAGACAAGGTTAGGGTCCTTGTAGCCTAAGACTTTTCAACTTTATGAGCCGTGAGGGTCTCACAAAGACTTTTCTCCCTATGGATCGAGAGGATCTCGTAGGTGTATTTTCTCCTTGGGGGTCGTGAGGACTCCTAAGTGTGTTTTCTCTTATAAGTCGTAAGGATCTTATAAGAGAATTTTTCCCTCTTACGAGTCGAGAGGACCCGTAAGCGGTTGTTTCCCTCCTTGTCGAGATTCGACTTCGGAGAGTGAGACCCGTGGATAGTATGCAAGAGGCTGTTTTGGGCTGACTTGCAGGATCCCAGTGCTTAGGAAACAAGTTTTTTTAATCCCTGCTGTCTAAGGCTTTACCTCACGAGTCGAGACGAATCGAGCAGTTCTCGCAAAGACATCAATTTCCTCGCGAGTCGAGACGAATCGAGCATTTCTCGCAAGAATATCCTAACGTCACAGTTAACCTCTGCTCTTTACAACAGAAGTCCGTTAGGGTCTGTGGTACTTAGGGTTTTGGCCGTCGTACCGTCGCATCAGCTGATATATTCCTCGCTAGGCAATCGTGCTGTTCGAGTAGCCCTGCGACTGCCGTGTCTCTGATCCCTTCGGGGGCTAGACAAGACGTCTTCAAGCAATCCTCCTTGGTAGTTTGACCGTCGGAAGAGCAAGCGTTAGGAATTTTGCCATGCCGCTTTTTACTTGAGGTAAGGCTCATTTTGGAGAGCCCCGATGAGTCATAACCACTCCGCGCTGGTGTGGGATGATCTCCGATAGTCTTTCAGGCTTTATAAGACTTGCCGTTAAGACCCTGAAGCTAGGAATTTGGCCTTTGCTTCGTTTGCTGGCATCGCGTCTGCTGTATCGAGATGAATGTCGCGGTTGTCTCTAGGTTGCTGGTGAACCGTCGAGCTTTGGAACCAGGGATTTTGCCGTGACTCCTTTTGGTGATGTTGCGTCTGCTGTGTCGAGACGAACGTCGAGGTGGTGACCGCTCTGCACTGTGGCGAGATGATCTCCAATTGTCTTTCAGGCTTTATATGACTTGTCGTTAAGACCCTGAAGCTAGGAATTTGGCCTTCGCTTCGTTTGCTGGCATCGCGTCTGCTGTATCGAGACGAATGTCGCGGTTGTCTCTAGGTTGCTGGAGAACCGTCGTGGTTTGGAACCAGGGATTTTGCCGTGACTCCTTTTGGTGATGTTGCGTCTGCTGTGTCGAGACGAACGTCGAGGTGGTGACCGCTCTGCAATGTGGCGAGATGATCTCCAATTGTCTTTCAGGCTTTATATGACTTGCCGTTAAGACCCTGAAGCTAGGAATTTGGCCTTCGCTTCGTTTGCTGGCATCGCGTCTGCTGTATTGAGACGAATGTCGTGGCTGTCTCTAGGTTGCTGGAGAACCATCGAGGTTTGGAACCAGGGATTTTGCCGTGACTCCTTTTGGTGATGTTGCGTCTGCTGTGTCAAGACGAACGTCGAGGTGGTGACCGCTCCGCGCTGGTACGAGATGATTTCCGATTGTCTTTCAGGCTTTATATGACTTGCCGTTAAGACCCTGAAGCTAGGAATTTGGCCTTCGCTTCGTTTGCTGGCATCGCGTTTGCTGTATCGAGACGAATGTCGCGGTTGTCTCTAAGTTGCTGGAGAACCGTCGAGGTTTGGAACCAAGGATTTTGCCGTGACTCCTTTTGGTGATGTTGCGTCTGCTGTGTCGAGACGAACGTCGAGGTGGTGACCGCTCCGCGCTGGTGCGAGATGATTTCCGATTGTCTTTCAGGCTTTATATGACTTGCCGTCAAGACCCTGAAGCTAGGAATTTGGCCTTTTGCTTCATTTGCTTTGGCGCGTCCGAATCCTGCTGGGGAAAGAACGCTGGGGTGACATTTCATCTGCTGTATCAAGACGATCGTCGAGGTGGTGACCACTCCGCGCTGGTGCGAGATGATCTCCGATTGTCTTTCAAACTTTATATGACTTGCCATCAAGACCCTGAAGCTAGGAATTTGGCATTTTGCTTCATTTGATTTGGCGAGTCCGAATCCTGCTGGGGGAAGAACGCCGGGGTGACATTGCGTCTACTGTATCGAGACGAACGTCGAGGTGGTGACCACTCCACATTGGTGTGAGATGATCTCCGAATGTCTTTTAGGCTTTATATGACTTGCCGTCAAGACCCTGAAGCTAGGAATTTGGTCTTTTGCTTCATTTGCTTTGGCGCGTCCAAATCCTGCTGGGGGAAGAACGCTGGGGTGACATTTCATCTGCTGTATCGAGACGATTGTCGAGGTGGTGACCACTCCGCATTGGTGCGAGATGATCTCCGAATGTCTTACAGGCTTTAGATGACTTGCCGTCAAGACCCTGAAGCTAGGAATTTGGCCTTTTGCTTCATTTGCTTGCATTGCGTCTGCTGTAACGAGACGAATGTCGAGGTGGAGCTGGGATTTTTCCGTCACTCTGCTTTATTTCGACCATGAGGTCTTTTGTTGACGTTGCATCTACATCCTGCTGGACTGCGAAGGAACGCCGTTGTTGACATTGCGTCTGCTGTAACGAGATGAATGCTGAGGTGGAGTTAGGATTTTGCCGTCACTCCGCATTGTTTTGATCATGTGGTCTCTTGTTGACGTTGCATCTGCATCCTGCTGGACTGCGAAGGAACGCCGTTGTTGACATCCCGTCTGCTGTAACGAGATGAATGCTAAGATGGTCTCTAGGTTGTCTGTGAACCGTCGAGATATGGAACTAAGGACTATGCCGTGGCTCCGTTTGATGGTGTAGCATCTATGTCCTGCTAGAATGAGGAGGCACACCGTTGTTGGTCTCCACGCTGTAGATGTGGCCATTGAGATTTGGAACTAGGGAATTTGCTATGGCTCCGTTTCGTTGCGACTCTGAGGTCGGTTGTTGACGTCACGTCTGCATCTGGTTGGAGTGAGGAGAAACACTGTTGGTGATCTCTAAGTTGTCGATATCGACGTCGAGACCCTGAAGCTAGGGACCTTCTTTTGCTTCGTTTGTTGACATTGTGTCTGCAATATTGCGACAAATGTCGAGATTGTCTCTAGGTTATATATGAACCGTCGAGACTTGGCTTCGCTTTCTGGTGGAGCCTGTTGGGAAGGTATGGTTCCTTCTCTGTTTGTGCCCCTGGATTGTATATAGGGATCGGTGTGATCTCACCTGTAGGGCAAAAATTTCATTCTTTCATCATTCATTTTTTTTAAATTTTTTTTATTCTTTCCGCGACGCTCTATCATTTCAGCTTTTTATATCGCGAAGATCGCGATTGCCCAATCATTTCGGCTATTTTTCGCGGTGCCCAATCATTTCGGCTGTTTTTTTATTTTACTCGCTGCTTTTTATTGCGAGTTGCCCAATCATTTCGGCTGTTTTTGTATACATACATTTTTACTTGCTGATTTCGTTGCAAGTTGCCCCATCATTTCGGCTATTTCATATGCATTTTTGGCTCGCTAATTTTTTTTTTATCGCGAGTGTGTAACTTGGAATCTGATGCCAATCTTAGCATCAGCATCGCTACGACTGGAATATTACCAGGAGCGAATCATCATTTGCCATGAAAGGACTTGGAATTTGATACTGATTTAGGCATCAGCATCGCTACAACTGGGATATTGCCAGGAGCGAATCATCATTTGCCTCTGTCGATGTCGAACAAAGGTGGCTTAGCAAATAGGGTTATGATCCCGTCGACTAAGGCTTTTGACTTCATGAGCCGTAAGGGTCTCATAAAGGTGTTTCTCCCTACGAGTCGTGAGGATCTCACAGGTGCGTTTTCTCCTTAGGAATCGTGAGGATTCCTAAGTGCATATTCCCCTGTAAGTCGTAAGGATCTTACAAAAGGGTTTTCTCCTTAAGTCGAGAGGACTTACAAGGGTTGTTCACTATGCGAACATATCCCTAGTCACGGGTAGGACTTTGTTAGAGAAATGTTTATTCGCGTCCGTGGATTGTATACAAGGGTCGGTATTGAGCCGCTTGTAGGGCACTATCGAAGGTTGTGGGGGTTGCTTAAGAACAGGTTCAGGTCTCTGTAACTTAAGACTTTCAAATCTTATGAGCCGTGAGGGTCCCATAAGAGAGTTCTCCTTACGAGTCGTGAGGATCTCGCAAGTGTAATTTCTCCTTAGGAATCGTGAGGATCCCTAAGTGTGTTGCTCCCTTATGAGTCGTAAGGATCTCACGCGGGTGGTTTCTCCCTACAAGGTCGAGAGGACCCTGCAAGTGTCTTTTAACGAGGTTGCGCCCTTTCGGGTTTTCGCAAACACTCGCCGGTAGCCCTGCTATTTTTACTCACGGAGCCCTTTCGGCTTTTCATCCGTGCCCATTTTGCTTATGGACATACCATTTTTTTATTCTTTTTATTCTTTTTTTTAACGAGGTTGCGCCCTTTCAGGTTTTCACAAGACTCGCCGGTAGCCCTGCTGTTTTTACTCACGGAGCCCTTTCGGGTTTTCATCCGTGCCCTTTTTTGCTTATGGACATACCGTTTTTTTTTGTTTTGTTTTTTAAAAAAAAAAATTTATTTTTTTTGCTCTTCTTTTTTTTTTACCACGTCAGCCTGGGGATGCTGCGGGTTGGTAGTAGTTTAACGACGTTTCGGTCATTTGCAAGTTTTAGGACATTGCGGTCCGTTGTTAGTTTAACAACGTTTCGGTCTATATCCAGTTTTAGGACATAGTGGTCCATTGTTAGTTTAATGACGTTTCGGTGTATCATCCAGTTTTAGGACGTAGTGGTTCGCCGTCGCCGTATTTGAGGCGAATCTCCAGTTTACTGACTTTTCGGTCTATGGGGCTTTCCCTATGAATGAGCATGATGCCCCCAGTATATCCATTTTTCTCGGAGCGTGTAGTTGTGGCTGGCTCACCTTCCAGTTTTCGGGCAGCGCGAACTTGCCCTGTTGGTATTGGTCTTCAACCCAGTTTTTTAAGACGTAGCAATTTTCGATCGGATGGCCCAATACTTGGTGGTAAGGACAGTAATTAGGATTGTTGACCTCATTCAGTTGTAGCTAGCATTTCAGCTCCGGTAGAGTGATAAGCCCGTCGCGCACTGCTAGTTCGAACGGCCTCCTTGTATCATCCCGGGGAAATGAGTAAGGACGTTTCAACTTTTCATAGAGGGGTTGCCGCTTGTTGCTTTGACGAACAACCGGTCTAGGGCCACTCGATTGTTGTTGAGCGTTGGCGACGAAGGCCGTTTTTTCCTTCCCTTTATCCTTTTTGTTCGATCCCTTATTTGCGGGTCCGAGATTCTTTCCGGGTAGTGTGCGATTGCACGGCTGAATGTTCTCGCAACTCCTCAACTCTTTCGTTTTAGAGATGGACTCCTTGAAAAGAGGGTCGAGGGCTACTTTTCGTCGGAATTGCTCCCGAATGTGAGAACTCACGGTCCCTCGGGATCAACCTTATGACAATTGCCAGCAATTCTTTTATGCTCATCTGTCGTATTTTTCCGCTGTCTACGAGCTTCATGCTTTGTCCTATTGAAGTGTTGCCTATGAGGGACATACCCTTGCCACCAACACTTAAAGGAGTCACAGTCTTCAGTAGGATGTGCGATCTTCTGATGATATAAGCAGAAGTTAAGATGCACGTCCGCTTCATCAAGATGTATACCACCAGGAGAATTTTCTCTGAAAGAGGGTGGCCTCATCCCCATTGATATGGCTTTGGCGAATCGTTTCCTTGTCTTGATCCTGCTTTCATTTGCGGCGGATGTACTTTGATATTGTGGGAGTGTTTCGACCCTTTTGTCCACTCGCCGGCGTTTGGCCTTTTCAAATATGGCCATCTCGCGCTCCCGATCAGCTTTACTTTTTAGACGAATCTCATCTAGAAAAGCGTCGATCATTTCGTCTGACGGCCACATGAATTCCGGCTCAGGCTCTGCCCCCAGTTTCTCAGTGCAAGGAGTTTTTTCATCGTCGGTAAATGAGTGGGAGATCACGTGACAAGTTGCCCCCGGTGCGTCCGTCTTCTTTGGAGTGTGCGGCTGTGGTGGGTTTACTTTCCACTTTTCAGACAGCGCGAACTTGCCTTGTAGGTACTGATCCTCGATCCACCCCTTAAAGAAGAAACAATCCTCGATCGGGTGACTTACCGTTTGGTGGTAAGGGCAATAATTGGGATCGTTGACATTGCCTGGTTGCAACGGACGTTTTGGACTCGGCAGATTGATGAGTCTATTGCGCACTGCCAGTTCGAACAGTTTCCTTGTTTTATTCTGAGGAAACGAGTAAGGACGTCCCAGTCTCTCCTCGAGGGATGGGCGTGGTCGCACATTGTTTTGGCGAACAACCGGCTTTAAGTGGCTCGGCTGTTGTTGAGTATTGGCGACGATGATCGCTTTACCTTTCCCCTTTTCATTTCGAGAGTCCGGTTTTGGAGGAAATGGTCCATGGCCCATCTGGTCCATTTGGGCTAATTTGTCGATCAAGGCCTGGAAGGTGGTCGGCCTGAAGAACATCATGAATTGCGAGATGGTCTCTTGCGGATCAAGAGTGCCCACGAACATGCCTACCGCAGGTGCTTCTTCTATGCGTTGTTCGCATTTCGACCATAGGTTCCGCCATCGTGTTGCGTATTGGACCCATGTTTCACCGGGCCTTATCCTGGCGTTAATCAGCGCTGTTATCGGGGTGCGTCCACTAGCACTCGCGAATCTTTGTGTAAACAGTAGCTCTATCTCCGCAAATGTTTTAACAGAGTCGTTAGGTAGCTCCGAATACCATTCAAAGGCTGTTTCTGTTAAGCTGCCGACGAATTGGCGAAGCCTCCCGTGTTGCCGCAGCCTCCCGTGTTGCCGCATAAGGCCCTGAATTGAGCGACATGCTGATGGGGATTCCCTGTCCCTTTATATACGTGAAACTTAGGGATCGTATATCCCGGTGGGTAACTGATTTGGTCATACCATCTCGGATAAGGTCGTCCGGTTCTAGCAATTTGCCCAGCCGCCTCATTCACCTGATGAGCTCGTATTTGCTGAGCTATATAGTCATCCAGTGCGGCCTTGGAAATGGTTTCTTCCTTGGCTGCTGAAAGAGCCGGAGGAGGATTAGATGTCTCCCCTTTATCGTTTTCAACAATGATTGGAGGGTCATCAGCTGGAGGGTCCGGCTGTAACATCATCCCTATCATTTCTTAGAAGAGGAGCGCCATTTGTTTTATGTTAGCCGCTTGCTCTGCGGCTTCTTTATCCTTCTTTTCGAGGACTCTACGTAGGTAGTCAGCGTCAGTTTCTTGTTCGTGCCGCTGTTCTGATGATGCCTCCGGGCTTTCTTTTGGCCCGGTAAGTGCGGCCATTGCATTCATCATTTCCTAAAGCTTCTGCTGCTGTTCTTGGGCTTTCGTCACGGATCGGGTGAGTGGTCGGTGACCCGTCGCAGCGCGGCTGTCCTCTTTCCCGGATGCCATATAAACAGTATGCACCACTATGCCCCCAGACTTGGGGCGTTTGTGCTCAGCGCTTTTACGGTTCGCCATATTCACAGGGGCTTTTTGCGGCCTCCTTTTCTTTTGAGTGATTGACATTGAGGGAGCCGTTGCAGTGGGCACCCAGCCAGCTGTTGCTTTTTCTAGCTTGACAGAGTAGTCCTTCTCCTGCTGAACCTTCATCTTTTTCTGTCGGCGGAGATAGTCTTGATCCATCACGGAGTCTTGGACTTGACGCCAGACCTTGTAAATCTTAGAGGACGGCCGCTGAGGGGGCTGCTCCAGCTTCGCCTTTGGGGACTTCTCCATAGGTGGAGTAGATCTTTTCAGCACAGCAGTTGGCGAGTTCCTGCGCACCTTGTTAAGCAGTTCAAAGCTGTTCCCGGTTGGAATAGTAGCCTCAATTTCCACCGTTGGAGCTGGTGGAGTTAGTCCGGAGGGGGAGTTGCCCCCAGTCTTCCTTATCCGGCGCCAACGGCGACTTCGGGCATGGCGGGTTGTTGGGATTGATTCAACGACGGCTTCGTTTTGCCCCATGTTCTGGGGAGGGGCTACTGCTGGTGTCAGCCTTTCGAAGACTGACGTTCGTTGAGAAGCTATAGATCTCTGAGCGGGAGCGGGAACGGGGGTAGTCAATCTCGCGAAGACCGACCCTCTGGGAGGAGAAGCCGCCTTGACGACTCTGGGAGCAGCTATCCTCTTTGGGATGGCCTTCTCAGGTATCACGGGCTTCTTGGCGGGCCTTTTGGAGTTCAGGCTCAGTCTAGTGAAGACCGAGGAGTTAGATGACCCGCTGAGAGGGGCCGTAGGAGTAGCAAGCCGATCAAAGACCGATTTCTTTGACGCTTCCGGTACGGGCATTGGGATGTTAATGTTTACCGGCGGGAGCATGGTCCCAAAGAATAGACCGGTGGTAGCTTGAGTCACTTGCTCCACAGGCATGGTGGATAGGGAAGCAGCCTGCGGTCCATATGCTACACCTCCAGGGGAGGCGGAGCGTCGATTGCATTTGCAGTTGGAGCAGTTCGAGCAGTTGTCAGCCATTGATCCTTTTGCTTTCTACAGCAAACGAAACACCAAGTCTTAGTACTTCGAAACCTGAGGGCAACCATTAGCAAACCGCGATTGGTTTGCGAATCACGACACACGAAGTGTGGAGTGGAAAGAGGAAAAGGTCCCACCGGGCGTGCCAGAATTTGTTCCCCTCCGAAGGACGGCGCGACGGACGTCTTGCCTGAAATTCGGGGCAGATGCTAATTGGAGCTATCCGTCCACCTCTCCGAAGATGCCAAGTTGATTTATGGCACCATCTATCGAAGGTTTAAACGGATGCGTCCGATGTAGAAGACTTCGTCAGATTCCCCCTCGCTTGAGGGGTTTTTGATTGTGGGGACGCTCTTCCCTGAAGGCGCAAGCCCCTGCAGTTAATTACGCTACTGCATTGCGGTAACAACTTTCTCCTTCTCCATGTGGTCACTTCGTGTCGTGTGTGTTTGTTTTGTATTTGGTTGCCCGTGGATTGTATACAGAGACTGAGTTATGTCGTCGCCCGTAGGGCGTGGACTAGTCCAAATCCGTATTATCTTAGATTTGGGTTTGGGGGTTTGGGTTTAAGCATACGTTAGCCTCATTTGAGACTAAGATCGACTTAAACGTTGGTTAAGGATACGTTAGTCTAGTTTTAGACTAAGATCGACTTAACGGGATCGTTTAGATCCAACAAGAGAGCAATTTAAGGGAGCCCTATTGTTTAGTTTAGTGACATTGCGGTCAATAGGTAGTTTAAGGACATTGCGGTCCAATGTTAGTTTTAAGACATTGCGGTCAAGGTTAAGGACATCGTAGTCCGTGGATTTAAGGACTCCACATTCCGATGTTAGTTTTAAGACATCACGGTCAAGGTTAAGGACGTCATAGTCCGTTGTTAGTTTTAAGACATTCCGGTCAAGGTTAAGGACCTCATAGTCCATGAGTTTAAGGACCCCACAGTCCGTATCAATGGATAGTCATCAGGACCCGTCACCTCTTTGAAGACGTTGAGGAATTACAACGCCATGTATCAAAGGAGTGAAGAGATATACCCTTGAACCAAGGTAGATTAAGTGATCTGCAGTCCAATTTGGAAACTAAGATTAATTATTATATTCTGAGCCCATTGGCCCAGTTGAATTTGAATTGAGGACTTATGGCCGGCTTGGGCTAAGTCCAATCATGTTTGGGATATTGGCCCTCTGTTGGTTCATTAAAGGAGAGGCTTTTCCTCTGGAAACTTAGCCAGTTGGGCTAAAATTAGTGTTAAACACTAGAGACCAACTGTGTTGAACACTGGGAATAAGATTGACAAGTTAATGTTAAACACTAAAAAGTAATCAGTGTTGAACACTGGGAACAGAGTTTTCAACTTAGTGTTAAACACTAGGCAAATCAGTGTTAAACACTGGAAATAGAGATTCCAAATTAGTGTTTAACACTAAGGCAAATCAGTGTTAAACACTGGATACTGAAGTTTCAATTTAGTGTTAAACACTGAGGCAAGAGGGGTCACGTGGTGACACGTGAGAGCGCCCTGCTTTCCTTTATTTTGTTCTACAGATAAGTGTTTAACACTTTTAATTCTGAAAGCCATCACGTGTGGGCACGTGATGGGGGCCTGCGCTTTGATCTGTTAGAATGTTCATTAGGGGTCATGTGTCGACACGTGAGGGTGCCTTAGAGCTCTTTTCTGTTTCTTTTTCTTTTGTGTGCTTTAGAGATCACATGGGGCACGTGAGGCATTGCCTCACAGTTCTCTTTTATGGATCTTCGCAGGAGTCACATGGTAACACGTGAGGTGTTTACTTCAGAGTTCTTTCTATGGATCTTTGCAGGGGTCACGTGGTAGCACGTGACTCTGCATGTTTTAAAGATCTGTTTATCTTTTAAGAATTAATTGGGTTAAACCCCAGCGACAAACTTTAGAGGAATTAAATTTCTGCTTTCTTCTGAAGAATTATATTCTTAATAGGGTTAAACCCTAATTTCTTTTCTTAAGAGAATTAAATTCCTGTGAGTTTGAGGGAATTGTGTTCTCAATTAGGGTTAAACCCTAGTTCTATTTATTTTGAAGGAATTAAATTCCCATAACATAGGGTTAAACCCTAATTTTATCTCGAAGGAATTGAATTCCTATCATTTTGTGAGAATTAAATTCTCAAAACTCAGTTCCTCCTCTGTGTTTTGGATCTGCATGGCAGGATCTCAACCCAATGAGAATTAAATTCTCAATTCATGGGGAGATGTGTACTTTACAGATCCTCCATCAGAGAAAGAACTAAGTTCTTTTCTTTATATAAGAGTTAAACTCTTTTGAGAATTAAATTCTCTTTTTAAGCCTCCCTTTCTTTCTCTTACCTAGGGTTTTCCTTTTGCAGAGAATCAAAGGCTCTGTATCTCTTTCTCTGTGTATCAAAAGAAAAGGTCCAAAGGTCTCCAAAAAAAAAGTCCAGAAGTAGAGGTCCCTCTCTTCTTTTCTTGGCCTCTATTTATAGGAGAAGGAAAAGAATCAATCTGCTTAGTAAATCTCTCATTGAGAGATTTGATTTATTCATTGGGAGATTTGATTTATCTTCATCATTAATTTGGGCCTTTAGATTTTTAGGTGAATTTTATTCACCATTGGATTTTAAATCCAAAGATATCCCCTTGTTATTTCGGTTAGATTTAGGGGGAAATCTTTCCAAGTCCAAGATTTTTCCATAAATTGGTGATGTTTAATCACCTTTAGATTTTTAATCCAACGGTCCCCATAATCCTTTTCCATTTGGAAAGATTTAGAGAAATTTAGAATTTTAATTCTATTTGAAAAGATTTAGAGAAGTTTAGAATTTTAATTCTATTTGGAAAGATTTAGAGAAATTTAGAATTTTAATTCTATTAAACTGTAAGGCTTTCGAAGCCTGTCACGTGCTGGCACGTGACCCTTGGTCACGTGGGAGCACGTGACCCCCAATCGGTTCTTTTCTCAGCGTTCATTTATGCTTCAGTTTTAACCATCACGTGTCAACACGTGACCATTGGTCACGTGTGAGCACATGATACCTCATTGAGGTATTTCCTTCAGCCATTTGTTTTAATTTCTGTTTTAACTATCACATGTCAACACGTGACCATTGGTCACGTGTGAGCACGTGACTCCCAATTGAGGTAATTCCTGATTTTTAATCGGGGAACAGTACATAGCATATTTGCTCATAACTTTTGATTCCGGATGAATTATGAAGCCCATAATATATCAAATCGAAGGGTTTTTCGAGATGCTTCCAATACCATCAGAATTTAACAGTTTCCCATTCGGGAGTTTATCAAAATACAGCCCGGAAAATACTGGTTTGCATTTTCTTAAACGTATTGCTTCCATTTGATACCTTGGGCTCTTCTGCGCAGAAATTTTTGGCGGGAACACTCCTCGGTCGTATTTCCTTGCTCTCGACGAGCTTTGCGCTTCATTCGCTTGAAATTTTGTCGGTGAGCAACATATCCCTGCCACCAGTTTTTAAAGGCTATGCACTCTTCAGTAGGGTGCGCAATCCTTCGATGATATAGACAGTAGTTAGGATGCATTTCCGCTTCACCAAGAATGTTTCTTTCGGAGGGTGGCAGCTTCATTCCAATTGACATGGCTTTGGTGAACCTCTTCCTCGTCTTGAACCTGCTTTTATTTGCGGCGGATGTACTTTGATCTGGCGGGAGTGTTTCAATCCTTTCGTCCAGTCGCCGGCGTTTGGCTTTTTCAAATATGGCCATCTCACGCTCTCGAGCAGTTTTGCTTTTAAGAAGAGCGTCGTTCAGGAATGCATCAATCATTTCGTCTGATGGCCCTAGAAGTTCCGGCTTAGGATCTGCCCCCAGTTTCTTTGTGTAAGGAGCTTCTACATCTCCTATCGACGAGTGAGAGATCACATGGCAACTTGCCTTATAATCTTCAGATTCATCTGACGAGTCTTCTCCATTGTCACCATCTCCGTCCTCAAGGACGTGGCTGAGAAATTCTTGGAGTGTGATCGGGGTCCGCGCCTTCTGGTTATATTCTTCCAGCGCGTCGATATATTTTTGCAGGTCCGTGCGCTTGTCACCAGGCTTCACGGGCTTCTTGGTTTTCTTCTTTTTCTTCGAAGACTTTGACGGCTGGGCGTGAGTGCCTTGGCTATCACCACCAATCTTTGGAGTTGGGTGCGGTTTCAGCATTCCCTCGATGATCTCGGGTTCCAGTGGATTTTTCCACCTGATTGCCAGGCATGTTTGGAGATCCTTCAGCATTCTTTTTGTTTTGGCTGAAAGAGCAACCTCCTATGGAGATTCTTCTACGAAAGAACATGATGCCCTCGGTGTATCCGCCTTCTTGGGAGCGTGTGGCTGCGGCGGGTTCACCTTCCAATTCTCGGACAGGGCAAATTTGCCATGTTGGTATTGATCTTCAATCCAGCCTTTAAAGACGAAGCAATCTTCAATTGGATGGCTTATCGTTTGATGGTAAGGGCAATAATTGGGACTATTAACCTCGCCGGGTTGCAACGGTCGTTTTGGATTCGGCAGATTGATGAGCCTGTTGCGCACCGCTAGCTCGAACAATCTTTTCGTTTTGTCTCGGGGGAACGAATAAGGGCGCTTCATCTTCTCATTTTAGTATCGCCGTCTTTCTTTTAGTTGATCTGTTAGTTTTGGGACACTGGGCTGCTGTTGAGTATTTGCGACGAAGGTTGCCTTCCCTTTACCCTTTTCGTTTCGCGGCTCCGGCTTTGGAGAAGACGGACTATGACCCATCTGATCCATTTGGGCCAGTTTGTCGATCAAGGCCTGGAACGTGGTCGGCTTGAAGAACATCATGAATTGGGAAATAGTTGCCTGAGGGTCCAGAGTGCCCATAAACATGCCCACCGCCGGCTTCTTCGATGTGCTGCTCAATTTTGACCATAAATTTCGCCACCGTATTGCATATTGGACCCACATTTCACCTGGCTTCACCCTGGCATTGATCAATGCTGTTATTGGGGTGCGTTCACTAGCACTCGCGAAACGCTGGGTGAATAGTAGTTCCATCTCTGCGAAAGTCTTGACGGAGTCGTTTGGAAGTTCAGAATACCACTCGAATGCCGTCTCCGACAAGCTGCCGACGAACTGGCGAAGTAGCAGTTTATCATCTCCTCCAGTGTTGCCACATAGAGCCCTGAACTAGGCAACATGCTGATGCGGATTTCCCGTCCCTTTATATACATGAAATTTAGGGATCGTATATCACGGCGGGTACTTTATTTGGTCATACCAGCCTGGATAAGGTCGTCCAGTTTTAACAATTTGGCCGGCCGCTTCATTCGCCTGGTGAGCTCGTATTTGCTGAGCAATGTAGTCATCCAGAGTGGCCTTGGAGATGGATTCCTTTTTGGCTGCTGAAAGAGCCGGAGGAGGGTCTGATGTCTCCCTTCTGTCATCTTCAATGATGATCGGGGGGTCTTCAGCTAGAGGTTCCGGCTGTAACATCATCCCAGCCATATCTTGGAACAGCTGAGCCATTCGTTTTATATTGGCTGCCTGTTCCGCAGCCTCTTTTTCTTTCCTCTCAAGCATTTTTCGGAGGAACTCGGTGTCAGTTTCTTATTCCCGACGCTGCTCCGAGGTCTCTGGATTTTCTTTTGGCCTAGTGAGTGTGGCTATTGCAGTTAGCATCTCCTGAAGCTTCTGCTGCTGTTGTTCCTGAGCCTTCGTTATCGACCGGGTAAGCGGTCGGTGACCCGTAGAAGCATGACTTTCCTCTTTTCCGGAAGCCATATAAACAGTATGCACCATCATGCCCCCAGACTTGGGGCGTTTAGATTCAGCGTCTTTCCGGTTCGCTGCGGTCACAAGAGCTTTCTCTGGCCTTCTTCTCTTGTGAGCAGTTGAAGTCGAGGGAGCCATTGCAGCGGGCACCCAAACGGCTGTCGCCTTTTGTGGCTTGACAGGATGGTTATCTCCTTGTCGAGCTTTAAGCTTCTTTGATCAGCGAGAGCAGTCCTGGTCAATCACTGATTCCTGGACCTGCCTCCAGACTTTATAAATTTTGGAGGACAGCCGCTGAGGGGGCTGCTCCGTCTTCTTCTCTGTAGCATTCTCCACAGGTGGAGGAGATCTCTTCAGCACGGCAGTCGGAGGTTCTTGCGAACCCTCCTAAGCGGTTCAAAGCTGTTCCCAGTTGGAACAGCAGCATTGATTTCCACCATGGGAGCTGGCGGAGTTAGCCCAGAGGGGGAGTTGCCCCCTGTTCCCCGCCGAACACAGAGACGCGACCGCGCAGGTCCGTCTTGCCTGAAATTCGGGACAGATGCTAATTGGTGCTATCTGTCCACCTCTCCGAAGATGCCAAGTTGATTTATGGCACCATGTATCGAAGGTTCAGACGGATGTGGCCGATGTAGCAGACTTCGTCAGAATCCCCCTCGTTTGAGGGGTTTTTGATTGTGGGGAAGCTCTTCCGTGCAGGCACAAGCCCCTGCAGTTAATTACGTGTAACATTTCAAAAAAATAAAATATTATTTTTGGGAATTTGCATAATTAAATATTAATTTTTAATGAATATTTTAATAGTCGGTATAATTAAATACCGATAAATGGAGAAAATTCCGGAGAAAATTATGGAAATTCTAAATTTGGGCATTTTGTGGAAATTTTACAGTTTTTATGATGGATTATATGTTATTTTGGGTGTTAATCGCGATTAAAAATCGCTAAGTGGATTTTTGGCGTTTTGTGCAAAAATATGCCCATGACATTTCTACACTTGTTACACTTGTTTCATGTTTTGGGCTCATGGTAGCCTAGGGTGGAACCATGCTTAGATGACCATGGTGGGTTGAACCAATTGGTTAGGTTAGTAGGGTTACTTAAGGGTTGTTAGCTTGTGTTAGGGCGATTGGGGTTAGGAGGACTTGTGTAGGAGAGAGTGTGAGCCATGATGGCTTGTTGGTGCTAACATGTTTCAAGAGTGAGAGAGAGGTAGCTAGAATGTGCCATGATCCATATCATTCCATAATCCCTTGTGTTCTTTTACCCCCTCTCACACATCAGCCCCCAAATGCAACAACTTCAGCCCATAGCAACACTTCAGCTGCTACATCAGCCAACACCAGCAGCTGAAACAATATTTCAGCAGCCCTACACCAGCCCCTAGCACCATAGCCCACATCTACACACTCCCATCAACACTTTTCAGCCCCCATATCAACCCATCAGCACACTTCAGCCCCTCCATCAACACCTTTCAGCCACATCTGCTGCAATAGCAGCTGATGTAACAGCTTCAGCCCCCCTTTTCATCACTCCAGCCCCCTTTATCACCACATTAGCCCCCATATCAACTCATCCTTATGCTGGAACCATACATCAGCAGCAGCCCCTTCAACACAACACCAATAAACCAGTCTCAGCACATTTTCAGCCACATTTTCTATCAGCCACAGCAGCAGCAACCTTATTCCAACCAACACCCAACAACACCATCATCATACTACAACCCCACACCCTCATCATACCACAACTCAACCCCCACAACAAAACCACAGTCCCAACTACTGCTACAACAGCAAAGAAAAAGCAAAAGAGAAGTTGCAAGCAGCAGATGCAGCATCAGCAACTGCAACCAGACAGGAGATCAGCCTCAGGCAGGAACTTCAGCAGCAACCACCCCTCCTCCTTCCATCATCTTCCCTTCTCCTTCATTCTAGGATTTCTTGAGGTATAATCTCACAACCCAACTCGGTTCTTGCTCAGTTTAGGTTATATAGCTGGAAGTTTACTGTTTTATTTGAGATCTAGTGCTAGTTTTAGTGAAATTGAGTGAGGTTTGGCCAAGAGATGGTTTCGATTGTCAGGGTAACCTTATTAGGTGTATTTGAGACCATTGTAACCAAGAAACCCCAGATCTCTAGTTAGTTACCAGAGTTGTTCGACTTGGTGTAAATTAGCGTTTTCGTCGATTTTGTGACCTTTCTGAGACCTGCTTTCACCCGGGACCTCCTAGAGTAAAATTGACTTGGCAGTGAGCTATGCAGGCACCTTGGAACCACTACCCAAAGCCCTAGACACCATCTTAAAGTCCCGGCCGCAAATTTAATCCCCCTGGTCGCAATTTGCGGCCAGAGCAGGGTAAAACTGCCTCGTTTGGTGTGCACAGCCCTATTTCATGTAAACTTGACCCCCGGTATGTCTAGTTTTGACTGTTTCCTGTTAGGGTAAAATCTGGGTTGAATTTCATGAGTTGGCGTATGATTACGACTCGTTTTCATATGGATTTTGATATTCGATGATTCGTATCTGTCGGGTGGCGTTTGGACGTCAACGACAGTGGTGATTGGCTGTGTTTGCACACAAGGTCACAGGTTTTTACCTATGGGCGTAGTGTGCACCATTTTGGTTTCCGACATGGTTTTCATGAGTTTTAGCGTGTGATGTCCTTATAGGTACCCCACGTGGCGTCAAGGTGTTGGAGATACAAATGGCGACATCAGCACCGGCACACATAACTAGGTGAGTAGATTTATATCTACGGGGAGAAGTCGGGTGGATGGCGTATAGCACCCCCGCAGTCCGAGGTGATGTATACAGATGCGTATACACACCTACAATTTATTATATGTTGTTTGGGAATTATTTGATGTTTAGGATGGATAATTGATGGACTTGGATGATTTAGTGTCGCGAAACCCTAGGTAGTGGGTACACTACACATACATATACACACATACATATACACACATACATGTACACACATACATACTTGCATACATCCTTACTTCATATGTGGTTATGGGATTCTATATAGATATGTGTTCACATAGGTATGGGACTGCGTGTTCACATACAGATTTGAGGATGATACATGGGACTAATGAGTTAGATCTGAAATTTTGATATCGGTTATGGTAAAATTCGTATTTGGGATGCGTCTTGATGCGTTAGCGGATTTTGGGATTATGATGCCATAGGAATAGTGACATGTATATGTAAATGATCGACATGTGATTATTATATGAGATAGGATATGATATGATATGACAGGATATTTATGATAGGCCGCTTTGGGCGTTGTTTACTCCTTGAGATGATATGTACTGATGATATCGTTTTTACTAGAGGCTGTAAATCAGAAGCTGGATTATGATTATATTGACGATTTATGATGATGATATTGATGTATACGAGACTGTCGTTCAGTGATCAGATCTTGATTATAGTGATGATGTTAGCATTGTACTAGACATAGGTCAGTACCCAGATAATGATATTTGATAAGAGAATACTTGATGAATAATATGACAAATGTGATATTGACCCGTACCCAGATTTGGGGATGCCGTACGACGGATTTACGTACGAGCTATAGATTGATGTTTGATCCGCACTCTTGATTTGGGAATAACTGATTATAGAGATATGTTATCAGATGTGATATTACTGGGGCGGATCACCGACTATATATACATATACATATATCGACTCGGAGGTTAGGCGGTTTACCTTACCTGCAGTTAACCTTTTAGCTCAGCCTTATAGTTGGTGTAGCTATAGGATTCTTATGACATTAGATGCAGTTTAGCGATCATGGTGTTCAGTATTTCAGCTCCCGCATATTATTATTGTTGCTCTGCATCGCATACTTATTATGATTTATATTCCATTATTGATATCATGCTGTTAGGACACCAGCACCATTACCGATGATGCGTATGTACCACGTACACTCATTTGCCGGCTCACACACATCTTCATCGGTAATTGCCATGTCACGAACACTTAGAAAATATTATTGCTTGATTTAGCTTGTTAGCTAGTAGTGATATGATATTAGTATGCTTGCCTTATATGCCAGCTTGACATTGTAGTTATTACCTGTCACTTCATGCATACTGTTGTTCATTATATGCCGCATTCATGGATTCTCATGCTTATATTCATGGTTTTACATGCTATTGATGATTCGGATTTCCATGATGTTTTCTGGATTTGGGGGGAAAACCGCAAAACTTACATAAACTGCTTTCTCTCTTTTTAAATATAAAAAGTGCGGTTTTCCCATGATGTATGAGTCGTCCACCATGAGTTTGCTGATGGATTTCGAGACCCGATTCGAAGAGTGGAGGAACTGATTCGGGTACATGGTGGGCCCGGTGCGGTACCCCGGGGCAAGAGGATCGCAGATGATGGCGTTGAGCCTGGCAGGGGAGCACTACCGACCGGTGATTTTACCCGACACGTCGGATATCCGGAGGATACCGTCGTAGTCATGAGATGGATGGTAGGGGCCGATCTGGACTGACGGCGCCCTGGATTTATGATCGAGATATTGAGATTTGAGATATTGAGGTACAGAGATTGTGATACAGAGATATCGAGATATTGAGATTTTGTTTTGTGCCGATGCTAGGCACTGTTTTATGCTGATTTCATTATGATACCTCATTTTAAAATACAGAAATCTCACAAATTTATGAAAGCAATTTTCTTCAGTACATGCATTCTGTTTCATGCATTCATACATCATGCATATGATATATTGCCACCTGATGCACTGACACAGGCACATGGGTTTACACTTGGGTTAGGTATTTACCCTAGTCTTGTTATAGATTGCTGGTTATATATATTTGAGGATTATATATTTTGATCGTATGACCTAGGATTGCGTCATGCATGCGATTTTCTGTTCGTAGATCTCTTTCTACTCACGAGTTGGCAACTCACCCCCGTTGTACCCCAGTTTCTTGCAGGTGTTGCCGTACAGGTTTTATTACGGCTTTGCGGGCACTGTTCCTTTCGGGTGACTTGCTAGTAGGTGGGTTATTGTATCGTACCCATCATTATACATTGTATATTATATTCAGTTGTATCTAGAAGTTCCATCAACCAAACATGTACTTATTTGAGATAGAGACCAGTGATGTTTATTCTTTCGACCTTAGAGTCGCGTGTTTCATTTCTGTGGATTTCTTGTTGTTGGGGTTTCCTTTCTATTGTGATCCTCGCCTTTAGGCGTTGTATATTATGTTGCATACAGGTTGATTTGATATGGTTCTTCCTACTCTCCACTACATTTCTTGGTTTGGATTTCTGGGTTCGGCTTACTTAGAGTACATACGCCTCGAGACGTTCATAGTCTAAGTGCCGGTCATGCTCCGTACTTTCGGGTCGTGACAAAGTTGGTATCAGAGCGTTAGGTTTTACCTTCGGAGTATAGGATGACCCTTGGTTGATGGAATAGGTGACTAAAGTAGAGTGACGTACCGTGGTATATCCGCGGCATATTTACGATACGCCACTCCACTTAAGAAGCCTTAGGATGTACATTTCCTTGTCCAGTATCATATTCCTTCCTGATCTAGCTTCATCGGTACTAGTTATAGTTTTGCTGCCACGATTACGGGCAGGGAGAGCTACGGCTAAGAGTTGCGGTCAGCATGAGCTCGTTGCGAACGAGGACTGACCAGAGCATAATTCCGGCAACACACGATTGCAGAGATGTGTCTTTTGATTGTGTTTTTGTGCCACGAGCGTTGGATGGATTGCTGTATGAGATTACTCGGACGTGCGGATTAGCACCAGAGGATTGAGCCACTGACAGAGGCCAGCCAGATATTGATGACCGTTGGTGTATTGCTTACTCATGATGATTGAGGCATCGTCCAGCGTGCAGACGAGTGAGCCAGTTATTGCCGAGGACGACGGGATATCGCCCCAGATGTTGGAGCTATTGCAGTACGAGATTGTGCTAAGAGATGATAGAAGGTTGCTAGTCACCGAGGGCGAATAACTAGGACATGTGGATTGTTCGCTACCCCGATGCGGGGTCATCAGATAGATTGATTCCAGCTAGAGACGACTTCACGCAGAGACGTTGAGAGTCGACAGTGACGATCGAATGTCAGAAACCTATTATTCCAAGTTTAAAGTATTCGGAAAGACATGCAGGCAATTCTATGATCCCTCTAGAAGAATGAAACCCTAACTCGACTTAATGACCGTGTGAAAGCCTTTGAACCTTAGGGTTTGCGGCAGTTCTGCGGCGCCATTAGTGAGGCTTGGGTTTGCCCTTCTACGGCTGGACCACCGATGCTGTGGTATGTACTCGATACTATTATACTGTACCTAAGATGTTGAGCTCTTGGGGGATTATGAGGTTTTGACGAATCAATCGGATGGCTCGACTTAATTCGGATGCTAGGTGGCGAGATGCCTTTCTTGGAAGACTCCAGATACGAGGATAGCCGTTGGAGCTCAGTCCAGGCAGCCACGACGAGACGAGTCCGAAGCAGTCGACATTAGAGAAAAGTGGAGTAAGAGGTTCATGCCAGACCTGGATAAGCTGACATTCTACTCTGTCGACATCATAGATGCGATGCGCATGCTGAGGCATTATACTGGGATATACCTTCTAGAAGGAGTCGCGATGAGTATGCAGCCGTTCCGGAACAAAAAGAAGATGTAGTAAGGGGCGATGACTTCCGGACAGTTGGCAGAGACGAGACTTGGAAGAGACCGTGAGCAGGATTCCTTCCAGGACACTGCTGCAATGATACTTGCACCTAGGATCAGATGTGTCACGTACATTCAGAGAGCCGGAGGCCGACGCCAGTGACATGTTGCTTTACGAGTGGTCGCGATGATTGACCGAGAGATGACCAGAGAAGTGCCAGAACGGAATCGTCCCCGTTAGCACGTCTGACAGGGCCGATGAGCCGATGGATCGTGAGATTGGTAATCCACAGAGAAGACTTGGACCCAGGAGTGGTCATGTTACGCACACCAGCAGGCCAGAGTTCAGGATCGTCGACGAGATATGCTATGAGTAATCACGACAGTTAGCCAGAGATTCGTGGAGGATGCGCTTGAGCGGAACTACTCCGCCATACTTGATTTCGGTATTTTGGGCGATTTGTTCGTATAAATTTGATTTTGATGATTGAGGATTTACAATTTTTGCACAGTTGTTGCACTTGATATCGTTTTCGTGCCTTGGTTTCACATGTTTGTGATTTTATGGGGTTTAGACATTTGAGTTGATTTTGTGCGTATGCACGCACATGATTTGGTTTTTGCACTCGGTATAATTCACATATGCTTGCAGTGCAGTGACATGTATTTTGTGCACTTGGATGCACTGGACTTCGATTTCGATGGTGATGCTCGATATTTGTTTTGTGCACTTAGGCACCTGATGGGATTTGCGCATGTTCGGCGCTTGATATTGGACTTCATGATTTCGTGCATGATGGATGCACCGGATTTGGATTTTTAGCGCATGTTGGGCGCAGGTTATGAGATGCGATTTGGTGCACACCAGATGCACTAAATCGAGATTTTTCGTACATATCAGATGCACCTGATCTTTTTGCGGTCAGGCACACACGTTGCCTATGGCCGATGTTGCGTGCACAACCGTTGTACCTTGATGTTGTTTCTGTGCACCTGCTTGGCACAAGTATGGATTTTGATTTCCGTGCGCACCGGACGCACAGGGTTTTCATATGCATTTTTGGGACTGATTTTCTTATGGAGCGGTACATTTTTTGTGTTGATGTGATTTGTTTTCGTAATGAGCAGGACTGGTCAGATGACAGTGCCTGGATATATTTTGCATGCACTGATAGATTTCAAAGGGATTTCCAAAAGCGAGGTATAGTCTCATTATTTACCTACGTGTCCGGTACGACACGAAACGTTTAAAAACAGGGAACCCTTCTAAATTGTTTTCAAAACGGCGGGACGTGCATATTAAACAAAAGATATATACATATATGATTATTTTCTTATAGAGACGTCCGCCACTGTGCAGTGTTATGCGTATTGCACATCGACTTTAAAGAATTTGGCATGTATTTCCTTCATATATATTTACATGTATAGTTCCGATCTCTAGCATATCGGTTTTTTTTTGCCTTGGATTTGGCATTCGTGTTTTCATCTTGACTCCGATGATTGCGAGACGCTTGACGGAGTTTTGATTTCGAGTTATCTGCTCGTTACTCGTGCGTATGTATTGCGCTATGATGCCTTTTATGTATTGATGATTTCGGAGCCCCGTTGACTTGGATATTTTATTGAAATGTTTTGGAATTTGGAGGTTTAAATTTAAATTCGGGGACCGAATTTCTTTAAGGGGGGAAGACTGTAACATTTCAAAAAAATAAAATATTATTTTTGGGAATTTGCATAATTAAATATTAAATTTTAATGAATATTTTAATAGTCGGTATAATTAAATACCGATAAATGGTGAAAATTCCGGAGAAAATTATGGAAATTCTAAATTTGGGCATTTTGTGGAAATTTTACAGTTTTTATGATGGATTATGTTATTTTGGGAGTTAATCGCGATTAAAAATCGCTAAGTGGATTTTTGGCGTTTTGTGCAAAAATGTGCCCATGACATTTCTACACTTGTTACACTTGTTTCATATTTTAGGCTCATGGTAGCCTAGGGTGGAACCATGCTTGATGACCATGGTGGATTGAACCAATTGGTTAGGTTAGTAGGGTTACTTAAGGGTTGTTAGCTTGTGTTAGGGCGATTGGGGTTAGGAGGACTTGTGTAGGAGAGAGTGTGAGCCATGATGGCTTGTGGGTGCTAACATGTTTCAAGAGTGAGAGAGAGGTGGCTAGAATGTGCCATGATCCATATCATTCCATAATCCCTTGTGTTCTTTTACCCCCTCTCACACATCAGCCCCCAAATGCAACAACTTCAGCCCATAGCAACACTTCAGCTGCTACATCAGCCAACACCAGCAGCTGAAGCAATATTTTAGCAGCCCTACACCAGCCCCTAGCACCATAGCCCACATCTACACACTCCCATCAACACTTTTCAGCCCCCATATCAACCCATCAGCACACTTCAGCCCCTCCATCAACACCTTTCAGCCACATCTGCTGCAATAGCAGCTGATGTAACAGCTTCAGCCCCCCTTTTCATCACTCCAGCCCCCTTTATCACCACATTAGTCCCCATATCAACTCATCCTTATGCTGGAACCATACATCAGCAGCAGCCCCTTCAACACAACACCAATAAAACAGTCTCAGCACATTTTCAGCCACATTTTCTATCAGCCACAGCAGCAGCAACCTTATTCCAACCAACACCCCACAACACCATCATCATACTACAACCCCACACCCTAATCATACCACAACTCAACCCCCACAACAAAACCACAGCCCCAACTGCTGCTACAACAGCAAAGGAAAAGCAAAAGAGAAGTTGCAAGCAGCAGATGCAGCATCAGCAATTGCAACCAGACAGGAGATCAGCCTCAGGCAGGAACTTCAGCAGCAACCACCCCTCCTCCTTCTATCATCTTCCCTTCTCCTTCGTTCTAGGATTCCTTGAGGTATAATCTCACAACCCAACTCGGTTCTTGCTCAGTTTAGGTTATATAGCTGGAAGTTTACTGTTTTATTTAAGATCTAGTGCTAGTTTTAGTGAAATTGAGTGAGGTTTGGCCAAGAGATGGTTTCGATTGTCAGGGTAACCTTATTAGGTGTATTTGAGACCATTGTAACCAAGAAACCCCAGATCTCTAGTTAGTTACCAGAGTTGTTCGACTTGGTGTAAATTAGCGTTTTCGTCGATTTTGTGACCTTTCTGAGACCTGCTTTCACCCAGGACCTCCTAGAGTAAAATTGACTTGGCAGTGAGCTGTGCAGGCACCCTGGAACCACTACCCAAAGCCCTAGCCACCATCTCAAAGTCCCGGCCGCAAATTTAATCCCCCTGGCCGCAATTTGCGGCCAGAGCAGGGTAAAACTGCCTCGTTTTGCGTGCACAGCCCTATTTCATGTAAACTTGACCCCCGGTATGTCTAGTTTTGACTGTTTCCTGTTAGGGTAAAATCTGGGTTGAATTTCATGAGTTGGCGTATGATTACGACTCGTTTTCGTATGGATTTTGATATTCGATGATTCGTATCTGTCGGGTGGCGTTTGGACGTCAACGACAGTGGTGATTGGCTGTGTTTGCACACAAGGTCACAGGTTTTTACCTATGGGCGTAGTGTGCACCATTTTGGTTTCCGACATGGTTTTCATGAGTTTTAGCGTGTGATGTCCTTATAGGTACCCCACGTGGCGTCAAGGCGTTGGAGATGCAAACGGCGACATCAGCACCGGCACACATAACTAGGTGAGTAGATTTATATCTACGGGGAGAAGTCGGGTGGATGGCGTATAGCACTCCCGCAGTCCGAGGTGATGTATACGGATACGTATACACACCTACAATTTATTATATGTTGTTTGGGAATTATTTGATGTTTAGGATGGATAATTGATGGACTTGGATGATTTAGTGTCGCGAAACCCTAGGTAGTGGGTACACTACACATACATATACACACATACATATACACACATACATGTACACACATACATACTTGCATACATCCTTACTTCATATGTGGTTATGGGATTCTATATAGATATGTGTTCACATAGGTATGGGACTGCGTGTTCACATACAGATTTGAGGATGATACATGGGACTAATGAGTTAGATCTGAAATTTTGATATCGGTTATGGTAAAATTCGTATTTGGGATGCGTCTTGATGCGTTAGCGGATTTTGGGATTATGATGCCATAGGAATAGTGACATGTATATGTAAATGATCGACATGTGATTATGATATGAGATAGGATATGATATGATATGATATGATATGACAGGATATTTATGATAGGCCGCCTTGGGCGTTGTTTACTCCTTGAGATGATATGTGCTGATGATATCGTTTTTACTAGAGGCTGTAAATCAGAAGCTGGATTATGATTATATTGACGATTTATGATGATGATATTGATGTATACGAGACTGTCGTTCAGTGATCAGATCTTGATTATAGTGATGATGTTAGCATTGTACTAGACATAGGTCAGTACCCAGATAATGATATTTGATAAGAGAATACTTGATGAATAATATGACAAATGTGATATTGACCCGTACCCAGATTTGGGGATGTCGTACGACGGATTTACGTACGAGCTATAGATTGATGTTTGATCCGCACTCTTGATTTGGGAATAACTGATTATAGAGATATGTTATCAGATGTGATATTATTGGGGCGGATCACCGACTATATATACATATACATATATCGACTCAGAAGTTAGGCGGTTTACCTTACCTGCAGTTAACCTTTTAGCTCAGCCTTATAGTTGGTGTAGCTATAGGATTCTTATGACATTAGATGCAGTTTAGCGATCATGGTGTTCAGTATTTCAGCTCCCGCATATTATTATTGTTGCTCTGCATCGCATACTTATTATGATTTATATTCCATTATTGATATCATGCTGTTAGGATACCAGCACCATTACCGATGATGCGTATGTACCACGTACACTCATTTGCCGGCTCACACACATCTTCATCGGTAATTGCCATGTCACGAACACTTAGAAAATATTATTGCTTGATTTAGCTTGTTAGCTAGTAGTGACATGATATTAGTATGCTTGCCTTATATGCCAGCTTGACATTGTAGTTATTACCTGTCACTTCATGCATACTGTTGTTCATTATATGCCGCATTCATGGATTCTCATGCTTATATTCATGGTTTTACATGCTATTGATGATTCGGATTTCCATGATGTTTTCTGGATTTGGGGGAAAACCGCAAAACTTACATAAACTGCTTTATCTCTTTTTAAATATAAAAAGTGCGGTTTTCCCATGATGTATGAGTCGTCCACCATGAGTTTGCTGATGGATTTCGAGACCCGATTCGAGGAGTGGAGGAACCGTTTCGGGTACATGGTGGGCCCGGTGCGGTACCCCGGGGCAAGAGGATTGCAGATGATGGCGTTGAGCCTGGCAGGGGAGCACTACCGACCGGTGATTTTACCCGACACGTCGGATATCCGGAGGATACCGTCGTAGTCATGAGATGGATGGTAGGGGCCGATCTGGACTGACGGCGCCCTGGATTTATGATCGAGATATTGAGATTTGAGATATTGAGGTACAGAGATTGTGATACAGAGATATCGAGATATTGAGATTTTGTTTTGTGCCGATGCTAGGCACTGTTTTATGCTGATTTCATTATGATACCTCATTTTAAAATACAGAAATCTCACAAATTTATGAAAGCAATTTTCTTCAGTACATGCATTCTGTTTCATGCATTCATACATCATGCATATGATATATTGCCACCTGATGCACTGACACAGGCACATGGGTTTACACTTGGGTTAGGTATTTACCCTAGTCTTGTTATAGATTGCTGGTTATATATATTTGAGGATTATATATTTTGATCGTATGACCTAGGATTGCGTCATACATGCGATTTTCTGTTCGTAGATCTCTTTCTACTCACGAGTTGGCAACTCACCCCCGTTGTGCCCCAGTTTCTTGCAGGTGTTGCCGTACAGGTTTCATTACGGCTTTGCGGGCACTGTTCCTTTCGGGTGACTTGCTAGTAGGTGGGTTATTGTATCGTACCCATCATTATACATTGCATATTATATTCAGTTGTATCTAGAAGTTCCATCAACCAAACATGTACTTATTTGAGATAGAGACCGGTGATGTTTATTCTTTCGACCTTAGAGTCGCGTGTTTCATTTCTGTGGATTTCTTGTTGTTGGTGTTTCCTTTCTATTGTGATCCTCGCCTTTAGGCGTTGTATATTATGTTGCATACAGGTTGATTTGATATGGTTCTTCCTACTCTCCACTACATTTCTTGGTTTGGATTTCTGGGTTCGGCTTACTTAGAGTACGTACGCCTCGAGACGTTCGTAGTCTAAGTGCCGGTCATGCTCCGTACTTTCGGGTCGTGACATTACGCTACCACATCGCGGTAACAACTTTCTCCTTCTCCATATGGTCACTTCGTGTCGTGGGTGTTTGTTTTGTGTTTGGTTGCCCGTGGATTGTATACGGAGACTAATTTATGTTGTCGCCCGTAGGGCATGGACTAGTCCAAATCCGTATCTTTCTTAGATTTGGTTTGGGGGGTTGGGTTTAAGGATATGTTAGCCTCATTTGAGACTAAGATCAACTTAAACGTTTGTTAAGGATACGCTAGTCTCATTTTAGACTAAAATCAACTTAACGGGATCGTTTAGATCCAACAAGAGAGCAATTGGGCTCTATTGTTTAGTTTAGTGACATTGCGGTCGATTAGTTTAAGGACATTGCGGTCTATTGTTAGTTTAAGGACATCTCTGTCCATTGTTAGTTTAAAGACATCGCAGTCGAGGTTAAGGACATCATAGTTCGTGAGTTTAGGGACCCCACAGTCCAATGTTAGTTTAAAGACATCGCGGTCGAGATTAAGGACATCATAGTCCATGGGTTTAAGGACCCCACAGTCCAATGTTAGTTTAAAGACATCACGGACGAGGTTAAGGACACCATAGTCCATGGGTTTAAGGACCCCACAGTCCAATGTTAGTTTAAAGACATCACGGTCGAGGTTAAGGACATCATAGTCCATCGGTTTAAGGACCCCACAGTCCATAGTTTAGAGACGTCATAGTCTGTGAAATGTGTGGTTGTCGAGACTCGTCACCTCTCTGAAAACGTTGAAGGATTATAACGACAAATATCAGAGGAGTGAAGAGATGTACCCTCAAACCAAAGTGGATTAAGTGATCTGTAGTCCAATTTTGAACTAAGATCAATTAATTAGATTATGAGCACATTGGCTCAGTTAAGTCTTAATTGAGGACTTATGACCAACTTGGGTTAAGTCCAATTAAGTTTGAAATATTGGCCCTTTGTTGGACCATTAAACACTTGTCTGGGTTCAAGCCCACATTATTTAGCAATACTAAACAAGAGTTTGAGGGCTCTGATAATATTTCTATTTTTGACTGAGTATTAAATATTGTAGCTCTGAATTTTACTCAATTTTGAGATTCAGTTGAAGGGGAGTCTTTTGCCTCTGGAAAATTAACCAATTTTCGCTAAAAATAGTGTTAAACACTAGAGAACAACAGTGTTAAACATTGGAAATAAAGCTATCAAATTAGTGTTAAACACTAGAAGATAACAATGTTAAATACTGGAAATAAGATTCTCAAATTAGTGTTAAACACTAAAAGTAAAATTCTCAAATTAGTGTTAAACACTAGAAGACAATCAGTGTTAAACACTGGAAATAAAGCTCTCGAATTAGTGTTAAACACTAGAGAAGAAGGGGTCACGTGGGAACACGTGAGGGCGCCCAAAGATGGGGCCAGATCTTCTTTTACTTTGTTCTGCAAATAAGTGTTAAACACTTTGATCTTTTGACCATCACGTGTTGGCACGTGATGGAGCTTTGCGCGTTAATTATTCAGGCATTTATCAAGGGGTCACGTGGTAACACATGAGAGCGCCCAAGTTAGAATTTGTCTTTGCTTTTTATTCTCGTTGTTTAGGAGGTCACGTGGGAGCACGTGAGGCATTGCCTCACAGCTAACTCCTTATCATTTTGGGGGATCTTTTCAGGGGTACGTGGGGACACGTGACCTTAGTCTTTTGCATGCATGGAGATCTTTCAAGTCTCTTTATTTTTTTCTGAATTAAATTCTGTATAGGGTTAAAGCCTAATTATGGTTTCTTTAGAGGAATTAAATTCCTATGTGAAAGAATTAAATTCTTATATAGGGTTAAACCCTAGTTCTGTCTTGGAGAAATTAAATTCATGTAAATTTAGGAGAATTAAATTCTCAGATAGGGTTTAAACCCTAATTTTGCCCATCTTGAAGGAATTAAATTCCTATAATTTTAAGAGAATTAAATTCTCATATAGAGTTAAACCCTAGTTTTATCTTGGAGGATTTAAATTCCTATGAATTTGGGAGAATTAAATTCTCTAAACTCAATTCTCCCTCTAAGTTTTGGATCTGCATGGCAGAATCTCAACCCAATGAGAATTAAATTCTCAACCTATGGGGAGATTTGCTTCTACAGATCTTCAACCGGAGGAAGAACTAAGTTCTTTTTGCATAAGAGTCAAACTCTTAGATTTGAAAATTAAATTCTCTTTTTTTTGTTGAAGTTTTTATCCTTTTTCCCTTTCTCACCTAGGGTTTCTTTCTTGAGAATTAAATTCTCCTTTCTTTTCTCTCTGCCGTTTGCTTTTAGAAAATTTCAAGATCCCAAAATTCTATGTCTTTCTTCTCCTCTTGGCTCCTATTTATAGGAGAAGGAAAAGAATCAATTTGTTTAGTAAATTTTTCATTGAAAATTTTTGTTTGTTTTCATAACTAATATGATCTTTTAGATCACTCAGTGAATTTTATTCACCATTGGATTTTTACTCCAAAAGATATTCTGTTTGTTATTTTTGGTGAAATTTAGGGAAATCTTTCCTTTTCTAAAATCTTTTCATAAATTGGTGATTTTTAATCACCCTTGGATTTTTAGTCCAACGGTTTCCCATAATCCTTTTTTGTTTGGAAAGATTTAGAGAAATTAGAATTTAATTCTATTAAGTTATAAGGCTTTCAAAGCCTGTCACGTGCTAGCACGTGACCCTGGTCACGTGTGAGCACGTGACCCCCAATTGGGTCCTCCTTCAGCCGTTTGTTTTCATTTCCGCCTGATCAGAATTTTACTTATCACGTGTGAGCACGTGATACCTCATTGAGGTAATTCCTGATTTTTAATCAGGGAACAATTGCCCCCACAGCGTTGCTCTCACGTGTCTGCACGTGAGTGCAACGCTGTCACTTTTGTGACCGTTGGATCTGTCTAGAGAATAAGGGAGATGAAACGTTTCCCATCACATCCTATAAATGCAGGGGGCTCTTCAGAAGTGCCTCCACTCTTTGCTCATCTTCCTCCTTGTTAACTTTTTCTTTTGAGAATTTAATTCTCGTTCTCAGAGCTTAGTTCTTTGTTCCAAAAATCTTTAGAGTTTAACTCTGTTCAAGAAATACACATCTCTTCAGGTAATGGCTTTGAATGACCGAAGAACTTCCATTCATATAAAACTCTTTGGATCTTAAATCCACACCAAGGGTTTTTCCCTTTAATCAAGAACCCATTTTTTAAGTTCTTTAAAAACAGAAAACCATTCAATCTTTAAACAATAGATCTCTTAGGGTTTCTCTGATCTTTAGGGATCGATGGCGATGCTTGCCTTTTCCATGGAATTTAATTCCATCTCAAAAAGTTTTGGCTCTGAAAAATGTCTCTGGGAATTTAATTCCCTTTTTCAAAAGGAATTTAATTCGTATGAAGGACTTAGTTCATCTCAGAGAACTTCTTAGGGTTTTCTTGCCCTGAATTATTTCTCTGCAATCAAGAAGAAGAAAGGGTTTGCACTGGTGTTTTCTGGGAATTTAATTCCCTAGCTTCTGTTTGATTTGTTACAGAGTCCAAGATGGATTTCCTTTTGGGGAATGTATAGGGCCATTTGAAATCCACTGTTCATTTATTGAGAATCTTCTTCTTGTCTCATTGTAATTGCTTTGCCTCATCATTAGTCAGCCGCCATCTTGATTTTGTGGGATCCATGTGTTTTGTAACTAATGGTCCCATAAAATGAGTCCCCTGTCGCTTTCTTCCACTATGTTTTTATATATATACAATTATAAACATATATATATATACACACTGTTGGCTTCATTTTAACAGTTTCCCCTTCTTTTATTTCAGGCACAATGACTTCTGTTTCGTATTTCCCTTTCACTCGCTCGGAGGCCGCTTTTCCTCAGTCGCCATCTGACGAGGAAGTGATGGCGATGATCAGGGCTCATGATCCGAATTGCACCAACTTGCTTTTGTGGAGGACCTGGTATGGTCACATCATCCGTGGTCGCCGATGTTTTCTTTGCGAGATACCGACGGGGCCCACCTATCCGTTCCTGCCGATGGATCCTCCAAGGACTGTCTTTACCGTGGAGATGCTGAATTGGACCCTTATGGGGCGGCCTTAGCCTTCAACGACCGGTATTCCGAACCATCCGATCCCGGCTATAGATATTTTGGGACGCTGCATTTGCCAAGGCGAAGCCCAGCCATGGGGACAGATTTACAAAATAGGGCTTACCCCTCGACACCCCACGGGTTACCTTCATTGGGCGTTTACATCTTGTCCGCCCATCGCGCGTGACTGCAGAGAGTTGGGCTTTATCAGACGATATATGCGTCCCTCTTCCACTACCAATCTCCTCATATCTGGTGGGTCAAGGCCTTCTTGAACCAATGGAATCTCCCCACCAACACTTTCCTTCTAGGGGATCGCGAAGTTTCGATTTCCTTGGAAGAATTTCGCGAGATCTCGGGGCTGCCGATCAGGGGGACACTTTATGAAGAGCTCCTGCCTCCCGACAAGTACGTCTTTGAAACTGAGCCTGCAATGCTTGACGGCCTGTCTACCGAGAACATCGTCCGCCATAAGCGCCTGAGTTTGATCAAGACCCTGGGCATTTTTGACAAACTGTTCACAGAATCAGAGGAGCAGGGCGTCACTTTTAAGAGCTTCATCGCTTGCTTCCTTCGCGAGGGTGTCCTATCGAAGACGGCTCCGAAGTTTGCGAACATTAATGACCCCTTTGGGTTTGGTTTGAACAGGCAGACGACTAAGAAAGAGGATTTGCCGCAGTACTATATTCCTATCATGTCGGCGGTATCTTTCGAGTCGATTGCAGCTCCTGGCATGGACGAGGAGACATTCTTTATGGGTTTTATCAGTGTCTGGCTTAGCTAGTTTTTCATTCCCATGCATCGCCGTTTTATGAGAGCCTCGGTCATCTACCCTGCTCATCGCATTGCTGAGGGAACACGGCTAGCCGTAGGCATCCCAGCGCTAGCGCATCTTTATCATGGGTTAGGCGCCGCGGCTAATACCTCAACTCCAGGTGTGGATGTAGTAAACTTTTCCCTCCATTACTTCACATCTTGGATTGAAATGCATGTGTTGGGGGCCTTTGCTGCACACTAAAGACCCAAATTTTATGATGCCTACACTTTTCCGCGACTCATGCGGCTGGTGGACGCTTCTGCTCCCGACCCGACTTAGTTCGGGGCCATTCGCGCGTTGATCGCTCCTTATGCGACTACGGGCGGAATGGTATTCATTGATCGGGCCCTATCTTCTCCTTCAGGTCCCATTCAACAACTCTGCGACCTATCGAAAGAGGAGGTGCCTTCTCTGAAGCCCCGGGAGGCCACGCACCTGTACCGATCAGACCAGGTTATCTGGTATTCCGTCAGAACAGTGCGGCCCTTTTTATGCGGTATAACCCGCACCGCTTCGCCCGGCAACTTGGATATGATCAGGGCATCCCCTTCAAGGCATTTACAGTTGCGCCCATCCCATCACCTGAAGCCGTTCGTGATGCTCCTCATTATTTTGTGAGGCTGAACACTGGTTCTCGCTTCATGATTCCTGAAGCTGACCATATTCCCCGATGTGTGGGGTCCTTCATGGGCTGGTACCTTCATCGGGTCAGCCCAATTATTGCTGAAGAGAAGATGGTGCTTCTTGGATACGGTGCTCCTATTCCGGTTCAGGCCACGGGAGTTCCGCTGCAACCGCGTGCATCGGTCCGCTTTCCCTTGAGGGATACAGGTGTTGCGCTTATTCCGGGGGCGGCGGAGGTGGACCTCACTCCCACAGTTGGTATGCCATTGGGTGCCCGGGCTCAGTCGAGGGCTAATAGGGCGCCGGTAGCAATACCATCGCCCGTGGCGTCGACAATGGCCATGTTGTCCTCGGTAGCACTACCAAGCGAGGGTGTTGGAAGCGAGGGCGTTGAAGGTGAGGTAGGTCAGCACCGTGCTAAAGTTCTACGGGGGAGGAAACGATCGTCTTCAACGGCTGGTTCTGGGTCCAAGAGGCGGAGGAAGACGACTCCCAATCTGCTCGACTCTTTAATAGAGTCCGAGCCTATTCTTCAAGATGAGCCATTGGCTATGCAAGAATCAGATGCTGGCTTACTTTTCTCAAGTTCATCTGCCGAGGAAGCCGCACAATTGGCTGAGGCTATACGACGTTCGCAAGATGAATCGGAGAACGTAAGAATTTCGAAGAAGCTCTATCCCGCCGTCATCTTTTATGAAGACCCTCCATGGATCCGGCGACGATTCATAGGCCCCTTGGAAGAATGGGGTGAACGGGCCCTTAAACAGGCTGCTTCGGCCGATGCTGAGGACGCGCTTTCACTGTGGACCGGTGGCCACGAGTCCACCCTTGGACCTCGGCAAGCACACCTCCTTAGGAAGGAGCGTCGGCTTGAACAAGCCATACTGGAAGCTCCCTTACGCATTGGTATGTTCCTGTATTTCTTTGTAATATTTCATATTGCTTGCATACGTATATATGTATCCTTATCTTTGTACGAACTTTGCAGGGACTTCGGCGGCGGCGGAGGCTCTAAGTCGTGTTTTGGCCATAGAGTCTGCTGATATCCCCAGTGAAGCACCAATCAGTGTGGAGGGGGTTGATGAAACTGTTGCTCTTGCGATAGAGTCTCCTGCAGTGGTTCCTACTCCCAAAGCATTTGCTCCCTCGGGGGAGGCACCTTTGGCAGTCGCCGTCCCAATGGATCTCCTTGAGGGCGACCCAGAGGCTAGGGTAGAGGTAGTCGAGGCTACCGTCCTTTCTTTGGAGCCTGCAGCGGCAGCCGCTGCTCCTTCCTCAGAGGCCGCTACACCAGCCCGCGTCCCCGATGATGTGCCCGAGGCCACGGCGGAGGCGGTTAAAGCTGCTATCCCTCCAGCTCAGAATGGGAGGAGCATCGAAGGTAACCTTCTATATTTTAAATTAGTAATCTTTCCATTATCTAAACTCTTTTGTCTTTTCAGAATTGCGCGGATTGGCGGCCTCTATTGCCGACCTGTCTCCCAGGCAGTCTTTTCAGCGCCTGTTGGAGATGGCTGCTCCGCAAGCGATACCTCCTCAGCGCATCGTCCTCTCTTCTGGGCAAGGTTAGTGTTGTCTACCCTCTTTTCACAGCACTGTTACTATTTCATAAAATGACATTGATGTATTTTACAGTTATGGAGGCCGACGACGAGGTTGAGTTTCTCGAAGGGCCTGGGGAGCGTTCAGATCCCTCTTGCATGACTGTGGGTAAGTGAAGTCTCAACGTTGTTCCATTTGTTCTTTTGCTTACACATTCAGCTGACTGTTTATAAATCAGAACAGCTTTGCCAGTCCTTACCGCGCTGGAGTCAAGCATCGCTATGCCACCCGGCCCCTATGCTCTACGTGCCTCGGAACGTATGGCAAAATTAAGCCTCGCCTCTCTGTCATCCCTGATCGAGGAACTTCGTGCTGGCAGTGTAATCACGGCCGAAGTGTTTGCTGCTGAAGCTAACGGCTCTCTTTCCTTTCTTGCCACCTATCATAGTGAAGCAGTGGTGCAAGTCTGGGTTGAGCTTTGTCGGCAGGTGGAGGCTTGCTTGCATGTGCTTGAATGTACCCGCCTTTCTTCGGAGGCTGTGGCTGTGAAGGCAAGCTTACGGGGCCTAATTGAGTGGTGTGCGGCGAATATGGTGTCATGCGAGAAGAGGCTCGGCCGCAAATTTTCAGAGAGGGAGCTGGCTTTTAAGGCGCTGAAGGAGCTCCAAGCTAACCTTACGGCCAAGGCCAATAAAGCGTATGAACTATGGAGAGTGCTTCAAGAGGCCATCAAAGAGGTGGTAGCTATCGATAAAGCCGCCGTGTTCACTCGCGAAATGGTTGAGGCCCATAAGGTTACGGAGAAAGAGATTGAAGGCCGGCTTGCCTCATACCGGGCCCAGCAAGCTCAGGTGGAGGCCCGTCTTCTGACAATACTGAATCACGAAGGCGAGGCCCAGCGAAAAAGGGATGAACTGGCAATTCTGCTAAATCGCCCGCCGACTTGAAGAATTGTAGATATATTTTTTCATTCTTTCTTTGAACATACTCCTGAATAAGAGAATATTTTTTGTTTCTTTAACGAATTGTACTTTGTATTCATTTTGATTCATGAATAAAAGACATATTTTTCTTCACGATGGTGTGTCCCTTTCATTAAATGTATTCTGTGAATAGTCTATCTCGGTTTCTTTGCAGGACAATGATGGCTTAAGATTCAGGGTTAAGATCTGCCTCCTAAGACTTTTCAACTCTATGAGCCGTGAGGGTCTCATAAAGAATTTTCTCCCTACCGGTCGAGAGGATCCCGTAGGTGTAATTTCTCCTTAAGAATCGTGAGGATTCCTATGTGTGTTTTCTCTTGAAAGTCGTAAGGATCTCACAAGAGAATTTGCTCCCTTACGAGTCGTGAGGACCCGCAAGTGATGGGTGAAGTTGCCCTTATCTGCATTTCACGGAGTCAGGAGTTGCTCTGGATGCTTTCCACGAGTTCACTGACGTGTTCTGCGATGACCAGGCTCCGCTCTGGATGTTTCCCACGGGGTCAGAGTTGACATTATCCGCGTTTCACGTGACCAGGAATTTTGCTCTGGATGCTTCCCACGGGTTCACTGCCATGTTCTGCGAGGACCAGGCTCCGCTCTGGATGCTTCACACGGGGTCATTGCCGTGCTCTGTGAGGACCAGGATCCGCTCTGGACATTTTCCACGAGGTCAGGATTGATATAAGCCACGTTCCACGTAACCAGGAATTTGCTCTGGATGCTTCCCACGGGTTCACTGCCGTGTTCTGTGAGGACTGGGCTTCGCTCTGGATGCTTCACACGGGATCATTGCCGTGCTCTGCGAGGACCAGGATCCGCTCTGGACGTTTCCCACGGGGTCAGGATTGACATAAGCCGCGTTCCACATAACCAGGAATTTGCTCTGGATGCTTCCCACGGGTTCACTGCCGTGTTCTGCGAGGACCAGGCTCCGCTCTGGATGCTTCACACGGGGTCATTGCCGTGCTCTGCGAGGACCAGGATTCGCTCTGGACGTTTCCTACGGGGTCAGGATTGACATAAGCCGCGTTCCACGTAACCAGGAATTTGCTCTGGATGCTTCCCACGGGTTCACTGCCGTGTTCTGTGAGGACCAGGCTCCGCTCTGGATGCTTCACATGGGGTCATTGCCGTGCTCTGCGAGGACCAGGATCCGCTCTGGACGTTTCCCATGGGGTCAGGATTGACATAAGCCGCGTTCCACGTAACCAGGAATTTACTCTGGATACTTCCTACGGGTTCACTGCCGTGTTCTGCGAGGACCAGGCTTCGCTCTGGATGCTTCACACGAGGTCATTGCCGTGCTCCACGTAACCAGGAATTTGCTCTGGATGCTTCCTACGGGTTCACTGTCGTATTCTGCGAGGACCAGGCTCTGCTCTGGATGCTTCACACGGGATCATTGCCGTACTCCACGTAACCAGGAATTTGCTCTGGATGCTTCCTACGGGTTCACTGCTGTGTTCTGCAAGGACCAGGCTCCGCTTTGGATGCTTCACACGGGTTCATTGCTGTGCTCCACGTAACCAGGAATTTGCTCTGGATGCTTCCCACGGGGTCAGGATTGACATAAGCCGCGTTCCACGTAACCAGGAAGAGTTGATTTCATCCGCATTTCACGGGGTCGGGGTTTGACTTTCGGTCATCTGTGCACCGCCGAGTCATGGAACTGGGAGTTGCCGCTATTCCACTTTGCTTTATGTTGTGTCTGTTGTGATGAGACGAATGTCGAGATGATCTCCAGGCTATCTGTGAACCGTTGAGATTTGGCTTCTTCTTCTGATGAAAACCTGGGGAGGAAAGGTATGATTCCCTCTCTGTTTGCGCCCCTGGATTGTATACAGGGATTGATGTGATATCACCTGTAGGGCAAAAATTTCATTTTTTCATTTATTTTTTTAATTTCCGCGATGGTCTATCATTTCAGCTTTTATGTCGCGAAGGTCGCGATTGCCCAATCATTTCGGCTATTTTTCGCGGTGTCCAATCATTTCGGCTATTTGTTTTATTTTTACTCGCTGCTTTTTATTGCGAGTTGCCCAATCATTTCGGCTATTTTGCATGCATATATTTTTACTTGCTGATTTTGTTTGCAAGTTGCCCCATCATTTCAGCTATTTCGTATGCATGTGTGGCTCGCTGGCTTTTTGCTGCAAGCTTGGATTTAGACACCGATTTCGGCATCAGGCATCGCTACAACTGGGATATGGCCAGGAGCGAATCATCATTTTCCTCTGTCGATGTCGAACAAAGGTGGCTTAGCAAACATGGTTAAGATCCTGTTGACTAAGGCTTTTGACTTCATTAGCCGTAAGGGTCTCATAAAGGTATTTCTCCCTGCGAGTCGTGAGGATATCGTAGGTGCGTTTTCTCCTTAAGAATCGTGAGGATTTCTAAGTGTATGGTCTCTTATAAGTCATAAGGATCTTACAAGAGTATTTTCTCCTTCTAAGTCGAGAGGACTTACAAGGGCTGTTCGCCGTATAGACATATCCTTAGTCACGGATGGGACTTTGTCAGGGAAATGTTTATTCGCGCCCGTGGATTGTATACAAGGGTCAATACTGAACCGCTTGTAGGGCGGTATTGGAAGTTGTGGGGGCTGCTTAAGAACAGGTTCAGATCCCTGTAGCTTAAGGCTTTTGAATCTTATGAGCCGTGAGGGTCTCATAAGAGGGTTCTCTTTACGAGTCGTGAGGATCTCGCAAGTGTAATTTCTCCCTATGTATCGTGGGGATCCCTAAGCGTGTTGCTCCTTTGTGAGTTGTAAGGATCTCACGCAGGTGGTTTCTCCTTACAAAATCGAGAGGACCTTGCAAGTGTAATTTAACGAGATTGCGCCCTTTCGGGTTTTCACAAAACTCGCCGGTAACCCTGCTGTTTTTACTCACGGAGCCTTTTCGGGTTTTCATCCGTGCCCATTTTGCTTATGGACATACCGTTTTCTTTTTTCTTTTTTTTATTCTAACGAGGTTGCGCCGTTTCGGGTTTTCACAAAACTCGCCGTAGCCCTGCTGTTTTTACTCGCGGAGCCCTTTCGGGTTTCATCTATACCCATTTTGCTTATGGACATACCGTTTTTTTATTCGTTTTTTTTGTATCAGCTTTGGGATACTGCAATCCACCGTAGTTTATCGACATCTCGGTCAACGGATAGTTTTAGGACACAGTGGTCCGTTGTTAGTTTAAAGACGTTTCGGTCCGTTGTTAGTTTAAGGACGTTTCAGTCCGTCGTTAGTTTAAGGAAGTTTCGGTCTGCTGTTAGTTTAAGGACGTTTCGGTCCGTCATTAGTTTAAGGACGTTTCAGTCCGTCGTTAGTTTAAGGACGTTTCGGTCCATAGTAAAGGAAGCCGGATACTACTTATAGAGTTTGGGCTTAGGAAGATAGCGAGCGGACATAGGCGTCGTCATCTATCATTGACCTAGGCCGTGACTCGTCAAGCGTAGTACTTCTTCAGGAAGCGACCGTTTATTGGCCTGAAAGGTCTTTCACCATGCATGTCCATGAGTAGATAGGCCCCACCCGGATAGATCTTGTCTATGATATACGGGCCTTCATAGTTCGGATCGAATTTCCCTCGTTTAGCGCGATTAGGGATCATAGGTCTTTTGACCACTAGCACGAGTTCGCCTTGGCGGAATGTCCTCGGCCTAGTTAACCTTTCATATGAGCGCGTCATCTTTGCTTTATAAGCCTCCAGATTTTGTTGCGCTATGAGCCGGTTTTCATCAAGGGCATCGAGCTCCTCAAGCCGAAGGTGAGCATTATCTTCGTCCGTTAGCTCGTAATGAACTGCCACTCGTAAAGAGGGTAGCTCTATCTCGAGGGGAAGTACTGCTTCTGTACTGAATACCAATGCGTACGGCGTTGTGTTCGTGGCTGTTTTGAACGTCGTCCGATACGCCCAGAGAGCTTCATGCAGTCTCTCGTGCCAGTCCTTCTTATTTCGGGACACTGTCTTTTTCACGATCTTCGTCAAGGTCTTGTTGAAAGCCTCAGCTAGACCGTTAGCTCGGGGACTATAGACTGAAGAGTGTCTCCAGTCTATGTTATGCTGTTGTGCTAAGCGGCTGATCTTGTGGCTTCTATAGGCTGGCCCATTATCGGAAATAATCCGTCGCGGAGTTCCAAACCGATAAATGACGTGTGTCTTGAAGAAATAGAGGATATTTTCCGTCTTCACCTCCCTCAGCGGTACTGCTTCTGCCCATTTGGAGAAGTAATCAGTTGTCGCCAAAATGAATCGATGTCCTCTGGACGATACTGGTTCGATGGGGCCGATTATGTCAGTCCCCCACATTTCAAACGGCCAGCTAGCCACTGTCGGGTGTAGCGGATTCAGATGCCGATGGATAAAGTCTCCGTGGATCTGGCACGAGTGGTATTGCTTCACATACTCGAGGCAGTCTTGGATCATCGTGGGCCAATTGTAGCCCATCCTTTTAATCTTCAGCTTCATCTTCGGCCCGGCTTGGTGAGAACCGCAGAGTCCGTCATGAGTTTCTTGGAAGACTCTCTTTGCCTCTTCAGGTCCCAGGCATCTTAGCTATAAAGAATCAAATGATCTTTTATACAGGGTACCATTGACAAAGGCAAAACATAGAGCTCGCTTCATGAGCTGATGTTTTGAGAACACATCTTCAGGCGTTCGACGGGATTTGAAGTAGTCTATAAAGACTTCTCTCCAATCCTCAACCGTTTCTTGGTCTTTTACTTGTAGAGCCGCTTGCTTGGTCGTTCCCTTTTCCTTGGACGATTCTGGAAATATTTCTGCCGGTGCGAGGACCCGACGACTTTGTACAACGATCCTCATGTCATCGAGGTTCTCGTCAGCCAGTTCCTTAGCGAGCTTGGCTAATGCATCCGCCTTGCTATTTTCCGCACGCAGTATGCTTTTTAAGGTGTAGGAAGGAATTTGAGTCAGCAGCTGCTGTACTTTCTCGCCGTACTTTACCAACTCTGGCTTGCATGTTTGATAGTCGCCGTTTACTTGACTAACGACCAGCTGGGAGTCTCTGTATATGAAGAGGTTTTCAATCCCCATGTCGATGGCGATCTCGAGACCAGCTATCAAAGCTTCATACTTGGCTTCATTGTTTGTCCTTGGCTCTGTTAAGGAGAAGGCAAAGCGCATTATCCCTCCTTGTGGAGTTATGAAGATGAGGCCTACCCCTGATTTGATTATGGGGGTGTTTTGTTTGCGCTTCTTCATGGAGGATGCTCCATCGAAGTAAAGTTCCCACCGGGTATCTCTTTCGTCGATCGTGTCAAACGCATGTTCATCCGGCAGTTCGCAATTCAAAGGAGAATTGGCAGGTATCGGATGCTCAGCGAGGAAGTCGGCGATGGCCTGGCCTTTCACTGCCTTAAGAGGCTGATAAGTTATTGAGAACTCCATCAAGAGCAAGGTCCACTTAGTGAGCCGCCCCGTCAATATGGCCCTTGACATCAAATATTTGAGAGGATCCACCTTCGATATGAGACGGACTTCATGCGCCAATGCATAGTGCCTGAGCTTCGTTATCACGAAGATCAATTCCAGGCAGTGTTTCTCGATGGGAGAATAATTGCTTTCTGCCCCCAGTAGAACTCGACTCAAATAGTAGAGGGCTCTCTCCTTCCCTTGGTCATTCTCTTGTGCCCATAATGTGCCTAAGGAACCTTCAAGGATGGTTGTATACAGAATGAGAGGCTTTCCCTTGACCGGAGCAGCCAGCATTGGCGGATTCTGCAGGTATTGCTTGATTTCGTCCAGCGCGCTTTGGCATTTGTGATCCCAGACGAAAGGGGTTCCCTTCTTCATTAGGTGACTGTAAGGACGGCACTTGCCTGAGAGATTGGCTATAAATCGCCGAATATACACGAGCTTCCCTTGGAGAGACCGCAATTGTTTGAGAGTCCTTGGCGGGGGCATCTCCATAATTGCCTTGATCTTTGACGGATCTATCTCGATGCCTCGGTGTCGGACGATGAATCCTAGGAACTTGCCCGAGGAAACTCCGAACACGCATTTGAGAGGGTTCATCTTCAAGTTGTATTGCTGAAGGCGTTGAAACAAGATTCTCAGATGCTCTAAATGTTCCTCGTATGATTTGCTTTTCACCATGAGGTCGTCGATATAGCATTCGACGATTTCATGTATGAGGTCATCGAAGATCTTCGTCATGGCCCTCTGATAGGTGGCACCGGCGTTCTTTAGACCGAAGGGCATCACCTTGTAGCAGAATTTGCCCAAAGGGGTCCGAAAAGCAGTATGCTTCTGGTCTTCGGGATGCATATTTATCTGATTATATCCTGATGATCCGTCCATGAAGGAGAAAACCTCGTGAGTGGATGTATTGTCTATCATTAGCTCGGTGACCGGTACTGGGAAGTCGTCTTTCGGGCAGGCTTTATTGAGATCCCGAAAGTCCACACATATGCTCACTGTCCCATTTTTCTTCATCACCGGGACGATGTTGGCAATCCAGTCAGGATACTGAACCTCTTGGATGAAGCCAGAGTCGATCAGCTTCTTGACCTCGGTGTTGATACTCATCTCAAGCTCGAGCCGCATTCTTCTCGGTGCTTATTTGATTGGCTTAACGTCCGGGGATATTGCCAGTTTGTGGACAGCAATGTCTGGATCTAGTCCTGGCATCTCGAAATAGTTCCATGCAAAACAATCCTTATGCTGCATAAGCACGTCTTTTAGTGTAGCTACCATTTCTTCAGACAGCAACCCACCGACGAATGTCGGCCGTGGATCACTTGTCGTCCCCAAATCAATTTTCTTGAGATCATCTGCAGTGGTATGTATTCCATATTCCAGCTCTTTCGGCGCTGGTGGAAACTCTGAGATCACCTCATCATCGTTGTTTTCGAAGCACCAGGGGAGGTCATCCATATTCTCGGGCTCTTCTTTTGACAGCGTAATCACGTGACAAGTACGAGCCCGCTTCCAAGACTGATGTTGATCTGGTTCTACTCTCGCTGTATGTGCGGCTTTTAGTTCGTGCTTCTGCGGCGGAGTTATTCTCCAACTGCTGGATAGAGCGAACTTGCCAAGCTGATATTGGTCTTCGACCCAGTTCTTAAAGGTGAAGCAGTCTTTGAGAGGATGTCTTATTGCTCGGTGATAAGAGCAATAGTCTGGATGAGAGACCTCGTTGGCTTGCTCGGGGTGTTTAGACTCCGGAAGTGTAATCATTTGATGTCTTATGGCAAGATCAAGTATCTTCCGCGTTTTGTTCTGAGGAAAAGAGTATGCTCGACTCATCTTCTTTATATGGGACGAATCCGGATTGCTCGATTCCCGATCGCGTGGCTTCTTGGTTCTACTTTGTCGCTCTCAAACGCTTTTCCCGCTCTTTGATTTATTTTTGCCTCTGTGTCGGGCCTTTTGTATGACGGGTTGATAAGGAAGAGCATTGTCATTCTCCGCGGCCTGTTGAAGGAAGCGCTGCGTCCTGGCTTTCTCGAAAATGGCCATCTCACGGTTATGGTCATCCCGGATCTTTTGACCCGCATCCCTTACTAGCCTGTCCATTCGTTCTTCAAACGATGGACTCGGCATTTTAATGACAGGACCTTGTTTTGGTTCAGGATCGGTCTCTTTTAACAGAATGTCTCCTTCTTCATCGAAGTCATGTATGATGTAGCTGCCATGGACTCGCTCCCGTTTTCTGGATTTCACATATCCAAGCCCGATCGTTTCCATTCTCCATTGGGCAACTTGCGCTGAGTTCCAGGGACATCCCAAATCCTGTTGTAGAATTGAGCTTGTCGAGTAGTCTGTCTGAAGGGTGCCCCTTGACGTTTCAATAACCTTTTCAAGCCTTCCGTGTAATATCTAGGCAGACGGATGGGCTGGAGCCTGTCGAGCGTAGAATCGGCGCCATGCCAAATTTCTTTATCGATTTTAGTTTCCCCAGATCAGTAGAATAGGATCGACTGTTCACCTTTTCGTCTGGAAGGGACGTGAAATGTCTGCAGTTCTTGCACATTATACGTTTTAAGTGCATCGAGATCTTTGTAATGCTCTTATGGAACCATGGTGATTTGCAAACTCTGATTATCGCCCGCGAAGGCCTGTATTGACGGCCGAGCGGAAAATATAGCGTTGATCTCATCTTCCGAGTCGCTGCCGAATATCAACATGGGGGCGGACGGACCCAGGTTGTTGTGTTGAGGCGGCCCTGAATAAACTATCTCTTCTTCCTCCTCTGTATCACTCCCGAAGACTGGAATAGTGGTGATAGCTTTGTCCTTCGGTTTGTGACATCTCTCCGTGTCCTCGAAATCTGGTAATAAGTATTTTTCATCTTCGTATTTACTTCGTTCACGGAGAATGGGTTCAGCTCTCCTGTTACGGTATACTCGAGACCATCCTTGAAGTATTTCATACACTGATGTTGTGTAGAAGGGATGATATTGTACTCGTGTAACCAAGGCCAACCGAGCAAAGCATTATAGCAGGTCTTGGCGTCAATGACGTGAAATTTAATATCCGTGACAAGTAGCCCGAAGCGCAGCGTCAGTATCACAGACCCGAGGGTCCGTGAGGACTGGAAGTCGAAACCGGAGATGGTGATTTTATCACGGGCGGGTTGCTGAACGCTCATGCAGATTTCCTTCAACACTCGCACGTTGAGGAGATTGACGGAGGATCCATTGTCGACCAAGATTTTGCTTATCTTGATATCGTGACAGCATCCAGAGACATAAAGTGGATGGTTGTGCTCGCATGTCCCAAGGAGGAGATCTTCATCGCCGAAGGTGATATCGGCTGTGTGCACCTCTTCCAGCTCGTCCTTCATCTTTTCTTCGGCGAGGAATGCTTGGAATTGCTCTGGCTCTTGTAGCGCTTTGATCAATGAATCTCTCGGCTCTTTGGATAGCATAAGGGCGTCGAGAATGCTGGGCTGCGAAGGTAGCTTCCTCGAGTGTGCCAGAACGTTGTAGTCCACCTACTTTGGCGTGTCCTTGGCGGTCAGCTCTTTGACGACTTGGTCATCTAGGGCGATATCCTCAGAGACCTTTTCTTTTCTCTTATCTTTTCTATTTGTGGGTCCGAGATTCTTTTCGGGTAGCGTACGATTGCGTAGCTGAATATTTTCACAGGTCTTCGGCTCTTCCTCTTTCCCCGAGGTGGATTCTTTGAAGAGAGGGCCAAGAGTCATTTCTTCGTCGGTGTCGCTCCCGAAGGTGAGAACATGCGATCCCCGGGCGTTAACCATGCGACAGTCGCCGGTAATTCTTCCAAGCTCCTCGGTCACACTTCTTCGCTCCCGACGAGTTTTGCGTTTCATCCGCTTAAAATATTGCCGGTGAGCAACATATCCCTACCACCACCTTTTAAAAGCGTTGCACTCTTCGGTGGGGTGCATCATCTTTCGATGATATAGGCAGTAGATAGGATGCATCTCTGCTTCACCGAGAATGTTTCCTTCGGAGAGTGGTAGCTTCATTCCCATTGATATGGCTTTAGCGAACCTTTTCCTCATCCTGAACCTGTTTTTATTCGCAACGGATGCACTTTGATCTGGCGGGAGTATTTCAACCCCTTCGTCCAGTCACTAGTGTTTGGCCTTTTCAAATATAGCTATCTCACGCTCCCGATCAGCTTTGCTTTTAAGAAGAGCTTCATTCAAAAATGCATCAATAATTTCATCTGATGGCCATAGAAGTTCTGGGTCAGGATCTGCCCCCAGTTTCTCGGTGCAAGGAGCTTCTCCATCGTTTATCGATGAGTGAGAGATCACATGGCAACTTGCTACGTAATCTTCAGATTCATCCGACGAGTCTTCTCCATCATCTCCGTCTTCATGGATGTGACTGAGGAATTCTTGGAGCGTGATTGGAGTCCGTACCTTCTGGTTATATTCTTCCAGCGCGTCAATCTGCTTCTGCAGGTCCGTGCGCTTGTCGCCAGGCTTCACGGGCTTTTTGGATTTCTTCTTATTTTTCGAAGATTTCGACGGCTGGGTGTATGTGCTTTGGCTATCACCACCGATTTTTGGAGTCGGGTGCGGTTTAGCATTCCTTCGATGATTTGCGGTTCCAGTGGATTCTTCCACCTGATCGCCGGGCATGTCTGGAGATCATTTAGCATTCTTTTGGTCTTAGCTGAAAGAGCGACCTCCCATGGAGCTTCTTCAACAAAAGAGCACGATGCCCCCTGTGTGTCTGTCTTCTTAGGAGTGTGCGGTTGTGGTGGGTTTACTTTCCACTTCTCGGACAGCGCAAACTTGCCTTGTTGGTACTGATCCTCGATCCATCCCTTAAAGATGAAGCAATCTTCGATTGGATGGATTACCGTTTGATGGTAAGGGCAATAATTGGAATTATTAGCCTCGCCGGGTTGCAGTGGTCGCTTAGGATTTGGCAGGTTGATGAGCCTGTTGCGCATCGCCAGTTCGAACAGTCTCTTCGTTTTGTCCCGAGGGAACGAATAAGGACGCTTCATTTTCTTGTTATAATAGCGCCGTCTCTCTTCCAGTTGATCCGTTAGATTTGAGGCACTGGGCTGTTGTTGGGTATTCGCAACGAAGGTCACCTTTCCTTTACCCTTTTCATTCCATGGCTCCGGCTTCGGAGGAGACGGTCTATGACCCATCTGGTCCATTTGGGCTAGCTTGTCGATTAAAGCTTGGAACGTGGTCGGTTTGAAGAACATCATGAATTGTGAAATAGTTGCATGAGGGTCTAGGGTGCCCACGAACATGCCCACCGCTGGTGCTTCTTCGATGCGCTGTTCGCATTTCGACCACAGATTCTGCCATCGGATTGCGTATTGAACCCACGTCTCGCCTGGCTTCACTTGGTATTGATCAATGCCGTTATTGGGGTGCGTTCACTAGCACTCGCGAATCTCTGTGTAAACAGCAGTTCTATCTCCGCAAATGTCTTGACGAAGTCGTTTGGAAGTTCAGAATACCACTCAAATGCCGTCTCCGACAAGCTGCCGACGAATTGGCGGAGCAAAAACTTATCATCACCCCCGGTGTTGCCGCAAAAAGCCCTGAACTGAGCGACATGTTGATGGGGGTTTCCTGTCCCCTTGTACACATAGAATTTGGGGATTGTGTATCCCGGTGGGTACTTTATTTGGTCATACCAGCCTGGATATAGTCGCCCAGTTTTAACGACTTGGCCGGCCGCTTCATTTGCCTGGTGAGCTCGTATTTGCTGAGCAATATAGTCATCCAGTGCGGCTTTGGAAATAGTTTCCTCTTTGGCTGCTGAAAGAGCCGGAGGAGGATTTGATGTCTCCCCTCTGTCGTCTTCAATAATGATCGGAGGGTCTTCAGCGGGAGGATCCTATTGTAACATCATCCCGACCATGTCTTGGAAGAGAAGCGTCATTCGCTTTATGTTAGCTGCTTGTTCTGCAGCTTCTCCGTCCTTCTTTTCGAGGACCCTGCATAGGAAGTCAGCATCGGTTTCTTGTTCGTGACGCTGCTCCGATGACGCCTCCGGGCTTTTTTTTGGTCCGGTGAGTGCGGCCATTGCAGTCAGCATCTCCTGGAGCTTCTGCTGTTGTTGTTCCTGAGCCCTTTTTATCGATCGGGTGAGCGGTCGGTGGCTCGTCGAAGTGCGGCTTTCCTCTTTTCCGGAAGCCATGTAAACAGTATGTACCGTTATGCCCTTAGACTTGGGGCGTTTGGGCTCAGCGTCTTTGCGATCTGCCGTAGTCACATGGGCTTTCCCTGGCCTCCTCCTCTTTTGAGTGATTGACGTTGAGGGGACCATTGCAGCGGGCACCCATGTAGTTGTTGTCCTTTATGGCTTGCCAGGACGGTTCTCTTCCCGCTGAAACTTCAGCTTCTTCTGTCGGCGAAGATAGTCTTGATCGATCACTGACTCCTGGACCCGTCGCCAGACTTTGTAAACTTTGGAAGACAGCCGTTGAGGGGGCTGATCCGGCTTTATTTCTGTAACAGTCTCCACCGGTGGAGGAGATCTTTTCAGTACGGCGGTAGGAGAGTTCCTGCACACCTTGTTCAGCAGTTCAAAGTTGTTCTTGGTTGGAACGGCAGCATTGACTTCCACCTTTGGGGCTGGTGGAGTTAGCCCAAAGGGGGAGTTGCCCCTAGCCTTCCTTACTCGGCGCCAGTGACGACGTCGAGCGTGTCGAGCTGATGGTGTTGGTTCGGTGATGGGGATGGCTTCGTCATGCCCCCTGTTCTGGTGAGGTGTCACCGGTACCAGCCTCTTGAAGACCGACGTCCGTTGAGCAGCAGTATCCAATCTGTCGAAGACAGACTTTTGAGCAGGAACGGGGGCCGGAGTGGGAGCCGGAACAGCCAGTCTTTTGAAGACCGACCCTTTGGTAGGAGAAGCCTCCTTAACGACTTCGGGAGCAGGGATGGCTACTCTCTTCGGAATAACCTTTTCTTGAATTGCGGGCTTCATCACGGGCCCACAGGAAGTTTGGCCCAATCTGGTGAAGACCGAGGCGCTGGAGCTGGATGACCTGTTGAGAGGGGCCGCAGTAGTTGTAAGCCGATCAAAGACTGACTTCTTGGGAGCTTCCGGTGTTGGTATAGGAGCGCTGAAGCTCGATGGCGGGAGCATGGTCCCAAAGAACAATCCAGTGGTGGCCTAAGTGACCTGTTCCACCGGTATCGTGAACAGGGAAGTCGCTTGGGGCCCGTAAGCTATGCCTCCAGATGAGGCGGAGCGTGGGTTGCAATTGCAGTTGGAACACTTTGCGCAAGTGGACGCTATTGATCCTTCGCTTTCGGCACTAAGCAAAACGCCAAATCTCAGTATCTCGAACCCAAGGGCAACCATTAGCAAACCACGATTCGTTCGCGAACACGACACATGAAGTGTGGAGTGGAAAGAGGAAAAGGTCCCACCGGGCGTGCCAGAATCTATTCCCCGCCGAAGACAGAGACGCCACTGTGCCGGTCCGTCTTGCCTGAAATTCGGGACAGATACTAATTGGTGCTATCCGTCCACCTCTCCGAAGATGCCAAGTTGATTTATGGCACCATGTATCGAAGATTCAGACGGATGCGGCCGATGTAGCAGACTTCGTCAGATTCCCCCTCGTTTGAGGGGTTTTTGATTATGGGGACGCTCTTCCCTGCAGGCGCAAGCCCCTGCAGTTAATTACGCTACCGCATCGCGGTAACAACTTTCTCCTTCTCCATATGGTCACTTCGTGTCTTGGGTGTTTGTTTTGTGTTTGGTTGCCCGTGGATTGTATATGGAGACTAATTTATGTTGTCGCCCGTAGGGCGTGGACTAGTCCAAATCCGTATCTTTCTTAGATTTGGGTTTGGGGGGTTGGGTTTAAGGATACGTTAGCCTCATTTGAGACTAAGATCAACTTAAACGTTTGTTAAGGATACGTTAGTCTCATTTTAGACTAAGATCAACTTAACGGGATCGTTTAGATCCAACAAGAGAGCAATTAGGCTCTATTTTTTAGTTTAGTGACATTGCGGTCGATTAGTTTAAGGACATTACGGTCCATTGTTAGTTTAAGGACATCTCGGTCCATTGTTAGTTTAAAGATATTGCGGTCGAGGTTAAGGACATCATAGTCCGTGAGTTTAGGGACCCCACAGTCCAATGTTAGTTTAAAGACATCGCGGTCGAGGTTAAGGACATCATAGTCCATGGGTTTAAGGACCCCACCATCCAATATTAGTTTAAAGACATCACGGTCGAGGTTAAGGGCATCATAATCCATGGGTTTAAGGACCCCACAGTTCAATGTTAGTTTAAAGACATCACGGTCGAGGTTAAGGACATCATAGTCTATGGGTTTAAGGACCCCACAGTCCAATGTTAGTTTAAAGACATCACGATCGAGGCTAAGGACATCATAGTCCATGGGTTTAAGGCCCCCACAGTCCATAGTTTAAAGACGTCATAGTCTGTGAAATGTGTGGTTGTCGGGACCCGTCACCTCTCTGAAGACGTTGAAGGATTACAACGACAAATATCAGAGGAGTGAAGAGATGTACCCTCAAACCAAAGTGGATTAAGTGATCTGTAGTCCAATTTGGAACTAAGATCAATTAATTAGATTATGAGCACATTGGCTCAGTTAAGTCTGAATTGAGGACTTATGGCCAACTTGGGCTAAGTCCAATTAAGTTTGAAATATTGGCCCTTTGTTGGACCATTAAACACTTGTCTGGGTTCAAGCCCACATTATTTAGCAATACTAAACAAGAGCTTGAGGGCTCTGATAATATTTCTATCTTTGACTGAGCATTAAACATCGTAGCACTGAATTTTACTCAATTTTGAGATTCAGTTGAAGGGGAGTCTTTTGCCTCTGGAAAATTAGCCAATTTTGGCTAAAAATAGTGTTAAAGACTAGAGAACAACAGTGTTAAACACTGGAAATAAAGCTCTCAAATTAGTGTTAAACACTAGAAGATAACAGTGTTAAAAACTAGAAATAAGATTCTCAAATTAGCGTTAAACACTAAAAGTAAAATTCTCAAATTAGTGTTAAACACTAGAAGACAATCAGTGTTAAACACTGGAAATAAAGCTCTCGAATTAGTGTTAAACATTAGAGAAGAAGGGGTCACGTGGGGACACGTGAGGGCGCCCAAAGATGGGGCCAGATCTCCTTTTATTTTGTTCTGCAAATAAGTGTTAAACACTTTGATCTTTTGACCATCACGTGTTGGCACGTGATGGAGCTTTGCGCGTTAATTATTCAAGCATTTATCAAGGGGTCACGTGGTAACACGTGAGAGCGCCCAAGTTAGAATTTGTCTTTGCTTTTTATTCTCGTTGTTTAGGAGGTCACGTGGGAGCACGTGAGGCATTGCCTCACAGCTAACTCCTTATCATTTTGGGGGATCTTTTCAGGGATCACGTGGGGACACGTGACCTTAGTCTTTTGCATGCATGGAGATCTTTCAAGTCTTTTTATTTTTTTCAGAATTAAATTCTTTATAGGGTTAAACCCTAATTATGGTTTCTTTAGAGGAATTAAATTCCTATGTGAAAGAATTAAATTCTTATATAGGGTTAAACCCTAGTTCTGTCTTGGAGAAATTAAATTCCTGTAAATTTAGGAGAATTAAATTCTCAAATAGGGTTTAAACCCTAATTTTGCCCATCGTTCAGGAATTAAATTCCTATAATTTTAAGAGAATTAAATTCTCATATAGGGTTAAACCCTAGTTTTATCTTGGAGGAATTAAATTCCTGTGAATTTAGGAGAATTAAATTCTCTAAACTCAATTCTCCCTCTAAGTTTTGGATCTGCATGGCAGAATCTCAACCCGATGAGAATTAAATTCTCAACCTATGGGGAGATTTGCTTCTGCAGATCTTCAACCAGAGAAAGAACTAAGTTCTTTTTGCAGAAGAGTTAAACTCTTAGATTTGAGAATTAAATTCTCTTTTTTTTGAAGTTTTTATCCTTTTTCCCTTTCTCACCTAGGGTTTCTTTCTTGAGAATTAAATTCTCCTTTCTTTTCTCTCTGCTGTTTGCCTTTAGAAAATTTCAAGATCCCAAAATTCTATGTCTTTCTTCTCCTCTTGGCTCCTATTTATAGGAGAAGGAAAAGAATCAATTTGTTTAGTAAATCTTTCATTGAAAGATTTTGTTTGTTTTCATAACTAATATGATCTTTTAGATCACTCAGTGAATTTTATTCACCATTGGATTTTATTCCAAAAGATATTCTGTTTGTTATTTTTGGTGAAATTTAGGGAAATCTTTTCTTGTCTAAAATCTTTCCATAAATTGGTGATTTTTAATCCCCCTTGGATTTTTAATCCAACGGTTCCCCATAATCCTTTTTTGTTTGGAAATATTTAGAGAAATTAGAATTTAATTCTATTAAGTTATAAGGCTTTCAAAGCCTGCCACGTGCTGGCACGTAACCCTTGGTCACGTGTGAGCACGTGACCCCCAATTGGGCCCTCCTTCAGCCGTTTGTTTTCATTTCCGCCTGCTCAGAATTTTACTTATCACGTGTCAATACGTGACCCTTGGTCACGTGTGAGCACGTGATACCTCATTGAGATAATTCCTGATTTTTAATCAGGGAACACCCCCGGCCTTCCTTACTCGGCGCTAGTGGTGACGTCGAGCATGTCGTGCGGATGGGATTGTCTCGGCTGTAGGGGTGGCTTCGTCATGCCCCCTGTCTTGGCGGAGGGTTGTCGCCGGTGTCGGCCTCTTAAAGACCGATACCCGTTGAGAAGCAACGTCCAATCTGTCAAAGACAGACCTCTGGGCAGGGGAAGCAGCTTTGGGGACTTTGCCTGGAGCAGGAGCCAAAATGGAAAACCTTGTGAAGACCGACTTCTTGGCAGAAGAGGCCTCTTCGATGATTTCGTCCGCTTGAACCGGGATGGCTATCAGCTTAGGGGTGGCTGCTTCAGATATCACGGGCTTGTTAGCGTTCCGGCCCAATCTGCTGAAAACTGAGGCAGTGGAGTTGGGCGACCCGTTGAGAGGGGCCGCGACAGTGGTAAGTCGATCGAAAACCGACTTCTTTGGGGCTTCTTTCTGCAGCATCGGGGCATTGAAGGTTATGGGTAGGATCATAGTCCCAAAGAACAGCCCAGTGGTGGCCTGACTTACTTAGTCCACCGGCATTGTGAACAGGGAGGCCGCCTGGGGCCCGTAAGTTACACCTCCAGATGAGGCGGAACGGGAGTTGCAGTTGCAGCTGGAGCATTTTGTGCAGGTAGAAGCCATTGATCTTTCATTTTCTGTACGGAGCAAGACACCAAATCTTAGTATCTCGAACCCAAGAGCAACCATATCAAACCGCGATTCGTTCACGAACATGACACACGAAGTGTGGAGTGGAAAGAGGAAAAGGTCCCACCGGGCGTGCCAGAATCTGTTCCCCGCCGAAAATCGGAGACGCGATAAACGTCCTGCCTGAATTTCGGGGAAGATACTAATTGGTGCTATCCGTCCACCTCTCCGAAGATACCAAGTTGATTTATGGCACCGTGTATCGAAGGTTTAGACGGATGCGGCCGATGTAGCAGACTTCGTCAGATTCCCCCTCATTTGAGGGGTTTTTGATTATGGGGACGCTCTTTTCTGCAGGCGCAAGCCCCTGCAGTTAATTACGCTACCGCATCGCGGTAACCACTTTCTCCTTCTCCAGATGGTCACTTCGTGTCATGGGTGTTTGTTTTGTTTTTGGTTGCCCGTGGATTGTATACGGAGACTAATTTATGTTGTCGCCCGTAGGGCGTGGATTAGTCCAAATCCGTGTCTTCTTAGATTTGGGTTTGGGGGTTGGGTTTAAGGATACGTTACCTTCATTTGAGACTAAGATCAACTAAACGTTAGTTAAGGATACGTTAGTCTAATTTTAGACTAAGATCAACTTAACGGGATCGTTTAGATCCAACAAGAGTGCAATTGGGCTCTGTTGTTTAGTTTAGGGACATTGCGGTCGATTAGTTTAAGAACATTGCGGTCCAATGTTAGTTTAAGGACATCTAAGTCCAGGGTTAAGGACATCATAGTCCGTAAGTTTAAAGACATCACAGTCAAGGTTAAGGACATCATAGTCCGTGAGTTTAAAGACCTCACAGTCAAGGTTAAGGACATCATAGTCCGTGAGTTTAAAGACCTCACAGTCAAGGTTAAGGACGTCATAGTCCGTGAGTTTAAAGACCTCATAGTCAAGGTTAAGGACATCATAGTCCGTGAGTTTAAAGACCTCACAGTCAAGGTTAAGGACATCATAGTCCGTGAGTTTAAAGACCTCACAGTCAAGGTTAAGAAGGTCATAGTCTGTGAGTTTAAAGACCTCACAGTCAAGGTTAAGGACGTCATAGTCCGTGAGTTTAAAGACCTCACAGTCAAGATTAAGGACGTCATAGTCCGTGGGCTTAAGGACCCCACAGTCCGTAGAATGTTTGGTTGTCGGGACCCGTCACCTCTCTGAAGACGTTGAAGGATTACAACGACAAATATCAGAGGAGTAAAGAGATGTACCCTCGAACCGGTGTGAGTTGGTTGAAAGATCTGCAGTCCAATTTGGGACTAAGATCTGTTGAAATATTCATGAGCAGATGGGCTCAATTAATATGAGTTGAGGACTTATGACCAATCTTGGGCTAAGTCCAACAAATGTTTAACATTTTTATTCTGGGCTGTTGAGCCTTTATTTGAGCTTGGCCCTTTTAACAATGTCTTTATCTTTTATTGAATGCTGAGCATTTATCAGAGCTCTAGGCTTATTAAAGAACAATTTATGTTCTGTCAGCGCAACACGTGGCGCTCTAGGCGCTTTGCGCCAATCAAAAAGCGCAGTGCGCTACTGCCAAGTAGCGCACATGTAAGGGACACGTGTCGCACTCAGCGCTAGGCGCTAGATGACGAGCGCATGATGCCCGTTTATTAGCGCTGAGCGCTAATCCATAAGCACGCTGCGCTTTCAATTTAGTGGCGCACACGTGAGTGATACGTGGTGCGCTTAGGGCTGAGCGCCAGCCCATGAGCGCAGTGCGCTATTTCAGAAGCGCAAAGCGCAAGTTGTTAATTGGCGCATACGTGGTTGACACGTGGCGCATTTGGCGCTGAGCGCCGGTCCAGAGAGCGCAGAAGCGCAGTTCAAGAGCGCAAGGTGCATTTCAAGAGCGCAAAGTGCATCTGATCAATTTTATGATCTGGGAAACAAATTTATGTTCTTTTTTTTTTTAAAAGAGACTTTGTCTCAAGATCTAAGAACAACAATTCTTATTTTGTAGGAGATATTTCCAATCTCTTATGTTGATGAAAGGCTTTGCCTTTATAGATCCATGATCTGTGAGAAGAATTATATTCTTCTTCTTTTATTTTGTGATGAGATCTTTTGATCTCTTTGTGAAAGACTTTTGGTCTTTGTAGATCTATGATCTGTTTAAAGAAATGAATTCTTTTTTCTTAATCATGAGATGATTTCATATCTGTGTTCATCATCCTTGCTTCTTACCTTGAAGAAAAATCTTCTTGTAAGAGCTTGCTCTTTTTCTTTGAGTTTCTCAAAGTTTATGGGGGGATTTCTCTATATAAGACTTGAAGTCTTGGGGCCTTTATATAGGGCAAGCTGATTTGTTGAATCAGTTAAAGAGATTTTTCTCTGATTGATTTGGGGATGTTTCCTACCATTGGATCTTTAATCTTAGGGCTTCTGTTTTACAGAAGGTAATCTTCTTGTTTTTAATAAGATCGGAAAATCTTTCGATAACAGAATTTAATTCTGATTAATTAATGATTTATCATTATTATTAGATCTTTTGATCTAACGGTGGAGAGTTTTTTAATTCCAGCGCTAGCGCACCCGTGCTTTGCACGTGATGCGCTGCTTAGAGCGCAGCGCACCTTGCGTTAGCGCACCTGTGTCTTACACGTGGTGCGCTACTCAGAGCGCAGCGCACTTAGCGCTAGCGCACCCATGTTTGACACGTGGTGCACTGCTTAGAGCGCAGCGCACCTAGCGCTAGCGCACACATGGTGCGCTGCTTAGGGCGCGGCCCACTCGGCGCTGCATCTGAAGCGTCGCTTTAATTTTTGAAATTTGAATTTCAAACAGAGTTTTCCTCTGATTGGGGGAAACAGCGAGTCGACATGATCGGGCATGATGCCGTGAGTTGTGATATGTGTTTAGGTCATGATATGAGATGCGGCAGGATATTATAGTGGATCGTTAGGTGATATGATTTTATTCACACGTGTCACGCCCCGCTTCCCAAAATACGGAATACGAGGGGTTGACAAGGCTAGCCATGCTCCTACGGTTAAGGAAATATCCTGCCGTAGTCACACTTCGGCTTCTAGCTTTACGTGGTAATCAGTAAACAAGGCACAGGTAATGAGAAATGCAGTACTAAAACAAAACAAATACAAAGATCTGACCTGATGGAGGTATAAAGAGTATATCTCTGGATAGCTGATCAAGATGTCCGCGGTGTACATCTGGTCCTGGTCCAGGCTAGATCCACTCCTCACTCTGAGCATGCATACTCAGGTCGTCAGAGCGACACAATAGCAATAAATATAGATATAGATGCAAGTGGCAACTCGGACAGTGATAATAGATATATAATAGTAAATCAAGACGGTACAGATATGAACATGGAGTAACCAATGAAGTGTCCCATAGATCAGGTGGACGGTAAAGCAGTATAGTAGTATGCCAGGTATGTCAACACAGTAAGTAATGTATATCAATGCCATTATCCCTATCAGTCTCTAAGTCTCACTGTACAGGTCACTAAGCTTATCGCCAGTCCAAGTGTGAGAGTCAACCACTCGCGAGTGTCCTCCACCCAAGGGTAGGACCCAAGGGCAAGGGACCACGGGCCCAAAATATAACTCACGGTAATAATCATGTACCCTGTAAATCTCCATATATCTCTATATATATAAGCCGGCATGGGACTCCCGAGATTCTGTTGAACTCACACTCAAACTACCCCACACCCCGTGGTCTACATCAAACGCCAACCATAACCTCAAATACCGGTCGGTCCATGACAAGTCTGCGCGAGAACTGGAGACAGGATCTCCATCAAGCACGTCCCGACTAATACCCAAGATAAATGGGCAGTGTCTGGTGCCTTATCTGTGACACCCATGCAAGAGCTTCCATAAGTGTCCCATACCACTTATAGTCACACTTACACGCGTCCCACAGACGTCGACAATGCAATAGAATAATAGGGTTCACTAATTGTGTACAAGTACGTGTCACTTTCACTTATCCACTCATGCACGAACACTAACGTACTTGCCACAATCACCACTAATACCTAACACTGGGTAATGCACATGATCACTAGGCTACCTATGCAATAACATATACATATGATATGATAAGAAAACAGTATGTAAAGCAGGTTAAATATATCATATGTCGGAATCCTACCACTTGCATAATTTATCATAAATAATATATGCCAAAATTTAGCGAAACAATGAACAGGGGATAAGTAGTATGAGTGATTATCTATCCAGCGAATTTGGTTTCACGTCAATCGGGTTTCAGGTTTACTAGATATGGCCATTTCATTTTAAGCGCTCACTGCTGGAAATCCGGTTTCAGAATCGGAAGTCCGTTTCGCAACGCATTTTATTCCCAATTGGGAATAGATTTTAGCGATGCTACAGTTGAATGAAATCTAGGGTTTTCAGTAGGGTATTCAACGCAATAGACGTATCCTCAATCATGTCTGTACATCGAAAGTTATACACTATTTAACACTAGTTGGTCACTTCTGAATCTGTTCTGGACTGTTATACGTCCTGCCCTCTTAATTTACAAATTAAATAGCAAACGACGATGAAACGGAATGAAACCACTTTTGTTACTTAGCTAACAGATTCAAATTTGATAAAAAGTAGAGTTCCGCAACATACGAGTTCATGAAACCAAGTGACACACATTACGGAACAGTAAACAGTAACCAGAGTCGCTCTGGACTGCAGTCCAGAGTTGCACTCCGATCCAAATATCGTCACAGCATCAGTACAGAAACCATTATAAACTTGCATGGGGTTAAAGTTAGTCGAGTCGGCTTCGATTTAAGCCCTCGAACGCAACATTACAGTAGGTACATAATTTATGGTGATTTTAACTATTTTCAGATACGGGAAATTTCCAGTTTTGCGGGTATATTTTGGGGTATTTGTTTTAGTCATTAACAGTCGTATTTTCCAATGAAATTTATACACAGTATTCATCACTACATGGGACAGCATAGGTAATCCAATTCCGTCAAATTAGATGAATATTTTCACTGGGATCATGCATCGAACATGTATATCATATAGTTATCATGAATTGTAACATTGCAATTTATACGATTTGAGTTTATAACATGAATAGGTTAGCATGTATCAAGTAAGAATACTTGCCTGGACACGTGTCGACGAGGGTCCGGCAGCGGCAGCAGCACGATCGCGTCACGGGCGCAGCACAATTCGGCCTTTTGGAATCAGACAATTGTATTCACTCCAGTTACTCTCCGTGCAATCGTTTTCATTACCGTCCGAGTTGTTTCTGGTTTTGATCTGCGAGAGAGAGCGAGAGAAAAATTTTGAGAACAGAGAGAGATTTAGAGGAATGGAGAGAGAGTTAGAGAGAGAGAGTGAGATGTAGAGAGAGAGAGAGAGAGGGAAACAGAGAGAGAGAGAGAGATGTAGAGAGAGAGTAACAGAGAGAGAGAGGGAAACAGAGGGAGAGAGAAAGAGAGAGGGAAACAGAGGGAGAGAGAAAGAGAGGGAAACAGAGATTTGAGAGAGAGACAGGGAGAGAAAGAGAGATTGAGAGAGAGAGAGAGGAAGTTAGAGAGAGAGAGAGATTGAGATTTAGGTGGGGTCGGCGAAGGCGGCGTCGGGGGTCTGCAGGGATGGCCGGGCTCGGGGGCAGCCACAGATACGTGCATGGCAGTGATGGGGGCTCGGCTATGACTTGTGAAGTTCAGGTGTTGCACAGCAAGGGGCTCAACGGTGGGAGATGATGAAGATAGTGGTCCCGGTGTTCAGTGGCGGTGAAGAGGTGGAGCAAGGTGATGGGTAAAGAGGAGGGACTCGGATGATCGGGAGAGGAGAAAGTGGTTGCAGTGGTGACAGTGGGCTGATGGAGTGTTATCGAAGGTGGAGGGTGATGAGAAGTGGTCGAAGGTGGCTCTGGGGGTGTCGCCGGTGACGTGGGTGGCCGGCGGTTAGCGCGGCTGCTTAGGCGGCGTAGGGTGGTTCCGACGGTGGAGGTAAGTTGGAGAGAGGAGGCAGTGGCTGTTAGGGTTGGGTCGAGGGAGAGAGGAAGTGGGGAGCTTGGGTGAAGAAGACGAGGATGAAGAGCTCGGTGAAGAAGTGGCTCGTCGGTGGTGCGGTCGTGGCACGGGTGCAGTGGGATTCTCGAGTGGAGGAGGAAGAGGAGGGTTCTGTGGGTGGAGGAGAAACGAGGGAAGATGAATGAGGGGTCGAAGTCGTCGTCGTCGACGGCGGGAGTGGTGGGTGATGAAAGCAGTGGCTGCGGGAGTGGGTTTTCGAGAGAGAGGTGAGGAGTTTAGAGAGTGAGAGAGAAGTGAGGGTGTGAGGGAGATAGGGAGAGACGAGGGGAGTTTGAGGAAGTCGAGGGAATCGTGGTTGAGGTCGCGGGGGCGTGGGCAACGGCGCTGCGACGTGGGCGCGAGCGTTGGCGAGGAAAACGGATCGCGTGAGCAGGGGAAAAGGAAAGAGCCGTTGGGAAGAAGAGGGAAGAAGCGGGTCGGGTCGGGTGAAGCGGGCGCGGTGAAGAGGGAAGAGTGTTGGACTGAGAGGGAGTGGGCCGGGGTTGAAATCTAATTTTTAGTGTTTTATTTTAATTTGTTGGGCTGGGGTTTTAGGAAATAATTAAAATGAATTGGAAGTCCGGGCCGGGCTTGGGATTAATTAATTTATTAGGGGAAAAAGTGGGCCGGGAAGGGAAATAGGAAAAAGAAAATGATTGGGAAAAGGGGAGGGAAGAGTAGTGGGCCGGGCTTAGAGGGAAAAAAAATAGGAAAAGCAAAAAAAGAAAATGGGGCTAGGGTTGGTTTGGGCTGGGGGGGGAAAATATATGCTAAATCTAACTTAATTTTGTGTTGGGCTTAAGAAAAAGGAAACTATAAAAGAAATATGTAATCGGGTTCTGGTCTAGTTTAGGGAAAAGTAATGAAGGGGAAGATGGAAGTGTGATTAGGGTTTTTGGAAAAATACCAGGGAGAAAATGAAAGGGTTTTAGAATTCTTAAAAAAATAATAATTATAAAATAAATAACTTTTGAGAGGAACAAAAATACGAGTATTGGTATACAAAAGGGGCTGGGTATTACATCATACCACCCTTAGAAAAATTTTGTCCTCGAAATTTAAGAGAAATGATGAGCTACAAAATAATAAGCGAAAAGTTACCACATCGAACACTAACACTTAGTGATTTACTTAAAACGGGTGGATGAAATTTTGAAGGTGTATATATATATATATATATATATATATATATAAACAACATACAAAAGGATAGGTCTAAATAAGTATAAGGCAGGAACAACTATAAGGGCAAACTGCATGTATACGACAATATAAATAACAATAACGAACAATAATATTCGAGGCGTGTTCGATAAAATCGAAACCCAAATATGTGCACATACAAGTATATCAAAAGTAGCACAGCAGAAATAATAAGTATAAGGCATAATCATAATGAAGCAGTGAAGGACTTGTTGGTGGTTTAAAACATTTTTTTTTGAATAACGTATCAATCAAACCATTTTAACATAACTTAGAAAATCACATAGTGAAAATAAGAAGCATAGCACCAAAATAATATGTGTAACACATATGGTCGCGCTACCGAAAAATGAGAATAATAGTAGTGTACTTAAAATACATAAAACGGAGTAGTCAATAACACGCACTCTTCGATAAATATAAAATAACGAAAACTAAATTTTCGAATAATGATGTCCCTAAATATAGTTAGGGTAACAGGGAAAAGCATAAAAATGTATAGGGCTAGCTAGGGTAGGGATTACAATGGGGTGTGGCTCATTCAAAAGATCAGGGTGCGGTACTTGTTAATCTAAGTGAGGGTCGAAAACAGCACAGGGTATAGGGGTGGACAGTCAGGGGTCTCAGGAGGAAATAACGGTAGGGGAAAAGTCAAAGCATTAAGTGAACCAGTAATCAAAAGGCTTGCGAATTCAGAAAGTTTATTTCATTCTAGAAAATTTGAAACAAAGTACTCTCGAAAAGTAACAGATGGCCCTAAACTATACATAGGTTTATTTGGCCAGAGAAGACAACAGCTAAAAATCCTGTCAGTCGCGGTTGTGGAGGTTCAGCAGGTTGCGGTAGGCTCGCGCGCTTAGGTGGGGGTGTCCATTCCCATAGCGCCTCGCAGGGGTCGCCATTGGGAGTTCTTCTACCGCAGGGTCTTGTTCTTCCGGTCCTTCTTCCTCGGCTAGAGCTTCGTCGTTGAGGTCTGCTTCCATGTGATTCTCTTCTTCTGGATCCTCTCCCATGGGATTTTTCTCCACTGGATTTTCTTTTATCGGGTCTTCCTCGGGATCTTCCTCTATCGGGTTCTCTTCAGGGTCTCCTTCTTCCTCGTCAGAATCGCCGATCATGTCAACCTCTGGGACGGCGGCTCCCTCGCCCTCGGAATCGCTGTGTCCGAAAATAACCTGGGGGCTGTTGATCTCATCGTCAGAACTCACCAGCATGCGGTCTAAAGAAACGCATGACTGTGCATCCTCATCTAGATGCGGCACTGCTCCAGGGTGGGCCATGGCATCGCAACTCAGGATTTTATTACATTCAGCCAAAAGTTTAATGGATACAAGATCTCAACGGAAAGAGAAATATTTACAAGTGACAACATTTTATTAAAAGCAGAAAACGTGATAACTCTTCTTCAATTACTAGACTGCTGCACTCTCGTTACGCGAGTTGAATCCTGCGCTGGGTTCGCCCTATCCTCGAAGTTCGAACTACGTAATAATCATCACTTGGCAGAAGTGAATAGTGTGGACGGGTCTCCTCCTTGTAGCTCCTTCCTTTTAGGGCAACCGTTGATAAGATGTTCGCTGGATCCGCAAATCAGGCATTTACCCTGGGCGCGACGACAATCCCTCTGAAGATGTCCTGGCCTCCTGCAATACCCACAACATTGGGTCTTCTGCTGCTTCTGTCTCGGGGAAACAAATGGGCGCTTCATCTTCTTCTCTTTTCCTCGTCTAATAGGGATTCCTTTACGATTGGAGACTTCCGCTGGTGCCTAATTCACCTGCCTTCTCAATCCTTCAGCTAATAGGTCGTTTGTTCGCTCCTGGGCTTCCTTCAGACTTTGCAGTACATTCAGAATCTCAACGGTCTGATTCTGGGGTGTGGAGATAGAGAAAGAGTCGTTGGAAGACATGGTCCTGAAACAACAATTTTGAGGACGATATAAGGCACAAGCTATAAGAATTAAAATATAATATGGATTGGGTAAGGAATCAAGATCATCGGGTGTGATGAAATTCATTACAAGTGGAAATCAACTGTAGGGCTCTAAGTCACTTAAACCGAGTACAGTACTGTAACTATGAGGTAGTTCACAATTACAACCACGTCACTCTGCCAAGTCATCCGAAACCCTAGCGGATGGATAGCAGAATACACAATGTGAATAAGGATTAAGAATGACAAGTTTACAATTTAGACCGAGGAATGTCTTAGATCGTCAAGCTCTACACGGAAAACTGCAATCCCAATCGAAGCAAAACCTGGCCCTCTGATACCAACAAAACCATGTCACGCCCCGCTTCCCAAAATACGGAATACGAGGGGTTGACAAGGCCGGCCATGCTCCTACGGTCAAGGAAATATCCTGCCGTAGTCACACTTCGGCTTCTAGCTTTACGTGGTAATCAGTAAACAATGCGCAGGTAATGAGAAATGCAGTACTGAAACAAAACAAATACAAAGATCTAACCTGATGGAGGTACACAGAGTATATCTCTAGATAGCTGATCAAGATGTCCGCGGTGTACGTCTGGTCCTGGTCCAGGCTGGATCCACCCCTCACTCTGAGCATGCATACTCAGGTCGTCAGAGCGACACAATAGCAATAAATATAGATATAGATGCAAGTGGCAACTCGGACAGTGATAATAGATATATAATAGTAAATCAAGACGGTACAGATATGAACATGGAGTAACCAATGAAGTGTCCCATAGATCAGGTGGACGGTAAAGCAGTATAGTAGTATGCCAGGTATGTCAACACAGTAAGTAATGTATATCAATGCCATTATCCCTATCAGTCTCTAAGTCTCACTGTACAGGTCACTAAGCTTATCGTCAGTCCAAGTGTGAGAGTCAACCACTCGCGAGTGTCCTCCACCCAAGGGTAGGACCCAAGGGCAAGGGACCACGGGCCCAAAATATAACTCACGGTAATAATCATGTACCCTGTAAATCTCCATATATCTCTATATATATAAGCCGGCATGGGACTCCCGAGATTCTGTTGAACTCATACTCAAACTACCCCACACCCCGTGGTCTACATCAAACGCCAACCATAACCTCAAATACCGGTCGGTCCATGACAAGTCTGCGCGAGAACTGGAGACAGGATCTCCATCAAGCACGTCCCGACTAATACCCAAGATAAATGGGCAGTGTCTGGTGCCTTATCTGTGACACCCATGCAAGAGCTTCCATAAGTGTCCCATACCACTTATAGTCACACTTACACGCGTCCCACAGACGTCGACAATGCAATAGAATAATAGGGTTCACTAATTGTGTACAAGTACGTGTCACTTTCACTTATCCACTCATGCACGGACACTAACGTACTTGCCACAATCACCACTAATACCTAACACTGGGTAATGCACATGATCACTAGGCTACCTCTGCAATAACATATACATATGATATGATAAGAAAACAGTATGTAAAGCAGGTTAAATATATCATATGTCGGAATCCTACCACTTGCATAATTTATCATAAATAATATATGCAAAAATTTAGCGAAACAATGAACAGGGGATAAGTAGTATGAGTGATTATCTATCCAGCGAATTTGGTTTCACGTCAATCAGGTTTTAGGTTTACTAGATATGGCCATTTCATTTTAAGCGCTCATTGCTGGAAATCCGGTTTCAGAATCGGAAGTCCGTTTCGCAACGCATTTTATTCCCAATCCACATCTGATATGGGGTGGTAGGCACAGTCTTGGTTGGAGCTTTGTTCAAGAGATATGCAGCTGTTTCTAGTGCATAACCCCAGAAAGATCGCGGTAACTCAGCTTTACTCATCATGGAACGAACCATATCCAATAGGGTCCGATTCCGTCTTTCCGATACACCGTTGTGTTGTAGCGTGTATGGAGGAGTACGCTGAGAGAGAATTCCATTCTCTTTTAAGTATTCCAGAAACTCGGCACTCAAGTATTCACCACCTCGATCAGATCTCAGTGTCTTTATACTTTTGCCTGTTTGTTTTTCAACTTCATTCTTGTATTCCCGAAATTTCTCAAAGGCCTTGGATTTGTGCTTCATTAAGAAGACATGTCCATACCTAGAGAAATCATCTGTGAAAGTAATGAAGTATGAATAACCGCTTCGCGCATGTGTAGACATTGGACCACACACGTCACTGTGTATGAGTCCTAAGAGCTCGCTCGCTCTTACTCCGTGTCCAGTGAACGGAGTCTTTGTCATCTTTCCCATGAGACAAGATTCACAAGTGGCATAAGACTGGTACTCGAACGGATCCAAGTATCCTTCTTTATGTAACTTTGTTAACCGTGTCTCATTGATGTGACCCAGTCTACAATGCCATAAGAAAGCCTGATTTAATTCTGGAGACTTTCTTTTAAGTGTGTTCTGGACACTGAATATCTGAGCTTGATTCAATACGTATATACCGTTATTTAATGCACCTGACCCAATCAGTACTTGATTTAGGTGGATGTTTACTACATCGCTTACAAAAGTAAAATCATATCCTTCCTTAGAAAGTAAGGATACAGATATGATATTACAAGTCGCACCTGGTACATACAAACAGTCACGCAGAATCAATATCTGCCCAGTTGTCAGTCCAAGGTGATATTCCCCTACGGATACAGCATCCATGCTCATTCCGTTAGCAACCCTGAGAGTCATATCACCTTTGCTGATAACCCTACGGTTTCTCAAAGCCTGTAACGAATTACAGATGTGAGATCCTGATCCGGTATCCAATACCCAGGAAGTAGGGTTAACTGACATACAGTTCGCAATCACTAACACACCCGAAGCCGAAGCCATAACATGCTTCGAATTCTGGCTACTGTCTTTGCTAGCCCTGCAATCCTTTTGCCAATGTTCATTCTCACAACAATAGGAACGTCCTTCTTTCACTACATCCATTCCCGAAACTTTTGCCCTTCCCTTTCCTCCTATTTCCCTGGTTTCCTTCAGGGTAGAAGGTAGAGACTGTAGAATCAAGTCAACACCTGACTCGTTCTTCAACGTGGTCTTCAGGTCCGTGAGCTCAAAATAGCTGGTCTCTGCAAGGACGTTGTCCCTTGCAGATGACCCGATAGCCAACCTCGCTTGAAGCAATTCGTTCGAGGTCTCATATCTTGCGATACGAGATTGCTCTCCATATAAATCTTTGTTATGGAGGAAGATAGATACTAAGTCCATCTTCTCGTGCTGCCTCTGGCATTTACCATCAACTGAGGCTAACACGAGGCACTTGGCTTTCGCACATTCCTTTTCCGATGTCTTGCGGATATGAATATCCGTGACAGGGGAAACTGGACCTGAGACGGCAGGGTTTGGATTAGTCAAGAGGTGTCCCAGCTTGTCATGGGAAATGGACATCTGGACAGACCTTTGCCAGTCATGACAGTCAGATTCAGTCATTTTATTATCTAGATGTAACCTAGGTGCGGTCACAGGGTCGCTGCAATTAAGAGAGAGAGAAGAAAACACTCAGCATGATGCTCTTGCAAGTTTAGATTGGTTTTTAATTTATCTAAACAGGATGGATCCCACTGTCTCTCGAATCCCTCCTCAAACCATAAAGGAAGAATTAGTCGGGATCAATCTCACCATACAATACTTGCTTAACCGTTCAGCCAGGCTAGTGTCGGTACTTCGAGGGAGGTTTTCCAACGCTTTCGCGAAGTTCCTTAATTAAATAACCTCTTTTCCCTGTGGGCGTAGCCCCGCTAACACCTTTCTAGACACCTACTTGGTTTATAGCATTGATCGTTAAGTGAAAAAGTTCCCGGGGAGTAGCATATACTTACAGTAGGATCGGGATCCAAATATCATCGCGTGACAAAACTGAAGGAATCCTACCAGAATCATCACACTCCAAATGGTATGTATCGCTAGCAAGTTTCAGTACTTATGAAACTCCCGATGTGGATTTTTGCCCCATGCTCTTATGATCTTGACGAAGGTCAACAAATCATAAGTCACATGTCAAGTTCTACCCGTCATTATCCAGGTTAATTTGAACCCACCCGTATATACCCTTGACGAAGGTCAACAAGGTAATACGACTGTCCCAAACCAACGCATCTATCTATGCTACATATGAACACCCAACAGCTACCAATCACTATGCCTTGACGAAGGTCAACAGACATAGCTTGAATACTATTGAATATTCATATGAAACGACGGAGGGCTACGAATGGTTTTGGCGAAACCGTGAACGTAGTGAACTTGATATAATCGATGGAACCATGATAGCTTTTAAAAGGAGTGGCTCAAGCTCCGCATTTAAAAGTTGGTTTTGAAAAGAACCGAGTGGTTTTTCGAAATGTTCCAACGACTTTTACTTGGTTTATTTTCTTGCATTAGTTCTTTTAATGCGTCCCATCATTTAATCCTACCATTGCAGAAAACAACCAAAATATGACGTACGCTTATGCCATTCGCATTCGCCACGGGGCCCCGTCATTACCCGTTAGGTTACTTAACTAACGACAGAGCGGGGGCTGGGCTAGCGCGGCTGTAAAACATAAGCAACGCCTAAATAATATCATATATAGATATATTGCAATGATAGCCATTTCAGATCACAGATGAACAAATTGGATATACTAGAAACCCGCAATTCGTACGAGCCTGTAACGAAAAGCAGATTACACAGTCGCGGTGAATAGCCAAAACCCCACCCAAGACCCCTACGGATGCGGCAAACTACCCACCAAGTACCCGAAGCGAAGCAACCTCTCTCAACTCCGTGAGTAGGCCACTAGGCACTTCGGGATACCCGGTAGTTTGTGCACCCCCTCCATGGGTCTATCCTAGGAACAAAAACAGTAAAAAGAAATTATACAATGACGGCTCCAACCCCGACCCGGTTGTGCGGCCATACAAATAATTATTACATCAATTTACAAATTTACATGAATTGAAAGAAAAGAAAACTCTCGTCTCACAACCCCCAGCTATTCACCCGCGACAATCCAATGAATTCGTATACACATACCAATAACATTACAGATCATAGATTTGTATAACCCCCACTAATCGACATATAGCGATTAGCAGACGTTCAATACAAATATCACATCACAGATAAATACCCGTCAGCTTAAGTCTTTAGAAACTCGATCAAAATACGGTTTTTAAAGCCCCAAAAACAAAATTTTCTTTCAGGAAAATCTGGGCTGAAAAAACATATACCAAAATTACCAAAATAACCCACTGAGTATACTGCAGTAAAGAAGATCCAGAGAAGAGCTTAATCGGCCGCGGAACCGCGGCAATAGCAAGCTATTGCCGCGTTTCCGCGGCGGTTTGATGGGTTCACAGGACCGTCTTTCTACAGTAGCCTCTAAAAACCCTGAGTCGATTTTTAAAGCATGATTTATTACTTTTACAGCACTTTGAAAATCGACAGCAAGTTTGATATCCGAGTGTATTTCACGACTTTTTCTCCGATCGAATTTCTAGTTACTATGCTAACATGTTAGGTAGTGTTTAACCTGGCTCTGATACCACTGTAAGTCCATGCTACCTCTCCCGGTACTTACGGGCTTGCGGAATTTGATGAAAAACAATTTTCTAGAGGCGGTAACATGGACTCAAAACGGATCTTTGTTAAACTATCTACCTAACAACCTAACTACGAGTTGTTAACTACTCGGTTAGGGGGTTATACCTTTCTTTCTTGAACTCCTTCGTCTTCATCTCTTGATGGTGTACGGATCGGCTTCACCCCGTCGTCTCCTTGCGCCGAAGATCGATCCACCCGAAAGCTTCTACCTTTGGCTTCTTCTTCGAACTTTGAAGAAACTAGTTCACTTGGTTTGCTAAACCTTGTGAACTAGAGTGAGTAGAGGAGAGTGTGATGGAATTTGCTCTATGGTTCTTGCTTCTCAACACATGAGACAAGTGAACCATAGACAAGAGAGAGAGTAAGAGGAAGAGGGTGAGAGCAAGAGAATGAGAGAGCTCAAAAACAAGAGAGAGAAAGGCAAAGAAAGAATGAGCCTCTCTTTTGTCATACACCCTCTTATAATCCAAAAGCATCATGAGCCATAATGTTAATCAAGTATTATGTGATGGTTCATATCATGTCAAAGGCAATATCATTTCCATGCACTCATTTTGCAAACCACAACAAGCAAGCAAAAGTCTTTGCATGAAAATGACAACCATTGTGATGATGATGGTCAACTAGTCCAACCTAGTCAACCGGTCAACAAAGTCAACAAGTCAACAAAGTCAACCCCTCAATAATCATGTCACTATAATACTTAATTAATATTATTGCCAATCACATATCATATTCTCATTAGGGTTTAGCAAAAAGTCAATGGTCAACAGTCAACAGTCAACAACCCTAATGAGAATCCTCTGCCTCTGTCTCTCTGTCAACTGTGCATACACACCCGTATCCGCGTTCCGAGGAACACGAATACATACGAGATAAAATCAATCCCAAAACGTACACTAGGATCTGGCTTAAACCAAAGCCTGCTAGTGTTAACAGTCCGGACACTGAACGTGCACAAGTGCACGGATGTGACCGAACCCTGTCGCAAAACCATGCGACCTGTCGCAAAACCATGCGACATCTACTCTTTTGCCTAAAGGCGAATAGCTTTCTGTGTGGGACTCTAAAAACTCGACACTACGCTGGCAGTGGGTTTAACCACAGACCGCAAGCGGCACTAGCTGTGCGTAACGGTCCCCAGGTAGATGCCGACAAGAAGACTGACGAGGTGAAACCCATCTGAACTCCTACTGAGCCTGAATGTGACAGTCTCCGTACAGTCCGGTCTGTTCGTCTGATACATCGCATGGCGGGCCTAGGGGGCGGTAAACATCAGTCCCCTAATAGCGGTACAAGTCGTGTCGGAGTGAAGCCCAAAACACCCTGAGATAACACTGGAAGCCTACCAGTATATCTCGCTTGCTCTGGCCAGAGACTACTCGTGTAATGGCTCTCCTAGACACAACGCGATGTCAACCCCCAATACCGGGAGAGACGAATCCTGTCTAACCGTCACTGCCTCCAAGTGCTTCGGGACTGCACCCAACTACTACCTGTTTGCACGACTCCTTTGAGCCGTGGCAGGGTAGTAATCAAAATACAGTGGGAACACACTCGAGGCGAAGTGACGGTGTCAGGTCAGCGGACTAAGCTGTACTCATGTCACCTGGGAACTAACAACTGACGATAGGTATAATACCAACCATTCAGTTCCCGACGAGTCCTGTCCAGTGTACTCGTAACCTAACGAGCACCCGCATACTATCTCAAGTACGACGTACTGACGGCTGTGGGACAGACCGTCTCCCCTGCTGGGATGAGAAGCGCATATGCTAGTCTACTCCGGAGTATCGATGCCCTGTCTCGATAGTCCTGCGACTAGGGACCTGTATAAGGATGTGCTTATGGATTACCCAGCCCCCACGAGTGTGACTGCCATCACAACGCTGGTAATCAAGCAAAGATCCCAAGGGCTCCACTAATGCGTATAGGTGATATAATAAAATAAACACATGTACACATTAAAGTAGAAACAAACCAAGTAACATACTACCATTTTGAGCAAGATTGTTTATACAACTATGAATATCCCAAGCTTCCATTAAGTAATATACATACTAGTATGATACAGTAATGGCCTCTAGGGCATATACACTAACAAACCGAACCTAATCGAGCTCTCACCGAACCAATCCAAGCCCGGTTCGGTTTGATTAGAACCTCTGTTTACAAGCAAACTCAAAACATGTACCTGCATCTATCAACTTATACTCTTATATTCTTATATTGTCATCAGCAATCCTTGAAATGCAAAAAATAAATTGTTCCAATAAAATTGTCATTGATAGACCGAGGGTGAGACTATTCACAAGTCATAATACAAGTGAAGAACAACGATATGATTTATGCTATTGGAGCCGAGATAATCCCATATTGGCGAATAACAACAACGCTTTAAAGAACAAAACAACACGGTTAAGCTTTCTTTCCAAAACTGATGGAAGCATCTCTGGTGACATATATACCGCTCCTTCGAACACACGTGACCAAAATTTATATCAACAGTTGAATCTACACGACGGGCATCTACAACCAGATTCATTTACGTACATCTGCTCAAGCAACAAGATTGGAAATATGAAAGAAGATGAGAATTACTCGAGCACACAATTACGTCAACGGCTTTATTTCTCAAGTACATGAAATCTAATTCAAAATGGTAACTCCCATCTATAATCAACTGAAATACAGATTAAGCGCTATCTAACCTTGAACTCAAACGTAAACAAGAAACCCATACTTATGTAATTAACCTGTGCTGGCAAAGAAGCTACGGTTCTACATCAATCCTCCCATTTCATAAGGCAGTGCTTCAGCGACAAGCATTGCACTATTATTATACAATATTATCGGAACTAGGAGCTCATACAAACAATATTAACAGGATAAAATTCAGAAACCCCCTAGATTTGCTCGATAAGCAGGATAAAAACCTGCACTTTACCCTTTGTTTTCGCAACTGTTACCTTTTCCCAGGTCTACTAATTTTTCACTCCCCCCAAAATTATATATATAGAGAGAGAGAGAGTTACGGAGGAAAGAGAACATAGGAGGTGATTTCCTCCTATGGCGTCGAAAAAATACAATCTCCAACATTTTTTCCCGACGATCGGCATCCATCATTATCATTGTTATCATCTAAGATGTGCATACACCAAATTTCATGTGATTCGACCATTTTTTCACGTTGAATTAGCAATGTAAAAAGTTCTATTGTCGGTAAACCATTAATTTTGCACCAACTAAATCAACAGTAAAAAAATGGTATAATCTCATGAAATTTGGTGTATCCACATCTTAGATGATAACGATGTGGGTACACCAAATTTCACCGTTGATTTAGTGGGTTCAAAATTAACGGTTTACCGATAATAGAACTTTTTACATTGCTAAATCAACGGTGAAATGGTTGTAGAATCACATGAAATTTGGGGTACTCACATCTTAGATGATAATGATGAAGATGGTAAGTGCCGATCGACGGAAAAAATGAGAGGGAATTTCCTCCTATGGCGTCGAAAAAATACGCCCTCCCTCATCTTTTCCGCCGATCGGCACCCACCATCTTCATCGTTATCTTCTAAAATGTGGATACGATTCTACAACCTTTCCACCGTTAATTTAGCAATATAAAAAGTTCTATTGTCGGTAAACCGTTAATTTTGAACCCACTAAATCAACGGTGAAATGGTTGTAGAATCACATGAAATTTGGTGTATCCACATCTGAGATGATAACGATGAAGATGGTGGATGCCGATCGTCGGAAAAAATGAGAGAGAGTATTTTTTCGATGCCATAGGAGGAAATTCCATCCTATGGCCTCTTTCCTTCATTAACCTTTTATATATATATATATATATATATATATATATATATATATATTACAAACTAGGAAGCAATAATAGAAAAAGGGATGTGCAGGTTTCCAAACCTAAGGGTGATTCTCTTCTATTTGGCAAAAGTGAAGGGGGTTTCCTGCAATTTTGCCTGTTTACAGCATATTCAGATGCTTAAAGAGCATTCAACCGAGAGTGTCGATCCAGCTCCTAGTATAAGGGGCTTCCTGAACCAATACTGCTGGAACCTCTGCCTCGCATACTCCATATAATCGAAGTCGATATCATTTACATGTTGCTATTATAAAGAGAATTAAATCAGTACATTAAAGTCATGACAAAACTCTTTAATAAAGTCATGGATAATAAGTGGCTTACAGAAATTATTCCCCAAAGGCCCCACACAAGGTGACTTGCCAGAACATATTTCTCAATATCTTGGAGCAATTTTTCGACCTCCGCATCTTGTTGTTCCTCACCTGAACAAGAAAATGATATTTTAGAAAGAGACTTGCAGTGATAAAAAAAAAACTGGCAAAAAAAGCGTTGCGGCCAAAGGGCATGGGCGTATAAAAGCCACCCAGGCCGTATTGACATCAATACAGGCGTACTATAAGTTAATTTTGTTATTTTCTTAACCTTATTTGTTAAATATTGATTCTAATTTAATTGTCAACCATTTTGGTTTGCTTTTTACATGTAGAAGCGGTTTACATAAGCATTCTCAAAAGTGTTAACAATTAAATGCAAACTGGTAATGAAATAAATTCCACCAATTTTTCAAAGATCCAAAATTAATTTATTAATTGTCTAAGCTAAATCTCGACAATTTTAAGTCAGAAAAAGCAAAATAAGAAAAGGCAAAAAAAAAATCGTCAAAGCTTCGAAGCTCGAAGGAGCAGTCGAAACTCGAAGGCGGTGTTGCGTGGTTGATACCTAAAGTCAAAGCTGAGTTCGAAGTTGAAAATCGAAAATGAAATCAAGATTGAAGTTTAAAGTGGAAATCGAAATGGAGATCTTGGTTCAAGTTCGATTTAAGGAACTTCGAAACCGGCAACGATCGCTAGCCCTCGTGGCCCTCGAAATCTGCGGCGGCTCTCGAAATCGGCGATGGAAAGCCCTCATAGTGGCCCTCGACGTTTATTGGTGCTAAAACAACTCCAATTTATTATATATTACACTCCAATTACCAAATAAAGAGAATATACTCATAAGAATACAAGCGTAAGAATAATCCCGACTAAGCGGCCTAATGCAGTGCGGTGCGGCTCTTCTACGCTCCTAGGAAAATGAATAGGCGCCCAGACGGCCACGTTTTAAAACACTGGAGACTTGAGAAGTTTGATAAGGAGAGCAAGGGCTGAAATTTATGTTATCGTGTCTACACATTTGTAGCAAAATTTGGGCATGAAAATATATACTGTAAACAACAAATGAGCCTTTTATCCCAAGCATATGAGATAGGCTACATGAACCAACATGAGAATCACGCCGGGTCCAGCAAATGAATCCTCCGCCTCCACTCACTCCTATCGAACAATATACTTTCATTGAGTCCTTTGGCAACCATATCTTTTCGTATCACCTCCATCCATGTTTTCTTCGGTCTCCCTTTCACCTTTTTGACATTGCCTATATCAAGAGTATCCATTCGTCGAACTTATGCTTCCATAGGTCTGCGTCGCACATGACCAAACCATCTTAGCCGGTTTTCTCGCATCTTCTTCTCCACATGTGCTACACCATACATCCAACGAAGCATGCGCATCTTATCCTCATTTCGCACCTTATCTTTTCTAGTATTACCATACATCCAACGAAGCATGCGCATCTCCGCTACGTGCATTTTCTGTGTATGATCTTCTTAGGAGCCCAGCATTCCGTACCATATAATAAGGCAGGCCGAATAACAATCCGATAAAACTTCCCTTTCAACTTTAACGGAAGTTGCATTTACACAAAATCCTTATTGCACTCCTCCGTTTCAACCAACCAGCTTGGATCCTTTGATTAACATCGCTATCGATCTCTCCATCCTTTTGGATGATGGAACCTAAATATCTAAACTGACCGCTCGGTAATATCTCTTGCTCTTCCAATGTTATACCAATATGGTCTCGACTTCTCTGTTTGCTAAATTTGCAGGATCAAAATCATTGAGTATTATTCTCCCATTTGACACTTATTGGTTTGAAATATTTTGTTTTGGCTTCTGAATTTATAGAACTTTTATTCAACTTCATTATTGAAAAGTTTAGGTTGAATATGCAATCATCTTGGCAATCTAGCCCAGGTTTAGTGATCTTTGATATTTCAATCTTTATTAATATGTCAGAGAAATCTCAATATAGTAATCTAAACTTCACTATGATATTCACTGCTTCTTTTCAATGCATATGGTTCCATGGTCATACTTTTAGGATTGCAAGTATTTAAGGTGTCTCAACTCGAGTTAAATGGGTCTGCGGGTTGTTTGAAATTATAATTCAATTTTTAAGTTAGAGTTAAATTTAAGTTTTAAATTTAAATGGTTATTTGAGAAAGATTTGAATGCTTTGAGATTTAAATTTAAGTTTTAGATACGAGTCATGTTAGTAATAGGATTGTTTAAAGATAAGTAAGGATAGTATATTTAAAGGTTTGGTTTATCATGCAAGTACTATATAAAGAGTTTATGTTTAAAGTTTGTAATTAAGAGAAAGAATATTTTGAACAAGAAAGAATATCAAATAAAATTTTTGAGAGTTTCTCCTCTATAAATATTATATTTTTATCTCCTTTATTATAAATTGTTTTAAGTATATTTTCATATACCAACAGCGGTATCAGAGCTAGAGTCGCTTGATCGCCGTTGCGCACAAGGTTTTGATTGTTGACATTCAACAAAATTTTGAAGCCGACGTCAAGAGAAGTTAATGTTCGATAAAGATCATACCATGACATCTCACCAAAGGTAAACTACAAGAGTAGAGTACCTTGGTGAAAAGATTGTTAAAAGCTAACGGTGTTTGGAAAGTTGTAGAGGAGGGGTTCGAGAAGGCCCTTGAAGCAAAAGATCTCATGGAAGTGGAGGTTTATGATAATTTACGAGAGAAGGTCGCTATAGCCATTGCTTTAATTTATAAATCAATCGACATTGATATGGTAACATCATTGCAGGCGAGTTTACAATAGTAAAAGAAGTGTGAACTTCGGAAGATCTTTAGAGAAATCGAGATAGAGAGAGGTTGAGAAATTGAAGAGTTTGAGAAGCTTAAACAAATTAAAAAGTGGAAGAAATTCATACAGTCCATGACGGGAAGAATTTCATGAAAGATGAAAAGGAGTCTCAAGATATCAAAAAAATCGAAAAAGAGATTGAGAAAACGAAGAATTTGAAGAGTTGGAGAAGGTGGAAGAGAAGAGAAAGAATGTTAAGATTATCAAAAGATTTGTGAAAATTATAGAAATTGAAGATGTTTAAGAATATGAAGATGAAAAGAAGGAAAACCAAGAATCAGAAGATTTCGTGAAGGATGAAAAGAAAATTCAAAAAGTTGAATTAATAAAAGAGGAAGTGAAGTTGATTTTGGAGACGAAAGAAGTTCATGAAGCAAGATGTTTCGTAGAAAAAGAAAAGAAGATTTCAGAAATCAAAGGATTTAAAGAGAAGGAAAAGATTCAAAAAATCCAAGATTTCAAGAGAAAAGATGAGAAGATTGAAGAAAACTTGGAAAAGAAGGACAATAGTCAAAAGACCAATAGTCAAAAGACCAAAGAGTTCGACGAAATGAAAAATAATATTCAGGAACCTACAAAATTCAAGAAAGAAATAATAAAGACTTTGGAACTTGAAGAAAAGTCATTTCTGCAAATCAAACTAATCAATGAAAATATTGTGAAGAAGAAAGAAGAAGGAAAAGAAGATCAATCGCTTCAAAATATTCTCATTATACAAGAAATTGAGAAAGTACGAAGGGCAACTAATGTTCAAGAAATCAATTTGCATGCACAACAAAGAGACACATTACCTTACTAAGTGAAAATTTTATATTACCGATAATGAAGGAAAAGAATATTATCACGACATGGCAAAAGAAGGGGAAAGAAAAAATCATATCCAATATCAGAAAGAGTTCGAGATGGAATTTCTTGGCAAAGAAAAGGACGGAAGAAAAGAGGTAAAAATAACTTAGCTTATTACAAAGTTAATAAAAGGAAAAAGATGGAAAGAAAAGGAAAGAAAGAAAAAATAAAAATTCTTCAAAAAGAAAAGAAAAAAGAAATACGAATCAAAATTATTCCAAGTATAGAAAAGAAAAGGTTTTGAATGAAAAGGTTAAAACCATAAAAAGAAAGAGCTTGGTATTTTTGATTTGTTCGGTGAAAAGTGGTAAGTTAGTTGGAGTTAAATGGAAAAAGAAAGTAAAGATGCGACGTCAAGGATTTGTGCAAATAATAAGTCAATTGTTATTCAAGATTCACTTAAAATCAAGAAGATCAAGCAGATTGAAGGAACTCATTCGAGCAATGCAAACAAGATGACGATTGGGCCGGTGATGATAAAGTAAGCAAGCAAGATAAGGATTGGATCGGTAAAGATAAAACAAGAAAGTAAAGTCCAAGACATTAAAGAAGGATGTTCAAAGGTTGTTCGAGAAGCGTTCAAGGAAGAATTGAATTACGAGAGCCCGTTGGAAATTATAATTCAATTCTTAAGTTAAAGTTAAATTTAAATAGTTATTTGAGATAGATTGGAGTGATTTGAGATTTAAATTTAAGTTCAAGATATGAGTCATGTTAGTACTAGGATTGTTTAGAGATAAGTAAGGATCATAGATTTAAAGGTTTGGTTTATCATGTAAGTACTATATAAATAGTCTATGTTTAAAGTTTGTAATTAAGAGAGAGATTATTAAGAGAGCCTGAAGGCTAATAATGTTTTGAGAGTTTCTCCTCCATTAATATTATATTTTTATCTCCTCTATTATAAATTGTTTTAGGTATATTTTCATATACCAACATGGGTGACCGCATCCCCATCGTTGCGTGCACATAGGAGGTATAGCAGCAGTGGGGCTCATGGGTTAAGTAGAGTGGTCTCCATCCCCAGGGGTTGGGTCACACGACAGCAGCCATGGGGCAGCGGTCGACCCCAGCCCCATTTAATTCAACTCTCAAGGCAACAATGTTGATAGGTTTCGCTCCAACATCAAAACTAAGAAATTTAGTCAATTAGCATGTTTTTAGGGATCTTCAATTTAAACCTTTGATGCACTAGCAAGGCAGTGTGTCACTTTTTCCGAGATTCATTACTCAATTCAAAGTATATAGGGTAAATTGTCAAAAAAAAATCAAGCACTTTTTTCTGTTGTCCCCCCCCCCCCCCCCGGTCCCCCCGAAATGTTAGTCAAAACCATCCTAGAAAAGTTTTTAGTTCATAAGAAACCCTTTACTTATGATATCTGGTAGTTTATTGCTATAAGCAGTATACAACGATATCTAAACAGTTGTCTGTGATATCTAAACCGCTACCCGTGATATCTAAATAGATTGTATGGATTGATTAGATATAGCAGGTTACTATGTAGATATTGCAGGAAAAATTTCTTGGGTTTTTGACTACTGTTTCGAGGTTAGGGAGTTTTTGACAGCCAAAAAAAGTGCTTGGTTTTTTTTGACAATTTACCTAAATATATATCTTGAGTTAGCTAAGGCTGTAAAGTTTAACATCGAATAGCATTATTTGCATCTTATTTACCATTTCCAATGTTCGGTAAGCAAATTGCTAAAATTCGAATGCTTGTTAGGAGTGCCAAATCATATTTTTGTTTACCCCAAAGCAAACATTCCGTTTCTCTTGCTTTTTGTTCCACCAAACACAGGATGTGTTTTTTGACTTTACAATCAATAACAGTTTGTACACAAAGGGTTGACTTGCAGACACTTGCTTCCAACAAACCAAACCACCCCATAAATTCTTACCTTGCAAGTACCAAAGAAACTATAATAAAAAAAAGAAAGAAAGATGGGAACTAATTATTATTTTTCCTTTTTCTTATAATCCCTGGTGGTTACCTGAACCAGAAGAACTGAGTTACATCTGAACAAGTCGTTTGTGCTCCTCAAGATCTGTTGCCAGTGAAAAACATGTCAAACCCCAGAACAATTAATATTCAAGATTAGAACAATTAATATTCAAGATTAAGGGTGATATCCATGCACTAGAGTGTGGCAGACATCAAATATATTCTGAGCATAGATAATCACCAACCTGGATATTTATTAAAATCTAGGACATGAGGTGTTTCTGTATGGTAATCAGCACACATCTCGCAAAAGTGATTAGCGATATATGATATGCGACAGGGTTGAAACCGGTATACTCATAGTCCTAGAAATATTAAAACAAGAACATGCATTATAATCATATACCATTTGCAAGATAAACAAATTCAAGATGCCTGTTTAATGGGTTAGGATAAAAAGGTTGAAAGAAACAAGTACAAGGATGTCCTTGCGACAAGAATAGTACAAGAATATCAATGAATCTTGAAAATCAGTGGAAAGAGCTTATTGACATGTATAAGAAGAGAGAGAGTATAAATGATTGAATGAAGCAAATATATCTTATTCAAACCACTCCAAGACATATAGTGTAGGCTGTAATGTAGAGACAAAGATGTTTGCAGTTTATAGCATCAACATGTTCATCCCTGTACGGCCAATTGATATCTCATTACAACAGCTTCAGAGTTTATCATACCCATACCTGAATCATCTTGAGGCAATTTCACAAGTTTGTTTATCTAGGCACGACACATCAAACATGTGAATATGAATGCAAATACATAATTTGACTATTCAGAAAACTATATAATTTAAAGCAGGACTTTTGTACTTGAAACCTCTTCTTATAACAAACAAATTTCTACCATTTGAAGTAAGAAGCTTCGTTTGAAAATGTTCCAAACCTAACAACTTTCATATTTGTAATGATACTGAATAAAGTAGCTTATTTTCAAAAACTAATACATCTTAAGCATGTATTTGTCTCATAAATCAAAGCAAACTAACTTTATAAATATCCAATTTAGTTGCCGCATTAAGTCTTACCAGCCACCATAACTTCCATCAGGCTGATTAAGTGAAGCTTCTACATAATAGCACCTACCAAAAGATCAGAATTTCATACAAACATGTATTAGAAGTTTATGATATCCAAAGCTGGACACCTTTGAATTTAATAAGTCTCATCAATTTACTAAAAAATCTCGTCATAACTGTGAAGATATTTAGAAAATGATAATAAACAAAACCCCAAAGTAATAAACAGATTAATAAACCAAACTGTATAACAAAGGGATTTTTAGCACACGCGCGTGTGCACGCGCACATCAATAGAAGTAAGTGACATAGCAATGAACTCACTATTAAAGTGATCTGTTTGGTCTCTTCATCAATCATAATGTTACCGTATTGAAGATCATTGTGGCAAAATCATATCCTCTGATCTTCCCCTGACAATAAATTTTCCAAATCGTTGATCTCATCACTTATAATATCTAAGCAAAATTCTTCAGTTTCTTCAGAAGAACATATTCTCTGGGCAGCTTGAAGCCAGTTTCTGAAGGAAAGAGAAATGATAAGTTTACATATCTATTAGCAACATGGCTACTACAAGTGCAATATGTGTTTTAGTAAAAATTACAGTACAACCTTAATCTTTCCCACAGCAGCACGTTCTTTGAACCAGGAACGTCAAGGTTATGAAACTCCCTCAGTTTTAATGCAGTAAGTGTGGATATTTCTGGGTCGCGTAGATCAGCTGCTGAAAGAGTCTGAAGTTAGGAAACAACCAAGACAAGATCAGAATAGCTATCATACACATATCACATGATATATAAATCTTGGTTTCTAGCACGGGATACAAACTATTATTTTGCACCCAAAATCAGGCAATGCATGATAATACAATATAAGTTGCAATGCTTCTCAATAGCATTTGGGACTGTACTTCACTTATCACAGCAATGATTTCTCAATGACATTTCAAATAGCTTTTCTTTTCTATTTTCATTTTGTACAAGTTTCCCTTTTGTTAGGTACCTTTGTTATATATATATATATATATATATATATATATATATATATATATATATTAGAACCTTATTTATATATTTTAACAAAAAACCAAGGAAGATAGTAAAATAACATAACGCATTAAAAAAACCATTATATTCAGATGCATGCTACTGCAATAATCAGATGTTCAAAAAAGAATATAGGAGACACAATCCAACGCCATGAGACTTTATTCCGGTTCATTTGTTATATTGTGTTCTATTTTAATTAAGAAGAAAACTCACATTTACAGCAGCAGTAAGTCGGTAACCACTGTAAGTTTTAATTGAGATACTCAGTTATAAATACATATAATAAAATGGTTGCATCAAAGAAAATCACAACAGAATGTCACAAAGAAGCAAGATCGCTATTACCATGTTGAGGCCACATAACAAATTAAGGATTCTTAAATTCCATTTTCTCTCCTCGGTCATATTAAATCTTACTTTTATGCATTTTTTCTTAGATTCTGTTCATGCGATAGAGCGATTTACAACAAAGCATGATGATATTTTGCAAGACTTGAAGAAATTACAAACCTCAAAAAACTTTCAATCCAAATAACACTCATATCATTTCATTCATAAAAATTCATGCAGCCTGACGGGAAAAAAACTAACCAGCAAAGCAATAGCTGCTACTAAAATGTGAAGGTAAATGTTGAGATATAAAGAAAAGGTTATTGAAACTAAATGAATATTGTAGATTTGTAATATAGAACTATAAACTTTAGTCTTATTATACCAGCAAACAATGTCTCATTAATAAGAAAATCCCTCAAAACTTTATAGGGTTTTAAATACCTAAGAATCTTGGGTGGAAACTGGAAAGAATTGCACCTAATGTTTCTTGTTATCAGTTATCAGTTAAGGCATCATTCCTTTTCAAACAGGAAAAACCTTGAAGGATTCCCATCAAAGAATTATTTAACTCTCAAATTTTTTAACTTCACAACATGTAGACACAAGACAACCTGATATACATTTATTCGAAGCATACAATAAGTGCCTAATGATGCCTATTCTTCTTTAGGAAAAGCACTCCTAATCTAACTTTTTTAGCACCAGATACTAAGTTTGTCGAGCCAGGTATAGTTAAAGCATAGAGCTTAAAGCCCCGATGCATTTAAAATTACAGCCTTTTCAAATAAACAATACAGAGGATAATAATAAGAAGTCCCCAAATATGCTGGTTACGCCTTCCAAACTTTTCCATGCAGCATCTTATGCCAACCAACTCAAGATGTACAAATCAAATGGTTAGAAAAAGGAAACAGAAGAAGCATCCCAGCGTATATTATTTTAAAATGATCCACAAAAAAAGTGAAGGGAATATGTGGAAAAATAGGAAGTAGATTCCATGTGAGGGAACATGGTGCACTTATTTCTTCAAATTTATATTTCAAGGTCACCCTGCTAAGCAAATCCTAATTTCAAACCATCAATGCTTTCATACGGAAACAACAACATTAATAATTCGATTAGATTTAGTTAACTTTTTTGCACCCATAAATTAGTTTGAAATTGTAAATAATTTCATTTATCTGAAAAGTTAAATCTTTTTAACAAACTAACCAATCTTATGACAAACCTCAATTTCTTTCTTGCTAGTTTTGGATTTTGCTTGTGTTGAGGTTCTCTAAATTGTCCATTTTTATTAACAGATCAAATGTCCAGATAGAAACATAAATAAACATAATGGTAAACTACATTAGAATACCCTCAAAGTTCTGAATACCCTAAGTGCTAGGTTTGAGGGTATTAATTTGAGCCGCACAAAAAAATCCGTATTTTACAGTGATAACAAAACTTTAAGGTATTTTAGTCAAAATCCATGATAGTTAAGTGTGTTTTAATGCAATTTACCATAAAAATAAAGATTCATAAAGATTGAATCTTTATCATACCCTAGCATTGATAAATTCTTCGACTCGTCCATTTGAGAATCTTCCGAGCAATCGAGGCCCCTGCCCCTGCCTGGACATGCACTCAAACATTCTGATCTCACCCTCGCGATCGAAGAACACGTCGACGCCTTCGCCATAGATCCTGATGGAGGTTGTGATCTCCCTCAGATGTTGTCCTCCGTCGATCTGGAGAGAGCGATTGATAGTGCTCGATATTGGCGATCCCTAAGATCATGACACGTGGCAGGTGACGTGTCTCAGAACTCAGAAGAAAGAGCCCGCAGGGGCCGATCAGGCCACCCTGTGCCCGACCAGCAAGCACAAGCTAGCCCCCCTGCAAATTGGCCTCCTCGGCCTCTCAGCTCGCCCCCGAGCTACCGCAGGACCAAGACTCCTCGGCCTCCTTGCTCGTCCCCGAGCTCCCGCCGAGGACGTCTTCCTCGGCCCTCCGACCTACTCCTAGGCTTAACCGCCGCTCCGCGAATCTCGCCATGCGCGGATTTTGCGCCAGCAACGTCCCACGTTCCATGCCATCACGATCCCCATTAATGGGCGATCCACTCTCTATGAGGGCGTGACGTCGGGAGCGTAACTGCCGGCGAGATCCTCGCACCCGCTGCTGCGTGCTCCATCGCTATATAAACCCCCATCACAGAAGGGTCAGGTAAGCCAATTTTTACACTTTTATGACGTTACTCTGCTCGGATCACATCACTAACTTGAGCGTCGGAGGGTCCTTGGTGGTACCAAACCACCCCGGGACTTCTTTGCAGGTACTCGGCAACAACTTTCTCACCTCACCTTTTCTTCCAAAAACCCATTGAGACCCACACGCAACGAAACATAATCAGCTAAGTTTACCGCGAGATCAACGGAATACAACATCTGATGGAGGCCCGAAAAGGAGCTCCATCAGTTGGCGCCGTCTGTGAGAACAATAACTCCACAAAATACAAAGTTGGCCTTCCGATCTCCGCCCACATGACAACCGATTCCCCTAAAGATCCAAACGCCCGCTGTCGCCTCCCTCGCAACGGAGATGCGGACGAACCCTCGCCTAAGGTTGTCGGTCTCCCCGCTGGCTGCCGTCTCACAGGCTCCGGCGGCCGCCCGAGCAAAAGGGCTAGGGGCCGAGAGCCCATCACCTTTGGCGACGAGGATCTCCACGGTATATCTATGCCCCACAGCGACCCGCTGGTGATCGTAACACAAATTCACCGATACGAGGTCCACCGAATACTCATCGATTCGGGCAGCTCGGCGGACATCCTCTTCCATGACTGCTTTTTGCGTATGGGGCTAGCCCCAGCAGACTTGAGACCGATCTCCCACGTCCTCTCGGGGTTCACCAACCACTCCGTCCCGGCACAAGGGGTGGTCACCCTGCAGTTCACGATCGGAGAGCCCGGCCGCACGCGCACATTGCCTGTGGACTTTATTGTGGCTAGGGTCCCATCGGCCTACAACGTCCTCCTCGGCAGGCCGACGCTGAACTCCCTCCAGGCCCAGATCTCGACATACCACCTGGCGATAAAATTCCCCCTCGATCAGGGTGGGGTAGGCCGGGCATACGGGAGCCAGCGGGGCGCGGAGGTAGGTCTGACAGAGGCATCTTCCCCCGAGCAGCACACTGATAGCGCCGATGCATGCGGCGACATTAAAGGGTCCCTGGACACCCGGGACGAGCGGAAGGAGGTCCGTGGAGCACCGGTCGAGCCTCTGACCGAGGTGCCCTTAGCGGAAGGAGTCCCAGGAAAGACCGTCCAGGTCGGGTCACTCCTGACGGGAAGTCAGCGGGATGACCTGATCAAGTTCCTCCGAAACAATTTCGACGTCTTCGCCTGGGCACCGGCAGACATACCTGGGATCAACCCCAAAATCATCTCCCACAAGCTCGGAGTTGATCCTACGGCCCGACCCGTCAGGCAGAAGAAAAGAAGTTTCGGCCCTGTCAAACAGAAGGCTATTGAAGAGGAAGTTAACCGGCTTCTCGCCGCCAACTTCATCAGGAATGTGCCCTACTCGGAGTGGCTGGAAAACGTGGTCCTGGTCAAGAAGTCGAGTAGAAAGTGGCGTATGTGCGTCGACTTCACCGACCTTAACAAGGCCTGCCTCAAGGACAACTTCCCGCTCCCCCGCATAGACCAGCTCGTCGACAGCTCGGCCGGGCACGAGCTTCTGAGCTTCATGGACGCTTTCTCCGGCTATAACCAAATCCGCATGAATCCTGATGACGAAGATATGACCGCATTCACAACGGACCGGGGGGTGTACTGCTACAGAGTGATGCCCTTCGGCCTCAAGAATGCTGGGGCCACATACCAGAGGCTGGTCAACCGTATGTTCAAGCTACAGATCGGCAGGAACATGGAAGTCTACGTTGACGACATGCTCGTCAAGTCCGTCTCGTCGGCCTACCATGTCAAGGACCTGGGCGAGGCGTTTGGGGTGCTCCGCAAGTTCAGCATGAAGCTGAACCCCGCCAAGTGTGCGTTCGGAGTCACCGGAGGGAAATTCCTCGGGTTCATGGTCACTCACCGCGGAATTGAAGCTAACCCAGAGAAGATCGACGCCATCCTGAGCATGACCGCATCCAAGACCAACGTCGAGATCATGCGGCTCACAGGGCGGGTTGCCACTCTGAGCCGTTTCATGTCCAGGTCGGGGGAGAAGTGCCTCCCGTTCTTCAAAATGCTGAGGAAAATTCCGAGGTTCGAGTGGTCGGAAGATTGCCAAGCCGCCTTCGACCAACTGAAGAGGCACCTCACAACACCGCCCCTGCTTATCCGGCCCGTGGAAGGGGACGAGCTGTCACTGTACCTGGCAGTATACGACCAAGCAGCAGGCTCGGTGCTCGTCCGAGAGGCCGAGGGGGCACAAAAGCCAGTGTACTATGTGAGCCATGTGTTCAAGGACGCGGAGACGAGATACCCCGCCATAGAGAAGATTGTCCTGGCCCTCATAGTAACCTCGCGGAAACTGTGGCACTACTTCCAAGCACACACAATCATCGTCCTTACTGAGCGCCCATTGGGGGCTATCCTGGCATCATCGGAGTCCTCAGGCCGTCTAGAGAAATGGAGATGGGAGCTATCTCAATTCGACATAAGGTATCGTCCGAGGCAAGCCATTAAGGCGTAGGCCCTGGCCGATTTCATCGTTGAATGCACCATCCCTAGCAGGAAGCCGGATTCCGTGCCGCCCCTCACAGCCCGGCATCCCGTCCGGGAAGGCCCTAGCTCAGCTCCGGAGTGGGTCATCTACGTCGATGGGTCTTTTACCGAGAAAGGCTGCGGTGCCGGCCTCATTATCCGGGACCCAAACGAAGCCGAGATGGAGTATTCCTTGAGGCTCGGTTTCAAAGCATCAAACAACGCGGCGGAGTACGAAGCTCTCCTAGCCGGACTGCGCATGGCCATCGGGCTGGGGCTGAAGATCATCCGAGTCCGCAGCGACTCGGCCCTAGTTGTCGGCTAAGTGACTGGCCGCTTCGAGGCCCGGGAGCCCCTAATGATGAAGTACCTAGACGAGGTGAGGAAGCTCCGAAAAAACTTCGACAAAGTCCAGGTGGAAAAAATACCCAGGCAAATGAATGCTTAAGCAGACGCCCTGAGCAAGCTGGCTTCATCGTACTTGGCCAACAATAGGCGGTCGATACTCTTCGAAACCTTGACCCGACCCAGCATGGGAGACGAGGCGGCGACACTCCAAGTATACACGGCGCAGGAGAACGACTGGGATTGGAGGAAGCCCCTCGTGGGATTCCTGAAAGACGGCATGCTCCCGGAGGACAGAGCGGCCGCCCGCCGCCTCCGTGCCAGAGCCACCCATTTCGTCTGGAGCAACGGGAACCTCTACAAGAAGGCCTTCACCCGGCCCCTACTCTGGTGCGTTGACCCCCACGAAGCCAACTATGTCCTGCGGGAAATCCATGAAGGGGTGGACGGCGCACACCAGAGGGCTCAAACCTTGATCCAAAAGGCACTACTCCAGGGATACTACTGGCCCACCATGCACGAGTACGCCCTGAAGATGGTCAGGAGGTGCAAGAGCTGCCAACTCCACGGCAGTATTCCCTGCCTCCCAGCTACTGATCTAACTGCCCTGACGTCCCCATGGCCATTCGCCCAGTGGGGATTGGATATGATCGGCCAGTTCCCCATCGGAACTGGCGGGCATAAATACGTTCTCGTCGCGGTGGACTACTTCACCAAGTGGATCGAGGCCGTTCCCATCAGGAAACCGGACGCCGCCACAACCATCAAGTTCCTCCAAAACAACCTGATACACCAGTTCGGGATCCCAAGGTGCATTATCACCGACCACGGGATGAACTTCGAGAACGAGAAAGTAAGGGATTTCTGCAAAGAATACCATATCCTTATGAAGTTCGCCGCGGTCGCGCATCCCCAATGTAACGGGCAGGCCGAGGTCGCTAACAGGGACGTCTTCCGGGGTCTCCGAACTCGCCTGGAAGGGAGACAAGGCAGTTGGGTCGAGGAGCTACCCCGGGTCTTATAGACCCTGCGCACGTCAAAAAAGACTCCCACCGGGGAGACCCCTTTCAGCCTCTGCTACGGGACCGAAGCGATGATCCCAGCGGAGATCGGGCTACCCAGTCACCGGGTCGAGCACTTCGACGATGACGCAAACACCATGGCACTACAAACCAACCTCGACATACTGTTGGAGAAAAGGGATCGGGCCCAGATCAGAGCCGCCGCCTATCAACAATAGACGGCCCGATACTACAACGCTCGGGTAAAACACCGCTCCTTCAAGACCGGGGACCTAGTCCTGTGGCAGAACGAATTCATCGACCAAGGCAGGCTTCACAAGTTCTCCCCAAAGTGGGAAGGTCCTTTCCTCGTCTCCGAAACGCTCCTCGGCGGAGCCTATCGCCTACAGGACGCGGACGGACGGAAGCTCCCTCGGCCTTACAACGCCGAGAAGTTCAAGCTATACCAATGAGGTCAAAGCTAGCGAAGCGTCGCACCCCAGCTACCACTCGAGATTTCCCCTTAACAAGATGGTGTAAAGCATTGTCTAGAATTCCTACCCATATGAATAAAGAAACTTCTAATCTTTTCCCCCGGTAGAATTCCCCCTGTACAACGAAAAAGCCCTCCCAGAGGCGGTCGAGCCCGAGGTTCTCTCGCTCGGCTATCCCCTGTGGGAAGCTTCCCTGCCGCAACACCGGGGATAAAAAAGCCCTCCCAGAGGCAGTCGAGCCCGAGGCTCCCTCGCTCGGCTATCCCCTGCGGGCAGCTTCCCTGCCGCAACGCCGGGGATCAAGAAGCCCTCCCAGAGGCAGTCGAGCCCGAGGTTCCCTCGCTCGGCTATCTTTTCAGGACAAAATCCCTCGCCAAGAGGCACCGGGCGGTAACCCTACCCGGCCAAGGGTCCTTGGTAGGCTTCTTACAGCCTTATAGCTCTTCCCGCGCCAAGGACCAAAGTCCTCCCAGAGGCAGTCGGGTCTTTGCTCGGCTATCCCCGGCTGGTAGCTTCCTACCATAACCGACAGCGATCAAAGTCCTCGCCAAGAGGCACTAGGCAGTAACCCTGCTCGGTTCCCGTCCTGAAGGATCAAAGCCCTCGCAAGAGGCAACCGAGCAACTACCCTGCTCGGTCTACTCTGGCTGGTAGCTCCCTACCCTCGACGCCAGGGATCAAAGGCCCTTACAAGAGGCACCAGAGCGGCTACCCCGCTCATTCATCCCAGGCTGGTAGTTGCCTACCCATGACGCCAGAGATCAGAGCCCTCACCAAGAGGCAACCGCGCATCGTCACTGCCCGGTCATTCTTAATGGCCCTCCGCAGCCCTTCCTGAGCTAAGGCCCAAAGTCCTCCTAAAAGCAGTCGAGCCCTTGCTCGGTCAAGCCCGGCCCGTAGCCCTGTGGCCATACATGAGGATCCCAGACACCCGGTAGGTTCATCCAAGTCTGAATGATCTCCCATCGACCTCGGGGGCCATACATGAGGATACCTCCACGGCAGCGCTTGACACACTCTCCGGCTGGTGATTGGAGTCAACTCGACAGGAGATCGCCAGACAAATGGCCAACCTGACACGGAAACATGACAAGCGAGGATACCCTACAAACATCCTTCACACACAAAAGACAAAATGCAAACCGACGAATCAAGGATTTTTCTTTTATTGCCAAAATCAAGGTCTTTACAAAGGGTATTCTGGGGCCCCCAGCCCTACAAACTGCCCGGAAGCTTACTTCGGCCACTTCATCGTCGGCGTCACGGCCCAAGGCCCTACCACCGGAGACTTTGCCACCAGGGGCACGCCCTGCTTCCCTCGCCATCTCTCACCGGAGGCCTCGTTGCCGGAAGCGGAACCCGAGCACGGAGTTCACCATCATCGAACTCGGGAAGCTGTTCCTTCACGGCGTCCAGAGCCTTGTTCCACGGGACGGCAGAATACTCTCCGAGCTCGGCGTAAAACTACTCTGATACCTTATACTCGGCCACAGCTTTCTTAGCCCGAGCCTCGGCAACTTGGGCCTTCAGCAGCGCCGCCTCGGCATCTCCCCTGCTGGCGTCCCTTTCTTTTTCCAGGGCCGCAAAGCGTTCGGCCATGTCCTCCAGCTTCCTATCGGCAACCCGGAGAGACGCATTCAGACGACGAAGGGCATCCCGAGTGGCCGAGTTGGCAAGCTCCGCAGCCTCCGCCCGGCCCGCCACAACGTCAGCCTTTTCCCTCTCATGGCGCAGGTCCCGTTGCAAAATCTTGACCTCCGAAGGGAACGCCTCCATTGGCCTTGGGACGTGGAACGCCCTCTCGGCCTCCATGCGAGTGGCAAGGGCGCTGTGTTAAAGAACCTGATAGAAAGCCGATGAGAAACCAGGAAGCACCCGAACCAAGGGAAGGCATACTAAGACAAATACGCGTGGAGGGATTCGTACCTGGACCGCCCCTTACGCCATGGCCTCCAACTGATCCCTCAAGGAGCCACACGTAAGCTTTCCCCATTCGACTCCTCCATCCCGGCGAGCAGGCCGGCAGCGACAGAAAGCCCAGACGGAACCGTGAAGACGGAGCCCCCTTCCTGCACGGGAATCCCTTCAGGGGCCTTCGACGACGGCGCGCGAGAAACCGTCCTCTTCTTCTTGAGAAGGGGCCTACCCTCGCCCTTCCCCCCGTCCCCAGTCTGGGACTCGGGCAACTGCTGATGACTCTGGCTGCCGCCAAAGAAACCACCAGATGCCGTCGACGAAATGGGTGGCCCTGCCGCCGGCAGAGAATCCGGTGGAGGGCACGAGCTGGCCGGGGGCTCGGCTACGCTACTAGCTTCCTCCCAGCATGGGCCGCCCGAAAAATGGGAGCGAACCATGTATCCCAAAGGAAGAAGAACGCCGAGCGGCAGCGACTCAAGGAAGAAGGGAAATGAAAGGTTGGGGGCCCTGAGGCGGGCCCCGCCCCCGTTTTATCACCGTGTACGGCCGCATCCAACGGCGCCCATCACCTCCCTCCGAAACGACTCCTTACGCCCAGCGGCTCCTATCGCTCCATGTGTCGGTCCTGCACTGAACCGCATCCCATCAGACGCCGCAGGCCTGCGCACGTCGCATCGGCTAATCGACGCTCGACACGTGGACCGTCGCTTCGACTGCAGAGTGCACGAACCGGCGCACCTTCTTTAAATGCAAAGATCTCGCCTTGATCCGCTAGCAGAAAAGACAACCGACGGCCCGAAGGCTTGCCCTGACGAAACCATAGAAGGGATCTCACCTCGGGAGGCCCGGCAGTCCACTCATGACCCGACCACTAGCTGGTTGAGACAAGAGTGGGGGTCTAATGATAGTGCTCGATATTGGCGATCCCAAAGATCATGACACGTGGCAGGTGACGTGTCCCAGAACTCAGAAGAAAGGGCCCGCAGGGGCCGATCAGGCCACCTCGTGCCCGACCAGCAAGCACAAGCTGGCCTCCCTTGGGGCCCCTGCAAATTGGCCTCCTCGGCCTCTCAGCTCGCCCCAGAGCTACCGCAGGACCAAGACTCCTCGGCCTCCTTGCTCGTCCCCAAGCTCCCGCCGAGGACGTCTTCCTCGGCCCTCCGACCTACTCCCAGGCGTAACCGCCGCTTCGCGAATCTCTCTATGCGTGAATTTTGCGCCAGCAACGTCCCACGTTCCATGCCATCACGATCCCCATTAATGGGCGATCCGCTCTCTACGCGGGCGTGACGTCGGGAGCATAACTGCCGGCGAGATCCTCGCGTCCGCTGCTGCGTGGTCCACCGCTATATAAACCCCCATCACAGAGGGGTCAAGTAAGCCATTTTTTACATTTTTATGCCGTTACTCTGCTCGGATCTCATCACTAACTTGAGCGTCGGAGTGTCCTTGGTGGTACCAAACCACCCCGGGACTTCTTTGCAGGTACTCGGCAACAACTTCCACACCCCACCTCTTCCTCCAAAAACCCATTGAGACCCACACGCAACGAAGGATAATCAGCTAAGTTCACCGCGAGATCAACGGAAGACAACATCTGATGGAGGCCCGAAAATGAGCTCCATCAGCGATCTTGTGTGGCTGAAATTGATTTGAGAGTTGTTGAGCGTGTGGATCTCAATGGGTTGGTGTTGACACCGAGTTATCTGCAAAGGAAGTCCTGGGATGGGTGACCACCGTAGGACCCTTCGACGATCAAGTTAGTGTCGAGAAATAAGTGCAGAGTAGCGGTGTATTGGAATCAATTCCCGTTACCTGAGTCGTCTGAAAGAGGGGTTTATATAGTGGTCGCGTGGAGTGAGATTCCCGCTGTCAGTTACGTCCCCGCGTTATTCCCACTTTAATGGCGGGATACGCCTATTAATAGGGGACGCGACAGCGTGGGACGCGGAATATAAGGCGGTGGATATCTCGCCTTGGTGAGATACGTGGAGCCGCTGCGGCGGCGCTTGGGCTCTGCGCTCTCGGTTGATCGGAGAAGTCGAGGAAGCTCGGCCTTTCAGGAGGCTCGGAGACGAGCCGGGAAGTCGAGGAAACTCGGCCTGTCAGGAGGCTCGGAGACGAGCCGGGATGCCGAGAAAGCTCGGCTGTACCATTGCTCGAAGGTGAGTTGATGGCTATTTGATAGGTGAATATGGAAGGTACTCAGGGAGGTCTCTGAAAGGTCGGATGTATCCTCAGAGACGAAGTCCCGAGGAACGTTCCTGAGGCATCTTATTTATTCCGCCTCCGTAGCCTCCGGAACACGTCATCCGCCACGTGTCGTAATCTGAGGAATTCTTGCTTGTGAGCATCATTATTAGCCCCCCACTTTCGTTCCGACCTATTTATGGGTCGGGTCGAGAGTGTCCTGTTAGGTCTTCTCTGCTCAGCTTGGTACTGAGAATTCTTCGTGGTGGATTGTCCGGGAATGACATGGCGTTTGGCGGTTGTATTATTTCGATTGTTGAGTCTACGTGACGTCTCATCGGTTGCCTATGTTTTCGCGCGTATCCCTGATGACGTCAGCGGATCGGTGAAATAATTGCGCTTTAAAGAGGGGACGCCGTTTCATTCGATCGTCTGTTGGGCTACGGGACACGTGTCCGAAGTCGGTTGGCGGGCGTGACAGGCTGTCTCTGACCCTTGCAACGAAGAGACGTCTCCAACGGTCGTCCGCTATATGGAGCCTCGACGGCTGTTTTAAGCGCGATGCTTCGTTTTGGCGGGAATCGATCTGGGCCATAGGATACTCTCTTTGGGGGTGTATAAATAGGAAGGGACCCTTCTAAGGCCAACACTTTGTCTTAATTCTCTCTCGTTGCTTGAAAATTGCTCGGAGCTCCTCCGCATAGAACAGATTTTCCGTTGATTTTTTCTCGGCGAGTCTTTTTCTTTGAATCAGGTGAGGTGTCTTCTTCCGAGGTATCTATAGATGTAGTAGGGATAGAGTCGGACGATGAGGCTCCAGTTGCTGGGGCCGAGTCCAGTGGGTCTTCTTCATCTTCGGATTCAAATAGCCGAGAGGGTTCTTCTTCTACAACGTCTTCTGTGTCGGGTTCGACCCCTAGAGTCAGGGCTGCCCGAGTCACTCGACGTCGGGCGGCGACAAGGGCTCCCAAGATGCGTATCGGAAATACCCATGATGCGCCCTCCATCTTGAATCGCATGGTCGAGCTTTTCGACATCCGGACTTGATTCCATATTCCCTCCAATTATTCACGCCGTCTGGCCAGAAAGGGTGAGCGGGCAGACCAGGCACGGGACAAGAAAATTGCCCTGTATCGGGAAGCATTCTGGACAGGAATGCGTCTTCCCTTCTCACCAGAGGTTTGTGCGATGTTTTATTGCTTCCATCTTGTCCCGGGCCAGCTAGCGCCGAACTCGTGGAGGCGCCAAACTCGTTGAGGATCCTCCTCGGGTTTCTGGTCCGGTTAAAATTTGATCAGATCCCCTTCAGTTTGACCCTTCTCTTGTCTTTTCTTTGTTATAAAAATCACCCTGGTACCAGTAAGAAAGAGCCGAGCTGGGTGTACTTTTCGTTTAAAAAACGTAAGGGTGGGACGGCCGGATCAGGGTAGTGGTCTTCCTTTCTTCCACTCATGAATGGAAGGAGAAGTACGTATTCGTTGGGCCACCGGAGGGCGAGAATTGGCCTGTGCCCACACAGTGTACATGGCCGACTGCCCGAGGGCAAAGTGGTTGACCTCCCCCGAGGCGAGGGTGGTGTCCCAGTGGGAACCGATCCCGCGGGCTGATGTCCTTCTTTTCGAGCAGATACTGAGCTGGGCTGGGCTCAGTCCTGCGCGGTTTTTGGGTAAGTTAGAGTTTTTGACGATCTGCTTAGACTTTGTTAAATTTCATTTGCCGTTTCAACTTCGCCAATCTTTTTCTCCTGTGTGTTCTTTTTTTCAGAGCCTATGGACCGATCAAAAATCATGGTTCCATGGCCGCCAAGGCCTAAGAAAAAAAGACTAGCGGCGTTAGCTCATCCCGCCTCGGTCCAAGTGCGGCCCCGAGGAAAACTCCTCCGGCCAAGCCTTCCGCAGCACCCCCAGTCCCGTAGGAGCACCCGGGGGGGGGGAGGTCAGAAGCACGTGCGGGACCCGATGCCCCGGACGAGGGAGGAGGAGTCTCCCGACGCCGAGAAGGTCCTCTTTAAGAGACAGAAGCGGGCGGTCTCTCGGCCACCCCCTATCGGGATCCAAGTGCAGGAGGGCGATTTCTGCATTGAGGTGTCCTCGGGGCTATCTGTGACCGACAGCCTATTGGCAGACATGGAGAAGGCAGCAGGAACCAAGATCCCCCGGGCACCGTGAAGGCCCAGGTGGCCGCCATAGCGCAGGAAGCGGTTCAGGTCGGTATTTTTAGCTTTCTTCGAGAAATTCCTTAAGTTTTATTTCCTCTGTTTTAGCTTTTTAACACGCTTGTTGTTCTGCTCAGGTCTTTCAGCACTTCGCTCTCCTCGTCGCCATGGAGTCCGAGAAGATAGCCCCGGCGATAAAAAGGGCGGGCGAATCCTCTTCGCAGAAGGAAGAGCTTCGCCTTCAATTGCAGCAGACGGAGGAGAAGGCGGCTCTCTTGGACTCAAAATTGGTCGCCAAGGGGCTGACGATCTCAAAGCTTAAGGAGTCCCATCAGTTTCTAAATGAGTCCAACCGGGCTATCCAAGCCAAGGTAGAGGAGACAGACAACCTCTACAACGCGATGAAGAGGTCTAGGGACGCCATGAAGAAGGATGCTCGGGCGGCCTTAAAAGTGATACAGCTTGCCGAGAGCCGGGCGGCGAAGCTTGCTGAGAGCCGGGTGGCGAAGGCCATGGAAGAATATAAGGCGTCTGATCAATTTTACCTTGATCTCACCGAATCCATAGCCATCGGGTGGCACAAAGCCCTCGACGCCGTCAAGGAATCTATGCCGGATTTCGTCGACGACGAGCTCCGCGCTAGGTTCCCCCTCACCGAGGAAGCGCAGCAGGGGGGAAGCGCCGAGCTGGCTGCAGGAGGCGAGGCTGTAGGCGGAAATACCGAGCCTGAGGTCGCCGTTTTGGCCCCTGATGGTGGCGTCGAGCAGGTTGAGATCCCGGCCGAGGGGGTGGTTTGAGCTATCCCCCTTCACGATTTCTCTTGTAAATATTTTTGTTTTAGAATTTTGAAATCCTCCAGGCATTTTGTAAAGCTGAGGACCCCACAATACCTTGTATATAACTTTGATCATAAATAAAGTTTACATTTTCTTCGCTCGAATATCTGATCATTCTGCTAGTACTTTAGCTCGTATACTTTTCATTATTCGAATCTTTATTCTGCAAGTATTTTTAGCTCGTAAGTCTCTTTTCTTGCTAGTGTAAAGCCGGTGTCCACCCTTTCTGGGTGACGGTCGTTCATTGAGTATGAGTCGAACGATAGCCAAGTGTAGGAAGGTTGGTATCCTCCCTTTCATCGGAGTCTAGGTGGTGATCGCGCATCGAGTATGAATCAATTGATAGCCAAGCATAGAAAGGTCGGTATCCTCCCTTTCCCCGGAGTCGAGGTGGCGATCGCGCATCAAGTATGAATCGATTGATAACCAAGTGTAGGAAGGTCGGTATCCTCCCTTTCCCCGGAGTCAAGGTGGCGATCGCGTATCGAGTATGAATCGATTGATAGCCAAGTGTAGGAAGGTTGGTGATTGATCATCTTCGTGTGTATTTAGAAAAGTTTTAATCACAACCAAAGAAATTTATACCGCAATCAATTAACGGTGTTTATTGAAGTTTCGTTAGCGAATACGGAACGTCCACTGAGATTGTGTGAATTTGTTCAAATTTGCTTTAGTTGAGTTGAAAAGAAAATATTAAAGAAAATGATTCAATATTTGTAAGATTTAGTTTCAAGAATCATAAAGAAATAGATCTAGGATCAATAATTGATAAAAATCAAGAAAATGTCCAAACCAATTGAATTATCAAGATTTGTAAAGTAGCTTGTAGGAATCGATCAAATAAATAGTGATCATGGAATCTAAAGATTACAAAATCTTATCTATTGAGGAATTGTAGCTAGATCGATGGCGATCAATGAAAATTAGGGATCTATTGAGTAAACTAGGGTTTCTCCTTCACTTTCCCTTGTCTTTTCATTGATTATCATTCAAATTGTAGCTCTAGTCAAGAAAATCACCGATCGTTGATCTCTAATTTGCAGTGAAAACATTCAAGAAAGCGATCTCACTCAAAATTAGGTCATAAATGATTCTTTTTCCTAGAGTTAACAAACCTCATAAGACTTAAGAATTGATAAAGAATTTCATCATCATCATCTACCTATTCTCTCGATTCCGCTACAAGCTGAGATTTCACTCAAACATCATGAAAAAAGAAAGAATCAAGAATCGGTAACTTTTCATAATGCAAGAATGTAAAGAAAAGCAAGATTTATAATTTTCACCTTTATTAATCAACGATTAGGTACACATTCACTCAATTCGAGGTTACAAGATTTGAGGAGGTAACTAGATCCGTCGAAATTAGCTTCGCATCGATCTTCTTGAGTCGTGGAACGGTAGCGATCACTTGCTCTTGATGAAGACCGGCGTCGCTACAAAGGATCGTTGATGGCTTGCTTGATTCGCTTCTCGATTGATCTTGATTTGGCTTTGAAATTGGATTTGGGCTAAGGTTTTGATTATAAGTTGTGTCACTCAACTTGTATGTGGATTTGGTTCAATGTTCAACAACCAACAACCTTTACAATGAAGTCCTAAGTCTCCTTTTATAGTTCTCCTAATCTTCCACTAGAAGCTAGGTTTATCTTCCACTAGAAGCTAGGTTGTTATGAAGCTTGCATGAGAAGCTTAGTAGGTATCAAACTTGTACAAGAAGCTTGGCTGTTAGAAGGGAAGCTTCTGGAGAAATCTATATAATTCAAAGCGTCCCGGATAAGCTAGGAAGTTATAAGGAGGCCTCTGGAAAAAGTACCTGTTAGTGTATATGCCCTAGAGGCCATTACTGTATCATACTAGTTTGTATATTACTTAATGGAAGCTTGGGATATTCACCTTGTATATACAATCTTGCTCAAAATGGTAGTATGCTACTTGGTTTGTTTCTACTTTAATATGTGCATGTGTTTTTTTTAGCATATCGCTTATACATATTAGTAGAGCCCTTAGGATCTTTGCTTGATTACCAGCGTTGTGATGGCAGTCACACTCGTGGGGGCTGGGTAATCTATAAGCACATCCTTATGCAGGTCCCTAGTCGCAGGACTATCGAGACAGGGCATCGATACTCCGGAGTAGACTAGCGTATGCGCTTCTTATCCCAGCTTGGGAGACGGTCTGTCCCACAACCGTCAGTACGTCGTACTTGAGATAGTATGCGGGTGCTCGTTAGGTTACGAGTACACTGGACAGGACTCGTCGGGAACTGTTGGATGGTATTATACCTATCGTCAGTTATCAGTTCCCAGGTGACATGAGTACAGCTTAGTCCGCTGACTTGACACTGTCACTTCGCCTCAAGTGTGTTCCAACTGTACTTTGATTACTACCCTACCACGGCTCAAAGGAGTCATGCAAACAGGTAGTTTTTGAGTGCAGTCCCGAAGCACTTGGAGGCAGTGTCGGTTAGAAAGGATTCGTCTCTCCCGGTATTGGGGGTTGACATAGCGCTGTGTCTAGGAGAGCCATTACACGAGTAGTCCCTGCCCAGGGCAAGCGAGATATACTGGTAGGTTTCCAGTGCTATCTCAGGGTGTTCTGGGCTTCACTCCGACACGACTTGTACCGCTATTAGGAGACTGACGTTTACCGCCCCCTAGGCCCGCCATGCGATGTATCAGACGAACAGACCGGACTGTACGGAGATTGTCACATTCAGGCTCAGTAGGAGTTCAGATGGGTTTCACCTCGTCAGTCTTCTTGTCGGCATCTACCTGGGGACCGTTACACACAGCTAGTGCCGCTTGCGGTCTGTGGTTAAACCCACTGCCAGCGTAGTGTCGAGTCTTTAGATTCCCACACAGAAAGCTATTCGCCTTTAGGCAAAAGAGTAGATGTCGCATGGTTTTGCGACAGGTCGCATGGTTTTGCGACAGGGTTCGGTCACATCCGTGCACTTGTGCACGTTTAGTGTCCGGACAGTTAACACTAGCGGGCTTTGGTTTAAGCCAGATCCTAGTGTACATTTTGGGATTGGTTTTATCTCGTTTGTATTTGTGTTCCTCGGAACGCGGATGCGGGTGTGTATGCACAGTTGACAGAGAGACAGAGGCAGAGGATTCTCATTGGGGTTGTTGACTGTTGACTGTTGACTATTGACTTTTTGCTAAACCCTAATGAGAATAAGAAATATAATTAACAATAATATTAATTAAGTATTATGGTGACATGGTTGTTGAGGGGTTGACTTTGTTGACTTGTTGACTTTGTTGACCGGTTGACTAGGTTGGACTAGTTGACCATCATCATGATAATGGCTATCATTTCATGGCAAAGACTTTTGCTTGCTTGCTTGTTTTTGCAAAATAAGTGCATGAAATGATGTAGCCATTTTGACTTGAACTATCACATAATACTTGATTACTATTTTTGTTATGATGTTTTTGGATTATGAGAGCTCGGATGGCAAAAGAGTTACTCATTTCTCTCATTTCATTTCTCTCTCTTGCTTGAGCTCTCCCTCTTGCTCTTCCTCTTGCTCTCTCTCTAGCTCAAGGCAACACCCTCTCATGAGTCGAGAAACATTGCCTTAGAGATAAAAGAAAACCCATATCACTTCTCTACTCATCCTAGTTCACAAGGTTTAGCAAACCAAGTGTTCTAGTTTCTTCAAGTTCGAAGAAGAAGCCAAAGGTAGAAGCTTTCAGGTGGATCCATCTTCGGCGCAAGGAGACGACGAGGTGAGGCCGATCCGTACACCGGAAAGAGTTGAAGACGAAGGAGTTCAAGAAAGGTATAACCCCCTAACCGAGTATGTAAAACTCTTGTTAGGTTTGTTAGTTAGTTGTTTAACAAAGATCCGTATTTTGAGTCCATGTTACCACCTCTTGAAAATCGTTTTTCATCATTTCCGCAAGCCCGTAAGTACCGGGAGAGGTAGCATGGACTTACAGTGGTATCAAAGCCTAGTTAAACACTATCTAACATGTTAGCAAAGTAACTAGAAATTCGATCGGAGAAAAAGTCGCGAAAAATCCCCGAAAAATCAAGTTTCTGTCGATTCTGTATTCTGTTCAAAAATTAATAAATCATGCACCAAAAATCGACTCAGGCTTTTTATGAAACACCCAAGAAATTTGGTCCACTGACTCGGTCAACGCGCCGCGGAACCGCGGCGGGAGCATGCTCCTGCCGCGGATCCGCGGCCGAGTTGACTCGGCCGTGGTGCAAATTTCCTGCAGAGTGTTTCTGGGGTTGTTTTGGGATTTTTAAAATATGATTTTTCTGCCCAGATTTTCCAGAAAGAAAAATTTGTGTTTGGGGCCTAAAAATCCGTATTTTGATCGAACTTCTAAAGACTTAAGCTGACGGGTATATATCTGTGATGTGATATATGTATTGAACGTCCGCTAATCGCTATACGTCGATTAGTGGGGGTTATACATATCTGTGATCTGTAATGTTGATGGTATGTGTATATGAATTCATTGGATTGTCGCGGATGAATAGCCGGGGGTTGTGAGATGAGAGTTTTCTTTTATCTTTCAATTCATGTAATATGTAAATTGATGTAATATTATTTGTATGGCCGCACAACCGGGTCGGGGTTGTAGCCGTCATTGTATAATTTCTTTTTACTGTTTTTGCTCCTAGGATAGACCCAAGGTGGGGTGCACAAACTACCGGGTATCTCGAAGTGCTGAGTGGCCTACTCACGTCGTTGAGGGAGGTTGCTCCGCTTCGGATATTTGGCGGGTAGTTTGCCGCACCCGTAGGGGTCTAGGGTGGGGTATTGGCTATTCACCGCGACTGTGTAATCCGCTTTTCGTTACAGGCTCGTACGAATTGCGGATTCCTAGTATATCCAATGTGTTCATCTGTGATCTGAAATGGCTATCATTGCAATATATCTATATATGATATTATTTAGGCGTTGCTTATGTTTTGCATCCACGCTAGTCCAGCCCCCGCTCTGTCGTTAGTTAAGTAACCTAACGGGTAATGACGGGGCCCCGTGGCGAATGCGGATGGTATAAGCGTACGTCATATTTTGGTTGTTTTCTGCAATGGTAGGAATAAATGATGGGACACATTGGAATTAATGCAAGAAAAATAAACCAAGTAAAAGTCGTTGGAACACTTTGAAAACCACTTGGTTCTTTTCAAAACCAAACTTTTAAATGCGGAGCTTGAACCACTCCTTTTAAAAGCTATCTCGTTCCATCGATTATATCAAGTTCACTACGTTCACGGTTTTGCCAAAACCATCCGTAGCCCTCCATCATTTCAGTTAAATATTCGGTAGTATTCAAGCTATATATTTTGACCTCACGCCAAGGCATAGTGATTGGTAGCTGCCGGATATTTATCTGTTGCATAGATAGATTGCGTTGGTTTGAGATAGTCGTACTGCCATTTTGGCCTACGTTAAGGGTAGGTACGGGTGGGTTCAAATTAACCTGGATAATGATGGGAAGAACTTGACATGTGACTTATGACATTTTGACCTCACGCCAAGGTCATAAGAGCATGGGACAAAAATCCACATCGGGAGTTTCAAAAGAACTGAAACTTGCTAGCGCTGCATGCCATTTAGAGTGTGATGATTCTGGTAGGATTCCTTCAGTTTTGTCACACAATGATATTTGGATCCCGATCCTACTGTGAGTATATGCTACTCTTCGGGAAATTTCTCACTTAACGATCAATACTATAAACCAAGTAGGTGTCTAGAAAGGTGTTAGCGGGGCTACGCCCCCAGGGAAAAGAGGTTATTTAATTAAGGAACTTCGCGAAAGCGTTGGAACACCTCCCTCGAAGTACCGACACTAGCCTGGCTGAACGGTTAAGCAAGTATTGTACGGTGAGATTGATCCTGACTAATTCTTCCTTTATGGTTTGAGGAGGGATTCGAGATACAGTGGAAGCCATCCTATTTAGACAAATTAAAAACCACTCTAAACTTGCAAGAGCATCATGCTGAGTGTTTCTTCTCTCTCTCCTAATTGCAGCGACCAATCGTCATGACCAGACTTAAGTTACTTCTAGATAAAAACATACTGACAGGGCCAAACTACAAAGATTGGCTCAGGAATGTCAAAATGGCAATCACTTATGACAAGTTGGGGTATCTCCTTACCACCAAAGCTCCCCCTGTCCCAGGTCCCAAAACCAGCGTCGCGGATAGGGAAATCCGTAAGACCTGGGAAATCGATTGCGCGAAGGCCAAGTGCCTCGTGCTTGCCTCTATGGACAACGAACATCAGAGGAAGCACGAGAATATGGACCTCGAATCCATATTTCTCCATACAAAAGAACTGTATGGAGAGCAATTTCGTATCGCAAGATACGAAGCGTTGAAGAAGCTATTTTCGGCAAGGTTGGCCGTCGGATCATCGGTAGCGGAACACGTGCTTAAGATGATTGGCTTCATAGAGGAGCTCGCGGACCTTGGGACCACGTTGGAGAATGAGCTCTATACGAACTTGATTCTCCAGTCCCTTCCTTCCACTTATGCCTAGTTCATCCTGAATTTCAACTTGCAAGAAAAGGAAGTTGAACTTTCAGAGCTCCTCAACATGCTGAGGAGTGCAGAGGGCACCCTACAGAAAGGTAGGGAAACATCCACTTTGTTTGTAGGAGGATCTTCCTCTTCTAGGTCTAAGGCGAAAGCCAAGGGAAAGAAGAAGAAAACCCCCGCCAAACCAAGGGGCGGTGTTAGTAAAGTGGATACGAAGGGAAAGGCAAAAGCAACAAAGATAGCGGGGAAACTTGTGGGGAAGGAAGAGTGCTTTTACTGTCATAAGAGTGGGCACTGGAAGAAAGATTGCAGGGCTTGGAAAGCCAGAACACAGGATCTGAAGCAGGTTGCGGCTTCAGCTTCAGGTGTGTATGTTATTGAAAACTGTCTATCAATAAACTCTACGTCCTGGGTATTGGATACCGGATCAGGATCTCATATCTGTAATTCTTTGTAGGCGTTGAGAAAGCGTAGGTTTTTGAAAGCAGGTGACATGACCCTCAAAGTTGCAACGGAGCTAGCATGGATGCTGAGTCCGTGGGGGACTATCACCTGGGGTTGTCAGATGGACACGTTTTGGTTTTGCGTAATTGCTATTTTGTACCCAATGCAACTTGTAATATCATTTCTGTATCTTTATTATCTAAAGAAGGTTATGAATTTGCATTTGTAAGTAATGTTGTAAACATTCACCTTAATCAAGTTCTGATTGGGTCAGGTACATTAAGCAATGGTATATACGTATTAAACCAACCACAAATTTTCAATGTCCAGAATACACACAAAAGAAAGTCTCCGGAAATAAATCAGACTTTCTTATGGCATTGTAGACTGGGTCACATCAATGAGAGAAGATTGACTAAGTTACATACAGAAGGATATTTGGATCCATTCCAATATCAATTATATGCAACTTGTCAATCCTGTCTCAAAGGAAAGATGACAAAGATTCCGTTCACTGGACACGGAGTAAGAGCGAGCGAGCTCTTGGGACTCGTACACAGCGACGTGTGCGGTCCAATGTCTACGAATGCACGAAGCGGCTATTCTTACTTCATTACTTTTACGGATGACCTTTCAAGGTACGGTTATGTCTTCTTAATGAAACATAAATCCGAAGCCTTTGGAAAATTCCAGGAATATAAGAATGAAGTAGAAAAACAAACAGGCAAAAGTATCAAAACACTGAGATCTGATCGAGGTGGTGAATACTTAAGTGCCGAGTTCCTGGATTACTTAAAAGAGAATGGAATTCTCTCTCAGCTTACTCCTCTATACACCCCGCAACATAACGGTGTATCGGAGAGACGGAACCGCACCCTATTGGATATGGTACGGTCCATGATGAGTAACGCTGAGTTACCGCGATCATTCTGGGGATATGCATTAGAATCAGCTGCATACCTTTTGAACCGAGTTCCAACTAAGACTGTGCCTACCACACCATATGAGATATGGAGTGGGAAGAAACCCTATCTTCAATACCTGAAGATATGGGGTTGTCCGGCTTTTGTCAAAAAAGCAGCATGCGGACAAACTCGAGGCACGCTCAGTACTGTGCAAGTTTGTGGGATACCCAAAGAACTCCAGGGGGTATCTCTTCTATTACGCAGAGGAACAAAAGATTATTGTTTCTCGTAATGCCCATTTTCTGGAACACCAGTTCTTAGAAAAGGAAACAAGTGGGAGCGAAATAGAACTGGAAGAAATTCCAGAACCACAGACTATTACTGAAAGCTTAGTAGAACCAGAGGGTTCAAAAGAACATGACATTCCTACGCCACTCCGCAGGAGTAGTAGGCAATCTCATCCGCCCGAGAGATACTGCGGTTTTCTTATAGACGGGGATAGAGAGGATTGCATCATTGATTATGATGAGCCGACTAGCTTCCAGCAGGCCATTCAGAGCATTGACTCGGTAAAATGGCTGGATGCAATGCGGACCGAAATGGAGTCCATGTACACCAACAAAGTATGGACGTTGGACATTGCTCCAGATGGAGTAAAACCCGTAGGATGCAAGTGGATCTTCAAAAGGAAGATTGGTGTAGATGGACAGGTTGAGACCTATAAAGCTAGACTTGTTGCAAAGGGTTTCCGTCAAAGACCTGGCTTGGACTATGACGAAACCTTTTCTCTAGTAGCTATGCTGAAATTCATTCGGATCCTTCTTGCCATTGCTGCCTTCCACGATTATGAGATCTGGCAAATGGACGTAAAGACCGCTTTTCTAAATGGAAATTTAGAGGAGTGCGTCTATATGGACCAGCCAGAGGGTTTCATTCAGAGTGGGAGCAGCGGAAAGGTGTGCAAGTTGCTTAAGTCCATATATGGACTAAAGCAGGCATCGCGGAGTTGGAACATCTGTTTTGATGAGACGGTCAAGGAATTTGGCTTTATCAAAAATCCAGATGAACCATGCATCTATAGTAGATTTGTAGCGAGAACTGTAGTATTCCTCGTTTTATACGTGGATGACATTCTCTTAATAGGAAATGACATTCCTATGCTACAATCTGTCAAGGGGTTCTTGTCACACAGGTTCTCCATGAAGGACCTGGGCGATGCCAACTACATTCTGGGGATCCAGATCTATCGTGATAGATCTAAAAGGATGTTGGGACGTTCACAGTCAAGGTACATCGACACCATACTGAAACGATTCAGTATGGAAGATTCCAAGCGCGGTAATCTGCCGGCTTGTCACGGAATCACCCTCTCCAAAGAGATGTCTCCCAAGACTGATTTGGAAATGGCTCGCATGTCATCAATACCCTACGCATCTGCGGTAGGCTCTATTATGTATGCGATGTTGTGTACCAGACCAGATGTAGCATACGCATTGAGCATTGTAAGCCGGTATCAGTCGGACCCAGGAGAGAAGCACTGGATAGCGGTAAAGAACATTCTCAAGTACCTGAGAAGGACTAAGGAGATGTTCTTAGTGTATGGCGGAAAAGACCTCCAGATCGAGGCCTTTACTGACTCCAGCTTCCAGAGTGACAAGGATGATTCCAAGTCCATGTCGGGTTATGTCTTTACCCTCAATGGAGGGGCGGTGTGTTGGAAGAGTTCCAAACAGGAAACCGTTGCTGACTCGACGATGGAAGCGGAATATATCGCTGCTGCAGATGCCGCAAAAGAAGCCGTATGGATGAGGAAGTTCTTAACGGAACTTCAGGTGGTTCCGTCCATTGTTGATCCAATACCTCTGTATTGCGACAACAACGGGGCTATAGCTTTAGCAAAGGAACCCAGGTCCCATCAGAAGTCCAGACACATCTTGAGGCGGTATCACCTGATCAGGGAGATCGTGGGTCGCCAGGAGATCGAGGTTCGGAGAGTTGCTACGGAAGATAACACTGCTGATCTACTCACGAAGGCCTTACCCCAGACTCAGTTCGAGCGGCTGATCGAGATGATAGGTCTTCGATACGCCAGTACATGGCCTTAGTGCAAGTGGGAGATTGTTAGTGTATATGCCCTAGAGGCCATTACTGTATCATACTAGTTTGTATATTACTTAATGGAAGCTTGGGATATTCACCTTGTATATACAATCTTGCTTAAAATAATAGTATGCTACTTGGTTTGTTTCTACTTTAATATGTGCATGTGTTTCTTTTAGCATATCGCTTATACATATTAGTAGAGACATTAGGATCTTTGCTTGATTACCAGCGTTGTGATGGCAGTCACACTCGTGGGGGCTGGGTAATCTATAAGCATATCCTTATGCAGGTCCCTAGTCGCAGGACTATCGAGACAGGGCATCGATACTCCGGAGTAGACTAGCGTATGTGCTTCTTATCCCAGCTTGGGAGACGGTCTGTCCCACAGCCGTCAGTACGTCGTACTTGAGATAGTATGCGGGTGCCCGTTAGGTTACGAGTACACTGGACAGGACTCGTCGGGAACTGTTGGATGGTATTATACCTATCGTCAGTTATCAGTTCCCAGGTGATATGAGTACAGCTTAGTCCGCTGACTTGACACTGTCACTTCGCCTCGAGTGTGTTCCCACTGTACTTTGATTACTACCCTACCACGACTCAAAGGAGTCGTGCAAGCAGGTAGTTTTTGGGTGCAGTCCCGAAGCACTTAGAGGCAGTGACGGTTAGAAAGGATTCGTCTCTACCGGTATTGGGGGTTGACATCGCGCTGTGTCTAGGAGAGCCATTACACGAGTATTCCCTGGCCAGGGCAAGCGAGATATACTGGTAGGTTTCCAGTGCTATCTCAGGGTGTTCTGGGCTTCACTCCGACACGACTTGTACCGCTATTAGGGGACTGACGTTTACCTCCCTCTAGGCCCGCCATGCGATGTATCAGACGAACAGACCGGACTGTACGGAGATTGTCACATTCAGGCTTAGTAGGAGTTCAGATGGGTTTCACCTCGTCAGTCTTCTTGTCGGCATCTACCTGGGGACCGTTACGCACAGCTAGTGCCGCTTGCGGTCTGTGGTTAAACCCACTGCCAGCGTAGTGTCGAGTCTTTAGAGTCCCACACAGAAAGCTATTCATCTTTAGGCAAAAGAGTAGAGGTCGCATGGTTTTGCGACAGGTCGCATGGTTTTGCGACAGGGTTCGGTCACATCCGTGCACTTGTGCACGTTTAGTGTCCGGACAGTAAACATTAGCGGGCTTTGGTTTAAGCCAGATCCTAGTGTACATTTTGGGATTAGTTTTATCTCGTTTGTATTTGTGTTCCTCGGAACGCGGATGCGGGTGTGTATGCACAGTTGACAGAGAGACAGAGGCAGAGGATTCTCATTGGGGTTGTTGACTGTTGACTGTTGACTATTGACTTTTTGTTAAACCCTAATAAGAATAAGAAATATATAATTAACAATAATATTAATTAAGTATTATGGTGACATGGTTGTTGAGGGGTTGACTTTGTTGACTTGTCGACTTTGTTGACCGGTTGACTAAGTTGGACTAGTTGACCATCATCATGACAATGGCTATCATTTCATGGCAAAGACTTTTGCTTGCTTGTTTGTTTTTGCAAAATGAGTGCATGAAATGATGTAGCCATTTTGACTTGAACCATCACATAATACTTGATTACTATTTTTGTTATGATGTTTTTGGATTATGAGAGCTTGGATGGCAAAAGAGTTACTCATTTCTCTCATTTCATTTCTCTCTCTTGCTTGAGCTCTCCCTCTTGCTCTCTCTCTAGCTCAAGGCAACACCCTCTCATGAGTTGAGAAACATTGCCTTAGAGATAAAAGAAAACCCATATCACTTCTCTACTCATCCTAGTTCACAAGGTTTAGCAAACCAAGTGTTCTAGTTTCTTCAAGTTCGAAGAAGAAGCCAAAGGTAGAAGCTTTCAGGTGGATCCATCTTCGGTGCAAGAAGACGACGAGGTGAGGCCGATCTGTACACCGGAAAGAGTTGAAGACGAAGGAGTTCAAGAAAGGTATAACCCCCTAACCGAGTAGGTAAAACTCTTGTTAGGTTTGTTAGTTAGTTGTTTAACAAAGATCCGTATTTTGAGTCCATGTTACCACCTCTTGAAAATCGTTTTTCATCATTTCCGCAAGCCCGTAAGTACCGGGAGAGGTAGCATGGACTTACAGTACCAACCGCCGACGAGTCAGAACGGCTGCGGATCCGCGGAGGATCGGCCTGGATCGGCCGCAGATCCGCGGCCGTATAATGAATTTGACCGGCTGTGGATCCGTCGGTTTGCGGATAGAAAACTGCACTGAAACTCAATCTGGTGCCCAAAGCCTCCTGAAGGTTCTGCCATAGTCGGCTGGTGAACTGGGTGTCCCGGTTGGACACAATACAAGTCGGAACTCCATGTAGTCGCACAATCTCATCAACATACGTCTGAGCATACTGAACGATCCGAAAATGGTCTTACTGGCAGAAAGTGAGCTACTTTCGTCATTCGGTCTACGATCACCCAAAAAGAGTCATACTCTCGACTGGTCCTAGGTAGACCCACGATACAATCTATAGAAATCTATTCCCATTTCCACTCCAGAATGGGCAAAGGTTGTAATTCTCCTGTTGGCCTCTGATGTTCAGTCTTGACTTTGCTGACAAGTCAGCATCCCGAAACAAAATCTGTGACATCTCTCTTCATCCCTTCAAACTAGTAGATTTCTCTCAAATCATAATACATCTTGGTGGAAACCGGATGGACACTATATACTGACTGATGCGCCTCCTCTAAGATCTCGCGTCGCAACCCCTCGGAATCTCACACACATAGTCGAGTCCCTAAATCGTAGAACCCCCTGATCATTAATCACGAACTCTGAATTTATACCCTATCGATCTGCTCTATGATCTCTGACAACGAACGTCATCAGACTGTGCCTTACAGATATGATCAAATAACTGTGGATGTGCACGGACACGGACAAGTTATCCCCCGATCGACGTAAACTCGAACTGTACTCGGCTGTCATATAGTATCTGCCAATCTGCCGTCGACTGTCTCTGAACTGCGCTTAAACAAGACAAGCTACCTCCAGGCCTCCGACTCAAAGCGTCTGCCACAACATTCGCCTTGCCCGGATGACAAGGAATCTCGCAGTCATAGTCTTTCACTAGCTCCATCCATCTGTGCTGTCCTAAATTTAGATCTCGCTGCTGAAAGATATACTTTAAGCTTCTTGTGGTCCGTAAATATCTAGCATGACTCGTCGTATAAGTAGTGTCTCCAAATCTTAAGTGTAAAAACCACCGCAGCCATTTCTAAGTTATGTGTGGAATAATTCTGCTCGTGCTTCTTCAACTGCCTAGAAGCATCGCAATAACCAACAAAACCGCCTGATCCTAAAAGCAAAGATAATACCGGCGCCGTAATCAAATGAGTCTTCAACTACTAAAAGCTCCGCTCGTATACCTCAGTCCAACGAAAAGAAACTCCCTTCCGGGCCAACTCGGTCAACGCTGCAGCTATCTGTGAAAAATCCTATACGATATGTCAATAGCATCCGTCTAAACCCAAAATGCTGCGAACCTCCATCATTGATACAGGTCTGGGCCAGTGCTGGACGGCCTCGATCTTTTTCGGTTCCACATTTATCATCTCTCGTAGCTGCGTGACCCAAGAAGTCAACATCATCCAATCAGAAAACATACTTGGATAATTTAGCGAATAGTTGCTGCTCCCTCAAAGTCTGCAACGAAATCCTCAATTACTGCCTAGGCTCCACTCGGCTCCAAAAGTATACTAGGATGTCCTCAATGAACACGATGATAGACTGATCAAGAAACGACATGAATATACGGTTTATCAAATCCATAAACGCTGCCGGGGCATTGGTGAGCTCGAACGACATCACCAAGACTCATAACGCCCGTATCGTGTGTGAAAAGCGGCCTTCGGAATATCATCCTCTCGAACCCGCAACTAATGGTAACCTGATCGCAAGTCAATCTTCGAGAAATGTCCCGCACCCTGGAGCTAATCAAATAAATCGTCGATACGAGATAAGTGATATCTGTTCCGCACAGTAACCCGATTCAACTGACAAAAATCGATGCACAAACACAACTACCGTCTTTCTTCTTGATGAACAGAATAGGAGCTCTCCAAAGTGACGCACTCGGACGAACAAGCCCCTTTATCCAACAAATATTGCAACTGATCCTTCAGTTTTTTAAGCTCCGCAGGGTCCATCGGATATGGCGGTATAGAAAAAGGTTCCGTGCCGGAAATCAAGTCAAAGCAGAACTCAATATTGCTCTATGGCGACAAACCAAGCAACTCGTCAGGAAAACATCTGGAAACTCTCTCACAATCGGGACCTGGTCTAACGGGACTTCTGCGGCTCTATCATCATAAACATATGCCAAGAATTCTTGACATCCTTTTCTTAAAAGCTGACTAGCGCGACAAGAAGAAATCAAACTGGGGAAAGCGACGCTACGGTCTCCCCAAAAACAACCAAGAACTGACTTACCCAGAAAACTAAATCTGACTGCCTTATTACGGTAGTCCATGAATGCATAACACGTGGCTAACCAATCCATGCTCAGAATAACGTCAAGGTTTGACATATCGAGAAAAAAACCCAATTTGACAGAAGAATCCCTATCTCCGATGCGCACAAAACAAACACGAACGAAAAACATTTCGAGCGACAAAAGACTCGCCTACTGGAATAATAACAACCAGCGGCAGATCAAACAAGGACGACTCTCGGTCCAATCTCGATACAAAGTGCGTAGATACAAGTTCAAACAACAAAAGAAATACGCACATCGAAAGAAAACACTGAAATAACACCAGAAAGAAGTACGCATCGGAAGAAACACCGAAAGAATAACTGTCACAACAGCGTCTATCTAACCGCCTCTGAGCTGGTATACCGGTACAATTCCTCTTCGGTCTAGAAACGACTGAAGTCTTAGAAATGCGCTCCTCCAACAGTAAGGTTGCGTTTATAGCAGCGACGTAAATGTCAAAAGGTTAGGCAGCAATAGCAAGAAACAACTGCGTGTCTAGTCCCCGCACGACCCTTTTCATGCGTTTCTCTTCAGTGTCCACCAGGTAAGGAGCATATCGGACCACTAAGTAAACTGAATGTCGTACTCGGACACTGTCATCCTTGCAATCTTGCGCAAAGACTCAAAACTACGAGCTCGGACATTTCAAATGCTCCCCGGAAGGAAACGAGCAAGAAATACAGCTGTGAACTCCTCCCAAGTCATAGGAAGTAGGTCTGCAGCTCGGCCTCTCTCAATTGACTCGCACCACGTCTGAGCAAGACCTCTCTAGACGAAAAAGCTCAATCCATATCTCGTCAGAACATCTCTGTGAACGACAATTTCTAGCCATCCTGTCAAGGATTGTCTACGGATCCTTCACTACATCTGTGCCGGTAAAATCTGGAGGCTTCAGCCTCAAAAACTCCTATAAGGATATGTAAATAATCTCGGTAACAACAGAAACAGCTGCCTGAGCAGCAGGTACAATCACAGTCCCCGCAGTAGGAGGGACATCATCGGCTCTTAGAGCTCGGCTAACCTCAACTAACAATCCAACCATCTGTCACAAGTCCTGAATACTCGACTCCAGCCGAGCTATCCATCCTGGAGACGGCGGATCACTCTGTCCCTGAGGGGTAGGCGTACCGTCCTGATCGGTGCTCGTCTCAAACGAGCCTGCTCTAATCTCATCCCTGGCGGCAGCTTTCTGGCCCTCGATATCTCCGGCGGCATAGTGGCTGGAACAAGAAACAGGATCGATAGAAACATTATGATCGAATCAAAGGGTTTCCAGAATCAAGGAAGGAAATACAAGCAAATATATATATATATATATATATATATATATATATATATATATATCCTAAGGTCACTTAGGCGGAGTATCGTATCGTAAGTATGCCGCGGAACATACACACGCTACGCCACTCTGCTTAAGTCACCTACTCCATCTACCATGGGTCATCCTACACTCAGAAAGGTAAAATCTATCGCTTTGATACCAACTTTATCACGACCCGAAAGTACGGAACGTGACTGGCACATAAACTACGAAACGCCTCAAGGCGCAACGTAATCTAAGTAAGCCAAAGCCCAGAAAACTAAACCGTATAACAATTAGAGTGAAGGAAAACTTGTTTTAAAGCAAGTGGTTTTAACAAAATAAGTGGCATCAAACATTTAAAAGAAACATCATATTTTCCCGAAAATTTCGGCAGAGTCTCCTTTGTAAATACTGGCCCCCCAAACGGGTATAACACATGAAAATACATATAAATGATGAATAAAGGCATCCCCAAGCGGGAGCTAGCTCTTCGCCAATGGCGGAATCACAACCACATGCAATATGTATAACAAAAGTGCGAAATAAGCATTTGAAAGCAAGAAATGAGAAACACCACGTCGGCTCAATTTAGCATCGACACCAACAACACAAATACAAGTCCCATGAGTCTCACCGTCTAGTCAAATATACAAGGGTAGATGGAGTTTACTAGATACAAATAATATACATGATGGGATAAAATATCCTCGCAACCCACCTACGAGCAATACCGCAAGTCGATGCAATGAAGCAAAAGGAGAAAGTACGCCTGCCGCTACTGTGCTGACGGGTCGGACCTGCAAGATACCGTGGCACAACGGGGGTGAGTTGCTAACTCGTGAGTAGTAAGTAACATCTAATAAGGTTATCGTAAGCATCCACGCAAATGCGACTTAACCTACGCATATCAATATAATACGATGTACTAACATGCATGCAACATGAATGCATAATCAAACACGAAACCTGAACAAGTCTGGTATGAGAAAATCTTTGTTCTTATCTTAGAAAAACTTCTGTGCAATAAACTGAAGTATCATCAATGAAATCAACAGAAAATCCGTGTCAAGAATGAACACAATATATATATATATATCCCAATATCTCAATATCTCAATATCTCAATGTCTTAATATCTCGGGCTCCGTCAGTCCGAATCGACCCATATCATCAAATCTCACGACTACGTTGGTATTCTCCGGATATCGGCCGCGTCAAAATAACCGGTCGGTAGTGCTCCCCTGTCGGGCTCAACGCCATCTGTACGATCTTTTTGCCTTGAGGTACTGCACCGGGTCCACCATGTACCTGCAGACGGTGCATCCCCCTCCTCGAATCGGGTATATGATACCGCACAAGAACCGAGAAAACACATGGTGGACGCCGCACACATCATACCACGAGAAAACCGCAATTTCTACTTTAAAATGATTATAGGTTTATAAAATCTTGCAGTTTTCCCCAAAATCCATAAATCTCATAAATACTGAAATCCTCGAGAAGAATCACAATATGTAAACATGTCGGTGATGATGGATGTCTATGATACGATAGTATATATCATGCGAAGTTCGGCCAGAAGCTATGTATGAATCATGATGCAATGAGGTATGTATATATATGACTAACAATCCTGTGTATCCATCCTGATGAAATGACTATACAAGTATAAGTCTACAGATCATATATGATGCAATGTAGAGATACCGATTCTAAGCAAGTTCTATATTGTTCGTGACATAGCAATTACCAAAGGCGTGTGTGTATGCATGAATAGTGCACGTACGGCATGAACCAATGGTAATAGTGCAAGTGTCCTATGAGATAATATCATATATATCCATGATGATGCAATGCAATGAGATGACTAACTAGGAGACTACGCATATAAATATAAGCACTACTAGAAATCCTGACTATCGGGCGCCTCGCGCCATCCAGACGATTCTCCCGTAGATATGTACATCTACTCACCGGGACGCCTCGGCTAATTTGATCCGATTTCAGCTCTGCCATTTCCACGCCACATCCGACGCCTCTACACCCGATCCTAGAAACGTACACAAGTAAATAAGAGAATAATTATATAAATAGTCGCGAACACAAACAATACAAGTCAACCACGCACACTAACTAAACGCGCACGCACTTGGTATACAAAACGCGCTCGCGACAACGCCACAAACCATAACTAGGGTCGCTATACGTGGCAACTACTAAAGCAATAACCCAATCGTACCAATCGCGCGTTCATAACACACTAAATATTATAGGAGATAGGTAGTAAATCATCAAAATTTCAAACTTCATTAAAAACGATTTATTCCAAAAAAACCTAGTAAGCACAACTTACCATTTTAGTTCAAATCTAATTGTTTTAACAAATCTAGTGGCCACAATATTCATTTAATAACTTAATTAAGCCACAGAAACCCTAACTAAATTTTAATTTCACCTAATTACACACTAATTAAAAACTTAGTTTGCAAAATATATAATTAAGATAATTTAAAAATAACAATTAGCAACTTAACAACTAGATTAGATTTTTCATGTCTTAATATGTTAAACTACATATTGCTAACTAAATCAAGTGATGTAAACTTTAATTAAATCTCAAACCCTTCTCTTTAAAATTTTATTTTGCAATAAAAGTTATATTAACATCTAATTAAAATTAGATTTAAGCATACAATTAACATGTAACAATTTGGATGAAGTTTTATACCTCAGGATCATGAGATCAAACAACAAACTTAGCCTCCCAATTTGCTTACTTTCTCCAAGATCCATGCTAGATTGGCTAAGGACTAATGGGTAAGGATTTAATTAGGAATTAGTGAGGTTTTATATTGATTTTTGAGGCAAAAATGGAGAATGTTTTGAAGAGAAAAGAGGTGATGAAATAGGGGGGAGGGAGCTGCTGGATGAGGCTCGGCTGCAATGGGGAGAGGGAAGAGAGAGGATGTGTGTGTGTGTGTGTGTGTGTAAGTCAAGAAACCCATACCCAATATAATATGCACCTTACCTCCATTATTCTATTCTTTTTATTTTCTTTTTTCTATTTAAACTCTTCTCTAAATTTCTAGAACTCTCTTGACAATTCCATTTCATTTTAAAAACAACATGTTACATTTTGGTTTAATGTGTCATGGTTCACTAAAGTATAATTAACCCATTTCAATTTGTAATTATCACTAATTAAATGTATAAGCGAAAGCTTGAAATAATATTTAAAATAATTAATTTGGAAAAATATTTAATTAAACTAGCAATTTATAAGTGACCAACTAAACACCAAATACTAGTAATTATATAGCTAGAATAGGTATATTTAAGTCTATGTTGAAAAATAATTATATCTTGGTGGAAAACACCAGTTATTTTACCGATTATCGGAAATTTCACCTAAAAGATTTTTTTTCCAGAACATTACAATCTTCCCCCTTAAAGAAATTCGGTCCCCGAATTTAAAATTTAACTATGCGTACCCTCGAAAAGATGGGAATATTTATTCCGCATCTCGTCCTCGGTTTCCCACGTGACCTTTTTCGCCGTTCGGGCCACGCCAAAGAACCTATACGGACGGTATGACCTCGGATCTCAGTTCCTTCACCTGCCAATCTAGAATGACTATTGGCTGCTCGGTGAAAAAAAGATCGCGCTCCAGCTGGATCGTCTGATGCTGTATCACGCGAGAGGGGTCATGAAGGTACTTGCGGAGTATTGATACATGAAATACGGGGTGAATATCTGGAAAGCTGGGTGGAAGAGCCAAACGATAAGCAACCGTGCCGACACGCTCGAGAATCTCAGAGAACCCACATATCTGGAACTAAGCCTTCCTTTTCTTTCTGAATCTCGACACACCCTTCATCGGAGAAACCTTCAAGAAAACATGGTCTACAACGACGAACTCAAGTTTGCGCCAACGTCGGTCTGCATAAGATTTCTGCCTGCTCTGTGCCGCTCTCACCCTATCCCAATTCAATTGAATCTTTTTGGTCGTCTCCTGCACAACCTGCGTTCCCAAAATACCGCTCTCACCGAGCTCTGTCCAACAAACGGGCGATCGACATCTCCTCCCATATAACGCATCGAAGGGTGCTATCTGAATCATCTCCTGGAAGCTGTTATTCGGAAAACTCTATCAAGGGCAAGTGGCGATCCCAACTGCCACGAAATTTAGGACGCAAACTCAGAGCATGTCCTCACAAGTCTGAAAGGTCCGCTTTGATCGGCCGTCGGTCTGCGGATAGAAAACTGCACTGAAACTCAATCCGGTGTCTAAAGCCTCCTGAAGGTTCTGCCATAGTCGGCTGGTGAACTGGGTGTCCCGGTTGGACACAATATAAGTCGGAACTCCATGTAGTCGCACAATCTCATCAACATACATCTGAGCATACTGAACGATCCGAAAATGGTCTTACTGGCAGAAAGTGAGTTACTTTCGTCATTCGGTCTACGATCACCCAAAAAGAGTCATACTCTCGACTGGTCCTAGGTAGACCCACGATACAATCCATAGAAATCTGTTCCTATTTCCACTCCAGAATGGGCAAAGGTTGTAATTCTCCTGCTGGCCTCTGATGTTCAGCCTTGACTTTGCTGACAAGTCAGCATCCCGAAACAAAATCTGTGACATCTCTCTTCATCCCTTCAAACTAGTAGATTTCTCTCAAATCATAATACATCTTGGTGGAAACCGGATGAACACTATATACTGACTGATGCGCCTCCTCTAAGATCTCACGTCACAACCCCTCGGAATCTGGCACACATAGTCGAGTCCCTAAATCGTAGTATCCCCTGATCATTAATCACGAACTCTGAATCTATACCCTATCGATCTGCTCTATGATCTCTGACAACGAACGTCATCAGACTGTGCCTCACGGATATGATCAAATAACTGTGGATGTGCACGGACATGGACAAGTTGTCCCCCGATCGACGTAAACTCGAACTGTACTCGGCTGTCATATAGTATCTGCCAATCTGCCGTCGACTGTCTCTGAACTGCGCTTCAACAAGACAAGCTACCTCCAGGCCTCCGACTCAAAGCGTCTGCCACAACATTCGCCTTGCCCGGATGACGAAGAATCTCGCAGTCATAGTCTTTCACTAGCTCCATCCATCTGTGCTGTCCTAAATTTAGATCTCGCTGCTGAAAGATATACTTTAAGCTTCTTGTGGTCCGTAAATATCTAGCATGACTCGTCGTATAAGTAGTGTCTCCAAATCTTAAGTGTAAAAACCACCACAGCCATTTCTAAGTCATGCGTGGAATAATTCTGCTCATGCTTTTTCAACTGCCTAGAAGCATCGCAATAACCAATAAAACCGCCTTATCCTAAAGGCAAAGATAATACTGGCGCCGTAATCAAACGAGTCTTCAACTACTAAAAGCACCGCTCGCATACCTCAGTCCAACAAAAAGAAACTCCCTTCAGGGCCAACCCGGTCAACGCTGCAGCTATCTGTGAAAAATCCTGTACGATATGTCAATAGCATCTGTCTAAACCCAAAATGCTGTGAACCTCCATCACTGATACAGGTCTGGGCCAGTGCTGGACGACCTCGATCTTTTTCGGTTCCATATTTATCATCTCTCGTAGCTGCGTGACCCAAGAAGTCAACATCATCCAATCAGAAAACACACTTGGATAATTTAGCGAATAGCTGCTGCTCCCTCAAAGTCTGCAACGAAATCCTCAATTACTGCCTAGGCTCCACTCGGCTCCAAAAGTATACTAGGATGTCCTTAATGAACACGATGATAGACTGATCAAGAAACGATATGAATATACGGTTCATCAAATCCATAAACACTGCCGGGGCATTGGTGAGCTCGAACGACATCACCAAGACTCATAACGCCCGTATCGTGTGTGAAAAGCGGTCTTCGGAATATCATCCTCTCGAACCCGCAACTAATGGTAACCTGATCGCAAGTCAATCTTCGAGAAATGTCCCGCACCGTGGAGCTAATCAAATAAATCGTCGATACGAGGTAAGGGATATCTGTTCCGCACAGTAACCCGATTCAACTGACAAAAATCGATGCACAAACACAACTGCCGTCTTTCTTCTTGATGAACAGAACAGGAGCTCCCCAAAGTGACGCACTTGAACGAGCAAGCCCCTTTATCCAACAAATATTGCAACAGATCCTTCAGTTTTTTAAGATCCGCCGGGTCCATCGGATATGGCGGTATAGAAAAAAGCTCCGTGCCGGAAATCAAGTCAAAGCAGAACTCAATATTGCGCTATGGCGACAAACCAAGCAACTCGTCAGGAAAACATCTGGAAACTCTCTCACAATCGGGATCTGGTCCATCGGGACCTTTGCGGCTTTATCATCACAAACATATGCCAAGAATTCTTGACATCCTTTTCTCAAAAGCTGACTAGCGCGACAAAAAGAAATCAAACTGGGAAAGGCGACGCTACGGTCTCCCCAAAAACAACCAAGAACTGGCTTACCCAGAAAACTAAATCTGACTGCCTTATTACGGTAGTCCATGAATGCATAACACGTGGCTAACCAATCCATGCTCAGAATAACGGCAAGGTCTAACTTATCGAGGAAAAAAAAATTTGACAGAAGAATCCCTATCTCCGATGCACACAAAACAAACACGAATGAAAAACATTTCGAGCGACAAAAGACTCGCCTACTGGAATAATAACAACCAGCGTCAGATCAAACAAGGACGACTCTCGGTCCAATCTCGATACAAAGTGCGTAGATACAAGTTCAAACAACAAAAGAAATACGCACATCGAAAGAAAACACTGAAATAACACCAGAAAGAAGTACGCATCGGAAGAAACACCGAAAGAATAACTGTCACAACATCGTCTATCTAACCGCCTTTGAGCTGTCATACCGGTACAATTCCTCTTCGGTCCAGAAACGACTGAAGTCTTAGAAATGTGCTCCTCCAACAGAAAGGTTGCGTTTATAGCAGCAACGTAAATGTCAAAAGGTTAGGCACCAATAGCAAGAAATAACTGCGCGTCTAGTCCCCGCACGACCCTTTTCAGGCGTTTCTCTTCAGTGTCCACCAGGTAAGGAGCATATCGGACCACTAAGTAAACTGAATGTCGTACTCGGACACTGTTATCCCTGGAGTCTTGCCCAAGGACTCAAAACTACGAGCTCGGACATTTCAAACGCTCTCCGGAAGGAAACGAGCATGAAATACAGCTGTGAACTCCTCCCAAGTGATAGGAAGTAGGTCTGCAGCTCGGCCTCTCTCAATTGACTCACACCACGTCTGAGAAAGTCCTCTCTAGACGAAAAAGCTCAATCCATATCTCGTCAGAACATCTCTGTGAACGACAATTTCTAGATATCCTGTCAAGGATTGTCTACGGATCCTTCACTACATCTGTGCCGGTAAAATCTGGAGGCTTCAGCCTCAAAAACTCCTATAAGGATATGTAAATAATCTCGGTAACAACAGAAACAGCTGCCTGAGCAGCAGGTACAATCACAGTCCCCGCAGTAGGAGGGACATCATCGGCTCTTAGAGCTCGGCTAACCTCAACTAACAATCCAACCATCTGTCACAAGTCCTGAATACTCGACTCCAGCCTAGCTAACCATCCTGGAGAAGGCGGATCACTCTGTCCCTGAGCGGTAGGCGTACCGCCTTGATCAGTGCTTGTCTCAAACGGGCCTGCTCTAATCTCATCCCTGGCGGCAGCTTTCTGGCCTTCGATATCTCCGGCGGCATAGTGGCTGGAACAAGAAACATGATCGATAGAAACATTGCGATCGAATCAAAGGGTTTCCAGAATCAAGGAAGAAATACAAGAAAATATGTATGTATGTATATATATATATATATATATATATATATATATATATCCTAAGGTCACTTAGGTGGAGTATCGTATCGTAAGTATGCCGCGGAACATACACACGCTACGCCACTCTGCTTAAGTCACCTACTCCATCTATCAAGGGTCATCCTACACTCAGAAAGGTAAAAGCTATCGCTTTGATATCAACTTTGTCACGACCCGAAGGTACGGAACGTGACTGGCACATAAACTACGAAACGCCTCAAGGCACAACGTAATCTAAGTAAGCTAAAGCCCAGAAAACTAAACCGTATAACAATTAGAGTGAAGGAAAACTTGTTTTAAAGCAAGTGGTTTTAACAAAATAAGTGGCATCAAACATTTAAAAGCAACATCATATTTTCCCGAAAATTTCGGCAGAGTCTCCTTTGTAAATACTGGCCCCCAAACGGGTACAACACATAAAAATACATATAAATGATGAATAAAGGCATCCCCAAGCGGGAGCTAGCTCTTCGCCAATGGCGGAATCACAACCACATGCAATATGTATAACAAAAGTGCGAAATAAGCATCTGAAAACAAGAAATGAGAAACACCACGTCGGCTCAAGTGAGCATCGACACCAACAACACAAATACAAGTCCCATGAGTCTCACCGTCTAGTTAAATATATAAGGGTAGATGGAGTTTACTAGATACAAATAATATACATGATGGGATAAAATATTCTCGCAACCCACCTACGAGCAATACCGCAAGTCGATGCAATGAAGCAAAAGAAGAAAGTACGCCTGCCGCTACTGTGCTGACGGGCCGGACCTGCAAGATACCGTGGCACAACGGGGGTGAGTTGCTAACTCGTGAGTAGTAAGTAACATCTAATAAGGTTATCGTAAGCATCCACGCAAATGCGACTTAACCTACGCATATCAATATAATACGATGTACTAACATGCATGCAACATGAATGCATAATCAAACACGAAACCTGAACAAGTCTGGTATGAGAAAATCTTTGTTCTTATCTTAGAAAAACCTCTGTGCAATAAACTGAAGTATCATCAATGAAATCAACAGAAAATCCATGTCAAGCATCAACACAATATATATATATATATATATATCCCAATATCTTAATATCTTAATGTCTCAATGTCTCAATATCTCGGGCCCCGTCAGTCCGGATCGACCCATATCGTCAAATCTCACGACTACGTTGGTATCCTCCGGATATCCGCCGCGTCAAAATAACCGGTCGGTAGTGCTCCTCTGTCGGGCTCAACGCCATCTGTACGATCTTCTTGCCTCGAGGTACTGCACCGGGTCCACCATGTACCCGCAGGCGGTGCATCCCCCTCCTCGAATCGGGTATATGATACCGTTCAAGAACCGAGAAAACACATGGTGGATGCCGCGCACATCATACCACGAGAAAATCGCAATTTCTACTTTAAAATGATAATAGGTTTATAAAATCCTTGCAGTTTTCCCCAAAATCCATAAATCTCATAAATGCTGAAATTCTCTAGAAGAATCACAATATGTAAACATGTCGGTGATGATGGATGTCTATGATACGATAGTATATATCATGCGAAGTTCGGCCAGAAGCTATGTATGAATCATGATGCAATGAGGTATGTATGTATATGACTAACAATCCTGCGTATCCATCCTGATGAAATGACTATACAAGTACAAGTCTACAGATCATATATGATGCAATGCACAGATACCGATTCTAAGCAAGTTCTATATTGTTCGTGACATAGCAATTACCAAAGGCGTGTGTGTATGCATGAATAGTGCACGTGCGGAATGGACCAATGGTAATAGTGCAAGTGTCCTATGAGATAATATCATATATATGCATGATGATGCAATACAATGAGATGACTAACTAGGAGACTATGCATATAAATACAAGCACTACTAGAAATCCTGACTATCGGGCGCCTCACGCCATCCAAACGATTCTCCCGTAGATATGTACATCTACTCACCGGGACGCCTCGGCTAATCTGATCCGATTTCAGCTCTGCCATTTCCACGCCACATCCGACGCCTCTGCACCCGATCCTAGAAACGTATACAAGTAAATAAGTGAATAATTATATAAATAGTCATGAACACAAACAATACAAGTCAACCACGCACACTTACTAAATGCGCACGCACTTGGTGTACAAAACGCGCTCGCGACAACACCACAAACCACAACTAGGGTCACTATATGTGGCAACTACCAAACCAAAAATCCAATAGTACCAATCGCACGTTCACAACACACTAAATATTATAGGAGATAGGTAGTAAATTATCAAAACCTCAAACTTCATTAAAAACGATTTATTCCAAAAAACCTAGTAAGCACAACTTACCGTTTTAGTTCAAATCTAATTGTTTTAACAAATTTAGTGGCCACAATATTCATTTAATAACTTAATTAAGCCACAGAAACCCTAACTAAATTTTAATTTCACCTAATTACACACTAATTAAAAACTTAGTTTGCAAAATATATAATTAAGACAATTTAAAAAAAACAATTAGCAACTTAACAACTAGATTAGATTTTTCATGTCTTAACATGTTAAACTACACATTTCTAACTAAATCAAGTGATGTAAAATTTAATTAAATCTCAAACCCTTCTCTTTAAAATTTTATTTTGCAATAAAAGTTATATTAACATCTAATTAAAATTAGATTTATGCATACAATTAACAAGTAACAATTTGGATGAAGTTTTATACCTCAAGATCATGAGATCAAACATGCAAACTTAGCCTCCCAATTTGCTTCCTTGCTCCAAGATCCATGCTAGATTGGCCAAGAAATAATGGGTAAGGATTTAATTAGGAATTAGTTAGATTTTATATTGATTTTTGAGGCAAAAATGGAAAATGTTTTGAAGAGAAAAGAGAAGATGAAATGAGGGGGGGGGAGCTGCTGGATGAGGCTCGACTGCAATAGGGAGAGGGAAGAAGGAGGATGTGGGTGTGTGTGTAAGTCAAGAAACCCATACCCAATATAATATGCACCTTACCTCCATTATTCTATTTTTTTATTTTATTTTTTCTATTTAAACTCTTCTCTAAATTTCTAGAACTCTCTTAAAAATTCCATTTCATTTCAAAAACAACATGTTACATTTTGGTTTAATGTGTCATGGTTCACTAAAGTATAATTAACCCATTCCAATTTGTAATTATCACTAATTAAATGTATAAGCGAAAGCTTGAAATAATATTTAAAATAATTAATTTGGAAAAATATTTAATTAAACTAGCAATTTATAAGTGACCAATTAAACACCAATTACTAGCAATTACATAACCAGAATAGGTATATTTAAGTCTATGTTAAAAAATAATTATATCTTGGTTTTTACGGAAAACACCAGTTATTTTACCGATTATCAGAAATTTCACCTAAACGATTTTTTTTCCAGAACGTTACAGTAAGGGTCCCATAAAAGCATTTTCTCCCTATGAGTCGAAAGGATCTCGCAGATGTATTTTCTTCTTAGGAGTCGTGGGGACCCCAAGTGTGTTTTTCCTTTGTGAGTCGTAAGGATCCCACGAAGGTATTTTCTTACGAGTCGAGAGGATCTCGCAAACTTTGTTCTCCTCATGTATCGTGAGGATACATGAGTGGGTCTTCCTAATGGAGCAAAATTCTAAGGCGGAGACCGGCCGCGTGACTGGTGATTGCGGTGGGGCGTGGTTGATGAGAATTATTTGAGCCCGTGGATTATATACGGTAGTCTACTTGGGGACCAACCGTAGGGCTTGGAGAATTTTAGGATTTTGTTAGCGTCTGCATCGCTGCGCTGTTCAGGAGCGACTCATCATTTGCCGTTGGGACATTCAGAGATTTGAAATTTTGGTTGGCATCTGCATCGCTGCACTGGAATATGGTATCAGGAGCGACTCATCATTCGCCATTTGGGAATTTGGATTTTGGTTGGCATCTGCATCGCTACACTGGAATATGGTACCAGGAGTGACTCATCATTCGCTGTCGGGGATTCAAATTTTGGTTGGCGTTTGCATTGCTGCACTGGAATATGGTACCAGGAGCGACTCATCATTCGCCCTTGGGGATTTGAATTTTGGTTGGCGTTTGCATCGCTGCACTGGAATATGGTATCAGGAGCGACTCATCATTCGCCATTGGGAGGGTTTTTTTAATTTTATTACCGTAACCGCTCTATCATTTTAGATTTTCTTACCGCGAAGGTCATGATTGCCCTATCATTTCGGCTATTTATTCGCGGTTGCCCCCTCATTTCGGCTTTATTTTCATCTTTATTTTACTCGCTGATTTTTATTGCAAGTTGCCCCACCATTTCGGCTTTATTTTTATTTTTATTTATTTACACATTTTTACATCCCCAGTTTAACGACTTAGGGGTCTATTGTTCCCAGTTTAACGATGTGGTGGTCGAGTTTTCCTAGTTTAACGACGTGGTGGTCCTATGTGTTTGCTTATCTCAGCTCCTCGAACTTTGATCTTGACGGAGCTGTGTTGATAACCGTAGCTTTGTGGCTTGCCGGTACATCCGAAGACCGTGAGGTTTTCCCAAGCCTGTATTGGTTCTCCACCTAATCTTTGAAAACATAGCAGTTTTCAATGGTATGGCTTACCATTCTATGATATGGGCAGTATATGGGATTGCCAGTCATGTTCATTTCATGTGGCCTCTTTAGAATAGGCAGTTGCAGACCGTTGTTCAAGGCATCCTCGAATATTTTGCGGACTTCATCCCTCCTGAAGGAGTATACTTTCTTCTTTCTCTCCATTAGAGTAGGTGTCCCTACTGATGTTGGACCCTGAGGACGATCATTCTTTAGTTCGCCTACTGTCCGCTTACCACGTTCAGTGTACATATCAGAGGGACTAGAGGCTGATCGCGGCCTTTTTTGCAAAGGTGTTCCGCTCTTGGGCTGGAGGGAGTATCGGTTGGCTGCTTCCGGATATCAATCCCTGGCTCATGAACCAAAATTTGATTTTTCTGTAATTGCAATCGGGCGACTTGGGTCGTGAGATCTGCTACGATGTTTTCCAGCTCGTCGACTTTTGAATGGACCTTGGCCATCTTCTCGTCCCTATCCTGAAGCTGCTTTTGAAGCCATTGGAATAATGCTTGTTCTATAGTTCCGGGTATGGCAACGGGGTCATCCTTACCTCCTGAGCTTGATTTAGCATGAACCACGGGTTCCTATGGCTTAATGGCCTGAGCAAGCTCTTCATCATTTGGATTTAGCCGGTGTTGGATGGCAACAACCGCGTTATTGTCATGGCTATAAGGCGTAGGAGGACTTGTTCCTCTGAGCTACATCATGTAGACCGTATGGGTTGTGTACCCTTTCTATTGCTTCTTCATCAGCAATGTTGCTCGCTTGGATCTTAGCTTGTTTCCTTAGTCCGCCCCTTTCAGGGGAGGGTGAACAATTAAGAGCGGTCGGCTCCCCAAATATCTTGGTCTTTGTTTGTATAAAATTGGTGGTCACGACTCGATCGTTTTCCAACACGCCAGGGGACAGTGATATTTCCCCCGCCTTGTATTGTTTCTCGACCCAATCCTTGAAGATGCAACAGTCTTCAATAGTGTGTCCCAGCACTCGGTGGTATGGGCAAAAGTTGGGATGATCAGTCCTATTCGCTTCACTTAGCCTTTTTAGTTCTGGTAGCCACAGGCCATTCTTCAGAACATCTTTGAATATTTTGGGAACCTTGTCTCTTCTGAAAGAGTAGATCTTATTTCTCCTTTCCTCCAAAGTTGGCTCTCGAGATTTGTTAATCTTTGCTCCACCCGCTCTCTGCTTATTTAGAGAATCGGTGCTATTGGAACTTTTGCTTTTCCGATCGTCGTCCCTCCGATGTTTCGGTCTGTTTGTGAATTGGAGACCTTGAGTGGACTCGGGCTTTGAGCGTTCCAACATTTGAACCTTCTTGGTCAGCCCTTGGAATGTTTTGAGGCCTGCGGTGCACAGGAAAGGTTTCATCCAGTTCTTCAGATTTTCTATAAGAAGACTGATGGATTGGTCTTGCTCCAACGGCGGTTCACATTTGACAGAGAGATTACGCCATCAGACTATAAAATCCATGTTGCTTTCGTTGTTCTTTGGCTCGGTCCTTACGAGATCGGCAATGGTGATTTTATCGCAAATGCTCATGAACCTTTTATTGAACATGGATTCTATTTGGGCGAATGTCATGATCGAGTCATTCGATATGCTTGCATACCAATCGAAAGCAACATCGGTCATCTATTGACAAACTGACAGAGAAGGAGCACATCATTGCCTCCAGTATTCGCGCATGATGCTTTAAATTGGGCAATATGCTAGTTCACATTTCCTGTCCCATCGAACCTTTCAAATTTAGGGACGACATAGCCAGTGGGAAACTCCACAAGATTGTACCGAGCAGGATATGGTCTCTCGTTACTGCTAACATCTTTTTGCTCTCCGGCTTTGGCTACCAATGTTTTGACTTTATTGGTGACCAAATCTATGATTTGATCTTGCGTTAGCGGGTTGCTGTCAACGGTAGCCAAGACATTTCCCGAGATAGGATGCGACCGATTCTCATGCGGTTCGTCCACCTTTGGATTTGAGGGAATAGGTATCGGCTGACTCGGGACACCGTTTCCCGGTTCATGAGCAGAGCCCTGCGCTTGATTGGGCGGCTGAGAGGCAAGTCAGGTCATAAGCTGTAAGATGATGTTCGTCAAGTCGTCAATTTTTGAGTAGAGCTTGGCCATCTCTTTGTCTTTGTTTCTGAGCTACTTCTGGAGCTTTTGGAGAAGTTGCTGCTCTGCGGTCTTGGGACGGAAGATTGGCTCCTCTTCACTTTCCGAGCCCGACTCCTCATGAACCGAGGAATCTCTCTGCTTATCAGCCTCACTGGAAGGGTTCTCATTACCTTCCAGAGGATGCTGGTGTTGGGAAGTGGCAGCTACATTCATACCGGATTGGATTTGAGATGTAGTGACCCTATCCTTACTTTTGCTGCGCGTGCCCACCATGTAGAAAGTGTGGACCACATATCCAGCCATCTCTTTGTCTTTGGCGGGGTAACCCTGTTCTTAGAACCTCATGAAGTTCAGCCTAGCATGAGCCCTAATCCTTTTGTTGGCTCTGTATCTGAGCCTTTTCTGTCTTAGCTTCTTGATTTTAAGGGCTTGACGGGCATTCATCATCCAGGAAGCCATCGTGAGTCGATTAACGGTGAGCTTAGAGAAGATACCCGATTGAGCAGTCGTCAGGGACGCCGTTGGAGCTTTCCCGAAATGCCTTATTTCTTTATTGGTGTTGATGGCCTTGCCCCCAGCTGGGGCCAAGGAAAGTCGTTCAAACACCAACTTGCTTTTGGGTAGTGGTGCCCTCGATATCACCACATTTGGCCTCCTGCCTTTTGAGGCCGATCTGTTACTGGAGCTTGAGAAGCTGGGATGGCGCTAGCTGGTACGAACATAATAGAGCCAAATGGTAGCAGCGGCTCCTCCCACTGTCGCCCGAGACTAGCCGGGAGGACCGTCCTGGTGTCCATCTTCATCGTGTAGGAGATGGGAGCCGTGTTGAGAGCTGAGCTTGTCCTTGGAGACATTTTTGCCGCGTCCGAAAATTGCAATTGGAAATTGTTAATATGCAAATAGAAACATGATTTAAGTATAGGAAATCGATATGTATATTGATTGAGTTGGCATGAACGTTTAACTTGAAATATGGGAGGAGAGATTTGTCCCACCGGGCGTGCAAGAATCTGTAGGGTGTTTTTCGTCACCCCATTGAGATGGGAATACGCGTCGCTTGTCAGGCGCATTACAGATTCCCCCTGCCTAGGGTAGGTCGGGGTTTATTGATTGTGGGGATCCGAATCTCCGACAGCCGCAGACTAAGCTGCCGTTAATTACCCCTCGCCTTTGGAGCGAAGGAACCTCCGATTGACGGGTCAGACTGAGCATGTGAACTCAATGTGTAGTGTGCGTGTGTTGTGTTTTGAGGGGTGTTGGGTATATCAGAGGCCTCACTGAGTTTACGGGGGTCCCGCTACCCGGATAGCGGGCTGGGGGTCAAGGAGGCTAGCAGCCCCCTTGCGGGGTGCGAGACAGCGCCCCGTTAGAAATTTTTTTCTAACGGGGGAGGTATTTTTAGTGTGGAGTGCATGGGAAAAGAGGGGTGAATAGCATCCAAAAGATGCGTGGGCGCCAGCGCCTCATGTGCTTGGCACGCGGGCACTGGATGCTAGATGCTGGTGCTGGGCGCTAGATGTTGGGGCCAGCGCCTCACGCGCCCGGCACGTGGGCGCCAGCGCCTCACGCGCCTGGCACCCGGAAAGAAGGGGCTTTTAGCCCCAGAATTAGGAGTTAAACTCCGAAAGATGATTTTTTATTTATGGAGTTAAACTCCGAGAGATGTTGAATGGAGTTAAACTCCTAAAAAAAGGGTTTGATTTATGGAGCAAAATTCCAACAGAACTTGAATGGAGTTAAACTCCTAAAAATCTTTGGAGATGATCGAAGGGGACCCCCTTCTTCTTCTCTTTAGCCTTGGATCTTCTTTTGAGCCTCGGATCCTCCCGGAATGAGGTTTTTGGAGATGGGTCTCCTTCTTCTTCCTCTCTGTTGGCTAGATCTTGGGGAAAAAGGCGAGACTTAAAAATCTCCCCTTTTAGGGATTTGATGGAAGATCCGATCTCCCCTTCAAGGGTTTTATAGTGAAAAACTATTTATTTTTGGAAAAGGAAGATTTAAACTCTTGATTTAATTCAAAAAAAGATAAGAAGGTTTAGAACTTTGAGGAAGGAGAAGGAGGCACATAAACCCTAATTTTTGAGGGGGAATGAATTATTGTTCTTCATTTCATCATCATGTTGTCTTTTATAGGCTTACAAATTTACACATAGCCCCTTTGGTTTTACAAAATGGTATTTTGCCCATCCCATGTCTCATGTGCTTACTTCTTTTTGCACCTGAGCCATGGGCTTCACAAAAATTTGGCTTTTTGCCCATTTATTTTACATTCATGCATGAAAATTACATCAAACTTATTTATTACATAATTTTCTTCTTTGCATGGGGGAGGCCGGCCTCTTCATGTTCGGACTCGACTCGGGCATGAGCCTACTTGGCTTAGGGTTGATTTTGACTTTGACTTGGTCAACCGGGGTTTAATTTTTGACCCCAACATCCCTGAAGATGATCGGCCGTGTGTATACTATTAAGGAGATCGTTTCCCATCACGATATATACTTTTATAACCTTGATCGTTCCGAGGAGACGTACGAGGCGGTGATAAGCCGCTTGGAGGGCCACCGTGGACGCTTACTTCTCTGGAGATCTCCTCTCCTTCATGCGTTAATTTATGCGATATGGAGGACTTCCCCGGGTCTGCACAATACCCTATCTCCATAGTTGATGGATGAAGCGTTCGACAAAATGCACATTGTCCATTGGCTTGGTTCGATCTCAAAGAGTAGGCGGGATCGCTCGGTGGACCTCCTTCTTGAGAGTTTCCAGCAAAGGTTGGTCATCGATTCCTGCTCGACGGACGAGGATCTCATGGAGTCCGTGGCTTCTAGGGTCCGCGGGTACCGTCGGAGGGAGCAGGTTTAGGCTGCTTGGGCTCGGCTGGAGGAGTTTTCTTCGCTGTATCACCGACAATATTTCCTTGACCCCCGCCCTCCTTTGTTGTAATTGTTGTAAGGCTGGGGAGCCCATAATACCTCTTAAATAAATAAACTTGTCTTTGGTTGTAGTGTACTGTCTCTTTTCCTCTCATTGATATATATTTTATGTTTTCCTTAAAAAACTTCAGAGTCTTTGGAACCGAGAAAAGAAACAAAAGGCTGGAGCCCTACGGTGGTACACAAGGTCTCTTCCGTGAGAGGACCTAGCCCGGGAGACTTAGTTTAATGCAAAAAAGGAATTATATTATTTGAAAGATGATACATGTTATTTATACAATTTAAGCTTTTTGGTATTATAAGGCCAAAGAAAATTACGCCCCTCGGCGTCCTGCAGGCGATATGCTCCACCGGACAACGCTTCTGTTACGAGGAATGGTCCGTCCCACTTCGGGGAGAACTTATGTAGTCTTCCTTGGTCTACGAACTCGTTTCTTCATAAGACCAGATCTCCTATCTTGAAGGCCTGATGTTTAACTCGGGCATTGTAGTAGCGAGCGGTTTGCTGCTGATAGGTGGCCGCTTTGATTTGCGCTCGATCCCGCTTTTCCAATAAGACGTCCAAGTTGCTTCAGAGCGCTGAAGTGTTGGCTTCATCATCGAAGTGTTCGACCCTATAACTGGGCAGTCCAATCTCCACGGGGACCATTGCCTCGGTACTGTAGCGGAGGCTAAATGGGGTTTCTCCCGTGGGTGTTTTCTTCGATGTTCGCAATGCTCATAACACCCATGGCAGTTCCTCGACCCAGCCACTTTGCATTCCTTCCAAATGGGCTCGGAGACCGCGGATGACGCCTCGGTTCGCTACCTCGGCTTGCCCGTTGCATTGAGGATGTGCAACTGTGGCAAACTTCATCAATATGCGGCAGTCGCTGCAAAACTCTTTGACTTTATCATTTTCGAAGTTGGTCCCATGCATCCCGGGATCCCAAATCGAGAAATTATATTGTTCTGCAGGAATCTTATCGTAGAGGAGGTCTCCAGTTTCCTGATGGGTACGGCCTCTACCCATTTCGTGAAGTAGTCCACAGCGATAAGGATGTATCTGTGCCCGCCCATGCCAGTGGGGAGTTGGCCTACCATATCCATCCCCCATTGTGCAAACGGCCAAGGGGAACTGAGCGGAGTTAGTTCGGTGGCGTGGAGACGAGGTATGCTGCCGAAGAGTTGGCAGTTCTTGCATCTTCTGACCAACTTCTCGGCATCCTGGTGTATTCTCGGCCAATAGTATCCTTGCAGTAGTTCCTATTGGACCAGGGTTCAGGCCCCTTCATGTGCTCCCCCGACCCCTTCATGTATCTCTCGTAGAACGCAGTCAGCCTCATGGGGGTTGATGCACCAGAGCAGAGGATGAGTGTATGGTTTTTTGTACAGGTTTCCGTTGCTCCAGACGAAATGACATGGCTTGGACCGAAGCCGGTGAGCTTTTCCTCGGTCTTCGGGAAGTACGCCATCCTTTAGGAACTCCACGAGGGGCTTTCTCCAATTCTGGCCTCCTTCCTGAGTTGTGTATATATGAAGTGTTAACTCCCTGTCTTCTACGCTGGGCCGCGGCAAGACTTCTAAGAGGATATTTCTTTTATGGTTGGCCGAATAGGAAGAAGCGAGCTTGCTTAAGGCGTCGGCTTGGGTGTTCAAGTTCCTGGGAATCTGCTCCACTTGGACTTCGTCGAAATTTTTCAGAAGCCTTTTTACTTCGGCCAGATATTTATCATGAGCGGTTCCTGGGCCTCGAAATGCCCGGTTACTTGGCCGACGACCAGTGCGGAGTCGCTGCGAACTCTGATGGTCTTCAACCCTACCCCGGAGGCGATTCGGAGCCCGCCAACAAAGCCTCGTATTCCGCAGTGTTGTTCGACGCTCTAAATTCGAGCTAAAGAGTATTCCATTTCCGCTTTGTCCGGGCCATGGATGATCAAGCCAGGCCCGCTCCCCTGTTCGGTAGAGGATCCATCCACGTAGAGCACCCAGTCCGGGATGGGGTCGGGTACCTTTTCGACCGAGGGACGTGGTTCGGGGCCCTGCGCTGCCGTCCCTTCTTTAGTAGGAATAGTGCATTCGACAACGAAATCTGCTAAGACCTTCGCTTTGATGGCTTGTTTGAGGCGGTATTTGATATCGAATTGGGACAATTCTCACCTCCATTTGTCCAGACGACTTGACGACTCGGGGAAGGCGAGAATAGACCCTAAAGGTCGCTCGGTGAGGATGAGGATTGTGTGCGCTTGGAGATAGTGTCAAAGTTTTCTGGAGGCGACGACAAGTGCTAGGACTATTTTTTCTATGGCCGGGTATCTTGTTTCTGCATCCTTGAAAACATGGCTCACGTAGTAGACCGGCCTCTGTATGCCTTCGCATTCTCTGACATGCACCGAGCCTGCAGCTTGGTCGGAGGCAGCTAGATATAATAATAGCTCGTTGCCCTCGACCGGTCGAGTGAGTAGTGGGGGAGTCGTTAGGTGCGCCTTGAGTTGTTCGAAAGCGTTCTGGCATTCTTCAGACCATTCAAACTTAGGAATTTTCCTTAGGGCTTTGAAGAACGGGAGACACTTTTCTCCGGATCTGGACATAAAACGACTCAGGGTAGCAACCCTCCCCGTGAGGCGCATGATGTATATATTGCTCTTGAGCGTTGCCATGTTAGGGACGGCGCTGATCTTTTCTGGGTTCGCTTCGATTCCTCGATGGGTAACTATAAACCCAAGGAACTTCCCACTGGTGACTCCGAACGCACACTTAGCTGGGTTGAGCTTAATTTTGTACTTGCGCAGGACGTCGAATGTTTCGCCGAGGTCTTTTAGTGTGCCCGGCTGAGGAGACAGATTTCACGATCATGTCGTCGATGCAGACTTCCATATTTCTCCCAATCCGTGGTTTGAACAGTTTGTTGACCAGGCATTGATAAATGGCCTCAGCGTTCTTGAGTCCGAAGGGCATCACTTTGTAGTAGTACACCCCCGATCCGTGGTAAAGGCGGTAAGTTCTTCATCGGTCGGGTTCATCCGGATTTGATTATAACTGGAGAAGGAGTCTATAAAGCTCAGTAGTTCATGGCCGGCTGAAATGTCCACTAGCTGGTCTATCCGAGGAAGCGGTCTTTGGGGAAAGCCTTGATCAAGTCCGTGAAGTCGGCGCACATGCGCCATTTTCCGTTTGCCTTCTTGACCATGACCACGTTCGCTAGCTAATCTGAGTAGTCCAGGTTTCTGATGAAGTTGGCTACGAGCAATCGATCCATCTCGTCTTCTATTGCCTTTTGTTTAATCGGCACAAAACTTCTCATCTTTTTCCGGATGGGTCAGGCTTGCGGGTCGACCCCGAGCTTGTGGGAGATCTCTTTGGGGTTGATCCTGGGCATGTCCGTCGGCATCCAAGCGAATACGTCTCAGTTTCCTCAGAGGAACGGATCAAGTCCTCACGGTGGTCATCGGTCAAGAGAGAGACGATCTGGACTGTTTGATCATTGACTCCTTCTTCGAGGGGGCTTCCGTCAATGATTTTACAGGGGCACCTCGAATTTATTTTTGGTCGTCCCATGTATCTAAGGACCCCTGTAAATCACGCGCGTCCTAAAAATCGTCGCCCTGCTCTCCGGTGGGGGACGTCGAGGCGAGGAAAATCTTGGCGATTTGCTGGTTCCCGTAGGCCTGGCCTATTCCCTCTTGATCCAATGGGAATTTGATCGCAAGGTGATAAGTTGAAATTTGAGCCCGAAGGGCGTTCAAGGTCGGGCGTCCCAGGAGAATGTTATATGATGAAGGGACCTTAGCGATGAGAAATTTCACTGGTATGGTTTATGTATTGCCCGCTTCCCTAATGTTGAGGAGGAGGGTGACCAATCCCTCGGCCGGGACGGAATGGTTGGTGAACCCAGAGAGGACATGGGAGGTTGGTCGAAGGTCGGGCAGTCCTAGCCCCATACGCTGGAAACAGTCGTAGAACAGGATATCTGCCGAGCATCCTGGGTCAACCAATATTCTCTGGACTTTGTAACCGTGGACTCTGGCCGTTATCACAAGAGGGTCATTGTGAGGAAGCGATATGCTGTGGAGGTCTTCTTCGGTAAAGATGATCGGTTCGTCCCTCCTGCACCTCTTGTGTGGTATATTGCTTACACCCTCGATTGGGAGGATGTGGTGGTTCCTCCCACTTTCCTGAGCTGGATCCGAGGTAACGACTATGATTTGCCCGATCGTTAATTCCCAGGGAGGGGTTTGGTCCTTTTGTTCCTGCTCCGCCTGCCGTTTGTCCCGCAAGTATTTCTCCAGGTGGCAAGAGTGGATCAACTCCTCGATGTAGTCATAGAGTTGTTTGCAGTTCTCAGTCGGGTGACCCTGCGACCTGTGGAAGGCACAGTATGGGCCGCGGAGATGCTTGCCCACTCTTTGGGTGACTGGCGGGAACTTAAAGAACCTTTCGCCCTTAGCTTCCTCCAACAGCTCAGTCTGGGAAATGTTTAGAGGGGTGTACTCCTAAAACCTCGGGGAGTAAGGCTTCGGACGATCGACTTTCTTTTTCCCCTCCCTGTCCCTTTTCTTTCTGTCTGCTTGGTCGGCTCGGGGTAGGTTTGAGTTTACCTCTGACTCGAGTTGGATTTCTCGCTCGGTCCAGGCTTTCACTTCGGTTATGGTCTCAGGTTGCGCTAATGCAAAAGAGCAGAGCCATTCTTTGTGCCTAAGACCCGACCTCAGCGCGGTGATAACTGTTTCATCGTGGTGCTCGGGAACCTCCAGGAAGGCATTGTAGAAGCGGGTGACATACCCTTTGAAGGATTCCTTGTCTCCGTTCTTGACAGTGAATAGGTAGTCGACCGTCCTTTTCTGTCGTCGGTTCCCGACGAAGTGACCGAGGAATTGGGTAGCCGGCTCGTCGAAGGTCGAGATGGAGTGTGGCGTAAGCCCTTGGAACCAGTCCTGGCTAGCCCGGATTAGGGTGGTGGGGAAAGCTCGGCATTGAGCCGTGTCCGAGTTATCTTAGAAGCTCATGCCCGCCGTAAATGCGTCCAAGTGGTCCTTGGGGTCGGACTTCTTGTCAAAGAGGGACACTTTTGGCGGCTTGTTCCTAGACGAGACGTGCTCGGCCAGCAGCTCTTCAGTAAAGGGCTTGGTGAGCGAATAGGCGGAATACCTGGCCCCTTCACCGGACATATGGCCATCTCATCGTATGCCATGGTTTTTCTTTTCTAGGGCTCCAAGTTAGTGGTGGTACCCTGAGGATTCTGCACAGTCGGAGTGGTGGCTACCCCCACTCCGGGTTTGCGTGATGGTGTGGCTTTGATTCCGCTCTATCAAATTTCTTAAATCCTCGGGCAAAGCCCTTCTTGAGTAGTTCCGACGTTCGCTGTTCGCTCAGCTTCGGCTGGAGTGGGGGCATCGGTCATGCCTGGAATCCGGCGAACTAACCGACACCTCCTCAGGGGTGAGAGCGCACGGCGGGCATCAGAGCGACGTCCTAGTCTTCCCTGGGATCGGGGTGTGGAGCTGTCCGGTGCCCAGCGGGTCATGGAATCATTCGCCGCAGAAGGGACATGGTAGCCAAGTCGGCACGCCGGCGCTCGGTGACGCTGAGATGAGCGTGAATAAGATCGAGTGCCTGAGCATGGCCATCCGTCCTTCTGCGGACGTCGTTATCCCGGGGAGGGGGAACCGCGTTCTGGTGGATAGGGTTCGCTGCTTGAACGCGGACAAGTGCATCCACCATCGATGTGAGCCTGTCGATCCGAGCGGATAAGGCGTTGATGATATTAGGAGGGGGAGACGAGCCGCTCCTGTCTCCGTTGTGGGGGGTGTAGAGGCTTGTATTTAGATCGTCGCGGTTGTCGCTCGCCATCGGGTCAAGGGCGAAAGATTAACTTAATGGATGGAGAAGCTTCTAAAATAATTTCCCATAGACGGCGCCAACTGATGGAGGTCGTGATCTCCCTCAGATGTTGTCCTCCGTCAATCTGGCAAGAGCGATCTTATGCGACTGAGATTGGTTTGGGAGTTGGGAATTGATTCCAGGGGTGGGTGACCACCGTAGGACCCTACGACGATCAAGTTAGTGTCGAGGAATAAGTGCAGAGTAGCGGCGTATTGGAATCAATTCCCATTACCTGAGTCATCTGAAAGAGGGGTTTATATAGTGGTTGCATGGAGCGAGCCGGCACGAGATTCCCGTCGTCAATTTCGCCCCCGTGTTAACCCTGCCTTAATGGCGGGATATGCCTATTAATAGGAGACGCGCCAGCATGGGACGCGGAACGTGGGGTGGCAGATATCTCACCTTGGCGAGATATGTAGAGCCATTACGGGGGCGGTTGGGCTCTGCGCTCTCGGTTGATTGGAGAAGCCAAGGAAGCTCGGCCTGTCAGGAGGCTCGGAGACGAGCCGGGAGGCCGAGGAAGCTCAGCTGTAGCATTGCTCGAAGGTGAGTTGATGGCTGTTTGCTAGGTGATATGGAAGGTACTCAGGGTGGTCTCCAAAAGGTTGGATGTATCCTCGGAGATGAAGTCCCGAGGAACGTCCCCGAGACATCTTATTTATTCCTCCTCTGTAGCCCCCGGAACACGTGATCCGCCGCGTGTCGTAATCTGAGGAATTCCTGCTTGTGACCATCATCAGATCCGAACCAGGTCCTTCCGCGATCTCCCGTTCGTCGGCCACTTGATCTGATAGACTTCGTTCGTCAACGCTCCTTTCAATGGAATCACCTCCAGAGCTCTCGAATCAACCACGTCGCTCCAATCTGATGCTAATGCATGCAGGATCCTCTTCGCCTCCTTCGGAATTCGTGCTTGCCTATCGATCAATTCGCCAACCTCGCTTGCTACCATCTTTCCTCTTCAACAAAAAAAATGGTCCCTTCTTGCGCAATTTCTTTGCTAATCGATCATTGAATCTTGCAAACCCTAAAAGAGTTGAAATTGATGGAGAATTGAATGGAAAATTATAGGGGTTGTTGATTTTCCCGCGCAAATATTGGACTAATCGTAAGTAGAATCTTTGAAGATCAGGGATCGAAATCGAGGACAAAAATTGAGATTTCCCCCCTTTAATTAACCCTGTTAAAGAAATTAAATCCTTATATGACCCGGAGCTAAAATAATTCCTAGAATGGCTCTGGGAGGCCACATCAGAAAGAAAACGCTATTGGAATAGCATTTTCTTCCTATCGAAAACGCTATCCTAAATATAATACCTAAAAATAGAGACACGGAGAAGAATAACAGAGACACGAAGAAGAAAGAAATTGGATCAGGGTCACTTGAGTGAAAACGCTACTTGTGACAGCGTTTTCCCTCACAAGTATCGTTTTAGTAGCGTTTGCCCTCATTCCTTTCTACATGCTGCTTACTCCCCCTACTGAACCCAGAGCACTTAACTGTTGCTACTCCCTAAAGGAGTGTTGATGCCATTTCACATTTTCGAGCAGTTCTTCGACGAATGACATAGAATTTAGATTCAAAATTTTTGGTTTTCGTAATGTAGTTCATGATGAGTTTTAGTAACGGATAAATTCTGAAATAAAATGAATAGCATTTCCTTTATAAATATTAATATATTTCCATAAATACATAATAATCTCTACTCCGGAGTAATACAAGCCACACACGGCTAAAAAAATCTCACCTCGAAGGGTGGAGCTACACAATAGAAAATATATCACATAAAATATAAACACATAACCACACAAATTAGAAAGTAACAAAATATATTCTGGATGTTATAAAGTTCATAAATAATACATCATTCGTCACATAAAATTGTACTATCGCCTCATCTTCTTCTTCTATGAGGCTTGGTGCGATGGTCCTGCTACGTCATCCGGGGTTGTTGCGATGGTCCTGCTTCATTACCCTGAGTCATCTGAGTCAACTGTGATGCAGGGACGATATCAAGACCGTGATCCACCGCCACCACCTCATACTCATGTCTTCGGTGGGGAACACTGAGCCCTGCCTGATTATCGGATCGATATGTGCGACTTCGCTGGTCATGGACGGAACCTGCTACCATTGCCTCAAATATGGGACCCTCACCCGCCTCATGCATCATGCCTCGACAATGTCCAATCGTAGCATGCACGGATTATTTGAACGCATTCGCCACATCATTCCGTATAGTCCTCACTACCATACTTACAAGCATCCACATGTGTCCGGCCTGAAAAAACAATGTACATTTTAGTATAAACATTTTAACTTTCGAGGGAGCTGTAGGCTGAAACATAGGGACATCTCCACCAATAACATATCGCTGATCGAGTGTGATAACGTACAATCGAGTTCTCAGGACATACCAACTCATGTACTCAATATGGCATGTAGGATCATACACCGGGATGTCTCCTCTAATGACGAGTGAAAATCTGTAGAAGTCCTACCTGAGCACGTGTGGTATATGCATGTGTCTTCGGTCCTCCCTGGCCTTGTCTCGCACATCTATCTTGTGCAACGCGGTGTCAAAAACTCGGTCTGGTGGGATCCCCTAATGCAAACCGAACTGGCGCAGTACTCTATCCGGATAGTAGTACTCGACAAACATGAAGTGTATGAGTGGCGCCGTGGTCAACCATAGCAAGTGGTGGGGATGTGACGTGCACAGAGACGGTAGAATCGCGACACGCTCATCTGTGTAAGGCTGCTACGTCATAAACTCGTCTCGTAACGTGTTTAGCTCATCCCCGTATAAGTCAAGACACTCATGAAGGTTCATCCTCCATGTTATCCAACCTGCCCACTGAACATCTAGAGGAGATCTCTGATCTTTAGGACCATCGACGATCCACCCATCCGAGAGATGCGTGATCTCAGGGTGGCCAACGTGTAATCTCTCTCATGCCCATATCTGTAGGAACACGGAATATCCGATCAACTGCGTCGTGCCATACGATGCATAACATAAACCACGATATAGACATGCCAAGATCGCGCTGCCCCAGGTAAATGATCCTGCTGCATCTCCGGTTAGACCGGCGATCAATGGTAGATACAACAACGACATTATATCTCCGGATGAATTCGGGAATAGAACACCCCCGAACAAAGTCAAAATGTACGCACGAGCGTAACACTCTATCTGATACGGATCAGAGTCCTCGATGATGGTATCATGAAACTGATCATGTAACCATGAAAGCTGTAGACGTGAACCCGGAGTTGACCCGCTGGCGGCACAACTCCTAAAAGCTGATTGTATAATGTCGGCTAATCATAAATTGACATACCGATCACTGCCATACCGTCTACTGGAATTCCCAATTGTACATTGACATCATGTAGTGTTGGGGTCATCTCACCAACCAAAAAATAAAATGTGTGTCTTGGGCCTCCATCGCTCTATCAATGCTGTGTGTAGAGCGTAATCCAACTGCATACCGCCGATGAGTCCGACTCCATACAATCCACACTCAATAAATATATCAGCTATTTGTGGTATCATCGGCAGGTAATCATGGCCGCGGAACTCCATGTAGGATACAGCCTCACCGTTCCACACGGCCTCCGATCTATGCCCTTGTAGGGTGTTTTTCGTAACCCATTGAGGTGGGAATATGCGCCGTTTGTCAAGCGTACTACAGACTCCCCCTACCTAAGGTAGGCCAGGGTTTATTGATTATGGGGATCCGAATCTCCGGCAGCCGCGGACTAAGCTGCCGTTTGAACGTTTGTCTTAGCACCTCTACTAGGTTTCCACATGCATCAAGTATGCAATTTTAAAAAATCTAGAGGTCTAAGCAACACTAACCTAGAATCGAACTATAGAATTAGGGTTTGTAAGCATGTAAACAAGTTTTACACTAAGTGAATAGAGAATATAACATTTGTAGACCGGTCCTTCACTTCTAAAGCTCTAAGTAGTAGTCTCTTAGCTCTAAGTAGTGGTCCCCATAACACTTCTTAGGCTCCACTTGGTGAAAAGAACGAGCTTGCTTCGTCATCTTCGAGGCCGAAGATGATCCACCTTGAAGTTACTCTAACTCAAGCTACCTCTTCACTTATAAAGAATTAGTAAAGCAAACAACCTAATCTTATGGGATAGATGAGAGTGGGTTGATGAAGTAGGAATTTTTCTCACTTTAGAAATGTCTTTCTCTTTTTCTTTCTTCAACTCAAGAAAACCCAGAGAGGAAGAAGATGAACTAGGGTGAAGAAAATATGTCAAGTGATGGAATGAGAGAGTTAACCATGGGCTAAAGATAATGGTTGGGTTATAAAATATCTAGAGTAAAACAAAATTAGTGGAATGAGTCATAGTTTCTACATGCTTCCACAAGCATCAAAGCCATGCTCTTTTCCACCTTATTTTGATTTTTCTCTAAATAAATAATTACCCTAATTATCTTTAGCCTTGGTGTGAGTCTCATACACCCATGTTCAATGTATCATCAAGCATGATACAATATATAAATACGTATCTTAATATATATCACATATATATTAAATGTATTTCAAAGAGAAGAAAATCTTTAGTGAGCAAGGTATTAGTTAATATATATTAATATATCAAATATAAAAATATATATCAAATTATTAAATCAACACTTGATTCAATAACCCGGTCATATCATATATAACCGACAAATATCATTTATATGTATATCAAATTATCGAATAACACTTGATTCAATAACCCGGTCATATCACATATAACCGATAATATTCAATACTACATTAAATTAACACTTGATTTAATAATCCGATCATATCATATATAACCGGCTAGTATCAAATATACATACATACATACATATATATATATATATATATATATATATATATATTTACACATATACATATAACATATCATTGAATCAACACTTGATTTAACAATCCGGTTATATCACATATAACCTAACTGATATCAAATATCGCAAGATTAGAATACGGTATCACATACTCGTATTTAATCAAGCTCCCGTACCTATCACCATATGTGCCCTACTTCGTTTCGCTTGAGCTAAGAAACCTCTGTGTGGGACTCTAAAGACTTGTCAATACACCGGCAGTAGGTAATGATCACACCAGTCACCCACAACCCGTCAGCGGTACTAGCTAGACGTAACGGCTACCCAGGTATTGAGCGAATAGAAGATTAAAAAAGAAAACTTGTCCAAACTCCCGCAAAGCCTATAAGAAACACTTACCGTACAGTCCGGTCTTTTCGTCTGGTATGTCGCATATCGAGTCTAGAGATGGAATCTTCAGACTCCAGTAATTTGATAAGTTATGCCGATGTGTAGCATATGACCGTTCGAGAAACTACTGATAACACTTACCAGTAAATCTCATCAGCCCTATCCAGGGACTTGCTGTTATAGCCAATCTAGCATAGTGCAACATCAACTCCTTATATCAGGAGAGATGAAACCCCTCCTATCTCTCATTGCCTCCATATGACTCGGGACTGTACCCAAAATCCACTTGTTTGCACGACTCCTTTGAGCCGTGGTAGGGAGGCAATCAAAGCACAATGGAAACCACACAAGACTCTATGACGATCTCGGGTTTACAGACTAACCTGTACAAGTGTCACCAGAGAACTGCTATCTGACGATAGGTATGGTACCATCTAGGAGTTCTCGGCGAGTCTTGTTCGGTGTACCCATTCTCTAATGATCACCTATGTACAATCTTTGATGTCAAACACCAATAGATGTGGGATCAACCATCGCCCCATACAGGGTCAAGAAACGTACACATTAGTCTACTCTGGAATATCGATGCCCTGTCTCGATACTCTCTCGACTAGGAACTGTTAAAGAATGTGCTTGCGGACTACATAAGCCACACTAGTATGATTTGCATCATAGTCCTGGTAGTCAAGCTAACATCCTAAGGGATTTATCAACATGTATCAGAGAGACAGTATAACAATACTAGTGTACATGTTAAGATAAAGAGCAACCAGATAGCATACTATCATGTCGAGCAAGAAAGTCCTTTATATATATGTCCAAGCATCCACTATATCATACAATATTGGCCTCTAAGGCATACATATTCCTAACAATCTCCCACTTGCACTAAGGCCAGTTGTTGTAGTATCTCATACCCAACATCCCAAAAAGTCTTTCAAATTACGTCCGGGGGATGGCCTTCGTGAGTGGATCCGTTGTGTTGTTCTTCATGTCAACTCTCTTGATCTCGATCTCCCGGCGATCAACTATCTCCTAGATCAGGTGATACAGTCTAAGAATATGTCTGGATTGCTGATGGGACCGGGGTTCCTTGGCTAAAACCACAGCTCCATTGTTATCATAATACAAGGGTATTGGATCCTCAATGGATGGAACCACACTAAGTTCAGCAATGAACTTCTTCATCCATACAGCTTCATTGGCAGCGATGTATTCAGCCTCCATCATCGAGTCTGCTACGGTATCTTACTTGGAACTCTTTCAACATACCGCCCTTTTATTGAGGGTAAAGACAAAACCCGAGACCGACTTACTATCGTCCTTATCACTCTGGAAGCTCGAATCGGTAAAGAACTCTACCTGGAGTTCTCTATTACCATACACCAAGAACATGTCTTTAGTCCTTCTCAAGTACTTAAGAATGTTCTTCACAGCTGTCCAGTACTTCTCCCCAGGATCGGATTGATACCTACTTACCATACTAAGTGTGTAAGCTACATCCGATCTGGTACATAACATCGCGTACATGATTGACCCAACTGCAGAAGCATAGGGTATCCTTTGTATGCGAGCCCTCTCTAAATCAGTCTTAGGAGACATCTCTTTGGAGAGAGTGATTCCTGAGCAAGCGGGTAAATTACCACGCTTAGAATCTTCCATAACCTCTTTAGTATGGTGTCAATATACCTGGATCAGGACAATCCCAACATCCTCTTAGATCTATCTCTATAGATCTTAATCCCCAGGATATAGGAGGCATCCCCTAGATCTTTCATAGAGAACTTTTGTGATAAGAAGAGCTTGACCGAGTGTAGTATAGGAACATCATTTCCTATCAAGAGTATGTCATCCATGTACAATACGAGGAAGACAACCTTACTCTCTACAAACTTCTTGTATATACAAGGTTCATCTACATTTTTGATGAAGTCAAACTCTTTGACTGCTACATCAAAACAAATGTTCCAGCTCCGCAATACCTGCTTTAATCCGTAGATTGATTTATGCAGCTTGCACACCTTTCCGCTGCTCCCACTGTCTACGAAGCCCTCTGGCTGTGTCATGTACACGCTCTCTTCTAAATCACCATTTAGAAAAGCGGTCTTGACGTCCATTTGCCAGATTTCGTAGTCATGGTATGCAGCAATGGCAAGTAAGATCCTGAAGGACTTAAGCATAGCCACTGGAGAAAAAGTTTCATCATAATCGACACCTGGTCGTTGATGGAAACCTTTTGCTACAAGTCTAGCTTTGAAGGTCTCAACCTTTCCATCTACACCAATTTTCTTCTTAAAGGTTCACTTGCTCCCGATGGGTTTTACCCCTTTAGAAGCAACTTCCAAAGTCTATATTTCATTGGTGTACATGGATTCCATCTCAGATCGCATAGCATCCAGCCATTTCACAGAGTCTCCACTTGTGATGGCCTGCTCGAAACTAGTTGGGTCATCATCTTCCATGATGCAATCCTCACTTCTACCGTCTATGAGAAAACCGTAGTATCTCTCAGGTATATGAGGAACCTTACTACATCTGTAGAGAGGATGAGGTTCATCGGGGACTATTGGATCCTCCGGTTCTACCAAATCATCAGTTGTAGTTTGTGTAGCTGGAACTTCTTCCAGCTCTACTTCATTACCACTAATTTCTTTCGCAAGAAATTTCTTTTCTAAAAAAGTGGCATGTTGAACAACAAACACCTTTTGTTCCTCACTATGGTAGAATAGATATCCATGTGAATTCTTTGGATATCCCACAAACTTGCAAAGAACTGATCGTGACTCGAGTTTGTCTAGATACTATTTTTTAACATAGGCCGGACAATCCCATATCTTAACTCGTTTAAGATATGGTCTCTTTCCACTCCATATCTCATATGGTGTTTTAGGCACCGATTTTGATGTAACTTGATTCAATAGGTATGCGGCTGTCTCAAGTGCATAACCCTAAAAGGAAATAGGTAACTCAGCAACACTCATCATAGAGCGCACCATATCTAATTGGGTGCAATTTCTCCGCTCCGAAACTCCATTGTGCTGTGGTGTATACGGAGGAGTAAGCCGAGAGAGAATCCCATTCTCTTTTAAATAGTCTCGGAATTCTGTGCTCAAGTATTCTCCTTCTTAATCGGATCGTAGGATTTTAATACTTTTACTCGTCTGGTTCTCAACTTCGTACTTATATTTCTTGAATTTCTCAAAACCTTCAGATTTGTGGTTTAACAAGAACATATGTCCGAATCTTGAGAGATCATAGGTGAATGTAATAAAGTACGAGAAACCATTTCTGGCATGTGTAGACACAGGACCACATACATTACTATGTATCAGTCCCAAGAGTTTCGTAGTTCTTTCTCTGTGTCTAGTAAACGGAGTTTTGGTCATTTTGCCTTTGAGACATGACTGGCAAGTTTCATAAGATGTAAATTTGAACGGATTCAAATATCCATCTTTATGCAACATCGCTAGTCTGGTCGCATTGATATGACCAAGTCTATAATGCCACAAAAAGGTTTTGTTCATTTATGAACTTTTCCTCTTGTGTGTGTTCTGTATATTTAGAACCGTGGTTTGATTTATAACGTATATACCATTATACAACGTACCAAACCCAATCAACACTTGATTTAAGAAAATGTTCATAACATTTTTCTCTAATATAAAGTTATATCCTTCTTTATCTAATAATGAAATTGATATTATATTGCACATCATTTTTGGTACGAAATAACAGTCGTTCAGAATCAATGTATTACCATTTGGTAATACAAGATGATATTCGCCAACTGCTTTGGCTGCAACAATTGCACCATTCCCTACTACGAGAGACTTATCATCTTTTCCCAGTTCTCTACTTCTTCTTAACCCATGTAACATATTAAAAATGTGGGATCCTTATCCGGTATCCAATACCCAGGACATAGAGCATACTGAGAAACAATTCTCGGTAACGAACACACCCGAAGAAGATGCATCATCATGCTCTCTCTTCGTTCGGGTTGCGTGGGAATCCTGATGTTCCCCTATTTCTTGCTCAGACTTATGACAATCATAAGATAGAGCGGATCCAACGTTCCCCAGCTCAGTATAATAAGCGGGTTCGATCAATACATCCATATTATTATCTTGATTAAGGCATGTCATGGTCGCTACCGAGAGAGAGAGACGAAAACATTTTAGCGTGCGCTCTTCCAAGATTAGATTGGTTATTATCTTATTTAACCAGGATGGCTCCCACTGTTTTTATCAAATCTTCCTTCAAACCCTAAAAGGTAAGATTAGCCGGGATTAATTACACCCTACAAGTTCGCCAATCGGTTAGCCAGGCAGGTAATAGTACTCCGAGTGAGTATCGTATGGAACTAATTAAATAGCCTTGTTTCTACAGGGGCATAACCCCGATAACACCTTTCTTAGACTCCTACTAGATCAGCTAATTGTAAAGTGCAAAACTCTCTCAGGAGTAACACTTACTCGCAGTGGGTATCGGGATCCAACTATCATATAGAAGGCATGCAATCTCATTGCAAATTTCAACACTTGAAATTCCCAATATCTGTTTTTATCCCTAGCGATTCATGACCTTGACAAGGTCAACAAACTATAAACCGCAAGTCAACTTCAACCTGTTCATTTCATGATTGAATTAAATCCACCCGCACGACCCTTGACAAGGTCAACAAGGTCGTACGACTACCCTAATCCAATCGCATCATATGCGGCAGATAAGCACTAATTAGCTACCACACACTACGCCTTGACAAGGTCAATAAACGCAGCACGAATACTGAATATTACTTATCTGAAATGACAGAGGGTTACGACTGGTTTTGAATAAAACCTTTAGCATAATGAACTTGATATCGTTGTAGAATCGAGTGATTTGAAAAAGAGTGGTTTAAGCTCCGCTTTTTAAAATCGAGTAGTTTCAAAACAAACCGAGTGGGTTGTAGTATTTGCTAGCTTATGCTAAAGAGGTCACTCCCGGTGAAGGGATCTAGGCTCTTTCCTCATCGAATGAGGTGCTGGATATTCATAAAAGAATACCGCTATGCAAAGCAATAACTAGAGCTACCTTTTTGAAAAATTTGATTTTACAACATGTTTAGGTTTCTTTTCTTTTCATTAATCTCATTAATGAAGTCCTATCATTTATATTTCCTAAACATCACAAAAGAAACAAAAATAGAACGTACACTTATGCCATCCACATTCGCTGCGGGGCCCGTCATGCACCGTTAGATTACTTAACTAACGGCAGAGCGTGGGCTAGACTAGCGCGGGTGCAAAACATAAGCAACGTTTATTATATATATATATAGTATTCGTCTCACGCAGTTATATGATCACATCACAGAAATCAGGCAGCAGAAACAAACATATAAAATATAGGATATATTAGGAGGTCCGTGTTTTAAATTAAGACAGTAATGAAAAACACGGATTCCACGGCCGTGATGAATAGCCAAACCCACATCCCTAGACCCCTATGACAGCGGTAAGTGATCCTGCCAATTCTCGAGTTAGGAGACCCGGTCTCGACTCCTCGAGATGGTCTCCCGCTGGACTCTAGTGTTAGTTATATGTATGCCCTAGAGGCCATTACTGTACATTGGATGTATATTGTAGTGGATGCTGGGACATATATAGGGAGGACTTTCTTGCTCGACATGATAGTATGCTATCTGGTTGCTCTTTACCTTAACGTGTATACTGATTGTCTCTCTGTTACATGTTGGTAAAGCCCTTAGGATGTGTACTTGACTACCTGGACTATGTTGCGAATCATACTAGTGGGGACATGGTAGTCCAAAAGTACATCCTTCAAAGTCCCTAGTCGTGGGTATATCGAGACGGGGCATCGATATACCAGAGTAGACTAGCGTATACCTTCTCGACACATACAGATGGGCGATGGATGATCCCATATCCATTGGTGTTTGACATCAGAGATGATATACGGGTGCTCAGTGGAGACTGGGTACACTGGACGGACTCGCCGAGAACTCCCAGATGGTATTATACCTTACGTCAGATGGCAGTTCTCTGGTGACACTGGTACAGAGTATTCTGTTGACCCGAGATCGTCATAGAGTCTTGTGTGGTTCCTACTGTGCTTTGATTTCCATCTTACCACGTACAAGAGGGCGTGCAAAACGGTGGTTTTTGGGTACAGTCCCGAGTCACATGGAGGCAATGAGCGATAGGAGGGGATTCGTCTCTCCCGGTATAGGGAGTTGATGTTGCGCTGTGTTCGATTGGCTATAACCGGAAATCCCTGGTCAGGGTTGCTGAGATTTACTGGTAAGTGTTACCTGTAGTTTCTCGAACTGTTATATAACTCATATCGACACGACTTATCGAGCTATTGGGGTCTGACGTTTACCACCCCTAGGCGAGATATGCGACATATCAGACGATCAGACCGGATTGTACGGTAGTGTTACTAGTTGGATTCACTGGAGTGTGAGCGGGCTTGCTCGTCGATCTTCTGATCGCTCAATACCCGGGTGGCCGTTACGTTTAGCAGACCGCTTGCGGCTTGTGGGTGTTTGATATGATCATCACCTGCTGCCGGCGTATTGACGAGTCTTTAGAGTCCTACACAGAGGTTTCCTGGCTCAAGCGAAACGAAATAGGAGCGCATATGAGATATGTGCGGGACCGAGAATAATGCGTGTATGTGATACCGTATTCAATTCTCGCGATGAATGTATCGAATGGTTGTATGCGATATAACCTAGTTATCGAATCAAGGATTGATTCGGTAAGCCGATACATAGGATACTAGTCGGTTATATGCGATATGACCGGATCGTTAAATCAAGTGTTGATTTAATGATTTAATGTATAATTATATATTTGATATATTACTTTGCATTAACTAGTATTGGTTCACTTTAAATGGATTTTCTCACTTGAATTGTGCAAGTTGTATATGTGATATACTTTTGTGCACATGTTTGTATCATGTTTGATGATACATGCTTACTTGTGTATATGTGAAGATTGAACCATGGTTATATGAATGGTTAGGGTTATGATTATTTATTCATTCATTTATTTATTTATTAGTTTTGGAAAATAATAGCAAAAGAGAAAAATGGTGGCTTTCTTTCTTCTTTCTTGAAGCTTCATGAAGACTTTGACCAAGTGACCATTTTGTCTTATGCTTAACCCTAACCATTCCTCTTAACCATGATTCATTCTCTACACATAACCATGGTTTGCTTATGATAAGTATTCATTATTCTTTTCCATTTTAAAAACAACTTATCATATTCATTTTTCTTGCTTCTCCTTCTTCATCTTCATGAAGAAGCTTGACTTCATCAATGGTGGATTGATGAAATGAGTGAGAAATCCAATTCTAAAGTCTACCCACTTCCTATTTCTTCATCCTCTACCTCTTGCCAAGTAGTATAGGGTGTTTCCTTCACAAGTTCTCATGGCTTGGTGAAGGTGGAGCTTGATCTAGCGATGCCTCGACGTAGATCATCTTCGGCACGAAGCCGACGACCTTGCCCGCCCATTTCTCCGATGAAGCCAACGCTAGAGCCCGGGTTTTCCATTTGGCCAGCGAGGAGACTTCATTGCGGAGCTATGGAGGTGGAGGACCGGATCTACAAAGGTTGTATTTTCGTCACTTCTTAGTAAAGTAGTTTACTAGTTTTAGTTTTCGCCTATATATCTAGCCAACGATCCGTATTAGGGTTTCTCGGCACCCGTAAATTTTGAAATTGGCATGGTTGATACCTTGTGAGACCTCTTGAGAGTGCCTAGGAACCCTACAGTGGTATCAGAGCCTAGCTAGAGCCTTAGGCAATGCGTAGACGGAGTTTGAAGTCCGATCGAACCGAAAACCTACATCCAAAATGCTCTCTGGACATTTTTGAAATTCGGGGATTTTTCAGAATTAAAAATATGCAGAAAAACCAGCAGGAATTTATAAGAATTACTGTGAAGTTCGATGACCTAATTCCATAAAAGTGCGGCGGAACCGCGGCATTAGCGTGCTAATGCGGCGGTTCCGCGGCCCTTTTGTCTCTTCTCCCATTAAATTTTGCACAGTAATTCCTATTTGGCAGTGCTGGTTTTCCTGGGAATTTTTAATCTGAAATAAAGAGTTGAGTATTTTGGGTTGTATTGGGAGTTCGTACATTCGATCGGATTGTCTAATTTTGTCTATGTGTCTTTCCGGATAATTATTGAATATGTTAAAAAGTTCGACTGGATAAAAATACCCAATTTTTCCCCTGTCGGGAAATTTCCAAGTGTTGGATCTTTCCGTGGTTTAAAGACGTTCTAAGTAGTGCAAGTAACGCGATGGACCCTCTAGAAGACAACAAACCTTAACTCGATTATGTGACCGTCTTGAACTGCCCTTTGAACCTTCGGGTTTGGGACAGTACGGCAAGCCACATGTGAGGCGTTGGCTTGACCCTTCTACGGCTGGACCGTTGGTACTGAGGCACGAACTGAATGTTTTTAAACTTGTTTCATGTGTTGAGCTGTATCGGGAAAACTTGGGTGTTTGGATGTTCGATCGGAAAGTTTAACATTTTCTATTTATCTGGAATGGGATACAATAATTGGAATTCACAAGTAGTTATGAGATAACTGAATGAATGTTATAAACATAGCAGTTTAGTCTCACTTGATCGGTTGCCACGGAATTTTGATGTGATCAAAAGTCCGTCGCAATCACGTAGCGTACGCGGATACTCGCCGGGTAAACTTAATAGACAACCTCGCCCCATAGCCCCGACCAAGTGACTGTAGGAGAACCCCGTCGCCGAAAGCATCCGTTCGGGTGCTCGCGGTAGCGGTGTTCCTCCTTGGTGCACTTCGTCGACGGCGTCGGGGGTGCGGCCGTCTACATAAGTTAGCGACGAGCATACGATCAAAATTGTCGGGAATCTTGTTGAATTGCCCGACTTGATATTGAAAAGAGTTTTCGATAATGAGACTAAAATGCGAGGTTTATAATTGTTAGGCATGTGATATCTAAGGTATTCATTTGATTAGGCATGCGATGTCTATGGAGATTGCGGATTCCAACTGTTGTAGTTTTATACTTTCTTTTCTGTGACCGTAAGTGTAATATGTGATATCGCCGGTTTCGTTGCTATATGTCAACGACAATTGGGATGCGCATATTTACTTACGTTGATGACATGTGATGTTATGTGTTGCTGGATATGTTATATTGGATCGTCGTGTTTGAATAGCCGGGTTTTTTTTATGTGAGATGAGGGTTTTTCATTTTCATTCATGTAAAAACTTGTATGTAATATTCTTTTATTGGGGCACTTCCAGGTTACGGAAAATGTCACCTTTTGTATATTATTTACTTTTCCGCACTAGGATAGACCCAAGGAGGGGAGCACAAGTAACCAGGTTCTGGAGTCCAGTGGGAGACCAACTCGAGGAGTCGAGTCCGGGTCTCCTAACTCTAGAATTGGTAGGGTTTCTTGACGCTCTCGTAGGGGTCTAGGGGTGTGGGTTTGGCTATTCATCACGACCGTGGAATCCGTGTTTTATACTGGCTCGTATTGAAAACACGGACGTCCTAGTATATCCAATATTTCATATGTTTCTTCTGCTGCGATATCTGTGATGTGATCATGTGATGTTCTGTGATGGATACTTTATATAGTATATATGATATATTATATAGACGTTACTTATGTTTTACACCCGCGCTAGCCCTGCCCCGCTCTGCCGTTAGTTACCTAACCTAACGGTGCACGAGGGGACATCGAGGCGAATGCGGATGGCATAAGTGTACGTCGTATTTATCTGTGATGTTTAGGTACTTAAATGATGGGACTTCATTAATGAGATTAATGAAATAAAAGAAACCTAAGATGTTGTAGAATCGAATTTCAAAATAAAACAGGTAGCTACAGTTCTTGCTTTGCACAGCGGTATATGTGATATATCCTGCACCTTATTCGATGAGGAAAGGACCGAGATCCCTTCACCGGGAGTGACTCCTTTAGCAATAACTGGCAGATGCTACACACTCGGTTTGTCTTTTGATTGCTTTTAAGATTTTTTGCTTTGCACAGTGATATATATGATATATCCCGCACCTCATTCGACGAGGAAAGGACCGACGATCCCTTCACAGGGAGTGACTCCTTTAGCAAAACTAGAAACGCCTCAAAAACACTCCATTTTAAAATCATTTGATTCTACAACGATATCAAGTTCATTACGCAATAGGTTTTCAGAAAAACCTGTCGTAGCCCTCCGTCATTTCAGATAAGTAGTAGTTAGTATTCGTGCTGCGTTTGTTGGCCTTTGTCAAGGCGCAGTGTGCGGTAGCTGACTGGTGCTTATCTGCTTATGCATATGATGCAGATTGGGTTAGGGTAGTCGTGCGACCTTGTTGGCCTTTGTCAAGGGTCATGCGGGTGGGTTTAATTCAATCAAGAAATGACGGGTTGAACTTGACTAGCAGCCTATGGTTTGTTAGCCTTTGTCAAGGTCATAGGAGGCTAGGGGCAAAATGATCGGGAATTTCAAGTGTTGAAATTTGCAATGAGATTGCATACCTTCTATGAGATAGTTGGATCCCGATACCCGCTGCGAGTAAGAGTTACTCCTGGGAGAGTTTTACACGTTACAATTAGCCGATCAAGTAGGTGTCTAGAAAGGTGTCAACGGGGTTACGCCTCTGGAAAAACGAGGTTTACATTAATTAGGTTCGTGCGAAAGCACGGGAGACCTCCCTCAAAGTACCGACACTGGCCTGGCTGAAAGATTGGCGAACTTGTAGTGTGTAATTAATCCCGGCTAGTCTTTCCTTTTAGGGTTTGAAGGAAGATTTGATAAAAAGCAGTGGGAGCCATCCTGATTAGATAAAATAATAACCAATCTATTCTTGCAAGAGCGCACGCTGAGTGTTTTCTTCTCTCTCTCTCTCCAGGTAGCGACCATATCACGCCTTAATCAAGATAATAATACGGAATATTGACTGAACCCGCTTGTTATACTGAGCTGGGGAACGTTGGTCCCGCTCCAACTTATAATTGTTATAAGACAGAGCAGGAAATTAGGGAATACCAGATTTCCCGTGCCGCCCAAACGAAGAGAGTGCATGCTGATGCATCATCTTCGGGTGTGTTCGTTACACAGAACTGTTTCTCTATACCCTCTACGTCCTGGGTATGTGATACCAGATCAGGATCCCAGATATGTAATATGTTACATAGGGCTACAGCAAGGTAGAGAACTGAGAACGGGTGATAAGTTTCATAAGGCAGAAAACGGGGCAAGTGTTGCAGCCAAGTCTGTTGGTCACTGTCACCCTGTATTCCAAATACATTGATTCTGAACGAATGTTATTAGATACCGAACCTGATATACAAAATCATATCTATCTCTTTATTAGTAAAGAAATGATAAAATTTTGTATTGATGGATAATGTTTTGAACATTTCCTATATCAAAAGTTGATCGGTTCAGGCACGTTATCTAAAAGCATTAATGTTCTAAATCAAACTACAGTTCTTAGTATACGGAACACGCACAAGAGGAAGAGTTCAGAAATGAACGGATCCTTCTTGAGGCATTGTAGACTAGGTCATATCAATGCGATCCGACTAGCTGAAGTTACTTGTAGATGCATATTTAAATCAGTTTGAATTTACATCTTGTGAAACTTGCCAGTCATGTCACAGAGATAAGATGACCACAGCTCTGTTTATTGGAAACAGAAAAAGAGTTAGTAAACTCTTGGGATGATACATGTTGATGTATGAAGGTCCCATGTCTAAACATGCCAAGACCGGTTCTTTGTATTTCATTACATTCTCTGATAATCTCTTAAGATTCAGACATATGTTCCTGTTGAAACACAAGTCCGAACCTTTTGAGATATTCACAGAATATAAGTTAGAAGTAGAGAACCAAAATAAGGGTATAAGTATTACGTCCTTTGATGAGATCAAGGAGGAGAATACTTGAGCACGGAATTCCTGGACTTTTCTAAAGGAGAATGAGATTCTCTCTCAGCATTACTCCTCTGTATACACCAAAGCACGATGGTATATCGGGACGGAGCAATCACACCCTATATGATAAGGTGTGCTCTATGATGAGTACTACTGAGTTACCTATTTCCTTTTGGGAGTTATGCGCTTGAGAAGCTGCATACCTATTGAATAGGGTTCAAATCAAATCAGATGCTTACCACTTCATATGTGATATGGAATGGGAAGAGCCCATGTCTTAAGCTAGTTAAGATTTGGGGTTGTCCGGCCTATGTCAAAAAGCAAAATCCGGACAAGCTCGAGGCAAGGTCTGTAATGTAGAACTGGAAAGGTTCCAGCTATACAAACTACAGCAGATGATTTGATAAAACCAAAGGATTCAATAGTTACCAACGAACCTCAGCCTCTCCGCCGATCTAGTAGGGTTCCTCACCCACCTGAGAGATACTTCGGTTACTCTATGACAGTGGGAGCGAGGATTGCATCATGAGATGATGACCCAACTAGTTTCGAGCTGGCCATCAGGAGTCGGACTCTGTAAGAATGGCTGGATGCTTAGCGATCTGAGATGGAATCCATGTACACCAACAAAGTATGGACTTTAGTTGCTATATCTGAAGGGTTAAATCCCCATCAGGAGCAAGTATATCTTGAGAAGATTACTTGGTGTAGATGGAAAAGTTGAGACTTTCAAAGCTAGACTTGTTAAAGCTTTTCGTCATCGACCAGACGTGGATAATGATGAAACCTTTTCAAGTGGCTATGCTTAAGTCCATCCAGATCCTACTTGCCACGGCTACATACCATGACTGCGATATCTGGCGGTTGGGTGCCATGACTGCTTTTCTAAATGATGTTTTAGAAGAGAACGTCTATAAGTACACAGCCAGAGGGCTTCGTAGACAGTGGGAGCAGCGGAAACGTGTACAAGATGCTTTATAGGATAAAGCAGGTATCGCGGAGTTGGAACATCTGTTTTGATGTATTAGTCAAAGAGTTTGACATCATCAAAATGGTAGATGAACCTTGTATAAACAAAAAGGTAGTAGGGAGTATAGTGACGATCCTCGTAGAGTACGTGGATGACATACTCTTGATAGGGAAGGAGTTTCCTATGCTACGCTCGGTCAATCTCCGGTTATCACAATGATTCTCCATATAGGATCAAAGTGATACCTCCTAAATCCTGGGTTTTGGATCTATGAGATAGATCTAATTGGATGTTAGGACTCTCACTAGATGTAGTGAGATGGTATCAATCGATCCTGAGGAGAATCACTGGAAGGGTTCCAGGGTGATAAAGACGACTGAATGTCAGTCACGGGCATTGTCTTTACCCTCAGTAAAGGGACGGTATATTGGAAGAGTTCCAAGCTAGATACCGTGGCATACTAGACGATTAAGGCTGGATACATCGCTACTTATGATGCTACCAAAGAGGATGTTTGGGTGTATATTGGTTCATGAGATGAACTACGTTCCAACCATTGTGAGACAATGGAGTTGTGGCTTATGCCAAGGAATGCCGGTCCCATCAGTGATCCAGACATATTCTAAGGCAGTGTCACCTGATCATGGAGATGGTTGATCTCCAGGGTGATCGAGTTTTGGAGAGTAGACTCAGAGGACAAACACAGCGGATCTACTCACAAAGGCCTGTTCCCAGAGAGAGATTTTTATGGGATGGTTGAGTATGAGATACTACAACCACTGCTATCAGATGGCCCTAGTGCAAGTGGGAGATTGTTAGTAATATGTATGCCCTAGAGGCCATTACTGTACATTGGATGTATATTGTAGTGGATGTTGGGACATATATAGGGAGGACTTTCTTGCTCGACATGATAGTATGATATCTGGTTGCTCTTTACCTTAACGTGTATACTGATTGTCTCTCTGTTACATGTTGGTAAAGCCCTTAGGATATGTACTTGACTACCTGGACTATGATGCGGATCATACTAGTGGGGACATGGTAGTCCAAAAGTACATCCTTCAAAGTCCCTAGTCGTGGGTATATCGAGACGGGGCATCGATATACCAGAGTAGACTAGCGTATACCTTCTCGACACATACAGATGGGCGATGGATGATCCCATATCCATTGGTGTTTGACATCAGAGATGATATACGGGTGCTCAGTGGAGACTGGGTACACTGGACGGACTCACCGAGAACTCCCAGATGGTATTATACCTTACGTCAGATGGCAGTTCCCTGGTGACACTGATACAGAGTAGTCTGTTGACCCGAGATCGTCATAGAGTCTTGTGTGGTTCCCACTGTGCTTTGATTTCCATCTTACCACGTCCAAGAGGGCGTGCAAAACGGTGGTTTTTGGGTACAGTCCCGAGTCACATGGAGGCAATGAGCGATAGGAGGGGATTCGTCTCTCCCGGTATAGGGAGTTGATGTTGCGCTGTGTTCGATTGGCTATAACCGGAAATCCCTGGCCAGGGTTGCTGAGATTTACTGGTAAGTGTTACCTGTAGTTTCTCGAACTGTTATAGAACTCATATCGACACGACTTATCGAGCTATTGGAGTCTGACGTTTACCACCCCTAGGCGAGATATACGACATATCAGACGATCAGACCGGACTGTACGGTAGTGTTACTGGTTGGATTCACTGGAGTGTGAGCGGGCTTGCTCGTCGATCTTCTGATCGCTCAATACCCGGGTGGCCGTTATGTTTAGCAGACCGCTTACGGCTTGTGGGTGTTTGATATGATCATCACCTGCTGCCGGCGTATTGACGAGTCTTTAGAGTCCTACACAGAGGTTTCCTGGCTCAAGCGAAACGAAATAGGAGCGCATATGAGATATGTGCGGGACCGAGAATAATGCGTGTATGTGATACCGTATTCAATTCTCGCGATGAATGTATCGAATGGTTGTATGCGATATAACCTAGTTATCGAATCAAGGATTGATTCGGTAAGCCGATACATAGGATACTAGTCGGTTATATGCGATATGACCGGATCGTTAAATCAAGTGTTGATTTAATGATTTAATGTATAATTATATATTTGATATATTACTTTGCATTAACTAGTATTGGTTCACTTTAAATGGATTTTCTCACTTGAATTGTGCAAGTTGTATATGTGATATACTTTTGTGCACATGTTTGTATCATGTTTGATGATACATGCTTACTTGTGTATGTGTGAAGATTGAACCATGGTTATATGAATGGTTAGGGTTATGATTATTTATTCATTCATTTATTTATTTATTAGTTTTGGAAAATAATAGCAAAAGAGAAAAATGGTGGCTTTCTTTCTTCTTTCTTGAAGCTTCATGAAGACTTTGACCAAGTGACCATTTTGTCTCATGCTTAACCCTAACCATTCCTCTTAACCATGATTCATTCTCTACACATAACCATGGTTTGATTATGATAAGTATTCATTATTCTTTTCCATTTTAAAAACAACTTATCATATTCATTTTTCTTTCTTCTCCTTCTTCATCTTCATGAAGAAGCTTGACTTCATCAATGGTGGATTGATGAAATGAGTGAGAAATCCAATTCTAAAGTCTACCCACTTCCTATTTCTTCATCCTCTACCTCTTGCCAAGTAGTATAGGGTGTTTCCTTCACAAGTTCTCATGGCTTGGTGAAGGTGGAGCTTGATCTAGCGATGCCTCGACGTAGATCATCTTCGGCACGAAGCCGACGACCTTGCCCGCCCATTTCTCCGATGAAGCCAACGCTAGAGCCCGGGTTTTCCATTTGGACAGCGAGGAGACTTCATTGCGGAGCTATGGAGGTGGAGGACCGGATCTACAAAGGTTGTATTTCCGTCACTTCTTAGTAAAGTAGTTTACTAGTTCTAGTTTTCGCCTATATATCTAGCCAACGATCCGTATTAGGGTTTCTCGGCACCCGTAAATTTTGAAATTGGCATGGTTGATGCCTTGTGAGACCTCTTGAGAGTGCCTAGGAACCCTACATCTAGAACCCGGTCACTTGTGCTCCCCGCCTTGGGTCTATCCTAATACGGAAAAGTAAATAATATACATCAATGGTGACAACCTACTAAACCCGGAAGTGTCCCAATAAAAGAATATTACATACAGTTTTTACATGAATGAAATAGAAAAACTCTCATCTCACGCAAAAACCCCCGGCTATTCAATCATGACGATCCAATATACATATTACAGCAACACATAATATCACATGTCATCAACGTAAGTAAATATGCGTATCCCGATGTCGTTGACGTATAGCAACGAGATCGGGGATACACCACATATTACACTTACAGTCGCAGAAAATAAATGAAAACTACAATAATTAGAATTCACATAATCCTTAGACATCATAAACCTGGAATATCTCATATCTCAGATTTCATATATAACCCTTTAAATCTTGCATTTATGTCTCGAATTGAAAACACTTTTCAATATCAAGTCGGGTAATTCAACAAGATTCCCGATATAATGATTGAATGCTCGTCGGGAACTTTAGTAGATTGCCACACCCTCGATGCCGTCAATGAAGTGCACTTGCATAGAATACCGCGGCCGCGAGCATCCGAGTGGATGCTTTTGGCTACAGTGTTCTCCTATAGTCACTTGGTGGGCGCAATGGGGCGTGGCTATCTAGTAGTGTTTTCCGGCGACTATTCGCGTACAATATGAGATTACGACGGAGTTTTGATCCGAATCAAAACTCCATGGCAATCGATCAAAAGAGACTAAAACGCTAGATTTACAAACATCAAACTAGTTTTCACAAAACTAATTAATGTGGATTCTAAATATTGTATCGCATATCATATATATCTAGACGATGCTAAACATTTCGATCAATATCTCAAACACCCACAAATCACAGAGATCTCAACAACTTGAGCCTCATTAAAAATACCCAGAAAGTGCCAAATATCAACATGGTGCAGCACAAGAAACACAAGTCCCTAACTCACCAAAAGTGCGGCGGAACCGCGGGTAAACCCTAGGCTAGGCCCCGGTTCCGCGACCATTTGGTCGAGTTGGGCCCTCGAATTTCTTGGGGCTCCACTAAATACCCTGCACGAATTTCTAATATTTTTAATCTGCAAAATATCAACTTTTGAAAAAATGGACAGAAACATGTAATTTTCCGGGTTTCGAAATTCGATCGAACACTTTAACGTCCTCTAGACCAAACCTAATGCTCTAGCTTGGCTCTGATACCATGAAAGTGTGTCTTAGCACCTCTACTGGGCTTCCACATGCATCAAGTATGCAATTTAAAAAAATCTAGAGGTCTAAGCAACACTAACCTAGAATCGAACTAGAGAATTAGGGTTTGTAAGCATATAAACAAGTTTTAAACTAAGTAAATAGAGAATACAACCTTTATAGACTGGTCTTTCACTTTTAAAGCTCCAAGTAGTAGTCCCTTAGCTTCAAGTAGTGGTCCCTAGAACTCTTCTTAGGCTCCACTTGGTGAGAAGAACGAGCTTGCTTCGTCGTCTTCAAGGCCCAAGACGATTGATTGATTTCTATTTTAGAGCGTGTAGTAACCGCAATCAATAACGGTGTCGCGTGTAGCTAGCCGAGATGAGTACGGGTCGTCCTCAGGGATATGTGGAATCTTTCAATCTTACTTTAGACGTGTTGATTAGAAAAGAGAAAGGATAATAGATAATAGTGAAGAATAGTTATAGATTCTAGATCTATGTTAAACACGGATGCAGAATATAGATCTAGTTTAAAGACGGATGTAGATTTTTTATCAGAAGAGCGCTTGTAGGGTTCGTTAGGATTTAATAGTAATGGATGACTAATAAAGATGACTTTTTTTTTTTATCTATTGATAGATTTAAAACTAGATAGATAGTGATGAATGAGTATTAGGGTTCTTGGAAGAAACTAGGATTTCCACATTATTGACCCTTGTCCTTTCATTGATCTCTATTCATGTCTAGCCTTCAACAAAACAATTGTTAATCTGATCTCAAATAGCGGTCGAGACTAGCAATAAATTGGTAGCGCGCCCGATTAGGATGTTAACGATTCTTTTGCTAAAGTTTATAAACTTCATAAAACTTAAAAGAAGTTAAAATATTTTCTCATCCATTGTTCTATCCTAATCTTACGAACCCTATTAAGCGGAGAATTACTCGCATATGATGAATATAGAAGAACGAATATAGATCATGATGTAAAAATAAATGCAAACTAATTAATCTAATAATCTATCTTTATTAATCAACTTCACAAGTACAATGCCTTTAAGTTTAAATTACAAGAGGAAGAAGAAATTGCTCTCGATCTCTGCCTTGTAGGAAGTAGATGCTCCATCGAACTCACATCGCCTTATCACGTCGAAGCGCGAACCTGTCTTGGATCACTTGCTCTTTGACGGTGATTTGCTTTGTGAAAAAGGTTGATGATTTCTAAGTTTAGCCCTCGGTACTTTATATAGCCCCAAAACCATAAACTATAGATCCCCAGAATTAGGGTTTGTTGTTGCAAATCATAATTAAAAATCCCAAATCCTGACTTAGTGAATCGGCCGCGGATCCGCCGCATTGATGCTAGTTTGGCCACGGAAGCGCGGTTTGTTGGTGAGATCTTGGCTTTAGAATTCTGGAGCTGCTTCGTTGTGACACATGGAGATTTATTTGATATCTGGAATCTTCATATCTTTTCCGAGTCTCTGCCAGTATTGATTCTTCAATTTTATTTAACTTTATCGGCAGATTTTTGATTCCCGACATCTCAACTTCTCGATCTCCTGACCTGAACTAAACCTTGTACAATATCTCAATAATTAATGTTAGTAATATTTGGTATTTTTGAGATATTATCCTAACCAATTTGATATGATATTATATTTTAAGAATATTGATTAAGGATATTTGATATGATATGCATATTTAAATTATCAAAATATTATATAAATATTATATGCATACATTTTCCTTCATAATGTTAATTATAATATATAAATATATGGTAAATAGTATTTTTACAGATAAATCCAAATATGTTCTATATTTATAATAAACACTTTTAGATTTTTAAGAAAAGTAAGGAAAATGTTATATCAAATATGTGATATTTTTGACTGAATAATGATCCACCTTGAAGTTACTCTAACTCAAGCTACCTCTTCACTAATAAAGAATTAGTGAAGCAAACAACCTAATCTTATGGGTTAGATGAGAGTAGGTTGATGAAATAGAAATTTTGCTCACTTTAGAAATGTCTTTCTTTCTTCAACTCAAGAAAACCTAGAGAGGAAGAAGATGAAGTGGGGTGAAGAAAATATCTCAAGTGATGGAATGAGAGAGTTAACCATGGGCTAAAGATAATGGTTGGGTTATAAAATATCTAGAGTAAAACAAAATTAGTGGAATGAGTCATGGATTCTACATGCTTCCACAAGCATCTAAGCCATGCTCATTTACACCTCATTTTGATTTTTCTCTAAATAAATAATTACCCTAATTATCTTTAGCCTTGGTGTGAGTCTCATACACCCATGTTCAATGTATCATCAAGCATGATACAATATATAAATACATATCTTAATATATATCACATATATATTAAATGTAATTCAAAGAGAAGAAAATCTTTAGTGAGCATAATTTAGTTAATATATATTAATATATCAAATATAAAAATATATATCAAATAATTAAATCAACACTTAATTCAATAATCCGGTTATATCATATATAACCGACTAATATCATTTATATGTATATCAAATTATTGTTAGGTCCACGTTACCTCTCCCGGTACTTTCGGGGTTGCGGAAACGGTAAATCAAAATTTTTTCTAAGCTTTGTAACATGGACCGTAAAAGCCGGATCTTTACTAAACTATAAACTAGCAACCTAACAAGAGATGTATCTACTCGGTTAGGGGTTATACCTCAACTTGAACTCCTTCACTTCTAGTTGTTGTTCTTCTATGATGTTCTTCTCTTCTTGTTGTTCTTTTCATGGCTTGCTCAAAGGTTGATCCGGACTTCGGTCACCTCCGCGGCCTCCTTGAGTCGAAGACGATCCACCCGAGAGATGTACGCCGAGCTCCACCTCAAGCCGAGGTAACTAGGGCAAGGAGATTGCTAATCTAGAAGCTCTAGGTTGTGTAGAGAGGATGTATGGATGTGTTTGTCAAGTGAAAACCTTTTTCTCTCAACACATGAGATCAAAGGAGAAAACAAGAGGAGGAAGAAGAAGGAGGTTTTTAGCAACCATGGAGCTTCTCTTTTCAAGAGAGAGAAAGAGAATAATGTTATGATAAGCTTAACCAAGAGAAAAGCTAACCATGGTTGCAAATAATGCAAAAACCACATCATTACTAATTCCATCAAGATAAAGTTGATGGCTACAATTGAAATGACCATTATCATAATCCAAAAGAAAATGGAAAAGAAAAGAAGAGTGTGGAATCCTCTTGAAAGTCAATGGTCAACTCGGTCAACCGGTCAACAAAGTCAAGAGGGGTCAACAGGGTCAAATGGTCAATGCAATTAGCCATCATAAGATTATCACTAATAGGATTAGTAAATGATATCCGCTGCTCATAATGGTTTTGACCAATCGAACTGTCAAAACCCTAATGAGCCTGCCACATAATGGTTTTGGCCGAACCAACTGCCAAAACCCTAATGAGGCACCTCCTCCTTCATCGCTCCATAAAACTGTGCATACACACCTGCATCCGTATTCCGTAGAATGCGGATGCACAGAAGACAAAACAAATCCATCCGTGCAATACTAGGATCCGGCTTAAACCAAAGCCTACTAGTACTGCCTGCCCGAACACCATACGCACACAAGTGTACGTAAGTGATCGCAGCCCTGCCGTAAAACCATACGGCCTCTACACGTTTCGCTCAGTGCAGGGAAACTCTCTGTGTGGGACTCTAAAGACTCGACACTACGCTGGCAGTGGGTTTAACCACAGACCGCAAGCGGCACTAGCTGTACGTAACGGTCCCCAGGTAGATGTCGATAAGAAGGCCGATGAGGTACACCCATCCGAACTCCTACTGAGCCTATATGTGACAATCTCCGTACAGTCCGGTCTGTTCGTCTGATACATCGCATGGCGGGCCTAGGGGGGCGGTAAACGTCAGTCCCCTAATAGCGGTACAAGTCGTGTCGGAGTGAAGCCCAATACACCCTGAGATAACACTGGAAACCTACCAGTATATCTCGCTTGCCCTGGCCAGGGACTACTCGTGTAATGGCTCTCCTAGACACAGCGCGATGTCAACCCCCAATACCGGGAGAGACGAATCTTGTCTAACCGTCACTGCCTCCAAGTGCTTCGGGACTGCTCCCAACTACTACCTGTTTGCACGACTCAGTAGAGCCGTGGTAGGGTAGTAATCAAAGAACAGTGGGAACACACTCGAGGCGAAGTGACAGTGTCAAGTCAGCGGACTAAGCTGTACTCATGTCACCTGGGAACTGATAACTGACGATAGGTATAATACCAACCATCAGTTCCCGACGAGTCCTGTCCAGTGTACTCGTAACCTAACGAGCACCCGCATACTATCTCAAGTACGACGTACTGACGGCTGTAGGACAGACCGTCTCCCGTGCTGGGATGAGAAGCGCATACGCTAGTCTACTCTGGAGTATCGATGCCCTATCTCGATACTCCCACGACTAGGGACGTGTATAAGGATGTGCTTGTAGATTACCCAGCCCCCACGAGTGCGATCGCCATCACAACGCCGGTAATCAAGCAAAGATCCTAAGGGCTCTACTAATGCGTATAGGTGATATAATAAATAAACACACATGTACACATTAAAGCAGAGACAAACCAAGTAGCATACTACTATATTGAGCAAGATTGTCTGTACAACTGTGAATATCCCAAGCTTCCATCAAGTAATATACATACTAGTATGATACAGTAATGGCCTCTAGGGCATATACACCAACAATCTCCCACTTGCACTAAGGCCATGTACTGGCGTATCGAAGACCTATCATCTCGATCAGCCGCTCGAACTGAGTCTGGGGTAAAGCCTTCGTGAATGGGTCCGCAGTGTTGTCCTTTGTGTCCACTCTCCGCACCTCGATCTCCTGTCGATCAATGATCTCCCTGATCAGGTGATACCGCCTTAAGATGTGCCTGGATTTCTGATGGGACCTTGGTTCCTTCGCTAAAGCTATAGCCCCATTGTTATCGCAATACAAAGGTATTGGGTCAACAATGGACGGAACCACCTGAAGTTCACTAATGAACTTCTTAATCCAGACCGCCTCTTTTGCGGCATCGCTTGCAGCAATGTATTCAGCCTCCATCGTCGAGTCTGCGACGGTATCCTGCTTGGAACTCCTCCAACATACCGCCCCTCCGTTGAGGGTAAACACAAAACCCGAGACGGACTTGCTATCATCTTTGTCACTCTGGAAGCTTGAATCGGTAAAGGACTCGACCCTAAGGTCTCCATTACCGTAAACCAGGAACATCTCCTTAGTCCTTCTCAGGTACTTGAGAATGTTCTTCACTGCTGTCCAGTGGTCCTCCCCTGGGTCCGACTGATACCGGCTTACCGTGCTCAACGCGTAAGCTACATCTGGTCTTGTACATAGCATCGCATACATTATAGATCCTACCGCCGAAGCGTAGGGTATAGTGCTCATGCGAACCCTCTCCTCGTCAGTCTTAGGAGACATCTTCTTGGAGAGGGTAATTCCGTGCAATGCGGGTATGTTACCGCGCTTGGAATCCTCCATACTAAATCTCTTTAGTACGGTCTCTATGTACCTGGACTGCGAAAGTCCCAATAGTTTCTTGGATCTATCTCTATAGATCTTGATCCCCAGAATGTACGAGGCATCACCCAGGTCCTTCATGGAGAACCTTTGTGACAAAAACAGCTTGACCGATTGTAGCATAGGAATGTCATTTCCTATCAGAAGAATGTCGTCCACGTACAAGACTAGGAATACGACAGTTCGTCCTACAATCTTCTTATAAACACAGGGTTCATCTTCGTTCTTGATGAAATCAAATTCCTTGATTGCCTCATCAAAACAGATGTTCCAGCTCCGCGATGCCTGCTTTAATCCATAAATGGATTTAAGCAACTTGCACACCTTTCCGCTGCTCCCACTGTCTACGAAACCTTCTGGTTGATCCATGTAAACGCACTCTTCCAAACAACCGTTTAGGAAAGCCGTTTTAACATCCATCTGCCAGATTTCATAGTCATGGAAGGCAGCAATGGCAAGTAGGATCCGAATGGATTTGAGCATAGCCACCGGAGAAAAAGTTTCATCATAGTCCAAACCAGGTCTTTGACGAAAACCTTTTGCAACGAGTCTAGCTTTATAGGTTTCCACCTGCCCATCTACACCAAGTTTCCTTTTGTAGATCCATTTGCATCCAACGGGTTTTACCCCAGGTGGAGCAATATCCATGGTCCACACTTTATTGGCGTACATGGACTCCATTTCAGATTGCATTGCTTCCTGCCACTTATCAGAGTCCCTACTGATAATGGCCTGCCTGAAACTGGTAGGGTCATCTTCTTCCAAGATGCAATCCTCTCGATCCCCGTCAATGAGAAAACCGTAGTATCTCTCGGGCGGATGAGAAATCCTACCAGATCTGCGGAGTGGCTGAGGTTCGTCTGGGGTTATTGAATCCTGAGGTTCTGTCAAACTTTCAGTTTCAGTTTGTGGTCGCTGAATTTCTTCCAATTCTACCGTGCTCCCACTAATTTCTTTTGCAAGAAACTCCGTTTCCAAGAAAACGGCATGCTGAGCAACAAACACCTTCTGTTCCTCGGTGTGGTAGAATAGATATCCATAACCATTCTTTGGATATCCCACAAACTTACATAAAACTGACCGTGCCTCTAGTTTATCCGGTTTATGCTTTTTAACATAAGCCGGACAACCCCATATCTTAGATCTTTTAAGATATGGCCTCTTTCCATTCCATATCTCGAACGGAGTTTTAGGCACAGATTTAGACGGAACATCATTCAATAGGTATGCCGCTGTCTGAAGCGCATGTCCCCAAAATGAAAGAGGCAACTCGGCATTACTCATCATGGAGCGAACCATATCCAGTAGGGTACGATTCCTCCGCTCCGAAACACCGTTGTGCTGTGGTGTATAAGGAGGAGTAAGCTGAGAGAGAATACCATTCTCTTTTAAGTAATCTAGGAATTCCGTGCTTAAGTACTCCCCTCCCCTGTCAGACCGGAGGATCTTGATACTTTTGCCTGTCTGGTTCTCTACTTCGTTTCTGAATTCCTTGAATTTCTCAAAAGCTTCAGATTTGTGTTTCATCAGATACACATATCCGAACCTAGAGAGATCGTCAGTGAATGTGATGAAGTACGAGAACCCACCCCTTGCATGTATAGACATCGGACCACATACATCACTATGTACGAGTCCCAAGAGCTCTGCTGCTCTTTCTCCATGTCCGGTGAACGGAGATTTGGTCATCTTTCCTTTGAGACAAGACTGACAAGTTCCATAAGATGAAAACTCGAACGCATTCAAGAGTCCATCTTTATGCAACTTACTCAGTCTTTTCTCTCCGATATGACCGAGTCTACAATGCCACAAGTAGGATTCATTCGTATCTGAATTTTTCCTCTTGCGTGTGTTTTGTATGTTGAGAACTGTATTCTGATTTAGAACGTAGATACCATTAAACAGTGTACCCTCTGCAACCAGTACCTTATCAAGGTAAATGTTCATGATATTCTTTTCAAGAACAAAGTTATATCCATCTTTATCGAGTAAAGAAACTGATATGATGTTGCAAACCATGGAGGGTACATAGTAGCAATCGTTCAAAATCATAGTGTTGCCATTTGGCAATACTAGGTGATATTCACCGACGGCTGCCGCATTAACTTGTGCTCCGTTCGCTACTCTGAGCGACATATCACCCGGTGCAACTTTCCTACTTTTTCTCAGTCCCTGCAATAAATTACAGATATGAGATCCTGATCCGGTATCAAGTACCCAGGAGGTAGGGCTGACCGTAAAACAGTTCTCAATTACAAGAACACCTGAAGTAGATGCAAAACCATGCTTCTTCTTCAACTGGGTATCCTGGAAATCCATACTTTCCTCTTTCCCATTCTCATACTCATGACTGTTGTCACAAGTTAGAGCTGAACCATCTTTCCCCAGTCCCGAATAAGAATTCGGATCGGTCAAGCGATACATTTTATTATCTTGATTAGGGCGTGAAAAGGTTGCTGCCTGGAGAGAGAGAAAAGAAACACTCAGCGTATGCTCTTGCAAGATTAGATTGGTTTATTAATTTATCTAACCAGGATGTCTCCCACTGTTTCCTCAAATTCTTCTTAAAACCTTTTTAAAAGAAGAACTAGCCGGGTTTTAATTCACGTCACAATACTTGCTTAACCTTTCAGCCAGGCTAGTGTCGGTACTTCGAGGGAGGTTTTCCAACGCTTTCGCGAAGTTCCTTAATTAAAGAACCTCTTTTCCCTGGGGGCGTAACCCCGCTAACACCTTTCTAGACACCTACTAGGTTTATAGCATTGATCGTTAAGTGAAATAATCTCCCGAGAGTAAACCAACTCATCAGTGGGATCGGGATCCAACTGTCATTGTGTGATAACCTAGATGGAATCCACTCTAGTCACCACACTCCAGAAGGTATGCTATATCTGCAAGTTTCAGTTCTTTTGAAACTCCCGATGTGGTTTTTGCCCCTAACTGTTCATGACCTTGACTAGGTCAACAAGCCACAAACTGTTAGACAAGTTCTACCCGTCATAATCCTGATTGCATTAGACCCACCCGTACGTGCCCTTGACTAGGTCAACAAGGCCGTACGACTGTCCTAACCAATCACATTTGCAATCCACAGAAAAAATATTATTTAGCTACCGTTCACTACGCCTTGACTAGGTCAACAAACGCAGCACGAATACTGAATAATATTAATCCGAAACGACGGAGGGCTACGGCTGGGTTTTTGGCAAAAAACCCGTTAACGTAATGAACTTGATATCGTTGAAGGAACCTGATTGCACCTTTTTGAAAATCATAGTGGCGAAAACTTTTGCTAAAGAGGTCACTCCTTGTGAAGGGATCCCGGCTCTTTCCTCGTCGAGTGAGGTGCTGGGCATTCGTAAGATGAATACCTCGATGCAAAGCAAGAATAATCGACTATGGTGAAGTTATTACCCTGACGCAAAGTTTTGTCCAAGGGGTCACTCCCGGTGAAGGGATCTCGGCCCTTGCCTCGTCGACTGAGGTGCTGGGCATTCATAACCGAATACCTCGATGCAAAACAAAAAGATGAACGTCCTTGTAATAACAGCTTTTTGAAAAACTTGTTCCAACAACGTCTTTTAGGTTTATTTTCTTGCATTAGTTCTTTTAATGCGTCCCATCATTTAAATCCTACCATTGCAGAAAACAACCAAAATATGACGTACGCTTATGCCATTCGCATTCGCCACGGGGCCCCGTCATCACCCGTTAGGTTACTTAACTAACGACAGAGCGGGGGCTGGGCTAGCGCGGCTGTAAAACATAAGCAACGCCTAAATAGTAAAGCAATGATAGACATTACAGATCACAGATGAACACTTTGGATATACTAGGAATCCGCAATTCGTTCGAGCCTGCAACGAAAAACGGATTACACGGTCGCGATGAATAGCCAATACCCCACCCAAGACCCCTACGGGTGCGGCAAACTACCCGCCAAGTACCCGAAGCGAAGCAACCTCCCTCAATGCCATGAGTAGGCCACTCGGCACTTCGAGCTACCCGGTAGTTTGTGCACCCCTCCATGGGTCTATCCTAGGAGCAAAAAACAGTAAAAAGAATTATACAATGACGGCTACAACCCCGACCCGGTTGTGCGGCCAAACAAATAATATTACATCAATTTACAAATTTATTACATGAATGAAAGAAAAAGAAACTCTCATCTCACATCCACCCCGGCTATTCATCCGCGACAATCCAACGAGTTCATATACACAAACCATCAACAACAATCACAGATCACAGATATGTATAACCCCGACTAATCGACATATAGCGATTAGCCGACGTTCAATACATAAGAACATCACAGATATAACCTCTATAGTCAAAGTATATTGAAGTTCGGAAAAAATACGGAATTATAGGCCCCCAAAAACAAATTTGTGTTCTGGAAAATCTGGGCACATATAATATATCTGAAAAATCCTAAAACCATGTCAGAAACACACTGCACCAAAAACGAGACAGCAACTCTACCAGAGAGCGGCGCTTCCGCGGCAATAGCAAGCTATTGCCGCGGAAGCGCGGCCGATCTGGTGAGTTACTGTGTCGTTTTTGGTGGGTTTCTTCTAAAAAGCCTGAGATGATTTTTGGGATATAACAAATTTTGTTTTGACCAGAAAAAGTTTTAACAGAAACTCAGATTTTTTATAACTTGGTTTTTTCGATTTTTTCCGTTTCGAACTTCGATACACTTTACTACCAAGCTAGTTTATGTTTAGTTAGGCTCTGATACCACTGTTAGGTCCACGTTACCTCTCCCGGTACTTTCGGGGTTGCGGAAACGGTAAATCAAAAATTTTTCTAAGCTTTGTAACATGGACCGTAAAAGCCGGATCTTTACTAAACTATAAACTAGCAACCTAACAAGAGATGTATCTACTCGGTTAGGGGTTATACCTCAACTTGAACTCCTTCACTTCTAGTTGTTGTTCTTCTATGATGTTCTTCTCTTCTTGTTGTTCTTTTCATGGCTTGCTCAAAGGTTGATCCGGACTTCGGTCACCTCCGCGGCCTCCTTGAGTCGAAGACGATCCACCCGAGAGATGTACGCCGAGCTCCACCTCAAGCCGAGGTAACTAGGGCAAGGAGATTGCTAATCTAGAAGCTCTAGGTTGTGTAGAGAGGATGTATGGATGTGTTTGTCAAGTGAAAACCTTTTTCTCTCAACACATGAGATCAAAGGAGAAAACAAGAGGAGGAAGAAGAAGGAGGTTTTTAGCAACCATGGAGCTTCTCTTTTCAAGAGAGAGAAAGAGAATAATGTTATGATAAGCTTAACCAAGAGAAAAGCTAACCATGGTTGCAAATAATGCAAAAACCACATCATTACTAATTCCATCAAGATAAAGTTGATGGCTACAATTGAAATGACCATTATCATAATCCAAAAGAAAATGGAAAAGAAAAGAAGAGTGTGGAATCCTCTTGAAAGTCAATGGTCAACTCGGTCAACCGGTCAACAAAGTCAAGAGGGGTCAACAGGGTCAAATGGTCAATGCAATTAGCCATCATAAGATTATCACTAATAGGATTAGTAAATGATATCCGCTGCTCATAATGGTTTTGACCAATCGAACTGTCAAAACCCTAATGAGCCTGCCACATAATGGTTTTGGCCGAACCAACTGCCAAAACCCTAATGAGGCACCTCCTCCTTCATCGCTCCATAAAACTGTGCATACACACCTGCATCCGTATTCCGTAGAATGCGGATGCACAGAAGACAAAACAAATCCATCCGTGCAATACTAGGATCCGGCTTAAACCAAAGCCTACTAGTACTGCCTGCCCGAACACCATACGCACACAAGTGTACGTAAGTGATCGCAGCCCTGCCGTAAAACCATACGGCCTCTACACGTTTCGCTCAGTGCAGGGAAACTCTCTGTGTGGGACTCTAAAGACTCGACACTACGCTGGCAGTGGGTTTAACCACAGACCGCAAGCGGCACTAGCTGTACGTAACGGTCCCCAGGTAGATGTCGATAAGAAGGCCGATGAGGTACACCCATCCGAACTCCTACTGAGCCTATATGTGACAATCTCCGTACAGTCCGGTCTGTTCGTCTGATACATCGCATGGCGGGCCTAGGGGGGCGGTAAACGTCAGTCCCCTAATAGCGGTACAAGTCGTGTCGGAGTGAAGCCCAATACACCCTGAGATAACACTGGAAACCTACCAGTATATCTCGCTTGCCCTGGCCAGGGACTACTCGTGTAATGGCTCTCCTAGACACAGCGCGATGTCAACCCCCAATACCGGGAGAGACGAATCTTGTCTAACCGTCACTGCCTCCAAGTGCTTCGGGACTGCTCCCAACTACTACCTGTTTGCACGACTCAGTAGAGCCGTGGTAGGGTAGTAATCAAAGAACAGTGGGAACACACTCGAGGCGAAGTGACAGTGTCAAGTCAGCGGACTAAGCTGTACTCATGTCACCTGGGAACTGATAACTGACGATAGGTATAATACCAACCATCAGTTCCCGACGAGTCCTGTCCAGTGTACTCGTAACCTAACGAGCACCCGCATACTATCTCAAGTACGACGTACTGACGGCTGTGGGACAGACCGTCTCCCGTGCTGGGATGAGAAGCGCATACGCTAGTCTACTCTGGAGTATCGATGCCCTATCTCGATACTCCCACGACTAGGGACGTGTATAAGGATGTGCTTGTAGATTACCCAGCCCCCACGAGTGCGATCGCCATCACAACGCCGGTAATCAAGCAAAGATCCTAAGGGCTCTACTAATGCGTATAGGTGATATAATAAATAAACACACATGTACACATTAAAGCAGAGACAAACCAAGTAGCATACTACTATATTGAGCAAGATTGTCTGTACAACTGTGAATATCCCAAGCTTCCATCAAGTAATATACATACTAGTATGATACAGTAATGGCCTCTAGGGCATATACACCAACAATTATTGAATCAACACTTGATTTAATAACCCGGTCATATCACATATAACTGACAACATTCAATACTACATTAAATCAACACTTGATTTAATAATCCAGTCATATTATATATAACCGGCTAGTATCAAATATATATATATACACACACACACACACATATAATATATTATTGAATCAACACTTGATTCAACAATCCTGTTATATCACATATAACTTAACCGATATTAATATCACGAGATTAGAATATGGTATCACATACTCATATTTAATCAAGCTCCCGCATATATCACCATATGTGCCCTACTTCGTTTCGCTTGAGCTAGGAAATCTCTGTGTGGGACTCTAAAGACTCGTCAATACACCAGCAGTAGGTAATGATCACATCATTCACCCACAAGCCGTCAGCGGTACTAGCTGGACGTAACGACTACCCAGGTAATGAGTGAATAGAAGATCAACAAGAAGCTTGTCCAAACTTCCGCAAAGCCTATAAGCAACACTTACCGTGCAATCCGGTCTCTTCGTATGATATGTCGCATATCGAGTTTAGGGATGGAATCGTCAGACCCCAGTAACTTAATAAGTCATGCCGATGTATGGCCTATAACTGTTCGAGAAACTACTGATAACACTTACCAGTAAATCTCATCAGCCCTGACCAGGGACTTGCTGTTATAGCCAATCGAGTATAGCGCAACATCAACTCCCTATACCGGGAGAGACGAAACCTTTCCTATCGCTCATTGCCTCCATGTGATTCGGGATTGTACCCAAAATCCATCTGTTTGCACGACTCCTTTGAGCCGTGGTAGGGAGAAAATCAAAGCACAGTAGGAACCACACAAGACTCTATGACAATCTCGGGTCTACAGACTAACCTGTACAAGTGTCACCAGAGAACTGCTATCTGACGATAGGTATGGTACCATATATGAGTTCTCGGCGAGTCCTGTTCGGTGTACCCATTCACTAATGAGCATCTGTGTACAATCTTTGATGTCAAACACCAATGGATGTGGGATCAACTGTCGCCCCATACAGGGTCAAGAAACGTACATACTAATCTACTCTGAAATATCGATACCCTGTCTCGATACTCCCTCGATAAAGAACTGTTAAAGGATGTGCTTGCGGACTACACAAGCCCCACTAGTATGATCTACATCATAGTCCTGGTAGTCAAGCTAACATACTAAGGGCTTTATCAACATGTATAAGAAAGACATTATAACAATATTAGTGTACATGTTAAGATAAAGAGCAATCAGATAGCATACTATCATGTCGAGCAAGAAAGTCCTCTCTATATATATGTCCAAGCATCCACTATATCATATAATAATGGTCTCTAAGGTATACATATTCCTAACACCGTTAATTACCCCTCGCTTTTGAAGCGAGGGAACCTCCGATTGATGGGTCAAACTGGTCATGCAAACTCAATGTGCCGAGTGCATGTGTTTTGTTTTTAGGGGTCTTGGGTATATCAGGGATCTCGCAGAGTTTACGGGGGTCCCGCTACCCGGATAGCAGGTTGGGGGTCAAGTGGGCTAGCAGCCCCTTGCGGGGTGCGGGGCAGCGCCCCGTTAGAAAATTTTTTCTTCTGGGAGAAGTGTTTTGAGTGTGGAGTGTTTATATAAAATAATAATAATAATAAATAAAAAGGGTGAGTGGCGTCCTAAGGATGCGTGGGCGCTGGGCGCCAGCGCCTCACGTGCTTGGCATTCGGGTGCTGGGCGCCAGCGATTCACGTGCTTGGTATGCGGGCGCTGGGCGCCAGCGCCTTATGTGCTTTGCGTGTGGGCGCTGCACGCCAGCGCCTCACGCACACGGCATGTGGACGCTAGGCGCCAGCGCCTCACGCGTCCAGCATGTGGGCGCTGGGCGCCCACTGAAAAAGAGGTTTATCCCCTATACTGGGAGTTGTACTCCCGATTAACTTTTGGAGTTAAACTCCTAAAAAAAGGAAGTGGGGCTTAACCCCTGCACAGGGAGTTGTACTCCCCGGTTGACTTTTGGAGTTAAACTCCTAAAAATAAGGTTTATTATTTTTTGTGTGGAGTTAAACTCCTAAGAGATTTTCGGAGAAGATGAAAAGGGACCCCTTTCTTCTCCCTTGAGCCTTGGATTTTCTCTTGAGCTTTCGATCTTCCCAAAGTGGGATTTTTGGAGATCGGTCTCCTTCCTCCTCCTTTCTATTGGCTGGATTTTGGAGAAAGGGGGTGAGACTTAAAATCTCCCCTTTTAGAGATCTGATGGGAGATCTGAGCTTCCCTTTGTGGGTTTTATGGTGAAAAAACTATTCATTTTTTTGAAGAAAGAGTGAAACTCTTGATTTAATTCAAGAAACAGGAAGAAGGTTTAGAACCTTGAGGAAGGAGAACGAGGCACAAACCCTAGATTTTTTTAGGGGAATCAATTATTGTGTTTTATTTCATCACTATGTTGCCTTATATAGGCTTACACGTTTACACTTAGTCTATTGGGCTTTACAAAATGGCATTTTGCCCACCCCATACCTCATATGCTCATTTATTTTGTACATGAGCCATGGGCTCTACAAAAATTTGGTTTTATGCCCATTTCCTTACATTTATTCATAAAAATTACATCAAAAATATTTATTACATAATTTTCATTTTAGCATAGGGGAGGCCGGCCGTGGGGCTCGACTTGAGCATGGGCCCACTTGACCTGGTCTTGGGCCCACCTGGCTTGGGGTTGACTTTGACTTTGACTTGGTCAACAGGGGTGTAATTTTTGACCCCAACAAAGTGCCCTCCGTCAATAAATGCACACCGCGTGTATGGGTTGTGTGCATGAAATTGACAGATTTTGTTCGTGGGGAGTTGGACTTCGAGGTGGAACATCATTCCGGGGGCGGAGCATAATTTCGGGGATCGGAGCATAATTCCGAGGAGCGGAGCATAATTCCAGGGATCGGAGCATAATTCCGATAAGCGGAACATAATTCCGGGATCGGAGCATCATTTCGAGGAGAGGAGCATAATTTCGGAGATCGGAGCGTAATTTCGAAGGGCGGAGCTTGATTCTAAGGGGGGGATATATTCTGAGACGAACCATAGTTTCGACGCGGGGTTCCGGGGTGAAGCATAATTTCGGCACGGGACAGGTGTATCCTAAGACGAAACTTAGTTCCGGTACAGGGCAGACATTCTGAACGAAATATAGCACCGATGCAGAGGTTGATTCTGATTCGAAACATAATTCCAAATAGGAAGGCAAATATTCCGAGGCGAAGCATGATTTCGACACGGGGTACATTCTGAGACGAAGCATGATTTCGCCGCAGAGCTTGTTGGTTGACTTGATTCTGAGACGGAGCATAATTCCGACGGGGAGGTCATTGGTTGATTCTGAGACGGAGCATAATTCCGACGGGGAGGTCATTGGTTGACTTGATTCCGAATCGAAGCATAATTCCGACGGGAAGGTCATTGGTTGACTTGATTCCGAGTCGAAGCATAATTTCGATGGGGAGGTCGTTGCTGCCCTTTTGCGACTTGGTCGGTCGGTACTGCCATTTTAGCGACGTGGACGGTCGGTGCTGCCATTTGATTTGCTCCGCTTCTTGTGGTGTCAGGGATTGGATTTTACTTGCTCCGCTTTTTGCGGTGTCAGGGTTGAAGTTGACTTTCTCTGCTTTCTGCGGTGTGGGGATTCGACTTGCTTCCGAGGTGGAGCTTGATTCCGCTATGGAGGTCGTTAGTTGTCTTGCTGATTTGATGTGATTTGGGTTGACATCAGCATTGCTACACTGGAATATGGTATTATGAGCGAATCATCATTTGCCATGAGAGGATTTGGGGATTTTGGTTTTGGTTTGGCATCAGCACTGCTACACTGGAATATGGTACCAGGAGCGAATCATCATTTGCCGTGAGGGGATTTCCCTCATTCTCAGTTTAATGACTTAGAGGTCATATGTTCCTAGTTTAATGACTTAGAAGTCATCTGTTCCCAGTTTAAAGACTCAGGGGTCTACTGGATCGAAAGTTTGGAATTTTGGGGTTGGGGTCGGCATCAGCGTTGCTAACACTGAAGCACGGGTTCCAGGAGAAATTCATCATTTTCCTTTGCCTATTAGGGAGTGATGGCTTAGGAGACAGGTTTAGGTCCCTATTACCTAAGGCTTTTCAATTTTATGAGCCATAAGGGTCCCATAAAAGCATTTTCTCCCTACGAGTCGAAAGGATCTCGTAGGTGTACTTTCTCCTTAGGATTTGTGGGGACTCCCAAGTGTGTTTTTCCTTTGTGAGTAATAAGGATCCCATGAAGGTATTTTCTTATGAGTCGTGAGGATCCCGTATATTTTGTTCTCCTCATGTATCTTGAGGACACATAAATGGGTCTTCCCAAATGGAGCATAATTCCAAGGGCGGAGACCGGCCGCGTGACTGGTGATTGCGGTAGGGCATGGGTGTGATGAGAATTATTTAAGCCTGTGAATTGTATACGATAGTCAACTTGCGGACCAACCGTAGGGCTGGGAGAATTTTGGGGAATTTGGAATTTTGTTGGTGTCTGCATCCTCACACTGGAATGGTACCAGGAGCGACCCATCATTCGCCTTTTGGGAATTTGGATTTTGGTTGGCGTCTGCATCGCTGTACTGGAATATGGTACCAGGAGCGACTCATCATTCGCCATTTGGGCATTTGGATTTTGGTTGGTGTCTGCACCATTGCACTGGAATATGGTACCAGGAGCGACTCATCATTCACCATTTGGGGATTTAGATTTTGGTTGACGTCTGCATCGTTGCACTGGAATATGGTACCAGGAGCGACTCATCATTCGCCATTTAAGGATTTGGGATTTGGATTTTTGGTTGGCATCAGCACCGTTAACACTGAAGCAATGCCAGGAGCAACTCATCATTTGCCCTGGGAAGACTTGGGATTTGGGTTTTTGGTCGGCATCAGCACCGCTAACACTGAAGCGATGCCAGGAGCGACTCATCATTTGCCGTGGTAAGACATAAGATTTTGGGTTCTGGGTCGGCATCAGCACCGCTAACACTGAAGCAATGCCAGGAGCGACTCATCATTTGCCGCTGCCTGTTAGGGAGCGATGGCTCAGGAGACAGGTTTAGATCCCTATCACCTAAGGCTTTTCAATTTTATGAGCCGTAAGGATCTCATAAAAGCATTTTCTCCCCATGAATCGAGAGGATCTCGTAGGTGTATTTTCTCCTTAGGAATCGTGGGGATTCCTAAGTGTGTTGCTCTTTTATGAGTCGTAAGGATCTCGCGCAGGGATTTTCTCCTCACAAGGTCGAGAGGAATTTGCTAGTGTATTTTATCTCTTTTCATGAGTTTGCGCCCTTTTGGGTTTCCACGAACTCGCCGACAGTCCTGCTGTTTTTACTCATGGAGCCCTTTCGGGTTTTCATCCGTGCTCGTTTTGCTTGTAGACATACCGTTTTTTTAGCTTCATCACCGGTGAGATTTTAAATGTAGTCTCGCCGGTAGGACTTTGGGAGAGATAGGGGTCGTTTACGCCCGTGGATTGTATACGGTTTTATAGGAAATATGATCCAGACTGTAGGGTCGGTGTGCTCAATTCGTCTGCGACTTGGAGCATTCATGCATAGTATTTCTTGAGGTATCGACCATTGATAGATGGCATGGGCCTTTCTCCCTCAGCGCTTATTAGTTTGTAGGATTCTTCGTCGAACACTTTCAATATGACGTATGGCCTTTCCCAATTTCGCTCGAATTTTCCCTTGGCATGTCGATTGGGGATGATCGGCATTTTGAGGACCAACACCAATTCGTCTTTCTTGAAAGTGCGGAGATGGGTCATCTTGTCATAGGCCCATGACATTTGGGCTCGGTACAGCTCTAGATTTTGCTGTACTATGAGTCTCTTTTCTTTGGGGGCGTCGAGCTCTTCGAGCCGAAGGAGCACATTTTCCTCCTCCGTCAACTCGTGCTGAACGACCATTCTTAAGCGTGGAACTTCGACTTCGAGGAGGAGGATCACCTCTACTCCGAAGAGTAATGAGTATGGAGTGGACTGAGTTGGAGTACAATATGTGGTACGATATGCCCACAACGCCTCGTGAAGTTTGAGATTCCAGTCCCTCTTGTTGGCTGAAGCACTTTTCCTCAGGAGCTTGCATAGAGTTTTATTGAAGGCTTTGGCTAGCCCATTGGCCCTTGGATTATAGATGAAGGAATATCTCCAATCTATCTTGTGCTGAGTAGCGAACCTTGAAATTTTGACGCTCTTGAAAGAAGACCCGTTGTCAGAAATGATCCTTCTTGGTGTACCGAAGCGGTATAGAATATTATGTCTGAAAAACGTCAGAATATCTTCTGTTTTGACTTCTTTTAGCGGGACAGCTTCAGCCTATCTGGAGAAGTAGTCTGTTTCAGCCAATATGAACCGGTGGCCTTTGGATGATAGAGGATCAATTGGGCCATCGGGTTATAAAATCTATGCTACTTTCATTGTTCTTTGGCTTGGTTCTTACGAGATTGGCAATGGTGATCTTATCGCTGACACTCATGAACCTTTGCAGAAACAGAGATTCCATTTGGACGAAAGTAGTAACGGAGCCATCCGGTATGCTCGCGTATCAATCGAAAATGACATCGGTTAAGGTATTGACGAACTGGCGGAGGAGAAGCGCACCATTGCCCCCAGTATTCCTGCATGAGGCTTTAAAGTGGGCGATGTGCTGATCTGCATTTCCCGTCCCATCGAATCTTCTGAACTTGGGGATGATATAGCCACCAGGAAACTCTACCAGATCATACCGAGCAAGATATGGTCTCCGACTGCTGCTGATATCTTTTTGCGCTTCGGCTTCGGCTACCAATGTTTTGACTTTGTTGGCGACCAAATCCATGATTTGATTTTGAGTTAGCGGGTTACTATCATCGGTAGGCAAGACATTTTCCGAGATAGGATGCAGACGACTTTCATGCGGCTCGCCTACTTTTGGATTTGAGGGAATAGGCGTCAGTTGTCTCGGGACACCGTTTCCCGGTTCATGAGCAGAGTCCTGCGCTTGATTGGACGGCTGAGAGGCAACTTGGGCCATGAGCTGTAAGACAACGTTTGTCAAGTGGTCAATCTTCGAGTAGAGCTTGGCTATCTCCTTTTCTTTATTTCTGAGCTGCTTTTGGAGCTCTTGGAGAAGTTGTTGCTCTGCGGTCTTAGGACGGAAGATTGGCTCCTCTTTGCTTTTCGAGCCCAACTACTAATGAACCGAAGGATCTCTCTACTTATCAGCTTCACTGGAAGGGTTTTCATTACCTTCCAGAGAATGCTGGTCTTGGGAAGTGGCGACCACATTCACACCAGATTGGATTTGATATGTGGTGGCCTCGTCCTTACTCTTGCTGCGCGTGCCCACCATGTAAACAGTGTGGAACACATGTCCAGCCATCTCTTTATCTTTGGCGACTGATTTTTTGGACCGTCGTCGTGGCCTTTCCTCTTCTGGAACGGATAGGTGACTGAAGACGATTGGACTGACTGGGTCCTAGGGTGGCGCTGTCTAGCTCACAGTTTTCTTGACTCTTATGGTCATGGCATTCTTCTGGACCAATTTCAGTGGTTTAAAAGAGTTAGCGAGCTTTATAGCCGATTTAGCTGTTGTTGCAGGGTAACCCTGTTCTTGGAACCTCATGAAGTTAACCTAGCAGGAGCCTTAGCCCTTTTGTTGGCTCTGTATCTTAGCCTTTTCTGTCTTAGCTTCTCGATTTTGAGGGCTTGACGAGCATCTGTCATCTAGGAAGCCATCGTGAGTCGATTGACAGGGAACTTAGAGAAGATACCCGATTAAGCAGTTGTCAGGGGCACTGCTGGAGCTTGCCCGAGATGCCTTATTTCTTTATTGGTGTTGATGGCCTTGCCCCCAGCGGGGGCCAAGGAAATTCGTTCAAACACCGACTTGCGTTTGGGTAGTGGTGCCCTCGAGATCACCATATTTGGCCTCCTGCCTTTTGAGATTGGTCTGTCTGTTACCGGAGCTTGAGGAGCAGGGATGGCGTTAGCTGGCACGAACAAAATAGAGCCAAATGGTAGCAGCGATTCCTCCCACCGTCACTTGAGACTAGCCGGGAGGACCTTCCTAATGTCCATCTTCATCGTATAGGAGATGGGAGCTGTGTTGAGAGCTGAGATTGTCCTTGAAGACCTTTTGTTGCTTTCGAAGATTACAATTGGAAAATGTTAACCTGGGCAAAGAAATGTAGTTTCAGTACAGGCAATCGATATATATGTTAAATGAGTTCGCATGAACGTTTAACCCGAAATATGGGAGGAGAGAAAAGTCCCACCGGGCGTGCCAGAATCTGTAGGGAGTTTTTCGTCACTCCATTGAGATAGGAATACGCGCCGCTTGTCAGGCGTACTATAGACTCCCCCTGCCTAAGGTAGGCCGGGGTTTATTGATTGTGGGGATCCAAATCTCCGGTAGCCACAGACTAAGCTGCCGTTAATTGCCCCTCGCTTTTGAAGCGAGGGAACCTCCGATTGATTGGTCAAACTAGTCATGAGAACTCAATGTGCCGAGTGCATGTGTTGTGATTTTAGAGGTCTTGGGTATATTGAGGACTTAGCAGAGTTTACGGGGGTCCCGCTACCCGAATAGCGGGCTGGGGGTCAAGGGGGCTACCAGCCCCCTTACGGGGTGTGGGGCAGCGCCCCGTTAGAATTTTTTTTCTAACGGGGAAGTGTTTTGAGTATGGAGTGTGTATATAAAATAATAATAATAAATAAATAAAAGGGTGAGTGGCGTCCTAAGGACGCGTGGGTGCTGGGCGCCAGCGCCTCACGTGCTTGGCATGCGGGCACTGGGCGCCGGCGCCTCACGTGCTTGGCGTGTTGGCGCTGGGTGTCAGCGCCTCACATGCCCGGCATGTGGGTGCTGGGCGTCAGCGTCTCACGTGCTTATGTGCGCTGGGCACCAGCATCTCACGCGCTTGGCGCGTGGGCGCTGGACGCCCGCAGAAAAAAGGGCTTAGCCTCTGTACTGGGAGTTGTACTCCCGATTGACTTTTGGAGTTAAACTCCTAAAAAAGGGGAAGATGGGCTTAACCCCTGCATAGGGAGTTGTACTCCCCGGTTGACTTTTGGAGTTAAACTCCTAAAAAAAGGGATGCGGGGGTTAGCCCCTGCACAGGAAGTTGTACTCTCCGGTTGACTTTTGGAGTTAAACTCTTAAAAAAAAGATTTATTATTTTTTTTGTGTGGAGTTAAACTCCTAAGAGATTTTCGGAGATGATGAAAGGGGACCCCTTGCTTCTCCCTTGAGCTCTAGATTTTATCTTAAGCTTTGGATCTTCCCAAAGTTGGATTTTTGGAGATGGGTCTCCTTCTTCCTCCTCTCTATTGGCTGGATCTTGGAGAAAAGGGGGGTGAGACTTAAAATCTCCAATTTTAGAGATCTGATAGGAGATTTGAGCTCCCCTTTGTGGATTTTATGGTGAAAAACTATTCTTTTTTGGGAAAAGAAGAGTGAAACTCTTGATTTAATTCAAGAAAAAGGAAGAAGGTTTAGAACCTTGAAGAAGGAGAACGAGACACAAACCCGAGTTTTTTTAGGGGAATCAATTATTGTTTTTATTTCATCATCATGTTGCCTTATATAGGCTTACAAGTTTACACTTAGCCCCTTGGGCTTTACAAAATGGCATTTTGCCCACCCCATGCCTCATATGCTCATTTCTTTTGCACATGAGCCATGGGCTTTACAAAAAATTGGCTTTATGCCTATTTTCCTTACATTTATTCATAAAAATTATATCAAAATTATTTATTACATAATTTTCATTTTGGTATGGGGGAGGCCGGTCGTGGGGCTCGACCTGGGCTTGGGCCCACCTGGCTTGGGGTTGACTTTGACTTGGTCAACAGGGGTGTAATTTTTGACCCCAACAGCCCTGTCTGTAATGTCAAGAGTGTCGGTATATGAGGGCTCGGTTGTGTAATATCATAATCTCGTGGCTCATCCTGATCATCACGACGACCTCGGCCACCGGGAGATCGAACACTATGAAATCCACCACCACGTGCTCGTATCATCGTACAAACCTGTAAAGTAAAAAACAATAAGATATTAGAATATGACAATCGATAAGAGACTCATCGGAAAAAAGTAACAAAACACAATACTACAGTATCCAATAAAATAAAAGGTAAAGAATCCTGACAATATCCATGATAACAAAAAAAAGAAAAACAATGTTACAAAATCCATCATATCAGAAAAGTAAAGTAATGCTACAATATCCAAGGTAACAACATAATCTCTAAAGTCATCCCAATTAATAAAAGTTTCATACAAATATCCATTCTATCTCAATACTTATAATAATTAACATTGTAATACCCAGTCCCCTTTTGTACGCCAATACCAGTATTTAAAATAAAATATTATTCTAAATAGTTTACCTATTTTTTATTGTTCTATATATACTATTTATATTTTATTTTTTCTATACCTACATATTCTAATTATTTTTCCTAACACCTTAACTTATATTCTACCCAAACGGTTTCAGTATAACCTAACCCAAGGCCCAAGCCCACTATCCCAAACCCAATCCCCTTCCCAACTGCCACCTCTTTTTTGAATTCCTTCATTTAATCCCTACTTTAATCTCATTTAACCCAAATCCTACCCTAATTAATTTCATTTAATTCCTAAATAAATCCTATTAACTATTACTTAAAATTTTCAAAATTTCTCTCTCTCCCCACGTTTACTCTCTCTCTCTACCCCTCTTTAAAACACTCCCTCTCTCTATCGATCACACACACACACACACTCTCTCTCCCCTCACACACACACACACACACTCTCTCTCTCTTTCTCCCTCTCCCTCACAAACTCTCTCTCAACCTGTCGTCTCCTCGCTCTTCCAAGCGCCGACTGCCCGCAACCCCGCGCGACCCACTCCTCCATCACCGCCAAGCACCCACCGCCGCTTCCTCCTCCATTGACAAGCTCGAGCCCTACTCCCTCACCTTCTCATTCTCTCTCTCCACCGCTCCTGCTCATTACCTCGACGGCGCCCACCATCCACGTCGACCACCTCCGTCTCCTCCACCACAGAACTACCACCACTCGCAACCCTGCCACCGCGGCAACCCAACCGAGCTCCGCTCTCCACCTCAGACTCCTATCTTTAAAAAACCCGAGCTCCGCTTAGCCATCTCTACTGCCACCTTGACCTCCTCTACCGCCGCTTCCTCCTCCACCTGAGCTCAACCGTGCCACCCTTCTCACCGCCGGCCGCCGGAGCTTCATCTCCATCGCCACCTCACTCGCCCATTGCACCCACCTCCTCCCTCGATACCCTCGCCATCGCCACTGAGCCGCCGCCGAACCCCCTGGAACATCTACTCATCGCTGCCGCCACTGGCCTCGAGCCGAGCTCCCCTCGCCTAGCCCCAGCCAACACCAAAGCTAAACTCCCAAACCTTCACACTCAAGCTATGACGTTTCATCGAGCACCTGTCGCAAAAACCGTTCCGTTGCTGCTCGTCGTCGTCCCTATCGTGTCGTGCTCGTCGCCAGGCAAGTTAAACACTTGCTTTACATGCTATTTATACAAATACACACACACACACACAACCATTGTTATTATATATATATATACAACCATTAATAACAAACGAAACTAAAGTATATTTCATGGAGCCTGATAAATGTGGCGAATCGTATTCGCGCATTGCATGTTGAACTGAAAAAATAATGATTCTAATATCCCATGGTTGATATATAAAGTTCACGAGGATTGAATCCCGTTTATGTCCGTAAGATAAACCAAATCTGCTATAGTTTCAAAATGATGTCCTAAGTGCCCAATGCGAACCTTATGCGAAATCATAATCTAAAATGGCGAAACTCACGGTATTTAGACCTTATTACTTCTAATGAATACCCCGTAGAGATCTGATTGCAAATTGACATCGTTTTACCCATAAAGTACATCCTTAGCGTTTATACCGAAACTCAAGTTTTACCGAACACTTGACACCGTTAAATTCATGCTTAATTCTAGAAAAATCCAATTGCAGTGTGCTTGGGCTCGTTACGAAGTTTATTGCATAGTCTTTAATGTGATATATAGGTTGTTGTTAAATATGACATTTGAACACCGGATACAGAGAACTTACCTGTTTTTGGACTGCAGTTCAGAACAGCACTGTTGGTCGACACATGAATTAAAATGCTTTTACAATTCTGTATGAAAATGATGTTATGCGGAACCCTATACCGTTGCGAAGAATATTCTGTTAGCTAACTATGGGTGGTAGTTTCGTTCGTTTTTACCGTCGTTTGTTATTTTAGTTATATTTTGAATCATCGATACGTATTGCAGTCCCAAGCAGGGACATACTTTATACCCTGATCTTAAACATTGCATATCTTCCAGCACACAGCGGATATTGTCGATACGTCTAGTGCGTTGAAACGGTCGTATCTTCAACGGTCATATCTTCAATAATTAATATACCTAAATATTACTCAACTGTAGCGTCGCCTAATTATGATCCCAACTGGATGAAAACTGTGTTATGAAACGGTCTCTTAGTTCAGGAACTGAATTTCCAGCGGAGAACACTTAAAAAGAAATGACGGTAACTCGCAAACCCGAAACCTAATTGACTTGAAAACAATTTCGTTGAATTTCTAATTAAGTTTACTTTTTACCCCTTTTGTATCATTTTGCTTAATTCTGATCGTACGATTTAATGTGATTTTTTTAAGTTTTTAGGACGTGTAGTGACTTGTAGTGCATATGATTTGTTTAGCGGCATAATTCACATATTTTCTCGACCGCGATACTTTTAGCGATAGTGAGTGTCCTTATTTATTTCTTAGTGTATAATGCATTGTAAAACGTGAATGGTATCGGTTTAGTTGTGTCAAGTACGTCGGTAAAAAGTGAACGATTCATGATAGTGAACAACACAGTGAATAAAGCAGTGTTATAGGTGCGTGCTTGTACACAACTAGCCCATACTTATATATAGTGAAAGCTGGGAGAAATGGGGAAATCGAAGTGGAAAGAAACTTATATTTAGCGAGGTTAGTGAATTAGAGGATGATCATTCGAACAATGACTTTTATATATATTAAGTTTAGACTTAGCGGTCCAGCTGATAGGTTTATGCCCCGGGCAATAGTGGGCCGTAGTCTCGGGTATGTACGAGACCCTCGTTAAACATGATCACTCCTTTTCGCGAACTCGATTTTCAAATTGACTTAGAGACCAGTAGGAACACAGGTCGACATTGCATTGATTATAAACATATCGATTACCTGCATTCATTGTTTCTGTCACGCCCCGCTTCCCGATGTACGGCGAAGGGGACACTACTGGGCCGCTACGTATTTACTCTGAAGTAAATACGCTAAGCATATCTAAGCAATATAAAAGTAAATACAAAAGAGACAAGATATATAAACTGAACATCAACTTTATTTATTAACATTCTTTTGTACAATGCATGAAAAGTAAATACAACTGAAATAAAAGCGATGCCTAAATAATGGCATAACAAGAATGTAAAGTACTGAAAGGAAATATGTACAATGAAACTAAAGCGCTGGGTCTTCAGCAAACTGATCCAAGTCTTCAGCAGTAGGCTCGATCTCTGACGTGTCCAAATTACCTGACAAAATTCAAAGAAGAAAGAAAGAGAATATCGTCAGCGAACAGGTCGCTCGGTAAGTCCCAAAGATAAGAGGAAAGTAGAATAGACAGAATAAGAAGGTATCTTTTAAAGTTGTATTATTTTATTGTAATGTTGTATTAACGCTGTTGTTTGTAGCTTGGTACAGAAGAACGCCAGTATATACGAGAGGAGTCTCTATATGCCAGAGACTAGAGGCAGGTATAGTACAAGGAACCGTTTATGCCACGGTACAACAGCAACTGGATTCATGTTAGGTGTATTAAGTTTTACAGTCTCGTGCCACTTTTAACACCTTCCGTACCAATCTACCCCTTAAACCCTGTAGTGTTATCTTGATTGTATTGTTGTATTGTATTGTATTGTATTGTAAACTGTATAGATTGTATAATTGGATGACTGACCGAAACCATGATATTAGTAAACAGATGTAACCGTAGAATCATGTAAATGGAATAACTGGGGAACCATGTAAATGGAATGTATATCCATGGTTCGGTTCGGTCAAGTTGTATAGATTGATAATTGGATTCATGGATTCATGTTGAATTGTAATATTGAAGATTGGAGATTGTACTTGAATCATATTCAAGTCAGATTATACTGAGACTCAAACTGAGTCAGACAATCAACAAAGTAAATTGAAGTCCTGATTGTTTTTATTAATTTGTCTACCTTAGATAGGAAAACACCCACTTCTCCGGCTCCCTGAGGCTCAAGAGATTGGTCCCGCTTAAACCTATGTTTACTAGGGTCCTTAGGGTAATTTATAGAACTTGAGGGGGTTTTATGTAAAAATACTTTTATATACTTTTCAAAATACACCCCAAGCATTTATTATTCGTCTTTAGAGTTGTAATGAATGTGGATTTTATATTGTGATATTTCTAGTAAAAATATCCTAATTTCAGAAATAAAGGTTTTTATTTGTAAAATTGATTTGTGTGGAATTCATGGTATTTTAGTGTAAACTTGATTCTTGTGATATTGTAGAAAAGGTGGAATATTTATAATACTTCAAAAATAGATATGTTTATGTTGCATATACATATATTTATATGAAAATAATTTTTGTATATATCTATAATATTCTAGAAATCTTGTTTTCTTAAGATGTCGTATTTTAAATTTTTCGAGACCGAATGCTCCTTGCGGAGGTCTGAATCTCGCACTACTAAGCCCGAGGATGTGCGATAATCCGCACCATCCCGAACAGGTTCCCCAATATGGGTTGTAGCGGCGCTTTGCAAAGATTTGTATAAATACTAATCATTAAGGAAAACGGTTTTATTAATTATGGTATTTAAATGAAAAAGTGTTGTTTTCCCGTATTCTATGTTCTAGGGTCTCCTAAGTCAACTAGACTGCTCCTAACTGGTCCAAAGTGACAAGTTGTGAGATACCTCAAATCGCCTCTTCACCGCCAATTGTGGCCAGGTAAGTACAAGTGAAGAAAGGAGAGATCCGCTCATGAATCATCGTGAGACGAGCCTTTTAAAGTTACCTTTCTCACTTGTCTAGCCTAGACACCATAAAGTCAGGTTTAGATAAACGACTGATGCCCACAACCTTATCCTATTTTCATAATAAGTAGTATTTATTTATAAAGATGTATCAATACTAAATCTTTTAGAAATGGTTTTATTAAGTAAAGGGTATTTAAATGAAAATGTTTGTTTTCCCGTATTCTAAGTTCTCGAGGGTATCGTGTTATGTTGCATATGAGTGTGTGAGGAGGTAGGTCGTTACCTCGTGATCTACTTAAAGGTATAGCAAGTTTAATGGGGTTAAATGTAGAATTGAAACAATGTGGTATTTAAGTGAAAAATACGATAAATTGAAATAGCCATCATTTTATGAAATGAAACTTGATCAATTTGGTTGATTAGTGTTTAATGGTCAACATGAAAGAGTTTAAGCATAATTGTATTAACGAGAAGTGGAATTTTATGAAGAAACCGAATCGGAAATCGGATTTGTTCCGATTCTGTCGGGTTTTGTAAATCCGTATTTTTAGATAGAAGAGATAGATAGAAAATTGGACTTACGGTTTTAGGACACACAAGTGGGTGAGAGGGAAGTAGTGGAATTACCGATGTATTGCGTCGTCTCCGGGAGTTCCTAGAATGATCGCCGGAAGTTCCGCCGGGAATTCGTCGGAGCTTCGCCTCGAGCTCGTTTTTAAAGTGCACAAGATTCTTGGAAATTTTTAGAGTGTGGGCTCAGAATTTTGGGGTGAGAGGGTAGGGGGTAGGGGTGTATTTATAGGGTTAGGCTAGGGTTAGGGTAGGTGTAGGGTTTTTAATTAAAAATTGTAAAAAATGTGTGAAAAAATCATTAAAAAAGGATTAAATAGGGTATAAATGTGTCTCTGGAACCGGTCTCATAAATTGGAGTGTGCAGGGAGGTAGGGTAGAGGAAAAGAAACAATATTGTAGTTGGTGACTCGGCCGTCCGGCCGAGTCCGGCCGACGGCACCGGCCCGAGTCGGGCCGAGTCAGTGTGGCAGAAGGTGGGGGGTCGTCAGGTGGGGCCTCTGGTGTATTTAGGTTAGTGGGTGTAGTGGGAAATTTGGGAGTTATTGTGTGTGGACTGTTGGGCTTCTATAAAATTTAAAACAAAATAATATTAAAAATAATGTGGGGCAGGGGATTTGAACTCTGGTGGCTTGGTTCAGCAGTGCAAGGTATTACCAATGAGCTACAAGCTCCTTCTTGTAATTAAATTGCTAATTAATTATTTAAGTCTTGTGCTCAGGCAATAAATACCCCTTTCTGAATTTTTAAATTTTTTTTGTAAAAATTGTATATGAAATTTAGGGTTGTTACATTCTACCCTCCTTAAAAAAATTTCGTCCTCGAAATTTGTAAAAGGAAAGTGTAACAGATTCAAAGAAGGTTTGGTGACTAACGTACTAACAGTATATGAAAAATAGTAAGGTGGTGCAAGTGTTTAAAAATGTGAAAGAGTCTTACTAGTGTTACCTTGGTCAACTGTCTTAGCTTCTACGGCTGCTAAGGTGTAAGCATGTCGCTGTGGCACGTTCCTCCTAGCTAGAGGCATATTCCCCTGTACTCGATGCATGTTTCTCAGTGCCTGATGGAATTGGCGATTTGGCTGTGCAGGAAATCCATGTGGAGGTGGTGCTCGGAGTGCAGGACGAGTTGCAGGAGCCTGGATAGCTGGCTGCTGCGGGTAGTTGACGGATATGTGTGCTGGGTTGCGTCTATAAGGACAGTTTCCAATTCCGTGATTGCACGCGCCACAAACCAAGTATAGGCCTTTTGCGCACCTACAGTCCTTCCATAAGTGTCCTTCCCTCTTGCAATAAAAGAAAAAATCGGGTCTTGGCCGATCCTTGGCTTCTTCCAGTCTTCTGAGTTCAACAACTGGCCTTGAAGAGGCCCCTCCTGCCATTTGAGTGGTTGGGCGTTTCACTCCTGCAGATTGAGGTCTGCCCCTTGCCTTTATCACTGCCTCATAACCGCGGGCAGCTTCCAGAGCATCCTCGTGAGTCGGAAATTTCCCTGTGGCTAGTGCAGCCTGGATTTCCGTGTCCAAACCTTGTTGAAATCGACGGGCTCTGATCTCATCCGTCGGTATCAGGTGTGCCGCAAATCTGTTACGGTCTTGTGTTAGCTGTGTATTATGTGATATAAAAATTTGAAATACTGTGACCTATCTTACCGACTGAGCATGGTGAACTCAGCGTCATACTCATCTACTTACTTAACCCACATAGAACCTTGTTGTAGATGAATGAACTGCTGTTCCATGGAAAACCTGGCAGTCACAAGGAAGTATTTCGCGTCGAACCTATCGCAAAAATTCTTCCATTCAATGGGCTGATCAAGACGGCTTTCTTCCGCCTTCCACCAGTTCTGTGCATTGTCTGTGAGTTGCAGCTTTGCAACTTGGACCCAAGCTATTTCTGGCACTTATGCTGCTGCCTGATCATCCTCTATACTTTGTGCCCATTTCTCAGCTTCAAGTGGGCTTCCCATTCTGGAGAACTGCTTGGGATGTAAAGCCCTGAATTGCTTTACCCTAGGTATGTCAGTCTCGGGACGGTTCAGGAGTTGTTGATGTCCCTCAAGGAGGCTGCGGATCGCCTCAAGTAGAACCGTTTGCTCGGTGGGTGGAGCAGGAACAGCAGGTGTGAGAGGTAGTGGTGGAGGTGTGTTGTTGACATTGGTGCTGGTGTTGTTTGGGGAATCCATAACCTTGAAGAAAAATTTGGGTTAAGACAGATTCAAGTACATGAAATGACAAGATTCAAGGAATATGAAATTGTAAGATTCAAGGAACATGAATTGTAAAGAATATTTTTAGTTTCTGGTTCTTGTGTTATATTGCTTAGGTTTGTTCACGCAGAACAGAACTGCATAGTATGGTTCTATACAGCTCGACCTGCATGGGCCACCAACAAAACCTGTCACGCCCCGCTTCCCGGTATACGGCGAAGGGGACGCGACTGGTCCGCTACTTATTTACTCTGAAGTAAATACGCTAAGCATATCTAAACAATATAAAAGTAAATACACAAGAGACAAGATATATAAACTGAACAACAACTTTATTTATTAACATTCTTTTGTACAATGCATGAAAAGTAAATACAACTGAAATAAAAGCGATGCCTAAATAATGGCATAACAGGAATGTAAAGTACTGAAAGGAAATGTGTACAATGAAACTAAAGCGCTGGGTCTTCAGCAAACTGATCCAAGTCTTCAGCAGTAGGCTCGATTTCTGACGTGTCCAAATTACCTGACGACATTCAAAGAAGAAAGAAAGAGAATGTCGTCAGCGAACAGGTCGCTCAGTAAGTCCCAAAGATAAGAGGAAAGTAGAATAGACAGAATAAGAAGGTATCTTTTAAAGTTATATTATTTTGTTGTAATGTTGTATTAACACTGTTGTTTGTAGCTTGGTACAGAAGAATGCCAGTGTATACGAGAGGAGTCTCTATATGCCAGAGACTAGAGGCAAGTATAGTACAAGGAACCGTTTATGCCACGGTACAACAGCAACTAAATTCATGTTAGGTGTATTAAGTCTTACAGTCTCGTGCCACTTTTAACACATTCCGTATCAATCTAGCCCTTAAACCCCGTAGTGTTATCTTGATTGTATTATTGTATTGTATTGTCTTGTATTGTAAACTGTATAGATTGTATAATTGGATGACTGACCGAAACCATGATATCAGTAAACGGATGTAACCGGAGAATCATGTAAATGAAATAACTGGGGAACCATGTAAATGGAATGTATATCCATGGTTCGGTTCAGTCAAGTTGTATAGATTGATAATTGGATTCATGGATTCATATTGAATTGTAATATTGAAGATTGGAGATTGTACTTGAATCATATTCAATTCAGATTATACTAAGACTCAAACTGAGTCAGACAATCAACAAAGTAAATTGAAGTCCTGATTGTTTTTATTAATTTGTCTACCTTAGATAGGCAAGCACCCACTTCTCTGGCTCACTGAGGCTCAAGAGATTGGTCCCGCTTAAACCTATGTTTACTAGGGTCCTTAGGGTAATTTATAGAACTTGAGGGGGTTTTATGTAAAAATACTTTTATATACTTTTCAAAATACACCCCAAGCATTTATTATTCGTCTTTAAAGTTGTAATGAATGTGGATTTTATATTGTGATATTTCTAGTGAAAATATCATAATTTCAGAAATAAAGGTTTTTATTTGTAATAATGATTTGTATGGAATTCATGGTATTTTAGTGTAAACTTGATTCTTATGATATTGTAGAAAAGGTGGAATATTTATAATACTTCAAAAATAGATATATTTATGTTGCATATACATATATTTATATGAAAATAATTTTTGTATATATCTATAATATTCTAGAAATCTCGTTTTTTTAAGATGTCGTATTTTAAATCTTTTGAGACCGAATGCTCCTTGCGGAGGTCTGAATCTCGCACTACTAAGCCCGAGGTTGTGCGATAATCCCCACCATCCCGAACGGGTTCCCCAATATGGGTTGTAGCGGCACTTTGCAAAGATTTGTATAAATACTAATCATTAAGGAAAACGGTTTTATTAATTATGGTATTTAAATGAAAAAGTGTCGTTTTCCCATATTCTATGTTCTAGGGTCTCCTAAGTCAACTAGACTGCTCCTAACTGGTCCAAAGTGAAAAGTTGTGAGATATCTCAAATCGCTTCTTCACCGCCAATTGTGGCCAGGTAAGTACAAGTGAAGAAAAGAGAGATCCGCTCACGAATCACCGTGAGACGGGCCTTTTAAAGTTACCTTTCTCACTTGTCTAGCCTAGACACCACAAAGCCAGGTTTAGATAAACGACTGATGCCAACAACATTATCCTATTTTCATAATAAGTGGTATTTATTTATAAAGATGTATCAATACTAAATCTTTTAGAAATGGTTTTATTAAGTAAAGGGTATTTAAATGAAAATGTTTGTTTTCCCGTATTCTGAGTTCTCGAGGGTATCGTGTTATGTTGCATATGAGTGTGTGAGGAGGTATGTCATTACTTTGTGATCTACTTAAAGGTATAGCAAGTTTAATGGGGTTAAATGTAGAATTGAATCAATATGGTATTTAAGTGAAAAATACGATAAATTGAAATAGCCATAATTTTATGAAATGAAACTTGATCAATTTGGTTGATTAGTATTTAATGGTCAACATGAAGGAGTTTAAGCATAATTGTATTAACGAGAAATGGAATTTTATGAAGAAACCGAATCGGAAATCTGATTTGTTCCGATTCCGTCAGGTTTTGTAAATCCGTATTTTTAGATAGAAGAGATAGATAGAAAATGGGACTTACGGTTTTAGGACACACAAGAGGGTGAGAGGGAAGTAGTGGAATCACCGATGTGTTGCGTGGTCGCCGGGAGTTCCTAGAACGATCGCCGGAAGTTTCGCCGGGAATTCGTCGGAGCTTCGCCTCGAGCTCGTTTTCAAAGTGCACAAGATTCTTAGAAATTTTTAGAGAGCTGGCTCAGAATTTTGGGGTGAGAGGGTAGGGGTAGGGGTGTATTTATAGGGTTAGGGTAAGGTTAGGGTAGGTGTAGGGGTTTTAATTAAAAATTGTAAAATATGTGTGAAAAAATCATTAAAAATGGATTAAATAGAGTATAAATGTGTCTCTGGAACCGATCTCATAAATTGAAGTGTGCAGGAAGGTAGGGTAGAGGAAAAGACACAATATTGTAGTTGGCGACTCGGTCGTCCGGCCGAGTCCGGCCGGTGGCGTCAGCCCGAGTCGGCCGGTCCGCCGGCCAAGTCGGGGTGGCAGGATGTGGGGGGTCGTCAGGTGGGGCCTCTGGTGTATTTAGGTTAGTGGGTGTAGTGGGAAATTTGGGAGTTATTGTATGTGGACTGTTGGGCTTTTATAAAATTTAAAACAAAATAATATTAAAAATAATGTGGTGCAGGGGATTTGAACTCTGGTGGCTTGGTTCAGCAGTGCAAGGTATTACCAATGAGGTACAAGCTTCTTCTTGTAATTAAATTGCTAATTAATTACTTAAGTCTTATGCTCAGGCAAGAAATACCCCTTTATGCATTTTTGAAATTGTTTTGTAAAAACTTGTATATGAAATTTAGGGTTGTTACAGTCTTCACCATTATTTCTTTTATTTCTTGTCTCATTATTATTATCATAATATTGCTATTGCGTCGCTCTGACGACCTGAGTATGCATGCTCAGAGCTTGGCGAAGACCCAGTTCAGGAGTCAGACCTACCAATCAAGCTCGCAGAGAACTAGACGGTCGTATCTTCAATACTTTTACCGCTTTCCATAAATTAACCTTGTATTCACACTTGGTTAGTAATTTCCTTTTCTTTCGAACTATTGTAAACTGTGAACAATGAAAGTTGATGTAATAAACTAGCGATGTGTTTCCTTTACTTCTGTGCTGTGTTTACTGATTATCATGTAATTTTTTACACCGGTTTAAGTTTCGTTTACAGATATGTGTGAAAGCAGGCTCATTCATATACGCGTGTGGAAGGTTAGTGCATGACACGAGCACATCAGCGGTGTTTGCACTTAGCAAAAATCCCTAAGGGTGAAGTACACATGCACACATGTAGGTTGCAACAATACAATCAGAGGAAGAATATGTGTTAGAAATGAAGCACTCGGTGGTCAACGATAAAAGGAAAGCATTTAAATAAACATTTTATTCTACAGGAAATAGATCACCAAATATGGGATCAAAAGTACAAGGGTTTATAAAACTATGAATAAAGTTTTCTAAAGCCCTCTCAGCCTTCTCCACTATGTCGAAGCGGCAATCTTTGCGAAGAGTCGCTCCCCATCGGTTAGCGCCGTGCCCATCGGCGAAGGCAGACATGATGGCCCGCTGAGCTCGTATCTGGCTTAGCAGCTGAACATAACGATCTCTTAGAGGCTTAGTAATCAAAAGTGCCTCATGAAAACACTCGATCTTATCCTCCGCTGCGTCGAGTATCGCTGGAGTCATCTCCACAGGATGAGAGGGAATGTCATCGAGCACATACATTAAGATCATCCGGAGCCAAATGGAGCCGATGGGGAGAGGAGATCCTCTACGAGTTAAGAGCTCGTGCAACACCGTATCACATTGGTCATCCGTAAGAGCAGGATTCACTAAGCATGCAACAAAACGAGGAACAATTTCCTCGATACCATGGCTGCTGATGAGCATGTAGACGATTGCAAGCCATGACTTTTCTCTGTTAAAATAATTCTCTGAAAGTGAGAGAGAAGAGTTTTGGGGTCAAAAATTAAACCCTTGTTGACCAAGTCAAAATCAAAATCAACCCCAAGCCTAGGTCAACACTCAGTTTGGAAGGGACCGGCCCCGTGACAAAAAGAATGAAACCATAAATTAGTTTAATGTAATTCTTTTTTTTAGAAATAAATGTATGTAAAATGGGCAAAAAGCCAAAATTTTGTAAACCATATGGCTTATGTGCAAAAAGAGATAAACACATAAGGCATGGGGTGGCACAACTGCCATTTGGCAAAGCTCAAGGGGCTATATGTAAAGTGTGTAGCCTATGGAGGCAAATATGATGAAAAAATCAACAACTTTTTTATTCTCTCAAAAATTAGGGTTTCTGTGCCTCCTTCTCCTTTCTCAAGATTTTAAAGCTTCTTCTCTTTTCTGAATTAAATCAAGAGTTTAACTCTTCCTTTACCAGAAAAAAATAGTTTTTCACCATAAAACCCTTGAAGGGGAACTCAGATCTCCTATCAAATCTCTAAAATAGGAGATTTTTAAGCATCACCCCCTTTCCTCCAAGATCCAGCCAACAAAGAGGAGGAAGAAGGAGACCCATCTCTAAAAATCCCACTTTGGAACAAATCCAAGACTCAAGAGAAGATGCAGGGCTCAAGGAAGAAGAAAGGGGTCCCTTTTGATCACTTCCGAAGATCTTCGAGGGGTTCAACTCCAAGATCCAAATTCTTAAAGGAGTTTAACTTCACATCCAGATCTTTTAGGAGTTTAACTCCAAATCCAAATCTTTTACGAGTTTAACTCCAAATTTATACCTAAGTCGTGTTTGGGAGTTCAACTCTAAAGCCTCTAGGGAGTTCAACTCCCAGCTCGGCGGCTAAGCCCCTTTCTCTGCTGGTGTTTCCAGTAGTCGCGTGCCGAGCACGTGACCAGCTGAAGCCCAACGGTCGCATGCCACGCACATGACCCGCTGGCATCTAGCGGTCGTGTGCAGGGCATGTGACCCGCTGGCACCAAGGGCCCACGTGCAGGGTACGTGGCCCGCGGGCGCCCAGCGCCCACACGCCGCTCATGTGACCCGCGGGAGTCCAGCGCCCACGCGCAGGGCACGTGGCCCGCAACTGCCTAGCGCCCACGCGCCGCTCATGTGACCCGCGGGCGTCCAGCTCCCACGCGCAGGGCACGTGACCCATGGGCGCCAAGCTCCTGCGTGCATGGCACGTGACCCGCGGTTGCCCAGCACCTATGCGCCACTCACGTGACCCGCTGACGCCCAACGTCCATGCGCCCAGCGCCCACGCGCTACTTATGTGACCCGCGGGCGCCAACGCTCGCACGCCACTCATGTGAATCGCAGGCGCCCAGCGTCCATGCGCCATGCATACGTCCTTAGGACGCTCCTTACCCCTCTTTTCCCATGCACTCCACAATAAAAATACCTCTCCTGTTAGAAAAAATTTCTAACAGGGTGCTTCCCCGTACCTCATAAGGGGGCTGCTAGCCTTTTTGATCCCCAATCCACTATCCGGGTAGCGAGACCTCCGTAAACTCTGCGTGGCCCCCGATACATCTAAGTCCCCTCCAAAACACAACACACGCACATTGCATATTGAGTTCGCATGACTAGTTGACCCGTTAATCGGAGTTTTTTTTGCTTCAAAGGCGAGGGGTAATTTGTAACAACCCTAAACTTTCTGTACAATTTTCTTTTTTAAAAATATAGAAAGACATACTTAAGCCTGAGCATAAGTTATAAGTTTGTTTTGCTTTTGAACAGCAAGAAGGAGCTTGTAGCTAATTGGTAAGACCTTGCACTGCAGAACTAAAGCACCAGAGTTCAAATCCCATCAGCCACATTATCTTTTTAATTATTTTTCTTTTAATCTTTTAGAAGCCCACAGGTCTACATGTGCACAACCCATAAAAACAAGAGTCATAACCTAAACAAACGTATCCACGAGGCTAGACCAAGCGTCAGGGACACGTGGCACCAAGATGAGCCCCGACTCGCCCAACTCGGGCCGGCAAACTCGCTGACTCGGCCGGCGCCGCCGATCTGACTCGGCCAAAACCCTATTTTTCTTCAACTCTGGCGACTCATGAACTCCCCCCATAACTCCTGTATTATTTGTTTTTCCTGCACATTTACAGAGCACATTAAAACACCCATTTAATCCATTTTAATACAAAATTGTAATACACCCTTTCATTACCTTAAAACCCTAATTTTTCCTATAAATACCACTCTAAAATCACCCCTCCTCACTCCCAAATCTCTGCCCAAACTCTCAAGAAAAATCCTAAGTCTTTTGTGCGCAAGTGGAGTTAGCAAAATAACAAAGCTCTAACGAACTTCCGACGGCAATCCGAGAAGTTTCCGACGACGAAACGATGTACCGACAACTCCCACCTCTTCCTCTTTCTCTCCTCTAGCCAATCATCCAGTAAGTCCCTACTTCTTCTTCTTTTCTCTATCCTAAAAACATTCAAAACTAAAACCCGATGGAAGCGGAGTTAGTCCGACTTCCGATTTGGTTTTTCTTTAAAAACTATAATTTTTCTTAATTAAGATACCTTCAAATCATCATATATTGTTCATTAAAAATTAATAAACATCTTTAACAATTTTCATCATAAAAGATTGTTATATTCATGTTTTATCGTAATTTTATATTAAAATACCTTCATATTTCATTTCGACATACTTGAACTTTAACAATCGTATTACCTTAGAAAACTCACGAGGTAATGACCTACCTCCTCACAACACTCATATGTAACATAGCACGATCGAATTTGGGAACATAGATCTTGGAAAATATGACTTTACATATAACTACCTTCAACTATTAAAACCTTTTTCTACAAGAAGTGTATTTTAACAAATCTTTGCAATTGCGCCTCTACAACCCATTTTGGGGAACCCGTTTGGGATGGTACGGATTATCGCACATCCTCGGGCTTAGTAGAGTGAGATGCAGACTCCGCAAGGAGCATACGATCTCGAAAGATTTTAATACAATTTTCTTTAGAAAATGTGATTTCTATTATAAATAAAACTTATATTTTTAATAAATAAATATATATGAAATTATTATCAAAATAACTATTTTTAATATTTATAATATTCCACATTTCCAAAATTCAAGAAAAACATCCCATTTACAAGAAAATACCATACAATTCTAATATTTCAAATAAATACATTATACTCTAAAACTAGGTCATATTCACTAGAAATTTCACATTGAATAAAAGAAACATCTATAAAAACTCTAAATACGATAATAAAATTCTCGAGGTGTATTTTGAAAATTTTACAAAATTATTTTCATAAAACCCCTCAAGTTATGTTAAATTACAATAAGGACCCTAATAAACATAGGTTTAAGCGAGACCAGTCTCTTGAGCCTCAGGGAGCCGGAAATATGGTTGCTTGCCTATTTAAGGTAAAAAACTTAACAAACAGTGTTATCAACACGGTAATTGTATTTGAAAAAGACACAAATCCTGCCGTCCATATGCAGCAGTTACCGACAACACCAAAACCTAATTCAGGATTCAATTTCTTTTCTAATTATATGACTCCGACTGAGTCTCAATATAGTCAATCTGACTTGATATGATTCAAGTATGAAATTACAAAACTACAATTCAATATAAATCCATATATTCAATCTGTTCAATCTATTCAATCTATATTGACCGAATCGAACCATGGATATACATCCATCTACATGATTCTCCAGTTGCATCCATTTACTGATATAATGTTTTCGGCAAGTCATCCATCTATACAATTTACAATACAAGACAATACAACACAATATATTCCGTACAATCAATACAATCAATACTATAAACACTACGGGGTTATAAAGGGGTAGACTGGTACGGAATATGTTAAAGGTGGCACGAGGTGGTCACTTAAGACATAATTACATCCATGCCTTTGTTCCGTGGTATTATCGACGGAGCCTTGTACTACGGGTTACCAAAGTCCACGGTGTAAGTTGGACTCCTCTCGTATATACTAGCATCTTCTGTACCAAGCTACAAATACTACGTTAACATAACAATCAAATATCATACTAGATATACTCTCTTTTTTGTCTATTCTACTTCTTTCATTCTTTGGGGCTTACCGAGCGATTGTTCGCTGACGACATTCCGTTTCTTTCTTCTTTGGAATGTTGTCAGGTGGATCGGACCTTCTGGAGACAGAGCCCAACAGCGAGGACTTGGATCAGATAGCCTTCGACCCAGAGTTCTAGCCGCTTGTACTTATTCCATTTTCATTTCTGTTATGCCACTGTTTAGGCATTGCTTCCATTCCATGTATTTTCTTTTCAGATGTATTGTAAAAAGAATGTTAATAAATAAAGTTGCTGTTTATTTACATCCTGTCTCTTGTGCATTTTACTTATATTGCTTAGATACGCTTAGCGTGTTTACTTCAAAGTAAATACGTAGCGGCCTCGTCGCGTCCTCTGCCCATATACTGGGAAGCAGGGCGTGACAGGTTTTGTTGGTGGCCCATGCAGGTCCGATATGTGTGGACATACTGGTCAGTTCTGTATGGACATACAGATCAGTTCTGCGTGGACAACCTAAGAAATATAATACATGAACTAACAACTGAAAACATTCATTACAATTCATATTCCTTGAATCTTATAATTTCATATACTTTGAATCTTTTCTAACCCAAATTTTTCTTTCAAGGTTATGGATTCCCTAAACAACACCAGCACGAATGTCAACAACACCCCCCCCACCACTACCACTCACACCTGCCGTCGCTGGTCCGATCAACGAGCAGACGGTTCTGCTTGAGGCAATCGCAGCCTCCTAGAAGGACAGCAGCAGCAGATTGCTATCCTGATGAACTGACCAGAGGCATACGCACCTGGGGTGAAGCAATTCAGGGCCTTGCACCCCAAACAGTTTGCAGGAAAAGAGAGCCCTCTAGGAGCTGAGGAATGGGTTCAAAGCATTGAAGGTGACCTGGCAGCGGCACAAGTACCAGAGATAACTTGGGTTCGTGTTGCGAAGTTACAGCTCACGGACAATGCACGGGTTTGGTGGAAGGTGGAAGAAAGCTGTCTTGATCAACCCATCGAATGGAAGACTTTCCGTGATATGTTAGACACAAAGTACTTCCCTGAGACTGCCCGCTTTGATATGGAGCAGCAGTTCATCCATCTGCAACAAGGTTCAATGTGGACCAAATCAGTAGATGAGTATGATGCTGAGTTTATCATGCTCAGCAGGTAAGATATGTCTTAATGTTCGATTTTATATCACATACTACACAGCTAACACAAGACCGTAACAGGTTTGCGACCCATCTCATACCGACTGCTGAGATCAGGGCTAGAAGATTTCAGCAAGGGTTGGACCCAGAAATCCAAGCTGCATTAGCTACAGGGGATTTCCCAACCCATGACATGGCTTTGAATGTTGCCTGAAGATATGAGGCAGTGGTGAAGAGGAAGGGCAAACCTCAATCTGCCGGAGTGAAGCGCCATGCCACTCAGATGGCAGGAGGAGCCTCTTCAAAGCTAACTGTTGAACCGAGGAGACCGAAAGTAACAGATAACCAGTCGAGTCCCGATTTTTTCTTTTATTGTAAGAGGGAAGGACACTTATGGAAGAACTGTAGGCGCGCAAAAGGCTTGTACTTAGTTTGTGGCGCATCCAATCACGGAATTGAAAACTGTCCTTATAGACGCAACCCAGCTCACACACCCACCAACTACCCGCAGCGGCACCTCGTCTTGCACTCCCAGCTCCACCTCTCGCACAGCCTAATCGCCAATTCCATCAGGCTCTGAGGAACATGTCTCGAGGGCAAAGAAACATGCCCTAAGGACATAGGAATGTGCCCCCAGCTAGGAGGAATGAACCACGGCGTCAGGATTTCCTTTTAGTGGCCGAAGAAGCAGAGGTTGTAGACCAAGATAACACTGATAATTCTCTTCAACCTTTTCAAACCCTTGTATCACTTTGATATTTTTCATACACTATCAAGTAATTCTATCACCAAACTTTCCTTGAATGCGTTACACTTTCATTTTACAAATTTCGAGGACAAATTTTTTTTAAGGAGGGTAGAATGTAACAACTCTAAACTTTCTGTACAATTTTTTTTTCAAACAATACAGAAAGACATACTTAAGCCTGAGCACAAGTTATAAGTCTGTTTTACTTTTGAACAGCAAGAAGGAGCTTGTAGCTTATTGGTAAGACCTTACATTGCTGAACCAAAGCACCAGAGTTTAAATCCCATCAGCCACATTATCTTTTTAATTATCTTTCTTTTAAGCTTTTAGAAGCCCAAAGTTCTACACGTGCACAACCCGTAAAACCAAGAGTCACAGCCTAAAAAAACGTGTCCACGAGGCTAAACCAAGCGTCAGGGACACGTGGCACCAAGATGAGCCCCGACTCGCCCAACTCGGGCCGGCGAATTCGGTGACTCGGCCGGCGCTGCCGGTTTGACTCAGCCAAACCCCCATTTTTTTCAACTTTGGCTACTCTTGTACCCCCCCATAACTCCTGTATTATTTGTTTTTCCTGCACATTTACAGAGCACATTAAAACACCCATTTAATCCATTTTAATACAAATTTTTAATACACCCTTTCACTACCCTAAAACCCTAATTTTTTCTATAAATACCACCCTCAAATCACCATTCCTCACTCCCAAATCCCTGCCCAAACTCTCAAGAAAATTCCCAAGTCTTTTGTGTGCAAGTGGACTTCGCAAAAGGGCGAAACGCCGACGAACTTCCGATGGCAATCCGAGGAGTTTCCGACGACGAAACGACGCACCGGTAACTCCCACCTCTTTCTCTTTCTCTCCTCTAGCTAATCATCCAGTAAGTCCCTACTTCTTCTTCTTTTCTCTATTCTAAAAACATTCAAAACTAAAACCCGACGGAAGCGGAGTTAGTCCGACTTCCGATTCGGTTTTTCTTTAAAAACTATAATTTTTCTTAATTAAGATACCTTCATATCATAATATATTGTTCATTCAACATTAATAAACATCTTTAACAAGTTTCATCACAAAAGATTGTTATATGCATTTTTATCGCAATTTTACATTAAAATACCTTCATATTTCATTTCGACATGCTTGAACTTTAACAACCGTATTACCTTAGAAAATTCACGAGGTAATGACCTACCTCCTCACAACACTCATATGTAACATAGCACGATAGAATTTTGGAACATAGGTTTGGGAAAATATGACTTTAGATATAACTACCTTCAACTATTAAAACATTTTTCTACAAGAAGTGTATTTTAACAAATCTTTGCAATTGTGCCTCTACAACCTATTTTGGAGAACCCGTTCGGGATGGTGCGGATTATTGCACATCCTCGGGTCTAGTAGAGTGAGATGTAGACCTCCGCAAGGAGCATACGATCTCGAAAGATTTTAATACAATTTTCTTTAGAAAATGTAATTTCTATTATAAATAAAACTTATATTTTAATAAATAAATATATATGAAATTATTATCAAAATACCTATTTTTAATATTTATAATATTTCACATTTCCAAAATTCAAGAAAAACATCCCATTTACAAGAAAATACCATACAATTCTACTATTTCAAATAAATACCTTATACTCTAAAACTAGGTCATATTCACTAGAAATTTCATATTGAATAAAAGAAACATCTATGAAAACTATAAAGACGATAATAAAATACTTGAGCTGTATTTTGAAAATTATACAAAATTATTTTCATAAAACCCCTCAAGTTATGTTAAATTACAATAAGGACCCTAGTAAACATATGTTTAAGCGGGACCCGTCTCTTGAGCCTCAGGGAGCCGGAGATATGGTTGCTTGCCTATTTAAGGTAGACAACTTAACAAACGGTGTTATCAACACGGTAATTGTATTTGAAAAAGACAGAAATCCTGTCGTACATGTGCAGCAGTTACCGATAACACCAAAACCTAATTCATGATTCAATTTCTTTTCTAATTGTCTGACTCAGACTGAGTCTCAATATAATCAATCTGACTTGAATATGATTCAAGCATGAAATTACAAAACTACAATTCAATATGAATCCATATATTCAATCTGTTCAATCTATATTGACCGAACCGAACCATGGATATACATCCATCTACATGATTCTCTAGTTACATCCATTTACTGATATCATGTTTTCGGCAAGTCATCCATCTATACAATTTACAATACAAGACAATACAACACAATACATTCCGTATAATCAATACAATCAATACTATAAACACTACGGGGTTATAAAGGGGAAGACTGGTACGGAATATGTTAAAGGTGGCACGAGGTGTTCACTTAAGACGTAATTACTTCCATGCCGTTGTTCCGTGGTATTATCGATGGAGCCTTGTACTACGGGTTACCAAAGTCCACGGTGTAAGTTGGACTCCTCTCGTATACACTGGTATCTTCTGTACCAAGCTACAAACACTACGTTAAGCTAACAATCAAACATCATACTAGATATACTCTCTTTTCTGTCTATTCTACTTCTCTCATTGTTTGGGACTTACTGAGCGATTGTTCGCTGACGACATTCCATTTCTTTCTTCTTTGGAATGTTAGGTGGATCGGACCTTCTGGAGACAGAGCCCAGCAGCGAGGACTTGGATCGGATAACCTTCGATCCAGAGCTGTAGCCACTTGTACTTATTCCATTTTTATTTCTGTTATGCCACTGTTTAGGCATTGCTTCCATTCCATGTATTTTCTTTTCAGATGTATTGTAAAAAGAATGTTAATAAATAAAGTTGTTGTTTATTTACATCCCGTCTCTTGTGCAGTTTACTTATATTGCTTAGATACGCTTAGCGTGTTTACTTCAAAGTAAATACGTAGCGGCCTCGTCGCGTCCTCTGCCCGTATACTGGGAAGCGGGTCTCAAACATTGCGGACGAGCTCATGCGATGACTCCAACAAGTGCACAATCAAGCGTATCTCCAAAGCCCTCCATCGTCCGGTCTACGATGGCTTCCCGAAGAGCCATAACCTGCTAAGTGCTCAGAACAGAAAGGTTGAGACAGAAGCGACTCAGGTATAGAGCCAACAAGAGGGCCAAGAATTCGTCCAAGTGGAATCTTGTAAGGTTCCAAGAGCAGGGTCACCCCACGACGATGGCTGAGTCGGCCGTAAAAGTCAGTAATTCCTTCGAACCTCTGAAGTGGGTTCAGAAAAACGCCATGACCACCAGAATCAGGAATATAGATGTCTGAATGATGCTACAAAAAGACGTGTCCTAGCCCCAAAAGAGAAAGCATGACACCGTCTCTTCAAGAGTCTATTATGCGCTCTGTGCCGTGCAAAAACAGTGAGGCCAAGCCAAAAAGAAAGCGCCGGCACCATTCAAGAACTCGGTCAGGCCAGCTGCCTTCAGTCGATTTCCCATTAACGAAAAAGAAGAGCCACGACATCAGTTGATGTTGTGATGTGTTCAATTGGCTATAACGGGAAATCCCTGGCCAGGGTTGCTAAGATTTACTGGTAAGTGTTATCAGTAGTTTCTCGAACTGTTATAGACCTCATATCGACACGACTTATCAAGCTACTGGGGTCTGACGTTTACCATCCCTAGGCGAGATATGCGACATATCAGACGACGAGACAGGACTGTACGGGAGTGTTACTGATTGGATTCGCAGGAGAATGTACAGGCTTGTTTGTTGATCTTCTGATCGTTCAATACCTGGGTGGCTGTTATGTTTAGCTGACCGCTGGCAGCTTGTGGGTGTTTGATATGATCACCTACTTCCGGCGTATTGACGATTCTTTAGAATCCTACACAGAGGTTTCTTCACTCAGGCAAAACGGAGTAGGAGCACATATGTGATATGTGCGGGACCGAGAACAATACGTGTATGTGATACCGTATTAAATTCTCACGATATAAGATATCGGCCGGGTATATGTGATATAGCTGGGTCATCGGATCAAGTGTTGATTCGATGAACTGATACAGATTATATTAGTCGGTTATTTGTGAAATAGCCGGATTATCGGATCAAGAGTTGATTCGATAATTTAATGTATAATTATATATTTGATATATTAAATTACATTAACTAATATAAGCTCACTAAAAGATTCTTTTTCTCACTCGGGTAATACATTGATATATATGCGATATATGTTAATTGTATTATTTTATTTTGTTACAATAAATATTATATATGTGATATATAATATTGTAACATGATATGGTTATTAATGCAACATGTTTTGTGGAGTTTAATTGAGCTTAGGGTTTGGATTAGGGTTAAGTCTTCATGAAGCTTTCAAGAAGCTTCTTGAAGCTTTGACTTTGACTTGGATATTTTGTGATATTTTGTGATATTTTCTTAATCCAAACCAACCCTTTAACCCTAGTTATGTCTCTACAATGGTTAGCATTCTCATTATCTACCATGGTTGCATTTCTAACCATACACTAGAGTTTCATTATTCATCACAAATTGATTATTCATCTTCTTCTTCCTTGAGTTCTTTCATGAAAAGCTTTCTTGCTTTGATTTTTGTGATGAAAGTGAGTGAGAATAAGAAAACAAATGAGAGCAAAAATCCTACTTCATCATTCTCATCTATCCTTGCCATTTAGATGAGGGTGTTCACTTCATTTAGTGAGTGAGAGCTTGTGTTAATGAAACTTCAAGGTAGATCATCTTTGTTATCGAAGATCGGAAGAAAGCTTGCATCTTTCTCTTCGTGGAGCCTCTCGAGAGTCCGGAACTTGATGATCGCAGCGAAGGGACCACAACACGGAGCTTATGAAGCGAAGGACCGGACTACAAAGGTTGTAATCCCTCTCACTTAGTGTTAAAGTGTTTAACATGTTTGTTTCGCCTAATCTCTAGTTTAGAGATCTTGTTTAGGGTTGTTCGGCACGGCTAAATTTTAAATCGGGCATGGTTGATGCCTCGTAGACCCTTGTGCATAGCAACCCTATTGTGGTATCAGAGCCAAGCTAGAGCTTTAAGTGAAGTCTGGGCGAAGTTTAAAGTCCGATCGATCCCGGAAACCCCGTAAAACCTTAGTTTCTGGAAATTTTTCAAAACTGTTGATTTTTCCTTATTAAAATTACTCAAAAAAATCAGCAGGGTATTTTAGGAATTACTGTGCAAAACGACACCCTAAATCCACTAAAGCGCCGCGGAACCGCGGCCAAACCAGGGTATTGGCGGCGGTTCCGCGGCAGGTACGGTAGATTGAGGGATAGTTTTTATACAGTAACGACCGTAGGTACTTCCTGATTCTTCTGGGAATTTTTAATTATTTTCAAGTGTTGAGTTTTCTGGGTTGTATTGGGGACTCGTTGATTCGATCGGATAATTTAACTTCGTTTAAGTTTTTTTCCGGATAATTTTAGAAACTGTTAAAAAGTTCGAACGGATATCAATAACTCACTTTTTCCCCTGTCGGAAAATTTTTCAAAAGTTGGATTTTTTCTCGAGTTTGAACCTTCCGGAAAATCATGCAAGTAACGCGGTGGACCCTCTAGAAGAACACAAACCTTAACTCGATTATGTGACCGTCTGAACCGCCTCTGAACCTTAGGGTTTGGGGCAGTACGGCGTTGCCACATGTGAGGCGTTGGCTTGACCCTTCTACGGCTGGACCATCGGTACTGTAGCATGTGATGGATATTTTTTGAATTCCGCTCAAGTGTTGAGCTATTAGGGAAATCTTAGGTGTTTGTTTATTCGATCGGAAAGTTTAACATTGTCTGTTTATCTGGAATGTGATACAATATTTGAAATCCACAAGAAGTTATGAGATAACTAATTTGAATGTTATAAATCTAGCAGTTTAGTCTCATTTGATCGGTTGCCATGGAATTTTGATGTGATCAAAAGTCCGTCGCAATCACGTAGCGTACGCGGATACTCTCTGGGTAAACTTAATAGATAGCCACGCCCCATAGCCCCGACCAAGTGACTATAGGAGAACCCCGTCGCCAAAAGCATCCGTTCAGGTGATCGCGGCAGCGGTGTTCCGCCTTCGTGCACTTCGTCGACGGCATCCGGGGGTGCGGCCGTCTACTAAAGTTTGTGACGAGCATTCGATCAGGTTGTCGGGAATCTTATTGAATTGCCCGACTTGATATTGAAAAGAGTTTTTGATAATGAGACTAAAATGCGGGGTTTATAATTGTTAGGCATGCGATGTCTAAGGAATTTATTTGGTTAGGCGTGCGATGTCTAAGTAGGTTGCGGATTCCAACTGTTGTAGTTTTACACTTTCTTTTCTGTGACCGTAAGCATAGTATGTGGTGTATCGCCGGCTTCGTTGCTATACATCAACGACAATTGGGATACGCATACTTGCTTACGTTGATGATATGAGATATTATGTGTTGCTGTGATATGTTATATTGAATCGTCGCGTTCTGAATAGCCGGGGGTTTTATGTGAGATGAGAGTTTTTCTTTTTCATTCATGTAAAATTCATTTGTATGTAATATTCTTTTATTGGGGCACTTCCGGGCTGAGAATGATGTCACCATTGTATATTATTTACTTTTCCGCATTAGGTAGACCCAAGGAGGGGAGCACAAGTAACCGGGTTCTAGGGTACAGTGGGAGGCCATCTCGAGGAGTCGAGACCGGGTCTCCTAACCCTAGAATTGGCAGAGTTGCTTGCCGCTTTCGTAGGGGTCTAGGGATGTGGGTTTGGCTATTCATCGCGACCGTGGAATCCGTATTTTATACAGGCTCGTATTAAAACATGGACGTCCTAGTATATCCAATATTTCATATATGTTCTTCTGCTGCAATGTTCTGTGATGAGATCATATTACTGCCTGAGACGAATGTTTATATTATATATATGAGATATATGTTATATTGCAGATTTCGTTTCAAATGTGATGCTTGTGAAGCATAATAAAATGGGACTTCATTAATGAGATTAATGAAATAAAAGAAACCTAAGATATTATAGAAACTTGTCTCAAAAATAGGTAGCTCTAGTTCTTGCTTTGCATAGCGGTGTTCCTTGTAGAACATCCAGCACCTTATTCGATAAGGAAAGAGCCGAGATCCCTTCACTGGGAGTGACCTCTTTAGTGAAACCAGCAGATGTTACAAACTCGATTTTTCTTTTGATTGCTTCTATAGTTCTTGCTTTGCATAGTGATATTTGTGAAATATCCTGCACCTTATTCGATGAGGAAAGAGCCGACGATCCCTTCACCGGGAGTGACCTCTTTAGCAAAACTAGAAAAGGCCTCAAAAACATTCCATTTAAAATCACTCGATTCTACAACGATATCAAGTTCATTACGCAAAGGGTTTTCTTAAAAATCTGTCGTAGCCCTCCGTCATTTCAGATAAGTAATAGTTAGTATTCGTGCTGCGTTTGTTGACCTTGTCAAGGCGTAGTGTGCGGTAGCTGATTACTGCTTATCTGTATAAGCATATGATGCGATTGGATTAGGCTAGTCGTGCGACTTTGTTGACCTTGTCAAGGGTCGTACGGGTGGGTTTAATTCATATCAGGAAATGACGGGTTGAACTTGACTTGCGGTCTATGGTTTGTTGACCTTATCAAGGTCATAGATCGCTCGGGGTAAAATATTATTGGGAATTTCAAGAGTTGAAATTTGCAATGAGATTGCATACCTTCTATGAGATAGTTGGATCCCGATACCCGCTGCGAGTAAGAGTTACTCCTAGGAGAGTTTTACACATTACAATTAGCCGATCAAGTAGGTGTCTAGAAAGGTGTTAACGGGGTTACACCCCTGGGAAAACGAGGTTTACTTTAATTAGGTCCGTGCGAAAGCAAGGGGAACCTCCCTCAAAATACCGGCACTGGCCTGGCTGAAAGATTGGCGAACTTGTAGCGTGTAATTAATCCCGGCTAGTCTTTCCTTTTAGGGTTTGAAGGAAGATTTGATTAAAACAGTTGGAGACATCCTGATTAGATATATTAGATAACCAATCTAATCTTGCAAGAGCATACGCTGAGTGTTTTCTTCTCTCTCTCTCCAGGTAGCGACCATATCATGCCTTAATCAAGATAATAATACGGATGTATTGACCGAACCCACTTGTTATACTGAGCTGGGGAACGTTGGTCCCGCTCCAACTTATAATTGTTATAAGACAGAGCAGGAAATAGGGATTACCAGAATTCCCGTGCCGCCCAAACGAAGAAAGTGCATGTTGATACATCATCTTCGGGTGTGTTCATTATAGAGAACTGTTTCTCAGTATCCTTTACGTCCTGGGTATAAGATACCTGATCAGGATCCCGCAAATGTAATTTGTTACATGGGCTACAGATAGGTAGAGAACTGAGAACGGGTGATAAATTTCATGAGATAGAAACGGTGCAAGTGTTGCAGCCAAGTCTGTTGGTAGTTATCACCCTGTATTATCAGAATGCATTGATTCTGAACGAATGTTATTAGATACCGAACCTGAAATACAACATCATATCAGTCTCTTTATTAGTAAAGAAAGGATATAATTTTGTATTGTTGGATAATGTTTTGAACATTTCCTATATCAAGAGTTGATTGGTTCAGGCACGTTATCTAAAAGCATAGACGTTCTAAATCAAACTACAGTTCTTAGTATACAGAACACACACAAGAGGAAGAGTTCAGAAATGAACGAATCCTTCTTGAGGCATTGTAGACTAAGTCATATCAATGTGACCCGACTAGCTAAGTTACATTTAGATGCATATTTAATTTATTTTGAATTTACATCTTGTGAAACTTGCCGGTCATGTCACAAAGATACGATGACCATAGCACTGTTTATTAGAAACAGAGAAAGAGTTAGTAAACTCTTGGGATTGATACATGCTGATGTATGAAGGTCTCCTGTCTACACATGCCAAGACCGGTTCTTTGTACTTCATTACATTCACTGATTATCTCTCAAGATTCGAACATATGTTCCTGTTGAAATACAAGTCTGAACCTTTTGAGATATTCACAGAATATAAGTTAGAAGTAGAGAACCAAAAACGGGTATAAGTATTATGTCCTTTAATGAGATCAAGGAGGAGAATACTTGAGCACGGAAATCCTGGACTATTCTAAAGGAGAATGAGATTCTCTCTCGGCATTACTCCTCCGTATACACCACAACACGTAGGTGTATCAGGGCGGAGCAATCACACCCTATTAGATATGGTGAGCTCTATGATGAGTACTACTGAGTTTCCTATTTCCTTTTGGGAGTTATGCACTTGAGAAGCTGCATACCTATTGAATAGGGTTCCAATCAAATCAGTTGCCTACCACTTCATATGTGATATGGAATGGGAAGAGCCCATATCTTAAGTTTGTTAAGATTTGGGGTTGTCCAGCCTATGTCTAAAAGCATAATCCGGACAAGCTCGAGGCAAAGTCAGTTCTGTAGAAGTTTGTTGGATATCCCAAGCATTCGTAAGGGAATATCTTCTACCTAACCGAAGAACAAAAGATGTTTTGTTTCTCAACATGCCACCTTTGTGAAAGGGAATTTCTTGTGAAGAAATTATTGGTCATGAGGTAGAACTGGAAGGAGTTCCAGCTATACAAACTGCAGCTGATGATTTGGTAGAACCAAAAGATTCAATAGTTTCCAATGAACCTCAGCCTCTCCGCCGATCTAGTAGGGTTTCTCACCCACCTGAGAGATGCTTCAGTTTCTCTATGACAGTAGGAGCGAGGATTGCATCATGAGATGATGACCCAACTTATTTCGAGCTGGCCATCAGGAGTGGGACTCTGTAAGAATGGCTGGATGCTTAGCGATCTGAGATGGAATCCTTATACACCAACAAAGTATGGACTTTGGTTGCTTTATCTGAAGGGTTAAATCCCCATCAGGAGCAAGTATATCTTGAGAAGATTACTTGGTGTACATGGAAAAGTTGAGACTTTCAAACCTATGCTTAAGTCCATCCAGATCCTACTTGCCACGGCTACATACCATGACTACGATATCTGGCGGTTGGGTGTCATGACTGCTTTTCTAAATGATGGTTTGGAAGAGAGCGTCTATAAGTACACAGCCAGAGGGCTTCATAGACAGTGGGAGCAGCGGAAACGTGTGCAAGATATTTTATATGATAAAGCATGCATCGCGGAGTTGGAACGTTTGTTTTGATGTGGTAGTCAAAGAGTTTGACTTCATCAAAATGGTAGATGAACCTTGTATATACAGAAAGGTAGTAGAGAGTATGGTGGTGATCCTCGTAGAGTACGTGGATCACATACTCTTGATAGGGAAGGAGTTTCCTATGCTATGCTCGATCAATCTCCGCTTAGCACAAGGATTCTCCATATAGGATCAAAACGATACCTCCTAAATCCTAGGTTTTGGATCTATGAGATAGATCTAATTGGATGTTAGGATACTCACTAGTTATAGTGAGATGGTATCAATCGATCCTGGGGAGAATCACTGGAAAGGTTCCAGAGTGATAAGGACGACTAAATGTCAGTCACAGGCATTGTCTTTACCCTCAGTGGAGGGACGGTATGTTGGAAGAGTTCCAAGCTAGATACCGTGACTTACTAGACGATTAAAGGCAAGATACATCGTTACCAAAGATGCTACCAAAGAGGCAGTCTGGATATATTTTTAGTTCATAAGATGAACTTCGTTCCTACCATTGTATGACAATGGACTTATGGCTTATGCCAAGGAACCCCCGTCCCATCAGAAATCCAGATATAATTCTTAGGCAGTATCACTAATCATGGAGATGGTTGATCTCCAGGGAGATCAAGGTTAGGAGAGTAGACACAGAGGACAACAGCGCGGATCCACTCACAAAGGCCTTTTTCCCAGTAGAGACTTTTATGGGATGGTTGAGTATGAGATACTTCAACCACAGCTAATTTTTGGGTATGCGATACCACAACAGATGGCCCTAGTGCAAGTGGGAGATTGTTAGTTATATGTATGCCCTAGAGGCCATTACTGTACATACGATGTATATTGTAGTGGATGCTTGGACATATATAGGGAGGACTTTCTTGCTCGACATGATAGTATGCTATCTGGTTTCTCTTTATCTTAACATGTACTCTGATTGTCTCTATGTTACATGTTGATAAAGCCCTTAGGATATGTACTCGACTACTGGGACTATGATGAGATCATACTAGTGGGGCCACGGTAGTCGACGAGTACATCCTATAAATGTTCCTAGTCGAGGGTGTATCGAGACAGGGTATCGATACACCAGAGTAGACTAACGTATATGCATCTTGACCCATATAATGGGCGATGGATGATCCCATATCCATCGGTGTTTGACATCAAGGATGGTGTACGGGTGCTCAGTAGAGACTGGGTACACTGGACGGACTCGCCGAGAACTCCCAGATGGTATTATACCTCACGTCAGATGGCAGTTCTCCGGTGACACTGGTACAGAGTAGTCTGTAGACCCGAGATCGTCATAGAGTCTTGTGTGATTCCCACTGTTCTTTGATTTCTATCATACCACGTCCAAGAGGGCGTGCAAAAAGGTGGCTTTTGGGTACAGTCCCGAATCACATAGAGGCAATGAGCGATAGGAGGGGATTCGTCTCTCCCGGTATAGGGAGTTGATGTTGTGCTGTGTTTGATTGGCTATAACTGGAAATCCCTGGCCAGGGTTGCTGAGATTTACTGGTAAGTGTTATCAGTAGTTTCTTGAACTGTTATAGACCTCATATCGACACGACTTATCAAGCTACTGGGGTCTGACGTTTACCACCCCTAGGCGAGATATGCGACATATCAGACGACGAGACCGGACTGTATGGGAGTGTTACTGATTGGATTCGCAGGAGAATGTACAGGCTTGCTTGTTGATTTTCTGATCGCTTAATACCTGGGTGGCTGTTATGTTTAGCTGACCGCTTGCAGCTTGTGGGTGTTTGATATGATCATCACCTACTGCCGGCGTATTGACGATTCTTTTGAGTCCTACACAGAGGTTTCTTGACTCAGGCAAAACGGAGTAGGAGCACATATGTGATATGTGCGGGACCGAGAACAATACGTGTATGTGATACCGTATTAGATTCTCGCGATATGAGATATCGGCCGGGTATATGTGATATAGCCGGGTCATCGGATCAAGTGTTGATTCGATGAACTGATACAGATTATATTAGTCGGTTATTTGTGAAATAGCCGGATTATCGGATCAAGTGTTGATTCGATAATTTAATGTATAATTATATATTTGATATATTAAATTACATTAACTAATATAAGCTCACTAAAAGATTCTTTTTCTCACTCGGGTAATACATTGATATATATACGATATATGTTAATTGTATTATTTTATTTTGTTACAATAAATATTATATATGTGATATATAATATTGTAATATGATATGGTTATTAATGCAACATGTTTTGTGGAGTTTAATTGAGGTTAGGGTTTGGATTAGGGTTAAGTCTTCATGAAGCTTTCAAGAAGCTTCTTGAAGCTTTGACTTTGACTTGGATATTTTGTCATATTTTATGATATTTGCTTAACCCAACCCAACCCTTTAACCCTAGTTATGTATTTACAATGGTTAGCATTCTCATTATCTACCATGGTTGCATTTCTAACCACACACTAGAGTTTCATTATTCATCATAAATTGATTATTCATCTTCTTCTTCCTTGAGTTCTTTCATGAAAAGCTTTCTTGCTTTGATTTTTGTGATGAAAGTGAGTGAGAATAAGAAAACAAATAAGAGAAAAAATCATACTTCATCATCCTCATCTATCCTTGCCATTTAGATGAGGGTGTTCACTTCATTTAGTGAGTGAGAGCTTGTGTTAATGAAACTTCAAGGTAGATCATCTTTGTTATCGAAGATCGGAAGAAAGCTTGCATCTTTCTCTTCGTGGAGCCTCTCGAGAGTCCGGAACTTGATGATCGCAGCGAAGGGACCACAACATGGAGCTAATGAAGCGAAAGACCGGACTACAAAGGTTGTAATCCCTCTCACTTAGTGTTAAAGTATTTAACATGTTTGTTTCGCCTAATCTCTAGTTTAAAGATCTCGTTTAGGGTTGTTCGGCACGGCTAAATTTTAAATCGAGCATGGTTAATGCCTCGTAGCCCCTTGTGCGTGTGCCTAGCAACCTACAGGTAGTGGGTGGCCATATCCCACACAGTATAATATAATCGAGTTCCCTAGCGGCTATGTCATTCCTAAGTTCGGAAGATTTAACTGGATGAGAAACGCAAATCAGCATGTCGCTCACTTTAAAGTGTTGTGCAGAAATACAGGGGGCAACGATGCACTCCTTCTTCGTCATTTTGTCAACAGCCTGACCGGTGTTGCTTTTGATTGGTACGCAAGCATACCAGATGGGTTCGTCATTACTTTTGTCCAAATAGAGTCTCTGTTTCGGCAAAGGTTCATGAGTGTCAGTGATAAAATCTCCATTGCTGACCTTGTGAGGACCAAGCCAGGGAAGAACGAAAGCAACACCGACTTTATCGCCCGATGGCGTAATCTCATGGTCAAGTGCGAACCACCGCTAGAATAAGACCAGTCCGTCAGCCTTCTCATTGGGAATCTTAGCAATTGGATGGTCCTATTCTTATGTACAGCAGGCCTCAAGACGTTTCAAGAGCTGACCAAGAGAGTATAAATGTTGGAACGCTCGAAGCAAGAGTCTACCCTGGACTTTCAGGGTGACAAGTCTTGTAAGAGCAGAAAAGACGACAGCTGTAAAAGTGGGAGCTCCAACAAAAACAATGCCTTCAATGCGTCTGACAGTGAAGATAAGAGAAAGGCGGGCAGGTCAAAAATAGACCGGGCTCGAAAGCTAGTGCTAGGAGGAGAAGGTCCTTTCCCAGAGGAGAAAAAGTACAAAGTCTACTCTTTCAAGAGGGACATGGTCCGCAAGATATTCAAGGATGCCCTGAATAACGATTTACAATTGCTGGAGTCGAAGAAACCTCACGAAGCAAAAATGACCGACAATCCCCTGTATTATCTATAGCACAGAGTAGTGAGCCATGCGATCGAGGATTTCTACTGTTCCCTCATAAAAAAAAGAGGGAGGGGAGAAAATTCCCCATAACTCAAGCCTTACGTGTTGTAACAACCCTAACTTTCTGTATGATTTTTTCAAAATACAGAAAGAGACAGCTAAGCCTGAACACGAGTTATAAGTTTGTTTTGCTTTAGAACAACAAGAAGGAGCTTGTAGCTTACTGGTAAGACCTTGCACTGCTGAACCATAGCACCAGAGTTCAAATCCCATCAGCCATAATATCTTTTTATTTTAATTTCTTTTAACCTTCTAGAAGCCCAAGAGTTTACACGTGCACTGCACGTAAACTGAAGAGTCACACTTAAAACAAACATGTGCACTGAAGAAGCCAAAGCATTAGGGACACATGGCCCCAATCCGAGCCCCCACCCCTCGGATCCGACCGGCGAGAATCCTCCATGGCCCGGTGCCGTCGGTCCAACCAAGCCCAAACCCGATTTTTTTTGGATCCCTGCAATCCTTGGACTTCCCTCTTTAACCCCTATCTGTTTGTTTTCCCTGCATTTTCTAAAGAATTAAAACTTTGCATTACTCCATGTTTTAATGCATTTTAATTCTCAAATTTATCACACCCTTGTAAGTCTACGGTAGCGCCCCGGCCGTCTACAGACGCCAAATGCGGAACAAAAACTTTTTAACTGGCGCTATCGTATACTTTCACCCGGATCTACCATTATTGCTAAACTAACAAACTGAAAAGAGAGTAGAAAGGTTATACCGAACGATCCGAGTCCTTCGTTCTTTAACCATCATCCCACGCTCCGTTACGGCTGCTCCGATCTCGTCGATCTCCGATCTGCTCGTCCAGGTGGCACCACGTCAACGATTCTTTAAACGGGCTCCCGCCTCTGACTCGAGGCAACTCGGTCGTCAAGTTTGCTAAAAGAGACGACCAAGAATGATGTAGAGAATGAGTAGAAGACTTTGTCTCACTTCGTCCAAAGCCGTGGACGATCGGTTAATGAAGTTGCCACTCGAATCGGGTGATGGAATGAAATGATATATGAAATTTCCATACACCCCAAAACTATCATATCTTTTAAACAAATGAATCAATCAAGTAAGTGAGAGAGAGGGGAGGGGCCGGCCACTATATAGGAGTGGGGGTGAGTGTAGGAGGAGGGAGACGGTGACCACAAGAAAAGATCATGAAGAAATATCTAAGCAAGAACAAAACCACATTAATGCAATGAATGACTCACTAAACCTAGTCATCCATTCATTTAATGCAAACAAAGGTTCATGAACCTTGTCACCATCCTAGTCACCTCTTCTAGAAACTTCTAGAAGCATCTACACTCATCTCAAGAAAAGATAAATCCGTCTTTAACCGAATGTTAAAAGACGGCTGATAGAAAACTGGAAACTGGCAACTTCCAAAAGTGATCCCGAAACGAATTTCAGGATAACCCCGTAACTGTATAAATATACCCGCATTTGTATTACGACCGAATACAAATGCAACTGAGACAAAGATATTATATCTACTCAATATAATACTCGGATCCAGCTTAAACCAAAGCCGACCAGTATCATCTGCCCGAAATCTGACACGTGCGTAAACGCACGTGCATTTTCCGAACCCTGCCATAAAACCATACGGCCTCTACAACGTTTCGCCCGAACTTGGGAAACTGTCTGTGGGGGACTCTAATGACTCGTCAGTACCCTGGCAGTGGGTTTAACCACAAGCCGTCAGCGGCACTAGCTGTGCGTAACGGCTGCCCATGGACTGACCTCAAAGGGATGCCGATGAGCGAACTCATCCGGAAACCCTACTGAGCCTAACAGTGACAATGTATATACAGTCCGGTCCGTTCGTCTATGAGTATCGCATATCTGCCTAGGGGGCTAGTAACGTCAGACCCCCAATAGCAGTATAAGTCGTGTCGGAGTGTAGCCCAATAACACCCTGAGATACTACTGGAGTACCTACCAGTAAATCTCCTGCCACGGCCGTGGGCTTTGTGTAATGGCTCTCCTAGTCACAGCGTGATCTCACCCCCAATACCGGGAGAGACGAATCCCCTGCCGATCCGCTCACGTGCCTCCATATGGCTCAGGACTGTACCCAAAAGCTACCTGTTTGCACGACTCCTTTGAGCCGTGGTAGGGTAGAAATCAAAGCACAGTGGGAACTCACACGAGACAAATGACGACCTCAGGTCGATGAACTAACCTGTACATATGTCACCAGGGAACTGCTATCTGACGATATGTATAATACCAACTAGCAGATTCCCGGCGAGTCCTGTCCGGTGTACTCATAACCCAATGAGCACCTGTATACATCTTAGGTGATCCAACTGACACCAGTGGCTTATGAGACCGGCCACCGCCCCTCGTCGTTGTCTCGACTGTATACACTAGTCTACTCCGGAATATCGATGCCCTGTCTCGAAACTCCCACGACTAGGGACCACAATTAAGGATATGCATATAAACTACCCAACTCTCACGTATATAATCGCCATCATACTGTTGGTAGTAAAGCAAGATCCTAAGGGCTCTATCAAAGTGTAACATGTAATCAGTCACCTGAACATGTACACGACTGATAAAGGCAAACCAGATAGCATACTATCATCTCGAGTAAGACTGTCCTACCGGTATAGGTCCTCCGCAATCATTGCAATCACGTACCTGCGATCCAATAATTGACTCTGAGGGCACTATCTCCAACAACCCTAACCCTAATTTCCCCTATAAATACCCCCTCCATTTTCACACCCCCTCACTCTGAAATTCTCTATAAAAAAATATACAAAATTCTCAAGTCTTTTAGTGTACAAGTAGAGTTAACAAAGGGGTGAAGTTCCGGCGACGATCCAAGGAGTTTCCCGCAATGAAACGATGCAACGGCGCTTCCTTCCTCTTCCACTACCTTTCCCTCTCTCTAAAGCCAGTAATTCCCCCTTCTCTCTCTCATTTGCTATTCTCAAACTTTTCATTCTCAAAACGTGTCAGAAGCGGAGTTATCCAGTTTCCGATTCTCTTTTCTTTTAAAAAAATACAAAATTTTCTTAATAACAAACCTACAAATTTTGATATCTCATTTGGTAATCATTAACAAAGACAATAGAACAAGTTTGACATCAAAATAATAATCGTAGCAAGTTCTATTTCACTTTTACATTAAAATACCTTCATGTTTCATTTCGACATGCTTATACCTTTTAACCGTATTACTTTAGAAAAACTCACGAGGTAATGACCTACCTCATCACAACACACATCTTTAACATTGCATGATTATATTCGGGAACATAGATTCGGGAGATACAACTTTGCAAATAAATACCTTTAACTTATAAAACCGTTTTCTTTAAAAAAGTTGTATTTAACTTTCCATGCAAATGCGCCTCTACAGCCCATTTTTGGGTGCCCCGTTCGGTATGGTGCGGATTATCGCACATCCTCGGGCTTACTAGAGTGAGATGCAGACCTCCGCAAGGAGCATTCGATCTTGATGGAATTTTATACATTTTTTTTAGAAATTGAGATTTTTACAAGAAAATAAATAAAATTATTTTTATTAAATATATATATATATATATATAATTATTACCAAAATACTTATTTTAAATATATATTATTCCATATTTCCAAAACTCAAGAAAAGAATTCAAACATTACATGAAACTACCATGATAATTCAAAACAATATTCATATTACAAATAAATACCATATATTATGAAATTAGGTTTTAATTACTAGAAATTTCACTTATATAAAATATACATCTATGAAAACTGTAAAGACGATAATTAAATGCTTGAGGTGTATTTTGAAATTATACCAAAATTATTTTTACATAAACCCCCCCTCAAGTTATACTAAATTACAATAAGGACCTTAGTAAATATAGGTTTAAGCGAGACCAGTCTCTTGAGTCTCAGGGAGCCGGAGATATGGGTGCTTGCCTATCTAAGGTAGACAACATAACAAACGGTGTTATCAATACGGTAATTGTCTTTGAAAAATGCACAAATCCTGCCGTCCATGTGCAGCAGTTACCGATAACATCAAAACCTAACTCAGGACTTCAATTTCTTTTCTAATTGTCTGACTCAGACCGAGTCTAAATATAATCAATCCGACTTGAATGTGATTCAAGTATAAAACCACAATTCATTATGAATACATATACTCAATCTATTCAATCTATTCAATTTATACAACTTAACCGAACCGAACCATGGATATACTCCATTTACATGTTAATCCATTATATCCGTTCCATTACTGATATCATGGTTTCAGCAAGTCATCCATCTATATATAACAAGACAAGACAATATAATACAAACAATACAATCAAGTCATTGCGGGGTTTATAAGGGATAGATTGGTATGGAAGGTGTTAAAAGTGGCACGAGACTGCAACCATAAGACACCTAAACTGAATCTCCATTGCCGTTGTACCTTGGCTGAACGGTTCCTTGTACTCCGTATACCTTAGTCTCCGGGATAGTGAGACTCCTTTCGTATACACTGGCCTCTTCGGTACCAAGCTACAAACAACAGCGTTAAAAATATAATACAACTTTAAAAGTTACTCTCTCTTTCTGTCTATTCTGTCTCTTCTTACTTTTGGGACTTACTGAGCGATTGTTCGCTGACGACATTCCATTTCTTTCTTTCTTTGGAATGTTGTCAGGTAATTCGGACCTTCTAGAGACAGAGCTCACCAGCGAGGAGTTGGATCGTCTAGCCTTCAACCCAGAGCTCTGGCTTACTTGTACATTTCATTTTCATTTCTGTTATGCCATTGTTTAGGCATTGCTTTCAGTACATGTATTTCCATTTCAGTTGTATTGTAAAAAGAATATTAATAAATAAAGTTGCTATTCATTTACATCTTATCACTTGTGTATTTTACTTTATATTGCTTAGATACGCTTAGCGTGTTTACTTCGGAGTAAATGCGTAGCAGCCTCATCGCGTCCTCTGCCGGTACACTGGGAAGCGGGGCGTGACACGTGTTAAACACGTGAGCGCCTATATACAAAGCATATAGGCGCTGCAATCAAACAATTGATAGGCTAAATAAGCGTTACATGTTAAACACGTGAGCGCCTATATGCAAAGCATATAAGCGCTGCAATCAAATAATTGATAGGATAAATAAGCCTCTGTAGGGTGTTTTTAGTCACCCCATTGAGATGGGAATACACACGCGCTTGTCAGGCGCATTACAGATTCCCCCTGTTTAGGGTAGGTTGGGGTTTATTGATTGTGGGGATCCGAATCTCCGGCAGCCGCGGACTAAGCTGTTGTTAATTACCCCTCGTCTTTGGAGCGAGAGAACCTCCGATTGACGGGTCAAACAGGTCATGCGAATTCAATGTGCAGTGTTGTGTTTTTAAGGGGTTTTGGATATATCGGGGGCCCCGCAAAGTTTTTACGGGGGTCCTGCTACCCGGATAGCGGGCGCAGGGAGCGGGGCGCTGGGCGCCAGCGCCCCACACGCTTGGCACGCGGGCACCGGGCGTCGGCCCCCCACGCGCTTGCAGGAAAAGGGACTTTGTCCCTGCACTGGGAGCTGTGCTCCCGATTTGACTTCTGGCGTTAAACTCCTAAAAAGAGATTAACTTTTAGAGTTGAACTCCAACAGATCTTGAATGGAGTTAAACTCCTAGAAATCTTTAGAAATGATCAAAGGGGGCCCCTTCGTTTCTCTCCCCTTTGGCCCTAGATCTTCCCAAGATGGGATTTTTCAAGATGGGTCTCCTTCTTCTTCCTCTCGGTTGGCCGGATCTTGGAGAAAGGGGTGAGATTTAAAAAAAAATCTCCCCTTTTTGAGATCTAATGGAAGATCTGAGCTCCCCTTTGTGGGTTTTGTGGTGAAAAACTATTTATTTTTGGAAAAAGAAGAGTAAAACTCTTGATTTAATTCAAAAGGGGAAGAAGGTTTTAGAACCTTGAGGAAGGAGAAAAAGGAACATACCCTAATTTTTTAGAGAGAGAAAAAGTTGTTGAGATATTTTCATCATCTTTGCCTTTATAGGCTACACACTTTACATATAGCCTCTTGGGCTTTACAAAATGGAATTTTGCCCATCCCATACCTTATGTGCTTATTTTTTTTGCACATGAGCCATGGGTTTTACAAAAATTTGGCTTTATGCCCATTTTTCTTACATTTATTCATTAAAAAAACACCAAAATTATTTATTACAAAATTTTTGTTATGGCATAGGGGAGGCCGGCCGCTTCATGTTCAGGCTCGACTCAGGCATGGGCCCACTTGACCTGGGCTTGGGCCCACTTGGCTTAGGGTTGACTTTAATTTTGACTTGGTCAACCAGGGTGTAAATTTTTATCCCAACAAATTGCCCCTATCAATAAATGCACACTACATATGTGGGTTGTGTGTATGAAATTGATGGATCTTCTTTCGCGTGGAGATTGATTTAATTTGGATCCCGTTTTGATGACATGGAGGTCGATGCTGCCCTTTTGCGATGTGGAAGGTTGGTGCTGCCATTTTTGCGACATGAACGGTCGTTTTTTTGCCATTTTAGCGACGTGGACGGTCGGTTCTGCCCTTTTTGCGACTTGGACGGTCGGTTCTGCCTTTTTTGCGACTTGGACAGTCGGTGCTGCCCTTTTAGAGACGTGGATGGTCGATGCTTCCCTTTTTGCGACTTGGACGGTCGGTGCTGCCCTTTTGCGACTTGGACAGTCGTTGCTGCCCTTTTTATGACTTGGATGGTCAATTCTGCCCTTTTACCGACTTGGACGGTCGGTGCTGCCCTTTTTGCGACTTGGACGGTCGGTGCTGCCTTTTTAGATACGTGGACAGTCGATGCTGCTCTTTTTGCAAATTGGACCGTCGGTGCTGCCCTTTTAGTGACTTGGATGGTCGGTGCTGCCCTTTTTGCGACTTGGACGGTCGGTGCTGCCCTTTTTGCGATTTGGATGGTCGTTGCTGCCCTTTTTGCGACTTGGACAGTCGGTACTGCCCTTTTAGCGACTTGGATGGTCGGCGCTGCCTTTTTTGCGACTTGGACGGTCGGTGCTGCCCTTTTCGCGACTTGGACTGCCGTTGCTGCCCTTTTGCGACTTGGACGGTCGGTGCTTGATTCGACTTGCTCCGCTTCTTACGGTGTTAGGGCTTGGATTTGACTCGCTCTGCTTCCTGCGGTGTCAGGATTTGACTTGTTCCGAGGTGGAGCTTGATTCCGCCGGGGAGGTCGTTGGTTGTCTTGCTGATTTGATATGAATTGGGTTGACATCAGCATCACTACACTGGAATATGGTACCAGAAGCGAATCATCATTTGCCATAAGAGGATTTGGAGATTTTGGTTTTGGTTTGGCATCAGCACCGCTACACTGGAATATGGTACCGGAAGCGAATCATCATTTGCAGTGAGGGAATTTCCCTCGTTCCCAGTTTAACGACTTAGGGGTCATCTGCACCTAGTTTAACGACTTAGAGGTCATCTATTCCTAGTTTAAAGACTTAGGGGTCTATTGGATAGGAGTTTGGAATTTTGGGGTTAGGGTAGGCATCAACGTTGCTAACACTGAAGCACATATGCCAGGAGCAATTCATCATTTGTCTTTTCCTGTTGGGGAGCGATGGCTTAGGAGACAGGTTTAGGTCCCTATCACCTAAGGCTTTTCAATTTTATGAGCCGTAAGGGTCCCATAAAAGCATTTTCTTCCTACAAGTCGAGAGGATCTCGTAGGTGTATTTTCTCCTTAGGAATCGTGGGGACTCCCAAGTGTGTTTTTCCTTTGTGAGTCGTAAGGATCTCATGAAGGTGTTTTCTTACGAGTCGAGAGGATCTCGTAAGTTTGTTCTCCTCATGTATCGTGAGGACACATGAGTGGGTCTTCCCAAATGGAGCATAATTCCAAGGGTGGAGACTGGCCGCGTGACTGGTGGTTGCTGTGGGACATGGATGTGAGGAGAATTATTTGAGCCCGTGGATTGTATACGGTAGTCAATTTGGGGACCACCCGTAGGGCTGGGAGAATTTTAGGAAATTGGATTTTGGTTGGCGTCTGCACTGGAATATGGTACTAGGAGCGACTCATCATTCACCATTGGGACATCCAGGGATTTGAAATTTTGGTTGGCGTCTTCATCGCTGTACTGGAATATGGTACCAGGAGCGACTCATCATTCGTCGTTTGGGAATTTAGGGTTTGAGTTTTGGGTCGGCATCAACTCCGCTAACACTGAAGCGTAATGCCAGGAGCGACTCATCATTTGCCGTCGCCCGTTGGGGAACGATGGCCCAGGAGACAGATTTAGATCCCTATCACCTAAGACTTTTCAATTTTATGAGACGTAAGGGTCTCATAAAAGCATTTTCTCCCTACGAGTCGAGAGCATCTCGCAGGTGTATGTTCTCCTTAGGAATCGTGAGGATTCTTAAGTGTGTTGTTCCTTTGTGAGTCGTAAGGATCTCACGCAGGGATTTTCTCCTCACAAGGTCAAGAATATTTTGCGAGTGTATTTCATCTCTCTTTTTACGAGTTTGTGCCCTTTCGGGTTTTCACAAACTCGCTGGCAGTCCTGCTGTTTTTACTCACGGACCCCTTTCGGGTTTTCATCCATGCCCATTTTACTTTTGGACATACCTTTTTTTTTAGAATCTCCATTGCTGGTGGGACTTTAAATGTAGTCTCGCCGGTAGGATTTGGGAGAGATAGGGGTCGTTCATGCCCGTGGATTGCATATGGTTTTACAGGATGTATGATCCAGACCGCAGGGCCGGTATTCTCAATTTGCTGTGACTTGGAGCATTCACGCGTAATATTTCTTGAGATATTGGCCATTGATAGGTGGCATGGGCCTTTCTCCCTCGGCATTTATCAGCTGGTAGGATCCTCCATCAAACACTTTCTCAATGACGTATGGTCCTTCCCAGTTTGGCTCGAATTTTTCCTTGGCATGTCGATTGGGGATGATCGGTCTTTTGAGGACCAACACCAATTCACCTTTCTTGAAAGCACGGAGATGGGTCATCTTGTCATAGGCCAGTGATATTTAGGCTCGGTACAACTCCAGATTTTGCTGTACTGCGAGCCTCTTTTCTTCGAGGGCGTCGAGCTCTTCGAGCCGAAGGAGCACGTTTCCTCCTCCGTCAACTCGTGCTGAACGACCATTCTTAAGCTTGGAACTTCGACTTCGAGGGGGAGGACCGCCTCCACTCCGAAGAGCAATGAGTATGGAGTGGACTGAGTTAGAGTACGGTGCATGGAACGATATGCCCACAACGCCTCATGAAGTTTGAGATTCCAGTCTCTCTTGTTGGCTGAAGCATTTTTCCTCAGGAGCTTGCACATGGTTTTATTGAAGGCTTCGGCTAGCCCATTAGCTCTTGGATTATAGATGGAGGAATATCTCCAGTCTATCTTGTGCTGAGTAGCGAACCTTGAGACTTTGAAGCTCTTGAAAGAAGGCCCGCTGTCAGATATGATTCTTCTCGGTGTACCAAAGCGGTATAAAATATTATGTCTTAAAAACATCAGAATATCTTCTGTTTTGACTTCTTTTAGCGGGACAGTTTCAGCCCATCTGGAGAAGTAGTCTGTCGCAGCCAATATGAACCAGCGGCCTTTGGATGATGGAGGATCAATTGGGCCAACTGTGTTGGTGCCCCAAACTTCGAAAGGCCACGACGCCACCGTAGGATGCAACGGATTGGGATACTTGTGAATGAAATCACCGTGAATTTGGCAGAGATGGCATTTCTTTGCATGCTCTTCGTAATCCCTTATCATGGTGGGCCAGTAATATCCAAGACGTTTGATCTAAAGCAGCATTTTGGGGCCGGACTGGTGAGCCCCGCAGACGCCCGAGTGAACTTCTTTCATGACTTTTCGGGCTTCGGCCGATGACAGGCACCTGAGCCAGAGTTGGTCATATGATCTGCGGTATAGCGTATTATTTACAAACACGTATTGAAGAGCTCTCTTCTTCAACTGAATCCTCGCAGATTTTTCTTCGGGTAGCTTATCATATCAGAGGTACTCTCTGAAAGGTTCTCTCCAATCGGGCTCATCTTGGATGATCAGAGCTTCTTCGGTAGGATTGTTCTCTTGTTCTACGCTTCCCTCTTCACGCAAAGAGACCAGAGGTAGAATTTGCCAGTTTCTGACTGTTATCGGAATTTTATCCACATCGGGATCAGCCAACTCTTTAGCTAAGCGAGCGAGTATGTCAGCTTTTCCATTCAACGCCCTAGGAACTCTCTTCAATTCAATGTGGGTGAACTGCTTCATAAGCTCCACCACCCGGCTTCTGTACCGAGCTAGCTCGGGTTTGTATATCTTATAGTCGCCGCTTACTTGGTTGACGACAAGATGGGAATCCCCGTAGACTCATAGCCGAAAGATTTCCATTTCTATGGCGAGCTCCAGACCAGCTATCAGAGCTTCGTACTCAGTCTCGTTGTTTGTGCGAGGCTCGGTAAGAGCAAAAGAACGTTGTTCCCATCGATGGCGTGATGAATACCAATCCTATCCCTGCTTTTATCTGCGGGATGCTTGATTTGTCAGAGCTCCTCATTGATGAGGATCCATTGAAGTAGAGCTCCCAACATGGCTCATCATCCTCGAGGTGCAGCACTTGTTCGTCGGGTAACCCGCAATTGAGCGGTGACCCTTCTGGTATGGGATGAGCAGCAAGGAAGTCATTGAGAGCTTGCCCTTTAACTTCTTTCTGGGGAGTATAGATTATGTCAAATTCAAGCAGCATGACATCCCATCTCGCCATTCTACTAGCTAGGCTTGCTTTAGTCATCAAGTGTTTGAGCGGGTCGACCTTGGAGATCAGCATAACCCGATGAGCGAGCAGATAGTGCCTCAGCTTCTTCACAGCAAATATCAGAGCCAGGCATTGATTTTCGATCGGGGAATAGTTGTGTTCCGCCCCGACTAAAGTTCGACTGAGGTAGTAGATGGCATTTTCTTTTCCCTCCTCAATGTTCTGGGCAAGGAGCGCACCGAGTGACTCATCTAGCGTGGCAGTATAGAGAATCAACGGTTTGTTTGGAATAGGAGAAGCAAGCACCGGAAGGTGCAATAGGTACTGTTTGATATTTTCGAACGCTTCTTGACATTCAATGTCCCAGACAAAAGGAGCTCCCTTCTTTATGAGCTTTGAGAAGTGCCTACATCTCCTCGATAAATTTGAGATAAACCTTCATATATAAGCAAGCTTTCCTTGAAAAGATCTTAGCTGCATCAGAATCTTCGGAGGGGGCATCTCCATGATGGCCTTTATCTTGGATGGGTGAACTTCGATCCCTCGATGTCGGACTATGAAGCCTAGGAATTTTCCCGATGACACGGCAAAAGCGCACTTCAGAGGATTCATCTTCAGATTGTATTCCCTCAGTCTAGTGAGAATGGTCCTAAGATCCTGGATGTGATTGGTCTTGGCTTTATTCTTGATGACCAAATCATCAACATAACATTCGACGACTTTATGGATTAGGTCATCATAGATATTGGTCATTGCCCTTTGATATGTAGCTCCTGCGTTCTTTAATCCGAACGGCATCACCTTGTAGCAGTATATTCCGATCGGGCTTCGTAATGGTGTGTGTTTCTCATTCTCGGGTGACATCTTAATCTGATTATATCCAGACGATCCATCCATGAAGGTGAACATCTCGCAATTTGAGGTATCGTCAACCATCATTTTCATGACCGGTAGCGGAAAATCATTTTTAGGCATGCCTTATTAAGATCTCTGAAATCGACGCAGACTTGGATCTGCCCATTCTTCTTTTTCACTGGGACAATGCATGCGATCCAGTCCGCATATTTCTCTTATCTGATGAAGCCAGCATCGATAATTTTCTTAGTTTCCACGATGACCTTTTCTTCTAGCTCCCTTCTTATTCTTCGAGGAGCTTGTTTGACTGGCTTGGCATCAGGAGATATAGCCAGTTTATACACGGCCACTTCGGGGGAGAGGCTAGGCATTTCTTTGTACGTCCACGCGAAGCAATCGGTGAACTCATGCAGCAGGGCGATTATCCGCTCTTTCATTTCCTCTGACAAGAGTGAGCTAATGTAGGTCGGCCTTGGGTTATCGGGCGTTCCCAAATCAACCTCGGTTAGCTCATTGAAAGTTGCTTGTCCGCCATCTTCGAGCTCTTGAGGGGCTTCTTCTGGCTCGGCTAGCTATTCTTTATCATTTGACTCTTCGCTGGCTTCCCCAATATGGATCATGAGCATACTTTGGAATATGGTTGAATGAATCCTATGCCTCGTCTATCTGGAATTCGTCCATCGATGAGTGCTAGGACCTGAGGTAGATGCCATAGCCCTCCATAAAACTTTGCTTCGGACTCCGTTTGATATAACCGGCATCCGCACCTTTTGAAATATTCCTGCATCTCGGGCGCATAGTATCTGGGATTAAGGACGACTCTTATGCCTCTCTCATAAGGAAGGCGCACGACAGACAAATTGTCCGGGTGCACAACAGGATTTGACCCATAAAACAAGATGCCCTTCTGTCCATTTTTGTAAGTCCATGCTACCTCTCCCGGTACTTACGGGCTTGCGGAATTTGATGAAAAACGATTTTCTAGAGGCGGCAACATGGACTCAAAACGGATCTTTGTTAAACTATCTACCTAACAACCTAACTAGGAGTTGTTAACTACTCGGTTAGGGGGTTATACCTTTCTTTCTTGAACTCATTCGTCTTCAACCCTCGATGGTGTACGGATCGGCTTCACCCCGTCGTCTCCTTGCGCCGAATATCGATCCACCCGAAAGCTTCTACCTTTGGCTTCTTTTTCGAACTTTGAAGAAACTAGTTCACTCGGTTTGCTAAACTTTGTGAACTAAAGTGAGTAGAGGAGAGTGTGTTGGGATTTTTCTCTATGGTTCTTGCTTCTCAACACATGAGACAAGTGAACCATAGACTAGAGAGAGGGAGAGCAAGAGGAAGAGGATGAGAGCTCAAGAACAAGAGAGAGAAAGGAAAATGAGAGAATGAGCAAGACTTTTCTCTCTTGGCTCTCATAATCCAAAGCCATCATAACCAATAATAGCAATCAAGTATTATGTGATGGTTTAAGTCAAAATAGCCATATCATTTCATGCACTCATTTTGCACAAGATAAACAAGCAAGCAAAAGTCTTTGCCATGAAATGATAGCTATTGTCATGATGATGGTCAACTAGTCCAACCTAGTCAACCGGTCAACAAAGTCAACAAGTCAACAAAGTCAACCCCTCAACAACCATGTCACTATAATACTTAATTAATATTATTGTTAATCATATATCATATTCTTATTAGGGTTTAGCAAAAAGTCAATAGTCAACAGTCAACAGTCAACAACCCTAATGAGAATCCTCTGCCTCTGTCTCTCCGTCAACTGTGCATACACACCCGCATCCGCATTCCGAGGAACACGAATACATACGAGATAAAACTAATCCTAAAACGTACACTAGGATCTGGCTTAAACCAAAGCCCGCTAGTGTTAACTGTCCGGACACTAAACGTGCATAAGTGCACGGATGTGACCGAACCCTGTCGCAAAACCATGCGACCTGTCGCAAAACCATGCGACCTCTACTCTTTTGCCTAAAGGCGAATAGCTTTCTGTGTGGGACTCTAAAGACTCGATACTACGCTGGCAGTGGGTTTAACCACAGACCGCAAGCGGCACTAGCTGTGCGTAACGGTCCCCAGGTAGATGCCGACAAGAAGACTGACGAGGTGAAACCCATCTGAACTCCTACTGAGCCTGAATGTAACAGTCTCCGTACAGTATGGTCTGTTCGTCTGATACATCGCATGGCGGGCCTAGGGGGTAGTAAACGTCAGTCCCCTAATAGCGGTACAAGTCGTGCCGGAGTGAAGCCCAAAACACCCTGAGATAACACTGGAAGCCTACCAGTATATCTCGCTTGCCCTGGCCAGGGACTACTCATGTAATGGCTCTCCTAGACACAGCGCGATGTCAACCCCTAATACCGGGAGAGACGAATCTTATCTAACCGTCACTGCCTCCAAGTGCTTCGGGACTGCACCCAACTACTGCCTGTTTGCACGACTCCTTTGAGCCGTGGTAGGGTAGTAATCAAAGTACAGTGGGAACACACTCGAGGCGAAGTGACAGTGTCAAGTCAGCGGACTAAGCTGTACTCATGTCACCTGGGAACTGACAACTGACGATAGGTATAATACCAACCAGTCAGTTCCCGACGAGTCATGTCCAGTGTACTCGTAACCTAACGAGCACCCGCATACTATCTCAAGTACGACGTACTGACGGCTGTAGGACAGACCGTCTCCCCTGCTTGGATGAGAAGCGCATACGCTAGTCTACTCCGGAGTATCAATGCCCTGTCTCGATAGTCCTGCGACTAGGGACCTGTATAAGGATGTGCTTATGGATTACCCAGCCCCCACGAGTGTGACTGCCATCACAACGCTGGTAATCAAGCAATGATCCTAAGGGCTCCACTAATGCGTATAGGTGATATAATAAAATAAACACATGTACACATTAAAGTAGAAATAAACCAAGTAGCATACTACCATTTTGAGCAAGATTGTTTATACAACTGTGAATATCCCAAGCTTCCATTAAGTAATATACAAACTAGTATGATACAGTAATGGCCTCTAGGGCATATACACTAACAATCTCCCACTTGCACTAAGGCCATGTACTGGCGTATCGAAGACCTATCATCTCGATCAGCCGCTCGAACTGAGTCTGGGGCAAGGCCTTGGTGAATGGATCTGCAGTGTTATCTTCCGAAGCAACCCTCCGAACCTCGATCTCCTGGCGATCCACGATCTCCCTGATCAGGTGATACCGCCTTAAGATGTGTGTGGATTTCTGATGGGACCTGGGTTCCTTCGCTAAAGCTATAGCCCCGTTGTTGTCGCAATACAGAGGTATTGGATCAACAATGGACGGAACCACCTGAAGTTCTTTCAAGAACTTCCTCATCCAGACGGCTTCTTTTGCGGCATCAGATGCAGCGATGTATTCCGCTTCCATAGTCGAGTCAGCAACGGTTTCCTGTTTGGAACTCTTCCAACACACCGCCCCTCCATAGAGGGTAAAGAAAAAACCCGACATGGACTTGGAATCATCCTTGTCACTCTGGAAGCTGGAGTCAGCAAAGGCCTCGATCTGGAGGTCTTTTCCGCCATACACCAAGAACATCTCCTTAGTCCTTCTCAGGTACTTGAGAATGTTCTTTACCGCTATCCAGTGTTTCTCCCCAGGGTTTGACTGATACCGGCTTACCACACTCAGTGCATAATCTACATCCAGTCTGGTACACAACATCGCATATATTATAGAGCCTACCGCAGAAGCGTAGGGTATAATAGACATGCGATCCCTCTCCAAATCAGTCTTGGGAGACATCTCTTTAGAGAGGGTGATCCCGTGACAAGCCGGTAGGTTACCGCGCTTGGAATATTCCATACTGAATCTTTTCAGTATGGTGTCGATATACCTGGACTGCGAAAGTCCTAATATCCTCTTGGATCTATCACGATGGATCCGGATCCCCAGGATGTATGAGGCATCACCCAGGTCTTTCATGGAGAACCTGTGTGACAAGAACCCCTTGACAGATTGTAGCATAGGAATGTCATTTCCTATCAAAAGAATGTCATCCACGTATAAAACGAGGAATACGACAGTTCTTGCTACAAATCTACTATAGATGCATGGTTCATCTGGAATTTTGATAAAGCCAAATTCTTTGACCGTCTCATCAAAACAGATGTTCCAACTCCGCGATGCCTGCTTTAGTCCATAGATGGACTTAAGCAACTTGCACACCTTTCCGCTGCTCCCACTCTGAATGAAATCCTCTGGCTGGTCCATATAGACACACTTCTCTAAATTTCCATTTAGAAAAGCGGTCTTTACGTCCATCTGCCAAATCTCATAATCGTGGAAGGCAGCAATGGCAAGAAGGATCCGAATGGATTTCAGCATAGCCACTGGAGAAAAGGTTTCGTCATAGTCCAAACCAGGTCTTTGACGAAAACCCTTTGCAACAAGTCTAGCTTTATAGGTCTCAACCTGTCCATCTACACCAATCTTCCTTTTGAAGATCCACTTGCATCCTACGGGTTTTACCCCGTCTGGAGCAATGTCCAACGTCCATACTTTGTTGGTGTACATGGACTCCATTTCGGTCCGCATTGCATCCAGCCATTTTACCGAGTCAACGCTCTGAACGGCCTGCTGGAAGCTAGTAGGCTCATCATAATCTATGATGCAATCCTCTCTATCCCCGTCTATGAGAAAACCGTAGTATCTCTCGGGCGGATGAGACTGCCTACTACTCCTGCGGAGCGGCGTAGGAATGTCCTGATCTTTTGAACTCTCTGGTTCTACTAAGCTTTCAGTAATAGTCTGTGGTTCTGGAATTTCTTCAAGTTCTATTGCGCTCCCACTAATTTCCTTTTCTAAGAACTGGTGTTCTAGAAAGTGGGCATGACGAGAAACAAAAACCTTTTGTTCCTCTTCGCAGTAGAAGAAATATCCCTTGGAGTTCTTTGGATATCCCACAAACTTGCACTGTACTGAGCGTGCTTCGAGTTTGTCCACATGCTGCTTTTTGACAAAAGCTGGACTTCCCCATGTCTTAATGTGATTAAGATGGGGCATCTTCCCACACCACATCTCATATGGTGTGGTAGGCACAGTCTTAGTGGGAACTCGGTTCAAAAGGTATGCAGCTGATTCTAGCGCATACCCCCAGAATGATCGCGGTAACTCAGCGTTACTCATCATGGACCGTACCATATCTAATAGGGTTCGGTTCCGTCTCTCCGATACACCGTTATGTTGCGGAGTGTATGGAGGAGTAAGCTGAGAGAGAATTCCATTCTCTTTTAAGTAATCCAGGAAGTCGGCACTCTAGTATTCACCACCTCGATCAGATCTCAGTGTCTTGATACTTTTGCCGGTTTGTTTTTCTACTTCATTCTTATATTCCTGGAATTTTCCAAAGGCTTCGGATTTATGTTTCATTAAGAAGACATAACCGTACCTTGAAAAGTCATCCGTAAAAGTAATGAAGTAAGAATAACCGCTTCGCGCATGTGTAGACATTGGACCACACACGTCGCCGTGTACGAGTCCCAAGAGCTCGCTCGCTCTTACTCCGTGTCCAGTGAACGGAGTCTTTGTCATCTTTCCTTTGAGACAGGATTGACAAGTGGCATACGATTGATATTCGAACGGATCCAAATATCCTTCTGTATGTAACTTAGTCAATCTTCTCTCATTGATGTGACCCAGTCTACAATGCCATAAGAAAGTCTGATTGATTTCTGGAGACTTTCTTTTGTGTGTATTCTGGACATTGAAAATCTGTGGTTGGTTTAATACGTATATACCATTGCTCAATGTACCTGACCCAATCAGAACTTGATTAAGGTGAATGTTTACAACATTGCTTACAAACGCAAATTCATAACCTTCTTTAGAAACCAAAGATACAGAAATGATATTACAAGTTGCGTTGGGTACAAAAAAGCAATTACGCAAAACCAAAACATGTCCATCTGACATTCCCAGGTGATAGTCCCCCACGGCCTTAGCATCCATGCTAGCTCCGTTTGCAACTTTGAGGGTCATGTCACCTGCCTTCAAAAATCTACGGTTTCTCAACGCCTGCAAAGAATTACAGATATGAGATCCTGATCCGGTATCCAATACCCAGGAAGTAGAGTTTATTGAAAGACAGTTTTCAATAACATACACACCTGAAGCTGAAGCAGCAACCTGCTTCAGATCCTGTGTTCTGGCCTTCCAAGCCCTGCAATCTTTCTTCCAGTGTCCACTCTTATGACAATAGAAGCATTCTTCTTTATCCACAAGCTTCCCCACTTTCTTTGTTGCTTTTGCCTTTCCCTTCGTATCCACTTTACTAACACCGCCCCTTGGTTTGGCGGGGGCTTTCTTCTTCTTTCCCTTGGCTTTCGCTTTGGACCTAGAAGAAGAAGATCCTCCTACAAACAAAGTGGATGTTTCCCTACCTTTTTGTAGGGTGCCCTCTGCGCTCCTCAGCATGTTGAGGAGTTCTGAAAGTTCAACTTCCTTTTGTTGTAAGTTGAAGTTCAGGATAAACTGGGTGTAAGTGGAAGGAAGGGACTGGAGAATCAAGTCCGTATAGAGCTCATTCTCCAACGTGGTCCCAAGGTCCGCGAGCTCCTCAATGTAGCCAATCATCTTAAGCACGTGTTCCGCTACCGATGATCCGACGGCCAATCTTGCCGAAAATAACTTCTTCGACACTTCGTATCTTACGATACGAGATTGCTCTACATACAGTTCTTTTGTATGGAGAAATATGGATTCCAGGTCTATATTCTCGTGCCTCCTCTGATGTTCATTGTCCATAGAGGCAAGCACGAGGCACTTGGCCTTCGTGCAATCGATCTCCTAGGTCTTACGGATTTCCTTATCCGCGACGCTGGAGGTGGGACCTGGGACAGGGGGAGCTTTGGTGGTAAGAAGATACCCCAACTTGTCGTAAGTGATTGCCATCTTGACATTCCTGAGCCAATCTTTGTAGTTTGGCCCTGTCAGTATGTTTTTATCTAGTAATAACTTAAGTCCGGTCATGTCGATTGGTCGCTGCAATTAGGAGAGAGAGAAGAAACACTCAGCATGATGCTCTTGCAAGTTTAGAGTGGTTTTTAATTTGTCTAAACAGAATGGCTCCCACTGTCTCTCGAATCCCTCCTCAAACCAAAAAGGAAGAATTAGTCAGGATCAATCTCACCGTACAATTCTTGCTTAACCGTTCGGCCAGGCTGGTGTTGGTACTTCGAGGGAGGTTTTCCAACGCTTTCGCGAAGTTCCTTAATTAAATAACCTCTTTTCCCTATGGGCGTAGCCCCGCTAACACCTTTCTAGACACCTACTTGGTTTATAGCATTGATCGTTAAGTGAGTAATTTCCCGAGGAGTAGCATATACTCACAGTAGGATCGGGATCCAAATATCATCGCGTGACGAAACTGAAGGAATCCTACCAGAATCATCACACTCCAAATGGTATGCAACTCTTGCAAGTTTCAGTACTTATGAAACTTCCGATGTGGATTTTTGCCCCATGCTCTTATGACCTTGACTTTGGCCAAAATATCATAAGTCGCATGTCAAGTTCTACCCGTCATTATCCAGGTTAATTTGGACCCACCCGTACCTACTCTTGACTTTGGCCAAAATGGCAGTACGACTGTCCCAAACCAACGCATCTATCTATGCTGCACATGAATACCCAATAGCTACCAATCACTATGCCTTGACTTTGGCCAACATATATAGCTTGAATACTATTGACTATTCATGTGAAACGACGGAGGGCTACGAATGGTTTTGGCGAAACCGTGAACGTAGTGAACTTGATATAATCGATGGAACGAGATAGCTTTTAAAAGGAGTGGTTCAAGCTCCGCATTTAAAAGTTGGTTTTGAAAAGAACCGAGTGGTTTTTCGAAAGTGTTCCAACGACTTTTACTTGGTTTATTTTCTTGCATTAGTTCTTTTAATGTGTCCCATCATTTAATCCTACCATTGCAGAAAACAACCAAAATATGACGTACGCTTATGCCATTCGCATTCGCCACGGGGCCCCGTCATTACCCGTTAGGTTACTTAACTAACGACAGAGCGGGGGCTGGGCTAGCGCGGCTGTAAAACATAAGCAACGCCTAAATAATATCATATATAGATATATATTGCAATGATAGCCATTTCAGATCACAGATGAATACATTGGATATACTAGGAATCCGCAATTCGTGCGAGCCTGTAACGAAAAGCAGATTACACGGTCGCGGTGAATAGCCAATACCCCACCCAAGACCCCTACGGGTGCGGCAAGCTATCCGCCAAGTACCCGAAGTGGAGCAACCTCCCTCAACTCCGTGAGTAGGCCACTCGGCACTTCGAGATACCCGGTAGTTTGTGCACCCTCTCCATGGGTCTATCCTGGGAGCAAAAACAGTAAAAAGAAATTATACAATGACGGCTACAACCCCGACCCGGTTGTGCGGCCATACAAATAATATTACATCAATTTACATATTTACATGAATTGAAAGAAAAGAAAACACTCGTCTCACAACCCCCCGGCTATTCACCCGCGACAATCTAATGAATTCATATACACATACCAGCAACATTACAGATCACAGATTTGTATAACCCCCACTAATCGACATATAGCGATTAGCAGACGTTCAATACAAATATCACATCACAGATAATTACCCGTCAGCTTAAGTCTTTAGAAACTCGATCAAAATACGGTTTTTAAAGCCCCAAAAACAAATTTTTCTTTCTGGAAAATCTGGGCTGAAAAAACATATACCAAAAATCCCAAAATACCCCACAGAACAAACTGCAATGAAGACGATCCACAGAAGAGCTAACTCGGCCGCGGAACCGCGGCAAGAGCAAGCTCTTGCCGCGTTTCCGCGGCGGTTTAATGGGTTCTCTGGACCGTTTTTTTACAGTATCTTATAAAAACCCTGAGTCGATTTTTAAAGCATGATTTATTATTTTTACAGAACTTTAAAAATCGACAGCAAGCTTGATATCCGGGTGTATTTCGCGACTTTTCTCCGATCGAATTTCTAGTTACTATGCTAACATGTTAGGTAGTGTTTAACTAGGCTCTGATACCACTGTAAGTCCATGCTACCTCTCCCGGTACTTACGGGCTTGCGGAATTTGATGAAAAACGATTTTCTAGAGGCGGCAACATGGACTCAAAACGGATCTTTGTTAAACTATCTACCTAACAACCTAACTAGGAGTTTTTAACTACTCGGTTAGGGGGTTATACCTTTCTTTCTTGAACTCCTTCGTCTTCAACCCTCGATGGTGTACGGATCGGCTTCACCCGTCGTCTCCTTGCGCCGAAGATCGATCCACCCCGAAAGCTTCTACCTTTGGCTTCTTCTTCGAACTTTGAAGAAACTAGTTCACTTTGTTTGCTAAACCTTGTGAACTAGAGTGAGTAGAGGAGAGTGTGTTGGGATTTTTCTCTATGGTTCTTGCTTCTCAACACATGAGACAAGTGAACCATAGACTAGAGAGAGGGAGAGCAAGAGGAAGAGGATGAGAGCTCAAGAACAAGAGAGAGAAAGGAAAATGAGAGAATGAGCAAGACTTTTCTCTCTTGGCTCTCATAATCCAAAGCCATCATAACCAATAATAGCAATCAAGTATTATGTGATGGTTTAAGTCAAAATAGCCATATCATTTCATGCACTCATTTTGCATAAGATAAGCAAGCAAGCAAAAGTCTTTGCCATGAAATGATAGCTATTGTCATGATGATGGTCAACTAGTCCAACCTAGTCAACCGGTCAACAAAGTCAACAAGTCAACAAAGTCAACCCCTCAACAACCATATCACTATAATACTTAATTAATATTATTGTTAATCATATATCATATTCTCATTAGGGTTTAGCAAAAAGTCAATAGTCAACAGTCAACGGTCAACAACCCTAATGAGAATCCTCTGCCTCTGTCTCTCCGTCAACTGTGCATACACACCCGCATCCGCGTTCCGAGGAACACGAATACATACGAGATAAAACCAATCCTAAAACGTACACTAGGATCTGGCTTAAACCAAAGCCCGCTAGTGTTAACTGTCCGGACACTAAACGTGCACAAGTGCACGGATGTGACCGAACCCTGTCGCAAAACCATGTGACCTGTCGCAAAACCATGCGACCTCTACTCTTTTGCCTAAAGGCGAATAGCTTTCTATGTGGGACTCTAAAGACTCGACACTACGCTGGCAGTGGGTTTAACCACAGACCGCAAACGGCACTAGCTGTGCGTAACGGTCCCCAGGTAGATGCCGACAAGAAGACTGACAAGGTGAAACCCATCTGAACTCCTACTGAGCCTGAATGTGACAGTCTCCGTACAGTCCGGTCTGTTCGTCTGATACATCGCATGGCGGGCCTAGGGGCGGTAAACGTCAGTACCCTAATAGCGGTACAAGTCGTGCCGGAGTGAAGCCCAAAACACCCTGAGATAACACTGGAAGCCTACCAGTATATCTCGCTTGCCCTGGCCAGGGACTACTCGTGTAATGGCTCTCCTAGACACAGCGCGATGTCAACCCCCAATACCGAGAGAGACGAATCCTGTCTAACCGTCACTGCCTCCAAGTGCTTCGGGACTGCACCCAACTACTACCTGTTTGCACGACTCCTTTGAGCCGTGGTAGGGTAGTAATCAAAGTACAGTGGGAACACACTCGAGGCGAAGTGACAGTGTCAAGTCAGCGGACTAAGCTGTACTCATGTCACCTGGGAACTGACAACTGACGATAGGTATAATACCAACCAGTCAGTTCCCGACGAGTCCTGTCCAGTGTACTCGTAACCTAACGAGCACCCGCATACTATCTCAAGTACGACGTACTGACGGCTGTGGGACAGACCGTCTCCCCTGCTGGGATGAGAAGCGCATACGCTAGTCTATTCCGGAGTATCGATGCCCTGTCTCGATAGTCCTGCGACTAGGGACCTGTATAAGGATGTGCTTATGGATTACCCAGCCCCCACGAGTGTGACTGCCATCACAACGCTGATAATCAAGCAAAGATCCTAAGGGCTCCACTAATGCGTATAGGTGATATAATAAAATAAACACATGTACACATTAAAGTAGAAACAAACCAAGTAGCATACTACCATTTTGAGCAAGATTGTTTATACAACTGTGAATATCCCAAGCTTCCATTAAGTAATATACAAACTAGTATGATACAGTAATGGCCTCTAGGGCATATACACTAACAATTTTTCCTTCCGAGAACGTAGAAAGTTTTCAGCCGGTCCACGGTAGAGACTGACAATGCATCGAGCTCTTTACACATCTGCTCTGGCACCCTTGTGACGGCTTGGGACCCTTCTGCAATTTCGAAGGTCTCTCGTAGTTTCGCTTGTTGCATGGGGGCCCAGTCTGCACAGCTGTTGCAAGGCGGGTCCTCTTCCTCCGACTCTTCAGTGTCGCTGCCTAAACGAGGGCGAATTTTTCTATCGGATGGGCCTTCAATATCATATTCATCCATATCGCTACCGAAATGTGGGCGAGTTTTATAGAAGGACGGACTTCCAGCGTCGAACTAATCAGTGTCACTGCCGAAACACGGACGCACTTGGGGTTTTTTGCTTTTGAAAGTAATAGTCGGCTCAGACTTTCTTTTGAGCTTCGGGGCCGTTCTGTCGTTGGTCAGCTGTAGCTCAGCACTTTGGAGGTTCATAAAGTACCGAGAATCTTCCTATCGGACTTCATGCATACCGAACGGCTGGATGTCTCCGTCAATGCGTCTTTCTTCTCCATTTTTAGTATACTTCATGCATTGATGGAGAGTTGACGGAATGGTGCCATAATTGTGGAGCCACGGCCGTCCTAAGAGAATTTTATAATACGTGTCAGCGTCGATCACGTATATTTTAGCTTCGGTTTGCAGATCCCCAAATTTGATTGGTAGAGCTATAGACCTTAGAACTTGCTGGCAGTTTTGATTGAAGCCTTGAATGACAATCCTTTCCCTTGACAAGTGTCAGACATCCATTGACAAACTCTTCAAAGTCCGCAAGTTCATGTTATTCACCGAGGATTCCGGATCAATCAATATGCGATTAATCCGATCTCCGTCGCTGTACCCGGTCATGTGAAGCGGCCGATTATGCTCAACCGTTCCCAGTAGCAAGTCTTCATCCTTAAACGTGACTGCGGCGACATGCAGAGCGTACTGGGCTTCTTTCATATCAATTTCCGCAAAGAGAGCCTGATACTATTCAGGGTTTTGTAGAGCATGAATGAGAACATCTCTAAGCTCTTTAGATAGGACCAAGGTATCGTAGATGCTCAGGAGAGACGGAAGCTTCTGGAGATGAGCCAAGACATTGTAGTCCACTGAGAAAGGACTTAAGTTTTCATTAGCCGGTTCTCTGCCATCTTCCTCATTAGCCACCTGTTTTTCCTTTCCTTTTGGGGCATTTCTCTGGTTTGGCGGTAGAACCCTGCCGCTTCTGAGCTGGATTTGGTTGGCCTTTGTGGTGAGCTCTTCGTCCTCTTCGGGAAAACAGAGATCCTCCTCAGAGTCGCTGCCAAGATGGATGGCGTAGCAGGTCACTATAGGGATCTCTTCACTGGAGTCTTCTTCTAACTCCTCCAGAATTTCAGCCGCTTCTACAGGGAGGAACTCCTTCAAATGAATCAGAGTTCTTTCCTTCTGTTCATAGTCTTCGAGGGAATCAATATATTTTTGAATGGTCGATCTCTCTGCAAACTCTTTTTCGCGTCGAGCTGCACATTTCTTCTTCTTGAGCTTTTAGGATTTTGAGCCTGATGGAGCCGAACAGGTAGCTGGAATGGTAGGCTTCTTCTGCCCTTTCCATTCCGTTCTGGGCTCTTTCCGAAGTAGCTTTAGCATCTTCTTCGTCTTATTAGATATGTACGTACTCCACGGAGGTTGCGGTGAGTGATTTTCACTTCTCAGGGCAGCGGGTTCAGCTGTCTGCTCCCAGAAGGCTTCAGCTTCTGTCTGTATAAAGTTGGTGGTTGCAACTTGATTGTTCACCAACACACTCTTAGACAGCTCGATCTCTCCAGTCTTGTACTGCATTTCGACCCAATCTTTGAAGATATAGCAATCCTCGATTGCATGACTCACTACTCGGTGGTACGGGCAATATAGAGGATTGTCGGTCATTTTTGCTTCATGAGGTCTTTTCGACTCTGGCAATTGTAGACCGTTGTTCAAGGCATCTTTGAATATCTTGCAGTCCTTTTCCCTTCTGAAAAAGTAAACCTTGTTCTTTTTCTCCTCTAGTGAAGGCCTTTCTCCTCCCAGCACTAGCTTTCGAGACCGGTTGGCTTTAGATTCACCTGCCTTTCACTTGTCTTCATTGTCGGATGCATTGAAGATATTGGTATTGCTAGAATTTTCGCTTCTACGGTTGTCATCCCGCTTGCTTTTCCAAGTCTTGTCTCTCTGAGAGTCCGAGGTAGACTCTTGCTTCGAGCATTCTAGCATTTGGACTTTCTTGGTTAGCTCCTGAAATGTCTTGAGACCTTCTATACATAAGAATGGGACCATCCAATTGCTGAGATTCCCAATGAGGAGGCTGACGGACTGGTCCTGCTCTAGCGGCGGTTCGCACTTGACAGCGAGGTTGCGCCATCGGGAAATAAAGTCCGTGTTGCTTTCATTTTTCCCTGGCTTGGTCCTCACGAGGTCAGCGATGGATATTTTGTCACTGAAACTCATGAATCTTTGCCGAAACAGAGACTCCATTTGGGCAAAGGTAATGACGGACCCATCTGGTATGCTTGAGTACTAGTCGAAAGCAACGCCAGTCAGTCTGTTGACAAACTAACGAAGAAGGAGCACATCATTGCACCCTGTATTTCCGCATGACGCTTTAAAGTGGACGACATGCTGATTTGCATTTTCTATCCCGTCAAATCTTCCGAACTTAGGAATGACATAGCCGCTCGGGAACTCTATCAGATCATACTGCGCGGGATATGGCCGCCTACTACTGCCAATTTCTTTCTGAGCTTCGGCTTCGGCCACCAATGTTTTAACTTTGCTGGTGACCAAATCCATTATCCGATCTTGTGTTAGCGGGATGGTGCTATCTGGGGCCAAGGCTTCCCCAAAAGCAGAATGTGGTCGGCTTTCGTACGGCTCGACCAATCTTGGACCCAAAGGGACAGGCATCGGCTGCTTCGGATCGTCATCACCTGGCTCATGAGTATAGACTTTGCTTGATTAGGAGATGTCCAGGAAATTTGAACCATGAGCTGCATCACGACATTCGTAAGGTCGTCGATTTTAGAGTAAAGCTTGGCCATCTCTTTATCTTTGCTCCTGAGCTGTTTTCGAAGCTCTTGAAACAGCTCTTGCTCTACGGTCTTGGGGCAAAAAGTCAGATCTTCCTCGTTGTTCGAGCTTGACTCTATATGGACTGAGGGGTCTTTCTGCCTATCATCCTCATCGAGAGGGTATTCATCATCCAGCGAAAGCGGCTGTTCTTGGGAAGCGGCAACCACATTCAAGCCAGATTGAGCTTGGGATGTGGTGGCCTCATCCTTACTTTTGCTGCAAAGGTTGTCACTGGGGCGCGTGCCTGCCATATAGACCGTGTGGACAACATATCCAGCCATCTTTTCATTATTGGCAGCTGATTTTTCGGACCGCTGTCTTGACCCTCCTGTTTTGGTAACTGGCAGTCGACTGAAGGCGGCTGGCCTGGCCGGATTCTTGAATGGTGCTGACGCTTCCTTTTTGGTTTTGCCCCACTGTTTTCACGCGGCACAGAGCACCTGATAGACTCTTGAAGAGACAGTGGCATACTTTCACTGTTGAGGCTGGGACACATCTCTTTGTAGCAACGTTCGGCCCGCTGTCTTCTTGATTCTGGCGATCATGACATTTTTCTGAACCCACTTCAAAGGTTCGAAGGAATTGCTGATTTTTACGGCCGACTCAGCCGTCATCGCGGAGTAACCCTGATCTTGGAACCTCATAAGATTCCACATGGCCGAAGTCCTGGCTTTCTTGTTGGCTCGATACCTAAGCCGCTTCTGCCTTAACTTTTCTATTTTAAGCACTTTCCAGACTTCGGCTCTTCGAGAAGACGATCTAGACCGATTGACAGAGAGGCCAGAGAAGATGCCCGTTTGCGCGATTGTCAAGGGCACCATCTGAGCTTGCTGGAGCTGCTTTGTGGCCCCGTTGGTGTTGATGGCCTTACCCCCAGTCGGAACAGTGGAGAGCCATTCGAATAGAGATTTGCGTTTGGGGTGGGATACTTTGGCAACCACAACGTTCGGCCTCCTGCCCCTTAAGGTCGGTTTGGCCGCTTAGTTTGCCGTGACCTCCACCAGATGAGCGCTTCCAGAAGGGTAGATGATGATGGAACCAAATTGGCGGGGTGGCTTCTCCCATTGCCGATTGAGACTGGCAGGGAGAACCATATGGGCATTGATCTTGACCACGTACGAGATCGGTGTCGCGTCGGAAGCTGAATTCATCTCAGAAGACATCGTTGTTAACAGTTGATTGCTGCACGAAAAGAAAACTACTTCAGTACAAACATCGGTATATATGTTAAATGAGTTCGCATGAATGCTTAACCCGAGATATGGGAGGAGAGAAAAGTCCCACCGGGCATACCAAAATCTGTAGGGTGTTTTTCGTCACCCCATTGAGATGGGAATACGTGCGCGCTTGTCAGGCGCATTATAGATTCCCCCTGCCTAGGGTAGGCTGGGGTTTATTGATTGTGGGGATCCGAATCTTCGGCAGACGCGGACTAAGCTGTCGTTAATTACCCCTCGCCTTTGGAGCGAGAGAACCTCCGATTGACAGGTCAAACAGGTCATGCGAACTCAATGTGTAGTGTTGTGTTTTGAAGGGGTTTTGGATATATCGGGGGCCCCGCAGAGTTTTTACGGGGGTCCTGCTATCTGGATAGTGGGCTGGGGGTCGGGGGGCTAGCAGCCCCCTTGCGGGGTGCGGGACAGCGTCCTGTTAGAAATTTTTTCTAACGGGGGAGGTATTTTTAGTGTGGAGTGTATATAAAATGAGAGGGAAAATGGCGTCCAAAGAACACGTGGGTGCTAGAGCCTCACGTGCCTAGCACGCGGGCACCGGGCGCCGGCGCCCCATGTGCTTGGCATGCGAGCGCTGGGCGCCAGCCCCCCACGTTCTTGGCACGCGGGCGTTGGGCGTCGGCAGGAAAAGGGACTTTTTCCTTGCACTGGGAGCTGTGCTCCCGATTTGACTTCTGGAGTTAAACTTCTAAAAAGATATTAATTTATGGAGTTGATCCAAGAGATCTTGAATGGAGTTAAAATCCTAGAAATCTTTAGAAATGATCAAAGGGGGCCCCTTTGTTTCTCTCCCCTTTGGCCCTGGATTTTCCCAAGATGGGATTTTTTGGAGATGGGTCTTCTTCTTCTTCCTCTCGGTTAGCCGGATCTTGGAGAAAGGGGTGAGATTTAAAAAAATCTCCCCTTTTTGAGATCTAATGGAAGATCCGAGCTCCCCTTTATTGGTTTTGTGGTGAAAAACTATTTATTTTTGGAAAAAGGAAAAGTAAAACTCTTGATTTAATTCAAAAGGGGAAGAAGGTTTTAGAACCTTGAGGAAGGAGAAGGAGAAACATACCCTAATTTTTTAGAGAGAGAAAAAGTCGTTGAGATATTTTCATCATCTTTGCCTTTATAGGCTACACACTTTACATATAGCCCCTTGGGCTTTACAAAATGGCATTTTGCCTATCCCATGCCTCATGTGCTCATTTCTTTTGCACATGAGCCATGGGTTTTATAAAAATTTGGCTTTATGCCCATTTTTCTTACATTTATTCATAAAAAAACACCAAAATTATTTATTACAAAATTTTTGTTATGGCATGGGGGAGGCCGGCCGCTTCATGTTCGGGCTTGACTCGGGCATGGGCCCACTTGACCTGGACTTGGGCCCACTTGGCTTGGGGTTGACTTTAATTTTGACTTGGTCAACCGGGGTGTAAATTTTTACCCCAACAGCCTCATGTGTTAATCACGTGTGCGCCTATATGCATAGCATATAGGCGCTGCAATCAAACAATTGGTAGGCTAAATAAGCCTCACGTATTAAACATGTGAGCGCCTATATGCAAAGCATATAGGCACTGCAGTCAAACAACTATAGGCCAAATTGGTCTCACGTGTTAAACACGTGAGCGCCTATATGCAAGGCATATGGGTGCCAAATTAGAGGAGCTAACATTGATCGTTAAGTGAAGAATCTCCCGAGGAGTAGCGGATACTCATAGTAGGATCGGGATCCAAATATTATTGTGTAATAATCCTGAAGGAATCCTACCAACATTATCATACTCCAAATGGTATGCAGCACTAGCAAGTTTCAGTTTCCTTAGAAACTCCCGATGTGGATTTTTGCCCCATGCACTTATGACCTTGACGAAGGCCAACATATCATAAGTCACTGTCAAGTTCTACCCGTCATTGTCCAAGTTAATTTGAACCCACCCGTACATACCCTTGACGAAGGCCAAAATAGTAGTATGACTGTCCCAAACCAACGCATCTATCTATGCTACAGATGAATATCCAGCAGCTACCAAACACTATGCCTTGGCGAAGGTCAAAATACATAGCTTGAATACTACTGAATATTCAACTGAAATGACGGAGGGCTACGAATGGTTATGGCAAAACCGTGATCATAGTGAACTAGATATAATCGAAGGAACCTGATAGTTTTTAAAAGGAGTGGTTTAAGCTCTGCATTTAAAAGTCTCATGTTGTAAAATAACCGAGTGGTTTAAAAATTTGTTCGAACGATTCAGCTTTGTTTTGTTTGCTTTGCATTAATGTAATGCAGTCCCATCATTTACACCTATCATTACAGAAAGAAACAAAAATATGACGTACGCTTATACCATCCGCATTCTCCACTGGGCCCCTTCTTACACCGTTAGGTTACTTAACTAACGCCAGAGCTGGGGGCTGGACTAGCGCGGATGCAAAACATAAGCAACATCTATTATATAATATATATAATAACCATTCGTCTCACGCAATAATAGGCATTCCAGATCACAGATGGACATATTGGATATACTAGGAATTCCGCGTTTCGTTTAAGCCTGTAACGAAAGACGGATCCACGGTCGTGATGAATAGCCAAACCCCACCTTAGACCCCTACGGGTGTGGAAAACTACCCACCAAATACCCGAAGTGAAGCAACCTCTCTCAGCAAAGTGAGTAGGCCACTCGGCACTTCAAAGTACCCAGTAGTTTGTACACCTCACTCACATGAGCGCATACACGCGTATGCGCCCTACCTTGGGTCTATCCTAGGAGCAAAAATAGTAAAAGAAATAATACAACGGTGGCTACAATCTCAACCCGGATGTTCCCCGCAAAATAATATTACATCACTTTGCAAATTTTATATCGAATGAAAGAATAAAAACCCTCATCTCATATCCCCGGCTATCCATTCACGACGATCCAATAAAATTCATATACACAAATCAATAAAGCAACACAGATATGTGCAACTCCGACTAATCGAAGTATAGCAATTAGTCGATGTTTCCAAACACATATACATATCACAAAGCTTGTAAAGTAACTGCGACATTAGAATTCCGCACGCAATTAGCAAACTAAACCAATTTCCAAAACTTGAAAAATCCAGTGAGCTAAAGTTCTAAAAACGATCGTTTTTTGCCAATCCGGGAGTCGAAACGAACTCGAAATCCACCTGAATCTTCGCAGAGGCGAAGATACCAAAATTAACTATCGAATGGGGGCCTAAGAGGGTACCCACCCCCGGGGGCCACCACGAGGTGTCCCCTAAGGGGAGGCAGACCCGAGAGCACCAATCTGTGGTGCTCTCGGGTCACCAGCCCCTAAGGCCACCTTGTGGTTGTCTTAGGGGTAGGCCCGGCCTTAGGCCCCCCCAAGGATGCCCCCGGGGTGCGCACGCTTCACTCCGCAGCTTCTCGGTTCAAACCGTGAGCCCGCGAGGTGTGCAAACAACTCAAAACATTATTTTTGGAAACTGTTTTTATCGGCAGTTTTTGCGCGACAAAAACGGCGGATTTCTAACGTCGCTACAAGCTATCTAAGGTTTATGAGAGGCTCTGATACCACTGTAAGTCGATGCCGCGCACCCCGCGTGTTCGTGGGGAGGCGGAAATTGCAAAAAAATGATTTTTACGAACTTCGCAACACCGACTTGAACCAAGGATCGATCACAAACCCTAGCTAGCAAACTACTTGAGGTTTAACTGCTCAGATGAATGGTATACCTTGTAGTATCGTGTCCTTCAGGTCTTCTCGCTGTCCTCCTCGTCATCGTAGGCTCCGAGGATCGAAACGGATCGAAGCAACCTCGACAGCTTCCTCAAGTCAAAGACGATCCACCCGAGAGTCTATAGTCTGAGCTCCAACCTCAAATCCGAGGTAACTACGGCTTCTAGTTCGGTAAATTAGAAGTCCTAGCGGGTGTAGAGTGAAAAGATAGAGTGCTTTGTCTCTTAGAACCCTAGGATTCTCAACACATGAGAGCTTTTAGGGTTTAGAGGAAGAAGAAGAAGACTTGAAGAAAATGAGAGTAGAGTGTGAACTTGAATGAAGGTTGGCTGTCCTTTTTTAGAAAAATGAAGCATATAAATAATTCATGAGATAATTATCACAACAAAATATCGACCATGCTTCATAAATATCTAGTGGTGAGTCATGCCATGAGTCACCAAGTAGCCATGCTAGATTCAATGTAGAAACCCACCTCATTTCCTCCACCTCATTTTGTTTAATCCAATAAAGAATAAAACCCTATTGAAGTGTCCAACATCTAGAAGCTTTCCCGAGAAAATTACAGGAATGCCCATCATCCGTATATACATACCCGCATCCGTATTCTGAAGAATACGAATACAAAGAGACGAAGCAAATCCATCAATATAATACTAGGATCCGGCTTAAACCAAAGCCCACTAGTATTATTCCCCCGATCATCATACGTGCAGAAGTACACGTAAGTGATCGAAGCCTTGCCGTAAAACCATACGGCCTCTACACCTTTTGCCCGGTGCAGGGAAACTCTCTATGTGGGACTCTAAAGACTCGATACTATGCTGGCAGTGGGTTTAACCACAAGCTGCAAGCGATACTAGCTGCATGTAACGGCTGCCCAGGTATGTGTCGATAAGAAGGCCGATGAGCTAACTCATCCGAACTCCTATTGAGTCTGTATATGACAATATCCATACAGTCCGGTCTGTTCGTCTAAGAGTATCGCATATCGGGCCTACGGGGCAGTAATCGTCAGACCCCTAATAGCGCAATAAGTCGTGTCGGAGAGCAGCCCAAAACACCCTGAGAAACTACTGGAGTACCTACTAGTAAATCTCTCTTGTCTTGGCCAAGGATTTTGTGTAATGGCCTTCCGAACACAGCGCGATATCAACCCCCAATACCGGGAGAGACGAATCCTATCTAACCGCCACTGCCTTCAACTGCTTCGGGACTGCACCCAACTACTACCTGTTTGCACCACTCCTTTGAGTCATGGTAAGGTAGTAATCAAAGTACAGTGGGAACACACTCGAGGCGAAGCAGCAGTGTCAAGTCGACGGACTAAGCTGTACTCATATCACCTGGGAATAGCTACCCGACGATAGGTATAATACCTACCAACTGGTCTCGACGAGTCCTGTCCAATGTACTCATAACCTAATGAGCACCTGCATACTATCTCCAGTATAACGTACTAATGGCTATGGGATAGACCATCTCCCCTGCTGGGATGAGAAGCGTATACACTAGTCTACTGTGGAGTATTGATACCCTGTCTCGATAATCCTATGACTAGGGACCTGTATAGGATGTGCTTATAGACTACCCAGCCCCCACTAGTGTGACTGCCATCACAACGCTGGTAATCAAGTAAAGATCCTAAGGGCTCTACCAATATGTATAAGCGATATGCTAAAAGAAACACATGCACATGTTGAGGTAGAATCAAACCAGATAGCATACTACCATTTCGAGCAAGACTGTTACTATATCCGTGTATATCCCAAACTTCTATTAAGTAATATACAATCCAGTATAATACAATAATGGCCTCTAGGGCATATATCACTAACATAGGGTTAGGGTTAGGGTTTGGTTTAGGGTTAGGGTTAGGGTCAGGGATAATTAGGTAGGATTAAGGTTAGGGTTAGGGTTAGGGTTAATTAGGTAAAATTGGGTTGGTGTTGATTAGGGTTAGGGTTAATTAGATTAATTAGGGTTAATTTTAGTTTGGGCTAGAGTTAATTTGGGTTGGGGTTTGTGTCACGCCTTATTTCCTAGAGTGTGCTAAGATCGGTACGTGAAAGAGCCAACCATGCTACCTGTGGTTAGGAAACATCTCTCCACAGTCATATTACGGCTGTCTATAAGATATCAAGAACAATAAAATAAAATGAACTATCTAGTACATGTCCATATGCCAGAATAAACGAGTCAAGAAATAATATATGCGGAAGCAATAAATCCAATAAACATTAACATCTGGAAAATACGTCCCAAATACGGGCTCACATCAGGAAATGAAAGTACGGAAATAAAACTAAACCAAACTAGATACTAACAGGATCCTCACTGTTCGGCCTAACGGCGGAAATACTCCTGATCAGCCTGCGTCAAAGATAGAGGATCTGGGCCATGCAGAACCCAGACGTCAGTGCGTCAAAATATCAACAATAATAAATGAACAAGATACACGAGATATGCATGCATGAATATAAATGATAACATGAATATAGAAAGTAAACACGGAAATGAAACAGTGATGTATATGAGTGTATGTGTCGTGCGGTGAGTAATCTAAACTATACTATTGGGTTAATTACTCTCAAGTATTTGAAATCAATTTAATGAATCGTCAATGTAACTCAATAGTATCCCGTGCATGCCCGGGACCACGGTCCAGATTCTCGGACTGAAACCAAGACGTGCCGCTAAGCACAAACAGGAAACATGTACAGATGAATGATGTCAGCAGCAGCATCCCGGGACTGGCCTACCCCCAAAACTGATCAGTATAAGCGTCGAACTGTTGAGTTACAAGTCAGGTTTCATCATTGATTTCCCCTTACCCCTAAGGTTATGTGTTCAAATCAGGTATTGATAAATCTGGAGCTAATGCCAACACAGGATCAAGCAGCTACATGTTTGTCTATGCAGACAACAGGATACGTCCATCGGGACAACAAGTCAGGGTTGTCGGCATTAGGAACAGGATCAGGTAACATGTCAAGTAGTGGTGTATCGGGTTATGAAAGGTAGTGCACAGGTATCAAACGGATGCTCATAATAAAACTGTAGCAAGTACGGATGCACGATAAAAGTACGGATGCATAGTAAAACACGGATGCACAAATATCTATCAGGGATTTCTTTTGCAACTCCATGACTATGTAGGATGCACATTATCAAGCATGGGGTGATAATGTAATAGTAATATGAATTAATATGACATGGCATGCAACTAGATATATAATAAATTGTACGGATGCGAACGGATATCGGGGAAACGGTGAAACTGTAACACGGATGCACAATACAATAAATATGCAATATTTTTATTAATATAGATGCAAGTATAATAATATAGCATGTATCAAGCTAACTTGCATGCAACCAGATATGTAATTAATGATATGGATGCGTACGGCTATCCGAAAACAGTAAAACAGTAATATGGATGTACAATGTAGTAAACATGTGATATTTTTATTCATATGGATGCAACATATGTATCATAGCATGTAGCAAGATAAACTTGCCTAAACGGATCTCACGACGGGGTGCGTATGCTGCGTCCGACATCGTGTAAACGTCGCAATGCACACATGGCGTATAGAACAGAACCAGGCAAAGCAAGAACACGACCACGCTGGCTGGAAACGTCCACTGGATTGCTCGGATCGTTGGCAGCGGCACGGCTCCGGCAATCACCGGAAACCAAGAAATCAAGAAAGCAAGGAGAAGAAGGAAGAAGCAGAAGAAGAAGGCTGGGGGTTCTCTGGTATGGCTCTGGGTCTGAGATAGAGGAGGCAGAGGCGAGGGGCGATGATGAGGTCGTGGGTCACCGGGGATAGTGTTTCACGGCCAAAGCAGTGGGTTGCGGGCAAGCTGCAGGGGTCAGGTTCTGTGCAGGGAAGAGCAGAGGGTCGTGGGCTTGTAGGGGGAGGATAGGAGAGAGGGTGGCAGTAGGGTCGACGATGGTGAGACGAGCTCCGGCGAAGTGCAGGACGAGGTTGGGGCTGTGGGTTCTTGGGTCAAGTTTTCAAGGGTGTGCAGGCTCGGGGTTGGTCGGGGAAAGAAGAGGAGGTGAGGTGGAAGAGGGTGAGGTGAAGTGATGGAGGCGATGGGAACGGAGCTCCGGTGAGGCGAGGGGCGCGACACAAGGGTTAGGGTTTCTCGTGATCGCGGATGAAGAAGAAGGAGAGAGGGAGACGTGGGTATAAAATAGGGTTAAAAAAATATAAATATATATATATGCAGAAGAGAGAGAGAGAGAGGCCGGTGAATTAATCAGAAAAATCATTTTTTAACATATAATTTTAACAGTTAAAACAGTAAGAATAAAATATTAGTTAAATTTTGAGATTTTGGCTAATACAAAAATAGTCCAAAACATACCCGGGTCGGGTCTAAAATTACAGTTTGAAAATACGGATAATATACCTATCAACCAAAACCAAAATGCGATATCCGGGTAACGAAAATGCATACCCTGTAAGTGCACGGCGGCGCCCCGGCCGTCGGAACGAGGCCAAAATGCGGAAACGATACTTTACTTTAACTTTTGAACCGGCACCACCGCGCACAAAAATCCCGGATCGGGCCATTAATCTAGTCCTAGCTAACAAGAGAAAGGGTAGAGAGATATACCGAGCGATCCGTGTCCTTCGGTCTTCTCGTCGTCGTCCCGATCTCCTCGCAGAATCTCCGGTCTTCACCTCCTCGCCGGAAGGGCACCACGTCGCCGGCTTCTTTTACGGGCTCCCACCTCTGCACCGAAGCAACTCGGGCACGAAGTTGGCGAGTCGACGTGCCCAAGAATTGATGTAGAATATACGTAGATTACCATGTCTCTATTGGGGTTGAAGTTGCCCTTTTTAGTGGAGGTCAAGAGAGGAATTTTGGAGATGAACTAGAGAGCCATTTTTAGCAAAGTGAGAAACAAAAATGCCACACACAAAATTGTGACAACCCCTACCAAGAGTGGCCGGCCAATGCATCAAATGAATGAGAATTGGAGTGAGAGAAAAGTCAAGGGGGGAGGAATCTATCATCCAAGAGAGAGAGAGAGAGAGAGAGAAACATGATGGTGAAAAATAATAATCACAACAAAACCCTCACTCCAAAACCAAATCATCAACAACCATGATTACTCCAAAAGTCAAGCCATCATGAAGTGAAGAAGTCAAGGTCAAACAAGATCTATCATGAAGCAACAATATGCAAAGACCACCCTCCACAAATGCTTATTTGCACAAATTCAAATAAGCCCTCTTCCACCAATCTTCAGCCAATGAAAAATACAAAGAAAATTGGCTGAAACGGAAAGCAAACTGGCAACTCCAAAAACTGATCCCGTAATAAATTACAGGAAAGCCCCGCTACTGTATATACATACCCGCATTTGTATTCCGACCGAATACAAATGTAATGAGACAAAATCTACACTGTACTATACTAGGATCCGGCTTAAACCAAAGCCCGCTAGTATTAACCGTCCGATCATGATCCGTGCAATACCGCACGTATCTGATCGAACACTGACATATCTCCATACGGCCTCTACAGCGTTTCGCCCGAAACTTGAGTAACTGTGTGTGGGGGACTCTAAAGACTCGTCAATACTATGGCTGTGGATTTAACAACTAGCACGTCAGAGGTATTAGCCATACGTAACGGGCTACCAGCTATTGACCAAAAGGGACGTCGATGAGCGAACTCATCCTGACACCCTACTGAGCCTGTCAGTGACAATATCCGTACAGTCCGGTCCGTTCGTCTATGAGCATCGCATGGCGGGCATAGGGGGTTGGTAAAAGTCAGACCCCCAAAAGCGGTACAAGTCGTGTCGGAGTGTAGCCCAGAACACCCTGAGATACTACTGGAATACCTACCAGTAAATCTCCTGCCTCGGCCGAGGGCTTTGTGTAATGGCTCTCCTAGACACAGCACGACCTCACCCCCAATACCGGGAGAGACGAACCCCTGAAGATCCGCTCACTGCCTCCATGTGGCTCGGGACTGTACCCAACTAAAACCTGTTTGCACGTCTCCTTTGAGCGTGGTAGGGTAGTAATCAAAGTACAGTGGGAACTCACACGAGACAAATGACGATCCTCAGGTCAATGAACTAACCTGTACACATGTCACCAGGGAACTGCTATCTGACGTCAGGTATAAGACCAACTAGAATGTTCCCGGCGAGTCCTGTCCGGTGTACTCATAACCCAATGAGCACCTGTATACATCTTAGGTGAACCAACTGACACCAGAGGCTTGTGAGACCGGCCACCGCCCCTCGTCGGGGTCTCGACTGTATACACTAGTCTACTCTGGAGTATCGATGCCCTGTCTCGAAACTCCCATGACTAGGGACCTTTTAAGGATGTGCTTATAGACTACCAACTCCCACGTATATGATCACCCTCATACTGCTGGCAGTCAAGCAAGAATCCTAGGGGCTCTATCAACGTGTAATAGCGACCTGTCAGGTCACCTAAAGCAGTACACGATGATAAAGATAAACCAGATAGCATACTATCATCTTGAGTAAGACTGTCCTACCGGAATAGGTCCTCCCTCAATCATTGCAATCACGTGTCTGTGATCCAATAATTGACTCTGAGGGCACTATCTCCAACATACCCCCAAGAATGGATACACGTAGCGTGCACGTAGTGATCCAAACGAGCCCGTTTCTCTGAACGTGACGAGAACAAGATGTACGGATGCTACCACATGATTAGGGGTATGATGCAGACCATGCTAGATATTTTTAAAATATTTTATTTGACTTTACTTATTTTATTAAAAAAATGCAGATACTTGATATAATGCAGTATGCAGAATATACAACATGAAAGTGCACGGATCCTCATAACTAGCCGGGATAAATCATAAACAAGAATCAATACGAGTTTCCAGCAAGCGGGTCGGGTCGGATGCAAATACACATACCAATTACATTATTCGCACCCAAAATACAATAAATCAAGAAATAACCATAAATAAAGAAATACCTAAAACAGAACCGGTATAAATAAACTAGGGTGTTACATTATACCCAACTACAAAACAATTTCGTCCTTGAAATTCCCGGAACAAGAAAAGATAAACAATCATGAATCTACGAGAAGAGGTATGGAAACTTCTGTCGAATCTCGTTTTCTCGTTCCCAAGTCAATTCTCCGTGTGAGCGATACCCCCATGAAACAAGTATGAGAGGGATAACCTTGTTCTTGAGGACCTTTTCTCTTCGATCAACAATCGACATCGGTCGTTCTTCATAGGTCAAATCCTCCCTTATAGTCAGCTCCGAATGGTCCAGCACATGCATCTCATCTCGAACATACTTACGGAGTTGAGATACATGAAACACGTCATGAACACTCACCAAAGATGATGGTAAAGCTAATCGATAAGCCACTTCTCCAACATGCTCAAACTTCTGATCTTCGCTACATTCCTCGGAATCGGCCAATCTTGAACTGCTGCAATCTTCTCAGGGTCAATGGCGATTCCAACTCAGGATACGACATGCCCCAAAAACTTCACTTCTTCAAGCCAAAACTCGCACTTGCTCATCTTTGCATACAATCTTTTATGCCTCAATGTCTGCAGTGTGATCTTCAAGTGTTCTGCATGCTCTTCTAGGCTCCTCGAGTAGACCAGAATATCATCGATGAACACCACTATAAACTGGTCCAAGAACGGTGAAAATATTCGGTTCATCAAGTCCATAAATATCGTCGGTGCGTTCGTGACTCCGAATGGCATCACTAAATACTCGTAATGTCCATATCGAGTTCGGAACGCAGTCTTTCAAAGATCCTCTGATTTAACTCGAACTTGATGATATCCGGATCGCAAATCCAGCTTTGAGAATACCCTCGCACCACTGAGTTGCTCGAATAATTAGCCAATGCGAGGGATCGGGTACTTGTTCTTAATAGTCACCCGGTTTAATTCTCGATAATCGATGCACATCCTCCACGTGCCATCTTTCTTCTTAACTAGAAGAACTGGAGCTCCCTAAGGTGAATTGCTACTGCGAATCCAACCCTTCTCTAGCAATTCGGTAACCTGCTTCTTGACTTCTTCCAACTCCACTGGTGCCATCGGATAGTACGCTTTTAAGATTGGCGCTGCCCCAGAAACAAGATCGATCACGAACTTCACATCTCGTTTTAGCGGTAAACCCGAGATATCCTCAAACACGTCCATGAACTCTCAAACTACAACTGGCACTTCCTCTTTATCAACTTCCATCGACGAAAGAACACTGTTTGTCGGCCTGGCCCTAAACTTGACTGGCCCGACAGAACTGCTACCTCCAGCAAAAACAAACTCCGGATGTCCGGAAATCTGGAAAATCACTTTCTTCGCCCTACAATCAATGTGAGGGTGGAAAGTACCAAGAAAGTCCATTCCCAAGACAACATCATAACTGCCAGTATCGATCACCAAGAAATCCGCGAATAACTCACGTCCGCAAATAACAACAGAACAATCCTTGCACTCACTACTAGATATGATCTTCCCGTTCCCAGTGTGTATGTCCCAACAACTAGATAGGATCGTGCAAGATATCGAATGTGCAGCAATAAACTTGGACGACATAAAACAATAGGATGCACCAGAATCGAATAATGCTAATGCGGGAAAATCACGAACAAGTAGGATACCTGAAACAACTTCATCTGAAGCCTTGTCCTCTACGGCCGTCAAAGTAAAGGCTTGAGCTTGATTAGGCCCCTGAGTTATCTGCTTCTGCCCCTGAATCAGCCTCTGCGGTGGCTTCTGAGCATCATCCTTCAAACTAAGCTTCGACGGACAAGCATTGATAGTATGATCCGCTGATCCACAAACCAAACAGAGTCCCAGCCTCCTTCGACAATCCTTCTGCACGTGTCCGGGCAGACGGCAGTAACCACAAAACGTCCTTCCTTTCATTTCGGGCACGACTGGCTTCTTCATCGGTACAATGCCACGCCTGTCCACCAGGATACCTCTACGTAAAGGAGTTCGGTTCGGCGTAAACGCCGGCTTCCATAACACAACTGCCTGCTGCTGCGTACCCCCCTGTCTTCATTGATAAGCTCTGTTGCTCTCTGGATGCTTTAAGAACTTGCAAGAAAGTGGTCAATCCCAGAGATATAATGTGCCTCTGAATTTCTACGTCCAAACTGCGCATGAACCTTCATGCCTGTTCTCCGCCGAAAATACGCGACCAGGACGTTGGGACATCCGGGCCTGAATTCCGAGTGCAGATGCTAATTGGTGCTATCCGTCCACGTCTCCGAAGATGCCAAGTTGATTTATGGTACCGTGTATCGAAGGTTTAAACGGATGCGGCCGATATAGCAGACTTCGTCAGATTCCCCCTCGTTGAGGGGTTTTTGATTGTGGGGACGCTCTTCCCTGCAGGCACAAGCCCCTGCAGTTAATTACGCTGCCGCATCGCGGTAACCACTTTCTCCTTCTACAGATGGTCACTTCATGTCGTGTGTATTTGTTTTGTTTTTGGTTGCCCGTGGATTGTATACGGAGACTAATTTATGTTGTCGCCCGTAGGGCGTGGATTAGTCCAAATCCGTATTTTCTTAGATTTGGGTTTGGGGTTGGGTTTAAGGATACGTTAGTCGCATTTGAGACTAAGATCAACTTAAATGTTTGTTAAGGACACGTTAGTCTAATTTTAGACTAAGATCAACTTAACGGGATCGTTTAGATCCAACAAGCATTTGGGCTCTATTGTTTAGTTTAGGGACATTGCGGTCCAAGGTTAGTTTAAGGACATCACGGTCCAAGGTTAGTTTAAGGACATCATAGTCCATGGGCTTAAAGGGACCCCACAGTCCGAGGTTAAGGACATCATAGTCTGTGGGTTTAAAGGGACCCCACAGTCCGAGGTTAAGGACATCATAGTCCGTGGGTTTAAAGACCCCACAGTCCAGTTTAAAGACGTCATAGTCTATGGAATGTATGGTTGTCGGGACCCGTCACCTCTCTGAAGACGTTGAAGGACTACAACGACAAATATCAGAGGAGTGAAGAGATGTACCCTTGAACCAAGGTTGGTTGGGAGATCTGTAGTCCAATTTGGGACTAAGGTTTGTTAAAAGATTTGTGAGCATATAAGCTCAGTTAATCTGAGTTGAGGACTTATGGCTAATCTTGGGCTAAGTCCAATCGAGTTGAAATGTTTAACATTTATTTTGGGCTGTTAAGCATTTATTTGGGCTTGACCTTTTTAACAATGTTGAGCATTGATTTGGATTCTGATAATATTTTTGTCTTTTATTGAATGCTGAGCATTCATCATAGTTCTGGGCTTATTAAAGAACAATTTATGTTCTATTAGCGCACACGTGAGGGGCACGTGGTGCGCTTGGCGCCAGTCAAAGAGCGCAGTGCGCTTCTGCCAAGTAGCGCACACGTGAGGGACAAGTGGCGCGCTTGGCGATTTGCGCCAGTCCATGAGCGCGTTGCGCTGATTTATGAGCGCATAGCGCTATTTGTTCAATGGTGCACACGTGAGGAGCACGTGGTGCGCTTGGTGCTGAGCGCAAAGCGCTAGTTCAAGAGCGCAAAGCGCTAACTGTTGAGTGGCGCACACGTGAGTGACACGTGGTGTGCTTGGCGCTGAGCACCAGTCCAAGAGCGCAGAAGCGCATTTGATCAATTTTATGATGAATAAATTCTCGCTTAGAAGAGACTTTGTCTCAAGATCCTAAGAACAAAAGTTCTTACTTTTATAGGAGATGCTTCAATCTCTTGTATTGATGAAACGTTTTGCCTTTATGGATCTATGATCCTTAAGAGAATTGAATTATTCTCTCCCCTTTTATTTTATAATGAGATGTTCATGATCTCTTTTTGTAAAAGACAATTTGAATTATAGATCTATAATCTGTGAGAAGAATTATGTTCTTCTTTTTTTTATTTTATGATGAGATCTTTTGATCTTTTTGTGAAAGACCTTGGTCTTGTAGATCTATGATCTTTAAAGAAGTAAATTCTTCTTTTTAATTATGAGATGATTTCATCTCTCTGTTCACTTTTTTTACCTTGAAGAAACTCTTCTTTTTCTGAGAGCTTGGCTCTTCTTTCTGAGATCTCTCAAAGCTTATGGGGGGTTCCTCTCTATGCTTCTGTATATCTTTCTGTCTATGAGACTTGAAATCTAGGGGCCTTTTTATAGGGCAAGCTGATTTGTTCAATTAGTTAAGGAGATCTTTTCTCCAATTGATTTGGGGATGTTTCTCTCGTTGGATCTTTGATCCAAGAGCTTCTGATTTATAGAAGGCAATCTTCTTGTTTTCAACAAAATTGGAAAATCTTTTCCATACAGAATTTACTCTGTATTTTGGTGATTTTTAATCACCATTGGATCATTGATCCAACGATGGTCTGATTTACAGAGCACAATCTTATTGTTTGGAAAGATTTTGAGAAATCTTTCCTTATAAGAATTTAATTCTGATTAATTAATGATTTATCATTATTATTAGATCTTAGATCTGACGGTGGGGAGCTTTTAGTTCCAGCGCTAGTGCACCCGTGCTTTGCACGTGGTGCGCTGCTTAGAGCACAGCGCACCCAGCGCGCACCCGTGCTTTGCACATGGTGTGCTGCTTAGAGCGCAGTGCACCCAGCGCTAGCGCACCCATGCTTTGCACGTGGTGCGCTGCTTAGGGCGCAGCGCGCTTAGCGCTGCATCTGAATTGTTACTTCATTTCAAAATTTGAATTTTGAACAGAGCTTTGCTCTGATTGGGGGAAACAAATGCCCCCCTCCCGTTGCGCTCACGTGGCCCACACGTGAGTGCAGCGGTGGCAGCATCTGCGCCCTTGGATAACTCAGAAGTTGAAAAGGTATCTCAGTGCCTATAAATAGGACCCTTGGCCCTTGAGATGTTTTCTATTCATCTTCCTTCTTGTTTTCTGAGAATTTTTACTCTCCTACAGAGCATAGCTCTTTATCTTAAGAACTTCTTTTAAGGACAGAACTCTGTCAAAACTTAGGTAAAGATCAAATCTTTTAAAGGATTATTTAAGAATCTAGGGTTTCACCCATTAACAAAGCTTTGCTCTTCATAGATCTTTGATCTAAAGAAAAACTCTTTTAGGGTTTCATTAACAGAGCTTTGCTCTCTTGGAATCATAGATCTAAAGAGATCTTTCTTGAGGTTTCTTAACCAATTAACAGAGTTTTTCTCTTTTCAAATCACATAGATTTATTAATCTTTCATAAAGAACTCGGAAGAGTTTGTTCATGGATCTTAAAGATCATGGAATTTTATTCCATTGAAAAAAATTATTTTAAATTTTTCTGATGGTTATTCCATCATTTCTTCAGAGCAAGGCTCTTCAGGAATTTTTATTCCTTCATCATTAGAGTTTGACAGATGTCGCTCTATCACAGAGCACTGCTCTCAAGGGGAGATTTACTCCTTAGCCCGAGAGGTTCTCATTAAATGAGAATCAATTGAGGATTTCCTCATTTAATTGGCAGTCTCATCAAATGATGAGATTGTTCTATTAATGATGAATTGTCATCTAGATTTGTGGGTCCCCCTTTGGTCCCCTTTTTACTGCATTGCAGTGTGGTACAAATTTAAAATACCTAGTGACAGCACTTAAACTGTAGCATTGGCGGCTGACAATTTGTTCTTTTTCTTGCGCAGGTACTATGTCTTTCGACACTTCTTTCCCGTCCGTCCGCTCAGAAGGCGGGTTCCCCGAAGCGCCCGTAGACCGAAAGGTTCTTGCGCTGATCAAAGACCATGACCCGGAGCAAAAGAGTCTTCATCTATGGGGTAGATGGTACGATCAGATTATCAGAGGCCGCCGGAGCTTTTCTTGTGCGACACCCTCAGAGCCTATCTCTGCGATCCCTTATGCAGATGCACCCCCGATAAGCTATACTGTGGAGCAGGTAAATTGGACTTCAGAAGGTCTTCTTCAGCCTTCTATGGCCACAATACCCGTGCAGCCGCGGTAGCTTTGGATACTTTAGGACGGCGCATGTACCAGGGTGAATCGCGCCCTTGGGGACAGCCCTACAACATAGGACTAACTCCCCGCCACCCGGCCAGATACTTACAGTGGGCCCGATATATTTTATCGGTGAAGAAGTCACAGCTACTGAAGCTCGGATTGTACCCTATGATCTACGCTTCCTTGTTCCAGTATTCTGCACCTCCCACATGGTGGATCAAGGCATTTTTAGAGCAGTGGAACATTCCGACCCACACCTTCCTCTTATTGGATCGAGAAGTCTCCATTTCCTTAGAGGAATTTGCCGAGGTCTCTGGTTTACCCGTTAGGGGAGAGCACTATGAGGAGCTGCTTCCTCCGGATGAGTATATCTTTGCCACCAAATCAGTGGTAATGGGTCTTACCCCAGAGAACGCCATTCAACACCAGTTCCAAAGTCTGATAAAGGTGTTGAATATGTATGAGAGCCTCTTTCTCGAATCCGGAGGCCGCGGGGTTACTTTTACGGATTTTATCGCTCGTTTTCTCCGTGCGGAAGTTTTATCGCGAAAAGGTGAAAAGTTTGCCAAACTTGATGATTCTTTCGGCTTTGGCTTGGATCGCCGGCCAATATTGGAAGCTGATCAAAAGGATTTCTTTCTTCCAAACATCGCGATCATCTCTTTTTCAGAAATTGCTGCTCTGGGCATCGATGAGGAAGCGTTCTTTCTAGGGTTCCTCGGCTTATGGTTAAGCTGGTTCATGCTTCCCATGCACCCTCGTAATATGAGACCATCCGTCTTCTACCCAGCGCATCGAATGGTTGCCGGGATACAAGTGGCCATCGGGATTGCTGGGTTAGCCCACCTGTATCACGGCCTCAACTTGGCAGCGGATACTACTGAGCCAGGGGTGCAGCCTGCTAACTTCTCAATGCATTATTTCACCTCATGGCTCGATTTGCACGTACTTGGGGTCTTCGGTATCCACAGAAGACCTTCCTTTTATGACAGATGTAAATTCCCTCGGATAATACGGCTAGTCGACGCATCCATCGTAAGTATGAAACCGAGGGAAGCTAAGGGTTTGCTCCTTCGTCCACTCACGGTTGGAGATGGTATGTCCTTCACCGACAAAATTTTGACCGTCGGCCAGGAATCCGCGAAGACAGTGCTGCCATTGCATGACATCTTTAGAGACGGGGCCTCTGTGTTGAAAGCTCGGGAAATTCTTCATTTGTACTCCATCAGACCGGGCTTTCTCGTATTTAGGCAAAATGATGCGGCGTTATTCATGAGATACAACCCGCATCGTTTCGTCCAGCAACTAAGCTATAATCAGGGTGTCCCGCTTGAGGGTTTCCTGGCAGAACCTGCTGTTATCGAAGAGGGTATACGAAGCGCGCTGCATCATTTTATGCGCCTGAATACGGGGTCCAACTTCTTCATTAGTGAACCGAGCTATGTTCCGAAGGCCCTGAATATGTATGTGGCATGGTATCAACATTCGATGGGCGCCGTCATTAGGGAGAAGAAGCGATTGCTGCTTGATCGTAAGGGCACTGCTCCGGCTGGTAATCCAAATGTTCCTCTGAAGCGACGGACCATTGTCCGTCCTCCCTTAAGAGAAGTTGCTGCGGTCGAGGTCCCGAGTGAGGAGCCTGAGCTACCGATACCCTGTGCTCCTATGAAAGAGGTGACTGTAGCCTCTCCCGAGTCTGGCGTGGGTTTAGATATCGGGACTCGTCGTCCCAAGGTACCCACCAAGCGTAAGCTTGTGCTAGCGACGACCAGTGCTCGCTCGCAGAAGAAGAAGAAGAAGTCAATTCTTTCTGCAGACGTTGCACTCGGCCAGGAGCCTCATACTCCTTATAGCGAGGGCTTGAGCGAATATGGGACGAACGAGGGTCTATTTATGGCGCCGGACGATACCGACCTCGAGGCTGCTATTGCAGCTTCCGAGCGATTAGCAAGCCACAAAGCGGGACTGGCCATCCTCGCGCAATCAAGTAAACATCAGCCGTACCTTTTGTCCTTGCATTACATTTTTATTATCATATTTTGACTGACACTTTTCCTTCTTTAATAGGCATTTCCACTGAAGAGGCTCTCGCGGCTTCCCTCAAGACTTTTGAGGAGGAGAAGAGGATTCGCGCTTCGCTAGGCGTTGGTATATTTCGGCTCATTGTGCCTTCATTCTCCTTTCTTATGCATAATCAGACCCCTTTTTCATCTGATCGCAGGGATTACCTCGACTCAGGTTATGCCCAGTACAGTGCCAATCCTGCCGGTTGATGCGGAGATGCTTCCAAGGCTAGCTATCGAAATCTCGGCCTCCTCAGCATTGCCAAAAGAGGATTTACTGAAGCAACCGATGACGGAGGCCGTAACGGCTCCAAAGGTAGCTCCTGGCATGGATGATGACGTCCTGTTGACGGAGGTCTTGAGAAGATCAGCTCTCACGGCCCGGGCGGAAAGGAAGCGTAGAATGCGTGCAGCAAGGGAGCGTAATGCCGCCTTGGCCGCGGGTGCAGGCTCGAGCGCTGCTACCCCTGCCTTTGCTCCTTCAGAGGGTGCTTCGGCCGCCCTGTCTACCGTTCACAGACAGACAGCACGTGCGGCTCGGGAAGCAATTGAAAGACCGACCCATGGTAACGTAACACTGAGTTCTTTTGTCAAAGTTTCAATCTTCAGATTCTCATATATCCTATCCTGCAGGGCCGAGTCTTGATGAGGAAGTGGTGGGTGAGATGGCGGCAACCACCGAGACTGAGGTAGCCACTCTTTCTCAAGATTCTGGAACTGCCCCAATTGCCACTCTTTCACCTTGCGGTTCCTTACCATTGCCGGTCACTGCGAGTATCACGACGATTCTCGTCGAGTCGGGGGATGAAGCTACGGGCGGCGAAACCATTCCGATGGGGGAGGGTGAAGCAGTCGTTGCACCCAGTGACGCCCTTATCGCGGTTTCGACCGGCGACTCACCAGGTAGATTTTGGGTCATTGCTCTGCTTTTCATTCTGCAATCCCTTTCAATCTCTTCTGACAGTATTTCTCTTATTTCTAATACAGGTGTGGCGAGCGTTGAGGTTGTGTCACCCGAGAAAGCGCCACCAGTTGCCGCTTTGACGGTTGCCGCTCCTTTGCCTTCTCTCGTGTCCTCCCAAATGCTGGAAGGTACGGATTTGTGACTTATTGGTTTCGTTGTAGGCAATATACTTTATGTACTGACATTGCATTACTACATCCTCGCAGGAGTCCTTTTTGATCATCTGTATCAGGTGCTGCACCCACATTTCTCCTTCCAGTCGGAGACTGTTTCATCTAGTGGTGTTGGTGAGTACAACCTCTAGCTAATATCTTCTTTTTTATTTTATGGGTAACCAAGTCATTGCTAATTCTTCTTTATTTTGATTGCAGCACTACAGATTGAAGGAGGAGATGAAAGAATAGTCGCGCCACCGGTACTCCCGGCCTTACCACTTGCCGCAGCCGGTATAGTATACTTCATCACTCATGTGACTTATTTTCCGAGTTAGCTTTTAACCGTAATTCATTTTGCAGCAGTCGCACCGGTCCCTACTCCCTTTGAATCTGGTATATTAATGCCAGCAGGACCATTTTCTAGACGTCCATCTTCTAATGGTGTTGCGACCAGCCTTCGTATGTTGAGTGAATCCATTGAAGAGCTTGACGTAGAGGCCCTTGCCCTCACTGCAGATTTTGCTGCCGAGGTTAATCTCATGCTGGCGACGCTCGTGAACTTTCATAGTGAGGGCGTCGTTGAGTCTTGGGTTAATCACTGCAGGAAAATCGAGGCCTGTCTGCATGAGCTCGAGCTCGGACGTCCTGCTCCCGAGGTCTTGGCTATGAACTCCCAACGGGCCGCGTGGGTCGAGCAGAGCACTCCCTACCTCCGCCATCTTGAACAAGAAGCGGCTTTAAATCGTAAGGAGTGCGAAGAGACTTCAAGCGAATCTGCCCGTCTGCACGCTCAGGTTGACGCAAATGCTGTACAACTGAAAGCTATCTTTGAGGGCATTCTACAATGTATTTCTGATGGACTAACGCTGAGGCAGAAGCTCGACCTCATCAAGCGAGATGCGCAGAGTCGTGGGGTAGCTCAGCGAGTCGTCGATGAGCAACTTTCATCTTATTTGCAGCAACGGGCTCAGGTTGAAGCGGAATTGGCCGCAGCAGCTGACCGTGAAAAGGGGCTGAAGGGAGTGCATGAACAATTGATTGGTTTATTGAAAACGCTTCCCTCCCAATAGTTGTTTTTGTACCAATTATCATTTGTAATTTTTTTTCTTCCGAATAAAATTGTAGCTATTTTTATTCTTTCATATGATGTATCTTGTACCCGATTGAATTTATGAATAAAAGATACATTTATTTTGTACTATCTTGTGTTATCTCCTGCTTTCTTCTCTTTTCTTTATTGTCGGCATATTACTTTAGTAAGCATAGTCTGTAGATGATAGAGAGCATTCCGTCTTGAATTCTTCGAGAGGTAGCGATGGCTTAGGAAGCAGGTTCAGATCTGCTGCCTAAGGCTTTTCAACTTTATGAGCCGTGAGGGTCTCATAAAGACTTTTCTCCCTACGAGTCGAGAGGATCTCGCAGGTGTATTTTATCCTTAGGAATCGTGAAGATTCCTAAGTGTGTGTTCTCTTATAAGTCGTAAGGATCTTACAAGAGAGTTTTCTTCCTTACGAGTCGAGAGGACCCGTAAGTGATTGATGGGGTTGACATTATCCGCATTTCACGGAGTCAGGGGTTGTTCTGGGCGTTTCCCATGGGATCAGGATTGACTTTATCCGTGTTCCACAGAACCAGGATTTGCTCTGGATGCTTCCCACGGGATCAGGATTGACATTATCCGTGTTCCGCAAGGACCAGGATCCGCTCTGGACGCTTCCTACGGGGTCTAGATTGACATAAGCTGTGTTCTGCAAGGACCAGGATCCGCTCTGGACGCTTCCCACGGGGTCAGGATTGACATTAGTCGTGTTCCACTAGATCAGGATTTGCTCTGGATGCTTCCCACGGGATCAGGATTGACATTAACCGTGTTCTGCAAGGACCAGAATTTGCTCTGGATGCTTCCCACGGGGTCAGGATTGACATTAGCCGTGTTCTGTAAGGACCAGGATTTGCTATGGACGCTTCCCACGGGGTCAGGATTGATATTAGCCGTGTTCCACTAGACCAGGATTTGCTCTGGATGCTTCCCACGGGGTCAGGATTGACATTAGCCGTGTTCCACTAGACCAGGATTCGCTCTGGACGCTTTCCACGGGGTCAGGATTGACATTAGCCGTGTTCCACTAGACCAGGATTCGCTCTGGACGCTTCCCACGGGGTCAGGATTGACATTAGTCGTGTTCCGTAAGGACCAGGATCCTCTCTAGACGCTTTCCACGAGGTCAGGATTGACATTAGCCGTGTTCCACTAGACCATTATTTGCTCTGGACGCTTCCCACGGGGTCAGGATTGACATTAGCCGTGTTCCGCTAGACCAGGATTTGCTCTGGATGCTTCTCATGGGGTCAGGATTGACATTAGCCGTGTTCCACTAGACCAGGATTCACTCTGGACGCTTCCCACGGGGTCAGGATTGACATTAGCCGTATTCCGCAAGGACCAGGATCCGCTCTGGACGCTTCCCACGGTGTCAGGATTGACATTAGCCGTGTTCTACTAGACCAGGATTCGCTCTGGACGCTTCCCACGGGGTCAAGATTGACATTAGCCGTGTTCCACAAAGACCAGGATCCGCTCTAGACGCTTCCCACGGGGTCAAGATTGATATTAGCCGTGTTCCACTAGACCAAAATTTGCTCTGGACGCTTCCCACGGGGTCAGGATTGACATTAGCCGTGTTCCGCTAGACCAGGATTTGCTCTGGATGCTTCCCACGGGGTCAGGATTGACATGAGCCGTGTTCCGCAAGGACCAGGATCCGCTCTGGATGCTTCCCACGGGGTCAAGATTGGCATTAGCCATGTTCTGCAAGGACCAGGATTTGGTCTGGACGCTTCCCATGGGGTCAGGATTGACATTAGCCGTGTTCTACTAGACCAGGATTCGCTCTGGATGCTTCCTATGGGGTCAGGATTGACATTAGCCGTGTTTCGCAAGGACCAGGATCCGCTCTGGACGCTTCCCACGGGGTCAGGATTGAAATTAGCCGTGTTCCACTAGACCAGGATTCGCTCTAGATGCTTCCCACGGGGTCAGGATTGACATTAGCCGTGTTCCGCAAGGACCAGGATCCGCTCTGGACGCTTCCTACGGGTCACATTAGCCGTGTTCCACTAGACCAGGATTTGCTCTGGACGCTTCCCACGGGGTCAGGATTGACATTAGCCGTGTTCCGCTAGACCAGGATTTGCTCTGGATGCTTCTCACGGGGTTAGGATTGACATTAGCCGTGTTCCACTAGAGCAGGATTCGCTCTGGACGCTTCCCACGGGGTCAGGATTGACATTAGTCGTATTCCGCAAGGACCAGGATCCGCTCTGGACGCTTCCCATGGGGTCAGGATTGACATTAGCCGTGTTCCACTAGACCAGGATTCACTCTGGACGCTTCCCACGGGGTCAGGATTGACATTAGCCGTGTTCCGCAAGGACCAGGATCCACTCTAGACGCTTCCCACGGGGTCAGGATTGACATTAGCCGTGTTCTACTAGATCAGGATTTGCTCTGGACGCTTCCCACGGGATCAGGATTGACATTAGCCGTGTTCCGCTAGACCAGGATTTGCTTTGGATGCTTCTCACGGGGTCAGGATTGACATTAGCTGTGTTCCGCAAAGACCAGGATCCGCTCTGGACGCTTCCCACGAAGTCAGGATTGACATTAGCCTTGTTCCACTAGACCAAGATTTGCTCTGGACGCTTCCCACGGGGTCAGGATTGACATTGGCCGTGTTTCACTAGACCAGGATTTGCTCTGGATGTTTCCCACGGGGTCAGGATTGACATGAGCCGTGTTCCATAAGGACCAGGATCCGCTCTGGACGCTTCCCACAGGGTCAGGATTGACATTAGCCGTGTTCTGCAAGGACCAGGATCCGTTCTGGATGCTTCCTACGGGGTCAGGATTGACATTAGCCTGTTCCACTAGACTAGGATTTGCTCTGGATGCTTCCCACGGGGTCAGGATTGACATTAGCCGTGTTCCGCAAGGATAAAGAGAGGTTGAATTTATCCGCATTTCACGGAGTTGGGGGTTGATTCTCTGTTGTCTGCGCACCGCCGAGTCATGGAACTGGGAATTGCCGTGGTTTCGCTTTGCTTGATATTGCGTCTGTTGTAAGGAGACAAATGTTGAGATGATCTCCAGGCTGTCTGTAAACCGTCGAGACTTGGCTCTCTTTCGGATGGAGCCTTGGGGGAAGGTGTGTTTCCCTCTTTGTTTGTGTCTTTGGATTGTATACAGGGATCGATGTGATCTCACCTGTAGGGCAAAAGTTTCATTTTATATATTTTTCTTTTCGCGATGCTCTATCATTTCAGCTTTTATATCGCGAAAGTCACGATTGCCCAATCATTTCGGCTATTTTTCGCATTGCCCAATCATTTCGGCTATTTGTTTTATTTACTCGCTGCTTTTTATTGCGAGTTGCCCAATCATTTCGGCTATTTTGTATGCATACATTTTTACTTGCTGATTTTGTTGCAAGTTGCCCCATCATTTCAGCTATTTCGTATGCATTTATGGCTCGCTGGCTTTTCGCTGCGAGTTTGGGATTTGGGATCTGATACCGATTTAGGCATCAGCATCGCTACAACTGGGATATTTCCAGAAGCGAATCATCACTTGCCTTTGTCCGTTCGAACAAAGGTGGCTTAGTAAACAGGGTTAGGATCCTGTCGACTAAGGCTTTTAACTTTATGAGCCGTAAGGGTCTCATGAAGGTATTTCTCCCTACGAGTCATGAGGATCTCGTAAGTGTGTTTTCTCCTTAGGGATCGTGAGGATTCCTAAGTGTGTGTTCTCTTATAAGTCATAAGGATCTTACAAGAGTGTCTTTTGCCATATGAGCAAATCCCCAGTCTCTGGTGGGACTTTGTTAGGAAAATGTTTATTCGCGCCCGTGGATTGTATACAAGGGTCAATACTGGACCACTTGTAGGGCAATACTGGAGGTTGTGATGGCTTAAGAACAGGTTCAGATCCCTGTAGCTTAAGGCTTTTGAATCATATGAGCCGTGAAGGTTTCAAAGGGGAATTCTCCTTACGAGTCGTGAGGATCCTGCAAGTGTAATTTCTCCTTAGGAATCGTGGGGATCCCTAAGTTTGTTGCTCCCTTGTGAGTCGTAAGGATCTCACGCAGGTATTTTCTCCTTACAAGATCGAGAGGACCTTGCAAGTGTCTTTTAACGAGATTGCGCGCTTTCGGGTTTTCACAAAACTCGCCGGTAGCCCTGCTGTTTTTACTCATGGAGCCCTTTCGGGTTTTCATCCGTGCCCTTCTTGCTTATGGACATACCGTTTTCTTTCTTTTTTTTATATATATTTATTTTGTCGGCCTTGGGATGCTGCGGTCCGTAGTAGTTTATCGACGTCTCGGTCAATAGCCAGTTTTAGGACATAGTGGTCCATTGTTAGTTTAAGGACGTTTCGGTCCGTTGTTAGTTTTAGGATATTTCGGTCCGCTGCCGGCTACTACTTATAGAGTTTGGACTTAGGAAGATAGCGAGCGGACATAGGCGTCATCATCTATCGTTGACCTAGGCCGTGACTCGTCAGGCGTAGTATTTTTTCAGGAAGCGACCATTTATTGGCCTGAAAGGTCTTTCGCCATGCATGTCCATGAGTAGATAGGCTCCACCCTGGTAAACTTTGTCTATGATATACGGGCCTTCATAGTTCGGTTCGAATTTCCCCCGCTTGGCACGATTGGGGATCATAGGTCTTTTGACCACTAGTACGAGTTCGCCATGGCGGAATGTTCTCGGCCTAGTCAATCTCTCGTATGAGCGCGTCATCTTCGCTTTGTAAGCCTCCAAATTTTGTTGCGCCATGAGACGGGTTTCATCAAGGGCGTCGAGCTCCTCAAGGCGAAGGTGAGTATTTTCTTCGTCTTTTAGCTCGTAGTGAACGGCCACTCATAGAGAGGGTAACTCTATCTCAAGGGGGAGTACCGCTTCTGTGCCGAATACCAATGCATACGGCGTTGTGTTCGTGGCTATCTTGAACGTAGTTCGATATTCCCAGAGAGCTTCATGCAGTCTCTCGTGCCAGTCCTTTTTATTCTTGGACACCGTCTTTTTCACGATCTTCGTCAAGGTTTTGTTAAAAGCCTCAGCCAGACCGTTAGCTCGGGGATTGTAGACCGATGAATACCTCTAGTCTATGTTATGCTGTTGTGCGAAGCGGCTGATCTTGTGGCTTCTATAGGCTGGCCCGTTATCGGAGATAATCCATCGCGGAGTGCCGAACCGATAAATGACGTGTGTTTTGAAGAAATCGAGGATATTCTCCGTCTTCACTTCCCTCAGCGGTACTGCTTCTGTCCATTTGGAAAAGTAATCAGTTGTCGCCAAAATGAATCAATATCCTCTAGACGATACTGGTTCGATGGGCCCGATTATGTCAGTTCCCCACATTTCGAACGGCCAGCTAGCCACTGTCGGATGTAGCGGATTTGGATGTTGTTGGATAAAGTCCCCATGAATCTGGCACTGCTTCGCGTATTCGAGGCAGTCTTGGATCATCGTGGGCCAATAATAACCCATCCGTTTGATCTTCAGCTTCATCTGCGGCCCGGATTGGTGAGAACCGCAGAGTCCGTCGTGAGTTTCTTGGACAACTCTCCTTGCCTCTTCAGGTCCTAGGCATCTTAGCTACAGAGAATCAAATGATCTCTTATACAGCATATTATTGACGAAGGCAAAAGATAAAGCTCGTTTCATGAGCTGATGTCTTGAAGACGCATCTTCAGGTGTTCGACGGGATTTGAAGTAGTATATAAATACCTCTCCAATCCATAGCCTTTTCCTATTCTTTTATTTGCAGGGCCGTTTGCTCGGTCGCTTCCTTTTCTTCGAACGACTCCGAAGATTTTTTGCTGGTGCAAGAACCCGACGACTTTGCACAACGATCCTCACGTCATCGAGGTTCTCGTCGGCCAGTTCTTTAGAGAGCTTGGCTAATGCATCCGCCTTGCTATTTTCCGCACGCGGTATACTTTCCAGGGTGTAGGAAGGGATTCGAGTCAGCAGTTGTTGCACTCTCTCATCGTACTTTACCAACTCTAGTTTGCATGTTTGATAGTCACCGTTTACTTGGCTAACAACCAGCTGGGAGCCTCCATATATGAGGAGGTTTTCAATTCCCATGTCGGCGGCAATCTCAAGACCTGCTATCAAAGCTTCATATTCGGCCTCGTTGTTCATCCTCGGCTCTGTTAAGGAGAAGGAGAAGCGCATTATCCCCCTTTGTGGAGTTATGAAGATGAGGCCTACCCCAGATTTGATTATGGGGGTGCTTTGTTTGCGCTTATTCATGGAAGATGCTCCATCGAAATAGAGTTCCCACTGGGTATCATTCTCTCTTCTCTCCCCGTCAATCGTGTCAAACGCGTACTCGTCGGGCAGTTCGCAATTCAAAGGAGAATCGGCAGGTATTGGATGCTCAGCGAGAAAGTCGGCGATGGCCTGGCCTTTCACTGCCTTGAGGGGTCGGTATGTCACCGAGAATTCCATTAAGAGTAGGGCCCATTTAGCGAGCCATCCCGTTAATATGGCTTTTGACATCAAGTATTTGAGAGGATCTACCTTTGATATGAGGTGGACCTCATGTGCCAAAGCATAGTGTCTGAGCTTCGTTATCGCGAAGATCAATGCAAGGCAGTGTTTTTCGATGGGAGAATAATTGTTTTCTGCCCCCAGAAGAACTCGACTCAGATAGTAGAGCGCTCTTTCTTTCCCTTAGTCGTTTTCTTGTGCCCATAATGCACTTAGAGAACCCTCAAGGGCGGTTGTATACAGAATGAGAGGCTTTCCCTTGACCGGAGCAGTCAGCACCGGCGGATTCTACAGGTATTGCTTAATTTCGTCCAGTGCGCTTTGGCATTTGCGATCCCAGACGAACGGAGTTCCCTTCTTCATTAGGTGACTGTAAGGATGGCACTTTCCGGAAAGATTGGCTATGAATTGCCGGATATATGCGAGCTTTTCTTGGAGAGACCGCAGCTGCTTGAGTGTTCTTGGCGGAGGCATTTCCATAATCGCCTTGATCTTCGACGGGTCTATCTCGATGCCTCGGTGTCGGACGATGAATCCCAGGAACTTGCCTGAGAACACTCCGAATGCACATTTGAGAGGGTTCATCTTCAAGTTGTATTTCCGCAGACGCTGGAACACGATCTTCAGATGCTCTAAATGTTCCTCGTATGATTTGCTTTTAACTACGAAGTCGTCGATATAGCATTCGACGATTTCATGTACGAAGTCATCGAAGATCTTAGTCATGGCCTTCTGAAAGGTGGCATCGGCGTTCTTTAGACCGAAAGGCATCACCTTGTAGCAGAATATACCCAAAGGGGTCCGGAATGCGGTATGCTTTTAGTCCTCGGGATGCATCTTTATCTGATTGTATCCTGACGAGCCGTCCATAAAGGAGAAAACTTCGTGAGTGGACGTATTATCTATCATCAGCTCAGTGACCGGTACTGGAAAGTCGTCCTTTGGGCAAGCTTTGTTGAGATCCCGAAAGTCCACACATATGCACACCGTCCCATTTTACTTTATCACCGGGACGATGTTGGCGATCCAATTAGGATATTGAACCTCTTGGATGAAGCCGGAGTCGATTAGCTTCTTAACCTCGGCGTTGATGCTCATCTCAAGCTCGAGTCGCATTCTTCTCGGTGCTTGTTTGATCGGCTTGACGTCTGAAGAAATCGCCAATTTGTCGACAGCAATCTCTGGATCAAGTCCCGGCATCTCTGAATAGTTCCATGCAAAGCAATCTTTATATTGCATAAGCACGTCTTTGAGCGTAGCCTCCTTTTCTTCAGACAATAATTCACTGACGAACGTCGGCCGTGGGTCGTTTGCCGTTCCCAAGTCGATTTTTCTGAGGTCATCTGCAGTAGTATGTATCCCGTCTTCCATCTCTTTTGGCGCCGGTGGAAATTCTGAGATCAACTCATCTTCATTGTTTTCGAAGCACCAGGGGAGGTCATCCATATTCTCGGGTTCTTCTTCTGACAGCGTTATCACATGACAGGTATGAGATCGCTTCCAAGACCGATGTTGATCCGGCTCTACTCTCGTGGCTTTGGGTTCATGCTTCTGCGGCGGAAATACCCTCCAATTGCTGGATAGAGCGAACTTGCCTTGTTGATATTGGTCTTCGATCCAGTTCTTGAAGGTGAAGCAGTCTTCGAGAGGATGTCCTTATAGGGTTCCTAGGCACACTAATGAGGTCTCACAAGGCATCAACCATGCCAATTTCAAAATTTTCCTATGTGCCTACAAACCCTAAGCAAGATCGTGACTAGAGGATAGGCGAAACAAATGCGAATAGTTAACAACTTAACTATGTGAACGGAAATACAACCTTTGTAAATCCGGTCCTCCACCTCCATAGCTCCGTGATGATGTTCCCTCGCTGCGATCATCGGATCCCGAGCTCTAGCGTCGGCTTCATCAGAGAAATGGGCGGGCTAGGTCGTCGACTTCGATGCCGAAGATGATCTACGTCGAGGCAACACAAGATCAAGCTCCAACTTCACCAAGTCATGAAAATTGTGAAGAAAACACCCTATACTACTTGGCAAGTGGTAGAGGATGAAGAAATAGGAAGTGGGTTCACTTTAGAATTGGATTTCTCACTCTTTTCATCAAGTCACCATTGAAGGTAGCAAGCTTTTCTTCATCTTGAAGAAGGAGAAGAAGAAGAAGAAGAAATCAATTATGATAAGTCTTTTTGAAATAGGAAATAATATGATACTTATCATAATTGCAACCATAGTTAGGTGTAGAGAATAAACTATGGTTAGGTTGAATGGTTAGGGTTAAGGCAAAAGACAAACTAGCAAGACTATTCAAAGCTTCAAGAAGCTTCAAGTAGTAAACAAAGAAAGCCACCATGATTTATTTTGCCCAAAAATAAATAAAAAGAATAACTAAATAAGTAAATCAAAACCCTAACCATTAACATAACCATGGTTTAATCATACACACCCAAGTTTGCATGTATCATCAAACATGATACAATCTTGTGCACAAAAGTATATCACATATACAACTTGTGTACATCAAGTGAGAAAATCCAATTTAAGTGAACCAATACTAGTTAATGTAAAGTAATATATCAAATATATAATTATGCATTAAATCGTTAAATCAATACTTGATTTAACGATCCGGTCATATCGCATATAACCGACTAATATCCAATGTATCGGCTTATCGAATCAATCCTTGATTCGACAACTAGGTTATATCGCATACAACCAATCGATACATTCATCGCGAGAATAGAATACGGTATCACATACACGCATTATTCTCGGTCCCGCACATATCTCATATGCGCTCCTATTTCGTTTCGCTTGAGCCAGGAAACCTCTGTGTAGGACTCTAAAGACTCGTCAATACGCCGGCAGCAGATGATGATCATATCAAGCACCCACAAGCCGCAAGCGGTCTGCTAAACGTAACGGCCACCCAGGTATTGAGCGATCAGAAGATCAACGAGCAAGCCCGCTCACACTCCTGTGAATCCAACCAGTGACACTTACCGTACAGTCCGGTCTGATCGTCTGATATGTCGCATATCTTGCCTAGGGGTGGTAAACGTTAGACCCCAATAGCTCGATAAGTCGTGTCGATATGAGGTCTATAACAGTTCGAGAAACTACTGGTAACACTTACCAGTAAATCTCAGCAACCCTGGCCAGGGATTTCCGGTTATAGCCAATCGAACACAGTGCAACATCAACTCCCTATACCGGGAGAGACGAGTCCCCTCCTATCGCTCATTGCCTCCATGTGATTCGGGACTGTACCCAAAAACCACCGTTTTGTAAGTCCACGTTGCCCACCCCGGTACTTACGGGGAGGCGGAAAACGGAATAAAAATCAAATTTTTATCAACTATAGGCAACATGGACTAGACAAAGAAGGATCTTTGCTAAACAAAAACAAGTTAAAGCTAACTAGAAACTAGCTAAGTGTTAGAAAGGTTATACCTAGGGCTTTATGTCCTTCTCTCCTTGCTCCTTGGAGTAGTGGAAAGAGGTCACCTTTGTCGTCTTCTCACGTCGAAGAAAGATCCACCCGAAAGCCTCAACCTTTGGCTTCAACTCCAAGCTAGAAGTAACTAGGGTGCAAAAAGTGCTAATCCTTGAACCCTAGATGAGAGTAGAGATTATCAAGAAGGGGTTTTTCTCAAGCTCAAGTGTTTCTCAACACATGAGAGGGGATAGCTTGAGGGAGAGGAAGAACAAGAGAGAGAAAGTAAATCATAGAATGAGAGAAAATATGAAGCATTCTCTCATATATGTGTGAATTATTGTAATTAGATAATTAGCTAGATAATTGTCATGGTTAATCAAGACATGACCATTATCATTTCATTTTTAATGCAATTTGCAAGGATCAAAGAGCATCTTCCAAATGAAATGATGATGGTTAAAGTGTCAACCTAGGTCAACAAGTCAAGGAGGTCAAATGGTCAACAACCATAACCATGCACAATTATATTAAACTAATATCAATTAACCATAATACACACATAAGCATTAGGGTTAATAAAATGACAATGGTTGTTAACCCTAATCAAAGTCCTCTCCCTCTGTCTCAAGCAACTGTGCATACGCACCCGTATTCGTGATCCGAAGAACACGAATACAAAGAGAAAAAGCCAATCCCAAATCATATACTAGGATCCGGCTTAAACCAAAGCCCGCTAGTATAAGCTGTCCGGACAGCAAACGAGCACAAGTGCGTGGATGTGAACGAACCCTGTCGCAAAACCATGCGACCTCTACTCATTTTGCCTAAAGGCGAATAGCTCTCTGTGTGGGACTCTAAAGACTCGACACTACGCTGGCAGTGGGTTTAACCACAGACCGCAAGCGGCACTAGCTGTACGTAACGGTCCCCAGGTAGATGTCGATAAGAAGACTGATGAGGTGAAACCCATCTGAACTCCTACTGAGCCTGTATGTGACAGTCTCCGTACAGTCCGGTCTGTTCGTCTGATACATCGCATGGCGGGCCTAGGGTGGCGGTGAACGTCAGTCCCCTAATAGCGGTACAAGTCGTGTCGGAGTGTAGCCCAGAACACCCTGAGATAACACTGGAAACCTACCAGTATATCTCGCTTACCCTGGCCAGGGACTACTCGTGTAATGGCTCTCCTGGACACAGCGCGATGTCAACCCCCAATACCGGGAGAGACGAATCCTGTCTAACCGTCACTGCCTCCAAGTGCTTCGGGACTGCACCTAAAAACTACCTGTTTGCACGACTCCTTTGAGCCGTGGTAGGGTAGCAATCAAAGTGCAGTGGGAACACACTCGAGGCGAAGTGACAGTGTCAAGTCAGCGGACTAAGCTGTACTCATGTCACCTGGGAACTGATAACTGACGATAGGTATAATACCAACCAACAGTTCCCGACGAGTCCTGTCCAGTGTACTCGTAACCTAACGAGCACCCGCATACTATCTCAAGTACGACGTACTGACGGCTGTGGGACAGACCGTCTCCCACGCTAGGATGAGAAGCGCATACGCTAGTCTACTCCGGAGTATCGATGCCCTGTCTCGATAGTCCAACGACCAGGGACCTGTATAAGGATGTGCTTATGGATTACCCAGCTCCCACGAGTGTGAGCGCCATCACAACGCTGGTAACCAAGCAAAGATCCTAAGGGCTCTACTAATGTGTATATCAGCGATATGCTAAAAGAAACACATGCACATATTAAAGCAGAGACAAACCAAGTAGCATACTACCATTTCGAGCAAGATTGTATATACAACTGTGAATATCCCAAGCTTCCATCAAGTAATATACAAACTAGTATGATACAGTAATGGCCTCTAGGGCATATACACTAACACGTTTTGCACGCCCTCTTGGACGTGGTAAGGTGGAAATCAAAGCACAGTGGGAATCACACAAGACTCTATGACGATCTCGGGTCTACAGACTAACCTGTACCAGTGTCACCAGAGAACTGCCATCTGACGTAAGGTATAATACCATCTGGGAGTTCTCGGCGAGTCCGTCCAGTGTACCAGTCTCCACTGAGCACCCGTATATCATCTCTGATGTCAAACACCAATGGATATGGGGTCATCCATCGCCCATCTGTATGGGTCGAGAAGGTATACGCTAGTCTACTCTGGTATATCGATGCCCCGTCTCGATACACCCACGACTAGGGACCTTGAAGGATGTACTTATGGACTACCATGTCCCCACTAGTATGATCCGCATCATAGTCCAGGTAGTCAAGTACACATCCTAAAGGCTTTACCAACATGTAACAGAGAGACAATCAGTGTACACGTTAAGGTAAAGTGCAACCAGATAGCATACTATCATGTTGATCGCACGCTTTTGGTGTGTCGGAAGTTCAAAGTTCTAAAGTTTACCGCGATCAGGACGGTGTCGCTATGCAGCTAGCCGGTTGAGCACGGGTCGATCCACAGGGAGGTGGTTGTATGTCCGTTCTTGTTTTAGACGAGTCAATAAAAAATGAGTATGAGTTTGTTCGATTCTAACCTATGTGTATTATTTGCAAGTATAAAGTTGTTAAGAAGAAGATACGAGATTGTAAGCTAAAGAAATCCGTACTCAAAACCTTTGAGCCGAGTCTTGACCAATTGAAGCTAAAGCAATCGGCAACAACGTGGATTAGGGGATTTAAGCGCGGTATTCGTGGAATACGGCTTATTTACCCTTGTCCTTCCGTTCTTGTCTCTTGCTTTCGCCTCCGGCCAAACCGAACGCAACCGGTCGCGGTTAGGAATCACCGTTACCTTGTTAGGGTAGGGTGCCTAACGGAGCGCTTGCGTATGGTTTGGGCGGAGTTCAATGGAAAATAACGGGAAAAGGAAATGAGAAAGAAGATATTAACTTACAATACCGTATTTCATCTTAACAACAATAATTACAACCATTCACAAAATGAACAAAAGAGAGCAAAAGAAAAGAACAAAGAAAAGAAAAGATTACAAGTAATTAAGTGCATGAATAAAATTGCATAAAAGGTAAAGCAAGATAATAATAAGCAAGTAATAAAAAGCGATAAAAAGAACAAGAAACTAGAACTCAAGACAAGCATGTGATCAATAGCCAACCCTTAAACTTGCAAGCTCAATCAAGAGGTTGCAAGATCAAGGGAAGGGTAGAGAACGCATGTGAAATGAAGCGCTAATTCCATAAGAAAATACGACCCTTGAGATCAATAACTAACCCTTAACCATTCAAGCTCAATGAAGAGGTTGAATGATCAAGAGAAAGCAAGAATCTCAAGGGGAAGAAGAAACAAAAGAGAATGATACAAAAAGCCCTCATCTTCATTGATCTCCCACTCAAAAAGCTCTCACTACAATTTTCATGGAAAAAGAAATGAAGAAGAAGAAGAAAAAGACTAAATCCTAAAAAGAAAGAAGAACAAAGAATGAACACTAATTCTTGGCAAGTTCTGGGGTATTTATAGGAGGTGAACTGAAAACCTAGGGCAACAATCTGCCTCAATATGAAGTCCCCAAACTGCCCCTGAAATTCGACAGAGAGAGGACCCCACATGGCCGCGGATCCGCGGCCTAAGCCTGCTTAGGCCGCGGATCCGCGGCCATCTTGATGAGTTGGGCCACCATATTTTGTGTGCTCCCCTGGTTCTCTGTCCTATGTTGTTGTACATATACCAAATTGCAGTATGCTTCCACAGTTGCATCAGATTTGCAATGGTCCACAGTGGCAACAAAAATAATACTTTTGACCTTTTCTCCCTCGAGCTCCGCGCACCCATTGATTCTTGTGCTGCCCCTCTCGTGCTCTGTGCTTGTCCGAGACACGAATGACCGCTGTCATATGTCTTGTCTCTGGAACCGGTACGCAGCACTGGACGGATATGGATGACCGGAACCCGGCTTTTATCTGTTGTCAACAGATGTTCTGTATTTGGTGTAACTGTGGAGATTTTGTCTTGATTTGCAATATTTGTACTGGAAACCTGTAATCTGTAAATATATAACAAACACGAATTAAAAGCACCTACCTATAAACACACGAGCATAAGAATGGGCGGTATAAAATGCAGTATTCTGTTATGAACACATGTCGAGCAAGAAAGTCCTCCCTATATATGTCCCAGCATCCACTACAATATACATCCTATGTATAGTAATGGCCTCTAGGGCATACATATAACTAACAATCTCCCACTTGCACTAGGGCCATCTGAAAGCAGTGGTTGTAGTATCTCATACTCAACCATCCCATAAAAGTCTCTCTCCGGGAAAAAGCCTTTGTGAGTGGATCCGCCGTGTTGTCCTCTGAGTCTACTCTCCTGACCTCGATCTCTTGGAGATCAACCATCTCCATGATCAGGTGATACTGCCTTAGAATATGTCTGGATCACTGATGGGACAGACGTTTCTTGGCATAAGCCACAACTCCATTGTCACACAATGGGAGGAACTAAGTTCATCTCATGAACGAATATACATCCAGACTGACTCTTTGGTAGCATCTTAAGTAGCGATGTATCCAGCCTTTATCGTCTAGTAAGCCATGGTATCTAGCTTGGAACTCTTCCAACATACCGTCCCTTTACTAAGGGTAAAGACAATGCCTGTGACTGACATTCAGTCGTCCTTATCACCCTGGAACCTTTCCAGTGATTCTCCCCAGGATCGATTGATACCATCTCACTACAACTAGTGAGAATCCTAATTATCCAGTTACTTCTATCTCATAGATCAAAACTCAGGATTTAGGAGGTATCACTTTGATCCTATACGGAGAATTCTTGTGATAAGCGGAGATTGACCGAGCGTAGCATAGGAAACTCCTTTCTTATCAAGAGTATGTCATCCACGTACTCTACGAGGATCACCACCATACTCCCTACTACCTTTTTGTATATACAAGGTTCATCTACCATTTTGATGAAGTCAAACTTTTTGACAACTACATCAAAACAGACGTTCCAACTCCGCGATGTCTGCTTTATCCTATAAAGCAACTTGCACATGTTTCCGCTGCTCCCACTGTCTACGAAGCCCTCTGGCTGTGTACTTACAAACGTTCTCTTCTAAAACATCATTTAGAAAAGCAGTCATGACACCCAACCACCAGATATCGTAGTCATGGTATGTAGCTGTGGCAAGTAGGATCTGGATGGACTTAAGCATAGATCCTTAGAAAAGGTTTCATCATGATCCATACCTGGTCAATGATGCAAACCTTTAACAAGTCTAGCTTTGAAAGTCTCAACTTTTCCATGTACACCAAATAATCTTCTCAAGATATACTTGCTCCTGATGGGGATTTAACCCTTCAGATATAGCAACCAAAGTCCATACTTTGTTGGTGTATAAGGATTCCATCTCAGATCGATAAACATCCAGCCATTCTTACAGAGTCTCACTCCTGATGGCCAGCTCGAAACTAGTTGGGTCATCATCTCATGATGCAATCCTCACTCCCACTGTCATAGAGAAACCGAAGTAACTCTCAGGTGGGTGAGGAATCCTACTAGATCGGCGGAAAGGCTGAGGTTCGTTGGTTACTATTGAATCCTTTGGTTCTACCAAATCATCAGCTGCAGTTTGTATAGCTGGAACATTTCCAGTCGTACATAACAGACCTTGCCTCGAGCTTGTCCGGATTTTGCTTTTAGACATAGGCCGGACAACCCCAAATCTTAACTATTTTAAGACATGGGCTCTTTCCATACCATATCTCATATGGAGTGGTAGGCTGTGATCTGATTCGAACCCTATTCAATAGGTATGCAGCTTCTCAAGCGCATGACTCCCAAAAGGAAACAGGTAACTCAGTAGTACTCATCATAGAGCACACCATATCACATAGGGTGCTATTGCTCCGCCCCGATTCACCGTTGTGCTGTGGTGTATTCAGAGGAGTAACACTGAGAGAGAATCTCAATCTCCTTTGGAATAGTCCAAGAATTCCATGCACAAGTATTCTCCTCCCTGATCTCATCATAGGACATAATACTTATACCCGTATTTTGGTTCTCTACTTCTAACTTATATTCTGTGAATATCTCAAAAGGTTCGGACTTGTGTTTCAACAGGAACATATGTCTGAATCTTGAGAGATCATCAGAGAATGTAATGAAGTACAAAGAACCGGTCTTGGCAAGTGTAGACAGGGGACCTACATACATCAACATGTATCATCCCAAGAGTTCACTAACTCTTTCTCTGTTTCCAGTAAACGGAGCTATGGTCATCTTATCTCTGTGACATGACTGGCAAGTTTCACAAGATGTAAATTCAAACTAATTTAAATATGCATGTAAATGTAACTTCAGCCAGTCGGGTCGTATTGATATGACCTAGTCTATAATGCCTCAAGAAGGATTCGTTCATTTCTGAACTCTTCCTCTTGTGTGTGTTCTATATACTAAGAACTATAGTTTGATTTAGAACATCAATGCTTTTAGATCACGTGCCTGAACCGATAATCTTTTGATATAGTAAATGTTCAAAACATTATCTAACAATACAAAATTTTATCATTTCTTTACTTATAAAGAGACTGATATGATTTTGTATATCAGGTTCGGTATCTAATAACATTCGTTCAGAATCAATGTATTGGTAATACAGGGTGACAGTGACCAACAGACTTGGCTGCAACTCTCTTGCCCCGTTTTCTGCCTCATGAAACTTATCACCCGTTCTCAGTTCTTTACCTATCTGTAGCCCATGTAACATATAACATATGCGGGATCCTGATCCGGTATCATATACCCAGGACGTAAAGGACACTGAGAAACAGTTCTATATAATGAACACACCCGAAGATGATGCATCAGCATGCACTTTCTTCGTTTAGGCGGCACGGGGATTCTGGTAATCCCCAATTTCCTGCTCTGTCTTATAACAATTATAAGTTGGAGCGGGACCAACGTTCCCCAGCTCAGTATAACAAGCGGGTTCGGTCAAATATCCGTATTATTATCTTGATTAAGGCGTAATATGGTCGCTACCTGGAGAGAGAGAGAGAAGAAAACACTCAGCGTGCGCTCTTGCAAGAATAGATTGGTTATTATTTTATCTAATCAGGATGGCTCCCACTGTTTTTTATCAAATCTTCCTTCAAACCCTAAAAGGAAAGACTAGCCGGGATTAATTACACACTACAAGTTCGCCAATCTTTCAGCCAGGCCAGTGTCGGTACTTTGAGGGAGGTCCCCCGTGCTTTCGCACGAACCTAATTACAGTAAACCTCGTTTTCCCATAGGCGTAACCCCGTTGACACCTTTCTAGACACCTACTTGATCGGCTAATTGTAATGTGTAAAACTCTTCCAGGAGTAACAATTACTCGCAGTGGGTATCGGGATCCAACTATCTCATAGAAGGTATGCAATCTCATTACAAATTTCAACACTTGAAATTCCCGATAATTTTTCCCCTAACGTGCTATGACCTTGACGAAAGCCAACAAACCATAGCCCGCTAGTCAAGTTCAACCCGTACATTTCTTGATTGAATTAAACCCACCCGCACGACCCTTGACGAAAGCCAACAAAGCCGCACGACTACCCTAATCCAAAAGCATCGTATGCAGCAGATAAGCAGCATATAGCTACCGCACACTACACCTTGACGAAAGCCAACAAATGTAGCACGAATACTATATACAACTTATCTGAAATGACGGAGGGCTACGACAGGTTTTTCTGAAAACCTATTGCGTAATGAACTTGATATCGTTGTAGAATCAAATGATTTTAAAATGGAGTGTTTTTTAGGCTTTTCTAGTTTTGTTAAAGGGGTCACTCCCGGTGAAGGGATCGTCGGCCCTTTCCTTGTCGAATGAGGTGCGGGATATATCATATATATCACTGTGCAAAGCAGAAACTATAGAAGCTATCAAAAGACAAATCGAGTGTATAGCATCTACCAGTTATTGCTAAAGGGGTCACTCTCGGTGAAGGGATCGTCGGCCCTTTCCTCATCGAATAAGGTGCAGGATATATCACATATACCGCTGTGCAAAGCAAGAACCGTAGCTACCTGTTTTATTTTTGAAATTCGATTCTACAACATCTTTAGGTTTCTTTTACTTTCATTAATCATATTAATGAAGTCTCATCATTTAAGTACCTAAACATCACAGATAAATACGACGTACACTTATGCCATCCGCATTCGCCTCGATGTCCCCTCGTGCACCGTTAGGTTAGGTGACTAACGGCAGAGCGGGACAGGGCTAGCGCGGGTGTAAAACATAAGTAACGCCTATATAATATATCTTATATCTTATATACTGTATCTATCACAGAACATCACATGATCACATCACAGATATCGCAGCAGAAGAAACATATGAAATATTGGATATACTAGGACGTCCGTGTTTTCAATACGAGCCAGTGTAAAACACGGATTCCACGGTCGCGATGAATAGCCAAACCCACACCCCTAGACCCCTACGAGAGCGGCAAGCAACCCTACCAATTCTAGAGTTAGGAGACCCGGACTCGACTCCTTGAGTTGGTCTCCTACTGGACTCCAGAACCCGGTTACTTGTGCTCCCTTCCTTGGGTCTATCCTAGTGCAGAAAAGTAAATAATATACAAAAGGTGACATCTTCCGCAACCTGGAAGTGCCCCAATAAAAGAATATTACATACAAGTTTTTACATGAATGAAAAAGAAAAACACTTATCTCACATAAAAAAAAAACCGGCTATTCAAACACGACGATCCAATATAACATATCCAGCAACACATAACATCACATGTCATCAACGTAAGTAAACATGCGCATCCCAATTGTCGTTGACATATAGCAACGAAACCGGCGATATCACATATTACACTTACGGTCACAGAAAAGAAAGTGTAAAACTACAACAGTTGGAATCCGCAACCTGCATAGACATCGCATGCCTAATCAAATGAATTCCTTAGACATCGCATGCCTAACAATTATAAACCCCGCATTTCAGTCTCATTATCGAAAACAATTTTCAATATCATGTCGGACAATTCAACAAGATTCCCTACATTCTGATCGAATGCTCGTCGCAAACTTCAGTAGGCGGCCGCACCCCCGACGCCGTCGACGAAGTGCACGAAGGCGGAACACCGATACCGCGAGCACCCGAACGGATGCTTTCGGCGACGGGGTTCTCCTACAGTCACTTGGTCGGGGCTATGGGGCGTGGCTGTCTGTTAAGTTTACCCGGCGAGTATCCGCGTACGCTACGTGATTGCGACGGACTTTTGATCACATCAAAATTCCGTGGCAACCGATCAATTGAGACTAAACTGCTATGTTTATAACATTCATTCAGTTATCTCATAACTACTTGTGAATTCCAATTATTGTATCCCATTCCAGATAAATAGAAAATGTTAAACTTTCCGATCGAACATTCAAACACCCAAGTTTTCCCGAAACAAATCAACACATGAAACAAGTTTTAAAACATCCAGTTCATGCCTCAGTACCAACGGTCCAGCCGTAGAAGGGTCAAGCCAACGCCTCACATGTGGCACGCCGTACTGCCCCAAACCCAAAGGTTCAAAGGGCAGTTCAAGACGGTCACATAATCGAGTTAAGATTTGTTGTCTTCTAGAGGGTCCATCGAGTTACTTGCACTACTTAGAACGTCTTTAAACCACGGAAAAATCCAACACTTGGAAATTTCCCGACAGGGGAAAAAGTGGGTATTTATATCCGGTCGAACTTTTTAACATATTCAAAAATTACCCGGAAAGACACATAGACAGAGTCTGATAATCCGATCGAATCTACAAACTCCCAATACAACCCAGAAAACTCAACTCTTGAGTAAGATTTAAAAATTCCCAGAAAATACAGCACCAAAATATAGGAATTACTGTGCAAAAACCAATTGAAGATAAGACAAAGTGGCCGCGGAACCGCCGCATTAGCCATGCTAATGACGCGGTTCCGCCGCGCTATGATGGAATCATGAGTACCGGCTTCACAGTAATTCTTAGAAACTCCTGCTGATTTTTCTGCATATTTTTAATTCTCAAAAATCCCCGATTTCAAAAAATGTACAGAGAGCAAATTGGGATTAGGGTTTCGGGTTCGATCGGGTTTCTAACTTCGTCTACATATCGCCTAAGGCTCTAGCTAGGCTCTGATACCACTGTAGGGTTCCTAGGAACACTAATGAGGTCTCACAAGGTATCAACCATGCCAATTTCAAAATATTCCTATGTGCCTACAAACCCTAAGCAAGATCGTGACTAGAGGATACGCGAAACAAATGCGAATAGTTAACAACTTAACTAAGTGAACGGAAATACAACCTTTGTAGATCCGGTCCTCCACCTCCATAGCTCCGTGATGATGTTCCCTCGCTGCGATCATCGGATCCCGGGCTCTAGCGTCGGCTTCATCGGAGAAATGGGCGGGCTAGGTCGTCGACTTCGATGCCGAAGATGATCTACGTCGAGGCAAGACAAGATCAAGCTCCAACTTCACCAAGTCATGAAACTTGTGAAGAAAACACCCTATACTACTTGGAAAGTGGTAGAGGATGAAGAAATAGAAAGTGGGTTCACTTTAGAATTGGATTTCTCACTCTTTTCATCAAGTCACCATTGAAGGTAGCAAGCTTTTCTTCATCTTGAAGAAGGAGAAGAAGAAGAAGAAGAAATCAATTATGATAAGTCTTTTTGAAATAGGAAATAATATGATACTTATCATAATTGTAACCATAGTTAGGTGTAGAGAATAAACTATGGTTAGGTTGAATGGTTAGGGTTAAGGCAAAAGACAAACTAGCAAGACTATTCAAAGCTTCAAGAAGCTTCAAGTAGCAAACAAAGAAAGCCACCATGATTTATTTTGCCCAAAAATAAATAAAAAGAATAACTAAATAAGTAAATCAAAACCTTAACCATTAACATAACCATGGTTTAATCATACACACCCAAGTTTGCATGTATCATCAAACATGATACAATCTTGTGCACAAAAGTATATCACATATACAACTTGTGTACATCAAGTGAGAAAATCCAATTTAAGTGAACCAATACTAGTTAATGCAAAGTAATATATCAAATATATAATTATGCATTAAATCGTTAAATCAATACTTGATTTAACGATCCGGTCATATCGCATATAACCGACTAATATCCAATGTATCGGCTTATCGAATCAATCCTTGATTCAATAACTAGGTTATATCGCATACAACCAATCGATACATTCATCGCGAGAATAGAATACGGTATCACATACACGCATTATTCTCGGTCCCGCACATATCTCATATGCGCTCCTATTTCGTTTCGCTTGAGCCAGGAAACCTCTGTGTAGGACTTTAAAGACTCGTCAATACGCCGGCAGCGGATGATGATCATATCAAGCACCCACAAGCCGCAAGCGGTCTGCTAAATGTAACGGCCACCCGGGTATTGAGCGATCAAAAGATCGACGAGCAAGGCCGCTCACACTCCTGTGAATCCAACCAGTGACACTTACCGTACAGTCCGGCCTGATCGTCTGATATGTCGCATATCTTGCCTAGGGGTGGTAAACGTCAGACCCCAATAGCTCGATAAGTCGTGTCGATATGAGGTCTATAACAGTTTGAGAAACCACTGGTAACACTTACCAGTAAATCTCAGCAACCCTGGCCAGGGATTTCCGGTTATAGCCAATCGAACACAGTGCAACATCAACTCCCTATACCGGGAGAGACGAGTCCCCTCCTATCGCTCATTGCCTCCATGTGATTCGGGACTGTACCCAAAAACCACCGTTTTGTAAGCCCTCTTGGACGTGGTAAGGTGGAAATCAAAGCACAGTGGGAATCACACAAGACTCTATGACGATCTCGGGCCTACAGACTAACATGTACCAGTGTCACCAGAGAACTGCCATCTGACGTAAGGTATAATACCATCTGGGAGTTCTCGGCGAGTCCGTCCAGTGTACCCAGTCTCCACTGAGCACCCGTATATCATCTCTGATGTCAAACACCAATGGATATGGGATCATCCATCGCCCATCTGTATGGGTCAAGAAGGTATACGCTAGTCTACTCTGGTATATCGATGCCCCGTCTCGATACACCCACGACTAGGGACCTTGAAGGATGTACTTATGGACTACCATGTCCCTACTAGTATGATCCGCATCATAGTCCAGGTAGTCAAGTACACATCCTAAGGGCTTTACCAACATGTAACAGAGAGACAATCAGTGTACACGTTAAGGTAAAGTGCAACCAGATAGTATACTATCATGTCGAGCAAGAAAGTCCTCCCTATATATGTCCCAGCATCCACTACAATATACATCCTATGTATAGTAATGGCCTCTAGGGCATACATATAACTAGGTCTCCGAATCATTACCCAGCCGAGTATGCTCAAGTATCACTGACGAACGAGCATCGGCGGGCAGTGTCTCGTGAAAACGATTTAAGGAAAGTGGTCGGACGCGGACATGAGCAAGCTGTCCCCTCCGTAAAGACGAACTTAAGCTGTACTCAACGATCACACAAGAACTGTAAATCTGCAGAAGACTATCACAACAATCAAAATCTGCTGCAGGAAGATGTTCATTAAGCTCTAGTGGTCAGTGGAAAATCTGACACGACTCTCAAGCAAGTAGTGTCCCCAAATCTCCAACGCAAAACCACCGCGGCCATCTCCAGATCATGAGTGGAATATCCTTCTCGTACTTCCTCCAAATGTAGGGAAACAAAAGCGATGACTCTGTAGTGTCACCTCAGTACACACTCGAGCCCACTCAAGAAACATTACAGTTAAACAACAAAGTCGCCCGAACCAAAAGCAAAGAAAGAACTGTTGCGGTTGTTTAACAGAATCTTCAACTGCCGAAAACTCCGTACACATGCCTCAGTCCACAGAAAAGAAACCTCCCTTCCGGTCCATTCAGTCGACGGTGCAGCACTACTCTAGCAATCCTGCATGAAACGGCGGTAAAAACCTGCTAAGCCCAACAATCTGCGGATCTCCGTCCAGCACACAAGTCTGGGCCTAAGCTGTACGGTCACGATCTCCCTCGAGACCATACAAAACCGTCTCCCGTGACTACAAGACCTAGGAGTCAACACAAAACAAGCCTGAAGAAACACTCCGAGAATTTAGCAAACTGCTGGTACTCTCCCAGTATCTGCATAACAAATCCTCAAGTGCTACTACTGTCCCTCAAGACACATTAAATAGACCAGAATGTCGTAAATAACACAACAGAAACTGGTCGAGGAACGGCCTGAAGAAATCTGGTTCATCACATCTACGAATGCTGCTAGGGCATCAGTGAATCCAACGACTCACAAAAACACACAAAGCCCGTCGCACGCATAAGGCAGTCTTCGGAATGCCATCACCCCGAATCCGCAATAATGATGACCTGATCCCGAACAAACTTAGAAGATGTCTCGCACTCTGGAGCTGATCGAAGAAATCGTCACGGCGAGGTGAAGGATACCTATCCGCACCGTAAGCCGGTTCAATTGACGATCCGTCGATACACAACCTCAAACTGCCGTCTTCCTCCTCGACGAACAGAAATAGGAGCTTCCAAAAGCGAAACACCTAGACGCACAAAACTCCCCAAACCACAACTCTGCAGCTGATCCTTAAGCTCCCCAAGCTTCGCCGGCTTATCCGGAACAACGTCGGAAAACTCTCGCACGAAAGGAACCCGGTCCAACAATCCCACTGTGGCTCTGGTATCACGAATGAACGCCAAGAATCCATGACATCTCCTCAGTAGCCGACTAGCGAAAAAGGCTGAATTCAAGCTGTGAGAGGCGGCACAACTATCCACCTGCACAACAAGAACTGACTTGCCGGGGAAAACAAAACCTAACTTGTTTCCTCACGGTAGTCCACAGACGCCTAGCACGTAGTTAACCAGTCCGTGCCTAGGAGAACGTCAAACCCAACATCTCTAGAAGGATCGAGACGATGGATGAATCTCTATCCCCTATCCGATTGGCACACAACTGAATACGTGTCACGCAACAAAAGAATCGCTGACAGAAGTTAACACAACTACGACTAATCTACCCAACCACGGTACAAGCATGAAGAACAAACGAATACATCAAAGAACATACGAAATAAGGATACCTGAAGACTCTGCATTGGACGTCTGCGCGTCCCGATGAGTAGAAGAAAACTCCTGTGTCTGCCCTCTACTCGCAGCTGGATGAACTCCTCTGGTAGACTGAGCCCTCTGAGCAAATCTTCCACGTCCACGGCCTCTCTGAGTACGATCCTGACGCCGTGCTAAGGAACAATCCCTGACGAAGTGCTGAAGGCTTCCGCATCGAAAACATCCACGCGCTGACTGCTGACCATCCTGGGGATGAGAGCTGAACGACTGTCCTCGCCCTAAGCCTCTGTTACTCCCGTGACGGCCACGAAATCTGTCTCGATGACCAAACCTCTGTCTCTGGGATGGTACACTGGTATGAGTCCTCCACTGTCCTGGAACTCTCTGAGCCTCTGGAATATGCGCCTCATCAACTGGAGCTGCAACCACTGGTGCTATGTAGGTGGCGGACTGCTGCATGCTGATCATAAGTGACAACTGAGTAACAGGGGTAACAACCTCCTGTCGTATCTCCCGAACGACATCAACCAATGAACTCATAGTCTGGCGGAAGTCCTGCATCTCTGCCAAAAATCTATCAATAGTATATGTCGTAGGCTGATCCGTCTGCACCTGTGCAACTAGAGTGCCATCCTGGTCAGTACTCGTCTCACCCGAGCCAACTCTGACCTCGGCCCTCGCTGCATCACTCCGAGTCCCCATAGTCATCGGCGGCAAGGCTATAAATAGATATAAGATTCGATGAGAATAAGGAATCGAATCTCAAGGATATGAATCATCAAGGAAGGAATTTCAAGCAAATTGTACTTAGGTCACTTAATGCAAAGTACCGCACCGTGGGTATGCTGCAGACATACACACACTACGTTACTCTGCTTAAGCTACCTACTCCATCATACTAAGGTCATCCTACACTCCGAAAGGTAAAACCTAGCGCTCTGATACCAACTTTGTCACGACCCGAAATTGGCCCGTGACGGCCCTAGTACTACGCAACGCCCTAAGACGTAACGTAGTAAAAGAAAGCCAAAACCCAGAAATCTAAACCATAAAAATACGGAAAAGATAATATAAGTTTTTGAAACATTTGAAATCGCAACCCAAATTCTTTAAAAGTCCTACTTTATTTCTTTAAAATTTTGGCAACACCCCTTTTTGTAAAAACTAACCCAAGAAGAATACAATACAAATATACGACGCCGTAGCGAAGAAATAAAGACAATAGGAAGGAAACAGTATATAAAAGGCAACAAATCCACAAATAATATACAATAACGTCCTCACCAAGTCTCTAAGTCAACAATACAATAGTAGATGGAGAGTACAAAATACAACGAATGTACAATATGAAACACAGATAATCATCTAACCCACCTAAGCAAAATGGTATACTGTGAGCTGATGCGATATCTGTAGCAAAAAATAATAGCTGAAAAGCTGAATAGCTGAATAGCCTGCCTCGACTACTCTGGGGAACAACCTGAAACACCTGTGGCACAACGGGGGTGAGTTGCCAACTCGTGAATAGTAGATAACATATGCAGGTAATCGCAGGAATGCACGTACAGCATGAATCTAAGATATGCGATTACAGTAATAACATGTCATGCAAATGCTGAATAAAGGAAAGTACAGTAGCAGGTACAATCACTATGTGAAGCAATAGTAACATGACAATAATATGCAATAACCATGCAATAGGGATATGAGAATGTGAATATGCAACTATCATAAGGGTACACTAACAGGTATTACCAATATATGAATCTGTGCATAAAATAGATAAGTGTGAGGTATGGGGTGGAATATGTCATTTCCACGGAAACCTGACATCGTGGTAGGATCACAATCCAACAAGACACTCAATCCACAATTCCTCAAATCAGCCCCCAAACTGGGCTCTCACATCATATAAGTCTCACATCACCTCAATGTATAATATCGAAATGCTCTCCTATATCTCGAATGTACAAAATCAACAATCTCTTTCATATCCAATATCCAATCTCAATGAATCACCTATATCCCAAGTCAAATCTCAAGTAAGTTTCTAACATCCTAAAGGTATATATATATATTTGCAGAAATAAATATGATGGGGGCAATACACATATATTAGCGTCCCATTCCACTAATATTGGTGTAAGAGTATATATAACAACGGCTAATCCCCTGTTATATATACAAAGGTATTAAAAGAAATATCATGAAAACAATGTGCCAAGCATCGACACAGAAATCCTGATAGGTACGTATCATACCCTGTCCCGAAAGCACGAGTGCCTAGCTCTGACCCTCGCCTTTCGACGTATGCATACGTGCATGACTCCCAACGGTGTCTCCATGACCCCCGCCGAGTCATCAGTACTGTCACCGGTAGGTACTCGCCCGCCTCCAGGCTCAATCGGCAACATCCATCGATCTTCTTGCCGAGGGGAACCATACCGGGCCCCACCATGTACCCTCATACGGCAACCACACCTCGTATGGAGTATATAATCAGAACCGATAAATCTCATGGTGGCTGCGCAAATATTATATCAAGGAAACCGGGTTTTTCAATGTATGCATAATTTCATGAACTCCCGCGGTTCCCAAATCCAGAAATCATCATGTGAAATCCAAATAACAATGCGCAAATCCAGGAATAAATATATGCGATATATCTGAAATGCGAGCATATAAATGAGAATATGTAGCTGAAACCAAATGTATGCGAAACCAATAAGGTACAACTAAGTAGCATCAGTGAAGATAAGTATGTAACTGCAACTGAATATGTGTGTAACATACAGGTGTAGCAATGTATAGGTATCTACCTATAAGAACTGATGTCGTATACCCCCCTGGGTATAAGAAAAATATGTAGGATATCCCCCCCGGTATAAGTAAAATATGTAAAAGGTATACCTGTAGCAGTATCGCAAGGTGTATATGTACCTATCACTAAAGGTATGATACACTATAGGTATACCGGTAAGCTAGATGTCATGTGTGACAAGCAATAGTATCTATAATGGTTAGTGTGTGGCATGGCAATTATTGACGGTGTGTGTGTAGCATACAATCCGTGCTCGTGCAACATGAACCGTCAATAATGTGTGCAGTGCCCTACGGCTACTAGTCACAGTACAACTATATCTAAGTAAATAGGTAAAGGCGCAATTCTAACAATGGCGTAGAATATGCGACAAGTATTGAATCCTAGCCCAGACGCATAACGCCATGCGGGCGATTCCCCTGTAGATGTTAAATCTACTCACCTACGCTCCACGCTAGGTGAATCCTACCACCTGTCTCCCTCCGTAGCCGAGTTCGTAGTCCCTACCTGCAAACCTGAAAATGAGACAAGGAAATCATATATAAGTCAAATATTCCGCAAAACGCGATATCGAACCCAAACGAGAAACTCGCGTCGCGAACTAAACGCGCATGTGCACGATACGCTAAAACGTGTGTATACGCGTCTAAAACCATCGCGACACGCTGCGATACGCTGGATCACAGAACCCTCTCACGTATCGCGCATATCGCGCAAACACAACGAACACCAAATACGATATATTGCCCCAGATTATCCTACAGGTCAAATCTTGCAAAACTAGACATGCCAATGCACTAGACAACACTGCAGACAACCCTAGCCAAGACCCCAACACCCCAGACCCCAACTTGGCCGCAAATTGCGGCCAAACCCATTAAATCTGCGGCCTGGAACAAGAATGAGGGGCTCGTGTTCTGGTGGTGGTATCTAGACCTAGTGAGCATGCCCCAGTTTTCTCAATTTTGTTCTGAAGGATCCGGGTCAAAAGCAGATCACAAAAATGCTAATATATCGCTTAAAAACGCTAATTTGCACTAAAAAGGAAACCCTATGGTATTTTAGTGTAATCCAGGGAAATTCTCAGTTAAAGTGACCTTAATAACACTAAAATAGGTGGGGTTTACCAACACAATCATCAATTATCCAAATGTCCACACAAAACACCATAAGTAGCACTAAACTAGCGAATTAACACTAACCGACACCAATTAACACATAAACTAAGCAACTAGGGGATTGGGTTAAGAAATATACCCTAAAGAACCCTAGAGAGCAGGTGAAGAAGTGGAGAAGAGCTGCTATAGGTTGCTGGAGCTCCTGCTACTGCTGTTGCTGCCTGCTGCTCCTGCTGATGATGATGATGATGATGATGATGCTGTTGATGATGATGATGCTACTGAAGGCTGCTGCCTCTGCTGATGATGCAGGTAAGTGTGTGTGTGTGTTTGAGAGAACAAGAGAAAAGAGAGGAAATGAGAGAAATGAGTGAGAGTGAGAGCAAACACAAAGATCCCTCCCATTCTCACTCTCTCTCTTCATTAAATGGGCATGGCACAAGCCATGTTGCCCCATGCCCATTTCTCTCTCAAGTCAACCATTCAACCAAATAAAATAAAATCCTTTTAAAATTCATTTTTCAATTCCTAATAACAACCATAACACTTAAAACCCAAAACACCTAAACAAAAGTATAAAACTAGATTAAGCAATGGTTAAACCACAATTAACACCCTAGTTTACATGCACAAGTGTGTGTGTGCCTAGAAAAATCCTAATAAAATACTCAATAAATAGGATAAAATAATTAAAACCCAATTTGGTAAACTTTTTATTAAAAACCACACATTAAAATATAATTAGCTACAAAACACAGTCTAAGGTGTTACAACTAGTTTGGCTGCAACAGTATTTATGGACTGCTGGATTGTCCGCAAACCTTCCTGAAAAGCTTCGGCTTGCCGCTGATTTAACTCGGTTTGCCGCTTCTGGTTCTCCAGCATCCCACGAATTACTCCAAGCAATACGGCGTCATCAACACACTTTTGGTACGATCGCAGATTTTTGTCCGCCATGATTCTGAAATCAAAACACTGAAGAGGATTAGCATGATAAATAAGATTCAATAAACAGGATACAAGAAGCAAGATAGTTATGGATTCAAGGATGGCAAGATAGCAATAAGGCAGGACATGCTCCTAATTACGGGTTTTCTGATTCGTGTAATGGGTCCAATACCCAACTACAAAAGAATCAAACCCGATTAACCTAAATCCTATAGCTCTGATACCAAACAAACCCTGTCACGGCCCACTTCCCAGAGTGCGCTAAGATCGGCACGTGACAGAGCCAACCATGCTACCTGTGGTTAGGAAACATCCCTCCACAATCACATTACGGCTGTCTATAAGATATAAAAAACAATAAAATAAAATGAACTATCTAGTACATGTCCATATGCCAGAATAAACGAGTCAAGAAATAATATATGCGGAAGCAATAAATCCAATAAACATTAACATCTGGAAAGTACGTCCCAAATACGGGCTCACATCAGGAAATGAAAGTACGGAAATAAAACTAAACTAAACTAGATACTAACAGGATCCCCACTGCTCGGCCTGACGGCGAAAATACTCCTGATCAGCCTGCATCAAAGATAGAGGATCTGGGCCATGCAGAACCCAGACGTCAGTACATCAAAATATCAACAATAATAAATGAATAGGATACACGAGATATGCATGCATGAATATAAATGATGACATGAATATAGAAAGTAAACACGGAAATGAAACAGTGAAGTGTATGAGTGTATGTATCGTGCGGTGAGTAATCTAAACTATACTACTGGGTTAATTGCTCTCAAGTCTTTGAAATCAATTTAATGAATCGTCGATGTAACTCAATAATATCCCGTGCATGCCCGGGACCACGGTCCATATTCTCGGGATGAAACCGAGACGTGCCGCTAAGTACAAACAGGAAACATGTACAGATGAATAATGTCAGCAGCAGCATCCCGAGACTGGCCTAGCCCCCAAAACTGATCAGTATAAGCGTCGAACTGTTGAGTTACAAGTCAGCTTTCATCATTGATTTCCCCTTACCCCCAAGGTTATGTGTTCAGTCAGGTATTGATAAATCTGGAGCTAATGCCAACACAGGATCAAGCAGGTACAGGTTTGTCTATGCAGACAACAGAATACGTCCATCGGGACAACAAGTCAGGGTTGTCGGCATTAGAAACAGGATCAGGTAACATGTCAAGTAGTGGTGTATCAGGTCATGACAGATAGTGCACAGGTATCAAACGGATGCTCATAATAAAACTGTAGCAAGTACGGATGCATGATAAAAGTACGGATGCATAGTAAAACACGGATGCACAAATATCTATCAGGGATTTCATCTGCAACTCCATGACTACGTAGGATGCACATTATCAAGCATGGGGTGCTAATGTAACAGTAATATGAATTAATATGATATGGCATGCAACTAGATATATAATAAATTGTACGGATGCGAACGGATATCGGGAAAATGGTGAAACAGTAACACGGATGCACAATACAATAAATATGCAATATTTTTATTAATATAGATGCAAGTATAATAATATAGCATGTATCAAGCTAACTTGCATGCAACCAGATATGTAATTAATGATATGGATGCGTACGGCTATCCGAAAACAGTAAAACAGTAATATGGATGTACAATGTAGTAAACATGTGATATTTTTATTCAAAATATGTATCATAGCATGTAGCAAGATAAACTTGCCTGAACGGATCTCACGACGGGGTGCGTACGCTGCGTCCGACGTCGGGTAAATGTCGCAATGCACACACGGCGTATAGAACAGGACCAGGCAAAGCAAGAACACGACCACGCTGGCTGGGAACGTCCACTGGATTGCTCGAATCGTTGACAGCGGCACGGCTCCGGCGATCACCGGAAACAAAGAAATCAAGAAAGCAAGGAGAAGAAGAAGGCTGGGGGTTCTTTGGTATGGCTCTAGGTCTGGGACAGAGGAGGTAGAGGCGAGGGGAGATGACGAGGTCATAGGTCACCGGGGATGGTGTTTCACGGCCAAGGCAGTGGATTGCGGGCAAGCTGCTGGGGTCAGGTTCTGTGCAGGGAAGAGCAAAGGGCCGTGGGCTTGTACGGGGAGGATAGGAGAGAGGAGAGAGGGTGGCGGTAAGGTCGACGATGGCGAGACAAGCTCCGGCGAAGTGCAGGACGAGGTCGGGGCTGTGGGTTCTTGGGTCGGGTTTTCAAGGGTGTGCAGGCTCGGCGTTGGTCGGGGAAAGAAGAGGAGGTGAGGTGGAAGAGGGTGAGGTGAGGTGATGGAGGCGATGGGAACGGAGCTCCGGTGAGGCGAGGGGCGTGGCACGAGGGTTAGGGTTTCTTGTGGTCGCGGATGAAGAAGGAGAGAGGGAGACGTAGGTATAAAATAGGGTTAAAAAATATAAATATATATATATATATATATGCAGAGGAGAGAGGGGGGGAGAGAGGCCGGTGAATTAATCAGAAAAAAAATTTAAAAATATTTAAAACTAAATAAAGATATTCGCATATAATTTTAACAGTTAAAGCAGTAAGAATAAAATATTAGTTAAATTTTGAGATTTTGGTTAATACAAAAATAGTCCAAAACACGTCCGGGTCGGGTCTAAAATTACAGTTTGAAAATACGGATAATATGCGTATCAACCAAAACCAAAATGCGATATCCAGGTAACGAAAATGCATACCCCCAAGAACGGATACACGTAGCGTGCACGTAGTGATCCAAACGAGTCCGTTTCACTGAACATGACGAGAACAAGATGCACGGATGCTACCACAGAGTTAGGGATATGATGCAGGCCATGCTAGATATTTTTAAAATATTTTATTTGATTTTACTTGTTTTATTAAAAAATGCAGATACTTGATATAATGCAGTATGCAGAATATACAACATGAAAGTGCACGGATCCTCATAACTAGCCGGGATAAATCATAAACAGGAATCAACACGGGTTTCCAGTAAACGGGTCGGGTCGGATGCAAATACAGATACCAATTACATTATTCGCACCCAAAACACAATAAATCAAGAAATAGCCATATATAAAGAAATACCCAAAACAGAACCGGTATAAATGAACTAGGGTGTTATAGTTTGGGTGATGATTAGGGTTAGGTTGATTTGGGTTAGGATTTGGGCTAGGGTTAATTTGGGTTAATTAGGTAAAATAGAGTGTATTTGTGTTAGGGTGTTGATTAGGGTTTATTTGGGTTGATTAGGGTTTATTTGGGTTAGGGCGAGGATTAGGGTTAATTTGGGATAATTAGGTTAATTTTGGGTTAATTAAGGATAATTTGAGTTAGGGTGATGATTAGGGTTTAATTTTGGGTTAATTAGGGATAATTTGGGTTAATTAGGGTTAGGGTTTAGGGTGCACTGGTTCCTTCAATAGGATACTCGATAATAACGTAAACGCACAACTTTACCGTAAACTTAACCCTATATATAAGAACTTAGTTCTTCCTCTGGTTGAGATTTGCAGAAGCAAATCTCCCCACAAGTTGAGAATTTAATTCTCATTGGGGAGATTTTGTTCTGCAGATTCAAAATTTAGGGGAAAAGAACTAACTTATAAAGAAATAACAGGAACATATGGGAATTTAATTCTTCCAAAAATTAGGGTTAGGATTTAGGGTGCACCAGTTCCTTCAGTAGGATACTCGATAATAACGTAAGCGCACAACTTTACCATAAACTTAATCCTTAATATAAGAACTTAGTTCTTCATCTGGTTGAGATTTGCAGAAGCAAAACTCCCCACGAGTTGAGAAGTTAATTCTCATCGGGGAGATTTTGTTCTGCAGATTCAAAACTTAGGGGAAAAAACTAAGTTAAAAAGAAATAACAGAAACATATGGGAATTTAATTCCTCCAAAAATTAAGGTTAGGATTTAGGGTGCACTAGTTCCTTCAGTAGGATACTCGATGATAACGTAAACGCCCAACTTTACCGTAAACTTAACCCTTTATATAAGAACTTAGTTTTTCCTCTGGTTGAGATTGCAGAAGCAAATCTCTCCACAAGTTGAGAATTTAATTCTTATCGGGAAGATTTTGTTCTGCAGATTCAAAACTTAGGAGAAAAGAACTAACTTATAAAGAAATAACAGGAACATATGGGAATTTAATTCCTCCAAAAATTAGGGTTAGGGTTTAGGGTGCACTAGTTGCTTCAGTAGCATACTCGATGATAACGTAAACGCATAACTTTACTGTAAACTTAACCCTTCATATAAGAACTTAGTTCTTTCTCTGATTGAGATTTGCAGGAAAAAATCTCCCCATGAGTTGAGAAGTTAATTCTCATTGGGGAGATTTTGTTCTGCAGATTCAAAATTTAGGGAAAAAGAACTAAATTAAAAAGAAATAACAGGAACATATGAGAATTTAATTCCTCCAAAAATTAGGGTTAGGATTTAGGGTGCACTAGTTGTAGGATACTCGATGATAACGTAAATGCACAACTTTACCGTAAACTTAATCCTTCATATAAGAACTTAGTTCTTCCTCTGGTTGAGATTTGCAGAAGCAAATCTCCCCATAAGTTGAGAATTTAATTCTCATCAAGGAGATTTTGTTCTGCAGATTCAAAACTTAGGGGAAAAGAACTAAGTTATAAAGAAATAACAGGAGCATATTGGAATTTAATTCCTCCAAAAATTAGGGTTTAACCCTATATAAATAACTTAGTTCTTCAAAAAATGATGATTTATTCTTTTCAACCCTACACAAAGCCATACATACTAACAACCCTAAACTTAAGCGAAATCATAAATTGAAACACATATACACATAATACAACTCATACTTGAGTATCTTCAAATCTAACTTTATTTATCGATAATTTATTCTTTTCAACGACAAACTTGTATCTACGGATTTTTTTCTTTGTCAGTAACCATCACATTCTTAAATTTCTCAATATAGTCATCATAACCTACAATTTATATGTTATATAGTCTAACATGGCCCATGAATACATCAGAGTTAAGGACTGATGCACGTGAATTGGTAACAACGTATGCAACCTAAGTTTGTCGCAGGAGTTGCTGCTTTCATTGAATTTGCACCCGCACATAATAAGATCGTGTTAGAGAAGATTCTCTGTCCGTGCGATAGATGTGGGAATAAGTACTGGAAGAAGGTAGAATTAGTAGAGTTTCATATCGTTAAACATGATTTTACAAGACTTTATACAACTTGGCTATATCACGGGGAAGGACAAGAAGAAGACGGTAATGCGGCAGAAGAAGAGGGAGAAGACGGTAATGCGGCAGAAGAAGAACACGATAACTTCTTTTCAGGAGAAGAAATAGAGAATATGGTAGAGCCTGCCCTAAGTGATGGTATTGCGACCGAAGATGACATTCCTTCCGACCAAGAACCGCGTGCGGATAAATATGAAAAGTTCATGAATGATGCTAGAAGACCAGTTTATGAGAATGCAAAGTATTCCACTCTATCATGGTTTGTCCAACTTTTCCAGATTAAGTGCCTAAATGGATAGAGCAACAAGTCATTCACGATACTTCTGAAGTTTTTGAAAGATTCTATACCCCCGGGAAATAACGTGCCCGACAGCTGGTACGGAGTCCAGAAGATGATGTCTGATTTGGGTCTGAAGTGTAAGAAAATTCAAGCATGTCCCAAAAATTGAGTGTTATACCGAAAAATTCTGATAAGAATCCCGATATACCTATCAAGATAGCACGATACTTTCCCATAACACAGAGGCTGCATAGGCTATTCAAGTGCAAGAAAATAGCCGAGGCAATGATTTGGCATCACCGTGCTCTTCCAAGTGAAGATGGAAAAATTAGTCATCCAAGAGATTGTCACGACCCGAAAATACGGAACGTGACCGGCACTTAAATTACGAAACGTCTAGAGGCGTAACGTAATCTAAGCAAGCCGAAGCCCAGAAATCTAAACCATCGAAAGAAGAAGTAAAGAAAAACATGTTTTAAAAACAACATCAAATTTCTCAAAAATTTCGGCAGAGTCTCCTTTGTAAAAACTGGGCTCAAACGGATACAAATAAGAATATATACATAAGCAACAATAAAAAAAGGCATCCCCAAGCGGAAGCTAGCTCTACGCCAAAAGACGGAAACAACCACACAATGCACTATAATAAACAACGCCGAAGGGCAAGGTTCAAACTCAAAAGAAAACCAAATCCACCAGAAAATTATAATGATAAGAGCGCGACTCTAAGGTCGAAATAAAAACAACTGGTCTTCTAAATCTACCAATAATACAAGTCTGGTTGATGGAGCTTACTAGATACAATTGAAATAATAAAAGTACAACGGCGGTCCTGATACAAGTGAACCAACCTACCAAGCAAATCACCCTGAATGAAATGATGTGCCAGCAAGCTGCCAAGGAAACTTGTACATCGAAACTTGTAAGAAAAATTTGGCACAACGGGGGTGAGTTGCCAACTCGTGAGTAGAAGACATCTGCGGTTAGAAATCGCATGCACAACGCTCTCCTAGGTCATATAATATACTCAACATAACCCTAGACATCTAATAGTGATAGGGCAATAGGCTATGCATAAGTGTAACACTCAATGCTCGTGTCAGTATCACTAAGTAGCAATATGTCATATGTATCCGTATGATGTATGAATGCATCATGAATGAAACAATCCGCCAAGAAATCTGGATAATCTGATATAAGAAAATATGTATTTTTATCTCAGTATAATTCTTCTGAAATAACTGAAGTATCATCAATGAAATCCATGGAAATCCGTGTCAAGTATCGACACAAAGCATGTAAATCTCAAAGTCTCTGTAAGTACATGTTGCATGCTCCCACAACTCTTGTGAGGCGGCGGAAGTGATAAACGAAAATTTTCTTTGCATACAACACACACTTTCAAAAGATCTTGTCTAAACCATAACTAGAAAACCGTAACTAGAGATTTTATCTACTATGTTAGGGATTATACCTTGATGATCCGGTCCTTCGGGTCTTCTTTGATGATCTCCTTGGCTCCTTGGATGTTGTCAGTGTGCTCGATCTCCGGCCACCCCAAGACTTAGATGATCCACGCGAGAGTTGTCATGCAAGCTAAAACCCTTCTCAAGAGATAAACCTAGAGATCAAGTTTGCTAAACATGGTCACTAGGATGATGTAGAGATTAGTGTATTGGATTATCTTTTATCCTTGGCTTTTGATTCACATCTCATGTGATTGTTAAAGCAAGGAAGAAGAAGGAGGAGAGAAGAAGGAGAGAGAAAGAGTTTTGCATAATAAGAAAATTCAAGCATGAGAAAATGATATATTCAAATGGAAATAATTGAAGCATGGAATATAAAATTAGCACCATACTTCAATAGTAACTCCAAAAGATTAAAATATTAAACAACCCATTCTCACAACCATGCTTGGACTTTCTAATTTCCGCCTCATTTATTTATTTTCATAAAATAAATAATGTATTATGATGTGGCATCTTCTAGAAGGTATTCTTGTAACAATTATAAGAATACCCCTCCTCCGTATACCGTATCCCGTATACTGTATACCCGTATCCGAATTCCGAAAAATACGAATACCAATAATCCAATAATATAATACCGGTATCCGGCTTAAACCAAAGCCAACCAGTATTATCGTTCCGATTATTATTCCTGTAACAATTACACGAACATAATCGAAACCCTGCCGCAACACCTTACGGCTGCCGTAACAACTTACGGCCTCTACATCTTTCGCCTGAATGAGAGAACCCTCTGTGTGGGTACTAAAGACTCGACAGTACGCTGGCAGTGGGTTTAACCACAAGCACGTCAGCGGCACTAGCTGTGCGTAACGGCTACCCAGGTACATGACGAAAAGGTGGCCGACGAGCGAACTCATCACAACCCGAACGAGCCTGCAAGCAACACTTACCGTACAGTCCGGTCTTTTCGTATGATACGTCGCATATGAAGTCTAGGGGTAGTAAATGTCAGACCCCAGTAATTTTATAAATCATGCTGATTTACGGCTCATAACAGTTCGAGGAACTACTGATAACACTTATCAGTAAATCTCGAGAACCCTGGCCAGGGATTTAGGTGTTATAGCCGATCAAACATAGAGCGACATCAACTCGCTATACCGGGAGAGACGAAACCCCTCCTATCGCTCACTGTCTCCATGTGATTCGGGACTGTACCCAAAGTCCACCTGTTTGCACGACTCAATAGAGCCGTGGTAGGGTGGAAATCAAAGTACAGTGGGAACCACACAAGACTCTATGACGATTTCGGGTCTACAAACTAACCTGTACAAGTGTCGCCAGAGAACTGCTATCTGACAATTGGTATATATACCATCTAGGAGTTCTCGGGGAGTCCTATTCGGTGTACCCATTCTCCAATGAGCACCTGTGTACAATCTTTGATGTCAAACACCAATGGTTGTGGAATCAACCATCGCCCCATAGGGTCAGGAAACGTACACACTAGTCTAACTTGGTAATACCGATGCCCTGTCTCAATATACCTTCGACTAGGAACTATTAAGGATATGCTTATAGACTATCCAGGCCCCACTAGTATGATCTCATCATAATCTTGGAGCATAATCCTAAGGGCTTCATCAACATGCATATAAAGATATGAAATATAACACAAGATGAAGATAAACCAGATAGCATACTATCATTTCGAGCAAAGATTGTTTCTGTACATATACATGCCTAGTATCCTACACAATACAGGCCTCTACGGCATACATATCTAACAGTCTCGATATCTCATATCTCTGCATCTCAATCTCATATCTCTATATCTCAAATCTCATATCTCTGTATCTCAAATCTCAATATCTCGGGCTCTGGCCGTCCGAATCGACCCATATCATCAAATCACACAACTACGGTCGGTATCCTCCGGATATCCGCCGCGTCACAAATAACCGGTAGGTAGTGCTCCCCTGCCGGGCTCAACGCCATCATCTGCGATCTTCTTGCCCCGAGGTACCATACCGGGCCCACCATGTACCCGCAGACGGTGCATCCCCCTCCTCGAATCGGGTATATGATACTGCTCAAGAACCGAGAAAACTCATGGTGGACAGCACACACATCACATCATGAGAAAACCGCAATTTTGCTTTTAAAATAATAATAAGTTATGAAATTGTTGCGGTTTTCCCCAAAATCCAGAAATCTCACTGAAAATCCGAAATCCCAAGAATCATGAGTAAATAAATAATAAGTATCGGCATAAGCCCCATAATACTGCATGATAGTATGAATATGTGATTGCACGAAGTGTCTAAGTAATATATGAAATGTCTAAACTGGCATATGAGAGTAATCACACAATATTATGTTGGACTAGTATTTAGCTGATTATGTCAATAAAAATAATATGTTCTAAAGTGTACGTGACATGGCAATTACCGATGATGATGTGTGTGAGCCGGCAAATAAGTGTATGTGGAACATGCACATCATCGGTAATGGTGTCGGTGTCCTAACAGGCAGGGTTTCATATTAGTAAGGAAACATATGTATGAACATGCAATGTGATGAATACAACATGAGTATAACGGTGAATGTGTAGTAAACGCACAATTAGAGTATACATACTAATTATGAGTCATACAGTTTGTTGTTTGAAAAAGCACGAGTCATAGTTTTTAGAAAAGTAGGGCTACGGGGTTTTAAGAAAAGATACGTCCTTTGAAAGATCCGTAGTATCCCTCAGGCTGTCTTTAAAAAAATGCGCACGATTCGTTAGTTTTGAAAATAAGTATGACTCGAGTCTAAACTAACATTTACCTAACCAACTAAGGGACTAAACTAAAGAGACTAGTCGAAAGGTAAGAAGAATCCTCCTAAAATCTGAGTCGGTATCTCTAATAGTCGGCGATCCAGCCTCAATAGCGTCACGTACGTAGAACGACTTCCTCGAGTCAAAAGTGCAGATCAATCATCACATCTATGCCTCGTACGGTAAAATCCATCGTACGGCATCCCAAAATCGGAGTACGGGTCAACTACTACATATATATATACATTCATTCGTATAGCATCATCATCAAACAATATCATGATCAAGGTTACTGTACTATAATCGCATGCATTCCAATATTATCAAACATATATCATCGTCTGTGTAAATATACATCATCAAATGATCCACTAAAATATCATGTCATATATCATATCGTGATTAAGTCACATATTACGATCTGGGTTTTATTCTAAAGTCTCGTTTATTTCAATGTCATCTACACATATAATCGTTTATATATTTTCTCATTATCCAACAATCCGCTAATATCGTAACACATTTAATATGATATCTCGATCATATATCCAACATCTCACGGTATCATGCCCGATCATATCGACTCATCCCCAAGTATCATATAATATCCTCATACCACATGTATATGTTGTATATATATATACCTACACACACTCCTACACACACATACACACACACACACACACACACACACACACCAAGTCAAGTTATGTGTGTGCGTGTGTATGTGTGTCTACATGAAACCTACGAATTCCCTCCAAGGCAATCATCCTCTGGTTAAGTCTTTCTAAATCAGTCTAATCCAACTTAAAGTCTTCAATAGTACCCCACTCGCCAAGAATCTAAGGTCATGTCCAATTTCCTAATAATAGTATGTAATATCCTTATTCTACGTTTGCGGGGGTGCTATACGCCATCTACCCGACTTCCCCCGTAGATATATATATACTCACCTGGTCCTTGTCTCCCGAAGTCGATACCGCCATTCTCTTCTTCATCGTCCGAAGTCCACGTGAGGGGTACCTATACGCAAACATGTATAATATTGTAAACCGAAATCGCGGACAAAACCAAAACGGCGCACGAAACGCGCATAGGTTAAAACCTATGACCCGCTCATACAAAATAACCAAATAACCCTCGATATCGGCGTACAAACGCCGATTGATCGAGAAAAACCCAAACATACCAATCGTGGTTTCACAAATCACTAATTATAATATGAAATAAGTTGTAACTCATAAAATTCGATTTATTTCCGAAAACCTAGAAAGCCTCAAATAACCGTTTTAATTCGAAACTTGATGTTTTAATAAAACTAATGGCTATAATATTCACTAAATATCATAACTAAGTCATACAAACCATCACCATAATTTAATCTCATCAATTTTTATTAAACCCAAAATTCTAGTTTGCAAATTTATCCAATTTTAACAATTTCATAGTAAAAATGCACAAACAACAATTAATCTTGGTTTTGCATGATCTAAACTATTAAACTATAATTTATAATGTTAATAATATCATGAATAACCTAATTAGATTTTTATCTCAATTATTTAATCAATTTCCAAAAACCTAGTTTGCAAAATAGCATAATTATCAAAATTTTAAAGTAAAAATTAGCAAACTAGTAACTAGATTAGGTTTTGCATTCCATTAACATGTTGATCTACTCACTAAAACCATAATCTAATGATAAAAACCCTCACTAGAATTTTATCTCACATACATATATATTTTACAAAAACCTAGTTTGCAACAATTAAGCAATTTGGACAAATTAGTTGTAACAATTAGTAACATAACAATCTAGATTAGATTTTACATGTCTTTATGTGTTAAGCTACATATTAAAACCATGAACAATTTATAAAAACCCTATCTTGATCACAAACCCTTTCTTGAATTTTTAATTTAGCAACTAGAACCCTAATTAAACACCGAAATCCATTCAATTTAAATAATTAACCTACAATTAACACTAAGCTTAGAATTATACCTCACTAAATATGAGATCAAACATGAAAATCATAGCCTCCAAAGTGCTAACTTTGCTCTAAGATCCATGCTAGATAGGCCAAAGAATAATAGGTAGAGATTGTATTGTAAATTTGAGCTTTTATTTTGAATATTTGTTGAATTTTTGGAGATTTGATGCAAAGTGAGATGGGGAAAATTTTAGGCAGCCAAGGTGAATTTTCGGCCAGAGCTAGGTGAGAGGGAAGAGAGAAAAAGAAGTGTGTGGGGGTGTGTAGAGACTTCTCTAATTATTACCTCACTTAAGTCTTTTCATAAATTAATTAATTTTATTTATTTTCTTAATTCTATTTGACCTAGAAAAGTCTAGAAATTTGAAGACAAATCAAGAAGAGAAGAGTATGCTATAAACTAAATTCTAGTATGTCATGGCTCACTTTTGTAAAATTAACCCACTCCAATTTATAATTTGCACCCATTTAATGTATAATTAAAAAATTATGTTAATATTAAAAATAATTACTTAAGGAAAAATATTCAGGTAAACTAATAATTTATAAGTGCCTAAATAAATACCAAATACTAGCAATTATATAGTTAAAATAGGCATATTTAAATCTATATTGAAAAATAATTGTAGTTGAGTTTTACGGAAAATACGGTTTATTTTACCGATTATCAGAAAATTCACCTAAAGAATTTTATTTATTTATTTATTTATTTATTTTTAAAACGTTACAGAGATTCACCGGCATGGAAGGATTTCGATAGGAGGCACGAAATATTCAGTAGTGATTCTCGCAATGTCAGGCTCGGATTCGCTAGTGATGGATTCTGCCCATTAAACTATATAGCTGGAAAGCACAACACATAGCCCGTTGTAATGATAGTTTATAATCTGTCGTCTTAGTTGGCTATGGATCAATTCTATTTTATGATGCATCTTCTTATCGACGGACCAAACTCACCGGAAAACAATATTGACGTCTATTTCCGACCTCCGATCGATGAGTTAAAATCTTTATTACTTATGGTGTAGAGACTTACGATGCAAACACAGATACAACCTTCACACTGCGTGCGGTTTTAATGTGGACAATTAATGACTTTTCTGCGTATGGAATGCTATCAGGTTGGTGCGTACATGGTCACAAATCATGTCCTTATTGCCATCAATATACAACATCAAAATTCTTGAATTTAGCAGGAAGGTTTGTTATTGCGGTTATCGGCGTTTCCTGCCACCAGACCATCCCTACAGATTAGACGCTGCTCACTTTGATGGTCATCAGGAACTTCTTGGGCCTCTAGCCTCATTGTCCGGAGAGGACGTGACTGCTCAGTGGAATGGTTACAATAATGTGACTTTCGAGATAGATCGGGCAAAACATGTCAAACCACTCTACTGGAACAAGTTAAGTATCTTCTTCGAGCTTCTGTACTGGTCAACAAATTTAGTGTGCCATTGTCTGGACGTGCACATAGAGAAGAGAGTATCCGAGCACGTACTCAACTTGCTTTTTTGTAAAGACGGAAAATCGAAAGACAACCTCCGTGCTCGGATGGATCTTCAGGACTGAGAAATTAGAAGTGAATTGCATCCTAAACCGATAGCGGGTAAACCAGGCAAGTTTGTACTTCCCAATACCGCGTATCATATGTCACAACCGGAGAAGAAAAGATTATGTGGGTTAGAAATAATATCGATGATGAAATCCAAGTAGATATGTCTAATGCGTTCATGAAACGAAAATGGTTATCAGTAATGTTATATTATTACTTCACATTTTTACGATCTATACATATATAGCATACATATGTAATGATTGTACTCTTGTCTAGATTTGATGACGACGACCGGAGTAGTGAGGGACGGCAGGAGCACCAGCCGCGGCAAAGGCAGAGGCAGAGCGGTTCTGCATCGCGGAGAGCTGCGTAGGGAGCATCAGAGGGCCAGTCTTGCACCCCGATCGAAGACCCCTTCGGATGACTCCTTCCATGTGGACTTTGCCACACCTCTAGGTATATTACACGCATATTCATTTTGAATGTAATATTATAAATATACACGCGTATTTATTTCAAAATTGCTTATATAGTCAATATTTGATTGTCTAGTTGGTGGTGGTGCATCCACATAGAGGCAGAGGCCACTCCCGCACCTCCAGATATGTTTATATATCCTATAGTTCATGCATATTGATTTAGAATGTTATATCATAAATATACACACATTCTTTTTGCTCTTATTTAGATAATCATTTTTTTATTGTCTAGCTGTAGGTGGTGCCCCTCCACATCTCGGGCAGAGGCCACCACCGCACCTGAGGGTATGTTTATATATCCTATAGTACATGCATATTGATTTAGAATGTTATATTATTGATCTACACATTCTTTTTGCAATTACTTATATAATCTGTTTTTAATTGTCTAATTATAGGTGGTGCATCCACATCTGGCGCAGGGGCCACTCCCGCCACTTCTATACCCTCCGCTCAGTCTGCAGGTTAGTATGAATAAATATAAAATATTTATTCATTTTACAAATTCACTAAGAATAAACATGAACTTCATGGAAATTTAGCGTCAACGTTTATTTTCTAGTTGGAAGGAATGCGTTCACATCCGGGTCACCGGCTGTTCCTCATCGGAGGAACTATCGTCCCGCTCGTGCTCCTGCCCAGGCCCAGGCTCGTGTTGCTGTCGCTGGAGGTATATATCGCACTTCAATTTTCGTTAAACCTTGATTTCTTAAAATCACTTTGTCTTAATATTGATTGTCTTGATATTTCTTGTAGATGCAGGACAGCCCCATCCCGAGAGGGGGACTCGAAGGCCGAATCAGTCCCACAGGATAAGGCCCGACAGGGCTAGGGGGAGGCAGCATTCCCCCTCTTCTTTACCTCCGATTATCGCTATACCGGCAATTATGCCGAGAGGTTCGGCCGGTATATGGGGGATGAGAGCCACCTCGTGAAGAAGTATCCACTTCACGTTGAGTGGGACGATCAGCACTGGCGCTCATTTGCCCTCTTCTGGGATCAGGCTCGGGTATTAATATATATTTTCATTTGACTTGTCCAATATACTTATTATTCTTTAACACTTGCAATTTAAATACATTGTTTTTTTGTATTTGCGGTTGGATTACGATTTTCAGCCTGTACCCGACCCTGATCACCCTGAGAGAGTGCTCGATCTTCACGCTCTGTACAATGGCCTGATGAAGAACATGCAATCAAAGGTCTGATACAATAGGAACGAGCTGAAGATCGACTGCTATGCCCTGTGGATGGCGACCCCCGAGGCAGAGAGCGCGGCTCTCCTACATACTCCGGCCTTTATGAGAGTCGACGTAGATACATGGTCTTCCTTGTGCCAATATTTCGACTTTCAGCGCAAACAGGTTTGTAATTTAAATGTAATTCATTGTTTAGTATATAATTTATTTTTTTGTGTTGCTTAATTAGAAAACTAAATCTGAATGTGTTGTGCAGAAACAGGCCGATCAAAATAAAGAGAATAAGAAGTCGGCGAAGAGGGGTCGCCCCACCTATACAGGTGGCTCGATAAACATTACTCATGCCATGGAAGCATCGGTAAATTACAATAGATCTATTTTGATATAATGTAATATTAAGAGTTATTTTATAATATATGTAAATTTTTTGCGAATTGCAGAGCGCCCAGACCCTGGCGCAGGATGGTACACCGAGCGTGCTGACCGTGTATCTTGCCGTCCACGGCACCTCGACAGATCCCACAACGTGCGAGTTTCGATTCCCCAACACCGCTACCCTGCGTAAGTGTTAATATTTATTCCAAAAAGTTTGAAATTTTTGTTTTGAAAAGTTCAAATTTAAATGATATACTTATATTTTAATGGTTAATGTGGGTGTAGGAGCGGGTGGTGGAGCAGGCGGAGTCATCGGGGATCGTTTTTACTAGACAGACCGATCCGATACTGCTGACCCCAGTCCTAGACGCCGTACACGAAGGGCACCACACAAGTTGGGAGAGAGGCCGGGGACCGGGTCCTAGCAGGGCCCGTATGAGGTTGGACTGCACTCCGGCGGTTACTTCCCCTACCTCCCGTGAGAGCATGATGTTGCCGTCTTGAAGACCACCGTCGAGGAGTTGAAGGAGATGGTACGTATACTACTTAATAGGAAAATATTATATCATATTATAAATAGTAACATATGCAATATTACTAGCCTGAGCTTATTTGGTTGTAGACTTAGTTTTGATTAATCATACTTACATAAAACTATCTAATTAAAATAAACTACGGTTTTCCAAACTAAATACCCAAACGAGGCCTAAGTCTCTAAGTATTCTTAGATTGGGGTTTCGCAATAACCTTATAATGATACGAACTCGACTAAAATTTAATACACTGTTCTTATTCGTTTATTACACACAAAATTTAACAGATGTGATAGGCTATTTCGGCTGCGGCTCCGCAAGCCACTACCTCGGCTGCGGTTGCGCAGACCACTCCTGCAGCTCCACAGCCCGCTCAAACTCCCGCACAGTCCGCTCCTTCATTAGTCGAGTTTTTGACGACTCGGGGCTGCACCGAGGATCAGATGCGCCAGATTACGGCGATTATCAGAAGTGGAGGAGCTGGACCGAGATAGGGTAGCTTTATTTATATTTTTGAGGATGTATTTACTTATCTGATACATATTGTACAAATTTTGGACGATATTGGTGGTTGTTTGTTTGTTCACGATGATTTAGTTTGATATCGTATTCTTTTTGTTTATCTCTTTTATATATTATGCGTGAGATGTTGGTTATGAATATTTTTGTATTTGGTTATATGATATATATATTATTGTGCACATGGTGGGGAAAAAACATGAAGCCCTTTTTTTTTAAAAATCCTAATATTTTGCCCCTACGGATTAATCCGTAGGGCCATCTTTTGCATCTACGGATTAATCCGTAGGTGCAAAGTTCGCTCCTACACAGTTCGCCGTTGGGACAAAATATCAGGATACCTGATATTTTGTCCATGTAGACTCAGTAACAGGAGGTAAAACTTACCCCTACACATTTATCCGTAGGGGTATTCATCCGGACCTACGGATTTATCCGTAGAGGCATTTAGTAGGCCCTATGGATAATACCGTAGGGACAAGTAATTTATTTTATAAAATAATAAATTAAATAAATATTATGTCTTTACGGAGTAAGACGTAAGGGCAATTATTACTCCGTAGGGGTATGTTCAAAATGAAGACTTGCACATACGGCCTTTACACCTACGGAGTAATTTCATGTCTCTACGACTATATCCGTAGGTGCAGTGGTTTACCCCTACGGCTAAATCCGTAGGAGCAACCCATTATTGTAGTAGTGATAAACTTATCCACATCCTGAAGACATAGGATCCAGGGACGGAGACATGGGATCCTGGGCTGGAGCCGGGCCCCCCCAAAAATTTCGAAACTGCCTTATACACCCGATATGTAATATAGTGCGTATATATGGTATATAATTTATTGTAACACTTTCCATTGTAAAAGAAAGTGGCTTGGTGGTTAATACTTGGGAAATTTTGGGTTTAGGTAAAGGTACGAAACTGTTGGACAGCAAATTTTCCCGCTTTTCACCCCTTTGCAAGGAAAACTCTCATAAAACCCTATAGATTTTCATATTTATATTCAATCCCTTGTTATCATTTTATTTGTTAATGCTCTTTCTAAATTTTAATTATTTTGATAGCAATCATTTTAATTGGGCACAATTATTTGGACTGGTTAGTACCGATACAAAAAATCAAACATTCTTCTTTAGTTTGTTTGTTGTGTTTATTCTTGATGGAGGTCCTTTTCGGGTCTCCGTCAGATGTTGTCTTCCGTCGATCTTCCGGTCCGAGTATCTGCAAGGAAGTCCCGGGGTGGTTTGGTACCACCGAGGACCCTCCGACGATCAAGTTAGCAAAAGATCCGAGCAGAGTAACGGCTAAGTGGGGTGAAAAAAGCTTACTTGATCTCTCTGTGATGGGGGTTAATATAGTGGCGGCAGCACGCAGTAGCAGGCGCGAGAATCTCGCCGGCAGTTACGCTCCCGACGTCACGCCCGCGTAATAAGTGGATCGCCCGTCAATAGGGATCGTGATGGCGTGGAACGTGGGATGTTGCCGGCGGAGAATCCACGCATGGCGAGATTTGCGGAGCGGCGGTTACGCCTGTGAGTGGTGGAGTTGGTCGGTCGGAGGGACCGAGGAAGATGGCCTCGGTGGGAGAGCTCGGGAACGAGCGGGGGAGCCGAGGTTTCTTGGTCCTGTGGTAGCTCGGGGGCGAGCTGAGAGGTCGAGGAGGCCAATTTGCAGGGGGCTCTGAAAAGAACCAGCTTGTGCTTGCAGGTCGGGTACAGGGTGGCCTGGTCGGCCCCTGTGGGCCCTTTCTTCTGAGTTCTGGGATACGTCATCTGCCACGCGTCCTGATCTGAGAGATCGCCAATATAGAGCATCATCATTAGCCCCCCACTCTTGTCCCGATCAACTGGCGGGTCGGATCAAGAGTGGACTGCTGCGTCGCCCGGGGTGAGTTCCCTCCTAAGATTTCATCGCGAAGCGTCCCCAGGCCGTCAGCTGTCCTTTCTTCCAGTGAATCAGGGTGAGATCTCTGCATTTAAGGAAGGTGCGCCGGTTCGTGCATCCTGGCACTGAAGAGACGGTCCGCGTGTCAAGCGTCGGTTGACCGACGCGACGTGTGCAGACCTGCGGCGTCTGATGGGATGCGGCCCAGTGTGAGAACGACAAGTGGAGCGATCGGAGCCGTTGGACGCGAGGAGGCGCTTTGGCGGAAGATGAAGGGCGCCGTTGGATGAGGGCGATTGCAGTGATAAATAGGGGTGGGGCCCGCTCCACGGCCCCTACTCCTTCATATTTCCTCGCTCTAAGTCCTGTTTGCTCGGCGCTCGTCTTCTTTCTTCTGCTTTCGTTTCCCGAGAATCTCTCTTCTCCAGGTTAGATGTCTTCTTTCGTAGAATCTGTAGATGTCGTAGGAGTAGGTTTTAGGGACCCTCTAGTTGAGCCTGAGTCTTCCCGGGGAGCAGGGATCAGATCCTCTTTCCGGGATCATGCGGCGGGGGCAGCCCCCAGGGAGAAGGTGGTAGACGCTGTCCCGGTGCGTCGTGTTGGGTGTGGCACGAGGACGAACTTGCCAATGCTCGGGCTCGCTTCCACATCCCCTCACGTTATACGCTTCGTCTGGCCAAAGAGGGAGAGAGGGCAGACCAAGTACGGGGTAGGGAGATCGCCCTGTACTTGGAAGCTTTTTAGGGTGGAATGCGCCTGCCCTTCTCTTCCGAGGTCGTCGAAGCGCTGAACTCCTTCGGGTTAGCCCCTGGCCAATTAGTGCCGAACTCATGGAGGATTATCCTCGGGTTCCTAATCCGCCTGAAGCTACAGGCGGTTCCCTTCAGCCTCTCCATCCTTGATTCTTCTCTTGTTTTCAAAAATCATCCTGGGGGTCGAGCGGGCGACCCGATGTGGGTCTACCTCTCTTTAGAAAGCGACAGGGGGCGCCGCCGGGACAGGGGTTGTAGTCCTGCCTTCTTCCATTCACGACTGGAAGAAGAAGTTTTTCTTCGTCGCGCCGCCCGAGGGCGAGGACTGGCCCGTGCCCACCAAGTGGTCGAGGGAAAAATGCTTGCCGGGGAACCAGTCCAATGACCCCGCCGCGGTGAAAGTGGCGTCGTGAGAGCCCGTCCCCCGATTTGACGTGCTGCTGTTTGAGAGGGTCCTGAGTTGGGCCGGGCTCAGCCCCGTAGAGTTCGTCAGTAAGTTAGGCTTGCTTTCTGGCTTTTATATTGCATGTGTCGCTGACTTCTTTGCATTTGGTTTTGTGCAGGACCCATGGACATGAACGAGCTCCGAGCCTCCATACGCCAGCCGAAGAAGGTCACGAAGGCTGGAGGCGCCAGCTCTTCCCGTTCGAAGCCTGTCCCGGCTCCTTCGGCCTCCGTCCCAGTGCCTCCGGTGGCCGTTCACTTGAGCGTTCGGGGGCGGATCCGGCCCCGGGGCCTAACAGAGTGCCGGGCCGGAAGCAGGCTCGAATTCTGGAGGACCCGGTCTCGGAGGAGGAGACCGGCTTTCCATCGGAGCCGCTCAAGAGGGGTCCCCGGAGGTCTCCTCGGGGTCTGCCCTCGCCGATCATTGTGGAGGAAGGGGACTCCAGTTCGCGGTGCCCTCGGGGCTATCTGTCGCAGATAGCCTGCTGCATGAAATAGAGAAGTTGGCAGGGGGTAGGGTCCCGAGGGGGACCTTCAGGGCCCAAATGGCGTCCATCGCCCAAGAGGCCGTGCAGGTAAGTGCTCGGTTGTTTGTGAGATTTGGTGCTTCCTTCGTCTTCCTGTCCTCTTTCTTATTTTTTCAGGTCCTCCAGCACGTCGTCCTTGCCGTACGCATGGAGACCGAGGTGATAGCCCCGGCGATGAAGGCCGCGGACCAGCTTACCTCGCTGGAAGAGAGCTCCAAGCGGGAGCTGGAGGTGGCGATAGCGAGGGTTGCCGCCCTGGAGGGCGAGGTGGAGGCCGGGAAACGGGAGGTTGCCCGGCACCCCGAGGCCGCCGTGGCTGCCGAGGTCAAGCTTGAGGACGCTCAGGCGCTCGCCGGCAACATGAAGAAGATAGTGAGGACCCTCCGGAAGGAGCTGGGGGCGGCGGTCGAGGCGGCGAAGGCGGTGGAGGGCTACAAGAAGTCGAAGGACTTCTACAATGACTTAGCCGTGGCCACCACCCGCATATGGCATGAGGCCCTCGACGCCGTTAAGGTCCGGATGCTGGAGTTCGCTGATGAAGAGCTCCGGGCCGAATACCCCCTCACGGACGCCGATGAGCAGTGGGAAGATATTCCTGACGAGGAGGTGGCCGAGGACCCTGCTCGACTCGTGGTAGATATCGGGGACCCCGAGGTCGTGCCTGGCCCTAAGGCCTAAAACCCCCGTTTTCCTCCTCCTTTTATTTTGCCGCTTCTGGAATTTTTGTAAGCCTCCGGGCAGTCTGTAAGGCTGGGGAGCCCAAAACACCCTTTGTAAAGACTTTGCTTTTGGTAGTAAAACTTTTTGTTTCATCAGCTTGCACTTTATCTTCTGTTTGTGAAGAATGCTCGTAAAATATCCTTGCTTGCACTGTAGGGATTCCATGTCAGGTCGGATATCTGTCTAGCGATCGTTCGTCGAGTTAATTTCGATTACTTGCCAAGTATGCCAAGCGCTGCTGAGAAGGTGGCATCTCCATGGCCCCGAAGTCGAGGGGGGATCACTCAGACTTGGATAGACCTGATGTCTCTTGTTGGGGCTTCAGATCCGCTGCATGTGATGGGCAGAGGGATGTCCGCCGTAGTAGTGCCGAGCATAAAGGGGCTCAGTGGCCTCGTTATGAGGGCTACAAACCCACAGCGTTTGTTGGGAAGGAGGATGCCTGTTGGGGATGACCGAGCAGGGAAGCTGCTCGGTTGATCTTGGCGAGGGCTTTGATCCCTGTCGGTTGTGGTAGGAAGCTACCAACCGGGGATAGCCGAGGAAGGGTTGGGCTCAACTGCCTCTGGGAGGACTTTGATCCTTAGCGTTGGAGGGGCCGTAGGAGGCCTGCTAAGGATAACCGGGCAGTGAAGCTGCGCGTTTGCCTCTTGGCGAGGGCCTTGATCCCTGGCGTTGCGAGCAGGCAACCACCAGCCGGGGATAGCCAAGCAGGAAAGCCGCTCGGCTGCCTCTAAGGAGGACTTTGATCCTTAGCGTTGGAGGGGCCGTAGGAGGCCTGCTAAGGATAGCCGGGCAGTGAAGCTGCGCGGTTGCCTCTTGGCGAGGGCTTTGATCCCCGGCGTTGCGTGTAGGGAAGCTACCGGCCAGGGATAGCCGAGCAGGGAAGCCGCTCGGCCACCTCTAAGGAAGACTTTGATCCTTAGCGTTGGAAGGGCTGTAAGAAGCCTACTAAGGATAACCGGGCAGTGAAGCTGCGCGGTGGCCTCTTGGAGAGGGTTTTGATCTCTGGCGTCGTGGGTAGACAACTACCAGTCTGGGATGACCGAGCGGGGTAGCCGCTCAGATGCCTCTTACGAGGGCTTTGATCCCTGGCGTCATGGGTAGAGAGCTACCAGCCGGAGATGACCGAGCAAGGGTCGGGCTCGGTTGCCTCTTGTAAGGGCTTTGATCCTTCAGGACGGGGACCGAGCAGGGTTACTGCCCAGTGCCTCTTAGCGAGGACTTTGATCCCTGTCGGTTGTGGTAGGAAGCTACCAGCCAGGGATAGCCGAGCAAGGGTCAGGCTCGACCGCCTCAAAGGAGGACTTTGGTCCTTAGCCCGGGAGGGGCTGTAAGAAGCCTACCAAAGACCCTCGGCCGGGCAGGGTTACTGCCCGGTGCCTCTTGGCGAGGGCTTTTGTCCTGAAGGATAGTCGAGCGAGGGTCAGGCTCGACTGCCTCTGGGAGGGATTTTGATCCCTGTCGGTTGTGGTAGGAAGCTACCAGCCGGGGATAGCCGAGCAAGGGTCGGGCTCGACTGCCTCTGGGAGGACTTTTTGATCCCTGGCATTGCGAGTAGGGAAGCTACCGGCCAGGGATAGCCGAGCAGGGTAGCTGCTAAGCTGCTTCTAAGGAGGACTTTGATCCTTAGCGTTGGAGGGGCCGGAGGAGGCTTGCTAAGGATAACCGGGTAGTGAAGCTGCGCGGTTGCCTCTTGGCGAGGGTTTTGATCCCTGGCGTTGCGAGTAGGGAAGCTACCGGCCAGGGATAGCCGAGCAGGGAAGCCGCTCGGCTGCCTCTAAGGAGGACTTTGATCCTTAGCGTTGGAGGGGCCGTAGGAGGCCTGCTAAGGATAGCCGGGCAGTGAAGCTGCGCGGTTACCTCTTGGCGAGGGCTTTGATCCCCGGCGTTGCGTGTAGGGAAGCTACCGGCCAGGGATAGCCGAGCATGGTAGTTGCTTGGCCGATTCTTCATGAGGTTCGCCCGATCATCCCGTTGCAGGTATGGGGAACAGGAACGGTCGTGGAGAACGTGCGCGCAGCATGCGCATTGAATGTGTGGGGTGGCGAAGCGCCAGAGTCGCGCCGATTCAATTCCGCCAGAGAAGGCTCAATGATCGCCGCGTGGCAGCGACTTTGTGGGCGAAAACGGGCGGCCGTTGGGTTCCGTTGGGGTGCAGCGGGCTATATAAAGCTGAGGGGCGCTGGTCCTTCCTTTCTTCACAAACAGATCGTTGAGAATGGAAGACTTCCCCTTTACCATCCCCGAAATCATCCACTTCGAAGACGTATACCTCTACGACCAGAACTGCGCCGAGGACACAGTGCAGTTGGTCTATGGGAGCATCGAAGACCACTTCGGCCGGCTGCTCCCCCAGCGCTCCCCTCTGCTGCAGCTGCTGATGTACTCCATCTGGAGGGCATCGCCGGGGCTTTACAACCCCCTGTCCTAGCAGCTCTACGACGAGGTCGTGGGCAAACTGCCGTCTTTGAGGCGCTTCGGCCTGATCTTCGCGGGTCGGCTGGCTCATTTGGTGGCACTCGTTCGTGAGTGCTACGAACTGAGGCTCGAGGTCAACGCGTGCGGGGGGAATCGAGGGCAGAAGCTGGATCTCGCGAGGCCTCGGCTGGCGGAGTTCTTTACGGAGTACCATGAGCAGTGCTCTCTGCACCTCCTTCCCCCGCTGCTGTAATTTTCTTTTTCTTTTTGTATGTATGGCTGAGGATCCCATAATACCTTTTTGAATAAATAAGACCTTTCCTTTTTTTCGCAATGTTCCATTGATCTTTTATTAAATTAACAACAGACCCTAAGAAGAGTTTACATTGCCCTTAAAAAAAGTACATGCTAATAGATGACCTTATTAGCGTGGCCCGAGCTCCCCGGATGCTTGTTGATCTCCGTGCTCGGCACCGGGTACGGGGCTCCCTGGGCGCCGGACTGGTCATCTTCCGAAACGAGCATGATCTGGCCGATGGTCAGCTCGGCGGGAGGGGGACGCTGCTCCTTCCGCCGGTCGGCCTGCCGCTTATCCCTCAAGTAGGCGGCGAGGTGTCCTGATCGGATGAGCTCCTCGATGTAGTCCCAGAGTTACTTACAATCCTCCGTGGCGTGGCCCAGCGTCCAGTGGAAGGCGCAGTAGGGGACCGGGTTCGCTTCGAGGCCTGATGTGAGATTGGAAGGAACTTGAAGAACCCCTCACCCTGGGCCTCCTCTAGTAACACTGCGAGGGAGACGTTGAGCGGGGTGTACTCCTGCAACTTCAGGTGATAGGGCTGCTGACGCTCTGGCCTTTCTTCCCGAGCCCTCTTCTTCTGGTCGGACCGTTCTGCTCGAAGGAGGTTCGCGTTCACCTCGGACTCGAGCTGGACCTCGCGCTCGGTCCACGCCTTGACCTCGGCCATGGTCTTAGGTTACGCCAATGCAAAGGAGCGCAACCACTCCTTGTGCCTAAGACCAGATCTGAGCGCCATGATGACGGTCTCGTCCCGGTGCTCGGGGACCTCGAGGAGGGCGTTGTAGAAGCAGGTGACGTAAGCTTTGAACGTCTCATTGTCCCCGCTCTTAATTGTGAAGAGGTAGTCGACCGTGCGCTTCTGCCGACGGTTCCTGACGAAGTGGCCGAGGAACTGAGTAGCCAGCTCGTCAAAGGTCGAGATTGAGCGAGGCTCGAGTCCTCGGAACCAGTCCCAACCAGAGCGGATGAGGGTGGCTGGGAAAGCTCTGCACTGGGCGGCGGCGGAATGGTCCTAGAAGCTCATCCCCGCGGTGAAAGCATCCAAATGGTCTTTCGGGTCGATTTTCCCGTCGAACAGAGAGACCTTTGGGGGCTTGTTACGCGAGGAGATGTTAACAGCGAGCAGTCCCTCGGTAAACGGCTTGGTGAGCAAGTCGGCGGCGTACTTATCCCCGTCGCCCGAGAGGTGACCTTCTCGGCGCATGCCCTCGATCTTCTTCTCGAGGGCGTCGAGTCGGCCGTGGTACCCCGAGGATTCGGCGCCTTGTCGCCTCTGCTGTGGGAGATCTGCGTCCGGGCGTGGCACCGGTTCCTCTCGATGAAGTTCCTCAGATCCCCGAGCGAGGTGGCCCTCGAGCCGCCGTGGCGAGCCCCTTCTGTGCGACCCCGTCGAGGGAGGGGGTGTCGGTCATGCGTGGGGACAGGCGAGGTTACCGACATCTCCTCAGGGGGGTGAGGGTCGCGAGAAGGCTCGAGGCGAGGCGCTCTGGCGGCAGATCTTGGTGTGGAGCCGTGGGGCGCCCAGCGGGCCTCAGAGAGTATCGACCCGTGAGATCTGTGGCCATGGGACGTAGCCTGCCAGTGGTCAGCCGTGCTGACGAGGGCAGAGTCTTCTGGAGGCGGAGGAGCGGCGATTTGGGGCCCTGGCCCGGCCGTTTGGACGCGGACGAGCGCCTCCACGATGGACTGTAGTCGGTCTATTCGGCCGGCGAGGGCGTTGATGACTGTCGCCGGAGAAGGTTCATCCGCGCCTCCGGTGATGGGGAGGCGACGGCTGGTACCTGGATCTTCAGGATGATCGCATGACATGTGGATGGAGATCAGAAGACCAACTTTTGTTTTTGTGGAGCTTAAATTCCCATAGACAGTGCCAACTGATGGAGGTCCTTTTCGGGTCTCCGTCAGATGTTGTCTTCCGTCGATCTTCCGGTGGATCTTGGAGGTGATCTCCTGTTACGTGTGGGTCTCAATGGGTTTTGAGGAGATTTGTGGTTTTGAGGAGTTTGCGCCAAGTACCTGCAAGGAAGTCCCAGGGTAGTTTCGTACCACCGAGGACCCTCCAACGATCAAGTTAGCACAAGATTCGAGCAGAGTAACGGCTAAGTGGGGTGAAAAAAGCTTACTTGACCCCTCTGTGATGGGGGTTAATATAGTGGCGGCGGCACGCAGTAGCAGGCGCGAGAATCTCACCGGCAGTTACGCTCCCGACGTCACGCCCGCGTAATAAGCGAATCGCCCGTCAATGGGGATCGTGATGGCGTGGAACGTGGGATGTTGCCGGCGGAGAATCCGCGCATGGCGAGATTTGCGGAGCGGCGGTTACGCCTGTGAGTGGTGGAGTTGGTCGGTCGGAGGGACCGAGGAAGATGGCCTCGATGGGAGAGCTCGGGAACGAGCGGGGGAGCCGAGGTATCTTGGTCCTGTGGTAGCTCGGAGGCGAGCTGAGAGGCCGAGGAGGCCAATTTGCAGGGGGCTCTAAGGAGAACCAGCTTGTGCTTGCAGGTCGGGTACAGGGTGGTCTGGTCGGCCCCTGTGGGCCCTTTCTTCTGAGTTCTGGGACACGTCATCTGCCACGCGTCCTGATTTGGGAGATCGCCAATATAGAGCATCATCAATTCTCGTATTTTGACCTTATAAAAACAAGTCTTTTGCATGAAAATTATGAGAGAAAATACATATGTATAAAATGGGTAGTGTAAAAAATTTCATTTTTAAAAATAAGTTATTGCTTTTCAAGAATAATTTTTTACTTAACTTTGATATTCAAATTATTATCACTAATACTTAAGTTCATTCAAAATCTGCCATAAATAATTTGCTATCTTTTCAAATTCTTTTCATTAGTATAAAATTATAGATGGATATATCAATAAAGCAATATATTAATATCTAAAAGCAATTAAATAAACTTCTTGTTATCACTGCAAAAATAATTGAGGGAGCAGCTAATCATGGTTTTATTAAAATTTTCTTTTCAGTTGATATTGTGATAAACTTGTTAAAAAATTTCACAAATAACGAGAATTTCAATAACATGGAATATATAGAACATTTCTATATAATTGATAACTTAATACTTATATATAAGAGCTTTCCTGTATTTGATATAGATTTTGCTTTGGCCCCCTCCCCCAAGTAATTCCTGGCTCCGCCTATGATGGGATCCTTAAACTAGATAGTTCTCCATGCTTCTTAATAATCAAACATTTATGTGCACTTATCCTTCTCCTGATTTATGAAGCCTTGATAGGTCAATGCATTCGTTGTATCTCGATCACGTCGTTCCAGGGGTTCGGGAAATCAATACAATGGGCTTATCAGTTGTGCTCAAACTATTGTCAGAGAAAAAGGCCCTGCTGCTCTTTTGAAGGTTCGATCCCCCCGCCCCCGCCCACCTACCCAGCCCCCACGCCACTCACGCACAACAACAAAACCTTTTTTTTTTCCTTTTACCTTTCCTTTTCTTCTTTTTTTGCATTTTCCTTGAACCACGAAGGACCTGATAACTGTATTCCATTCAGTTGCCAGAATCATAAATGTTGGCTCTGCACTCAAATTCATTAACATTATTGTCTAAATGGGTTTGACCAGGAAGGAAAGCTCCATTACCGATGTTTTTTTAGAAAAGTTGTCGCTACAAAATACAAGTTAGAGAAATAAACAACAAACATAGATTTGACAAAGGTTGCCGATTGACTTAAACCCTCTCATAATTAGTGCCAGAATCTTGACCGAGGACAACATAGGAGCTCGCAAAAATCATCAACGACCAGTTGACATCTCTCAAAAATTTGTATACTTGAAACCAAAATCCAAATGAAAGGAAAAGATGATAGATCAACTCCCAAGGCAGCCCATCCAGATGCATGCCTCGTTAAATATCCAAGAGCTAATTAAGATATACTATATTAGGTTCCTTGGTGTTAATAATGGCATATAAACCTTTCTGTGTTTTGGTTTGTTACAGGGTCTTGGACCGAGAGTGCTCTGGATAGGAATTGGTGGTTCAATGTTCTTTGGCGTTCTTGAAAGAATGAAGCAACTTCTTTCTGAGTACCATTCTACCAAGGGCTTGGAATCTGAGCATCTTAAAGAGAAGTGATTATTGGAACAAGTTTTCGTCGAGCTTTTTCATGGTGCATGGGCAATTGGGCATCGAGTGGATTTTTCTAATTGCATAGATCGAATTTTCCGTTCAAGTCTGTACATGTTATGCAATACCTAAGCAATGCCAGTTTACATGGCTTCAATTTCATTCAACTTGCTCGGTGGTGTGAGCAATAAGTTAATGATGATTATTTTTCCACATAAGAAATATATTTATGATCATGTACATTTTCAATAAAACTTCATGGAAAGTTTGTTTGAACTCGAGGTTTTCTGTGCCGCCAAATTATTTTGTTTGGTAAAACAGCTGAATTAATGGTTAGCTACAATCATGGAGGGTAGTTTTTGCAGCGATAATGTAGTTAGTTTATCGGGGTTTAATGTAATTTTAATGTTGATGGTGTAGTTAATTTGATAATAATTTAATGGTACTGAGCCATTATAGAAACATTAGATCCTCTCAAGGATCATGCATGCAGTATTCATAGTTCTAGAGAGGAATCTCCATTATTTGATCATTAATAATTTTATTGGTTTTCTACAATAATAATAACTTCCAAAACTTATGCATCAAGGTTTCGTGGTGTAGTTGGTTATCACGTCAGTCTAACACACTGAAGGTCTCCAGTTCGATCCTGGACGAAACCAATCTTTAGAAATTTTTTGAGGCCCATATTTTTTCCTTTTCTTTTGGGGTAAATTCAAGCTCTTAGGGCACCAATTGGTGGCCCATCAATTTGGAGAGAAACCCAAGTGTGGGCCTTGGGTTTGCATTGCTTATAGTTCTGGACACTGTAGGCCGGAGCTTTCAGGCCCCTTGTTGCTCGCGTAACGACAAATGAAAGCGGATACAACTTCCTTGACATCTCATGCAAAAGAGTGATATGCTTTCAAAATGGAAATGATATTTAATATATTAAAATGTTTGATGAGGTTACCAGAGTTGCATGCATATGAAAAGTTTTTTGCGCAAGTCTCATGCGACTAACTAAAAAATGCCTAGTGGGTGCCAAAAATAGAAGCCTGGTTAAACATAGCATATGTTTGGTCCAAAATCACTTCATATTTGATTTTTGGCTAGAGTAACTATCTATGTATCTATCTATATATCTGTATAAATTTAGTTTTTTTTATCATTAATAGTAATAGTAATCAGAATAGTAATAAAATAATAATAATACATGTCTAATAATTCAATAGTAATAATAATAAGAAAAATAAGAATACGTTTTTGGCAATAATAATAATAATAATAATAATAATAGTAATAATCTATATATATAATAATTTTTGCCATAAATTTTAGGATTTTACAGTAGTAATAATAATCTATATACATGTCATTAATTTTTGACATAAACTATTAGATGTTGTTTAATTTATTTGATTTATATGTGTGTGATAATTTATTTTCTTCTTGTAGAATGTTGGGAAAGATTTTGTTATAACTTCAAAAACTACCAATTTGATTGGCAGGAGGCATGTGTTTCAACCAAGAGTTGACACTTTTTTAGACTATGGAAGTTTTGCTTTCATGTTTGAAGAAAATTTTTGCTGATTTTGTGGCGTCCGAAAAGGTTCCAAAACTTAAATTTTGTTAACTTTTGATAATATACTCTGTGTATTTGCAGATTGAATGATGAAGATGGTGAGACTGGTCTTTTCACCGAGTTGAAAATTTTGCTAAAGTTTAATTTTAGTTGAAATTGATTTTAAATCATGTTCTTCCTGAATACTGATTTTCAATGATTGATATTTGAAGAGAAACATCTGCCATAAGTTTTTTATACCATTAATTATTGTTTTCTCGTTTTTTTAGTTAATTACAATTAATATTATAAAAAGGGGGTTTTCTCCGTTAGCCCTCCCTATACTTCAATATTTTTCTATGTCTTCCTCATAGTTAGTGTTTACCTGTAACCTTTCTATACTTATAAATTATTCCTGCAGACCCCCTACTTCACTTTTAAAAAATATTCATTCTCATTCTCACCGACCATCGCCGCCACCGCTTTATTTCTCCTTCTCTTCAGCACCGCTGTCATGCCTCGCTTCTCAGTAGACGAAAACAGTGACGTGGCAGGCCGCAACGTATTTACTGAGAAATAAATACGTTAAACGTAATTAAGCAATATATAAGATGAACAAGAATAACAAGAGTAATAAAATAAACAGCAATTTTATCTACATTCAACTTTACATACAACTGTTTGAAATGAAAAGATAGAATGATATAAAGTGAATGCCTAAACAATGGCATACAGAAAATAAGTGCAGGAAGAACTAGTAGTCCGGCTGAGCTGTAAACTAGTCCAAGTCCTCCTGATTCGGCTCTGTCTCCTCACAGTCCGGTCCTCCTGATGAACATTCTAAAGAAAGAAACAGAAAAGAGTGTCGTCGGCGAATTAATGCTCGGTAAGTCCCTAAAGAAAAAAGAGAAGATAGTATATAAACTGAAATGAACAGGTAAAGTGTATATGACTGATTACTGGTATATGATACTTATTATAACGTGGTTGTTTGTAGTTTTGTAAAAAAAGTATTCATGTATATGAGAAGAGTCCATCTTACCCCGTGGACTATAGTAACATATAGTACAAGACTCCGTCATAACCCATGAGACAACGGCACGAGAATTCATGTAGGTGTCTTTTAAGTGACCTCTCGTGTCATGATATACGTCTCATACCAATCTACCCCTTTATTCCCGCGTAATGTATTATATAGGTTATATTTATAAGCCTTGCCGAAACCATGGATACGAAATGTTCAGGTATTCAAGTTCAGGATGCAATTAAGTGTTCAAGTAGTCATGTCAAGTTCAAGTCAAGTTATAACCATGGTTCGGTCAAGTCAAGTCAAGTATACATGTTTGATATTGATATTTGAATTCGAGTATTCATGTTCATGATCAAGTAGTCGTGTTTGATTTTGGATTCAGGTTTGAAGTTGAACTCAGACCGAGTCAGACACTTGTAACGGATTTAACTCTTGAATTCTTAAGTTCGGGAATTATCGGCAACTGCTGCACATGAACGACAGGATTTGTGTCTTTTTCCTAGACAATTGCCATTGATAACTCCTGTTAAGTTTTTTTACCTGAATAGGCAAGCACTCACTTTCTTCGGCTCCCTGGGGCTCAAGAAAATTGATCCCGCTTAAACCTATATTTACTAAAGCCATTAAATATTATTTTGTATATCTCGAGGGGGTTTTATGAAAAATATATTAATATGGATTAAAAATAAAATCTCGAGAGTGATTTGTATTAGTTAGGGTTTTCATAAGCATGTGTTTTAAGTATTGGGGTATTTTCATGATGCTTAGCTTTCAAAAGTTTATGTTATTTTAGTGAAAAATAGTCTTTTTAATAACTTGATGGTATTTTATTGACATTTTTTTAATCTTTCACTTTTATAAAAATATAGTTTCATAATATAAGAAAAATACAGATTTATAATTTTATATAATTTTTATTTTTTAGAAAAATTAGTTTTATTTAGAAAATTCGTTTTTCTTAAAAACCGTATTTATATCCTTTCCAGATCGAATACTCCGTGAGGAGTGCTGTATCTTGTTCTACTATCCTCAGGATGTGCGATAATCCGTCTCATCCATTAGCGGGTCCCCTAATAAGGGTTGTAGATGCATAATTGCAAAGAAATATGAAATGCTGTTTTTTAAGAAATCCGGTTTTAAAGTAGGTGGTATTTTATTGTAAAGCTTATACTTCGAAAACATATTCATACAAATTAGTATCGCGTTATGAAACCAAAGTGTACATGAGGGGTAGGTCGTTACCCCGTGAAGTTTTTCCAAAAGGTATAGTTTTAACAAAATTAAAAGAAGTGGTATCAAAGTTCAAGATATTTTAATGAAAAGTTTAATTATGGATGTTTCACATCAAATTCTTGGTTAAACTTGATTCTAAACATTGGTACTTAGGGTTACAAATATTGTGTAAAAATTAAGTTGAATAAAATATAAAGGAAAAAAAGTTTCTGGTGTTTAGAAAAAAATATCGGTAATAACTCCACTTACCGATATAAGTTTTAAAGTTGAATTTTAATGAAGAGAAAGAGAGTTTAGGAGGGACTTATGGTTTGAAAAACTTAGGAAGAGGATGAGGAAGGGAAGAGTGTCGTTGTGGCGTCGCGGGAGCTCCGGAATCGGTTTCGATTTTCGACGGAAGAAGTTAGCTCGCCAACTCCACTTGCACTTAGAACTTTTTGAGAGAGTTTTTGATAGAATTTTCAGAATGGTGAAGAGCTAGGGCATGTGGTGGTATTTATAGTGGAGAATTAGGGTTTGGGAATTAAAAACGTGGATTAAAAAGCATTAAAATAGTGTTGATTGGTGAATTGAAGGGTCTCTATTTGATTGCAGGGAAAACAAACAGTGCAGAGGAGTTGATGGGTGTTGAAGAGGTGTGTGCAAAGCACGGATCAATTTGGCTTTGATCTGACCGTCCCCGCCGGCCCCATGCTCAATTCCACCAGTCGATCTTGAGGCAAATGCCTCGAGATTCGTGCCACCAGATCAATACACCATTTTTCACATGTTTTATTTTTCTGATCTTTTCATTTTTCCGTGTATTGCATGTGCAATCTTTTGGGCCTCTAAAAAATTAAAAGGAAAAATTCAGAAAAAATTTTGTCTGATGGGAATCGAACACACAGGCTACGTCACAGCAGTGCAAAGGCTTTACCAGTGAGCTACAAGTTGCTTCTTGTTTTTATTTAACAAAAGTAATTTATAATTCAAATTCAGGCTGTAAAACTCATTTCTTGTATATTAACAGAAAAAATTCCATACAAAAATTTTAGAGTCGTTACAACAGCCACCGCCACTGTCACGCCCCGCTTCCCAGTGTACGGGCAGAGGACGCGACGGGTCACGCGACGCATTTACTCAGAAGTAAACACAGCGTATCTAAGCAATATAAAGTAAAATACACAAGAGACAAGATGTAAATGAACAACAACTTTATTTATTAAACATTCTTTTTACAATACAGCTGAAATATAAATACATGGCAAGAAAGCAATGCCTGAACAATGGCATAACAAAAATGAAAATATGTACAAGTAATGTAGAGCTCTGGGTCGAAGGCTATCTGATGCAAGTCCTCGCTGCTGGGCTCTGTCTCCAGAAGGTCCGATCCACCTGACAACATTCCAAAGAAAGAAGAAAGGAATATCGTCAGAGAACAATCGCTCGGTAAGTCCCAAAGAATAGGTATAGACAGAATAGACAGAAGGAGAATGTAACTTTTAAAATTGTATTATATTATTAACGCTGTTGTTTGTAGCTTGATACAGAAAATACCAATGTATACGAGAGGGGTCCCACTATTCCGGAGACTAAGGTATACGAAGCACAAGGAACCGTTCAGCCACGGTACAACGGCAATGGATATTCAGGTTAGGTGTATTATGGTTACAGTTTCGTACCACTTTTAACACATTCCGTAGTAATCTACCCCTTATAAACCCCGCGATATTTTGAATGTATTATTTGTAATGTTTTTTTATATAGATGGATGACTTGCCGAAACCATGATATCAGTAAATGGAATGGATATAAATAGAGAGTCATGTAGACGGAGTATATCCATGGTTCAGTTCGGTCAATATAGATTGATATAGATTGAATAGACGGATTCATGTTGAATTGTAGTTTATACTTGAATCATATTCAAGTCAGATTGATTAGATTGAGACTCAGTCTATGTCAGATACTTTGAAAAAGAACTTGAAATCCTGAATTAGTTTTGATGTTATCGGTAACTGCTGCACATGTACGGCAGGATTTGTGTCTTTTTCCAAGACAATTACTGTGTTGATAACATCGTTTGTTAGATTGTCTACCTTAAATAGGCAAGCACCCATATCTCCAGCTCTCTGAGGCTCAAGAGACTGGTTCCGCTTAAACCTATGTTTACTAGGGTCTTTATTGTAATTTAGTATAACTTGAGGGGGGGTTTTGTAAAAATAGTTTGATACAATTTTCAAAATACACTTCAAGCATTTAATTATCGTCTTTAGGGTTTTCATAGATGTATATTTTATAAAAGTGAAATTTCTAGTGAGTAGAACCTAATTTTCATAGTATATGGTATTTTCTTGAAATATTGTAATTGTTTTGTATTTGGATGGTATTTTCATGTAATGGTGATTCCTTTATTAAAACATGAAATATTTATATAATATAATTAAAATAGATATTTTTATAATAGATATATATATTTTTAAAAATAAATTTTATTTATTTTTTTGTAGAAATCTTATTTTCTAAAGAAAAATGTATAAAAATTCCATCGAGATCGAATGTTCCTTTCGGAGGTCTGTATCTCGCTCTATTAGGCCCAAGGATGTGCGATAATCCGCACCATCCCAAACGAAGTCCCTAAAAGTGGGTTTTAGAGGCCCAATTGCAAGGAATTGTTTAATACATCTTTTTAAAGAAATGGTTTTATAAGTTGATGGTATTTATTTGAAATATCGTATTATCGACAACTATGTTCCCAAATTTTCATCGTGCTATATCAAAGATATATGTTGTGATGAGATAGGTCATTATCTCGTGAGTTTTTTAAGGTAAAAGGGTCAAAAGCAATAAGCAATGTCAAATTTAAACATAAGAGTATTTTAATGTAAAAATAAAATAGAACTTGCTATAATTATAATTTTGATGTCAAACTTATTCTATTATCTTTGTTAATGATTACCAAACAATATATTAACATTTTTTAGGTATGTTATTAAGAAAAAGTTGTTTTTTTGAAGAAAAGGAAATCGGAAGTCGGATTAACTCCGTTTCCGACGAGTTTTGAAATAGAAAAGTTTTAGAATAGAAAAGGAGAGGGGAAGAAGGGACTTACTGGCTATTTAGGAAGAAGAGAGGTAAGGAAAGAATAGGGAAGCGTGGGGACGTCATTTCGTCCCCGGAATCTCCTCGGAATTTCGTTGGATCTTCGCCCTTCGCTAACTCCACTTGTACACAAAAAGGACTTGAAAATTTTTGAGAGTTTTGGCAAGGAATTGTGAGTGGGAATGTGTGAAATGGGGTGTGCTATTTATAGGAAAAATTAGGGTTTGGTGTGTTAAAGAATGCATTTAAAATTTGCATTAAAATTGGATTAAAAGAGCATTTTACTGCCCTTTAGAATTGTGCAAAGTATACAAACAGCCTAGGGGAAGTGGGGTAGGCCAAATGTTGCAGGGGGAAAGAATTGGGGGCATTACCATCGGGTTAGACCGGCGGCGCCGGGCTTTTTGGTGCTTGTCGCCGGGCCAATACCGACGGGGGGTGCTGGGTCTTGGTGCCACGTGTCGTGTCGATTCCTATACCCTTGTGCACATCTTTAAATAGTAAGTGTCTTTTCAGTTTACGTGTAGTGCACGTGTAGACTCTTGGGCTTCTAAAAAATTAAAAGAAATTTTAATAAAAAGATAATGTGGCTGATGGGATTTGAACTCAGGTGCTATGTCTCAGTAGTGCAAGGCCTTACCAGTGAGCTACAAGCTCCTTCTTGCTGTTCTAAAGTAAATCAAATTCTTATAGTATTTACAGGAATTGTAAATACCCCAATTGTACATTAACTTTTAAACAATTTTATATACATTGAAATTGGAGTTGTTACAGTCTACCCTCCTTATAAAAATTTCGTCCTCAAAATTTATAATTTATTTTAAGGACTGGTTTACAAATAAATGAGGATATTTTGCACGCATCTCATCTTCCCTTTCCCATTTTGATTCTCCTGGTGTGTCCTTTCTCCACATCACTCGAACCAAGTTGATTTCCTTGTTCTGAAGTGACTTCACTTTTCTGTCCGGGATCTCAACAGGTTGTTGCTCACAAGATAAATCTGGCTGTACAGTGAGCTCGGAATGATCAAGAATATGGCTGGGGTCACTCATATACCTTCTGAGTTGGGATATGTGGAAGTGTCAAGCGATAAGCCACTTCACCGACTCGTTCGAGTATGTCGAACGGTCCAATGTACCTTAGATTAATCTTACCCCGTCTTCCAAAACGAATCACTCCACGGTTTGGAGATATCTTCAGAAATACATGTTCTCCCGGTTGGAACTCCAAGTGACGACGCTTTGCATCGGCCCAGTGTTTCTATCGATCTTAGGCTATGCGCATTCTTTCCCTGATAGTGCGGACCACGTCCACAGTTGCTACTATCATCTCAGGTCCAAGAAGTTCTCTATCTCCGATGTCGCCCCAACTTAATGGCGATCGACACTTCCTTCCATAAAACGCTGCAAAGGGTGCCATTCCTATACTTGCTTGGTAGCTGTTGTTGTATGAAAACTCCACAAGATGTAGGTGATCTTCCCACGATCCTCCGAAGTCTAACATACACGCTCTTAGCATATCTTCCAAGATCTGAATAGTTCGCTCAGACCGACCATCTGTTTGTGGATGATAAGCCGTGCTGAAATTCAGACTTGTTCCCAAGCTCACTTGCAGACTTTACCAAAATTATGATCGAAACCTGGTGTCACGATCGAAGACAATGCAGACCGGTACCCCATGAAGTCTCACAATTTCCTGTATGAGTTCATGGGTATCAGAGATGGTACATATTTTGAAAAGTTTAAAATCTTACTTAGATTCTTATCTCCATGTACTTCTTTGCTAGAGTCTCGGTAGATTGGCCAACTCGAAATGGGATGAAGTGAGCCGACTTTGTGAGTCGATCCACAATAACCCATACCGCATCATTACTTTTCGTGCTGTAAGGAAGTGCAGTCACGAAATCCATCATGATGTGTTGCCACTTCCATTCTGGGATAGGTAACGGTTGAAGTAATCCAACTGTCATGTGATGTTCAGCCTTTACTTGCTGACACACCAAGTATTTAGCAACGCTTCTGGCTACTTCACGCTTCATTCTATGCCACCAGTAATTTTGACGCAGATCTTTGTATATCTTTGTACCTACAGGGTGTACTGAATAAGGAGAGCTATAAGCTTCTTTCATCAACTCTTCTCGCACAGGACTTTTAGGTACACACAATCTGCTGCCGTATCTCAAAAATCCGTCTTCATGGATGATGAAGTCTGTTCGAAGTCCATTTTCCACTTGTTCTCTGATCTTTTGTAACTTATCATCATTTGCTTGAGCTGCTTTGATCTGATTGACAATGGTAGATTGAACTTGTAAGTTCATCAAACTTGAAGCGTTACCTGGCATAACCACTTCAATCTCCATCTGATGCAAGTCTTTTTGAAGCTTCCACTGTGCGGTGAGATTCCATGCTAATGGTTGGCGACTAAGGGCATCAGGTACTAGATTCACCTTCCCTGGGTGATATTACAGGTTGATGTCAAAGTCCGCCATGAGTTCTAACCATCTTCTCTGCCGCATATTAAGCTCCTTCTAAGTAAACATATATTTCAGACTCTTGTGCTGTGTCCACTCGTTCACCAAGAAGATAATGGCGCCAAATCTTAAGAGCAAAGATAACGGCCGCCAACTCCAAATCATGCATCGGATAATTGCGCACATGAATCTTCAGCTGTCTTGAAATGTAGGCCACAACCTTACCGTGCTGATGTAGAACACATCCTAATCCCTTACCGGATGCATCGCAATGCACTACAAAACCTCCGGATTGGTCCGGTATAACGAGAATAGGCGCTGATGTCAATCTTGACTTGAGTTCTACGAAACCTTGTTCGCATGCTTTGACCACACGAATTCTCCATCTTTACGTGTGAGCTTGGTCAGGGGTGTTGCTATCTTCGAAAATCCTTCAATGAACCTTCTGTAATATCCTGCTAGACCCAAGAAACTTCGAATGTCCTTTACTGACTTCGGTGTCATCCATTCGCTTACTACTGAAACTTCAGCTGGATCCACAGAGATTCCATCGCCTGATACAATATGTCCAAGAAAACCAACTTGATCTAGCCAAAACTTGCATTTGCTATATTTGGCATAGAGTTGGTGTTGTCGTAGAGTTTTCAGGACAATTCGTAGGTGTTCGGCATGTTCTTTCCGAATCTTAGAATACACCAGGATGTCGTCGATGAAGATGATAACAAACCTGTCTAGGTACTCCAGGAAAACTTGATTCATTAGAATCATGAATTTTTCTGGTGCGTTGGTCACTCCAAATGGCATTACAAGAAATTCGTAATGACCATAGCGAGTTCTGAATGATGTTTTATGAATATCAGCTTCCTTGACCTTCACCTGATGATAACCTGAACGAAGATCTAACTTGGAGAAAACGTAAGATCAACTTAGCTGATTGAACAGATCGTCGATGCGCGGTAGTGGATACTTGTTCTTTATCGTTACTTCATTCAAGGCTCTATAATCAATGCGCATTCTGTATGAACCTTCCTTCTTCTTCATAAGTAGAACTGGTGATCCCCAACTTGAAGTGCTGGGACGAATCCATTATTTCGCCAATAATTCGTCCAATTGAGTTCGGACTTCCTTCAAACCTTCCGGACTTAACCGATACGGTGCTTTAATCACCAGTTGTGCTCCTGGTACTAAATCAATGCTGAATTCAAGAGCTCGATCAGGAGGCAAACCTGATATGTCTTCAGGAAACACATCGTCGAACTCTCGAACTACTTCTGGCTTTGATCCTTCCTCCGCTTGAATTGCCTCAATCACCGCCTTCTTTGGTTTCGCCTTGTATGTACTTGGCTCTAGGGTACGGTCTCCACTTTTGAAATAGAAGACCGGATGCTCTGGAATCTCGAATATTACCCTTCTTTGACGACAATCAATGGTAGTATAGAATGTTCCGAGCCAATCCATACCCAAGACGACATCGAAGTTCGGTATGTCCAGCACCTTGAAGTCAGCATAGAATTCTCTGCTGCAGACGACCACTGGACATGGGTCGTATCCCATTACTGCATTTAGAACGTCGTTCCCTGAACTGACATTCCAGCTGGATACGAGGGGTTTGACTGGAATCGCATGAGTTCGGACGAACCGTTGCGACATAAAGCAATGAGATGCTTCAGTATCGAAGAGTGCGAGTGCAGAAAGTGAGGCTACTAAGATTGTACCTAAGTTATGTGGGATATGTTTTAGGTATAAGGGAAAATGTATATAGGTATATATAGATGGAAAATAAGGCTTGATGGGGAATTGTTACCAGTAATGACTTGGCCGGTGGCTTCAGCCTCTTCCACGGTCATTATGAAAGCATGTTGCCTCAGCACATTCCTCCTTACTGGAAGAGCATTCCTTTGTCCGTTCTTTTGTCCTTGAGGTACGTTCCGTTGAGCTTGATAGAATTGACGAGGAGGAGGTGCAGTCGGTCCACGAGGAAGTGGGGCAGGTAGTGCGAGTCGTGGAGTAGGTGCCTGGATGGCTAGGTGCTGCTGGTAAGTGATTGCTGGCCTGGGTGCAGCATGTAGGTTATGTCTCCGAGGACAAGACCCGATGTCATGAGTAGCTGACCCGCAGACTAAGCAAAGGCGATTTGCACGCCGGCAGTCTTACGCCAAATCTCCATCTCTTCTACAGTAGGTGCAAAAGGCTGGGTTAGGCCGGTTGTTTGGTACTCCCGGTCTCCTGGGCACAAATGGTGGCCTTGAAGAGGCTCCTACTGCCATCTGAGTGTTAGGGCACTTCATCCCGACAGATTGAGGTCTGCCCCTCATGTTTACCACTGTCTCATATCGACGGGCAACTTTCAGGTCCAATTCGTGGGTCGGGAAATCCCCTGTAGCTAACGCAGCTTGGATCTCCGGATCTAACCCTTGCTGAAATCGACGGGCTCTGATCTCATCCGTCGGTATCAAGTGTGCCGTGAATCTGTTAAGGTATTGTGTTAGCTGTGTAGTATGTGATATTTGAAAATCAAATATTGAGACATATCTTACCTACTAAGTATGGTAAACTCAGTATCATACTCATCTATTGACTCGGTCCACATCGAACCCTGTTGTAGATGAATAAACTGATTCTCCATGTCGAATCGGGCAGTCTCTGGGAAGTATTTCGCGTCAAACATATCGCGAAACGTCCTCCATTCGATAGGTTGGTCAAGACGGCTTTCTTCCGCCTTCCACCAAACCCATACATTGTTTGTGAGCTGCAACTTTGCAACTCGAACCCAAGCTATCTCTGGCACTTGTGCCGCTGCCAGATCATCTTCAATACCCTGAGCCCACTCCTCAGTCTTTAGAGGGCTCTTTTTCCTGAGAATTGCTTGGGGTGCAAAGCCCTGAATTGCTTCACCCCAGGTGCTTCCGCCTCTGGACAGTTCATCAAGATAGCAGTCTGTTGCTGCTGTCCCTCCAGAAGGCTGCGGATCTCCTTAAGCAAGACCGTCTGCTCGTTGATCGGAGCAGCGATAGCAGGTGTAAGTGGTAGAGGTGGGGGAGTGTTGTTGACATTTGTGCTGGTGTTGTTTGGGGATTCCATAACCTTGAAAGAAAAATTTGGGTTAGGACAGATTTAAATATATGAAATTGGAAAATTCAAGGAATATGAATTGTAAAGAATGTTTTCAGTTGCTGGTTCTTATGTTATATTGCTTAGGTTGTTCACGCTGAATGGACCTGCATGGGCCACCAACAAAACTTGTCACGCTCCGCTTCCCAGTGTACGGACAGAGGACGCGACGGGTCACGCGACGCATTTACACAGAAGTAAACACGCTAAGCGTATCTAAGCAATATAAATTAAAATACACAAGAGACAAGATGTAAATGAAAAACAACTTTATTTATTAAACATTCTTTTTACAATACAGCTGAAATGTAAATACATGGCAAGAAAGCAATGCCTAAACAATAGCATAACAGAAATGAAAATATGTACAAGTAATCTAGAGCTCTGGGTCGAAGGCTATCTGATCCAAGTCCTCGCTGCTGGGCTCTGTCTCCAGAAGGTCCGATCCATCTGACAACATTCCAAAGAAAGAAGAAAGGAATGTCGTCAGCAAACAATCGCTCGGTAAGTCCCAAAGAATAGGTATAGACAGAATAGACAGAAGGAGAATGTAACTTTTAAAGTTGTATTATATTGTTAACGCTGTTATTTGTAGCTTGGTACAGAAAATTCCAGTGTATACGAGAGGAGTCCCACTATTCTGGAGACTAAGGTATACGGAGCATAAGAAACCGTTCTGCCACGGTACAACGGCAATGGATATTCAGGTTAGGTGTATTATGGTTACAGTCTCGTGCCACTTTTAACACCTTCCGTACCAATTTACCCCTTATAAACCCCGTGATATCTTGATTGTATTGTTTGTATTGTTTGTTATATAGATGGATGACTTACCGAAACCATGATATCAGTAAATAGAATGGATATAAATGAAAGAGTTATATAGACGGAGTATATTCATGGTTCGGTTCAGTCAATATAAATTAATATAGATTGAATAGACGGATTCATGTTGAATTGTAGTTTATACTTGAATCATATTCAAGTCAGATTGATTAGATTGAGACTCAGTCTGAGTCAGATACTTTGAAAAAAAACTTGAAATCCTGAATTAGTTTTGATATTATTGGTAACTGCTGTACATGAACGACAAGATTTGTGTCTTTTTCCAAGACAATTACCGTATTGATAACATCGTTTGTTAGATTGTCTACCTTAAATAGGCAAGCACCCATATCTCCGGCTCCCTGAGGCTCAAGAGACTGGTCCCGCTTAAACCTATATTTACTACGGTCCTTATAGTAATTTAGTATAACCTGAGGGGGTTTTATATAAAAATAGTTTGATATAATTTTCAAAATACACCTCAACCATTTAATTATCGTCTTTAGGGTTTTCATAGATATATATTTTATAAAAGTGATATTTCTAGTGAGTATGTCACGCCCCGCTTCCCAAAATACGGAATACGAGGGGTAGACAAGGCCAGCCATGCTCCTACGGTCAAGGAAAAGTCCTGCCGTAGTCACACTTCGGCTTCTAGTTTATCATGGTAAACAGTAAATGATACGCAGGTAATGAGAAATGCAGTAACTGAAAGGTTCAATAATATAAACTGACCTGAAGTGGAACAAACGAATGGATCTCGGAATAGTAAGTCAAGAAGTCTGTGATGCACGTCTAGTTCTGATCCAGGCTAAATCTTTCTCCTCACACTGAGCATGCATACTCAGGTCGTCAGAGCGACACAATAGCAATATAATATATATGAAATCAAGCGGCAGTTCTAACAATGGTAATGAATATGAATAACAGTAAATCAACGACAGCATGAATATGAATGTACAGTAGTCAATGCAGCGGAACAGTAAAACAGTATAACGATATGTCACGTATGCCAACACAGTATATAAGGAATATAAATGCCAGTATCCCCTATCAGTCTCTAAGTCTCACTGTACAGGTCACTAAGCCTATCGTCAGTCCAAGTGTGAGAGTCAACCACTCGCGAGTGTCCTTCATCCAAGAGTAGAACCCAAGGGCAAGGGACCACGGGCCCAACATGTAACAAGAATATCACGGTGTATATATCACGTACCCTGTAAATCTCCATATAACTCCCTAAATATATAAGCCGGTATGGGACTCCCGAGATTCTGTTGAACTCACACTTAAACTACCCCACACCCCGTGGTCTACATCAAACGCTAACCATCACCCTAAATACTAATCGATCCGTGACAAGTCTGCACGAGAACTGGAGGCAGGACCTCCATCAAGCACGTCCCGACTAATACCTAAGATAAATGGCAGTGTCGGATGCCTTATCCGTGACACCCGTGCAAGCGCTTCCATAAGTGTCCCATACTACTTATAGTCACACGTACACGCATCCCATAGACGTCGACAATGCAATAGAATAATAGGGTCACTGATTGTGTACAAGTACGTATCACTTTCACTTAATCACGAATGCACGAACACTGACGTACTTGCCACAATCATCACTAAAATCTAACACTGGGTGAATGCACGATATCACTAGGTTATCACTACAATGATATAGGTATGATATAATGCACGAACAGTATATAAGCATAATTAAGGTATCATAAACAGTAGTCTATCACTTGCACGATTTATCATGAAACGTACGTATATAATTTAGCGAAACGATAAACAGGTAGTAATTAGTATGTTCAGTTGTCCATCCATAGAATTTAGTTTCAAACCAATCGGGTTCCAGGATCATTAGTTATAACCATTTCATTTTAAGCGCTCGCGGCTGGAAATCCAATTTCAGAATCAGGAGTCCGTTTCGCAACGCATTTTAATCCCAGTGGGGATCAGATTTTAGCGACGCTACAGTTGGATGAATTCTAGAGTTTTCAGTAAGGTTTTCAACTCAATAGACGGATCTTCGATCGCGTTTTTACGTTAAGGGATATACAATGTTTAACACTACTATGTCGGTTCTGATTCTGCTGGGACTGTTATGTGTCCCGATCTATTAAATTACAGATTAAATATCAAACGGTAATGAAATAGTATGAAATCAATTGCGTTGTTTAGCTAACAGTTTCACCTACAATAAACAGCAGGGTTACGCAATCTACGAGTTAAGTAAACCAAGTGGTACCCATTACGAAACAGCAACCAATAACTGGAGTCGCTCTGGACTGCGTTCTAGAGTCGCACTCCGATCCTAATATCAATACAATTTAAGTACAGGAATGTCCGGAAACTAGTATGGGGTTAAAGTTCGTCGAGTTGGCTTCGATTTGAGCCCTCGAACGTACCCTTCTAGTGTGTATATGATTTATGGTGAATTTAACGACTTTCAGATGCAAGAAAATTCCAGTTTCACGGATAAACTTGAGGGTAGTTGTTTTAGTCATGAACTGTCATATTTTCTAACAAAACTTGGGCAGGGTATTCATCATAGCAAGTGCCACAATAATTACTCCAGTTCCGTCAAATTTGATAATGATTTTCTATGAGAACAAGTATCGAACAGTTTTATGGCAATATTTACAGAAGGCAAAACATGGAATATATTTACGATTTTAATTTGTAAACTAACGATAAATAGCATGTAGCAAGTAAAAACTTGCCTGGAGGCGTCTTGGCGATGCTCGGCAGTGATAACGGCACGATCGCGACACACGCGCGGCTCGGCACCTGACTTGGCTCGAACACGAGTCTCGGCACGACGGCCCGCAGTTTGGTGGTCGGGGCTCGGCTGTGAAGCTTGGCTCTTGTGCGTCAAGGGGTTCGACGATGGGTAATGATGACGATGGTGAGAGTGTTAGGGAGAGAGAGAGAAGTGAGAGATAGAAAACTGAGAGAGAGAGAGATCACAGAGTGAGAGAGAGAGAGATCACAGAGTGAGAGAGAGACAGTGAGAGAGAGGGGAAGGCAGAGAGACAGGGAGAGAGATGAGTGAGAAAGAGAGAGCTGTGAGTGAGAGAGAGGGCAGATGCAGAGAGAGAAAGAGAAAGAGAGAGAGAGAGAGAAATGTGAGTGAGAGAGAGAGAGAACTGTGAGTGAGAGAGAAGGCAGAGAGAGAAGAAAGGGAGATCAGGAGAGGTATAGAGAGAGCTTGGGAGGGGGAGAACGAGAGGGTGCTCGGGGAGAAGGTTGCCGGTGATCGGAGACGAGGCGATGAGGATCTCGAGGAGAGGAGGTCGGAGGTATGGGGACTCGGATGATCGGTGGTCGGTTCTTGGGTTGAGGTCGGGCATGCAGGTGAGGTGAGGGCTCGGGTGAGTGAGGGGAGTGAGAGTGAAGGCGACGACGATGATGTGGGTGATGACGATGGATCGACGAGGAGCAGTAGGCCGCCGTCGAGGGGTGGCAGGGGTGTAGCTTGGGTTTCTGGAGGGTCGAGGGAGGTGCGAAGAGAGAGAAAAGGGAAGGTGACGAGGTGTCGCTGAAGGGTTGTCGTCGTCGGGGCGACGAACGAGGTTGGGGGAAAACAATGGCGCTCGGTGAGTTTGGTGAGTGGAGAGGAGGAAAGGAAGAGAGGGAGTTCGGGGAGACGAGGGTGTGCGAATGAATGTAACGGCGCCTGGACGTGGCCGACACGAGCGTGGACATGGGCGGAGGAGGCGGCGTGGGCTGCGGTCGCGAAGGAAACGCGCGCGGGAAAGGCGCAACGGGAGGAAGATGAAGTGGTGGGCCGGGTCGGGTTGGAGCGCGCGACGCGGGCCAAAGAAAAGGCTGGGCCTGCAAAGAAAATCAATTAAAAAGGAAAAGAGAATACATAGGCCGGCCAAAAGAATTTTAAAGAAAGAAAATGAATAAATTGAGGGGGCCGGGCTGAGCTGAATGGGCTGGGAAAAGAAAAGGGTTTTAGTAAATAGAAGAGGCCGGGCTGAGAATTGGGAAAAATTGGAAAAAGAAACGGCCGGCTTAATTAAGGTTTTGAGTTAAGTTTTGATAAAGAGATTGGGCTGGGCTAGTGTGGAAATTAGGGAAATTATATGGAAAGGAAACGGGCTGGGCCTTGGAAATAATTAGAAAAATCTAAAGGAAAATTGAAGAGAACAGAGGGTGGGCTGAGTGGAACAGTGGGCCGGGCTAAGGCAAGGAATAAAGCATTTAAATGGGAAAAAGGGAACGGACCGGGCTCCTTAAAATGCTAATGGATTTTAATAGAAAGTGAGTAGGGTTGAGACAAATAAGGGCAGCAAAATTAGAGAAGGGGAAAAATAAAGGCCGGGCATGATGGTATTAAAAGGGAATTTGGTGAACGATTTTGGAAGTGGGCCATAGGAGAAAATTAAATAGGGAAGAGGAAAAGAAGGGCTGAGCTTGGGTTATTTAAAGGGACAAAGGAATAAATTTTGGGGACAGGCAAGAAATGGGCCTGAGGCGGGTTTGGGCTATGGGAATTAAAGAAAAATAAAAGGAGTAGGCTTAGGAAATTTTCTTTTGGTTTTAGGGTTTAGTTTTAAGTAGATAAAGGAAATGGTTGAAAGGGAAAAATTTCCAATAAAATTAAAAGGGAACTTTAACAAAATAATTAATTATATAAGAATAGATAAAATTATAAATAAAATCATTAAAATTTTAAATGAGAGTAAATAGGATTCTAGAGTAACAAAATGCAGACTTTGGTATAAAAGGAACTGGGTATTATATCATACCACCCTTATAAAAATTTCGTCCTCGAAATTTAAATAAACTATAAGTTATAGAAACATAAGCGAAAGCTATCATAATTGCAACTAACATATAAGAATTTACTAGGAATCCGGGGACGAAGAAACTTGAAGGTATAAACATGTAAGAACAGCATACAGAAGATAAGTCTAAAATAGGTATAAGGTAGGAATAACTATAAGAGCAATCTACAAGTACACGAGAATATGGATGACAATGATGAACAAAAATAATCAAGGCGTATTCAATGGAAACGAAACCCAAACAGGTGTACATACAAGTATATTAAAGGTGCACGACAGAAAAATAAATATAAGGTACAATCATTTATGACAGTAATCATAGGCACAAAACCCGAAAATAAAACAACAAGAATAAAGTAGTGGAAATCTAGTCGGTAGGTTAAAACATTTTAGGATAATGCATCGGTCAAATAGTTTCAAAATAGCTTAGAAAACTCATATAGTGAAAATAAGAAACATGGAACAAAATGTGCGCGGTTTAAGGTTGCGCTACTAAAAAGAATAATAATAATGCACTTAAAATACGTAAAACGGGGTAATCAATAACACGTACTTTTGACAAATGCAAAATACTAAAACTACATTTTAAAATAATAGTGCCCCTAAATATAGTCGGGGTAACACGGAAAAGCATAAGTGTGTCCAAGCTTAGGTAGGGTAGAGATTTCGATGGGATGTGGCTGATACAAAAGGTCGAAGGATGACGGCCTTAGGCTGATGATCAAGGAAATTGGGATCGGGTCAACACAAAAGTAAAGGTGAGCCACAAAGGGCTACAAGGGAAACAGTATGGGGAGGATAACTTTCGGTACATCGTATGAATTAAGAATTTGAAAGGTTAGCTAACTCAAGGGTTTCACTATGAACTTCTCCTCCCAGAAGGATCTCAATCGAGGCACAGACGAAAGATGAATGGCGGCTCATTCCAAGGATCAGGGTGCGGTACTTTCGAGGGTGAAAACTATACAATGAGTAGATAGGGACAGTCAGGGATCTCAGCAGAAAATAAATGGATGTGGGCAATAAACAAGTATCAGGCGAAACAATAATCAAAAGGTTTACGAATCCAGAAGGTTTACTTTATTCAAGAAAATTTGAAACAAGACATTCTCAAGGACGATAAGTGGCCCTAAACTATACACATTTTATTTGGCCAGAAAGACAGCATCAAAAGAAATTCCGTCAGTCGCGGTTGTGGAGATTCAGTAAGTTGCGGTAGGCTCGCGCACTCAGGTAGGGGCGTCCATTCCCATATCGCCTCGCAGGCATCGCCGCTGGGAGTTCTTCAACAATAGGGTCTTGATCTTCTGGTCCTTCTTCCTCGGATAGAGCTTCTTCATCGAGATCTGATTCCATGTGATTTTCTTCTTCTGGGTTTTCTTCCGCTGGATTTTCTCCTATCGGTTCTTCCTCGGGGTCTTCCTCTATCGGGTCTTCCTCTATAGGGTTCTCTTCAGGATCTCCTTCTTCTTCGTCAGAATCAGCTATCATGTCAAACTCTGGGGCGGCTGCTCCTTCGTCCTCTGAATCATTGTTTTCGAAGTTGACCTGTGGACCATTGACCTCATCATCGGAACTCGTCAGTGTGCGGTCTAAGGAAATGCAAGATTGTGCATCCCCATCCAGATACGGCGCTGCTCCAGGATGGGCCATGGCCTGAAAAGAGAAGTCATGATTAGACATTGGAATACATCAAGGAAAGCTCAGGGTACGAAATATAGGCAAATATGCGGTTGCAAGAACTGAAAGATTAGAATGGAAATACTGTGATAATGGATAGAATTTGACATAGAGAAAGCATGGGAATGTTACATGTATTATGATTCAAATTTTTATTTCAGTCAACTAAAAGTTCGACGGATACAAAGGTTCAAATGGAAGGAAATGTTTATAAGAGTATGACAACATAATACTGAAATTGGAAAACATAAAATTCTTTTTTGACTGCCAGAACGCTGCATCATCGTTATGCGAGTTGGATCCTGTGTTGGGTCCGCTTTATCCTCGAAATTCGAACTAGGTAGAAATCCTCACTTGGCAGCAGTGGAGAGTGTGGACAAGTTTCCTCCTTGTAGTTCTTTCCTTTCTGGACAACCGTTGATGAGATGTTTGTCGGGACCGCATATCAGACATTTTCCTTGGGCACGGCGACAATCCCTCTGAAGGTGTCCTGGCCTCTTACAATATCCACAGCAAGGGTTCTTCTGATGCTTCTGTTGACGCTTCATCTTCTTCTCCTTTCCTCGTCCAATAGGGATCCCTTTATGATAGGAGACTCCCGCTGGGGTCTGACTCACCTGTCTTCTCAGTCCTTCAGCTAATAAGTCGTTTGTTCGCTCCTGGGCTTCCTTTAAACCTTGCAGTACACTCAGAATCTCAACAGTCTGATTCTGGTGAGCGGATAAAGATGAAGGGTCGTTGGAAGACATGATCCTGAAACAACAATTTCGAGAATGATATGAGTCACACGCTAAATGAATCAAAATATGATATGGATAGAACAAGGATTCAAGAATATCAGAGATGATGAATATCATTACAAGTGGGGAATCAACTGTATCACTTTAAGTCACTTGAATAGGGTACGGTAGTGCAATTGCCACCACGTACCCTTGTCAAGTCACCCAAAACCATATTGAATGGATAGCTGAACGCACGATGTGAATATGGATCAAGAATAACAGTTTACAACCTAGACCGAAGGATGTCTTAGATTGCCAAACTGTACACGGAAAACTGCAATCCTTAATTGATGCAAAACCTGGCTCTGATACCAACTAAACCATGTCACGCCCCGCTTCCCAAAATAAGGAATACGAGGGGTAGACAAGGCCAGCCATGCTCCTACGGTCAAGGAAAAGTCCTGCCGTAGTCACACTTCGGCTTCTAGTTTATCATGGTAAACAGTAAATGATACGCAGGTAATGAGAAATGCAGTAACTGAAAGGTTCAATAATATAAACTGACCTGAAGTGGAACAAACGAATGGATCTCGGAATAGTAAGTCAAGAAGTCTGTGATGCACGTCTAGTTCTGATCCAGGCTAAATCTTTCTCCTCACACTGAGCATGCATACTCAGGTCGTCAGAGCGACACAATAGCAATATAATATATATGAAATCAAGCGGCAGTTCTAACAATGGTAATGAATATGAATAACAGTAAATCAACGACAGCATGAATATGAATGTGCAGTAGTCAATGCAGCGGAACAGTAAAACAGTATAACGATATGTCACGTATGCCAACACAGTATATAAGGAATATAAATGCCAGTATCCCCTATCAGTCTCTAAGTCTCACTGTACAGGTCACTAAGCCTATCGTCAGTCCAAGTATGAGAGTCAACCACTCGCGAGTGTCCTCCACCCAAGGGTAGAACCCAAGGGCAAGGGACCACGGGCCCAACATGTAACAAGAATATCACGGTGTATATATCACGTACCCTGTAAATCTCCATATAACTCCCTAAATATATAAGCCGGCATGGGACTCCCGAGATTCTGTTGAACTCACACTTAAACTACCCCACACCCCGTGGTCTACATCAAACGCTAACCATCACCCTAAATACTAATCGATCCGTGACAAGTCTGCACGAGAACTGGAGGCAGGACCTCCATCAAGCACGTCCCGACTAATACCTAAGATAAATGGCAGTGTCGGATGCCTTATCCGTGACACCCGTGCAAGCGCTTCCATAAGTGTCCCATACCACTTATAGTCACACGTACACGCATCCCATAGACGTCGACAATGCAATAGAATAATAGGGTCACTGATTGTGTACAAGTACGTATCACTTTCACTTAATCACGAATGCACGAACACTGACGTACTTGCCACAATCATCACTAAAATCTAACACTGGGTGAATGCACGATATCACTAAGTTATCACTACAATGATATAGGTATGATATAATGCACGAACAGTATATAAGCATAATTAAGGTATCATAAACAGTAGTCTATCACTTGCACGATTTATCATGAAACGTACGTATATAATTTAGCGAAACGATAAACAGGTAGTAATTAGTATGTTCAGTTGTCCATCCATAGAATTTAGTTTCAAACCAATCGGGTTCCAGGATCATTAGTTATAACCATTTCATTTTAAGCGCTCGCGGCTGGAAATCCAATTTCAGAATCAGGAGTCCGTTTCGCAACGCATTTTAATCCCAGTGGGGATCAGATTTTAGCGACGCTAAAGTTGGATGAATTCTAGAGTTTTCAGTAAGGTTTTCAACGCAATAGACGGATCTTCGATCGCGTTTGTACGTTGAGGGATATACAATGTTTAACACTACTATGTCGGTTCTGATTCTGCTGGGACTGTTATGTGTCCCGATCTATTAAATTACAGATTAAATATCAAACGGTAATGAAATAGTATGAAATCAATTGCGTTGTTTAGCTAACAGTTTCACCTACAATAAACAGCAGGGTTCCGCAATCTACGAGTTAAGTAAACCAAGTGGTACCCATTACGAAACAGAAACCAATAACTGGAGTCGCTCTGGACTGCAGTCTAGAGTCGCACTCCGATCCTAATATCAATACAATTTAAGTACAGGAATGTCCGGAAACTAGTATGGGGTTAAAGTTCATCGAGTTGGCTTCGATTTGAGCCCTCGAACGTACCCTTCTAGTGTGTATATGATTTATGGTGAATTTAACGAATTTCAGATGCAAGAAAATTCCAGTTTCACGGATAAACTTGAGGGTAGTTGTTTTAGTCATGAACTGTCATATTTTCTAACAAAACTTGGGCAGGGTATTCATCATAGCAAGGGCCACAATAATTACTCCAGTTCCGTCAAATTTGATAATGATTTTCTATGAGAACAAGCATCGAACAGTTTTATGGCAATATTTACATAAGGCAAAACATGGAATATATTTACGATTTTAATTTGTAAACTAACGATAAATAGCATGTAGCAAGTAAAAACTTGCCTGGAGGCGTCTTGGCGATGCTCGGCAGTGATAACGGCACGATCGCGACACACGCGCGGCTCGGCACCTGACTTGGCTCGAACACGAGTCTCGGCACGACGGCCCGCAATTTGGTGGTCGGGGCTCGGCTGTGAAGCTTGGCTCTTGTGCGTCAAGGGGTTCGACGATGGGTGATGATGACGATGGTGAGAGTGTTAGGGGGAGAGAGAGAAGTGAGAGATAGAAAACTGAGAGAGAGAGAGATCACAGAGTGAGAGAGAGAGAGATCACAGAGAGGGGAAGGCAGAGAGACAGGGAGAGAGATGAGTGAGAAAGAGAGAGCTGTGAGTGAGAGAGAGGGCAGATGCAGAGAGAGAAAGAGAGAGAGAGAGAGAGAGAGAAATGTGAGTGAGAGAGAGAGAGAGAACTGTGAGTGAGAGAGAAGGCAGAGAGAGAAGAAAGGGAGATCAGGAGAGGTATAGAGAGAGCTTGGGAGGGGGAGAACGAGAGGGTGCTCGGGGAGAAGGTTGCCGGTGATCGGAGACGAGGCGATGAGGATCTCGAGGAGAGGAGGTCGGAGGTATGGGGACTCGGGTGATCGGTGGTCGGTTCTTGGGTTAAGGTCGGGCATGCAGGTGAGGTGAGGGCTCGGGTGAGTGAGGGGAGTGAGAGTGAAGGCGACGACGATGATGTGGGTGATGACGATGGGTCGACGAGGAGCAGTAGGCCGCCGTCGAGGGGTGGCAGGGGTGTAGCTTGGGTTTCTGGAGGGTCGAGGGAGGTGCGAAGAGAGAGAAAAGGGAAGGTGACGAGGTGTCGCTGAAGGGTTGTCGTCGTCGGGGCGACGAACGAGGTTGGGGAAAAACAATGGCGCTCGGTGAGTTTGGTGAGTGGAGAGGAGGAAAGGAAGAGAGGGAGTTCGGGGAGACGAGGGTGTGCGAGTGAATGTAACGGCGCCTGGACGTGGCCGACACGAGCGTGGATGTGGGCGGAGGAGGCGGCGTGGGCTGCGGTCGCGAATGAAACGCGCGCGGGAAAGGCGCAACGGGAGGAAGATGAAGTGGTGGGCCGGGTCGGGTTGGAGCGCGCGACGCGGGCCAAAGAAAAGGCTGGGCCTGCAAAGAAAATCAATTAAAAAGGAAAAGAGAATACATAGGCCGGCCAAAAGAATTTTAAAGAAAGAAAATGAATAAATTGAGGGGGCCGGGCTGAGCTGAATGGGCTGGGAAAAGAAAAGGGTTTTAGTAAATAGAAGAGGCCGGGCTGAGAATTGGGAAAAATTGGAAAAAGAAACGGCCGGCTTAATTAAGGTTTTGAGTTAAGTTTTGATAAAGAGATTGGGCTGGGCTAGTGTGGAAATTAGGGAAATTATATGGAAAGGAAACGGGCTGGGCCTTGGAAATAATTAGAAAAATCTAAAGGAAAATTGAAGAGAACAGAGGGTGGGCTGAGTGGAACAGTGGGCCGGGCTATGGCAGGGAATAAAGCATTTAAATGGGAAAAAGGGAACGGACCGGGCTCCTTAAAATGCTAATGGATTTTAATAGAAAGTGAGTAGGGTTGAGACAAATAAGGGCAGCAAAATTAGAGAAGGGGAAAAATAAAAGCCGGGCATGATGGTATTAAAAGGGAATTTGGTGAACGATTTTGGAAGTGGGCCATAGGAGAAAATTAAATAGGGAAGAGGAAAAGAAGGGCTGAGCTTGGGTTATTTAAAGGGACAAAGGAAATAAATTTTGGGGACAGGCAAGAAATGGGCCTGAGGCGGGTTTGGGCTATGGGAATTAAAGAAAAATAAAAGGAGTAGGCTTAGGAAATTTTCTTTTGATTTTAGGGTTTAGTTTTAAGTAGATAAAGGAAATGGTTGAAAGGGAAAAATTTCCAATAAAATTAAAAGGGAACTTTAACAAAATAATTAATTATATAAGAATAGATAAAATTATAAATAAAATCATTAAAATTTTAAATGAGAGTAAATAGGATTCTAGAGTAACAAAATACAGACTTTGGTATAAAAGGAACTGGGTATTACAGAGTAGAACCTAATTTTCATAGTATATGGTATTTTCTTGAAATATTGGAATTGTTTTGTATTTGGATGGTATTTTCATGTAATGATGATTCCTTTATTAAAACTTGGAATGTTTATATTATATAATTAAAATAAATATTTTGATAATATATATATATATATATATATATATTTTAAAATAAATTTTATTTATTTTCTTGTAGAAATCACAGTTTCTAAAGAAAAATGCATAAAAATTCCATCGAGATCGAATGCTCCTTTTGGAGATCTGCATCTCGCTCTACTAGGCCCGAGAATGTGCGATAATCTATACCATCCCGAACGGGGTCCCCAAAAGTGGGTTGTAGAGGCGCAATTGTAAGGAATTGTTTAATACATCTTTTTAAAGAAATGGTTTTATAAGTTGATGGTATTTATTCGAAATATCATATTATCCACAACTATATTCCCAAATTTCCATCGTGCTATGTCAAAAATGTGTGTTGTGATGAGGTATTTTATTATCTCGTGAGTTTTCTAAGGTAAAAGGGTCAAAAGCAATAAGCAATGTCAAATTTAAACATAAGGGTATTTTAATGTAAAAATAAAATAGAACTTGCTATGATTATTATTTTGATGTCAAACTTATTCTATTATCTTTGTTAATGATTACCAAACAATATATTAACATTTTGGAGGTATGTTATTAAGAAAAAGTTGTTTTTTGAAGAAAAGGAAATCGGAAGTCGGATTAACTCCGTTTCCGAAGAGTTTTGAAATAGAAAAGTTTTAGAATAGAAAAAGAGAGGGGAAGAAGGGACTTACTGAATATTTAGGAAGAAGAGAGGTAGGGAAAGAATAGGGAAGCATCGGGAAGTCGTTTCGTCGCCGGAATCTCCTCGGAATTTCGTTGGAGTTTCGCCTTTCGCTAACTCCACTTGTACACAAAAAGGACTTGAAAGTTTTTGAGAGTTTTGGCAGGGAATTTTGAGTGAGAATGTGTGAAATGGGGTGTGGTATTTATAGGAAAAATTAGGGTTTGGTGTGTTAAAGAATGCATTTAAAATTTGCATTAAAATTGGATTAAAAGAGCATTTTATTGCCCTCTGGAATTGTGCAGAGTATACAAACAGCCTAGGGGAAGTGGGGTAGGCCAAAGGTTGCAGGAGAAAAGAATTGGGGGCATTATCGTCGGGTTAGACCGGCGGTGCCGGGCTTTTTGGTGCTTGTCGCCGGGCCAATACCGACGGGGGGTGCTGGGTCTTGGTGCCACGTGTCGTGTCGATTCCTATACCCTTGTGCACATGTTTAAATAGTAAGTGTCTTTTCAGTTTACGTGTAGTGCATGTGTAGACTCTTGGGCTTCTAAAAAAATTAAAAGAAATTTTAATAAAAAGATAATGTGGCTGATGGGATTTGAACTCGGGTGTTATGTCTCAGGAGTGCAATGCCTTACCAGTGAGCTACAATCTCTTTCTTGCTGTTCTAAAGCAAATCAAATTCTTATAGTATTCACAGGAATTGTAAATATCCCAATTGTACATTAACTTTTAAACAATTTTATGTATATTGAAATTGGAGTTGTTACAGCCACCGTCATCATCACCACCACCATCTTCCTCCTCCTCCTCTTCAACCCATCGCCTCCTTCCCCCTCCTCCTTCTCAACACCGCCGCCGCCGCCACCATCATCAACACCATCTTCTTCTTGCTCTTCTTCTTCAACCCACAGCCACCGCCGCCGCCATCAACAATATACCGCCGCCGCCGCCTTCTTTCTCCTTCTTTCCGGGCAACGCCGCCGTCCCCACCGCCACCTCCTCCTTTCTCCTCCTTTTCAACACCTCCACCGTGGCAGTGATGAAGAGGAGGAGAAAGGAGGAGGTGGTGGTGGGGACGGCGGCGATGCCCGGAAAGTAGGAGAAAGAAGGCGGCGGCGACTGGCGGCGGGTTGAAAAGGTGGAAGAAGAGGAAGGATGGCGGCGGTGGTTGTGGGTTGAAGAAAAAGATGGTGGTGATGGTGTTGATGATGGCGGCGGCGGCGTTGAAGATGAGAAAAGGGTATTGATAGGTTTAGGTGTTGATGGGTCGAAGAAGAAGAGGAGGAGGAAGATGGTGGTGATGTTGACGGTGATAATGGCGGTGGCGGTGTAACACCCTAATACGATCATACGAGATTAATCAGTATTTTTTTTTAATTTTGTTTATTTATTATTTGGATTGTGATTGGTTCGAATGGTAGATATGATTATCCGACCTGGCCCGCATGCATGAAATTCGTTATGGCGCTAGAGTATTTTTTATTGATATTTATCCGTAGACTAAATCTACATGAAATTTAAATAACATATATATAATATTTAAATTATATGTATATATTTTCTGGTAGCAGAAATATTTTCATATATTAATTGTCAGCATGTTTTATCCTATTTAAATATCTCATGATATTATATTGACAATTATCTATTGCAGGTAAATCTTAAATATCCTAAAATATTGTTAGATTGGAATATATTTTTTTTCTTCTAAACCATTAGATTTATGGGTTAAATGGACTATATATGTGTAGACAATTTCTAGTGTTTTGAGATTTAGTGAAGGCGGTTTAGGGTTTGTAATATCTTTTATAATATTATTAGTTATATACAAAACTACACACACACACACACACTATATATATATATATATATATATATTCCTATTTAAATTAAAAAATCTCTTTTTCTCTCTTTCTTTCTCCCTCTCCCCTCTCCGATTCACTACGCCCCAACTCCTTTCGTCGAGCTGAGCATCAAAGTTTGGATTTTTATATCATACCATCGTGTTTTATCCGTCTCCGAGGCAAGTATTCGATACTTACTTATACATGCTAATTACGACGACGATTACGTATCGTAATATTTTATAATTACTATATCTCTTGCATTGTGTACACATTAGTAATTATATGTTATACATATGAAAATGTCATATATATATTATACATTATGATTACTGTGAATAACAAATTAATTATTATGAATATATATATATATATATATATATATATATATATAGTTCAGGGAACAGTAGTGTTCAGTTGATAAAACTGCACATTTAATATGACATTTTTCCTACTATTTCTATATAATAAAAGGTGTTTATTATAATATATGATACATGTGAGGGTTTATCTGTAAAAATACTATTTTCATGTGTTTATATATTATAATTAACATTTGGTAGGAAAAAGTAAGTATATAATATCCATGTAACATTTGGCCCATTTAAAATATGCTTACCTTATTAAATGGTTAAGTTAATATCTCAATAAAACAAACCCTACTAATATTATTTGTTGAGTTTGTTGTGCAGAATTTTCAGGGCTGAAATCAAGGAAATCAAAGTTGTTAGAACAAACCTGCCTAATTAAGAAAGCAAACTAAAAAAATAAAGTCTGGCAGTGACATAGAAAAGATTTTCAGTTTTCAGAGATTAAAAAGATCACCACGTGTCATAAAGATCAAGCCCAGAAGATAAAATCCTGTGATCCATCTATAAGGCCGCAGATCCGCGGCCAAACCCACTTATTGGCCGCGGATCCACCGCGGTTCAGATGATTTGGGAGTTGGGATTTTTCTGTTTGGATCATAACTACTGGTTTCCAAATTAGGAGACTAGGGTTCTAGCTTTGGGACTATAAATAAGGACCGAGAGTCTCTTGGAAAAATCATCAAGTTAAAGAGATCACGAAATCCATGACAGGCTCACGCATCCAGACTGATCATCAACTGTTCATCTAGCTCCTTAGAAGAGATCGAGAAGCAAACTAGGGTTTTGTAATCATTTTCTAAGGAAACAAAGTGTACTTGATCTTGTTGATTAATAAAGGTAGTTTATTTTATTGCATTTTATTTACTTCATGATTTCTATCTCTTTTTCTCCCAACATGCGCGAGTAATTCTTCGCTTGTTAGGGTTCATGGGATTAGGGTAGGTTAATGGATGATGAAGATCTTTAAACTCTTTTTAAGTCCTATAAAGTTTATAAACTTTATCAAAAAAATAGTTAACATTCTAATCGGGCGTGCTATCAATTTATTGATAAATCACGACCTCGATTAGATGTTAGATTAACTATTGTTTTGGTAAGGCTAGATATGAACGGAGTTTCATGTCGAGATAGGGGTTAAGAGTGGGAACCCTTTTCCCTCCAGAAACTCTAATCTACATGCATCACTGTCGTTCTAGTTTTAAATCTATTAAAGGATAAAAAGAGTAATCTTTAATTAATCATCCATGACTACTAAATCCTAATGAACCCTACAAGCCCCTTTTAATATTAAACTTACATCCGTAGTTAATCTAGATCTATATTTTGCATCCGTGTTTAACGTAAATCTAGATCCTACAACCATTCTTCACCATTCTTTATTCTTCCTCTCTCTTTTTCAACACGCCTAAAGTAAGAATAAAAGGTTCAACGTTTCCCTGAGGACAACCCGTACTCATTTCGGTCTAGCTACATGCGACACCGTTATTGATTGCGGTTACTACACATAAATTAAAGATCAATCAAGTAGCGATCTAGTTTAAATAATAAAATTATAGTTCACATATTTTGATGTTTAGGTTTGTAGTTAGTTCATATTAGTTCTCTAATAATAATAAGTTTAATTAATAATATTTTATGTAAACAATATCTAATTAACAATATTTAATTATCGTAACAAAAGATTATTTTTTACTACTGTTAAAATAATATGATAACTTGTAACAGTTGATAGGTTCACATTCGCTACCTCGTGATTATTTGGAAATAAATATTCAATACACTAATCTCATTACCAGAAAATCTATATAATCTATTTAACAGTACTATTCACTCATTTGATCAATACCGTTTTTTAATACCATTAACAAGATTAACAATAATAAGTTTCACTGATAAGGATAAGTTAATTTGTAATAGGTAAGTCCAATAAATATAGTTTAGTTTATATAATAATACTTGATAGTCATGACAACATTATTTAAAATACGGTCATACTAATAGTGGATACATCATTTTTGTCACATCATGTATCGTATCTAGATAACTGTTACAACTATATTCCTGCTATTCATCATAACTTGTGTGATATTATTGTGATATGAACACTTCACCTGTTTTAGTACACTATCTCTGACATGCTTGTAACCTGCCATCTTGTTACTATTATTGCTATAGCCATATTGTCTATACCTGTTACATGCAATAGCTATCGATACCAACAATATTGAATTGTTATCCTGATTAACTTGACTTGTTGTCTTGCTAGACAAGATCTGCACATGATTGTCCCAGTATTGGCATTAGGTAGACATTCTATTGATACTTGACTTGAACATGAAATCTGGGAAAAAGGAGAAATCAAGAATATAACCGAAATATAACTCAAGAGGATATTATTGTTGTCGTGATTGCGGGAGTGTACGGAATAACCATTGTTTATTGTACCGTAGTCCCGTTGGGAATGAACGGGATATATTGTACTGTGGTCCCGTAGGGAATGAACGGGATATATACTGTTGAATTACGATGAGGGTTATATTAATTGGTTTCAAATACCTGTGAGATAGTAAACCTAGAAACACAGATTATAGGATACGCGTGACATACCTATAATCTACTGTTATATCACCTATGATTGGTTTGTTTATACTCATACCTCAATTTGCACATGACACCCTATATAGTACATTGCTCAGATTATTATTATTATTATAATGATATTTATGACGCACTGACGTCTGGGTTTTACATGGCCCGGATACTTGACTTTAACACATGAGAATCGTGAATATTTCAACAGGATCGCCGATCAGTGAGGATCATTCTACTGATATGGTTTTTATTTATGGTTCAGATATTCTCTTATTTTCTTGAATCTTTACTGCTTCTGCTATCGTTTCATGTTATCGTTTGTGGTTATTTGGACATATTTAAAAATAGATAGTTATAATACTGTTCTTGATTACCGATAGACAGCCTTAATATGACTATGGGAGGATATTTCCTTACCATAGTTAGAATGGTTGGTTTTGTCACGTTCCGAATTGACATATCTTGGAAAGCGGGGAGTGACAGGCAGTGGCAGTGTTGAAGAGGAGAAGAAAGAAGGTGGCGGTAGTGGGGATGACGACAATGGCTGGGAAAGAGGAGGAAGTGGAAGAATAATTTTCAAAAGTGAAGTAGGATACTGCAGGGGTAATTTATATGTATAGGAGTACTACAGGTAAATACTATTTATGGGGGACAGAGAAAAATATTGAAGTATGGGGGGCTAACAGAAAAAAATGCTATAAAAAAACTTCTCTCTCACCACCACTTGGACAAGATCTTGGATCAGCCACTAAATAGAAAGAAAAACAGGCTATAAAAATGAAAAAAAGAAAGAAATTAGTAAAATTTTAACATTTAAAATAATGAACATAATCGTGCAACGCACGGGTCTTAAAATTTTAGTTTTAATCGTGTAGTAAATTATCCTATGAAATTAAGAAAGTTAAAAATTAATTTCATACTGGTAGCCACCAATTTGCAAAAGGGGATGACAAGGAAGCCACAAATGAGGCAAAGTCCGGGTTAGCTAACCAAAGTCGCCACCCGTGTCTAAATGGAGGAAAGAGAGAGGGGAGAGGAGGAAAAAAGTGAAGTGGGTGGTGAAAACCAGAGAAAGAGGGGTAAGCAATCGCGGTATCTCGATAGAAACCCAAAGAGAGTCGGCTACCCAAGAAGATATCCCAATTGGGTACGATTTGGCTTTGCTTTTGAGGAATTTTTCAATAGTTTGGCGTCGAAATACACCCACACAATGCAAGTATGCGTGTATAGAGGTATGAGAGGTACGATAGCAGATGAAGAGACCAAGAAAAGGTGAAACCGACGCAAGAGTACCCTTGCAGACAGAGACCGGCTCTGCTGCAAAACAGGGTACATGGACGCCTTCTGAGAAGGCGTCTGGGCACCCCGGGAGCTTAGGCGTCTTCTAAGAAGGCGCCTGGGTACCTCGGGAGCTAACCTTTGAATTTTTCTTTCTATTTTTTCTCGGGCCTTGATCAAAAAGAGGTGTACAATAGAGGGTCCTCGGATATAATCATATCCTCTTTACTCTTCTTGGCCAAAGTTCACAAAAGGATCGAAACGAGAAATGAATTAAAGAAATAAACCATTTTTTATTTTTTGACATCTTTTTTTTGTGGGTTTTAGAGAGATTTCGATCTACGAAGAGAGTCCTAAGATGAATCCTTCTCTTTTTATTGAATAGACCCTAATTTCAAGAAAATGGTAAGAAAACCAACAAAAAAACACAAAAACATAAAAAAAAAAGAGCCGTGCCACTTGCATAAGCAAGGAAAATCAGCTAAAAAGGCATGAGAATTGAATAAAACGCTAAGAGAGGATTGGATCCTCATTTTTCAATGTTTGTTGTTGTTTAAAGAGTTGAAATGTAAGCTAAAAAATCTAGAACTAGAGAAATAGATTCACCATTCCTAAATCCTAGTCCTAAATTGAAAAAATCGGGTTTTTCTTTCTCTAGCTCATGTTTTTGTGAAGCTTCTTGATTTTTTTTTTTGAGGGTTTTGAGGGATTTCTAAGCTAATCTAAGAGTTGTTTTTGTTGAAGGGCAAAGGCTTGAGCTTTTGGAGAGATCAAGTAAAAGGTTGAGAAAGTTAAGGAGGTGAGAGATAGAATCAAGAAGAGAGCCGCCTTCACATAAGCATGAGAATGCTTATTTATAGAGAAAGTGGTTAAGATATGAAATGGAGGGTTGTAATTGATTATAGAAGGTAGAATGGTTGAGATTTTGTAGAGATGAATTGATCTCTATCAATACCCAAGCTTATTTCACGTCAAAATGCTTGATCTCCATGCAATTTCTTAATAAAGCAAAAAGATGCAAGTTGGGTATGCTTTTAGATAGAAAGAGTGCAAGTTATGGTGTTCATGTGATGCAAGTTAAGTTGATAGTTCGCTAGGAGGAGAATCTTATGCTATATATTTAACAAGTCAAGTAGGGATTGATTATCACTAATGAAGTGCTTGATAGCAACGATTAGCTTACAACAACAACAACAACAACAACTGAGCCTTTTATCCCAAGCATATGGGGTAGGCTACATGAACCAACACGAGAATCACATGAGCCAACTGAGCCTTTGATAGCAACGATTAGCTTGATTAACTCAAATTCAAACCAAATAGCAAACGATATTCAAATGACTTAAAATTTTGCTTGGAGGATCATCTAAGTGAGATATGAGGATCCATTAAGAAAAATTGGCAATTTTACCCTCGTGGGCCCACCATATTATTTTAATGGTAAAATAATAAAAGGGCTTTGGCTCATCGGGTAAACGTTGTCAATTTTAGTTGAAATTTTTATGGAATGTCCTCATAAATATACTAAAATGACCTAAAAAGTTTGACATCATTTGGCTCAAAGGATCACGAGATATGGATTTTTGAGCGTATCGAAAAGGGTATTTCGGTCACTTGAACGAATCTTGAACCATTCACTTAAGTGGCATCAATGTATACCAAACATTTATTTTTATGCAAAAATGAGGTGAATAACATGATACAGATGCACTGACGAGATGAGGATGCAAGGTTATGACGCGATAAATGATGCAGGGGTAAAAGGGTAAATTCGCAGATCGCTACTTCACTAGGGTGTCTACAATATTTATAAGTAGGCCTGGCAAATGGGGCGACTCATCGCCGACTAGCCTCGTTTCGTCTCGCGACGAGGCAAATTTTACTAGCCTCGTCGCTGACATGGGCAAGTCGGTGGCTCGCCTCATCTCACTTACCCGAGTCGTACGAGGCGAGTAGGTTTGGCAAAAACCCAATGTTGCCTCATTGCAACTCGCCTTGTATAACTCGCGAGTCGACTTGCTTTGCTTTGTCAACTCACCTAACTAGCCGTTTGTGAGCCCCAATGATAAAAAAATCGCCTCCACTCGTCTCGTCTCGCCTCGATTTCATAAAGCAACGGTCTATTTTGCCTCGGGTCGCCTCGCCTCGATTCACATATCCAACAGGAAGAAAATGGCCGGACCCCCTCAACTCACCTCGTCTTGAAAAACCTAGATATCTACTCAGATTATTCTAAGGGGGTGAATAGGGTGATTGCCCTAAATTTAAAAATTATTCAATTTCTACTTGTTCAAAAAAACTAATTAATTGCTGATGCGGAATATAAAGAAGCGGAAAAATAGCAAACAACGCAAAAAAGGCAAATCACAAACACAGAGAATTATTCAGGAGTTCGGCCCCATGCCTATATCTCCTGCTTCGCTTCTCGAGGATTTCTAATTTATTTCCTTAGCCAAAAAAATAAACGGTTCACACTTCTGGACGGTGAACAAACCGTGCAAGCCAATATAAAAAAATAAAAATATCTGTTTTAAACAACGATTACCTCTAATAATAATGCGAGCTAATTCAAACTAATTAGATCTAGAAATCTAAAGCAAGAAATATCCCAAATCCTATTACAATTGTTAAAAAAAGGTAGAACCCTAATAAATGAGTTTGAACAATTTCACCAAAATAGCCTTGTGGTTTAGATGGAAAATCTTCCTTGAATCTGGATCTTTGATGAGTGAATTGAAGATTTTTCTTCTCCCTTTAATGTCTGCAAAGATAAAAAAAATTGTAACTCTCCAACCCTACATATATATTAGGGTTTCAACTATATGGACCTTAGAGATTAGAGTTTCAGCTATATGGGCCTTACCAGTTCCTGGACTCGAATGCGCCTCAGTACCTCCATATCACTTCTAAGCACTTTAACTCTTCTCAAATCTTCATTTAAAGCTTCATTAACGTCCAGTATGTCTATAACAAGTTCTTCACTAGCTCTGAAAGACTATAGACATGATTTATTTTCCATATATTGATACTTCAATTTCTTTCACCATGTGTGATTTCCAATTTTTAAACACTTGTAAATATTTTCACCTGCACTCATCAACTCAAAACAGAGTTTAGCAACATGTGTACTTGTTAGCTATCATCGAAATATTCAACAATGGGGAATGTGAAATATTCGAAACATGACACTTGGGCCAACACGCTTCAGCTCGGCTCAACTCGTTTCGTCTCGTTGGATTCAAAATTTTAAGTCAAATATTTTTTTTAAATATAAAGTCAGCTCGTCTAACTCGTCTCGCCTCAACTCATGAGTCGTCTAAGCGAGTCGACGAGCCGAGTGGGTTTAGGTTTTTGAGTCAGGCAACTCGCATCGCCTCACTTCGCTTGTTAGGCGAGGTGAATTCAACTCGCCTCGCTTGAGAGACGAGTCGGACAATTCGCGAGATGAGTTGGCCCGGCTCGCCTCATTTGCTAGGCCTACTTATAAGTTGTTTAGAAACCTAAAATGATATTTTTTTGGGTAAATTGCTTAATATACCATAATGTTTCGTACATTTTGCAGAATAATACAATAATATTTTTTGTGCACTTAAATACCACAATGTTCTAAATTGCATGATGGTGTTAACCGCTGATACAAAATGACCAAACTACCCCTGGCTATTGTAGGGTGTTTTTCGTCACCCCATTGAGATGGGAATGCGCGCGCGTTTGTCAGGCGCATTACAGATTCCCTCTGCCTAAGGTAGGCTGGGGATTATTGATTGTGGGGATCCGAATCTCCGGCAACCGTGGACTAAACTGTCGTTAATTACCCCTTGCCTTTGAAGTGAGAGAACCTCCGATTGACGGGTCAAACTGGACATGCGAATTCAATGTGCAGTGTGCGTGTGTTGTATTTTGATGTGGAGTTCAACTCCAAAAAGATTTTATTGTGGAGTTAAACTCCAAAAGAATTTTAAATGGAGTTAAACTCCTAAAAAGAATTTTATTGTGAAGTGCATGTAAAATGAGGGGGGGAAATGGCGTCCAAAGGACGCGTGCATGACACGTGGGTGCATGATGCCCACGGGTCACATGCGCAGCACATGTCTGTGAGGCGCCTGCGGGTCATGTGCGTTGCACGCGACCGCTGGGCGCTGAGCGGGTCGCGTGTGGGGGACGTGGGCGCCTTAGTGCCCGCGGGTCCAGTGCCTTGCATGCGATCGCGGGTCTAGTGCCTTGCACACGACCGCGGGTCGTGTGAGGCGCACGCGGGCGCCCTAGTGCCCGCGAGTCACGTGCGCGCATGTGGGCGCTTTATTGCCCGGGGTCACGTGCGCGCATGTGACCATTGGGCGCCTTAGCGCCCGGGGTCACGTGCGTGCAAGTGACCATTGGGCGCCTCAGCGCTCGGGGTCACGTTGCGCACACGTGACCATGGGAAACACCCGCGAAAAGGGGCCTAGCCTCTAGGTTCGGGAGTTGAACTCCCAAAAGGGGTTTTTTGGAGTTGAACTCCTAACAAAAATTTAATTTATGGAGTTAAACTCCAACAGAGCTAGGAAGGAGTTAAACTCTTAGGAATCTTTGGCTCTTCTTTTGAGCCTTGGATTTGTCCAAAATTAGATTTTTGGAGATGGGTCTCCTTCTTCCTTCTTTTGATCGGCGGGATCTTGGAGAAAAGGGGTGAGACTTAAAAGTCCCCCCTTTTCGAGATCTGATTGGAGATCCGAGCTCCCCTTTGTGGGTTTTGTGGTGAAAAACTATTTATTTTTGAGAAAGGAAGAGTTAAACTCTTGATTTAATTCAAAAAGGGGAAGGGGGTTTTAAACCCTTGAGAAAGAGGAAGGAGGCACAAACTCTAGTTTTTGGGGGAATGAAAATTGTTGTATACTTTATTCATCATCATGTTGCCTTATATAGGCTTACACATTTACATATAGCCCCTTGGGCTTTACAAAATGGCATTTTGCCCATCCCATGCCTCATGTGTCCATTTCTTTTGCACATAAGCCATGGGCTTTACAAAAAATTTGGCTTTATGCCCATTTTACTTACATTCATGCACAAAAAATTACATCAAAATTATTTGTTACATGATTTTTATGTTGGCATGGGAAGGCTGGCCGCGGGCTCGACTTAGGCATGGGCCCGCTTGACCTGGGCTTCGGCCCACCTGGCTTGAGGTTGACCTTGACTTGGTCAACCGGGGTGCAAATTTTGACCCCAACAACGTGCCCCCCATCAATAAATGCACACCGCACATTTGAGTTGTGTGCATGAAATTGATGGATCTTGAAGTTGGACTTCGAGATGGAACATCATTCCAAGGGCGGAGAATCCTTCAGGGAGCATGATTCTCGGGGATCGGAGCATCATTCCGATTTGCGGAGTATAATTCCAGGGATCAGAGCATCATTCCGAAGAGCGGAGCATGATTCCACGGATCGGAGCATCATTCCGAAGAGCGTAGCATGATTCCAGGGATCGGAGCATCATTCCGAAGTGTCAGAGCATCATTCCGAGGGTTGGAGCATGATTCCAGGGATCGGAGCATCATTCCGAAGAGCGGAGCATGATTCCAGGGGGGTCGGAGCATGATTCCAGGGGGGTCGGAGCATAATTTCGAGGATCGGAGCATCATTCCGAAGAGCGGAGCATGATTCTAGGGATCAGAGCATAATTCCGATGAGCGGAGCATGATTCCAAAGGGTCAGAGCATAATTCCGAGGATCGGAGCATCATTCCGAAGAGCGGAGCATGATTCCAGGAGGTCGGAGCATAACTCCGAGGATCGGAGTATCATTCCGAAGAGCGGAGCATGATTCCAGGGATCAGACCATAATTCCGATGAGCGGCAGACATTCTGACCGAAACATAATTTCGATGCAGAGGTTGATTCCCATACGAAGTATAATTCTGATAGGGAAAGCAGATACTCCGAGGTGAAGCTTGATTTCGACGCGGGATACATTCCGAGACGAAGCATAATTCCGACGAGGAGGTCGATTGTTGACTTGATTCGAGGGCGGAGCATGATTCCGACGAGGAGGTCGCTAGTTGACTTGATTCCAGGACGGAGCATAATTCCAACGAGGAGGTCGCTGGTTGACTTGTCCCTGGTACGAGTGTCTGTGGTCGACATTTCCCCGGCACGGAGCGTCACTGGTTTTGATGTAGAGGATGATTCCCAGGGGAAGCATAATTCCGACAGGACAGGTGGATACTTCGAGACGAAGCATGATTTCGACACGGGGTACATTCTGAGACGAAGCTTGATTCCGCCGCAGAGGTTATTGGTTTGATTTGATTTGGGTTGACATCAGCATTGTTACACTGGAATATGGTACCAGAAGCAAATCATCATTTGCCATGAAAGGATTTGGGGATTTTTGTTTTGGTCGGCATCAGCATCGCTACATTAGAATATGGTACCAGGAGCAAATCATCATTTGCCTTCCCCTGTTGGGAAGCGATGGCTTAGGAGACAGGTTTAAATCCCTATCACCTAAGGCTTTTCAATTTTATGGGCCGTAAGGGTCCCATAAAAGCATTTTCTCCCTATGAGTCGTAAGGATCCCGTAGGTGCATTTTCTCTTTAGGAGTCATGAGGACCCCCAAGTGTGTTTTTCCTTTGTGAGTCGTAAGGATCCCACGAAGGTTTGTTCTCCTCATATATCGTGAGGACACATGAGTGAGTCTTTCCAGATGGAGCATAATTCCAAGGGGGAGACCGGCCGCTGGACTGGTAATTGCAGTTGGGTATGAGTATGATGAGTTATTTGAGCCCGTGGATTGTATACTGTAGTCAACTTGGGGACCAACCATAGGGCCGGGAGAATTTTGGAAATTTGAATTTTTATTGGTGTCTGCATCGCTGCACTGGAATATGGTACCAGGAGCGACTCATCATTTGCCGTTTGAGAATTTGAATTTTGGTTGGCATCTGCATCGCTGCACTGGGATACGGTACCAGGAGCGACTCATCATTCGTCGTTTGAGACATTCAAAGTTTTGAAATTTTGATTGGCGTCTGCATCGCTACACTGGAATATGGTACCAGGAGCGACTCATCATTCACCATTAGGGTATGGGATTTGGAATTTGGTTGGCGTCTGCATCACTGCACTGGAATATGGTACCAGGAGCGACTCATCATTCGCCACTTGGGGCATTCAAAGTTTTGAAATTTTGATTGGCGTCTGCATCGCTGCACTGGAATATGGTATCAGGAGGACTCATCATTCGCCGTTGGGGTATGAGATTTGGAATTTGGTTGGCGTCTGCATCGCTGCACTGGAATATGGTACCAAGAGCGACTCATCATTCGCCATTTTTTTACTGTGATTGCTCTATCATTTCAGCTTTTCTTATCGCGAAGGTCGCGATTGCCCTATCATTTTGTCTATTTATTTATGGTTGCCCCATCATTTCGGCTTTATTTCATTTTTATTTTTACTCGCTGATTTTTATTGCGAGTTGCCCCATCATTTCGGCTTTTTATTTATATATATATACATTTTTATTTTTTTATTTTTTATTTTTACATCTCCAATTTAACGACTTAGAGGTCGACTGTTCCCAGTTTAATGACGTGGTGGTCAGCGATTCCCAGTTTAAAGACTTAGAGGTCTATTATTTCCAGTTTAACGACGTGGTGGTCAGCTGTTGGAGCTTGGGCTCGATTTTGCAGGAACCACGGGCTCCTTGGGCTTAATTACATGAGTGAGCTCTTCATCATTTGGATCAAGCCGGTGTTGGATGGCAACAACCGCATCATTGTCATGGCTATAAGGCGTAGGAGGACTTGCTCCTCCGAGCTCCATCATATAGGCCGTATAGGTTGTGTGCCCGTTTATTGCTTCTTCATTGGCAATGTGGCTCGCTTGGCTCTTAGCTTGTTGCCTTGGTCCGTTCTTTTTAGAGAAAGGCAGATGTCTGAGAGAATCAGGTCCCTGAAGGACTTTGGCCTCCATTTGTATGAAATTGGCGGTCGTAGCTTGATTGTTTGTTAACACGCCAGGGGACAACGATATTTCTCCCGCCTTGTATTGTTTCTCGACCCAATCCTTGAAGATGCAACAGTCTTCAATAGTGTGTCCCAGCACTCGGTGGTACGGGCAAAAGTTGGGATGATCGGTCATGTTCGCTTCACTTAGCCTTTTTGGTTCTGGTAGCCGCAAGCCATTCTTCAGAGCATCTTTGAAAATTTTGTGGACCTTGTCCCTTCGGAAAGAGTAGACCTTATTTCTTCTTTCCTCTAAAGTTGGCTCTCGAGATTTGTGTTGGGATTCCTTAGCACCCTACTAGGTTTTCAAGACATCAAGCATGCCAATATTAAAAATACTAAGGTGCTAATGAACCCTAACCTAGAATCTAGCTAGAGTAAATAGATGAAATATAATATGTAATAAACTATTACACTAAGTGAATGAGGAATACAACCTTTGTAGACCGGTCCTTCACTTTTAAAGCTCCGTGTTGATGTCTAGTGTTACTGAATGGATTCACAGGAGTATGAGCAGGCTTGCTTGTTTATCTTCTGATCGCTCAATACCCGGGTGGCCGTTACGTTTAGCACGTCTCTTGCGGCTTGTGGGTGTTTGATATGATTATCACCTACTGACGGCGTATTGACGAGTCTTTAGAGTTCTACACAGAAGTTTCCTGGCTCAAGTGAAACGGAGTAGGAACACATATGTGATATGTGCGGGACTGAGATTAATGCGCGTATGTGATACCGCATTCTATTCTCACGATTTGTGATATCGGTCGGTTATATGTGATAAAGCCGGGTTATCGGATTAAGTGTTGATTCGATAAGTTGTTACATTTGATATTAGTCGGTTATATGTGATATAGCTGGATTATTAAATCAAGTGTTGATTTAATAATTTAATATATAATTATATATTTGATATATTAACTTACATTAACTAATGCATGCTCACTTATGATTTCTTTTCTCACTTTGTTTGTGCATTGGTATATATGTGATATATATTGATGTACATTATTTTGTGTTATGCTAGATGATACAAGAGGCATGGGTGTATGAGACTTATACTAAGCTTATGATAATCCTTGGGTTTTATTTATTTAAAGTTAATCAAATTAGGTAGAAAATGATCAAATGGATGAAGCTTGTGGAAGCTTGTGGATTCATTTGACTTGTCCATTAATTTGTTTTTACTTAAGATATTTTCTTAACCCAACCATGATCCTAAGCTTTAGTTAAGTCTCTACAAGGGTTTATATATGATAAAAACTCACCCATGGTTACCTCTCTCATGAGATGAGTTCATTCTTCTTCTTCTTCATCTAAACTCTAAAAGCTTTCTAGATTTTGGATTAGTGATGAAATATTGTGAGAAAATAAAATCTAAAGTGAGCCCACTTCCTATTTCATCATCCTATACACTTGCTCTGATACCACTGTTGGGATGCTAAGGAACCCCAACAGTGGTATCTGAAGAAAGCAACCATGAGAAAAATGAAGAATGCAGGTTTTGATGTTTAAAGTTTCGGAGCAGTTTCGGTTTCGTAATCTAACAAGTATCGTCTAATACTCTAGCCCGGGGGCTTCATAGATAGTGGGAGCAGCGGAAACGTGTGCAAGTTGCTTTACGGGTTAAAGCAGGTATCGCGGAGTTGGAACATTTGTTTTGATGTGGTAATCAAAGCGTTTGACTTCATCAAAATGGTAGATGAACCTTATATATACAAAATGGTAGTGGAGGTATTTTGGTTTTCCTCGTATTGTACATGGATGACATACTCTTAATAGGAAAGGAGTTTCCTATACTACGCTCGGTCAATCTCCTCTTATCACAAGGATTCTCCATATAGGATCAAGGTGATACCTCCTAAATCCTGGGTTTTGGATTTATGAGATAGATCTAAGTGGATGTTAGGATTCTCACTAGGTGTAGTGAGAAGGTATTAATCGATCCTGGGGAGAATCACTGGATAGCTTCCAGGGTGGTAAAGTCGACTGAATGTCAGTCACAGACATTGTCTTTACCCTCAGTAGAGAGACGGTATGTTGGAAGAGTTCCAAGCTAGATACCCTGGCAAACTAGACGATAAAAGCTGGATACATCGCTGCCTAAGATTCTACCAATGAGGAAGTCTGGGTGTATATTAGTTCATGAGATGAACTTTGTTCCTACCATTGTATAACAATGGAGTTGTGGCTTAGGCCCAGGAATCCCCGTCCCATCAGTGATCCAGACATATTCTAAGGCAGTATCACCTGATTATGGAGATGGTTGATCTCCAGGGGATCAAGGTTAAGAGAGTAGACTCAGAGGACAACACGGCGGATGCACTCACAAAGGCCTTTTCCCAGAGAGAGACTTTTATGGGATGGTTGAGTATGGTATACTACAACCACTGCTATATGATGGCCCTAGTGCAAATGGGAGATTGTTAATTATATGTATGCCCTAGAGGCCATTACTGTATATGAGATGTATATTGTAGTGGATTCTTGGACATATATAGGGAGGAATTTCTTGCTCGACATGATAGTATACTATCTGGTTACTCTTTATCTTAACATGTACACCGATTGTCTCTCTGTCATATGTTGGAAAAGCCCTTAGGATGTGTACTTGACTACCTAGATTATGATGCAGATCATACTAGTGGGACAAATGTAGTCGGTAAGTACATCCTTTAATGTCCCTAGTCGTGGGTGTATCGAGACGGGGCATCGATATACCAGAGTAGACTAGCGTGTACCTTTTCGACCCATGTAGATGGGCGATGGATGATCCCATATCCATTAGTGTTTGACATCAGAGATGATATACGGGTGCTCAGTGGAGACAGGGTACACTGGACGGACTCGCCGAGAACTCCCAGATGGTATTATACCTCACGTCAGATGGCAGTTCTCTGGTGACACTAATACAAGTTAGTCTGTCGACCAGAGATCATCATAGAGTCTTGTGTGATTCCCACTGTGCTTTGATTTCCACCTTACCACGTTCAAGAGAACATGCAAAACGGTGGTTTTTGGGTACAGTCCCGAGTCACATGGAGGCAATGAGCGATAAGAGGGGATTCGTCTCTCCCGGTATTGAGAGTTGATGTTGCGCTGTGCTCGATTGGCTATAACATGAAGTCCCTGGCCAGGGTTGTTTCTGAGATTTACTGGTAAGTGTTACCAGTAGTTTCTCGACCTGTTATGAGCCTCACATCGGCACGACTTATCGAGTTACTGGGGTCTGACGTTTACCACCCCTAGACGAGATATGCGACATATCAGACGAAGAGACCGGACTGTATAGTAGTGTTACTGAATGGATTCGTAGGAGTATGAGTAGGCTTGCTTGTTGATCTTCTGATCGCTCAATACCCGGGTGGCCGTTACGTTTAGCACGCCTCATGTGGCTTGTGGGTGTTTGATATGATCATTACCTACTGCCGGCGTATTGACGAGTCTTTAGAGTCCTACACAGAGGTTTTCTGGCTCAAGCGAAACGGAGTAGGAGCACATATGTGATATGTGCGGGACCGAGATTAATGCGCGTATGTGATACCTCATTCTATTCTTGTGATTTGTGACATCGGTCGGTTATATGTGATATAGCCGGGTTATCGGATCAAGTGTTGATTCGATAAGTTGTTACATTTGATATTAATCGGTTATATGTGATATAGCCGGATTATTAAATCAAGTGTTGATTTAATAATTTAATGTATAATTATATATTTGATAAATTAACTTACATTAACTAATACATGCTCACTTATGATTTCTTTTCTCACTTTGTTTGTGCATTAGTATATATGTGATATATATTGATGTACATTATTTTGTGTCATGTTAGACGATACAAGAGGAATGGGTGTATGAGACTTACAATAAGCTTATGATAATCCTTGGGTTTTATTTATTTAAAGTTAATCAAATTAGGTGGAAAATGGTCAAATGAATGAAGCTTGTAGAAGTTTGTGGATTCATTTGACTTGTCCACTAATTTGTTTTTACTTAAGATATTTTCTTAACCCAACCATGATCCTAAGCTTTAGTTAAGTCTCTACAAGGGTTTATATAGGATAAAAACTCACCCATGGTTACCTCTCTCATGAGATGAGTTCATTCTTCTTCTTCTTCTTCTTCATCATCTAAACTTCAAAAGCTTTCTAGGTTTTGGATTAGTGATGAACTATTGTGAGAAAATAAAATCTAAAGTGAGCCCACTTCCTATTTCATCATCCTATACACTTGCTCTGATACCACTGTTGGGATGCTAAGGAACCCCAACAGTGGTATCTGGAACACAGGCAAAATTTCAGGGTGTAATTAATCCCGGCTAGTCTTTCCTTTTAGGGTTTGAAGGAATATTTGATAAAAACAGTGGGAGACATCCTGATTAGATAAAATAAATAACCGATCTGATCTTGCAAGAGCATACGCTGAGTGTTTTTTTCTTTCTCTCTCTCCAGGTAGCGACCATGTCACGCCTTAATCAAGATAATAATATGGATGTATTGACCGAACCCGCTTGTTATACTGTGCTAGGGAACGTTGGTCCCGCTCCAACTTATAATTGTTATAAGACCGAGCAGGAAATAGGGGAATACCAGGATTCCCGTGCCACCCAAACGAATAAAGTACATGATGATGCATCTTCTTCGGGTGTGTTCATTACCTAGAACTGTTTTTTCAGTATCCTCTACGTCCTGGGTATGATGATACCGGATCAGGATCCCATATATATAATATGTTATATCGGCTACAGATAGGTAGAGAACTGGAAATGGGTGATAATGTTTCAAGTATTGGAAACGGTGCAATTGTTGCAGCCAAGTTGTTGGCAGTTATCACCCTGTATTATCAAGTATATTGATTATGAACGAATGTTATTAGATACCGAACCTGATATATAACATCATATCAGTCTCTTTATTTAATAAAGAAGGATATAATTTTGTATTGTTGGATAATATTTTGAACATTTGCTATATCAAAAGTTGATCGGTTCAGGCACGTTATCTAAAAGCATATACGTTCTAAATCAAACCACAGTTCTCAACGTACAGAACACACACAAGAGGAAGAGTTCAGAAATGAATGAATCCTTCTTGAGGCATTGTAGACTAGGTCAAATCAATGCGACCCGACTTACTAAATTACATTAAGATACATATTTAAATCAGTCTGAATTTACATCTTGTGAAACTTGCCAGTCATGTCACAAAGATAAAATGACCATAGCTCCGTTTATTAGAAACAGAAAAAGAGTTAGTGAACTCTTGGAATTGATACATGTTGATGTATGTAAGTCCCCTGTCTACACATGCCAGGACCGGTTCTTTGTACTTCATTACATTCACTGATGATCTCTCAAGATTCAGACATATGTTCCTGTTGAAACACAAGTCTAAAGCTTTTGAGAAATTCAAAAAATATAAGTCAAAAGTAGAGAACCAAAACGGGTATAAGCATTATGTCCTTTGATATGATCAGGGTGGAGAATACTTAAGCACGGAATTCCTGAACTATTCTAAAGGAGAATGAGATTCTCTCTCAGCATTACTCCTCCGTATACACCACAGCACAACGGTGTATCGGGGCGGAGCAATCGCACCCTATTAGATATGGTGCGCTCTATGATGGGTACTACTGAGTTGCCTATTTTCTTTTGGGGATATGCACTTGAGAAGCTGCATACCTATTGAATTAGGTTCCAACCAAATCAGGTGTCTACCACTCCATATGAGATATGGTATGGGAAGAGCCCATGTCTTAAGTAAGTTAAGATTTGGGGTTGTCCGGCCTATGTCTAAAAGCAAAATCCGGACAAGCTCGAGGCAAGGTCAGTTTTGTGGAAGTTTGTTGGATATCCCAAGCATTTGCAAGGGAATATCTTCTACCGTACCGAGGAACAAAAGGTGTTTTATTTCTCGGCATGCCACCTTTTTAGAAAAGGAATTTATTTTGGAAAGAAATTAGTGGTCATGAGGTAGAACTGGAAGGAGTTCCAGCTATACAAACTACAGCTGACGATTTGGTAGAACCGGAGGATTCAATAGTTCCTAACGAACCTTAGCCTCTCCGCCGATCTGGTAGGGTTCCTCATCCACCTGAGAGATACTTCGGTTTTCTCTATGACAGTGGGATCGAGAATTGCATCATGAGATGATGACCCAACTAGTTTCGAGCAGGCCATCAAGAGTAGGGACTCTGTAAGAATGGCTGGATGCTATGCGATCTGAAATAGAATCTATGTGTACCAACAAAGTATGGACTTTGGTTGCTATATCTGAAGGGTTAAACTCCTATCAGGAGCAAGTATATCTTGAGAAGATTACTTGGTGTAGATAGAAAAGTTGAGACTTTCAAAGCTAGACTTGTTGTAAAAGGTTCTTGTCATCAACCGGGTGTGGATTATGATGAAACCTTTTCTCCAGTGCCTATGCTTAAGTCCATCCGGATCCTACTTGCCATTACTACATACCATGAATACGATATCTGGCGGTTGGGTATCATGACTGCATTTCTAAATATTGATTTAGAAGAGAGCTTCTATAAGTACACAGCCAGAGGGCTTCGTAGATAGTGGGAGCAGCGGAAACGTATGCAAGTTGCTTTACGGGTTAAAGCAGGCATCGCGGAGTTGGAACATCTGTTTTGATGTGGTAGTTAAAGCGTTTGACTTCATCAAAATGCTAGATGAACCTTGTATATACAAAAAGGTAGTAGAGAGTATTTTGGTTTTCCTCGTATTGTACGTGGATGACATACTCTTGATAGGAAAGGAGTTTCCTATGCTACGCTCGGTCAATCTTCTCTTATCACAAGGATTCTCCATGTGACTCGGGACTGTACCCAAAAACCACCATTTTGCACGTTATCTTGAACGTGGTAAGGTGGAAATCAAAGCACAGTGGGAATTACACAAGACTCTATGATGATCTTGGATCAACAGACTAACCTGTACCAGTGTCACCAGAGAACTGCCATGTGACGTGAGCTATAATACCATCTGGGAGTTCTCGGCGAGTCCGTCCAGTGTACCCAGTCTCCACTGAGCACCCGTATATCATCTCTGATGTCAAACACCAATGGATATGGGATCATCCATCGCCCATCTACATGGGTCAAGAAGGTACGCGCTAGTCCACTCTGGTATATCGATGCCCCGTCTCGATACACCCATGACTAGGGACATTAAAGGATGTACTTATCGACTACCTTTGTCCCACTAGTATGATCTGCATCATAATCTAGGTAGTCAAGTACACATTCTAAGGGCTTTACCAATATGTAATAGAGAGACAATCAGTGTACATGTTAAGATAAAGAGTAATCAGATAGCATACTATCATGTCCAAGCATCCACTACAATATACATCTCATGTACAGTAATGGCCTCTAGGGCATACATATAACTAACAATTTGTTAGTCTTTGCTCCACCCGCTCTCTGCTTGTCCAGAGAATCGGTGCTGTTTGAGCTTTCGCTTTTCCGGTTGTCGTCCCTCCGATGTCTCGATCTATTTGTGAATTGGAGATTCTGAGTGGACTCGGGCTTTGAGCGTTCCAATATTTGAACTTTCTTGGTCAGCTCTTGGAATGTTTTGAGACCTGCGGTCCACAGGAAAGGTTTCATCCAGTCTTTCAGATTTTCTATAAGAAGACTGACGGATTGGTCTTGCTCCAACGGCGGTTCGCATTTGATAGAGAGATTGCGGTATCAGACTATAAAATCCATGTTGCTTTCGTTGTTCTTTGGCTCGATCCTTACAAGGTCAGCAATGGTGATTTTATCGCTGACACTCATGAACCTTTGCTTGAACATGGATTCTATTTGAGAGAACGTCGTGATCGAGTCATTCGGTATGCTTGCATACCAATCGAAAGCAACATCGGTCAAACTATTGACAAACTGGCGGAGAAGGAGCGCATCATTGCCCCCAGTGTTCGCACATGATGCTTTAAATTAGGCAATGTGGCGGTTCGCATTTCCCGTCCCATCGAACCTTTCAAATTTGGGGACAACATAGCCAGTAGGAAAATCCACAAGATCGTACCGAGCAGGGTATGGTCTCCCGCTGCTACTGATCTCTTTTTGCTCTCCGGCTTCGGCTACCAATGTTTTGACTTTATTGGCAACCAAATCCATGATTTGATCTTGAGTTAGCGGGTTGCTGTCATCGGTAGCCAAGACATTTCCCGAGATAGGATGTGACTGACTTTCGTGTTGTCCGCCCACCTTTAGATTTAAGGGAATAGGCATCGGCTGTCTCGGGACACCGTTTCCCGGTTCATGAGTAGAACCATGCGCTTGATTGGGCGGCTGAGAGGCAACTTGAGCCGTGAGCCGTAAGACGACGTTTGTCAAGTCGTCAATTTTTTATTAGAGCTTGACCATCTCCTTGTCTCTACTTCTGAGCTGCTTTCGGAGCTCCTGGAGAAGTTGCTGCTCTGCGGTCTTAGGATGGAAAGTTGGTTCATTTTCGCTTTCCGAGCCTGATTCCTCATGAACTGAGGGCTCTCCCTGCTTATCAGCTTCACTGGAAGGGTCTTCATTACCTTCCAGAGGAGGCTGGTCTTGGAATGTGGTAGCCTTATTCATACCAGATTGAATTTGAGATGTAGTGGCCCCTTCCTTGCTCTTGCTGGCATGCCCACTATGTAGACAGTGTGGACCACATATCCAGCTGTCTTTTTATCATTGGCGGGGAGCTTAGAGAAGACACCCGATCGAGCAGTTGTCGAGGGTACCGTTGGAGCTTGCTCGAGATGCCTCGTTGCTTCGTTGACGCTAATGGCCTTGCCCCCAGCTAGAGCGATGGAGAGACGTTCGAAAACAGATTTGTGTTTGGGTTGGGGCGCCCTCGAGATCACCACATTTGGCCTCTTGCCTTTCGAGACCGGTTTGTCTGTTACCGGAGCTTGAGGAGCTGGAATGGCGTTAGCTGGCACGAACAGGATAGAGCCGAACTGTAGCAGCGGCTCCTCCCACTATCGCTCAAGACTGGCCGGGAGGACCGTCCTGGAGTCCATCTTCATCGTGTAAGAGATGGGAGCTGAGTTCATCTTTGGAGACATTGTTGAAAATTGATTGCTTGGAAAACTGCATGAAAGAACATTATTTTAGTATAAATATAGATATGTATATTGATTGAGTTCGCATGAATGTTTAACCCGAAATATGGGAGGAGAGACAAGGTCCCACCGGGCGTGCCAGAATCTGTAGGGTGTTTTTCGTCACCCCATTCAGATGGGAATGCGCGCGCTTATCAGGCGCATTACAGATTCCCCCTGCCTAGGATAGAGTAGGGTTTATTGATTGTGGGGATCCGAATCTCCGGCAGCCGTGGACTAAGCTGCCGTTAATTACCCATCGCCTTTGAAACGAAAGAACCACCGATTGACGGGTCAAACTGGACACACTAACTCAATGTGCAGTGTGCGTGTGTTGTCTTTTGATGTGGAGTTCAACTCCAAAAAGATTTTATTGTGGAGTTAAACTCCAAAAGAATTTTAAATGGAGTTAAACTCCTAAAAAGAATTTTATTGTGATGTGCATGTAAAATGAGGGGGGAAATGGCGTCCAAAGGACGCGTGCATGACACGTGGGCGCATGATGCCTACGGGTCACGTGCGCAGCACGCGGCTGTGAGGCGCCCGCGGGTCACGTGCGTTGCACGTGACCGCTGGGCACTGAGCGGGTCGCGTAGGGGGCACATGGGCGTCTTAGTGCCCGCAGGTCACGTGCCTTGCATGCAACCGCGGGTCACGTGCCTTGCACACGACCGTGGGTCGCATGAGGCGCACCCGGGCGCCCTAGTGCCCGCGAGTCACGTGCACGCACGTGGGTGCTTTATTGCCCGGGGTCACGTGCGCGCACGTGACTATTAGGCGCCTCAGCACCCGGGGTTACGTGGGGGCACACGTGACCATTGGGCGCCTCAGCGCCCGGGGTCACGTGGCGCACACGTGACCATTGGGCGCCTTAACGCCCTCCCGGGGTCACGTGCCGCACACGTGACCGATGGGCGCCTCAGCGCCCCGGGGTCACGTGCCGCACACGTGACCGATGGGCGTCTCAGCACCCAGGGTCAAGTGGCGCACACGTGACCATGGGAAACACCCGCGGAAAGGGGCCTAGCCTCTAGGTTGGGGAGTTGAACTCCCAAAAGGGGTTTTTGGAGTTGAACTCCTAACAAAAATTTAATTTATGGAGTTAAACTCCAATAGATCTAGAAAGAAGTTAAACTCCTAGGAATCTTTGGCTCTTCTTTTGAGCCTTGGATCTGTCCGAAGTTAGATTTTTGGAGATGGGTCTCTTTCTTCCTTCTCTTGATCGGCGAGATCTTGGAGAAAAGGGGTGAGACTTAAAAGCCCCCCTTTTCGAGATCTGATTGGAGATCCGAGCTCCCCTTTGTGGGTTTTGTGGTGAAAAACTATTTATTTTTTAGAAATGAAGAGTTAAACTCTTGATTTAATTCAAAAAAGGGAAGGGGTTTTTAAACCCTTGAGAAAGAGGAAGGAGGCACAAACCCTAGTTTTTGGGGGAATGAAAATTGTTGTATGCTTTATTCATCATCATGTTGCCTTATATAGGCTTACACATTTACATATAGTCCCTTGGACTTTACAAAATGGCATTTTTCCCATCCCATATCTCATGTACTCATTTCTTTTGCACATAAACCATGGGCTTTACAAAAAATTTGGCTTTATGCCGTTTTCGCTTACATTCATGCACAAAAAATTACATCAAAATTATTTGTTACATGATTTTTATGTTGGCATGGGGAGGCTGGCCGCGGGCTCGACTTGGGCATGGGCCCGCTTGACCTGGGCTTGGGCCCACCTGGCTTAGGGTTGACCTTGACTTTGACTTGATCAACCGGGGTGCAAATTTTGACCCCAACAGCTATATTTAGATTTAAAAAATAAAAAATTAACCTTAACCCTAATTACATAGCCTTAACTCTCACCCTAATTAGCTAACTCTATCTTAAGCCCACAACCACCACCTACCGCCACCTCCGACGTTGCGTCACCACCTGTGCCTCCCCTATGGCTGCCTCAGCTTCCTCGCCCCATGGCCACCACCACTTCGCCCTATAGCAACCATCAACCTCCACTTCGGTCCCTACGCCACAGTTTCCTCCACCTCCGCCCTGTTTCGCCACCGCCTCCTCCCCATCACTCCTATAGCCACTATCACCTCCACCTTTGTGCCTGTCACTTCCCGCTTTCCAAAATACGGAATACGAGGGATGACTAGGCCAGCCATGCTCCCACGGTAAAGGAATAATCCCGCCGTAATCACACTTCGGCTTCTAGTATTACATGGTAATTAGTAAACACAGCGCTAAAGTAAAAAAAATCACAGCTCACAACTTTATTACATTAAGACAACAGAGTTCAAGATACACTTATTTGTATGAAATAAATAACTAACCAAAGAAATAACAGTGTTCTTATAGCTGTGGTTTAAACCTCCGCGATCTCGAATGGCATGTCCTGCTCCTGAGCTGGGTCCACTTCGTCCTCTGAGCATTCACATTCAGGTCGTCAGGGCGACACATAAAGCAATAAACATATAGTGTATGTACTGTGTTATTAACATGGAATGTACGGCAGAATACAGTAACATGAGAATAAGGAATATCAAGTGAATATGAACAGTGCGGTATATATATCATGTCAACAATCCACGCAATATGTATGTCATTACCTGTCAGTCGCTGAGTCAAATGAAATCAATCGGTGGAAATGATACCCGTGTTTAACAAAGGTCTCGTGCATGCCCGAGACTACGATCCACTGTTGTCCGTGACCTAATGTGTGTGTGTGTGTGTGTGTATAATATCGAATGATCATCCTATACATCACTGTACCTTGCTAAATACGAGTTCGATTCCACCTTAATTTCCCCATTTCCCCAGGTTACAATAACTATATGTATAGGACTAATTGTATACAAGCGCACGCCAAATCACGACCTTGTTCACTTTTCACTGCACTGTTTACTTTCACGAATCAATTACTTATCATTGGCTTACTTGATACAACTAATCCAATACCACTCACGTTCGACAATGTAAAGTTCACTATAAATCACTATGAACGTTTGCTATCCCTAAAGGTATCATGGCAGGGTAAGTATGTGAATTATGCCACTAATCAAGTCATGTACAATATGAATCATAACATGCATTATGAGTTCAGAAAAATCAAAATAAATCGTACAATCGTAACTAGGCAAAATGACATAAGAGGGATAGAAAGTAAACTTAAACAGAAATCCAACAAAATTGGTTTCAGGTCAACCGGGTTTCAGATTTGCGAGATGCGGTCGTTTCACTTTAAGTGTTTATCGCTGGAAATTCAGTTCCTGAACTGAAAGTCTAATTCGTAACACATTTTAATGCCTGTTGAGATTATAATTAGGCTAAAGTTAAGTAAAATTTAGTTCTATTATTTATGTTTACAACGCACTAGACGGATCGACAATATCCGCTGTGTGCTGGGAGTTATGTTCTGTCTAAGCTTAGGGTATACAATCTGTCCCTGTACTAAACTGCAGTATACATCGACTGTTTAAAATGCAATTAAAATACCAAACGATAGTAAAATTGAACGAAACCAAAACCTATAGCTATCTAACAGGATTATCTTTACAACGGTATAGGGTTACGCATAATTCCATATTCATACAGCGCTACACATTTATTTAAAATCAGATGTCAATATGGAATGCGGCTCTGGACTGCAGTCCAGAGCCGCATTCCAAGTCAGTTTTCGTTACTGTGATATATAAGTATCGAAAGACAAACTACAGAAGGTTCTAGCTTATTGAGTCAGCTTTGATATGAGCCATAGAACATTACATTCCATTATGTATCTAAATTTATATCAATTTAACATCTCGACATGTACAGTATAACCAGAATTGACATCGCCTCTTTGGGGCATCGTTACACATGCGATACTTCGTCATTTCGAGTTCAATTTTCCCACACGACATTCATAAGTAGAAAAAGGAAATATGGGTAAAAGATTTGAGCATGATCGATGGGGTTTTAGTTCAGTTCTCCACATCGAACTAACAACACACAATATCGAGAATTATTGAATTAAAGTTGGTTTTGTCTAATACGTGGAAATGGCATCAAACGCTTACAATTCTATATGTTAATAACGTGATGTTCAAATCTAGTTACGCTCAAACTAATCACCCTAGGTTACTTTGGTTTTACATGAAGATACGATGATAACTTGCTAATGATGCGTGATAGTAAACTAACACGAACTTGTAACAATCTATTTAGTATAGGTTTAACCTGAGCCTATAGTTATAAGTATGTAGCATGTAGAAGGAAGTGAGGTTTCACTTGCCTGTGACGACAGCACGACGACGACGATTGCACAGACACGAACACGGTGAAGGTACGGCCACAAACACGGCACGTCCGTGGCCGCGACAACGACCAACTTGGCTCGGCTACGGGTTCTGGAGAGGAGGGTGCTAGGCTCTGGCTCCGGGGAAGGTCGACGGTGAGGTCAGCGGCCGTAAATGCTCGTCGCGGAGACTGCAGTGGCTGGGTTGCAGTGAGAGGAGACGGAGACGCGGTGGATGCATATTGGTGGATAGCTCGAGCGTTGTGGTGGTGGAGGCGAGCTCGTCGGCAACGTATGCAGTGCTCGGTGGTAGGAAGGGTTCGCTGGCGAGAGAAGGAAACAAGGTAGCGGGTGGCAAGAGGAGAAGCGACAGTGAGGGAAATGAGGTGGTGCTCTAGGGTTGTTGGAGTGGGGTGTTCGGTGGGTTCGGGAGGTCGGAGGAAGAGGAGAGCTCAAAGGCGGCGAATGGAGCTCCGGTGACGGCAGCAGTGGGTGCTGGATGTAGATGGCCTCGGCGATGGTGGAGCTGGGGAGTTGGGCTGCAATGGGGACGAGATTACATGGCCGACGGTGGTGCTAGGAGGCCTCCAGTGACGATGGCGATGGGAGGAGGGTCGATGAGGAGCTCTGTCATGCCCCGCTTTCCAGAAGACGGAAACGATGACGCGGCAGGCCGCAACGTATTTACTAAGAAATAAATACGTTAAATGTAATTAAGCAATATATAAAATGTACAAGAATGACAAGAGTATTAAAATAAAACAGTAACTTTATTTACATATAACTTTGCATACAAATGTTTGAAAAGAAAAGATACAATCAGTAAAGCAGTGCATAAACAGTTGCATACAAAAATGAAAGTAAGTACAAGGAACTAGAAGTCAGGCTGTGCCACAAGCTGATCAAAATCCTCCTGGCTAGGCTCGATCTCCTGGGAGTCCTATCCTCCTGACGAGCATTCCAAAGAAAGAAATAGAAAGGAATGTCATCAGCGAACTAGTGCTCGGTAAGTCCCAAAAGAAGAAAGAGAATATAACGAGTAATATGAATGAACATGTAAGTTATACAGGTGTATGATGGTTATTACAACGTGGTTGTTTGTAGTTTGATACAGAAGGTATTCATGTATACGAGTGGAGTCCATCTTACCCCATGAACTATGGTAACATGTAATACAAGGCCCCGTCATAACCCACGGGAAAACAGCACGAGAATTCATGTAAGTGTCTTTTAAGTGACCTCTCGTACCACGATCTACGTTCTGTACCAATCTACTCATTTATCTCCGCGTATTGTATTGTATAGACTATAATTACAAGTGTTACCGATACCATGGATACAAATTGTACAAGTATTCATATTCAGGATATAGTCAAGTATTCAAGTAGTCAAGTCAAGTTATAACCATGGTTCGGTCAAGTCAGGTCAAGTATAAATGTTTGATGTTGATGTTTGATTTCAAGTATACATGTTCATGATCAAGTATTCATGTTTGATTTTAGATTCAGGTTTGAATTGGACTAAGACCGAGTCAGACACTTGTAAACAGATTTAGCTCCTGAATTAGGTTCAGGAGTCATCGGTAACTGCTGCACATGGACGACAGGATTTGTGTTTTTTTCCAAGATAATTATCATTGATAACTCCGTTAAGTTGTCTACCTTAAATAGACAAGCACTCACTTTCTCCGGCTCTCTGGGACTCAAGAGAATTGATCCCGCTTAAACTTATATTTACTAAAGTCCCTAAATATTATTTTTATATACCTCGAGGGGGTTTTATGAAAAATATTTTAATATAGTTAAAAAGTAAACCTCGAGGGTGATTAGTATTATTTGAGGTTGTCATGAGTATGGATTTTAAGTATTGGGTATTTTAGTGATAATTACCTAGCTTGGAAAGTTCATGGTATTTTATTATAAAACTTGCATTTTTGATATCATGATGGTATTTTATTGTCATTCGTTAATTTTTTCATTTTTGAAAAACATAGGTTTATTATATTTTGAAAATATGGATTTATAATTTTATATAATTTTAATTTTAAAAAAATAATTTTATTTTATTTAGAAAATTCGTATTTCTTAAAAACCGTATTTAAATCCTTTCGAGATCGAATGCTCCGTTAGGAGGTTTGCATCTCGCTCTACTAGTTCAAGGATGTGCGATAATCTGCACCATCCATTAGCGGGTCCCCTAAAGAGGGTTGTAGATACACAATCGCAAAGGAAATGAAATACCGCTTAAAAGAAATCCGGTTTTTAAAGTTATGTGGTATTTTATCGTAATATTATTCTCGAAACAAAAATACATACAATGAGTATCGTACTATGAAACCAAGTATATATGTGGAGTAGGTCGTTATCCCGTGAAGTTTTCCTAAGGTATTGTTTTAACAAATAAGAAAAGAGGTGTTTATAAAGATCAAGGTATTTTATTGAAAAAGTGCTACTATTGTTATTTCACATGATGATTTTGATGAAAATTTGATTCTAAATATTAGGATTTAAGGTTACAAGTATTGTGTAAAAACTTGGTTGATCAAAGAATAATGATAAGGAGTTTCTAGGGTTTATAAAAAAGGATATCGGTATTAACTCCACTTACCGATATAAGTTTTGAAATGGAATTTCAATAAAGAGGAAAAGAGATTGAGAGGGACTTACCATTTAGAAGGTTTAAAGAAAAGTTGAAGAAGAGGGTATGAGTTTCGTAGCGTCGCGGGAGCGCCGGAATTAGTTTCGATTTTCGCCGGAAGTTGGTTGCTCGCTAACTCCTTTTTATTCCACTTGTACTTCGGAACTTTTTGAGAAAATTTTGCTATAATTTTCAGAATGATGTTGAGCCAAGATAGGGGATAGTATTTATAGTGGAGAATTAGGGTTTTGGAATTAAAATGGTGGATTAAAAAGTATTAAAATGTGTTTAATTGTGAAATGAAGAGTTTCTGTTTGATTGCAGGGAAATCAAACAGTGCAGAGGAGTTAGGGGTAAGTGAAGAGGCGTGTGTGCAAAGCCCAGGCTTCATTGGCCTCAAATCAACCTTCGGTGCCGACCCAAATGCAATATCCGCCGGTCGATTTAGGGTTTTAGGTGTCGAGATTTGTGCCACGTGTATTATTTTGTGTTTACTCCATTTTGTGTCTGCTTGATTTTTCTGAACTTTTCATTTCCCTGTGTATTGCACATGCAATCTTTTGGGCTTCCAAAAAGTTAAAAAATTCAGAAAAATAATGTGTTTGATGGGAATCGAACACAGGGGCTACGTCACAGCAGTGCAAGGCTTTACCAGTGAGCTACAAGTTGTTTCCTGCTGTTATTTAACAAAATTGACTTATAACTTAAATTCAGGCTGTAAACTCATTTCTGTACATTAAAATGGAAAATTCAGTATAGTAAATTCAGAGTCGTTACAAGCTCGTTGGCGGCGTAAGTTAGAGAGAGAGGGTTTGAGAAAGATATTTAAGAATGAGAGATGCGATAGAGAGAGATGGGATATGAAGGAAGGAGTTCGTTCAGAGAGGTGAGGGTTTGGAGGAGGGGATCTCAGGCGAACGTTGAGGTGAAGGCGAGGTCGGCGAGGTGAGCGGTTCACGAGGGTGAGAGGGTTTCGTGGCGAAGAACGGGGACATGGGATTTTCAAGCGGAAAGAAAGGAGAAGAGGAAGAGAGAGAGAGAGAGAGAGAGATGGGCTCGGGTCGGGTTTGGGTCAGGAAAGAGGGGTTGGGCCGGGGCTTGGGTTAGAAAATTATATAAGAAAAATTAGATTAGGGTTTAAAAAGAAAATAGAAGTAGAAAAAATGAAACATTGGAAAAATATTTAGGAGATTAAATTGGGAATTAAACGTAAAATTTATTGGGACCAAAATTTTATATACAGGATGTATCTTGGAACTGGGGATTTACAGCGCCAATCACCACCACTGCTCTGCCCTATGGCCATTATCCACTATGTCTCCATGGCCGCCACCTCTTCCCCTTCTGTACTACCGTTTGGTCTTATGGCCACCATTAACTTCCACCTCGTCTCTATGACCACAATTCCTTCGCCTCTTCCTTATCGCCGCCACCTCCTCATCGCCGTCGCCGCCTCCGCCTCCGCCCCCATCGTCGCCACCTCCTCCCTATCACTCCTATGGCCACCATCAATCTCCATCCCGCCTCCAAGGCCACCATCGTCACCATCTTCTCCCCATCGCTCCCATGGCCATCCTTTCTCCACCATTGCCCTCATAGCCACCCTTCCTCCACCTCTGCCACCTCTGTCCAAATCACAATCACCGCCGCCGTTACTCTCTACTTCCGCCCTCTTCGCTATCGCCTCCTCCCCATCGCTCTCAAGGCCGTCGCCGCCGTCTCCTCTGTCCCTATTGCCACCATCAACCTCTACCTCTGTCCCCACCACCACCACGTTCTCCACCTTCGCTATTGCCTCCTCCCCATCACTCTCATGGCCATCTTTTTCACCTTCGCCCCCATCGTCGTCACCGTTCCGCTCCATTGCCATCATCAACCTCCACCTCGTCTTCATGACCACCATCTCCTCTCCATCGCTCCTATGTTCACCACCTCCGTCCCATTGTATCGCCGCCGCCTCATTCCTATCTCCACCGCCGCGTAACCACCACCACTCCCATCTCCATCTTCACCGGTGTTGGAAACTAGCATTCCGAAGATCTCAATAAGCTAGAGGAAAAAGATGAGTTGGGGCTAGGCTAAGGCTAGGGTTTGTTTTTTCTTTTTTGCCTTTTTCAAATTTAAAACAACCAACGGTAAAATTGTCCAAAAATACCCACGTGCAAAGCACGTAACGAAATATTCTAACGTTTGGTTAATAGAAGGTATCAAACTGCAAATGGAGCTAAACATTGTGGAATTAAAGTGCTGGAAAAAAACATTGTGGTATTATTCTGTAGAAAGGGTGAAATATTATGGTATTATTAAGCAACTAACCATTTTTTACTAAAAAACATTATTAACATATTTCTGGTCAATTGATAGGATTTTGGATCTAATATCGAAAGCCCACAAACTTCCTAAATTTGGGAATCCCTATTATACCCCACACAAGGATTCAGAGTCTCTGCTTTTTGAAAGAAAATAGCATCATCCTATTGCATTTAAGGGTCCAGATTCATCCAAAATCGAATTTAACGGTCAAGATTTGCTTATAACAAAACACTTATGTATTGGTGTATTCCACGTAAAGATGGAATAATCCATGGACTAGGATTAGCCAGCCCACCCCAGCTATCGGAGTTCTCTTTTTCCCTCACACTATTCCTCTATTTCTCTCTTCTCTCACCCTGTTCTCAATAAAAACCCTAGCTTTCTTTTTCGTCCCCGAAAACAGAAAGGTTTCCATCGATCGATCTATCGATCAAGAGCAAAATGAGCGGAAGCGGTGCGAAGAAAGTCGTGGAGGCTGCGGCGAAGGCAACGAGGTCGATGATTGATTGGGACGGCATGGCGAAGCTCCTCGTTTCCGATGAAGCTCGCAAGGAGTTCGCCACCCTTCGTCGCACCTTCGATGAGGTCAACCACGAGCTCCAGACTAAGTTCAGCCAGGTATAATTCTCGATCAGCAGATAGACTGGATCTAGGGTTTCGTGTTCTTTTGATCGTGGAATTTCTTCGATTGGGGATTGTTAGCCCGAGAATTGTTTTTGATTTCTTGGATCGAGGGAGATTAACTCCGAAATTAGAAATTACTGGTGCTATTGGTACTTGAGTTGTAGCAAAATTATATTTTGACGAGTATTGTAGTATTTTTCTTTTGGATTGTTATGCTAAAAGGATTTTTAGAGATATCGAGCGTACTAAGTTACAAAAGAGAAATTCTGATAGTAGTCAATAGAGAGAAAGGACTATCTATCCAAAAAGGGAGAGAAAAAAAAAACTCTTTTCTATTACCATTTGAACACTTGATTTTCGAAACATCAGACTCATTGATTTTCACCGTGATTGCCGTAAACTGTAGGCAAAATGACCAATTTGATAAATTCATATTAAAATTTTAGCAAGCAGTATATTCAACTTACCATCAGGTTGATAATGTTGTGAAGAAAGGATGTGTTTCCAAATTTACAAATGATGGATATAAATTTGAAAAATTGAAAGATCGTCAATTTCTTTAATGATTGTCCCAGTAGTCAGTGCCAGTTGTATTGCATATGACTGATCCCTTTTCAAATTTGTGCATTTATATGATTATTTAGCTGAGGTGCATCCAACGTCTCCCGAGATATGTGTTGATTGTTTTCACAAATAATCTTTCTCTATTTGCCATAAATGACCAATGCCAGTTTCATAAATTTCCCAATTATGGCCATATCCTACACTTGCTTCCATGAGCGAGTTTTTTCCCTTTCAAGATTTTAGTTCATTCTCTAATTATACACAATATCAATGAATATAATACATATTGAAGTATCCTTTACATGAATTGTCACATGCTGAATAACGATAAGGGTCAACATGCAGTGAATTAGTAAGATGGCATCAAAGGATAAAGTTAGGAACATGGAACATGAAGTTTCCCCCCACTTAAGCTTAAACTTATCATGATCAGCTGATATGCATGATATATAGTGGAAATAGTTAATATCTTACGATATATGATACGTATCTTATGATATGATACGATATGAAAGCTTTCTTATACATAACAACCGTCTGTATTGGAAAATCTATCGTATTTTACGATATACGATACAATATACATATCATACGATATGATACGTTCTGATACGATATACGATATGAACGAAACAATATTTTAAGACCCTATTTGTTATTGGGTCGGGCCTAGATCACCCAGATCGGTTAAAATACCTAAAAAAATAGAAAATATCTCATCTCTGAGGTCCTAACTTATCTTAGCCGCAAAACGCAAGACTTCAGAAACTCTGGTCTCATCCTCACGTACACTCATATAAAAGAAATATGTTAGAAGTTTGAATAAGTTAGACTCAATGTCTTGGTTTATATTAAGTACAACTTGCAACTAAAAATGAAACAAGAGAAAGGAGAACAAAACGAAAGGCATATCATCTTATTTGTTTATTGGAGAAGGAATCCAATGTGGATTAAGGAGAAGGTCCTTACATTCTTGGATGGATGGTCATGAATGCTTTGAAGTTGACGAAGGAGGACCAAGCAGTAAGAAAAGAAGTAATGAGGTATGATGATATTATATTTGCTAGTTAATTTTGTTAATAATTTAAAAATTCTTAGTATTTCTAACCAATTTTTTTATAGGATCCCCAAATTTTGAATGCCATTTTAGAAAAAAGCATGCAAAGAAAAAGAAATGAAGATAGTAGAAGTGAAGGAAGAAGAAAAGTTTGTAGAATACGAAAGTGAAGATGAGGAAGATGAGAATATCCTCATCGACGATAATGATAGGCAATGAATTGATAGGGTACTATTTATTGATTGGTAGTTTTATTTTGTTATTTTTGGAAGTTTTTAGTGTATGATGTGTGAACTGTGAACTTAGTTAGAAAATATTGTTACTTGTGAAATTTATGCCTATGTCATGTGGATTACACCTTTCGACTATAGTACCATTTTGCTTAACCATCTAACCATCTATACTAAACTATTTATAATTCTTTTAATAGACCGTTCCATTTTACTAATTTAATTATATAATTGTAAAAAATATAGTTATATACTTAATTGTTTAGTTATTACACAAGTGATTATCATATCTTACGATATACGACACGATACACCATATGATACGATACATAAGCAAAAACAATATACGATTCATATCACAATTTGACAACTTTGATTGTGGACTTCAAGATCGATGGTAGGCACCCGAGGCATGAACATCATTTCTTAAGCTTAGTTATAATTTCACATGTCTTGGGATTTATGTGTCCAAATAGCTCATTTTAGAATATTATTTGCTATACCTGATACCAGGTTTGCATTTTACGATATCTGGACCACATTATTCTCCTCTTACTATTTTTTTGATGAGTAAACAGGGCATGCTGGGACACTGCAGTAATGGGCCTGCAATGTCCCTGCCAAGCCCCTTATAGCCTTTTTTAATACCTGAAACAGTTCTTGGTATTACATATCTCATGGAATTTTGTAAATGTTCTGCTATCTTTCTGCTAAATTCTTTCTTAATTCTGCCTTTTCTTGATGATGTAAATTTTATTTTGTAAATGTTGGTTTGTCTAGTTGTAGAGGTGTTGGTTTCTCATTGCAGCCCTTTCTTAATGATGTAGGAACCTGAACCAATTGACTGGGGATATTATAGAAAAGGAATTGGGTCTCGTTTGGTGGATATGTATAAAGAAGCATATGACAGTATGTTCTATTCCTTTGTATTATGATATTCTGGAATATTTCGTCTCTTTTTATTTTCTTCTAGTCAAGTACTTTTTTTTATTATGTATGTCGCTAGTTATAGTTGTATATGTCTTTTATGCTATGAATATAGTGCATATGTTTTTAATGATATGAAGTTCTATTGGAACCCACAATGCACAATGACTCAACTAGACTTGAAGTATCTTTGGCTCCATAAAATTCATCTATCATATCAAGACCCCTCATGATACGATAAAACCGATGAATTTTTGCCAATGTATCGGCCGTATATGATATAGGAAACACCTAGCCGATATGATTCCGATATCTGATATTTAAAACCTTGCCTCATATATGCTTTATTATTATTTTTCCTTAGGGAGATTCAGGAGTAACATTTAACTGATGAAGTTTTGAGGAGATTGCTTTGTTATTGGTGTAGTGGGTAGCGCTAGGAGGTGCTAGGCGTTTGGGGTACTGCCTAACGCCTAGCTCCGGTTTTAATATTTATAGTTAAATATGTTTAGGGGTGGAGATGAGGTTTTCTAGTGAGCAAAATGATAGATTTGGGGAATTAGTTGGGTCCACTATGTATTTTGTTGTTAAGAGCAGACAAAAACATACCAATTCCGAAAAAGCTCAAATAATTTAGTGGGTATGACTGCCTCGGCGCCTACCTAGGCAGGCTAGACCGTTAGTCCCTGCTTAAGCGGATGCCTAGCGGCCCAACCCTCTTAAGCGCAAAATCCCGCTTAATTCAACTGTTTAGTGAAAAGCGAATCAGTCTTTTTCCGCTTCTACTTAAGCAGCCGCCTAGACTGCTTTTTACAACACTGTGATCCACACTTTATTAGGTGCAGAAATGGAACTGTTTCTGAGCATGATCTTCTTGTTTCATTTTGACACATAATGTTCTAGGCAGTTTTGATAAACAAATCTTTAAGTTTACAATATATCTCGGGTAACAAAAATCATAGGAGGCTTAAGTTTGAGAGGAGACAGAGCATGTAGAGATCAGCTTCCAAAAGACAACCTTTTCTATTAATATTTGATTTAAAATACCGTGAGCATTTAATGTTTCAACTAAAAGTATATATCCTTTTCTTTTATGATTATCTATTAGAGTCCCAGGACAGACAAAAAACCCCTGAATGGCTTAAAGTCACAAAACCAAAAAGTAGCACCAGACCTTAACCTTATTTGGGAAAAGTTTATCTTATTATCAAATCCCAGAGGAACATATTCTTAAAATTTGTTGGGGGTCTGTAGGGCTGAGATGATTGATGTGAACCCTTTCTTTGACACTCTATAAGTCACCCCTATTTTGATTGCTAGGGCGCAGATTCTTTACGCCAAAATTTTAAGTGGATCAAGAAGACTATGGAATTTAAGTGCATGCGCTGTAAAATGGCTTCATTTCGTATACTTTACGAATTCTTATATATATTGTACACTTAGATTGCCAGGTGGAGGGAAATGCACAATTTTGATAAAAACATATGGCGAAGTCCGATTTCTTGTGTGAGGATATGATTGTCTTAGAAGTCTTGTACTGTCTCTGAAATGCCGAATTTTGTTTTTAGAATATCTGTAATCACAGTTATTGATTGAGCAGTTGTTTCAAGTTGCAGTTTCTTGTTTAGGATTCGAGTAGACAACCTTAAGGCTTTGTACTGTTTATTGCTTGAGTTGTTGAGAAGAGTCCAAGTAGCTTAAACATGATAGAATCTAAAAGTTGGAGAGGAGTCCAGGTAGCTTAAACATGCTAAATCTTGGATTTGTAAATAGATCTCAAAAGTCTCGTGGTGGTAATTAGTAAAGGACGGTTCTGGAAAAGCAAGCGAAGCTTAACCAAAGGAATTTGGCTAGTAGTTCATTATTCAATAATTATTTGGTCTAATCCTTTTAAGAGTCCAAAGGAATTCTTTGGAACTCAGGATTTTTTTATTGTTTAGGTAAGGTCAGGACAAGATTAGTTTATTAAAGTATATAATAAAATTTAGATAGTGTCCATTTTGGACTATCCGTATAGATCAGAGTTATATCTACCTGGCGAGATTGGTATTATAGTTTGCATGCATTATTCATTTCCTTGACTATTGTTTATTTGTTTGTTGTCTATCACACTTCTCTATAAGGTAGTGACTTGAGCGCGCCATATTTTTTTATTACTTTTATTTACAACTTATTATGTGGACCGTAAGATTTTTGTTTCCTAAATCAAATAGTCTGGATCCACAAGAAATCCTTCTGGATACATTTCATGCTGAGAAGTTTCAATAAACCATTTATGAGTCTTATAGTGGTTGATTATGTCCATAATTGATATTGGGGAATCTTATCACTCAACCACGTTATAACAAGAATAATGATAGGCATGTTCTTGAGAAATTCCAAGGAAACTAAGCCACAACCAACCTTTCAAAACATACCCAACAAGTCATATACAAGTCACATTTCAAAATCAAGATTTTCGAAATGCAAGGCCAATATGCCATATTAACTATGTTCATGCCACATTGAAATGAAAAAAGAAAGAGAGATTTGCTAGCTACAATTAGAAGAGTCCTAATAATCTCTTTGAGATGACGTACAGAGATTGAATATCAGAATGGATGGATTATAACTATTTATTTGTTTTTAAATAAACAAAGTGCAACCCGAACTGTTGTGCACTGTTTAAGCCATTGGTCCACAGTAAATCCTGCATTACTTTCTTAGCAATTCTAGACACTGTAGTCGTATGGCTATGGATGCTGGACTGCTATATCAACCAAATCTATTACTATTTGGAAATTTGGTCCAGGCAGACATATATTAATCTTTGTTGCAATAAATCACTGAACCAATAGCTATTTGCAATTTGGATGAACGTTCCCAATTGGGAACACTACCGCTGCGTATCAGAAGTATCGTCCTTTCGGTCTAATCCATTTTGTAAAATTATACCAAAAGGATTTATCTTTATAGAAAAATAAATTTAATTACATACATAAATACATACACGCAAAATATCCAAATCAGTATGAGCTACTGTCTCCATTCCATATAAGCATTCCGAAGAAAACTAGCCCTTTCGTATCATGTGCCATCATAAGTGGCGTTCAACGCTCCTGTCATTCTATGTACTGAAACGTTTTGTGTACCAGGTAACATTGAGCTCAATTCCATCATGTTCTGTTTGCCCATACTTCCCAAGCACAGCTCACCTTTAATTGTTGAATCTAAACGAAATAGTTAAGTTTCTTTATATGTGTCAATTTATAAATAAGGCATGAAGGCAACATGAAGTTACTCTGTTATACCTGAATATATGGGGTGAATATCGGTTAGAGGGCATAAAGTTACTAAGATATACCTAATCATAGAGTTAAATTCGGTCAGATTCTGCTTGCATGGAGTGCAATACAAAATCAAAATCGATCTATTTCAACTTACAAAGTAAATCGAGACAATGGAAGAAATCTGCAGATGCTGAGAGATCCTAAGAAACAATTACCATGTCGTTGGGAGAAGTAACAAAGGCGTAATGTTTTCTAGAATAAACTAAAGAAGACTCGGCTACCACTGCACCTGAATTCCTTCTTGTACTCTTTTGCAAAACAAACTCTACATTCAAAAGACCAATTTATGGGATTTTTCCTGTTTTCATTCTTTTCCTATTTAATTTGCAAAAGCTTGGATGCAGAGTCAAGGTTGTACAGTGTTTGATTTGGAAAGAGGAAGTGTGAAAGCTGAAGTTAGGGGTTGATATGATTTTGTCTAGAAAATGAATTAACTCAAAGAAATATGTTAATCTAGATTGGATTGTAGCAAAACTCGAATATGTCGAGTTTGTCTTGCTTATTCGAGTGTGGAGCTTAGATGGTTAGGGATCACATCCTTTTAATTCCTGATCAGAGTTATAGCTTATTAACTGATTTTGTTTTGGGTCAGCTTGGGTCAATCGGGTTGAAGCATTTTGAGTTTTGACCTACATTTGACAATTACCGGGCCAACAAAACTGCAAACTCTATCCGATAAAAGGCTATTCATAACTTGTAACCTCGTGTCAGGTTAAGGGTTTGACTCAGGTCAGAAAACATCACTTTGTTATCCAGTCAAGATACAAAGAGTTTTTTTGTTGGATTACTTTTTTGTGTGGTTAAATTACTAGTTATAAACGGAAACATTTTGCTACCAAATTGAGCACGGTTTTGCGGGCTCTTATATATAAACTGTTTGGATGACTCAATGTGTGAATGACTATTGAAACTTGCTGGTAATGTTCCTTGGGAGACATGATTTGACAAAAAATTTAGTCGTCGGTAGGATTCATAAAGAAAAATCTACACTAGCTAGATTAGTTTTCTTGGTCATAGTAATTATTGTTTTTAACAAGAAGTTAATGCTGATGACATTCATGTAACCATAGAGAAGACGCCACTTTGAGATACTCAATTTGGTGCTTGATGTTTATGTAGCACGAATTCCTTGTGGAGGCGATGCATATGTATTGGATGCGTATCGGATCCATGTGAGATTCTTTTGAATTCGTCAAAAATGTTTGTGGAACTTTATCGGCACGTGCTAAAACTTATATTATATACTAGGTGTAGCAAACATAGATGACCAACTAAAACATCAACTATCTATACGCCTGAAATAATAAATGAGAATAGAGTTCCTAAGCAAATCTTTCTAAGCAACTTACTACACAATGTGACTAAAGAGTGAGGAGCCCATCCTCTTGAGTGGTCCCCATCCCTACTCTCCTGCGTAGGAAATTGCTTAGGGGAGCTGCGTAGGCCTCCTAAGCTCATAATAAATATTTGTGCTTTTAGTTTACATTTACTAATATAATATTTTTATTGTTATGTATATATACTTTATACAACAAAAACTTAGAATTGTGAATCTGCGAATTCAATTCGTACTGCATCCGTATTCGAACCCGTGCTACATAGCTAGATGTTTAAAGACATCAATAGTAATCTAATGGGAAAAATGTAATGTTATATCATGACTTAGATCCTGTGTTGTAAAGTAATGTTATATTAACAACATATGCTTTCGTACTCTTCAAGCTCTTCATTTTGTGTGTATGCGTGCATGTTTGTGTGTTCGATCCTGGGAATGTAAATTCGTTGGTACTTGTATACTGAGCTCCACCTGTTAGAAACTTAGAATCACTCATTTGATGAAATGAAACGAGCATGTATGTGTGCGTGTGCGTGTAACACCAACATTCTTCAATCACAATCCACTTATTCCATGTTTTCTACCTTTATAGATGCAACTAAATATCTCACATGCTAAACTGCTTCATCTCCCTAAATTTACATCCTATTTCTTGCTCTTGATAGTAGTTTTGAGCTAAATAACACAGTTGATTTTGCAGGTATCAAGATTCCCAAGTATGTCGACACTGTGACTCCCGAGTACAAACCCAAGTTTGATGCTTTGGTGAGCATTTTCTTCCTTTTATGCTCAATCCAAAGACTGATATTTATTACAATTATTGCCTTTTGTCTGGAGTTAATAAAAAGCCTACATCTTGTTTCTGATATGCAGTTGGTGGAGCTGAAAGAAGCAGAGCAACAATCTCTGAAAGAGTCAGAGAGATTGGAAAAAGAAATTGCAGAAGTTCAAGAAATGAAGGTGAAGATCTCGAGACTCTTACTAATTAGAAAATATACCTTTTAAGGTCTTGTTCCGAAAGCTTCATAAATTTTATGTGGTGCAGAAAAAGATCAGCACCATGACGGCAGAAGAGTACTTTGCTAAGCATCCCGAGCTTAAAAAGAAGTTTGATGATGAAATACGCAATGACTATTGGGGATACTAAACATTGGAGTTCTTTTAGTGGCCTGATGTTCTTTTGGGCACTTCCAATAAAGTCATTTACCCCTCTTGTTGTTTTGCCAAATATCCGGAAGTTTGAATTGTTGCGTGTGTTATAGTTTCACCAAGCCCTTGGGGCGACTTGCTTTCTTGTTTAAAATGTCTGTGTATTTGTTTCAGAACTTTTTTGGCCTAAGATTCAACTGTTGCATTAGATGCTTGACATCTTTCCATATATACTTTAGAAGCTGAATGTTCATCTTTGATCGGTTGAAATAAGCAACCCGGCATTTGCTTTAAGCTGGATTGTTGGAATATACTGATTGGCTGCAAATTAATGTTTCCACTGGAATTTTGGGTTATCGGTTTTTGATGCCGTTGGGTTGTATACTGACTTCTCTTTGATCCAAGCAGTTTCATCTGCAGTGCCCTATTCAAGAGCCACATACTCATGTAGTGTGCGTATTCTTGTGTTTTAAGCGAGCTTATTTATCCAAACGCAGCTCTTTGGTTCACTTAACTAATTAGGCTGAAACATATATCTATATTTTTTTATGTGGCGGCTACCAGGTCTAATTTTTAGAATAAATTTCCGGAAGACATATTCAATTATTATTTGATTTGGAGAGGAAAATAGGTTCTCTTAATTAAAATCTTTATGCTAATGATCACATTTTGTCAGTACATGGCTTTGGCAACCAATAGAAAAGCGTGGAACACAAGGTAAAATGCCCATATAACTTTTGTCCAATATTTTTCTGAACAATATTTATTTTGCAAAATGATGCAAAACTTGAGGTCCTTTGTTGATATGAATTGTAAAATAGTGACCGGAGCAAAACATGGCAATGGTAATGTTGCAGTAGTTCACAGCAAACACATTGGTATACCTTAAAACCCGACAACAACTCATGAATAAATTACTTTCGAAACCAAAATATCTACGAAATCTTTAATCAAAACTCCATATAAAAGGTTTCAAACTGCGCTAACCCGTCTTTTACTGATAGGGTGTCTCTGCTTTAGGAACCCGAACACTAGTTTCCTCGTTAACAAAAATAAGAGAAATAATAAGATGGCAAAAACCATGAAATAAACCTCCATGCGAGTTCTCCTTAAAATCCCTAGAAGCTCATTCCCATTAGAGTCATAATCTCAGGCAACATTTTGCAGTCTTCCAGTTGCTTCGCCATCTTCGGGATCCCGAATGAAATCCAAGCTCACAGCTCTCTCCAAAGAAAATCGGTGTTGTTTTTGACCGATAGCCAGGGATAGATGCCGTAACCGTAAGATAAATAGAAAATTATAATACCTAAATAAAATGTCTTGCTATGTAATAATGTCATCAAACATTTCAACATACACATTAATTAGGGAATATTATTTTTAATAATTTATTCAATGCAGGGTTACACTAACTGAATCCATTCACTCATCGCTTGATAAAAAACAACCGAACCTTTGTATACCCTATGTTATCGCTGTACATCTGCGCTGATTTTTATCATTGAAAAGGATCTAGATTTCCTAATTAATATATATGAATTGTACATCAGGCGATGTCCATCGAAATGTAAAATGAGCTGGGCTATGAAACACAACTCCATATGGGACATGCTCAATATATAATAGAAAAACAATATTCTGTGACCATATCTTGACCTGACATCAACTTTCTGATTCAGTGCCCTCAAATTCGTGGTGGGCGAAGATATAGATAGGAGAGTGCCTCGACATAAATTATAGGTTAGGCACATAGAGCACCATCGAACTTTTCTCCTTGTTCATAATACACCTTTGAGTGTTTAATAGTGTATTAAGAATTACATAGGAAACCATCGTGACGTAGGATTAAACACCATGGCAGTGATGGTTTGTATTTTTCAAAGTTTGACGGTGGTTTGTAATGGGAAATTTTGATGGTGCTTAGCATAATTCACCCTAAAATATGTTTCTCTCTCTCTCTCTCTCACACACACATACACACATACACACACAACTATAGAATATTTTACAATAGCTTGATGGTTGATGCTTGAGGTGATGGCCACGTTGGCATAATAATGTGCATAATATGTAAGAAAGGCCAGTAAAGATGCTCACCTTCATAGGTTTCCCCCGGAGCAAGCATGCGATGATAATCACCGAAGCTTCTGCTCGCATTTATCTGTAAAATAAATAAACTGTTAATCCAGCATCTATTTATCAAATATTCCATCATCGATATATTAAAACTTCTGGATGTGCAAGCAACTAGGTTAATTGATATTTTGACAAAAACATGATGGGATTTAAAATTAAGGGTAATTACATAAAAACACCATTGAACTTTCCCTTTTTCATTGGACATTAAAACAATTACAGTAATGTATTTACTAAAGATACATAAAACACCATCCAAGAGCTGCATTAAACGCCACTCCTGTCTGCAAAATTTTATGTTTATGCAAACAAACAATCCAATAAATAACCAAAGACAATATCATCAAGATGAATGTTGCCACATTAATGCCATGAAGAAAGAAAACCAACAATGACACTACTACAATATAGGATATCCCCTACGGGTACAGGAATTCGTAGGGGCAATTTTTTATACCCCTACGGATTAATCCGTAGGTCCCCATGGTTGTCCCTACGATACCTTACGTTTTAATTTAAAAATATTAAATCGTAATTTGTTGTTTGGCCTTACGGAGCCGCAAACGATGGCCCTACGGCTATGTCCGTAGAGGCATATAAATGGGTTATTAATAAAAAAAAGTACAGAAAATTTCTCGAACGTTACCAAAAATTCTCTCTCTCACTCTCCCGTGTCTCGCTCGCTCGTTCCTGCTCGCTCGTTTCCGCGCCTCATCGCCACCGCCCTCCGTGCCTCGTCGCCACCTTCCTCGATCGTTCCCAAAACTTCCCGCGCCTCGTCGCCACCGCCCTCCGCGCCTCGTCGCCTCGATCGCTCGTTCCCGCACCTCCGTCGTCTCCTCCACCGCTCGTTACAGGTATGTAAATCTCAAATTATTTATAATTTTGATGATGTTAGGTCTAGGGTTCAGGGCTCAGGGTTTGGGTAGGGGTGAGGGTTAGGATTAGGCATCGGGTTCAGTTTAGGGTAGGGGTGAGGGTTAGGATTAGGCATCGGGTTCAGTTTAGGGTAGGGTTAGGATTAGGGTTCGGTTGGGGTTGGGGTTGGGGTTAGGGTTACGGTTCGGTTGGGGTTGGGATTGGGGTTCGGTTGGGGTTGGGGTTGGGGTTCGGTTGCGGTTGGGGTTGGGGTTGGGATTGGGGTTAATTAGTTGGGCTTAGGGTCAGGGTAGTTAGGGTTGGGGTTGGAGTTAGGGTTAATTAGTTGGGCTTAGGGTCAGGGTAGTTAGGGTTAGGGTTTGGTTCAGATTTAGGGTTAGAGACTAGGGTTAATTTGGGTTAATTAGAGGGTAGGGTTAATTAGTGATAATTTGAAAGTGTTAGGGTGTTGGATAGGGTTAATTAGGTTAATTTGGGTAATTGGGTTGAGTTTTAGTTGATTAGGGTTGATTAGGGTTAATTTGGATAAATTGGGTTAAATTTGGGTTAATTAGGGATAATTTGTGTTAGGGTAACGATTATGATTAATTGTGGTTAATTTGGGTTATTTAGGGTTAGGGTTTAGGATGCACTAGTTCATTGCAGTAGGATACTTGATGATAACGTAAACGTACAATTTTACCGTAAACGCAAGAAAAATTTACCCTAAACTTGAAATTTTGAACTCTTAATAACGAAATGTAAACGTAAAACCTATTCATGTTAAATGTTCAAGTTAAAACCAATATATGATACTCGATGATAATATGAAACTTTTATATTCTCATCGATACTCATATATGAAACTCAAAGCGCCACTTAGTCCCCGTCTATCGGTTAACATACGTTCGATATTCGTCGTGACATAGAACTATACGAAAATTGTTAAATATCGGACGGTATAGCTCGATACTAACAACCGTCGTATAGTCTATGTGACGAGAAGATTCAATCGTATGATAACCGATAGATTTGTCCCGTGTGGACAAGTTAGGAATGTATAAAGCAAACACCTGCATTCGCTTGTGTTTTCATCCGTTTCGAGATATTTCGTCGGTACTTTTCCGCTGATTCTCCGTATACAAAGATAGATTAGATGTTCATTTCAACGTTGTTTCACAGCTTTGAAATGATTATCTATTCTATTACAGTGTACTCGGAGAACAACGGGGAGGTGCTGCCGAAATTTACTCGAAACGGTTGAAAACACAAGCGAATGAGTGTCTGCTCTATACATTCTTAATGGGATAGAAGCCTTGCTCCCGACAGCCGAAACACACACATACAACACGAATACACAACAAACGCATCATTAGAAAGTGATTCAAGATGTTCAAGTTAAAACCAATATATGATACTCGATGATAATATGAAACTTTCATATTCTCATCGATACTCATATATGAAACTCAAAGTGCCACTTAGTCCCCGTCTATCGGTTAACATACGTTCGATATTCGTCGTGACATAGAACTATACGAAAGTTGTTAAATATCGGACGGTATAGCTCGGTACTAACAACCGTCGTGTAGTTTATGTGACGAGAATATTCAATCGTATGATAACCGATAGATTTGTCCCGTGTGGACAAATTAGGAATGTATAAAACAAACACCTGCATTCACTTGTGTTTTCATCCATTTCGAGTTACTACGTCGGTACTTTTCCGCTGGTGCTCCGTATACAAAGATTGATTAGATGTTCATTTCAACGTTGTTTCACAGCTTTGAAATGATTATCTATTCTATTACAGTGTACTCGGAGAACAGCGGGGAGGTGTTGCCGAAATTTTCTCGAAACGGTTGAAATCACAAGCGAATGGGTGTCTGCTCCATACATTCTTAATGGGATAGAAGGCTTACCCCCGACAGCCTAAACACACACATACAACACGAATACACAACAAACGCACACACAACACATACACGCTAACAACCCCACACTTAAGCGAAATCATAAATTGAAACACACATATATAGAATACAACTCATACATGGGTATTCTCAAATCTAACTTTGATTATCGATAATTTATTCTTTTCAACGACAAATACACACACAAAACATATACACAGATTTTATCCTTTGTCAGTAACCATCCCGTTCTTACATTTCTCAATATAGTCATCATAACCTGCAATTTATATGTTATACAGTCTAACATGGCTCATGAGTACGTCAGAGTTAAGGACTGAATGCATGTGGATTGGAAACAACGTATGCAACCTAAGTTTGTCGCAGGAGTTGCCGCTTTTATTGAATTCGCACGTGCACATAATAAGATCGTGATAGAGAAAATTCTCTGCCCGTGCGATAGATATGGGAATAAGTACTGGCAGAAGATAGATTTTGCAGAGCTTCATATCGTTAAACATGGTTTTACTAGACTTTATACAACTTGGCTATATCACGGGGAAAGAGAAGAACACAGTAATGCGGTAGAAGAAGAAGGAGAAGATGATAATGCGGTAGGATAAGACGGTAATGCGGCAGAAGAAGAAGACGGTAATTTCTTTCCATCAGAAGAAATGGAGGATATGGTAGAGGCTACCTTAGGTGAATCTATTCGTACCGAAAATGACAATCCTTCCGGTTAAGGACCACGTGCGGATAAGTATGAAAATTTCATGAATGATGTTGGAAAACCAATTTATGAGAATACAAAGTATTCCACCCTCTCATGGTTCGTCCAACTTTTTCAGGTTAAGTGTCTAAATGGATGGAGCAACAAGTCATTCACAACACTTCTTTCGTTCTTGAAAGATTCTATGCACCCGAGAAATAACGTGCCCGACAGCTGGTACGGAGCCCAGAAGATGATGTCTGATTTGGGTCTCAAGTGTGAGAAGATTCAAGTATGTCCTAAAAATTGCGTGTTGTACCGGAAAGAGAATTCAGATTTGAAAGAGTGTCCAACATGCAGAGATGCCAGGTATAAGCCGAAAGATTCTGATAAGAAACCCGATATACCTGTCAAGATAGCACGATACTTTCCCATAACACAGAGGCTGCAGATGCAAGAAAACAGCCGAGACAATGATTTGGTATCACCGTGCTCCTCCAATTGAAGATGGAAAAATGGGTTATCCAAGAGATTCACCGGTATGGAAGGATTTCGATAGGAGGCACGCAATACTCAGTAGCGATCCTCGCAATATCAGGCTCGGACTGGCAAGTGATGGATTCTGCCCATTCAACTATATGGCTGGAAACCACAGCACATGGCCCGTTGTAATGATAGTTTATAATCTGTCGTCTTGGTTGGCTATGGACCAATCATATTTTATGATGCCTCTTCTTATCGACGGACCAAACTCACCGGGAAACAATATCGACGTTTATCTCTGACCTCTGATTGAGGAGTTAAAAATTCTATTCATTGATGGTGTAGAGACTTACGATACAAACACAAAGACAATCTTCATACTACATGCGGCTTTAATGTGGACAATTAATGACTTTCCTGCGTATGGAATACTATCAGGTTGGTCCGTATATGGTCACAAAGCATGTCCTCATTACCATCAACATATAACATCGAAATTCTTGAATTTTAGTAGGAAGGTTTGTTATTGCAGCTATCAACGGTTCCTGCATCTAGACCACCACTACAGGTTAGACGTTGTTCACTTTGATGGTCATCAGGAGCTTCTTGGACCTCCAGCCCCATTGTTCGGAGATAACGTGACTGCTCAGTGTGATGGTTACAATAATGTGACCTTCGGGATAGATCCGACAAAACAGGTCAAACCACCATTCTGGAACAAATTAAGCATTTTCTTCGAGCTTCCGTACTGGTCAACAAATTTAGTGCGTCATTGTCTGGACGTCATGCACATAGAGAAGGGAGTATCCGAGCACGTACTCAACTTGCTTCTTTGTAAAGACGGGAAATCGAAAGACAATCTCAATACTCGGATGGATCTACAGAACTGGAAAATAGAAGTAAATTGAATCCTAAACCGGTAGCGGGTAAACCAGGCAAGTTTGTACTTCCCAATGCCGCTTATCATACGTCACAACCGGAGAAGAAAAGATTCCTGCAGGTGTTGCATGATTTGAAAGTTCTCACAGGTTTCTCAGGATCATTCAGCAAGAAAATAAAAATTGTGAAAGGCAAGATCGATGGGCTGAAAAGTCATGATCACCATATTATTATGGAGCACCTTCTCCCATTAGCCCTCAGGACTTCCCTCCCCGAATCGGTTGGTCTAGTAATCAATGACCTATGTTGTTTTTTCAGAGAATTATGCGCTAAAACACTAGATGCTGTGACGCTGGAGAAACTAGAAAATTCTATCGCGTTGATACTTTGCAAGTTTGAGCGTATTTTCCCACCGTCATTTTTCGATATCATAATACACCTGACGGTTCATCTTGCAACTGAGACTAAATTAGCCGGACCAGTACAATATCGATGGATGTATCCCGTCGAGAGATACGTGGAATTTTCGTTTCGCGCAATTTGTAAAATTATTGTTGTCCTGTATGACCGTATTTATTTATTTAACATATTTTTCTTTAGGTACCTCTACACTCTTAAAAATCATATACGCAATAGAAATCGACCAGAGAGTTCTATTATACAAAGTTATCTTCTAGATGAAGTAACCACATTTTGTTCCCGCTATCTGGAAGAGAATATTGAGACGAGACTTAACCGGCCTCGAAGAATTCAGGACGGGCCATATGGTAAATCCGATTATAAGAGGGTAGACACTATGTTTATCAACAAGATATACTGGTTTATCCTCCTCAATAGCGCATGTCTTGAAAAAATTAGAGAGTAAGTTTTTTTGGATTAATTGTTATATTTGTGTTTGTGTGTGTATGAAATGATATAATATTAATGTCATAATTTATTGTCGAGAACAGAATTTATTTTAACGAGGTACGTGAGGAGCATCCTGATTGGAACGATGAACGATTGGAAAAATATTATCAGGATAATTTTTGCGATTGGGTTGCAGATCGTGTAAGTTATTCGAATAACATGTTATTGCTATCAGTTTTAATCTAAACTTATATCGTTATGCATTTGTCGTAAAATTTATTTTGTTAGATCCACGATTCGAATTTGTCTGCATCATTAGAGAGTGATTCAAGATGTTTAGCCCAGTTTCCTAATATGGAAGTTGCATATTATAAAGGATTTGGTATGTTTGGATACAAATTCGAAATTAAGAACATAGAATTATCTAGAACCACTTAGAATAGTGGGATTGCGACGGTAGGATCGGATGGTGTGATTTATTATGGATATTTAAATTGTATACTCGGCATCCAATATCCCGGACGATCAGAACCCTTTTATATATTTCAGTGTACTTGGTACGATACACGAACCGATACGGATAAGTGGAGAAGCAATCTCGAGACTTGGAAAGATAAATATGGATTGACCGGTGTGAACACACTTCGATTTTACGGTCAGGAAGATCCGTTTATTTTTCTGAACCAAGCGTTCCAAATATACTACTCACAGTATTTGAAGCATCCGGGATGGAGTGTCGTATGCCGTTGGAAACTCAAGGATGTTTACGATGTCTCAGAATTCGATGACAGCGATGGGGATGAAGAAGAGAGAAGACTTAGATTGCTCCGACCGTCTGTTTCGAAAGACGGGTTATTTTCGGTTGATCATGAAGTTACGTGGGTTAGAAATGATATGGATGATGAAATCCAAGTAGGTATGTCTACTTTAAACATATTTTATTATGCCTGCCTGCTTGAGCTCAGCATCGAGAACTTGCTCAAATTACCAGAAGTTAGAATTTCAGCTTCAGCTTTTATACATCAACTTAGCTGAACAAACAGCTAAGAACTGGTCATGTATCAAATAAATCATTCATAAGCATATTTGAGCAGCACAGCACGGCAATATATATAGAGTATCCAGTTCACATGACAGTATCTACACTGAGAGGTATTAATTACCTTGACAAGACTTGAGACAAAGATTTAGCATGCTCATCTTGTTGTACTCAAAGAGGACAGGAAGCTGCAATTGTGAAGTAATGAAAAAAGCAATATTGTTATTTTACAGATTAGTAGTTCTCAAAATTTAGCAATGCTGCTTCTTAATAGTTATATAAAAGGCAGGAAACTACAAGAAAAAGCAGTTGCTTGAAAATGAAGCCATAAATATGTATTCGTAAAGGAGGTTGGTCGATAAATGCAGATGATTAAAAGACTCTTGAAGCATTTTAGGATTACTTAAGATTTTAGCCTATGTACCTTCCATCAAAATTTGAATCGCGGGGCATTATTATCCACCTTTGCTCCAAAATTAAATTTAGAAAAAGATCTACGAGCAAACATATTTGAATCGCACTACTGTCGGTGTCACTGTGTTTTGACCATGTAGATCAAAATGGGCGGCACCGATCGTCCAAAAATGCCATATTTTTCACTTATAAGGTGCTGCATGAGTTGCTTCGTTTAGGCCCGGGCCTATAGGACCATTACACTAAAATATAATGAATAAAAATTGGAAATGCAGTGTACATGGTCCGCATGTTATGATAATAGACCCACTGGGAAATCCCTTGTAGCATAGTTGCAAAGAATCCACAAGCTGACACAAAGGTTGTTATAGCAAAATCACAAAGTAACGCTATCAATAACGAAAAGATCACAAATATGTGGCCAAATTTATATTGCCTTCTGCAAAAAACATAGAAAGCTTATTTCCGAAAGTAAACTAGAATTAGAAACAAACCTCGTTTGCTTTAGGCCATTTGTCATCGCTAATTTCCAACGTTAACTCTAAACAACCCCCATTTATGTAGTTCCAGTCTTGCATGCCGCCATGTGCTAAATTTAGCTAATTGAAATAACCAGCTTAGTAACGTTTCTTGCTGAGTGAGAAGAATATATGGAGAAACAAAGAAAAAGAGATGATATAAAATTCAGTAGATGTATCGGTTTAAACTAAAAGAGAGATTAGGAAAATAGAGAAAGAGATGATAAAAAATGTGATGGATGTATTGGTTGAAAAGAGAGTAAGCAGACTGGCGCTGTGATCCGTGTATAACAATACATGTCTCTTCTCAACACCTGTGTCCTCCGTCAACACGGTTTTTCTCAAGAAAGATTTCTATGCAAGGGCTTGCATGGTGTAAATCCTTATATAGCCTTTGTATGGTCTCCCTCCACATACAAAGGGAGCCCATCCAAGGGCCAAAAGAAGGGCTTGCACCATGCAAGCCCTTTTAGGCTAGTTTTTTTCCCTCTTTTTCTTCTCTCTCAAGTCTCAACTCTTGTAAACTCTCTTGACACCTATTTATTCTATTTTATGGTGTCGTCTTTTCTTTCAACATTTGTCCGATCTTACTGCATACCTTTTGTTTCCCTTGCTCAGAACACTTGTAGTCTTAAGTGGTAACTTGTCTTCTCCGTCAATGTGTATTTCTCTTATTTCTAACATTGAATGAATTATAATAAAAATAATAATAACAAACCATCTCAAGTCCATTAATAAGAATGTAATTAAGATGCTGCGTACCAACAGTTTCAGGAGGAAGTGTATGGTTGTTAAACTTTCATGGCACGATGATGATACATATCCTAAAATGCATGCATGCATGTTTTTTTTTTTTACTGGTAATTGATAACAGTCTGTTTTTCCATATCATACACAAGCTAGCTTTTCATCATATAGTAATTAATATTTTGATGTCAATAACTTTTTCCTAATATTTTTGATAGACTAATATAATTTGGTAACTGTAATACCAAATATTCAAAATTTTGGCTGATCGGGATTCGCGTGCATGTGATTCTGTAATAAAGAAATGGAAGTAAAACAATGAGCCTGCTGTCACATGCACATTACTTATGCAGTTAGGATACTAAAGAAAATGAATCAGCATTTCCAAAAGAGACTGATGGGTTATTGGTGAAGAGGGTTTAAGATCCAGAGTGGTGTTCGGCAGGAAGCTATCTGCTGCGGATGGATCGAGTAGGAAGCTGCCCTGTCGCCTCGTGATGAGGGCTTTGGATCCACAACATTGTTGGACAGGAAGCTACCCGCTGCGGATGGGCCGAGCAGGAAGCTGCCTGGCCGCCTCGTGATGAGGGCTTTGGATCCACGACGTTGTTGGGCATGAAGCTACCCGTGGTGGATGGGCCGAGCAGGAAGCTACCCGGCGGTCTCGTGATGAGGGCTTTGGATCCACATTTTCGTTGGGCAGAAAGCTACCCACTGTGGATGGGCCGAGCAAGAAGCTACCCGGCCGCCTCGTGATGAGGGCTTTGGATCCACGTCTTCGTTGGGCAGGAAGCTACCCACTGTGGATGGGCCGAGCAGAAAGCTACCCGCTGCCTCGTGATGAGGGTTTTGGATCCATGTCTTCGTTGGGCAGGAAGCAACCCACGGTGGATGGGCCGGGTAGGAAGCCAACCGGTCGTCTCGTGATGAGGGCTTTAGATCCACGGCGTTGTTGGGCAGGAAGCTGCCCGCGGTGGATGGGCCGAGCAGGAAGCTATCCGGCCGCTTCATGATGAGGGCTTTGGATCCACGTCTTCGTTGGGCAGGAAGCTACCCACGGTGGATGGAACGAGAAGGAAGCTACCCGTCCGCCTCGTGATGAGAGATTTAGATCCATGGTGTTATTGGGCAGGAAGCTACCCACGGTGGATGGAACGAGAAGGAAGCTACCTGTCCGCCTCGTGATGAGGGATTTAGATCCATGGTGTTATTGGGCAGGAAGCTACCCACAGTGGATGGGCCATGTAGGAAGCTACCCTGCGGCCTCGTGGTGAGGGCTTTAGATCAACGGTGTTATTGGCCAGGAAGCTACCCACGGTGGATGGGATAGGCAGGAAGCTACCTTGCGGTCACATGATGAGGGTTTTAGATCCACGTCTTCGTTCGGCAGGAAGCTACCCACTATGGATGGGCCGAACATGAAGCTACCCGGCAGCCTCGTGATGTGGGTTTTAGATCTACGGCGTTGTTGGGTAAGAAGCTACCCGCGGTGGATGGGCCGAGCAGGAAGCTATCCGGCCGCCTCGTGATGAGGGCTTTGTATCCACGTCTTCGTTGGGTAGGAAGCTACCCACTGTGAATGGGCCGAGCAGGAATCTACCTGGATGCCTCGTGATAAGGGATTTAAATCCACGTCTTCGTTGGGCAGGAAGCTACCCGTGATGGATGGGCCGAGCTAGAAGCTACCCGGCCGCCTCATGATAAGGGTTTAGGATCCACGGCGTTGTTGGGTAGGAAGCTACCCGCGGTGGATGGGCTGAGCAGGAAGCTACCTGGACGCCTTGTGATGAGGGCTTTGGATCCATGACATTGTTGGGTAGGAAGCTACCCGCGGTGGATGGGCCAAGCAGAAAGCTACCTGGCGGCTGTTCAGTTGATAAAACTGCACATTTAATATGACATTTTTCCTACTATTTCTATATTAGAAAATGTGTTTATTATAATATATGATACATATGAGGGTTTGTCTGTAAAAATACTATTTTCATGTGTTTATATATTATAATTAACATTTGGTAGGAAAATGTAAGCATATAATATCCATGTAACATTTGGCCCATTTAAAATATGCTTACTTTATTAAATACCTTTTACCAAAGTCTTAATGGTTAAGTTAATATCTCAATATAACAAACTCTACTAAATATTATTTGTTGAGTTATTGTGCAGGGCTAAAATCAAGGGAATCAAAGTTGTTAAAGCAAAAAACTTACAAGGCTTATCGAGAGGCAAGGACCCCCTAGAAGATCGTACCTCCCAGGGTTTTCTACCATAAAAAGAGGAAGACTCTTAACAGGCTTTCCAGTGAGGCATATGTGCCTCCCTATGAAGAGCGAGGCCCGACTCCAATTCACTGGGATCCAAAGGCCGACCAAGTGCACTTCAAACGAAGAAAACCACCTCCCTAAATGTCCTGCTCCACTAGCCCCATGAGAGATCGCTCTTCTAGCCCAATGTTGACCCCTCCGGTTCGACCAATCGTACATACCTGTCGATTGATCGGAGCGAGCAATTTGGGTGATCAACCACCCTCATGCCCAAAAGGTCCATTTGGGGGCACAAGAATCCACGATATTCACCCTCAATCTGAGGGGACGTCAGAAGTGGACCCGCTCAACCCAATGGTTCGAGAAAGGGTCGTGCAAATCAACGAAGCAGACGAAAACCTGCTTTGCATTAGTTAAAACCCTCTGCCCATGCTGCAAGGTGACGATGCTGATGAAAACGCCCCGGCAAAGGACATGGAACGTCAAATCGAAGAATTACGAGAACAAATGGCCAACATGGCCAATCTCATACAGGTGGTGGCTGCCCAGTTGCGAAGCCTGACAACAGCACCGTGACCAGAGCCGAAAGCAAAAAGTTCGCTGCAGTCACCCACTCTACCGAATTCAATAACTCATGCGTCTCGTAACGACTGGCAATCTGCTTCTCCATAGGCAGCACCGGTTCTTAGGAAAGAGCAGACACCACCAGATTCCCAAGCGACGTCTGCATCACACGAGGCGACTCCTCTACCCTGAAAGGAAGACGGTCTGCCTCCGGTAGTCTCTAACCCCACGGCAACGGTGGTGGTGGAAACCACACCGGCGGTGGCAATGGTGACAGTTCCTGCTTCATCCCCATCGACCTCGACAGCAGGGCCCTCGTCCCTGACTAACATGGACGTCACCGCTCTGCAAAAGTTCGTTGCTGAACAAATGAAGCAAATGAACCAGACGACGGTAGTACCAGTAGCTAACCAGCCATACCCTGACGAGTACAACGATGTGCCGTATCCGGTAGGGTATGCTGATGGTGATTTTTTTAGGCTTAAATTACATCGCAAGTGCATGGTCAATCAATTGTAGCACTTGTGGGTCAATCCACGGGGAGGATGAGAATTCTATTAAGTCTAAAATGAATTAAAGATAAAAACTTTGATTTAAAGAATTATTCTAAAAAGCGGTATTAAAAAGAAAGTAAATTGCAAATTAAAAGAGATTCTTAAGATAGAAAAAGCCTAGGGTTTAAAATTTTGTTGTCTAATCATGCTGTTTTAAATAATAATTTTTTGTTTTCTTGGTTTTCATCCTTAAATTAATTACCTAACAATTCTAAAAAGCATAAGGTATACATACATCACAATAAACTATCAATCTATTAGAAAGCATAATTCATATGACCATGGCAATACCCTTTCGTTCTACAAATATGCAAGTAATCAATTAAAAGATTTAATTCTAATTAATTAGGAACTTAGTTAGATCATCCTTTCTACTTAGTAAATTCAATGGTTGTCAATCAAAGACCTACATTACTTTATCAGCGAAATCTAATCCAACCTTAGATTAACTAGATCAAACATAAACAATAAAAATACGAACTTTACCTTTCCTAGATAACTTTCATAGTCGTCAATCAATCATCAAATTAACTAGTTTATCGGCAATGCGGCCTTTCCCTAAATAAAGCTCATGGTTATCAATCACTCATCGATCTATCTAGTTTAACAGAATTGCATAAAAAGAACATGTCTTTTATCATAAAATATTTGTCATTAAGAATATAGAAAAAGAATAGAACAATGAAAGTATACACCAATCATAAATCAAGAATAATTCTAATTCAAGATAGAATTTTAGTTGCTCATGGCAAAAGAAGAAAAACAAATAATAAAATGGAAATTCATTATAAATATAAACTTACAAACTATTTTAATCCTCCCAACACCACAATGGCTATCAAAAAAAGAAGATAAAAACCCCTAAATAATAGTATTGCAGTATTGTCACGCCCCGCTTCTCAGTATACGGGCAGAGGACGCGACTGGCCGCTACGTATTTACTCTGAAGTAAATACGCTGAGCGTATCTAAGCAATATAAGTAAAATGCATAAGAGACAGAGATAATAGATATAATTGAACAGCAACTTTATTTATTCACATTCTTTTTACAATACATCTGAAAAGTAAATACATGGAATGGAGTATGGTCCATTCAAAAAGCAATGTCACTAAATGTAATTATAGTAATAGGAGATAGTACTAAAAATGTATAGGGCTAGTCAGGGCAGGGATTACAATGGAGTATGGTCCATTCAAAAAGATCGGGATGCGGTACTTCAATCTGAATGTCGAAGAGACGAGGGTCAGGTCAGCACAAGGTGCAAGGGTGAAGAATAATGAATCTCAGGAGAGAAAGAAATTTACTGGGGAGGGAAAACAATCAAAGCGTCATGCGTATCAATACTCAAAAGATTAGCGAACTCGGAAACTTTATTATTATTCCAGAAAATTTCAAACAAGGCATTTTCAAAAGATAAAAGGTGGCCCTAAACTATACATAGATTTATTTGGCCAGAGGAAACAAAAAATAAATCACGTCAGTCGCGGTTATGAAAGTTCAGCAGGTTACGGTAAGCTCGCGCGCTAAGATAGGGGCGTCCATTTCCATAGCGCCTCGCAGGGATCGCCACTGGAGGTTCTTCTGCCATGGGGTCTTCTTCTCCTGGTCCTTCTTCCTCGGCTGGAGCTTCTTCATCGTGGTATGCTTCCACGTGATTCACCTCTTCTGGATTTTCTTCCGCGGGATCCTTCCACTGGATTCTCCTCAAGGTCTTCCGCTCCTGGATTTTCTTCTACTGGGTGTTCCTCGGGGTCTTCCTCTATCGGGTCCTCTTCGGGGTCCACTTCTTCGTTGTCAGAGTCGCTGATCATGTCGACTTCTTAAGATACAACTCTCTCGTCCTCGGAATCGTTGTTGCCCAAAACAACCTGGGGGCCATCGATCTCATCATCTGAATTCGCCAGCATGCAGTCCAAGGAAACGCGGGATCGAGTGTCCTCATCGATAGGCGGCGCTGCTCCAGGATTGGCCATGGCCTGAAAAGAAAAAGTCATGATCAGACAGTGGAACACACCACGAGAATAACCAAGGATATGGAACACAAGGAAAATATACGGTAGGTTAGGACTGAAAAATCAAAATTTAGAATACTGATGCAATAAGAAGTATAACGAAAATGAATGGCAAGGGGACGATACATACATCACAACTCACAATTTTATTGCATTCAAACTAAGAAGTTCAACGGATACAAGATTTTAAACGAAACGAGACATTTACAAAAGAGTGACAATATTTTTTTTTGAAAGAAGAAAAGATGATAATTCTTCGTTGATATCTAGACCACTGCATTCTCGTTATGCGAGTGGAATCCTGTTCTGGGTCTATACTATCCTCGAAGCTCGAACTACGAAATAACCATGTCACTTAGCAGAAATGGAGAGTGTGGATGAATCTCCTCCTTGCAACTCCTTCCTTCTAGGGCAATCATTGACAAGATGTTCTCTTGATCCGCAAATCAGACATTGCCCTTTAGCCCTGCGACAGTCTCTCTTAAGGTGTCCTGGTCTCTTACAGTATCCACAACATTGAGCTCTCCGCTGCTTCCGTTGCTGAGGCACAAATGGGCGCTTCATCTTCACATCCTTTCCTTGTTTAGCAGGGGTTCCCTTACGATTGGAGGCTTCCGCCGGTGCTTGAGCCATTTTCCTTCTTAGTCCTTCAGCTGAGAGATCGTTTGTTCACTCCTGGGCTCCCTTCAAGCCTTGCAGTACATTCAAAATCTCGACGGTCTGATTCTGGGGAGTAGAGTTGGAAGAAAAGTCGTTGGAAGTCATGGTCCTGAAACAACAAATTTGAGGATGATATAAGGTATAAGGAATAAGAATCAGAACAAGATATAGAATAGACAACGAAACAAGAATGTCGGGTGAGGTGAAGCTCAAACGAGTGGAAATCAAATGTAGAACTCCAAGACACTCAACAGAGTACAGTATTGTAACCATGCTGCTATTCATAATTACAATCACATAACTCTACGGAGTCACCCAAAACTCTAGCGGATGGATCAAAATATATAGCAAAACACACTATGTGAATCAAGATCAAGAATAACAAGTTTACAATCTAGACCGAAGGATGTCTTAGATTTTCAAGCCCTACACGGAAACTGTAATCCCATTCTAAACCTGGCTCTGATACCAACAAAACCATGTCACGCCCCGCTTCCCAAAATACGGAATACGAGGGGCTGACAAGGCCGGCCGTGCTCCTACGGCCGAGGAAACATCCTGCCGTAGTCACACTTCGGCTTCTAGCTTTACGTGGTAATCAGTAATCAATGCACATGTAATGAGAAATGCAGTCACTAAATCAATACAAATACAAAACTAACCAGATAGAGATCAAGGAAGTATATCGCTGAGTCGCTGATCTAGTTATCCGCAATGTCCTCGAGGTATGTCAGGTCCTGGTCCAAGCTAAATCCACTTCTCACTCTGAGCATGCATACTCAGGTCGTCAGAGCGACACAATAGCAATATATATATATATATATATATATATATATATATATAAATACAAACATAAACACATACAATGATGACGAACATGAAACAGTAAGCATGGAGTAATAACATGAGCATGAAGTAGCCAGTACAGGTAAACAGTAAAACAGGTAAACAGTATGGCAGGTATATCGAATCAGTAATCAATGCATGTCACTAAACCTATCAGTCTCTAAGCCTTACTATCCAGGTCGCTAAACCTATCGTCAGTCCAAGTGTGAGAGTCAACCACTCGTGAGTATCCCCCACCCAAGGATAGTGCCCCAGGAGCAAGGGAACACGGGCCCGAGTCGCTCGCTAATAATCAGTAATATCACCCATATAACTCCAGAATCGCTGTGTATGTCAGCAATAGGACTCCTGAGTTTCTGTTGAACTCACACTCAAACTACCCCACACCCCGCGGTCTATATCAAACACCAACCATAAACTCAAATACTAGTCGGTCCATGACAAGTCTACGCGAGAACGGGAGACATGATCTCCATCAAGCATGTCTCGACTGATACCCAAGATAAATGGAAAGTGTTTGGTGCCTTACCTAGGACACTAATATAAGTGCTTCCATAATCGTCCCATACCAATTATAGTTACACTTATATATGTCCCATAGACGTCGACAATGCAATAAATTAACTGGGTTCGCTGATTGTGTACAAGTACGTGTCACCTCATTTACTCATTCATGCTTTAACACTAACGTACTTGCCACAATCAAAACACTAACAGCTATCACTGGGTAATGCACACGATCACTAGGTTACCAATGTAATGACATCTAAACGATATGATGAGAATACAATAATGATGATATGAATAAAATATCAGCAACCAGTGTCATACCACTTGCATAATTTACTATAAATCATGCGTGCCTAATTAAGCAGAACAATAAAAAAAAAAGGAGTAAGTAGCATGTTTAATCATCTATCCATCAAAATTGGTTTCGCGTCAATCGGGTTTCAAGTTCGCTAGATATGGCCATTTCAATTTAAGTGTTCACTGCTGGAAATCCAATTTCTGAACTAGAAGTCCGTTTCGTAACACATTTTAATCTCAGTTGGGATCATAATTAGGCGATACAATAGTTGAACACTGTTTAGGTTTATCAGTTAGGTTCCCAACGCAATTGGCGGATCAGTAATATCCATGGCGTACCGGAAGTTATGCATTGTGAAATGAAGGGGTATACGTTCTGTCCCTGTTTGGGACAGCTATATGTTCTGTTGATTTAAAATGTAATTTAAATAGTAAACGACAGTAAAAATGAATGAAACCACTTTCAATGGTTATCTAACAGATTTATCTTCACTATGGTATAGGGTTCCGTATTATGACATTTTCATACAGTAGAGTAAAAGTATTACAAAACGAGAATCGACAGCCAGAGCTGCTCTGGACTGCGGTCTAGAGTCGCACTCCGAACTAGTTCCCGTCACCTTTTTAGCATAGAAACAGATTAAAACTCTTATGGGGTTCTAGGTCGTCGAGTTAGATTTGATATGATCCCTCGAACACAACATTCCAATTTGTAACCAATTAACTGTGATTTTTATGACTTTCAGATACTGGGAAATTTCAGTTTTAACGGGTTCAAATGGGTTAGGCCTATCACGTCATTAAAGTCCGTATTTTATGGCCAAATCATAACATGATATTCTTCATCACTCGGGCCATCATATGTGATTTGTTTTCGTCAATTTAACGGGGGTTTTCCATTCGGGTTTTGCATCGAAGACTTGAATTATAATGATTCACATAAAAAGTATATGCGGAATTTGTTGGTAAATTGAATTGTGATAGATAAAATTAGCATGAAGCAAGTATTAAACTTGCCTGGTGACATATTGACTACGGTACGGGAGCGTCAACGGCGTGATCATGACATACGTGCGACACGGCAATAGCAAGGCGACGGCAGCGAGCTTGGACGTCGGCTGGAGGCAATGGGCTCTGGCTCTGACGACGTGGTACGACAGTGGCTTTGTGTTGCCTTTGCAGTGGAGGTGGCTCTGGAATAGCGGCGGTCAGAGGAGGCTCCGACGATCCAGGGACGACCTCGACGAGGTGGGAAGCTCGGGCGTCGGGGTATGCAGGCGAGGGGCTCTGGTTGGTGGTTGGAGTTGAGGATGAGCATGGCGATGAAGGGGGTCCTCGGTGGTACAGGGGCGACGGTGAAGGGTGGAGCTCCGACGACGAGGACTGCTGGCGGGGGTTGCAGCTCGGGAAAGGTGGCGAGGGGAGCTCGGGGCCTTGGGTGTGGGTGTTAGGGGAGCCGGAGGTTAGTGATGAGAGGAGGTGGTGGCAGAGCAGCTGAGGTGCTGGCGAGGTGTGGTGACGGGGACGGTGACGAGAACGGGTGAGGCATCGATGGGTCGGTTCTTGGGTCGGTTGCAGAATGCTCGTCGGGGACATGGGTTTAGAGCAGAGGAGAAGAGGCAGTCGAGATGAGGTTGAAGAGAGGGGATGGCAATGATGGTGGAGGCGGACTCGGGGGAGGAAAGCTCGAGTAGGTGATGGGGGAAATAGAGGAGTGGGAGGTGAGCGGGGACGTGAGGGAGAGAGAGAGAGAACGTGAACAAGGGGGGGGGAGAGAGAGAGAGCGGGAGGGAGTGCAGAGATACAAGCGAGGAGGTCACAGCGGTTGCAGTGGGTTGGTTGGGGAAAGAAGGTGACGGCGAGGTGGGTTTGCAGTGGGGAAGCTTGGTGGTGTGAGGAGCGGCGATGAGAGGAGGGAACGTTGTGAGGAGGGAACGAGTCGTGCGGGAAGACGTTGGGGTGAAGATGAGGTCGCAAGGCGCGGGTCGTGGGCGCGAGGGAGGCGGGGCGTGGGAGCGAGCGCGACGTGGATGAAGAAAAGAAGCGGGAAAAGAAAAAGGGGAGTGGGGAAGAAGCGGGTCGGGTCGGTTTGCGGGAGATGGGCCGGGCTCGGTTGAATAAAGAAATTGGAAAAGGGAGGGGGAAAGGAATGGTGGGCTGGGCTCGGAAGAGGGAGTGGGCTCGGGGGAAGGAAAATAAAAAGGAAATAGAAATATGGTTAGGGTTATGAAAAGAAAACAAAATAAAATGAAAGGATTAGGGTTTGGGGTTTAAAGGTTAGGGTTTTTAAAATAAATAAAATAATTATAAATATAAATAAATAAATTTTGTAAGCAACCCTTTAAAAAATACGGATATTAGTGTACAAAAGAACTGGGTATTACATCATACCCCCCTTAATGAAAATTTCGTCCTCGAAATTAAAATAACGAAAAGCTATAAAGTGTAATGCAAAAAGCCACAAAATTAAACACTAACATATGGTGATTTACTTAAAAACAGCTAGATAAAATCCAAGGTCTATATAAGCATAAGAAATAACGCAACTAGAATGATGGGTCTAAGTATTTTAGAATAAATACATCGATTAACAATTTAAATTAACTTGAGAAAACCCATATGGTGAAATAAGAAAAATAGTATGTGCGACATGTATTTGCGCTATTGAAAATATGACGAATAGTAGAGTATTCAGAACCAGTAAAATGGAAGTAGTAAATAGCAAGCAAATTTTTTTTTTGATAAACATAAAATAACTAAAACTAGATTTCAAATAGCAATGTCACTGAATGTAATTATAGTAATAGGAGATAGTATTAAAAATGTATAGGGCTAGTCAGGGTAGGGATTACAATGGAGTATGGTCCATTCAAAAAGGTCGGGGTGCGGTACTTCAATCTGAATGTCGAAGAGACGAGGGTCAGGTCAGCACAAGGTGCAAGGGTGAAGAATAATGAATCTCAGGAGAGAAAGAAATTTACTGGAGAGGGAAAACAGTCAAAGCGTCATGCGTATCAATACTCAAAAGATTAGCGAACTCGGAAACTTTATTATTATTCCAGAAAATTTCAAACAAAGCATTCTCGAAAGATAAAAGGTGGCCCTAAACTATCCATAGATTTATTTGGCCAGAGGAAACAAAAGATAAATCACGTCAGTCGTGGTTATGGAAGTTCAGCAGGTTACGGTAAGCTCGCGTGCTAAGATAGGGGCGTCCATTTCCATAGCGCCTCGCAGGGATCGCCACTGGAGGTTCTTCTGCCATGGGGTCTTCTTCTCCTGGTCCTTCTTCCTCGGCTGGAGCTTCTTCATCGTGGAATGCTTCCACGTGATTCACCTTTTCTGGATTTTCTTCCGCGGGATTTCCTTCCTCTGGATTCTCCTCAAGATCTTCCTCTCCTGGATTTTCTTCTACCGGGTGTTCCTCGGGGTCTTCGTCTATCGGGTCCTCTTCTTCGTTGTCAGAGTCGCTGATCATGTCGACTTCTAGGGCTGCAACTCTCTCGTCCTCGAAATCGCTGTTGCTCAAAACAACCTGGGGGCCATCGATCTCGTCATCTGTGTAAGTGCACGGTGGCGCCCCGGCCGTCAATCCGACGGCCAAATGCGGAAGCGGTGATAAACTTTAAATTTTCTTGAACTGGCAAACCGCCGCGTACTAATACCCGGATCGAACCACTAACTAGTCCTAGCTAACTACAAGAAAGGGAAGAGAGATATACCAACAGATCCGAGTCCTCCGGTCTTCTCGTCGTCGTCCCGATCTCCTGCGGAATGTCCCGTCTCCTCCTCGTCGCCGGAAATGCACCACATCGCCTACTTCTTTTATGGGCTCCCACCTCAATGCCGAGGCAACTCGGGCACGAAGCTGGCTAGTCGACGTGCCCAAGGTTTGCTGTAGAATGTAGTGTACAAGTCTCATTTTGGGATTGTAGGAATTGCCTTTTGTGGAGGGATTGAACTATGGAGTTGAACTAGGGAATTTTGGTGAAGCAAAAATGATATATGATGAACCAAAAGACCCCCACCAATTTGGACAGCCCCACCACAAGTGGCCGGCCTCTTCTCCTTGGAAAGAGAGTGAGTGAGTGAGGAGAATGAAAGTGTCATATGATAGAAAATGAGAGAGAGAGCCATCCAATCAAGCAAGAGAGAGAGAGGGTGATCATCATAAAACAATGATCACAAGAAAACCCTCACTCCAACACCACCATCACCAACAACCATGATGACTTTAAAAGTCAAGCCATCATGAGGAAGTCAAGAAGTCAAGGTCAAGGGATGGGGCTATAATCATGATGCAACAAAAATGCAAAGACCCCCTCCACAACCACTTATTTGCAACAATGCAAATAAGCCCTCCTCCACCAATCTTCGGCCAATGAACGATACAAAGGAAATTGGCCGAAACGGAAAGCAAACTGGCAACTCCAGAAAACTGGTCCCGTAATAAATTACAGGAAAACCCCGATACTGTGCATACACACCCGCATTTGTATTCCGACCGAAATACAAATGCAATGAGACAAAATCTATACTGTACTATACTAGGATCCGGCTTAAACCAAAGCCGGCTAGTAATATCCGTTCGATCCTGATCCGTGCAATACCGCACGTATCTGATCGAACCCTGCCATATAACCATACGGCCAGTAGTACAAACTGTCCGATCCTGATCCGTGCAATACCGCACGTATCTGATCGGACCCTGCCATATCTCCATACGGCCTCTACAACTTTTCGCCCGAAAGCTGAGTAACTGAATGTGGGGGACTCTAAAGACTCGTCAACACCTTGGCTGTGGATTTAACCACTAGCACGTCAGAGGTATAAGCCAATACGTAACGGGCTACCAGGTATTGACTAAAAGGGACGTCTGTGAGCGAACTCAGCCTGACAACCCTACTGAGCCTGTCAGTGACAATATCCGTACAGTCCGGTCCGTTCGTCTATGAGCATCGCATGGCGGGCCTAGGGGGTTGGTAAAAGTCAGACCCCTAAAAACGGTACAAGTCGTGTCGGAGTGTAGCCCAGAACACCCTGAGATACTACTGGAATACCTACCAGTAAATCTCCTTTCCTCGGCCGAGGGCTTCGTGTAATGGCTCTCCTAGACACAGCGCGACCTCACCCCCAATACCGGGAGAGACGAACCCCTGAAGATACGCTCACTGCCTCTATGTGGCTCGGGACTGTACCCAACTAAAACCTGTTTGCACGACTCCTTTGAGCCGTGGTAGGGTAGTAATCAAAGTACAGTGGGAACTCACACGAGACAAATGACGATCCCCAGGTCGATGAACTAACCTGTACACATGTCACCAGGGAACTGCCATCTGACGTCTGGTATATGACCAACTAGCATGTTCCCGGCGAGTCCTGTCCGGTGTACTCATAACCCAATGAGCACCTGTATACATCTTAGGTGATCCAACTGACACCAGTGGCTTGTGAGACCGGCCACCGCCCCTCGTCGGGGTCTCGACTGTATACACTAGTCTACTCTGGAGTATCGATGCCCTGTCTCGAAACTCACACGACTAGGGACCATTTAAGGATATGCTTATAGACCCCAGCTCCCACTTATATGATCGCCCTCATACTGCTGGTGGTCAAGCAAGAATCCTAGGGGCTCTACCAACGTGTAATAGCGACTTGTCAGGTCACTTAAAGCAGTACACGATGATAAAGGTAATCCAGATAGCATACTATCATCTCGAGTAAGACTGTCCTACCGGGATAGGTCCTCCATCAATCATTGCAATCACGTACCTGTGACCTAATAATTGACTCTGAGGGCACTATCTCCAACAATCTCCCACTTGCACTCAAGGCTAATTATTGCGATGTCGCATACTCACAGCCCGTGTGATACCGAACACCCAACTCTTCTGCTAGTCAGTCTCACAAAGCTCGTTTGCGAAACTATTGCGTTCGAGGAATAGCCTCAGTGAGTGGATCCACTTTGATGTTTCTTTCTATGTCTCTCTAAATCTCAAGTTCGTAGAGAAAGCCATCTCCCGAAATGAGCAATACCTGTCTTAGAATGTGTCTGGATGTCTGATGGGACATAGCTCATAAATGAACTCCAAATCCAAACTTCTTAGACAGTACCGACTACTGAACTTAATCAGTGTCCTGCGCCATGCCACCCTCAGTATTGCCTTGGACCATCTGTCCAAAATACTGCCCTTCGTAAAAAGGAAAACTATAACTCTGACAACCTCCTTGTCGTCCATGTCACCTTGGAAGCCTGGAATGATAACTGTCTCCCGAATGAGGCTGTCGTTATCATATCCCTAGAACATCCACTTATGTTCTAAAACTGCTTCCGACTGTTTCTCCAGGATTGGATTAATGTCAACTTATTGCATCCAGTGCAAGAACAATATCTGGTGTGGTACTTGACATCTCACGATTGACTCAATTGCCTGAGCAAGTGATCTGCCAATCATGCACGTCCCTCTCCCCTTTAGTCTGTAAGACCCCTTTAGAGAGGGTGACTCCATTACCTGCAGGTACACTACCGTGCCAGGAGTCGTCCATCCTAAATGCTCTTAGAATGCTGTCAAGTACCCCGATTGGGAAACCACCCAAATCTAGATCTAAAACCATAGATCTAGTAACCAGTATGTCTGATATAAAATCCATTTCCTTTGTGGAGAAACCACTGTGTGACGACCAAAGTATAACCGACTGTAGTATAGGAGTTTCTTTTCCTACTCTGTGTATGTCATCCAGATACCAGGACATCACACCCTACTACCTTCTCAACAGATCCATCCCCTATTCTGATGAAGTCAAACCTATGACTGTCACGTCAGAAATAGATGATCTATCTCCGCTATATCTGCTTTAGTCTATAAATAGACATAAGCTACCTGTCCACCAATGCTTCCGCTGCTCCCACTGACTACGACAACCCTCTGGCAGAGTCATATAGACGTCCACTTCTAAAACTAGTTTAGAACGACGCTATACTCATCCTCCCGCCGGGTCTCGCAGCCTGGAACAACAGCAATGGTAATTTTGGGTAAACAAGAACTTCCCTGTCACCGTCCTTGAGGCTACCGTAGTACCTCTCGGGTGCCTGAAGTTACCCACCTTATCTGCGGAGTGGCCAATGGAATGTCAATCCAGATTGAATCTTTAGGTTCCTTATCAAATCTTCAGTAATCGTTTGTGGTTCTGGAATCACTTCCAGTTCTACCATACTCCCACTACTGTTTTCTGAAAAAATCCATTTTTAATAAAACTGTGGCGAGTCTGGAACAATATTGCTATTGTTCATCCAGATGGTAGAAAGTCAACCCTCGTCATAGCCTGGGTCAACCCACAAACAGCCATTACAGAAACGTGCCTTGAGTTGTCCAGTGTCTGGTTTTAATCATAAACCGGACAACTCCCCGTACCTTAACAACGTTAAGATATGAACTGTTCTATATCCAATATAGAAACAGAGGCACTGATTTAATTGAACCAGATTCAAATCATGCAGCTGTCTCCAGTGCATGTCAACTTAATGGAAGGAGGCCGATCAGCGTTACTCAACTTAGGAATGCTTCCAATTATGAGTAACCTGAAAGAGAAGCAAGTTCTCTTAATCACTACTATCAACTGAATACCATTGACAAGTATCTACATCTTCGATCACTTTGAAGAATCCCGATACTTGCTACACCTGGTTCTCTACTCTATTCAAATACCTATAACTTCTCAAAATTCGGACCCTGTGTTTCCTACGAAACACCTGTCTAAAAACTAGAGAAGTCATAAGTAAACCGAATATAGTACGAGGACCAACCCCGCTGTCCTGATGGACCCTGGACAACATACAATACTCTGTATAAGTCCCTTGAGTCTGAAAACTCATTCACTGTGTGTCGTAGGTTGAAAACTGTACTTATGGTTAAGAAGAATTACACCGCTGTTTAATGCTCCTTATCTAACCATCCACTGATATAGGTAAATGTCGTAGACATAATTTCAGAAAGGTATATCTCACTCTATGAAAATAGACGTACAGATATATCAATTTGAAATTGGTGCATAACTGCGGATATTCAAAACCAAATATTTGCCGACCGGCAAACAGCCCAGGTGATTTCCTCAAATATCACCGATTACAACGAATCCCGATATAATGAGGATAATCACCCAATTCCCAATAACTTACTCCCACTCATCATCTGTAAAGCCATACAGATGTGAGAATCGTAACTGGTAAATACATACCCTGGAGTAAGTATCTAATCGGGAAATCAGTTTCCCTTTAACAGTACACAGTGAGACTGAAACATTGAAATGTTTCGATGGGGTATCCCGGTATTCCTAGCAATGCCTCTTCCAGATTCACGACTGTAACCGTATAATCCTTTGCCACCTCTCCAAATCCCTTCTTATGTCTTTAGTCTTTACCTTCTGCACACCCCTTAGGACAAATGGTTTTCTTCCTTCCCTACCGTTCGGCACCAGCCTATGGTTTGGAAGAAGACTATCCAATAAGCATAATGGGTGTACTGTCCCAATCCTAGGAACACTCGCAATGAGAGAGGGTGAAGAAAAAAGACAACCGAATAAACCTTATTCCTATTTCTCCTGGACCAGAATCCATCCCCGAACTGGAACAAGTTCCTTTCGAGTTCGTATATAACCATACGATGGAGTATCCAAATAAACTGTGGATCTTCGTAGTGATACGGAGTGTCCTGGAGAAATACAAAGGTGATGTGGGAGTGGTAACGAAAAACTTGGTATGGTCGTGAATATCAGTCGCAATTTACTTTGCCCTCTTACTAATCCCTTGCTTTGTCTGAACTTAATACCTTCTGTACACCATCGTTAGGCTAATTGGTTTTCTTCATTCCCTACCGGTCGGCACCAGCCTAAGGTTTGGAAGAAGACTATCCAATTTGCGTAATAGGTGTACTATCTCCTAAACCAAGGAGTACTCGCAACCTGAGAGAAGGTAAAAGGAAAAGACAACTGAATAATCCTATCCGTTTTCTCCAGAACCTGAAACCATCCTCGAATAAATTCTTTCGAGTTCGTATCTAACCATACGATGGTTTTGTCCAATGGAAGTGGACGTTCGTAGTAATACGGGGTGTCCTGGAGAAAATGGTAAAAGTAGGAGTGGCAATGAGGTCTGCAACTCTGACAATCCAAAAGCCAGTGTTAAGAAGGTTCGGTTAATTTGGTCTCTGAGTCATAGTCTTAGGGTCGGGTCAATGGTCGCTGCCAAAGAGAGAGAGAAAAGAAACACTCAGCGTGCACTCTAACCTAGATCAGAATGGTTACCAATTTATCTAATCTGGAAACCTCCCACTGTACCTCAAATTCTCCTCCAAACCTGAAAGAAGAATTAGTCGGGGTCACCCGAGGAGTAAACTAACTCATCAGTAGGAATCGGGATCCAACTATCATCACATGATAACGTGACGGAATCCGCTCACGCTACCACACTCCAGAAGGTATGCGCATATCTGGCAAGTTTCAGTTCTTTTGAAACTCCCGATGTGATTTCTGCCCCATGCTCTTATGACCTTGACTTTGGCCAACAAATCATAAGTCACATGTCAAGTTCTACCCGTCATTCTCCAGGTTGTTTTGAATCCACCCGCACATACCCTTGACTTTGGCCAACAAGGCAGTACGACTATTCCAAACCAACGCATCTATCTATGCTGCATATGAATAACCAACAGCTACCAAACACTGTGCCTTGACTTTGGCCAACAAACACAGCTTGAATACTATTGACCATCCATATGAAACGACGGAGGGCTACGAATGGTTTCTGGCGAAAACCTTTAACGTAATGAACTTGATATCGTTGAAGGAACGGATAGCTTTTTGAAAATATAGTGACGAAAACCATTGCTAAAGAGGTCACTCCCGGTGAAGGGATCTCGGCTCTTTCCCCGTAGAATGAGGTGCAGGATATTCCAACTGAATACCACGGTGCAAAGCAAAAGTAATCGGCTATAATGAAGTTAATGCCCTGACGCAAACTTTTTGTCCAAGGGGTCACTCCCGGTGAAGGGATCTCGGCCCTTGCCTCGTCGACTGAGGAGCAGGATATTCCAACTGAATACCACGATGCAAAACAAAAGTGAACGTCCTTGCAATAACAGCTTTTTAAAAAGTGTTCCAACAACATCAATTAGGTTTGTTTTAACTTGCATTGATCCGAATCAATGCAGTCCCATCAATTGATCACACCAAAAAGAACGAAAATATACTGATGTACGTATATGCCATCCGCATTCGCCACTGGGTCCCGTCATTACCCGTTAGGTTAGCTAACTAACGACAGAGCGGGGACTGGACTAGCGCGGATGCAAAACATATACAACATCTACTAATATATATACCAATATATTATATTCGCTCAAGACGTGATAAAATGCAACATCACAGAAATGTACAGCATCACAGAAACAATACAGATATCTGGGATCCCCGGGTTTCACAGAGCCGCTGAAACCCGACGTTCCCCTGGTCGTGTGGATAGCCTGTGCAATGAAAACCTAGACCCCTACGGGCGCGGCAAGTCACTCGCCAAAACCTGAAGCGAGGCAGCCCCCTTCAGCACCGTGAATGGACCACCCAGCACTTCACGGAATCCGGTAACTTGGGCACCCCTCCTGGGTCAACCTGTACCCCCTACGAGTGCGGCGAATAGCCCGCCAATCCTAGAGTGAAGCCCCCTCCCTCTCAATGCCATGAGATGCGGGCTTGTTGCCCTCTAGAACCCGGCTATCCGTGCACCCCTCCGCGGGGTAATCCTAGTACAGAAAGTAAAATATACATACACCGGGTACATCGACCGCTGGTCGTGTCCCAAAATAATAATACAAACAGGCAGTGACGGCAGTCCACATGTCGGACGCTCGCCCCGCAATATCAAATGTACATAATACAACCACAACTGTACTAGCATTGCATCCAGGCTATCCCCCACAACCGATCCGCAACATCACAGCAAAAACATAACATCAACGTGAAAGTCACGTTCGCAAATCCGTCTAACCGGGCTATAGCAGTTAGACTGGATTTACCGATCAAGTGACATTCACGGTCGCAGATATAATGTAAATACTGTGAAATAATGTGTTTAAAATATCCGATCGATCAAATTTTAACAAGTGGGCCCCCAAGCACTACTGTAGAAGATCAGGAAATTCTGGGCCCAATGTTATTATTCCAAAAACCCAATTTTCACCCCAGAAAGCAACTGAAGAAAATTGATACAGTAAGGACACTATTCGGCGGCGGAACCGCGGCCCAAGGGGGGTTTTGCCGCGGTTCCGCGCTCTGGTGGTCGACTTACTGTGTCGAATTTCTACAGTGGGCTTATAATCTCCAGTACATCAATTTTATACAACCCGAAAAATTTTTGGAGACCAAAAAATTTCAACAGAAAACTGTCGCGAACAAAAAAAGTAGATTTTGGAATTTTGGTCGATCGGAAATGCAAAACACATTAGACAAAGCTAGACTAAGTTAATGGCGAGGCTCTGATACCACTGTAAGTGCACGGCGGCGCCCCGGCCGTCAATCCGACGGCCAAATGCGGAAGCGGTGATAAACTTTAAATTTTCTTGAACTGGCAAACCGCCGCGCACTAATACCCGGATCGAACCACTAACTAGTCCTAGCTAACTACAAGAAAGGGAAGAGAGATATACCGACAGATCCGAGTCCTCCGGTCTTCTCGTCGTCGTCCCGATCTCCTGCGGAATGTCCCGTCTCCTCCTCGTCGCCGGAAATGCACCACATCGCCTACTTCTTTTACGGGCTCCCACCTCAATGCCGAGGCAACTCGGGCACGAAGCTGGCTAGTCGACGTGCCCAAGGTTTGCTGTAGAATGTAGTGTACAAGTCTCATTTTGGGGTTGTAGGAATTGCCTTTTGTGGAGGGATTGAACTATGGAGTTGAACTAGGGAATTTTGGTGAAGCAAAAATGATATATGATGAACCAAAAGACCCCCACCAATTTGGACAGCCCCACCACAAGTGGCCGGCCTCTTCTCCTTGGAAAGAGAGTGAGTGAGTGAGGAGAATGAAAGTGTCATATGATAGAAAATGAGAGAGAGAGCCATCCAATCAAGCAAGAGAGAGAGAGGGTGATCATCATAAAACAATGATCACAAGAAAACCCTCACTCCAACACCACCATCACCAACAACCATGATGACTTTAAAAGTCAAGCCATCATGAGGAAGTCAAGAATTCAAGGTCAAGGGATGGGGCTATAATCATGATGCAACAAAAATGCAAAGACCCCCTCCACAACCACTTATTTGCAACAATGCAAATAAGCCCTCCTCCACCAATCTTCGGCCAATGAACGATACAAAGGAAATTGGCCGAAACGGAAAGCAAACTGGCAACTCCAGAAAACTGGTCCCGTAATAAATTACAGGAAAACCCCGATACTGTGCATACACACCCGCATTTGTATTCCGACCGAAATACAAATGCAATGAGACAAAATCTATACTGTACTATACTAGGATCCGGCTTAAACCAAAGCCGGCTAGTAATATCCGTTCGATCCTGATCCGTGCAATACCGCACGTATCTGATCGAACCCTGCCATATAACCATACGGCCAGTAGTACAAACTGTCCGATCCTGATCCGTGCAATACCGCACGTATCTGATCGGACCCTGCCATATCTCCATACGGCCTCTACAACTTTTCGCCCGAAAGCTGAGTAACTGAATGTGGGGGACTCTAAAGACTCGTCAACACCTTGGCTGTGGATTTAACCACTAGCACGTCAGAGGTATAAGCCAATACGTAACGGGCTACCAGGTATTGACTAAAAGGGACGTCTGTGAGCGAACTCAGCCTGACAACCCTACTGAGCCTGTCAGTGACAATATCCGTACAGTCCGGTCCGTTCGTCTATGAGCATCGCATGGCGGGCCTAGGGGGTTGGTAAAAGTCAGACCCCTAAAAACGGTACAAGTCGTGTCGGAGTGTAGCCCAGAACACCCTGAGATACTACTGGAATACCTACCAGTAAATCTCCTTTCCTCGGCCGAGGGCTTCGTGTAATGGCTCTCCTAGACACAGCGCGACCTCACCCCCAATACCGGGAGAGACGAACCCCTGAAGATACGCTCACTGCCTCTATGTGGCTCGGGACTGTACCCAACTAAAACCTGTTTGCACGACTCCTTTGAGCCGTGGTAGGGTAGTAATCAAAGTACAGTGGGAACTCACACGAGACAAATGACGATCCCCAGGTCGATGAACTAACCTGTACACATGTCACCAGGGAACTGCCATCTGACGTCTGGTATATGACCAACTAGCATGTTCCCGGCGAGTCCTGTCCGGTGTACTCATAACCCAATGAGCACCTGTATACATCTTAGGTGATCCAACTGACACCAGTGGCTTGTGAGACCGGCCACCGCCCCTCGTCGGGGTCTCGACTGTATACACTAGTCTACTCTGGAGTATCGATGCCCTGTCTCGAAACTCACACGACTAGGGACCATTTAAGGATATGCTTATAGACCCCAGCTCCCACTTATATGATCGCCCTCATACTGCTGGTGGTCAAGCAAGAATCCTAGGGGCTCTACCAACGTGTAATAGCGACTTGTCAGGTCACTTAAAGCAGTACACGATGATAAAGGTAATCCAGATAGCATACTATCATCTCGAGTAAGACTGTCCTACCGGGATAGGTCCTCCATCAATCATTGCAATCACGTACCTGTGACCTAATAATTGACTCTGAGGGCACTATCTCCAACAATCTGAACTCACCAGCATGCAGTCCAAGGAAACGCAGGATCGAGTGTCCTCATCGATAGACGGCGCTGCCCAGGATTGGCCATGGCCTGAAAAGAAAAAGTCATGATCAGACAGTGGAACACACCAAGAGAATAACCAAGGATATGGAACACAAGGAAAATATACGGTAAGTAAGGACTGAAAAATCAAAATTTAGAATGCTGATTCAATAAGCAGTATAAGGAAAATGAGTGGCAAGGGGACGATACATACATCACAACTCACAATTTTATTGCATTCAAACTAAGAAGTTCAACGGATACAAGATTTTAAACGAAACGAGACATTTACAAAAGAGTGACAATATATATTTTTTTGTAAGCAAAAAAGATGATAATTCTTCGTTGATATCTAGACCGCTGCATTCTCGTCAAGCGAGTGGAATCCTGCTCTGGGTCCGTACTATCCTCGAAGCTCAAACTACGAAATAACCAAGTCACTTAGCAGTAGTGGAGAGTGTGGATGAATCTCCTCCTTGCAGCTCCTTCCTTCTAGGGAAATCATTGACAAGATGTTCTTTGGATCCGCAAATCAGACATTGCCCTTTAGCCCTACGACAGTCTCTCTGAAGGTGTCCTGGTCTCTTACAGTATCCACAGCATTGAGCTCTCCGCTGCTTCCGTTGCTGAGGCACAAATGGGCGCTTCATCTTCACATCCTTTCCTTGTTTAACAGGGGTTCCCTTACGATTGGAGGCTTCCGCTGGTGCTTGAGACATTTGCCTTCCTAGTCCTTCAGCTGAGAGATCGTTTGTTCGCTCCTGGGCTCCCTTCAAGCCTTGCAGTACATTCAAAATCTCGACGGTCTGATTCTGGGGAGTAGAGTTGGAAGAAAAGTCGTTGGAAGTCATGGTCCTGAAACAACAAATTTGAGGACGATATAAGGTACAAGGAATAAGAATCAGAATAAGATATAGAATAGATAACTGTTCCCCTCCGAAAGACGCGGCGAACGTCTTACCTGAATTTCGGGGCAGATGCTAATTGGTGCTATCCGTCCACCTCTCCGAAGATGCCAAGTTGATTTTTGGCACCATGTATCGAAGGTTTAAATGGATGCGGCCGATGTAGCATACTTCGTCAGATTCCCCCTCACTTGAGGGGTTTTTGCTTGTGGGGACGCTCTTCGCTGCAGGCACAAGCCCCTACAGTTAATTACGCTACCGCATCGCGGTAACAACTTTCTCCTTCTCCAGATGGTCACTTCGTGTCGTGTGTGTTTGTTTTGTTTTTTGGTTGCCCGTGGATTGTATACGGAGACTAATTTATGTTGTTGCCCGTAGGGCGTGGATTAGTCCAAATCCGTATCTTCTTAGATTTGGGTTTGGGGTTTTGGTTTAAGGATACGTTAGCCTCATTTGGGACTAAGATCAACTTAAACGTTTGTTAAGGATACGCTAGTCTAATTTCTAGACTAAGATCAACTTAACAGGATCGTTTAGATTTAACAAAAGATCATTTGGACTCTATGTTTAGTTTAGGGACATTGCGGTCGATTACCAGTTTAAGGACATGGTGGTCCAATACCAGTTTAAGGACATGGTGGTCCAATACCAGTTTAAGGACATGGTGGTCCAATATTAGTTTAAAGACATCACGGTCGAGGTTAAGGACATCATAGCCCGTGAGTTTAAAGACACCACAGTCAAGGTTAAGGACATCATAGTCCGTGAGTTTAAAGACCTCACAGTCCAGTTTAAAGACGTCATAGTCTGTGAAATGTGTGGTTGTCGGGACCCGTCACATCTTTGAATACGTTGAGGAATTACTACGACAAATATCAAAGGAGTGAAGAGATGTACCCTTGAATTAGAATGAGTTGGTTGAAAGAGCGGATGTGCTCAGTTCAAGATAATTTGAGGACTTATGGCCAGAATTGGGCTAAGTCCAATTAAAATGTTTAACATTTTATTGTTTTGGGTTGTTGAGCCTTTACTTGGGCTTGGCCCTTTTAATAATGCTGAGCATTAGATCCTGACATTTTTTGTCTTGTATTGAATGCATAGCATTCATCAGGACAATATGTGTTCTGACAGTGCGCCACGTGGCGCACCAGGCGCTTTGCGCCAATTAAAGAGCGCATTGCGCTTCTGCCAAATAGCGCATACGAACAGGACACGTGTTGCGCTTAGCGCTATGCGCTTAGCGCTACGCGCTAGATGATGAGCGCATTGCGCTTCTGCTGAGTAGCGCACACGTGAATGACACGTGGCACGCTTGGCGCTTTGCGCCAGTCCATGATGAGCGCATTGCGCTAAATTATGAGCGCATTGCGCTATTGGTTCAGTGGCGTACACATGAATGACACGTGGCGCGCTTGGCGTTTTGTGCCAGTCCATGAGCGCAGTGCGCTATTTCAAGAGCGCAAGCTACCTATGTGGTTGACACGTGGCACGTTTTGGCGCTGAGCGCCGGTCCAAGGAGCGCAAAAGCGCAGTTCATGAGTGCAAGGCACTTTTCAAGAGCGCAAAACGCAATTGATCAATTTTATGATCAGAGAACAAGTTTATGTTCTTTAAAGGAGGCTTTGCCTCAAGATTCAAGAACAATAGTTCTTGTTTATAAAAGGGCTCTGCCTTTATAGATCAAAGATCTATGAATAAAGTAAAATACTTCTTTTATTATTTTATGATTAGATCTTTTTATCTCTTTTTTTTTCTTTTTATCAAAAACCTCGGTGTTTTTCAGATCTATGATCTTTTTTTTAGAAGATGGTTCTTCTTTTTACGAGATGGTTTCATCTCTGTTATTCAAGAACATAGTTCTTTACCTTGAAAATGAAGAAAAATCTTCTTTCTTCTAAGAGCTTGCTCTTCTTTTTTTTCTCAAAGTTTTGCTGAGGGTTTTTCTCTCTCTTTTCTGTATCCCTTAGACTTGAGGTCTAGGGTCCTTTATATAGGGCCAAATGATTTGTTAAATCAGTTTTAAGAGATATTTCTCTGATTGATTTGGGAATATTTCCCACTGTTGGATCTTTGATCCTAAGGCTTCTGTTTTACAGAAGATAATCTTCTTGTTTTAATAAGATTGGAAAGATCTTTCCATAATATAATTTTAATTCTGATTAATTAATAATTTATTATTATTAGATCTTTTGATCTAACGGTGGGGAATTTTTTAATTCCAGCGCTGACGCACTTTGCGCTAGCGCGCCTACGTTTGACACGTGGCGCGCAGCGCAGAGCGCAGCGCAACTGCGCTAGCGCACCCGTGCTTGACATGTGGCACGCAGCGCAGAGCGCAGCACAACCGCGCTAGTGCACATGTGTTAAACACGTGGCATGCAGCGCGGAGCGCAGCGCAACCGTGCTAGCGCACCTGTATTTAACACGTGGCGCGTAGCACAACCGCGCTAGCGCACCTGTGTTTGACACGTGGCGCGCACCGCAGAGCGCTGGATCTGAAGCGTTGCTTCAACTTTTAAATTTTTAAATTCAAAACAGAGCTTTGTTCTGATTGGGGAAAACAAATGCCTCCCCACCGTTACGCTCACGTGGCGCACACGTGAGTGCAGCGGTGGCAACATCTGAGCCTTTGATCAACTCATAAGTTGAGGAGGCGGTCCAGCGCCTATAAATAGGACCTTTTGGTCCTCAGATGATTTCCATCTTCTTCTTAAGAATTTTATTCAGAGCCTTACTCTTTTGTTCAAGAACTTTCAAGAGTTAGAACTCTACCAAACTTAGGTAAAATTAAATTAAATTAATTTTAATAAATTAGGGTTTTTACCCATTAACAGAGCCTTGCTCTTCATCGATCTTTGATCTAAAGAAAACCCCTTTAGGGTTTCATAAACAGAGCCTTGCTTTCATGAACCCATAGATCTAAACAGATCTTTTCTTAGAGCTCTGCTCTTTTGATAATATGTAGATCTTTTGATGAAGAACTCATAATAGTTTTTTCATGGATCTTTAAGATCCCAGAATTTTAATTCTCAAGAATTAATTTTAATTAATCTTTGATGGATTTTCCATCATCATTACAGAGCTAGGCTCTTTAAGGAATTTTATTCCTTCATGACCAGAGTTTGATAAGTGTCACTCTGTTATAGAGCTTTGCTCTCAAAGGGAGATTTTCTCCTTCTCTCGAGGGATTTCTCATTCAATGAGAATATTCCTTGAGGATTTCCTCATTAATTGAAAGTCTCATCCAATGATGAGGCTGTTTTATTAATTAATGCATTGTCATCTGAATTTTGTGGGTCCCCTTTCCACTGCACTGCAGTGTGGTACAGATTTTAAAGTACCGAGTGTCAGAATTTTGAAATTAAATTGCAACACTGATAATTGAATTCCGTTCTTTTTCGAAGGCGACATGTCTTCCGATCTTTCTTTCCCGTTTTTCCGTTCAGAGGGAGGATTCCCTGAGGCACCGGTGGACCGGGAGGTTCTCGCGCTCATTAGAGATTATGATCCGGAACACCAAAACCTTCACCTGTGGGGTAGGTGGTAGGACCAGATAATCAAAGGTCGTCGAAGCTTCTCTTGTGCGACACCGTCGGATCCGATCTCATCGATTTTGTATAAAGATGCACCCCCGGTGAACTATGCCGTGGAGGTTGTCAATTAGACTTCGGAGGGTCTTCTCCAACCTTCGATTGCCGACATACCCATGCAGCTGCCGGCGGCTTTGGATACTCTGGGGCGACGCATATGCCAGGGCGAGTCGCGCCCTTGGGGACAACCTTACAACATCGGGTTAACTCCCCGACATTCGGCCGGATATTTGCAATGGGCCAGGTACATCTTGTCGGCGAAGAAAACACACTTGCTCAAGCTCGGCCTATATCCTGCAGTTTATGCGTCGTTGTTCCAATATTCTGCTCCTCCGACATGGTGGATTAAGGCGTTCGTGGAGCAATGGAACATCCCAACCCATACCTTTCTTCTACTGGACAGAGAAGTTTCCATCTCTTTAGAAGAATTCGCTGAGATTTCCGGTCTGCCGGTGAGGGGGGAGCATTATGAGGAGCTGCTTCCTCCAGATGAATACGTTTTTGGCACCAAGCCGTTGGTGATGGGCCTAATGCCAGAGAACGCTATTCAGCACCAGTTTCCGAGTCTGATAAATGTGCTGAATATGTACGAGAGTCTCTTCTTGGAATCCGGAGGCCGGGGGGTTAGTTTCACAGACTTCATTGCCCGGTTTCTTCGCCCGGAGATTCTATCGCAACGAGGCGAAAAATTTGCCAAGCTCGACGATCCTTCGGCTTTGGCTTGGACCGTCGATCAGTACTGGAAGATGATCATCAAGGGTTTTATCTTCCCGATGCCGCGATCATCCCTCTGTCGGAAATCGCCGCTCCGGGCATTGACGATGAGACTTTCTTTATCGGGTTTCTCGGGCTATGGTTGTGTTGGTTCGCACTCCCCATGCACCCTCGCTATATGAGGGCGTCCGTTTTCTACCCAGCACATCGAATGGTGGCCGGAATACAAGTGGCCATCGGGATTGCCGGGCTGGCCCACCTGTACCATGGTCTTAGCATGGCGGCAGATACAACTGAACCGGGGGTGCAAGCTGCCAATTTCCCGATGCACTACTTTACTTCGTGGATGGAAATGCACGTGCTCGGGGTGTTTGGTATTCATAAAAGACCCTCATTTTACGAGAAGTGCAGATTCCCGAGAATTATGCGGCTGATCGATGCTTCTATCGTGAATCCGTCTTAGAGGGAGGCTAGGGGCTTGCTTCTTCGTCCGCGCACGGTCGGGGCCGATATGTCTTTCACGGACAAAGTCCTGAAAATCGGCCAGGAAACTTCCAAAACGGTGCTGGCATTGCGCCACTCTTTTAAGGACGGGGCCTCCGTGTTGAAAGCCCGGGAGATTCTTCACCTATACTCCATTAGGCCGGGCTTTCTCGTATTCAGGCAAAATGATGCGGCGCTTTTTATGAGATATAATCCCCATCATTTTTCCCAGCAGCTGTTATAACCAGGGGGCTCCACTGGAGGCGTTTTTGGAAGAACCTGCTGTCGCCAGAGAGGGAATACGGAGTGCACTGCATCACTTTATGCGGTTAAATATGGGCTCCCACTTCTTCATTAGCGAGCCGAATTGCATTCCAAGGGCCCTTAACGTATACGGGGCCTGGTATCAACACGCGATGGGCGCTGTCATTAGGGAAGAGAGGCGGCTGCTGCTCGATCGCAAGAGTGCGCCCCTCGCCATCGATCGCAACGTTCCTTTAAAGCGACGGATCGCTGTCCCTCCTCCACTAAGAGGAGATGCTGCAGTTGAGCCTCCACGTGTGCTAAGCCCCACGCGTGGATTGCCCCATGATCCTGTGGACGTGCCATCAGCACCCCGTGCTCCCATGGAGACGGTAACCGTAGCTTAACCTAAATCTGGCGTGGGCTCGGATATCGGGACTCGCCGTCCCAAGGTGCCTGCGAAACGCAAGCTGGTGCTGGCTGCGACCGGAGCTCGCTCACAGAAGAGGAGAAATAATTCGCTCTTCTCCGCCAATGTCGTACTTGGTCAGGAGCCTCATGCTCCTTATAGTGAGGGCTTGAGCGAGTACGGGACAAATGGGGGCCTATTTATGCCACCAGATGACACTGATCTGGCGGCCGCCACCGCAGCTTCCGAGCGATTGGCAAGACGCGAAGAGGGGTTGGCTAACTCCGCACGCTCAGGTAGTCATTAGTTGTATTTTTCGCCATCATATCATATCTCTATCATTGTTTTTTGACTAACGCTTTTCCTTCTTTAATAGGCATTTCCACCGAAGAAGCTCTCGCTGCCTCTCTCAAGACTTTTGAGGAGGAGGAACGACTTCGAGCATCCTTAAGCCTTGGTACATTTCGGTTCACCATGTTTCTACTTCCGTTTCTTATGAGTAATCTGACCCTCTCTTTGTCTTATTGCAGGGACCACAATGCCTATCCCGCAAGCTGATGCGGAAATTCTCCCCGGGCCAGCTACTGAAGTCCTGGCCTCTTCGGCATTGCCGCCAGAGGCCTTACTTAAAAAACCGATGACGGAAGCCTTGACAGCTCTAGAGGTAACCCTGAATGCGGACGACGACGCCTTGCTGAAGGAGGCTTCTAAAAGGTCTGTTTTGACGGCCCGGGAGGAAAGGAAGCGTCTGAGGCACGTAGCAAAGGAGCGTAGTGCTGCTTTGGCTGCGGGAGCAGGTTTAAGCGCCGTTACTCCCGCTACTACTCCTTCAGAGGAGTTTCCGGTTGTCTTGTCTACTGCTCATAGACGGGCGGCACGTGCGGCTCGTGCGGCTCGGGAAGCCAACGGTAAATCAACCCCAGGTAATGTGCTTTGAGGCTTCGTTGTCAAAGTTTTAAACTATCAGTTCTTATATATATTGTCCTGCAGGGCCGAGCCTTACTGAAGAAGTGGCGGCGACCGTTGAGCCTGAGGGGGTGGTGGAGGAGGTAGCTGCTGAACCCGGGACGACGGTAGGCGATGTGGCCATAATTGCTAGGCCCGAGATTGTGGCTGACGAGACAGTCACGATTGCTATACCCGAGACGGCTACCACTGCTGAGCCCGAGGCGGCGGGTGAGACGGCTACCACGGCCAAGCCTGAGGCAGCGGTAGACGAGACGGCTACCACGGCCAAGCCTGAGGCAGCGGTGGACGAGACGGCTACCACGGCCAAGCCTAAAGCAGCGGTGGATAAGACGGCTGCGATCACTGAGCCTGAGGTGGTGGCGAGATTGCTGGGCCCGAGATGGCCGCTCTTTCTCAAGAGTCGGGCACCGCTCCGATCATCGCTCTCCCCGCCTACGGTTCTTTGCCGTCTCCTGGCGTCGCAAGCGTGACGACGGCTCTCGTGGAGTCAGGGGATGAGGCGACGGGAGGTGAGACCACCCCGATGGAGGAGAGAGACGCCGTTGTTGTATCAAGTGACGCCCTCGTCACGGTTTCGGCTGGCGACTCATCAGGTAGATTTTAGGTCACCGCCCTTATTTTTTATTCTGCAATCTTTTTCAATCTTTCCTGACAGGGTTTATCTTATTTCTAATGTAGGTGCGGCTAGTGCTGATGTCGCGCTTCCCGAGGCAGCGCCGTCAGTTACCGCTCTGACGGTGACCACCTCTCTACCTTCTTTTGCACCGTCTCAGATGCTGGGAGGTATGGATTTGTGACCTATCAGTCTTATCTCTAAGCTGTATAATTTATGTACTGACGTTGCATTATTGCGTCTTTGTAGGAGTCCTTTTTGACCACCTGTACCAGGTGCTGCACCCCCACTTCTCCTTCCCGTCGGAGATTGCTTCATCCAGTGGCGCTGGAGAATACAGCCTTCAGTTAATGTTCTCTCTTTTACCAACAGTGAAATCATTTTTGATTCTTCTTTGCCTTGATTGCAGTACTACAGATTGAAGGAGGAGATGAGAGAACAGTTGCGCCACTGGTCCTCCCGGCTTTGCCACCTGCTACAGCTGGTATAGTAAATCCCATTGTTCATGGACCTCTTATACTTCTTGATCTATCAACTGATTGTGATTTGTTTTGCAGCGGTCACTTCGACTCCATCCCCGTTCGAGTCTCACATTATTATGCCGGCAGGGCCCTTTTCCAGACGTCCATCCTCGAAAGCGCCGTGAATAGTTTGCGCATGCTGAGCGACTACATTGAGGAGCTCGACGTGGAGACTCCTACATCCGCTGTGGATTTTGCCGCCGAGGTTAATCCTATGCTGGCGACGCTCGTGAACTTTCATAGTGAGGGCGTCGTTGAGTCTTGGGTTAGCCACTACAGGAAAATCGAGGCTTGTTTGTATGAGCTCGAGGTCAGACATCCTGCTCCCGAGGTCATGGCTGTGAACTCTCAACGGGCTGCGTGGGTCGAGCAGAGCACTCCTTACTTCCATCATCTTGAACAAGAAGCGGCCTTAAAGCATAAGGAATGTGAAGAGACTTCAAGCGAATCTGCTCGACTGCATGCTCAAGTTGACGCCAATGCTGTGGAGTTGAAAACCATCTTTGAGGGCCTTTTACGATGCATTTCTGATGGGCCAACGCTAAGGCAGAAGCTCGACCTCATCGAGCAGGATGCGCAGAGTCGTGAGGCAGCTTGGCGGGTCATTGATGAGCGACTTTTGTCTTATTTGCAGCAACGGGCTCAGGTTGAAACGGAGTTGGCCATGGCAGCCGACCGTGATGAAAGGCTGAGGGGAGTGCGTGAGCAATTGATTGGCCTACTGAAGATGCTTCCCTCCCAATATTTACATTTTGCGCCATTTGTAAATTTTGAATAAAATGTATTCATTTTTCTTTATCCTTTCAGATGATGTAGCTTGTACTCAATTGAATTCATGAATAAAAGATACATTTCTTTCGCAATGTCTTGTGTCATCTTCCTGCTTTCTTCTTTCTTTTGTTATCAGCATGTCACCTTAGCAAGCATAGCCGGCAGATGACAAAGTGAGTATCTTGTTTTGGCTTCTTCGAGGGGTAGTGATGGCTTAGGAGGCAGGTTCAGATCTGCTGCCTAAGACTTTTCAACTTCATGAGCCGTGAGGGTCTCATGAAGACTTTTCTCCCTATGAGTCGAGAGAATCCCGTAGATGTATTTTCTCCTTAGGAGTCGTGAGGATTCCTAAGTGTGTTTTCTCTTGAGAGTCGTAAGGATCTCATAAGAGAATTATCCCTCTTACAAGTCGAGAGGACCCGTAAGCGGTTGTTTCCCTCCTTGTCGAGATTCGACTTTGGATAGTGTGGCCCGTGAATAGTATGCAGGAGTCCATTTTGAACCGACTTGCTGAGCCCCAGTGCTTAGGGAACAGGGTTTTTTTTAATCACCACTGCCTAAGGCTTTTCCCTATGAGTCGAGACAAATTGAGAAGTTCTCGTAAGGATGTCCTAACGTTAGAGTTAACCTTTGCTCTTTACGACAGAGGTCCGTTAGGGTTTGTGGTACTAGGGTTTTGCCCGTCGTACCGTCGCGTTGGCTGATGTATTCCTCGATAGGCAATCTTGCAGTTCGAGTAGCTTTGCGACTGTCGTGTCTCTGATCCCTTCGGGGGCTGGACAAGATGTCTTCAAGCAATCTTCCTAAAGACGTCTTCAAGCAATCTTCCTAGGCAGTTTGACCGTCGGAAGAGCAAGCGTTAGGAATTTTGCCATGCCGCTTTTTTACTTGAGGTTAGGCTCATTTTGGAGAGCCCTGATGACTCATAACCACTCCGCGCTGGTGTTGGATGATCTCCGATAGTCTTTCAGGTTTTATATGAGTTGCCGTCAAGACCCTGAAGTTAGAAATTTGGCCTTCGCTTCGTTTGCTGGCATTGCGTCTGCTGTGTCGAGACGAATGCCGCGGTTGTCTCTAGGTTGTTGGTGAACCGTCGAGGTTTGGAGCTAGGGATTTTGCCGTGGCTCCGTTGTTTGATTATCGCATCTGAATCCTGTTAGAGGAGGAACGCTGTGGTGACATCTCGTCTGCTGTGTCGAGACGAACGTCGAGGTGGTGACCACTCCATGCTGGTGTGGGATGATCTCTGATGGCCTTTCAGGTTTTATATGAGTTACCGTCAAGACCCTGAAGCTAGGAATTTGGCCTTCGCTTCGTTTGCTTTGGTGTGTCTGAGTCTTGCTGAAGGAAGGACGCTGTAGTGACATTTTGTCTGCTGTATCGAGACGAACGTCGAGGTGGTGACCACTCCATGTGGGATGATCTCCGGTAGTCTTTCAGGTTTTATATGAGTTACCGTCAAGACCCTGAAGCTAGGAATTTGGTCTTTGCTTCGTTTTGACCGTGAGGTCTTTTATTGACGTTGCGTCTGTATCCTGCTGGACTGTGAAGGAACGCCATTGTTGACATTGCGTCTGGTGTAACAAGACGAATGCTGAGGTGGAGCTGGGATTTTGCCGTCACTCCGCTTTGTTTCGACCATGAGGTCTTTTGTTGACGTTGCATCTGCATCCTGCTGGACTGCGAAGGAACGCCGTTGTTGACATTGCGTCTGCTGTAACGAGACGGATGCTGAGGTGGAGCTGGGATTTTGCCATCACTCCGCTTTGTTTCGACCATGAGGTCTTTTGTTGACGTTGCATCTGCATCCTGCTGGACTGCGAAGGAACGCCGTTATGGGTCTCCAGGCTGTAGATGTGGCCGTCGAGACTTGGCTCTTTTTCTGATGGAGCCTGGGGGAAGGTATGGTTCCCAATTTTTTATGCCCATGGATCGTATATAGGGATCGATGTGATCTTGCCTATAGGGCGAAAAAGTTTCATTCTTTCATCATTTTTTATTCTTTCCGCGATGCTCTATCATTTCAGCTTTTTATATCACGAAAATCGCGATTGCCCAATCATTTCGGCTATTTTTCACAGTGCCCAATCATTTCGGCTATTTGTTTCATTTCCTCGCTGCTTTTTATTGCAAGTTGCCCAATCATTTCGGCTGTTTTTGTATGCATACATTTTTACTTGCTGATTTTGTTGCAAGTTGCCCCATCATTTCGGCTATTTCATATGCATTTTTGGCTCGTTGATTTTTTATCGTGAGTGTAGAACTTGGAATCTGGTGCCAATCTCAGCATCAGCATCGCAACGACTGGAATATTGCCATGAGCGAATCATCATTTGCCGTGAAAGGGCTTGGAATTTGGTACCGATTTAGGCATCAGCATCGCTACCACTGGGACATTGCCAGGAGCGAATCATCATTTGCCTTTGTCGGTTCGAACAAAGGTGGCTTAGCAAACAGGGTTAAGATCTTGTTGACTAAGGCTTTTGACTTCTTGAGCCGTAAGGGTCTCATAAAGGTATTTCTCCCTACGAGTCGTGAGGATCTCATAGGTGCGTGTTCTTCTTAGGAATCGTGAGGATTCCTAAGCGTGTGTTCTCTTATAAGTCGTAAGGATCTTACAAGAGTGGTTTCTCCTTATAAGTCGAGAGGACTTACAAGGGTTGTTCACCATGTGAGCATATCCCTAGTCGCTGGTGGGACTTTGTTAGGGAAATGTTTATTCGTGCCCGTGGATTGTATACAAGGGTCAGCATTGAGCCGCTTGTAGGGCAGCATTGGAGATTGTGATGGCTTAAGAACAGGTTCAGATCCCTGTAACTTAAGGCTTTTGAACCCTGTGAGCCGTGAGGGTCTCAAAGTGGAATTCTCCTTACGAGTCGTGAGGATCTCATAAGTGTGTTTTCTCCTTAGGAATCGTGGGGATCCCTAAGTGTGTTGCTCCCTTGTGAGTCGTAAGGATCTCACGCAGGTGGTTTCTCTTTACAGGGTCGAGAGGACCTTGCAAGTGTCTTTTAACGAATTTGTGCCCTTTCGGGTTTTCACAAAACTCGCCGGTAGTCCTGCTATTTTTACTCATAGAGCCCTTTCGGGTTTTCATCCGTGCCCATCTCGCTTGTGGACGTACCGTTTTTTTTTGCACCACGTCAGCCTGAAGTTGCCGCGGGTTGGTAGTATTTTAACGACGTTTCGGTCAATTGCAAGTTTTAGGACATTGTGGTCCATCGTTGCCGTATTTGAGGCGAGTTTCTAGTTTACGGACTTTTCGGTCCATGGGGCTTTCTCTATGAAAGAGTACGATGCCCCCGGCATATCCATCTTTTTCGGAGCATGTGGTTATGGCGGGTTCACCTTCCAGTTTTCGGACAGCGCGAACTTTCCCTGTTGATACTGGTCTTCAACCCAGTTTTTGAAGACATAGCAATCTTCGATCGGATGGCCCAATACTCGGTGGTAGGGGCAGTAACTGGGGTCGTTGACATCGTTCAGTTGTAGTGGGTATGTCGACTCCGGTAGAGTGATGAGCCCATTGCGCACTGCCAGTTCGAATAGTCTCCTTGTTTTATCCCTCGGAAATGAGTAAGGACGTTTCAACTTCTCATTGAGGGATCGCGACTTGTTGCTTTGACGAACAAACGGTCTCGGGATACTCGGTTGTTGTTGAGCGTTGGCGACGAAGGTTCTTTTTCCCTTCCCCTTATCCCTTTTGTTCGATCCCTTGCTTGCGGGTCCGAGATTCTTTTCGGGTAGCGTGCGATTGCGAAGCGGAATGTTTTTGTAGCTCTTCGTTTCTTCCACTTTTCCTGAAGTGGATTCCTTGAAGAGAGGGACGAGAGTAATTTCTTCGTCAGAGTTACTTCTAAAGGTGATAACTTGCGATCCCTTGGTGTTGCCCATGTGACAGTTGCCAGCAGCTCTTTTGCGCTCATTTGTCGTTCTTTTCTGTTCTCGACGAGCCTTGCGCTTCACTCGTTGAATGTGTTGTCGGTGGGCAACATATCCATGCCACCAGATTTTAAAGGCTATGCACTCCTCGGTAGGGTGTGAAATCCTTTGATGGTATAAGCAGAAGTTAGGATGTATGTCCGTTTCATCAAGATGTATATCGGTGGGAGAATTTCCTGTGAAAGAGGAAAGCTTCATTCCCATCGATATGGCTTTGGCGAACTTTTTCCTTGTCTTGAACCTGCTTTCATTTTCGACGGATGTACTTTGATCTGGCGGGAGTGTTTCGACCGTTTCATCCAGTCGCCCCGTTTGGCCTTCTCGAATATGGCTATCTTGCGCTCTTGATCAGCTTTGCTTTTAAGACGGACTTCGTTCAGGAATGCATCAATCATTTCGTCTGATGGTCCTAGAAGTTCTGGCTCAGGATCTGCCCCCAGCTTCTCTGTGTAAGGAGCTTCTTCGTCGTTTATCGACGAGTGAGAGATCACATGGCAGCTTGCCACATAACCTTCAGATTCATCCGACGAGTCTTCTCCATTGTCATCATCTCCGTCCTTGAGGACGTGGCTGAGAAATTCTTGGAGTGTGATTGGAGTCTGCGCTTTTTGATTGTATTCTTCCAACGCGTCAATCTGTTTTTGCAGGTCCGTGTGCTTGTCACCGAGCTTCACGAGCTTTTTGGTCTTCTTCTTCTTCTTCGAAGACTTTGACGGCTGGGTGTGAGCGCTTTGACTATCCTCACCAATCTTTGGAGTTGGGCGCGGTTTCAGCATTCCTTCGATGACCTCGGGTTCCAGCGAACTTTTCCACCTGATCGCCGGGCATGTTTGGAGATCCCTCAATATTCTTTTAGTCTTTGCTGAAAGAACGACCTTCCATGAAGCTTCCTCTACAAAAGAGTATGATGCCCCTGGTGTGTCCGTCTTTTTGAGAGCATGCGGCTGGGGCGGGTTCACCTTCCAATTCTCGGACAGGGCAAATTTGCCCTGTTGGTATTGATCTTCGATCCAGCCTTTAAAGACGAAGCAATCTTCAATTGGATGGCTTACCGTTTGATGGTAAGGTCAATAATTGGGATTATTAGCCTCGCGGGTTGCAACGGTCGTTTTGGATCCGGCAGATTGATGAGTCTGTTGCGCACTGTCAGCTCAAACAGTCTCCTCGTTTTATCCTGAGGAAACGAGTAAGGACGTCCCAGTCTCTCCTCGAGGGATGGGCGTGGACGCACGTTGTTTTGGCGAACAACCGGCTTTGAGTTGCTCGGCTGTTGTTGAGCGTTGGCGACGAAGGTTGCTTTCCCTTTGCCCTTTTCATTCCAAGGCTCAGTTTTTGAAGAGGAAGGCCTATGGCCCATCTGGTCCATTTGGGCCAGCTTGTCAATCAAGTCCTGGAAGGTGGTCAGCTTGAAGAACATCATGAATTGCGAGATGGTCGCTTGAGGGTCGAGAGTTCCCACGAACATGCCCACTGCCGGCGCTTCTTTGATACGCTGCTCACATTTTGACCATAAGTTTCGCCATCCTTTTGCGTATTGCACCAAAGTTTCACCTGGCTTCACCCTGGCGTTGATCAATGCCGTTATTGGGGTGCGTTCACTAGCACTCGCGAAACGCTGGGTAAATAATAGCTCCATCTCCGCAAAAGTTTTGACGGAGTCGTTCGGAAGTTCAGAGTACCATTCGAACGCCGTTTTCGACAAGCTGCCGACGAACTGGCGAAGTAGCAGTTTATCATCACCACCGGTGTTGCCGCACAAGGCTCTGAACTGGGCAACATGCTGATGCGGATTTCCCGTCCTTTTATATACATGAAATTTAGGGATTGTATATCCCGGCGGGTACCTTATCTGGTCATACCAGTCCGGATAGGGTCGTCCCGTTTTAACGATCTGCCCAGCCGCTTCATTCGCCTGGTGAGCTCGTATTGGCTGAGCGATGTAATCATCCAGAGTGGCCTTGGAGATAGTCTCCTCCTTGGCTGCTGAAAGAGCCGGAGGAGGGTTTGATGTTTCCCCTCGGTCGTCTTCGAGAATAATCGGAGGATCTTCAGCTGGAGGATCCGGCTGTAATATCATCCCGACCATGTCTTGAAATAAGAACGCTATTCGTTTTATGTTGGCAGCTTGTTCCGCTGCCTCTTTGTCCTTCTTTTTGAGGATTCTGCGAAGGAACTTAGCATCAGTTTCTTCTTCTTGACGTTGCTCTGATGACATTTCCGGGCTCTCTTTTGGCCCTGTGAGTACGGCCATCTGCGTCACCATTTCCTGGAGCTTCTATTGTTTGTCCTGGGCCCTTATTACAGATCACGTAAGTGGTCGATGACCGGTGGAGATACGACTGTCCTCTTTTCCGGACGCCATATAGACGGTGTGCACCACCATGCCCCCAGACTTGGGGCATTTAGGTTCAATGGTCTTGCGATTCGTCGCAGACTCAGGGATTTTCTTCGGCCTTCTTTTCTTGTGAGCGGTCGAAGTTGAGGGGGCCGTTGCAGTGGGCACCCAAGTAGCTGTCGCCTTTTATGGCTTGACAGGACGGTCCTCTCCCCGCTGAACTTTCACCTTTTTCTGTCGGCGGGGATAATCTTGATCACTTACCGAGTCTTGGACTTGACGCCAGACCTTGTAGATTTTAGAGGAAAGCCTTTGAGGGGGCTGTTCCGGCTTCGCCTTTGGGGCATTGTCCAAAGGTGGAGGAGATCTCTTCAGCACAGCAGTAGGAGAGTTCTTGCGGACCCTCATAAGTGGTTCAAAACTGTTCCCAGTTGGAACAACAGCATCAATTTCCACCGTTGGAGCCGGCGGAGTCAGTCCAGAAAGAGAGCTGCCCCCAGCCTTCCTTACTCGGCGCCAGTGGCGACGTCGAGCGTGTCGAGCCGTTGGGATTGTCTCAGCTACGGGGGTGATTTCCTCATGCCCCCTGTCTTGATCATAAGTTGTCGCTGTCAACCTGTTGAAGACTGACGTCCGCTGAGTGTGGATGGCCAACCTATCGAAAGCAGACTTCCGAGCAGGTGAAGCAGCCTTGACGATTTCGCCTGAAACGGGAGCTGAAACAGTCAGTCTTGTGAAGACCGACCCTTTGGCAGGAGAAGCCGCTTTGACGACTTCGAGAGGAGGAATGGCTATCCTTTTTGGGATAACCCTTTCTGGTTTCGCAGGCTTCTTCACGGGCTCGTTGGAGATTTGGCCCAGTCTGTTGAAAACTGAGGCGTTGGATTTGGGCGTCCCGTTGAGAGGGGCCGCGGCAGTGGTAAGTCGATCAAAGATCGACTTCTTGGGAGCTTCTTGCGATAGCAGCGGGGCATTGAAGCTCATTGGTGGGAGCATGGTCCCGAAGAATAGCCCAGTGGTGGCTTGAGTTACCTGCTCCACTGGCATTGTGAAAAGAGAGGCCGCTTGGGGCCCGTAGGTTACACCTCCAGATGAGGCGGAACGGGAGTTGCAGTTGCAGCTGGAGCAGTTAGAGGCCATTGATGTTCTTCTTTCTGCACGGAGCAAGACACCAAATCTTAGTACTTCGAACCCAAGGGCAACTATATCAAACCGCGATTCGTTCGCGAACACAACACACGAAGTGTGGAGTGGAAAGAGGAAAAGGTCCACCGGGCGTGCCAGAATCTGTTCCCCTCCGAAAGACGTGCGAACGTCTTGCCTGAATTTCAGGGCAGATGCTAATTGGTGTTATCCGTCCACCTCTCCGAAGATGCCAAGTTGATTTTTGGCACCATGTATCGAAGGTTTAAACGGATGCGGCCGATGTAGCAGACTTCGTCAGATTCCCCCTCACTTGAGGGGTTTTTGATTGTGGGGACGCTCTTCCCTGCAGGCGCAAGCCCCTGCAGTTAATTACGCTACCGCATCGCGGTAACAACTTTCTCCTTCTCCAGATGGTCACTTCGTGTCGTGTGTGTTTGTTTTGTTTTTTGGTTGCCCGTGGATTGTATACGGAGACTAATTTATGTTGTTGCCCGTAGGGCGTGGATTAGTCCAAATCCGTATTTTCTTAGATTTGGGTTTGGGGTTTTGGTTTAAGGATACGTTAGCCTCATTTGGGACTAAGATCAACTTAAACGTTTGTTAAGGATACGTTAGTCTAATTTCTAGACTAAGATCAACTTAACAGGATCGTTTAGATCCAACAAAAGATCATTTGGACTCTATGTTTAGTTTAGGTACATTGCGGTCGATTACCAGTTTAAGGACATGGTGGTCCAATACCAGTTTAAGGACATAGTGGTCCAATATTAGTTTAAAGACATCACGGTCGAGGTTAAGGATATCATAGTCCGTGAGTTTAAAGACCCCACAGTCAAGGTTAAGGACATCATAGTCCGTAAGTTTAAAGACCTCACGGTCCAGTTTAAAGACGTCATAGTCTGTGAAATGTGTGGTTGTCGGGACCCGTCACCTCTTTGAAGACGTTGAGGAATTACAACGACAAATATCAAAGGAGTGAAGAGATGTACCCTTGAACCAGAATGAGTTGGTTGAAATAGCTGATGTGCTCAGTTCAAGATAATTTGAGGACTTATGGCCAGAATTGGGCTAAGTCTAATTAAAATGTTTAAGATTTTATTGTTTTGGGCTGTTGAGCCTTTACTTGGGCTTGACCTTTTTAATAATGCTGAGCATTAGATACTGACATTTTTTGTCTTGTATTGAATGCATAGCATTCATCAGGACAATGTGTATTCTGACAGTGTGCTGCGTGGCGCACCAGGCGCTTTGTGTCAATTAAAGAGCGCATTGCGCTTTTGCCAAATAGCGCACACGAACAGGACACGTGTTGTGCTTAGCGCTACGCGCTAGATGATGAGCGTATTGCGCTTATGCTGAGTAGCGCACACGTGAATGACACGTGGCGCGCTTGGCGCTTTTGCGCCAATCCATGATGAGCGCATTGCGCTAAATTATGAGCGCATTGCGCTATTGGTTCAATGGCGTACACATGAATGACACGTGGCGCGCTTGGCGCTTTGCGCCAGTTCATAAGCGCAATGCGCTATTTCAAGAGCGCAAGCTGCCTATGTGGTTGACACGTAGTACGTTTTGGCGCTGAGCACCGGTCCAAGGAGCGCAAAAGCGCAGTTCATGAGTGCAAGGCACTTTTCATGAGCGCAAAGCACAATTGATCAATTTTATGATCAGAGAACAAGTTTATGTTCTTTAAAGGAGGCTTTGCCTCAAGATTCAAGAACAACAGTTCTTGTTTATAAAAGGGCTCTTCCTTTATAGATCAAAAATCTATGAATAAAGTAAAATACTTCTTTTATTATTTTATGATTAGATCTTTTGATCTCTTTTTTTTCTTTTTATCAAAAACCTTGGTATTTTTTCAGATCTATGATCTTTTTTTTTAGAAGATGGTTCTTCTTTTTACGAGATGGTTTCATCTCTGTTATTCAAGAACATAGTTCTTTACCTTGAAAATGAAGAAAAATCTTCTTTCTTCTAAGAGTTTGCTCTTCTTCTTTTTTCTCAAAGTTTTGCAGAGGGTTTTTTTTCTCTCCTTTCTGTATCCCTTAGACCTGAAGTCTAGGGTCCTTTATATAGGGCCAAATGATTTGTTAAATCAGTTTTATCTCTGATTGATTTGGGAATATTTCCTACCGTTGGATCTTTGATCCCAAGGCTTTTGTTTCACAGAAGATAATCTTCTTGTTTTAATAAGATTGGAAAGATCTTTCCATAACAGAATTTTAATTTTGATTAATTAATAATTTATTATTATTAGATCTTTTGATCTAACGGTGGGGAATTTTTAATTCCAGCGCTGGTGCACTTTGCGCGAGCGCACCTACGTTCGACACGTGGCGCTGGCGCAACTGCGCTGGCGCAACCGTGCTTGACACGTGGCACGCAGCGCGGAGCGCAGCGCAACCGTGCTAGAGCACCCGCGCTTGACACGTGGCACGCAGCGCGGAGCGCAGCGCGGAGCGCAGCGCAACCGCGCTAGCGCACCCGTGCTTGACACGTAGCACACAGTGCGGAGCGCTGGATCTGAAGCATTTCTTCAACTTTTAAATTTTGAATTTTGAAAACAGATCTTTGCTCTGATTGGGTGTGCGCTGCCTAGGGCGCAGCGCTCCTGGCACTGGCGTGTCTGCTTTTGACACGTGGCGCGCAGCGCACGGGATCTGAAGCGTTTCTTCAACTTTTAAATTTTGAAATTCAAAACAGAGCTTTGCTCTGATTGGGGGAAACAACAACGAAACAAGACTGTCGGGTGAGGTGAAGCTCAAACGAGTGGAAATCAAATGTATAACTCCAAATCACTCAACAGAGTACAGTATTGTAACCATGCTGCAGTTCATAATTACAATCACATAACTCTACCGAGTCACCCAAAACTCTAGCGGATGGATCAAAATATATAGCAAAACACACTATGTGAATAAAAATCAAGAATAACAAGTTTACAATCTAGACCGAAGGATGTCTTAGATTGTCAAGCCCTACACAGAAACTGAAATCCCATTCTAAACCTGGCTCTGATACCAACAAAACCATGTCAAGCCCCACTTCCCAAAATACGGAATACGAAGGGTTGACAAGGCCGGCCGTGCTCCTACGGCCGAGGAAACATCCTGTCGTAGTCACACTTCGGCTTCTAGCTTTACGTGGTAATCAGTAATCAATGCACAGGTAATGAGAAATGCAGTCACTAAATCAATACAAATACAAAACTAACCAGATAGAGATCAAGGAAGTATAGCGCTGAGTCGCCGATTTAGTTATCCGCAATGTCCTCGAGGTACGTCAGGTCCTGGTCCAAGCTAAATCCACTTCTCACTCTGAGCATGCATACTCAGGTCGTCAGAGCGACACAATAGCAATATATATATAAATACAAACATAAACACATGCAATGATGACGAACATGAAACAGTAAGCATGAAGTAGCCAGTACAGGTAAACAGAAAAACAGGTAAACAGTATGGCAGGTATATCGAATCAGTAATCAATGCATGTCACCAAACCTATCAGTCTCTAAGTCTCACTGTCCAGGTCGCTAAACCTATCATCAGTCCAAGTGTGAGAGTCAACCACTCGTGAGTATCCCCCATCCAAGGGTAGTGCCCCAGGGGCAAGGGAGCACGGGCCCGAGTCGCTCGCTAATAATCAGTAATATCACCCATATAACTCCAGAATCGCTGTGTATGCCGGAAATGGGACTCCCGAGTTTCGGTTGAACTCACACTCAAACTACCTCACACCCCGCGGTCTACATCAAACACCAACCATAAACTCAAATACTAGTCGGTCCATGACAAGTCTACGCGAGAACTGGAGACAGGATCTCCATCAAGTATGTCTCGACTGATACCCAAGATAAATGGACAGTGTTTGGTGCCTTACCTAGGACACTAATATAAGTGCTTCCATAATCGTCGCATACCAATTATAGTTACACTTATATATGTCCCATAGACGTCGACAATGCAATAAATTAACTGGGTTCGCTGATTGTGTACAAGTACATGTCACCTCACTTACTCATTCATGCTTTAACACTAACGTACTTGCCACAATCAAAACACTAACATCTATCATTGGGTAATGCACACGATCACTAGGTTACCAATGTAATGACATCTACACGATATGATGAGAATACAATAATGATGATATGAATAAAATATCAGCAACCAGTGTCCTACGACTTGCATAATTTACTATAAATCATGCGTGCCTAATTAAGCAAAACAATAAAAAAAAGGGGTAAGCAGTATGTTTAATTATCTATCCATCAAAATTGGTTTCGCGTCAATCGGGTTTCATATTCGCTAGATATGGCCATTTCAATTTAAGTATTCACTGTTGGAAATCCAATTTCTGAACTGGAAGTCCGTTTCGTAACATATTTTAATCTGAGTTGGGATCATAATTAGGCGACACTATAGTTGAACAATATTTAGGTTTATCAGTTAGGTTCTCAACGCAATTGAAGGATCAGTAATATCCATGGTGTACCGGAAGTTATGCATTGTAAAATGAAGGGGTATATGTTCTGTCCCTGTTTGGGATAGCTATATGTTCTGTTGATTTAAAATGTAATTTAAATAGTAAACGACAGTAAAAACGAATGAAACCACTTTCAATGGTTATATAACAGATTTATCTTCGCTATGGTATAGGGTTCCGCATTATGACATTTTCATACAGTAGAGTGAAAGTATTACAAAACGAGAATCGACAGCCATAGCTGCTCTGGACTGCGGTCCAGAGTCGCACTCCGAACCAGTTCCCGACACATTTTTAGCATAGAAACAGATTAAAACTATTATGGGGTTCTAGGTAGTCGAGTTTTCTTCGATATGAGCCCTCGAACGCAACAATCCAATTTGTAGCCAATTAACTGTGATTTTTACGAGTTTCAGGTACGGGGAAATTTCAGTTTTAACGGGTTCAAATGGGTTAGGCCTATCACGTCATTAAAGTTCGTATTTTACGACCAAATCATAACATGATATTCGTCATCACTCGGGCCATCATATGTGATTTGTTTCCGTCAATTTAACGGGGGTTTTCCATTCGGGTTTTGCATTGAACACTTGAATTATAATGATTCGCATGAAAAGTATATGCGGAATTTGTTGGTAAATTGAATTGTAATAGATAAAATTAGCATGAAGCAAATATTAAACTTTCCTGGTGACGTATTGACTATGGTACGGGAGCGTCAACGGCGCGATCGCGACACACGCGCGGCACGGCAATAGCAAGGGGCGGCAGCGAGCTTGGACGTCGGCTGGAGGCAATGGGCTCTAGCTCTGACGACGTGGTACGACAATGGCTTTGTGTTACCTTTGCAGTGGAGGAGGCTCGGGAATAGCGGCGGTCGGAGGAGGCTCCGACGAACCAGGGATGACCTCGACGAGGTGGGAAGCTCGGGCGTCGGGGTATGCAGGCCAGGGGCTCTGGTTGGTAGTTGGAGTTGAGAATGAGGGTGGCGATGAAGGGGGTCCTCAGTGGTACTGGGGCGACGGTGAGGGGTGGAGCTCCGACGACGAGGACTGCTGGCAGGGGTCGCAGATCGGGAAAGGTGGCGATGCGAGCTCGGGGCCTTGGGTGTGGGTGTTAGGGGAGCCGGAGGTTAGTGGTGAGAGGAGGTGGTGGCAGAGCAGCTGAGGTGCCGGCGAGGTGTGGTGACGGGGACGGTGACAAGAATGGGTGAGGCGTCGATGGGTCGGTTCTTGGGTCGGTTGCAAAATGCTCATCAGGTACATAGGGTCGGAGCAGAGGAGAGGAGGAAGTCGAGGTGAGGTTGAAGAGAGGGGATGGCGACGATGGTGGAGGCGGACTCGGGGGAGGAAATCTCGAGCAGGTGATGGTGGAAATGGAGGAGAGGGAGGTGAGCGGGGACAAGAGGGAGAGAGAGAGAGAACATGAACAAGGGGGGAGAGAGAGAGAGCGAGAGGGAGTGCAGAGATGCAAGCATGGAAGTCACGGCGGTTGCAGTGGGTTGGTTGGGGAAAGAAGGTGCTGGCGAGGTGGGTTTGCAGTGGGGAAGCTTAGTGGTGTGAGGAGCAGCGATGGGAGGAGGGGACATTGTGAGTAGGGAGCGAGTCGTGCGGGAAGACGTTGGGGCGAAGATGAGGTCGCGAGGCGCGGGTCGTGGGCGCGAGGGAGGCGGGGCGTGGGAGCGAGCGCGACGTGGAAGAGGAAAAGAAGCGGGAAAAGAAAAAGGGGAGTGGGGAAGAAGCAGGTCGGGTCGGTTTGGGGGAGATGGGCCGGGCTCGGCTGAATAAAGAAATTGGAAAAGGGAGGGGGAAAGGAATGGTGGCCTGGGCTCGGGAGAGGGAGTGGGCTCGGGGGAAGGAAAATAAAAAGGAAATAGAAATATGGTCAGGGTTATGAAAAGAAAACAAAATAAAATGAAAGGATTAGGGTTTGGAGTTTAAAGGTTAGGGTTTTTAAAATAATTATAAATATAAATAAATAAATTTTGTAAGCTACCCTTTAAAAAATACGGATATTGGTATACGAAAGAACTGGGTATTACAGAAGTAGTTTTGTGTAAAATCGTATTTTCCCAAAACTATGTTCCCAAAGATCATCGTGCTATATTACATATGAGTGTTGTGAGGAGGTAGGTCATTACCTCGTGAACTATCTAAAGGTATAGTAAGGAATTATAAGATTTATATCGAAACTAAACTATATGGTATTTTTCTGTAAAAGTGCTATAAAAATTGAAATATAAATTCTTTTGATATGAAACTTGTTAATATGTTTTGTTAATGTTTAATGATCATGATGTGAGAGTTTGGTATTATTTTGTTTAAGAAAAGTATGATTTTTAAGGAAAAACCGAATCGGAAATCGGATTAACTCCACTTCCGTCGGGTTTTAAAATTCTAAGTTTTTAGAATAGTAAAGAGAAAGGGGAGAAGGGTCTTACTGGATTATAGTGGAGATGAGAGGAAAAGGAAGATGTAGGAGGTGCCGGTGCGTCGTTTCGTCGCCGGAATCTCCTCGGAACGTCGTCGGAAGTTCGCCGGAGCTTCGCCCTTCGCTAACTCCACTTGCACACAAAAAGTCTAGGGAATTTTCTTGAGAAATTGGACAGAGATTTGGAAGTGAGGAGGGGTGAGTTTAGGTGTGGTATTTATAGGAAAAATTAGGGTTTAGGATAGATGAAAGGGTGTGATAAAATTGTATTTAATTTTGCATTTAAAAAATTAAAAAGTCTGTTTTAAATTCTCTATTTAATTTCAGAGATTTTAAATAGTACAGGGGGAGTGGGGTAGTCCAAAGGTCTCTGGGAGTTGAAGAAAAAATGGGTTTGGGCCGAGTTAACCCGGCGCCACCGGCCGAGTCGCTCGTTCTGCCGGCCTGAGTTGGCCGAGTCGGGCTGCCATGTGTCCCCTTATGCTGTGTCTTGACTCGTGGAACCGTTTGTTTTATGTGTGACTCTTGGTTTTTACGAGTATGCACATGTAGACTCTTGGGCTTCTAAAAGATTAAAAGAAAAATAATTAAAAATAATGTGTGGCTGATGGGATTTGAACTCATTTGCTTTGGTTCAACAGTGTAAGGTCTTACCAATGAGCTACAAGCTCCTTCTTGCTGTTAAAAAGCAAATCAAACTTATAACTTGTGCTCAGACTCAAGTACCCTTTCTGTATTTTTGAAAAAAAATTGTACAGAAAATTTAAGGTTGTTACAAGTATTATAAGCTTTCTGGCCGATTACAAAAGATAGAAAGAAATCTTTTTTAAATCTTGAGCAACACGCAAAAGATCAGAATCAGACTCCACTATGGAGCTACGAATCGCCGCGTTTGGGCCGCAATTCGCTGCAATCTTGGGTCCAACTGGCTCCAAGTTTGGCACAGTGTCTTGATTCTCTGAGTTGATTTGTTTGGCTAACTGCTTGGTTCATTGGTTCGACTCTTATATTGGTTTATTCATTAAATTGTTCACATCCAACGCACGTAAGTTCATCTTTTGTATAATTATTGATGTGTAAAATTGAGTTTTGTGATACCTAATTGCCGCAATCAACACAGTGTCGCATAAGCTAGCCACGGTGAGTACGGGTCATCCATAAGTACATAATAACACTACAAATCATGTTTTAGAAGAGTTAATAGAAAAGAATTTGATTTGTTTGTTTTAATGTAATGATATTTAAATATCAATGAAAAAATAAACTCATTAGGGTTTTCAGATTAGGAAGTCGAATTATGGTATTTAAAATTATTCCTTTTAACCTATTGAATTTATTGATGCTAGAGTAATAGCGAACTACGTGGATTAGAATTCTTAGAGAGGTATTAGAGATTCCCTCTATTGACCCTTGTCCTTCCATTGATCACTATTATATCAAGCCTTCAGCAAGGTAAGCATAACATGTCTCAAATCTGGGTTATATCTATCATGAAGAGATAGAACGCCCCAATAGAGGGTGTTAATGCTCACTTTACCAAAGTTCGAAAATAAATAAAAAGATAACCAAAGGAGAGTATAAGGGATTGTTCCATCCCTCATACCACCCTTTCTACAAACCCTAACAAGTGAGAACTTACTCGCTTATTGAAATAAATCAAGAAAATAAAAAGAGAAGAGATCAACAAATGATAAAAAGCCAACTATTAAGGCCCTCACGAAAGTAAGGAGTCATCTTTGAGTATCATCGCTTTGTATAACAATAGATCAAAAAGAAAAGAGGAGAAATAAATTAAAAGCAAGCTTTTAAATCCCTCACAAAAGCAAGGAGTTTCTTTCGAGCGTTGATTAGTCTAAAATATTGCACATTTGAATGAACATTTTTCCTATTATTGTTAAGTACTAAAATGTGTTTATTGTAATTATAGAATATATGAGGGTTTATGTGTAAAAAGTTTATTATCATATGTTTCTATATTATAATTAACATAATGAGTGAAAATACATGCATATAATATTTATATGAAATCTTAGTAATTAAAATATGCATATCATATCAAATATTTCTAATCAATATTCTTAAGATCTGATATCATATAAAATGGTTAGGATAATATCTTAAAATACCAAATACTACTAACACTTTGATTTGAGATATTGTGCAGATATTAGCTCAGGTCTGAAATCCAAGAGATCCGGGTTTGTAACTGCCCCATGCCCCAGTAAAGATGGTATTGTCCGCTCTGGCTGAAACCGCACGGTTTTGTCCTTTAGAGTGATCCGGACCCGACCAGGGGTCACTTCCCAGGAGATCACCCATCCTAAGACTTCTCTGGCCTGAGCACGCTTAATTACGGAGTTCTCAAGCTCCTGTAGTGCCGATTCACATAAAAGGCACCTCTGTAATTCAGGGTGGTATTATTACATTTATAATGCAGTTCGGTGCTCTTTCGGAATGCGTTCCGAAGATTCCCCATTGTTCTACAGTGGGTCCCACGGATTCAAGAGATGGCCCCCATGGATTCAAGAGGTGGCCCCTGCCCCTTTGGCATGACAATTGGCGTGGCACTTTGTTCCGTGAACAAGAACCGGATCCCGACATTCTCCCCACCTTTGAACAATGGTTCGTCCTTGAACCATAGACTTACTGCTGAGAGACCTGCATGGGCCACCATAAATGTAACGCCCCATGCCCCAGTACTGATGGTATTGTCCGCTCTGACCGAAACCGCACAGTTTTTTCCTTTAGAGTGAACCAGACCCGACCAGGGGCTGATTTCCAGGAGGTCATCCATCCTAAGACTTCCCTGGTCCCGAGCACGCTTAACTACGGGGTTCTCAAACTCCTGTAGTGCCGATTCACTTAAAAGGCGCTTCTGTAATTGAGGGTGGTATCATTACATTTATAATGCACTTCGGTCCTCTTTCGGAATGCGTTCCGAAGATTCCCCATTAGTCTACATTGGGTCCCACGGATTCTGTAATACCCAGTCTTTATCTATGCCAATACTTGTATTCAAATAAAATATTCTACCCATTTTAAATTTTGTATTATATTATAATTATTTTGTTTCCTATTAACCTAACCCTAAGCCCAAGTCCATATTTAAACCCCACACTTTTCCTTCAAAATTTTCTTGAGCCCAAGCCCAACAACCCAAGGCCTTACTTTTAAACAACAGATTACTTACCATCTCTTTTCTTTTCAAATTCAAAAAAAAATATATCCTCATTTAAACCTAAATCCTACATAAATTAATTTCATTAAAAACCTTATAATTATATATTCTCATTACTCTCCTTTATTTCCTTATTAATCATAATAAATCTCCTCATTATATCCTATTAATTACTCTTAATCCTAATAATTCCCCCTCTCTCCCGTTCACTCTCTCTTCCTCTTTAAAAAAAAACCAAAAAACACAACACACACACACTCTCTCTCTCTTTCTCACATTCACTCTCTTCCTCCTCTGCTCGCCGATCGCCTCCGCGCCGACGACCACCTCAGCCAACATCAGCTGCCTCCAAACCACCGCCACCCTTTCCTCCAACCTCCAAGCTCTGGCCACCAACTCTGCAACTCCGGACACCTCGTTCCCACAGCCCTAAGCTCAACCCCTCTTGCTGCCGGCTGCAACTTTGTCGCCTCCGACGATCTCGCCTCCCCTTCACCAACCAACGACCACCCGAGCCCGCAGCTGCCACTGCCGAGCCCAAGACGTCGAGACCAAGCTCCTTTCTACTGCACTCGCCACCATAGCCATAGATCACCGCTGTTGCCGCATCGCTGCCGTATCGTCATCGATACGTCGTCAGGCAAGTTTGGCTTGCTATTCATGCTATAGGTTAGGATTTATATTGTTAATATAATGTTTTCATGGAACACAGTAAAAATGCAACGTGTAGCTTCCAAGTAGAATTGCATGTGTTTGTTTGGTTTCGGATTTAATTCAGTGACTAAAGAAATTGTAGGGATCATATTCCATCATGACAGATGAAGGAAAATCTTTAGTTTCGGTCGTTGCGGACACGCCCGCCGCATGTTTGATTAATCGTCCAAGCCAAAATTTTAGACATGGAACCGCTGTCAAACGGTGATGATTGACTCATTAATGCATGTGCCTACTAAACCGTTGTGCGGGAAATTTCTGAAACCTTTGATTTTTTATTTGGTTGAAAAATGAATAACGAAGTTTTTAGAAATCATTGGACTGGTTAGTTTCTGAACATCTCAGAAATTTCCCATGGAGACGTCTGCTGCCAGAGTACAGGCGCCTCTGATATATATTTCCCGTCTTTTAATTGTCCATCTATGCATAATTGATTGTATGTGCAATTATAGTTTAATTGTAGTTTACCAAAATGATTTCTTAATCTAGACCCTGTTCTGGAAATTCGGTGTCAATATGTGGTTGTGGAATTTTTTGATGACCATTATGATTAGAATTTGATCATGAGAATAATTACAAAGTTGTAGAGGATTAAGTTAGATTTTAACAAAAAAAAATCTGTGGATGATTTGGTGGAAAAATGGATTTGTTTTGGATTTTTGAATAAGGGGTATGACTGGCTGTATTTGAGACTGCGACCGTGACCAGTTTATGACTGATATTTGAACTCTCTTTCTTGAGAACTAAGACAAAAGGAAAATATGAAAGTTGTGTATCTTTTCGTGTAGATAATTTTTTTAGGATCATGACTTGCTTAATTCTGATCGTACAAGTTAATGTGATTTTTCTAAGTTCGTAAGACATGTAATGATTTGTATTGCATATGATTTGTTTAGCGGCATAATTCACATATTTATCCAACTACGATACCTCTAGCGATAGTGAACGTTCTTATTAATTCTCGGTGTATAATGCATTGTCGAATGTGAATGGTATCGGTTTAGATGTGTCAAGTACGCCAGTAAAAAGTGAATGATTCGTGATAGTGAACAACACAGTGAATAGTGAATAAAGCAGTGTTATTGGTGCGTACTTGTACACAACTATCCCATACTCATAGATAGTGAAACCTGGGGAAAAATGGGGAAATCGAAGTGGAAAGCAAATTGTATTTAGCGAGATCAGTGATTTAGAGGATGATCATTCGAACAACGACTCTTATATATTAGGTTTGGACCTAGCGGTCCTGCTGACAGGGTTATGTCCCGGACAACAGTGGGCCGTAGTCTCGGGTACGTACGAGGCCCTCGTTAAACATTATCACTCCTTTCCACAACTTGATTTCAAAGTGACTTAGAGACCGATAGGGACACAGATCATACATTGCATTGTTTATTGACATATCGATTGCCTGCATTTATTATTTCCACCGTTATTATCTTAATTTTCTTGCTCCATTAATACTATTATAATACTGCTATTACGTCGCACTGACGACCTGAGTGTGCATGCTCAGAGTTTGAAGAGGACCGGATTCAGGAGTCAGACCTACCCTTCGAGCTCGCAGAGATCTAGACGGTCGTGCCTTCAGCATTTTTACCGCTTTCCATAAAACAACCTTGTATTCGCACTTGGTTAGTAGTTTCTTTTTCTTTCATTTTATTGTAAACTGTGAACAATGAAATTTGGTGTAATAAACTAAGTGATGTGTTTCCTTTACTTCTGTGCTGTGTTTACCGATTACCATAGAATGTTAGGAGCCGAAGTGTGACTCCGACAGGATTGTTCCTTGACCGTAGGAGCATGGATGGCTTAGTCGCCTCCCGTATTCCGTATTTTGGGAAGCGGGGCGTGACAGATTCAAGAGATGGCCCCCACGGATTCAAGAGATGGCCCCCGCCCCCTTGTCATGACAATTGGCATGGCACTTTGTTCCGTGTGGTACTTTGTTCCATGAACAAGAACCGGATCCCGACATTTTTCCCACTTTTGAACAATGGTTCTTCCTCGAACCATAGACCTACTACTATTGAGGGACCTGCATGGGCCACTATAAATATAACGCCCCATGCCCCAGTACAGATGGTATTGTCCACTCTGCATGCCCCAGTACTGAGGGACCTGCATGGGCCATCATAAATGTAACGCCACATGCCCCAGTACAGATGGTATTGTCCGCTCTGGCCGAAACCGCACGGTTTTGTCCTTTAGAGTGAACCGGACCCGACTAGGGGCCACTTTCCAGGAGATCATCCATCCTAAGACTTCCCTGGCCCGAGCACGCTTAATTACGGAGTTCTCAAACTTCTATAGTGCCGATTCACTTAAAATGCGCTTCTGTAATTGAGAGTGGTATCATTACATTTATAATGCAGTTCGGTCCTTTCGGAATGCGTTCCGAAAATTCCCCATTGTTCTACAGTGGGATTCAAGAGATGGCCCCCACGGATTCAAGAGATGGCCCCCGCCCCCTTGGAATGACAATTGGCATGGCACTTTGTTCCGTGTGGTATTTTGTTCCACGAAAAAGAACCGGATCCCGACATTTTCCCCACTTTTGAACAATGGTTCGTCCTCGAACCATAGACCTACTACTGAGGGACCTGCATGGGCTACCATAAATGTAATGCCCCATGCCCCAGTACAGATGGTATTGTCCACTCTGGCCGAAACCGCACGGTTTTGTCCTTTAGAGCGAACCAGACCCGACCAGGGGCCACTTCCCAAGAGGTCACCCATCCTAAGACTTCCCTAGTCCGAGCATGCTTAACTACGGAGTTCTCAAGCTCCTGTAGTGCCGATTCACTTGAAGACATCTCTGTAATTGAGGATGGTATCATTACATTTATAATGCAGCTCGGTCCTTTTTCGGAATGCGTTCCGAAGATTCCCCATTGTTCTATAGTGGGTCCCACAGATTCAAGAGATGGCCCCCACGGATTCAAGAGGTGGCTCCCGCCATCTTGGCATGACAATTGGCGTGGCACTTTGTTCTGTGTGGAACTTTGTTCCGTGAACAAGAACCGGATCCCGACAGGGTTAAATCGGGGATGTCGGAATCAAATCTGCCAAAATATTGAAGCAAATTATAAGATCTAGCAATGGCAGAGACTCAGAGCATTATTCTGAGAATCCAGACATCGAAAAGATCTCTAAATATCAAAACAAGACAGCAGAAAAAATCCAAAGACCTGATGCTACTAGGGCGCAGCGGATCGGCAACAAATATAGGGAATATGTGGCGGAAGCAGGGCGGTTTAAAGGCCGTAGGATTTGAGATTTTGTGGTTTGGATTTTAGCTGCATACCCTCACTTATGGAATCTAGGGTTTCTAGTTTCTGTGACTATATAAGGGACCGAGAGCTTCACATTAAAAATCATCACCGAAGAGATCAAGAGGTCCAAAGCGATCCACGCATCCGAATGATCATCAGCTAGTCATCTACTTCCAATAAGATAGAGATCTAGAGCAACTAGGGTTCTTGTACTTTATTTTCAAAAGTTGTATGCAATAGTTGATTAATAAAGGTAGTGTTTTTATTATTCTTTTTGCAATTAATTTCCGCACTTACTTTCTGTACTTACTTTCTGTATCTTAATTATGTTTCCATTTTTCAACTTTTCTTCTAAATATCAAACCATGAGTGAGTAATTCCTAGCTTGCTAGGGTTCGTAGGATAGGGTAGATAATGGATGATAAAATCTTTTAATCTCTTTTATACATTTTAAAGTTTATAAACTTTAGCAAAATAAATGTTAACATTCTTATCGGGTGCGCTACCAATTTATTGCTAGTAACGATCGCGATTTGAGATTGGTTTAACACTTGTTTTGTTGAGAGCTAGACATGAATAGAGATCAATGCAAAGACAAGAGTTAGTAGTGTGAAACCCTAGTTTCTTCCAAAAGAAAAGCCTAATCTACATTCATCACTATCGATCTAGTTTTAAACTATTAAAAGATAAAAAGAGTCATCATTAATTATTCATCCATTACTACTAAGTCCTATTAACCCTACAAGCCTTCTTTTTATAAATCTTATATCCGTATTATATCCGTAATGACAAACAATCACTCTTCTTCTATCAACTCGTCTAAAACAAGAAAAGAGTTCACGTTTCCCTGCAGACGACCCGTACTCATCGCGGCTAGCTACTAGCGACACCGTCTTGATTGCGGTTACTTTACGAAAACACTTTTTCAGCATACGACCAATCAAATAGCGCCGTTGCCGGGGAAACGACTATAATTCTTTTCTTGTTATTCGGGTTGATTTCTTATAAAATTCGACAACCATAAAAAAAACCGCATCTTGTGTATTTAACGATTATTGTGCGAGTTTTGCAAAGGAATTTGGAATAACTGGAGTAAGGAAATAGAGATTCAGAGACTATCAACTTGAATCAGAGGAGTATAGGAGGGCCCTGAAGAAAAATTAGTAAAAGATCCCTCAAGACGGCGGCGGAACCGCGGCGGAAGTGGTAGTTTTGCGGCGGAACCGCGGCGGCTTGGTGGAGTTGGGCCCCCAAAATCCTTAGGTATTTTTCTAATATCTTTCTCTCTCCTCTAAAGCTCCAATAAATTGAATCTACCTACAGGATTATTTGCAAACATCGCCGCAAAAAAAATCTTTTTGCGTGTTTTAGATTTTGGTTTGTTTTGCATATCTAAAATGGACTTTAAAGGGCAATAAACCCAAATTCAGATTAGGTGGGGATTTCATGACCCTTCCTACGCTCCACAAATCACAAACGTGCATACTATCACCCTACATTAATAAAAAATATCTAGACCAAGCCCCAAGGACTGTCGCGCTCAATTAGGACAAAGGAAGGTCATGGGTAATCTATTGCTTATCCGTATTTTTCTTGTGGTGTCTAAGGCAAGTGCGACTAAGGAAAGTGGTTACTTAATTAGTTCCGCTATTTTCGGTGATTCATATAGCGGAGACCTCCCACTTACCTGGCACTTATCTGGCCACAAGATTGATAAGGAGCTAGTAGAGGATTGATCCTGCGACTTGTCCTTTGGAAGTCTAGGAGCGGTCTAGTGACCTAGGAAACCCTAATTCTTGAGATTGATTGTGCATTTTGTGATTTGTTGAGTCAAGCCTCAAGTCCGACTATTTTTCAAAGCAAAAAATTTTTAAGAATCCAAAAAGATCTTAAAACATTACCATCACCCTCTTTTCTTTTCACTTTCTTCTAATGGGTAACCCAAACAAACGAACTCTTGCCGAGTTTTGCTATCCAGAACAAGATATATCTTGTTTTCGTAACTGCTTCGGTACAAAATCCGACTCTACCGTGTCTTTAAGAGATAGGATAGAGCAAGCGGAAAAGAATAGTTGGATACATCACTGAAGGTCCTATCAACCGCATCAAAATTCCACATCTTCTTATACCGATAATCCGTTTAAGGCAAGTGAAGGAACTTTGAAACGCATGCCCATCGCTGAGTATATTGCGAAGGCTGAAAGCCAAAGTTTCTATCCTTTCACTAATTCAAAACCGTTAGGACAACAAACACTATCATTTCCATATGAAAATATTGATACTCGTTTTGAGGCGAATATGACATCTTTTACATCTATGACCATTGCTGAACAAATAGCAATTGCCAGTCGCCAACTAACCAACCAATCTCAATATTCTTCATATCACAATGTTGATCCAAATCCTGTTTATGAAACTTGGGTTCACCCTTCTAATTCTTATCCACAATACCAAACTTTCACACGCTCTCATGTTGACACTTATCTCGAGGCTAATGGACAAATTAGAAATGCATGTCGATTGCGGAACACACTGAACTCGCCTATAACCAACAATTAAAGGCATCTCTTCTTAATATTTCTCTTCAGGCTAATGCGGCAAATCATAAACGCATGTCGATTGCGGAACACATTGAACTCGTCCGTAGCCAAAAATTAGACACATTCCAACCAGACTCAACTTCCTCGCCTTATCTAGACAGTGCTTCTGAAAATCAATTAGGAAGTTCCACGGTTCAAAGAGAATCCTTCATTTGAACTTCTTCACAACCCATGTCTAATCTTGAAGTAGAGTTGGAATTGAGTAGTGAAAAAGAACAAGAGATCCATCAAAGTCAAACCAAAACCAATTCTTTTGATCTCGACACCTTCCATCCTGCACCCCAACCGAATATATTCGATATTCAACCGCTTCATAGTCTAAGTGATGATGTGCCCGAGAATAACATGTTTGACTTTGCTAATAGTGAGTGTGAAAGAGAGTTTGACAGCATTTCAAATCAAACCGATCCTTATTCGACTACACTTGATATTTCAAACCTTCCAACTCCATCAAGTGAACCAAGTGGTTTATCGATTGAGTATAGTATAATTGATGAATTCTTAAATACCTATTCGTTTGATTTGACCGAAGGTGCTCGTGAGAGCGGTGATGAGAATATCAGTGAAGATGAACCCGTTATGTTGGATGAGTTGGATTCTTCGACCCATCATGTCCCTTCTATTGAATACAAACATCTTCCTGTACAATTAACCGATCTTATTTTTACCACCGACCTATCCGATAAGCAGAACGATAGTCAGCCTTCATCTCCCACATCTGATTCAACAACGCTCGATACACAAGTTTGTTTACCCATTTCATCACCCACTTTCTTTAGTTCTTCTAATCTTCTTTCAACTCCACCGAGTTTTGATGAATCACACTCCAATATTTCTAGTTCTATGATTCTTGAAAGACCACTCGATTTAGACTCTTTTGAGAAGGAGGGAGACGATCATTTCGAATCTCCTACCTCTATAATTTCTGACGAATCGAATGTTTTGAATCTTGGTACGCAAAAGACTGATCTTGGAACTTTCAACCGTCCTAGTGAATCCGCATATTCCATCAATATAGATATCGATGAAATTGTTACTCGGACCATTGATGAAAGTTTTGAAGACATTTTCACCGAAGAACTCGCATTCCTAAAAGACATGGATGTTGTGATGAATCAACTTCCACCCGAAAAAGTTGAACCACCACCCCTTCTTCTTATCCCATATGAAAATGTGACTATTCCACCCATTCCTAATCATTCACATTCTCGTTTTTGTTCACCATCATTGTTTCATCTCTACCAACCGAGACGTAACCCGATCGATTACGCCTCTTATCTTCCCATTTCTTCACATCTATGACCTTCCACCAACTATGCTGTTACATCGATAAAATATTCGAATGGTTGGTATTGACTTTTGGTCTTTGTAAATCTTTGCATAGACCAATAACTTTACCCCCTCTCTTATAATTTTAAATGCTTAATACTGTTTCGCTCAAGTTTTGGGGGGGGGGGATATTTTGGCTCTTGAAAGAAAAACAAATTTTTTACAAAATTGTGAACCAAAAATAAGTTTGCGGGAGGATTTCACTGTCCTTAATTCTTGTCCCCTTTACTAACTTTTCCTCCCAAGTCTACAGATTTTAAGCTTAACAGATGACATCAGTGAGGACACTGCTGCAAATAGGTTTGGGGAAGGTTTGTGCTTATTCACGCATCATTTTGCATTATACTAAATAAAAGCACAAAAAAAATTTGAAAATGAAAGCTAGAAAGTGAACAATACATATGATAGGAAGGAAAAGTTTAAGAAAAGCAAGAAAATTAGATGTTTTATAATGAAGTTAGTAATAGGTAGTCATGAGATGGTGTCCCAAGGGTTAGGAAGATGAATGAAATCACTAATCTGAGGATAGAAATAAGTCTGAAAAATAGTCCATATTCTTGAGTCCAAACATCTGAATGTTGATACCCTACTATACACACTTGCACACATCTTGAAACTTGGGATAGTAGAGAATACCTTGAAATGCTCTTGTCTAAAAGCCTTAGTATGACGAAAAAAATATATAAACAAAAATATAAATGACATAAAAAAACGGTGAAGAAAAATGAACACTGGTTTTGTAATTACTTAAGACATCATAAAAAAAATATAGCGTGTGTGCCTTATCACCTAGTGCCTTAGACCAACTGGTTTGGGAGCCACTTCTAAGCCTTGGGTATTGCAAGACTAGCATATTGCTAATTACGCCTAAAAGAATGAGTACATTTGGTAATCGGTTGGTTAGTACCTCAAGAAGTATTAATGGTCGCATGAAGAATGTGTGAGCAATTCCATCTGAAACATTCACCGACTAAAAAGTACTAAGGAAGATGGACAAGAGTATGTTAGCTTGAATTGAATTCTCTAAGTGTAGCGATATCTTTTACACACACGTAGGGGTATATGATCGATATTTGGAAGAAAGGTAGGAAAGAAAACTAAAGGCGATATTTTATTGAGGGTTGATGTGATTTTTGACATCATTTCATGACCATTAAGATAGGACTCGTGGCTAATAAAATTCTGGTGTAGTTTGAAACTCTTATTTTCAAGTTCTTTCTTTTATATATTCTTTATCTTTGTATGTAATTTTCATCATCTTTTTTTTATTATGGGATTTTGTAGGTGTAATCCGCTGAAAACCTTCAGGAGACAACACTCCTCCTACTAGGGACAAATAGAAGTTTAAAGGCTTGTTGCACATGCTCAGTGCAATCGTGTTGCCTAAGAAAGTATGCTAGGTTTTTCTTTTTCTTCTTCTTCTCTTTAATAACTAGTTTGCTCGGGACGATCGAAATTAAGTTTGGGGGTATTTGATTAGTCTAAAATATTGCACATTTGAATGAACATTTTCCATATTATTGTTAAGTACTAAAACGTGTTTATTATAATTATAGAACATATGAGGGTTTATGTGTAACAAGTTTATTATCATATGTTTCTAAATTATAATTAACATAATGAAGAAAAATACATGCATATAATATTTATATGAAATCTTAGTAATTAAAATATGCATATCATATCAAATATTTCTAATCAATATTCTTAAGATCTAATATCATATAAAATGGTTAGGATAATATATCAAAAATACTAAATACTACTAGCACTTTGATTTGAGATATTGTGCAGATATTAGCTCAGGTCTGGAATCCAAGAGATCCGGGTTAAATCGGGATGTCGGAATCAAATCTGCCAAAATATTGAAGCAAATCATGAGATCTAGCAATGGCAGAGATTCAGAGCATTATTCTCAGAATCCAAACATCGAAACGATCTCTAAATATCAAAACAAGACAGCAGAAAAAATGCCAAGACCTGATGCTACTAGGGCGCAGCGGATCCGCGGCAAATATAGGGAATATACGGCGGAAGCGCGGCGGTTTAATGGCCGTAGGATTTGAGATTTTGTGGTTTGGATTTTAGCTGCATACCCTCACTTATGGAATCTAGGGTTTCTAGTTTCTGTGACTATATAAGGGACCGAGAGCTTCACATTAAAAATCATCACCGAAGAGATCAAGAGATCCAAAACGATCCACGCATCCGAGTGATCGTCAGCTGGTCATCTACTTCCAATAAGATGGAGATCTAGAGCAACTAGGGTTCTTGTACTCTACTTTCAAAAGTTGTATGCAATAGTTGATTAATAAAGGTAGTGTTTTTATTATTCTTTTTGCAATTAATTTCCGCACTTACTTTCTGCACTTACTTTCTGCATCTTAATCTCAAACCATGAGCGAGTAATTCCTAGCTTACTAGGGTTCGTAGGATAGGGTAGATCAATGTATGATAAAATCTTTTAACCTCTTTTATACATTTTAAAGTTTCTTTGACCTCAGGACAGTTCTATCGCTTCGCTTGAGCCTGACATGTTAACATCTTTATCGGGCGCGCTACCAATTTATTGCTAGTCACGACCGCGATTTGATATTGGTTTAACACTTGTTTTGTTGAGGGCTAGACATGAATAGAGATCAATGCAAGGACAAGGGTTAGTAGTGGGGAAACCCTAGTTTCTTCCAAAAGAGAACCCTAATCTACATTCATCACTATCGATCTAGTTTTAAATTATTAAAAGATAAAATGAGTCATCTTTAATTATTCATCCATTACTACTAAGTCCTAAGCACCCTACAAGCCTTCTCTTTATAAATCTTATATCCGTATTATATCCGTAACGACAAACAATCACCCTTCTTCTATCAACCCGACTAAAGTAAGAAAAGAGTTCACGTTTCCCTACGGAAGACCCGTACTTATCGCGGCTAGCTACTAGCGACACCGTCTTGATTGTGGTTACTTTATGAAAACACTTTTTCGGCACGAATCAATCAAGCATCATCGCTTTAAAACCAATTAGAAGGAAGAAAGGGAGAAAAGAATATCCATAAAGAAAAATATCAAATCTATGATCTATTTAATAAAATAAAGGGCAAGGTAATAAAATTGCAAAAATTAAAGTGTAGAAAATAAATGAGTCAAGAATTTAAATAAACTTTACATTTTATTGAGAACTTGAAGCTTCATACAAAAGTTTAATGGCTAGAAATTAAAAAAACAACTAAATCTAAACAAATTCTTAACCCTAAAAACAAAACCCTAGATGCCTGCTGTTGGGTGCTTCTCGTTGCTACTTACAGGCTCTGGAAACTGAAACCCTAGTTTCGATATTGACGCGCTTGGAAAGACGAATCTGCCTCCGAAACTCTAACTGAAAACAATCTTAGAGGGAAGTGAATATGGTTTTATGGCAAACATAGAGTAATTTTGCGAATATGGAAATTATGCAGCGGAATAAAAAAAATACTAAACTATTACAATCACAGAAGCAGTCACAGAAATGCAGAAAAGTAAATGGACATAGAGGATTGTTTTCGAGGTTCACCAACCAGCAGCTAATCCCCGCCTGAAAACTCCTGCTTAGGATTCAACACACTATCTAGTGACTCCTTGCGGGTTAAGAAACCCAGATTATTTACCCAGGCTCAGATCCAAACCTTTACACTTGCAGGCTGTTAACACCTGGACTTTTTCCGAGGCACAAGTCCAAACCTTTGTAACGCGGAGATCTTAGACATTTTTTCACTAGGTCGTACAAAGAAAAAATTTACAATTTTACAAACCAACTCTAACAATCCGAACGATCTCAAAACATAAATCAAAGTTTTGATTCAAGGAGATGAGAGATTGTATTTTGGAGATTAATAAAAATTTAAAATCGAAATCGAAAATGTTTTTCAAGATTAAACAAGTTTTAAAAACAATCGCCTTTTTGAAACTTTTAGAGATATTTATTTTCTAAAAGAATAGAAAAGGCTAATGGTGCTAGAAAGATCTCCTCTTTGAAAAGAATCAGTAAAAACTTGATAGCAAAGAGAGGCAGAGTTTCACAAACACTTGAGAGTAAAGAAAATGAAAATTGGGTGAAAGAAAAAAATGTGAAAAACATTTTAGAAACTTGTGATATATATAGATAAACCTTCTAGAACGGTTAGGACAATTATTATAACTGCCCCTAAAAAATAGGATGGTTATTAACATTTGGTGGCTGTTGTGTAACCGGAATTCCAACCAAAATTCAAATTTTGAAAAAATTGACAGTTGTTAAGGACGTTTGTCATAGACGTCTTAGAGACGTCTATCATAGACGTCTATTGTCTGATATTTTAGACACGTCCTCTGTTTTGAAAAAGAATTTGAAAATGGAATTTTGGTTTTATAGAATTGAATTGAAATGGGATAGAAAACTTGATTCTAACCGTTTGAGATCAACTCGACTCTAAACTAAAATTGATTAGAAAAGTCTTGAATATTTTCGATGTGCGACTTCTCCGTTTATAGCCTTTAAATGCGTATTGAGTGCGTCCGAGTCTTACTAAAGATTTTATTGAGATGTCAATTGCAATATTGAGTGTTATTATGCTTGAGTACCACCAGTTGTGTAGCTTTTTGACTAATCTGATATGGTTAGTAACATATAATATATTTAAAATATGATTTTGTAAAATAGTCAAAACACAAAGAGATACATATGTTATCAATCTCCCCCTTTTTGATATTTTACAAAATATAATTTGAAAATATATCCCTTTTTGATATTTTACAAAACATACAAAATAATTTGAAAATATATTCATATGCTCCCCCTTAATACATACTCATTATTTCTCCACTTTTTTGGAAATATCAAAATCTTGAAAATTTAATGGAGGTGGTTGTTGCTATGGTTGTGGTTGTGATTCGAGTTCAAGAGGAGGATGCGGTGGAGATTGATGTGGAGGAGGTGGAGCTTGCATGTCATAATCTGCTAATCCCATCAGGCGGATATTGTAAAAACCAAAATGTTTGTCGACGAACTGAATAGAGGAGTTAATGGTGGGATTTATACTAGCTTTTTCAATGATCTTTGTGATCAATTTGCCTTAATAAAGATTTGATTTGGAATTTGGAAAATTGCACATCGATTTGATGATAAACAAGGGAAGGTTTACTTTGATTCGTACCAACACACAATAGATAAGGAGTTTGTGTGTTAGTGTGATCCTATCTCTACCACCGAATTTAGGATACACGGTGTGACCCAAAAGAAATGCCAAGACACAGGCTTGTGGTGTAAGAGTTTGGGTGAGAGGATCATTGAACAAATGAAAGTAATCATTACCATGAAGGAGTCTTGAGACGTCCTCTTTGGTAACATCAGGTGGAAAGTGAGGAAATATGGAAAGAGTGTAACGATAAATATCCACACTTTCGATAGGAACCCGAAGGATCCTAACGAGTGATGTGGGTGAGATAGTGTACGGCGTTGTAACCGAGAATGAAAAATGGTGATATCGTCTTGGTTACTAATTAAGTTAAAATAAAAGAGATAGACAAAATTGACATGGGTGGTACAATCAAGATGAAGAAAATGAACCCAACCTTGAAATTGGAGTAAGGGAGTGAGATGGAAATGGGCGATTTCATTGAGCGAAAGAGCCGGTAACAATTTGCTTCTTGACTAAGCGGTCGTAGAGACTGGAGGCTTTTGAGTTAATGAAGAAGAACAAGACATCTTCTTCTTCGACTTATTCCTCATCGGCTTGTGCTTGCGTCGTGTCCACGGTTTCTTGAGCGTAAGTCTCATCTTCTTATTCGTCATTAGAATCGCACTCGGATTCTTCTATGGGTTGTGGTGGAGAAGCGTGGTAGAGGTGCACGGCGACGACGCTTGCTTGTTGAAAATTCTCCAACTTCAACGTTCTTGGGGCGAACCATTTTGAAGAGTTTGGAAAATGGAGAAATTGGGGTTTGAGTAGGAATTTTAGGAGGAAAGAAGAGAAAAGATATGATGTTATGAGGGTTTGGAAGTGATGAGATGAATAAATAGGAGTTGAATGGATGTCTTAAATATAAAGAGACGGATCCAAGAGGTGTGATTTTTCAAGGAAGGATCAGGTCGGTTCAGAATTTTGGATGCATGGATGTCCATAAGAGACGTCCATATCCAAATGGACGTTAAGATGGACGTCCATTTAGGCGTCCCTGCACATTAGTTTTAAAAAAACAATGCAGTTGATATGTGGGTGAAAATTTGGCCTTAATGTGTGTGTATGTGTTTGTATAAAGATTTAATTAACACATATCAAGCAAATTAAAGGGAAAAAACAAATATGTTCATTTTATTAAAGAAAAAGTACACGCATACAAACCTATACTAATACAACATAAAAAATAAACTAAAACAACAACAAAAACAAGCAAACATACAACAAAACAAAGAAGTACATAAGGTTAAAACGAAGAAAATTAGAAGCGAGGGAAATGCTTCCAAAATTCAGTCGTTTTGGTCTCTCTTTCTTAGATAAACTCCCCCTTGATCCTGTCGAACGCCTGAATTTGAGTGTCGTGGCTCTCAACTCAGGCGATGAACAATATACGTTCATCATGACTAGGATGAACGTAAAACGGTTAGTTTTCTCCTTTTCCAAAACCATGTGGGTTAAAGAAATAGTGATTCGCTTGAGGACTATTTGGAAGATCAACTTGAGGGGGTTCTTCGTCGACTTGAGGAGCAAGAAAAGTGTACTCCTTGAATAGTTCTTCCGAAGGGTCCTCTTCAGATAGTGGCGGTGAAGGGGATTGTGGTAAGGTGAAAGAAAGAATCCGTGATGGATTGGGAGAGGGTTGGACCGGAGGCTCATCTTTGACAAAGATTGGCCCATCATTTACATCCTTTTTTTCAAAGATGGAGAACCTTTCTCAGCGTGGGGGTATTCCTAATCGCCCTCGTTCGTTTGGACATGACTTTTTGTAGGTTTTGTTCATGTTTTTAGGGATAATAAGAATGAACACAAAACAAATTGGTCATTCTTATTTATAAAGGATGGAAAATGGTTGTAAAAACCATTAATCAGTTTTAAAAACGATCAAAGTTCGAATTTTGAAAAATTCAAACATTTAAACCCTAATTATTCATCAAACTGCTGTGCAGTTTATATGAACAGACACATCAATGGACGTCATAGACGTCCTAAAAACTTCTATTATAGACGTCTATTGTTTAAAAAGAATTTCTACGAAAATTTTCTAAGCGTAAGGGATTCAAATTTTTGTATATCATTTGGTTTCTAGTTCTAACATATTTAGTTCATCTCTAATCTTTACAAAACGAGTTATATCTAAGGGTTTGGTGAATATATCGGCCAATTGTGAGTCGGTCGGTATATTGTAACGACTCTGAATTTACTATACGGAATTTTCCAGTTTAATGTACAGAAATGAGATTGAGTTATAAGTTAATTTTGTTAAATAACAACAAGAAACAACTTGTAGCTCACTGGTAAAGCCTTGCATTGTTGTGACGTAGCCTCTGTGTTCGATCCCCATCAGACACATTATTTTTTCTGATTTTTCTTTTTAACTTTTTGGAAGCCCAAAAGTTTAAACGTGCAATACACAGAAAAATGAAAAGTCAGAAAAATCAAACATGTGGAAAATGGAGTCAATCCAAATCTTATCTGGTGGCACGAAGCTCGATGCCAGATGGCACAAATCGACCGGCCAAACCTAAGAAATAAACGGCGTCGACGGTTGATCCAAGCCCATAGAGCCCCGGGCTCTGCACACTTGACTCTTCCCTTACCCCTAACTCCCCTGCACCGTTTGATTTTCCTGCAATCAAATAGAGACCTTTCAATTCACGATTTATCACAATTTTAATGTATTTTAATTCACCATTTTAATTCCAAAACCCTAATTCTATACTATAAATACCACCCCACAGTTTGGCTCAGCATCATTCTGAAATTTCTAGCCAAAACTCTCAAAAATTCTCTAAGTACAAGTAGAGTAAAGAGGAGTTAGCAAGCGATCAACTTCCGGCGAAGGATCGAGGCTATTTCGGAGCTTCCAAGATGCCACGATGACAACCTCCTCTTCTTATACTTTTTCTTAACCTAACTAAGTTGTAAGTCCCTTCCAATCTTCATTTCTCTTCTTTAAAATTCATTTTAAAATGTATATCAGTTTCTAAATCCTATAACTCCAATTCCTATTATCTTTTGGTCAAACAAATTTTTATACAATTCTTGTAACCTTAAACCCTAATATTTAGAATAAAAATTTCATCAAAATTCTCATGTGAAATAACAATAGTAGCACTTTTTCATTTAAATATCATGAACTTTAAATATCACATATTTTAGTTTTTGTTACAAACACACTTTTAGGAAAACTTCACGAGGTAACGAACTACCTCTCACATACACACTTGGTTTAATAGCACGATACTCTTTGAATGTATTTTTCGTTGCGAAAACATTATTACAAGAAAATACCACTTACTATAAAAACCGGATTTCTTTTAAATTTTATTTTAAATTCCTTTGTGATTTTGCCTCTATAACCCTTTTTAGGGGACCTTCTATTGGATGGTTCGGATTATCGCATATCCTTGGGGTAGTAGAGCGAGATGCAGACCTCTTCACGGAGCATTCGGTCTCGAAAGGTTTTAAATACGGTTTTTAAGAAAAACGAATTTTTCTAATTAAATAAAATAAATTTTTTAATAATTATATAGAATTACAAAATCCATATATTTTCAAAATATAATAAACTTACATTTTTTAAAAATGAAAGAATTACAAGTTTCACTAAAATACTATCAAGATACCAACAAATGACAAGTTTTACAATAAAATACCATGAACTTTCCAAGCTAAGCAATTATCGCTAAAATACCTCAAATCCTTAAAATTCATATCCATGAAAACGCTAAATAATATAAATAAATAATCGAGGTTTATTTTGAAATTTTATTAAAAATATTTTTCATAAAACCCCCTCGAGTTATATAAAACAATAATTAAAGACTTTAGTAAATATAGCTTTAAGCGGGATCAATTCTCTTGAGCCCTAGGGAGCCGGAGAAAGTGAGTGCTTGCCTATTTAAAATAGAAAACTTAACGGAGTTATCAATGGTAATTGTCTTGGAAAAACACACAAATCCTGCCGTCTATGTACAGCAGTAACCGATGACTCACGAACCTATTTCAGGATCTAAATCAGTTATAAGTGTCTGACGCAGTCTGATTCTAACTCAAACCTGAATCCAAACTCAAATCAGAATCTAATTCAAATATGAATCCAAAGTCTAACATGAATACTTGAACTTGAACCAGAATACTTGAATTCAAACATCAATACCAAACATGAATACTTGACTTGAGTTGACCGAACCATGGTTATGACATGACTTCTTTAATACATGATTACATCCTGAACCTGACTACTTAAACAACTTGTATCCATAGTTTTGGAAAGAGTGGTAAATATACTCTATACAATACATTACGCGGGGATAACGGGGTAGATTGGTATGGAACGTATTAACGTGGCACGAGATGGTCACATAAAAGACACATACATGAACTCTCGTGCCTTTGTCCCATAGGTTATTACGGGGCCTTGTACTATATGTTACTATAGTTCACGGGGTAAGATAGACTCCTCTCGTATACACAAATACCTTCTGTACCAAGATACAAAAAATTACGTTAGAGTAACACTCATATACCTGTACAATTTACCAGTTTTATTTCACATCACTTGTTATATTCCATTCCTTCTTTTGGGACTTACCGAGCGCTAGTTCGCTGATGACATTCCTGTCTTTTCTTTCTTTAGAATGTTCGTCAGGAGGACCGAACTATCAGGAGATCGAGCCTAACCAGGAGGACTTGAACCAGCTCACTGCCCAGCCAGATTTCTAGCTCTCCTTGTATATACTTTCAGTTTGTATGCCACTGTTTAGGCATTGTTTATATTTTCAAACAGTTGTATGTAAAGTGAATGTAAATAAAAGTTGTTGTTTATTATTTTATATCACTTGTCATTCTTGTGCATTTTATATATATTGCTTATTTACGCTTAACGTATTTATTTCTTAGTAAATAAATTGCGGCCCGCCACGTCACCGTTTCCATACACTGGAAAGCGGGGCGTGATAGGCGGGGCGTGAGAGGTTTTGTTGGTGGCCCATGCAGGTCAGTTCTGCATGAAATCTTAAGCAATATATTACAAGAATAATAAGAATCGGTACGAACGTCAATGGCAACACTCCACCGCCTACTCTACCATCACCACCTACCGTTGCTGCTCCTATCAACGAGCAAACGTTACTGCTTCAGGCTATCAAGAGCTTCTTGGAGGGTCAGCAGCAGCAGACTGCTATCCTCATGTACCGTACTGAAGTCGAGACACCCGGAGTCAAGCAATTCCGGGCACCGCACCCGATATAATTCTCTAGGAAAGAGAACCCACTGGAGGCAGAAGAATGGGCTCAGTCGATAGAAGCTGATCTGGCAGCAGCACAAGTGCCAGAGATTGCTTGGGTGAGAGTTGCGAAGCTGCAACTAACAGACAACGCCAGAGTCTGGTGGAAGGCTGAAGAATGCCGTCTCGCTCAACCGATTGAATGGAAGACGTTTCACGATATGTTCGATGCGGAGTACTTCCCTAAGACTGCCCGTTGTGACATGGAACAACAGTTCATCCACTTACAACAAGGCTCGATGTGGAGCAAGTCCGTGGATGAATACGATACTGAGTTTACCATGCTTAGCAGGTTCGCAGCACACCTAATTCCTACTGCTGAGATCCGGGCACGATAATTTCAGCATGGGTTGGACCCGGGAATCCAAGTTGCACTAGCTACAAGGGATTTCTTAACCCATGATCTCTCTTTGAAGGCTGCCCGACGCTATGAGGCAGTTGTGAAGAAGAAAGGCAGACTGCAGACTCCCGGTGTGAAATTCCCTGCCACCAAGATGGCACGAGGAGCCTCTTCGAGGCCGACATTTGCACCCAGGAGACTGGGAGGATCATTTAATCGGCCCAGTCCAGACTTTTGTTTCTACTGCAAGAGAAATGGACACCTGGCGAAAGACTGCAGGCGTGCAAATGGCCTGTATTTGGTTTGTGGCGCTCCACTCACCCCATAAAAGCATGTCCATATCGACTCAACCCAGCTCCAGCACCTAGACCCGCAATCACAGTTCCGCAGCGGCCAGCTATTCAGGCTCCTGCACCTCGTCTAGCTCTACCTGCACCACCTCCACGTGGAACTCCTGCACAGCCTCTGTCACGCCCCGCTTCCCAAAATACGGGATACGAAGGGTAGACAAGGCCAGCCATGCTCCTACGGTCAAGGAAATGTCCTGCCGTAGTCACACTTCGGCTTCTAGCTTATCATGGTAAACAGTAAACGATGCGCAGGTAATGAGAAATGCAGTAACCGAAAGATAAAATGATATAAATTGACCTGAAGTGGAACAAACGAAAGTAACTCGGGAAGGCGAATCAAGAAGTCTGTGATGCACGTCTAGTTCTGGTCCAAGCTAAATCTTCTCCTCACACTGAGCATGCATACTCAGGTCGTCAGAGCGACACAATAGCAATATAAAGTATATAATCAAGTAACAGTTCTAACAGTGGTAAAGGATATGAATAACAGTAAATCAATGACATCATGAAAGTGAATGTGCAGTAATCAATGCAGCGGAAAAGTAAAGCAGTATAACAATATGTCACGAATGTCAACACGGTATAGAAGGAATGTAAATGACAGTAACCCTATCAGTCTCTAAGTCTCACTGCACAGGTCAATAAGCCTATCGTCAGTCCAAGTGTGAGAGTCAACCACTCGCGAGTGTCCTCCACCCAAGGGTAGAACCCAAGGGCAAGGGACCACGGGCCCAACATGTAACGAATGTATCACGGTGATATAGTACATACCCTGTAAATCTCCATATAACTCCCTAAATATATAAGCCGGCATGGGACTCCCGAGATTCTGTTGAATTCACACTTGAACTACCCCACACCCCGAGGTCTACATCAAACGCTAACCATAACCCTAAATACTAATCGATCCGTGACAAGTCTGCGCGAGAACTGGAGGCAGGACCTCCATCAAGCACGTCCCGACTAATACCTAAGATAAATGGCAGTGTCGGATGCCTTATCTGTGACATCCGTGCAAGCGCTCCCATAAGTGTCCCATACCACTTATAGTCACACGTACACACATCCTGCAGACGTCGACAATGCAATAGAATAAAAGGGACTCTGATTGTGCACAAGTACATATCACTTTCACTTAACCACGAATACACGATCACTGACGTACTTGCCACAATCAACACTAAAATCTAACACTGGGTAAATGCACGATGTCACCAGGTTAGCAATACAATGATATGGGTATGATATGATGCGTGAACAAGTATATAAACATGATGAGTATGTTATGAAACCGCATTCTTTCACTTGCACGATTTATCATGAAACATATGTATATAATTTGGCGAAATGACAAACAGGTAGTAATTAATATGTTCAGTTATCTATCCATCTAATTTGGTTTCGAGCCAATCGGGTTTCAGGATCATTAGTTATGACTGTTTCATTTTAAGCGCACGTGGCTGGAAATTCGGTTTCAGAATCAGGAATCCATTTCGCAACGCATTTTAACCCCTGTTGGGATCATAATTTAGCGACGCTACAGTTGGATGAATTCTAGGGTTTTCAGTAAAGTTTTCAACGCAACAAACGGATCTTCAATCGCGTCTGTATGTTAGGAGTTATAATCTATTTAACACTAATATGTCAGTTCTGATTTTGTTGGGACTGTTATGCGTCCCGATCTTCTAAATTACAGTTTAAATATCACACGGTAACGAAACAGAATGAGACCAATCGTGTTGTCTATCTATCAGAGTTACCTACAATAAGCAGCGGAGTTCCGCAACCTACGAGTTAAGGAAATCCTATGGTATCCATTACGGGACAGCAAGCACAATTTGAGTCGCTCTGGACTGCAGTCCAGAGTCGCGCTCCGATACAATTATCATCACGATTTAAGTACAGGAATGTCTGGAAACTAGCATAGGGTTAAAGTTCGTCGAGTTATCTTCGATTTGAGCCCTCGAACGCACCATTCTAATATGTATATGATTTATGATGAATTTAACTATTTTCAGGTGCAACAGAATTACAGTTTTACGATCAAACTCGGGGGTAGTTGTTTTAGTCGTTATCGATTACATCATCCAACAAAATTCACACACTATGTTCACAGCCCTACGGGCCAACCTACACTATTTAGTTCCGTCAATTTTGATAATGTTTTCCTAAGGGAACAAGCATCGAACAGATACAGCACATAATAATTTTAGACTCGTAACTTTATAATCTAGGCATTTAACAATTATAACTTAAATATATTAGCATGTAAGCAAGTAAAAACTTGCCTGGACACGAAGAATTGATAGCACGGCAGCGAAGACAGTAGTGACACGTCCCGGCACGGAGTGGCAAACGTGCGACGAGCCTCGCCAAAGCTTGGGTTTGGCTCGAGTCTGAGGATGGTTGTTGCGTGTTCAGGTGGTGTTGGGGCTGGAGATTGCTGATGCTGTCGAGGCCGACTCATGGCAGGTACCCTGATCCTGGAGTAACCAAAGAAGACGGTCAATAGCCATACACTGCCAATCATCCGAAGATCTTGCAATATTACACAAAGCTTCAATAACACCAGGGCAGCTAGAAACAGGTCCCCTCCCAAGCTTATGTTGGCATATTGTTCGAAGCAAGCCAATACCTGCAGGTGATTTTTCATTCACAAGCCCACCCCACATGCCTGGTAACTTTACTAAAAACTCTGGCTTGCAAATATCTGGGAGAAACTGAGGCTTAAAAGCAAAGCAATTAATTAGCTGAAGCTACCAGCATTGCAATTGACTGGCCCACTCTTCTGCTTTCCTAGACTCCATCTCAACGCCGCCCATGCCTCGAGTAAGAAGATCACAGTGATATCTAAGCCTCCTTGGTTGAGAGTTAGAGAGAGAGGGAAAACGAGAGAGAGTGAGAGAGAAACGAGAGAGAGAGAGAGTTTAGACAGAGAGAGAGATAGAGGGATAGAGAGAGAGGGGGACAGTGAGGTGGAGAGAGAATGAGAGAGAGTGAGAGCGACGACGATGATGATGAGGCGGTCGACGAGGTGTTGGTACGTCGACGAGGAGACGAGGAGCTCGCCGGCGTGAGGTGCAGGCGGCCGAGATAGCGAGGGCTGTGGGTTAGGGGTGGAGCTCGGCTGGAGGACGGTGGAGGTCGGGCATGCAGGTGAGGTGAGGAGGGCTCGGGGTTTAATGGTGATCGGCGGTGGAGGTGAGGGAGAGAGGAAGAGTGATAAGGAGAAGGGTGCGTAGGTGTTAGACAGAGGGTAGCGGGAAGAGTGAGAACGAGGGAGAGAGCGAGTGAGGAAGAGGGAGTAGTGGGTAGAGGAGAGAGGGTCAGGGGAAAACGCGCGCGTCGTGGGGTAACGGCAGCGCGAGAGCGTGGGCGTGGCAAACGGCGGAGATCGTGGATCGCGCGCGCGAGGTAGGGAAGTAGCCGTTGTGGGGAAGAAGCACAGGAATCGGGTCGGGTGAAGCGGGCGCGAGCTGAGTGAGGCGGGCCAGGAGAGTGGGCCGGGCCAAGGCAACCGAATAAAAATGGGGAAAATTAATTGGGGTAAAACAACAGGCCGGGCCGCGAGAAAAAGGCTGGGCCGGCAGAAAAAGGGAAGAATATTGAGGGGAAAAGAATGGATGGGCTCGGGCTTGGTTGGGCTTGCAACAGTATAAAAGAAATTCCATTTTCTAAATCTCTGGGCTGAGGAGCTGGGCTCGGTCAGAATTAGACGAAATTGGATTAAAAAAAAACAGTGGGCTGGGCTGCGTGAATTTAGAAGGATAAAGAAAATGGGTTTAGAATAAAATAGAATATAAATATAATAGATAAAAAAAAATAAATATAAATAAAGTAAATAAAATTATAAATAAGGTAACTAGAATTATAAAATAACAAAATACAGTTTTTTGTATAAAAAGGGGATGGGTATTACAGCCTCCTTGTCAATTCCACCATGCACAGAGAAACGTGCCTCAAGGGCACAGAAACGTGCCCCAAGGACAGAGGAATGTGCCTCCAGCAAGGAGGAATGTACCCAGACGTCAGGCTTTCACAATGACGGTTGAGGAAGCCGAAGCCACTGGACAAGTAATCACTAGTAATTCCCAATCCTTTCATCTTTTCAATCCTTGTATACCTCTATAACTTTTCCTATATCTAAACCTAACCTCACACAACTTAGGTACTATACTAGTAGCCACCCTTCCTGCACTCGTACTTTTCAACACTGGAGCGTCACACTGCTTCATGTCCCAACAATTTGTGAGAACGCATGCGATTCCCATAAAGCCACTCATTTCAAGCTGGAATGTCAGTTCCTGGAATGGAGTATTAAAAGCAACTATGGGATTTGATCGGTCTCCAGTTTTAGTTTACGGACGAGAATTTTACGCGAATTTCAAAGTACTGGACATCCCAAATTTCGATGTTGTGTTGGGAATGGACTGGCTGGGAGTTTTCTATGCTACGATTGACTGCCGTCAAAAGATGGTAGTATTTGAAATACCAGATCACCCAGTCTTCTACTTCAAGAGTGGAGATAGAACGTTAGAGCCAGAAATCTTCCGTGCTAAACCAAAGAATGCAGAAGTGTTTACCCTACCGGCGGAAGAAGAAAAACCAGAGGTAGTTCGAGAGTTCGAGGGTGTTCCCTGAAGATATAACAGGTTTGCCTCCCGATCGAGCTCTTGAATTCAGCATTGACTTAATACTTGGTGCGCAACCTGTAATCAAAACTCCGAACCGGTTAAGTCCTGAAGGATTGAAGGAGATCCACACTCAGTTGGACGAACTCCTGAAGAAAGGTTGGATTAGTCCCAGTACTTCAAGTTGGGGGTCTCCAGTTTTGCTTGTGAAGAAGAAAGAAGGTTCATACAGGATGTGTGTAGATTATCGAGCTCTGAACGAAGTGACGATTAAGAACAAGTATCCACTGCCGCGCTTCGATGATCTTTTCGATCAGCTAAGTGGGTCTTGTGTATTTTCGAAACTAGATCTTCGTTCGGATTATCATCAGGTGAAGGTCAAAGAGTCCGATATTCTGAAGACGGCGTTCAGGACTCGATATGGTCATTATGAGTATCTCGTAATGCCATTTGAAGTGACTAATGCACCTGCTATATTCATGAATCTGATGAACCAAGTTTTCCGAGAGTACTTAGACAGGTTCGTTGTCATCTTCATCGACGACATCCTGGTGTATTCAAAGAATAGGAAAGAACACGCCGAGTATATACGGATTGTCCTGGAGACATTGCGACAGCATCAGCTCTATGCCAAGTACAGCAAGTGTGAATTTTGGCTAGATCAAGTCGGATTTCTCGGACATATCATTTCAGGTGAAGGAATCTCAGTAGATCTAGCTAAGGTGTCAGCTGTCAGCGAATGGCTGACATCAAAGACGGTAAAGGATATACGAAGTTTCTTGTGATTAGCATGATACTACCGAAGATTTATTGAAGGCTTTTCAAAGATTGCAGCACCCCTGACCAAGCTCACACGTAAAGACGAAGCATTCATGTGGTCAGAAGCATGTGAACAAGATTTTGTAGAACTCAAATCAAGATTAACTTCAGCTCCTATCCTTTTAGTACCAGATCAATCTGGAGGATTTATAGTACATTGTGATGCGTCCGATAAGGAATTAGGATGTGTTCTACATCAGCATGGAAAGGTTGTGGCTTTCACGTCGAGACAGCTGAAAGTACATGAGCACAACTATCCAACTCATGATCTGGAGTTGGCATTCGTTATCTTTGCACTTAAGATTTGGTGCCACTATCTTCTGGGAGAATGAGTGGATGTATACACTTACCACAAGTGTCTGAAGTATGTATTTACTCAGAAAGAATTAAACATGCGGCAGAGAAGATGGCTAGAACTCATGGCGGACTTCGACATCAACCTACAGTACCATCTAGGGAAGGTGAATGTAGTTCCTAATGCACTCAGCCGCCAGCCATTAGCAATGAATCTCACCGCTCAATGGAAGTTACAGCAGGAATTGTACAGATTGGCGATCAAAGTAGTTATGCCAGGTAATGCTTCGTATTTGATGAATTTACAAGTCTAGTCCACTCTTGTCAATCAGATCAAAGCAGCTCAAGCAAATGATACCAAGCTACAAAAGATCCGAGAACAAGTAGAAAGTGGACTTCGAACTGACTTCATCATCCACGAAGATGGATTCTTGCGATATGGAAGTAGATTGTGTGTACCAAACGGCCCAGTTTGAGAAGAGTTGATGAAAGAAGCTCATAGCTTTCCTTATTCTGTACACCCCGGTGGTACAAAAATATACAAGAATCTACGGCAACACTACTGGTAGTATGGAATGAAGCGCGAAATAGCCAGAAGCATAGCCAAGTGTTTGGTGTGTCAGCAAGTGAAGGCTGAACATCACAGAACTGCTGGTCTACTTCAGTTGTTACCAATCCCAGAATAGAACTGGCAGCACATTAACATGGACTTTGTGACTGCCCTTCCTCGCAGCACGAAGGGTAACGACGCAGTATGGGTTATTGTGGATCGACTCACCAAGTCGGCTCACTTTATTCCCTTTCGAGTTGGCCAATCTACCGAGACGTTAGCAAAGAAGTACATGGAGGTAAGTATAAATCTAAAGTAAGATTTAAACCTTCAAGATGTACTATATTTGATACCTATGAACTCATGCAGGAGATCGTGAGATTACATGGAGTACCGGTTTGCATCGTCTCCGATCGTGATACCAGATTCTGATCACAGTTTTGGCAGAGTCTGCAAGCTAGTGTGGAAACGAGTCTGAACTTCAGCACGGCTTACCATCCACAAACGGAAGGACAGTCCTAGCGAACAATTCAGATTCTGGAGGATATGCTAAGAGCTTATATGTTAGACTTTGGAGGTTCGTGGGAAGATCACCTATATCTTGTGGAGTTTTCATACAACAACAGCTATCAGGCAAGCATTGGAATGGCACCATTCTCAGCACTCTACGGACGGAAGTTTCGTTCACCACTAAATTGGGACGACATCGGAGATCGTGAACTCCTTAGACCAGAGATGATCGTGGAAACTGTAGACGTAGTTCGCACGATCAGGGAAAGAATGCGCATAGCCCAAGACCGATAGAAACATTGGGCAGATGCAAAGCGCCGACATCTGGAGTTCCAACCTGGAGACCATGTTTTCCTAAAGATCTCTCCAAATAAAGGAGTGATCCGCTTTGGCAAGAGGGGTAAGCAAAGTCCAAGATATATAGGACCGTTCGACATTCTCGAACGAGTTGAAGAAGTGGCATACCGTTTGGCACTACCACCCTCATTGGAAGAAGTGCACAATGTTTTCCACATATCCCAGCTACGAAGATATATGAGCGACCCCAGCAACATCCTTCATCACTCAGAGCTCACAGTCCAGACTGACTTGATTTGCGAGCGACAACCCGATGAGATCCTGGACTGAAAGGTGAAGACACTGCGGAACAAGGAAGTAAACTTGGTCCGAGTGATGTGGAGAAAAGATTCGCCAGGAGAATCAACGTGGGAACGAGAAGAAGACATGCATGCAAGATACCCTCACTTATTTGTAAATTAGTTCCTATGTAAATGTAAATTTCGAGGACGAAATTTTTATAAGGAGGGTAGAATGTAACGACTCTGAATTTACTGTACGGAACTTTCCAGTTTAATGTACAGAAATGAGTTATACAGCCTGAGATTGAGTTATATATTAATTTTGTTAAATAACAGCAATAAACAACTTGTAGCTCACTGGTAAAACCTTGCACTGTTGTGACATAGCCTCTGTGTTCGATCCCCATCAGACACATTATTTTTTCTGATTTTTCTTTTTAACTTTTTGGAAGTCCAAAAGTTTACACGTGCAATACACAAAAAAATGAAAAGTCAGAAAAATCAAATATGTGGAAAATGGAGTAAACACTAATCTTATCTGGTGGCATGCAGCCCGATGCCAGATGGCAAAAATCGACCGGCCAAACCTAAGAAATAGTCGGCGCTGACGGTTGATCCAAGCCCGTAGAGCCTCGGGCTCTGCATACTTGACTCTTCCCCTACCCCTAACTCCCCTGCACTATTTGATTTCCCTGCAATCAAACAAAAACCCTTTAATTCATAATTTATCATAATTTTAATGCATTTTAATTCACCATTTTAATTCCAAAACCCTAATTCTTCACTATAAATACCGCCCCATACTTTGGCTTAGCATCATTCTGAAATTTCTAATCAAAACCCTCAAAAATTCTCTAAGTACAAGTAGAGTAAAGAGAAGTTAGCAAGCGGTCAACTTCCGGCGAAGGATCGAAGCTATTCCTAAGCTTCCGCGACGCCACGACGACAACCCTCTCTTCTTATACCTTTTCTTAACCTAACTAAGTTGTAAGTCCTTTCTAATCTTCATTTCTCTTCTTTCAAATTCATTTTAAAACGTATATCGGTAAGTGGAGTTAATATTGATATCACTTTTTCCAAATCCTATAACCCCAATTCCTATTATATTTTGGTCAAACAAATTTTATACAATTCTTGTAACCTTAAACCCTAATATTTAGAATCAAAATTTCATCAAAATTCTCATGTGAAATAACAATAGTAGTACTTTTTCATTTAAATACCATGAACTTTAAATATCACCTCTTTTAGTTTTTGTTCCAAACATACCTTTAGGAAAACTTCACGAGGTAATGACCTACCTCTCACATACACACTTGGTTTCATAGCACGATACTCTTTGAATGCATTTTTCATTGCAAAGACATTATTACAAGAAAATACCACTTACAATAAAAACCGGATATCTTTTAAATTGTATTTTAAATTCTTTTGCGATTTTTGCCTCTACAACTCTCTTTAGGGGATCCGTTATTGGATGGTACGGATTATCGCACATCCTTAGAGAAGTAGAGCAAGATGCAGACCTCCTCACGGAGTATTGGGTCTCGAAAGGTTTTAAATACGGTTTTTAAGAAAAATGAATTTTTCTAGTTAAATAAAATAATTTTTTTAATAACTATATAAAATTACAAAATCCATATATTTTCAAAATATAATAAACTTACATTTTTTAAAATGAAACAATTACAGGTTTCATTAAAATACCATCAAGATACCAACAAAAGACAAGTTTTACAATAAAATACCATGAACTTTCCAAGCTAAGCAATTATCACTAAAATATCTCAAATCCTTAAAATTCATATCCATGAAAACCCTAAATAATATAAATAAATACTTGAGATTTATTTTGAAATTTTATTAAAAATATTTTTCATAAAACCCCATCGAGTTAAATAAAACAATAATTAAGGACTTTAGTAAATATAGGTTTAAGCGGGACCAATTCTCTTGAGCCCTAGGGAGCCGAAGAAAGTGAATGCTTGCCTATTTAAGATAGAAATCATAACGGAGTTATCGATGGTAATTGTCTTGGAAAAATACACAAATCCTGCCGTCCATGTGCAGCAGTTACCGATGACTCCCGAACCTAATTCAGGATCTAAATCAGTTACAAGTGTCTGACTCAAACCTGAATCCAAACTCAAATCAGAGTCCAATTCAAACATGAATCCAAAGTTTAACATGAATACTTGAACTTGAACCTGAATACTTGAATTCAAACATCAATACCAAACAAGAATACTTGACTTGACTTGACCGAACCATGATTATAACTTGACATGACTTCTTGAATACATGATTATATCCTGAACCTGACTACTTGAACAACTTGTATCCATGGTTTCAGCAAGACTGGTAAATATACTCTATACAATACATTACGCGGGGATAACGGGGTAGATTGGTACGGAACGTATTAACGTGGCACGAGATGGTCACTTAAAAGACACCTACATGAACTCTCGCGCCGTTGTCCCGTGGGTTTTGACGGGGCCTTGTACTACATGCTACCATAGTTCACGGGGTAAGATGGACTCCTCTCATATACACAAATATCTTATGTACCAAGCTACAAACAACTACGTTAGAATTACATGCATATACCTGTACAACTTACCAGTTTCATTTCACATCACTTGTTATGTTCCATTCCTTCTTTTGGGACTTACCGAGCGCTAGTTCGCTGACGACATCCATGTCTTTTCTTTTTTTGGAATGTTCGTCAGGAGGACCGGACTCTCAGGAGATCGAGCCTAGCTAGGAGGACTTGGACCAGCTCACTGTCCAGCCGGATTTCTAGCCCTCCTTGTATTTACTTTCAGTTTGTATACCACTGTTTAGGCATTATTTATATTATTGTATCTTTTCATTTTCAAACAGTTGTATGTAAAGTGAATGTAAATAAAAGTTGTTGTTTATTATTTTATCACTTTTCATTCTTATACATTTTATATATATTTCTTATTTATGATTAACGTATTTATTTCTTAGTAAATACGTTGCGGCCCGCCACGTCACCGTTTCTGTACACTGGGAGCGGGGCGTGACATATATATTCAAAAATAATATTACCCTTGTGATAGTGATCTAGTAGGAAGTGATATCTAATATCTACATGTTTGTTTCGACTATGTTGGTCAGTATTTTTGGCCATTTGAATTGTGCTAGTGTTGTCACAAAATATTGGTATTTTGGAGATTAATTTCTTATAGTCTTCTAGAATATATTTAATCCAAAGACTTTGTACGCAACATGCACCTACGGCAATGTACTCTGCTTCAGCAGTGGACAATACTACTGATATTTATTTCTTAGAATTCAAAGACACAAGGGTCAAAGCAAAAATGGAGTAATGGCAAAATCCTAACTCCAAGTCTTGACGGTACATATACAACCTAGAGACTATCCTGGCGTTCCCCCTCATTCCAGCAGGGTGCAGACGCCACAATCAAATAAAAGTGAAGTGACGGCAAAATCCAAGGTTCGGATCTTGAAGGCAACATCTACAACCTAAAAATCATCTCGACGTTCCTCCTCATTTCAGCAGGGTGCGGACGCAACTAACAAATGAAATTAGAGCAACGGCATATTCCTAACTCCATATCTCAATTGCAATACATACAGCATAGAGGTCATACGGATATCTGCCCTACTTCAGCACAGAATCGGCACGGCATCATCAAATCGAAAACAAAGTGACGGCATATTCCTAATTTTGAGTCTTGACGGTAGTACATAGAAAGCCTAAAGACCGTTGGAGATCATCCCACCCCAGAAGGGTGCAGTTATGACTCATCGGGGCTTCAAATCAAGCCTAACCTCAAGTAAAAAGCGCCACGGCAAATACCCAACGTTTATTCTTCTGACGGTAATACATATACACCAGCCTAAAGAAGATTACTTGAAGACATCTTATCCAGCCTCAGAAGGCATAAAAGACACAACAATCGCGTGGCTACTCGAACAACAGTCTAAGGACTGCATATCGAGGAATTCATCAGCCAACGTGACGGTATGATGGACTTAAATCTAGTACCACAAACCTAACGGACTCCTGTCATAAAAGAATAGGGGTTATCTACATCCAACGTTAGGGAAAGTTTGCCTATAAACCTAAGCGAGGTAAACTAAAAACACTTCGAAATGAGTGAATAAACTAGAGACTCCGAAATGAGTTAAAAAACTAGAAACTCCGAAATGATACATAAACTACTTCGTGCCGGATCAAGATATCAAGAAACAGAAAGGTGCAACTCATCGGCCTCAGAGCTTAGAACTACATTTCTTAAGAATTGAGATCTGAATTAACGATAGATGAAGACGCTTTTGTCCGCTCGCTATCTTCTCAGCGCTATCTTCTTAGATCGAAATTCTAAAAGCTGTGTACGATACGGCAGCTCGAAACCAGCTGTATGCTATGCATTACTCTACAATACTTCACTCACCCATATACCTCCGTGAGCAAGGTATTGGGAGGAGCATTTGTTCACACCCGTTTGAGTGCTCACTTACAAATACATGCATGCTTGGATAGAAATAGCATTGAAAGCATGTCGATTTACATACGTGTGTGGAGGGTTAGTGCATGACACGTGCACATCAGTGCTGTTTGCACTTAGCAAAAATCCCTAAGGATGAAGTGCACGAGCACACATGCAGGTTGCACGTGTGTTTAAACAATACAATCAGAGAAAGAACATGTTTTAGAAATGAAGCACTCGGTAGTCAACGATAAAAGGAATGCATTTAAATAAACATTTTATTCTACAGGAAAGAGATCACCAAACAACGGGATCAAAAATACAAGGGTTTACAAAACTATAAACAAAATTTTCTAAAGCCATCTCAGCCTTCTCCACCATGTCAAAGCGGCGAGCTTTGCGAGGAGTCTCTCCCCATCGTTTGGTGCCATGCACATCAGAAAAAGCAGACATGATAGCCCGCTGAGCCGTATCTGACTCAGCAACTGAACAAAGCAATCCCTCAGAGACTTGGTAATAAAACGTGCCTCGTGAAAGCACTCGGCCCTGTCCTCCACTGCGTCGAGCATCGCCGGAGGTATCTTCGCTGGATGAGGGGGAATTTCATTGAGCATGGACAGGAAGATCTTCTGGAGCCAAATGGAGCCGATGGGGAGAGGGGATCCTCTACGAGTCAGGAGCTCATACATAACCATGTCGCATTGGTCATCCGTGAAAGCGGAATTCACCAAGCGTGCAGCAAAACGAGAAAAAATTTCCTCGATAGGCACCTCCTATGGTTGCCGATTGTTCCCCTCCGAATGGCGGCCAAGACAGGGACGTCTTGCCTGAGATTCGGGGCAGATGCTAATAGGTGCTATCCGTCCACCTCTCCGAAGATGCCAAGTTGATTTATGGCACCATGTATCGAGGGTTTAAACGGATGCGGCAGATGTAGCAGATTTCGTTAGATTCCCTCTCGTTTGAGGGGTTTTTGATTGTGGGGATGCTCTTCCCTGCAGGCACAAGCCCCTGCAGTTAATTACGCTACCGCATCGCGGTAACAACTTTCTCCTTCTCCATATGGTCATTTCGTATCATGGGTGTTTGTTTTGTGTTTGGTTGCCCGTAGATTGTATACGGAGACTAAGTTATGTTGTCGCCCGTAGGGCGTGGACTAGGCCAAATCCGTATTTTCTTAGATTTGGGTTTGGGGTTTTAGTTTAAGGATACGTTAGCCATTTTTGAGACTAAGATCAACTTAAACGTTCGTTAAGGATACGTTAGTCTGATTTGAGACTAAGATCAACTTAACGGGATCGTTTAGATCCGACAAAAGAGCATTTGGGCTCTATTGTTCCAGTTTAGGGACATAGTGGTCCATTACACATATGGCCGTCGGGACCCGTCACATCTCTGACAACGTTGAAGAATTACAACGACAGATATCAGAGGAGTTCAGAGATGTACCCTTGAACCAGAGTTGTTTGGAGGATCTATAGTCCAATTTGGGACTAAAGTCTGTTTGAAGGTTTTGGTTTAAGGATACGTTAGCCATATTTAAGGCTAAGATCAACTTAAACGGGATCGTTTAAATCCGACAAAAGAGCATTTGGGGGCTCTATTGTTCCAGTTTAGGGACATAGTGGTCCATTGCCAGTTTAGGGACATGGTGGTCCATTAAATGTATGGCTGTCGGGACCCATCACCTCTCTGAAGACGTTGAAGGATTACAACGACAAATATCAGAGGAGTTCAGAGATGTACCCTTGAACCAATGAGTTGGTTGAAAGAGCAGATGTGCTCAGTTCAAGATGATTTGAGGACTTATGGCCAATTTGGGCTAAGTCCAATCATGTTTGAAATATTGGCCCTCTATTGGTCCATTGAAGGAGAGGCTTTGCCTCTAGAAACTTAGCCAATTGGGCTAAATCTAGTGTTAAACACTAAAGACCAACAGTGTTGAATACTGAAAATAAGATTATCAAATTAGTGTTAAGCACTAAAAAAATCAGTGTTAAACACTAAAGACAGGGTTTTCAAATTAGTGTTAAACACTAAGAAAATCAGTGTTAAACACTGGGAACAGAGATCTCAAATTAGTGTTAAACACTAAAGCAAATCAGTGTTAAACACTGGAAACAGGGTTTTCAAATTAGTGTTAAACACTAAGAAAATCAGTGTTAAACACTAGGAACAGAGATCTCAAATTAGTGTTAAACACTAAAGCAAATCAGTGTTAAACACTGAAAACAGGGTTTTCAAATTAGTGTTAAACACTAAGAAAATCAGTGTTAAACACAGGGAACAGAGATCTCAAATTAGTGTTAAACACTAAATAAAGAGGGGTCACGTGTGGACACGTGAGAGCGCCCTGATTCCCTTTATTTTGTTCTGCCAAAAGTATTGAATGCTTTGGAGCATCACGTGCTGTCACGTGATGGGGATTTGGGTATTTGACTGTTAAAGCTCTTGCCAAGGGGTCACGTGGTAGCACGTGAGAGCGCCCATAGCTTCTGTTTCTTTTGCTTTTTCTTTGTGTGCTTCAGGGGTCACGTGGAGCACGTAAGGCGTTGCCTCAAAGTTCTTTTTCTGTGGATCTTTATAGGGGTCGCGTGGTAGCACGTGACCTCGGTTCTTTGTTTAAAGATCTGTTCATCTTTTAAGAATTAAATTCTCTATAGGGTTAAACCCTGATTTTCTTTTAGAGGAATTAAATTCCCATATATGTAAAAGAATTAAATTCTTGATTAGGGTTAAACCCTAGTTCCGTCCATCTTGAAGCAATTAAATTCCTGTAGTTTTAAGAGAATTAAATTCTCAGATAGGGGTTAAACCCTAGTTTTGTTTTGGGGGAATTAAATTCTCTAAACTCAATTCCTCCTCTATGTTTTAGATCTGCATGGCAGGATCTCAACCCAATGGGAATTAAATTCTCATCCTATGGGAAGATGTGCTCTGTACAGATCTTCAACCAGAAGAAGAACTAAGTTCTTTATTTGCAGAAGAGTTAAACTCTTAGATTTTGAGAATTAAATTCTCTTTTTGGAGTTGATCTTTTTCCCTTTTCTCACCTAGGGTTTTCTTTGTTGAGAATTGAATTCTCCTTTCTTTTCTCTCTGCAATTTCAAGATCCCAAAATTCTATATCTTTCTCTTCTCTTGGCTCCTATTTATAGGAGAAGGAAAAGAATCAATTTGTTTAGTAAATCCTTCATTGAAAGATTTTGTTTGTTTTCATAATTAATATGATCCTTTAGATCATTCGGTGAATTTTATTCACCATTGGATTTGAAATCCAAAGATATTATGTTTGTTATTTCTGGTGAGATTTAGGGGAAATCTTTCCTTGTATCAAATCTTTCCATAAATTGGTGATCTTTAATCACCATTGGATTTTTAATCCAACGATCCCCATAATCCTTCTCCATTTGGAAAGATTTAGAGAAATTTAGAATTTTAATTATATTTGGAAAGATTTGAAGAAATTTAGAATTTTAATTCTATTAAACTGTAAGGCTTTCGAAGCTTGTCACGTGCTGGCACGTGACCCTTGGTCACGTGTGAGCCCGTGACCCCCAATTGGTTCTTTTCTCAGCGTTTACATATGCTTCAATTGTAACCGTCACGTGTCAACACGTGACCATTGGTCACGTGTGAGCACGCGACACCTCATTGAGGTAATCCCTTCAGCCATTTGTTATTTTATTTCTGTTTTAACTATCACGTGTCAACACGTGACCATTGGTCACGTATGAGCACGTGATACCTCATTGAGGTAATTCCTGATTTTTAATCAGGGAACAGTGTATAGCATATTTGCTCATAACTTTTGATCCCGGATGAATTATGAAGCCCATAATATATCAGATCGAAGAGTTTTTCGAGACGCTTTCGATACCATCAGAATTTATCTATTTCTCATTCGGGGGTTTATCAAAAAACAGGCCGGAAAATACTGATTCGCATTTTCATAAGCGTATCACTGCCTTTTCATACCTTGTGCTCTTTTGCGAAGAAATTTTTGGCGGGAACAAATGCTCCCCACTACTTTGCCCACGTAAGTATGTACGTGGGTGAAGTAGTATAGAGTTAGTGCATAGCGTATGACCAGTTTCGGGTTGGTATATAATTTTCAGAATCTTGATCTGAGAAGATAACGAGCGGACACAAGCGTCGTCATTTATCATTGACTCAAATCTTGACTCTTAAGAGATATAGTTCCAAACTCTTAACTCCATGAGCCGCACCCTTCTATCTCTTTATGTCTTACTCTGGCATAAAGTAATTTATATGCTCATGAGTAACTTTTCCATTTCAGTGGCATGTAGTTTTGTTAAGTGTGGCTCATAGATGGTCCATATTGACCTCTTTGCAGGGCAGTGATTGCTTAGGAGACAGGGTTAGGATCTGCCACCTAAGACTTTTCAACTTTACGAGCCGTGAGGGTCTCATAAAGACTTTTCTCCCTACGAGTCATGAGGATCTCGTAGGTGTCTTTTCTCGTTAGGAGTCGTGAAGATTCCTATGTGTGTTTTCTCTTGAGAGTCGTAAGGATCTCACAAGAGAATTTTCTCCCTTACAAGTCAAGAGGACTTATAAGTGATTGTTTCCCTCCTTGTCGATGTTCGATTTCGGAGAGTGTGGCCTGTAGATAATCTATCTTGACCTCCTTGTAGGGCACCGATGGCTTAGGAAGCAGGGTTAGGATCTGCCACCTAAGGCTTTTCAAATTTATGAGCCGTGAGGTTCTCATAAATACTTTTCTCCCTACGAGTCGTGAGGATCTCATAGGTGTATTTTCTCCTTAGGAATCATGAGGATTCCTAAGTGCGTTTTCCCTTATAAGTCGTAAGGATCTTATAAGAGAATTTTCCCTCTTACGAGTCGAGAGGACCCGTAAGCGGTTGTTTCCCTCTTTGTCGAGATTCGACTTTAGAGAGTGTGACCCATGAATAGTATGCAAGAGTCCATTTTGGACCGACTTGCAGGGCCTCGGTGCTTAGGAAACAGTTTTTTTTATCCCCGCTGCCTAAGGCTTTTCCTCACGAGTCGAGACGAATCGAGCATTTCTCGCAATGATGTCCTAACTTCACACTTAACTTTTGCTCTTTACGACAGATGTCCGTTAGGGTCTGTGGTACTAGGGTTTTGGCCGTCGTACCGTCGCGTTGGCTGATGTATCCATCGATAGACAATCTTGCTGTTCGAGTAGCCTTGCGACTGTCGTGTCTCTGATCCCTTCGGGGGCTGGACAAGACGTCTTCAAGCAATCTTCCTAGGCAGTTTGACCGTCGGAAGAGCAAGCGTTAGGAATTTGCCATGCCGCTTTTTACTTAAGGTTAGGCTCATTTTGGAGAGCCCCGATGAGTCATAACCACTCCGCGCTGGTGTGGGATGATCTCCGATAGTCTTTCAGGTTTTATTTGAGTTGCCGTCAAGACCCTGAAACTAGGAATTTGGCCTTTGCTTCGTTTGTTAGCATTGCGTCTGCTGTATTGAGACGAATGTCGCAATTGTCTCTAGGTTGTTGATGAACCATTGAGGTTTAGAACTAGGGATTTTGCCGTGGCTCTGTTGTTTGATCGTCGCGTCTGAACCCTGCTGGAGGGAGAACGCTGTGGTGACATCTCATCTGCTGTATCGAGATGGACGTCGAGGTGGTGACCACTCCGCGCTGATGTGAGATGATCTCCGATGGTCTTTTAGGTTTTATATGAGTTGTCGTCAAGACCCTGAAGCTAGGAATTTGGCCTTTGCTTCATTTTGCTGGCACCGCGTCTGCTGTATCGAGACGAATGTCACGGTTGTCTCTAGATCGTTGATGAACCATCGAGGTTTGGAACTAGGGATTTTGCCGTGGCTCCGTTGTTTGATTGTCGCGTCTGAACCCTGCTGGAGGGAGAACGCTGTGGTGACATCTCATCTGCTGTATCGAGACGAACGTCGAGGTGGTGACCATTCCATGTGGGATGATCTTTGGTAGTCTTTCAGGTTTTATATGAGTTACCTTCAAGACCGTGAAGCTAGGAATTTAGCCTTCGCTTCATTCGCTTTGGTGTGTCCGAATCCGTCAAGACCCTGAAGCTAGGAATTTGGCCTTCGCTTCGTTTGCTGGCGTGTCCGGATCCTGTTGGAGGAAGGACGCTGTGGTGACATCTCGTCTGCTGTATCGAGATGAACGTCGAGGTGGTGACCACTCCATTTGGGATGATCTCCGATTGTCTTTCAGGTTTTATATGAGTTACCGTCAAGACCCTGAAGTTAGGAATTTGGCCTTCGCTTCGTTCGCTTTGACCGTAAGGACCTTCGTTGGCATTGCGTCTGCATCCTGCTGGACTGCGAAGGAACGCTGCTGTTGACATCTCGTCTGCTGTATCGAGACAAATGCTGAGGTGAAGCTGGGATTTTGCCGTCGCTCCGCTTTATTTCGACCGTAAGGTCTTTTGTTGACGTTACATCTGCATCCTGCTGGACTACGAAGGAAAGCCATTGTTGACATCTCGTCTGCTGTATCGAGACGAATGCTGGGACGGAACTGGGATTTTTCCATGGCTCCGTTTTGTTTCGACCATGAGGTCATTTGTTGACGTTGCATCTGCATCCTTCTGGACTACGAAGGGACGCCGTTGTTGACATCTCGTCCACTGTATCGAGACGAATGCTGAGGTGGAGCTAGGATTTTGCCGTTACTCCGCTTTGTTTTGACCGCGAGGTCTTTTGTTGACGTTGCATCTGCATCCTGCTGGACTGCGAAAGAACGCCGTTGTTGACATCTCGTCTGCTGTATTGAGATGAATGCTGAAGTGAAGCTGGGATTTTTCCGTCGCTCCACTTTGTTTTGACCGTGAGGTCTTTTGTTGATGTTGTATCTGCATCCTGCTGGACTGCGGAGGAACACCGTCATTGACATCCCGTCTGCTGTATCGAGACGAATGCTGAGGTGAAGCCGGGATTTTGCCGTCGCTCCGCTTTGTTTTGACCATGAGGTCTTTTGTTGACGTTGTATATGCATCCTGCTGGACTGCGGAGGAACATCGTCGTTGACATCTCGTCTGTTGTATCGAGACGAATGCTGAGGTGAAGCTGAGATTTTGCCGTCGCTCCGCTTTGTTTTGACCATGAGGTCTTTTGTTGACGTTGTATCTGCATCCTGCTGGACTGCGGAGGAACATCGTCGTTGACATCTCGTCTGCTGTAACGAGACGAATGCTGAGATGAAGCTGGGATTTTGTCGTCGCTCCGCTTGATGGTGTAGCATCTATGTCCTGCTGGAATGAGGAGGCACATCGTTGTTGGTATCCAGGCTGTAGATGTGGCCATTGAGATTTGGAACTAGGGACTATGCCGTGGTTCCATTTCGTTGCGACTCTGAGGTCAGTTATTGACGTCACGCCTGCATCTGGTTGGAGTGAGGAGAAACGCCGTTGGTGATCTCTAAGTTGTCGATGTTGACGCCGAGACCCTGAAGCTAGGGATCTTCCCCTACTTCATTTGTTGATATTGTGTCTGCAATATTGCGGCAAATGTCGAGGTTGTCTCTAGGTTGTCTATGAACCGTCGAGATTTGGCTTCGCTTTCTGATGGAGTCTGTTGGGAAGGTATGGTTCCTTCTTCATTTGTACTCCTGGATTGTATACAGGGATCAATGTGATCTCACCTGTAGGGCAAAAAGTTTCATTCATTCATCATTCATTTTTTTATTCTTTCCGCGACGCTCTATCATTTCATCTTTTTATATCGCGAAGATCGCGATTGCCCAATCATTTCGGCTATTTTTCGCGGTGCCTAATCATTTCGGCTGTTTATTTTATTTTTACTCGCTGCCTTTTATTGCAGGTTTCCCAATCATTTCGGCTGTTTTTTGTTTTTTTTATTTTACTCGCTGCTTTTTATTGCGAGTTGCCCAATCATTTCGGCTATTTCATATGCATTTTTAGTTCGCTGATTTTTTTTTGGGATCTGGTGCCAATCTCAGCATTAGCATCGCTACAACTGGAATATTGCCAGGAGCGAATCATCATTTGCCATGAAAGGACTTGGAATTTGATACTGTTTCAGGCATCAGCATCGCTACAACCGGGATACTGCCAGGAGCGAATCATCATTTGCCTCTGCCGATGTCGAACAAAGGTGGCTTAGCAAACAGGGTTAGGATCCCGTCGACTAAGGCTTTTGACTTCATGAGCCGTAAGGGTCTCATAAAGGTGTTTCTCCCTACGAGTCGTGAGGATCTCGCAGGTGCGTTTTCTCCTTAGGAATTGCGAGGACTCCTAAGTGTATGTTCTCTTATAAGTCGTAAGGATCTTACAAGAGTGTTTTCTCTTTATAAGTCGAGAGGACTCATAAGGGTTGTTCACCGTGCGAACATATCCCTAGTCACGGATGGGACTTTGTTAGGGAAATGTTTATTCGTTCCCGTGGATTGTATACAAGGGTCAGTATTGAGCCACTTGTAGGGCAGAATCGAAGGTTGTGGGAGGTTGCTTATGAACAGGTTTAGGTCTCTGTAACTTAAGACTTTCAAATATTATTAGCCGTGAGGGTCCCATAAGAGAGTTCTCCTTACGAGTCGTGAGGATCTCGCAAGTGTAATTTCTCCTTAGGAATCGTGGGGATCCCTAAGTGTGTTGCTTCCTTTGTGAGTCGTAAGGATCTCACGCGGGTGGTTTCTCCTCACAAGGTCGAGAGGACCTTGCAAGTGTCCTTTAACGAGGTTGCGCCCTTTTGGGTTTTCACAAACGCTCGCCGGTAGCCCTGCTGTTTTTACTCACGGAGCCCTCTCGGGTTTTCATCCGTGCCCTTTTGCTTATGGACATACCGTTTTTTTTCTTCTTTTTTACGAGTCTACGCCCTTTTGGGTTTTCACAAACATCGCCGGTAGTCCTGCTGTTTTTACTCACGGTGCCCTTTCGGGTTTTCATCCGTGCCCATTTTGCTTATGGACATACCGTTTTTTCTCTTTTTTTTTTTAACACGTCAGCTTGAGGATGCCGTGGGCTGGTAGTAGTTTAACGACGTTTCGGTCATTTGCAAGTTTTAGGACATTGCGGTCCACCGTTGCCGTATTTGAGGTGAATTTCTAGTTTACAGACTTTTCGGTCCATGGGGCTTTCCCTATGAATGAGCATGATGCCCCCGGCATATCTATCTTTCTCGGAGCGTGTAGTTGTGGCGGGCTCACCTTCCAGTTTTCGGACAGCGTGAACTTACCCTGTTGGTGTTGGTCTTCAACCCAATTTTTAAAGGCGTAGCAGTTTTCGATCGGATGGCCCAATACTTGGTGGTAAGGGCAATAATTAGAATTGTTGACATCATTCAGTTGTAGCTGGTGTTTCGGCTCCGGTAGAGTGATAAGCCTGTTGCGCACTGCTAGTTCGAACAACCTCCTTGTTTCATCCCGGGGAAATGAGTAAGGACGTTTCAACTTTTCATAGAGGGGTTGCCGCTTGTTGCTTTGGCGAACAACCGGTCTAGGGCCACTCGATTGTTGTTGAGCGTTGGCGACGAAGGCCGTTTTTTCCTTCCCTTTATCCTTTTTGTTCGATCCCTTGTTTGCGGGTCCGAGATTCTTTCCGGGTATCGTACAACTGCACGGCTGAATGTTCTCGCAACTCCTCAATTCTTTCGTTTTAGAGATGGATTCCTTGAAGAGAGGGCCGATGGCTACTTTTTTGTCGGAGTCACTCCCGAAGGTGAGAACTCGCGGTCCCCCGGGATCAACCCTATGACAATTGCCGGCAATTCTTTTACGTTCATTTGTCGCATGTTTCCGCTGTCTACGAGCTTCACGCTTTGTCCTGTTGAAGTGTTGCCTGTGAGCGACATACCCTTGCCACCAACACTTAAAGGAGTTGCAGTCTTCAGTAGGATGTGCGATCTTCTGATGATATAAGCAGAAGTTAGGATGTACGTCCGTTTCATCAAGATGTATACCACCAGGAGAATTTTCTCTGAAAGAAGGCAGCCTCATCCCCATCGATATGGCTTTGGCGAATCGTTTCCTTATCTTGATCCTGCTTTCATTTGCGGCGGATGTACTTTGATCTGGTGGGAGTGTTTCGTCCCTTTTATCTAGTCGCCAGCGTTTGGCCATTTCAAATATGGCCATCTCATGCTCCCGATCGGCTTTACTTTTTAGACGAATTTCATTCAGGAATGCATCAATCATTTCGTCTAATGGTCCTAGAAGTTCAGGCTCGGGATTTCTCCCTGGTTTTTCTGCATCCAAAGCTTCTTCACCGTTTATTAACGAGTGAGGGATCACATGACAGCTTGCCACATAATCCTCATACTCATCCGACGAGTCTTCTCCATTGTCATCATCTTTGTCCGCAAGGACGTAGGTGAGAAATTCTTGGAGTGTGACTGGGGTCCGCGCCTTCTGATTATATTCTTCCAGAGCGTCAACATGTTTTTGCAGATCCGTGCGCTTGTCATCTAACTTCGCGGGCTTTTGGGTCTTCTCCTTCTTCTTCGAAGACTTTGACGGCTGCGTCTGGGTGTTTTACCCATTACCACCGGATTTTGTAGTTGGGCACGGTTTCAGGATTCCCTCGACGATCTGGGGTTCTAGTGGATTCTTCTACCTGATCGCCGGACATGTCCGGAGATCATTCAGCATCTTTTTGGTTTTGGCCGAAAGGGCCACCTCCCATGAGGCCTCTTCAACAAAAGAGCACGATGCCCCCGGCGTGTCCACCCTTTTAGGGGCGTGAGGTTGTGGTGGGTTCACCTTCCAATTTTCGGATAATGCGAACTTGTCTTGTTGGTATTGGTCTTCAATCCAGCCTTTGAAAACGAAGCAATCTTTGATTGGATGGCTTACTGCTTGATGGTAGGGGCAGTAATTAGGATTGTTGAGATCGCCTGGCTGCAACGGACGTTTTGGACTCGGCAGATTGATGAGCCTGTTGCGCACTGCCAGCTCAAACAGTCTTCTCGTTTTATCCTGAGGAAACGAGTAAGGACGTCCTAGTCTTTCCTCAAGGGATGGGCATGGACGCGTGTTGTTTCGACGGACAACCGGCTTTAAGTTGCTCGACCGTTGTTGAGTATTGGCGACGAAAGTTGCTTTTCCTTTCCCTTTTTCATTTCGAGAGTCCGTCTTTGGAGGAAATGGTTTTTGTCCCATCTGGTCCATTTGGGCTAGCTTATCGATCAAAGCCTGGAACGTGGTCGGTTTAAAGAACATCATGAACTGTGAAATAGTTGCAAGAGGATCTAGGGTGCCCACGAACATGCCCACCACTGGTGCTTCTTCGATGCGTTGTTCGCATTTCGACCACAGATTCCGCCATCGGATAGCGTACTGGACCCACGTCTCACCTGGCTTCACCCTGGTATTGATCAATGCCGTTATCGGGGTGCGTTCACTAGCACTCACGAATCGCTGGGTGAATAATAACTCCATTTCTGTAAATGTTTTGATGGAGTCGTCGGGAAGCTCCGAGTACCATTCAAAAGCTGTGTCCGCTAAACTACCGACGAACTGGCGAAGTAGCAATTTATCATCACCTCCGGTGTTGCCACATAGAGCCCTGAACTGGGCGACATGCTGGTGAGGGTTCCCCGTCCCTTTGTACACATGAAACTTAGGGATGGTATATCCCGGTGGGTATTTTATCTGGTCATACCAGCCTGGATATGGTCGCCTAGTTTTAACGACTTGGCCGGCCGCTTCATTCGCCTGGTGAGCTCGTATCTGCTGAGCGATGTAATCATCCAAGGCGGCTTTTAAGATGGTCTCCTCTTTGGTTGCTGAAAGAGCCGGCAGAGGATTTGATGTCTCTCCTCTATCATATTCAATTATTACTGGAGGATCTTCGGCTGGAGGGTCCGGCTGGATCATCATGCCCACCATATCTTGGAAGAGAAGCGCCATTTGTTTTATGTGGTCAGCTTGTTTTGCTGCTTCTCTGTCCTGCTTTTCGAGGATTCTCCGAAGAAACTCAGCATCAGTTTCCTGCTCACGGCACTGCTCCAAGGATGTCTCCGGGTTTACTTTCGACCCGATGAGTGTGGCCATTTGCGTCAGCATTTCTTGAAACTTCTGTTGCTGCTCCTGGGCTTTTGTTACGGATCGGGTGAGTGGTCGGTGACCCGTCGAAGCGCGGCTATCCTCTTTCCCGGATGCCATATAGACAGTGTGCACCACCATGCCCCCAGACTTGGGGCGTTTAAATTCAGTGTCTTTGCGATTTGCCAAAGACGCAGGGATCTTCTCCGACCTTCTTCTTTTGTGGGCGATCGAAGTTGAGGGGGCCGCTCTAGCTTCACCTTTGAGGCATTATCCGCAGGTGGAGGAGATCTTTTCAATACGGCCGTTGGCGAATTTTTGCGTACTCTTCTTAGCGGTTCAAAGTTATTCCCGGTCGGAACAGCAACATTGATTTCCACCATTGGAGCTGGCAGAGTTAGCCCAGAGGGGGAGTTGCCCCAGCCTTCCTTACCCGGCGCCAGTGATGACGGCGAGCATGTCGTGCGATTGGAGTTGGTTTAGCCGTAGGGGTGACCTCCTCATGCCCCCTGTTGGTCAAAATTCGCTGGTATCGGCCTTTTAAAGACCGACGTCCGTTAAATAGGGACATGCAACCTATCAAAAGTAGACTTCCGAGTAGGAGAAGCAACCTTGGTGATTTCGCCTGGAACGGGAGCAGAAATAGTCAGTCTTGTGAAGACCGATCCTTTGGCAGGAGAAGCCGCCTTGACGATTTTAGGAGCAGGGATGGCTATCTGCTTCGGGATAACGCCTTCTGGTATTGCAGGCTTCTTCATGGACCCGTTGGAGCTCTGGCCTAGTCTGTTAAAAACTGAGGCAGTGGAGTTGGGCGACCCGTTCAGAGGGGCCGCAGTAGTAGCAAGCCAATCGAATACCGACTTCTTGGGAGCTTCTTGTGACGGTACAGGGGCGTTGAAGCTCGTTGGCGAGAGCATGATCCCGAAGAATAGCCCAGTGGTGGCTTGAGTTACCTGCTCCACTGGCATAGTGAAAAGGGAGGCCACTTGGGGCCCGTAGGTTACTCCTCCATATGGGACAGAGCGAGAGTTGCTGTTGCAGTTAGTGCAGTTTGAAGCCATTGATTTCTTGAAGAGCTTGAATATTCTGCCCCCTGCGTCGACCTTGGTCTTTGGCATGTGCCAGTTGTTTGAGGACCGATTTCGGCGGCAAGGCTACTGCTTAGGAAGCCTGCCTGTGGACGACAGACATCCTCTGGACTTCCTCCATCGGCGTTGAGGCACCGAGGGTGGGAGGTGGGAGCACCGACCCAAAAAGAAGCCCGTTGATTTCTTGAAGAGCCGGATTGCAGAGATTTGAGGCTGCAAGTGACCCATACTTGACTCTGCCGGATATGACAGAGCCTGAGTTGCTAGGGTGGGAGCAAATGCCATTCTTCATAGAGACGAAATGCCGGCTTTAATATCCACTCCCCTAAGGGTAACCAAAAACATACACACCGCGATTATTTGTTCGCGGGAAAACACGACACACGAAGTGTGAAGTGGAAAGAGGAAAAGGTCCCACCGGGCGTGCTAGAATCTGTTCCCCTCCGAATAGCGGCGCAAGCCCCTGCAGTTAATTACGCTACCGCATCGCGGTAACAACTTTCTCCTTCTCCATATGGTCATTTCATGTCGTGGGTGTTTGTTTTCTGTTTGGTTGCCCGTGGATTGTATACGGAGACTAAGTTATGTTGTCGCCCTTAGGGCGTGGACTAAGTCAAATCCGTATTTTCTTAGATTTGGGTTTGGGGTTTTAGTTTAAGGATATGTTAGCCGTTTTTGAGACTAAGATCAACTTAAACGTTCGTTAAGGATACGTTAGTCTGATTTGAGACTAAGATCAACTTAACGGGATCGTTTAGATCCGACAAAAGAGCATTTGGGCTCTATTGTTCCAGTTTAGGGACATAGTGGTCCATTACACATATGGCCGTCGGGACCCGTCACCTCTCTGACGACGTTGAAGAATTACAACGACAGATATCAGAGGAGTTCAGACATGTACCCTTGAACCAGAGTTGTTTGGAGGATCTATAGTCCAATTTGGGACTAAAGTCTGTTTGAAGGTTTTGGTTTAAGGATACGTTAGCCATATTTGAGGCTAAGATCAACTTAAACGGGATCGTTTAGATCCGACAAAAGAGCATTTGAGGGCTCTATTGTTCCAGTTTAGGGACATAGTGGTCCATTGCCAGTTTAGGGACATGGTGGTCCATTAAATGTATGGCTGTCGGGACCCATCACCTCTCTGAAGACGTTGAAGGATTACAACGACAAATATCAGAGGAGTTCAGAGATGTACCCTTGAACCAATGAGTTGGTTGAAAGAGCAGATGTGCTCAGTTCAAGATGATTTGAGGACTTATGGCCAGTTTGGGCTAAGTCCAATCATGTTTGAAATATTGGCCCTCTGTTGGTCCATTGAAGGAGAGGCTTTGCCTCTAGAAACTTAGCCAATTGGGCTAAAGCTAGTGTTAAACACTAAAGACCAACAGTGTTGAATAATAGAAATAAGATTATCAAATTAGTGTTAAGCACTAAAAAAAATCAGTGTTAAACACTAAAGACAGGGTTTTCAAATTAGTGTTAAACACTAAGAAAATCAGTGTTAAACACCAGGAACAGAGATCTCAAATTAGTGTTAAACACTAAAGCAAATCAGTGTTAAACACTGGAAACAGGGTTTTCAAATTAGTGTTAAACACTAAGAAAATCAGTGTTAAACACTAGGAACAGAGATCTCAAATTAGTGTTAAACACTAAAGCAAATCAGTGTTAAACACTGGAAACAGGGTTTTCAAATTAGTGTTAAACACTAAGAAAATCAGTGTTAAACACTGGGAACAGAGATCTCAAATTAGTGTTAAATACTAAAGAAAGAGGGGTCACGTGTGGACACATGAAAGCGCTCTGATTCCCTTTATTTTGTTCTGCCAAAAGTATTGAATACTTTGGAGCATCACGTGCTGTCACGTGATAGGGATTTGGGTATTTGATTGTTAAAGCTCTTGCCAAGGGGTCACGTGGTAGTACGTGAGAGCGCCCATAGCTTCTGTCTCTTTTGCTTTTTCTTTGTGTGCTTCAGGGGTCACGGGGAGCACGTGAGGCGTTGCTTCAAAGTTCTTTTTCTGTGGATCTTTATAGGGGTCACGTGGTAGCACGTGACCCTGGTTCTTTGTTTAAAGATCTGTTCATCTTTTAAGAATTAAATTCTCTATAGGGTTAAACCCTGATTTTCTTTTAAAGGAATTAAATTCCCATATATGTAAAAGAATTAAATTCTTGATTAGGATTAAACCCTAGTTCTGTCCATCTTGAAGGAATTAAATTCCTGTAGTTTTAAGAGAATTAAATTCTCAGATAGGGGTTAAACCCTAGTTTTGTTTTGAGAGAATTAAATTCTCTAAACTCAATTCTTCCTCTATGTTTTAGATCTGCATGGCAGGATCTCAACCCAATGAGAATTAAATTCTCATACTATGGGGAGATGTGCTCTGTACAGATCTTCAACCAGAAGAAGAACTAAGTTCTTTATTTGCAGAAGAGTTAAACTCTTAGATTTTGAGAATTAAATTCTCTTTTTGGAGTTGATCTTTTTCCCTTTTCTCACCTAGGGTTTTCTTTGTTGAGAATTGAATTCTCCTTTCTTTTCTCTCTGCAATTTCAAGATCCAAAAATTCTATGTCTTTCTCTTCTCTTGGCTCCTATTTATAGGAGAAGGAAAAGAATCAATTTGTTTAGTAAATCTTTCATTGAAAGATTTTGTTTGTTTTCATAATTAATATGATCCTTTAGATCATTCAGTGAATTTTATTCGCCGTTGGATTTGAAATCCAAAGATATTTTGTTTGTTATTTCTTTTGAGATTTTGGGAAAATCATTCCTTGTATCAAATCTTTCCATAAATTGGTGATCTTTAATCACCATTGGATTTTTAATCCAACGGTCCCCATAATCCTTTTCCATTTGGAAAGATTTAGAGAAATTTAGAATTTTAATTCTATTTGGAAAGATTTGAAGAAATTTAGAATTTTAATTCTATTAAACTGTAAGTCTTTCGAAGCCTATCACGTGCTGGCACGTGACCCTTGGTCACGTATGAGCACGTGACCCTTGGTCACGTGTGAGCACGTGACCCCCAATTGGTTCTTTTCTCAGCGTTTACATATGCTTCAATTGTAACCATCACGTGTCAACACATGACCATTGGTCACGTGTGAGCACGTGACACCTCATTAAGGTAATCCCTTCAGCCATTTGTTATTTTATTTCTATTTTAACTATCACGTGACTATTGGTCACGTGTGAGCACGTGATACCTCATTGAGGTAATTCCTGATTTTTAATCAGGGAACAATGTATAACATATTTGCTCATAACTTTTGATCCCGGATGAATTATGAAGCCCATAATATATCAAATCGAAGGGTTTTTCGAGACGCTTTTGATACCATCAGAATTTATCTGTTTCTCATTCGGGGATTTGTCAAAAAACAGCCCGGAAAATACTGGTTCGCATTTTCATAAGCGTATCACTGCCTTTTGATACCTTGGGCTCTTTTGCGCAGAAATTTTTGGCGGGAACACCGATGAGCATGTGGACAATTGCAAGCCATGACTCTTATCTGTTAAAATGGTTCTTTCCTTATGAAGGAGGAGAAGAACATTGCTTCAGATTATAAAGAGATGCATTTAAGTTTAGGCACAGAAAATGATGTGTATGGTGGAACTATTTCTAAGCTCTGACAAAAAGAAGACATTGGAAAAGAAAGAGTTGACTCAGTAAAAGCAGAGTAAGAAGATGAAATGATTCCCTCGTATAATAAGGAAGTGCCTCATGTGCATAACACGTAAGCGCTGGCGCTAGTGTTTTAGGATTAAATCCTATAACAGCGCCTCACGTGAAGTACACGTGAGCGTCGGCGCTTGTTTTTTTAGGATTAAATCCTACAGCAGCGTCTCACGTGTATAACACGAGAGCACCGGCGCTAATTTTTTTTATATAGGATTAAATCCTATGACAACGCCTCACGTGAAGCGCATGTGAGCGATGGCGTAAAAAAATCTTTGTCATTCATTCTTCAAAGAAATTTATACATTGGTAATAAGTATGATAACAAAAAAAAAAGAAACAAACAAACATCATCAAAGGTCTACAATGGCAAGACGCTAAATTCCGGACATGGATTCTCAAACTTAAAGGAAAATTTGAGTAAAGCGCTCCTAGTTTCTTTGATCATCTTCTTATGCGTCCTCTCCCGAAGACAAGCTTCGGGATTCCCGCTGATGTCTTCCATCCTATGGTACACGGATAGTATCGCTTTCTGTTGGAAGACGCGATGCAAAACAGCGACGAGAACATCTCTTCGCTTCTTCAAGATCATGCCCATCGGATATACTGAATGCATCTTGTCTTCAGCATTATCAAGTGCCTCGATCGGCATAGCCTCATCAAGCACAGGAAGCACTTCCCAGATCGATCCAACGATAAGCTTCAAAAGGGCAGAACGACGAGAGAGCAATCGACCGTTGTGATTATCAAAGAGACGCATCAACTCATCACATTGGGCATCAGTGTACTCCTGGCCTTGTATGCGGATTTCTTCATAGGAGACAATTTCCTCAATATCGTATAGATGACCAGCTATGGTACGTGAAAAAAAACCCAGTAGAAAGTTAGCAATAAAAAAACGCTAGCATCACTAAGCTTAAAAAAAAGTTAGTAGGCCCCACAAAATCAAGATAGCGGCTCCTAATGATTGGAACATGTGCCCAATGGAGAAATCTAAAAAGATTCTCTAAGGCTGTTTTTAATAATTAAATTTCAGAGCTGAGCTCCGCTTTATCAAAATGGTATAAAATACCAAAAATTTCAAGAAAATCCTCAAAGGGATTTGATATTCAGAGCAAAACTCTGTTAAACTGAAAATAAAAAAAATCCCCAAGAGGGGTCTGATATTAAATTACCAGAGCAAAGCTCTGATCTCAAGAAAATCCCCAAAGGGCAAAAGATCTTTAAAAAATCATAACTAAGTTCTGTGATAAATCGCCAGAGCAAAACTTTGATTAAAATCTTAAGAAAATCCCCAAAGGGGAAAAATCTAAATCAGAACTAAGTTCTGTGATAAATCGCCAGAGCAAAGCTCTGATTAAAATTTTAAGAAAATCCCCAAAGAGAAAAGATCTAGATCAGAACTAAGTTCTGTAAATTTCCAGAAGGAATATGTTAAAGCTAAGCTCTATAATTAAAAATGAAGTAATCTTCCAAGGAGAAAACTCTTACTAAAGGAAATTTTGGCAGAGTGGGTCTACAATGTAGATCTAGAAAAAGGTGAAGAACTAAACTTCAAGAAGACGGAGCTAAAATCTAATGGAGAATAAAATTCTCAAGGAAGAAGATAAAAGCGCAGTAGTCGCCTAGGCTTAAAGTCTTATTTAAAGTGATGGGGGTCGGTTCAGATTCCCCGAATCCAAAGACGGATCGGATGGCTCAAAATTTTGCACCGTTGCACTCACATGCAAACCACGTGAGAACAATAGTAGGGGGCATTTGTTCCCTTATTAATTAAACACAATAATAAGAGCTAAATTTTATTCAAACACAAAAAGGCAGCATCTCACGTGCTCCCCACGTGAGCGCCAGTGCCGGCCTCTTATAGAATTAAATCCTACGGCGGCGCCTCACGTGAAACTCATGTGAGCACCGACGTGCAAAGCTCGTGGTGGCTGTTATATAAGAATTAAATTCTTAGGCAGCGCCTACATGCATAGCACATGAACATCAGTGCCCAAATTAAAGAGAATAGAATTAAATTCTATTAAAATATGTCCCTGGTCTTTTTAAATAAAAAAGATCTCCTCTGTTAAACAGAGCTATTGGATCAAAGAACTAATGGTGATTAAAATCATCAAATAATAGGATTAAATTCTATTAGGGGGATAATATCTCCCTGATCTTTTTAAATAAAAAAGATATTCTCTGTTAAATAGAGAGTTGTTGGATCAAAGAAATGGGAAAATATTTCCCTAATATTTCCAAATGAAAAAGATATACTCTAGACCCTTGGATTAAAAATCCAATGGTGATTAAAAATCACCGTTTGATAGAATTAAATTCTATGGGAAAATATTTCCCTAATCTTGTTAAAAATAAGAATATATATATTCTGTGAAACAAAAAATCATAGGAACAAAGATCCAACGGTGGATAAAATCCACCAAATAATTTTTGAGGCCAATTAAATTAATTGGTATCTCTCAAATGAGAGATTTTCTCAAATTAATTAGCAAATTGTCTCTCCTATATAAAGGACCCGAGACTCCAAGAGAAAAAAAGGAAAAAGAGAGAGAACCCCCCATAAGTTTCTGTAAACAAAAAGATAGAAACTGCAACTGAGAATGCAATTCTCTTTAAAAGAAGATCACCTTGTTCTTTCAAACCCTTGGTAAAGAAAAAGTAAAGATAAAATATATCTCTTTTGCCTACCATAAAGAAAACGAGGGCTTAACCCTTCACAAAAAAACCTTGGTTCTTCCTTTGATATGAGATTTGCAAAGCAAATCTCCCCACGAGTTGAGAATTTAATTCTCATTGGGGAGATTTTGTTCTTCAAACTCAAAATCTATGAGAAAGAAATAGATTTAAAAAAAGAAAAGAGGAGAGGACATATGTTCTAAGAATTTAATTCCTTTGGAAAACATGGTTTAACCTTACACAGAATAAGAACTTAGTTATCAATGAAAACTTGATCTCAAATCTTCAAAACAGAGATCTTGATGATCATCAATGGCCAAAACACCATTAACAGAAGTTTAAATTCTTTTCAAAAGATAAAACGGAGAGTGAATCTCTAAAGGACTTAGCGCCTCACGTGTTTAACATGTGAGCACCCAAGAATATAAATTCAACACTTCACGTGAAACACACGTGTGCGTCCACCAATAAAAAACGCTCGATGCCTCACGTGCTTCCTACATGGGCATTCAAAATAAAAGACTCGGCGCCTCACGTAAAATACACGTGAGTGTTGTACCAAGTGCTTAGCACTATAAATTCAGTCAAAACGACTATGTGTTTAGCACTGATTGGGCAGCGCCCATATCTCAGCGCCTCACGTGCTTCCCACGTAAGCGCTATACCAAGCGCTTAGCACTATATATTCAGTCAAAATAACTAAGTGCTTAGCAATAATTGGGCAACGCCCATGTCTGAGCGCCTCACGTGTTTCCCACGTGAGCACCAGAGCCACAAATAAGTGCTTAGCACTTCTGAATAAAAAAAAGCCCAAGAACGAGTAAGCCTAGCCCAAATTGGCTCAGTCTTTGAAATTTCTTGCAGCTGAGCCTAAATGCTCTAATTGTTAGATCTCAACAAAATTTTTGATGATCCCTAAAATGTTGCTAAGTTGATCTTAGTCTCAAATAACACTAATATATGCTTAGTTAAAATAAATTGAGCCCAAATGCTCATATATTTAAGTTGATCTTAATCTCAAACTAGATTAACGGTCCTTAAATAAAACAAAAAAAATTTGAACTAAAGGAACATAAGTTCAAACCCACGGATTTGGACTAATCCGCGCCCTACGGACGACGACATAAACTAGTCTCCGTATACAATCCACGGGCAAACAAAATAACACACGATACGAAGTGAACTACTAGAAAAGGAGAAAATGGTTAATTAACTGCAGGGGCTTACGCCTGCAAGGAAGAGCATCCCCACAATAAAAAAAACCCTCACAAATAAGGGTGAATATGATAAAGTCTGCTACAACGGTCGCATCTATCCAAACCTCTGATATACGGTGCAATAAATTAACTTGGTATTTTCGGAGAGGTGGATGGATATGTCCAAATAGCATTTGCCCCCAAATTCAGGCCAGACGTCCCTAAGCGTCTCGATCCGGTCTTCGGTGGTAAACAGCATGTTCGAGTTTGAGGTGTCAAGTGTCAAAACTAATTGAAAATCAATCGACCAACGCAAAGTTCAAGTAAGGCGCCAAAATTTCAAGAGCTCGTGTCGAAGTGTCAAAAATTCAAGATTTCGAAGAAATGCAATATCGATATAGGATTCTATATAAGCACTCTATAAAATATAGTTTATATCAATTAGAGCTCTTGAACACTCACACCCGCTTGCACAAACGTTTTACATTGCATGAACTTTAGGGTTTTCGATTTAAGATTGATTTTCATCATAAAACACAAGTTTCTAAGTTTTTACACTTCAGACGTCATTCCCCATGTGCTTCAGACGTCTATTGACTTTCTGTGTTTTTATAAAACCCCGAAATGTCAGAAATATCAATTTTCATAATATTTATGCTTCAGACGTCTGTCCCTTGCTTATTCAGACGTCTGTCTATTCTTTGTGTTTTCATAAGGCCTATATTTTATGAAATACAAATGTCTGATGTTCATTTGGACAGACGTATGATGAAGGTTTTCAAAATGGTTTTTTTGTTCTTCAGACGTCCGCCCATTGTTCTTCTTACGTCTGTCAACAATCTGTGTTTTTGATTGCCTTCTTTGAAAAGATCGGCGGACGTCTGAAGTTATCACGAACATACATCTTTAGTAGAAAAAGTTTGAAAAAGTGACCGTTTATAGTTGTTGGGGACTTTTGTCTTTAGCGACAAACGTCTACCCAAACCTTCTTCAGACGTCTGTCGATACTGTTGATTGTTGATTTTGACTTAAAACGGCTAGTTTTTTGTGGGAGGCTATAAAAGAGTTTTGGGTTAGTTTTCTGAGCTCTTATTGCTCAATATTTCAATTTGCTAAATTCCTAAAAGATCAGTAGAGAAAAATCCCACATCTTATGAGTGTTTAAAAAGATTTTCATTTGCTTATCCAATCTTTCACATACACATACTCAAGAGCTATAATTTAATATCCATCTTCTTGAGTATTAGTTGAGCTTTATTGAAAATTCTTTTGAGAGTATTTGTGTTTCATTGTAACTATCTTCTTCTTTTTTGTGAGAAATCTTGAGTGTAAGAGTGTCTTGTAAGAGAGAAGGATGCGATTTGTATTTCTTTCTTTGTGTGAGAATTCTTACGTGCAAGAGTGCCTTGGTAAGAAAGGAGTGCAAGACTTGTAGAGAGAAGAGTCACTCATGTGCTGAGTGACGTGGTGTAGTCTCATTGGAGATGTGCAGTCTTTAGATAAGACGTGATGATAAAAGGAACGGGCTCGAGGTCCTAAAGAAAGTGGACTAGGGACCGAGACGTTATCGGGATGCCGAACCACAATAAAAATCAATTGCGTTTGCGTTTGCAATTTCTTATTCTTGCTTTATATTCGTAGATAGAAATTGCATGCTTAGTTCTCTTGATATTTAGGCCCATTGCTATCTCTATTCTTACTTGCTATTTGTTTATATTTGCAATTGTAGTTAGCTTAACTACTTATCGTTGTTAGTATATATTTTGTTAAGTGATTCAATTGTGATATCTTTGTAGGTGTAGTTTAGAAAAAAAAATCAGTATATTAGTCGCATATTAATATTCACACTCCCCCCCCTCTATGAATACTTTCAATCTCATCATGTACGGAATCTCCCTTCGTACAATGACAACCCAATATTCCATTTAATCATATAATAATAGTCGGTACATACATCTAGTCTACATACCCGAACACATAGTTTAAATAGTACAGACATATAGTCTACGTATGCAAATACATACTTCAAATAGTACGGACATCAAGTCTACGTACACACACAGCATTGGAATATTACTAGTACGGACATCTACTCACGTACGCACACAGCGAATGGTGCGGACATCCCATCAACGCACTCGCTCAATGATCGATACGGACATCTAGTCGCGTATGCACATAGCGACTAGTATGGACCTCTAGCCGCGCACCCGCTCAACAATTAGTATGAACATATAGTCTCGCACATGCTCATGACATAAATTGTACTATAGTATCAATCCTACTATAACGTTAATTGTATTATGATATGTAATCATGACAAATTTTACGTGGCATGGAAGTATTAATGATGTGTAGTGTAGCATGTGAGTCTATGATTGTGCAACGTGGCAATCATAAGTAGTTGTGTTGGTATTCTACAGTGTGTTTACGATAAGCGTACTAAAGCGAAACTAACGAATTATACTAATTAACTGACAAGTCTAATTATTCGTAGTATGAACTGTAAGCATATCAATAGCATAATGTAAACATATTTCACGGGGGTGCTATACGCCATCCACCTGACTCCCCACTCGTAGATACAAATCTACTCACTGTGATGCGGTTCGGGCTAGTAGAATCCTACAATTGCCACATCTCTCCTCGTCGCCCCGGAAGTCTCCGCAATCGACTCTAAAACTGATAATATCATAAACATGTAAGGAAACTCTATTAATATCTCTATAAAACCAAATAAACAAAACACAACGAAAACATCAATCAAAACAGCCAAAAGGGGCACCAGACGTCTGAAGTTCAAACTCTCAGACATCTGGCCCGAACACAAAATCTAACCAGAGAAAAATATGCAAACGTCTAAACTTGAGACAGACGCCTGAAGTATAGTTTCCCAGACGTCTGAAGTACAGTTAAAATCCAATCAGAGACTTGAGACCAGACGTCTATGGAAGAGACAAACATCTGGAGTTTTGGAGCAAGACATCTGACCAATAAAAACAAACAAAAACTTATAGTAGGCAGACATCTGAAGTTCAAACTTTCAGACATCTAAATAAGCATTTTACTGATTCAAAATTCTGAAATTTGCAAACACTTTAAAAACCAAATCTTTTGCTTTAATATACTTTCTGTTCCCTTATAAAAGAGGGGGAGAAAAGAAAAAAGAAAAGAATTCCCACAGTTGGGCCTCACGTGTTAAACACGTGAACGCTTATATGCAAAGCATATAAGCGCCGAGAATAAACAACCAAAATAGGGCCAAAGTGGTCTCACGTGTTAAACACGTGAGCGCTTATATGCAAAGCATATAAGCGCTGAGAATAAACAACCAAAAGAGGGCAAACCCGCTTCACGTGTTAAACACGTGAGCGCTCATATGCAAAGCATATGAGTGCTAAATACAAGAAGATTAAAACCCACAATGGGGTCACGTGTTAAACACGTGAGAACATACTTTTTAGCTTCTCATAGAATTAAATTCTATATAGAAAACCGTCAGATCAAAGATCCAATGGTGATTAAAAATCATTGAAAATAGAATTATATTCTGTTGGGAGAAAATATCTCCCTGATCGTTCTAAATGAGAAAGATATTTTCTGTTAAATAAAAAGCAGTTGATCAAGGATCCAATGAGATGGGAAAATATTTCCCTATATCTTTCTAAACAAAGAAAGATGCGCTTTGTTAAACAGAGAACTCATGAATTAAAAATCTAATTGTGATTAAAAAATCACCATATGACAGAACTAAATTCTGTATATGAGAAAATATATCCCTAATCTTGTTAAAAACAAGAATATATATTCTGTAAAACAGAAATTCTCTGGATAAAAAATCCAACAGTGGATAAAATACCCCGAACAATTTTTGAAGCCAATTAAATCAATTGGTATCTCTCAAATGAGAGATTTTCTCAAACTGATTAAGAATTTGCCTCTCCTATATAAAGAATCCAAAACTTCAAATCTCAGGGAGAGAATCGACCCTATAAGCTTCTCTAAAAAAAACCGAGAATTTAATTCTCCTCGAAGAAGAAGATTCTCGCTCTCTCAAACCCTAGGTAAAGAAAAAAGAGAGAAAAACATATCTCATTTGCCTAGCATAAATAAAAAAGAAAAACAAGGGTTTAACCCTTTATAAAAAGAACTTAGTTCATTATATGGATCTTCGATCCGTAAGACAAATCTCCACACAAGTTGAGAATTTAATTCTCATTAGGAGATTCTATTCTTAACTCAAAATCTATGGAAAAGAACTAGATAAAAAGAAAATGAGAGAAAAGACACAGATTCCAGAAATTTAATTCCTTCAAAAATAATAATAGGGTGACCCTACATAAAGAACTTAGTTCTTAAAAAAGAGAAGAACTTAGTTCTTAAATAACATCGATCCCAGATCTTCAAAACATAAATTTTGGTGATCATTAATGGCTAAAACGCCTTGAAACAGAAGTTAAACTTCTATAAAAAGAGGTTAAATCTCTAAAGGAACCTAGTATTTCACGTGAAACACACGTGAGCGCTCTCTAAACAAAAAGAACTCAGCGTCTCACGTGCTTCCTACATGAGCGCCCAAAAATATAAACTCAGCGCCTTACATGTTTCCCACGTGAGCACCCAGAGATGAAGACTCAGTGCCTTACGTGAAACATACGTGAGCGTTGTATAAAAGTGCTGAGCATTATATATACATATAGTCAAAATGGCAAAGTGCTTAGCACTGATTAGGCAGTGCCTATGTCTGAGCGCCTCACGTACTTCCCACCGGAAGTGCTAGAATCTGTTTACCACCGAAGACCGAACAAAATACGTCCCAATGTATCGGTCCGATTTTCGGCGGGAAACAAATTCCTCAAAGATCCAACGGTGGATAAAATCCCCCAAATAATTTTTAAGGCCTATTAAATCAACTGGTATCTTTCAAATAAAAGATTTTCTTAAACTAATTAACAATTTGCCTCTCCTATATAAAGGATCCAAGACTTCAAGTATCAGGCTGAGAATCGACCCCATAAGGTTCTCTAAAAAATCTGAGAATTTAATTCTCTTCGAAAAAGAAGATTCTCGCTCCTCTCAAAACCCTAACTAAAGAGGAAAAAGAAACATATCTCTTTTGCCTAGCATAAAAAGGAAAAAAAACAAGGGTTTAACCCTTCAAAACCCAAGTATAAAATATACGGATTTTGACCAATCCGCGCCCTACGAACGACGACATAAATTAGACTCCATATACAATCCACGGGCAACCAAAATAAATAAAATAAAACAGACGACACGAAATGAACTAATGGAGCAGGAGAAAGTTGTTATCGCAACGCGATAACGTAATTGACTGCAGAGGCTTGGGCCTGCAGAGAAGAGCGTCCCCACATTCAAAAACCCTAAGGGATCTGATAAAATATACTATATCGGTCGCATCTATCCAAACCTCCGATATAAGATACCATAAATCAACTTGGCATTTTCGGAGAGGTGGATGGATATGTCCAAATAGCATCTGCCCCCAAATTTAGGCTAGATGTCTCAACGCCTCAGTCCAGTTTTCGGCGGTAAACAGATTCTATCACGTCTGGTGGAACTTTGTGGGGGAATATATTTATTTATACCCGTGGATTGTATACAAGAGTCGATATTGGACCACTTGTAGGGCAGAAAAATTCCTTCTGTTTTGGTGGCTTAAGAACAGGTTTGGATCCCTATAACCTAAGCCTTTTGAATTCTATAAACCGTGAAGACCTTATAGAAGGTATATTCTCCTTACGAGTCGTAAAGATCTCGTAAGTACATTTTCTCCTTAAGAATCATATGGATTCTTAAGTGTGTTGCTCATTTGTGAGTCGTATGGATCTCACACGGATGTTTTCTATTTACAAAGTCGTGAGGACTTTGCAAGTGTAGTTTTCTTTTAACAAATTTGCGCCCTTTCAGGTTTTCACTAGCTCGCCGGTAATCCTGCTGTTTTTACTCACGGCGCCCTTTCGGGTTTTTATCCGTGCCCATTTTACTTATGGACATACCATTTTTTTAACAAGTTCGCGCCCTTTCGGGTTTTCACTAGCGCGTCAATAGTTCTGCTGTTTTTACTCACGGCGCCCTTCCGGGTTTTTATCCGTGCCCGCTTTCCTTGTGGAATACATTTTTTTAAACGAATTCGCGCCTTTTCGGGTTTTCACTAGCTCGCCGGCAGTCATGCTGTTTTTACTCATGGCGTCCTTTCAGGTTTTCATCCGTGCTCATTTTGCTTATGGACATACAATTATTTTAACGAGTTCGCACCCTTTCGGGTTTTCATTAGTTCGCCGGTAATCCTGCAGTTTTTACTCACGGCGCCCTTTCGGATTTTCATCTGTGCCCATTTTTCTTATGGACATACCATTTTTTTAACGAGTTCGCGCCCTTTCGGGTTTTCACTAGCTCGCCTGTAGTCTTACTGTTTTTACTCACGGCGCCCTTTTGGGTTTTCATCCGTACTCATTTTGCTTGTGAACGTATCTTTTTTTTAACAAATTCGAGCCCTTTTGGGTTTTCATTAGCACGCCGGTAATCCTGTTGTTTTTACTCACGGCGCCCTTTCGGTTTTTCATTCGTGCCCATTTTGCTTGTAGACATACCATTTTTTTAACGAATTCGCAGCTTTTCGGCTTTTCACTAGCTTGCCGGTAGTCCTATTGTTTTTACTTAGGACGCCCTTTTGGATTTTCATCCGTACCCATTTCGCTTGTGGACATACCATTTTTTTAAGGCGGCCCGTAAGAAAACGCACTCTTAGCTGTAGGCCACGATCTTTTCTGAAGGACTGCATCATGTAGGATATGGGAGAGCAATGAATTGTTTATGCCCGTGAATTGTATACGGTGGTCAATATAGGGATCTACCGTAGGGCTAAACGTGTTAGTTTAAGGACTTGACGGTCCATTATCGACATATTTTGGGGCGAGTATTTAGTTTAAGGACGTTTCGGTCCATTATTCCAATGTTTTGGGATGATCTTTCAGTACTATTTTCAAAGTTTTGACTCAGGAAGATGGCGAGCGAACACAAGTGTCGTCATCTATCATTGACCTAAGTCATGACTTTTCGAGCGTAATACTTTTTGAGGAATCGGTCGTTTATTGGCCGGAATGGCCTTTCGCCGTGTGTTCCCCTCCGAATACAGGGATGCGACCGCGTAAGCTCGTCTTGCCTGAGATTCGGGGCAGATGCTAATTGGTGCTATCCGTCTACCTCTCCGAAGATGCCAAGTTGATTTATGGCACCGTGTATCAAAGGTTTAAACGGATGCGTCCGATGTAGCAGACTTCGTCAGATTCCCCCTCACTTGAGGGGTTTTTGATTGTGGGGACGCTCTTCCCTGCAGGCGCAAGCCCCTGCAGTTAATTACGCTACCGCACTGCGGTAACCACTTTCTCCTTCTCCAGAAATTTCACTTCGTGTCGTGTGTGCTTATTTTGTGTTTAATTTCCCGTGGATTGTATACGGAGACTGAGTTATGTCGTCGCCCGTAGGGCGTGGACTAGTCCAAATCCGTATTTATCTTAGATTTGGGTTTGGGGGTTTGGGTTTAAGGATACGTTGGCCTCCTTTGAGACTAAGATCAACTTAAACGTTTGTTAAGGATACGTCAGTCTAGTTTTTAGACTAAGACCGACTTAACGGGATCGTTTAGATCCAACAAGAGAGCAATTAAGGGAGCCCTGTTGTTTAGTTTAGTGACATTGCGGTCAATAGGTGGTTTAAGGACATTACGGTCCATTGATAGTTTAAGGACATTATAGTCCAATGTTAGTTTTAAGACGTTGCGGTCAAGGTTAAGGACGTCATAGTCCGTGGATTTAAGGACTCCACAGTCCGAAGTTAGTTTTAAGATATCTCGGTCAAGATTAAGCACGTCATAGTCTGTTGTTAGTTTTAAGACATTCCGGTTAAGGTTAAGGACGTCATAGTCCGTTGTTAGTTTTAAGACATTCCGGTCAAGGTTAAGGACGTCATAGTCCATGAGTTTAAGGACCCCACAGTCCGTTGTTAGTTTTAAGACATTCCGGTCAAGGTTAAGGACGTCATAGACCGTTGTTAGTTTTAAGACATTCCGGTCAAGGTTAAGGACGTCATAGTCCATGAGTTTAAGGACCCCACAGTCCATATCAGTGTGTGGTTATTGGGACCCGTCACCTCTTTGAAGACGTTGAGGAATTACAACGCCAAGTATCAAAGGAATGAAGAGATGTACCCTTGAACCAAGGTAGATTAAATAGTCTTTGGCCCAATTTGGGACCAAGACCAATCAGTTATGTTATGAGCCCATTAGCCCAGTTAAGTTTGAATTGAGGACTTATGGCCATCTCGGGCTAAGTCCAATCATGTTTAGAATATTGGCTTTCTGTTGGTCCATTGAAGGAGAGGCTTTGCCTCTAGAACTTAGCCAATTGGGCTGAAGCCAGTGTTAGACACTAAAGACCAACCCGTGTTGAACACTGGGAATGAGATTGACAAGTTAGTGTTTAGCACTAAAAGATAGTTGGTGTTAAACACCAGCAACAGGGGCTTTCAAATTAGTGTTAAACACTAAAACAAATCAGTGTTAAACACTGGCAACAGAGATCTCAAATTAGTGTTGAACACTAAAGTAAATCAGTGTTAAACACTGGGAACAGAGTTTCAATTTAGTGTTAAACACTAAGGCAAGAGGGGTCACGTGGTAACACGTGAGGGCGCCCTGCTTCCCTTTATTTTATTCGGTCAAAAGTCTTGAATACTTTGAAGTATCAAGTGATATCACGTGATGGGCATTTTGATGTTTGTCTGTTAAAGTTTCGGCCAAGGGGTCACGTGGTAGCACGTGAGAGCGCCCTAGAGCTCTTTATTTTGTTCTGCAGATAAGTGTTTAACACTTTTAATTCTGAAAGCCATCACGTGTAGGCACGTGATGGGGGCTCATGCTTTGATCTGTTAAAATGTTCATTGGGGGTCACGTGGTGACACGTGAGGGTGCCCCAGAGCTTCTTTTTTGTTCTGCAGATAAGTGTTTAACACTTTTAATTCTAAAAGCCATCACGTGTAGGCACGTGATGAGGGCTCATGCTTTGATCTGTTAAAATGTTCATTGGGGTCACGTGGTGACACGTGAGGGCGCCCCAGAGCTTCTTTTTTGTGGATCTTTTCACGGGTCACGTAGTAGCACGTGACCCTGTTTCTCTGCTTGTTTGAAGATGTGTTTATCTTTTTAAGAATTAAATTCTTCATAGGGTTAAACCCTAGCAATAATTTAGAGAAATTAAATTCCTAGTTTCTTCCGAAGAATTATATTCTTAGATAGAGTTATGCTCTAGTTTCTTTTCTGTAGGAATTAAATTCCTCATGTATGTGAAGAAATTCTCGATTAGGGTTAAACCCTGGTTCTGTCCATTTTGAAGGAATTAAATTCCTATAACATAGGGTTAAACCCTAATTTTATCTCAAAAGAATTAAATTCCTATAATTTTGTGAGAATTAAATTCTCCAACTTCCATTCCCTCTCTATGTTTTGGATCTGCATGGCAAGATCTCAACCCAATGAGAATTAAATTCTCAATTCATGGGGAGATGTGCACTTTGCAGATGCTCTACTAAAGAGAGAACTAAGTTCTTCTTTTTAATATAAGAGTTAAACTCTTTTGAGAATTAAATTCTCTTTTTAGAAGCCTTCCCTTTCTTACCTAAGGTTTTCTTCTGCAGCAGATCAAATTCTTCCAAAGTCTCAAGGCTCTATTTCTTTTTTTCTCTATCCCTCTATGTCTCGATCTCTGTATATGTCTCCCTCTCCTGTGTGTCTCTTGGCTCCTATTTATAGGAGAAGAAGCAGAATCAATTAGTTTTGGTGAATTTTTCATTGAGAGATTTGATTTGTATTCACCATTCATCTGGTCCTTTGGATTATTAGGTGAATTTTATTCACCATTGGATTTTATATCCAAAGATTTTCCTTTGTTATTTCGATTAGATTTTAAGGGGAAATCTTTCCAAGTTCAAGATTTTTCCATAGATATGTGATATTTAATCACCTTTAAATCTTTAATCCAATCGGTTTCAAATAATCATTCCCCATTGGAGAGATTTGAATGCTGTTCAGAATTTAATTCTGTTAAATAGATAGGCTTTGAAAGCCGGTCACGTGTGGCCACGTGACCCATGGTCACGTGTAAGCACGTGACCCCTGGTCACGTGTAAGCACGTGACCCCTGGAACGAGCTTTCTTCTTCTTTCTGCGTTCTGTCTTCTGGCCGCTGTTCAACCGTCACGTGCCAACACGTGACCCCCGGTCACGTGTGAGCACGTGACCCTTTCTGAAGCCTTTTCTTCAATTTAATCAAGGAATTGAATCTGCCTTTGCCGCTGTTTTTAAATGTCACGTGCCAACACGTGACTGCTGGTCACGTGCTAGCACGTGATGCCTCATCTGTAAAATTTCCTGATTTTAAATCAGGAAACAAATGCCCCCACAGCGTTGTTCTCACGTGTCTGCACGTGAGTGCAACGCTGTCACTTTTGTGACCCTTAGATTCCTCTAGGGATTTGGGGAGATGAAGCGTCCCCATCGCATCCTATAAATACCCATGTCCTTTCAGAAGAGCCTCCACTTTGCTCATCTTCTTCCTTGCATACTTTTCTTTCTGAGAATTTAATTCTCCTTTCCAGAGCTTAGTTCTCTGCCTTGAACAATTTTCAGAGTTTAACTCTGTCTAAAAAGAATTCTTTTCTTCAGGTAATGCTCTCGAATGAACGATGAACTCTCTTGTCTCTCTGGATTTTAAATCCAAAACAAGGGTTTTTACCCTTTAAACATGAACCCATGAAACCAATTAATCTTCAGCAGTAAATCTCTTTTAGGGTTCATCTGATCCTCCAAGGAGATGATGACGATAGTTCAAATCCACGGAGTTTAACTCCGTTCACAGAAAAAAGTTTCTGGGGATTTAATTCCCCTTTCCAAAAGGAATTCAATTCCTGTGAAGAACTAAGTTCTTCCCCATAGAGGCTTCTTGGGGTTTCCTTCGCCCCAGGTTGTCCTTCTGTGATTAGTGAAGAAGACGGTTGCAATGATGTCTTTTGTGGGAATTTAATTCTTCTGATCTTGTTTGATTTGTTGTAGAGCCCAAGGTAGATTTGTCCTTTAGGAGAATGTGTAGGGCCACTTGAAACCCACTTTTTATTTAATGAGGGTATCCCCTTTGTCTTATTACAACTGCCCGGTTTCATTATTAATGAGCCGTCATCTTGATTCTGTGGGGCCCATGTGTTTTGTAGCCAATGGTCCCAGAAAAATCTACTGTTGCTTTCTTTAACTAGTCTTCATGTTCATGGCATGAATATATATCACTGACTTTGCTTTTAACGGTCTTCTTTCATTCGATTTCAGGTGCGATGGCTTCTGCTCCGTGTTTTCCCTTTACTCGTTCGGAGGCCGCTTTTCCTCAATCACCATCCGATGAGGAAGTGATGGCGATGATCCGGGCGCATGATCCGAACTGCACCAACTTGCTTCTATGGGGAACTTGGTACAGTCATATTATCCGGGGTCGCCGGAGTTTCCTCTGCGCAATACCAACAGAGCCTACTTTCCCATTCTTGCCGATGGACCCTCCGAGAACGGTTTTTGCTGTGGAGATGCCCAACTGGACTACAACGGGAAGGCTCGAGCCTTCGACGACCGGTATCCTGAACCATCCGATCCCGGCTATAGATATCTTGGGGCGGCGTATTTGACAGGGTGAGGCCCAACCATGGTGGCAAATCTACAAGATAGGGCTCACCCCTCGACACCCTACGGGGTACCTTCTCTGGGCTCGTTACATCCTGTCCGCCCATCGTGCGCGGCTACAGAAAGTAGGGCTTTACCAGGCGATATACGCGTCGCTCTTTCACTACCAATCCCCGCACGTCTGGTGGGTTAAGGCGTTCTTGAACCAGTGGAACCTCCCCACCAACACTTTCCTTTTAGGGGACCGCGAGGTCTCGATCTCTTTGGTAGAATTCTATGACATCTCGGGGTTGCCGATCAGGGGTAGTCTGTATGAGGAGTTGCTACCCTCTGACGAGTACATCTTTGAGCCCGAGCCTGCTCCGGTTGACGGCCTGTCTGCTGAGAATGCCGTCCGCCACAAGCGTCCCAGTTTGATCAAGGCGCTAGGTATCTTCGACCGATTGTTCACCGAATCCGAAGAGCAGGGTGTTACTTTCAAGAGCTTCATTGCTTGTTTCCTTCGCGAGGACGTCTTGTCGAAGACAGCTCCGAAGTTCGCCAACATTAGAGACCCCTTTGGGTTTGGTCCGAAGAAGCTGCCGACCACTGAATCGGATCTACCCCAGTACTACATCCCTATTATGTCGCCGACGTCTTTTGAATCCATTGCTGCTCCCGGCATGGATGAGGAGACGTTCTTCGTGGGGTTTGTTAGTGTCTGGCTCAGTTGGTTTGTCATCCCCATGCATCGTCGCTTTATGAGAGCTTCGGTTATCTACCCGGCTTATCGTATCGCTGAGGGGACACGGTTGGCAATCGGCATCCTGGCCTTGGCGCACCTTTATCATGGGTTGGGCACCGCAGCTAATACCTCTACTCCCGGCGTGGATGTAGTAAACTTTTCGCTTCATTATTTCACGTCCTGGGTCGAAATGCATGTGCTGGGGGCTTTCGCTATGCATCAGAGGCCCGCGTTTTACGATGCCTATCCCTTCCCGCGACTTATGCGATTGGTGGATGCTTCTGCCGCCGACCCGACTCAATTCGGGGCTATTCGGGTGCTGATTTCTCCTCACGCCGCAGCTGGCGGGCTGGTTTTTAATGATCGGGTCTTGTCTACTCCCTCAGGTCCAGTTCAACAACTCTGGGACCAGTCAAAAGACAACGTACCTACTTTGAAGCCCCGCGAGGTCGCGCACTTGTATACAATTAGACCGGGCTACTTGGTGTTTCGCCAGGACAGTGCAGCTCTTTTCATGCGGTACAACCCGCATCGATTCGTCCGACAGCTTGGATACGACCAGGGCGTTCCCTTTAAGGCTTTCATCGTTGTGCCGGTCCCTTCACTTGACGCCGTTCGCGATGCCGCACATCATTTCGTGAGGTTGAACACCGGCTCCCATTTTATGATCCCTGAAGCTGAGCATACGCCCCGGTGCGTGGGATCGTTCACGGGTTGGTATCTCCATCGAGTCAGCCCGATTATTCTTGAGGAAAGAAGGGTGCTTCTTGGTCACGATGCCCCTCCTCAGGTTCCGGGAGCTAAGCTGCGACCGAGGGCTCCGGTCCGCTTCCCTCTAAGGGATACCGGCATCGCTCTCATTCCAGGGGAATCGGGGGTAGACCTTACTCCAACAGCTGGTATGCCCCTGGGTTCCCGATCGCGGGGTAGACGGGCCCCAGTAGTAGCACCACCGCCAGTGGCAGCACCGCCCCCTGTGGCATCGACAATGGCGGTGTCATCCTCGGTTGTGGCACCGAGCGAGAGTAATAGGGATGAGGGGGTCGAGGGCGATGTGGGTCGGCGCCGCCCTAAGGCTTCGCGGGGGAGGAAGCGGTCATCCTCGGCGACCGGCTCTGGGTCTAAGCGGCGGAGGAAAGCGGCCACCAATCTGCTCGATTCTTTGGCGGAGTTTGAGCCTATTCTTGAAGACGAACCATTGGCCCTGCTAGAGTCAGACGCTGGACTTCTCTTCCCGAGTTCGGCCGATGAGGAGGCCGCACAGTGGGCCGAGGCCATACGGCGTTCCAAAGACGTGTCTCATAACGCCAGGGTTCCGAAGAAGTCCTATCCCGCTGTAATCTTTTACGAAGACCCTTCGTGGATTCGGCGGCGATTTATCGGTCCTTTGGAGGAATGGGGGGAAAGGGCTCTGAAGCAGGCCGCTTCAGAAGACGCAGCGGACGCACTTTCTTTATGGACCGGCGGCCATGAGTCTACCCTTGAACCCCGGCGAGCACGCCTCCTTGAGAAGGAGCAGCGGCTTGAAGAAGCCATATTGAGGGCTTCTTTGCTCATCGGTACGTTGTGGTTCTTTTTGTAGTTCTTCAGATTATTTATGCCCGTGCATATGTATCCTTATTCTTATTTGAATCGTGCAGAATCTTCGATGCTGGGGGAGCTCCCTACGGGCTCATTAAAGCTAAAGCCCGCCGAAATTCTCGATGAAGCCTTGCTTGATGTGGAGGGGGCTGATGAGGCTGCTCCTCTCATGGTAGAGCCTCCAGCGGCGGTTCTTGATCAGGGAGTGCTTGCCCCTTTGGGGGAGGCTCCTTTGGAGGTTACTGCTCCAACGGCTCTTTCCGAAGGCGGCCAGAGGCTGAGATCGAGGTAGTGGGGACTACCCTCCCTCTGTTGGAGCCCGAGGTTCCGGCAGAGGCTGTCGAAACCGCTATCCCCCCGACTCAGAACGGGAGAAGTGTTGAAGGTAACCCTCTGCATTTTAAATTAGCAACCCTTCCATGGTCTAAACTCTTTTATCTTTCCCAGAATTGCGCGGCTTGGCGGCCACTATCGTTGATCTGTCGTCTCGACAGTCATTTCAGCGTTTATTGGAGATGGCAGCTCCGCAGGCGATCTCCCCTCAGCGTATTGTCCTTTCCTCCGGGCAAGGTTAGCGTCATTCGCCATTTTTTCTTTCACCATAGCATTGTTACTATTTTGCGAAATGACGTTGATGTCTCTTATAGTTTTGGAAGCTGACGATGAGGTCGAGGTCGTTGAAGGGCCAGGGGAACCTTCAGCTCCTACTTGCATGACTGTCGGTAAGCGACATTTTATTATAATCCTGTTCGTTCTGTGCTTAAGAATTTTATTAACATCTTTCAAATTTGAACAGCCCTGCCAGTCTCCATGGCGTTGGAATCGCGCATCATGATGCCGCCCGGCCCTTATGCTTTGCGGGCTTCAGAACGCTTGGCCCAATTAAGCCTTGTCTCCCTATCATCTTTCATCGAGGAGCTCCGTGCTGGTAGCGCGACCACAGCCGAAGCGTTTGCCGCTGAAGCTAACGGCTCTCTCCCTTTTCTTGCCACCTATCATAGTGAAGAGGTGGTGCGGGTCTGGGTGGAGTTCTGTCGGAAGGTGGAGACTTGTTTGCACGCCCTTGAATGTTCCCACCTTTCCTCGGAAGCTGTGGCTGCAAAAGCGGAGTTACGGGGGCTGATAGCACGGTGCGCGGCAAATATGACGTCATGCGAGAAGAGGCTTGGCCGCAAATTCTCGGAGAGGGAGCTGGCTTCTAAAGCGCTGAGCGAGCCTCAGGCGAGTCTTACTGCCAAGGCCAACAAAGCGTATGAACTCTGGCGGGTGCTTCAAGAGTCTATCAGGGAGGTGGTGACTCTTGATAAAGCTGCCACGTTCACTTGTGAGAGGGTCGAGGCTCATAAGGCCACCGAGAAAGAGCTTGAAGGCCAGCTCGCTTCGTATCAGGCCCAGCAGGCTCAGGCGGAGGCCCGTCTTCTGGCGATCCTGAATCATGAAGCCGTGACTCAGCAACAGAAAGATGAGCTGGTAAAATTGCTCCATCATCCGCCGACTTGAAGACTTGTATCTTTTCCTTTCTTTTTGTACATACTCTTGAGCAAGAGTGTTTTCTTTTTGTTCTTTCATGGATTGTAGTTTGTATGCATTTTGGTTTATGAAAAAAAGATACAATTTTCTTCTTAATGGTGTGTCTCTTTTCATTGAATGTGTTTTGCGGACAATTTATCTTGGCCTACTTGCAGGGCAGCGATGGCTTAGGATTCAGGGTTAAGATCTGCTTCCTAAGACTTTTGCACTTTATGAGCCACGAGGGTCTCATAAAGAGTTTTTCTCCCCATGGGTCGAGAGGATCCCATAGGTATAAGTTCTTCTTAAGAATCGTGAGGATTCTTAAGCGGGTTTTCCCTTGAGAGTCATAAGGATCTCACAAGAGAGTTTTTCTTCCTTACAGGTCGTGAGGACCTGCAAGTGCTGGATGTGGTCACCCTTATCCGTGTTTCACGGGGTCAGGGGTTGCTCAAGGCATCATAGTTTAAAGACGTCGCGGTCAAGGTTAAGGACATCATAGTCCGTGGATTTAAGGACTCCACAGTCCGATGTTAGTTTTAAGACATTACGGTCATGGTTAAGGACGTCATAGTCCGTAGATTTAAGGACTCCACAGTCCAATGTTAGTTTTAAGACATCACGGTCAAGGTTAAGGACGTCATAGTCCGTGGATTTAAGGACTCCACAGTCCGATGTTGGTTTTAAGACATCACGGTCAAGGTTAAGGACCTCATAGTCCGAGGATTTAAGGGACTCCACAGTCCGATGTTAGTTTTAAGACATCATGGTCAAGGTTAAGGACCTCATAGTCCGTGGATTTAAGGACTCCACGGTTCGATGTTAGTTTTAAGACATCACGGTCAAGGTTAAGGAGCTCATAGTCCGTGGATTTAGGGACTCCACAGTCCGATGTTAATTTTAAGACATCACGGTCAAGGTTAAGGACCTCATAGTCCGTGGATTTAGGGACTCCACATTTCGATGTTTTGTTGCAGGGACCCGTCACCTCTTTGAAGACGTTGAGGAATTACAACGTCAGGCATCAAAGGAGTGAAGAGATGTACCCTTAAACCAAGGTAGAATCAGTACAGAATCAGGGTGGTTGATTGTTAGTTTTAAGACATTACGGTCGAGGTTAAGGACATCATAGTCCGTGGATTTTAAGGACTCCACAGTCTGGTGTTTGCTCTGGATGCTTCATACGGGTTCACTGTCGTGCTTGGCGAGGACCAGGCTCCGCTCTGGGCGTTTTCCACGGGGTCAAAGAGTGACATTATCCGCGTTCCACGTGACCAGGAATTTTGCACTAGATGCTTCACACGGGTTCACTGCCGTGCTCGGCGACGACTAGGCTCCGCTCTGGATGCTTCACACGGGTTCACTGCCGTGCTCTGCGAGGACCAGGATCTGCTCTGGACGTTTTCCACGGGGTCAAAGAGTGACGTTATCCACGTTCCACGTAACCGGGAATTTTGCACTAGATGCTTCACACGGGTTCACTGCCGTGCTCGGCGAGGACTAGGCTCCGCTCTAGATGGTTCACACGGGTTCACTGCCGTGCTCTGCGAGGACTAGGCTCCGCTCTGGATGCTTCACACGGGTTCACTGCCGTGCTCTACGAGGACCAGGATCCGCTCTGGACGTTTTCCATGGGGTCAAAGAGTGACGTTATCCGCGTTCCACATAACCAGGAATTTTGCACTAGATGCTTCACACGGGTTCACTGCCGTGCTCGGCGAGGACTAGGCTCCGCTCTGGATGCTTCACACGGGTTTACTGCTGTAGGGTGTTTTTCGTCACCCCATTGAGATGGGAATACGCGCGCACTTGTCAGGCGTACTACAGATTCCCCCTGCCTAGGGTAGGCCGGGGTTTAATGATTGTGGGGATCCGAATCTCCGGCAGCCGCGAACTAAGCTGCCGTTAATTACCCCTCGCCTTTGGAGCGAGGGAACCTCCGATTGACGGGTTAAACTGGTCATGCAAACTCAATGTGCAGTGTACGTGTGTTTTGTTTTGAAAGGGGGTTTTGCATATATCGGGAGCCACGCAGAGTTTTTACGGGGAGAGTGTCGCGGAGTATGTGTATGCGTACATATGTATACATATGCATATATATACATGTATATATAAATAAAGGGGAAAAAGACATCCAAAGGATGCGTGGGGCCAGCGCCTAGGCGCTTGAGCGCAAGCGCGCCACGTGTCGGCACGTGGGCGCTTTGCGCTCGAGCGCAGAGTGCTGGAGCGCAACGCGCCACGTGTCGGCACGTGGGCGCTTTGCGCTCAGATGCTGGGCGCTTGAGCGCAAGCGTGCCACGTGTCGGCACGTGGGCGCTTTGCGCTCGAGCGCAGAGTGCTGGAGCGCAACGCGCCACGTGTCGGCACGTGGGCGACTTGCGCTCGAGCGCTTACGCTGGAGCGCAAGAGCGCCACGTGTCGGCACGGGGGCGACTTGCACTCGAGCGCTTGCGCTGAAGCGTAAAAGCGCCACGTGTCGGCACGGGGGCGACTTGCGCTCGAGCGCTTGCGCTGGAGTGCAAGCGCCCCACGTGTCGGCACCGGGGCGACTTGCGCTCGAGCGCTTGCGCTTGAGCGCAAGAGCGCCACGTGTCAACACGGGGGCGACTTGCGCTCAAGCGCGCCACGTGTCGGCACGTGGACGCTTTGCGCTTGAGCGCTGAGCGCTTGAGCGCAAGCGCGCTACGTGTCAGCACACAGGCGCTCTGCGCTTGAGCGCCGGCGAGAAAAAGAGGCTTTTAGCCTAAAAAAAAAATTTCTCGGAAGAGAAATCAAAGAGGAGTTGGACTCCTGAGTGTGTGTTTTTTTTGGGGTTTAGTGAAAGATGTTCTTCTTCTTCCTCCTCTGTTAGCTGGATCTTGAAGATCAAGAGATGTGGGATTTTTAAAAATCTCTTCTTTTTGAGATCTAATGGAAGATCTGAGTTCCCCTTAATGGGTTTTGTGGTGGAAAACTAATTTGTTTTATAAAAAAGATAGTAGAACTCTTGATTTAATTCAAGAAAAAAAAGAAGGTTTTGGAACCTTGAAGAAGGAGAAAGATCTCAGATCTGAAACTTTTTTTTTTGGAGAGAGAAAAAGTTGTTGAGATATTTCACTATCTTTGCCTTTATAGGCTATACATTTTACACATAGCCCCTTAGGCTTCACAAAATGGCATTTTGCCTATCCCATGGCTCATGTGCCATTTCTTTTTGCACATAAGCCATGGGCTTTACAAAAATTTGGCTTTATGCCTATTTTTCTTACATTTATCCATAAAATAAAATAAAATAAATGCAACAAAATTATTTATTACAAAATTTTTATCTTGGCATGGGGGGAGGTCGGCGGCTTCATGTTCGGGCTCGACCCGGGCATGGGCCCACTGGATCTGGGCTTGGGCCCACTTGGCTTGGGGTTGACTTTGATTTTGACTTGGTCAACCGGGGTGTAAATTATTACCCCAACAAATTGCCCCCCATCAATAAATGCACACCACATATGTGGGTCGTGTGCATGAAATTGATGGATCTTTTTTTACTTGGAGGCGACCTGATTTGGTTCCCGCTTTTTGGGAAGCTGGCACTGCCCTTTTTACGACATGGACGGTCGTTGCTTGACATGTCTCCGAGACGAAGTGTCCGTGATAGACGTTTCCCTGGCCCGGAGTGACCTGGTTCCCGCTTTGTAGGAATCCTGCGCTGCCCTTTTTACGACATGGACGGTCAATGTTGCCCTTTTTGCGACTTGGACAATCGATGCTGCCCTTTTAGCGACTTGGACGGTCGGTGCTGCCATTTTTGTGACTTGGACGGTCGATGCTGCCCTTTTTGCCACTTGAACGGTCGGTTCTGCCCTTTTAGTGACGTGGACGGTCGGTTCTGCCCTTTTTGCGACTTGGACGGTCGATGCTGCCCTTTTTGCGACTTGGACGGTCGGTTTTGCCCTTTTTGCGACTTGGACGGTCGGTGCTGCCCTTTTAGCAACTTGGACGGTCGGCGCTGCCCTTTTAGCGACTTGGACGGTCGATGCTGGCCTTTTTGCGACTTGGACGGTCGATGCTGCCCTTTTAGCGACGTGGACGGTCGGTACTGCCCTTTTTGCGACTTGGACGGTCGGTGCTGCCCTTTTAGCGACGTGGACGGTCGATTCTGCCCTTTTTGCGACTTGGACGGTCGGTGCTGCCCTTTTAGCAACGTGGACGGTCGATTCTGCCCTTTTTGCGAGTTGGACAGTCGGTGCTTGATTTGACTTGCTCTGCTTCTTGCAGTGTCAGGGGTAGACTTGACTTGCGCCGCTTTTTGCGGTGTCGAGATTGGATTCTGACTTGCTCCGCTTTCTGCGGTGTCGGAGTGGAAGTTGACTTGTTGATTTTGATTTGGGTTGACATCAGCATCGCTATACTGGAATATGGTACCAGGAGCGAATCATCATCCGTCATTGATAGGATTTTGGTTTTTGTTTGGCATCTGCATTGCTGCACTGGAATAATGCCAGGAGCAACTCATCATTTGCCCCCGGGAGGATTTGGGAATTGTTTTTTTTTATTTTTTGGTGGGACTTTGAATGTGGTCTCACCGGTAGGACTTAGGAGAGGTTGGGATTGTTTTACGCCCGTGGATTGTATACGGTTTTACAGGATGTATGATCCAGACCGTAGGGCCGGAAAATATTTCGGGACTTTGTCGGCGTCTGCATCGCTGCACTGGAATATGGTACCAGGAGCGACTCATTATTCGCCGTTGGGGTATGGGATTTGGAATTCGGTTGGCGTCTGCATCGCTGCACTGGAATATGGTACTAGGAGCGACTCATCATTCGCCATTTGGGGATTGGGGAGCGATGGCTTAGGAGACAGGTTTAGATCCCTATCGCCTAAGGCTTTTCAATTTTATGGGCCGTGAGGGTCCCATAAAAGCATTTTCTCCCTACGAGTCGAAAGGATCCCGCAGGTGTATTTTATCCTTAGGAGTCGTGAGGACTCCTAAGTGTGTTTTTCCTTTATGAGTCGTAAGAATCCCACAAAGGTTTGTTCTCCTCATATATCGTGAGGACACATGAGTGGGTCTTATCAATGGAGCATCATTCCCCAAAGCAGAGACCAGCCGCGTAACTGGTGATTACGGTGGGGCATGGGTATGATGAGAATTATTTGAGCCCGTGGATTGTATACGATGGTCAACTTGGGGATCCACCGTAGGGCCGGAGAATTTTGAGAAATTGGATTTTGGTTGGCGTCTGCATCGCTACACTGGAATATGGTATCAGGAGCGACTCATCATTCGCCGTTTGGGGACTTGGAATTTGGATCTTGTTTGGCATCAGCATTGCTGCACTGGAATAATGCCAGGAGCAACTCATCATTTGCCTTGGGAGGACTTAGGATTTGGGTTTTTGGTCGGCATCAGCACCGCTAACACTGAAGTGAAATGCCAGGAGCGACTCATCATTTGCCGTTGCCCGTTGTGGAACGATGTCTTAGGAGACAGGTTTGGGTCCCTATCACCTAAGGCTTTTCAATTTTATGGGCCGTGAGGGTCCCATAAAAGCATTTTCTCCCTACGAGTCGAGAGGATCTCGCAGGTGTATGTTCTCCTTAGGAATCGTGAGGATTCCTAAGTGTGTTGCTCCTTTGTGAGTCGTAAGGATCTCACGCAGGGGTTTCTCCTCACAAGGTCGAGAGGACTTTGCGAGTGTATTCATCTCTTTTCACGAGTTTGCGCCCTTTCGGGTTTTCACAAACTCGCCGGTAGTCCTGCTGTTTTTACTCACGGAGCCCTTTCGGGTTTTCATCCGTACCCGTTTTGCTTGTGGACATACCGTTTGTTTTTTATTTCTTTTTTATTTCTTTTTTTTGCCGTTGGTGGGACTTTAAAAGTAGTCTCACCGGCAGGATTTGGGGAGAGATAGGGATCGTTTACGCCCGTGGATTGTATACGGTTTTGCAGAATGTATGATCCAGACCGTAGGGCTGATGTGCTCAATTCGCCTGCGACTTGGAGCATTCACGTGTAGTATTTCTTGAGATATCGTCCATTGATGGGTGGCATGGGCCTTTCTCCCTCGGCACTTATTAGTTGGTAGGATCCTCCGTCGAACACTTTCTCGATGACGTATGGTCCTTCCCAGTTTGGCTCAAATTTTCCCTTGGCATGTCGATTGAGGATGATCGGTCTTTTGAGGACCAACACCAATTCACCTTTCTTGAAAGCGCGTGTTTAGCTCAATCAGAGCAAAGCTCTGTTCAAATTCCAAGGTGGAAAAAGAAGCAATGCTTCTGTTTTTCTCCAATCAGAGCAAAACTCTGTCTTGAAAATTAAAGTGAAAATTAAAATTAAAATAAATGAAGTAACGCTTCAGATCCCCTGCGCTGCACACAGAGCGCCACGTGTCAAAATCAGACACGTTAGCGCAGGGAGCGCAGCGCCCAAGAAGACGCGCCCAATCAGAGCAAAACTCTATTTTTATGAAGCAACGCTTCAGCTGCGCAAGCACTGCGCTGCGCGACACGTGTCAGCGCAGATGCGCTAGCGCAGTTGCGCTGCGCTCTGCGCTGCGCGACACGTGTCAGCGCAGATGCGCTAGCGCAGTTGCGCTGCGCAGTGCGCTGCGCGACACGTGTCACGCGCTGGAGCATCTGCGCCAAACAGAATTAAATTTCCAAGAAATCTTTTCTGTTCTTGTTAAAACAAGAAGATTTTCTTCTGCAAAGCAGAAGCCCTTGGATCAAAAATCCAACGGTGGGGGAAATTCCCCAAATCACTCAGAGAAAGATCTTTTTAACAAATTTAACTAATTTATGAGCACTATAAAAAGGACCCTAAGCCTCAATTAAAAGGGGAGAGAGAAGAAAAGAAAGAACATCTTTCTAAAAAAAAAAGGAGAAGAGAACTCTTGAGAATTCCTCAAGAACAACAGAAGGTAAAAAAAAAAACCTTTAGGAAAAAGAGAAAATTCTCTTATGGACAGATTATTGATCTAAGAACAAGATCAATAATTTTAAATAAAAAGAAAAATAAGTAATAATAGTGCTTTGCACTTTTTATGAACCTCTGGTTCTTGAAACAAAAAAGAAAAATTTATTTTCTTTGATCTAAATTAGATCAAGAAATCAAATAGTGCTCTGCACTCCTGTTCTTGAATCTAAAAGATTCTTAGTGCTTTGCACTTCCAAACTGCGCTGTTGCGCTCTTGAGAGAACGCCACATGTCAGCTACAAAACAACTTGCGCTCTTGAAATAGAGCTTTGCTCTCTGGAATTGGCGCAACTCACCAGAGCGCGCCACGTGTCAGCAGCGCAACAGCGCAGCGCACTGCGCTATTGCGTTTGCGCTCACCAGAGCGTGACACGTGTCACCACCATATGAGTTTGCGCTCATTACTTAGCGCAAAGCGCCTGACAAGCCACGTGGGGCACTGTCAGAGTATTTAATGCTCTGCATTATTAAAGAAAAGGGACAGAGCACAATTAAAAGGCCTAACAGGCCTAATAAAAAATGCTATGCATTTCAAAAGGGGGGCAAAGCCCAAACAAAAAAATAGATGCTCTGCATCATTTAGAAAAGGGCAAAGCCCGACCAAAACAAGAATAATGCAGTGCATTACTAAAAAGGGGTAAAGCCCTAGCACAGGCCAAAGACACAAACTGGACTTAGCCCAATTTTGGCCATAAGTCCTTAAATTAAATTGACTGAGCAAAATTGCTCTCTTAAATCAATTTACTACCGGTTCAAGGGTACATCTCCGAACTCCTCTGACACCTGTCGTTGTAATCCTTCAACGGCGTCAGAGAGGTGACAGGTCCTGACGACCACGTATGAATATGGACTGCGGGGTCCTTAAACTCGTGGACGAAAACGTCCCTAAACTAATATTGGACCGAAACGTCCCTAAACTAATATTGGACCGAAACGTCCCCTAAACTAATATTGGACCGAAACGTCCCTAAACTAATATTGGACCACCACGTCCCTAAACTGGAATATGGACCACTACGTCCCTAAACTGGAACAATAGAGCCTCCTAATGCTCTTTTGACGGATCTAAACGGTCCCGTTTAAGTTGATCTTAGCCCCAAATACGGCTAACGTATCCTTAAACACTCAAATGAACGATAAAATTCCAAATCGACCTTGGTTCAAGGGTACATCTCCGAACTCCTCTGACATCTGTCGTTGTAATCCTTCAACGACGCCAGAGAGGCGACGAGTCCTGACGGCCATATATTAAATGGATCACCCTGTAAAGTTGATCTTAGTCTCAAACAGGACTAACGTATCCTTGACAAACGTTTAAGTTGATCTTAGCCGCAACGCGACTAATGCATCCTTAAACTAAAAACACCAAACCCAAATCTAAGTAAATACGGATTTGGACCAGTCCACGTCCTACGGACGACGGTATTACTCAGTCTCCGTATACAATCCATGGGCAACCACAAATAAAACAAACACACACGACACGAAGTGAAATTCTGGAGAAGGAGAAAGTTGTTACCGCAATGCGGTAGCGTAATTAACTGCAGGGGCTTGCGCCTGCAGGGAAGAGCGTCCCCACAATAAAAAAAAAACCCTCAAGCGAGGGGGAATCTGACGAAGTCTGCTACATCGGCCGCATCCGTCTAAACCTCCGATACACGGTGCCATAAATCAACTTGGCATCTTCGGAGAGGTGGACGGATAAAACCAAATAGCATCTGCCCCGAATCTCAGCGCCAGGGCTTCGCGGTCCTGTGCGCCGTCCTTCGGAGGGGAACAGATTCTGGCACGCCCGGTGGGACCTCTTCCTCTTTCCACTCCACACTTCGTGTGTCGTGTTCGCGAACAAATCGCGGTTTGCTGTGATTGCCTGTGGATTCAAGGTACTTAGATTTGGTGTCTTGCTTTATGAAGAAAACAGAAAATCGATGGTTTCGAACTGCACCGCCCGCAGCGATAACTCTCGCTCCGTCATTGCTGGAGGAGTGACTTATGGGCCCCAAACAGCCTCCCTTTTCAAAATACCGGTGGAGCAGGTGGCTCAAGCCACCACTGGACTTTTTTTTGGGGCCATGCTCACACCAATGAGCTTCAACGCCCCAATGACATTGCAAGAAGCTCCAAAGAAGTCGGTCTTCGATCGACTTACCGCTGCCGCGACCTCTCTCAACGGGTCGTCCAACTCCACTGCTTCAGTTTTTAACGGACTAGGCCAGAGCTCTAACAGGCTCATGAAGAAGCCTGCCATACCAGAAGGCGTTATCCCGAAGCGGATAGCCATTCCAACTCCCATTCCTGGCAAAATCACCAAGGTTGCTTCCCATGTTCAGAAGTCCGCTTCTGACAAGTTGGCCGTCCCCGTTCAACGGACATCGATCTTTAAAAAGCTGGTACCAGTATATTCTGACCAACACAGGGGGCATGAGGAGGTCACCCCTATAGCTGAAACAACTCCATCAGCAAGGCACGCTCGACGTCGCCACTGGCGTCGAGTAAGGAAGGCTGGGGGCAACTCCCCCTCTGGGATAACTCCGTCAGCTCCGATGGTGAGGATCGATACTGCTGTTCCAACCAGGAACAGCTTTGAGTTGCTGAACTCGGTGCGCAGAAACTCTCCTACTGCGGTGCTAAAGCGAACTCCTTCATCTGTGAAGAATATTCCAGAGAAGAAGCTAGAGCAGCCCCCTCAATGGCTGTCCTCTAAAATTTACAAAGTCTGGCGACAGGTCCAAGAGTCGGTGATCGATCAAGACTGCCTCCGACGACAGAAAAAGATGAAGGTTCGGCAGGGGAAGGATTACTCTGTCAAACCACAAAAAGCAAAAGCTACATGGGTGCCCACTACAACGGCTCCCTTAACTCCAATCACTCAAAAAAGGAGGCCACAAAAAGCCCCTGTGAACATGGCGAAGCATAAAAGCGCTGAACACAAACGCCCCAAATCTGGGGGCATGGTGGTGCACACTGTTTATATGGCTTCTGGAAAGGAGGAAAGCCGCACTTCTACGGGCCACCGACCGCTGACCCGATCCGTGACGAAAGCCCAGGAGCAACAACAAAAGCTTCAGGAAATGATGACTACAATGGCTGCACTCACTGAGCCAAAAGAAAGCTCTGAAACGTCTTCGGATGAGCGTCAAGAACAAGAAACCGACGCTGATTTTTTACGCAGAGTCCTCGTAAAGAGGGACAAAGAAGCTGCAGAGCAAGCGGCTAACATAAAACAGATGGCGCTCCTCTTCCAAGATATGGTAGGGATGATGTTACAGCCGGACCCTCCTGCTGAAGATCCTCCGATCGTCCTTGAAGACGACAGGGGAGAAACGTCAAATCCTCCGCCGGCTCTGTCAACAGCCAAGGAGGAGGCAATCTCCAAAGTTGACCTAGACGAATATATAGCTCAGCAGATCCGGGTTCATCAGGCGAATGAAGCGGCTGGGCAAATTGTTAGAACCGGACGACCGTATCCGGGCTGGTATGACCAAATCAGTTACCCGCCAGGATATACGATCCCTAAATTCCACGTATATAAAGGGATAGGAAATCCACATCAACATGTCGCGCAATTCAGGGCCTTATGCGGCAACACTGGAGGCAATGACAAACTGTTGCTTCGCCAATTCGTCGGCAGCTTAGCAGAAACAGCCTTTGAATGGTATTCGGAGCTACCTAACGACTCTGTCAAAACATTTGCAGAGATGGAACTGCTGTTTACACAAAGATTCGCGAGTGCTAGTGAACGCACCCCGATAACAGCACTAATAAATGCCAGGATAAGGCCAAGCGAAACGTGGGTTCAATACGCAACACGATGGCGGAACCTATGGTCGAAATGCGAACAACGCATAGAAGAGGCACCTGCGGTAGGCATGTTTGTGGGCACTCTCGATCCGCAGGCGACCATCTCACAATTCATGATGTTCTTCAGGCCGACCACCTTCCAGGCCTTGATTGACAAATTAGCCCAAATGGACCAGATGGGCCATAAACCGTCTCCTCCAAGACCCGATCCCCGAAATGAGAAAGGAAAAGCGATCATCGTCGCCAATGCTCAACAACAGTCGAGCAACTCAAAGCCGGTCGTTCGCCAAAACAACGTGCGTCCACGCCCATCCCTCGAAGAGAGGTTAGGACGTCCTTACTCATTTCCTCAGAATAAAACGAGAAGACTGTTTGAGCTGGCAGTGCGTAACAGACTCATCAATCTGCCGAGTCCAATGCGTCTGTCACAGCCAGGCGATCTTAATAATCCCAATTATTGCCCTTACCACCAAACGGTAAGTCACCCGATTGAGGATTGTTTCGTCTTTAAGGGATGGATCGAGGATCAATACCTACAAGGCAAGTTCGCGCTGTCTAAAAGCTGGAAGGTGAACCCACCACAGCCGCATACTCCAAAGAAGACAAGTACACCGGGGGCAACTTGTCATGTGATCTCTCACTCATTGGCAAATAATAAAGAGGCTCCTTGCGCCGAGAAAACGAGGGCGGGCCCTGAAACAGAAATTCCGCGGCCGTCAGACGAGTTGATCGATGTCTTCCTAAGTGAAATTCGTCTGAAAGCAAAAGCCAATCAAGAGCGTGAAATGACCATACTAGAAAGAACCAAGGTATTCCCGTCAAATCAAAAGCCATACACTGCGGGTAAAAACAAATTCAAGATGAGAAAACGGTTCGCCAAAGCTCTATCAGTAGGAATGAAGCTACCGCCCTCTGAAGAAAATTCTTTCTCTGAGGTAGAGATGCACCCTAACTTCTGTTTATATCATCAGAAGATCATACATCCTACCGAAGACTGCGAGTCCTTTAACTGTTAGTGGCAAGGGTATGTCGCTCAAAAGCAACACTTCAACAGGACAAAGTGTGAAGCTTGTGGACATCGGAAAAATACGATATATGAGCGCAAAGGAGCCGCCGCAAACTGTCATATAGCCGACTTCAAGGGATCACAAATTATCACCTTTGGAAGCGACTCTGACGAAGAAGCTATCCCCAACTTTTCCCTCAGGGAATCTATTTCAAAAATAAAGGAATTGAGAAGCTGCGAGAACGTTCAGCCATGCAATCGCACGCTACTGGGAAAAAATCCCGGCCCCGCAAACAACGGAGCGAACAAAAAGGATAAAGGAAAAGGAAAAACGGCCTTCGTCGCCAGCGCTCAACAACAATCAGGTGATCCTAGACCGGTTGCTCGCCAAAGCAACAAGCGGCAACCCCTCCAGGAAAAGTTGAAACGTCCTTACTCGTTTCCGCAAGATAAAACAAGGGGACTGTTCGAGCTGGCAGTGTGCGACAGACTCATCAATCTGCCGGGTCCAAAACGTCCGTTGCAGCCAGGCGATGTTAATAATCCTAATTATTGCCCTTACCACCAAACAGTAGGTCACCTGATCGAAGACTGCTACGTCTTCAAAAACTGGGTTGAAGACCGATACCAACAGGGCAAGTTTGCGCTGTCTGAGAACTGGAAGGTGAGTCCGCCACAACCGCATGCTCTGAAGAAGATGGATACGCCGGGGGCATCATGTTCATTCATGGAGAAGGACTCATAGACCAAAAAGTCAATAAACCAAATATTCGCCTCAAATACGGCGACAATGGACCGAAATGTCCTTAAACTAATAGCGGACCGAGACGTCCTTAAACTAATAGCAGACCGAAATGTCTTTAAACTAATACCGCAGCATCCTTAGGCTGACGAGATAAAAAAAAATAAAAATAAAAAAAATATAAAATAAAAAAAAACGGTATGTCTATAAGCAAAAAGGGCACGGATGAAAACCCGAAAGGGCTCCGTGAGTAAAAACAGCAGGACTACCGGCGAGTGTTCGTGAAAACCCGAAAGGGCGCGACCTCGTAAAAAAAAAAGAAGAAGAAGAAAATAAAAAGAATAAAAGAAAAAAAAACGGTATGTCCATAAGCAAAACGGGCACGGATGAAAACCCGAGAGGGCTCCGTGAGTAAAAACAGCAGGACTACCGGCGAGTGTTTGTGAAAACCCGAAAGGGCGCAACCTCGTTAAGAAACACTTATAGGGGCCTCTCGATCCTATAAGGAGAAACCACCCGCGTGAGATCCTTACGACTCACAAGGGAACAACACACTTAGGAATCCTCACGATTCCTAAGGAGAAAATACACTTGCGAGATCCTCACGACTCGTGAGGAGAAGGCTCTTATGGGACCCTCACGGCTCGTAAGATTTGAAAGTCTTAAGTTACAGAGGCCTAAACCTGTGCTTAAGCAACCCCCACAACTTTCGACATTGCCCTACAAGTGGTCCTATATTGGCCCCTGTATACAATCCACGGGCGTGAATAAACATTTCCCTAACAAAGTCTCATCCGTGACTAGGGATATGCTCGTACAGCAAACAACACTTGTAAGTCCTCTCGATTTTCAAGGAGAAAACCCTCTTGTAGGATCCTTACGACTTACCGAGGAACATACACTTAGGAATCCTTACGACTCCTAAGAAGAAAATACACCTACAAGATCCTCACGACTTGTAGGGAGAAATACCTTTGTGAAACCCTTACGGCTCATGAAGTCAAAAGCCTTAGTCAACAGGACCTTAACCCTGTTCGCTAAGCCACCTTTATTCGACATCGACGGAGGCAGATGATGATTCGCTCCTGGCAATATCCCAGTTGTAGCGATACTGATGCCTAAATCAGTATCAAATTCCAAGTCCTTTCATGGCAGATGATGATTCGCTCCTGGCAATATTCTGGTTGTAGCGATGCTGATGCTGAGATTGGCACCAGATTCCAAGTTCTACGCTCGCGATAAAAATCAGCGAGCTGAAAATGCATATTAAACAGCCGAAATGATTGGGCAACTCGCAATAAAAAGCAGCGAGTAAAAAGAAAAAATAGCCGAAATGATTAGGCACCGCGAAAAATAGCCGAAACGATTAGGCAATCGCGACCTTCGCGATATAAAAGCTGAAATGATAGAGCATCGCGGAAAGAATAAAAAAAATGAAAGAATGAAACTTTTTGCCCTACAGGTAAAATCACATCGATCCCTGTATACAATTCAGGGGCACAGATAAAGAGGGAACCATACCTTCCCAACAGGCTCCATCAGAAAGCGAAGCCAAATCTCGACGGTTCATAGACAACCTAGAGACCATCTCGACATTTGTCGCAATATTACAGACACGATGTCAACAAATGAAGCAAACGAAGATCTCGAGCTTCAGGGTCTCGACGTCAACATCGACAACTTAGAGATCACCAACGGTGTGCCTCCCCATTCCAGCAGGACACAGATATTACACCATCAAGCGGAGCGATGGCAAAATCCCAGCTTCACCTCAGCATTCGTCTCGATACAGTAGACGCAATGTCAACAACAGCGTTCCTTCGCAGTCCAGCAGGGTGTACATGCAAAGTTAACAAAAGACCTCACGGTCGAAACAAGCGGAGCGATGGCAAAATCCCAGCTTCACCTCAGCATTCGTCTCGATACAGTAGACGCCATGTCAACAACAGCGTTCCTCCACAGTCCAGCTGGAGGCAAATGCAATGTCAACAAAAGACCTCACGGTCGAAACAAAGCGGAGCGATGGCAAAATCCCAACTCCACCTTAGCATTCGTCTCGTTACAGCAGACGCAATGTCAACAATGGCATTCCTTCGCAGTCCAGCAGGGTGTATATGCAAAGTTAACAAAAGACCTTATGGTCGAAACAAAGCGGAGTGATGGCAAAATCCCAACTCCACCTTAGCATTCGTCTCGTTACAGCAGACGCAATGTCAACAACGGCGTTCCTTCGCAGTCCAGCAGGGTGTATATGCAAAGTTAACAAAAGACCCCATGGTCGAAACAAAGCGGAGTGACGGCAAAATCCCAGCTCCACCTCAGCATTCGTCTCAATACACCAGACGCAGTGTGAGCAAATGAAGCGAAGGCCAAATTCCTAGCTTCAAGGTCTTAACAGCAAGTCATATAAGGCCTGAAAGACCATCGGAGATCATCTCACATGAAGTGGTCACCTCCTCAACGTTCGTTTCGATACAGCAGACGAGTTGTCACCCCAGCGTTCTTCCTCCAGCAGGGATTCAGACATGACAAAGCAAACGAAGCGAAGGCCACATTCCTAGCTTCAACGTCTTTACGGTAACTCACATAAAACCGGAAATACAATCGGAGATCATCTCGCACCAGCACAGAGTGGTCACCACCTTGACGTTCGTCTCGATACAGCAGACGAAATGTCAACCCCAGCATTCTTCCTCCAACAGGGATTCGAACGTGACAAAGCAAACGAAGCGAAGGCCACATTCCTAGCTTCAACGTCTTTACGGTAACTCACATAAAACCGGAAAGACAATCGGAGATCATCTCGCACCAGCACAGAGTGGTCACCACCTTGACGTTCGTCTCGATACAGCAGACGAAATGTCAACCCCAGCGTTCTTCCTCCAACAGGATTTAGACACACCAAAGCAAACGAAGCGAAGGCCACATTCCTAGCTTCGACGTCTTGACGGTAACTCATATAAAACCGGAAAGACAATCGGAGATCATCTCGCACCAGCACAGAATGGTCACCACCTCGACGTCCGTCTCAATACAGCAGACGAGATGTCACCCCAATGTTCGTTTAGACACAGCAGACGCAACGTCATTAAACGAATGGAGCCACGGCAAAATCCCTAGTTCCAAACCTCGGCGGTTCACCAGCAACCTAGAGACAACCTCGACGTCCGTCTCGATACAGCAGACGAGATGTCACCCCAACGTTCATCTCGACACAGCAGACGCAACGTCATCAAACAAACGGAGCCACGGCAAAATCCCTAGTTCCCACTGCAACATTCGTCTCGATACAGCAGACGCAATGCCAGCAAACGAAGCAAAGGCCAAATTCCTAGCTTCAGGGTCTTGACGGCAACTCATATAAAGCCCGAAAGACTATCGGAGATCATCCCCACACCAGCGCGGAGTGGTTATGACTCATCGGGGCTCACCAAAATAAGCCTAACCTCAAGTAAAAAGCGACATGGCAAATTCCTAACGCTTTCTCTTCCGACGGTCAAACTGCCAAGGAGGATTGCTTGAAGACGTCTTGTCTAGCTCCCGAAGGTATCAGAGACACGGCAGTCGCAGGGCTACTCGAACAGCACGATTGCCTATCGAGAACTATATCAGCTTATGCGACGGTACGATGGCCAAAACCCTAAGTACCACCAACCTTAACGGGCTTCTGTCGTAAAGAGCAGAGGTTAAATGCGACGTTAAGATGTTCTTGCGAGAAACGTTCGATTCGTCTCGACTTGTGAAAAATTGTCGAGGCGGCTCGACTCGTGAGATAAAGCCTTAGGCAGTGGGCATAAAAGAAGCATGTTTCCTAAGCATTGGGACCCCGCAAGTTGGCCCAAAACGGTCTCTTGCATACCATCCACGGGTCTCACTCTCCAACGTCGAACTTCGACAAGGAGGGAAACAACCGCTTACAAGTCCTCTCGACTCGTAAGAGGGAAAAATTCTCTTGTAGGATCCTTACGACTTACAAGAGAAAACCACACTTAGGAATCCTCACGATTCCTAAGGAGAAAAACCCACCTACGAGATCCTCTCGATCCGTAGGGAGAAAAGTCTCTATGAGACCCTCACGGCTCATAGAGTTGAAAAGTCTTAGGTAGCAGATCTGAACCTGTGGCCTAAGCCCTCGCTATCTCGTGAAGAAATCAAGAAGCTTACTCTATTACCTGCAAATTGTGACGACATGCTGAGAAAGAGGAAAAGCAACAGAAAGAGCATCCGATTTACATTTGATCAAGCGTTCAAGACACATTCATTCATGCATGGGCAAAAAGACTCAGGACAAAAGATATATAATAAAGACAAGCTGGGATAAAAAAAAATTCCATCAATATTGCCCGAAGTTCTTATAGTCATACAAACAATAAACGAAAGTTACAATGGAATAACCTCAGATCCAGGACATAGATTGAGGAATTCAAAAGCGACCCTATCTATGACTTTCCAAGCCTCGCGGACCATCCTAGTGTGCTTCCTTTCACGAGCACAAGCGTCAGGGTCCCTTCCGATGTCTTCCACCCTCCGATAAGCAGCGAGTATGGCAGACTGTTGAAAGACCTCGTGCAAGAGGTCGATAAGACTGTCTCGCCATCTCTTCGAGACAAAGTTCAATAGGTACACAGAGTGCACCTTGTCCTCAGCGGCATCCAACGCCCTAAGCGGCACGCCGGAACAGAATAGGGAAAGCGCTTCCCAGATAGCTCCCACGATAAGTTTGAGAAGAGAGGAACGTCGGGGAAGCAGTGGACCATTGTATGCGTCGAAGCGACTCATTATTTCAGCACGCTCCTCGTTTGTGAACTCCCGATTTTGAGAGCGGCCAAGTCGGCGGATGTCCTCATGAGAGATGATCTCGTTAAGAGCATACATGTGGGCGTTCATTGTTCCTGTGAAAGAGGATCAACAGAATTATCAGGAAGACTGATTAAGCAAAACGATATAATGCACTGAGGAATAAAATGCCATCTTTAAGTTCCAAGATCCATTAAGAATTCTTAAGAGTTCTTCTATATGATTTAGGAGGAGCAAAGCTCCATTAATGAATTAAGAAAATCCAAGGAAAATCTTTCAGAGAGCAGAGCTCTATGGAACCCTAGTAGGGTCCCCTTTAGTTCTCTTTAGATCCCTTTAAGACCTGTAGAGCAAAGCTCTGCTAAGTGAAACCCTAAATAGGTTTCCTTTAGATCAGGGATCTATTGAGAGCGAGGCTCTATCAATGAAAATTAATTTAATTTAATTTAATCCAAATTAAAATTTTCACCTAAAAGTTTTAAGAATTTAACTCTTAAAGTTCTTGAAAATAAAGAGCAGGGCTCTGAGTTCTGAAAGTAAAATTTTAGAGATGAGAATCATCTAAGAGACCAAAGGTCCTATTTATAGGCATCAAGTGCCCTTTCAGCTTCCAAGTGATGGCGCGACGGTTCGGGGTCTGCCACCGCTGCGCTCACGTTAGGAGGCCACGTAAGCGCAACGGTGGGGGGGCATTTGTTTACCTCAATCAGAGCAAAGCTCTGTTCAAATTCCAAGGTGGAAAAAGAAGCAATGCTTCTGTTTTTCTCCAATCAGAGCAAAGCTCTGTCTTGAAAATTAAAGTGAAAATTAAAATTAAAATAAATGAAATAACGCTTCAGATCCCCTGCGCTGCACGCAGAGCGCCACGTGTCAAAATCAGACACGTTAGCGCAGGGAGCGCAGCGCCCAAGAAGGCGCGCCCAATCAGAGCAAAGCTCTATTTTTATGAAGCAACGCTTCAGCTGCACAAGCACTGCGCTGCGCGACACGTGTCAGCGCAGATGCGCTAGCGCAGTTGCGCTGCGCTCTGCGCTGCGCGACACGTGTCAGCACAGTTGCGCTGCGCTCTGCGCTGCGCGACACGTGTCAGCGCAGATGCGCTAGCGCAGTTGCGCTGCGCAGTGCGCTGCGCGACACGTGTCACGCGCTGGGGCATCTGCGCCAAACAGAATTAAATTTCCAAGAAATCTTTTCTGTTCTTATTAAAACAAGAAGATTTTCTTCTGCAAACCAGAAGCCCTTGGATCAAAGATCCAACGGTGGGGGAAATTCCCCAAATCACTCAGAGAAAGATCTCTTTAACAAATTTAACTAATTTATGGGCACTATAAAAAGGACCCTAGGCCTCAATTAAAAGGGGAGAGAGAAGAAAAGAAAGAACATCTTTCTAAAAAAAAAAGGAGAAGAGAACTCTTGAGAATTCCTCAAGAACAACAGAAGGTAAAAAAAACCTTTAGGAAAAAGAGAAAATTCTCTTATAGACAGATTATTGATCTAAGAACAAGATCAATAATTTTAAATAAAAAGAAAAATAAGTAATAATAGTGCTTTGCACTTTTTATGAACCTCTGGTTCTTGAAACAAAAAAGAAAAATTTATTTTCTTTGATCTAAATTAGATCAAGAAATCAAATAGTGCTCTGCACTCCTGTTCTTGAATCTAAAAGATTCTTAGTGCTTTGCACTTCCAAACTGCGCTGTTGCGCTCTTGAGAGAACGCCACATGTCAGCTACAAAACAACTTGCGCTCTTGAAATAGAGCTTTGCTCTCTGGAATTGGCGCAACTCACCAGAGCGCGCCACGTGTCAGCAGTGCAACAGCGCAGCGCATTAGCGCAGCGCACTGCGCTATTGCGTTTGCGCTCACCAGAGCGTGACACGTGTCACCACCATATGAGTTTGCGCTCATTACTTAGCGCAAAGCGCCTGACAAGCCACGTGGGGCACTGTCAGAGTATTTAATGCTCTGCATTATTAAAGAAAAGGGACAGAGCCCAATTAAAAGGCCTAACAGGCCTAATAAAAAATGCTATGCATTTCAAAAGGGGGGCAAAGCCTAAACAAAAAAATAGATGCTCTGCATCATTTAGAAAAGGGCAAAGCCCGACCAAAACAAGAATAATGCAGTGCATTACTAAAAAGGGGTAAAGCCCTAGCACAGGCCAAAGACACAAACTGGACTTAGCCCAATTTTGGCCATAAGTCCTTAAATTAAATTGACTGAGCAAAATTGCTCTCTTAAATCAATTTACTACCGGTTCAAGGGTACATCTCCGAACTCCTCTGACACCTGTCGTTGTAATCCTTCAACGACGTCAGAGAGGTGACGGGTCCCGACGACCACGTATGAATATGGACTGCGGGGTCCTTAAACTCGTGGACCGAAACGTCCCTAAACTAATATTGGACCGAAACGTCCCCTAAACTAATATTGGACCGAAACGTCCCTAAACTAATATTGGACCACCACGTCCCTAAACTGGAATATGGACCACTACGTCCCTAAACTGGAACAATAGAGCCTCCTAATGCTCTTTTGCCGGATCTAAACGGTCCCGTTTAAGTTGATCTTAGCCCCAAATACGGCTAACGTATCCTTAAACACTCAAATTAACGATAAAATTCCAAATCGACCTTGGTTCAAGGGTACATCTCCGAACTCCTCTGACATCTGTCGTTGTAATCCTTCAACGACGCCAGAGAGGCGACGAGTCCCGACGGCCATATATTAAATGGATCACCCTGTAAAGTTGATCTTAGTCTCAAACAGGACTAACGTATCCTTGACAAACGTTTAAGTTGATCTTAGCCGCAACGCGACTAATGCATCCTTAAACTAAAAACACCAAACCCAAATCTAAGAAAATACGGATTTGGACCAGTCCACGTCCTACGAGCGACGGTATTACTCAGTCTCCGTATACAATCCACGGGCAACCATAAATAAAACAAACACACACGACACGAAGTGAAATTCTGGAGAAGGAGAAAGTTGTTACCGCAATGCGGTAGCGTAATTAACTGCAGGGGCTTGCGCCTGCAGGGAAGAGCGTCCCCACAATCAAAAAAAACCCCTCAAGCGAGGGGGAATCTGACGAAGTCTGCTACATCGGCCGCATCCGTCTAAACCTCCGATACACGGTGCCATAAATCAACTTGGCATCTTCGGAGAGGTGGACGGATAAAACCAAATAGCATCTGCCCCGAATCTCAGTGCCACGGCTTCGCGGTCCTGTGCGCCGTCCTTCGGAGGGGAACAGCGCGGAGACGGGTTATCTTGTCATAGGCCCGTGACATTTAGGCTCGGTATAGCTCCAGACTTTGCTGCACCGCGAGCCTCTTTTCTTCGAGGGCATCGAGTTCTTCAAGTCGAAGGAGCACATTTTCCTCCTCCGTCAACTCGTGCTGAACGGCCATTCTTAAGCTTGGAACTTCAACTTCGAGGGGGAGGACCGCCTCCACTCCGAAGAGCAATAAGTATGGAGTGGACTGAGTTGGAGTACGTTGCGTGGTACGATATGCCCACAACGCCTCGTGAAGTTTGAGATTCCAGTCTCTCTTGTTGGCTGAAGCATTTTTCCTCAGGAGCTTGCATAGAGTCTTATTGAAGGCTTCGGCTAGCCCATTGGCTCTTGGATTATAGATGGAGGAATATCTCCAGTCTATCTTGTGCTGAGTAGCGAACCTTGAGACATTGAAGCTCTTGAAAGAAGGCTCATTGTCAGAAATGATTCTTCTTGGTGTACCGAAGCGGTATAGAATATTATGCTGGAAGAATGTCAGAATATCTCTTGTCTTGACTTCTTTTAGCGGGACAGCTTCAGCCCATCTGGAGAAGTAATCAGTTGCGGCCAGTATGAACCGGTGGCCTTTGGATGACGGAGGATCAATTGGGCCAACGATGTCGGTGCCCCAGACTTCGAAGGGCCACGATGCCACCGTAGGATGCAACTGATTGGGATGCTTGTGAATGAAATCACCATGGATTTGGCAGATCTGACATTTTTTTGCATGCTCTCCGCAATCCCGTATCATGGTGGGCCAGTAATACCCAAGTCATTTGATTTGAAGTCGCATCTTAGGGCCAGATTGGTGAGCACCGCAAACGCCCGAGTGAACATCTTTCATGACCTTTTGGGCTTCGGCCAATGACAGACACCTGAGCCATAGTTGGTCATATGACCTGCGGTATAGCGTATCATTTACAAACACGTATCGGAGAGCTCTTTTCTTCAGCTGAATCCTCGTAGATTTTTCTTCGGGCAGCTTGTCGTATCGGAGGTACTCTATGAAGGGTTCTCTCCAATCGGGCTCGTCTTGGATGATCGAAGCTTCTTCGGCAGGACTGCTCTTCTGTTCCTCGCTTTCCTCTACTCGTAGAGAGACTGGGGGTAGAATTTGTCGGCTCCTGACTGTGATCAGAATTTTGTCCATGTCAGGATCAGCCAGCTCCTTGGCTAGGCGAGCGGTATGTCGGCTTTTCCGTTCAACGCTCTAGGGACTCTCATTAGTTCAATATGAGTGAACCGTTTCATGAGTTCCACCACCCGACCTCTGTACCGAGCTAACTCGGGTTTATATATCTTATAGTCGCCGCTTACTTGGTTGACGACAAGCTGGGAGTCGCCGTAAACCCGTAGCCGAAGGATTTCCATTTCTATGGCGAGTTCCAAACCAGCTATCAGAGCTTCATACTCAGCTTCATTGTTTTTCCGAGGCTCGGTGAGAGCAAAAGAACGCCGTAGGGTTCCCATTGATGGCGTGATGAACAACAATCCTATCCCCACTTTTACCTCCGGGACGCTTGATCTGCCGGAGCTCCTTATTGATGAGGCCCCATCGAAGTAGAGCTCCCAACATGGCTCATCTTCCTCGAGGTGCAGCACTTGTTCGTCGGGTAACTCACAATTTAGCGGCAACCCTTCTGGTATGGGATGAGCAGCGAGAAAGTCTGCAAGAGCTTGCCCTTTTACTGCTTTCTGAGGGGTATAAACTATGTCAAACTCAAGTAGCATGACAGCCCATCTTGCCATTCTGCCTGCTAGGCTTGCTTTGGTCATCAAGTGTTTGAGCGGGTCGACCTTGGAGATCAGCATAACCCGATGAGCGAGCAAATAGTGCCTCAGCTTCTTCACAGCAAATATTAAAGCCAGGCATTGCTTTTCGATTGGGGAGTAGTTGTGTTCCGCCCCGACTAGAGTTCGACTGAGGTAGTAGAGGGCATTTTCTTTTCCCTCCTCGTTATTCTGGGAAAGGAGCGCACCGAGTGACTCGTCCAGCGCGGCAGTGTAGAGAATCAGCGGTTTATTTGGAATGGGAGCGGCCAGCACTGGAGGGTGCAATAAGTATTGTTTGATACTTTCGAACGCTGCTTGACATTCGGCATCCCAGATAAAAGGAGCTCCTTTCTTCATGAGCTTTGAGAAGGGCCAACATCTCCCCGATAAATTTGATATAAACCTCCGTAAATAAGCAAGCTTGCCTTGAAAAGATCTTAACTGCGTCAGACTCTTCAGAGGGGGCATCTCCATGATAGCCTTTATCTTTGATGGGTCAATTTCGATCCCTCGATGTCGGACTATGAAGCCCAGGAATTTTCCCGATGACACGCCAAAAGCGAATTTTAGAGGATTCATCTTCAGGTCAAATTCCCTCAGTCTGGTGAGAACGGTCCTAAGATCCTGGATATGATCGGCCTTGGTTTTAGTCTTAACGACCAGATCATCAACATAACATTCGACGACTTTATGAATTAGGTCATCGAAGATATTGGTCATTGCCCTTTGATATGTAGCACCTGCGTTCTTTAATCCGAACGGCATCACCTTGTAGCAATATATTCCGATCGGGGTTCGAAATGCTGTGTGCTTCTCATCCTCAGGCGACATCTTGATCTGATTGTATCCAGACGAGCCATCCATAAAGGTGAACAGCTCGTAATTTGAGGTGTCATCGACCATCATTTCCATGACCGGTAGCGGGAAGTCGTCTTTAGGACATGCCTTGTTGAGGTCCCTGAAATCGACACAAACTCGGATCTGCCCATTTTTCTTCTTCACTGGGACTATGCATGCGTTCCAGTCTGCATATTTCTCTTCCCTGATGAAGCCGGCATCGATGAGTTTCTTGGTTTCCTCGATGACCTTTTCTTCCAACTCCCTTCTCATTCTTCGAGGAGCTTGTTTGACTGGCTTAGCATCAGGAGATATAGCCAGCTTATGCACGGCTACCTCAGGGGAAAGGCCAGGCATTTCTTTGTACGTCCACGCGAAGCAGTCGACGAACTCACGCAGCAGGGCAATTATCTGCTCTCTCATTTCCTCCGACAAGAGTGAGCTGATGTAGGTCGGCATTGGATTATCGGGCGTTCCTAAGTCAATCTCGGTTAGCTCATCAAAGGTTGCTTGTCCGCCATCTTCGAGCTCTTGAGGAGCTTCTTCTGGCTCGGCTATCTCGTCATCATCATTCGATCTTTCGCTGGCCTCACCAACATGGATCATGTAGCATGCTTTGGAATCAGGTTGAATGTAGCCTATGTCCCGTCTATCTGGAATTTTTCCATCGATGAGTGCTCGGACCTGGGGCGGATACCATAGCCCTTCGTAAAACTTTGCTTCGGACTCCGTTTGATATAACCGGCATCCGCACTTCTCAAAGTATTCCCGCATCTCGGGCGCATAGTATCTGGGAATGAGGACGACTCTTATGCCTCTCTCATAGGGAAGGCATGCGACAGAAAGGTCGTCTGGGTACACAACGGGGTTTGACCTGTAAAATAGGATGCCCTTCTGTCCATTTTTCCTCCCGAGCACGTAGAAAGTTTTCAGCTGGTCCACGGTAGAGACTGACAATGCGTCGAGCTCTTTGCACATCCGTTCCGGCACCCTTATGATGGCCAGGGACCCTTCTGTGACTTCGAAGGTCTCTCATAGTTTCGCTTGCTGCATAGGGAGCCAATCTGCACAGCTGTTGCACGGCAGGTCCTCTTCTTCTGACTCTTCAGTGTCGCTGCCAAGATGAGGGCGGACTTTGCTGCTAGATGGGCCTTCAGTAACAGATTCGTCCGTATCGCTGCCGAAATGAGGGCGAGTTTTACGGAAGGACGGGCTTCCAGCGTCGGACTCATCAGTATCGCTGCCGAAATGCGGGCGCACTTGGGTATTTTTGCTTTTGAAAGTGACAGCCGGCGCAGATTTTCTTTTGAGTCTTGGGGCTGGTCTATCCTCAGTCAGTTGTGGCTTAGCATTTTGGTGGTTCATAAAGTACCGAGAATCTTCATATCGGACTTCATGCACACCGAACGGCTGGATGTCTCCGTCAATGCGTCTTTCTTCGCCATTTTTAGTATACTTCATGCATTGATGGAGAGTTGACGGAATGATGCCGTAATCATGGAGCCACGGCCGCCCTAAGAGAATCTTATAAGACGTGTCGGCGTCGATCACGTATATCTTAGCTTCAGTCTGCAGATCCCCGAATTTGATTGGCAGAGCTATGGACCCCAGAACTTGCTGGCAATTTTGGTTGAAGCCTTGAATGACAATCCTTTCCCTTGACAGATGTCGGACGTCCATTGACAAACTCTTCAGAGTTCGCAAGTTCATGATGTTCACTGAGGACCCCGGATCAATCAATATGCGATTAATTCGATCTCCATCGCTGTACCCGGTCACGTAAAGCGGCCGATTATGCTCAGCCGTTCCCAGTAGCAAGTCTTCATCCTTAAATGTGACTACGGCAGCATGCAAAGCGTGCTGGGCTTCTTTCATATTAATTTCCGCAAAGTGAGCCTGATACCGCTCGGGGTTTTGTAGAGCGTGGATGAGAACATCTCTAAGCTCCTTAGATAGGACCAAGGCGTCGTAGATGCTCAGGAGAGACGGAAGCTTCCGGAGATGCGCCAAGACATTATAGTCCACCGAGGAAGGACTTATGTTTTCATCAGCCGGTTCTCTGCCATCTTCTTCATTAGCGACTTGTTTTTCCTTCCCTTTTGGGGTGTTGCCCTGATTTGGCGGTAGAGCCCTGCCGCTTCTGAGCTGGATTTGATTGGTCGTTGTGGCGAGCTCTTCGTCCTCTTCGGGAAAACAAAGCTCCTCTTCCGAGTCGCTGCCAAGATGGATGGCGTAGCAGGTCACTACTGGGATCTCTTCATTGGAGTCTTCTTCTAACTCCTCCAGAATTTCAGCCGCTTCTACAGAGAAGAACTCCTTCAATTGAATCAATGTTCTTTCCTTTTGTTCATATTCTTCGAGGGAATCGATATATTTTTGAATGGTCGATCTCCCTGCAGACTCTTTTTCGCGCCGAGCTGCACTTTTCTTCTTCTTGAGCTTCTTGGATTTTGAGCCTGATGGAGCCGCCTTGGCAGCTGGACTGGTAGGCTTCTTCTGCCCTTCCCATTCCATCTTGGGTTCTTTACGAAATAGCTTTATTATCTTCTTCATCTTATTAGATATGTGCGTACTCCATGGAGGCCGCGATGAGTCAGTTTTGTTTGTCAGGGCAGCGGGTTCAGCTGTCTGCTCCCAGAAGGCTTCAACTTCTGTCTGTATAAAGTTGGCGGTTGCAACTTGATTGTTCACCAACACGCTTTTGGACAGCTCGATCTCTCCAGCCTTGTACTGCTTCTCGACCCAGTCCTTGAAGATATAGCAATCCTCGATCGCATGGCTCACTACTCGGTGGTACGGGTAATACAGAGGATTGTCGGTCATTTTTGCTTCTTGGAGTCTTTTCGACTCCGGCAATTGTAGGCCGTTGTTCAAGGCATCTTTAAATATCTTGCAGACCTTGTCCCTTCTGAAAGAGTAAACCTTGTTCTTTTTCTCCTCTAGGGAAGGATCATCTCCTCCCAGCAATGGCCTTCGAGACCGGTTGGTTTTGGATTCGCCCGCCCTTCACTTTTCTTCATTGTCGGAGGCATTGAAGACGTTGGTACTGCTGGAACTCCCGCTTCTACGGTTGTCGTCCCGCTTGCTTTTCCAAGTTTTGTCTCTCTGAGAATCCGGCGGGGACTCTTGCTTTGAGCATTCCAGCATTTGGACTTTCTTGGTTAGCTCCTGAAATGTCTTGAGGCCCGCTGTACACAAGAATGGGACCATCCAATTGCTGAGGTTCCCAATGAGAAGGCTGACGGACTGGTCCTACTCCAGCGGCGGTTCACACTTGACTGTGAGATTACGCCATCGGGCGATAAAGTCGGTGTTGCTTTCATTCTTCCCCGGCTTGGTCCTCATAAGGTCGGCAATGGAGATTTTATCACTGACGCTCATGAACCTTTGCCGGAACAGAGACTCCATTTGGGCAAAGGTAATGATGGACCCGTCTGGTATACTCGCGTACCAGTCGAAGGCGACACCGGTCAGGCTGTTGACAAACTGACGAAGAAGGAGCGCATCATTGCCCCCTGTATTTCCGCACGATGCTTTGAAGTGGGCGACGTGCTGATTTGCATTCCCCGTTCCATCAAATCTTCCGAACTTAGGGATGACGTAGCCGCTTGGGAACTCAATCAGATCGTACTGCGCGGGGTATGGCCACCCACTACTGCCGATTTCTTTCTGAGCTTCAGCTTCGGCCACCAATGTTTTAACCTTGCTGGTGACCAAATCCATTATTCGATCCTGTGTTAGCGGGATAGTGATATCTGGGGCCAAGGCGTCCCCAGAAGCGGAATGTGGCCGGCTTTCATGCGGCTCGACCAGTCTTGGTCCCAAAGGAACAGGCATTGGCTGCCTCGGACTGTCATCACCCGGCTGATTAGTAGCGGCTTGTGCCTGATTGGGAGGCGCTCGAGCAATTTGAGCCGTAAGCTGCATCACCACGTTCGTTAAGTCGTCAATCTTCGAATAGAGCTTGGCCATCTCTTTATCTTTGCTCCTGAGCTGTTTTCGAAGCTCTTGAAGCAGTTCTTGCTCCGCAGTCCTGGGGCGGAAAGTCGGCTCTTCCTCGCTGTCCGAGCTTGACTCTGCATGGACTGAGGGGTCTTTCTGCCTGTCATCCTCATCGAGAGGGTTTTCTTCATCCAGCGGGGGCGGCTGTTCTTGGGCGGCGGCAACCACATTCAGGGTAGATTGGGCTTGGGATGTGGTGGCCCCATCCTTGCTTTTGCTGCGAAGGTTGTCGCTGGGGCGCCCACCCGCCATATAGACCGTATGGATGATATATCCGTCCGTCTTTCTATCATTGGCGGCTGATTTCACGGATCGCTGTCTTGACCCCCTTGCTTCGGTAGCTGGTAGTCGATTGAAGGCGGCTGGCCTAACCAGGTTCTTGAATGGTGCTGGCGCTTCTTTTCTGGATTTGCCCCGCTGCTTTCGTGCGGCACAGAATGCTTGATAGACTCTTGAAGAGACAGTGTCATACTTCTTCTGTTGGGGCCGGGACACGTCTCTTTGTGGCACTGTTCGGACCGCTGTCTTCTTGATTCTGGAGGGCATGGCATTTTTCTGAACCCACTTCAGAGGCTCGAAAGAATTGCTGATTCTTACGTCCGACTCAGCCGTCGTCGCGGGGCAACCCTGCACTTGGAACTTCGCATGATTCCATTTGGCCGAAGCCTTGGCCCTCTTGTTGGCTCGATACCTGAACCGCTTCTGCCTTAACTTTTCTGTTCTAAGCACCTGGCAGACTTCGGCTCTTTGGGAAGACGCCGCAGACCGGGCGATGGAGGGCCTTGGAGATACGCTCGATTGTGCATTTGTTGGAGTCACCGCCTGAGTTCGTCCGCGACGTTTGATGTTGCCCTTCGCACCGGAAGTCTTGCCCCCAGCTGGAGCAACAGGGAGTCGTTCAGACACCATCTTAAGTTTCGGTTGTGGTGCCTTAGCAATCACAACATTCGGCCTCTTGCCCCTTGGGATTGGCTTGGCCACCTGTTCCACCGGGATTTCCGCCAGATGAGCGCTTCCGGCAGGGTAGATGACGACGGAGCCAAACTGGCAGGGCGGTTCCTCCCACTGTCGACTGAGGCTTGCAGGGAGAACCACACGAGCGTTGATCTTGACCACGTACGGAATCGGGGTCACGTTGGAAGCTGAATTCGTCTGGGGAGACATTGTCGTTGAAGGTTGATTGCTGCACGGAAAAAAGAACATCATTTCAGTATAGGCAATCGATATGTATATTGATTGAGTTCGCATGAACGTTTAATCCGAAATATGGGAGGAGAGATTGGTCCCACCGGGCGTGCCAGAATCTGTAGGGTGTTTTTCGTCACCCCATTGAGATGGGAATACGCGTGCACTTGTCAGGCGTACTACAGATTCCCCCTGCCTAGGTCAGGCCGGGGTTTAATGATTGTGGGGATCCGAATCTCCGGCAGCCGCGAACTAAGCTGCCGTTAATTACCCCTCGCCTTTGGAGCGAGGGAACCTCCGATTGACGGGTTAAACTGGTCATGCAAACTCAATGTGCAGTGTACATGTGTTTTGTTTTGAAAGGGGGTTTTGTATATATCGGGAGCCACGCAGAGTTTTTACGGGGGTCCCGCTACCCGGATAGCGGGCTGGAGGTCAAGGGGCTAGCAGCCCCCTTGCGGGATTCGGGGCAGCGCCCCGGCCCGAAAAAATTTTTGAGGGGGAGAGTGTCGCGGAGTATGTGTATGCGTACATATGTATACATATGCATATATATACATGTATATATAAATAAAGGGGAAAAAGACATCCAAAGGATGCGTGGGGCCAGCGCCTAGGCGCTTGAGCGCAAGCACGCCACGTGTCGGCACGTGGGCGTTTTGCGCTCGAGCGCAGAGTGCTGGAGCGCAACGCGCCACGTGTCGGCGCGTGGGCGCTTTGCGCTCAGATGCTGGGCGCTTGAGCGCAAGCGTGCCACGTGTCGGCACGTGGGCACTTTGCGCTCAAGCGCAGAGTGCTGGAGCGCAACGCGCCACGTGTCGGCACGTGGGCGACTTGCGCTCGAGCGCTTGCGCTGGAGCGCAAGAGCGCCACGTGTCGGCACGGGGGCGACTTGCACTCGAGCGCTTGCGCTGAAGCGCAAAAGCGCCACGTGTCAGCACGGGGGCGACTTGCGCTCGAGCACTTGCGCTGGAATGCAAGCGCCCCACGTGTCGGCACCGGGGCGACTTGCGCTCGAGCGCTTGCGCTTGAGCGCAAGCGCGCCACGTGTCGGCACGTGGACGTAAGCGCGCTACGTGTCAGCACGCAGGTGCTCTGCGCTTGAGCGCCGGCGAGAAAAAGAGGCTTTTAGCCTAAAAAAATTTCTCGGAAGAGAAATCAGAGAGGAGTTGGACTCCTGAGTGTGTTTTTTTTTTGGGGGGGGGGGTTTAGTGAAAGATGTTCTTCTTCTTCCTCCTCTGTTAGCTGGATCTTGAAGATCAAGAGATGTGGGATTTTTAAAAATCTCTTCTTTTTGAGATCTAATGGAAGATCTGAGTTCCCCTTAATGGGTTTTGTGGTGGAAAACTAATTTTTTTTATAAAAAGGAGAATAGAACTCTTGATTTAATTCAAGAAAAAGAAGAAGGTTTTGGAACCTTGAAGAAGGAGAAAGATCTTAGATCTGAAACTTTTTTTTTTGGAGAGAGAAAAAGTTGTTGAGTATTTTACTATCTTTGCCTTTATAGGCTATACATTTTACACATAGCCCCTTGGGCTTCACAAAATGGCATTTTGCCCATCGCATGGCTCATGTGCCATTTCTTTTTGCACATAAGCCATGGGCTTTATAAAAATTTGGCTTTATGCCTATTTTTCTTACATTTATCCATAAAATAAAATAAAAGAAATGCAAAAAAATTATTTATTACAAAATTTTTATCTTGGCATGGGGGGAGGCCGGCCGCTTCATGTTCGGGCTCGACCCGGGCATAGGCCCACTGGATCTGGGCTTGGGCCCACTTGGCTTGGGGTTGACTTTGATTTTGACTTGGTCAACCGGGGTGTAAATTTTTACCCCAACAACTGCCGTGCTCTGCGAGGACCAGGATCCGCTCTGGACGTTTTCCACGGGGTCAAAGAGTGACGTTATCCGCGTTCCACGTAACCAGGAATTTTGCACTAGATACTTCATACGGGTTCACTGCCGTGCTCGGCGAGAACTGGGCTCCGCTCTGGATGCTTCACACGGGTTCACTGCCGTGCTCTGCGAGGACCAGGATCCGCTCTGGACGTTTTCCACGGGGTCAAAGAGTGACGTTATCCGCGTTCCACGTAACCAGGAATTTTGCACTAGATGCTTCACACGGGTTTACTGCCGTGCTCGGCGAGGACTAGGCTCCGCTCTGGATGCTGCCCACGGGGTCAAAGAGTGACGTTATCTGCGTTCCACGTAACCAGGAATTTTGCACTATATGCTTCACACGGGTTCACTGCCGTGCTCGGCGAGGACTAGGCTCCACTCTGGATGCTTCACACGGGTTCACTGCCGTGCTCTGCGAGGACCAGGATCCGCTCTGGACGTTTTCCACGGGGTCAAAGAATGACGTTATCCGCGTTCCACGTAACCAGGAATTTTGCACTAGATGCTTCACACGGGTTCACTGCCGTGCTCGGCGAGGACTAGGCTCCGCTCTGGATGCTTCACACGGGTTCACTGCCGTCCTCTGCGAGGACCAGGATCCGCTCTGGATGTTTTCCACGGGGTCAAAGAGTGACGTTATCCGCGTTCCACGTAACCAGGAATTTTGCACTAGATGCTTCACACGGGTTCACTGCCGTGCTCGGCGAGGACTAGGCTCCGCTCTGGATGCTTCCCACGGGTTCACTGCCGTGCTCTGCGAGGACCAGGATCCGCTCTGGATGTTTTCCACGGGGTCAAAGAGTGACGTTATCCGCGTTCCACGTAACCAGGAATTTTGCTGATTGTATCCGCATTTCACGGAATGGAGGTTTGACTGTTGGTGATATGTATATCGCCGAGCCGTAGAACTAGGGGTTGCCGCTGCTCCGCTTTGTTTGAAGTTGTGTCCGTCGTTACGAGACGAGTGTTGGGATGATCTCTAGGTTGCTTGCGGCCCGTCGAGATTTAGCTTCTTTCTTTGATGAAACCTGGGGGGAAGTATGATCACTTTTTTGTTTACGCCCTTGGATTGTATACAGGGTGTGATGGAACATCACCTGTAGGGCATAAATTAATTTTTTTTTATTTTATTTCTTTTTCCGCGATGCTCCATCATTTCAGCTTTTATATCGCGAAGGTCGCGATTGCCCTATCATTTCGGCTATTTTTCGCGATGCCCAATCATTTCGGCTATTTATTTTATTTTTACTCGCTGCTTTTTATTGCGAGTTGCCCCATCATTTCGGCTATTTTGCGTGCATATATTTTTACTTGCTGTTTTTTATTGCAAGTTGCCCCATCATTTCGGCTATCTCGTATACACGTGCGGCCTACTGGCTTTTCGCCATAAACCTGAAATTAGACACAGATTTCGGCATCAGCACCGCTACTACTGGGATATTGCCAGGAGCGAATCATCATTTGCCTCTGTCGATGTTGAACAAAGGTGGCTTAGCAAACAGGGTTAGGGTCCTGTCGACTAAGGCTTTTGACTTCATGAGCCGTAAGGGTCTCACAAAGGTATTTCTCCCTACAAGTCGTGAGGATCTTGTAGGTGTATTTTCTCCCTAGGAATCATGAGGATTCCTAAGTGTATGTTCCTCTGCAAGTCGTAAGGATCCTACAAGAGGGCTTTCTCCTTATAGGTGGAGAGGACTTATAAGGGTTGTTCATCATATGGACGTATCCCTAGTCGCGGGCGGGACTTTGTTGGGGAAACGTTTATTCGCGCCCTTGGATTGTATACAAGGGTCAGTATTAGCCACTTGTAGGGCATTGTCGAAGGTCATGGGGGAATTTTGCTTAAGCACAGGTTTAGGTCTCTGTAACTTAAGACTTTCAAGTCTTATGAGCCGTGAGGGTCCCATAAGAGAGTTCTCCTTGCGAGTCGTGGGGATCTCGCAAGTGTATTTTCTCTTTAGGAATCGTGGGGACTCCTAAGTGTGTTGCTCCCTTGTGAGTCGTAAGGATCTCACGCGGGTGGTTTCTCCTTACAGGTCGTGAGGACCTTACAAGTGTCCTTTAACGAGGTTGCGCCCTTTCGGGTTTTCACAAACGCTCACCGGTAGCCCTGCTGTTTTTACTCACGGAGCCCTTTCGGGTTTTCATCCGTGCCCATTTCGCTTATGGACATATCGTTTTTTTTTATTATATTTTTTTTCTTCTTTTTTTTTACGAGGTCGCGCCCTTTCGGGTTTTCACGAACACTCGCCGGTAGCCCTGCTGTTTTTACTCACGGAGCCCTTTCGGGTTTTCATCCGTGCCCTTTTTGCTGATGGACATACCGTTTTTATTTATTATATTTTTTTCTCTTTTTTTTTTATCTCGTCAGCCTAAGGATGCTGCGGTATTAGTTTAAGGACGTTTCAGTCCGTGTTAGTTTAAGAACGTTTCGGTCCGTCGTTAGTTTAAGGACGTTTCGGTCCGTCGTGGAGAGGGCCGGCTACTACTTATAGAGCTTGAGCTTAGGAAGATAGCGAGCGGACACAGTCGTCGTCATCTATCATTAACCTAGGCTGTGACTCCTTAAGCGTAGTATTTCTTTAGGAAGCGGCCGTTTATTGGCCTGAAAGGCCTCTCACCGTGCATGTTCATGAGTAGATAGGCTCCACCCTGGTAGACTTTGTCTATGATGTACGGGCCTTCATAGTTTGGCTCGAATTTTCCCCGCTTGGCGCGATTGGGGATCATAGGCCTTTTGATCACTAGCACGAGTTCGTCTTGGCGGAATGTCCTCGGCCTGGTCAACTTTTCATACGAGCGCGTCATTTTCGCTTTGTAGGCCTCCAGATTTTGTTGCGCTATGAGCCGGGTTTCATCGAGGGCGTCAAGCTCCTCAAGCCAGAGGTGATCATTTTCTTCATCTGTCAACTCGTGGTGGACTGCCACTCGTAGAGAAGGTAGCTCTATCTCGAGGGGGAGGACTGCTTCCGTACCGAATACCAATGCGTATGGCGTCGTGTTCGTGGCCGTCTTGAACGTAGTCCGATATGCCCAGAGAGCTTCTTGCAGTCTCTCGTGCCAGTCCTTCTTATTTCGGGACACCGTCTTCTTCATGATCTTTGTCAAGGTCTTGTTGAAGGCCTCAGCTAGACCGTTAGCTCGTGGATTATAAACTGAGGAGTATCTCCAGTCTATATTATGCTGTTGCGCGAAGCGGCTGATCTTATGGCTTCTGTAGGCCAGCCCGTTATCGGAGATAATCCGCCGCGGAGTTCCAAACCGATAAATGACGTGCGTCTTGAAAAAGTGGAGGATATTCTCCGTCTTCACTTCCCTCAACGGTAAGTAATCAGTCGTCGCCAGGATGAAACGATGTCCCCTGGACGATGCCGGTTCGATGGGGCCGACTATGTCAGTTCCCCACATTTCGAATGGCCAGCTAGCCACCGTTGGATGTAGCGGATTCGGATGCTGGTGGATGAAATCTCCATGGATTTGGCATGAGTGGCACTGCTTCGCATATTCGAGGCAGTCTTGGATCATCGTGGACCAGTAGTAACCCATCCGTTTAATTTTTAACTTCATCTTCGGGCCTGCTTGATGAGAACCACAGATTCCGTCATGAACTTCCTGAACGACTCTTTCTGCTTCGTCAGGTCCTAAACATCTCAGCCACAGAGAATCAAACGACCTCTTATACAGAGTAATGTTGACGAAGGCGAAAGACAGAGCTCGTTTCATGAGCTGATGTCTTGAGGACGCTTCTTCGGGCTTTCGGTGGGACTTAAAGTAGTCTATGAAGACCTCCCTCCAGTCCTCAACCTTCTCACGGCCTTTTATTTATAGGGTCGTCTGCTCAGTCACTCTCTTCTCTTCGGATGATTCTGGAGATATTTCTGCTGGGGCAAGCACCCGACGGTTTTGCACCACGATTTTAACGTCATCAAGGTTCTCGTCAGTCAGTTCTTTAGCAAGCTTGGCCAACGCGTCTGCTTTGCTATTTTCCGCGCGTGGTATGCTTTCCAAAGTATAGGAGGGAATTTGGGTCAACAGTTGTTGCACCTTTTCACCGTACTTCACCAATTCCGTTTTGCACGTTTGATAGTCGCCGTTTACTTGACTAACGACCAGTTGAGAATCCCCGTATATGATGAGGTTTTCAATTCCCATGTCAATGGCGATCTCGAGGCCTGCTATCAGAGCTTCGTATTCGGCTTCATTGTTTGTCCTCGGTTCCGTCAAGGAGAAAGCGAAGCGCATTATCCCTCCTTGTGGAGTTACGAAGATGAGGCCTACCCCCGATTTGATCATTGGGGTACTTTGTTTGTGCTTCCTTACGGAGGACGCTCCATCGAAATAAAGGTCCCATCGGGTATCGCCGCCGCCGATCGCATCAAATGCATGTTCGTCCGGCAAATCGCAGTTCAGAGGAGAACCGGCATGTACTGGATACTCAGCAAGGAAGTCGGCGATGGATTGACCTTTCACTGCCTTAAGAGGCCGATATGTTATTGAAAACTCCATCAGGAGCAGGGCCCATTTAGCGAGTCTCCCTGTCAATATGGCCTTTGACATTAGATATTTTAGGGGATCCACCTTTGATATGAGACGGATTTCATGTGCCAATGCATAGTGCCTGAGTTTTGTTATCGCAAAGATTAACGCCTGGCAATGTTTTTCGATCGAGGAGTAATTGCTTTCTGCCCCCAGAAGAACTCGGCTTAAATAGTAGAGCGCTCTCTCCTTCCCTTGGTCGTTTTCTTGCGCCCATAATGCGCCTAAAGAACCTTCTAGGGCAGTTGTATAAAGAATGAGAGGCTTTCCCTTAACCGGCGCAGCCAACACTGGAGGGTTCTGCAGGTACTGCTTGATCTCGTCCAGTGCGCCTTGGAATTTGTGATCCCAAACGAATAGAGTTCCCTTCTTCATCAGGTAGCTGTAAGGACGGCACTTGCCTGAAAGATTGGCGATAAACCGCCGGATGTACGCGAGCTTTCCTTGGAGAGACCGTAGCTGTTTGAGAGTCCTTGGCGGTGGCATTTCCATGATCGCCTTGATCTTAGATGGATCTATTTCGATACCTCGGTGTCGGATGATGAGTCCCAGGAATTTACCCGAGGAGACTCCGAACGCGCATTTGAGGGGATTCATCTTTAAATTATATTGCCGAAGGCGTTGAAATACAGTCTTCAGATGCTGTAAATGCTCTTCGTATGACATGCTCTTCACTACGAGGTCATCAATATAGCACTCGACGATTTCATGTATGAGATCATCAAAGATCTTTGTCATGGCCCTTTGATAGGTAGCACCGGCGTTCTTTAGACCAAAGGGCATAACCTTATAGCAGAATATACCCAAAGGGGTCCGGAAAGCGGTATGCTTCTGGTCGTCGGGATGCATCTTTATCTGATTGTACCCTGATGAACCGTCCATAAAGGAGAAAACCTCATGAGTGGACGTATTGTCTATCATCAGTTCGGTGACCGGTACTGGGAAATCGTCCTTCGGACAGGCTTTATTGAGATCTCGGAAGTCCACACATATGCGCATTGTCCCGTTTTTCTTCATTACCGGGACGATGTTGGCGACCCAGTCAGGATACTGTACGTCCTGGATAAACCCAGAATCAATCAGTTTCTTAACTTCGGCGTTAATGCTCATTTCAAGCTCGAGCTGCATCCTTCTCGGCACCTGTTTGACTGGCTTGATATCTGGGGATATTGCTAATTTATGCACAGCAATCTCTGGATCTAATCCTGGCATCTGGGAATAGTTCCATGCGAAGCAATCTCTGTGTTGCATAAGCACGTCTTTTAACGCAGCCACCCTTTCTTCAGAGAGCAACTCGCTGAAGAATGTCGATCGCGGATCATCTGTCGACCCCAACTCAATCTTCTTGAGGTTATCTGCAGTAGTATGTATGCCATCTTCCAGTTCTTTAGGAACCGGCAGAAATTCTGAGATACCTCGTCATTGCTGTTCTCAAAGCACCAGGGAATGTCATCCATGTTCTTGGGCTCTTCTTTTAATATTGTAATCATGTGACAAGTGCGAATCCGCTTCCAAGACCGATGTGGATCTGGCTCTGCTCTTGCGGCTTTGGGTTCGTGCTTTTGTGGTGGCGTTACCCTCCAGCTGCTGGATAAAGCAAATCTGCCTTGTTGGTACTGGTCTTCGACCCAGTTCTTGAATGTGAAGCAGTCTTCGATAGGGTGTCCTATAGCTCGGTGATAAGAGCAATAACCCGGATGAGAAACCTCGTTAACTTGCTCAGGGTACTTAGACTCCGGAAGTGCGATCATTTGATGCCTTATAGCGAGCTCGAGTAGCTTCTTCGTCTTGTCTCGAGGGAAGGAATACGCTCGACTCATCTTCTTCATGAGGGACAAGTCAGGACCGTGCAATGCCCGATCACATGACTCTCTAACCCGGCTTCGTTGTTGTCGACTCCCTTTTTCGCTTCTTGACTTACTTCTGCCTCTGCGTCGGGCCTTTTTCACAACGGGTTGACAGGGAGGAGCACCTTTGTCTTTCGCAGCTTGTTGAAACAGACGTTGCATCCTGGCCTTCTCGTAGATGGCCATCTCGCGGTTGTGGTCTTCCCTAGCCTTTTGACCTGCTTTCCTGATAAGCTTGTCCATTTGTTCTTCAAATGACGGGCTCGGCACTTCGCTCGCGGGATCCAGTTTTGACAAGGGGTTAGCATTCCCCGACAGGGTGTCCTCCTCCTCATCGAAGTTATATATGGCGCAGCTGCCGTGGACTCGCTCCCGTTTCCCGGATCTCACATATCCAAGCCCAAGCATTTCTATTCTCCCGTTGGGCAATTTGCGCTGAGTCCCAGGGACATTCCAAATCTTGTTGTAGAACTGAGCTTGTCGAACAGTCTGCTTTAAGGGTACTCCTTGGCGCTTCAATAGCCTCCTTAGTCCATTTGTGTAATATCTAGGCAAACGGATGGGTTGGAGCCTGTCGAGTGTAGCATCCGCGCCATGCCATATCTCTTTCTCCACTCTCGTTTTGGTGGATTGGTAGAACAGGATCACCTTTTCACCCTTTCGCCTGGGAGGGACGTAAAACATCTGCAGGTCCTGCACATTGTGAGCTTGAAGTGCGTCGAGATCCTTGTAGTGTTTTCGCGGCACTATGGTGATTTGCAAACTCTGGTCATCGCTAGGGGATGCTTGTATTGACAGCCGACTGGAGAACACAGCATTAACCTCATCTTCCGAGTCACTTTTGAAGATCAACATGGGGGCGGACGTTCCCGGGTTATTGCGTCGAGACGGCCCAGCGTAAACTATCTCTTCTTCTTCTTCGGTATCGCTCCCGAAACAGGGATGGTGGCGACGACTTTGTTCTCCGGCTTGCGACACCTTTCTGTATCCTTGAAATCTGGCAAAAAGTACTTCGCATCTTCGTACTTGCGGACTTCGTTCACGGAAAATGGGTTCAGCTCACCTGTTACGGTATACTCAAAACCATCCTTAAAGTACTTCATACACTAATGCTGTGTAGAAGGGATGATGTTGTACTCGTGTAACCAAGGGCGACCGAGCAAGGCGTTGTAGCAGGTCTTGGCGTCAATGACGTGAAACTTGATGTCCGTGACGAGCAGTCCGAAGCGTAATGTTAGTATTACAGATCCGAGGGTCCGTGATGACTGGGAGTCGAAACCGGAGATGGTAATTTTGTCGCGAGCGAGGTGCTGCACGCTTATGCAGATTTCCTTTAACACCCGAACGTTAAGGAGATTGACGGAGGATCCATTATCTACCAGGATCTTGCCTATCTTGATATCATGGCAGTATCCAGAGACATATAGGGGACGGTTGTGGTCGCACGTCCCGAGGAGAAGGTCTTCGTCACCGAAAGTGATGTCAGCCGTGTGCACTTCTTCTAGTTCATCCTTCATCCTTTCCGCAGCAAGGAAGGCTTGGAATTGCTCGGGTTCTTGTAACGCCTTGATTAATGAATCTCGCGCTTCTTTTGATAATAGGAGGGCATCGAGAATGCTGAGCTGAGAAGGTAGCTTCCTTAGGTGCGCTAGGATGTTGTAGTCCACCTTACCCTTCCTAGGAGGGTCCTTGGTAGTTAGCTCTTTCATGACTTGGTCATCTAAGGCGATATCCTCAGTGACCTTCTCCTTTCCCTTATCTTTTCTATTCGCGGGTCCGAGATTCTTTTCCGGGAGCGTGCGATTGCGCAGCTGAATGTTTTCGCAGGCCTCCGGTTTTTCCTCTTTCCCTAAAACGGATTCTTTAAAGAGAGGGCCCAGGGCCATTTCTTCATCAGAGTCGCTCCCAAAGGTGAGAACTTGTGATTCTCCGGCGTTGATCATGTAACAATTGCCGGCAGTTCTTTTGTGTCTTTCGACCGTACATTTTTGTTCCCGACGAGTTTTGCGTTTCATGCGCTTAAAATGTTGCCGGTGAGCAACATATCCCTGCCACCATATCCTGAAAGCGTCGCACTCCTCCGTAGGGTGTGAAATTTTCCGATGATATGAGCAATAATTAGGGTGCCTCTCCACCCCATCGAGCGTGTTCTCTTCCGCGGGTGGTAGCTTCATCCCCATTGACATGGCTTTGGCAAACCTTTTTCTCGTCTTGAACACGTTTTTATTCGCATCGGATATCTTTTGATCTGGCGGGAGCGCTTCGACTCTTTCGTCCAGTCGCCTGCGCTTGGCTCCTTCCGATGCAGCCATCCCAGGCTCCTGATCCGCTTTACTCTTCAAACGAATCTCGTCTAGAAAGGCGTCGATCATTTCATCTGTTGTCCATACAAGTTTTGGGTCAGGCTGTGCCCCCAGTTTCTCAGTGCCAGGAGTTTTCTCATCTTCCGAATAGGAAATTACATGACAACTCGCCGCATATTCTTCGGATTCATCCGGCGAACTCTCTCCATCATCTTCCTCCTGAAAGACGTGGTTGAGGAACTCTTGGAGTGTGACGGGAGTTCGCGCCTTTTGATTGTACTCCTCCAGCACGTCAATCTGTTTCTGCAAATCCGTGCGCTTGTCTCCAGGCTTCACGGGCTTCTTGGATTTCTTCTTCTTTTTCTTCGAAGATTTTGACGATTGGGTGTGAGTATTTGGGCCATCACCACCAATCTTTGTAGTTGGGCGTGGCTTCAGCATCCCTTCGATGATTTGAGGTTCAAGCAGGTTCTTCCATTCGACTGCCGGACACGCATGAAGATCATTCAGCATCCTTTTGGTTTTAGCCGATAGCACGACCTCCCATGGAGCTTCTTCAATAAAGGAACAGGTTGCCCCCGGTGTATCTGCTTTCTTGGGAGTATGCGGCTGTGACGGGTTCACATTCCACTTTTCGGGCAGCGCAAACTTTCCCTGGAGGTATTGATCTTCAATCCATCCTTTGAAGACGAAGCAATCCTCAATCGGGTGGCTTACCATTTGATGGTAAGGGCAATAATTGGGGCTATTCACCTCAGTGGGTTGTGGTGATCGCCTTGGATTTGGCAAGTTTATAAGTCTGTTGCGTACTGCCAGCTCAAATAGCCGTTTCGTCTTGTCCCGCGGGAACGAGTAGGGGCGCTTCATCTTCTCATTATAATACCGCCTTCTTTCTTCCAGTGGATCCGCCGGCTTTGGGGCAATGGGTTGCTGCTGAGCATTCGCAACGAAGGTTGCGTTCCCTTTACCCTTGTCGTTCCGAGGTTCCGGTTTCGGGGGAGACGGTCTGTGACCCATCTGGTCCATCTGGGCAAGCTTGTCGATCAAAGCCTGGAACGTGGTTGGTTTGAAAAACATCATGAACTGTGAGATAGTTGCATGAGGGTCTAGAGTCCCCACGAACATGCCTACCGCGGGCGCTTCCACAATGCGTTGCTCGCATTTCGACCACAAATTTTGCCAGCGTATAGCATACTGGACCCACGTTTCGCCTGGTTTTACCCTGGCATTAATTAATGCTGTTATCGGAGTGCGTTCGCTGGCGCTTGCAAATCGCTGGGTGAATAGCAGTTCCATTTCGGCGAACGTCTTGATAGAATCGTTCGGGAGTTCTGAATACCATTCGAACACTGTTTCTGATAAGCTGCCCACGAACTGGCGAAGCAACAGTTTCATCACCGCCGGTGTTACCGCAAAGGGCCCTGAACTGGGCAACATGTTGGTGGGGATTGCCAGTCCCCTTATACACATGGAATTTCGGTATTGTATAACCCGATGGATATTTGATCTGGTCGTACCAGCTTGGATACGGTCGTCCCGTTTTTACGACCTGACCAGCTGCCTCAGTCGCATGATGAACCCGGATTTGCTGGGCTATATAGTCGTCCAAGTCAGCCTTAGAGATTGTCTCCTCCTTGGCCGTTGAGAGAGCCGGCGGAGGATTCAACGTTTCTCCCCTATCGTCTTCGAGTATGGTCGGGGGATCTTCAGCGGGAGGATCTTGTTGGATCATCATCCTAACCATGTCTTGAAATAGGTGGGCTATTTGCTTTATATTGGCCGCTTGTTCCGCAGCCTCTTTATCCTTCTTTTCCAACATCCTCCGGAGGAACTCGGTGTCGGTTTCCTGTTCTTATTGCTGATCCAAGGACGTTTCAGAGGTTTCTTTTGGCCCAGTGAGTGCGGCCATAGCGTTCATCATCTCTTGGAGCTTTTGTTGTTGCTCCTGAGCTTTGGTCACTGACCGCGTGTGCGGTCTATGACCTGTTGATATGCGGCTGTCTTCTTTTCCTGACGCCGTGTATACAGTGTGGACCATCCTGCCCCCAGCCTTAGGGCGTCTGGGTTCAGCACTTTTAGCTCTCGTTGTAGGCCCAGGGATCTTCTCCGGCCTCCTCTTTTTATGAGCAGTGGAAGTTGAGGGGGCCGTTGAGGTGGGCACCAAGACAGCTTTTCGTGGCTTAGCGTGATGACTGATTTCCTGTTGGATTTTCAGCTTCTTGTGCTGACGGGAGAAATTTGGATCGATCACCGAGTCTCGGGTCTGCCGCCAGACTTTATAGATTTTGGAAGACAACCGTTGAGGGGATCGGGGCTGTTCTGGCTCTATTCCCGCAGCCTTTTTCAGTGGAGGGGGAGACCTCTTTAGCACCGCAGTAGGAGAATTCCTTCGCACCTTATTTAGCATCTCGAAGTTGTTCCCAGTTGGAACAGCAGCATTGACTTCCACCGTTGGGCTGGTGGAGTTAGCCCAGAGGGGGAGTTGCCCCAGCCTTCCTTACTCGACGCCAGTGGCGATGTCGAGCGTGTCGAGCGGACGGTGTTGGTTCAGCGGTGAGGATGGCTTCGTCTTGCCCCCTGTGTAGGTGGGGGGTCGCTGCTGGTGTCAGCCTGTTAAAGACCGATGTCCTTTGGGTAGCAGGAGCAGGAGCTGGAACAGTCAATCTCGTAAAGACCGACTTTTTGGCAGGAGAAGCCGCCTGTTCCCCTCCGAATGGCGGCCGAGACGTTAGGACGTCTGTGCCTGAGATTCGGGGCAGATGCTATTTAGTTTTATCCGTCTACCTCTCCGAAGATACCAAGTTGATTTATGGCACCGTGTATCGAAGGTTTAGACGGATGCGGCCGATGTAGCAGACTTTGTCAGATTCCCCCTCGCTTGAGGGGTTTTTGATTGTGGGGACGCTCTTCCCTGCAGGCGCAAACCCCTGCAGTTAATTACGCTACCGCATCGCGGTAGCCACTTTCTCCTTCTCCAGAATTTCACTTTGTGTCGTGTGTGTTTGTTTTGTTTGTGGTTGCCCGTGGATTGTATACGGAGACTGAGTAATGCCGTCGCACGTAGGACGTGGATTAGTCCAAATCCGTATTTACTTAGATTTGGGTTTGGTATTTTTAGTTTAAGGATGCATTAGTCGCGTTGCGGCTAAGATCAACTTAAACGTTCGTTAAGGATACGATAGTCCTGTTTGAGACTAAGATCAACTTAACGTGATAATCCATTTAATATTTGGCCGTCGGGACTCGTCACCTCTCTGACGTCGTTGAAGGATTACAACGGCAGATGTCAGAGGAGTTCAGAGATGTACCCTTGAACCAAGGTTGATTTGGAGTTTTATAGTCCGTTTGACTGTTTAAGGATACGTTAGCCGTGTTTGGGGGGCTAAGATCAACTTAAACGAGATCGTTTAGATCCGGCAAAAGAGCATTTGGAGGCTCTATTGTTCCAGTTTAGGGACGTAGTGGTCCATAGATGGTTTAGGGACGTTGCGGTCCATGCTCCAGTTTAGGGACGTGGTGGTCCATATTCCAGTTTAGGGACGTGGTGGTCCAATATTAGTTTAAGGACGTCTCGGTCCGACATTAGTTTAAGGACGTCTTGGTCCGACATTAGTTTAAGGACGTTTCGGTCCAATATTAGTTTAAGGACGTTTCGGTCTATGCTCCAGTTTAGGGACGTGGTGGTCCATATTCCAGTTTAGGGACGTGGTGGTCCATCGCCAGTTTAGGGACGTGGTGGTCCATCATTAGTTTAAGGACGTTTCGGTCCATGTTCCAGTTTAGGGACGTGGTGGTCCATGTTAGTTTCAGGACGTCTCGGTCCAATATTAGTTTAAGGACGTCTCGGTCCGATATTAGTTTAAGGACGTTTCGGTCCAACATTAGTTTAAGGACGTCTCGGTCCGACATTAGTTTAAGGACGTTTCGGTCCAATATTAGTTTAAGGACGTTTCGGTCCACGAGTTTAAGGACCCCGCAGTCCATATTCATGTGTGGTAGTTGGGACCCGTCACCTCTCTGACGTCGTTGAAGGATTACAACGATGGGTGTCAGAGGAGTTCGGAGATGTACCCTCGAACCGGATATAAATTAATTTAAAAGAGCAGTCGTGCTCAGTCAATTTAATTTAAGGACTTATGGCCAAAATTGGGCTAAGTCCAGCTTCAATATTTTTTTGTCTTCTGCCTGTTCTAGGGCTTTACCCCCTTTTAGTAATGCACTGCATTATTCTTGTTTTGATTGGGCTCTTCCCTTTACAAATGATGCAGAGCATCTATTTTGTTTGGGCTCTGCCCTTTTTTAAAATGCATAGCATATTTGACTGAGCCTGTTAGGCCTTTTAATTGGGCTCTGTCCCTTTTCTTTATGATGCAGCGCATCTGTTTTAGTTTGGGCTCTGCCCCTTTTTTTTTAAAGTAATGCATTACATTTTATTAGGCCCGTTAGGCCTTCTTTAATCGGGCTTGGCCCTTTTGTAAGCAATACAGTGCATTTGTTTGGCGCTTTGCGCTAAGTAATGAGCGCAAGCTCATATGATGATGACACGTGTCATGCTCTGGTGAGCGCAAGCGCAACAGCGCAGTGCACTGCGCTAGTGCGCTGCGCTGTTGCGCTTGCGCTCACGTGGCGCTCTCTGGTGAATTGCGCCAATTCCATAGAGCAAAGCTCTATTTCAAGAGCGCAAGTTGTTTTACAGCTGACACATGGCGCTCTCTCAAGAGCGCAACAGCGCAGTTTGGAAGTGCAAAGCACTAAGAATCTTTTAGATTCAAGAACAGGAGTGCAGAGCACTATTTAATTTCTTGATCTAATTTAGATCAAAGAAAATAAATTTTTCTTTTTTGTTTCAGGAACCAGAGGTTCATAAAAAAGTGCAAAGCACTATTATTACTTATTTTTCTTTTTATTTAAAAATTATTGATCTTGTTCTTAGATCCATAATCTGTCCATAAGAGAATTTTCTCTTTTTCCTAAAAGTTTTTTTTACCTTTTGTTATTCTTGAGGAATTCTTCAAGAGTTCTCTTCTCTTTTTCTTTTAGCAAGATGTTCCTTTTTTTTTTAATTGAGGCCTAGGGTCCTTTTTATAGTGCCCATAAATTAGTTAAATTTGTTAAAGAGATCTTTCTCTGAGTGATTTGGAGAATTTTCCCCACCGTTGGATCTTTGATCCAAGGGCTTCTGCTTTGCAGAAGAAAATCTTCTTGTTTTAACAAGAACAGAGAATATTTCTTGGAAATTTAATTCTGTTTGGCACAGAGCGCAGCGCAACTGCGCTAGCGCATCTGCGCTGACACGTGTCGCGCAGCGCAGAGCGCAGCACAACTGAAGCGTTGCTTCATAAAAATAGAGCTTTGCTCTGATTGGGCGCGCCTTCTTGGGCGCTGCGCTGACATATCAGCGCTTGACATGTGGCGCGTTGCGCCCGAGATTTGAAGCGTTGCTTCAAAATTTTGAATTTTGAATTTCAACAGAGCTTTGCTCTGATTGGGCGAAACACCGCCTTGACGACTTCAGGAGCAGGACTGGTTATTTTCTCAGGAGCAGCCTTCTCTGGGATTGCAGGCCCCATTGCAATTTTACAGGAGCCCTGGCCTAGTCTGGAGAAGACCGAAGCGCTGGTGTTGGGCGACCCGTTGAGAGGGGCCGCGGTAGGGGTAAGCCGGTCAAAGACCGACTTCTTGGGAGCTTCCGTTGTCAGCACAGGAGCGGTGAAGCTTGTTGGCGGGAGCATGATCCCAAAAAACAACCCTGTGGTGGCTCGAGTGACCTATTCCACTGGCATTGTAAATAGCGAAGCAGCTTGGGGCCCGTAGGCTATACCTCCTGGCGAGGCGGAGCACCGGTTGCAGTTGCAGTTGGAGCATTTCACATAAGTGGAAACCATTGATTCTTTGCTTTCTGCAATAAGCAAAACGCCAAATCTTAGTACCTTGTAACCCAAGGGCAACCATTAGCGAACCGTGTTTGGTTCGCGAACACGACACACAAAGTGTGGAGTGGAAAGAGGAAAAGGTCCCACCGGGCGTGCCAGAATCTATTCCCCTCCGAATACAGGGACGCGACCGCGTAGGCTCGTCTTGCCTGAGATTCGGGGCAGATGCTAATTGGTGCTATCCGTCTACCTCTCCGAAGATGCCAAGTTGATTTATGGCACCGTGTATCGAAGGTTTAAACGGATGCGTCCGATGTAGCAGACTTCGTCAGATTCCCCCTCACTCGAGGGGTTTTTGATTGTGGGGACGCTCTTCCCTGCAGGCGCAAGCCCCTGCAGTTAATTACGCTACTGCACTGCGGTAACCACTTTCTCCTTCTCCAGAAATTTCACTTCGTGTCGTGTGTGCTTATTTTGTGTTTAGTTGCCCGTGGATTGTATACGGAGACTGAGTTATGTCGTCGCCCGTAGGGCGTGGACTAGTCCAAATCCGTATTTATCTTAGATTTGGGTTTGGGGGTTTGGGTTTAAGGATACGTTGGCCTCCTTTGAGACTAAGATCAACTTAAACGTTTGTTAAGGATACGTCAGTCTAGTTTTTAGACTAAGATCGACTTAACGGGATCGTTTAGATCCAACAAGAGAGCAATTAAGGGAGCCCTGTTGTTTAGTTTAGTGACATTGCGGTCAATAGGTGGTTTAAGGACATTACGGTCCATTGATAGTTTAAGGACATTACGGTCCAATGTTAGTTTTAAGACGTTGCGGTCAAGGTTAAGGACGTCATAGTCCGTGGATTTAAGGACTCCACAGTCCGAAGTTAGTTTTAAGACATCTCGGTCAAGGTTAAGGACGTCATAGTCCGTTGTTAGTTTTAAGACATTCCGGTCAAGGTTAAGGACATCATAGTCCGTTGTTAGTTTTAAGACATTCCGGTCAAGATTAAGGACGTCATAGTCCATGAGTTTAAGGACCCCACAGTCCGTTGTTAGTTTTAAGACATTCCGGTCAAGGTTAAGGACGTCATAGTCCGTTGTTAGTTTTAAGACATTCCGGTCAAGGTTAAGGACGTCATAGTCTATGAGTTTAAGGACCCCACAGTCCGTATCAGTGTGTGGTTATTGGGACCCGTCACCTCTTTGAAGACATTGAGGAATTACAACGCCAAGTATCAAAGGAATGAAGAGATGTACCCTTGAACCAAGGTAGATTAAATAGTCTTTGGCCCAATTTGGGACCAAGACCAATCAATTATGTTATGAGCCCATTAGCCCAGTTAAGTTTGAATTGAGGACTTATGGCCATCTCGGGCTAAGTCCAATCATGTTTGGAATATTGGCTTTCTGTTGGTCCATTGAAGGAGAGGCTTTACCTCTAGAACTTAGCCAATTGGGCTGAAGCCAGTGTCAGACACTAAAGACCAACCCGTGTTGAACATTGGAAATGAGATTGACAAGTTAGTGTTTAGCACTAAAAGATAGTTGGTGTTAAACACCAGCAACAGGGGCTTTCAAATTAGTGTTAAACACTAAAACAAATCAGTGTTAAACACTGGCAACAGAGATCTCAAATTAGTGTTGAACACTAAAGTAAATCAGTGTTAAACACTGGGAACAGAGTTTCAATTTAGTGTTAAACACTAAGGCAAGAGGGGTCACGTGGTAACACATGAGGGTGCCATGCTTCCCTTTATTTTATTCGGTCAAAAGTCTTGAATACTTTGAAGTATCACGTGATATCACGTGATGGGCATTTTGATGTTTGTTTGTTAAAGCTTCGGCAAAGGGGTCACGTGGTAGCACGTGAGAGCGCCCTAGAGCTCTTTATTTTGTTCTGCAGATAAGTGTTTAATACTTTTAATTCTGAAAGCCATCACGTGTAGGCACGTGATGGGGGCTCATGCTTTGAACTGTTAAAATGTTCATTGGGGGTCACGTGGTGACACGTGAGGGTGCCCCAGAGCTTCTTTTTTGTTCTACAGATAAGTGTTTAACACTTTTAATTCTAAAAGCCATCACGTGTAAGCACGTGATGGGGGCTCATGCTTTGATCTGTTAAAATGTTCATTGGGGGTCACGTTGTGACACGTGAGGGTGCCCCAGAGCTTCTTTTTTGTGGATCTTTTCAGGGGTCACGTGGTAGCACGTGACCCTGTTTCTCTGCTTGTTTGAAGATGTGTTTATCTTTTTAAGAATTAAATTCTTCATAGGGTTAAACCATAGCAATAACTTTAGAGGAATTAAATTCCTAGTTTCTTCCGAAGAATTATATTCTTAGATAGAGTTATACTCTAGTTTCTTTTCTGTAGGAATTAAATTCCTCATGTATGTGAAGAAATTCTCGATTAGGGTTAAACCCTGGTTCTGTCCATTTTGAAGGAATTAAATTCCTATAACATAGGGTTAAACCCTAATTTTATCTCAAAGGAATTAAATTCCTATAATTTTGTGAGAATTAAATTCTCCAACTTCCATTCCCTCTCTATGTTTTGGATCTGCATGGCAGGATCTCAACCCAATGAGAATTAAATTCTCAATTCATGGGGAGATGTGCACTTTGCAGATGCTCTACTAAAGAGAGAACTAAGTTCTTCTTTTTAATATAAGAGTTAAACTCCTTTGAGAATTAAATTCTCTTTTTAGAAGCCTTCCCTTTCTTACCTAAGGTTTTCTTCTGCAGCAGATCAAATTCTTCCAAAGTCTCAAGGCTCTATTTCTTTTTTTCTCTATCCCTCTGTGTCTCGATCTCTGTATATGTCTCCCTCTCCTGTGTGTCTTTTGGCTCCTATTTATAGGAGAAGAAGCAGAATCAATTAGTTTTGGTGAATCTTTCATTGAGAGATTTGATTTGTATTCACCATTCATCTGGTCCTTTGGATTATTAGGTGAATTTTATTCACCATTGGATTTTAAATCCAAAGATTTTCCTTTGTTATTTCGATTAGATTTTAAGGGGAAATCTTTCCAAGTTCAAGATTTTTCCATAAATAGGTGATATTTAATCACCTTTAAATCTTTAATCCAATCGGTTTCAAATAATCATTTCCCATTGGAGAGATTTGAATGCTGTTCAGAATTTAATTCTGTTAAATAGATAGGCTTTGAAAGCCGGTCACGTGTGGCCACGTGACCCATGGTCACGTGTAAGCACGTGACCCCTGGAACGAGCTTTCTTCTTCTTTCTGCGTTCTGTCTTCTGGCCGCTGTTCAACCGTTACGTGCCAACACGTGACCCCCGGTCACGTGTGAGCACGTGACCCTTTCTGAAGCCTTTGCTTCGATTTAATCAGGGAATTGAATCTGCCTTTGCCGCTGTTTTTAAATGTCACATGCCAACACGTGACTGCTGATCACGTGCTAGCACGTGATGCCTCCTCTGTAAACTTTCCTGATTTTAAATCAGGAAACACCGTGCATATCCATGAGCAGGTAGGCTCCATCTTAATAGACATTATCTATGATATACGGGCCTTCATAGTTAGGCTTGAATTTCCCTCGTTTTGCACGATTGGGAATCATTGGTCTTTTGACAACTGGCACAAGTTCACCTTGTCGGAATGTTCTCTGCCTGATCAATCTTTCATATGACCGTGTCATCTTTGCCTTATAAGCCTTCAGATTCTGCTATGCTATCAGACGGGTTTCATTAAGAGCGTCGAGTTTCTCAAGCCTAAGATGAGCATTTTCTTCATCTGTCAACTCGTATCGAAGCGCTACTCGTAGAGAAAGGAGTTCTATTTCAAACGGGAGTACTGCTTCTGTGCCGAACACCAGTGTGTATAGTGTTGTATCCGTGGCCGTCTTGTATGTTGTTCGGTACGCTCAGAGAGTCTCATGCAGCCTTTCGTGCCAGTCCTTTTTGTTTCTGAACACCATCTTTTTTTATAGGCTTAGTCAAAATCTTGTTGAAAGTTTCAGGTAGACCGTTAGACCGAGAATTATAGACTGAAAAGTATCTCCGGTCTATTTTATGCTTTTGTGCGAAGCGACTTATTTTATGGTTTCTATAAACTGGCCCATTATCCGAGATTATCCGTCACGGAGTCCCAAACCGGTATATGACATGGGTCTTGAAGAAATGATACTCCACATGTTTATCAAATAGAAAAACGAGCAAAGTAAATATTATAGATTTCTCGTGAATTTGAAAAAAATAACTTTGGAGGGTGCCAAGAAGATTTTGAGAGCCTCAAGTCAAGCAATAAAGATAAAGTGATAAACAATGATAGACGGATCAATTTGAAAATGGTAATCATTGTGATTTGATTATGATTGTTTTTATATACTCTCTCCATCGCTTTTTACTTGTCATTTTAACCGAATGCACAACGATCAAGAAATGTATCATCACTTACTTAATATCAGATTGATGGAGCATTTATCATCCTCCACCTTGGTGATATATATATATATATATATATATATACGAGAATAATGGAGAAAAGAGGCCATAGGAGGGGATTTCCTCCTATGGCGTTGAAAAAATACAACCTCCACCAATCTTTTCGACGATCGGCTCCCATCATCTTCATCGTTATCATCTAAGATGTGGGTACACCAAATTTCATGTGATTCTACAACCTTTTCACCGTTGATTTAGCAATATAAAAAGTTCTATTGTCGGTAAACCGTTAATTTTGAACCCAATAAATCAAGGTGAAAAAGTTGTGGAATCACATGAAATTTGGTGTACGCACATCTTAGATGATAACGATGATGATGATGGATGTCGATCGTCGGAAAAAATGGTGGAGGTTGTATTTTTTCCACGCCATAGGAGGAAATCCCCTCCTATGCCTCTTTCCTCCATTAATCTATATATATATATATATATATATATATATATATATATTGTTGGACGGTTACAAAGTGGTGAGAGCTATTATATATATAAGATTGATGGAGCATTTATCATCCTCCACCTTTGCTTCTCTCTGATGACACCATCCTTTTACACCTTTCGTCGTCTCCCCTTCTCTCTTCTCTTCGTTTATGTCCCTCGATCTTCACTCGACTCCCTTCTTTCTCCTCTGCAATGATGACCCTTGATCTTGTATATCCTATCGATTTCTTTTTATCATTTATTCTATATCAACTTATTCATTATAGTATGATCCCTATATTTGAGATCTTTTTCTTCCAGGATCCTTAAGATCGAATCAGTTTCTCAATTTATATAACCCTAAGCTCAGTTTAATGGCTTTATTGATCAATAAAATTGATCCTAGCTCTTAATTTTTGCTTCATTTTAATAAGGTATTACTTTTTAAATCCTACATTCTTACATAATTTTATTGTAACTAAACTTTCAACTATGATTTAATAAGATCAGGTTTTAAAAATCCTTCATCATTCGAATCGATTCCAAATTACCTCAAACACGAAACGTCTCATTAAAAATCCAAATCCGAAAACTCATAAATGAGATGGCTCATATAACTCTTAACCCGACTCTGAGACCTAAATTGTGTAAGTTGAAGAATAAGCCGGCGACTCATAGGCAGTGGCTTGGTAGCGAGTCGATCTCAGTTCTAATTTTTCCATCCTGTCATCCGATTTCCGTCATGCTTCAAAAGCTTGTTTGCTATTGCAGCCGAGACAAGAATTATTTTTGTCTCCTAACTTAACCCTTTGGTTAATACCTTCACCAAATACAAAATCTAAGCTGCTATTTACGGGCACAAATGATAGGGATGGCAATGCCTACAACAAATTCTCAGTTGTTTTAAGGTGATGCTTTTTTACTCATATATATATTATTATCATTCCTATCCCCTACAATTTCTCCCGTCAAAATGAGATGCATTGTGCCAATTTTAGTTTTTCATTAAAATTGGTCGGATACATAACAGAGCGGATCTATGGAATATTTGATAAAGTTTTCTTGCATTATATGGTTGTGACCTGATATGTAATTCTTTGTTATTTTCAGCACTATCCCCGGTGTCTCAATTTTAGCTTTTTGCAGTAGTGTTAGTCCACGGAAGAAAAAAGAAATTTAGTAAGATTTGTACAAAAAATAAAAGTAAACAGCTTGATACTTATGAAGCAAATTAAGTCTTCATTCATAACTTCAGGAAAAAAAAATTATATTTGCTTCTTGATATTTATATAGCTTGAAAAACTATGACGTCTTAAAGAGAAGAATTTATATTAATTTGCCTCTACTGCAACTGTGTCCAGTGAGTCTTTTAAAACGGTGTTTGAATGTGTTATATGTTCTGTTTGACACTTTGGTTTATATACGGATAAACTTTAGTATATATAGTTTCCTACAACAAATCTTATTGTATTTTTCTAGTTTTATCAAAAGAATACGGATAATGTATAAGAGGCCTGCGAAAAGGTTTTTTCTCAAATTTTTTTAGTCATGAATAAATTGGACACTATTAATGAGAAGTCAATGTCCCTTCTGATGAAAATTTTAATAAGAATTTTAATGGAGTATTTAAAAAATGTTCTCCTGGAATAATTTTTAAATCTCTAGAAACAAATCTCAACCATTGGAGAATCACTTGTTCTTCAAGCTCTTCTATTCAAATCCAAAAACTGAATTATATTGGGAAATAAAGCAATCAAAATTAGTAGCAATTGAATAGCCTAACACAGATAAATAATTGAACCATTCTCATTTACAGAACATAAAAACACCCACAAACACCTTAACCATCATCAGCCGAATCTCCTCAACTTCGTCGCCGATGCAGCGAACCGAGCCAAATTCTCCGGCCCGTCGACATAAGCCGAACCGTCATCAAAGTTCTGAGCATAGCTATATGGATCATAAGAAGTAGCATTCCTGTTGCATTTCTTATTAAGGATCCTCCTAAAAATCTCTCTCAATCTCATCAAACCATTCATCCTAGATCGAGTCACGTCGATGAACTCTTCTTCAGTGATTGTTGAGCCAGCTGGCGACATCGAGGGGTGGGCAAGAGAGAGAGCAGGAGCTCTGCTTTTGGAGCTGGGGCTGCAGGAGTCCATGGTGTTTGGAGAGGGAGGGAGAGAGAGAGAGAGTGAGAGTGAGAGCTTGGTTATTTATAGGATATTGTTAGGGGAGCGTAAATTTGGAAATTCTGTGCTTATTGTGAAGGTTTGATTTTTTGTTTTTCTTTTTCTTCTTTTCAAAATTGTATTTTGAAACATGGATTAAACATTTCATTAATAAATGTGAAATGTGAAAGCTACAAAATAAAATTTAAGGTAATTTGTCAAAAAACCCAGACATTTACATGCTGAAAAATTTCAACGGTTTTTTACTACCGTTTCGAAGCCAGGAAGTTTTTGACAGCAAAAAAAATGCTTAGGAGGTTTTGACCATCTACACTATAATTTAAAGATAAACAAACGGACATTCCTTTTTAGGACAATTTTCGTTCGTCGTGTTACCAGCAACAGGTCAATGAATCAGATAGAAAAGCTCCTCTTTCTCTTCAAAGCGCTATGGTATTAATTCTTTTGAAGACTATGGTATTTCTTTCAATACAAATACAATGACATAAATGCTCTTTTATTTATCACTCTAACCTGCATGTTTGACGGTATACATGTTAGATTTATTATGCCCCTCTATAATATTTATATCTTCCTATGTCTTGGGAAAATGAAATGTCGGGTTAATTTGTTATATAGAGGCTTCAAATGCTGTAGTCAGGCTGAAGAAATGAGGCTTTGGAAATCTTTATATATAGTTGATGTGTAGTATTTTTTAAGTGTTTCACTTTGAGGGGGGAAAATGAAAGGAAATTTTCTTCATATTTGTTTGGAATAAGAGGAACCAAGCAACCCCGTTTCAAGATGAAAACAAAAAAGTTGAGTGAGGCCTAAGACTTTCCTTTAATTTCAAGGACACAGAAGATACATTAGTAGAGAGAGATACCTAATCTATCTAATATAATATCTAAACAAGTGTCTATCATAATCACTCAAGTTCTTTGGATCTTTTTTTTTTCTGTTAAGATCTTGCTGTACATTTATCAAATCTAGTATCGAAGAAAGGTATCATTTCTAATCACTCTCTTATCATTTCCTAATCTATCTAATATAATATCTAAACAAGTGTCTATCATAAGCTTGTTTGTGTGGCAGGCTCAGGGGTTCAAGGCAGTTTTTGTTGATTATTTGGTTAACAAATCATTGCTAATCAAGTAAACCCAAAGTTACAAAAGTCCAAAGCCGAAATTGAAGCCAAAGATCAGAAGCAATAGCAGCCACAGCACGTGAGATTAATTAAGCCCTAGTTTAATCCACAAAATATTTAGATAGATTAATTAAGCCCTAGTTTAACCCACAAGTTATTTTGAGAGAGAGATTGTATTTGGGTTTGATCCAGTGGGCAAATATCTCTTGTAATTCTTTCATTGAATCGTGGAAACTCTCGTCGTCCGATTGCAGAATTATGTGCAAATTACGCCGAACCTAGGTAAAATCTTATGCTCGTATTGTTTGGTGTGCACTTGTAATAATTTGCATTGTTTTGGTAAATTGCCCGGTTAGTCTTTTTCGGGTTATTTGTTTATACACGATCCTAATATAGATTTTCCGCTGCGACTCTTAGTGTATTTTGTGACTCTTTGGAGGATCATGGATATAAAAATTACAACAAGTGGTATTGGAGCATCAGATTCGGTGTTTTCGGATTATTTGAGGAGATAGCATTTACACATTACGAGATAGACAAGTTTGATGGGCGGAACAATTTCGGCCATTGAAGGTTGAAGATTACAGATATTTTCAAGCAATAGGGGGTTCACAAGACTATCTTTGCAAAAGATGGTATTCTGAAGACAACCATGAAGATAAGAAAGAAGAGATGGAGGACAAGACCTTCAGTGCGATACAGCTTCATTTGGCTAACAAAGTTCTTTGCGAGGTCGAGCAAGAGACTACGGTATCGGAGTTATCGAGCAAGTTAGAGTCCTTATACATAAAGAAATCTCTTACAAATCGTCTTTATCTTAAGCAACAATTGTACACGTTAAAGATGAAGAATAGGACATTCGTCAAAGACCACCTGGACAAACTCAACCAGATCGTAATGGACTTACGGAACGTGTGTTGGAGTTAAAATTTTAACTTTCAAATATAAAAAAATACTTGTATGAGTATTTTTACAAAAATAAATCCTAGTAATCAAGTTTTAAGTTTTAGTTCGAGGTGAGGATATCAAGAAAAGGTGGAGAAATTATTTTGACAAATTGTTCAATGAGAGCTTTACTAAAAATTTAGATAGACTTGTCATTCAATCTCAAGATATAAACCGTGATTTCATGCGTAAAATAAGACTACCTGAAATTAAAGAAGTTTTAAACAGAATGAGTTTAAGAAAAACGGTTGGTCATGACGGGATTCCTATCGAGCTTTGGAGATGCTTAGGAGAAATAGGTATTAAATGGCTGATAGAAATGTTTAATAAGATTTGGCAGACAAAAAAGATGACAAATGAATGGAGGAAAAGTATCATTGTACCTATCTATAAGAACAAGGGTGACATTCAAAATTGCTCAAATTACCGTGGAATAAAACTTATGTGTCACATTATGAAACTTAGGAAGAGAGTGATTGAATACAGGCTAAGGAATGATATTAAGATAACAGAGAACCAGTTTGGGTTCATCTCTGGACGATTGACGACAGAGGCTATTCAATTGCTTCGTCAACTTGTCGAGCATTTTCGAGAGAGGAGAAGAGATTTGCATATGATATTTATTGATTTAGAGAAAGCGTATGACAAGGTATCTACAGAGGTATTATGGGAGGACAATGATGAAGAAAGGGTCTCCGTCAAGTATATTGACATAATCAAGAATATGTACGATGGAGTAGTGGCAAATGTCAAAACTTGCGGCGGCCTAACGAGTGATTTTCCGATTACAATTGGTTTATATCAAGGATCTGCATTAAGTCCATTCATGTTTACCATCGTGATAGATGAAATTACTAGAACTATCCAAGATGAGATACCTTGGTGTATGCTATTTGCTGATGATATTGTTCTAGTAAATGAGACGAAAGCAGGGGTTAATGCCAAATTGGAATTATCTTGGGAAACATTGGAATCTCGGAGGTTCAGATTGAGCAGGTCCAAAACAGCATATATGCATTGCAAATTTAGTAAATAGAGAAGTCAAAACCATATTGGTATAATATTGGAAGGGCAAGAGATATCACCGAGCGATCAGTTTAGATATCTAGGTTCCATTATCCAAAAAGATGGGGAGATCTATAGTGATGTTAATTAAAGGATCCAACCTGGTTGGTTGATATGGAGGAGTGCAACAGGAATTTTATGTGATCATAACTTTCCGTTAAAATTGAAAGGGAAGTTTTATCGGAGCGCTATTCGGCTTGCCTTATTATATGGTACAAAATGCTGGGCTCCTAAGAAGTATAGAAGATGCACGTAGCGGAGATGCGCATGCTTCGTTGGATGTGCGGTAACACTAGAAAAGATAATGTGCGAAATGAGAATATTCGTGCAAAAGTTGATGTAGCACCTGTGGAGGAGAAGATACGGGAAAACCGGCTAAGATGGTTTGGTCATATGCAACGCAGACCTATGAAAGCACCGGTTCGACGAATAGATACTCTCGATATGGGCAATGGCAAAAGGGCAAAAGGGAGACCGAAGAAAACATGGATGAAGCTGAAACGAAACGATATGGTTGCTAAAGGCCTCAATGAAAGTATATTGTTCGATAGGAGTGAGTGGAGGTGGAGGATTCATGTGCTGGACCCGGCGTGATTCTCATTGGTTTATGTAGCCTACCCCATATGCTTGGGATAAAAGGCTCAGTTGTTGTTTGTTGTTGTATTTATTAATGAGGTGTTGCTTTTTTTATGCTAGCTCTTAATTTTTGTTTCATTTTGATATAAATCCTATATTCTTACATAATTTTATTGTACAATTTATACTATAAATAATCTTCATTGTAACTTGTTATAAATTATTGGGTAAATTGTCAAAAAAAACAAGCACTTTTTTTACTACTAGTCGGAGGCCAGGGGGTTTTTGACTGCAGAAAAAAATGCTTAGGATTTTTTGACAATTTACCCAAAATTATTCAAGAATTTTATAACAAATTGCCAGATTTTTTAATCCTTCCCTTTATATCTTACTCTCTATTTTCCCTTAAATCGACCCCGAGCACATTTATTTCTTTTTATCCAAAGGAAGAAAAAAAACACATTTATTTCCTAAACTTATGTTTAGTATCGAATGTACCAAGCATGTATTTCTTGTTATAACTATGTATACATATGTACTCAGCCATTACATGGCCATTGGGTTCCTGATGGAGGTCCTTTTCGGGTCTCCGTCAGATGTTGTCTTCCGTAGATCTCCCAGTGGACTTTGTTGATTATCTCCTGTTGCGTGTGGATCTCAATGGGTTTTGGTGTAAGAGCTGGTATGAAGAGTTCGGTGCCGAGTACCTGCAAAGAAGTCCCGGGATGGTTTGGTACCACCAAGGACCCTCCGACAATCAAGTTAGTGATGAGATCCGAGCAGAGTAACGGCTTAAAAGAGTAAAAGATGGCTTACTTCACCCCTCCGTGATGGGGGTTTTTATAGCGGCGGCATCATGCAGTAGAAGGCACGAGAATCTCGCCGTCAGTTACGCTCCCGACGTCATGCCCGCGTAAAGAGTGGATCGCCCATTAATGGGGATCGTGATGGCGTGGAACGTGGGATGTTGCTGGCGGAGAATCTGCGCATGGCGAGATTTGCGGAGCGGCGATTACGCCTGTGAGTGGTGGAGTTGGTCGGTCGGAGGGACCGAGGAAGATGGTCTCGGCGGGAGAGCTTGGGAACGAGCGAGAGGGCCGAGGTATCTTGGTCCTGCGGTAGCTCGGACGCAAGCTAAGAGGCCGAGGAGGCCAATTTGCAGGGGGCCCTGAGGTGAGCCAGCTTTGTGCTTGTAGGTCAGATACAAGGGTGGCCTGATCGGCCCCTGTAGGCCCTCTCTTCTGAGTTCTGGGACACGTCATCTGCCACGTGTCCTGATCTGGAAGGTCGCTAATATAGAGCATCATCATTAGCCCCCCACTATTGTCCCGACCAGCTGGCGGGTCGGGCTAAGAGTGGACTGCCGGGCCGCCCGGGGAGAGCTCCCTCCTAAGATTTTATCAGGACGCGCCCCGGGCTGTCAGCTACCTTTTCTGCCAGCGAATCAGGGTGAAATCTCTGCATTTAAGGAAGGTGTGCCGGTTTGTGCATCCTGTCACTGAAGCGACTATCTGCGTGTCAAGCGTCGGTTGGCCGACGCGACGTGTGCAGACCTGCGGCGTCTGATGGGATGCAGCCCAGTGCGGGAACGACAAGCGGAGCGATCGGTCGCCGAGTTGATTTCGATCACTTTCCAAGCGTGCCAAGCGCTGCTGAGAAGGAGGCATCTCCATGGCCCCGAAGTCGAGGGGGGATTACTCGAACTTGGATAGACCTGATGTCTCTTATTGGGTAGGTAGCTACCCGCTGGAGATGCGCCGAGCAGGAAGAAACTCGGCGGCCTCGCGATGAGGGCTTCAGATCCTCAGCGTCTGATGGGCAGGAGGATGCCCGCTGGGGATGCGCCGAGCAGCAAGGAACTCGGCGGCCTCGCTATGAGGGCTTGAGATCCTCAGCATCTGATGGGCAGGAGGATTCCCGCTAGGGATGCGCCGAGCAGGAAGGAACTCGACGGCCTCACGATGAGGGCTTGAGATCCTCAGCATCTAATGGGCAGGAGGACGCCCGCTGGGGATGCGCCGAGCAGGAAGGAACTCGGTGGCCTCGCAATGAGGGCTTCAGACCATCAGCGTCTGATGGGTAAGAGGATGTCCACTGGGGATGCACCGAGCAAGAAGGAACTCGGCGGCCTCGCGATGAGGGCTTGAGATCCTCAGCATCTGATGTGTTGGAGGATGCCCGCTGGGGATGCGCCAAGCAGGAAGGAACTCGACGGCCTCACGATGAGGGCTTGAGATCCTCAGCATCTGATGGGCAGGAGGACGCCCGCTGGGGATGCGCCGAGCAGGAAGGAACTCGGCGGCCTTGCGACGAGGGCTTCAGACCGTCAGCGTCTGATGGGCCGGAGGATGCCCGCTGGGGATGCACCGAGCAGGAAGGAACTCGGCGGCCTCACGATGAGGGCTTCAGACCATCAGCGTCTGACGGGCAGGAGGATGCCCACTGAGGATGCGCCGAGCAAGAAGGAACTCGGTGGCCTCGCGACGAGGGCTTCAGACCATCAGCGTCTGATGGACAGAAGGATGTCCGCTGGGGCTGTGCCGAGCAGGGTAGCTGCTCGGTGCCTCCTGGCGAGGGCTTTGATCCTTGACGCTAGAGGGGCCACGAGAGGCCTGTGAAGGATGGCCGAGCAGGGTAGTTGCTCGGTGCCTCCTGGCGAGGGCTTTGATCCTTGACGCTGGAGGGGCCGTGAGAAGCCTGTGAAGGATGGCCGAGCAGGGTAGCTGCTCGGCGCCTCTTGGCGAGGGCTTTCTGATCCCTGGCGTTGCGGTAGGGAAGCTACCCGCCAGGGATAGCCGAGCGAGGGATCCTCGGGCTCGACTGCCTCTGGGAGGACTTTCTGATCCCTAGCGTTGCGGTAGGGAAGCTACCCACCAGGGATAGCCGAGTGAGGAATCCTCGGGCTCGACTGCCTCTGGGAGGACTTTTGATCCTTCAGGACGGGGACCGAGCAGGGTTATTGCCTAGTGCCTCTTGGCGAGGACTTTGATCCCTGTCGATTGTGGTAAAAAGCTACCAGCCGGGGATAGCCGAGCAAGGACTCGACTGCCTCTGGGAGGACTTTGGTCCTTAGCGTGGGAGGGGCTGTAAGAAGCCTACCAAGGACCCTTGGCTGGGCAGGGTTACTGTTCGGTGCCTCTTGGCGAGGGCTTTTGTCCTGAAGGATAGCCGAGCGAGGGATCCTCGGGCTCGACTGCCTCTGGGAGGGCTTTCTGATCCCTGGTGTTGCGGTAGGGAAGCTACCCGCCAGGGATAGCCGAGCGAGGGATCCTCGGGCTCGACTGCCTCTGGGAGGGCTTCTGATCCCTGGCGTTGCGGTAGGGAAGCTACCCGTCAGGGATAGCTGAGTGAGGGATCCTCTGGCTCGACTACCTCTGGGAGGGCTTTCTGATCCCTGGCGTTGCAGTAGGGAAGCTACCAGCCAGGGATAGCCGAGCGAGAGATCCTTGGGCTCGACTGCCTCTTAGAGGACTTTCTGATCCCTAGCATTGCGGTAGGGATGCTACCCGCCAGGGATAGCCGAGCGAGGGATCCTCGGGCTCGACTGCCTCTGGGAGGACTTTCTGAACCCTGGCGTTGCGGTAGGAAAGCTACCCGCCAGGGATAGCCGAGCGAGGGATCCTCGGGCTCGAATGCCTCTGGGAGGACTTTCTGATCCCTGGCGTTGCGGTAGGGAAGCTACCCGCCAGGGATAGCCGAGCGAGGGATCCTCGGGCTCGACTGCCTCTGGGAGGGCTTTCTGATCCCTGGCGTTGCGGTAGGGAAGCGTGGTACAGAAGCTACCCACCAGGGATAGCCGAGCGAGGGTCGGGCTCGACTGGCTCTGGGAGGACTTTCTGATCCCTGGCGTTGCGGTAGGGAAGCTACCCGCCAGGGATAGCCGAGCGAGGGATTCTCGGGCTCGACTGCCTCTGGGAGGGCTTTCTGATCCCTGGCGTTGCGGTAGGGAAGCGCGGTAGAGAAGCTACCCACCAGGGATAGCCGAGTGAGGGTCGGGCTCGACTGCCTCTGGGAGGACTTTCTGATCCCTGGCGTTGCAGTAGGGAAGCTACCCGCCAGGGATAACCGAGCAGGGTAGCTGCTGGGTTGCCTCTTGGCGAGGGCTTTTGATCCCTGGCGTTGCGAGTAGGGAAGCTACCGGCCAGGGATAACCGAGCAGGGTGGCTGCTCGGCTGATTCTTTATGAGGTTTCGCCCGACCATCCAGTTGCAGGTATGGGGAACAGGAACGGCCGCGGGGAACGTGTGCGTAGCACGCGCATCGATTGTGTGGGGAGGCAAAGCGCCAGAGTCGCGTCGTTTCGATTCCGCCAGAGGAGGCCTAATAATCGCTCAGCGGACGAGTATCGGCCCGTGAGATCTGTGGCCATGGGGCGTATCCTGTCGGTGGTCAGCCGTGCCGATGAGGGCAGAGTCTTCTGGAGGCAGAGGAGCGGCGATCGGGGGCCCTGTCCTGGCCGTTTGGACTTTAGTCGGTCTATTCGGCCGGCGAGGGCATTGATGACGGTCGCCAGAGGAGGTCCATCTGCGCCTCCGATGAGGGGGAGGCGGCGAGCGGTACCTGGGTCTTCACAGTGATCGCACGCCATGTGGATGGAGATCGGAAGGCCAACTTTGTTCTTGTGGAGTTTTAGGTTCCCACAGACGGCGCCAATTGATGGAGGTCCTTTTCGGGTCTCCGTCAAATGTTGTCTTCCGTAGATCTCCCTGTGGACTTTATTGATTATCTCCTGTTGCGTATGGGTCTCAATGGGTTTTGGTGGAAGAGGTGTGTTTCCGTCAAAAATTTCTGCGCAAAAGAGCCCAAGATATCAAATGGCAGCGATACACTTAAGAAAATGCGAACCAGTATTTTCCGGGCTGTATTTTGACAAACTTCCGAATGAGAAACAGCTAAATTCTGATGGTATCGAAAACGTCTCGAAAAATCCTTCGATCTGATATATTATGAGCCTCATAATTTATCCGGGATCAAAAGTTATGAGGCATCACGTGCCCACACGTGAACGGGCATCACGTGCCCACACGTGACCATTTACAGGCAAAGCCTGTAGGCACTTAATAAAATAAATGATTAAAAGAGGTCGCGTGACCACACGTGATGGGCCTTTAAACCTACTGAAAGGAATTAAAAAATATTATAAAACAGTAAGGAATACCCCAATGGGGCATCACGTGCCCACACGTGACCAAAGGTCACGTGCAGACACGTGATGGGTTCCTAAGCTCTCTGAATTAATAGAATTAAATTCTAATTAAATAATTAATCAATGGGGTCACGTGCCAACACGTGATGGGCTCTTAAACCCTCTGAAATAATAAGAATTAAATTCTAAACAATGGGATCGCGTGCCAACACGTGATAGGCCTCTAAACTCATTAAATAGAATTAAAAATATAATAAAATAATAAGGAAAAACCCCAATGGGGCATCACGTGCTCACACGTGACCAAGGGTCACGTGCTGACACGTGATAATTCCTGAGTTCTCTAAAACAACAGAATTAAATGCTTAATCGAGGGGGTCACGTGTCAACACGTGATGGGATCCTAAGATCTCTGAAATAATAGAATTAAATTCTAATTAAGGGAAATCAAAAACCCTAACTGGAAAAATATTTCTTTAAATGTTTCCAAACAAAAAAGATGGTGTTCTGTAAAATGGAGCACCGTTGGATTAAAAATCCAATGGTGATTAAAAATCACCAATTTATGGAAAGATTTTATGCAAGGAAAGATTTCCCTAAAATTCGCTAAGAATAACAGATAAAAGATCTTTTGGATTAAAAATCCAATGGTGAATAAAATTCACTGAGTGATCTAAAAGATCATGTTGATTACAAAAACAACCAAAATCTTTCAATGAAAAATTCACTAAACAAATTGATTTTTTTCTTTCTCCTATAAATATGAGCCAAGAAGAAAAGAGAAGGGGACTACTTTTTTTGGGAGATAACAACAACAGAGAGAAAAGAGAGAGGAGAATTTAATTCTCAAGAGAGAAAACCCTAGGTAAGAAAAGGAAAGGGATCAAAACTTCAAAAAAGAGAATTTAATTCTCAATCTAAGAGTTTAACTCTTCTGCAAAAAGAACTTAGTTCTTCCTCTGGTTGAAGATCTGCAGAAGCAAATCTCCTCATAGGTTGAGAATTTAATTCTCATCGGGTTGAGATTTGTTCATACCATAATATTGCATTATTATATTCCCCAGTCCTAGTTATTTTACAAATAAACAGGTGCTTTTGACCCATATCTGCTACATAGTATAGGTTACAGGTTCTTGAACAAAAACAGTGAAAACAATGAAAAGACAATGCAAAAGTGAGACTTCGACCAACAAACAGAGAATCTTTATCTTGCCTACAGTTTGAAGACTAAAAAAAGATCAATGGATAATTTCACAAAGCACAAAGGCAGAGCAAGGTTCAAGACTTCGTCATGAAGCAACGGTAAAAAGTCCACTGCAATTATTCACTGGGAGATCTGGAAGAAACCTAGAAGCCAATCTGAAGAACCAACCAAAGAAATAGGAAGCCAAAGTCACCCAGAACCAGCACAGGAAAGAATAAATTTCAAGACCCTCTTTTGGCCGCGGAACCGCGGCCAAACCTGTCTTGCGGCCGCGGTTCCGCGGCCGTGTTATGCACGTAGTGGGTAAAAAATTTACCAAAATTCGTGGCGGCGCTAACTAGTCTTCCTAGGGGTATTGTTGTAAAAGCAGACATGCGGCGATTGTAAACCTAGGGTTTTCTATGTCCTATAAATAGAGACTCAAATTCTTGTATTAGGTTATGCCTCCTTTCATTAATAAAATTCAGATTTCTTTTTGGAGAGCATCAATTTGTAAGTTCTTAATTTATTTTCTGCCCTAGGTTAAATTTATTATCTTCCCTAGGTAATTTCTATTCTTGCCCTAATTTAGATTTAATTCATTACCCTAGATAGATAGTTTAGATCTGTTCTTAAATTCCCTAATGAGCGAGTATTCTCCTCGCTTGTTAGGGTTAGTTTTGGGGAAGGCTTGAGAGATGAAGATCTCTCACCCATTTCTTATCCATCACATATAATTAATAGGACTCCATGCATATATGCACACACCGCTCCCTACGGCATCCTATCCCACGAGGTAGCAGTGATACCGTAGTATAAAGGCCCGGTTGAGCGTGTTTTCCATGGAGGTTAGGGTAAGGATTGATAAAGGAAGGACAAGAACCTAGAGAAAGAAACATCTTCCCGAATGGTTCTAATCTCCTTTATTAATAATTACCATAACTCCTAATAGATCTTAATATGGGTATAGAAAGAGGTGAGATTTATTGACTTTCCAAACTTAACCTAAATCTAACCCTAGCAAGATTTAGATCTAGATTAATTTAGTTTTTAGATTTAATCAATCCGTTCACACCGTTCGGAATTAACTCGTAAGAGCGATTAGGAAATTCACAAAATCCCTGTGGACCGACCCGTACTCACCGGCTAGCTGCAAAGCGACGCCGTTCTTGATTGCGGTTACTAAATTTTTTGATAAATCAAATGGCACCGTTGCCGGGGATGGCGTGTTATTTTCTTTTTGCAATTTCGGGTTAATCTAAAATTAAAAAATCATAAAAACTGAAAAATCAAAAAAATATAAAAATTTATCATCTTTTATTTTTGTGAAGGGTATTTTTGTGTGAATTTTGCAGGATCTACAATCGAGTTCGGATCTGGAAAAATCCAGAGATCAAAACAGCAAATATCAAATCTGAACAAATAGAGGAATATCCCAACAGACAGCAAAAGAAGTTGGGAGGCTCGAGTCAACAGGTCCACCGCGTTTCCTCCGCCGAAGTGGCGCTTTGACCGCGCATCCGCGGTCAGGAGGTGACGTCATCACTTCAAAAATTTCTCGAGAACCGCGCCGCTAAGACGACCGCGGAACCGCCGCTGGAGGTGCTTTTTGGCCGCGGATCCGCGCTCTGGTGACCTCATCAGTTGACCAAATTTCTCTGTAAGTCTTCTGATCTCCTCCAATGCAAATCCCGATATATCTTCTGTAAAAATTTCCTGCAGGATTCTTTGCGCTAAAAATCTTCCCCCTTCCAATAACAAATCTTATGCAGGATTCTTTGCGCCGCGTTTAACAAATAAAAATTTTGATTGCAAGTGGTTGTTACTGTTTTGCATATTTTTAATCGGACTTTAAGGAGCTTGAAACCAATTCAGATTGGGTGGGGATTTCATCACCCTTCTCAGGACCCCAGAAATCACATAAGGCATATGCATTGACCATCTCTTAATTAAAAAAGACTAGACTCAGCCTTGAGGACTTCGCGCTCAATAGGACAGAGGACTAGTTGTAGACATCGGCCGTTGATCCTAACCTGACTTTGCGGTGTCTAGGCAAGTGTGTCTAAGGCGAGTGGTTACTTAATTAGGGCCACTACTTGTAGTGGAGAGCCTCCCACTCACCTGGCACTTACCTGGCCGCAATTGGCGGTGAAGAGGCGGTTTGAGGTCCTATTTCTAGCCCTTTGGAACAGTTAGGAGCTGTCTAGCTGAGCTAGGTGACCCTAGATCTGGGCCTGATTGTGCATTTGTGGTTGTTTGAAAGTGTGTTTAAGCCCGTTATCGAAAATCTTTTTTTGCAAAAAAGTTTCAAATAAAAAAAAAGGGGGAAATTTTTTTTAAAACCTTGCAACTTGTCGCTAAGAACTCCTTGCACCACCCACCTTCTTACATCATGGGTACCCCACCTCATAAATCTCTTGCCGAACTTTGGTATCCTGAACCTAACTTTGCCTCTTACGCGAATTGTTTCATTCGATTTAAGGACGACCCCTCCATGCCCAAAATTTCTTTGAAAGATCGAATAGAAGCGTCTAGGAGAAACAGTTCGACTTTGCAATCCACTTTGTATCAACCGTGTCAACCTTCACCACCTTCGTACGTTGATACCACTTTTTCGAGTCCTATTGTAACTCCTAAACCCATGTCTATCGTTGAGCATATTGCACAATCTAGTAGCCGATCTTTCACTCCTCTCCACACATCCAGTTCTAGGGATCAACAAGTCTATTCACCTTTTTATCCAAATGTTGATCTTACTCCTGTCCAACCATCCACTTCCTACCAGTCCTACCCGACTTTCCCACCTTCACTAGACATTGCTTCTCCACAGCCATTTGGGAGTTTCACGTATCCAAACAATTTCGAATATTTTACCGAAACCCCTTCACAACCCATGTGTTTGGAACAGTCGTTGGAAGCTTATATTTTAGCAACAAACAAAATGATGAGGAATGTGGATGCGTCCATGGCCGCCCTTATGCAACCTAGTGAACCGGTAGCTAGTTTCCAACTAGCTCCAAAAATTCCAATATATGAGGAGGCGGTTGGACAGAGTGAGAATTTGATAGGAGAGAGTGAGTTCTACACCTTTCCAAATCAAACCTACCCATACCCAATTGAAGCCCACAACTCCGGTTTTCCATCGATTGTCCCAGATGATTCACAAGTTGAAAATAAAACATTTAACGAGTTGTGTGACTTTGTAGTGCTTGATTTGCCAGATTATGAAGATTCCCTTTCGAGTGAAACCACACCTAATCCTTTTGAACTTTACACCTCCACTCTAGAACCTAAATTGATAAATATCCATGCTTTTGATGAGGTGTCCGAAAAAATTGATTTTCACTTGATTGGGGATATAGACGCCGGGAATATTTTGGATGATGAACCCGTAGATTTGATTGAAATTTTATGTCCAATTCATCATCCCGAGTCATTAAATGTTTCTCCCGAACTTCATATGCGTCTTGATTTTGATGATAATGGCATGGATGAGCTAAATTTTGAGGAGAATACTGAGGAAATTATTGAGGATGAACCAGTTTTGTTTGATGAGTCGGATTTCCCAATTCATCATGTCCCTTCCACTGATTGTGTACACCCTCCTGGATCTTTTAACTGATACCCTTCCTCACTCATTTCCCTCCGTCCTCGTTCCGACCTTGCAAGAGACCGTTTCGCTTTCATCTCCAATACCAAGTTCGACGTACCCATGTTTGCTCACGAATCTTGAGGGATTTAATCTCATTTTTCCGCGGGTTGATAGATTAGCACAATCGCTTTTTACACATCGGTCATTACAAATTGTGCTAATTTATACACTCCATCCCCACCCTCAAGTTCGTATTCCCACTTTCTTTGGTTCTACTAGTCTTCCTTTAATGATACCGAGTGTTGATGAATCACAATCCGATATTTTGAGTTCAATAATTTTAGAAACACAACTTGATTTTGAATCTTTTGAGAATACGGTAGATGAACTTTACGAGTCTCCTACCTCCGTAATTTGTGAACAATCAAGTGTGTTGAATTCTAGCGTGACACTTTTTGAGATTGAAACGTTCAATTGGGCCTTCGATGAAAGTTTCGAAGATATTTTCGCAGACGAACTCGCATTCTTAAACGATACGGATTTTGTGATTAATCAACCTCCACTCGAAGAAGTAGAACCCTTACCATTTCTTTTTCCCCTCCGCCATTCTCCTCCACCGAGACCGTATACCGTTTCTACCTCCACACGGTCTCGTGTGCTTCTCATTTCTTTTCTTTACACTCATTTCTTTCACCAACCCCACCATTATCATGATAGAATTTTTGAATGGTTAATGCTAACCTTTGGCTTATGTAAGGCCTTGTTTAGTTTGGGGAGAACCTTGTTGTATATATATTTTGTTTTTCTTTTAAATAAAAAAATAAAAAATAAAAAAGTTATAAATAAATAAACATGGGAGTGCCGACATTTTGACCCTTTTGGTGTAGCATGACAGTGAGGACACTGTCAAGTTTAAGTTTGGGGGTATGCTCGGTAAGCCTTCTTCCTTCGCATTCATATGTACATTTTGCATTTGCATTACTTATTTTAAAACCCATAAAAAATTGAAAAATTTCAAAAATTATAAAAATTAAAGTATTCAATTTTGGCCATAATTGACTTGATTTTGACAAAAAGATTAACTAGCTAGGAACAACTAGATCTAGACTTAGTAAATTAAAAACCCTAAAAATAACCCTTCTTAAAATTTAACGGTACAAAGTATATGTCTTTGTAGTTTATTTAGAAATAGGCAAATTTTGAATACACTTTTTGGGCTAAGTTAAAACAAGAGAAGAGTATTGATGTTTTTATTAAAGTATAAGTTTGAAAAATAATTCCTAGCTTAAGTCTAAATTCTGAAAATATATACCCTATAAATTGCACAAACACGCATCTTGAAACTTGGAATAATAGGAGAGACCTTAAAATGCTCTTGTCTAAAGTCCTTAGTACGGAGAAAATAAAATAAAAATACAAGTGTGAATAAAGAGAAAAATGAACACTGGTTTTTGTAATTACTTAAGGCTGAAAAATAGAAAAAATATTTAGCGAGAGTGCTTCATCACCTAATGCCTTAGACCAACTGGTTTGGGAGTCACTGCTAAAAGCCTTAGGTGTTACAAGACTAGAAATTACGCTTTAATGTGCAAACACATCTTGTAATCGATTGTTGGTATCTCAAGAAGTATTAACAGTCGCACGAAGGATGTGTGAGCAAAATTCGTCAAAAATTCACCAATTAAGAAGTGCTTTGGACAACGGACAAAAGTATGATTGCTTGATTTGAATTTCCAAGTGTAGGGGTGATATTTACACACACGTTGGGGTGTGTGATTGGGGTTTAGATAAGAGATATGAATGAAGAATAGGACTTGTATCTTTAGTAGAGATGATAAAAATTCCTAAGTTGAGATAAAACCCTAGAAGGAAAACTTAAAAGATGCCGAAAGCTAAGTAAGTCTACAGAACATATATAATCTTAAGTTAAATAATAAGGAAGCGTATGGGTGGATAATTTATGAGTCGAAGATAATAGAATTCCTTGTTCGAAAACCTAATTGGAGAATAAAAGTTAATAGGCCAAATTGATAGGATTTTGTGGGTAGTATCCGATGAAAACCCTCAGGAGACAACACTCCTCCTACTAGGGACACCTAGAGGTTTAACGGCTTGTTGCACGACCTCAGTGCAATCGCGATTCCCTGCGAAAGTGAGGTTAGGATTTTGTCGAGAATAAAACTAGGTTTGCTCGAGGACGAGCAAAAGATAAGTTTGGGGGTATTTGTTCATACTATAATATTGCATTATTATATTCCCCAGTCCTAGTTATTTTATAAATAAATAGGTGCTTTTGACCCATGTCTGCTACATAGTACAGGTTACAGGTTCTTGGAACAAAAACAGTGAAAACAATGAAAAGACAATGCAAAAGTGAGACTTCGACCAACAAACAGAGAATCTTTATCTTGCCTACAGTTTGAAGACTAAACGAAGATCAATGGATAATTTCACAAAGCACAAAGGCAGAGCAAGGCTCAAGACTTCGTCATGAAGCAACAGTAAAAAGTCCACTACAATTATTCACTGGGAGATCTGGAAGAAACCTAGAAGCCAATCTGAAGAACCAACCAAAGAAATAGGAAGCCAAAGTCACCCAGAACCAGCACAGGAAAGAACAGATTTCAAGACCCTCTTTTGGCCGCGGAACCGGGGCCAAACCTGGCTTGCGGCCGCTGTTCCGCGACCGTGTTATGCACGTAGTGGGTAAAAATTTTACCAAAATTCGTGGCGGCGCTGACTAGTCTTCGTAGGGGTATTGTTGTAAAAGCAAACATGCGGCGATTGTAAACCTAGGGTTTTCTATGTCCTATAAATAGATACCCAAATTCTTGTATTAGGTTATGCCTCCTTTCATTAATAAAATTTAGATTTCTTTTTGGAGAGCATCAATTTGTAAGTTCTTAATTTATTTTCTGCTCTAGGTTAAATTTATTATCTGCCCTAGGTAATTTCTATTCTTGCCCTAGTTTAGATTTAATTCCTTACCCTAGATAGATAGTTTGGATCCGTTCTTAAATTCCTTAATGAGCGAGTAGTCTCCTCGCTTATTAGGGTTAGGTTTGGGGAAGGCTTGAAAGATGAAGATCTCTCACCCATTTCTTATCCATCACATATAATTAATAGGACTCCATGCATACGTGCACACACCGCTCCCTACGGCACCCTATCCCATGAGGTAGCGGTGATACCGTAGTTTAAAGGCCCGGTTGAGCGTGTTTTCCATGGAGGTTAGGGTAAGGATTGATAAAGGAAAGACAAGAACTTAGAGGAAGAAACATCTTCCCGAATGGTTCTAATCCCCTTTATTAATAATTACCATAACTCCTAATAGATCTTAATATAGGTATAGAAAGCGGTGAGGTTTATTGACTCTCCAAACTTAACCTAAACCTAACCCTAGCAAGATTTAGATCTAGATTAATTTAGTTTTTAGATTTAATCAATCCGTTCATACCGTTCGGAATTAACTCGTAAGAGCGATTAGGAAATTCACAAAATCCCTGTGGACCGACCGTACTCACCGGCTAGCTGCAAAGCGACGCCGTTCTTGATTGCGGTTACTAAATTTTTTGATAAATCAAGATTCCGCCATGCAGATCCAAAACTTAGAGGGGGAATTGAGTTTAGAGAATTTAATTCTCCTAAACATAAAACTAGGGTTTAACCCTATATGAGAATTTAATTCTCCCAAAATTATAGGAATTTAATTCCTCAAAATAAAATTAGGGTTCAACCCTGCATGAGAATTCAATTCTCCCAAAATCATAGGAATTTAATTCCTCCAAGACAGAACTAGGGTTTAACCCTATATAAGAATTTAATTCTTTCACATACATGGGAATTTAATTCCTCTAAAACAGAATTAGGGTTTAATCCTACAAAAGAATTTAATTCTTAAAGAAATAAAAAGAATTGAAAGATCTCCATGCATGCAAAAGACTAAGGTCACGTGTCCCCACGTGACCTCTAAACAGATCCCCCAAAAATTGAAAAGAAAAAGCTTTGAGGCAATGCCTCACGTGCTCTCACGTGACCTCCAAAACAGAGAGAATAAAAGCAAAGGAAATGTTGGATTTGGGCGCTCTCACGTGTTACCACGTGATCCCTTGATAAATGCTTTAATAATCAGTGCACAAATCTCCATCACGTGCCAACACGTGATGGCTAGAGAATCAAAAGTGTTTAACACTTATTTGCAGAACAAAGTAAAAGGGGATCTGGCCCCACATTTTGGGCGCCCTCACGTGTCCCTACGTGACCCCTTAATAAACACTTCAGTAATCAATACATGGCTACCCATCACGTGCCAACACGTGATGGCCTGAAGACTAAAAGTGTTTAACACTTATTTGAATATTCTGATAATAAAATAAAGAAGGTCTGGCCCCATCTTCAGGCGCCTCACGTGACCCCACGTGACCCCTTCCTTTCTAGTGTTTAACACTATTTTGAGCATTTTGTCTCTAGTGTTTAACACTGTTTTAAACACATCACGTGAGGACACGTGACCGCCAGATGTCCTCTTGTGTTTAACACTATTTTTCAAATCAGCTTAGCCCAAATTGGCTAAGGTTTCCAAAGGCAAATCTCCCCTTCAAATGAGCCTTATAATCCAGAACTATAATGTTTAAGTGCTCGGCCAAAGACAAAATGTCATCAGAGCCTTCAAACTCTTGTTTTGCATTGCTAAATAATGAGGGGCTGAACCCAGGCAAATGTTCAACAGTCCGACAAAGGGCTAACATTTCAAATCTAATTGGACTTATCCCAAGTTGGCCATAAGTCCTCAATTCAGATTTAACTGAGCCAATGCGCTCATAATCTAATTAATTGGTCTTAGTTCCGAATTAGACTACAGGTCTCCCAATCAACTTTAGTTCAAGGGTACATCTCTGAACTCCTCTGATATTTGTCGTTGTAATCCTTCAACGTCTTCAGAGAGGTGACGGGTCCCGATAACCAATCATTCCATGGACTGTGGGATCCTTAAACTCATGGACTATGATGTCCTTAACCTTGACTGTGAGGTCTTTAAACTCATGGACTATGATGTCCTTAACCTTGACTGTGAGGTCTTTAAACTCACGGACTATGATGTCCTTATCCTCGACCGCGATGTCTTTAAACTAACATTGGACCGTAATGTCCTTAAACTAATTATCGACCGCAATGTCACCAAACTAAACAACAGAGCCCAATTGCTCTCTTGTCGGATCTAAACGATCCCGTTAAGTTAATCTTAGTCTACAATTAGACTAATGTATCCTTAACAAACGTTTAAGTTGATCTTAGTCTCAAATGAGGCTAACGTATCCTTAAACCCAACCCCCAAATCCAAATCTAAGAAAGATACGGATTTGGACTAGTCCATGCCCTACGGGCGACAACATAACTTAGTCTCCGTATACAATCCACGGGCAACCACAAACAAAACAAACGCCCACGACACGAAGTGAACATCTGGAGAAGGAGAAAGTTGTTATCGCGATGCGGTAGCGTAATTAACTGCAAGGGCTTGCGCCTGCAGGGAAGAGCGTCCCCATAATCAAAAACCCCTCAGACGAGGGGGAATCTGACGAAGTCTACTACATCGGCCGCATCCGTTTAAACCTTCGATACATGGTGCCATAAATCAACTTGGCATCTTCGGAGAGGTGGACGGATAGCACCAATTAGCATCTGCCCCAAATTTTAGGCAATACGGACCTACGCGATCGCGTCTCTGTGTTCCGGCGGCAAACAGATTCTAGCACGCCCGGTGGGACCTTTTCCTCTTTCCACTCCACACTTCGTGCGTCGTGTTCGCGAACGAATCGCGGTTTGCTATGGTTGCCTGTCGATTCGAGGTACTTAGATTTGGTGTCTTGCTCCGTGCAGAAAATAGAAGATCAATGGCTTAAAACTGCACTCATTGCAACAACTCCCACTCCATCCTCGCCGGAGGAGTGACCTACGGGCCTCAAGCGGCCTCCCTTTTCAAGATGCCAGTGAAACAGGTAACTCAGACCACCACTGGGCTGTTCTTTGGGACCATACTCCCACCGACGAGCTTCAATGCCCCAATGTCGTCGCAAGAAGCTCCAAAGAAGTCGGTCTTCGATCGGCTTACAACTACCGCGGCCCCTCTCAATGGGTCGCCCAAGTCCAATGCCTCAGCTTTCAGCAAACTGGGTCAAAACTCATGTGGGCCCATGAAGAAGCCTGCAATACCAGAAAAGGTTGTTCCGAAGAGGATAGCCATCCCTGCTCCTGAAGTCGTCAAGGCGGATTCTCCTGCCAAAGGGTCGGTCTTCACAAGACTGACTATTCCGGCTGCCATTCCTGCTCGAAAGTCTGCCTTTGACAGATTGGATACTGCTACTCAAAAGACGTCAGTCTTCAAGAGGCTGGCACTAACGGCGCCTCATCCGGACAGGGGGCAAGACAAAGCCATCCCCATCGCCGAACCAACACCGTCCGCTCGACACGCTCGACGTCGCCACTGGCGCCGAGTAAGGAAGGCTGGGGTCAACTCCCCCTCTGGGCTAACTCCACCGACTCCAATGGTGGAAATTAATGTTGCTGTTCCAACCGGGAACAGCTTTGAGCTGCTAGACAAAGTGCGCAGGAATTCGCCTACCGCCGTATTAAAAAGATCTCCGCCGCCAGTGGAGACTGTCACAGAAATGAAGCCGGAACAGTCCCCCCAACGACTGTCTTCTAAAGTTTACAAAATCTGGCGACAAGTCCGAGAGTCGGTGGATGCTCAAGACTATCCCCGCCGGCAGAAAAAGCTGAAGGTTCAGCAAGAAGAAAACCGTCCTGGCAAGCTACAAAGGACGACGGCTATTTGGGTGCCCACTGCAACGGCCCCCTCAACGTCGCTGTTTCCCCCAATCAGAGCAAGGCTCTGCTGGAAATTCAAAATTCAAAAATTCTGAAGCAACGCTTCAAGTCTCGGGCGCAACGCGCCACATGTCAGGCGCTGATACGTCAGCGCAGCGCCCAAGAAGGCGCACCCAATCAGAGCAAAGCTCTATTAAAGGAAGCAACGCTTCAGTTGCGCAGGCGCTGCGCTGCGAGACACGTGTCAGCGCAGATGCGCTAGCGCAAGTTGCGCTGCGCTGTGCGCTGCGCGACACGTGTCAGCACAGATGCGCTAGCGCAGTTGCGCTGCGCTGTGCGCTGCGCGACACGTGGCGCGCGCTGGGACATCTGCGCCAAACAGAATTAAAATTTTAAGAAATCTTTTCTGTTCTTGTTAAAACAAGAAGATTTTCTTCTGCAAAGCAGAAGCCCTTAGATCAAAGATCCAACGGTGGGAAAAATTCCCCAAATCACTCAGAGAAAGATCTCTTTAACAAATTTAACTAATTTATGGGCACTATAAAAAGGACCCTAGGCCTCAATTAAAAGGCATCAATATCTTTCTAAAAAAAAGGGAGAGAAAAGAACTCTGAGAAACTCCTCAAGAATAAAAAAAAAGGTAAAAACCTTTAGAAAAAAGAGAAAGTTCTCTTATGAACAGATCATAGATCTAAAAATAAGATCAATGATCTTTAATAAAAATAAAATAAAACAAAAATAGTGCTTTGCACTTCTGTTCTTGAATCTAAAAGATTCTTGGTGCTTTGCATTTGCAAACTGCGCTGTTGCGCTCTTGGAAGAGCGCCACGTGTCAGCATCTAAACCACTTGCGCTATGCGCTCTTGAAATAAGAGCTTTGGTCTCTGGAGTTGGCGCAACTCACCAGAGTGCGCCACGTGTCAGCAGCGCAACAGCGCAGCGCACTGCACTGTTGCGCTTGCGCTCACCAGAGCGCGCCACGTGTCAGCAGCGCAACAGCGCAGCGCACTAGCGTATCGCACTACACTGTTCCGCTTGCGCTCACCAGAGCATGACACGTGTCTTCACCACAAGCGCTTGCGCTCAGTAAGTGGCGCAAAGCGCCTAACAAATGCAATGCAGGGCCAAGCCTAATTAAAAGACCAAACAGGCCTAATTAAATTGATGCTCTGCACCATTTATAAATGGGCAAAGCCCAAACAAAAATAATAAAATACTATGCAGATGCCTTGCAGAGCCCAAAATAAATTGATGCTCTGCATCTTTAATGGGCAGAGCCCAAACAAGAAAGTAGAAGTAATGCAATGCATTATTTAAGTGTGGGCAAAGCCCTAGCACAGGTCTAATGGACTAAAAATAAATAAAATGTTGAACATTTTCAACTGGACTTAGCCCAATTCTGGCCGCAAGTCCTTAAATTAAATTGAACTGAGCACAAATACTCTCTCAAATCAATTTATATCCGGTTCGAGGGTACATCTCCGAACTCCTTTGACATCCATCGTTGTAATTCCTCAACGACGTCAAAGAGGTGACGGGTCCCAACGACCACACATCAATACGGACTGCGGGGTCCTTAAACTCGTGGACCGAAACGTCCTTAAACTAATGTCGGACCGAAACGTCCCTAAACTAATATCGGACCGAAACGTCCCTAAACTAATATCAGACCACCACATCCCTAAACTGGAATATGGACCACCACGTCCCTAAACTGGAGCATGGACCGCAACGTCCCTAAACTACCTATGGACCACTACGTCCCTAAACTGGAATAATAGAGCCTTCAAATACTCTTTTGCCGGATCTAAACGATCCCGTTTAAGTTGATCTTAGCCCCCAAACACGGCTAACGTATCCTTAAACATTCAAACGGACTATAAAACTCCAAATCAATCTTGGTTCAAGGGTACATCTCTGAACTCCTCTGACATCTGCCGTTGTAATCCTTCAACGACGTTAGAGAGGTGACGAGTCCCAATGGCCAGATATTAAATGGATTATCACGTTAAGTTGATCTTAGTCTCAAACAGGACTATCGTATCCTTAACGAACGTTTAAGTTGATCTTAGCCGCAACACGACTAATGCATCCTTAAACTAAAAACACCAAACCCAAATCTAAGTAAATACGGATTTGGACTAATCCACGTCCTACGAGCGACGGCACTACTCAGTCTCCGTATACAATCCACGGGCAACCACAAACAAAACAAACACACACGACACGAAGTGAAATTCTGGAGAAGGAGAAAGTTGTTACCGTGATGCGGTAGCGTAATTAACTGCAGGGGCTTGCGCCTGCAGGGAAGAGCGTCCCCACAATCAAAAACCCCTCAAGCGAGGGGGGATCTGACGAAGTCTGCTACATCGGCCGCATCCGTCTAAACCTCCGATACACGGTGCCATAAATCAACTTGGCATTTTCGGAGAGGTGGACGGATAAAACCAAATAGCATCTGCCCCGAATCTCAGCGTCAGGACATCGCAGTCTTGTGCGCCGTCTTTCGGAGGGGAACGGATTCTGGCACGCCAGGTGGGACCTTTTTCTCTTTCCACTCCACACTTCGTGTGTCGTCTTCGCGAACCAGTCGCGGTTTGTTAATGGTTGCCTTCGGATTTCAAGTTACTAAGATTTGGTCTTTTGCCTGGAGCAGAGCTCAAGATTCAATGGCCTCTAATTGCACCAACTGCTCGAAGTGCCACTGCAACGGACGCTCCACCTCACTGGGAGGTGTAGCATATGGGCCCCAAGCGGCTTCCTTCCTCACTATGCCAGTAGACCAGGTGACCCAGGCCACCACTGGCCTGTTCTTCGGGACCATGATCCCACCTACAAGCTTCTCTGAGCCAATACTGGCACCGGAAGTGAACAAAAAGTCGGTCTTCGACCGGCTCACTGCTACGACGGTCCCTGTCAACGGGTCGCTCACTACCAAACCGACAGACTCTGTTTTCACCAGGCTAAATCAGAACTCTAAATTGGCTGTCCTGAGGAAGGAAATAACTGCTGCCCCAGAAGTCGTCAAGAAGGCTTCCCCTGTCAAAGAGTCGGTCTTTTCAAGACTGACGATTCCTGCTCCTGCCCCTGCTCAAGGATCCGTCTTCGGCAGGTTGAATATCACCCCTCAGAAGACAACCTCAGTCTTTAAGAGGTTAACACCGGCGGCGCCTCATTCAGACAGGGGGAAAAAAGAAACTATCTCAATCTCTGAGCCAATCCCAACAGCTCGCCGTGCTCGACGTCGCCATTGGCAACGAGTGAGGAAGGCAGGGGGCAACTCCCCCTCAGGGCTAACCCCACCGGCTCCAGTGGTGGAAGTCAACGCTGCTGTTCCAACTGGGAATAGCTTTGAACTGCTGAGGAGGGTACGGAAGAATGCTCCAACCGCTACACTGAAAAGATCTCCTCCGCCTGCGGAGACAGTCCCAGAAACAAGGCAAGAACAGCCCCCTCAACGGCTGTCCTCAAGAATATACAAGGTTTGGCAAAGGGTTCAAGACTCAGTGATCGACCCAGATCACTCTCGTCGACAAAAGAAGACGAAAATGCAAAAAGAAAAAGACCATCCTATTAAACAGCAGAGGACAGCAGCTGCATGGCTGCCCCCTTCAACGGTTCCTTCAACCTCAACGGCCCACAAAAGAAGGAGGCTAGAGAAAACTCCCGCGTCAACGGCAAAAGTTAAAAATGGTGAACCTAAACGTCTCGAGTCCGGGGGCATGATAGTTCATACAGTTTATGTGGCATCGGGAAAGGAGGATAGCCGCATATCAACAGGTCATAGACCGCACACGAGGTCAGTGACCAAGGCTCAGGAGCAGCAGCAGAAGCTCCAAGAGATGATGAACGCTATGGCCGCACTTACAGGGCCAAAAGAAACCCCTGAAACGTCCTCGGACGAGCGTCAAGAACAAGAAACTGACGCTGAGTTCCTTCGTCGCGTACTGGAGAAGAAAGACAAAGAGGCTGCTGAACAAGCAGCCAACATAAAGAAAATGGCCCTCCTGTTCCAGGATATGGTGGGTATGATGATTCAACAAGATCCACCTGCTGAAGATCCCCCGATCATCCTTGAAGACGATAGGGGAGAGACGTCGAATCCTCCGCCATCTCTGTCAGCAGCTAAAGAAGAGGCAATATCCAAAGCCGATCTGGACGAATACATAGCTCAGCAGATCCGGGTCCATCAAGCGACGGAAGCAGCGGGTCAGGTTGTAAAAACGGGGCGGCCGTATCCAAGTTGGTACGATCAAATCAAGTACCCACCCGGTTACACAATTCCTAAGTTCCATGTCTACAAGGGGACAGGCAATCCTCACCAGCACGTTGCCCAGTTTAGGGCACTCTGCGGCAACACCGGCGGTGACGACAAGTTGTTGCTTCACCAGTTTGTTGGAAGCTTATCGGATACGGCGTTCGAATGGTACTCTGAGCTCCCGAACGACTCTATTAAAACCTTCGCGGAGATGGAGCTGTTGTTTACTCAGCGTTTTGCAAGCGCCAGTGAACGTACCCCGATGACAGCACTGATTAACGCCAGGGTAAAACCCGGCGAGACGTGGGTTCAGTACGCTATACGATGGCGGAACTTATGGTCGAAGTGTGAGCAGCGCATTGAAGAAGCTCCCGCGGTGGGCATGTTTGTGGGAACTCTCGATCCGCAAGCAACCATCTCGCAGTTTATGATGTTTTTCAAGCCGACTACCTTCCAGGCCTTGATTGACAAACTAGCGCAAATGGATCAAATGGGCCATAAACCCCCTCTTCCAAGGCCAGATTCCCGAAATGACAAAGGGAAGGGAAAAGCGATCGTCGTCGCTAATGCTCAACAACAACCGAGCGACTCGAAGCCGGTTGCTCGTCAAAATAATATGCGACCGTACGTGCCCCTTGAGGATAGGATGGGACGTTCTTATTCCTTTCCACGCGATAAAACGAGGAGGTTATTCGAGCTGGCGTTGCGCAACAGACTCATAAATCTGCCGGATCCAAAACGTCCGTTGCAACCAAGTGACGTCAACGAGCCCAACTACTGTCCTTATCATCGAGTACTAGGCCATCCGATCGAAGATTGCTACGTTTTCAAGAATTGGCTTGAAAACCAGTACCGACAGGGCAAGTTCGCGTTATCTGACAAATGGAAGGTGAATCCCCCGCAGCCCCACACCTCTAAGGGGACGAATACGCCGGGGGCGACATGCTCCGTCATTGAAGAAGCTCCTTGGGAGGTTGTATTATCAACCAAGACAAAGAGGATGCTAAACGATCTTCAGACGTGTCCAGCAATCAAGTGGAAGAACCCATTGGAACCGCAGGTCATTGAAAGGATGTTGAAGCCACGTCCAACTCCAAAGACCGATGGTGGCGGTTCAAGCACTTGCAGCCAGCCGTAAAAATCTTCGAAAAAGAAGAAGAAGAAATCTAAGAAGCCCGTGAAGCCTGGCGGCAAACGCACGGACTTACAAAAGCAAATTGACGCGCTGGATGAATACAACCAAAAGGCACGGACTCCCATTACGCTCCAAGAGTTCCTCAATCGCGTTTTTCAGGGAAAAGATGAGGGAGAAAGTTCATCGGGTGAATCCGAGGAATATGTGGCGAGATGTCATATGATTTCCCATTCGATCACGAATGATGAGGAGACTCCTTGCACCGAAAAGCTGGGGGCAGATCCTGAACCAAAAGTTCTGGGGCTATCAGATGAAGTAATTGACGCACTCCTTAATGAAGCTCGGTTGAAAAGTAAAGCTGATCGGGAGCGCGAGGCGGCTATATTTGAAAGGGCCAAGCGCCAGCGACTTGATGAAGGAGCTGAGACGATCCCGTTGGAGCTGAACATCTCCGCTACCGACAAAAGCCAATTCAAGATGAGAAAGAAGTTTGCTAAGGCCATGTCCATGGGCATGAAGCTACCATCCTCCGAAGAAGAAATTACTGGTGAGGCGAAAATGCACCCGTCTTATTGCTTATATCATCAGAAGGTTTCGCACCCCACTCAGGAGTGCAAAGCTTTCGATAGATGGTGGCAAGGATACGTTGCTCATCGACAACACTTTAAGCGGGAAAAGCGTAAAACTCGTCGAGAGCAAAGAAATACGACCGAAGGGCTTAAAAGAACTGCTGGCGATTGTTGCATGGTTAACACCAGTAGATCACAAGTGCCCATATTCGGGAGTGATTCTGATGAAGAGCTAGAACTTGCCCCCTCTTTAAAGAGTCCGATTCGAGAAAAGAAGAAGAACCGAAGGTTAGCGAAAATATCCGACTACGTAATCGCACGCTACCCGAAAAGAACCTCGGACCCTCGAACAGGAAAGATAAAGGGAAAGAAAAGGCCTCTGAAGATATCGTCTTAGATGACCAAGTGGTGGAAGAGCTAGCTGCCAAAGACCCACCAAAGAAGAATAAGGTGGATTACAACGTCTTAGCACATCTGAGGAAGCTGCCCTCACAGCTCAGCATTCTTGACGCCCTTTTGCTATCAAAAGAGGCGAGAGATTCGTTGATTAAGGCGCTCCAAGACCCAGAACAATTCCAAGCATGCCTGTCCGAGGAAAAGATGAAGGATGAATTGGAGGAAGTGCACACGGCCGATGTCACTTTTGGCGATGAAGACCATCTACTTTGGACGTGCAAACACAATCGCCCTCTCTATGTCTCGAGATACTGCCATGATATAAAGATAGGCAAAATCCTGATCGATAACGGGTCGTCTGTTAACCTACTCAACGTGCGGGTGTTGAAGGAAATCTGCATGAGCGTCCAGCACCTTGCTCGGGACAAGATCACCATCTCCGGGTTCGACTCCCAATCGTCAAAAACTCTTGGGTCTGTGATACTGACGCTACGCTTCGAGCTACTCGTCACGGACATTAAGTTCCACGTCATAGATGCCAAGACATGCTACAATGCTTTGCTCGGCCGACCGTGGTTACACGAGTACAACATTATCCCTTCTACACAACATCAGTGTATGAAATATTTTAAGGATGGCTTTGAGTATACCGTGACGGGAGAACTAAACCCATTCTCTGTGAACGAGGTCCGCAAATACGAAGATGCCAAATACTTCTTACCGGATTTTGAAGATACGGAGAAGTGTCACAAGCCGGAGAATAAAGCTAATGCCACCATACCTGTTTTCGGCAGTGATACCGAGGAGGAAGAGAAGATAGTGTATTCGGGTCCGCCCCAACACAACAAGCAAGGACCGTCCACCCCTACGTTGATCTTTGGTAGCGACTCAGAAGATGAGATCCATGCCGTATTCTCTGCTCGATCTTCAATACGGATGTTCCCTGATGAAGAGCAAAGTCTGCAAGTCGCCATGGTGCCGCTCGGACACCATAAAGAACTGGATGCACTTAATACCTACAATGTAGAAGAGCTACAAACATTCTACGTCCCTCCCAGGCGAGAAAGCGAGAAAGCAATTTTGTTCTACCGCTCTGAAGAAACCAAGGTAGAAAAGGAAATTTGGCATGGTGCGGATTCTACGCTCGACAGGCTTCAGCCCATCCGTCTCCCCAGATATTATACAGAAGGCTTGAAGAGGCTGTTGAAGCGCCAAGAGATACCCTTCAAACAGACCGTTAGAAAGGCCAAATTCTATGACAGGGTATGGAACGTCCCTGGAACTCAGCACAAGCTGCCTAATGGGAGAATGGAGACAATCGGGCTCGGATACATTCGCTCCAAGAAACGAGAGCTGCTCCGCGACTGTTACGTCGTGCACAACTTCAATGAAGAAGCGGGTGTTCAATGGGAGGACACTAATCCTAAACCAGTAAAAGTTCCTGATGCAAAAATGTCCAGTCCGTCGTTCGAGGAACAAATGGACAAACTAATAAAGAAAGCTGGTCAAAAAGTCCGAGATGATCACAACCGCGAGACGGCCATCTACGAGAAAGCCAAGACGCAACGCCTTCTCCAACATGCCGTAAAGGATGAAAATACCGCTCCTTGTCAACCCGTTATAAAGAAGGCTCAGCGCAAAAGCAGAAATAAGTCGAAAGGCCAGAAAGGCGCTCAACAGCAACAAAGCAGGGCTAAGAAGTCACGCAAACGAGAGGCGAGCGTTATTGATCTATCCCTCAGGAAGAAAATGAGTCGAGCATACTCTTTTCCTCGGGATAAGACGAGGAGGATATTTGAGCTTGCTCTAAAACATCAGATGCTCACACTGCCGGAGTCCAAGCACCCCGAACAAGCAAGCGAAGTCTCTGACCCAAACTATTGCTCTTACCATCGAGTAATAGGGCACCCACTCGAAGACTGCTTCACCTTTAAGAATTGGGTCGAAGATCAGTACCAGCTCGGCAAGTTCGCTTTGTCTGACAACTGGAAGGTAACGCCGCCACAGAAGCACGAACCCAAAGCCACAAGAACAGAACCAACTCCACATCGGGATTGGAAGCGGATTCGCACTTGTCACATGATAACAATATCAAAAGAAGAGCCCGAGAACATGGACAGCCTTCCCTGGTGCTTCAAAAACAGCAATGAGGAGATGATCTCAGAATTTCCGCCAGCTCCGAAAGAATTGGAGGATGGAATCCATACCACTGCAGATAACCTTAAGAAAATTGAGTTGGGATCAGCAGACGATCCGCGACCGACATTCATCAGCGAGCTACTATCTGAAGAAAGGGTAGCTGCGTTAAAAGACGTGCTTCTACAGCATAGAGATTGCTTCGCGTGGAATTATTCCGAAATGCCAGGACTAGATCCAGAAATTGCCGTGCATAAATTGGCGATATCCCCGGACGTCAAGCCAGTCAAACAGGCGCCGAGGAGAATGCAACTCGAGCTTGAGATGAGCATCAATGCCGAGGTCAAGAAGCTGATCGACTCTGGCTTCATCCAGGAGGTTCAATACCCTGAATGGATCGCTAACATCGTCCCGGTGATGAAGAAAAACGGGACAGTGCGTATATGCGTAGACTTCCGGGATCTTAATAAAGCTTGTCCGAAGGACGATTTCCCAATGCCAGTCACCGAGCTGATGATAGACAACACGTCCACTCATGAAGTTTTCTCCTTTATGGACGGCTCATCAGGGTATAATCAAATAAAGATGCATCCCGAAGACCAGAAGCACACCGCCTTCAGGACTTCTTTGGGTATATTCTGCTACAAGGTGATGCCCTTCGGTTTAAAGAACGCCAGTGCCACCTATCAGAGGGCCATGACGAAGATCTTCGATGACCTTATACATAAAATCGTTGAATGCTATATCGACGACCTCGTTATTAAAAGCAAATCATATGAGGAGCATCTCGAGCATCTGAAGACCGTATTTCAACGCCTTCGGCAATACAACTTGAAGATGAACCCGCTTAAGTGTGCATTCGGAGTTTCCTCAGGCAAATTCCTGGGATTCATTGTTCGACATCGAGGTATTGAAATAGATCCGTCCAAGATCAAGGCGATTATGGAAATGCCTCCGCCAAGAACTCTTAAACAGCTGCGATCTCTTCAAGGGAAGCTCGCATACATACGACGATTTATAGCCAACCTCTCTGGCAAGTGTCGTCCTTATAGCCACCTGATGAAGAAGGGAACCCCATTCATTTGGGATCACAGATGCCAAGGCGCACTGGATGAGATCAAGCAATACCTGCAGAGCCCTCCAGTTTTGGCTGCTCCGGTTAAAGGAAAGCCTCTCATTCTTTACACGACCGCCCTTGAAGGTTCTTTAGGCGCGTTATGGGCACAAGAAAATGACCAAGGGAAAGAAAGAGCACTCTACTACTTAAGTCGAGTTCTACTGGGGGCAGAAAGCAACTACTCCCCCATTGAAAAACACTGCCTGGCGTTGATCTTCGCGATAACAAAGCTCAGGCACTACGCGTTGGCGCATGAGGTCCGTCTCATTTCAAAGGTGGACCCCCTTAAATACTTGATGTCAAAGGCCATATTGACGGGACGATTCGCTAAATGGGCCCTACTCTTGATGGAGTTCTCGATCACGTATCAACCTCTCAAGGCAGTGAAAGGCCAGGCCATCGCCGACTTCCTCGCTGAGCATCCCATACCCGCCGATTCTCCTCTAAATTGCGATCTTCCAGACGAACATGCGTTTGATGCGATCGACGGTGGTGATACCCGATGGGAGCTCTATTTCGATGGAGCATCTTCCGTAAAGAAGCGCAAACAAAGTACCCCTATAATCAAATCAGGGGTAGGACTCATCTTTGTGACTCCACAAGGAGGGATAATGCGCTTTGCTTTCTCCCTAACAGAACTGAGGACAAATAATGAAGCTGAATACGAAGCTCTGATAGCAGGCCTCGAGATCGCCATTGACATGGGAATTGAAAACCTCCTCATATACGGGGATTCTCAACTGGTCGTTAATCAAATAAACGGCGACTACCAAACATGCAAACCAGAATTGGTAAAATACGACGAAAAAGTGTAACAACTGTTGACTCAAATTCCCTCCTATACTTTGGAAAACATACCGCGCGCGGAAAACAGCAAAGCAGACGCATTGGCCAAACTTGCTAAAGAACTGGCTGACGAGAACCTCGATGACGTTAGAATCGTGGTGCAAAGCCGTCGGGTGCTTGCCCCAATAGAAATATCTCCGGAATCATCCGAAGAAAAAGGGGCGAGCGAGCAGATGGCTCTACAAATAAAAGACCGGGAAAAGGCCGAAGATTGGAGGGAAGTCTTCATAGACTACTTTAAGTCCCACCGAATGCCCAAAGAAGCGTCCACAAGACATCAGCTCATGAAACGAGCTCTGTCTTTCGCCTTCGTCAATGATACTCTGTACAAGAGGTCATTTGATTCTCTATGGCTGAGATGTTTAGGACCTGACGAAGCGAAAAGGGTCGTCCAGGAAATTCACGACGGACTCTGCGGTTCTCACCAAGCAGGCCCGAAGATGAAGATGAAGATAAAACGGATGGGCTACTACTGGCCCACGATGATCCAGGATTGCCTCGAATATGCGAAGCAGTGCCACTCATGCCAAATTCATGGGGACTTCATCCATCAGCATCCAAACCCATTACATCCAACGGTGACTAGCTGGCCATTCGAAATGTAGGGAACTGACATAGTCGGCCCCATCGAACCAGCATCGTCTAGAGGACATCGTTTCATTCTGGCGACGACTGACTACTTCTCCAAGTGGGCAGAAGCGGTACCGCTGAGAGAAGTAAAGACGGAGAATATTCTCCATTTCTTCAAGACGCATGTCATATATCGGTTTGGAACGCCAAGACGGATCATTTCCGATAACGGGCCAGCCTACAGAAGCCACAGGATCAGTCGCTTCGCGCAGCAACACAATATAGATTGGAGATATTCCTCGGTTTATAATCCGCGAGCTAACGGTCTAGCTGAGGCCTTCAACAAGACCTTGACGAAGATCATGAAGAAAACAGTGTCGCGAAATAAGAAAGACTGGCACGAAAGACTGCAAGAAGCTCTTCTGGGCGTATCGAACCACGTTTAAAACGGCCACGAACGCAACACCATATGCGTTAGTATTCGGGACAGAAGCAGTACTCCCCCTCGAGATAGAGTTACCCTCTCTACGAGTGGCAGTCCATTACGAGCTGACGGACGAAGAAAATGCTCACCTTCGGCTTGAGGAGCTTGACGCCCTTGAAGAAACACGACTCATGGCGCAACAAAATCTGGAGGCCTATAAAGCAAAGATGACGCGCTCATATGAAAGACTGACCCGACCGAGGACATTCCGCCAAGGCGAACTTGTGCTAGTAGTCAAAAAGCCTATGATCCCCAATCGCGCTAAGCGGGGAAAATTCGAGCCAAACTATGAAGGCCCGTACATCATAGATAAGGTCTACCAGGGTGGGGCCTATCTGCTTATGGATATGCACGGTGAAAGGCCTTTCAGGCCAATAAATGGTCGCTTCCTAAAGAAATACTACGCTTAATGAATCACGGCCTAGGTCAATGATAGACGACGACGACTATGTCCTCTCGCTATCTTCCTAAGCTCGAACTTTATAAGCATGTAGCCGGTCTTCTCAATGTCGGACCGAAATGTCCTTAAACTAACGGTAGACCGAAACGTCTTTAAACTACTACCGCAGCATCTTTAGGCTGATAAGATAAAAAAAAACATATAAAAATAAAATTAAAAAAAACGGTACGTCCATAAGCAAAATGGGCACGGATGAAAACCCGAAAGGGCTCCGTGAGTAAAAACAGCAGGGCTACCGGCGAGTGTTTGTGAAAACCCGAAAAGGCACAACCTCGTTAAAGAACACTTACAAGATCCTCTCGACCTTGTAAGGAGAAACCACCCGCGTGAGATCCTTACGACTCACAAGGAAACAACACACTTAGGGATCCCCACGATTCCTAAGGAGAAAATACACTTGCGAGATCCTCACGACTCGTAAGGAGAACTCTCTTATGGGACCCTCACAGCCCATAAGATTTGAAAGTCTTAAGTTACAGAAACCTAAACCTGTGCTTAAGCAACTCCTCAACTCACGGATACAAACACTCCTTGACGAAAGCCTCCTGATCCGCGTCAACTCGCAGAGCCACCAGTGCCTCCGTGGGAAATCCTCGACTCGTTTCAAACCCCAAGGAAACAAATAATCCTTGGCGCTTGGGAAACAAATAATCCCTAGCAAATTCCTCGACTCACGGATACAAACACTCCTTGACGAGAGCCTCCTGATCCGCGTCGACTCGCAGAGCCACCAGTGCCTCCGTGGGAAATCCTTGACTCGTTTCAAACCCCAAGGAAACAAATAATCCCTAGCAAACTCCTCGACTCACGGATACAAACACTCCTTGACGAGAGCCTTCTGATCCGCGTCGACTCGCAGAGCCACCAGTGCCTCCGTGGGAAATCCTCGACTCATTTCAAACCCCAAAGAAACAAATAATCCTTGGCGCTTGGGAAACAAATAATCCCTAGCAAACTTCTCGACTCACGGATACAAACACTCCTTGACGAGAGCCTCCTGATCCGCGTCGACTCGCAGAGCCACCAGTGCCTCCGTGGGAAATCCTCGACTCGTTTCAAATCCCAAGGAAACAAATAATCCTTGGCGCTTGGGAAACAAATAATCCCTAGCAAACTCCTCAACTCACGGATACAAACACTCCTTGACGAGAGCCTCCTGATTCGCGTCGACTCGCAGAGCCACCAGTGCCTCCGTGGGAAATCCTCGACTCGTTTCAAACCCCAAGGAAACAAATAATCCTTGGCGCTTGGGAAACAAATAATCCCTAGCAAATTCCTCGACTCACGGATACAAACACTCCTTGACGAGAGCCTCCTGATCCGCGTCGACTCGCAGAGCCACCAGTGCCTCCGTGGGAAATCCTCGACTCGTTTCAAACCCCAAAGAAACAAATAATCCTTGGCGCTTGGGAAACAAATAATCCCTAGCAAACTCCTCAACTCACGGATACAAACACTCCTTGACGAGAGCCTCCTGATCCGCGTCGACTCGCAGAGCCACCAGTGCCTCCGTGGGAAATCCTCGACTCGTTTCAAACCCCAAGGAAACAAATAATCCTTGGCGCTTTGGAAACAAATAATCCCTAGCAAACTCCTCAACTCACGGATACAAACACTCCTTGACGAGAGCCTCCTGATCCGTGTCGACTCGCAGAGCCACCAGTGCCTCCGTGGGAAATCCTCGACTCGTTTCAAACCCCAAGGAAACAAATAATCCTTGGCTCTTGGGAAATAAATAATCCCTAGCAAATTCCTCGACTCACGGATACAAACATTCCTTGATGAGAGCCTCCTGATTCGCGTCGGCTCACAGAGAAACTGTGTCTCCGCGGGAAATTCCCGATTCGTCTCAACATGCAAATGAAGCCTCAGGCAGCAGGGACTAAAAAACTTGCTTCCTGAACAATGGGACCCTGCAAGTCAATCCAAAATGGTCTCTTGCATACTATTCACGGGTCTCACTCTCCAAAGTCGAATTTCGACGAGGAGGGAAACAACCGCTTGTGGGTCCTCTCGACTCGTAAAAAGGAAAAATTCTCTTATAGGATCCTTACGACTTATAAGGGAAAACCACACTTAGGAATCCTCACGATTCCTAAGGAGAAAACCCACCTACGAGATCCTCTCGATCCGTAGGGAGAAAAGTCTCTATGAGACCCTCACGGCTCATAGAGTTGAAAAGTCTTAGGCAGCAGATCTGAACCTGCGGCCTAAGCCATCGCTATCTCTTGGAAAAAAATTAAGTTATCTGCCAATTATGCTTATCAAAGACAACATGCTGATAATAAGAGAAAGAAGAAAGCTACAGAAAGAACATCCGATTTACATTTGATCAGGCGTTCGAGACGCATTCATTTATGCGTGGGCAGGAGACTCAGGACGAGAAATAAGACAAGCTGAAATAAAAAAAAAGGAGGGTTTCCATTCATATTGCTAAAAATTCTTACAATCACAAGAGCAATGAATAAGAAACATTATTCAAATTATTACAACGGTATAACCTCAGATCCGGGGCACAGATTGAGGAATTCAAAAGTAAGGCCATCCAGAGTTCTTCTGGCCTTTCTAATTATTCTTATGCGCAGCCTCTCGCGCTCTTCTGTGTCAAGATCCTCGGCAAGCCCTCTCGGCCTTCGATAAGCAGCAACTATCGTCGTCTGCTGGAAGATTTGGTGTAGGATGTCAATGAGGCTGTCCCGCCGTTTCTTCGAGATCAGCCCCGTCAGGTACACTGAATGCACCTTGTCCTCGGCATCATCCAGCGCATTGAGCGGCAGGGCCTCGTGAAGACCTGGAAGTGCTCTCCATATTGCTCCCAGCACGACTTTCAAAAGAGCCGAACGACGAGGTAGCAGCCAACCACCGCTTGCGTTCAGACGACCCATGACCTCGGCACATTGAGCGTCTGTAAACTCCTGGTTTTGTTGACGACCCTGTGCGCGGATATCGTCATAGGTGATGAACTCGTGCAAACTGTATAGATGCACCGCCATTATGCCTGGAGGAAATACCACAGGAAGATTAGCGATAGAAGAAAAATAATATACATAGAGGGCTAAATTCCTAGAGAGCAAAGCTCTGTTCAGGGATTAAAACCCATGAACAAAAGCTTAATGAAACCCCAATGGGGATCTCTTTAGATCAAAAGATCTGTGAGAGCAAAGCTCTTTGACTGAGATTAATTCAAATTAATTTGATTTACATTAATTTTACCTAAAGTTTCTAATTTTGAGAATGAGCAAAGCTCTGCTAGTGAAACCCCAATGGGGATCTCTTTAGATCAAAAGATCTATGAGAGCAAAGCTCTGCTGGTTAAGATTAATTAAAATTAATTTAATCAAAGGATCAATTTTACCTAAAGTTTTTCTAAAAACTTTGGAAAGGAGAGCAAAGCTCTGGAGTTCTTGAAGGCAAGAGCAAAGCTCTGAAGTTTTTTGAAAATAAAAATCTGAAAGATGATAAGCATCTGTGGGGGACCAAAGGTCTTATTTATAAGCATCAAGTGACTCTTCGACTTCCGAAAGTTGTCACGGCGGTTGGAATTCCGCCACCGTTGCGCTCACGTTTGGGGCCACGTAAGCGCAACGGTAGGAGGGCATTTGTTTCCCCCAATCAGAGCAAAGCTCTGCTGGAAATTCAAAATTCAAAAATTCTAAAGCAACGCTTCAAGTCTCGGGCGCAACGCGCCACATGTCAGGCGCTGATACGTCAGCGCAGCGCCCAAGAAGGCGCACCCAATCAGAGCAAAGCTCTATTAAAGGAAGCAACGCTTCAGTTGCGCAGGCGCTGCGCTGCGCGACACGTGTCAGCGCAGATGCGCTAGCGCAGTTGCGCTGCGCGACACGTGGCGCGCGCTGGGGCATCTGCGCCAAACAGAATTAAAATTTTAAGAAATCTTTTCTGTTCTTATTAAAACAAGAAGATTTTCTTCTGCAAAGCAGAAGCCCTTGGATCAAAAATCCAACGGTGGGGAAAATTCCCCAAATCACTCAGAGAAAGATCTCTTTAACAAATTTAACTAATTTATGGGCACTATAAAAAGGACCCTAGGCCTCAATTAAAAGGCATCAATATCTTTATAAAAAAAAAGGGAGAGAAGAGAACTCTGAGAAACTCCTCAAGAATAAAAAAAAAGGTAAAAACCTTTAGAAAAAAGAGAAAGTTCTCTTATGAACAGATCATAGATCTAAAAATAAGATCAATGATCTTTAATAAAAATAAAATAAAATAAAAATAGTGCTTTGCACTTCTGTTCTTGAATCTAAAAGATTCTTGGTGCTTTGCACTTGCAAACTGCGCTGTTGCGCTCTTGGGAGAGCGCCACGTGTCAGCATCTAAACCACTTGCGCTATGCGCTCTTGAAATAAGAGTTTTGCTCTCTGGAGTTGGCGCAACTCACCAGAGTGCGCCACGTGTCAGCAGCGCAACAGCGCAGCGCACTGCACTGTTGCGCTTGCGCTCACCAGAGCGCGCCACGTGTCAGCAGCGCAACAGCGCAGCGCACTAGCGCATCGCACTGCACTGTTGCGCTTGCGCTCACCAGAGCATGACACGTGTCTTCACCACAAGCGCTTGCGCTCAGTGAGTGGCGCAAAGCGCCTAACAAATGCAATGCAGGGCCAAGCCTAATTAAAAGACCAAACAGGCCTAATTAAATTGATGCTCTGCACCAATTATAAATGGGCAAAGCCCAAACAAAAATAATAAAATGCTATGCAGATGCCTTGCAGAGCCCAAAATAAATTGATGCTCTGCATCTTTTATGGGCAGAGCCCAAACAAGAAAGTAGAAGTAATGCAATACATTATTTAAGTGTGGGCAAAACCCTAGCACGGGTCTAATGGACTAAAAATAAATAAAATGTTGAACATTTTCAACTGGACTTAGCCCAATTCTGGCCGCAAGTCCTTAAATTAAATTGAACTGAGCACAAATACTCTCTCAAATCAATTTATATCTGGTTCGAGGGTACATCTCCGAACTCCTTTGACATCCATCGTTGTAATTCCTCAACGACGTCAAAGAGGTGACGGGTCCCAACGACCATACATCAATACGGACTGCGGGGTCCTTAAACTCGTGGACCGAAACGTCCTTAAACTAATGTCGGACCGAAACGTCCCTAAACTAATATCGGACCGAAACATCCCTAAACTAATATCAGACCGCCACGTCCCTAAACTGGAATATGGACCACCACGTCCCTAAACTGGAGCATGGACCGCAACGTCCCTAAACTACCTATGGACCACTACGTCCCTAAACTGGAACAATAGAGCCTCCAAATGCTCTTTTGCCGGATCTAAACGATCCCGTTTAAGTTGATCTTAGCCCCCAAACACGGCTAACGTATCCTTAAACATTCAAACGGACTATAAAACTCCAAATCAACCTTGGTTCAAGGGTACATCTCTGAACTCCTCTGACATCTGCCGTTGTAATCCTTCAACGACGTTAGAGAGGTGACGAGTCCCGATGGCCAGATATTAAATGGATTATCACGTTAAGTTGATCTTAGTCTCAAACAGGACTATCGTATCCTTAACGAACGTTTAAGTTGATCTTAGCCGCAACGCGACTAATGCATCCTTAAACTAAAAACACCAAACCCAAATCTAAGTAAATACGGATTTGGACTAATCCACGTCCTACGGGCGACGGCACTACTCAGTCTCCATATACAATCCACGGGCAACCACAAACAAAACAAACACACACGACACCAAGTGAAATTCTGGAGAAGGAGAAAGTTGTTACCGCGATGCAGTAGCGTAATTAACTGCAGGGGCTTGCGCCTGCAGGGAAGAGAGTCCCCACAATCAAAAACCCCTCAAGCGAGGGGGAATCTGACGAAGTCTGCTACATCGGCCGCATCCGTCTAAACCTCCGATACACGGTGCCATAAATCAACTTGGCATTTTCGGAGAGGTGGACGGATAAAACCAAATAGCATCTGCCCCGAATCTCAGCCTCAGGACATCGCAGTCTTGTGCGCCGTCTTTCGGAAGGGAACAGTCGCCAGTCCACAAAAAGAAAAAGCTGTAGAAAATCCCTGAATCTGCGATGAATCGTAAGACCACTGAACCCAAACGCCCCAAGTCTGGGGGCATAACGGTGCATACTGTTTACATGGCTTTCGGAAAAGAGGAAAGCCGCGCTGCGACGGGTCACCGACCGCTCACCCGATCCTTGACAAAAGCCTAGGAGCAGAAACAGAAGCTTCAAGAAATGCTGACGTAAATGGCCACACTCACCGAGCCAAAAGAAAGCCCAGAGGCGTCATCAGAGCAGCGTCATGAACAAGAAACCGATGCTGACTTCCTCCGCAGAGTCCTCGAAAAGAAGGACAGAGAAGCAGCAGAAAAAGCTGCCAACATAAAACGAATGGCGCTTCTCTTCCAAGATATGGTCGGGATGATGTTACAGTCGGATCCTCCAGCTGAAGACCCTCCGATCATTATTGAAGATGACCGAGCGGAGACGTCGAACCCTCCTCCGGCTCTTTCAGCAGCCAAAGAGGAGACCATCTCAAAAGTTGTGCTCGATGATTATATAGCTCAGCACATACGAGCTCACCAGGTGAATGAAGCGGCTGGCCAAGTTGTCAAGACTGGACGACCCTATCCGGGTTGGTATGACCAAATAAGTTACCCGCCGGGATATACGATCCCCAAATTTCATGTATACAAAGGGACGGGCAATCCCCACCAGCATGTTGCCCAGTTCAGGGCTTTATGTGGCAACACCGGAGGTGATGATAAATTGCTACTTCGCCAATTTGTCGGCAGCTTGTCGGAAACGGCATTTGAGTGGTACTTCGAACTTCCAAACGACTCCGTCAAAACATTTATGGAGATGGAGCTGCTGTTTACACAAAGATTTGCAAGCGCCAGCGAGCGCACCCCAATGACACCATTGATTAACGCCAGGGTAAAGCCAGGCGAAACGTGGGTACAATACGTGATACGGTGGTGAAATTTATGGTCGAAATGCGAGCGGCGCATCGAAGAAGCTCCCGTGGTAGGCATGTTCGTAGGTACTCTTTACCCTCAGTCAACTATCTCCCAGTTCATGATGTTCTTCAAGCCAACTACTTTCCAGGCCTTGATTGACAAATTGGCCCAAATGGACCAGATGGGTCATAGACCGTCTCCTCCAAAGCCGGATCCTCGGAATGAAAAGGGGAGAGGAAAAGCGACTTTCGTCGCCAATACTCAACAACAGCCGAGCAACTTAAAGCCGGTTGTTCGCCAAAACAATATGCGTCCACGCCCATCCCTCGAGGAGAGACTAAGACACCCTTACTCGTTTCCCCAGGATAAAACGAGGAGACTGTTCGAGCTGGCAGTGCGCAACAGGCTCATAAAGTTGCCGGATCCAAAACGTCCGTTGCAGCCAGGCGATCTCAACAATCCTAATTACTGCCCTTACCATCAAGCAGTAAGCCATCCAATCAAAGATTGTTTCATTTTCAAAGGCTGGATTGAGTACCAATACCAACAAGGCAAGTTCGCATTATCCGAAAACTGGAAGGTGAAACCGCCGCAACCTCACGCCCCTAAAAAAGTGGACACGCCGGGGGCATCATGCTCTTTTATAGAAGAAACTCCGTGGGAGGTCGCCCTTTCAGCCAAAACTAAAAGAATACTGAAGGATCTCCAAATGTGCCCGGCAATCAGGTGGAAAAATCCATTGGAGCCCGAGGTCATTGATGGGATGCTGAAACCACGCCCAACACCGAGAATTGATAGCAGTGGACAAAACGCCCAGGCACGGCCGTCAAAGTCTTCAAAGAAAAAAAAGAAGACCAAAAAGCTCGCGCAGTTTGATGACAAGCGCACGGATCTGCGAAAACATATTGACGCACTAGAAGAATATAATCAGAAGGCGCAGACCCCAATTGCATTCCGAGAATTCCTCAGCCACGTCCTTGAGGACGGAGATGATGACAAAGACTCGTCGGATGAACCTGAGGATTATGTGGCAAGCTGCCATATGATCTCTCACTCGTCGATAGACAGTGAAGAAGCTCCTGACGTAGAGAATCCAGGGGCAGATCCTGAGCCGGAACTTCTAGGGCTATCAGACGAAACAATTGACACATTCCTGAACGAAGCCCGTCTAAAAAGCAAAGCTGATCGTGAGTGCGAGATGGCCATATTTGAAAAGGCCAAACGCCGGCGACTGGACAAAAGGGTCGAAACACTCCCACCAGATCAAAGTACATCCACCGCAAATAAAAGCAGGATCAAGACAAGGAAGCGATTCGCCAAAGCAATATCGATGGGGATGAAGCTGCCCACTTTCAGAGAAAATTCTCCTGGTGGTATATATCTTGATGAAGCGGACGTACATCCTAACTTCTGCTTGTATCATCAGAAGATCGCACACCCTACTGAAGACTGCAACTCTTTTAAGTGTTGGTGGTAAGGGTATGTCGCTCACAGGCAACACTTCAAGAGGACAAAGCGTGAAGCTCGTAGACAGCAGAAAAATGCGACAGATGAGCGTAAAAGAATTGCCGGCAATTGTCACAGGGTTGATCCCGGGGGATCGTGAGTGCTCACCTTCGGGAGCGACTCCGACGAAGAAATAGTCCTCGGCCCTCTCTTCAAGGAATCCATCTCTGAAATGAAAGAACTGAGGAGTTGCGAGAACATTCAGCCGCGCAATCGCACACTACCCGGAAAGAATCTCGGACCCGCAAACAAGGGATCGAACAAAAAGGATAAGGGGAAGGGAAAAACGGCCTTCGTCGCCAACGCTCAACAACAATCGAGTGGCTCGAGACCGGTTGTTCGCCAAAGCAACAAGCGGCAACCCCTCGATGAGAAGTTGAAACGTCCTTACTCATTTCCCCGGGATGAAACAAAGAGACTGTTCGAACTAACAGTGTGCAACAGGCTTATCACTCTATCGGAGCCGAGACACCCACTACAACTGAACGATGTCAACAATCCTAATTACTACCCTTACCACCGAGTATTGGGCCATCCGATCGAAAACTGCTACGTCTTCAAAAACTGGGTTGAAGACCAATACCAACAGGGCAAGTTCGCGCTGTCCGAAAACTGGAAGGTGAGCCCCGCCACAACCACATGCTCCGAAAGAGATGGATATGCCGGGGGCATCATGCTCATTCATATGGAAAGCCCCATGGACCGAAAAGTCCGTAAACTAGAAATTCGCCTCAAATACGGCAACAATGGACCACTATGTCCTAAAACTGGCTGCGGACCGAAATGTCCCTAAACTAACAATGGACCGCAATGTCCTAAAACTTGCAATTGACCGAGATGTCGATAAACTACGGTGGATTGCAGCATCCCAAAGCTAATAAAAAAAATGGTATGTCCATAAGAAAAATGGGCACGGATGAAAACCCGAAAGGGCTCCGTGAGTAAAAACAACAGGGCTACCGGCGAGTTTTGTGAAAACCCGAAAGGGCGCAACCTCGTTAAAAAAAATGGTATGTCCATAAGCAAAATGGGCACGGATGAAAACCCGAAAGGGCTCCGTGAGTAAAAACAGCAGGGTTACCTGCGAGTTTTGTGAAAACCTGAAAGGACGCAATCTCGTTAAAAGACACTTGCAAGGTCCTCTCGACTTTGTAAGGAGAAACCACACGCGTGAGATCCTTACGACTCATAAGGGAGCAACACACTTAGGGATCCCTATGATCCCTAGGGAGAAATTACGCTTGCGAAATCCTCACGACTCGTAAGGAGAATCCTCTTATGAGACCCTTACGGCTCATAAGATTCAAAAGTCTGAAGCTATAAGGACCTGAACCTGTTCTTAAGCCATCACAACCTCCAATACTACCCTACAAGCGGTTCAATATTGACTCTTGTATACAATCCACGGGCATGAATGAACATTTCCCTAACAGAGTCCTACCAGTGACTAGGGATATGCTCACACGGTGAACAAACAGTTATAGGTCCTCTCGACTTGCAAGGAGAAAACACTCTTGTAAGATCCTTACGACTTATAAGAGAACACTGTTCCCCTCCGAAAGACGGCCACGACGTGAAGACGTCTTGCCTGAGATTCGGGGCAGATGCTATTTGGTTTTATCCGTCCACCTCTCCGAAGATGCCAAGTTGATTATGGCACCGTGTATCGGAGGTTTAGACGGATGCGGCCGATGTAGCAGACTTCGTCAGATTCCCCCTCGCTTGAGGGGTTTTTTGATTGTGGGGACGCTCTTCCCTGCAGGCGCAAGCCCCTGCAGTTAATTACGTTACCGCATCGCGGTAACCACTTTCTCCTTCTCCAGAAATTTCATTTCGTGCCGTGTGTGTTTGTTTTGTTTGTGGTTGCCCGTGGATTGTATACGGAGACTAAGTGATGCCGTCGCCCGTAGGACGTGGATTAGTCCAAATCCGTATTTACTTAGATTTGGGTTTGGTGTTTTAGTTTAAGGATACGTTAGCCCTATTTAAGGCTAAGATCAACTTAAACTTTTGTTAAGGATATGTTAGCCTAATTTCCAGACTAAGATCAACTTAACAGGATCGTTTAGATCCGACAAGAGAGCAATTGGGCTCTATTGTTTAGTTTAATGACGTTGCGGTCGATTTCCAGTTTAGGGACATGGTGGTCCATCATTCCCATTGGGGGACGAACATTAGTTTAAGGACATTTCGGTCCAACATTCCCATTTCGGGACGAATATTAGTTTAAGGACGTTTCGGTCCACGAGTTTAAGGACCCCGCAGTCCATATCGATGTGTGGTTGTCGGGACCCGTCACCTCTCTTACGTCGTTGAAGGATTACAACGATAGGTGTCAGAGGAGTTCAGAGATGTACCCTTAAACCGGATGTAAATTGATTTAAGAGAGCAATCTTGCTCAGTCAATTTAATTTGAGGACTTACGGCCATGATTGGGCTAAGTCCAGTTGAGAATATTCAACGTTTTTATCTTTGGCCTATTAGGCCTGTGCTAGGGCTTTGCCCCTGTTTGATAATGCACTGTATTTTATTTTGGCCTGCTAGGCCTTTCTGATTTGGGCTCTGTCCCTTTATAAATGATGCAGAGCATCTGTTTGGGCGCTGCCCTTCTTTAAAATAATGCATTGTATTTAATTTGGCCTGTTAGGCCTTTTTTAATTGGGCTTGGCCCTTCTGTAAATAATGCAGTGCATTAATTACTTGACAGTGGCTTGTCAGGCGCTTTGCGCCAATTACCGAGCGCAAGCGCTTGTCATGGTGACACGTGTCTGGTGAGCGCAAGCGCAACAGCGCAGTGCGCTGCGCCAGTGCGCTGCACTGTTGCGCTGCTGACACGTGGCGCGCTTTGGTGAGTTGCGCCAACTTTAAAGAGCAATGCTCTATCTTAAAAGCGCACAGCGCAAGTGGTCTTGGAGCTGACACATGGCGCTCTCTGGTGGGTTGCGCCAACTCAGGAGCGCAATAGTGCAGTTTTTGCAAGTGCAAGGCACTGTTTTAATTTCTTGATCCAAGTTTGGATTCAAGAAAAGAATCTTTAAAATTTCAGAACCATTGGTTCACAAAAAAGTGCAAGGCACTGTTATTATTTAGTTTTTATTGAAGATCATTGATCTTGTTCTTAGATCAATGATCTATTCAGAAGAAGTTCTTCTTGAACAAAGGTTTTTATCTTTTTTGTTCTTGAGTTCTTCTCACAACCTTTCAAAGTTCTCTCTGTTTTGTTTTTGAAGTTCTTGATGTTCTGAATGTTCCTCTCTCTGTTCTCTTTGAATTGGGGTCTAGGGGCCTTTATATAGTGCCCATTAACTTGTTAAATTTGTTAAAGAGATCTTTCTCTGAGTGATTTGGGGAATTTTCCCCACCATTGGATCTTTGATCCAAGAGCTTCTATTTTACAGAAGACAATCTTCTTGTTTTAATGAGAACAGAAAGATCTTACTAGAATTTTAATTCTGTTTAGCGCAGATGCACCCAGCACTTGACACGTGTCGCACAGCGCAGAGCGCAGCGCAACTGCGCGAGCGCAACTGTGCTGCCACGTGGCGCGCAGCGCAGAGCGCAGCGCAACTGCGCTGCCACGTGGCGCGCAGCGCAGAGCGCAGCGCAACTGTGCTAGCGCAACTGCGCTGCCACGTGGCGCGCAGTGCAGGGGATCTGAAGCGTTACTTCATTTATTAAAATTTAAATTTTCAGAGTAGAGCTTTGCTATAATTGGGGGAATCAGAAGCGTTGCTCCATTTCCCGCCTTGGAATTTGAACAGAGCTTTGCTCTGATTGGGGTAAACAAATGCCCCCCCACCGTTGCGCTTACGTGGCCCCAAACGTGAACGCAGCGGTGGTCAAAATCCCAACCGTTGGGAAATTGAAACGGCACTTATTGCTTATAAATAGGACCTTTGGTCCCTTAGATGATTTTCATCTCTTCATAAGAATTTCGTCCAGAGCCCTGCTCTTTTTGTTCAAGTGTTTTTAAGAGTTAAACTCTAGAAAAATTTTAGGTAAAAATTAATTTGGATTAAATTAAATAAATTTTTAAGAGCCTTGCTCTCAATAGATCCCCGATCTAAAGAAGACCCATTTAGGGTTTCACTTAGCAGAGCTTCGCTCTATAGGTTTAAAAGGATCTAAAGAGAACTAAAGGGAACCCTATTAAGGTTCCATTAATGGAGCTCTGCTCTCTAAAAGATTTTCCTTGTATTTTCTTAACTCGTTAATAGAAGAACTCTTAAGAGTTCTTCATGGATCTTGGAAGTTAAAGATGGCATTTTATATTATTATTATTATATCATCTTTTCAGAGTAAAGCTCTCAATGTTCTTAGGGGATTTTCTTCAAATTCTCCTCATTACTGAATTTGATAGGTAACACTCCTGTTTGCAGAGCATTGCTCTCGAGGAGTTTAACTCCCTGTGCCTGTTTTTAATAAGAATTCGCTTAATCAGTCTGTCTGCTAATTCTGTTAATTTTCTTCTACAGGAACAATGGACGCCCACATGTACAACCTCGATGAAATCATCTCTTACGGGGATATCCGCCGACTCGGCCGTTCCCAGAACCGAGAATTTACTAATGTCGAGTGTGCCGAGATCATGAATCGCTTCGACGCATACAACGGTCAGTTGCTTCCCCGACGTTCCTCTCTCCTGAAGCTTATCGTGGGAGCCATCTGGAAAGCGCTTCCCCTATTCTGTACTGGTGTGCCACTTGGGGCATTGGATGCCGCCGAGAATAAGGTGCACTCAGTGTACCTGATGAACCTAATCTTGAAGAGACGGCGAGACAATCTTGTCGATCTCTTGCACCAGGCTTTTCAACAGTCCGCCATTCTTGCTGCCTATCGGAGGGTGGAGGACATCAGTGGGGATCCCGACGCCCGTGCTCGTGAAAGGAAGCACACTAGGATGGTTCACCAGGCTTGGAAAGTTCTGGACAAGGTCACTTATGAGTTTCTCAATCCATGTCCTGGATTTGAGGTTTTGCCATTGTAACCATCTCGATAATGTCTTTGTCTATTTCTTTATACTTGTAAGAACTTTTTGCAATATGAATGGAAAATTTCTCATTTCATCTTGTCTTATTTCTCGTTCTGAGTCTTTTACACATGCATGAGTAGAGGTGTCTCGAATGCTTGATCAAATGCAAATCGGATGTTCTTTCTGTCGCTTTCTTCTTTCTTTTATTATCGGCATGCTGTCTTGATAAACATGGTTGACAGATAATAGAGTAAACATCTTAGTTTCTTCAAGCAATAGCGATGGCTTAGGCCGCAGGTTCAGATCTGCTGTCTAAGACTTTTCAACTCTATGAGCCGTAAGGGTCTCATAGAGATTTTTCTCCCTACGGATCGAGAGGATCTCATAGGTGGATTTTCTCCTTAGGAATCATGAGGATTCCTAAGTGCGTTTTCTCTTATGAGTCGTAAGGATCCTATAAGAGAATTTTCCCTCTTACGAGTCGAGAGGACCCGTAAGCGGTTGTTTCTCTCCTTGTCGAGATTCGACTTTGGAGAGTGAGACCCGTGAATAGTATGCAAGAGACCGTTTTAGACCGACTTGCAGGGTCCCAGTGCTCAGGAAACAAGTTCTTTAATCCCTTCTGCCTAAGGCTTTATCTTGCAAGTTGAGACGAATCGGGAAGTTCTCGCGGAGACACTGGTTTCTCTACGGGCCGACGCGAATCAGGAGGCTCTCATTAAGGACGCTAGTTTCCCTAAGTTGAGGAGTTTGCCAAGGACACTGGTTTCCCTGGGGTTGAAATGAGTCGAGGTGTTCCTGCAAAGACGCTAGTTTCTCTGCGGGTCGACGCGAATCGAGGTGTTCTCGTCAAGGACATTGGTTTCCCTGAGTCGAAGGATTTGGCCGAAGACACTGGTTTCTTCGGGGTTCAAACGAATCGGAGTATTCCTGCGGAGACACTGGTTTCTCAGCGGGCCGACGTGAATCAGGAGGCTCTCATCAAGGACGCTAGTTTCCCTGAGTTGAGGAGTTTGCCAAGGACACTGGTTTCCCTGGGGTTGAAACGAGTCGAGGTGTTCCTGCAAAGACGCTAGTTTCTCTGCGGGTCGACGCGAATCGAGGTGTTCTCGTCAAGGACACTGGTTTCCCTGAGTCGAAGGATTTGGCCGAAGACACTGGTTTCTTTGGGGTTGAAACGAATCAGAGTATTCCTTTGGAGACACTGGTTTCTCAGCGGGCCGACGCGAATCAGGAGGCTCTCATCAAGGACGCTAGTTTCCCTGAATTGAGGTATTTGCTAGGGACACTAGTTTCCCTGGGGTTGAAACGAATCGATGTATTCCTGCAAAGATGCTAGTTTCTCTGCGGGTCGACACGAATCAGGATGTTCTCGTCAGGGACACTGGTTTCCCTGAGTCGAAGGATTTGGCCGAAGACACTGGTTTCTTTGGGGTTGAAACGAATCGGAGTATTCCTGCGGAGACACTGGTTTCTCAGTGGGCCGACGCGCATCAGGAGGCTCTCATCAAGGACGCTAGTTTCCCTGAATTGAGGTATTTGCCAGGGACACTGGTTTCCCTGGGGTTGAAACAAATCGATGTATTTCTGCAAAGACGCTAGTTTCTCTATGGGTCGACGCGAATCAGGATGTTCTCGTCAGGGACGCTGGTTTCCCTGAGTCGAAGGATTTGGCCGAAGACACTGGTTTCTTCGGGGTTGAACTGATCTGTAGCGGTCTTTCGGGTTTCATATAAGTTATCGTCAAAACCATGAAGCTAGGAATTTGATCTTCGCTTCGTTTGCTGGCACTGCGTCTGTCGTATCAAGACGAATGTTGCGGTTGTCTCTAGGCTGTTGGTGAACCGTCGAGATTTGGCTTTGCTTTCTGGCGGAGCCTGTTGGGAAGGTGTGGTTCCCTCTTTGTTTGCGCCCTTGGATTGTATATAGGGATCGATGTGATCTCAACTGTAGGGCATAAGTTTCATCATTTCTTTTTTTTTATTTTATTTCCGCGATGCTCTATCATTTCAGCTTTTATATCGCGAAGGTCGCGATTGCCCAATCATTTCGGCTATTTTTCGCGGTGCCCAATCATTTTGGCTGTTTATTTTATTTTTGCTCGCTGCTTTTTATTGCGAGTTGCCCAATCATTTCGGCAATTTTGTGTGCATGCGTTTTTACTTGCTGCTTTTTATTGCAAGTTGCCCCATCATTTCGGCTATTTCGTATGCATGCGCGGCCTACCGGCTTTTCGCTGTAAACCTGAAATTAGACACCGATTTCGGCATCAGCACTGCTACAACTGGGATATTGCCAGGAGCGAATCATCATTTGCCTCTGTCGATGTCGAACAAAGGTGGCTTAGCGAATAGGGTTAAGGTCCTGTCGACTAAGACTTTTGACTTCATGAGCCGTAAGGGCCTCACAAAGGTATTTCTCCCTACAAGTCGGGAGGATCTTGTGGGTGTGTTTTCTCCCTAGGAATCGTGAGGATTCCTAAGTGCATGTTTCTCTGTAAGTCGTAAGGATTCTACAAGAGGGTTTTCTCCTTGTAAGTCGAGAGGACTTACAAGGGTTGTTCATCATGCGAACATATCCCTAATCAGAGGTGGGACTTCGTTAGGGAAATGTTTATTCGCGCCCGTAGATTGTATACAAGGGTCAGTATTGAGCCACTTGTAGGGCAATATCGGAAGTTGTGGGGGTTGCTTAAGCACAGGTTTAGGTCTCTGTAATTTAAGACTTTCAAATCTTACGAGCCGTGAGGGTCCCATAAGAGAGTTCTCCTTACGAGTCGTGAGGATCTCGCAAGTGTATTTTCTCCTTAGGAATCGTGGGGATCCCTAAGTGTGTTGCTCTCTTGTGAGTCGCAAGGATCTCACACGGGTGGTTTCTCCTTACAAGGTCGAGAGGACCCTGTAAGTGTCCTTTAACGAGGTTGCGCCCTTTCGGGTTTTCAAAAACGCTCGCCGGTAGTCCTGCTGTTTTTACTCACGGAGCCCATTCGGGTTTTCATCCTTGCCCATTTCGCTTATAGACGTACCGTTTTTTTTTATTCTTTTTATTTTTTTATTATATATATATATATATATATATATATATATTTACGAGGTCGCGCCCTTTCAGGTTTTCACGAACACTCGCCGGTAGCCCTGCTGTTTTTACTCACGGAGCCCTTTCGGGTTTTCATCCGTGCCCATTTTGCTTATGGACATACCGTTTATTTTATTTTTTTTTTTTTATTTTTTTTTATATCGGCCTTGTGATGTTTCAATCCACCGTAGTTTATCGACATCTCGGTCAACAGCTAGTTTTAGGACGTAGTGGTCCGTCATTAGTTTAAGGACGTTTCGGTCCGCCATTAGTTTAAGGACATTTCGGTCCGCCATTAGTTTAAGGATATTTCAGTCCGTTATCCAGTTTTAGGACGTAGTGGTCCGCCATTAGTTCAAGGACGTTTCGGTCCGTCGTTAGTTTAAGGACGTTTCGGTCCGTCGTTAGTTTAAGGACGTTTCGGTCCATCCAGGAGAAGGCCGGCTACTGCTTATAAAGTTTGAGCTTAGGAAGATAGCGAGCGGACATAGTCGTCGTCATCTATCATTGACCTAGGCAGTAACTCGCTAAGCGTAGTATTTCTTTAGGAATCGACCATTTATTAGCCTGTAAGGCCTTTCACCGTGCATATCCATGAGTAGATAGGCTCCACCCTGGTAGACCTTGTCTATGATGTACGGGCCTTCATAGTTTGGCTTGAATTTTCCCCGCTTGGCGCGATTGGGGATCATAGGCCTTTTGACCACTAGCATGAGTTCGCCTTGGTGGAATGTCCTCGGCCTAGTCAATCTTTCATATGAGCGCGTCATCTTTGCTTTATAAGCCTCCAGATTTTGTTGCGCTATGAGCCGGGTTTCATCAATGGCGTCAAGCTCCTCAAACCGAAGGTGAGCATTTTCTTCGTCCGTCAGCTCGTAGTGGACCGCCACTCGTAGAGAGGGTAGCTCTATCTCGAGGGGGAGTACCGCTTTTGTACCGAAGACTAACGCGTACGGCGTTGTGTTCGTGTCTTGAATGTAGTTCGATACGCCCAGAGAGCTTCTTGCAGTCTCTCGTGCCAGTCCTTCTTATTTCGGGACACCGTCTTCTTCACGATCTTCATCAAGGTTTTGTTGAAAGCCTCAGCTAGGCCGTTGGCTCGAGGATTATAAACCGAGGAGTCTCTCCAGTCTATGTTGTGCTATTGTGCAAAATGGCTGATTTTGTGGCTTCGGTAGGCTGGCCCGTTATCGGAGATATTCCGTCTCGGAGTTCCATATCGATAGATGACGTGCGTCTTGAAGAAATGGAGGATATTCTCCATCTTTACTTCCCTCAGCGGTACTGCTTCTGCCCATTTGGAGAAATAATCAGTCGTCGCCAAGATGAAACGATGTCCCCTGGACGATGCTGGTTCGATGGGGCCGACTATGTCAGTTCCCCACATTTCGAATGGCCAGCTAGCCACCGTTGGATGGAGTGGATTTGGATGCTGGTGGATGAAGTCCCCATGTATTTGGCATGAGTGCCATTGCTTCGTATATTCGAGGCAGTCCTGAATCATCGTGGGCCAATAGTAACCCATCCGTTTAATCTTCAACTTCATCTTCGGGCCTGCTTGGTGAGAACCACAGAGTCCGTCGTGAACTTCCTGAACGACTCTTTTCGCTTCATCAGGTCCCAGGCATCTCAACCACAGAGAGTCAAACGACCTCTTGTATAGAGTATCATTGACGAAGGCGAAAGACAGAGCTCGTTTCATAAGCTGATGTCTTGAGGACGCATCTTCGGGCGTTCGACGGTATTTGAAGTAGTCTATAAAGACTTCTCTCCAATTCTCGGTATTTTCCCGATCTTTTATTTGCAGGGTCGTCTGCTCAGTCGCTCCCTTTTCTTCGGATGATTCCAGAGATATTTCCGCCGGGGCAAGTACCCGACGGCTTTATACCACGATTCTTACGTCATCGAGGTTCTCATCAGCCAGTTCCTTAGCGAGCTTGGCCAACGCATCCGCTTTGCTGTTTTCCGCGCGCGGTATATTTTCCAAAGTATAGGAAGGGATTTGGGTCAACAGTCGCTGTACTCTCTCGCCATACTTTACCAGCTTTGGCTTGCATGTCTGGTAGTCGCCGTTTACTTGACTAACGACCAATTGGGAGTCTCCGTATATGAGGAGGTTTTCAATTCCCATGTCGATGGCGATCTCGAGGCCTGCTATCAAAGCTTCATATTCAGCCTCATTATTCGTCCTCGGCTCTGTCAAGGAGAAGGCAAAGCGCATTATCCCTCCTTGTGGAGTCACGAAGATAAGGCCTACCCCTGATTTGATTATAGGGGTACTTTGTTTGCGCTTCTTTATGGAGGATGCTCCATCGAAATAAAGCTCCCATTGGGTATCACCTCCGTTGATCGCGTCAAACGCATGTTCGTCTGGCAGATCGCAATTCAGAGGAGAATCAGCAGGTATCGGATGCTCAGCGAGGAAGTCGGCGATGGCCTGGCCTTTCATTGCCTTGAGAGGCTGATAGGTTATCGAGAACTCCATCAAGAGTAAGGCCCATTTAGCGAGTCACCCCGTCAATATAGCCTTCGATATTAAATACTTAAGGGGGTCCACCTTCGAAATGAGACGGACTTCATGCACCAACGCATAGTGCCTGAGCTTTGTTACCGCGAAGATCAACGCTAGGCAGTGTTTTTCGATGGGAGAATAATTGCTTTCTGCCCCCAGCAGAACTCGACTTAAGTAGTAGAGAGCCCTCTCCTTCCCTTAGTCGTTCTCTTATGCCCATAATGCGCCTAAAGAGCCTTCGAGGGCAGTTGTATAAAGAATGAGGGGCTTTCCCTTGACCGGAGCAGCCAGCACTGGCGGGTTTTGCAAGTACTGCTTGATTTCGTCTAGCGCTCTTTGGCACTTTTGATCCCAGACGAACGGGGTTCCCTTCTTCATCAGGTGGCTGTAAGGATGGTACTTGCCTGAAAGCTTGGCTATAAATCGCCGTATGTACGCGAGCTTCCCTTGAAGAGACCGCAGCTGTTTCAGAGTCCTTGGCGGGGGCATCTCCATGATCACCTTGATCTTTGACGGATCTATCTCAATACATCGGTGTTGAACGATGAATCCCAGGAATTTGCCCGAGGAAACTCTGAATGCACACTTGAGAGGGTTCATCTTCAAGTTGTATTGTCGAAGGCGTTGAAATACAGTCTTCAGATGCTCGAGATGTTCCTCGTATGATTTGCTTTTAACCACGAGGTCGTCGATATAGCATTCGACGATTTCATGTATAAGGTCATCGAAGATCTTCGTCATGGCCCTCTGATAGGTGGCACCGGCGTTCTTTAAACCGAAGGGCATAACTTTGTAGCAGAATATACCCAGAGGGGTCCGGAAAGCGGTGTGCTTCTGGTCTTCGGGATGCATCTTTATCTGATTATACCCTGATGAGCCGTCCATGAAGGAGAAGACTTCATGAGTGGACGTGTTATCTATCATCAGTTCGGTGACTGGTACTGGGAAATCATCCTTCGGGCATGCTTTATTGAGATCCTGGAAGTCCACACATATGCGCACTGTCCTATTTTTCTTCATCACCGGGACGATGTTGGCGATCCAGTCGGGATACTGAACTTCCTGGATAAACCCAGAGTCGATCAGCTTCTTGACCTCTGCGTTGATACTCATCTCAAGCTCAAGACGCATTCTTCTTGGCGCCTGTTTGATTGGTTTGACGTCCGGGGATATCGCCAATTTATGCACAGCAATTTCTGGGTCTAGTCCTGGCATTTCGGAATAGTTCCACGCAAAGCAATCTCTATACTGCATAAGCACGTCTTTTAATGAAGCCACCCTTTCTTTAGATAGCAATTCACTGACGAATGTCGGTCGTGGGTCATTCACCATCCCCAGCTCAATTTTCTTGAGGTTATCTGCGGTAGTATGTATTCCATCTTTCAGCTCTTTCGGTGCTGGTGGAAATTCTGAGATCACCTCGTCATTGCTGTTTTCGAAGCACCAGGGAAGGTCATCCATATTCTCGGGCTCTTCTTTTTATATTGTTATCATGTGACAAGTACGAGATCGCTTCGAAGACCGATGTGAATCTGGTTCTGCTCTCGTGGTTTTGGGTTCGTGCTTCTGTGGCGGCGTTACCCTCCAACTGTCAGATAGAGCGAACTTGCCGAGTTGATACTGATCTTCAACTCAGTTCTTGAAGGTGAAGCAGTCTTCGAGAGGGTGCCCTATTACTCCGTGATAAGAGCAATAGTTTGGATGTGAGACTTCACCTGCTTGCTCTGAGTGCTTGGACTCCGGCAGTGTAAGCATCTGGTATTTTATAGCTCGGTCAAGTATCTTCTTCGTCTTGTCTCGAGGAAAAGAGTATACTCGACTCATCTTCTTCACAAGGGACAGATCTGGACCGCTCGATTCTCGCTTGCGTGGCTTATTAATCCCGCTTTGTTGCTGTCGAGCGCCTTTTTCGCTTTTTGACTTGTTTTTGCCTCTGCGTCGAGCCTTTTTTATAACAGGTTGACAGGGAGCGGCATTTTCATCTTTCACAGCCTGTTGGAGGAGGCTTTGTGTTTTGATTTTCTCGTAGATTGCCATTTCGCGGTTGTGGTCGTCTCGGACTTTTTGACCAGCTTCCCTTATAAACTTGTCCATTTGTTTTTCGAACGACGGACTGGGCATCTTTGCATCGGGAACGTTTACTGGTTCAGGGTTAGTGTCCTCCCATTGAGCATCCGCTTCTTCATTGAAGTCATGCACAACGTAACAATCGCGAAGTAGCTCTCGTTTCTTAGATCGAATGTATCCAAGCCCGATTGTTTCCATCCTTCCACTAGGCAACTTGTGTTGGGTTCCGGGTACGTTCCAGACCCTGTCACAGAATTTGGCTTTTCGAGCGGTCTGTTTAAAGGATATCCCCTGGCGCTTCAATAGCCTTTTCGAGCCTTCCGTATAATATCTAGGCAAACGGATGAGCTGAAGCCTGTCAAGCGTAGGATCTGCGCCGTGCCAGATTTCTTTCTCCACTTTGGTTTCCACCGAGCGGTAGAATAGAATTGCCTTTTCGCCTTCTCACCTGGGAGGGACATAGAACGTCCGCAGCTCCTCTACACTGTAGGTATTGAGCGCATCCAGTTCTTTATTATGTTTAAGTGAAACCATGGCGATTTGCAGGCTTTGCTCTTCATCAGCGGATGTTTATATTGAAGGCCGAGCAGAGAATACAGCATGGACCTCATCTTCCGAGTCACTACCAAAGATCAACGTAGGAGCGGATAGTCCCGGCTTGTTGTATTGGGGCGGACCCGAATAAACTATCTCCTCTTCCTCCTCGGTATCACTGCCGAAGACAGGGATGGTGGCGTTAGCTTTGCTCTCCGGCTCGTGACACCTCTCCGTGTCTTCGAAAACCGGTAAAAAGTATTTGGCATCTTCATATTTGCGGACCTCGTTTACGGAGAACGGGTTCAGTTCTCCCGTTATGGTATACTCGAGACCATCCCTAAAATATTTCATACATTGATGCTGCGTAGAAGGAATGATGTTGTACTTGTGTAACCATGGCCGGCCGAGCAGAGCATTATAGCATGTTTTGGCGTCTATGACGTGGAACATGATGTCCATGATGAGTAGCCCAAAGCGTAGCGTCAGTATCACAGACCCAAGAGTTCTTGATGATTGGGAGTCGAACCCGGAGATGGTGATCTTGTCCCGAGTAAGGTGCTGGACGCTCATGCAGATTTCCTTTAACATCCGCACATTAAGGAGATTAATGAAAGACCCATTGTCAACCAAGATTTTGCCTATCTTTATATCATGGCAATACCCTGAGACGTACAGGGGACGGTTGTGATCACACGTCCCAAGGAGGAGGTCTTCATCACCAAACGTGACATCGGCTGTGCGCACTTCTTCCAGTTCATCATTCATCCTCTCTTCGGCGAGGAAGGCTTGGAATTGCTCCGGCTCTTGTAGTGCCTTGATTAACGAATCTCTCGCCTCTTTTGATAGTAAAAGGGCGTCAAGAATGCTGAGCTGCGAGGGTAGCTTCCTCAGATGCGCTAGAACGTTGTAATGCACCTTATTTTTCTTCGGCGGGTCCTTGGCGGCTAGCTCTTCCATGACTTGGTCATCTAGGGCAATATCCTCAGAGACCTTTTCTTTCCCTTTATCTTTCTTGTTTGAGGGTCCGAGATTCTTTTCGGGTAGCATACGATTACGCAGCCGAATATTTTCACAGACCTTCTGCTCTTCTTCTTTTCCCGAGGTGGACTCTTTAAAGAGGGGGCTAAGAGCCAGCTCCTCATCAGAATCGCTCCCGAATGTAAGCACTTGTGATCCCCCGGCATTAACCATGCGACAATTGCCAGTAGTTCTGTTAAGTCCCTCGGTCGTATTTTTCCGCTCCCGACGATTTTTGCGCTTCTCCCGCTTAAAATGTTGTCGGTGAGCAACATATCCCTGCCACCATCTATTGAAAGTTTTGCACTCTTCGGTAGGATGCAAAATCTTCCGATGATACAAGCAGTAGGAAGGGTGTATTTCCGCTTCACCAGTAATGCTTCCTTCAGAGGATGGTAGCTTCATACCCATGGATATGGCCTTAGCAAACCTTTTCCTCGTCTTGAATTTGCTTTTATGTGCGGTGGACGTACTTTGCTCCAGCGGGAGTGTCTCAGCTCTTTCGTCAAGTCGCTGGCGCTTGGCCCTTCAAATATGACCGTCTCGCGTTCCCGATCAGCTTTACTTTTCAACAGAGTTTCATTGAGGAATGCATCAATGGTTTCATCCGATAGCCCCAGAATTTCCGGTTTAGGATCTGCCCCCAGCTTCTCAGCGCAAGGGGTTTCCTCATCGTCTGTAAATGAGTGGGAGATCATATGACAGCTCGCCACGTATTCCTCGAATTCATCCGATGAGCTGCCTCCCTCATCTTCCTCTTGAAAGACGTGGTTGAGGAACTCTTGGAGTGTGATGGGAGTCCGTGCTTTCTGGTTGTATTCCTCCAGTGCGTCAATTTGTTTTTGTAAGTCCGTGCGCTTGTCGCCAGGCTTCACGGGCTTCTTGGATTTCTTCTTCTTCTTCTTTGAAGATTTTGACGGCTGGTTGTAAGTGCTTGGGCCACCACCATCGCTTTTTGGAATCGGGAGTGGCTTCAACATCCCTTCAATGATCTGAGGTTCCAACGGGTTCTTCCACCTGATCGCTGGGCATGTTTGAAGATCGTTTAGCATCCTCTTTGTTTTGGCCGATAACACAACCTCCCATGGAGCTTCTTCAATGAGGGAGCATGTTGCCCCCGGTGTATTCACCTTTTTAGAGGTATGAGGTTGCGGCGGGTTCACCTTCCATCTTTCAGACAACGCGAACTTGCCCTGTTGGTACTGGTCTTCAATCCAATTTTTGAAGACGTAGCAATCTTTGATCGGATGACCCAGTACTCGGTGATAGGGACAGTAATTGGGATCATGAACGTCGTTTGGCTGCGACGGACGTCTTGGATCCGGCAAGTTTATGAGTCGGTTGCGCAACACCAGCTCGAATAATCTTCTCGTTTTATCTCGGGGAAATGAGTAAGGACGTCCTAGCCTCTCCTCAAGGGGTACGTACGGACGCATATTATTTTGACGGGCAGCCGGTTTCAAGTTGCTCGGCTGTTGTTGAGCATTAGCGACAACAATTACTTTTCCCTTCCCCTTTTCATTTCGAGAGTCCAGCTTTGGAGGGGGAGGTCTATGGCCCATCTGATCCATCTGAGCTAGCTTATCGATCAGGGCCTGGAAGGTGGTCGGCTTAAAGAACATCATGCGAGATGGTCGCCTGCGGATCGAGGGTTCTCACAAACATACCCACTGCTGGCGCTTCTTCAATGCGTTGCTCGCATTTTGACCATAGGTTCTTCCACCGTATCGCATATTAAACCCATGTTTCGCCTGGTTTCACCCGGGCATTAATCAATGCTGTTATCGGGGTACGCTCGCTGGCACTCGCGAATCGTTGGGTAAATAGCAGCTCCATCTCCGCGAAGGTTTTAATAGAGTCGTTTAGGAGCTCGGAGTACCACTCGAATGCTGTATCCGATAAGCTACCAATGAACTGGCGAAGTAACAACTTATCATCACCGCCAGTGTTGCCGCAAAGCGCCCTGAACTGGGCAACATGCTAGTGGGGATTGCCCGTCCCCTTATAGACATGGAATTTCGGTATTGTATAGCCCGGCGGGTACTTAATCTGATCGTACCAGCTTGGATACGGCCGCTCCGTCTTGACAACTTGGCCAGCTGCCTCAGTCGCCTGATGAACCCGGATCTGCTGGGCTATATATTCGTCCAAGTCAGCTTTGGAGATTGTCTCCTCCTTGGCTGTCGACAGAGCCGGTGGAGGATTTGACGTTTCTCCCCTATCGTCTTCAAGGACGATTGGAGGATCTTCAGCAGGAGGATCTTGTTGGATCATCATTCCCACCATGTCCTGGAACAGGAGGGCCATTCGCTTTATGTTGGCTGCTTGTTCAGCAGCCTCTTTATCCTTCTTCTCCAATATCCGACGAAGGAATTAAGCGTCAGTTTCTTGCTCCTGGCGTTCATCCGAGGACGCTTCGGGGCTTTCTTTTGGCCCAGTGAGTGCAGCCATCGCGTTCATCATTTCCTGGAGCTTTTGCTGTTGCTCCTGAGCTTTGGTCACTGGCCGTGTAAGCGGTCTATGACCTGTAGATGCACGGTTGTCCTCCTTCCCCGATGCCATGTATACAGTATGGACCACGATGCCCCCGGACTTAGGGCGTTTAGGCTTACCGCCTTTGGCATTTGCCGCGGGCGTAGGGATTTTCTCCGGCCTCCTTCTCTTGTGTGCTGTTGAAGTTGAAGGGGCCGTTGCAGCAGGCACCCTGGTGGTGGTCGTCCTTTACTGTTTGATTGGACGGTCCTTTTCATCCTGTACTTTCGCCCTTTTCTGCTGACGAGAGTGACCTTGGTCAATTACGGAGTCTTGAACCCTTCGCCAAACTTTATAAATTTTGGAGGACAGCCGTTAAGGGGGCTGCTCCAGCTTCGTTTCCGGAACCCTCTCCGCAGGTGGACTAGATCTTTTTAGCGTAGCAGTTGGAGAGTTCTTACGTACCCTCCTAAGTGGTTCAAAGTTGTTCCCAGTTGGAACAGCAGCATTAACTTCCACCATTGGAGCGGGTGGGGTTAGCCCTGAAGGGGAGTTGCCCCCGGCCTTCCTTACTCGGCGCCAGTGGTGACGTCGAGCATGACGAGCCGTTGGGACTGGCTCGGCGATAGAGACAGCTTCTTCTTGCCCCCTGTTCGAATGAGGTGCTGCCGGTGCCAGCCTCTTAAAGACTGATGTTGTCCTTTGAGTGGCGATGTTCAATCTGTCAAAGATAGATCCTCGAGTAGGGGCAGGAGCCGGAATAGTCAGCCTTGAAAAGACTGACTCTTTAACAGGAGAAGCCGCTTTGACGACTTCACGAGCAGGGGTGGCTGTCGTCCTCGGGGCGGCCATTTCAGGGTTCATGGGCTTCTTGGCGGGCCCATCGGGTTTCTGGCTCAGCCTGGCAAAGACAGAGGCCGCCAGCTTGATATTGGACGACCCGTTGAAAGGGGCCTTTATAGCAATGAGCCGATCGAAGACCGACTTCTTGTTCGCCTCTGGTGCGGGCACTGGCATGGTGAAGCTTGCAGGCGGGATCATAGTTCCAAAAAACAGGCCGGTGGTGGCCTGGGTTACCTGTTCTACCGGCATGGCAAGGATGGAAGCCGCTTGAGGCCCATAAGCTACACCTCCAGGTGAGGTGGAGCGTCGGTTGCACTGGCACTTTGAACAGCTCGAGCAATTGGAGGCCATTGATGCTTGATTTCTGCGCCAGGCAAAAGACCAAATCTTAGTAACTTGAAATCCTAAGGCAACCATTAACAAACCGCGGTTCGTTCGCGAAGACGACACACAAAGTGTGGAGTGGAAAGAGGAAAAGGTCCCACCGGGCGTGCCAGAATCTGTTCCCCTCCGAAAGACGGCCACGACGTGAAGACGTCTTGCCTGAGATTCGGGGCAGATGCTATTTGGTTTTATCCGTCCACCTCTCCGAAGATGCCAAGTTGATTTATGGCACCGTGTATCGGAGGTTTAGACGGATGCGGCCGATGTAGCAGACTTCGTCAGATTCCCCCTCACTTGAGGGGTTTTTTTATTGTGGGGACGCTCTTCCCTGCAGGCACAAGCCCCTGCAGTTAATTACGTTACCGCATCGCGGTAACCACTTTCTCCTTCTCCAGATATTTCACTTCGTGTCATGTGTGTTTGTTTTGTTTATAGTTGCCCGTGGATTGTATACGGAGACTAAATGATGTCGTCGCCCGTAGGACGTGGATTAGTCTAAATCCGTATTTACTTAAATTTGGGTTTGGTGTTTTAGTTTAAGGATACGTTAGCCCTATTTAAGGCTAATATCAACTTAAACTTTTGTTAAGGATACTTTAGCCTAATTTCCAGACTAAGATTAACTTAACAGGATCGTTTAGATCCGACAAGAGAGCAATTGGGCTCTATTATTTAGTTTAATGACGTTGCGGTCGATTTCCAGTTTAGGGACATGGTGGTCCATCATTCCCATTTGGGGACGAACATTAGTTTAAGGACATTTCGGTCTAACATTCCCATTTCGGGACGAATATTAGTTTAAGGACGTTTCGGTCCACGAGTTTAAGGACCCCGCAGTCCATATCGATGTGTGGTTGTCGGGACCCGTCACCTCTCTGACGTCGTTGAAGGATTACAACGATAGGTGTCAGAGGAGTTCAGAGATGTATCCTTAAACCGGATGTAAATTGATTTAAGAGAGCAGTCTTGCTCAGTCAATTTAATTTGAGGACTTACGGCCATGATTGGGCTAAGTCCAGTTGAGAATATTCAACGTTTTTATCTTTGGCCTATTAGGCCTGTGCTAGGGCTTTGCCCATGTTTGATAATGCACTGCATTTATTTTGGCCTGCTAGGCCTTTCTGATTTGGGCTATGTCCCTTTATAAATGATGCAGAGCATCTGTTTGGGCTATGCCCTTCTTTAAAATAATGCATTGCATTTAATTTGGCCTGTTAGGCCTTTTTTAATTGGGCTTGGCCCTTCTGTAAATAATGCAGTGCATTAATTACTTGACAGTGGCATGTCAGGCGCTTTGCACCAATTACGGAGCGCAAGCGCTTGTCGTGGTGACATGTGTCTGGTGAGCGCAGTGCGCTGCGCCAGTGTGCTGCGCTGTTGCGCTGCTGACACGTGGCGCGCTTTGGTGAGTTGCGCCAACTTTAAAGAGCAATGCTCTATCTTAAAAGCGCACGGCGCAAGTGGTCTTAGAGCTGACACGTGGCGCTCTCTGGTGGGCTGCGCCAACTCAGGAGCGCAACAGTGCAGTTTTTGCAAGTGCAAGGCACTGTTTTAATTTCTTGATCCAACTTTGGATTCAAGAAAAGAATTTTTAAGATTTCAGAACCATTGGTTCACAAAAAAGTGTAAGGCACTGTTATTATTTAGTTTTTATTGAAGATCATTGATCTTGTTCTTAGATCAATGATCTATTCAGAAGAAGTTCTTCTTGAACAAAGGTTTTTACCTTTTTTGTTCTTGAGTTCTTCTCACAACCTTTCAAAGTTCTCTCTGTTTTGTTTTTGAAGTTCTTGATATTCTGAATGTTCCTCTCTCTGTTCTCTTTGAATTGGGGTCTAGGGGCCTTTATATAGTGCCCATTAACTTGTTAAATTTGTTAAAAAGATCTTTCTCTGAGTGATTTGGGGAATTTTCCCCACCGTTGGATCTTTGATCCAAGAGCTTCTGTTTTACAGAAGACAATTTTCTTGTTTTAACGAGAATAGAAAGATCTTACTAGAATTTTAATTCTGTTTGGCACAGATGCATCCAGCGCTTGACACGTGTCGCACAGCACAGAGCGCAGCGCAACTGCGCGAGCGCAACTGTGCTGCCACATGTCGCGTAGCGCAAAGCGCAGCGCAACTGCGCTGCCACGCACAGCGCAGCGCAACTGCGCTGCCACGCACAGCGCAGCGTAGAGCACAGCGCAACTGCGCTAGCGCAACTGCGCTGCCACGTGGCGCGCAGCGCAGGGGATCTGAAGCGTTGCTTCATTTATTAAAATTTAAATTTTCAGAGTAGAGCTTTGCTCTGATTGGGGGAATCAGAAGCGTTGCTTCATTTCCCGTCTTGGAATTTGAACAGAGCTTTGATCTGATTGGGGTAAACAAACACACACTTAGGAATCCTCATGATTCCTAAGGAAAAAAAGCACCTACGAGATCCTCATGACTCGTAGGGAGAAACACCTTTATGAGACCCTTACGGCTCATGAAGTCAAAAGCCTTAGTCAATGGAATCCTAACCCTGTTTGCTAAGCCACCTTTGTTCGACATCGACAGAAGCAAATGATGATTCACTCCTGCCAATATCCCAGTTGTAGCGGTACTGATACCTAAGTCGGTATTATTCCCGCCAAAAATTTCTGCACAAAAGAGCCCAAGGCATCAAATGGCAGCGATACGCTTAAGAAAATATGAACCTGTATTTTCCGGGCAGTATTTTGATAAACTCCCGAATGAGAAATAGCTAAATTCTGATGGTATTGAAAGCATCTCATAAAAATCTTCGATTTGATATATTATGGTCCTCATAATTCATCCGGGATCAAAAGTTATGAGCAAATGTCTATGCACATGTGATCTAAGGAAGAAGATGCGAACCAGTATTTTCCGAGCTGTATTTTGACAAACTCTGGAATGAGAAACAACTAAATTTTGATGGTATCGAAAGTATCTTGAAAAATCCTTCGATTTGATATATTATGGACCTCATAATTCATCCGAGATCAAAAGTTATGAGCAAATGTGCTATGCACGTGTAATCTAAAGTAATGCTCTACTATATGGAGAATGCATTTTTAGTCCCACATCGGGAAAAGGAGAGATGGCTTCTCTACCACTCCTATATAAATAAGAGGGAATACCTCTTAGAAAGGGTAGAGTTCAATTCTCAAAAGATTCAATTCTAAAAGGAGCTTAGTTCTCCAAAGGAGCTTAGTTCTCCAGGATAGGAGCATGCTCCTCCTCATAATGCGCATATGCGCAAGCGCCATGTGCGCTACGTGCAACGCACGTGTGCTCGCCATGCGTGCACCACGTGCAACGCACGTACGCACCATATGTGAACATTTAATAATATTAAAAGGAGCTTAGTTCTCCATGGGAGCTTAGTTCTCCAAGATAAGAGCATGCTCCTCCTCATAATGCGCATATGTGCAAGCGCCATGTGCGCTACGTGCAACGCACGTGTGCCCGCCATGCGTGCACCACGTGCAACGCACGTGCGCACCACATGAGAACATTTAATAATATTAAAAGGAGTTTAGTTCTTCATAGGAGCTTAGTTCTCCAAGATAGGAGCATGCTCCTCTCCATAATGCGCAAGCGCCACGTGCAACACACGTGTGCCCGCCATGTGCGCACCACGTGCAATGCATGTGCGCACCACATGAGAATATTCAATAATATTAAAAGGAGATACGTTCTCCATACGAGCTTGCTCCCCCCATAATGCGCATATGCGCAAGATCCATGTGCGCTACGTGCAAATATGTGCGCCCAACACGTGCGACGTACGTGCGCCCAACACGTGCGACGCACGTGCGCGAACGCAAAGAAGCCTTTTTCAGCAGCGAGAAGCTTAAGCTCCAGCCTGTTCTTTCCCCCTAATGAGTGGGACATGGTTCAAAGGGTACATCCCTCCACACCTTCGATATATGGTGCTATAATCTATCAGTGTCGTCGGAGAGGTAGTGGGTCCCAACGACCAATGATCCTTCTTTTCAATAAAAAAAAAGGAAAAGAAATATTGAAAAGAGAGAGAGAAATTCTCTGCAAACTTGGAGAAAAAGAAGAGCAAGCTCTTAAGAAAAAGAAGATTTTTCTTCATCTTTAAGGCAAAAAGAACTATGTTCTTGAATAATAGAGATGAAACCATCTCGTAAAAAGAAGAATCATCTTCTAAAAAAAGGATCAGAGATCTAAGAAAAAGACCAAGGTCTTTAATAAAAAAGAAAAGATCAAAGTTTTAATCATAAAATAATAAAAAGAAGTAAAATACTTCACTCATAGATCTTTTGATCTATAAAGACAGAGCATTTTATAAAAACAAGAACTTTTGTTCTTGGATCTTGAGGCAAAGCCTCCTTTGAAGAACATAAATCTGTTCTTTAATCTTAAAATTGATCAAAAGCGTTTTGCGCTATTAAAAAGTTCCTTGCACTCATGTATTTCGTTTTTGCGCTTCTTAGACCGGCGCTCAGCGCCAAAACATACCACGTGTCAACCATAGACACTACTTGCGCTTTGCGCTTCTGAAATAGAGCTCTGCGCTCATGGGCTGGCGCTCAGCGCCAAGCGCTCCACGTGTCACTCACTGGTGTGCCAACGGACTAGCGCAATGCGCTAATAAATTAAAAGCGCAACACGCTAACAAACTAGCGCTAAGCGCGACACGTGTCCTCTTCGTATGCACTACCCGACAGAAGCGCAGTGCGCTCTTTGACTGGCGCAACGCGCCTGGCGCGCCATGTGGCGCACTGTCAGAACAAACTTTGTTTCTGATAAATGTTATGCATTCAATACAAGACAAAAATGTCATAGCCCAATGCGTAGCATTATTAAAAGGGCCGAGCCCAAATAAAGGCTTAATAGCCAGAACAAAAAAAATGTTAAAACATTTTAATTGGACTTAGCCCAATTCTGGCCATAAGTCCTCAACTTATCTTGAATTGAGCACATCTGCTCTTTCAACCAACTCACCTTGGTTCAAGGGTACATCTCTTCACTCCTTTGATATTTGTCGTTGTAATTCTTCAACGTCTTCAAAGAGGTGACGGGTCCCAACAACCACGCATTTCATGGACTGTGGGGTCCTTAAACTCATGGACTACGATGTCCTTAATCTCGACCGTGACGTCTTAAAACTAACAACGGACTGTGGGGTCCCTAAACCCATGGACTATGATGTCCTTAACCTCAACCGTGATGTCTTAAAACTAACAATGGACTGTGGAGTCCTTAAACCCACGGACTATGATGTCCTTAACCTCGACCGTGATGTCTTTAAACTAACCACGGACTGTGGAGTCCTTAAATCCATGGAATATAATGTCCTTAACCTCGACCGCGATGTCTTTAAACTAACCACGGACTGTGGAGTCCTTAAATCCACGGAATATGATGTCCTTAACCTCGACCGCGATGTCTTAAAACTAACATTGGACCGAGATGTCCTTAAACTAACAATGGACCGTAATGTCCTTAAACTAATTATCGACTGCGATGTCACTAAACTAAACAATAGAGCCCAATTGCTCTCTTGTTGGATATAAACGATCCCGTTAAGTTGATCTTAGTCTAAAATTAGACTAACGTATTCTTAACAAACGTTTAAGTTGATCTTAGTCTCAAATGAGGCTAACGTATCCTTAAACCCAAACCCCCCAAACCCAAATCTAAGAAGGATACGGATTTGGACTAGTCCACGCCCTACGGGAGACAACATAACTTAGTCTCCGTATACAATCCACGGGCAACCAAACACAAAACAAACACCCACGACACGAAGTGACCATATGAAGAAAGAGAAAGTTGTTACCGCGATATGGTAGCGTAATTAACTGCAGGGGCTTGCGCCTGCAGGGAAGAGCGTCCCCACAATCAAAAACCTCTCAAATGAGGGGGAATCTGACGAAGTCTGCTACATCGGCCTTATCCGTTTAAACCTTCGATATATGGTGCCATAAATCAACTTGGCATTTTCGGAGAGGTGGACGGATAGCACCAATTAGTATCTGCCCCGAATTTCAGGCAAGACGAACCTACGCGGTCGCGTCTCTGTGTTCGGAGGGGAACAGATTCTGGCACGCCCGGTGGGACCTTTTCCTCTTTCCACTCCACACTTCGTGTGTCGTGTTCGCGAACCAATCGCGGTTTGCTAATGGTTGCCCTTGGATTTTAAGGTACTAAGAATTGGCGTTTTGCTTGGTGCAGAAAGCGAAGGATCAATGGCGTCCACTTATGCAAAGTGTTCCAACTGCAGTTGTAACTCCCGCTCCGCCTCATCCATCTGGAGGCATAGCTTACGGGCCCAAAGCGGTTTCCCTGTTCACAATGCCAGTGGAACAGGTCACTCAAGCCACCACAGGATTGTTTTTCGGGACCATGCTGCCGCCAACGAGCTTCACCGCTCCTGTGCCAACGCCAGAAGCTCCCAAAAAGTCAGTCTTTGATCGGCTTGCTACTACTGCGGCCCCTCTCAACGGGTCGTCCAGCTCCAGTGCCTCAGTCTTCGCTAGACTGGGCCAAAGTTCAGGTGGGCCCATGATGAAGCCTGCACCTCAAGAAAAGGTTATTCCGAAAAGAGTAACCAACCCTGCTCCCGAAGTCGTCAAGGCGGCTTCTCCTACCAAAGGGTCAGTTTTTACAAGACTGACTGTTCCGGTTCCCATTATGGTCCCTGTCCCTGCTCAGAAGTCTGTTTTTGACCGGTTGGATACCACTACTCAACGAACGTCGGTCTTCAAAAGGCTGGTACCGGCGGCGCCTCACCTGGACAGGGGCAAGACAAAGCCATCCCCATCACCGAACCAACCCCGACAGCTCGACACGCTCGACGTCGCTACTGGCGCCGAGTAAGGAAGGCTGGGGGCAACTCCCTCTCTGGGCTAACTCCACCAGCTCCAACGGTGGAAGTTAATACTGCTGTTCCAACCGGGAACAGCTTTGAGCTGCTGAACGAGGTACGCAGGAACTCGCCTACTGCCGTACTGAAAAGATCTCCGCCACCGGTGGAGACTGTCACAGAAATAAAGCCGGAGCAGTCCCCTCAATGGCTGTCTTCCAAAGTTTACAAAATCTAGTGACAAGTCCGAGAGTCGGTGGTTGATCAAGACTATCCCCGTCGGCAGAAGAAGCTGAAAGTCCAACAGGAAGAAAACTGTCCTGTTAAGCCACAGAAGGCGACGGCTACTTGGGTGCCCACTGCAACGGCCCCCTCAACTTCGACTGCTCATAAGAGGAGAAGGCCGGAGAAAATCCCCATGCCTTCAACAAATGACAAAGGCACTGAGCCTAAACGCCCCAAGTCTGGGGGCATGGTGGTGCATACCGTCTATATGGCATCCGAAAAAGAGGATAGTCGTATCTCCACAGGTCATCGACCGCTTACGCGATCTGTGATAAAAGCCCAAGAGCAGCAGGAGAAGCTTCAGGAGATGATGACTGCAATGGCCGCACTCACAGGACCGAAAGCAAGCCCAGAGGCATCCTCGGAGCAACGCCATGAGCAGGAAACTGATGCCGAATTCCTTCGGAGAATGCTTGAAAAGAAGGACAAAGAGGCCGCGGAACAAGCGGCCAATATAAAGCAAATGGCCCTTCTATTCCAGGATATGGTGGGCATGATGATCCAGCCGGACCCCCCAACCGAAGATCCTCAAGTAATAATTGAAGATGATAGAGGAGAAACATCAAACCCTCTGCCGGCTCTATCAGCAGCCAAGGAAGAGACCATCTCCAAAGCTGCCCTAGATGATTACATCGCCCAGTAGATACGAGTTCACCAGGTGAATGAAGCGGCTGGGCAAATTGTTAAAACTGGGCGACCGTATCCAGGATGGTATGATCAAATAAAATATCCGCCGGGATACACGATCCCCAAATTCCATGTGTACAAGGGGACAGGCAATCCTCACCAGCACGTCGCCCAGTTCAGGTCTCTTTACGGCAACACCGGCGGTGATGATAAGCTCTTGCTTCGCCAATTCGTCGGCAGCTTATCGGAGACGGCGTTCGAGTGGTACTCCGAACTTCCAAATGACTCTGTCAAAACTTTCGCGGAAATGGAGTTGTTGTTCACCCAGCAATTCGCAAGTGCTAGTGAACGCACCCCAATAACGGCATTGATCAATGCCAGGGTGAAGCCGGGCGAGACATGGGTTCGGTACGCAATCCGATGGCGGAATCTGTGGTCTAAGTGCGAACAGCGCATCGAAGAAGCACCAGCGGTGGGTATGTTCGTGGGCACCCTAGACCCTCATGCAACTATTTCACAGTTCATGATGTTCTTCAAACCGACTACGTTCCAGGCTTTAATCGATAAGCTAGCCCAGATGGATCAAATGGGTCATAGACCATCTCCTCCGAAGCCGGAGCCGCGGAACGAAAAAGGTAAGGGGAAGGTGACCTTCGTTGCAAATACCCAACAGCAGCCCAGTGCTCCAAGACTAACGGATCAATTGGAGGAAAGACGGCGCTATTATAATAAGAAAATGAAGTGCCCTTACTCATTCCCGCGGGATAAAACGAAGAGACTATTCGAGCTGGCGATGCGCAACAGGCTTATCAATTTGCCGAATCCAAGGCGACCATCGCAACCCGGCGAAGTGAATAATCCCAATTATTGCCCTTACCACCAAACGGTAAGCCATCCAATAGAAAATTGCTTCGTCTTTAAGGGATGGATCGAGGATCAGTACCTACAAGGCAAGTTTGCGTTGTCTGAGAAGTGGAAAGTAAACCCACCACAACCACACACTCCTAAGAAGACGGACACACCGGGGGCAACGTGCTCTTTTGTTGATGAAGCTCCATGGGAGGTCGCTCTTTCAGCCAAGACCAAAAGAATGCTGAAGGATCTCTAAACATACCCGGCGATCAGGTGGAAGAATCCGCTGGAACCCCAGATCATCGAAAGGATGTTGAGGCCGCGCCCAACTCCAAAGATTGGTGGTGATAGCCAAAGTGTTCACACCCAGCCGTCGAAATCTTCGAAAAAGAAGAAGAAATCCAAAAAGCCCGTGAAGCCTGGAGACAAGCGCACGGACCTGCAAAAACAGATCGACGGGCTGGAAGAGTATAACCAGAAGGCGCGGACTCCAATCATGCTCCAAGAGTTCCTCGGTCACGTCCTTGTGGACGAAGATGATGGAGAAGACTCGTCGGATGGATCTGAGGATTACGTAGCAAGTTGCCATGTGATCTCTCACTCATTGATAGACGATGAAGAGGATCCTTGCACCAAGAGACTGGGGGCATGTCCTGAGCCAGAACTTCTATGGCCGTCAGACGAAATGATCGACACCTTCCTGAGTGAAATTCATCTGAAAAGTAAAGCCAATCGGGAGCGTGAGATGGCCATATTTGAAAAGGCCAAACGTCGGCGACTGGACGAAAGAGTCAAGACACTTCTGCCGAATCAAGGGACATCCGTCATAAATAAAAACAGGTTCAAGACGAGGAAAAGGTTTGCTAAACCCATATCGATGGGAATGAAGCTACCACCCTCCGAAGGAAACACTGTCGGTGAAGCAGAGATGCATCCTAGCTACTGCTCATATCATCGAAAGATTTCGCACCCCACCGAAGAATGCGACGCTTTTAAAAGATGGTGGCAGAGATATGTTGCTCACCAGCAACATTTTAAGCGTATGAAACGCAAAACTCGTCGGGAGCGAAGAAATACGACCGAAGAGCATGGAAGAACTACCGGCAACTGTCGCATGGTTAACGCTGGGGGATCGCAAGTTCTCACGTTCGGGAGCGACTCCGATGAAGAGATGACTCTTGGCCCTCTATTCAAGAAATCCACCTCGGGAAAAGAGGAAGAACCGAAGGCTTGCGAAAATATCTAGCTCCGCAATCGTACACTTCCAGAAAAGAATCTCGGACCCGCGAACAGAAAAGATAAAGGAAAAGAGAAGGTCTCTGAAGATATCGCCCTAGATGACCAAGTCATGAGAGAGCTGACCGCCAAGGACCCGCCAAAGAAAAGTAAGGTGGACTACAACGTCCTGGCGCACCTAAGGAAGTTACCTTCGCAACTCAGCATTCTCGATGCCCTTTTACTATCAAAAGAAGTAAGAGATTCATTGATCAAGGCGCTGCAAGAGCCAGAGCAATTCCAAGCTTTCCTCGTCGAAGAAAAGATGAAGGACGAGCTGGAAGAAGTACATACAGCCGATATTACCTTCGGCGATGAAGATCTCCTCCTTGGGACATGCGAGCACAACCGTCCCCTATATGTCTCCGGATATTGTCACGATATCAAGATAGGCAAAATCCTGGTCGACAATGGGTCTTCCGTCAATCTCCTCAACGTGCGAGTGTTGAAGGAAATATGCATGAGCGTTCAGCACCTCACTCGTGATAAAATCACCATCTCCGGGTTCGACTCCCGGTCATCATGAACTCTCGGGTCTGTGATATTAACACTGCGCTGTTCCCCTCCGAATGGCGGCCTGGACTTGGCATCCATGCCTGATGTTCGGGGCAGATGCTATTTGGTTTTATCCGTTTATCTCTCCGAAGATGCCAAGTTGATTTATGGCACCGTGTATCGGAGGTTTAGACGGATGCGGCCGATGTAGCAGACTTCGTCAGATTCCCCCTCAGGATGAGGGGTTTTTGATTATGGGGACGCTCTTCCCTGCAGGCGCAAGCCCCTGCAGTTAATTACGCTACCACATCGCGGTAACAACTTTCTCCTTCTCCAGAATTTCACTTCGTGTCGTGTGTGTTCATTTTGTTTGTGGTTGCCCGTGGATTGTATACGGAGACTGAGTAATGCCGTCGCCCGTAGGACGTGGATTAGTCCAAATTCGTATTTACTTAGATTTGGGTTTGGTGTTTTCAGTTTAAGGATGCATTAGTCGCGTTGCGGCTAAGATCAACTTAAATGTTCATCAAGGATACGTTAGTCCTGTTTTAGACTAAGATCAACTCAACGTAGTGATTAATTTAATGTATGGCCATCGGGACTCGTCATCTCTCTGACGTCGTTGAAGAATTACAACGACATGTATCAAAGGAGCTCGGAGATGTACCCTCGAACCAGAGTTGATTGGGAGTTTTATAATCCATTTGAATATTTAAGGATACGTTAACCGTGTTTGGGGCTAAGATCAACTTAAACGTTTGTTAAGGATACGTTAGTCCAGTTTGAGACTAAGATCAACTTAACGTTTGTTAAGGATACGTTAGCCCAGTTTGAGACTAAGATCAACTTAACGGGACCGTTTAGATCCGACAAAAGAGCATTTGGGCTCTATTGTGCCAGTTTAGGGACATGGTGGTCCGATATTAGTTTAGGGACGTTTCGGTCCGATATTAGTTTATGGACGTTTCGGTCCGATATAAGTTTATGGACGTTTCAATCCGATATTCGTTTAGGGACGTCTCGGTCCGATATTAGTTTAAGGACGTCTCGGTCCAATATTAGTTTAAGGACGTCTCGGTCCAATATTAGTGTATGTGGTTGTTGGGACCCGTCACCTCTCTGATATCGTTGAAGGATTACAACGATAGGTGTCAGAGGAGCTCGGAGATGTACCCTCGAACCGGATATAGATTGATTTAAGAGAGCAATCTTTGCTCAACCGATTTAATTTAAGGACTTACGGCCAAAATTGGGCTAAGTCCAGTTGAAAATGTTCAACACCCTTATTTATTTTTGGTCTATTAGACCTTTGCTAGGGCTTTGCCCCCACTTAAATAATGCATTGCATTACTTCAGGTCATTTATGCCTATTTTGACTGGGCTCTGCCCTTTTTATTATGATGCAGATCATTTGTTTTGGTCCATTGGACCTTTCAGTTGGGCACTGCCCTTTCAAACAATGCACAGCATTTTATTTGTTAGGCCTATTAAGCCTTTTAATTGGGCCTGGCCCTTCAGGAAGTGAAATGCCTTGCATTTGTCAGACGCTTTGCGTCTATTACTGAGCGCAAGCGCTTGTGGTGAAGACACGTGTCATGCTCTGACGAGCGCAAGCGCACTAGCGCAGTGCGCTGCGCTGTTGCGCTGGCGACACGTGGCGCGCTCTCAGCGAGTTGCGCCAATTCCAAAGAGCAAAGCTCTATCTTAAGGGCGCTTAGCGCAAGTGGTTCTATAGCCGACACGTGGCGCTCTCTTAAGAGCGCAACGGCGCAGTTTGGAAGTGCAAAGCACTAAGAATTTTTTTAGATTCAAGAAGGGAAGTGCAAAGCACTGTTTAATTTCTTGATCTAAATTAGATCAAAGAAGGAAAAAAAAATTCTTTGTTTGAAGAACCAGAGGTTCATAACAGTGCAAAGCACTATTATTATTTTTTTTTTTTATTGTTTTTAAAGAACCGGAGGTTCACAAGAAGTGCAAAGCACTGTTTATTATGTAGAGATCATTGATCTTGTTTTTAGATCAATGATCTATTAGAAGGAATTTCTTCTAATTCATGAAGGTTCTTTACCTTTTTCTTGAAATCTTCTCAGAGTTCTCTCTGTTTAAAGTTCTTGAGTTTTCAAGAAAAATGTTCATGCCTTTGAATTGAGGCTTAGGGTCCTTTTTATAGTGCTCACAAATTAGTTAAATTTGTTAAAGAGATCATTCTCTGAGTGATCTGGGGAATTTTCCCCACCGTTGGATTTTTAATCCAAGGGCTTCTGCTTTGCAGAAGAAAATGTTCTTGTTTTAACAAGAACAGAAAAGATTTCTTAAAATCTTAATTTAGTTTGGCGCAGATGCCCCAGCGCGTGACACGTGTCGCGCAGCGCAGAGCGCAGCGCAACTGCGCTAGCGCATCTGCGCTGACACGTGTCGCGCAGCGCAACTGCGCTAGCGCATCTGCGCTGACACGTGTCGCGCAGCGCAGAGCGCAGCGCAACTGAAGCGTTGCTTCAGACAAATAGAGCTCTGCTCTGATTGGGCGCGCCTTCTTGGACGTTGCGCTGACGTATTAGCGCCTGACGCGTGGCGTGTTGCGTCCGAGACTTGAAGCGTTGCTTCAAAATTTTGAATTTTGAAATTGAACAGAGCTTTGCTCTGATTGGGCGAAACAAATGCCCCCCCACCGTTGCGCTCACGTGGCGCACACGTGAGTGCAGCGGTGGCAACCCCCCTGACCGTTAGATCAAGGGGGTGAGCTCAAGAGGCGCAAGCGCCTTATAAATAGGGCCTCTGGCCTTTAGAAAACTCTCCACCATTTTCTAGATTTAGATTTTCAGAGCTCTGCTCTTGCTTAAGAATTTCAGAGCTTTGCTCTTGCTTTCAGAACTCTAGAGCTTTGCTCTCATTTCCCAAAGTTTAGAAAACTTTAGGTAATAATTAATTTAAAATTAAGTTAAATTAATTTAAATCAATTTTAACCAACAGAGCTTTGCTCTCATAGATCTTTTGATCTAAAGAAATTCCCTTTGGGGTTTCATCAACAGAGTTTTGCTCTCACAAATCCATAGATCTACAGAGATCTTGTTCATGGGTTCTAACCCATGAACAGAGCTTTGCTCTTGAATCAAATGTAGATCTTTTAGATCTGAAAAATGAAGAATTTTTCTATAAGCTTTCATGAATCTTTTTTTCAGGATTCCAGAAATTTTAATTTTAAATTTCTTTTCAAAAATTTTCTCTTTGATGGGAAATTACAGAGCTAAGTTCTCTTTATAGAATTTTATTCTTTTGAGACCAGAATTTGACAAGTGTCATTCTGTGACAGAGCTTTGCTCTGAAAGAGGAGATTTTCTCCTTGTCTCTAGGGATTCTTCCCCCTTTTCAAAATGGGAATGTCTCCCCGGGGGCCAACTGACAATCTCATCCAATGATGAGTTTGTCTTATTAATTGACGTATTGTCATTTAGATTTTGTGGGTCCCTTTTTGGTCTCCTACTCACTGCACTGTGGTGCGGTGTAATTAATTAATTTTGATTTTTATTTAATTAATGCATTTTCTTTTTTCAATGCCAAACGTTGGGATTACAACACTAACGGCTACATTGTTCTTTTGCAGCGATCATGTCTGAAGACACTTCATTCCCGTTCGTCCGCTCGGAGGAGGGATTTCCCGAGGCGCCCTTGGACCGTGAAGCCCTAACCATGATTAGAGAGTACGACCCTGAGTACAAGAAACTCCACCTTTGGGGGTCTTGGTATAACCAGATTATTATGGGTCGACGCAGCTTCACTTGCGCGGTGCCGTCAGAACCTATCACGGCAATTCACTATGCTAACCCACCTCCAGTGCAGTATGCCGTGGAGATGATAGACTGGACCGCGAACAGCTTTCTTCATCCCGCTATGGATGCGGTTCCGGTTCAGCGTCCTATGGTTTTGGATATCCTAGGACGCCGTATCTGTCAGAGAGAAGCACGACCCTGGGGGCAATCATATAACCTTGGTTTGATTCCCCGCCGCCCAATTGGCTATCTGCCGTGGGCCCGGTACATCCTGTCGACGAGGAATTCGCAGTTAATAAGACTAGGACTGTACACCGCGGTCTACATCTCTCTTTTCCAATATCCTACGCTCCCCACCTGGTGGTTCAAGGCTTTCTTGGAGCAATGGAATATTCCCACCCACACTTTCCTTGCCATGGATCGGGAAGTGTCCATTTCTTTGGAGGAATTCACGGAGGTATCCGGCCTACCAGTCATGGGGGAACACTATGAAGAGCTGCTCCCGACAGATGAGTACGTCTTCGGTGCTAAGCCGATGGTAAGGGGGATTACGCCGGAAAATGCCGTTCAACACCAATTCCCGAGCCTGATCAAGGTGTTGAACATCTACGAGTCCCTTTTCATCGAACACGGGAGCCGAGGAGTTAATTTTGAGGACTTCATTGCTCGCTTCCTCCGTCCGAGCGTCATTTCGCCAGGAGCCGTCAAATCTGCTATTCTGGATGATCCTTTTGGTCTAGGTTTGGCTAACCTGCCGACGAAGGAGATAGACCAAAAGGCTTTCTTCCTCCCAGACTTCCCTACCATATCTTTCGCGGAAATTGCAGTCCCTGGGATGGATGAGGAGGCCTTTTTCTTAGGATTTCTCGGGCTGTGGCTGAGTTGGTTCGCGATCCCAATGCATTCTCATCGCATGCGGCCCTCTGTCTTTTATCCAGCCCACCGCATGGTCATTGGGGTAAAGGTGGCCGTGGGGATTGCCGGCCTGGCGCACCTATATCATGGCCTCAGCCGAGCAGCGGATGCCAACGAGCCCGGGGTACTGCACGTGGTCTTCCCGATGCACTACTTTGCATCGTGGCTCGAGCTACACACGGCGGGTGTCTTTGGTATGCATAAAAGGCCTTCATTCTTTGACAAGTGCGGTTTTCCTCGCATTTTACATCTGATTGGCTCATCAATCGTGACCCCTTCACCACGGGACGCCAGGGGTTTACTGCTTCGCCCTCACACCGTTGGAGTCGGGATGTCCTTTATTGATAAGGTATTAACCATTGGGAAGGCGTCCACCACTGCGGTGCGACCATTACAGGACTCCTTCAAGGATGGAGCTTCAGTGTTGACGGCCCGGGAGATCCTCCATTTGTATTCTATTAGGCCGGGTTTCCTAGTCTTCAGGCAGGCCGGTGCAGCAGTCTTTATGAGATATAACCCGCATCGTTTTGCCCGACAACTGGGTTACGATCAAGGGGTACCCTTAGAAGCTTTCTTACTGGAACCTGCTGTAAATGAAGAAGGGATGGAGAACGCGTTACACCACTTCATGCGCCTGAACACGGGTTCTCGTTTTTTCATTAGCACGCCGGTCTGTGCTCCACGACTCCTTAATGTATATAAAGAGTGGTACAATCATGCGACGGGGGCTGTTATAAAGGAAGAGAGGCGAGTGTTGATCGACCGTAAAGAAGTACCCCCCGGTACCAATCGTAACGCCCCCTTAGCGCCAAGGACCCTGGTGGTTCCTCCTCTAAAAGATGCTGGGGGCAGACCATCACGTGCGCAAAGTCCTCCACGTGAGCTGCCGCTTCCTGATATCACAGACGCACCTCCCGCACCCTGTGTTCCAATGGAGGCAGTGGTTGTACCCTCGCCAGAGTCTGGCGTGGGTGTGGACATCGGGACTCGTCGTCCCAAAGCGGCTGCTAAGCGGAAGTCGATCCCCCGCGAGCCTAGGGTCGGGGGTCAAAAGAAAAAGAAGAAGTCGCTCTTCGCTGCGGATGTCGTGTTCGGCCAGGAACCCCATGCCCCTCATGCTGAAGGTCTGCTCGAATATGGGACTAACGCAGGGTTGGTGATGCCGCCGCCGGACGATACAGACTTGGAGGCTGCTCTCAGAGCTTCGGCATGGTTGGTGAAGCGTGACGCGTGGCTGGCTAAGCTGCACAATCAGGTAACTACTAGTCGCCTTTTCTTTATTGCAACATATCCTCTTCATTATTTTTGACTAACGCTTTTCTTTCTTTTCTTTCAACAGGCATCACTGATGAAGAAGCCATTGCTGCTTCTCTGAGGACTTTTCAGGAGGAGGAACGTCTCAGGGCATCTATGGGCCTTAGTAAGTTTCAACTCATCAAGTTTTTCATTTTCCTTGTGTTATGGTCGATCTAACCCTTCCCTTTTAATTACAGGAACCTCAATGCCGTTCCCTCCTAACGACGCAGATGTTGGACCAGCTGCTGACGTTCCTGCTTCTTCTGGGCCACCGCAGGAGGTTCGTCTTGGAGAGCCGATGAGAGATGCCTTAAAGGCTCTGGAGGCATCCCTGAATGAAGACGATGATGCCTTGAAGGAGGCATCACAGAGGTCCCTCATGACCGCTCGGGAGGAGAGGAAGCGGTTGAGGCGTGAGGCGAAGGAGCGCAGCGCTGCCTTGGCTATGGGAGCGGGCCCCAGCACCGCCCCTCGAGCTGATACTCCCTCTGAAGAGGCCCCTGTCGCCCTATCCACTGCCCGCAGAGAGGTGGCGCGAGCAGTTCGGAGCGCAAACGGTAAATCCGCTTCAGGTAATATTTCTCTCAGAGTTTTTGTTATAAGGATTTTAATGTCATTGGTCCTTATATCTCTTATCTTTGCAGGGCCAAGTCCGATCGAGGGAGAGGCGGAAGCCGTCGATCCTAGGGGAACGGAGGAGGCGATGCCTGCCGAACTCAAGCCGACAGTGGGTAATATCGTTGAGGCCATGGAGCCTGAAGTGGAGGTCGAGGGGCCTACCGCCGAGAAGGTCATTGATGCCGAACCTGAAGCGGTGGCAGATGATGAGTCCAGGGTGGTGGCGGTTGAGGCGCTCGAGGTCGGCGGTCCCCTGGCGACGGTAGACGATACAACCGCAGCTACTGAACCTGAGAGAGCAATGGATGAGGTGGCCATGATTCCCGAGGACGAGCCAACCGCTCCCTCTCTGGAATCTGGCAATACTCCAATCATAGCCCTTCCCGTCTATGGCCCTCCGCCGTCCCCAGGTCTTGCTAGCACGACGACGGTCCCCATCGAGTCAGGTGACGAAGCCACGGGCGGTGGTCTCATGTCGGTAGAGGAGGGAGTCGCCTCCGTTTCAGCCGGGAGCTCCTCAGGTAAACCCTAAGTGGCTGCTTTTCTTTACTTTACAACCTTTTCTGACAAGTTCACCTTTTCGTAATGCAGGTGCAGCTAGTGCCGATGCCCCACCGCTCGAGGGAGTGCCTTCAACGACTGCTTTGGCGGTGGTCACCTCTCAGCCTTCTCTCATACCCTCGAAGATGTTGGAAGGTATGTGTTTGCGATTTGTTAATCTTATCTTCCAGATGTATAATTTGTGTACTGAAGTCACATTGTTGTATCTTCCAGGAGTGCTTTTCGATCATTTATATCAAGTGTTGCTCCCACACTTCTCTTTCCCTTCTGAATTCGCCTCTCCCTCTGGTGGCGCTGGTGAGTACCGTTCCCGATTGGTGGCTTTGTCTTTTCAGTGGTAGAATTATTTCTAACTCTCTCTTGTTCTGACTGCAGTGCTGCAAATCGAAGGGGGAGCAGAAAGATCGGCTGCGCCACCAGCCCTTCCGGCCTTGCCACCTGTCTCCACCGGTATAGTAAACTATCTTATCAATGACTTCCTTCATATCTATTGAATCATCATCTAATCGCATTTCGTCTTTTTCCAGCTGTCGTTCCAGTCTCGGTGCCTTTCGAGTCTCGCATTACAATACCGGGCGGCCCTTCCCAGCGACGTCCGTCCTCAAAAGGTGCCGCGAATTGTTTGCGCATGTTGAGCGACTACATCGAGGAACTCGACATCGAGGCTCCTGTATCTGTTGAAGACTTCGCCACGACGGTTAACCCGATGTTGGCGATATTTGCCACCTTCCATGACGAGGGCATTGTCGCCTCCTGGGTTAACTATTGTCGGGATATCGAGGCTCGCCTTCATCAGCAAGAGTCAATGCGTCTGTCCCCTGAGACTTTGGCCTCGAGCACTCAACGGGGAGCATGGCTCGAGCAAAGCGCTTCTCATTTCCGTCATCTAGAACAAGAAGTGGTTTTGAGGCTGAAGGAGTGCCAAGAATCTTCAAGCAACAGTGCTCGCCTGCGTGCTGAAGTTGAGACGAACGCCGCTGAGGTAAAGGCCGTCTTCGAGGGTCTTCTGGAGCGCATCTCAAATGGGCTGAGACTGAAGCGGGCACTCGATATTGCCGAGCGTGACATTGCAGGCCGTGAGGCTGCTCATCAGGCCGTCAGGGATCAGCTTGCATCCGTCGCACAGCAACGGGCCCAAGTGGAGGCGGAGTTGGCAGTGGTGGCCAATCGGGAAAAAGCATGGAAGGAAGTGTGCGAGCAATTGCTGGATCTGTGCAAGACGCTTCCTTCTCAGTAATTTTCCTTGTATCGTAGGTATTTGTAACATATATGTATATCTTGTATTCTTTAGTACGATGTATCCTAAACTCAATCAATATTTATGAATGAAAGATGCATATTTTTGTAATGTCTTGTGTCATTTCTCCGTCTTTTCTTTCTTTTATTATCAGTATGACACCTTAGTAACCATGATTGACGGATGATTAGGACGAGTATCCCGACCTTCTCAAGAAATAACGATGGCTTAGGCCGCAGGTTCAGATCTGTTGCCTAAGACTTTTCAACTCTATAAGCCGTAAGGGTCTCATAGAGACTTTTCTCCCTACGGATCGAGAGGATCTCGTAGGTGGATTTTCTCCTTAGGAATCGTGAGGATTCCTAAGTGTGGTTTTCTCTTATAAGTCGTAAGGATCCTATAAGAGAATTTTCCCTCTTACGAGTCGAGAGGATTCGTAAGTGGTTGTTTCCCTCCTCGTCGAAATTCGACTTCGGAGAGTGAGACCCGTGAATAGTATGCAAGAGACCATTTTGGATTGACTTGCAGGGCCCCATTGCTTAAGAAGCAAGCTCTTCAATCCTTGCTGTCTGAGACTTCTTCTTACAAATTGAGACGAATCGGGAATTTGCTCGCGGAGAGGGTGATGGCTCTGCGAGTTGACATGAGTTAAGAGGCTCTCATCACGGAGTGTTTGTATCCGTGAATCGAGGAGTTTGCTAGGGATTATTTGTTTCCCGAGCACCAAGGATTATTTGTTTCCTTGGGGTTTGAAACGAGTCGAGGAATCCCACGGAGGCGCTGGTGGCTCGGCGGGTCGACGCGAATCAGGAGTCTCTCGTCAAGGAGTGTTTGTATCCGTGAGTCGAGGGATTTGCTAGGGATTATTTGTTTCCCGAGCGCCAATGATTATTTGTTTCCTTGGGGTTTGAAACGAGTCGAGGATTCCCACGGAGGCGCTGGTGGCTCTGCAGGTCGACGCGGATCAGGAGGCTCTCGTCAAGGAGTGTTTGTATCCGTGAGTCGAGGGATTTGCTAGGGATTATTTGTTTCCCGAGCGCCAAGGATTATTTGTTTCCTTGGGGTTTGAAACGAGTCGAGGATTCCCACGGAGGCGCTGGTGGCCCTGCAGGTCGACGCGGATCAGGAGGCTCTCGTTAAGGAGTGTTTGTATCCGTGAGTCGAGGAGTTTGTTGGGAGAGTATGGCTCCTTCTTTGTTTACGCCCTTGGATTGTATACAGGGATCGATGTGATCTTAACTGTAGGGCCAAAATTTTATCATCATTATTTTTTGTTTTATTTCCGCGATGCTCTATCATTTCAGCTTTTATATCGCGAAGGTCGCGATCGCCCAATCATTTCGGCTATTTTTCGCGGTGCCCAATCATTTCGGCTGTTTATTTTATTTCCACTCGCTGATTTTTATTGCGAGTTGCCCAATCATTTCGGCTATTTCTTCATGCATATATTTTTACTTGCCGCTTTTTTTTGCAAGTTGCCCCATCATTTCGGCTATTTCGTATGCATGTACGGTCTACTGGCTTTTCGCCGTGAACCTGAACTTGGACACTGATTTTGGCATCAGCACCGCTACAACTGGGATGTTGCCAGGAGCGAATCATCATTTGCTTCCGTCATTGTCGAACAAAGGAGGCTTAGTGACCAGAGTTAGGGTCCTGTCGACTAAGGCTTTTGACTATATGAGCCGTAAGGGTCTCACAAAGCTATTTCTCTCTATAAGTCGTCGGGATCTTATAGGTGTATTTTCTCCTTAGGAATCGTGAGGGTTCCTAAGTGTTTTGTTCCTCTGTAAGTCGTAAGGATCCTACAGGAGGGTTTTCTCTTTGCAAATCGAGAGGATTTACAAGGGTTATGCGAACATATCCCCAGTCACGGATGGACCTTGGTTAGGGAAATGTTTATTCGCGCCCGTGGATTGTATACAAGGGTCAGTATTGAGCCACTTGTAGGGCAATATCGAAAGTTGTGGGGGTTGCTTAAGCACAGGTTTAGATCTCTGTAACTTAAGACTTTCAAACCTTACGAGCCGTGAGGGTCCCATAAGAGCGTTCTCCTTACGAGTCGTGAGGATCTCGCAAGTGTATTTTCTCCTTAGGAACCGTGGGGATCCCTAAGTGTGTTGCTCCCTTGTGAGTCGTAAGGATCTCACGCGGGTGGTTTCTCCTTACAAGGTCGAGAGGATCTTGTAAGTGTTCTTTAACGAGGTTGCGCCCTTTCAGGTTTTCACAAACACTCGCCGGTAGTCCTGCTGTTTTTACTCACGGAGCCCTTTCGGGTTTTCATCCGTGCCCATTTTGCTTATGGACATACCATTTTTTTTATTCTTTTTATTTCCTTTTTCTCTTTTTTTTTTTTTTACGAGGTCGCGCCCTTTCGGGTTTTCACGAACACTCGCCGGTAGCCCTGCTGTTTTTACTCACGGAGCCCTTTCGGGTTTTCATCCGTGCCCATTCTGCTTATGGACATACCATTTTTTTTTATTCTTTTTATTTCTTTTTTCTCTTTTTTTTTTACGAGGTCGCGCCCTTTCGGGTTTTTCACGAACACTCGCCGGTAGCCCTGCTGTTTTTACTCACGGAGCCCTTTCGGGTTTTCATCCGTGCCCCTTTTTGCTTATGGACATACCGTTTTTATTTTATTTTATTTTTATATATTTTTTTATATCTCGTCAGCCTAAGGATGCTGCGGTAGTAGTTTAAAGACGTTTCGGTCTGCTATTAGTTTAAGGACATTTCGGTCCGCTGTTAGTTTAAGGACATTTCGGTCCGCCGTTAGTTTAGGGACATTTTGGTCCGCCGTTAGTTTAGGGACATTTCGGTCCGTTATTGAGAAGCTGGCTACTGCTTATACAGTTTGAGCTTAGGAAGATAGCGAGCGGACATAGCCGTCGTCGTCTATCGTTGACCTAAGCTGTGGCTCATTAAGCGTAGTATTTCTTTAGGAAGCGACCGTTTATTGGTCTGAAAGGCCTTTCACCGTGCATGTCCATGAGTAGATAGGCCCCACCCTGGTAAACTTTATCTATGATGTACGGGCCTTCATAGTTCGGCTCGAATTTTCCCCGCTTGGCGCGATTGGGGATCATAGGCCTTTTGACCACTAGCACGAGTTCGCCTTGGTGGAATGTCCTCGGTCAGGTCAATCTTTCGTATGAGTGCATCATCTTTGCTTTATAAGCTTCCAGATTTTGTTGCGCTATGAGCCTAGTTTCATCAAGGGCGTCAAGGGCGTCAAGCTCCTCAAGCCGAAGGTGAGCATTTTCTTCGTCCGTCAGCTCGTAATGGACTACCACTCGTAGAGAGGGTAACTCTACCTCGAGAGGGAGTACTGCTTCCGTACCGAACACCAACGCGTATGGCGTTGTGTTTGTAGCTGTCTTGAACGTGGTTCGATACGCCCAAAGAGCTTCTTGCAGTCTCTCATGCCAGTCTTTCTTATTTCGGGACACTGTTTTCTTTATAATTTTCGTCAAGGTCTTGTTGAAGGCCTCGGCGAGACCGTTAGCTCGTGGATTATAGACTGAGGAATATCTCCAGTCTATGTTATGCTGCTGTGCGAAGCGGCTGATTTTATGACTTCGGTAGGCTGGCCCGTTATCGGAGATGATCCGCCTCGGAGTTCCAAACCGATATATGACGTGCGTTTTGAAGAAATGGAGGATATTCTCCGTCTTCACTTCTCTCAATGGTACTGCTTCTGCCCACTTAAAGAAGTAGTCAGTTGTTGCTAGGATGAAACGATGTCCTTTAGACGATGCTGGCTCGATGGGGCCGACTATATCAGTCCCCCACATTTCGAATGGCCAGCTAGCTACAGTTGGATGCAGCGGATTTGGGTGCTGGTGGATGAAATCCCCATGAATCTGGCATGAGTGACATTGCTTCGCATATTCGATGCAATCTTGAATCATCGTGGGCCAGTAATAGCCCATCTGTTTGATCTTCAACTTCATCTTTGGACCTGCTTGGTGAGAACCACAGATTCCGTCATGAATTTCCTGAACGACTCTTTCCGATTCGTCCGGTCCTAAGCATCTCAGCCACAGAGAATTGAATGACCTCTTGTAGAGAGTATCATTGACGAAGGCGAAGGACAGAGCTCGTTTTATGAGTTGATGTCTTGCGGACGCATCTTCGGGCATTTGGTGGGACTTGAAGTAGTCTATAAAGACTTCCCTCCAATCCTCAACCTTCTCATGTTCTTTTATTTGCAAGGTCGCTTGTCTAGTCACTCCCTTCTCTTCGGGTGATTCCGAAGGTATTTCTGCGGGGGCGAGCACCTGACGACTTTGTACCATGATTCTAACGTCATCGAGGTTCTCGTCAGCCATTTCTTTAGCGAGTTTGGCCAACGCGTCCGCTTTGCTGTTATCCGCGCGTGGTATGCTCTCCAAAGTATAGGAAGGAATTTGGGTTAGCAGTTGTTGCACCTTTTCACCGTATTTTACTAACTCCGGTTTGCATGTTTGGTAATCGCCGTTTACTTGACTAACGACCAGTTGCGAATCTCCGTATATGAGGAGGTTTTCAATTCCCATGTCAATGGCGATCTCGAGGCCTGCTATCAGAGCTTCGTATTCGGCTTCGTTGTTTGTCCTCGGTTCCGTCAGGGAGAACGCGTAGCGCATTATCCCTCCTTGTGGAGTTATAAAGATGAGTCCTACCCCCGATTTGATTATAGGGGTACTTTGTTTGCGCTTCTTCACGGAAGATGCTCCGTCAAAATAAAGCTCCCATCGGGTATTATCACCATCGATCGCATCAAACGCATGTTCGTCCGGAAGATCGCAGTTTAAAGGAGAGTCGGCTGGTATCGGGTGCTCAGCAAGGAAGTCGGCGATGGCCTGGCCTTTTACTGCTTTGAGTGGTCGATATGCTATCGAGAACTCCATTAAGAGTAGGGCCCATTTAGCGAGTCGTCCTGTCAATATGGCTTTTGACATTAGATATTTGAGAGGGTCCACCTTTGAAATGAGATAGACTTCATGCGCTAATGCGTAATGTCTAAGCTTTGTTATTGCGAAGATCAACGCCAGGCAGTGTTTTTCAATGGGGGAATAATTGCTTTCTGCCCCCAGCAGCACTCGACTTAAATAGTAAAGTGCTCTTTCTTTCCCTTGGTCATTCTCTTGTGCCCATAATGCGCCCAAAGAACCTTCAAGGGCGGCCGTGTAAAGAATGAGAGGCTTTCCCTTCACTGGAGCAGCCAACACTGGAGGGTTTTGCAGGTACTGTTTAATCTCGTCTAGTGCGCTTTGGCACTTTTGATCCCAGACGAACGGGGTTCCCTTCTTCATCAGGTGGCTGTAAGGGCGGCACTTTCCTGAGAGGTTGGCTATAAATCGTCGTATGTACGCGAGCTTTCCTTGGAGAGACCGCAGCTGTTTGAGAGTTCTCGGCGGAGGCATTCCTATGATTGCCTTGATCTTGGACGGATCTATCTCGATACCTCGGTGTCGAACGACGAATCCCAGGAATTTGCCCGAGGAAACCCCGAATGCACACTTCAGAGGGTTCATCTTCAAGTTGTATTGTCGAAGACGTTGAAATACGGTCTTCAGATGCTCGAGATGTTCCTCATATGATTTGCTTTTAACAACGAGGTCGTCGATATAGCATTCAACAATTTCGTGTATAAGGTTATCGAAAATCTTCGTCATGGCCCTTTGGTAGGTTGCACCGGCGTTCTTTAAACCGAAGGGCATCACCTTGTAACAGAATATTCCCAAAGGAGTCCGGAAAGCCGTATGTTTCTGGTCTTCAGGGTGCATTTTTATTTGATTATATCCTGATGAGCCGTCCATGAATGAGAAAATCTCATGCGTGGACGTATTGTCTATCATTAGTTCGGTGACTGGTACTGGGAAATCATCCTTCGGGCAGGCTTTGTTGAGATCCCGAAAGTCCACGCATATGCGCACCGTACCATTTTTCTTCATCACTGGGACGATGTTAGCAATCCATTCAGGGTATTGAACCTCTTGGATAAAGCCGGAGTCTATCAGCTTTTTGACTTCCGCGTTGATGCTCATTTCGAGCTCAAGCCGCATTCTTCTCGGCGCTTGTTTGACCGGCTTGACACTCGGGGATATTGCCAGTCTATGTACAGCGACTTCTGGATCAAGTCCCGGCATCTCGGAATAGTTCCATGCGAAGCAATCTTTATGCTGTACAAGGACGTCCTTTAACGCAGCCACCTTTTCCTCGGACAGCAGCTCGCTGACGAATGTCGGTCGCGGATCGTTTATCGTCCCCAACTCAATTTTCTTGAGGTTATCCGCAGTGGTATGTATGCCGTCCTCCAGTTCTTTCGGGGCTGGGGGAAATTCTGAGATCACCTCATCATTGCTGTTTTCGAAGCACCAGGGAAGGCTGTCCACATTCTCGGACTCATCTTTTAATATCGTTATCATACGACAGGTGCGAATTTTCTGCCAATCCCAATGTGGAACTGGTTCTTCTTTCGTGGCCTTAGGCTCGTGCTTTTGTGGTGGTGCTACCCTCTAGTTGTTGGACAGAGCGAATTTACCAAGCTGATATTGATCTTCGACCCAATTCTTGAAGGTGAAGCAATCTTCAAGAGGATGACCTACTACTCGATGGTAAGAGCAATAGTCCGGGTGTGAGGCTTCGCCTGCTTGTTCGGGGTGCTTGGACTCCGGCAATGTAAGCATTTGATGTTTTAGAGCAAGCTCAAATATCTTCCTTGTTTTGTTCCGAGGAAAAGAGTATGCTCGACTCATTTTCTTCATGAGGGCTAAGTCAATAACGCTCGACTCTCGGATACGTGGTTTCTTAGCTCTGCCTTGTGATTGTTGAGCGTCTTTTCTGCCCTCTGACTTGTTTTTGCTTTCGCGTCGAACCTTTTTTGTAGCAGGTTGAGCGGCCTTTCCATCCTTTACGGTCTGTCGGAGAAGGCGTTGCGTCTTGGCTTTCTCATAGATGGCCGTCTCGCGATTGTGGTCATCTCGGACTTTTTGACCAGCTTCCTTTATAAGCCTGTCCATTTGTTCTTCAAATGATGGACCGGGCATTTTTTCATCAGGAACTTTTACTGGCTTAGGATTAGCGTTCTCCCATTGAGCGTCCGCATCTTCATCGAAGTCATACATGACATAACAACTATTTACTAGCTCTCGTTTCTTTAGTCGGATGTACCCGAGCCCTTTTGTTTCCATTCTCCCGTTAGGCAGTTTGCGTTGGGTCCCGGGAACATTCCAGACCCTGTCATAGAATTTAGCCTCTCTAACGATCTGTCTGAAGGATATCCCCTGGCATTTCAGCAGTTTCTTCAAACCTTCGGTATAATATCTGGGAAGACGGATAGGCTGAAGCCTGTCGAGCGTGGGATTCACGCCATGCCAAACTTCTTTTTCCACCTTGTTTTCTTCAGAACGGTAGAATAAGATTGCCTTCTCGTTTTCTCGCCTGGGAGGGATATAGAATGTCCGCAGCTCTTCTACACTGTAGATATTAAGTGCGTTTAGTTCTTTATGATGTTTAGGCGGCACCATGGCGACTTGCAGACTTTGCTCTTCGTCAGCGGAAGCTTGTATTGAAGGTCGAGCAGAGAATACGACATGGACCTCATCCTCCGAGTCACTACCAAAGACCAATGTAGGAGTGGACGGTCCTGGCTTGTTATGTTGGGGCGGACCCGAATAAACGATCTCCTCTTCTTCCTCGGTATCACTGCCGAAGACAGGGATGGTGGCGTTAGTTTTATTTTCCGTCTTGTGACACTTCTCCGTGTCTTCGAAATCCGGCAAAAAGTATTTGGCATCTTCGTATTTGCGGACCTCGTTCACAGAGAACGGGTTCAGTTCTCCCGTCACGGTATACTCGAAACCATCCTTAAAATACTTCATACACTGATGTTGTGTAGAAGGGATGATGTTGTACTCGTGTAACCATGGTCGGCCGAGCAAAGCGTTGTAGCATGACTTGGCATCTATGACGTGGAATTTAATGTCCGTGATGAGTAATCCGAAGCGTAGCGTCAGTATCACAGATCCAAGAGTCTTTGACGATTGGGAGTCAAACCCGGATATGGTGATCTTGTCCCGAGCAAGGTGCTGGACGCTCATGCAGATTTCCTTCAACACCCGCACGTTGAGTAGGTTAACAGACGACCCGTTATCGATCAGAATCTTGCCTATCTTTATATCATGGCAGTATCCCGAAACATAGAGAGGGCGATTGTGTTCGCAAGTCCCAAGTAGAAGGTCCTCATCGCTAAAAGTAACATCTGCCATGTGTACTTCCTCCAACCCATCCTTCATCTTTTCCTCGGCCAGGCATGCTTGGAATTGTTCCGGGTCTTGGAGTGCCTTAATCAATGAATCTCTCGCCTCTTTTGATAACAAAAGGGCGTCGAGAATGCTGAGCTGCGAGGGCAGTTTCCTCAGATGTGCTAAAACGTTGTAATCCACTTTATTCCTCTTTGGCGGGTTCTTGGCGGTTAACTCTTCCGCAACTCGATCATCCAAGGCGATGTCTTCAGAGGCCTTCTCTTTCCATTTGTCTTTCTTGTTTAAGGGTCCAAGATTCTTTTCAGGTAACGTCCGGTTGCGTAGCTGTATATTCTCGCAAGCCTTTGGTCCTTCTTCTTTCCCCGAAGTGGATTCTTTAAAGAGAGGGGCAAGTTCTAGCTCTTCGTCAGAATCACTCCCGAATGTAGGCACTTGTGATCCACCGGCGTCAATCATGCAACAACCACTGCTAGTTTTATCAAGCACTTTGATCATTCCGTTCTGCTCTCGGCGGGCTTTGCGCTTTTCCCGCTTAAACTGTTGCCGGTGAGTAACATATCCTTGCCACCACTTACCGAAAGCTTTGCACTCTTCGGTGGGATGCGACACCTTCCGATGGTACAAGCAATAGGAGGGGTGGTTTTCCATTTCACCCTTAATGTTTTTCTCGGAGGGTGGTAGCTTTATACCCATCGACACAGCCTTAGCGAATCTTTTCTTTATCTTGAACTTGATTTTATCTGTGGTGGGTGTATTTTGTTCTAGCGGGAGTACCGCAATTCTTTCGCCAAGGCGCTGGCGTTTGGCCTTTTCGAATATAACCGCTTCGTTATCCCGATCAGCTTTGCCCTTTAAAAACGCCTGATTTAGGAATGCATCAATTGCTTCATCCGACGGCTCCAGGATTTTTAGTGCAGGCTCTGCCCCCAGCTTTTCAGCGCGAGGAGTCTCCTCATCGCTTGTGGACAAAAGGGAAATCACATGGCAACTTGCTACATGTTCTTCAGATTCATTTGACGAACTACCTCCCTCGTCTTCTGCTTGGAAGACGTGGTTGAGGAACTCTTGCAATGTGACGGGAGTCCGCGCCTTCTGGTTGTACTCTTCCAGCTCGTCAATTTGCTTTTGCAAGTCCATGCGCCTATCGCTAGGCTTCACCGGTTTCTTGGCCTTCTTCTTTTTCTTCGAAGACTTTGACGACTGGCTACTAGTGCTTGAACCCCCATCATTGGTCTTTGGAGTTGGACGTGGCTTTAACATCCCCTCAACGACCTGCGGTTCCAATGGGCTCTTCCACTTGATCGCCGGACATGTCCGAAGATCATTTAGCATCCTCTTCGTTTTTGATGATAATACAACCTCCCACGGAGTTTCTTCAATGACAGAGCATGTTGCCCCCGGCGTATTCGTCCCTTTAGAGGTGTGGGGCTGCGGGGGATTCACCTTCCATTTGTCAGATAACGCAAATTTTCCCTGTCTATACTGGTTTTCAAGCCAATTTTTGAAAACGTAACAGTCCTCAATCGGATGGCCTAGCACTCGATGATAGGGGCAGTAATTAGGTTCGTTGACGTCACTTGGTTGCAACGGACGTTTTGGATCTGGCAGATTTATGAGTCTGTTGCGTAATGCCAGCTCGAATAACCTCTTCATTTTATCGCGGGGAAAGGAATAAGGACGTCCCATCCTATCCTCAAGGGGTACGTAAGGGCGCGTATTGTTTGGACGAGCAACCGGCTTCAAGTCGTTCGGTTGTTGTTGAGCATTAGCGACAATGATCGCTTTTCCCTTTCCTTTGTCAGTTCGGGAATCTGGCTTTGGGAGAGGGGGTTTATGACCCATCTGGTCCATTTGCGCTAGTTTGTCAATCAAATCCTGGAAGGAAGTCGGCTTGAAAAACATCATAAACTGTGAGATGGTTGCCTGTGGATCAAGGGTTCCAACAAACATTCCCACCGCAGGGGCTTCTTCTATGCGCTGTTCACACTTTGACCATAGATTACGCCACCGTATAGCGTACTGAACCCATGTCTCGCCGGGTTTTACCCTAGCGTTAATCAGTGCCGTCATCGGGGTACGTTCACTGGCACTTGCAAAGCGTTGGGTGAAGAGCAGCTCCATCTCCGCAAAGGTTTTAATAGAGTCGTTGGGGAGCTCAGAATACCATTCGAACGCCGTATCTGATAGGCTTCCAACAAACTGGCGAAGCAAAAGCTTGTCGTCGCCGCCGGTGTTACCGCAAAGCGCCCTGAACTGGGCAACATGTTGATGGGGATTGCCGGTCCCTTTGTAGACATGAAACTTGGAAATTGTGTAACCCGGCGGGTATTTGATTTGGTCATACCAGCCTGGATACGGTCGCCCCGTTTTTACGACGTGGCCGGCTGCTTCGGCCGCGTGATGAACCTTTATTTGCTGGGCTATATATTCGTCCAGATCAGTCTTAGAGATTGTATCCTCTTTAGCCGTTGATAGAACGGGCTGAGGGTTTGATGTCTCTCCCCTATCATCCTCAAGGACAATCGGGGGTTCTTCAGTCGGGGGATCTTGTTGTATCATCATCCCTATCATGTCCTGGAAGAGGAGGCCCATACGCTGTATATTGGCTGCTTGTTCAGCAGCCTCTTTGTCTCTCTTTTCCAGTACCCGGCGGAGGAACTCGGCGTCAGTCTCTTCCTTTTGGCGTTCATCTAAGGACGTCTCAGGGTTCTCTTTTGGCTCCGTGAGTGCAGCCATTGTAGTCATCATCTCCTGGAGCTTTTGTTGTTGCTCCTGGGCCTTGGTCACTGATCGGGTAAGCGGTCGGTGACCCGTAGAAGTACGACTTTCTTCCTTTCCAGAAGCCATATAAACCGTATGAACTGTTATGCCCCCTGACTTGGGGCGTTTAGGTTCACCGCTTTTAAACTTTGTCAGCGTCACGGGAGCTTTCTTTGGCCTTTTTCTTTTGTGAACCATTGAGGTTGAAGGAGCCATTGAAGTGGGCATCCTAGCATTTGTTGCCCCCTGCTGTTTAATGGGGCGGTTTTTGTCCTTTTCCACCTTTGCCTTTTTCTGGCGATGAAAGTGGTCCGGGTCAATCACGGAGTCTTGAACTCTACGCCAAACCTTGTAAACTTTTGAGGATAGCCGTTGAGGGGGCTGTTCTTGTTTTGTTTCTGGAACTCTCTCCGCAGGTGGAGGAGATCTTTTCAAGGTAGCGGTTGGAGAGTTCTTACGCACTCTCCTCAGTAGTTCAAAGCTGTTCCCAGTTGGACAGCAGCGTTGACTTCCACCATTGGAGCGGGTGGAGTTATCCCTGAGGGGGAGTTGCCCCCTGCTTTCCTCACTCGTCGCCAATGGCGACGTCGCGCGCGACGAGCCGTTGGGACTGGCTCGGAAATCGAGATGGTTTCTTGTTGCCCCTTGTTTGAGTGTGGGGTAACAGCCGATGTCAGCCTGTCGAAGACTGATGCCTTTTGACCAGCTGGGGGAGGAGTGGGAACCGCCAATCTTGTGAAGACCGACTCTCTGATGGGAGAGGCTGCTTTAATGACTTCCGAAGCAGTGGCCGTTGCCCTCTTTGGGACGGCCACTTTATAGTTCTGACCTAGCCTGGTGAAAACGGAGGCTGTCAGTTTAGTAGCGGGCGACCCGTTGACAGGGGCCGTCGGAATAGTGAGCCGGTTGAAGACCGACTTTTTACCCACTTCCGGTGCAGGTATTGGTGCAGAAAAGCTTGCAGGTGGGATCATAGTCCCGAAGAACAAGCCGGTGGTGGCTTGGGTCACTTGGTCTACCGGCAGAGTAAGGAAGGAAGCCGCTTGGGGCCTATATGCTACACCTCCTGGTGGGGTGGAGCGTCCGTTGCAGCGGCATTTCGAGCAGTTGGTACAGCTAGAGGCCATTGAATCTTGAATTCTTCTGCGCCAGGTAAAAGACCAAATCTTAGTAACTTGAAATCCGAAGACAACCATTTAATGAACCGCGATTGGTTCGCGAAGACGACACACGAAGTGTGGAGTGGAAAGAGGAAGAGGTCCCACCGGGCGTGCCAGAATCTGTTCCCCTCCGAATGGCGGCCTGGACTTGGCGTCCATGCCTGATGTTCGGGGCAGATGCTATTTGGTTTTATCCGTTTATCTCTCCGAAGATGCCAAGTTGATTTATGGCACCGTGTATCGGAGGTTTAGACGGATGCGGCCGATGTAGCAGACTTCGTCAGATTCCCCCTCAGGATGAGGGGTTTTTGATTATGGGGACGCTCTTCCCTGCAGGCGCAAGCCCCTGCAGTTAATTACGCTACCGCATCGCGGTAACAACTTTCTCCTTCTCCAGAATTTCACTTCGTGTCGTGTGTGTTCATTTTGTTTGTGGTTGCCCGTGGATTGTATACGGAGACTGAGTAATGCCGTCGCCCGTAGGACGTGGATTAGTCCAAATCCGTATTTACTTAGATTTGGGTTTGGTGTTTTCAGTTTAAGGATGCATTAGTCGCGTTGCGGCTAAGATCAACTTAAACGTTCGTCAAGGATACGTTAGTCCTGTTTTAGACTAAGATCAACTCAACGTAGTGATTAATTTAATGTATGGCCATCGGGACTCGTCACCTCTCTGACGTCGTTGAAGGATTACAACGACATGTATCAAAGGAGCTCGGAGATGTACCCTCGAACCAGAGTTGATTGGGAGTTTTATAATCCATTTGAATATTTAAGGATACGTTAACCGTGTTTGGGGCTAAGATCAACTTAAACGTTTGTTAAGGATACGTTAGTCCAGTTTGAGACTAAGATCAACTTAACGTTTGTTAAGGATACGTTAGCCCAGTTTGAGACTAAGATCAACTTAACGGGACCGTTTAGATCCGACAAAAGAGCATTTGGGCTCTATTGTGCCAGTTTAGGGACATGGTGGTCCGATATTAGTTTAGGGACGTTTCGGTCCGATATTAGTTTAGGGACGTTTCGGTCCGATATTAGTTTAGGGACGTTTCGGTCCGATATTAGTTTATGGACGTTTCGATCCAATGTTAGTTTAAGGACGTCTCGGTCCAATATTAGTTTAAGGACGTCTCGGTCCAATATTAGTTTAAGGACGTCTCGGTCCAATATTAGTGTATGTGGTTGTTGGGACCCGTCACCTCTCTGATATCGTTGAAGGATTACAACGATAGGTGTCAGAGGAGCTCGGAGATGTACCCTCGAACCGGATATAGATTGATTTAAGAGAGCAATCTTTGCTCAACCGATTTAATTTAAGGACTTACGGCCAAAATTGGGCTAAGTCCAGTTGAAAATGTTCAACACCCTTATTTATTTTTGGTCTATTAGACCTGTGCTAGGGCTTTGCCCCCACTTAAATAATGCATTGCATTACTTCAGGTCATTTATGCCTATTTTGACTGGGCTCTGCCCTTTTTATTATGATGCAGATCATTTGTTTTGGTCCATTGGACCTTTCAGTTGGGCACTGCCCTTTCAAACAATGCACAGCATTTTATTTGTTAGGCCTATTAAGCCTTTTAATTGGGCCTGGCCCTTCAGGAAGTGAAATACCTTGCATTTGTCAGACGCTTTGCGTCTATTACTGAGCGCAAGCGCTTGTGGTGAAGACACGTGTCATGCTCTGGCAAGCGCAAGCGCACTAGCGCAGTGCGCTGCGCTGTTGTGCTGGCGACACGTGGCGCGCTCTCAGCGAGTTGCGCCAATTCCAAAGAGCAAAGCTCTATCTTAAGGGCGCTTAGCGCAAGTGGTTCTATAGCCGACACGTGGCGCTCTCTTAAGAGCGCAACGGCGTAGTTTGGAAGTGCAAAGCACTAAGAATTTTTTTAGATTCAAGAAGGGAAGTGCAAAGCACTGTTTAATTTCTTGATCTAAATTAGATCAAAGAAGAAAAAAAAAATTCTTTGTTTGAAGAACCAGAGGTTCATAACAGTGCAAAGCACTATTATTATTTTTTTTTATTTTTATTGTTTTTAAAGAACCAGAGGTTCACAAGAAGTGCAAAGCACTGTTTATTATGTAGAGATCATTGATCTTGTTTTTAGATCAATGATCTATTAGAAGGAATTTCTTCTAATTCATGAAGGTTCTTTACCTTTTTCTTGAAATCTTCTCTGAGTTCTCTCTGTTTAAAGTTCTTGAGTTTTCAAGAAAAATGTTCATGCCTTTGAATTGAGGCTTAGGGTCCTTTTTATAGTGCTCACAAATTAGTTAAATTTGTTAAAGAGATCATTCTCTGAGTGATCTGGGGAATTTTCCCCACCGTTGGATCTTTAATCCAAGGGCTTCTGCTTTGCAGAAGAAAATCTTCTTGTTTTAACAAGAACAGAAAAGATTTCTTAAAATCTTAATTTAGTTTGGCGCAGATGCCCCAGCGCGTGACACGTGTCGCGCAGCGCAGAGCGCAGCGCAACTGCGCTAGCGCATCTGCGCTGACACGTGTCGCGCAGCGCAGAGCGCAGCGCAACTGAAGCGTTGCTTCAGACAAATAGAGCTCTGCTCTGATTGGGCGCGCCTTCTTGGGCGTTGCGCTGACGTATTAGCGCCTGACGCGTGGCGCGTTGCGCCCGAGACTTGAAGCGTTGCTTCAAAATTTTGAATTTTGAAATTGAACAGAGCTTTGCTCTGATTGGGCGAAACATGCGCTTCGGGTTACTTGTCACATATATTAAATTTCATGTCATCGACGCCAAGACCTGCTATAATGCTTTGCTCGGCCGCCCTTGGTTACACGAGTACAACATCATCCCTTCTACACAACATCAGTGTATGAAATACTTCAAGGATGGTCTCGAGTATACTGTGACAGGAGAGTTAAACTCATTCTCCGCGAACGAAGTCCGCAAGTACGAAGATGCAAAATACTTCTTGCCAGACTTTGAAGACACAGAGAGATGTCACAAACTGGAGAACAAAGCTATCACCACCATTCCGGTCTTCAGGAGTGATACCGAGGAGGAGGAAGAGATAGTTTACTCGGGTCCGCCCCAGTACAACAAATCAGGACCATCCGCTCCCATGTTGATCTTTGGCAGCGATTCGGAAGATGAGGTCCATGCTATATTCTCTGCTCGGCCTTCATTACAAACCATCACTAGTGAAGATCAAAGTTTGCAAGTTGCCATGGTTCCGCCCAAACATCATAAAGAACTAGACACGCTTGATACCTACAGTGTAGAAGAGCTGCAGACGTTCTATGTCCCTCCCAGGCGAGAAGGTGAAAAGGCGATCATATTCTACCGATCCGGGGAAACTAAAGTGGAGAGGGAAATCTGGCACAGCGCGGATTCTACACTCGACAGGCTCCAGCCCATCCGTTTGCCCAGATATTACACAGACGGGCTAAGGAGACTCTTGAGACGCCAAGGTGTACCCCTTAAGCAAACTGCGCGACAAGCACGGTTCTATAACAGAATCTGGAACATTCCTGGAACTCAGCTGAAATTGCCCAACGGAAGAATGGAAACGACCGGACTTGGGTATGTTCAATCTAAGAAACGGGAGCTACTCCGCGACTGCTACGTCATACATGACTTTGATGAAGAAGGGGATGCTTTTTGGGAAAATGCTAACCCTGAACCAGAAAGAGCTCCCGACGTAAAAATGCCGAGTCCGTCGTTTGAAGAACAAATGGACAAGCTTATAAGGGAAGCGGGTCAAAAGGTTCGAAATGACCATAATCGCGAAATGGCCATCTACGAGAAAGCCAGGACGCAAAGCCTTCTTCAACAGGCTGCGAAAGATGAAAATGCTCCTCCTGGTCAACCCGTTGTACAAAAGGCACGACGCAGAGGCAGAAACAAACCAGAGAATGGGAAAGGTGTTCGACGACGACAAAGTGGGTCCAAGAAGCCACGCGATCAGGAGTCAAGCGGCCAGGATTCATCTCTTATAAAGAAGATGGTTCGAGCGTACTCTTTCGCCCAAGACAAGACAAAGAAAATACTTGATCTTGCCATAAAACATCAAATGATTACCCTCCCGTCGTCCAAGCACCCCGAGCAAGCAGGCGAAGTCTCTCATCCGGACTATTGCTCCTATCATAGGGCAATATGACATCCCGTCGAAGACTGCTTCACTTTCAAGAACTGGGTCGAAGATCAATATCAGCAAGGCGGGTTCACTTTATCCAATAGCTGGAAGGTAATCCCGCCACAGAAGCATGAACCTAAATCCACGAGGGTAGAACCAGATCCACATTGGTCTTGGAAGCGAGCTCGTACCTGTCACGTGATAACGCTGTCAGAAGAAGAGCCCGAGGATATGGATGACCTTCCCTGGTGCTTCGAAAACAACGATGACGAGGTGATCTCAGAATTTCCACCGGCACCAAAAGAGCTGGAAGATGGAATACATACCACTGCAGATGATCTCAAGAAAATTGATTTGGGGATGACAAGTGACCCGCGACCGACATTCGTCAGTGAGCTGCTGTCTAAAGAAAAGATGGCTACACTAAAAGACGTGCTTATGCAGCATAAAGATTGCTTCGCATGGAACTATTCCGAGATGCAAGGACTAGACCCAGAGATTGCTGTCCACAAACTGGCCATATCCCCGGATGTCAAGACAATCAAACAAGCACCGCAAAGAATGTGGCTCGAGCTTGAGATGAGCATCAACGTCAAGGTCAAGAAGCTGATCGACTCCGGCTTCATCCAAGAGGTTCAATATCCAGATTGGATTGCCAACATCGTCCCAGTGATGAAGAAAAATGGGACGGTGCACATATCTGTTGACTTTCGGGATCTCAATAAAGCCTGCACGAAAGACGACTTTCCAGTACCGGTCACCGAGCTGATGATAGACAATACGTCCACTCACGAAGTGTTCTCCTTCATGGACGGCTCGTCGGGATACAATCAGATAAAGATGCATCCCGAGGACCAGAAGCATACCGCTTTCCGGACCCCCTTGGGCATATTCTGCTACAGGGTGATGCCTTTCGGTCTAAAGAACGCTGGTGCCACCTATCAGAGGGCCATGACGAAGATCTTTGATGACCTCATACATGAAGTCGTCGAATGCTATATCGACGACCTTGTGGTTAAGAGAAAATCATACGAGGAGCATTTAGAGCATCTGAAGACCGTATTTCAACTCCTTCGTAAATACAACTTGAAAATGAACCCTCTCAAATGCGCGTTCGGTGTTTCCTCGGGCAAGTTCCTAGGATTCATTGTCCGACGCTGAGGCATCGAGATAGATCCCTCAAAAATAAAGGCAATTATGGAGATGCCCCCACCAAGGACTCTCAAGCAATTGCGGTCTCTCCAAGGGAAGCTCGCGTATATTCGGCGATTTATAGCCAATCTCTCAGGCAAGTGTCTTCCTTACAGTCACCTGATGAAGAAGGGAACCCCGTTCGTCTAGGATCACAAATGCCAAAGTGCGCTGGACGAAATCAAGCAATACCTGCAGAATCCGCTAGTACTGGCCGCTCCGGTCAAGGGAAAACCTCTCATTCTGTATACGACCGCCCTTGAAAGCTCCTTAGGCGCATTATGGGCACAAGAGAACGACCAAGGGAAGGAAAGAGCGCTCTACTATTTGAGTCGAGTTCTGCTGGGGGCAGAAAGCAATTATTCTCCTATCGAAAAACACTGCCTGGCATTAATCTTCGCGATAACGAAGCTCAGGCATTATGCATTGGCGCATGACGTTCGTCTCATATCGAAGGTGGATCCCCTCAAGTATTTGATGTCAAAGGCCATATTGACGAGGCGACTCGCTAAATGGGCCCTGCTCTTAAAGGAATTCTCGATAACCTATCGTCCCATCAAGGCAGTGAAGGGCCAGGCCATCGCTGACTTCCTCGCTGAGCATCCGATACCTGCCGATTCTCCCTTGAACTGCAAATTGCCAGATGAACATGCATTTGACACGATCGACGGGGGTGATACCTAGTGGGAGCTTTACTTTGATGGAGCATCCTCCATGAAGAAGCGTAAACAAAACACGCCCATAATCAAATCAGGGGTAGGCCTCATCTTCGTAACTCCATAAGGAGGGATAATGCGCTTTGCTTTCTCCTTGACAGAGCCGAGGACAAACAATGAAGCCGAGTATGAAGCTTTGATAGCAGGTCTTGAGATCGCTATCGACATGGGGATTGAGAACCTCCTCATATACGGAGACTCCCAATTGGTCGTTAGTCAAGTAAACGGCGACTATCAAACGTGCAAAGCAGAACTGGTGAAGTACGGCGAGAGGGTACAGCAACTGCTAACCCAAATACCTTCCTACACCTTGGAAAGCATACCGCGTGTGGAAAATAGCAAAGCGGATGCATTAGCCAAGCTTGCTAAAGAATTGGCCGATGAGAACCTCGATGACATAAGGATCGTTGTGCAAAGCCGTCGGGTCCTCGCACCGGCAGAAATATTTCCAAAGTCGTCCGAGGAAAAGGGAACGACCGAGCAAATAGCTCTACAAGTAAAAGACCAAGAAACGGTTGAGAATTGGAGAGAAGTCTTTATAGACTACTTCAAATCCCGTCGAACGCCCGAAAATGCGTCCTCAAGACATCAGCTTATGAAACGAGCCCTATCTTTTGCCTTTGTCAATGATACTCTGTACAAGAGGTCATTTAATTCTCTATGGTTAAGATGCCTGGGACCTGAAGAAAAAAAAAGAGTCGTCCAAGAAACCCACGACGGACTCTGCGGTTCTCACCAAGCCGGGCCGAAGATGAAGCTAAAGATTAAAAGGATGGGCTACTATTGGCCCACGATGATTCAGGACTGCCTCGAATACGCGAAGCAGTGCCATTCATGCCAGATTCACGGGGATTTCACGGCGTTGCATCTAAATCTCGCTCTTAGGAAACTCAAGTCAAACCATCGGGCTTGGTAGTACTTTCGTTGGTGCTTGAGTTGAGCAACTTGCCCTCTTCCCCGGACTTTCAAGTCAGATTCCTTCCTATTGCTTCTAGCCGACAGACATTGGTGACGATGACACGACCCGTGGATTCAGCGAACCTTTATATTCAGCGAGAAAACTCTTACCTTCAGGTGCTCTGGCATCAATCAAAGGAGGAAGTCAATGTAAGTGCACGGCGGCGCCCCGGCCGTCAATCCGACGGCCAAACGCGGAAACGGTGGTAAACTTAAATTTTTGCGGACTTGGCAAAACGGCACCACCGCGCACTAAACCCCGGATCGTAAACCATTAACAAGTCTAAGCTACAAAGAGGATGGGTTAGAGATATACCGACGATCCAAGTCCTCCGGTCTTCATCTCCACTCCGATCTCCTCGCGGGATCTCCGTCCGTCTCCTCCTCGTCGGAAAGGGCACCACGAAGCCGGGTACTTTTACGGGCTCCCACCTCAATACCGAGGCAACTCGCGCATGAAGCCGGCAACTCGACATGCTCAAGATATGCTGTAGGAAGATAGTGTAGAGTGTATGTCTCACTTTGGGGTTGGTTGCCTTTTGAAGATGGAGGAATGAAGGTATGAAAAATGGTGCTTTCATTTTTCCTTGTATCAAAAATGAGATGAATGAATGAAGCTCTCTCAAAGATGAAGATGAAGCTCTCTCTTTTCTTCTCTTTTCTTCTTCTCTCTTTTCTTCTCATTTCTTCTTCTCTCTTTCCTTTTTTTACAACCATGATAATCATCTCTCTTCTTTAGAAATGGTGGAGGATAACAATATGAAGCAAGAGGGAGGTGAGTGTAGTAAAAGGAGGAGGGTGACCACATCCAAACATAATCATCACTAAACATTCCATCAACCTCAAATCCATCCTAATCACATAAAGCAAAGAAAAGAAAGAAAAAGGATCTCATCATGAAAAGCCATCATGATGCCACCAATATGCAAGATACCCCCTCCACAAATGTTATTTGCACAATTGCAAATAACACCCTCCATCTGAAAAGTCCGGCCGGGAAAGAACAAAGGAAAACCGGCCGGAACGGAATGCAAACTGGCAACTCCAGAAAACTGGTCCCGTAATAAATTACAGGAAAACCCCCATACTGTGCATACACACCCGCATCTGTATTCCGTCCGGATACAAATGCAATGAGACAAAATCTACACTGTACTATACTAGGATCCGGCTTAAACCAAAGCCGGCTAGTAATATCCGTCCGATCCTGATCCGTGCAATACCGCACGTATCTGATCGAACGCTGCCATATTACTATACGGCCACTAGTACTAAACCGTCCGATCCTGATCCGTGCAATACCGCACGTATCTGATCGGACCCTGCCATATCTCCATACGGCCTCTACAGCGTTTCGCCCGAAAGCTTGAGTAACTGAAAGTGTGGTGGACTCTAAAGACTCGTCAATACTATGGCTGTGGATTTAACCACTAGCACGTCAGAGGTATAAGCCAATACGTGACGGGCCACCAGCTATTGACCAAAAGGGACGTCGATGAGCGAACTCATCCTGACACCCTACTGAGCCTGTCAGTGACAATATCCGTGCAGTCCGGTCCGTTCGTCTATGAGCATCGCATGGCGGGCCTAGGGGGTTGGTAAAAGTCAGACCCCCAAAAGCGGTACAAGTCGTGTCGGAGTGAAGCCCAGAACACCCTGAGATACTACTGGAATACCTACCAGTAAATCTCCTTGCCTTGGCCAAGGACTTTGTGTAATGGCTCTCCTAGACACAGCACGACCTCACCCCCAATACCGGGAGAGACGAACCCCTGAAGATACGCTCACTGCCTCCATGTGGCTCGGGACTGTACCCAACTAAAACCTGTTTGCACGACTCCTTTGAGCCGTGGTAGGGTAGTAATCAAAGTACAGTGGGAACTCACACGAGACAAATGACGATCCCCAGGTCGATGAACTAACCTGCACACATGTCACCAGGGAACTGCCATCTGACGTCTGGTATATGACCAACTAGCATGTTCCCGGCGAGTCCTGTCCGGTGTACTCATAACCCAATGAGCACCTGTATACATCTTAGGTGCTCCAACTGACACCAGTGGCTTGTGAGACCGGCCACCGCCCCTCGTCGGGGTCTCGACTGTATACACTAGTCTACTAATGGAGTATCGATGCCCAGTCTCGAAACTCCCACGACTAGGGACTTTTAAGGATAAGCTTATAGACCCCCAGCTCCCACTTATATGATCGCCCTCATACTGCTGGTGGTCAAGCAAGAATCCTAGGGGCTCTATCAACGTGTAATAGCGACGTGTCAGGTCACCTAAAGCAGTACACGATGATAAAGGTAAACCAGATAGCATACTATCATCTCGAGTAAGACTGTCCTACTGGGATAGGTCCTCCTCAATCATTGCAATCATGTGCCTGTGATCCAATAATTGACTCTGAGGGCACTATCTCCAACAATCTCCCACTTGCACTCAAGGCTAATTATTGCGATGTCGCATACTCACACCCCGTGTGATACCGAACACCCAACTCCTCTACTAGTCAATCTCACAAAACTCGTTTGCGAAACTATTGCGTTCGAGGAATAGCCTCAGTGAGTGGATCCGCCTAGTTGTTTCTTTCTATGTCTCTCTTTATCTCAAGTTCGCGGAGAAACCCATCTCCCGAAATGAGCAATACCTGTCTTAGAATGTGTCTGGATGTCTGATGGGACATAGCTCATAAATGAACTCCAAATCCAAACTTCTTAGACTGTATCGTCAACTGAACTTAATCAGTATCCTGCGCCATGCCACCCTCAGTATCGCCTTGGACCACCTGTCCAAAATACTGCCCCTCATCAGAAGGAAAACTATAACTCTGACAACCTCCTTGTCGTCCATGTCACCTTGGAAGCCTGGAATGATAACTGTCTCCTAAATGAGGCTGTCGTTATCATATCCCTAGAACATCCACTTATGTTCTAAAACTGCTTCCGACTGTTTCTCCAGGATTGGATTAATGTCAACTTATTGCATCTAGTGCAAGAACAACATCTGGTGTGGTACTTGACATCTCACGATTGACTCAATTGCCTTAGCAAGTGATCTGCCAATCATGCACGTCCCTCTCCACTTTAGTCTGTAAGACACCTTTGGAGAGGGTGACTCCATTACCTGCAGGTACACTACCGTGCCAGGAGTCGTCCATCCTAAATACTCTTAGAATGCTGTCAAGTACCCTGATTGGGAAACCACCCAAATCTAGATCTAAAACCATAGATCCAGTAACCAGTATGTCAGATATAAAATCCATTTCCTTTGTGGAGAAACCACTGTGTGACGACCAAAGTATAACCGATCGTAGTATAGGAGTTTCTTTTCCTACTTTGTGTATGTCATCCAAATACCATGACATCACATCCTACTACCTTCTCAACAGATCCATCTCCTATTCTGATGAAGTCAAACCTATGACTGTCACGTCAGAAATAGATGATCTATCTCCGCTACATCTGCTTAAGTCTATAAATAGACATAAGCTACCTGTCCACCAATGCTTCCGCTGCTCCCACTGACTACGACAACCCTCTGGCAGAGTCATATACACGCACACTTCTAAAACTAGTTTTAGAACGACGCTATACTCATCCTCCCGCCGGGTCTCGTAACCTGGAACAACAGCAATGGCAATTTTGGGTAAACAAGAACTTCCCTGTCACCGTCCTTGAGACCACCGTAGTGCCTCTCGGGTGCCTGAAGTTACCCACCTTATCTGCGGAGTGGCCAATGGAATGTCAAATCAGATTGAATCTTTAGGTTCCTTATCAAATCTTCAGTAATCGTTTGTGGTTCTGGAATCACTTCCAGTTCTACCATACTCCCACTACTGTTTTCTGAAAAAATCCATTTTTATTAAAACTGTGGCGAGTCTAGAACAATATTGCTATTGTTCATCCAGATGGTAGAAAGTCAACCCTCGTCATAGCCTGGGTCAACCCACAAACAGCCATTACAGAAACGTGCCTTGAGTTCTCCAGTGTCTGGTTTTAATCATAAACCGGACAACTCCCCGTACCTTAACATCGTTAAGATATGAACTGTTCTATATCCAATATAGAAACAGAGGCACAGATTTAATTGAACCAGATTCAAATCATGCAGCTGTCCCCAGCGCATGTCAACTAAATGGAAGGAGGCCAATCAGCGTTACTCAACTTAGGAATGCTTCCAATTATGAGTAACCTGAAAGAGAAGCAAAATCTCTTTATCATTACTATCAACTGAATACCATATACAAGTACCTACATCTTCGATCTCTTTGAAGAATCCCGATACTTGCTATACCTGGTTCTCTACTCTATTCAAATACCTATAACTCCTCAAAACTTAGACCCTGTGTTTTAACGAAACACATGTCTAAGAACTAGAAAAGTTAAAAGTAAACAGAATATAGTATGAGGACCAACCCCTCTGTCCTAATGGACACTGGACAACATACAATACTCTGTATAAGTCCACTGAGTCTAATAACTCTTTCACTGTGTGTCGTAGGTTGAAAACTGTACTTATGGTTAAGAAGAATTACACCGCTGTTTAATGCTCCTTACCTAACCATCCACTGATATAGGTAAATGTCGTAGACATAATTTCAGAAAGGTATATCTCACTCTATGAAAATAGACGTACAGATATATCAATTTGAAATTGGTGCATAACAGCGGATATTCAAAACCAAATATTTGCCGACCGGCAAACAACCCAGGTGGCATCCTCAAATATCACCAATTACAACGAATCCCGATATAATGAGGATGATCACCCAATTCCCAATAACTTACTCCCACTCATCATCTGTAAAACCATACAGATTTGAGAATCAAACTTGGTAAATACATACCCTGGAGCAAGTGTCCAATCGGGAAATCAGTTTTCTTTTAACAGTACACAGTGAAACTGAAACATTGAAATGTTTCGTTGGGGTATCTTGGTATTCCTAGTAATGCCTCTTCCATTATCCAGATTCACAACTATAACCGTATAATTCTTTGCCACCTCTCCAAATCCCTTCATATGTCTTTAGTCATTACCTTCTGTACACCCCTTTAGGCCAAATGGTTTTCTTCCTTCCCTACCGTTCGGCACCAGCCTATGGTTTGGAAGAAGACTATCCAATAAGCATAATGGGTGTACTGTCCTAATCCTAGGAGCACTCGCAACGCGAGAGAAGGTGAAGATAAAAGACACCTGAATGTACTTTATTCCTATTTCTCCTGAACCAGGATCCATCCCCGAACTGGAACAAGTTCCTTTCGAGTTTGTATATAACCATACGATGGATTGTCCAATAAAATGGGATCTTCGTAGTGATACGGAGTGTCCTGGAGAAATACAAAGGTGATTTAGGATTGGCGAAGAAATACTTGGTTTGGTCGTGAATAGCAGTCGCAATTTACTTTGCCCTCTTACTAATCCCTTGCTTTGTCTGAACTTAATACCTTCTGTACACCGTTTAAGCTAACTGGTTTTCTTTATTCCCTACCAGTCGGCACCAGCCTATGGTTTGGAAGAAGACTATCCAATTTGCATAATAGGTGTACTACTCCTAAACTAAGGAGTACTCGTAACCTGAGAGAGGGTGAAAAGAAAAGACAACTGAATAATCCTATCCGTTTTCTCCAGAACCGGAAACCATCCTCGAATCCCTTCGAGTTCGTATCTAACCATACGATGGTTTTGTCCAATGGAAGTGGACGTTCGTAGTAAAACGGGGTGTCCTGGAGAAAAGGGTAAAAGTAGGAGTGGCAATGAGGTTTGCAACTCTGACAATCCAAAGGTCGGTGTTAAGAAGGTTCGGTCAACTTGGTCACTGAGTCATAGTCTTAGGGTCGGGTCAATGGTCGCTGCCAAAGAGAGAGAGAAAAGAAACACTCAGCGTGCACTCTAACCTAGATCAGAATGGTCACCAATTTATCTAATCTGGAATCCTCCCACTGTACCTCAAATTCTCCTCCAAACCTGAAAGAAGAATTAGTCGGGGTCACCCGAGGAGTAAACTAACTCATCAGTGGGAATCGGGATCCAACTCTCATCGCATGACAACGTGACGGAATCCGCTCACGGTATCACACTCCAGAAGGTATGCGCATATCTGGCAAGTTTCAGTACTTTTGAAACTCCCGATGTGATTTCTGCCCCATGCTCTTATGACCTTGACTTTGGCCAACATATCATAAGTCACATGTCAAGTTCTGCCCGTCATTCTCCAGGTTAATTTGAATCCACCCGTACATACCCTTGACTTTGGCCAAAATGGCAGCACGACTGTCCCAAACCAACGCATCTATCTATGCTGCATATGAATACCCCAATAGCTACCAATCACTGTGCCTTGACTTTGGCCAACATACACAGCTTGAATACTATTGACCACCCATATGAAACGACGGAGGGCTACGAATGGTTTCTGGCGAAAACCTTTAACGTAAAGAACTTGATATCGTTGAAGGAACTGATAGCTTTTTAGAAAATATAGTGACGAAAACCGTTGCTAAAGAGGTCACTCCCGGTGAAGGGATCTCGGCTCTTTCCCCGTAGAATGGGGTGCAGGATATTCCAAATGAATACCGCGATGCAAAGCAAAAGTAATCGGCTATAGTGAAGTTAATGCCCTGACGCAAACTTCTGTCCAAGGGGTCACTCCCGGTGAAGGGATCTCGGCCCTTGCCTCGTCGACTGAGGAGCAGGATATTCCAATGAATACCACGATGCAAAACAAAAAGTAAACGTCCTTGCAATAACAGCTTTTTGAAAAGTGTTCCAACAACATCAGATTAGGTTTGTTTTTAAACTTGCATTGATCCGAATCAATGCAGTCCCATCAATTGATCACACCAAAAAGAACGAAAATATACTGATGTACGTATATGCCATCCGCATTCGCCACTGGGTCCCGTCATTACCCGTTAGGTTAGCTTACTAACGACAGAGCGGGGACTGGACTAGCGCGGATGCAAAACATATACAACATCTACTAATATATATACCAATATATTATATTTCGCTCAAGGCGTGAATAAAATGCAACATCACAGAGAATGAACAGCATCACAGAAACAATACAGATATCTGGGAACCCCGGGTTTCACAGAGCCACTACTGAAACCCGACGTTCCCCTGGTCGTGTGGATAGCCTGTGCAATGAAAACCTAGACCCCTACGGGCGCGGCAAGTCACCCGCCAAAACCTGAAGCGAGGCAGCCCCCTTCAGCGCCGTGAATGGACCACCCAGCACTTCACGGAATCCGGTAACTTGGGCACCCCTCCTGGGTCAACCTGTACCCCCTACGAGTGCGGCGAATAGCCCGCCAATCCTAGAGTGAAGCCCCCTCCGTCTCAATGCCATGAGATGCAGGCTTGTTGCCCTCCAGAACCCGGCTATCCGTGCACCCCTCCGCGGGGCAATCCTAGTACAGAAAGTAAAATATACATACACCGGGTACATCGACCGCAACCAGGTCGTGCCCCAAAAGAATAATACAAACAGGCAGTGACGGCAGTCCACATGTCGGACGCTCGCCCCGCAATATCAAATGTACATAATACAACATCACAGTACTAGCATTGCATCCAGGCTATCCCCCACGACCGATCCGCAACATCACAGCATAAACATAGAACATCAACGTGAAAGTCACGTTCGCAAATCCGTCTAACCGGGCTATAGCAGTTAGACGGGATTTACCGATCGAGTGACATTCACGGTCGCAGATATAATGTAAATACTGTGAAAAATGTGTTTAAAATTTTCCGATTGACCAAAAATTAACAAGTGGGCCCCCAAGCAATACTGTAGCACTCACAGAAATAATTGGCCCAATTTTAATATTCCAAAACCCCTAATTACTACCCTGAAGCACACTGGAAAAAGATGGCCCACTGACCTCTCCACACTGCGGCGGATCCGCGGCCCAATATAGAGGTGAGGCCGCGGTTCCGCGCTCATGAGGAGAGATCACAGTGTCGAATTTTTCCAGTATGCTTAGAGTTTCCTGCACATCATTCTGAGACCACCTGAAAAATTTTTGGACACCAAAAAATCTTAACAGAAAACTGATGTGCACAAAAACATAGATTTTGGAATTTTGGTCGATCGGAAAAGCAAAACACATCAAACGAAAGCTAGACGAAGTTAATGGCGAGTCTCTGATACCACTGTAAGTGCACGGCGGCGCCCCGGCCGTCAATCCGACGGCCAAACGCGGAAACGGTGGTAAACTTAAATTTTTGCGGACTTGGCAAAACGGCACCACCGCGCACTAAACCCCGGATCGTAAACCATTAACAAGTCTAAGCTACAAAGAGGATGGGTTAGAGATATACCGACGATCCAAGTCCTCCGGTCTTCATCTCCACTCCGATCTCCTCGCGGGATCTCCGTCCGTCTCCTCCTCGTCGGAAAGGGCACCATGAAGCCGGGTACTTTTACGGGCTCCCACCTCAATACCGAGGCAACTCGCGCATGAAGCCGGCAACTCGACATGCTCAAGATATGCTGTAGGAAGATAGTGTAGAGTGTATGTCTCACTTTGGGGTTGGTTGCCTTTTGAAGATGGAGGAATGAAGGTATGAAAAATGGTGCTTTCATTTTTCCTTGTATCAAAAATGAGATGAATGAATGAAGCTCTCTCAAAGATGAAGATGAAGCTCTCTCTTTTCTTCTCTTTTCTTCTTCTCTCTTTTCTTCTCATTTCTTCTTCTCTCTTTCCTTTTTTTACAACCATGATAATCATCTCTCTTCTTTAGAAATGGTGGAGGATAACAATATGAAGCAAGAGGGAGGTGAGTGTAGTAAAAGGAGGAGGGTGACCACATCCAAACATAATCATCACTAAACATTCCATCAACCTCAAATCCATCCTAATCACATAAAGCAAAGAAAAGAAAGAAAAAGGATCTCATCATGAAAAGCCATCATGATGCCACCAATATGCAAGATACCCCCTCCACAAATGTTATTTGCACAATTGCAAATAACACCCTCCATCTGAAAAGTCCGGCCGGGAAAGAACAAAGGAAAACCGGCCGGAACGGAATGCAAACTGGCAACTCCAGAAAACTGGTCCCGTAATAAATTACAGGAAAACCCCCATACTGTGCATACACACCCGCATCTGTATTCCGTCCGGATACAAATGCAATGAGACAAAATCTACACTGTACTATACTAGGATCCGGCTTAAACCAAAGCCGGCTAGTAATATCCGTCCGATCCTGATCCGTGCAATACCGCACGTATCTGATCGAACGCTGCCATATTACTATACGGCCACTAGTACTAAACCGTCCGATCCTGATCCGTGCAATACCGCACGTATCTGATCGGACCCTGCCATATCTCTATACGGCCTCTACAGCGTTTCGCCCGAAAGCTTGAGTAACTGAAAGTGTGGTGGACTCTAAAGACTCGTCAATACTATGGCTGTGGATTTAACCACTAGCACGTCAGAGGTATAAGCCAATACGTGACGGGCCACCAGCTATTGACCAAAAGGGACGTCGATGAGCGAACTCATCCTGACACCCTACTGAGCCTGTCAGTGACAATATCCGTGCAGTCCGGTCCGTTCGTCTATGAGCATCGCATGGCGGGCCTAGGGGGTTGGTAAAAGTCAGACCCCCAAAAGCGGTACAAGTCGTGTCGGAGTGAAGCCCAGAACACCCTGAGATACTACTGGAATACCTACCAGTAAATCTCCTTGCCTTGGCCAAGGACTTTGTGTAATGGCTCTCCTAGACACAGCACGACCTCACCCCCAATACCGGGAGAGACGAACCCCTGAAGATACGCTCACTGCCTCCATGTGGCTCGGGACTGTACCCAACTAAAACCTGTTTGCACGACTCCTTTGAGCCGTGGTAGGGTAGTAATCAAAGTACAGTGGGAACTCACACGAGACAAATGACGATCCCCAGGTCGATGAACTAACCTGCACACATGTCACCAGGGAACTGCCATCTGACGTCTGGTATATGACCAACTAGCATGTTCCCGGCGAGTCCTGTCCGGTGTACTCATAACCCAATGAGCACCTGTATACATCTTAGGTGATCCAACTGACACCAGTGGCTTGTGAGACCGGCCACCGCCCCTCGTCGGGGTCTCGACTGTATACACTAGTCTACTAATGGAGTATCGATGCCCAGTCTCGAAACTCCCACGACTAGGGACTTTTAAGGATAAGCTTATAGACCCCCAGCTCCCACTTATATGTTCGCCCTCATACTGCTGGTGGTCAAGCAAGAATCCTAGGGGCTCTATCAACGTGTAATAGCGACGTGTCAGGTCACCTAAAGCAGTACACGATGATAAAGGTAAACCAGATAGCATACTATCATCTCGAGTAAGACTGTCCTACTGGGATAGGTCCTCCTCAATCATTGCAATCATGTGCCTGTGATCCAATAATTGACTCTGAGGGCACTATCTCCAACAGTCAACTCAGCATCCAAATCCACTACATCCGACAGTGGCTAGCTGGACATTCGAAATGTGGGGGACTGATATAATCGGCCCCATCGAACCAGTATCGTCCAGAGGACATCGATTCATTTTGGTGACAACTGATTACTTCTCTAAATGGGCAGAACCAATACCGCTGAGGGAAGTGAAGACGGAGAATATCCTCCATTTCTTCAAAACGCACGTCATTTATCGGTTTGGAACTCCGAGACGGATCATCTCCGATAACTGGCCAGCCTACCGAAGCCATAAGATCAACCGCTTCGCTCAACAACACAATATAGACTAGAGATACTTCTCTGTCTATAATCCCCGAGCTAACGGTCTAGCTGAAACTTTTAACAAGACCTTGACGAAGATCATGAAAAAGACGGTGTCCCGGAATAAGAAAGAGTGGCACAAGAGACTGCATGAAGCTCTCTGGGCGTACCGGACTACGTTCAAGACGGCCACGAACACAACGCCGTACACATTGGTATTCGGTACAGAAGCGGTACTCTCCCTCGAAATAGAGCTACCCTCTCTACGAATGGCAGTTCATTACGAGCTGATGGACGAAGAGAATGCTCACCTTCGGCTCGAGGAGCTCGACGCCCTTGACGAAACCCGGCTCATAGCGCAACAAAATCTAGAGGCTTATAAAGCAAAGATGACGCGCTCATATGAAAGATTGACTAGGCTGAGGACATTCCGCCAAGGCGAACTCATGCTAGTGGTCAAAAGACCTATGATCCCCAATCGCGCCAAGTGGGGGAAATTCGAGCCAAACTATGAAGGCCCGTACATCATAGACAAGGTCTACCAGGGTGGAGCCTATCTACTCATGGACATGCATGGCGAAAGGCCCTTCAGGCCAATAAATGGTCGCTTCCTGAAGAAATACTACGCCTGACGAGTCACGGCCTAGGTCAATGACAGATGACGACAACTATGTCCGCTCGCTATCTTCCTAAGCCCAAACTCTATAGGTAGTAGCCGGCTTCATTAACAACGGACCGAAACGTCCTTAAACTAACGGCGGACCGAAATGTCCTTAAACTAACGGCGGACCGAAACGTTCTTAAACCAACAACGGACCGAAACGTCCTTAAACTAACGACGGACCGAAACGTCCTTAAACTAACAATGGACCACTATGTCATAAAACTAGCCGTTGACCGAGATGTCGATAAACTATGGTGGATTGCAGCATCCCAAAGCTGATATATAAAAAAAAGAATAAAAAAACAGTATGTCCATAAGCAAAATGGGCACGGATGAAAATCCGAAAGGGCTCCGTGAGTAAAAACAGCAGGGCTACCGGTGAGTTTTGTGAAAACCCGAAAGGGCGCAACCTCGTTAGAAAAAAAAAGAAAGAATAAAATTAAAAAAAAAGAAAAAAGAAAAACGGTATGTCCATAAGCAAAATGGGCACGGATGAAAACCCGAAAGGGCTCTGTGAGTAAAAACAACAGGGCTACCGGCGAGTTTTGTGAAAACCCGAAGGGGCGCAATCTCGTTAAAAGACGCTTGCAAGGTCCTCTCAACTTTATAAGGAGAAACCACCTGCATGAGATCCTTACGACTCATAAGGGAGCAACACACTTAGGGATCCCCACGATTCCTAAGGAGAAATTACACTTGCGAGATCCTCACGACTCGTAAGGAGAATCCTCTTATGAGACCCTCACGGCTCATAAGATTCAAAAGTCTTAAACTACAGGGATCTGAACCTGTTCTTAAGCAGCCCCCACAACCTCCGATACTGCCCTACAAGCAGCTCAATGCTGACCCTTGTATACAATCCACGGGCGTGAATAAACATTTCCCTAATGAAGTCCCATCCGTGACTTAGGATATGTCTATATGGTGAACAACCCTTGTAAGTCCTCTCGATTTATAAGGAGAAACCCCTCTTATAAGATCCTTACGACTTATAGGAGAACATACACTTAGGAGTCCTCACGACTCCTAAGGAGAAAATGCACCTACGAGATTCTCACGACTTGTAGGGAGAAATACCTTCATGAGACCCTTACAGCTCATGAAGTCAAAAGCCTTAGTCGACAGGATCCTAACCCAATTTACTAAGTCACCTTTGTTCGACATCGACAGAGGCAAATGATGATTCGCTCCTGGCAATATCCCAGTAGTAGCGATGCTGATGCCGAAATCGGTGTCTAATTCCGAGCTTGCAGCGAAAAGCCAGCAAGCCATACATGCATACGAAATAGCCGAAATGATGGGGCAACTTGCAGACAAAATCATCAAGTAAAAATATATGCATGCAAAATAGCCGAAATGATTAGGCAACTCGCAATAAAAAGCAACGAGTAAAATAAAAAATAATAATAATAAAAAAATAGCCGAAATAATTGGACACTGCGAAAAATAACCAAAATGATTGGGCAATCGCGACCTTCGCGATATAAAAGCTGAAATGATAGAGCATCGTGGAAAGAAATAAAAAAAATGAATGAAATTTATGCCCTACAGGTGATATCATGTCAATCCCTACATACAATCTAGGGGCGCAAACTAAGAAGGAATCATACCCTTCCTCCCCAAGCTTCGTCAGAAGGAGAGGCCAAGTCTCAATGGTTCATAGACAGCCTAGAGATCATCTCAACATTCGTCTTATTATAACGGACAAAACATCAGGCAAAGCGGAACAACGGCAACTCCTAGTTCCATGACTCGGCGGTGTACAGATGACCGAGAGTCAAACTCCGACTCCGTGAAATGCGGATAAAGTCAACCCTTCCTGGTTACGTGGAACGCGGATTATGTCACTCCTGACCCCGTGGAAAACGTCCAGAGCGGATCCTGGTCCTCGCAGAGCACGGCAGAGAACCCGTGTGAAGTATCCAGAGCGGAGCCTGGTCCTCGCAGAACACGGCAGTGAACCCGTGGGAAGCATCCAGAGAAAAATTTCTGGCTACGTGGAACGCGGATTATGTCACTCCTGACCCCGTGGAAAACGTCCAGAGCGGATCCTGGTCCTCGCAGAGCACGGCAGTGAACCCATGTGAAACATCCAGAGCGGAGCCTGGTCCTCGCCGAACACGGCAGTGAACCCGTGGGAAGCATCCAGAGCAAAATTCCTGGTCACGTGGAACGCGGATTATATCACTTCTGACCCCATGGAAAACGTCCAGAGCGGATCCTGGTCCTCGCAGAGCACGGCAGTGAACCCGTGTGAAGCATCCAGAGTGGAGCCTGGTCCTCGCCGAACACGGCAGTGAACCCGTGGGAAGCATCCAGAGAAAAATTCCTGGTCACGTGGAACGCGGATTATGTCACTTCTGACCCCGTGGAAAACGTCCAGAGCGGATCCTGGTCCTCGCAGAGCGCGGCAATGACCCCGTGTGAAGCATCTAGAGCGGATCCTGGTTCTCACAGAGCACGGCAATGAACCCGTGTGAAGCATCCAGAGCGGAGCCTGGTCCTCGCCGAACACGGCAGTGAACCCGTGGGAAGCATCCAGAGCAAAATTCCTGGTCACGTGGAACACGGATTATGTCCCTTCTGACCCTGTGGAAAACGTCCAGAGCGGATCCTGGTCCTCACAGAGCACGGCAGTGAACCTGTGTGAAGCATCCAGAGATCAGCCTGGTCCTCGCCGAACACGGCAGTGAACCCGTGGGAAGTATCCAGAGGAAAATTCCTGGTCACATGGAACGCGGATTATGTCACTTCTGACCCCGTGGAAAACGTCCAGAGCGGATCCTGGTCCTCGCAAAGCGCGGCAATGACCCCGTGTGAAGCATCCAGAGCGGAATCTGGTCCTCGCCGAACACGGCAGTGAACCTGTGGGAAGTATCCAGAGCAAAAAATGGACTGTAAGGTCCTTAAACTTACGGACTATGATGTCCTTAACCTCGATCGTAATGTCTTAAAACTAACATTGGACTGTGAGGTCCTTAAACTCATGGACTATGATGTCCTTAACCTCGACCGTGATGTCTTAAAACTAATATTGGACTGTGAGGTCCTTAAACTCATGGACTATGATGTCCTTAATCTCGACCGTGATGTCTTAAAATTAAACAATGAACTGTGGAGTCCTTAAATCCACGGACTATGATGTCCTTAACCTCGACCGTGATGTCCTTCACAAACATGGGAATTTAATTCCTCTAAAACAGAATTAGGGTTTAACCCTAGAAGAGAATTTAATTCTTAAAGAAATAAAGAGACTTGAATGATCTCCATGCATGCAAAAGACTAAGGTCACGTGTCCCCACGTGACCTCTAAACAGATCCCCCAAAAATTGAAAAGAAAACGCTTTGAGGCAATGCCTCACGTGCTCCCACGTGACCTCCAAAACAGAGAGAATAAAAGTAAAGGAAACGTTGGCTTTGGGCGCTCTCACGTGTTACCACGTGACCCCTTGATAAATGCTTTAATAATCAGTGCACAAATCTCTATCACGTGCCAACACGTGATGGCCAGAGAATCAAAAGTGTTTAACACTTATTTGCAGAACAAAGTAAAGGGGGATCTGGCCCCACATTTTGGGCGCCCTCACGTGTCCCCACGTGACCCCTTAATAAACACTTCAGTAATCAATACATGGCTACCCATCACGTGCCAACACGTGATGGCCTGAAGACTAAAAGTGTTTAACACTTATTTGAATATTCTGATAATAAAATAAAGAAGGTCTGGCCCCATCTTCAGGCGCCTCATGTGACCCCACGTGACCCCTTCCTTTCTAGTGTTTAACACTATTTTGAGCATTTTGTCTCTAGTGTTTAACACTGTTTTAAACACATCACGTGAGGACACGTGACCGCCAGATGTCCTCTAGTGTTTAACACTATTTTTCAAATCAGCTTAGCCCAAATTGGATAAGTTTTCCAAAGGCAAATCTCCCCTTGAAATGAGCCTTAAAATCCAGAACTATAATGTTTAAGTGCTCGGCCAAAGACAAAATGTCATCAGAGCCTTCAAACTCTTGTTTTGCATTGCAAAATAATGAGGGGCTGAACCCAGGCAAATGTTCAACAGTCCGACAAAGGGCCAACATTTCAAATCTAATTGGACTTAGCCCAAGTTGGCCATAAGCCCTCAATTCAGATTTAACTGAGCCAATGCGCTCATAATCTAATTAATTGGTCTTAGTTCCAAATTGGACTACAGATCTCCCAATCAACTTTGGTTCAAGAGTACATCTCTGAACTCCTCTGATATTTGTTGTTGTAATCCTTTAACGTCTTCATAGAGGTGACGGGTCCCGATAACCAATCATTCCACGGACTGTGGGGTCCTTAAACTCATGGACTGTGATATCCTTAACCTTGACTGTGAGGTCTTTAAACTCACGGACTATGATGTCCTTAACCTTTACTGTGAGGTCTTTAAACTCACGGACTATGATGTCCTTAACCTTGACTGTGAGGTCTTTAAACTCACGGACTATGATGTCCTTAACTTCGACCGCGATGTCTTTAAACTAATATTGGACCGTAATGTACTTAAACTAATTATCGACCGCAATGTCACCAAACTAAACAACAGAGCCCAATTGCTCTCTTGTCGGATCTAAACGATCCCGTTAAGTTGATCTTGGTCTACAATTAGACTAACGTATCCTTAACAAACGTTTAAGTTGATCTTAGTCTCAAATGAGGCTAACGTATCTTTAAACCCAACCCCCAAACCCAAATCTAAGAAAGATACGGATTTGGACAAGTCCACGCCCTACGGGCGACAACATAACTTTGTCTCCGTATACAATCCACGGGCAACCACAAACAAAACAAATGCCCACGACACGAAGTGACCATCTGGAGAAGGAGAAATTTGTTATCGCGATGCGGTAGCGTAATTAACTGCAGGGGCTTACGCCTGCAGGGAAGAGCGTCCCCATAATCAAAAACCCCTCAGACGAGGGGGAATCTGACGAAGTCAGCTACATTGGCCGCATCCATTTAAACCTTCGATACATGGTGCCATAAATCAACTTGGTATCTTCGGAGAGGTGGACGGATAGTACCAATTAACATCTGCCTCGAATTTCAGGCAAGACGGACCTACGCGGTCGCGTCTCCGTGTTCTGGCGGTAAAAAGATTCTGGCACGCCCGGTGGGACCTTTTCCTCTTTCCACTCCACACTTCATGCGTCGTGTTCGCGAACGAATCGCGGTTTGCTATGGTTGCCTGTGGATTCGAGCTACTTAGATTTGGTGTCTTGCTCCGTGCAAAAAATAGAAGATCAATGGCTTCAAACTGCACTCATTGCAACAACTCCCACTCTATCCTCGCCGGAAGAGTGACCTACGGGCCTCAAGCGGCCTCCCTTTTCAATATGCCAGTGGAACAGGTAATTCAGGCCACCACTGGGTTGTTCTTTGGGACCATACTCCTACCGACGAGCTTCAATGCCCCAATGTCATCGCAAGAAGTGTAACAACTCCAATTTTTGTATACCTAAATTTGAATTAAATTTGAAGTATACTTGGAGTATTAATGTTGCTGATAACACTTTAAGTATCTATTTCCCTACAATAATTATAAGAAAAGGCTTGTAGCTCATTGGTAATACCTTGCACTGCTGAACCAAGCCACCAGAGTTCGAATCTCATGCCCCACATTATTTTTAGTTTATTTTTCTTTAAAATTTCTTGGAAGCCCAAAAGTCCACAGGCCATAACTCCCAAACATTGAACTGAACCCAAAATTTGGAATATGCCAAAACCCTAGTCAGGAGACCCCACACCCAACGCCGGCCGAAATCGGCCGGAATCGGCCAACTCGGCCGGCGGACGGCCGGCGCCGCCGGCCGGAGTTGCGCCGACGGCCGGGGTCCCAACATGAAAGTTGTGGCGTTTCGTCTTCTGTAACTCATGGTTTACTCCATTTTACTGTAGCAGTTTCTGAATGTTAGATACAACCCTTTTAATGCAAAATTTTAATGTTTTTCTTTAATTTTTACAAAAATTTTTTAATAAAAGAAGACCCTTCACCTACCCTACCTAGCTACCCTATAAATAGACCCCTACCCCCTGCCTTCTCATTCCAAAACCATAGAAAAACTCTCTTGAAATTTCCACAAGAAGTGTGCTTTGAATTCGAGTTCCCGGCGAAGCCCTGACGGATTCCGGCGACGTGCTTTGAAGCAACCGGCGACGTAACCACCCCTCGGCCTTTCTCCTTAGTCCTCTTTACTCTTTATAAGAGCTTAAAACCCGTAAGTCCCATCCCTCTCTCTTTTCTATTTCTTGAAAATACGAAATTACGAACCCTGACGGAAATCGGAACAAACCGATTTCCGATTCGGTTTTTCTACAAAATTTCACTTGTCACTTAATCCACAATACCTAAACATACCCATGATGACTATTAATCACATAGAAACCAATTTAAATAAAGTTTCTCACATGAAATGATAGCTTTCTTGTAAAACCGTATTCTTTTCATAAAAATACCATGAGCTTTATTTTTCTTGTTCTAATTAATTCCCTTATTCCTAAACATGTTCATCTTGATAAATAAACTTGTAGAAATCAATTTGAATGAATTTTCACACATGAAATGATAACGTTTTCAAATACCGTATTCTTGCGCTTAAATACCTTCAAGTTTAAAATATCATATTAACCTCTAAAATTTCATCAAACCTTAAAATAAGTCACGAGGTAATGACCTACCTCTACACACACACAAATATAACCCTAATTGATAAACGTCAAAATATAGAATACGAAAATACAGGACTTTTCACTAAAATACCATATTCTTTAAGTTGTACACAATTCTAAATAGAATCTTTTAAAATAAAAGCATGATATGTCATGGACATCGATCGTTTATCTAAACTGACTTTGTGGTGTCTAGGCAAGTGTGTCTAGGCTAGTGGTTTTTAATTAGGCCTACGACTGTGGTTCTTTCCCACTTACCTGGCACTTACATGGCCGCAATTGGCGGTGAAGAGGCGATTTGAGGCTTCTAATGACTATCGTTTAGACCATAGAAATAGGCTAGTTGACTTAGGAAACCCTAGAAAACTAAGATACGGAAAACTATACTTTTTACGAGTAAATACCTTATATTTATAAAACCGTTTTTCTAAATGAATAGTATTTATTAAACCTAAGCAAAGCGCCACTACAACCCACCTTTGGGGAACCCGTTAGGGATAGTACGGTTCATCGTGCACCCGCGGGCTAGTAGTGCGAGATTCAGACCTCCGCAAGGAGCATTCGGTCTCGAAGGGTTTAAAATACGACATTTAAGGAAAATAAGATTTTGGAAAATAAAATAATTATTTAAAATTATTCTTGTATTAATATATATATAATTATCATTTAAACACCTATTTTATCATAAGATAAAGTTTCCACATTTTTCTAAAATTACAAGATTAAAAATTACATTAAAATACTATGAATTTCAAATAAACCAATATTATCGATTTTTATTAGGATGTATTCACTAGAATAACACAAATAAAATTCACACTCATTATAACTATAAAGACGAATAATAAATACTTGAGGTGTATTTTGAAAACTATACAAAAGTACTTTTTACATAAAACCCCCTCAAGTTTTATAAATTACAATAAGGCCCCTAACAAATATTGAACTTCAACTTACCTTCTTTTAGTGTGACTCGGGTTAGAGTCTGACTATTTCTGACTTGAATATGATTCAAGTCAATCTATATTCTTTTATATCCCAACTCAATATGAATACATGAATTCCTGAATCCAGTTAACAATCTATATAACTTGACTGAATCGAACCATGGATATTCCTTTTACATGATTCCCAGTATTCCATTTACATGACTCTACGGTTATAACCGTTTCCTAATATCATGGTTTCGGTCAGTCAGTTAATCAATCTTACAATCAATACAATTTTACAAGATAACAATACAAATAAGACATCGCGGGGTTTAAGGGGTAGATTGGTACGGAAGGTGTTAAAGGTGGCACGAGGTGGTCAGATTTATACACCTAACCTGAATCCCATTGCTGTTGTACCATGGCATAACGGTTCCTTGTACTACACGTGCCCTAGTCTCTGGCAAGTGAGACTCCCCTCGTATACACTGGCATTCTTCTGTACCAAGCTACAAACAACAGCGTTACATAACATTACAACAATAGTTTACACTTTAAAAATGCATCTTCTTATTCTGTCTTCTCTACTTACCTCTTACCTTTGGGACTTACCGAGCGATCTGTTCGCTGACGACATTCTGTTTCTTTCTTCTTTGAATGTCGTCAGGTGACTTGGACCCGGCAGAAGTAGAGCCAACAGAAGAAGACTTGGAGCAATTTGCCGAAGACCCAGCAGTATAATTTCATTGTACACTTTTCTTTTCATTACTTTCCTTTTCCTGTTATGCCACTGTTTAGGCATCTTTATTTCAGTTGTATTTTCCTTTCCGTGTATTGTACAAAGAATGTTAATAAATAAAAGTTGATGTTCTTGTTATACTCTTGTCTCTTGTGTATTTATATTGCTTAGCTACGCTTAGCGTATGTACTTCTGAGTATATACGTAGCGGGCCTCGTCGCGTCTCCTTCGCCGTACACTAGGAAGCGGGGCATGACAGGTTTTGTTGGTGGCCCATGCAGGTCAGAGCTGTATGAATCCCTGTCATGCAGTTCTGGTCTGCATGAACAACCTAAGCAATATAACACAAGAACCAGCAACTAAAACATTCTTCACAATTCATATTCCTTGAATCTTGCAAATCTCTATTCTTTGAATCTTATCATTTCATGTATTTGAAGCTGTCCTAACCCAAATTTTTCTTCAAGGTCATGGATTCCCCAAACAACACCAGCACTAACGTCAACAACACCCCTCCAGCACTACCTCTTACACCAGTTGTTCCTGCACCACCCACTGAGAAAACGATGCTATTTGAGGCGATCCGCAGCCTTCTCGAGGGACAACAACAACTTTTGAATCGTCCTGAGGCCGATGCACCGGGAGTAAAGCAATTCAGAGCTTTGCACCCAAAGCAATTCTCGGGTAAAGGAAGCCCTCTTGAAGCGGAAGAATGGGCACAAAGCATCGAAGACGATCTGGCAGCAACTCAAGTGCCAGACAACGCTTGGGTCCGTGTAGCAAAGCTACAGCTCACGGATAATGCTCGCAATTGGTGGAAGGCGGAAGAAACCCGTCTGGTACAGCCGATTGAATGGAAGACATTTCGCGAGAAGTTCGACGCGAAATATTTTCCTGTGACTGCCAGGTTTGCAATGGAGCAGCAGTTTATTCATCTACAGCAAGGATCAATATGGGACAAATCAGTAGATGAATACGATGCTGAGTTCACTATGTTGAGCCAGTAAGATATGTCACAGTAGTTCAATTTTTAGATATCACATACTACACAGCTAACACAATCTTTAAACAGATTCGCGGCACACCTGATACCGACGGACGAGATCAGAGCCCGTCGTTTTCAGTAAGGTTTGGACACAGAGATTAAGGCTGCTCTAGCCACAGGAAAGTTTTTGACTCATGAGGAAGCTCTAGAAGCTGCCCGCAGTTATGAGGCAGTGATAAAAGAGAGGGGCAGACCTCAGTCTGCAGGAGTCAAGCGCCCTACCAACCAGATGGCAGGTGGAGCCACGTCCAGACCACCTTTCGTGCCCAGGCGACCCGGAGTACCAACCCATCGTCCCAGCCTAGCCTTTTGCACCTACTGCAAGAGAACTGGACATATGATGAAGGACTGCCGTCGAGCCAACCGCCTCTGCTTAATCTGCGGTTCAGCTACTCACGGTATTGGGTCTTGTCCCTAAAGACAGAACTCAGTTGCTGCACCCAGGCCAGCAAATAACTATCAGCAGCGACCAGCTCTTTAGGCACCTGCTCCCAGACTTGCACTGCCTGCACCACCCAGGGGACCACAAGCTACACCACCTCCTCGACAGTTCCATCAAGCTCAAAGGAACGTTCCGAGGAATGCTCCTCATGCCAGGAGGAATGTGCCAAAGCGCCAGGCTTTCATGATGTCTGTGGAAGAAGCTGAGGCCACTAGCCAAGTCATTACTGGTAAACTTCCTTCTCAAACTTATCTTTTAGTTTTGTTTACCTACACACTTTCCCTATACCTAAAACCTATCCCATATACCTTAGGTACAATCCTAGTAGCTTCACTACCTGCACTTGCACTGTTTGATACTGGAGCATCCCACTGCTTTATGTCGCAACGGTTTGTCCGAACCCATGCGATTCCAGTCTCACCGCTTGTATCCAGCTGGAACGTCAGTTCCGGAAATGGTGTTCTAAAGGCAACTATGGGATACAGCAGGTGTCCAGTCGTCGTCTGCAGTCGAGAATTTTATGCTGACTTCAAGGTACTGGATATACCAAATTTCGATGTGGTTCTAAGAATGGACTGGCTTGGAACTTTTTATGCTACCATCGACTGTCGTCAAAGGAGGGTAGTATTTGAGATTCCAGACCATCCGGTCTTCTATTTCAAGAGTGGAGATCGTACCCTGGAGCCAAGTACTTACAAAGCAAAGCCAAGTGAAGCAGTAGTTGCAGCAGCTCAGGCAGAGGAAGAATCAAGACCGGAGGTAGTTCGAGAGTTCGATGATGTATTTCCTGACGATATATCAGGTTTGCCTCCCGATCGAGCTCTTGAATTCAGTGTTGACTTAGTACCAGGAGCACAACCAGTGATCAAAGCACCGTATAGACTAAGTCCGGAAGGATTGAAGGAAGTTCGAACACAGTTGAACGAATTACTGACGAAAGGATGGATTCGTCCCAGCACTTCAAGTTGGGGAGCACCTGTACTATTGGTGAAGAAGAAGGAAGGTTCATACAGAATGTGCATCGACTATAGGGCCTTGAACGAAGTTACTATAAAGAATAAGTATCCACTCCCGCGCATCGACGATCTATTCGATCAGCTAAGTGGATCTTGTGTCTTCTCCAAACTAGATCTTCGTTCAGGTTATCATCAAGTGAAGGTCAAGGAAGCTGATATTCAGAAAACAGCTTTCAGAACTCGCAATGGACATTACGAATTTCTAGTAATGCCATTTAGAGTGACCAATGCACCAGCAATCTTCATGAATCTTATGAACCAAGTTTTCCGGGAGTATTTAGACAGGTTTGTTGTCATATTCATCGATGACATCCTGGTATATTCTAAGAATCGGAAAGAACATGCGGAGCATCTACGAATTGTCCTGGAAACTCTTCGTCAACATCAGCTTTATGCCAAGTACAGTAAGTGCGAGTTTTGGCTAAATCAAGTTGGTTTTCTTGGACATATCGTATCAGGAGAAGGAATTTCTGTGGATCCAGCCAAAGTTTCAGCAGTCAGCGAATGGCCTACGCCAAAATCAGTGAAGGATATTCGAAGTTTCTTGGGTTTAGCTGGATATTACAGAAGATTCATTGAAGGCTTTTCGAAGATAGCAACACCCCTGACCAAGCTCACACGAAAAGATGAAGAATTTGTGTGGTCAGAAGCATGCGAGCAAGTTTTCGTAGAACTCAAGTCAAGACTGACATCTGCACCTATTCTCGCCATACCGGATCAATCTGGAGGATTCGAAGTGCATTGTGATGCATCCGGTAAGGGATTAGAATGTGTTCTACATCAGCACGGTAAGGTTATGGCTTATGCTTCAAGACAACTGAAGACTCATGAGCGCAATTATCCGACGCATGATCTGGAGTTGGCAGCCGTCATTTTTGCTCTCAAGATTTGGCGCCACTACTTACTTGGTGAACGAGTGAACATCTACACAGATCATAAAAGTCTGAAGTATGTGTTTACTTAGAAGGAGTTGAATATACGGCAGAGAAGATGGTTAGAACTCATGGCGGACTTTGACATCAACTTGCAATATCACCCAGGAAAGGTGAACGTAGTACCTGATGCTCTTAGTCGCCAACCATTAGCAATGAATCTCACCGCCCAGTGGAAGCTTCAGCAAGACTTACATCAAATGGAGATTGAACTAGTCATGCCAGGTGATGTTTCAAGTTTGATGAATCTACAAGTTCAATCAACCATTGTCAATCAGATCAAAGCAGCTCAAGCCAACGACGCTAAGTTGCAAAAGATCAGAGAACAAGTGGAGAATGGACTCAGAACAGATTTCATCATCCATGAGGACGGATCTTTGAGATACGGCAGCAGATTGTGTGTACCAAAAGGTCCTGTTAAGGAAGAATTAATGAAAGAAGCTCACAGCTCTCCCTATTCAGTACATCCTGGAAGTACCAAAATGTACAAAGATCTACGTCAGAATTATTGGTGGCATGGAATGAAGCGTGAAGTAGCCAGAAGTGTCGCAAAATGTTTGGTGTGTCAGCAAGTAAAGGCTGAACATCACAGGACAGCTGGTCTACTTCAACCGTTACCAATTCCAGAATGGAAGTGGCAGCATATCACGATGGACTTTGTAACTGCTCTTCCTCACAGCACAAAGGGTAACGATGCGATTTGGGTCATTGTGGACCGACTCACAAAGTCGGCTCACTTCATCCCATTTCGAGTTGGCCAATCAACTGAGACACTAGCAAAGAAGTACATGGAGGTAATAACCTAATTAAGATTTAAAACTCTTCATAATGTAATATCTCTGATACCCATGAACTCATACAGGAAATTGTGAGACTTCATGGAGTACCGGTCTGCATTGTCTCCGATCGTGACACCAGGTTCCGATCGCAATTTTGGCAGAGTCTGCAAGCTAGCTTGGGAACAAGTCTGAACTTCAGCACGGCTTATCATCCACAAACAGATGGTCAGTCGGAACGAACTATTCATATTTTGGAGGATATGCTCAGAGCATGTATGCTCGACTTCAAAGGATCGTGGGAAGATCACCTGCATCTCGTGGAGTTTGCGTACAACAACAGCTACCAAGTAAGTATAGGAATGGCACCTTTTGCAGCAATGTATGGAAGGAAGTGTCGATCGCCATTAAGTTGGGACGACATTGGAGATAGGGAACTCCTTGGACCAGAGATGATAGTAGCGACCGTTGATGTGGTTCGTACTATCAAGGAAAGAATGCGCATAGCCCAAGATAGACAGAAACACTGGACTGATGCAAAGAGACGACACTTGGAGTTCCAGCCAGGAGACCATGTATTCTTGAAGATATCTCCGAACCGCGGAGTGATCCGATTTGGAAGACGGGGAAAGTTGAGTCCGAGATACATTGGACCGTTCGACATACTCGAACGAGTCGGTGAAGTGGCATACCGATTAGCGCTTCTACCCTCATTGGAAGGAGTGCATAACGTGTTCCACATATCCCAACTCAGAAGGTATGTGAGTGACCCCAGCCATGTACTTGATCATTCCGAGCTCACTATACAGCCTGATTTGTCTTGTGAGCAACAGCCTGATTTGTCTTGTGAGATCCTGGACAGGAAAGTGAAGACACTTCGGAACAAGGAAGTTAACTTGATCCGGGTAATGTGGAGAAAAGACACTCCAGGAGAATCCACGTGGGAAAGGGAAGATGAGATGCGTGCAAGATATCCGCACCTTTTTGTAAACTAGTCCTCAAATAAAAGTTGTAAATTTCGAGGACGAAATTTTTGTAAGGAGGGTAGATTGTAATAACTCCAATTTTTGTATATCTAAATTTGAATTAAATTTGAAGTATACTTGGAGTATTAATGTTGCTGATAACACTTTAAATATCTATTTCCCTACAATAATTACAAGAAGGAGCTTGTAGCTCATTGGTAATACCTTGCACTGCTGAACCAAGCCACCAGAGTTCGAATCCCATGCCCCACATTATTTTTAGTTTATTTTTCTTTAAAATTTCTTGGAAGCCCAAAAGTCCACAGGCCATAACTCCCAAACATTGAACTGAACCCAAAATTTGGAATATGCCAAAACCCTAGTCAAGAGACCCCACACCCAACGCCGGCCGAAATCGGCCGGAATCGGCCAACTCGGCCGGCGGACGGCCGGGGTCCCAACATGAAAGTTGTGGCGTTTCGTCTTCTGTAACTCATGGTTTACTCCATTTTACTGTAGCAGTTTCTGAATGTTAAATACAACCCTTTTAATGCAAAATTTTAATGTTTTTCTTTAATTTTTACAAATTTTTTTTAATAAAAGAAGACCCTTCACCTACCCTACCTAGCTACCCTATAAATAGACCCCTACCCCCTGCCTTCTCATTCCAAAACCATAGAAAAACTCTCTTGATATTTCCACAAGAAGTGTGCTTTGAATTCGAGTTCCCGGCGAAGCCCTGACGGATTCCGGCGACGTGCCTTGAAGCAACCGGCGACGAAACCACCCCTCGGCCTTTCTCCCTAGTCCTCTTTACTCTTTATAAGAGCTTAAAACCCGTAAGTCCCATCCCTCTCTCTTTTCTATTTCTTGAAAATACGAAATTACGAACCCCGATGGAAATCGGAACAAACCGATTTCCGATTCGGTTTTTCTACAAAATTTCACTTGTCACTTAATCCACAATACCTAAACATACCCATGATGACTATTAATCACATAGAAACCAATTTAAACAAAGTTTCTCACATGAAATGATAGCTTTCTTGTAAAACCGTATTCTTTTCATAAAAATACCATGAGGTTTATTTTTCTTGTTCTAATTAATTCCCTCATTCCTAAACATGTTCATCTTGATAAATAAACTTGTAGAAATCAATTTGAATGAATTTTCACACATGAAATGATAACGTTTTCAAATACCGTATTCTTGTGCTTAAATACCTTCAAGTTTAAAATATCATATTAACCTCTAAAATTTCATCAAACCTTAAAATAAGTCACGAGGTAATGACCTACCTCTACACACACACAAATATAACCCTAATTGATAAACGTCAAAATATAGAATACGAAAATACAGGACTTTTCACTAAAATACCATATTCTTTAAGTTGTACACAATTCTAAATAGAATCTTTTAAAATAAAAGCACGATATGTCATGGACATCGATCGTTTATCTAAACTGACTTTGTGGTGTCTAGGCAAGTGTATCTAGGCTAGTGGTTTTTAATTAGGCCCACGACTGTGGTTCATTCCCACTTACCTGGCACTTACCTGGCCGCAATTGGCGGTGAAGAGGCGATTTGAAGCTTCTAATGACTATCGTTTAGATCTTAGAAATAGGCTAGTTGGCTTAGAAAACCCTAGAAAACTAAGATACGGAAAACTATACTTTTTACGAGTAAATACCTTATATTTAAAAAACCGTTTTTTCTAAATGAATAGTATTTATTAAAGCTAAGCAAAGCGCCACTACAACCCACCCTTGGGGAACCCGTTAGGGATAGTACGGTTCATCGTGCACCCACGGGCTAGTAGTGCGAGATTCAGACCTCCGCAAGGAGCATTCGGTCTCGAAGGGTTTAAAATACGACATTTAAGGAAAATGAGATTTTGGAAAATAAAATAATTATTTAAAATTATTCTTATATTAATATATATATAATTATCATTTAAACACTATTTTATCATAAGATAAAGTTTCCACATTTTTCTAAAATTACGAGATTAAAAGTTACATTAAAATACCATGAATTTCAAATAAACCAATATTATCGATTTTTATTAGGATGTATTCACTAGAATAACACAAATAAAATTCACACTCATTATAACTATAAAGACGAATAATAAATACTTGAGGTGTATTTTGAAAACTATACAAAAGTACTTTTTACATAAAACCCCCTCAAGTTTTATAAATTACAATAAGGCCCCTAACAAATATTGAACTTCAACTTATCTTCTTTTAGTCTGACTCGGGTTAGAGTCTGACTATTTCTGACTTGAATATGATTCAAGTCAATCTATATTCTTTTATATCCCAACTCAATATGAATACATGAATTCCTGAATCCAGTTAACAATCTATATAACTTGACTGAACCGAACCATGGATATTCCTTTTACATGATTCCCAGTATTCCATTTACATGACTCTATGGTTATAACCGTTTCCTGATATCATGGTTTCGGTCAGTCAGTTAATCAATCTTACAATCAATACAATTTTACAAGATAACAATACAAACAAGACATCGCGGGGTTTAAAGGGTAGATTGGTACGGAAGGTGTTAAAGGTGGCACGAGGTGGTCAGATTAATACACCTAACCTGAATCCCATTGCTGTTGTACCGTGGCATAACGGTTCCTTGTACTACACGTGCCCTAGTCTCTGGCAAGTGAGACTCCCCTCGTATACACTGGCATTCTTCTGTACCAAGCTACAAACAACAGCGTTACATAACATTACAACAATAGTTTACACTTTAAAAATGTATCTTCTTATTATGTCTTCTCTACTTCCCTCTTACCTTTGGGACTTACCGAGCGATCTGTTCGCTGACGACATTTTGTTTCTCTCTTCTTTGAATGTCGTCAGGTGACTTGGACCCGGCAGAAGTAGAGCCAACAGAAGAAGACTTGGAGCAATTTGCCGAAGACCCAGCAGTATAATTTCATTGTACACTTTTCTTTTCAGTACTTTCATTTTCCTGTTATGCCACTATTTAGGCATTTTTATTTCAGTTGTATTTTCCTTTCCATGTTTTGTACAAAGAATGTTAATAAATAAAAGTTTTTGTTCTTGTTATACTCTTGTCTCTTGTGTATTTATATTACTTAGCTACGCTTAGCGTATGTACTTCTGAGTATATACGTAGCGGGCCTCGTTGCGTCTCCTTCGCCGTACACTGGGAAGCGGGGCGTGACAAGAAGCTCCAAAGAAGTCGGTCTTTGATCGGCTTACAACTACCGCGGCCCCTCTCAATGGGTCGTCCAAGTCCAATGCCTCAGCTTTCAGGAAACTGGGCCAAAACTCATGTGGGCCCATGAAGAAGCCTGCAATACCAGAAAAGGTTGTTCCGAAGAGGATAGCCATCCCTGCTCCTGAAGTCGTCAAGACGGATTCTCCTGCCAAAGGGTCGGTCTTCACAAGACTGACTATTCCGGCTCCCGTTCCTGCTCGAAGGTCTGCCTTTGACAGATTGGATACCGCTACTCAAAAGACGTCAGTCTTCAAGAGGCTGGCACCAGCGGCGCCTCATCTGGACAGGGGGCAAGACAAAACCATCCCCATCGCCGAACCAACACCTTCCGCTCGACACGCTCGACGTCGCCACTGGCGCCGAGTAAGGAAGGCTGGGGTCAACTCCCCCTCTGGGCTAACTCCACTGACTCCAATGGCGGAAATTAATGCTACTGTTCCAACCGGGAACAGGTTTGAGCTGCTGAACAAGGTGCGCAGGAATTCGCCTACCGCCGTATTAAAAAGATCTCCGCCGCCAGTGGAGACTGTCACAAAAATGAAGCCGGAACAGTCCCCCCAACGACTGTCTTCTAAAATTTACAAAATCTGGTGACAAGTCTGAGAGTCGGTAGTTGCTCAAGACTATCCCCGCCGGCAGAAAAAGCTGAAGGTTCAGCAGGAAGAAAACCGTCCTGGCAAGCTACAAAGGACGATAGCTATTTAGGTGCCCACTGCAACGGCCCCCTCAACGTCGCCAGTCCACAAAAAGAAAAAGCCGGAGAAAATCCCTGAGTCTGCGACGAATCGTAAGACCACTGAACCCAAACGCCCCAAGTCTGGGGGCATAACGGTGCATACTGTTTACATGGCTTCCGGAAAAGAGGAAAGCCGCGCTTCGACGGGTCACCAACCGCTCACCCGATCCTTAACAAAAGCCCAGGAGCAGCAACAGAAGCTTCAAGAAATGCTGACGCAAATGGCCACACTCATCGGGCCAAAAGAAAGCCCAGAGGCGTCATCAGAGCAGCGTTATGAACAAGAAACCGATGCTGACTTCCTCCGCAAAGTCCTCAAAAAGAAGGACAGAGAAGCAGCAGAACAAGCTGCCAACATAAATCGAATGGCGCTTCTCTTCCAAGACATGGTCGGGATGATGTTACAGCCGGATCCTCCAGCTGAAGACCCTCCGATCATTATTGAAGATGACCGAGCGGAGACGTCGAACCCTCCTCCAGCTCTTTCAGCAGCCAAAGAGGAGACCATCTCAAAAGCTGTGCTCGATGATTATATAGCTCAGCACATACGAGCTCACCAGGCGAATGAAGCGGCTGGCCAAGTTGTCAAGACTGGACGACCCTATCCGGGCTGGTGTGACCAAATAAGTTACCCGCCGGGATATACGATCCCCAAATTTCATGTATACAAAGGGACGGGCAATCCCCACCAGCATGTTGCCCAGTTCAGGGCTTTATGTGGCAACACCAGAGGTGATGATAAATTGCTACTTCGTCAATTTGTCGGTAGCTTGTCGGAAACGGCATTTGAGTGGTACTCCGAACTTCCAAATGACTCCGTCAAAACATTTGCGGAGATAGAGCTGATGTTTACACAAAGATTTGCAAGCGCCAGCGAGCGCACCCCAATGACAGCATTGATTAACGCCAGGGTAAAGCCAGACGAAACGTGGGTACAATACGCGATACGGTGGCGAAATTTATGGTCAAAATGCGAGCAGCGCATCGAAGAAGCTCCCGCGGTAGGCATGTTCGTGGGTACTCTTGACCCTCGGTCCTCTCCCAGTTCATGATGTTCTTCAAGCCAACTACTTTCCAGGTCTTGATTGACAAATTGGCCTAAATGGACCAGATAGGTCATAGACCGTCTCCTCCAAAGCCGGATCCTCGGAATGAAAAAGGGAGAGGAAAAGCGACTTTCGTCGCCAATACTCAACAACAGCCGAGCAACTTAAAGCCGGTTGTTCGCCAAAACAATATGCGTCCACGCCCATCCCTCGAGGAGAGACTAGGACGCCCTTACTCGTTTCCCCAGGATAAAACGAGAAGACAGTTCGAGCTGGCAGTGCGCAACAAGCTCATAAATTTGCCGGATCCAAAACGTCCGTTGCAGCCAGGCGATCTCAACAATCCTAATTACTGTCCTTACCATCAAGCAGTAAACCATCCAATCGAAGATTGCTTCATTTTCAAAGGCTGGATTGAGGACCAATACCAATAAGGAAAGTTCGCATTATCCGAAAACTGGAAGGTGAAACCACCGCAACCTCACACCCCTAAAACGGTGGACACGCCGGGGGTATCGTGCTCTTTTATAGAAGAAACTCCGTGGGAGGTCGCCCTTTCAGCCAAAACTAAAAGAATGCTGAAGGATCTCCAAATGTGCCCGGCAATCAGGTGGAAAAATCCACTGGAGCCCGAGATCATTGATGGGATGCCGAAACCATGCCCAACACCGAGAATTGATAGTAGTGGGCAAAACACCCAGGCACAGCCGTCAAAGTCTTCAAAGAAAAAGAAGAAGACCAAAAAGCTCGCGCAGTTTGATGACAAGCGCACGGATCTGCGAAAACATATTGACTCACTGGAAGAATATAATCAGAAGGCGCGGACCCCAGTCACATTCTGAGAATTCCTCAGCCACGTCGTTGAGGACGGAGATGATGAAAAAGACTCGTCGGATGAACCTGGGGATTATATGGCAAGCTGCCATATGATCTCTCACTCGTCGATAGACAGTGAAGAAGCTCCTGACGCAGAGAATCCGAGGGAAGATCCTGAGCCGGAACTTCTAGGGCCACCAGACGAAACAATTGACGCATTCCTGAACGAAGCCCGTCTAAAAAGCAAAACTAATCGGGAGCGCGAGATGACCATATTTGAAAAGTCCAAACGCCGGCGACTGGACAAAAGGGTCGAAACACTCCCACCAGATCAAAATACATCCGCCGCAAATAAAAACAGGATCAAGTCAAGGAAGCTGTTCCCGTCAAAAAATTCTGCGTAAAAGAGCCCAAGGTATCAAATGACAGCGATATGCTTAAGAAAATGCGAACCAGTATTTTCCGGGCTGTATTTTGATAAACTTTCGAATGAGAAACTGCTAAATTCTGATGGTATCGAAAGCGTCTCGAAAAATCCTTCGATTTGATATATTATGGGCCTCATAATTCATCCGGGATCAAAAGTTATGAGGCATCACATGCCCACACGTGACCGGGCATCACGTGCCCACACATGACCATTTACAGGCAAAGCCTGTAAGCACTAAATAAAATAAATAATTAAATGGGGTCACGTGCCAACATATGATAGGCCTCTTAAACTCACTAAAAAGGGATTAAAATTATAATAAAACAAGAGGGAACACCCCAATGGGGCATCACGTGCCCACACGTGACCAAATGTCACGTGCAGACACGTGATGGGTTCCTAAGCTCTCTGAATTAATAGAATTAAATTCTAATTAAATAATTAATCAGTGGGGTCACGTGCCAACACGTGATGGGCTCTTAAACCCTCTGAAATAATAAAAATTAAATTCTAAACAATGGGATCACGTGACAGGCCTCTAAACTCATTAAATAGAGTTAAAAAGTATAATAAAACAACAGGAAAAATCTCAATGGGGCATCACGTGCCCACACGTGACCAAGGGTCACGTGCTGACACTTGATAATTCCTGAGTTCTTTAAAAACAACAGAATTAAATGCTTAATCGAGGGGGTCATGTGTCAACACGTGATGGGGTCCTGAAATCTCTGAAATAATAGAATTAAATTCTAATTAAGGGAAATCAAAAACCCTAACTGGAAAAATATTTCTTTAAATCTTTCCAAACAAAAAGATTGTGCTCTGTAAAGTGGAGTACCGTTGGATTAAAAATCCAATGGTGATTAAAAATCACCAATTTATGGAAAGATTCTATACAAGGAAAGATTTCCCTGAAATTTGAATAACATATAAAAGATCTTTTGGATTAAAAATCCAATGGTGAATAAAATTCACTGAGTGATCTAAAAGATCATGTTGGTTACAAAATTAATTAAAATCTTTCAATGAAAAATTCACAAAACAAATTGATTCTTTTCTTTCTCCTATAAATAGGAGCCAAGAAAAGAAGAGGATCGACTTTTTTGGGGAGATGACAACAACAGAGAGAAAAAAGAGAGGGGAATTTAATTCTCAAGAGAGAAAACCCTAGGTGAGAAAAGAAAGGGGATCAAAACTTTAAAAAGAGAATTTAATTCTCAAAGATCTAAGAGTTTAACTCTTTTGCAAAAGAACTTAGTTCTTCCTCTCGTTGAAGATCTGCAAAGAGCGCATCTCCCCATAAGTTGAGAATTTAATTCTCATCGAGTTTGAGATCCTGCCATACAGATCCAAAACTTTGAGGGGGAATTGAGTTTAGAGAATTTAATTCACCCAAAACAAAATTAGGGTTTAACCCTATATGAGAATTTAATTCTCCCAAACTCACAGGAATTTAATTCCTTCATGATGAAACTAGGGTTTAAAACCCTATCTGAGAATTCAATTCTCCCAAAATCATAGGAATTTAATTCCTCCAAGACAGAACTAGGGTTTAACCCTATATAAGAATTTAATTCTTTTACATATATAGGAATTTAATTCCTCCAAAATCATATTTAGGGTTTAACCCTACAGAGAATTTAATTCTTAAAGATAAAGAGAATTAACATATCTTCATACCTACAAAGAACTAAGGTCACGTGGCCCCCGAAAAGATCTCCAAAATTGAGAAGGAAAAGGCTCTGAAGCAATGCCTCACGTGCTCCCACGTGACCTCCAAAACACAGAAAGAAAAAGCAAAGGAAATATAAGTTTTGGGCGCTCTCACGTGTCACCACGTGACCCCTTAGTAAACGCTTTAACAATCAGCGCACATATCTCCATCACGTGCCAACACGTGATGCTCAAAAATAAAAATTAAAAGTGTTTAACACTTATTTGCAATGCAAAGCGAAGAGATCTGGCCCCATCTTTGGGCGCTCTCACGTGTTACCACGTGACCCCTAATAGATGCCTTAACAAATCAGCGCATGAGTGCCTATCACGTGCCCACATGTGATGGCTAAAAATTAAAAGTGTTTAACACTTATTTGCAAACTTGAGAATAGAACAAAGGGGATCTGGCCCTACCTTTGGATACCCTCACGTGTCCCCACGTGACCCTTTCCTCTCTATTGTTTAACACTGATTTGACAACTTCATTTCCAGTGTTTAACACTGTCATTTTCTAGTGTTTAACACTAATTTGAGAGTTGTGTTTCCAGTGTTTAACACTGTTGTTCTTTAGTGTTTGACACTACTTTTAGCCAAATTGGCTAATTTTCCAGAGGCAAAAGTCCCTCCTCCAAATGAATCTCAAAATTGAGGAAATCAAAGATGAAATTGTTTAGCATTGCTAAATAATGTGGGCTTGAACCCAGACAAATGTTTAATAGTTCAACAAAGGGTCAATATTTCAAACTTAATATGACTTAGCCCAAATTGTCCATAAGTCCTCAATTCAGATTTAACTGAGCCAATGTGCTCATAATCTAATAAGTTGATCTTAGTTTCAAATTGGACTATAGATCCCCAAATCCACTTTGGTTCGAGGGTACATCTCTTCACTCCTTTGATATTTGTCGTTGTAATCCTTCAACGTCTTCCAAGAGGTGACGGGTCCCGACAACCACACATTTCACGGACTATGATGTCCTTAACCTTGACTGTGAGGTCTTTAAACTTACGGACTATAATATCCTTAACCTTGACTGTGAGGTCTTTAAACTCACGAACTATGATGTCCTTAACCTTGACTGTGAAGTCTTTAAACTCACGGACTATGACGTTCTTAATCTTGACTGTGAGGTCATTAAACTCATGAACCACTATATCCTTAAACTGGTATTGGACCACTACGTCCTTAAACTGGTATTAGACCACCATGTCCTTAAACTGGCAATTGACAGCAAAGTCCCTAAATTAAAACAATAGAGCCCAAATGCTCTTTTGTTGGATCTAAATGATCCTGTTAAGTAGATCTTAGTCTAAAATTAGACTAACGTATCCTTAACAAATGGTTAAGTTGACATAGTCTAAAATTAGACTAATGTGCCCTTAACAAACCGTTAAGTTGATCTTAGTCTAAAATTAGACTAACGTATCCTTAACAAACGTTTAAGTTGATCTTAGTCTCAAATGACATTAACGTATCCTTAAACCCAAACCCTCAAACCCAAATCTAAAAAAATATGGATTTAGACTAATCCACGCTCTACGGGCGACAATATAAAATTAGTCTCCGTATACAATCCACAGGCAACCAAAAATAAAACAAACACTCACGACACGAAGTGACCATCTGGAGAAGGAGAAAGTTGTTACCGCGATGCGGTAGTGTAATTAACTGCAGGGGCTTGCGCCTGCAGGGAAGAGCGTCCCCACAATCAAAAACCCCTCAAACGAGGGGGAATCTGACGAAGTCTGCTACATTAGTTGCATCCGTTTAAACCTTCGATACATGGTGCCATAAATCAACTTGGTATCTTCGGAGAGGTGGACGGATAGCACCAAATAGCATCTGCCCCCAGATTCAGGCAAGACGTCAGTCTTTCCCGGTTTCCGGCGGTAAACAGAAGCGATTCGCCAAAGCCATATCGATGGGGATGAAGCTGCCCTCTTTCAGAGAAAATTCTCCTGGTGGTATATATCTTAATGAAGCGGACGTACATCCTAACTTCTACTTGTATCATCAGAAGATCGCACACCCTACTGAAGACTGCAACTCCTTTAAGTGTTGGTGGCAAGGGTATGTCGCTCACAGGCAACACTTCAAGAGGACAAAGCGTGAAGCTCGTAGACAGCGGAAAAATGCGACAGATGAGCGTAAAAGAATTGCCGGCAATTGTCACAGGGTTGATCCCGGGGGATCGCGAGTGCTCACCTTCGGGAGCGACTCCGACGAAGAAATAGTCCTCGGCCCTCTCTTCGAGGAATCCATCTCTGAAACGAAAGAACTGAGGAGTTGCGAAAACATTCAGCCGCGCAATCGCACGCTACCCGGAAAGAATCTCGGACCCGCAAACAAGGGATCGAACAAAAAGGATAAGGGGAAGGGGAAAATGGCCTTCGTCGCCAACGCTCAACAACAATCGAGTGGCTCGAGACCGGTTGTTCGCCAAAGCAACAAGCGGCAACCCCTCGATGAGAAGTTGAAACGTCCTTACTCATTTCCCCGGGATGAAACAAAGAGACTGTTCGAACTAACAGTGTGCAACAGGCTTATCACTCTATCGGAGCCGAGACACCCACTACAACTGAACGATGTCAACAATCCTAATTACTACCCTTACCACCGAGTATTGGGCCATCCGATCGAAAACTGCTACGTCTTCAAAAACTGGGTTGAAGACCAATACCAACAGGGCAAGTTCGCGCTGTCCGAAAACTGGAAGGTGAGCCCGCCACAACCACATGCTCCGAAAGAGATGGATATGCCGGGGGCATCATGCTCATTCATAGGGAAAGCCCCATGGACCGAAAAGTACGTAAACTAGAAATTCGCCTCAAATACGGCAACAATGGACCACTATGTCCTAAAACTGGCTGCGGACCGAAATGTCCCTAAACTAACAATGGACCGCAATGTCCTAAAACTTGCAATTGACCGAGATGTCGATAAACTACGGTGGATTGCAGCATCCCAAAGCTGATAAAAAAACGGTATGTCCATAAGCAAAATGGGCACGAATGAAAACCCGAAAGGGCTCCGTGAGTAAAAACAGCAGGGCTACCGGCGAGTTTTGTGAAAACCCGAAATGGCGCAATCTCGTTAAAAAAACGGTATGTCCATAAGCAAAATGGGCACGGATGAAAACCCGAAAGGGCTCCGTGAGTAAAAACAGCAGGGCTACCGGCGAGTTTTTTGAAAACCTGAAAGGGCGCAATCTCATTAAAAGACACTTGCAAGGTCCTCTCGACTTTGTAAGGAGAAACCACCCGCGTGAGATCCTTACGACTCACAAGGGAGCAACACACTTAGGGATCCCCACGATCCCTAAGGAGAAATTACGCTTGCGAGATACTCATGCCTCGTAAGGAGAATCCTCTTATGAGACCCTTACGACTCATAAGATTCAAAAGTCTTAAGCTACAGGGACCTGAACCTATTCTTAAGCCATCACAACCTCCAATGCTGCCCTACAAGCGGTTCAATATTGACCCTTGTATACAATCCACGGGCACGAATGAACATTTCCCTAACAGAGTCCTACCAGCGACTAGGGATATGCTCACACGGTGAACAAACACTTGTAGGTCCTCTCGACTTGCAAGGAGAAAACACTCTTGTAAGATCCTTACGATTTATAAGAGAACACACACTTAGGAATCCTCACGATTCCTAAAGGAAAAAAGCACATATGAGATCCTCACGACTCGTAGGGAGAAACACCTTTATGAGACCCTTACGGCTCATGAAGTCAAAAGCCTTAGTCGATGGGATCCTAACCCTGTTTGCTAAGCCGCCTTTGTTTGATATCGACAGAAACAAATGATGATTCGCTCCTGGCAATATACCAGTTGTAGCGATACTGATACCTAAGTCGGTATTGTTCCCGCCAAAAATTTCTGCACAAAAGAGCCCAAGGCATCAAATGGCAGCAATACGCTTAAGAAAATATGAACCTGTATTTTCCGGGCTGTATTTTAACAAACTCCCAAATGAGAAATAGCTAAATTCTGATGGTACTGAAAGCATCTCGAATAAACCTTCGATTTGATATATTATGAGCCTCATAATTCATCCGGGATCAAAAGTTATGAGCAAATGTCTATGCACATGTGATCTAAGGAAGAAGATGCAAATCAGTATATTCCGAGCTGTATTTTGACAAACTCCGGAATGATAAACAGCTAAATTTTGATGGTATCGAAAGTATCTCGAAAAATCCTTCAATTTAATATATTATGGGCCTCATAATTCATCCGAGATCAAAAGTTATGAGCAAATGTGCTATGCACGTGTAATCTAAAGTAATGCTCTACTACATGGAGAATGCATTTTTAGTCCCACAACGGGAAAAGGAGAGATGGCTTCTCTACCACACCCATATAAATAAGAGGGGATATCTCTTAGAAAGGGTAGAGTTCAATCCTCAAAGAATTCAATTCTCAAAGGAGCTTAGTTCTCCAAAGGATCTTAGTTCTCCAAGATAAAAGCATGCTCCTCCCAATAATTCGCATATGCGCAAGCGCCATGTGCGCTACGTGCAACGCAGGTGTGTCCGCCATGCGTGCACCACGTGCAATGCAAATGCGCACCACATTAGAACATTTAATAATATTAAAAGGAGCTTAGTTCTCCATAGGAGCTTAGTTCTCCAAGATAGGAGCATGCTCCTCCTCATAATGCGCATATGCACAAGCGCCATGTGCGCTACGTGCAACGCACGTGTGTCCGCCATGCGCGCACCACATGCAACACACGTGCGCACCACATGAGAACATTTAATAATATTAAAAGGAACTTAGTTCTCCATAGGAGCTTAGTTCTCCAAGATAGGAGCATGCTCCTCCCCATTATGCGCAAGCGCCACGTGCGCCACGTGCAACGCACGTGTGCCCGCCATGCGCGCACCACGTGCAATGCACGTGCGCACTACATGAGAATATTCAATAATATTAAAAGGAGATACGTTCTCCATAGGAGCTTGCTCCCCCCCCATAATGCGCATATGCGTAAGCTCCATGTGCGCTACGTGCAAATATATGCGCCCAACACGTGCGACGTACGTGCGACCAACACGTGCGACGCACGTGCGCGAACGCAAAGAAGCCTTTTTCAGCAGCGAGAATCTTAAGCTCCAGCCTGTTTTTTCCCCCTAATGAGTGGGACATGGTTCAAAGGGCACATCCCTCCACACCTTCGATATATGGCGTTGTAATCTCTCGGTGTCGTCGGAGACGTGGTGGGTCCCAACGACCAATGATCCTTCTTTTCAATAAAAAAAAGGAAAAGAAATATAGAAAAGAGAGAGAAAAATCCTCTGCAAACTTAGAGAAAAAGAAGAGCAAGCTCTTAATAAAAAAAAGATTTTTCTTCATCTTCAAGATAAAAAGAACTATGTTCTTGAATAATAGAGATGAAACCATCTCGTAAAAAGAAGTATCATCTTCTAAAAAAATGATCAGAGATCTAAGAAAAAGACCAAGGTCTTTAATAAAAAAGAAAAGATCAAAGATCTAATCATAAAATAATAAAAAGAAGTAAAATACTTCACTCACAGATCTTTTGATCTATAAAGGCGGAGCCTTTTATAAAAACAAGAACTTTTGTTTTTGGATCTTGAGGCAAAGTCTCCTTTGAAGAACATAAATCTGTTCTTTAATCTTAAAATTGATCATAAGCGCTTTGCGCTATTAAAAATTGCCTTGCACTCATGTATTGCGCTTTTGCGCTTCTTGGACCGGCGCTCAGCGCCAAAACATGCCACGTGTCAACCATAGACACTACTTGCGCTTTGCGCTTCTGAAACAGAGCTCTGCGCTCATGGGCTGACGCTCAGCGCCAAGCGCGCCACGTGTCACTCACTGGTGCGCCAACGGACTAGCGCAATGCGCTAATAAATTAAAAGCGCAACGCGCTAACAAACTAGCGCTTAGCGCTAAGCGCGACACGTGTTCTCTTCGTGTGCGCTACCCGACAGAAGCGCAATGCGCTCTTTGACTGGCGCAACGCGCCTGGCGCGCCACGTGGCACACTGTCTAAACAAACTTTGTTTCTGATAAATGCTATGCATTCAATACAAGACAAAAATGTCAGAGCCCAATCCTTAGCATTATTAAAAGGGCCGAGCCCAAATAAAGGCTTAATAGCCATAACAAAAAAAATGTTAAAACATTTTAATTGGACTTAGCCCAATTCTGGCCATAAGTCCTCAACTTATCTTGAATTGAGCACATCTGCTCTTTCAACCAACTCACATTGGTTCAAGGGTACATCTCTTCACTCCTTTGATATTTGTCGTTGTAATTCCTCAACGTCTTCAAAGAGGTGACGGGTCCCGACAACCACGCATTTTATGGACTGTGGGGTCCTTAAACTCATGGACTATGATATTCTTAACCTCGACCGTGATTTCTTAAAACTAACAACGGACTGTGGGGTCTCTAAACCCATGGACTATGATGTCCTTAACCTCGACCGTGATGTCTTAAAACTAACAATGGACTGTGGAGTCCTTAAACCCATGGACTATGATGTCCTTAATCTCGACCGTAATGTCTTTAAACTAACAACGAACTGTGGAGTCCTTAAATCCACGGACTATGATGTCCTTAACCTCGACCGCGATGTCTTAAAACTAACATTGGACCGAGATGTTCTTAAACTAATAATGGACCGTAATGTCCTTAAACTAATTATCGACCGCAATGTCACTAAACTAAACAATAGAGCCCAATTGCTTTCTTGTTGGATCTAAACGATCCCGTTAAGTTGATCTTAGTCTAAAATTAGACTAACGTATCCTTAACAAACGTTTAAGTTGATCTCAGTCTCAAATGACATTAACGTATCCTTAAACCCAAACCCCCCAAACCCAAATCTAAGAAGGATATGGATTTGGACTAGTCCACGCCCTACGGGCGATAACATAACTTAGTCTCCGTATACAATCCACGGGCAACCAAACACAAAACAAACACCCACGACACGAAGTGACCATATGAAGAAGGAGAAAGTTGTTACCGCGGTGCGGTAGCGTAATTAACTGCAGGGGCTTGCGCCTGCAGGGAAGAGCGTCCCCACAATCAAAAACCTCTCAAATGAGGGGAATCTGACGAAGTTTGCTACATCGGCTACATCCGTTTAAACCTTCGATATATGGTGCCACAAATCAACTTGGCATCTTCAGAGAGGTGGACGGATAGTACCAATTAGTATCTGCCCCGAATTTCAGGCAAGACGAACCTACGCAGTCGCGTCTCTGTGTTCGGAGGGGAACGGGTATCAAATTCCAAGTCCTTTCATGGCAAATGATGATTCGCTCCTGGCAATATTCCAGTCGCAGCGATGCTGATGCTAAGATTGACACCAGATTCCAAGTTCCATACTCGTGGCAAAAAGTCAACGAGCCAAAAATGCATATGAAATAGCCGAAATGATGGGGCAACTTGCAACAAAATCAGCAAGTAAAAATATATGCATATAAAAATAGCCGAAATGATTGGGCAACTCGCAATAAAAAGCAGCGAGTAAAAATAAAATAAATAGCCGAAATGATTGGGCACCGCGAAAAAAAGCCGAAAGGATTGGGCAATCGCGACCTTCGCGATATAAAATCTGAAATGATAGAACATCGCGGAAAGAAATAAAAAAAACGAATGAAATGAAATTTATGCCCTACAGGTGAGATCACATCGATTCCTGTATACAATCCAGGGCACAAACAAAGAGGAAACCATACCTTCCCAATAGGCTCCATCAAAAAGCGAAGCCAAATCTCGATGGTTCATAGACAACCTCGACATTTGTCGCAATATTGCAGACACAATGTCAACAAACGAAGTAACGGAAGATCCCTAGCTTCAGGGTCTCGACGTCAATATCGACAACTTAAAGATCACCAACGGCGTTTCTCCCCACTCCAACCAGATGCAGACGTGATGTCAACAACTGACCTCAGAGTCGCAACGAAACGGAGCCATGGCAAAGTCCCTAGTTCCAAATCTCAATGGCCATATCTACAGCCTGGAGACCAACAACGGTGGGCCTCCTCATTCCAGCAGGACACAGATGTTACACCATCAAACGGAGTGACGGCGAAATCCCGGCTCCACCTCAGCATTCATCTCGTTACACCAGACACAATGTCAACAACGGCGTTCCTTCGCAGTCCAGCAGAATGCAGATGCAACGTCAACAAAAGACTTCACGGTCCAAACAAAGCGGAGTGACGGCAAAATCCCAGCTCCACCTCAGCATTCGTTTCGCTACACCAGACGTAATGTCAACAACGGCGTTCCTTCGCAGTACAGCAGGATGCATATGCAACGTCAACAAAAGACCTCACGGTCGAAACAAAGCGGAGCGACAGCAAAATCCCAGCTCCACCTCAGCATTCGTCTCGATAATCACCAACGGCATTCCTCAGCAGTCCAGCAGGATGTGGATGCAACGTCAACAAAAGACCTCACGGTCTAAACAAAACGAAGTGAAGGCCAAATTCCTACCTTCAGGGTCTTGAAGGCAACTCATATAAAACCTGAAAGTCTATCGGAGATCATCCCACATCAGCGCGGAGTGGTCACCACCTCGACGTTCGTCTCGATACAGCAGACGAGATGTCACTACAGCGTCCTTCCTCCAACAGGATTCGGACACGCCAAAGCAAATGAACCGAAGGCCAAATTCCTAGCTTCAGGGTCTTGATGGTAACTCATATAAAACCTGAAAGACTACCGGAGATCATCCCACATGGAGTGGTCACCACCTCGACTTTCGTCTTGATACAGTAGACGCGATGTCACCACAGCGTTCTTCCTCCAACAGGACTCAGACGCGACAATCAAACAACAGAGCCATGGCAAAATCCCTAGTTCCAAACCTTGACGGTTCACATGCAACCTAGAGACAACTGCGACATTCGTCTCGATACAGCAGACGCAGTGCCAGCAAACGAAGTGAAGGCCAAATTCCTACCTTCAGGGTCTTGACGGCAACTCATATAAAACCTGAAAGACTATCGGAGATCATCCCACACCAGCGCGGAGTGGTTATGACTCATCGAGGCTCTCCAAAATGAGCCTAACCTCAAGTAAAAAGCAGCATGGCAAAATTCCTAACGCTTGCTCTTCCGACGGTCAAACTGCCAAGGAAGATTGCTTGAAGACGTCTTGTCCAGCCCCCGAAGGGATCAAAGACACGACAGTCGTAAGGCTGCTCGAACAGCAAAATTGCCTATTGAGGAATATATCAGCCAACGCGACGGTACGACGGACAAAATCCTAGTACCACAGACCCTAACGGACCTTTGTCGTAAAGAGCAGAGGTTAACTGTGACGTTAGGATATTCTTGCGAGAAATGCTCGATTCGTCTCGACTCGTGAGGAAAAGCCTTAGGCAATGGGGATTAAAAAACCTATTTCCTAAGCACTGGGGCCCTGCAAGTCAGTCCAAGATGGACTCTTGCATACTATTCACGGGTCACACACTCCGAAGTCGAATATCGACAAAGAGGGAAACAACCACTTACAAGTCCTCCCGAGTTGTAAGCGGGAAAAATTCTCTTGTGAGATCCTTACGACTTTCAAGAGAAAACACACTTATGAGTCCTCAGGACCCCTAAGGAGAAAATACACCTGCGGGATCCTCTCGACTCGTAGGGAGAAAAGTCTTTATAAGACCCTCACGGCTCATAAAGTTGAAAAGTCTTAGGTGGCAAATCCTAATCCTGTCTCCTAAGCCATCACTGCCCTACAAAGAGGTTAAGATAGACTATCTATGGGCCACATTCCCCGAAGTCAAATATCGACAAGGAGGGAAACAATCACTCATGAGTCCTCTCGACTTGTAAGGGAGAAAATTCTCTTGTGAGATACTTACGACTTTCAAGAGAAAACACACTTAGGAGTCCTCACGACCCTTAAGGAGAAAATACACCTGCGGGATTCTCTCGACCTGTAGGGAGAAAAAAAACCTTCTTGAGACCCTAACGGCTCATGAAGATGAAAAAGTCTTAGGGTACAAGGACCCTAAAACTTGTCTCCTAAGCCCTCAATTCTATGGCCATGCATAACTCTGCACTATTTCACCCACGTACATACTTACATGGGCAAAGTAGTGGGGGACATTTGTTTCCGTCAAAAATTTCTGCGCAAAAGAGCCCAAGGTATCAAATGGCGGCGATACGCTTAAGAAAATGCGAACCAGTATTTTCCGGGCTGTATTTTGACAAACTCCCGAATGAGAAACAGCTAAATTCTGATGGTATCGAAAGCGTCTCGAAAAATCCTTCGATCTGATATATTATGGGCCTCATAATTCATCCGGGATCAAAAGTTATGAGGCATCACGTGCCCACACGTGACCGGGCATCACGTGCCCACACGTGACCATTTACAGGCAAAGCCTGTAGGCACTTAATAAAATAAATGATTAAAAGGGGTCGCGTGACCACACGTGATGGGCCTTTAAACCCACTGAAAAGAATTAAAAAATATTATAAAACAGCAAGGAATACCCCAATGGGGCATCACGTGCCCACACGTGACCAAAGGTTACGTGCAGACACGTGATGGGTTCCTGAGCTCTCTGAATTAATAAAATTAAATTCTAATTAAATAATTAATCAATGGGGTCACGTGCCAATACGTGATGGGCTCTTAAACCCTCTGAAATAATAAGAATTAAATTCTAAACAATGGGGTCACGTGCCAATACGTGATAGGCCTCTAAACACATTAAATAGAATTAAAAGTATAATAAAATAATAAGGAAAAACCCCAATGGGGCATCACGTGCTCACACGTGACCAAGGGTCACGTGCTGACAAGTGATAATTCCTGAGTTCTCTAAAACAACAGAATTAAATGCTTAATTGAGGGGGTCACGTGTCAACACGTGATGGGATCCTAAGATCTCTAAAACAATAGAATTAAATTCTAATTAAGGGAAATCAAAAACCCTAACTGGAAAAATATTTCTTTAAATCTTTCAAAACAAAAAGGATGGTGTTCTGTAAAATGGAGCACCGTTGGATTAAAAATCCAATGGTGATTAAAAATCACCAATTTATGGAAAGATTTTATGTAAGGAAAGATTTCCCTAAAATTCACCAAGAATAACAGATAAAAGATCTTTTAGATTATAAATCCAATGGTGAATAAAATTCACTGAGTGATCTAAAAGATCATGTTGATTACAAAAACAACCAAAATCTTTCAATGAAAGATTCACTAAACAAATTGATTCTTTTCTTTCTCCTATAAATATGAGCCAAGATGAAAAGAGAAGGGGATTACTTTTTTTGGGAGATAACAACAAGAGAGAGAAAAAAGAGAGGAGAATTTAATTCTCAAGAGAGAAAACCCTAGGTGAGAAAAGGAAAGGGATCAAAACTTCAAAAAAGAGAATTTAATTCTCAATCTAAGAGTTTAACTTTTCTGCAAAAAGAACTTAGTTCTTCGTTGGTTGAAGATCTGCAGAAGCAAATCTCCCCATAGGTTGAGAATTTAATTCTCATCGGGTTGAGATTCCGCCATGCAGATCCAAAACTTAGAGGGAGAATTGAGTTTAGAGAATTTAATTCTCCCAAAGATAAAACTAGGGTTTAACCCTATATGAGAATTTAATTCTCCCAAAGTTATAGGAATTTAATTCCTCCAAATAAAATTAAGGTTCAACCCTGCATGAGAATTCAATTCTCCCAAAATCATAGGAATTTAATTCCTCCAAGACAGAACTAGGGTTTAACCCTATATAAGAATTTAATTCTTTCACATACATGGGAATTTAATTCCTCTAAAACAGAAATAGGGTTTAACCCTACAAGAGAATTTAATTCTTAAAGAAATAAAGAGACTTGAAAGATCTCCATGCATGCAAAAGACTAAGGTCACGTGTCCCCACGTGACCTCTAAACAGATCCCCAAAAAATTGAAAAGAAAAAACTTTGAGACAATGCCTCACGTGCTCCCACGTGACCTCCAAAACAGAGAGAATAAAAGCAAAGGAAATGTTGGCTTTGGACGCTCTCACGTGTTACCACGTGACCCCTTGATAAATGCTTTAATAATCAGTGCACAAATCTCCATCACGTGCCAACACGTGATGGCCAGAGAATCAAAAGTGTTTAACACTTATTTGCAGAACAAAGTAAAAGGGGATCTGGCCCCACATTTTGGACGCCCTCACATGTCCCCACGTGACCCCTTAATAAACACTTCAGTAATCAATACATGGCTACCCATCACGTGCCAACACGTGATGGCCTGAAGACTAAAAGTGTTTAACACTTATTTGAATATTCTGATAATAAAATAAAGAAGGTCTGGCCCCATCTTCAGGCGCCTCACGTGACCCCACGTGACCCCTTCCTTTCTAGTGTTTATCACTATTTTGAGCATTTTGTCTCTAGTGTTTAACACTGTTTTAAACATATCACGTGAGGACACGTGACCGCCAGATGTTCTCTAGTGTTTAACACTATTTTTCAAATCAGCTTAGCCCAAATTGGCTAAGTTTTCCAAAGGCAAATCTCCCCTTCAAATGAGCCTTAAAATCCAGAACTATAATGTTTAAGTGCTCGGCCAAAGACAAAATGTCATCAGAGCCTTTAAACTCTTGTTTTGCATTGCTAAATAATGAGGGGCTGAACCCAGGCAAATGTTCAACAGTCCGACAAAGGGCCAACATTTCAAATCTAATTGGACTTAGCCCAAGTTGGCCATAAGTCCTCAATTCAGATTTAACTGAGCCAATGCGCTCATAATCTAATTAATTGTTCTTAGTTCCAAATTGGACTACAGATCTCCCAATCAACTTTGGTTCAAAGGTACATCTCTGAACTCCTCTGATATTTGTCGTTGTAATCCTTCAACGTCTTCAGAGAGGTGACGGGTCCCGATAACCAATCATTCCATGGACTGTGGGGTCCTTAAACTCATGGACTATGATGTCCTTAACCTTGACTGTGAGGTCTTTAAACTCACGGACTATGATGTCCTTAACCTTGACTGTGAGGTCTTTAAACTCACGGACTATGATGTCCTTAATCTCGACCGCGATGTCTTTACACTAACATTGGACCGTAATGTCCTTAAACTAATTATCGACCGCAATGTCATCAAACTAAACAATAGAGCCCAATTGCTCTCTTGTCGGATCTAAACGATCCCGTTAAGTTAATCTTAGTCTACAATTAGACTAACGTATCCTTAACAAACGTTTAAGTTGATCTTAGTCTCAAATGAGACTAACGTATCCTTAAACCCAACCCCCAAATCCAAATCTAAGAAAGATACGGATTTAGACTAGTCCACGCCCTACGGGCGACAACATAACTTAGTCTCCGTATACAATCCACGGGCAACCACAAAAAAAACAAACGCCCACGACACGAAGTGACCATCTGGAGAAGGAGAAAGTTGTTATCGCGATACGGTAGCGTAATTAACTGCAGGGGCTTACGCCTGCAGGGAAGAGCGTCCCCACAATCAAAAACCCCTCAGACGAGGGGGAATCTGATGAAGTCTGCTATATCGGCCGCATCCGTTTAAACCTTCGATACATGGTACCATAAATCAACTTGGTATCTTCGGAGAGGTGGACGGATAGCACCAATTAGTATCTGTCCCGAATTTCAGGCAAGACGGACCTACGCGGTCGCGTCTCCTTATTCCGGCGGTAAACAAGGTGGTATGTGGAGTTCGGTGCCGAGTACTTGCAAAGAAGTCCCGGGATGGTTTGGTACCACCAAGGACCCTCCGACGATCAAGTTAGTGATGAGATCCGAGCAGAGTAACGGCTTAAAAGAATAAAAGATGGCTTACTTCACCCCTCCGTGATGGGGGTTTTATAGCGGCGGCAGCACGCAGTAGAAGGCACGAGAATCTCGCCGTCGGTTACGCTCCCGACGTCACACCCGCGTAAAGAGCGGATCGCCCATTAATGGGGATCGTGATGGCGTGGAACGTGGGATGTTGCTGGCGGAAAATCTGCGCATGGCGAGATTTGCGGAGCGGCGGTTACGCCTGTGAGTGGTGGAGTTGGTCGGTCGGAGGGACCGAGGAAGATGGTCTCGACGGAAGAGCTTGGGAACGAGCGAGAGGGCCGAGGTATCTTGGTCCTGTGGTAGCTCGGAGGCGAGCTGAGAGGCCGAGGAGGCCAATTTGCAGGGGGTCCTGAGGTGAGCCAGCTTTGTGCTTGTAGGTCAGGTACAGGGATGGCCTGATCGGCCCCTGTGGGCCCTCTCTTCTGAGTTCTGGGACACGTCATCTGCCACGTGTCCTGATCTGGAAGGTCGCCAATATAGAGCATCATCAGTTCCAAACCAATTGCTGCAATGGACCTCGACCCAAACATGAAGCATGATTAAATCGGGTTTTTAAAATCCTTCATCATTCGGATCCATTCCAAATTACCTCAGAGGCGAAACAGCTCATTAAAAATCCAAGTCTGAAAACTCTTAAACGAGATGGCTCATATAAATAACTCTTAACCCGGCTTTGAGACCCAAATTGTATAACAAGTCTGTGTCTCAGTTCTAATTTTTCCATCCCAGGATCCGATTTCCGTCATGCTTCAAAAGCTTGTTTGCTATTGCACTCATAGATCTTTTCTTTATTAATGAGGTGTTGCATTATTGCATGCTGGCTCCTAATTTTTGTTTCCTTTAAATAAGATATTGCTTTTTAAATCTTATATTCTTACATAATTTTATTGTAACTAAACTTTCAGTTATGATTTAAATTAATTGTACAATTTATACTATAGATATTCTTCATATTAAACTTGTTATAAATTATGTTTCTTATTAATATGTACTAAGAATGTATTTCTTGTTAAAACTATATATACATATGCAGTCAGCCATTAGATGGCCATTGGGTTCCAAACAAATGGCTACAATGGACCTCAACCCAAACATTAAGCCTGATTTGATCAGGTTCTTCATATATATCTTTCATTCTTGGAATGAAAAATGAGTAAGTTGACATGGAAATGTACTCTGAAGGTTTTGGACACCTCGGCAAGGTTAACTTCTAAAGTACATTTGAAAGAGAAATCATCTATATATAACAATGCAAAGAAAATTAATATGCCGGAGAAGCCTGATTCGATCAGGTTTTTAATATATATCTTTCATACTTCGAGTCGATTCTAAACTGTCTGAAACTCGAAATGTCTCATTAAAAATCCAAATTAAAAACTCTTAAACGGGATGGCTCATATAACTCTTAACCCAACTTTGAGATTCAAATCATTATAGTGAGTCGGTCACAACTCTAATTTTTCCATACCAGTGTCGGGGTTCCGTCATGCGTCAAAAGCTTATTTGCGAATGCAATCGAAAACAGATTTATTTTCCCCTCCTAACAACGACCTCCCCCTTTCAATCCAAATTTAGTGATGTCACACTCAAACAAACTTTTACAGAAAACAACTAACAAAATTTTAACGTTAACACAAAACATCAAGAAATGCTTAAAATGAAAGCTGAGGCTTCATGAGCCCACACATGTATGCAACAGTTACATACGTGTCTACACACTTTGGTTAATTCCTTCACTAATTAATACAAAATCTAAGCTTACTATTTAAGGGCTCAAATGAAAGGGATAGCAGTGCCTACAACAAATTCTCAGTTGTTTTAAGTTGATTAATTTAAGGTGATGCTTTCTGCTCATATATTATCCTTTCTATCTTCTACAATATCTCCACGTCAAAATGAAATGCATTATGCCAATTTTGGTTTTTCATTAAAAATGGTCAGATACAAAAAGGAGCGGAATATTTGATAAAAAATTTCTTGCATGGATGTGATCTGATAGTAATTCTTTGTTATTTAGTTTATAAATTTTGGGAAATTCTAACGCACCATTTACTTCTTTTAAATTTTTTAGACGGTCACATAAGGGCCAAATAGTAAACCATGCATTCTGTAAGTATGGTAGGAACTAGGAAGATAGTACGCAGTTTATAAAGTGAAAAATGGCTCTGAAGAGCCCCTAGGGACTGTGCCTGCGAACACATAAAGACTAGTTTATAGAGTGAAAAATGGTCCTAGGGAGCCGGCCCCTAGCTAAGGACTGTGCCTGCAAACACATACACATGGGAGTGGGCAGGACCCCCATGTAGGCGGAGTCCACCCCCTGTTTTTCGGCCTGGGGAGCTCCCCGGGTCAGTAACCTCGTTTTATAAATTTCTAAGATATCTTTACCTTTCACAATTAAGAAAATTATGTTGAACTCTATGGCACAGATAAACCCAAGAGAGTAACAATATTGTTTCGGTTATTAAAAATCTGTACATAATTATCAAATGTTCGAATGTTGATGACATAGTTACATGTATATTTCAGAGAAAGCGACGAGCAAACAATGGCAATGCCGATAGAAATGGCTATATACCTAATGAACTCAGCGTTGTATGCACTTGAAGGATGGATCTTTGCAACCATTCAAGTTGCAGACGAGGTTGCCGATGCATTGAGTACGAGGGATATGAACTATTTTACGAGTTGCTATGGTTGATCATCTCTTCTAATTTTGTAATTTGATTTTCTTTTTGGCATTAACTGTGTGTAAATCTCTAGTTAAATGAACAAGTTATGTTCTCTTTTGCCGCATCATTTCTACCTTCATAAATAAAGAAAATTTGAAAATTTTATTACTTTTTGTGCTCAAAAAAATCTATATACAAGGTATTTTTCAAATTTTATCACCATAATGCAGAATTTGAGATGAAACTAAAGAATTAAGGGTTTTGCACGCAACATGCACATGTATGAAGCAAGGTTCTAATAAAGATCTGATAAAAAAAATTCGGCCGCTTGTCGACTTAATGTCAACCGTCTTCAAAAAAGAAAAAACCAAATTACTGGTTCAAAAGATCATGACAAGAAAAGAAGTGTATATTTTTGATAGCTTTTGCAGATAAATGAACATATTGATGATCTGGACCGCTTGAGGCTGAGATGGAAGCATTTTCCTCCTAATATCTCCCAAAAAAAGATTGACACAAGGACCCCATTGTGTACTAAGCGAGTTATATAAAAGTAGGAAAACGTCGAAGGGTTTCTATGCACAAAATCGACACCATAATAGTTTTGGGCACATAAACTATAATACATAATGGTTTTGGTAAAATTTTCCCAACATATATTGATGCAAATTGATAATCATCAATATTCAGATTAAGGTTTTTGTCAAAAATATTCATAATTAATGAAAAGTTATACAAATCAGAAGCATACAACAAAAATATCTATTATTTTCTTTACCGATATTATTTAAAACTTGATCTATATCTCTCGATGCTGGTATAGATATTTTTTCCACTACATAACATGTGGATAATATTAATCTCCCAAACAGCAAAAGTTGCTTCATCCGCTCTCAACTGTACTCCTAACACAATAGTGAACAAGGCATAAACGCAGGCATACCCTTCATGAGAATTGAGATTCAAATTGAGCAGATCAATGATTAATGTATGTGACGAGCAGCATGATAAGCATGAGCATGTATGCAATCGCTTGATCGATCGCCTTACCTGCAAATTGATATCAAACACAAGATATTTATTGCCACAGAAAAGTAACGAGCCTGGACGTATATAATTTTATTGAATTACAGCTTATTAGGAAATGCTTGAAAAAAGAATGATGGTCACCAAGTTTTCTGTAAATATTGGTGCCATATATAGGGGGAAAAGGTCAGTATGGGTCATTGTAGGGAGATACTGTGAAGCTGATATAAAAGCATTATATTAGCCTATTACTTACATCAAAGTAAAACAAAGTGAACTCATTTACTTAAAGGAGATTAAACAACATTGACTCCAATTTATATAGCTTACTGTAATAATATTGCAGGCCACTTTTGCTAATATCCAGATCCTATCCAGTTTATTATATAGTTGAAAGTTCAGTAGATACATCCTGTGTTCATCGGCCATAAAAGGCATATGACTCTCAGGTACCAGAAAAGTCTTGATTTCTATGATCAACGACACACCCATACACTCATTCACACCGCTGTTTTAAGAAGCAGCTGTCGATACGTTTAACCATTCGCCTGAGCAATATTAAGGCACTCACCGCATCACTTAGGGCCTCTCAAGTAATCTGCTATAACTACTGTTTTATTAGCTTTCATATATCCTATTTTATTTCTTAAATGTTTACCGTAAAAGAGAATATAATTAAGGTGTTATGGGGTGAATTAAGTAAATGCATTAGAAAAAATGAATCCTAAACGGCCAGTTAAGAAATATCCCTGCCTCACCGCTCTGCTTTCCCGCTCCCAAGAACACATATTGGATATAAATATGTTTTGTATGCTTTATGAAGGGATATCTAGAACTTCAAATTTCCAAACAAATGAATGCAAACTTACCATCCATTGGTCTAGTGCTGGGAGTTGGAGAGTTCCCCAAGTTTTGGCAAAGGCATGGATGCAACAGAATTGCAACCAAGAGATAGGCCAAGAGCAGGGTCTGCAACTTAATGAAACCCATTCTCTTGCTTCTATAGCAGCTTAAAGAAGAGTGTGTGTAATCAAAAAGGAGATAGATTCTACAAGTGATGACCTTGCAGAGACCATGATCGGCATGGAATTTATAAGTGTTCCCACCGCTGCACCTCACCAATGGTATTGTGACAATTGGCCTTCAATAGTCAACATATTAATTTTTTGACTGGGGAACATTGATTAGGGATCAGAACAAATTTCATCATCATACATTGTATATTCCTATCTCATAGGACTCAGTAAACCCTCAGTAATTAGGCCATCCAGTTCAACTTATTGTTTACTACAATTTCATGAAGCAAGGTGATAGTAGCTATAGGCAACATATGATTTTGCATTCAGATGGACTAAATGTACATGTACTGAAATATTGTCACTTGGTTTATGTAAAGATTGACATGTATCAAATTTTATCTTATTTGAGGGTATCAGAATAAAATACATAAAATTCATCCACAGTTTGAGCTATAGTTGGGTGGGGGGTGGGGAAGCTGGATATGGCCTAATTAAGCATTTTGTGAAGACTCAGTCACAGTTTGAGCTATAGTTTGAAGGCCAAATCTTGGGGCAGGTCCACAGCCTAAAGCTACGTATTAGGTATGTAGACTTTAAGGTTTCAAAGACCCATTCTTTTCAAAGATTTTCAAGGACTACAGGCAGTCACAGAAAAAACAAAGCAAGTGTATATTTAACCCAAAAAATAATAACAGAGAGGGGCAGAGAATGATCTTAGTCTATACGAGTTGTTAACTAACCTCCTTGTTCTATATAATAATTATGCCTGCCCTTATTTTAAAACCTAGCTCTTCAAATCATTTTAGGTCTCAAGTTCTGTATATGACAAAATTATATCTATATTCTTCGGATTCAAATCCATACACCAGCAACAACTAACAAATACCAAATATATCTTGGAATTAGTAAACACTGAAGGGAAGTAAGCACAACAGCTAATTGACTGGGAGTTCAATGACTGTGAACCAGCTAGTAGGGAGCAACTGAACTCATTTGGAAACTTGAAATACCTTTGAAGACTGGGTAAACACAAAGCCAAAAGAGAAAGGCACATGTGACTCGATAGAATCTAGATTGCACGGACACGTCTTTTTAGTTTCAGTATCCGTGTCAGACACGGATCCATGCCGGACACTTGCACGACACATATCCGACACGGAATTTCCGTGTCCCACTACGAAATGAGACAACTTAGAATTTGGACACGTATTGGACACGTGTCGAATACATTTAAGTGTAGCTACGACACAAAAAGCGATTTCTGTAGTAGTGGCAGTCTTATTTTTTCAATTAAAGGCGAGAAAAAACATAATCTTAGTGGAACTTTTTTGAATTGTTGACCTTTTGCGGAATATGTTGTAATGTTATGATACTCTCTTTCTTATAATTTTACACACACACGTGTTCTCGTATCCTATATTTTGGGATTTTGCCGTATCGCCTTGTCGCGTCGTATCGTACCGTATCCGTGCAACCTTGAATAGAATCAATATCACAAGCTATAGCAGGAATGCGTGATGCATTATGAATTGCATGTATCTTCTCAAACAAAATATAGCACAAAATGATGGGATGTATGTAAGAAAATCAATCTATCGATATTGGATACCATACAAATAACTTAAAATTCTAGTACCTATGGTGATTCCATCCATGTAAACTGTGGATCCAACGACTGAAACGATAAAATAATAAATTGATTTATTTTATAATGAATTAAAATCATACCAAGTTTGCCAAACTCAAATAAAATAACATGATCAAGGTCCTGATCTTCTCATATGTAATGATTGATACTGGTTGAGTCGGCCAATATTAGTCCAATAGAGGCTGGTAAAATTAAACCGGTAATAAAATTAAAAATAATAACTAATATACATTTACAATAGTACTTCAATACTCAAATGTTATACTAAAATACCATAGTTAGCAAGAAAATAAACAACCATAAAAGCAACACAACGAAATACAGTTTTAAGTTATCAGAATTATTAAAATTACATTAGCGCTTCATTAGCGAAAAGTTGGTTTGTCCATTTAAATACAGTGTCTGTCTGTAAACTATAGAACATTTCATCAAAAGCATTCTAAACTCCATTATGCCAATATAATAACAAGTCGATATTCTAAGCTTTCAGGGTCGAATACAGAAATCATTCCGTACCATTCAACTCTGTTAAGAACCATATGCTTATCTAAACTGACAACTAACATCTCGCTTTTACTCACTCAATCCATGTAAGTTTATACCTATATCTCTAACTCTTGTTTGTCCATTAAAATAAAATTGGCGGTCCTCCTAACTGGTGCAATTATTGGCCTCCAATGTATGTGTTTAAAGTCCAAACTATACTCCCTCATTATATCCAAATATGAAAGCTCCCTTATAACTGCTTAGGGATGGCTAATTCCTTATCTCTTACGGTACTCATTTTAGTTAGAAAATTATGTCAGTATGGTGTTAACAACTTTTAAAATTATGTTCAGTCAACGGTAATATAAATAGCCGACCCCATAAGTTTGGGATAAGAGTTTGCTGTTGTGATTGTTGTTCAGTCGATGGTGGGATGTACCGTTCAACTGATTTGCCCGTTATCATGTTCCTTTTTCTAATTAAAAAAAATCTCTTTAATGAAACACGGTGAAGGGATATCCCGATAGTTTTCTCAAAATATATATATATATATATATATATATATATATATATATATATATATATATATATATATATATATATATATATATATATAATTCTAGTATTAGTTGCAGTACAAATATATCCTTTTAGAGGTAGGTATCAGCAGTGCGACTAGTCTGATTCAAAATCACTGAAACTCGAGGGACCAATACAAAAGGAAGGGACACAAACCCGGTATTGCACTGAAGATTTTGAACAATGCTTTGAGTACATACTTTAGGATGCTAACTCAGTTCAGCTACTACCCAGTATCAAGTCATATTGGTTGCTGAAAGTAAGCTGCTTAATTGACAACCCTTGCACATTTATAACACGCCAATGATCACTGATAATCTGCTGTCACGATTAAGGTATAAGGACTACCAAACTAACATAATAGTCAGCATTTGTATGATGCTGTGCGCGCTAGGGTGTTCCCGAACCAAGCTTATTGAAATCAATAAGTTCAAGCTTGATATGCAATTATTCCGAGTTACTTCAAGCTGAGTTCATATATATTTTTTGAGCCAAATTATCATGTTCGAGTTTGGTTTATTTTGTTCAGGCCAAGCTCGTGCAATAATCTTTGTGTTTCCAATATCTAATAACTCTTCTTGCCTTCTTGGAGATTTAATTAATGGTTTTTTTTTTCTGGATAGCTTAAGAACATCAAACAGTTGACCACAATCCACAATAGATATTAGGATATCAAATGACAAGTATATCACTTAATAAAGAATGTCAAGTGCCACTTTACGCAAAATCTTAAGTTGTTGGGATAGCGATTGTCTACCAAGCTAGCATAACCCTTTAACACTTCCCTCACTTGTGCCTTTGGGCCACGTGGAAAGGCCTCCAGTAAACAGTCTCGCTTTGGAAGGCATAATAATAAAGGTAGGCAACTATCTTTAATATGATAAAGATGAGGTTTGGATCAAGGTTTAATATCAGTTATTGGTATTGTGATGGTCATTTTTTGGATTGGAATCAGCTCTCTTGGATCGAGATAAACCGAGATTTAACTCCCTGGTTTGCACCAATGACCCTTGAATACTAGCGCTTGATACCATGTCAAGAACTACTTTACCCAAAAGCATGTTGGATTAGGAAATAGCTTTGTAAGTATTTAACTTAGCAAGCTAATATAAAATCTAACAAAGAAGGCATAAATTATATCTTTTGCCCGATCACAGGCTGAACATGATACAAAAATTAACTCATGCATCTTGTTTAATTACCTCTTCATTAGCCTTATGTTAACCATTAAGTTATCAGATGACAAATCAAAATTACCCTATCCAAATATGAGCAAGCAGGCCAATTCAAGCTCATTTATCAGTTGAGCTCTTTGCATGGTTCTATCAAATTTTTGTGAGTTGAATATCAAGACAGTCCTCAACCAGCTTTGTCTGGTCGAAACCAAGTGGTAGATGTGTGATTACGAATGATGGCTAACAACAAAGGCTTCTTTTCTATTTTTGGGAGAAATCGAGATAGGCATTGTTAATCACTGCCCTTAATTCTTTTTCTGTTTCTTTGGCATCCAACTTGTTAATGCATACAAATGAAATAATAACCTGTACCACATAAAAGATCAAGTCAATAGCACAAACCCTATAATCATAACTTTTTTTACAGATTATATAAACATAATTATTGCATAGCTTGAAATAAATGAAATGTTCAACATCTCTAATGCAGGATAAGTTCTCAGAAACATGGAAGTATCTCAAGAATTATTCCAACTGATTTAACATACCACCATCAAACAAAAATTTACTGTGAGTGGAACTTGTAAGGCTGTGTAAACTTATAAGTTGATGGAGCACTGTACCTCTTGGAATAACAGATAAAGTAATCAGGAAGAAAGTGAGGCCTAAATATGACCATTATGCATAACAGATTACATTAACAAGTCATCTCAAGCCAATTGACAAATTTCAATGGTATGGACTGTGAATCAAGTTATACAAAGTAAATCTCAACTATGGTTGACCTAGTTCGTTCCAGAATGGTATCTAGAGCAGAAAAATATTAAGCATGAATCAGCATTCAGGTTAGATGGTACCTTATTATTTCTGTTAAAAAATAGAGAAACTTTGGAAGGCATCAAAATTGCTTGAAATCAAACCACCAAGGCCAAAGCTATCCCCACGAATGAACTGTTTGGAGGGAGGGGCAGCATACTCAAAAGGGTTCAAGAGTCAGGCTGTTTGGAATAAGAAATAAATTGAGATTAACTATCCATCAAAACTACATAGCTCGATTCTGATTAGAAAGATGAAACTATGTTTTTTTAAAGTATGCCATTACCCAGTTCACGTCCAGCTTCCCCATATGAGAAGCTTCTGAATGAGCCTGTAATTTGTGTTCATCCTCATTCACAGCATCAACTCTGGATTTTAAACAAGCTTCACGGGCCGTATTGAGCTGAAGATCAAGACCGCATTGTTGATTAGCATTATCCGATAAATGAGCAACCTGAGAATTCAGCTATGGCCAAAAGATAATAAGCAAGTGTAAACTTTAGTAAACTTTTGAAGAAAAAATAAGGTATGAAAATTAAATTTGGAGATGACTTCGATATCAAGAACAAGCTTTTACTGCATCATGAAGTCTTAAGGGATTGGAGCTCGCATTCTGAATGCTTGAAGCAAAAAGAGCATCTTGAGGTTGAGCTGGAACAGTTCCACTTGAAGAGTTGAGTTTTTGAAAACACAAGGCGTAGCATGTTTCTTCAGCATCAAAAATGGATGATTTAGGCACAGGGGCGGACTGCATTGTGGCTTTCAAACGGGCAATGTCAGCATCAAATGAATCACAGGTATTATGGCCAATAGTTACATTTCTTGAAGCTTCAGATAATAAAGCTCCAAAGCTTATATTAGATATATCCAACAAAAGAGCTGAGCTGCTGGCAGTTCTCTTGTTATCCTTTTGCAACAAAATATTAAGTATTAAAAATGAAGTTAACGTTAATAGTTTGGGGGAAACAACTAATATAACAGGTTACAAGTTAACAAAGATACCACTAGTTGAGCCGTCAGAACAGGTTTGTCAATATCTTGATTGAATGAATCATCAGCAGCTGCCGAAGGCTCATGTTGTTGCCTTGTAGTTGGGTATGCATGATTTTCAACATCAGCGGTATTCTTTTTCTCGTTTTCATTCATATGTAAACTGCTTTTAGTAAGTGGAACCGTCAAAGGAAACTTGCTCATTGGTGGCCCAACATCAGAGAACCACCCATACCTTCAAGAAAAATATCAGAGGTGTCACTTTTAGCGAAGTATATTATTTATAATCGATAAAAATATACAAAAATGTCCAAATAAAACAAGAAAAGAGATAAACCTTAGATGAAAAACAGAATGGCTGCCTATGGCAACATGCACATCAGTTGCACTAGTATCAGAATCTTTCAAAGTCCATCTCATTTGACTAGTAAGATTTTCTAGCTGAGCATAGTAAGGAAATAGCATTAGTTCTCCTGATGCCATCTTTAATTTGCCCCACTTGGAATTAAGGTGCTTTACAACAGAAGAAATTTTCTTTCGAGTTCCAATTGTGAGCTCCAGGTAAGGATTGTACTTCTCCTGTAGTATATAATATATCCAAACAAATTGTGATCATGTCGAATCTATAAGTTATCTGATGGAAAGTTCAAAACAGCTGATGGATAAAGGAGCCATTATTCCCTATCCAAGCAATGATAAGAAACTGGGAGATATAAGTTATGTACTCGAGAATTTACCATCTCCAAACCTTTGCCTGTAGCTTCATCGATTGGAAACAACTGGAGTTTAAACTTTTGAAAGCATAGAGAAGATTGTCTTGGTACAGTCGTTGAAACCACAGGTGTAAGAGGTGGAGTTGGAGACATCAAACATTGTCCACTAAACTCATTGTCATTTACCCCTGAATAATAAGGCTGTTGATTTGAAAATAAATACTCAACAACCAAGAACTATAGTCTCTTTAGAAAGAGTTAATCACCTGCGGGGAGAACTGATTGATTCGGTAAGGAACCACGACTCTGGTTACAAACTGAATTGCTGATTTTTTTATGCCCTGGCTGCTTTGACTGAATAGAAACCAATTTACTACCTAAAAAAAGTTTAGGGCAAAAGGATACTTCCCTCAGTATTGATAATGCCAAAATATGTCTAGGTTTGAATGATACTTTGGTTGAGTTTATAATTTAAAAATACATAAAGTATGAAAAACCCTCTACGAGTAGCATGGAGACTTTGTCAATACTAGAAGCATATCAACTGATGAAAAATATTTAGCAAAGCTACTTTCTAACCATGATGATGAGTTTAATCATGACTTTAAGAGGATGCATATTTGCAAATTTAAAGGGATTAGAAATTTAGAGATTCACAATAATTACCTGCATTTTTCAGCCTCTGCTTGGCACCGTTATTAGTAGGTATCACAGATTTCACACGGCCAAGTCCTGCAACTGCCTTACCCTTCGTAGATGAAGTTGTAGTTGTTTTATGTCGATGATCAGTCTTCATCGCACATAGGTTGGCCAGTAATCACACCCTCTCAGAAAGAACTCTAATATCCTACACAAATATCTCCATGAATAAAATATAGTTCACCTCAAATCATAGGTGAATGAATTATTAAATTAATTCAAATAATATTATTAGATGGGCAACCAGTGCAAGAGATCCACGATGGCACGGCTAGGGGCAGTCGGGTGAGAGTGAGAAGATAGCAACTCAAACATGAAACGACCAGGTCCCTTTAAAGCAACCTTATCGTGGCACCAAGGCTCACACTCCTTTAATAATATCAATGTACGGAAAGCATATTGAGTAAATATTCAAGTATTCTCAGTTAGCAGTCTCTTTACAAGTTCAGTACAATCATATAAGCTTGCCGCTTGCCTGCTTTTAAGCTAAAACGAGAAAAACCCATGCTACCCAGTACTCATTGTGCAACTCTCCATTCCCCACTAACACGTCTTAAGGGACACCCCTCTGCACAAGATTGTTTGATGGGATGAAATTTGAAGAAAAAGGATAGGAGGGGAGTTAAGGAAATGTGTTTTGTTTCACCCTTTGCCACATAACAAATGTATCAACTTTCCTCTTCGTCTAATTTTTCCTTCTAATCTAGGATAAATTGAAGGATGCCAACTAGTCGTGTAGGATTATGGAAAGCCACTTTCCTGCACATATTTTCTAGGTGAGAAATTTGACAATATTTAAGAGAGAATTGACATTAGACCAAAAGGCCCCATTGAACTTTGACAATTCGTTCATGGAACCGTGCTTCAAAGCCAACCCCAATTTGGTGCATGGGATTAGATAATGACGAGTAGTTTGGAAGATCGAAAGGGTGCTAGAAGTTGGGAGAAACATCTTAAGGTTCTAAGAAAATGAACTTTAAAGAGGAAGACAAAGAAACAACATCCTAACTAATTCAAATTAGAATCGATTGCATTCAAAACCTCATAAGCTTATTTGTAAACCCTACAAAGTAAGAATCTAGTTTGAGCATATATTTTGTTTGGCTCTCTGCATTATTTTGCGCCTCATAGTTGAATATAATTTTCCATAGCATAATTATCATCTCCAACGTTCTTCTAGTCAGGGGCGGACCCAAAGCTAGAGCAGAAGGGGGCACATGCCCTGATGAAATTTGAAAAAATGTATATCGGTTATGAGTTTTTGAATGAACGTTGTACATATTTATAGCATCAATAAAGCAATGAAAAGCTAATTTTCGGGAATTTTAGAGCTCAATTTGTAGGAGGTTCTGCTCCCTTATAGAAGTTTGAGGGTCCATATCCAGCACACAAACATTACACATATAGGTTTGGATTTTATATAAATGGATACGGATTCTGATTATATCTTTTTGACAACAATAGAAGTATAGTTCCATATTAAGAATTTTTTATAATAAAGAAAATTTAATCTGTAAACTAAAGTGTTGAAAATTTTTAAATAGATACTGGTTTCAAGCCCTAACTAGAAAAGGTTGAGGGTTCAAGTCTTTAGCCATGGAAATGTGAATAACATTATTTTTGGCCTGTAAATAGATTGCTTAACGTATGATTCTTTTATATGACATATAGTTAGACATTCCAAGGAAATGTGAATAACATAATTTTTGTCATCTGTGTGCCCTATGACCAAAATTTCTGGATATGTTGTTGCTTCTAGTCTTCAATTAAAACAAGGGAAGCACAAGAAAACAAAATGAGCGTTAAGGTAATGGAAAATCCCCTCTCTTGCCGATAATTTCCTCAACAAGAGATTGGCTAGGGTTGACATGAGATCGTAAATTTCGTTAAATTATACATGGAGCTTTGCGCTTCATAACCAAACCTAATTTGATTGAGGGAAAACATCCGCAAGCTAGGATTGGTTTAAGATATTCAATCTCGATCTGAAGCTAATTCTTTTTCCAGAAACTAGCTTAAACAGATCAATCTATTAAAAAAGCCATTTTGGGGCGAAATTGAACCGACTAGCTTCTAAACACATGATAAACCCAAGGAAAACATAATCGTGATTCACCAAACATATAATTATCGCCCAAATCAATAAATCTAGGGTTTGCGTGAAGAATAGAAAGTTCATCAACGCTTGATTTGCAAACGAATTGAGCAAGTGTTAGGTTAGTACTGACCTTCGATTCAGCGCAGCCGCAGTCGATTCTCCGATGGAAAAGGCCCTAATTTTTTAGATTTAATTGAGAAGAGGAAAAGGCTAGGGTTTTGGAATCGAGAGGAAGAGGGCACGTCCTCGTGAAATTTGAAGGCTTTTTCCTTGCTCGATATGGTTTTCAAAACTTGCCGCCTTCTTTCGCGAAAAATGAAAAAGAATAAAATAACAAACGCGGCAGCTGAAAGATGACGTGAGATTATGAGAGGGATGGCCCTCACGTGAAGAGAATGTGAATGTGGGACCCACTGTGCTGGAATTTGGGCCAGAATAAATAAAAAGAAAATTGATTTAAGGTCCCTGAGGCCCAAGTACCGTTTGGTTGTTGGATTAAGTGGGATTGGCATTCCAAAATTTTGTGTTTGGTTGGGGTCTGTTTGGTTGCAGGACTAGTATGGAATTGGATTGTGGAATCCTAGAATTCTATAATTTTATGTTTGTTTGATGGATTTGGATTTCTTGGATTCCTTTGTTTTTTATGGAGGGCTCACCACAAAACAAGGATTCTTGAATCCTAAAAAAATTTAAGGATTTTCAAGGATTTAACACCATTCGTTGTAATTTTAGATGGGATCCGTATACTTTATTTATTTAATAATCCTCTCTCTATCCATCTCTCTCTCTAAAATCCTAAAATCCAAATCCCGCTTTATTTTCACCAACCAAACAAAGATTATAGGGATCTACAAATCCAATACTGGGAATTTAAAACCAACCAAACAACAAATTACCAAATCCAGAAATTTCAACCGTACTATTTTGGAATCCAAATTTCATAATCTTGCAAGCAAACAGGCCCTTTGGGGATTAGGATTTGTAGGATTCCTTTGTTTTTATTGGGGGGCCACCACAAAATAAGGATTCTTGAATTCTGAAAAATTTGAAGGATTTGCAAGGATTCGGCACTATTCATTGTACTTTTAGATGGGACCGTGTACTTTTTTTTATTTAATAATCCTCTCTCTATCTATCTCTCTCTTAAATCCTCAAATCCAAATCTCACTTTCTTTTCACCAAACCAAAAAAAAATTACAAGAATCTACAAATTCAATAATAGAAATCCAAAACCAACCAAACAACAGATTACAAAATCCAGAAATTTTCAACCGTACTATTTTGGGATCCAAATTTCTAAATTCTACAACCAAACACGCCCTAAGGCAAAAACTCCATCTGCTCGAACATTTTTTTTACTTAATCCTTATAATACATTAACTTATGACGTGTTGTGCCAGAATCATCCATTCAGAGAAAGCACTGCGTTTATCTTTTAAACTGCTATTTTTATTTTATGAAATTCTACATTTATCTTAAAAAATACTGTATTTATACCGAATCCACTATATTTATATTTAAAATACTACATTTAACCTAAACTATAACATCTATTGGTAAAAGCAAAACTGCTGCTTTTTTTTATTAGATAAATGTAGTTGTTTATATGATAAGCACCTTACATTAAAATAAAAATATAGTAGCTTATTTAGAAGGGGGGATTGGACTAACGGATTAGCTAATGTATTGTAAAGACAAAAACAAAGAAGTCTTTGAATCTAGCGAGTTTTTGATAAGCCTTTTTGTTCCTAAACTAAATTCTATTGATTTTAAACCATACAGGAACTAAACATATATTTCCCAAATATAGAAATAAGAAATTAGGAAAGTATTCTCTTTCTTAGAAGATTTTTCTATTGATCTTGAAATCCAAAACACACTAAGCCAGCCAATTTTTTGACCCTGACATGTGTGAGAGCGTACATCTACAGCATGACACTGAAGTATTTTGGAGAGAAGACCGTTGTTACCTTTACACTAAGATATTATCTTCGAAGGACAGGAGATTTTCTTTTAAGGGCAGAGCGTACACGCTTCGTTTGGTAACTGCTTAATTATTTTTGGTCTTATTTCTCAGCTTATATGGCATTTTAAAAAAAATTTTAAAAAAAAAAACTTACCTAGCATGCTCAACTTAGACAAAATATCTAAAATCATGTCTCGTGTTAACGGTTTACACACTTACTGACGAAACAACTATCAATTATAGTACATCAAGTCACGTCTTTCAAAATTGAACCGAATCATATTCCTTATAAAACATCTCAATTATCGGGTATAGAATAAATTTGAACCATTGCTCAAGTTAAGTTTTCTTACAAAGTGATTGCCTATACCAATTGTAAGTAAATCACACTAAAATACACTCACTATAGTGTTTTTCACTTAAATACCTTAAAGCTCTTTATTACAAGGAAATACCTTAACTGCTCATTTTGAGGGTATTTTACTGAACAAAAATACTCCTAAAGACCATAGAACAGGTCTTTCACTATAATAATAATAATAATCAATGTATTTTAGTGAAAACACGTGACAGTATAAAGCGAAAAAAGAAGGTAAAGTTATACATGCGTCCGATAATTTAAAAAAATTATATTTGTATTTAAGCAACCTAAGTAGATGAATCTGGACGACTTCAAGAATGAGCACCAACAGCTCAAGGAAGAAAATGGCATTGAAGCAACCCATTTTCAGTATGAAAAATGAAGAGTCTTCCTTACATGCATATATATATATATATATATATGAACAATATTCAACGAGACAACATATATATAGAATAATAGGAAAAATGACTTGGAAATTAATGCTTCAAGCTATTATAAGCAAAATGAAAGCATCTCTAAGGCCACAATCCCAAAATTAGAAAGAATGATCTTAAGTTGTTGCACAAAATCTGCCCCTGTTGCGTACTCAGTGAGCAACCCCGCAGCAAAACCAAACATGGCCCATCTGAACCAAAACAAACCAAAAATAAGTAAAATTTCATTGCTGCAAAGTTCTCTATTTAATTTTGCCCTTCCTGTTAAATTATATTTCTTTCTTTAATTAATGATCGATACGCTCCCACATGATTTTTCACACCATAGATATTCACAGGTATAAAACAATGAGTAAACCAAGCCTAGAGTGTTACTGCATGGTCCCAACAACAATGACAAAACATATGAGGGTGGGAGTGTTACTAATAAGCCTCTAGCTATTTTGCAGATAGCCCTCTCAGGGCATGATGAGGCTCATAAGTGGGAACTTCTCAGATCATGACACGTGGTAGCTGACGTGTCGGGGGCTCACGGGAACAAGGCGAGCACCACACATTGGAGGCGTCCCCGGGGCTATCATCCCGAGGCATGACCTGACCTCCAATGTATCCCTAAACACTCATTTGCTCGCCATGTAAATAACCATTGGCTCGTCTTCGAACCCTCCTACACGCTGAGCTTCCTCGGCCGTCAATGCTCGTCTCCGAGCTATCACAGAACCGAGCTTCCTCAGCCCCCCGCTCGTCTCCGAGCCTCCCGCCAGGATAGGCCGCCCCAGTTCTACCGAGCAACCAAGGACATGGAGCCCAAACGCCTCCGCCACGGCTTCGCGTATCTCTCCAGAAGCGAGATATCCGCCAGCCGACATACTCCCCCCATTAACGAGCGTATCTCGTCATTAATGGAGGGGTCCCGTCAATCACGCAGGCGTAACGCCAGGGGCGTAACCGACAGCGAAAATCTCGTGCCAGCTCACTCCAAGCGACCACTATAAAAACCCCACTCTCAGACAACTCAGGTAATCCAATCTCATTCTAATAAGCCGCTACTCTGCCCAAATACCATGGCTAACTTGATCGTCGGAGGGTCCACGGTGGTACAACCACCCCGGGTCTTCTTTTGCAGATAGCTCGGCTCCGCCTCAAACCAAGCCCACTGAGATCCACACGCTCAAGGAGACAATCCTCGACATCAATATCAGCCGTTCACCAACGCCCGCGACAGAACGACGAAGGACAACACCTGAAGGAGATCCAAGCCTCCATTAGTTGGCGTCGTCTGTGGGAAACTAACAATCTTTCCACTCATCAAAAGTTGATCTTCCGCCGTCGACTACATGGCGAGCGAAGACCATGGCGATCCCAGCACAAGCCATCGTCCCCCTCCCCACACAACGGAGGCACGGACGGATCTACTCCCCCATCGAATGCCATCCACGCCCTCTCGGTGCGGATTGATAGGCTCGCTTCCATAGTGGATGCCCTTGTCCGCGTCCAAACGACGGGCCCAGACCCCCAGACCGTCGTTCTCCCGCCCGGGGATCATGACCTCCGCAGAGGGGGAGATGATGCCGCCCACGCTGGCACCACCGAACAATGTCTTGCTCACTCCGACGACCACAGATCCCCCGCGGCGACCGATTCTATGACCCGCTGGGCGCCACATAGCCCCACACCGCGGTCTCGCGAAAGAGCCCCTCGCCATGAGGCCCGTCACGTTCCCGTCCCTCCCGAGAAGGTATCGGTCAGCTCGTCTGCACCCAGGAATGACCGACACCCCCTCCCTCGACTGGACCGCACGAACGGCACTCGCCACGAGGACTTAAGAAGGACCTCCCCGGGGGACCTGAGGAATTTGATAGAACGGAACCGGAGTCGCAGCCGGGCACAGGGTACAAGCGGGAATGGCCAATACTCCGACCACACCGAATCCTCAAGGTACCAAAACTGTCTCGCCATCCTCGAAAAGAAAATATAGGGTATACACCAGGAGGGTCACCCGTCGAACGAGTCGGCCAGGTATGTCGTCGACTCGCTCACAATGCCCTTAACCGAAGAGCTACTCACCGTACACGTTTCATCCAGAAAAAAACCTCCCAAGGTGGCCCTCTTCGACGGGAAATCTGACCCGAAGGACCATCTGTACGCATTCACGGCGGGCATGAGCTTCCAGGACAACTCAGACGCCGCCCAATGCTGAGCATTTCCCGCCACTCTCATCCAAGCTGAACGAGACTGGTTCTGAGGACTCACGCCACGCTCCATCTCTACCTTTGATGAGCTAGACGCCCAGTTCCTCGGACATTTCGTCGGGAACAGAAGACAGAAGCGGACCGTCGATTACCTCTTTACCATAAAGAGCGGAGACAAGGAATCTTTTAAAGGATACGCCACTCGCTTCTACAACGCTCTTCTTAAAGTTCCCGAGCACCAGGATGAGACTGTAATCACAGCTCTGAGGTCGGGTCTTAGGCATAAGGTGTCACGCCCCGCTTCCCAAAATACGGAAAACGAGTGATGACTAGGCCAGCCATGCTCCTACGGTCAAGGAATAATCCCGCCATAGTTACACGTCGACTGCTAGCATTACATGGTAATCAGTAAACAAAGCACAGAAGTAAAGGAAATACATCACTAAATTATTACATCAACTTCCATTGTTCACAATTTACAATAAAGCAAGAAAAGAACTGCTAACCGAGTTCGAATACAAGATCTCTTTTAGGAAAAGCAGTAAAAGATGAAAGAGGTTCTCCTGACTAAATCTCCGCTAGCTCGAAGGGTAAGTCCGACTCCTGCGCTGGTTCTTCCTCGAGGTCTAAGCATGCATACTCAGGTCGTCAGAGCGACGTAATAGCAATATTATAATAGTGATATGAAACAGACAAATAAGGTAATAACAGTGGAAGTAAAATGCAGATAATCGCTATGTCACTAAATGATGCAAAGTATAATCTGTGTCCCTATCAATCTCTAAGTCATGTTTGAAAACGATTTGTGGAAAGGAAGATCATGTTTAACGAGGGTCTCGTACATACCCGAGACTACGGCCCACACGCCCGGGACATAACCCTGTCAGCCGGATCGCTAGATCCTACCTAATATATATAAGAGTCGCTGTTTGAATGATCATCCTCTAAATCACTGTTCTCGCTAAATACGATGCTCTTTCCACTTCGATTTCCCCTTTTTCCCCAGGTTTACACTATTGATGATTATGATTTGGTCGTGTGCAAGTATGCACCAATAACACGGTTTTGTCACTGTTCACTGTATTATTCACTGTCACGAATCATTCACTTTTCCATTGGCGTACTTGACACTCCTAAACCAATATCATTCACGCACGATAATGCATTGTACACTGAATAATAACGCGCACTATCACTATTTGTATGGCAGTTGGGTAAGATATGTACATTTATGCAGTTAACAAGTCATGTGTAATATGAACTAGTATGCACCTCATAAGCTTATAAAAATTGCAGTAAATCATACGTTCAGAATTAAATGAAACAATACAAATACGGTAACAAGTATACTCTGTCATAAATTCAGTAAAATTTTTTTCAGTGAAATCGGATTTCGGGTATTCAAGTTACAGCCATTTCAATTTAAGTGTTCGCTGCAGGAAATTCAGTTTCTGAACTGAATGTCTATTTCGCGACATAATTTTCACCCTGTTGGGATCAGAATTTAGCGACACTACAGTTGAATGAAATTTATTTTTTTCAATAATGTTTCCAACGCACCAGATGGATTCTCAATCCCGCCTCTACGTCAGAAGTTATGCACTGTTCAACACTAGAGTATCAGTTCTTTTCTGTTTGGGACTGCTATACGTCTTGTTCTTTTAAATTGCAGTTTAAATAGTAAACGGCGGTAAAAAGGGGTGAAATCACTTGCGTTATTTAGTTAACAGTTTCATCTTCAATAAAGTATAGGGTTTCGCAATATACAAGTTCAGTCAGTAAAGGGGTAAGCACTACGAGATAGAAATCAACAGCCAGAGATGCTCTGGACTGCAGTCCAGAGCCGCTCTCCGAACTAGTTTCCGTCATATTTTCAGTATGGAAACAATGTAAAACTTTTACAAGGTTCCAGGTCGTCGAGTCGGATTCGATTCGAGACCTCGAACGCATCGTTTCAATGTGTACACAATTAATTATGATTTTTACAAGTCTCAGACGCGCGGAATTTTCAGTTTTTAACGGGTGTAATTGGGGGTGATCGTTCAAGTCAGTAACGATTAAATTTTCCAGTAAAATTTCACCATAATGTTCATTGCCACACGGGCCAGCATATATAATCAAGTTCCGTCAGTTTAATGGAGGGTTTTCATTCGGGTTTTGCATCAAGCACTTGTGTCGTATAAGTTTTCACGAATTATAAATACGGAATTAATAGGGTTTTGGATTGTAACAGTATAATCTAGCATGTAGCAAGTAGGGTACTTGCCTGGAGATGCCTTGGCGACACACGGCAGCGGCAACGGCACGAACGCGCAACAAACGGTACGGTTTGGGTTCACGGTCTCGGCTCGAGTTCGGGTTCGTCATCGGAGTTACCCGGGGATGGCTCGTGATCGCTGGAAGCGGAGAGGGGTGCTGTGGATCTCCTGGGAGTGTGCTGAGGTCATAGAGGTGGTTTAGGACAGTGGGGAGCTCGTCGGCGTCGGGGTGCAGGGGAGACTCGAGCTCGTGGGGTATGGTTGGGTTCCGGCTCGGTGGTTGAAGTTGGTGAGGAGGGTGTGCAGGCGAGATGGGGGTTTGAGTTCTGAGGAGAAGAGCGAGGGAGGGAACAGTGGTGGTCGTAGTCGTCGGCGGGGTGTATGGGTTGAGGCAGAAAGTTTTCTTTTGAGAGAGAGGAGAGGAGGATGAGAGAACGAGAGTGATGAGGGGGAGAGTTAGAGAGACGATGAGAGGTTGAGGAGCTCGTGAGCGCGCGCGCGGTCGTGGCCGTGAGGAGCGGGAACGTGGATGACGACACTGGGCATTGGCGACGTGGGGGTACACAGAGAAAGGAGCGGGAAAAGTTCATGGGGAGGAAGAAAGGATGCTAACGAGTCGGGTCGGGTTTGTTGGGTGTGGGTATTAGGTTAGGGCACGGGCCGGGCCGGCAGAGGGGAAATTAATTCATTTGTTTTTCTCTGTTGGGCTGGCTTTGGAGGGGGAATTTGTTTAATTAATTTGATTTTTAATTTTCCCTGGGGCTGGGCTTAAGAGGTGCTGGGCTTGGGGAAAATTTAGTTTAATTTATTTAGTTTTTGTTTGTTTGGGCTGGGGTTTTAGTATAAATATTTTGTTTTGGAAAATTTAAATATAGAAACCTAAGCAACTAATTTTCACACAAAATAATACGAGAAAAATAGGATAACATTCGGGGACCTAGGAAAATATAGAAAGATTTTATTAAAGGAAACGGGGATTTGCATCATACCCCCTAACAAAAATTTCGTCCTCGAAATTTAAAAAAAAGAGACACCGAAACAATAGTACTAAACAAAGAGATGTGGAAAACGTGCACGGATATCTTCCTCCCGCTGCCGGGTAGATTCTCCTGGGGAACGACCGCCCCAAGACACTCGAACCAACGGAATGACCTTATCCTTCAGCACTTTCTCCCTGCGGTCGAGGATGGTGATGGGCTGCTCCTCGTAGGATAGGTCGGTACCCAAAGCTAGCTTCGAATAGTCCAGAACATAACGCCGCAACTGAGACACTGGAAGGTATTGTGCACACCAGCTAGCGATGGAGGCAAGGCAAGTCGGTAGGCCACATTTCCTACTCGCTCTAGCACCTCAAAAGGTCAGATGAAACGAGGACTAAGTTTCCCGCGACCTCCGAACCTGATAACTCCACGGGTAGGGGAAATCTTCAGGAACACGTGATCTCCGACTTCAAATTCTAGCGCTCTCCTGCTGGTATCCGCCCAACTCTTCTGTCGATTCTGAGCCGTCTTGACGCGCTGCCTGATCATTTGGACCTTGTCGACTGTCTGAACAATGAGCTCGGGACCCAGTAATCTTCGTTCTCCCACGTCATCCCAACACACTGGGGATCGACACTTGCGCCCGTAAAGTGCTTCGAAAGGAGCCATCTGAATGCTAGCCTGGTAACTGTTGTTATAAGAAAACTCGACTAGATGCAGATGATCTTCCCAAGAACCTTGAAAATCCAACATGCAGGCCCTCAACATATCCTCGAGCGTCTGAATCGTACGCTCGGATTGTCCGTCCGTCTGCGGGTGATAAGTTGTGCTGAACTTGAGGCGGGTACCCAAACTCTCCTGTAAGCTCCTCCAGAAGTGCGAAACAAATCTAGTGTCTCGATCTGACACAATGCTGACCGGAACTCCTTGAAGTCGCACTTTCTCCTGCATGTATCTCTCTGCCAGTGATTCTGTCGACTGTCCCACTCGGAATGGTAAGAAGTATGCAGCTTTCGTGAGGCGGTCGACGATAACCCAAATGGCGTTGTTGCCCCTAGGGCTCCGTGGTAAGGCCGTCACGAAATCCATACTAATATGCTCTCACTTCCATTCTGGTATCGGAAGTGGTTGCAACAATCCTGCTGTCCTTTGATGTTCCGCCTTCACCTGCTGGCACACCAAGCACCTGGATACGAACCTCGCAATTTCCCGCTTCATTCCGTTCCACAAAAAATACTGCTTTAGGTCCCGATACATCTTCGTACCTCCTGGATGCACAGAATAAGCTGAACTATGCGCCTCAGCCAGTACCTCTTCTCGAACATCCCCTTTAGGTACGCAGAGTCTGCTACCGAATCTCAGATAACCGTCTTCATGTATGATTAAGTCCGTTCTCAGCCCGGCTTCTACTTGCGCTCTGAACTTTTGCAATCGAGGATCATCCGCTTATGCAGCCTTGATGCGATCCATAAGGGAAGAATGCACCTGTAGTTGCCAAAATTAACTGAGTGCGCTTGGTGTGACGGCCTCAAGCTCGAGTCTTTGAAAATCCTCAATGATGCTCCTCTGACTGGTCAACATCATGACCGCTGGCTTGCGACTGAGAGCATCTGGTACAACATTTACTTTTCCCGGGTGATACTGAAGGTCCAAGTCGTAATCCGCCATCAGTTCTAGCCATCGGCGCTGCCTCATATTTAGTTCTTTCTGAGTGAAGACGTACTTCAGACTTTTATGATCCGTGTACACCTCCACTTTCTCGCCCAACAGGTAATGCCTCCAAATCTTCAACACAAAAACCACTGCAGCTAACTCCAAATCATGCGTAGGATAGTTCCTCTCGTGATTTCTCAGCTGTCGAGAGGCGTAAGCAACCACCCGACTGTGCTGCATCAGAACACAGCCTAAGCCCTTCCCTGAGGCATCACTATGTATCACCAAACCACCGGAATCATCTGGTACTGTAAGAATAGGCGCCGTGGTTAACTTATGCTTCAGTGTGTCAAATGCCTGAGTACACTCCTCTGTCCACGCAAACGGTACATCCTTCCGTGTCAACCTCGTCAACGGTTTAGCGATCCTTGAAAAGTCTTGGACGAACCTCCGATAATATCCTGCCATTCCCAGAAAGTTTCTGATCTCGGCCACTGACTTTGGCGTTGGCCAATCTCTGACAGATTCTATCTTTGCCGGGTCTACTGAGATGCCTTCGCCCGAAATGATGTGTCCCAAGAACTGAACCTTGTCGAGCCAGAATTCACACTTGCTCAATTTCGCGTACAGCTTCTCTTCCCGAAGAATTTGTAGAACCGTGCGCAAATGCTCGACATGCTCCTCCCAGGTCTTTGAGTAGACTAGTATATCGTCGATAAATACAACGAAAATCGTGTCCAAGTACTTTGCAAACACTCTGTTCATCAAATCCATGAATATCGCTGGAGCGTTGGTAACACCGAACGGCATCACAAGGAACTCATAATGTCCGTATCGGGTCCTGAAAGCCGTCTTGCAAATATCCTCGGCTGCTACCCTAATTTGATGATAGCCAGAACGGAGATCCAACTTCGAAAATACCTTGGCCCCACTTAACTGATCGAATAAGTCGTCGATGCGCAGAATTGGGTACTTGTTCTTTATTGTGACCTTGTTCAGCTCTCGATAGTCTATACACATCCGTAGCGATCCATCTTTCTTCTTCACCAACAGAACTGGTGCACCCCACGGTGAAACGCTTGGCCGGATAAATCCCTTCTCCAGGAGTTCTTCAATTTGCTTCTTCAATTTTGCCAACTGAACCAGTGTCATTCTGTACGGGGCCTTAGAAACTGGTGTTGTACCTGGAGTCAAATCGATCGAGAATTCCAAGACGTGTGGAGGTGGTAGACCTGGTAAATCTTCAGGGAACACGTCCAGAAAGTCCCGAACAATCTCTGGGGCTGGGCTCTCGTCAATCTCCATAGCTGTCAACTCTTTTGGCTTGGCTCTATACTTGGCTGGCTCCAAAGATTCGCTTCCGTCTTTGAAAATAAACTCCGGGTGATTGGGAATACGGAAGATCACATTCCTTGCTCGGCAATCAATAACTACATGGAAGGTACTCATCCAATCCATCCCGAGAATTGCGTCATAGCTGCCTGTCCCGATCAAAAGGAAATTCGCATAGAATTCCCTGCCACACACTACAACCGGACATGATCTACATTCTCGACTAGATACTATCACGCCATTACCCGTATGTATTTCCCAACCCTTGGTTCATGGTTCATGTGGTATGGAGTGTGTATCAACGAATGTGCAGATATGAAACAGTGCGATGCTCCAGAATCAAATAGTACTCTAGCTGGTATGGAATGTACGAGTAGAATACCTGTGACAACTTCGCCTGAAGCCTCTGCCTGCTCGGCGGTCAAGGTGAAAGCCCGTCCCTGACCGCGGCCTGTGTAGAGTTGCCTCTGCTCCTGTGATCTCTGCTGCTGTGGTCCAGACCCTCCCTGTAACTCCATCCGCTCGGGGCAACCGCTAACTCTGTACTGACTGGATCCGCAAATCAAACACTGTCCCTTGGCGCGGCGACAATCCTTCTGGGTGTGCCCATCTCTGTTGCAGTAGCCGCAAACCACGTTCTTGCTCTGGAGGCGATGCTGGGGCACGAACGGACGCTTCATCTGTGTCGTTCCTGGCCTGTGAACTGGTATGGCTCCTCGAGAAGGTGCGTGGGTGCGTGCTGGAACAACTGGGAGCTTCCTGAATTTGTTGATCAGTTTGTCCTGAATTCTCGCCGCGTTGAGTACCTGTGCAAAAGTCTGCAACTCAAGTGACGCGATCAACTGCTGCAGCTCGAAATCGAGTCCTTGTAAGAAGCGCCTGGCCCTGGTGGCCTCTGAAGCGACCATGTACGGAGCAAATTGGCTCAGACGGTTGAATTCTGCCGCGTATACGTCCACGGGACGGCCATGCTGCTTCAGTAGGATGAATTTTTCTTCCATCTCTGTCTTGGCGGTGGAAGGGAAACAGTGGTCCAGGAAGCACTCATTGAATTTGCTCCGTTCGATTGGCCTCTCTAGCCTGCTTTCTTCAACTGTCCACCAAGTACGGGCTTCATCTTCCAGCTAAATCTTTATCACATTCACTTTATCTTCCTCTGGTACCCTGGCGGCCGTCAGTTAGTTCTTCATATTAACCAGCCATTGCTCTGCCTCGAGTGGTTCGGCTAGGCCCGTAAATGCAGCTGGATGTAACCTCCGGAAATCTGATACGGTGCCAGTCCTGGCAGAAAAAGCTGGTGGAGCAGTGCCCTCGGGGGCAGTAATGAGTGCTGAGGGTCCCCCTATAGCGGTAATAGCCCTGAGTCCCTCGGCGAGTAGGTCCGTCTTTCTCTCCTGAGCTTCTGCGAGGGAGGTCAGTGCACTAAGTATCCTCTCCGTGCGATCCTGAGAACTTGAGTCCGAGGAGTGGTCATTCGGGGACGTCATATCACTGGAAGATATTAAAAGGATATGATTAGATACAAGGATGAAAGTCAGGAATAGTGAAGCGAAAATAATGTAACACAATGTAGTTAATGCTATCCCTTACTACAAAACCTGGCTCTGAAACCAACAAAACCATGTCACGCCCCGCTTCCCAAAATACGGAAAACGAGTGATGACTAGGCCAGCCATGCTCCTACGGTCAAGGAATAATCCCGCCGTAGTCACACGTCGACTGCTAGCATTACATGGTAATCAGTAAACAAAGCACAGAAGTAAAGGAAATACATCACTAAATTATTGCATCAACTTCCATTGTTCACAATTTACAATAAAGCAAGAAAAGAACTGCTAACCGAGTTCGAATACAAGATCTCTTTTAGGAAAAGCGGTAAAAGATGAAAGAGGTTCTCCCGACTAAATCTCCGCTAGCTCGAAGGGTAAGTCCGACTCCTGCGCTGGTTCTTCCTCGAGATCTGAGCATGCATACTCAGGTCGACGTAATAGTAATATTATAATAGTGATATGAAACAGACAAATAAGGTAATAACAGTGGAAGTAAAATGCAGATAATCACTATGTCATTAAATGATGCAAAGTATGATATGTGTCCCTATCAGTCTCTAAGTCATGTTTGAAATCAAGTTGTGGAAAGGAGGATCATGTTTAACGAGGGTCTCGTACATACCCGAGACTACGGCCCACACGCCCGGGACATAACCCTGTCAGCCGGATCGCTAGATCCTACCTAATATATATAAGAGTCGATGTTCGAATGATCATCCTCTAAATCACTGTCCTCGCTAAATACGATGCTCTTTCCACTTCGATTTCCCCTTTTTTCCCAGGTTTACACTATTGATGATTATGATTTAGTCGTGTGCAAGTATGCACCAATAACACGGTTTTGTCACTGTTCACTGTATTATTTACTGTCACGAATCATTCACTTTTCCATTGGCGTACTTGACACTCCTAAACAAATATCATTCACGCATGATAATGCATTGTACACTGAATAATAACGCGCACTATCACTATGTGTATGACAGTTAGGTAAGGTATGTACATTTATGCAGTTAACAAGTCATGTGTAATATGAACTAGTATGCACCTCATGAGCTTATAAAAATTGCAGTAAATCATACGTTCAGAATTCAATGAAACGATACAAATACGGTAACAAGTATACTCTTTCGGAAATTCAGCAAAATTTGTTTCAGTGAAATCGGATTTCGGGTATTCAAGTTAAAGCCATTTCAATTTAAGTGTTCGCTGCAGGAAATTCAGTTTCTGAACTGAATGTCCGTTTCGCGACACGATTTTCACCCTGTTGGGATCAGAATTTAGCGACTCTACAGTTGAATCAAATTTAGATTTTTCAATAGGGTTTCCAACGCACCAGATGGATTCTCAATCGCGATTCTACGTCAGATGTTATGCACTGTTCAACACTAGCATATCAGTTCTGTTTCTGTTTGGGACTGCTATACGTCCTGTTCTTTTAAATTGCAGTTTAAATAGTAAACGACGGTAAAAAGGGGTGAAATCACTTGCATTATTTATTTAACAGTTTCATCTTCAATAAAGTATAGGGTTCCACAATATACAAGTTCAGGCAGTAAAGGGGTAAGCACTACGAGATAGAAATTAACAGCCAGAACTGCTCTGGACTGCAGTCCAGATCCGCTCTCCGAACTACTTTCCGTCATATTTTCAGTATAGAAACAATGTAAAACTTTTAAAAGGTTCCAGGTCGTCGAGTCGGATTCGATTCGAGCCCTCGAACGCATCGTTTCAATATGTACACAATTAATTATGATTTTTACAAGTCTCAGACGCGCGGAATTTTCAGTTTTTAACGGGTGTAATTGGGGGTGATCGTTCAAGTCGGTAACGATTAAATTTTCCAGTCAAATTTCACCATAATATTCATTGCCACACGGAACAGCATATATAATCAAGTTCCGTCAGTTTAATGGAGGGTTTTCATTCGGGTTTTGCATCAAGCACTTGTGTCGTATAAGTTTTCACGAATTATAAACACGGAATTAATAGGGTTTTGGATTGTAACAGTATAATCTAGCATGTAGCAAGTAGGGTACTTACCTGGAGATGCCTTGGAGACACACGGCAGCGGCAACGGTACGAACGCGCAACAAACGGTACGGTTTGGGTTCACGACCTCGGCTCGAGTTCGGGTTCGTCGTCGGAGTTGCCTGGGGATGGCTCGTGATCGCTGGAAGCGGAGGGGGTGTTGTGGATCTCCTGGGAGTGTGCTGAGGTCGGCGAGGTGGTTCAGGGCAATGGAGAGATCGTCGGCGTCGGGGTGCAGCGGAGACTCGAGCTCGTCGGGTATGGTTGGGTTCTGGCTCGGTGGTTGAAGTTGGTGAGGAGGGTGTGCATGCGAGGTGGGGGTTCGAGTTCTGAGGAGAAGAGCGAGGGAGGGAACAGTGGTGGCCGTAGTCGTCGGCGGGGTGTATGGGTTGAGGCAGAAAGTTTTCTTTTGAGAGAGAGGAGAGGAGGACGAGAGAACGAGAGTGATGAGGGAGAGAGTTAGAGAGACGATGAGAGGTTGAGGAGCTCGTGAGCGCGCGTGCGGTAGTGGCCGTGAGGAGCGGGAACGTGGGCGACGACGCGGGGCGTTGGTGACGTGGGGGTACACAGAGAAAGGAGCAGGAAAAATTCATAGGGAGGAAGAAAGGATGCTAACGGGTCGGGTCGGGTTTGTTGGGTGTGGGTATTAGGTTAGGGCACTGGCCGGGCCGGCAGAGGGGAAATTAATTCATTTGTTTTTCTCTGTTGGGCTGGCTTTGGAGGGTGAATTTGTTTAATTAATTTGATTTTTAATTTTCCCTGGGGCTGGGCTTAAGAGGTGTTGGGCTTGGGGAAAATTTAGTTTAATTTATTTAGTTTTTGTTTGTTTGGGCTGGGGTTTTAGTATAAATATTTTGTTTTGGAAAATTTAAATATAGAAACCTAAGCAACTAATTTTCACACAAAATAATACGAGAAAAATAGAATATCATTCGGGGAACCAGGAAAATATAGAAAGATTTTATTAAAGGAAACGGGGATTTACACAAGGAGTGGCTCCGCTTCTTTGCATTGCCGCAACTTAGGACCATGGACGAGGTAAAAGCTTGGAGAAAGCGGAAAATGCAACTCGAGTCCGAGTTAAACGCAAACCTACCCCGGGACGACCATGCCGACCAAAAGAAGAGGGACAGACAAGAGAAGAAGAAGGTCGACCGGCCAAAGCCATACTCCCCGAACTTCCAGGAGTATACTCCGCTCAACATCTCTCAGACTGAGCTATTGGAAGAGGTAAAGGGAGAGCGATTCTTCAAGCTCCCTCTGGTCACCAATAGGGCGGCCAAATGGACTCGGGGCCCGTACTGCGCCTTCCATAGGTCGTAGGCACACCCGACCGAGAACTGTAAACAGCTCCATGACTATATCGAGAAGTTGATTCGCTCGGGCCATCTGGCAAAATACCTGCAGGAAAAACGACAGGCAGACCGGGAGCAAGAAAACCATCCCCTTCCCGACGAGTTAACGATCAGCCAAATCATGGTCGTCTCTTCGGGGGGTACACATGGAGCCGACGAGATTCGCCGCCTCCTACCCGTCGAGGGAACCAAGCGACCAGCCCCGGAAGAAGAACAAGGCAGCCGAGCCTATCACCTTCACTGACGAAGACCTCCACGGAATATCCTTGCCTCACAATGACCCCCTCATGATTACGGCACGGGTCCACCGCTACGAGGTCCAAAGGATATTGGTCGACTTAGGAAGCTCGGCAGACATCCTTTTCCATGACTGCTTCCTGCGTATGGGGCTCGGCCCGTCAGGCCTGCGGCCGACTACCCACATTCTGTCAGGGTTTACCAACCACTCCATCCCGGTAGAGGAAGTGGTTACCCTCCTCCTCAACATTAGGGAGGTGGTCCGTAAGAAAATCGTACTGGTAGAGTTCATCGTCGCCAAGATCCACTCGTACTACAATATCCTCCTAGGACGCCCGACGCTAAACTCTCTTAGGGCTCAAATCTCGACCTACCACTTCGCGATCAAGTTCTTATTGGATTAAGGAGGAATAGGCTGGGCCTACGGGAACCAGCAAATCGCCAAGATTTGCTTCACGGCGACATTCACCTCTAAGGAGCAAAGCGACGACCTTGGAAGCGTGAGTGATTTACAAGGGTCCTTGGATACTCGTAACGAACAAAAAGAAATCCGAAGGGCCCTGGTGGAGGCGCTAATAGAGGTCCCCCTCATCGAGGGGAACAATGAACGAACTGTCCAAATCGGTTCCCTTTTAACGGGAGCCCGACGCGAAAACTTGATCCACTTTCTCCGAGGAAACTCGGATGTGTTCGCCCGGGCACCTGCCAACATGTCCGGGATCAACCCCGAGGTAATATCGCGCAAGCTCGGGGTTGACCCGACAGCCCGACCTGTCAGGCAAAAGAAACGAAGTTTCGCTCCAATCAAACAAAAGGCGATCGAGGATGAGATCGATAGGCTACTTGCAGCCAACTTCATTCGGAATGTGGCCTACTCAGAATGGCTAGCGAATGTGGTTATGGTTGAAAAGGCAAGCGGAAAGTGGCGCATGTGCGTTGACTTCATAGATCTCAACAAGGCCTGCACGAAAGACAACTATCCCCCCTCTCGGATAGATCAGCTTGTCGACAGCTCGGCAGGCCACGAATTGCTCAGCTTCATGGTTGCTTTATCCGGCTACAACCAAATCCGTATGAACCAAGCAGATGAAGAGCTTACCACGTTCACAACGGACCGGGGGGTATACTGCTACAAAGTGATGCCCTTCGGCCTAAAAAACGCCGGAGCTACATACCAGCGTCTGGTTAACAAAACGTTCAAACCGCAGATCGGGAGGAACATGGAGGTTTACGTCGACGACATGCTCGTAAAATCGATCTCGTCAGACGAGCACGCCAAAGATCTTAGTGAGACCTTCGAAATCCCCCGCAAGTATAAAATGAAGCTAAATCCCGCCAAGTGCGCGTTCGGGGTCACTAGCGGAAAATTCCTCGGGTTCATGATTACCCACCAAGGAATTGAGGCTAACCCGAAGAAGATCAGTGCCATCTTCAACATGGCCATGCCAAAGAGCAACGTGGAGATCATGCGGCTCACGGAAAGAGTGGCCGCTCTTAGTCGCTTCATGTCGAGATCCGGAGAAAAGTTTCTCCCATTCTTCAAAGCCCTGAGAAAGATCACAAGGTTCGAATGGTCGGAAGAGTGTCAGAATGCTTTTGAGCAACTCAAAGTGCACCTGGAAACTCCCCCACTGCTCACCCGGCCAATCGAATGTGACGATCTATTACTGTACCTTACGGTATCCGATCATGCTGCTGGCTCGGTGCTCGTCCGAGAAGTCGAAGGAGTACAGAAACCGGTCTACTACGTAAGCCATGTCTTTAAAAACGCGGAAATGAGGTACCCAGCTATAGAAATGATTGTCTTGGCGCTTATCGTCGCCTCAAGGAAGCTACGACACTACTTCTAGGCACACACCATCCTCATCCTTACCGAGCGGCCCATAGGGACTAGTCTCGCCTCCCCCGAATCGTCTGGTCGTCTGAAGAAATGGGGGTGGGAATTATCTCAGTTCGATATCAAATACCTCCCCAGGCAAGCCATCAAAGCGCAAGTCCTGGTAGGCTTTGTTTTCGAGTGTACTACCCCAACAAAGAAGCAGCGTCGGAGCCCGTCCCCGGATCCCGGCCCTCGGTCGAGGAAGTGCCCGACTCCGTCCCCGACTGGGTCCTCTACATCGATGGATCCTCTACCGAGAAGGGGAGCGGTGCCGACCTTATCATTCAAGGCCCTAACAAGGAAAAAATGGAGTACTCTTTGAAGCTCGAGTTCAGAGCGTCGAACAACACCGCGGAATACGAGACTTTGCTTGCCAGGTTGCGAATCGCTTTCGGAGTGGGGCTGAAGACGATACGAATTCACAGTGACTCCGCCCTGATCGTCGGCCAAGTGACCGGGCGTTTCGAGACCTGGGAGCCGCTCATGGTGAAGTACTTATCCGAGGTAAAGAGACTACAAAAAAACTTTGACGAAGCTCAGGTGGAGCAGATTCCTCGGAACCTAGACGCCCAGGCCGATGCCCTGAGCAAGATAGCCTCCTCATATACGGCCCGCAATAAGAGGAATATCCTCTTCGAGGTCTTGCCATGGCCCAGCGTGGAAGACAGAGAGGCAACGCTTCAGGTATACACTACTCAGAGGGAAGGCCTGGGTTGGAGAAGGCCCCTTGTGGAGTTCCTAAAGGAGGGCAAGCTTCCAGAGAACCGAAGGGAAGCGCGTTGCCTTCGAGCTAAAACCCGCCATTTTGTCTGGAGCAATGGAAACCTCTATAAGAAGTCGTACACGCAGCCTCTACTCCGGTGCGTCGACCCCCATGAAGCCGATTACGTCCTGCGTAAGATACACGAAGGGGTCGGCGGAGCGCATCAAAGGGCCCGTACCTTAGTCCAGAAAACGCTGCTCCAAGGGTACTATTGGCCGACGGTTCACCAAGACGCTCAAAAGCTCGTCAGAAGATGCAAAAGCTGTCAACTCCATGGCAACATACCCCGTCTTCCGGCTACTGAGCTAATGGCCCTCACCTCCCCCTGGCCGTTTGCCCAATGGGGGATGGACATGGTGGGCCAACTCCCTACAGGTACGGGCGGGCACAAATACATTCTCGTCGCGGTAGACTATTTCATGAAGTGGGTCGAGGCCGTCCCCATCAAAAAACCGGACGCCGCCACAACCATCAAATTCCTGCAAAACAACGTAATATCCCGATTCGGGATCCTGAGGTGTATTGTTACCGACCAGAGGATGAATTTTGAAAACAACAAAGTCAAAGGATTCTTCAACGAATACCACATACTAATGAATTTTGCCGTGGTCGCGCATCCTCAATGCAACGGGCAAGCCGAGGTTGCGATTCGAGACGTCATCCGAGGTCTTCGAACTCGCCTAGAAGGCAGGCAGGGTAGCTGGGTCGAAGAACTACCACGGGTTTTATGGGCCTTACGCACATCAAAGAAGACTCCCACTGGAGAGACCCCCTTCAGCTTCTGCTATGGCACCGAGGCGATGGTCCCAACAGAGATTGGACTGTCCAGTTACAGAGTCGAGCACTTCGACGATGAAGCAAACACCTTGGTGCTCCGGACTAATTTGGACATCTTGCTAGAGAAGTGGGACCGGGCACAGATCAAAGCCGCCGCTTATCAACAGCAAACTTCCCGTTACTACAACGCATGAGTCAAGCACCGCATCTTCAAGACGGTAGATTTGGTCCTAAGGCGGAACGAATTCATAGACCAAGGCAAGCTACACAAGTTCTCCCCGAAATGGGACGGCTCATTCCTCGTCTCCAAAGTATTGCCCGGAGGAGCCTATCACTTACAAGACACGGGAGGACACAAGCTTCTGCGTCCTTACAATGCTGAGAAGCTCAAATTGTACAAGTGAATGTATTTTCAAGTTTTGTATCATTGAATATGTTTCCTTCTTTATCGAAGCGATGCAATTTTCTTTATTATTAAGTCTCCTGCCTTAAAGGAAACTCCTTCGACATGTTTTCCTCTTCCTCGGTTCAAAGACCCCTGGGTTCGTTTTTATGAAAATATGCAAACGCGCAAAGGGAATAAAAAGGAGACAAAAACACATCGCAAAAGAGGAACTTTATTCATCAAAGATATTTTGGGCTCCCCAGCCATACACAAAGGAAAATATATACAAAAATATTATAACAAAGGGGGTAGGGGGTGAAGAAAACACTGCTGGTGGTACTCCGAGGAGATCGCCGCTAGCTGGGCCTTCGCTTCCTCAGCCCGCTCCCTCTGATGTTGCCCGCGAACCCGCGACGCCACGGAAGGGCCAGAGACTGCTCCTGCCGAGAAACCATCGGCGATCTGCCTTTGCTGAAAGCACTCTAGAACAAGTGCCACCGAGCGATCCCGCATTCTCTTCGAGATCAGGCCATGGTGGTGGAGCAAATGCAGCTTGTCAACCGCCCTTAAGCTCCTCGGACAAGGCGTTGTGCAGCCCCGGCGACATCCTCCAAATTGCATACATAAGCAATTGAAAGAGGGATGATAGCCGGGGAAGTAGACGGCCGAAGTGTTCCTCTACGCGCTGGACGACTGCCCGGTACGTCTCCTCGGTGCTTGCCTGATCGTACAAGTTGACGTCGTCATGAGAGATGATCTCTTGAATGGAGTAGATGAAACCTACCATTTTTTTGTGGACGCAAAGCTAAAAAATAACCAATACGCCTTCGCTATTTATAGCCCCAACAGAATCCCAAATGGCCGAAGTTTGCGCGCGCGGCAGCGCGATTCACGGGATCTTTTTAAAGATCCCAGTACAGAGCTGCCGCGTAGCGACCATGCCCTCGAGTGGCCAAATGGAAGTTGAAACGGCGCGCACAATCGAGAGTCACGCCTAGACCATGTGTTTCTGCCATGTCGCCTGCGACAGTCTCTCTCTCCCAGACTTTACGGGTCAAGGGAGGTTGACCGACGCAAAAGCCCTCATCAAGAGGCTGTTCTCCTCCGAAACACAGAGACGCGACCGCGTAGGTTCATCTTGCCTGAATTCCGGGGGCATATGCTAATTGGTGCTATCCGTCCACCTCTCCGAAGATGCTAAGTTGATTTATGGCACCATGTATCGAAGGTTTAAAAGGATGCGGCCGATGTAGCAGACTTCGTCAGATTCCCCCTCGTTGAGGGGTTTTTGATTGTGGGGACGCTCTTCCCTGCAGGCGCAAGCCCCTGCAGTTAATTACGCTACCGCATCGCGGTAACCACTTTCTCCTTCTCCAGATGGTCACTTCGTGTCGTGTGTGTTTGTTTTGTTTTTGGTTGCCCGTGGATTGTATACGGAGACTAATTTATGTTGTCGCCCGTAGGACGTGGATTAGTCTAAATCCGTATCTTCTTAGATTTAGGTTTGGGGTTGGGTTTAAGGATACATTAGTTTCATTTGAGACTAAGATCAACTTAAACGTTTGTTAAGAATACGTTAGTGTTTACCCCAATCAGAGCAAAACTCTGTTCAAATTCCGAGGCGGGAGATAAAGCAACGCTTCATCTTCCCCCAATCAGGGCAAAGCTCTACTTTGAAAATTTAAAAATTTAATAAATGAAGCAACGCTTCAGTTGCGCTGCGCTGTGCGCTGCGCGACACGTGTCAGCGCAGATGCGCTAGCGCAGTTGCGCTGCGCTGCGCACTGCGCGACACGTGTCAGCGTAGTTGCGCTGCGCTGCCCGACACGTGTCAGCGCAGTTGCGCTGCGCTGTGCGCTGCGCGACACGTGTCACGCGCTGGGGCATCTGCGCCAAACAGAATTAAATTTCTAAGAAATCTTTTCTGTTCTTGTTAAAACAAGAAGATTTTCTTCTGCAAAGCAGAAGCCCTTAGATCAAATATCCAACGGTGGGGAAAATTCCCCAAATCACTCAGAGAAGGATCTCTTTAACAAATTTAACTAATTTATGGGCACTATAAAAAGGTCCCTAGGCCTCGATTCAAAAAAAAAAGATCTTTCTAAAAAAAAAAGAGAAGAGAACTCTTGAGAACTCCTCAAGAACAACAGAAGGTAAAAACCTTTAGGAAAAAAGAGAAAATTCTCTTATGGACAGACTATTGATCTAAGAACAAGATCAATAATCTTAAATAAAAAGAAAAAAATAAGTAATAGTAGTACTTTGCACTTTCTTATGAACCATTGGTTCTTTGAAAACAAAAGAAAACTTGTTTTTTTTGATTTAAAATCAACCAGAATATAAAACAGTGCTTTGCACTTGAAAAATTGCGCTATTGCGCTCATTTGTTGGCGCAACTTACCAGAGCGCGCTACGTGTCAGCAGCGTAACAGCGCAGCGCACTAGCGCAACGCACTGCGCTGTTGCGCTTGCGCTCGCCAGAGCATGACACGTGTCCTCACCACAAGCGCTTGCGCTCAGTGATGGGCTCACAGCGCCTGACAAATGCAATGCATTTCATTTCCTGAAGGGCCAGGCCCAATTAAAAGGCTTAACAGGCCTAATAAATAAAATGCTATGCAGAGCCCAATTGAAAGATCCAGTGGACCAAAACAAATGATCTGCATCATAATAAAAAGGGCAGAGCCCAGTCAAAATGGGCATAAATGGCCTGAACTAATGCAATGCATTATATTAAGTGTGGGCAAAGCCCTAGCACAGGTCTAATAGACCGGAAATAAATAAAGGTGTTGAACATTTTCCACTGGACTTAGCCCAATTTTGGCCGCAAGTCCTTAAATAAAATTGACTGAGCATAGCTCTCTCTTAAATCAATTTATATCCGGTTCAAGGGTACATCTCCGAACTCCTCTGACGACTGTCGTTGTAATCCTTCAATGACGTCAGAGAGGTGACGGGTCCCGACGACCACACATTAATGTTGGACCGAAACGTGCTTAAACTAATATCGGACCGAGATGTCCTTAAACTAATAATGGACCACCACGTCCCTAAACTGGCAATGGACCACCACGTCCCTAAACTAGAACAATAGAGCCTCCAAATGCACTTTTGCCGGATCTAAACGATCCCGTTTAAGTTGATCTTAGCCCCAAACACGGCTAACGTATCCTTAAACATCCAAATGGATTATAAAACTCCAAATCGACTTTGGTTCAAGGGTACATCTCCGAACTCCTCTGACACTTATCGTTGTAATCCTTCAACGACGTCAGAGAGGTGACGAGTCCCGACGGCCATATATTAAATGGACTATCACGTTAAGTTGATCTTAGTCTCAAACAGGACTATCGTATCCTTAACGAACGTTTAAGTTGATCTTAGCCTCAATACGGCTAACGTATCCTTAAACTAAAAACACCAAACCCAAATCTAAGTAAATACGGATTTGGACTAATCCACGTCCTACGGGCGACGGCATTACTCAGTCTCCGTATACAATCCACGGACAACCACAAACAAAACAAACACACACGACACGAAGTGAAATTCTGGAGAAGGAGAAAGTTGTTACCGCGATGCGGTAGCGTAATTAACTGCAGGGGCTTGCGCCTGCAGGGAAGAGCGTCCCCACAATCAAAAACCCCTCAAGCGAGGGGGAATCTGACGAAGTCTGCTACATCGGCCGCATTCGTCTAAACCTCCGATACACGGTGCCATAAATCAACTTGGCATCTTCGGAGAGGTGGACGGATAAAACCAGATAGCATCTGCCCCGAATCTCAGCGCCTGGACATCGCAGTCCTGTGCGCCGCCTTTCGGAGGGGAACAGATTCTGGCACATCCGGTGGGACCTTTTCCACTTTCCACTCCACACTTCGTGTGTCGTGTTCACGAACGAATCGCGGTTTACTGTGGTTGCCTGTGGATTTAAGGTACTAAGATTTGGTGTCTTGCTCCGTGCAGAAAACAGAAGATCAATGGCTTCAAACTGCACTGCCTACAACTGCAATTCTCGCTCGGTCCTTGCTGGAGGAGTGACTTATGGGCCCCAAGCGGCCTCCCTTTTCAAAATGCCGGTGGAGCAGGTAGCTCAAACCACCACTGAACTATTTTTTGAGACCATGCTCCCACCAATGAGCTTCAATGCCCCAATGACATCGCAAGAAGCTCCAAAGAAGCCGGTCTTTGATCGACTTACCACTGCCGCGACCCCTCTCAACAGGTCGCCCAGTTTCAATACCTCAGTTTTCAACAGACTGGGCCAGAACGTCCGCAAACCTGCGATACCCGAAGCTGCCATCCCAAAGCGGATAGCCATCCCGACGCAAACGGACGAAATCATTGGAAAGGTTCCTTCTTCCGAGAAGTCAGTTTTTACGAGGCTGGCCATTCCGGTTACTGCTCCAGGCGAGGTCCTCAAAGCTGCTCCCCTACCCAGAGCAGGGGGCATGAAGAAGCTTATCCAACAACGGAGGTGCTCCATCCGCAAGACACGCTCGACGTCGCCACTGGCGTCGAGTAAGAAAGGCTGGGGGCAACCCCCCCTCTGGATTTACGCCACCAGCTCCGATGGGGGGATCGATGCTGCTGTTCCAACCGGGAACAGCTTTGAATTGCTGAATACGGTGCGCAGAAACTCTCCTACTGCGATGTTGAAACGAACTCCTTCACCTATGGAGAATACTCCAGAGAAGAAGCTAGAGCAGCCCCCTCAACGGTTGTCCTCTAAAATTTACAAGGTCTGGCGACAGGTCCAAGAGTCGGTAATTGATAAAAACTATCTTCGCCGACAAGAAAAGATGAAGGTAAGGCAGGAGAAGGATTACTCCGTCAAGCCCCAAAAACCAATAGTTACCCGGGTGCCCATTACAACGGCCCCTTTAACTCCAATCACTCAGAAGAAAAGGAGGCCGCAAAAAGCCCCTGTGAACATGGCGAAGCATAAAAGCACTGAACACAAACGCCCCAAATCTGGAGGCATGGTGGTGCACACTGTTTATATGGCTTCTGGAAAGGAGGAAAGCCGCATTTCTACGGGCCACCGACCGCTCACCTGATCCGTGACGAAAGCCCAGGAGCAACAACAAAAGCTTCAGGAAATGATGACTATAATGGCTGCACTCACTGAGCCAAAAGAAAGCTCTGAAACGTCTTCAGATGAGCGTCAAGAACAAGAAACCGACGCTGACTTTTTACGCAGAGTCCTCGAAAAGAGGGACAAAGAAGCTGCAGAGCAAGCGGCTAACATAAAACAGATGGCGCTCCTCTTCCAAGATATGGTAGGGATGATGTTACAGCCGGACCCTCCTGCTGAAGATCCTCCGATCGTCCTTGAAGACGACAGGGGAGAAACGTCAAATCCTCCACCGGCTCTGTCAACAGCCAAGGAGGAGACAATATCCAAAGCTGACTTGGACGAATATATAGCTCAGCAGATCCGGGTTCATCAGGTGAAAGAAGCGGCTGGGCAAATTGCTAGAACCGGACGACCGTATCCGAGCTGGTACGACCAAATCAGTTACCCGCCGGGATATACGATCCCTAAATTCCACGTATATAAAGGGACAGGGAATCCGCATCAGCATGTCGCTCAATTCAAGGCCTTATGCGGCAATACTGGAGGCGATGACAAATTGTTGCTACGTCAATTCGTCGGTAGCTTAGCAGAAACAGCCTTTGAATGGTATTCGGAGCTACCTAACGACTCTGTCAAAACATTTGCGGAGATGGAGCTGCTATTTACACAAAGATTCGCGAGTGCTAGTGAACGCACCGCGATAACAGCACTGATAAATGCCAGGATAAGGCCAAGCGAAATGTGGGTCCAATACGCAACACGATGGCGGAACCTATGGTCGAAATGCGAACAACGCATAGAAGAGGCACCTGCGGTAGGCATGTTTGTGGGCACTCTCGATCCGCAGGCGACCATCTCACAATTCATGATGTTCTTCAGGCCGACCACCTTCCAGGCCTTGATTGACAAATTAGCCCAAATGGACCAGATGGGCCATAGACCGTCTCCTCCAAAATCAGATTCCCGAGATGAGAAAGGAAAAGGGAAAGCGATCGTCGTCGCCAATTGTTCAGTTGATAAAACTGCACATTTGTATTACATTTTTCCTACCATTTTCATATTAAAAAAAGAACTTTATTATAATATATCATACATATGGGGGTTTATGTGTAAAAACATTATTTTCCATGTGTTAATATATTTTAATTAGCATTTGGTAGGAAAATGTATGCAAATAAATTCATTGACCTAATCCTAGTAGAACTAGGTCTACTAAATCTTATTTGAGTTGTTGTGCAGAATTTTCCAAGTTGTTATGCAGAATTTATCAAACAAATCAAGTTGTTGAAAAAAACTTGCCAAATTAAGAAGCAAAACTTGGAGACCAAATCTGGGAGCAACCGAGAGAAGATTTCTGAATTCCGAAGGTGCCTAGGATTGCCACATGTCACAATCACAAAGCCCAAGAAAAATGATCAAGAGATCCCCACCATTGGCCGCGGAACCGCGGCCAAACCCCCCTGTTGGCCGCGGATCCGCGGCAATCTAGAGAGCTCGTTGGCTAAAATTTTGGGGCATAAATCTATGATGAATTTTACCAAGTTTTCAACAAGAAGATTCTGGCTTTGCACTATAAAAGGGCACCGAGAGCCTCTTTGAAAAGTTATCAAGCCGAAGAGATCACGAAGTCCAAGACGGCTCACACATCCAGGCTGATCATCAACTGTTCATCTACCTCCTTCGGAAGAGTTCGAGAAGCAAACTAGTCTTTGTAATCATTTTCTAAGGAATCAAAGTGTAGATTGTTCAAATTGATTAATAAAGGTAGTTGTTTTATTTAATTCTTTTGCATTTTACATTATGTTTTCCCTCTCTATCTTTTCATCTTCTTTTCTCAACATGCGCGAGTAATTCTACGCTTGTTAGGGTTCGTAGGATTAGGGTAGGCTAATGGACGATGAAAATAATTAAACCCTTTTTAAGTCCTATAAAGTTTAGGAACTTTATCAAAAGAATCATTAACATCCTAATCGGGCGCGCTAGCAATTCTTTGCTAGTTCCGACCGCGATTAGAGATTAGATTAATGATTGTTTTGGTAAAGGCTAGATATGAACGGAGTTCCGTGTCGAGATAAGGGTTAAGAGTGGGATTCCTTTTTCCCTCCAGAAACCCTAATCTACACGCATCACCGTCGTTCTAGTTCTAAATCTATTAATGGATAAAAAGGGTAATTTTTAATTAATCGTCCATAACTACTAAATCCTAACGAACCCTACAAGCCCCCTTATTATATTAACTATATCTTTAAAATAATCTAGATCTATATTTTACATTCTTGTTTAACGTAGATCTAGAAACCAATCTATAAAATTCTTTACCCCTCCTCTCTTTCTCAACACATCTAAAGTAAAAGTAAAAGGTTCCACGTTTCCCAGAGGACGACCCGTACTCATCTCGGTCTAGCTATACGCGACACCGTTATTGATTGCGGTTAACTACAAAAACACTCTTTCGTATCAATCACCAATGCTCAACAACAGTCGAGCAACTCAAAGCCAGTCGTTCGCCAAAACAACGTGCGTCCACGCCCATCCCTCGAAGAGAGGCTAGGACGTCCTTACTCGTTTCCTCAGAATAAAACGAGAAGTCTGTTTGAGCTGGCAGTGCGTAACAGACTCATCAATCTGCCGAGTCCAAAGCGTCTGTCGCAGCCAGGCGATCTTAATAATCCTAATTATTGCCCTTACCACCAAACGGTAAGTCACCCGATTGAGGATTGTTTCGTCTTTAAGGGATGGATCGAGGATCAATGCTAAACAGGGGTTTGGGGGCTCTGACAACATTTTGTTTTTTATTGGGCATTGACCATTCATCACGGCTCTGGAGTTTTCTTTGAATGTCATATGAAATGATCAAGTTTGGAAGAATGTAGTTGGGGTTCAATCAAAGGGGAGATCTTGTCTCTGGAAAACTTAGCTGACTTTGGGCTAAGAATGGTTTGAAAATAGCGTTAAACACTAGCACATATCAGGCAATCACGTGTTTCCACGTGATGCGCTTTAAAACAGTGTTAAACACCGGGGACAAAATGCTCAAAATAGTGTTAAACACTAAAAGTGGAGTGGTCACGTGGGATCACGTGAGGTGCCTGAGAATTGGGCCAAACCTCCTTTATTTTGTTCTCAGAAAATTCAAATAAGTGTTAAACACTTTCAATCTTCCAGGCCATCACGTGTGGGCACGTGTTGGGCATCCATGCACTGGATATTAAAGGGATTTACTAGGGTTCATGTGAGGACACGTGAGGGCGCCCATGCATTGGATTTTAATCCTTCAGTTCTTTCCATCTTCTCTTTTTTTAAGAGGTGTTTGTCAGGGGTCATGTGGGGACACGTGGGGGTGCCCAAAATCAGCATTGCCTTTGGCTTTATTCCTTTTAGTTTTGAGGGTCACGTGTGAGCACGTGAGGTATTGCCTCCAAGCTTTTATTTCTCATTTTGAGGAGTCTGTTTGAAAGTCACGTAGGGGCACGTGACCATGTCTCATTCGTTCTTTTCTGATCATTAAAGGAAGGGTCACGTGTTGCCACGTGACCAGGTTTACGTGCATGGATAATTTAAGTCCTTTATTTTAAGAATTAAATTCTTTGGTAGGGTTAAACCCTAATTCTGTTTTGAGAAATTAAATTTCTATGTATATGAAAGAATTAAATTCTTATATGGGGTTAAACCCTAGTTTATTTGGAGGAATTGAATTCCTATGAATTTGGGAGAATTAAATTCTCATATAGGGTTAAACCCTAGTTTCATTTGGAAGAATTAAATTCCTATAAATTTGGGGGAATTAAATTCCCTAAACTCAATTCTCCCTCTAAGTTTTGGATCTGCATGGAAGAATCTCCCCGATAAGAATTAAATTCTCAACTTGTGGGGAGATCTGCTTCTGCAGATCTTCAACCAAAGGAAGAACTAAGTTCTTATTCAGAAGAGTTAAACTCTTAATTTGAGAATTAAATTCTTTTTTTGTTTTATGGAGCTTACATCTCTTTCCCTTTCTCACCTAGGTTTTTTTTTGAAGAGATCTTCTTTTTCTCTCTTGAGAATTAAATTCTCCTCTCTTTTTTCTCTCTGTTGTTGTATATTTCCCAAAAAAAAATAGATCCCCCTTTCTTCTCTTCTTGGCTCCAATTTATAGGAGAAAGAAAAGAATTAATTTGTTTAGTGAATCTTTCATTGAAAGATTTTGATTGTTTTTGTAACTAACATGATCTTTTAGATCACTCAGTGAATTTTATTCACAATTGGATTTTTAATCCAGACGATATTCTGTTTGTTATTCTTGGTGCATTTCAGGGAAATCTTTCCTTGTATAAAATATTTCCATAAATTGGTGATTTGTAATCACCATTGGATTTTTAATCCAACGGTGCTCCATTTTACAGAGCACCATCTTTTTTGTTTGGAAAGATTTAGAGAAATATTTTTCCAGTTAGGGTTTTTGATTCCCTCTTAATTAGAATTTAATTCTATTAATTCATAGAGCTTCAGGAACCCATCACGTGTTGGCACGTGACCCCCTGATTAAGCATTTGACAAGAGTTTAATTCTGTTGTTTTAAATAATTCAGGAATTATCACGTGTCAGCACGTGACCCTTGGTCACGTGTTGGCACGTGATGCCCCATTGGGATTTTTCCTTATTATCTTATTATACCTTTAATTCTTTTCATTGGGTTTAAAGGCCCATCACGTGTTGGCACGTGACCCCACTGATTAATTATTTTCAATTATTTATTTTATTCAGTCCCTACAGGCTTTGCCTGTAAATGGTCACGTGTCTGCACGTGATACCCGGTCACGTATGGGCACGTGATGCCTCATAACTTTTGATCCCAGATGAATTATGAGGCCCATAATATATCAAATCGAAGAATTTTTCGAGATGTTTTCTATACCATTAGAACTTAGGTGTTTCTCATTCAGGAGTTTGTCAAAATGCAGCCCGGAAAATACTGGTTCGCATTTTCTTCCTTAGATTACACGTGCATAGCATATTTGCTCATAACTTTTGATCCCGGATGAATTATAAAGCCCATAATATATCAAATCGAAGGATTTTTTGAGACTCTTTCGATATTATCAGAATTTAGCTGTTTTACATTCGAGAGTTTGTCAAAATACAGTCTGGAAAATACTGGTTCACATTTTCTTAAATGTATCGCTGCCATTTGATACCTTGGGCTCTTTTGCGCAGAATTTTTTTTGCGGGAATGGAGGCTACCGAGCAGCTTCCCTGCTCGGTCAATCCCTGGCTGGTAGTCTCCTACCCACCGATGCCAAGAACCAAAAGCCCTCATCAGGAGGCCACCGAGCAGCTTTCCTGCTCGGTCAATCCTTAGCGGGTAACTTCTTACCCGTCTACGCTAAGGATCAAAGCCCTCATCAAGAGGCCACCGAGCAGCTTTCCTACTCGGTCAATCCCTGGCTGGTAGTCTCCTACCCACCGATGCCAAGGATCGAAAGCCCTCATTAAGTGGCCACCGAGCAGCTTCCCTGCTCGGTCAATCCCTGGCTGGTAGTCTCCTACCCACCAACGCCAAGGATCAAAAACCCTCATCACGAGGCCACCGAGCAGCTTCCCTGCTCGGTCAATCCTTAGCGAGTAACTTCCTACCCATCTACGCTAAGGATCGAAGCCCTCATCAAGAAGCCATCGAGCAGCTCCCCTGCTCGGTCAATCCCTGGCCGGTGGTCTCCTACCCACTGACACCAAGGATCGAAAACCCTCATCAAGAGGCCACCGAGCAGCTTCCCTGCTCGGTCAATCCCTGGCTGGTAGTCTCCTACCCACCGACGCCAAGGATCAAAAGCCCACATCACAAGGCAACCGAGCAGCTTCCCTGCTCGGTCAATCCCTGGCTGGTAGTCTCCTACCCACCGACGCCAAGGATCGAAAGCCCTCATCAAGAGGCCACCGAGCAGCTTCCCTGCTCGGTCAATCTCTGGCTGATAGTCTTCTACCCACCGACGCCAAGGATCAAAAGCCCTCATCACGAGGCCACCGAACTGCTTCCCTGCTCGGTCGATCCTTAGCAGGTAACTTCCTACCCATCTACGCTAAGGATCGAAAGCCCTCATCAAGAGGCTACCGAGTAGCTTCCCTGCTCGGTCAATCCCTGGCTGGTAGTATCCTACCCACCGATGCCAAGGATCAAAAGCCCTCAACACGAGGCAACCGAGCAGCTTCCCTGCTCGGTCAATTCTTAGCGGGTAACTTCCTACACATTTACGCTAAGGATCGAAGCCCTCATCACGAGGCCACCGAGTATCTTCCCTGCTCGGTCAATCCCTGGCTGATAGTGAAAGTCGACCCTAGCACCGCCAAGGGGTCCTAAGGCATCGACCATGCCGGATTTTAAAAATTTAGGGTGCTAGGCTAGACTATACAAGATCTTTGCTAGAAATTTAGGGTTTAATACTATGATGATATGTAAACTAAAAGAAGTGAAAGATGGCTATACCCTCGTAGATCGAGCCCTTCATTTCACATGCTCCGTGTAGTAGTCCCACGACTCCACTTGAGGGTTTGGACGAGCTTCCTCCGATGACCTTCGTGCCGAAGATGATCTATGCGAAGTCCCTCCAACTCAAGTTACCTCTGCACTAAACTCTTTAGTGTAGGAAACACGCTACACTTGATCGCTAGTTAAGAGTCGGATGGTGAAGTAGGGGATTTGAAAGCTCACAAGTTTGTGTTCAAATTTCATGATTCACATCACATGTGAGGGTTGAAGCTTGAAGCATGACAATGAGGAAGAAGAAGAAGCTAGAGAGCAAAATGGGAGAAAGACTTGAAAATGTCTAAGTCTTGGACTGAGATGAAGAATGGATCATCCTTAACCCTCACTCATTGAAGCATCCAAATATCCACAAATAAAAATATGGTGCCATGTTTCAATAGTAAGTCAAGATGAATAAAATAATAGATGTATGCATGCTTCCCCATTCCTCTACAATTTAAATCTCATTTCTATTTTCACAAAATAGAAAACAAGCCATGCTTCACACATATATTTATATATATATATGTGTGTGTGTGTGTATATATATATATATATTAATACATATAAGAAAATATTTAGTGAGCTAATGATATTAGTTAAGATATAATTATATAAAATATAATATATATCACATTATTAAATCAACACTTGATTTAATAATCCGGTTATATCACATATAACCGACTAATATCATTTATCTGTGTATCACATTATCAAATCAACACTTGATTCGATAATCCGGTTATATCACATATAACCTAATTCGATAACAGATAACTGCTAGATTACAATACGGTATCACATACACGTATTTAATCAGGCTCACACACATATCACTTATGTGTCCTATTTCGTTTCGCTTGAATCAGGGAACTTCTGTGTGGGACTCTAAAGACTCGTCAATACGCCAGCAGTAGGTGATGATCACATCAGTCACTTACAAGCCGTCAGCGGTACTAGCTGGATGTAACGGCTACCCGGGTATTGAGCGATATGAAGATCAACAAGTAAGCTTGTCCATACTCTCTATGAAGCCTATGAGTAATACTACCCTACAGTCCGGTCTCTTCATCTGATATGTCGCATATCATGTCTAGGGTGGTAAACGTCAGACCCCAGTAACGTGATAAGGCATGCCGATGTCTAGCCTAAAACGGTTTGAGAAACTACTAATAACTCTTATCAGTAAATATCGACTGCAACCCTGGCTAGGGACTTCCAGTTATAACCAATCGAGCATAGCGCAACATCAACCCCCAATACCGGGAGAGACGAAACCCCTTCTATCGCTCATTGCCTTCATGTGACTCGGGACTGTATCCAAAATCCATCTGTTTGTACAACTCCTCTTGAGCGTGGTAGAGAGAAAATCAAAGCACAGTGGGAGCCACATAAGACTCTATGACGATCTCGGGTCTACAGACTAACCTGTACCAGTGTCACCAGAGGACTGCTATCTGACAATAGGTATACTACCAACTAGGAGTCCTCGGCGAGTCCGTTTGGTGTACCCATTCTTTAATGAGCACCTGTGTATAATCTTTGATGTCACACACCAATGGATGTGGGATCAGCCATCGTCCTCTAAGGGACAAGAAACGAACATACTAGTCTACTCTGGAATATCGATGCCCTAGTCTTGATATTCTCTCGACTAGGAACAGTTAAAGGATATACTTTTGGACCGCCCTAGCCCCACTAGTATGATCTCATCATAATCCTGGTAGTCAAGTATATATCCTAAGGGCTTTATCAACATGTAAGAGACAGACAGTATAAAAATACCAGTCTACATGTTAAGATAAAGGTAACTAGATAGCATACTATCATGTCGAGCAAGAAAGTCCTCTATATATATGTCCAAGCATCCACTATATCAACAATAATGGCCTCCAGGGCATGCATATTCCTAACAATCTCTCACTTGCACTAAGACCAGTTGTTGTAGTATTCCATACCCAACATCCCAAAAAGTCTCTCGAATAGCATCTGGAGAAGGGCCTTGGTGAGTGGATCCGCTTTGTTATCTTCTGTGTCAACTCTCCTGACCTCGATCTCCCGGAGATCAACTATCTCTCTGATCAGGTGATACTGTCTAAGAATATGTCTGGATCGCTGACGGGACCGGGGTTCCTAGGCCAAATCCACAACTCCATTGATATCACAATACATAGGTATTGGATGCTCATTGGTAGGAACCAAGTTCATCTTATGAACATTATTCATCCAGACAGCCTCTTTGGCAGCATCGTTGGTAGCGATGTAATCAGCCTCTATCAACGAGTCTGCTATGGTATATAGCTTGAAACCCTTCCAACATACCGTCCCTCCACTGAAGGTGAAGGCAAAACCCGAGACCGACTTTCAGTTGTTCTTATCACTCTGGAAGCTCGAATCGATAAAAGACTCCACCTGGAGTTCACCGTTACCATACACCAAGAACATCTCTTTAGTGCTTCTCAAGTACTTAAGAATGTTCTTTACAGCAGTCCCGTGCTTTTCCCCAAGATCTTTTCGATACTTACTCACTACACCTAGTGAGCAAGATACATCCGGTCTGGTACACAACATCGCATACATGATTGACCCGACTGCCGAAGCATAGGGTATCCCTTGTATGCAAGCCTTCTCCAAATCAGTCTTGGGAAACATCTCTTTGGAAAGAGTGATCCCTGAACAAGCGGGTACATTACCATGCTTAGAATCTTCCATACTAAACCCTTTAATATGGTGTCTATGTACCTGGATTAGGACAATCCCAAATCCATTTAGATCTATGTCTATAGATCTAAGTCTCCAGGATGTAAGAGTCATCAGTCAGATCTTTCATGGATAACTTGTGTAATAAGAGGAGCTTGACCGAGTGTAGCATAGGAATATCGTTTCCTATCAAGAGTATGTCATCCACGTACAATACGAGGAGGACAACCTTACTCTCTACAACCTTCTTATATATACATGGTTCATCTACCCTTTTAATGAAGTCAAACTCTTTGACAGCTTCATCAAATCAGATGTTCCATCTCCGCGATACCTGTTTTAATCCGTATATGGATTTAAGCAGCTTGCACACGCTTCCGCTGCTCCCACTGTCTGCGAAGCCCTCTGGCAGTGTCATATACACGCTCTCTTTTAAATCACCATTTAGAAAAGCGGTTTTGACGTGCAGTCTACCAGATTTCGTAGTCGTGGTATGTAGCAATGGCAAGTAAGATCTTGATGGACTTAAGCATAGCGATAGGAGAAAATGTTTCACATAGTCGACACTTGGTCGTAGACGAAAACCTTTTGCTACAAGTCTAGCGTTGAAAGTCTCAACTTTTCTATCTACACCAGATTATCTTTCTTAAAGATCCTCTTACTCCCGATGGGTTTTACCCCTTCAGGAGGAACATACAAAATCTATACTTTGTTAGTGTACAAGGATTCCATCTCAGATCGCATAGCATCCAGCCATTTCACAGAGTCCCCACTCATGATGGCCTGCACGAAACTAGTTGGGTCATCATCTCCATGATGCAATCCTCGCTCCCACCGTCTATGAGAAACCGTAGTATCTCTCAGATGGATGAGAACCCTACTAGTTCAGCGGAGTGGCTGCGGTTCGTCGAGAACTATTGAATCCTTCGGTTCCACCAAATCATCAGTTATAGTTTGCGTTGCTGGAACTTCTTCCAGTTCTACCTCATCGCCACTAATTTCTTTCACAAGAAATTTCTTTTCTAAAAAGGTGGCATGTCGAGAAACAAAACACATTTTGTTCCTCGGTGTGGTAGAAGATATACCCTCACAAATATTTAGGATATCCTACAAACTTGCACAGAACTGACCTTGCCTTGAGCTTGTCCGGATTTTGCTTTTCAACATAGGCCGGACAACCCCATATCTTAACTCGTTTAAGAGATGGTCTCTTCCCATTCCATATCTCATATGGAGTGGTAGGCAATGGATTTGGTCGGAACTCTATTCAATAGGTATGCAACTATCTCAAGTGCATATCCCCAAAAGAAAACAGGTAACTCAGTAGTACTCATCATAGAGCGCACCATAACTAATAGGGTGCGATTCCTCTATCCCTATATACCGTTGTGTTGTGGTGTATACGGAGGAGTAAACTGAGAGAGAATCTCATTCTCTTGTAAATAATCATGGAATTCCGTGCTCAAGTATTCTCCTTCCCGATCATATCGAAAGATTTAAATACTTTTACCCATCTGGTTCTCAACTTCGTACTTATATTCCTTGAAATTCCTAAAATATTCAGATTTGCGTTTCAACAAGAACACATATCTGTAACTTGAGAGAACATCGGTGAATGTAACAAAGTATGCGGAACCATCCCTGGCATGTGTAGACATATGACCGCATACATCACCATGTATCTGTCCAAGAGTTCAGCGGCTCTTTCTCCGTTTCCAGTAAACGGAGATTTGGTCACCTAGTCTTTGAGACATGATTAGCAAGTTTCATAATATGTAAATTCGAACGGATTCAAACATGCATCCTTATGGAACTTTAGCTAGTCTTGTCTCATGGATATGATCTAGTCTACAATGCCATAAGAAGACTTCATTCATTTCTGAACTGTTCCTCTTGTGTGTGTTCTGTACGTTTGGAACTGTGGTTTGATTCAGAACGTATATACTGTTACATAACATACCAAACCCAATCAACACTTGATTTAGGAGAATATTCATAGCATTTTTCTTTAATGCAAAGTTATATCTTTCTTTATCCAAATAAAGAGATAAATATGATATTGCACATCATCGAGGGTACGTAATAACAGCCGTTTTAGAATCAATGTATTACCAGTTGGTAACAGGTGATATCTGCCAACTGCTTTGGCTGCAACAATTGCACCATTCCCTACTACTAGAGATATATCACACATTTCCAGTTCTCTACCTGTCTTTAGCCCATGTAACAATTTACATATATGGGATCCTGATCTGGTATCCAATACCCAGGACGTAGAGATAACTGAGAAACAGTTCTTGGTAACGAACACACCCGAAGACAATGCATCAACATACTTATTCTTCTTTTGGGTAGCGTAGGAATCCTGATATTCCCTTATTCCTTACTCAGACTTATGACAATCATAAGGTAGAGCGGAACCTAACCCAATATAATAAGTAGGTTCGGTCGAACATCCATATTATTATCTTGATTAAGGCATTTCATTAGTCGCTACCAGGAGAGAGAGAAGTATGATCACTTTGCGTGCGCTCTTTGCAAGATTAGATTGGTTTTTATCTAATCAGGATGACTCCTACTGTTTTTATCAAATCTTCCTTCAAACCCTAAAAGGTAAGATTAGCCGGGATTAATTACACACTACAGGTTCGCCAATCGTTCGGCCAGGCAGGTATCGGTACTCCGAGGAAGGTTCTCCGTGCTTTCACACGGACCTAATTAAAATAAATCTCGTTTTCCTAGAGGCATAACCCCATTGACGCCTTTCTAGACAGCTACTGGATTAGCTAATTGTAAAGTGTAAAACTCTCCCAGGAGTAACTTTTACTCGCAGTGGGTATCGGGATCCAACTATCATATAGAAGATATGCAATCTCATTGCAAATTTCAACACTTGAAATTCCAGATAATGTTTTTACGCCTAGCCACTTATGACCTTAACAAGACCAACAATTTATAAGCGCTAATCAAGTTCTACCCGTCATTTCTTGATTGAATTAAACCCACCCGTACGATCCTTAACAAGGTCAACAAAGTCGTATGACTATCCTAACTCAATCGCATCACATGCTGGCAGATAAGTACAAATTAGCTACCGCACACTACGTCTTAATATAGTCAACAAACGTAGCACGAATACTAAATGACACCTTATCTGAAATGACGGAGGGCTACGCAGGTTTTAAGAAAACCATGAGCGTAATCAACTTGATATCGTTGTAGAATCTAGTGATTTTGAAAAGAAGTGTTTTTTTAGGCTTTTGCTAGTTTCGCTAAAGAGGTCACTCCCGGTGAAGGATCTCGGCTCTTTCCTCATCGAATGAGGTGGAGGAAATTCAGGAATACTACTATGCAAAGCAAGAACTAGAGAAACAATAAAAAACAAAACCGTGTGAGTTGTAGCATTTGCTAGTTTCGCTAAAGAGGTAACTCCCGGTGAAGTGATCTCGGCTCTTTCCTCATCGAATGGGGTGCTGGATATTCATCAAGGAATACAACTATTCAAAGCAAGAACTGGAGCTGCCCTTTTTGAAAATTTGATTCTACGACATCTTTAGATTTCTTTCTTTTCATTAATCTTATTAATAAAGTCCCATCATTTAATGTTTCCTAAACATCACAGAAAGGTGAAACGAAAATAGAACATACGATTATACCATCCGCATTCGCCACTGGGCCCCGTCATGCACCGTTGAGTTACTTAACTACCGGCAGAGCGGGAGCTGGACTAGCGCAGGTGCAAAATATAAGCAACGTTTATTATATATCATATATATAATATAACATTCGTATCACGCAATTATAAGATCACATCACAGAACCAAGCAGCAGAAGCAACATATGAAATATTGGATATACTAGGATTTCCGTGTTTTAAATTTATCCAGTAATGTAAAACACAGATTCCACTGTCGTGAAGAATAGCCAAACCCACATTCCTAGACCCCTATGAGAGCGGCAAGTAACCCTACCAATTCTAGAGTTAGGAGACCCGGTCTCAACTCCTTGAGATGGTCTCCCACTGGACTCTAGAACCCGGTTACTTGTGCTCCCCGCCTTGGGTCTATACTAATGCGAAAAAGTAAATAATATACATCAATGGTGACATCATCCTCAACCCGGAAGTGCCCCAATAAAAGAATATTACATACAGATTTTACATAAATGAAAATAAAAACACTCATCTTACATAAAACTCTCGGCTATTCTTACACGACGATCCAATAAATCATATTAACAGCAACACATAACATCACATGTTATCAACGTAGTAAATATGCGTATCCCGAAAAATCGTTGACACATAGCTACGAGATCAGGATACCCCACGTATTACACTTACGGTCGCAGAAAAGAAATGGAAAACTACAATAATTAGAATCCGTATATCCTTAGACACCATAAACCTGGAATATCTCATATTCCGGATTTCATGCCTAACCTATAAACCTTGTATTTTAGTCTCAAATTGAAAACACTTTTCAATTGCATTAGTCAGGTAACTCAACAAAATTCCCGACTACATTATCGAATACTCATCGGAAACTTTAGCAGATGGCCGCAGCCTCGATACCGACAACGAAGTGCACTAAAGTGGAACACCGTGGCCGCAAGCACCCGAGTGGGTGCTTTTGGCTACGGGGTTCTCTTACAGTCACTTGGTCGCGGCTATGGGGCTTGGCTGTCTATTAGAGTTACCCGGCGAGTGTTCGCGTACAATAGGCGATTGCGACGGAGTTTTGATCCAAATCAAAACTCCATGGCAACCGATTTACCGAGAATAAAACACTAGATTTACAATATACTAACTAGTTTTCACAAAACTAATTATTTGGATTCTAACAATTATATCACATATCATCAAAGTCTAAACGACATTAAACATTTCGATCGGTTTACAAATATCCACAAAATTCAGAGACCTCAACAACTTGAGAGTCATTAAAAATACCCAGAGAGTGCTAAATGTAACCATGGAGCAGCACATGAAAAGAGAGACCACAACCCTACTAACCTACCGCGGAACCGCGGACAAACATGGTGTATGGCCGCGCTTCTGCGGCCGTTTGTGGGAGTTGGGTGCTCAAATTTCATGGGGCTTCATATAAATGCCCGCACGATTTTCTGCATATTTTTAATCTCGAAAATTTCAATGTTTGAAAAATTCGACAGAAATATGAAAAAATTGGTATTTCAAAAACCGATCGAGTATTTAAACGCCGTAAAGACCTACCCAAATGTTCTAACTTGGCTCTGATACCATGAGAGTCGACCCTAGCACCGCCAAAGGGTCCTAGCTGCATCGACCATGTCGGATTTTAAAATTTTAAGGCGCTAGGCTAGACTATACAAGATCTTTGCTAGAAATTTAGGGTTTAATACTATGATGATATGTAAACTAAAAGAAGTGAAAGATGGCTATACCCTCGTAGATCGAGTCCTTCACTTCACATGCTCCGTGTAGTAGTCCCGCAACTCTACTTGAGGGTTTGGACGAGCTTTCTCCGAAGACCTTCGTGCCGAAGATGATCCACGTGAAGTCCCTCCAACTAAAGCTACCTCTGCACTAAACTCTTTAGTGTAGCAAACACGCTACACTTGATCGCTAGTCAAGAGTAGGATGGTGAAGTAGGGGATTTGAAAGCTTACAAGTTTGTGTTCAATCTTCATGATTCACATCACATGTGAAAGTTGAAGCTTAAAGCATGACAACGAGGAAGAAGAAGAAGTTGGAGAGCAAAATGGGAGCAAGACTTGAAAATGGCTAAGTCTTGGAATGAGATGAAGAATGGCTCATCCTTAACCCTCACTCATTGAAGCATCCAAATATCTATAAATAAAAATATGGTGCCATGCTTCAATAGTAAGTCAAGATGAATAAAATAATAGATGTAGACATGCTTCCCCATTCCTCTTCAATTTCCACCTCATTTCTATTTTCACAAAATAGAAAACAAGCCATGCTTCATATATATATATATATATATATATATATATATATATATATTAATACATATAAGAAAATATTTAGTGAGCTAATGATATTAGTTAAGATATAATTATATCAAATATAATATATATCACATTATTAAATCAACACTTGATTTAATAATCTGGTTATATCACATATATCCGACTAATATCATTTATCTGTGTATCACATTATCAAATTAACACTTGATTTGATAATCCGGTTATATTACGTATAACCTAACTCGATAACAGATAACTGCCAGATTACAATACGGTATCACATACACGTATTTAATCAGGCTCACACACATATCACTTATGTGTCCTACTTCGTTTCGCTTGAACCAGAAAACTTCTGTGTGAGACTCTAAAGACTCGTCAATACGCCAGCAGTACGTGATGATCACATCAGTCACTTACAAGCCGTCAGCGGTACTAGCTGGACGTAACGGCTACCCGGGTATTGAGCGATATGAAGATCAATAAGCAAGCTTGTCCATACTCTCCATGAAGCCTATCAGTAACACTACCGTACAGTCCGGTCTCTTCGTCTGATTTGTCGCATATCATGTCTAGGGTGGTAAACGTCAGACCCCAGTAACGTGATAAGTCATACCGATGTCTGGCTTATAATGGTTTGAGAAACTACTAATAACTCTTATCAGTAAATCTCGACTGCAGCCCTGGCCAGGGACTTTCGGTTATAACCAATCGAGCATAGCACAACATCAACCCCCAATACCGGGAAAGACGAAACCCCTCCTATCGCTCATTGCCTCCATGTGACTCGGGGCTATACCCAAAATCCATCCGTTTGCACAACTCCTCTTGAGCGTGGTAGGGAGGAAAATAAAGCACAGTGGGAGCCACACAAGACTCTATGACGATCTCGGGTCTACAGACTAACCTGTACGAGTGTCACCAGAGGACTGCTATTTGACAATAGGTATACTACCAACCACGAGTCCTCAGCGAGTCCGTTTGGTGTATCCATTCTCTAATGAGCACCTGTGAGCAATCTTTGATGTCACACACCAATGGCTATGGGATCAGCCACCGCCCTCTAAGGGACAAGAAACGTACACACTAGTCTACTCTGAAATATCGATGCCCTAGTCTTGATATTCCCTCGACTAGGAACAGTTAAAGGATGTACTTTTGGACCACCCTAGCCCCACTAGTATGATCTCATCATAATCCTTATAGTCAAGTACATACCTAAGGGTTTTATCAACATGTAAGAGATAGACAGTATAAAAATACCAGTCTATATGTTAAGATAAAGGTAACCAGATAGCATACTATCATGTCGAGCAAGAAAGTCCTCTATATATATGTTCAAGCATCCACTATATCAATAATAATGGCCTTTAGGGCATACATAATCCTAACAGGTAGTCTCCTACCCACCGATGCCAAGCATCGAAAGCCCTCATCACGAGGCCACCGAGCAGCTTTCCTGCTCGGTCAATCCTTAGTGGGTAACTTCCTACCCATATACGCTAAGGATCGAAAGGCCTCATCACTAGGCCACCAAGCAGCTTCCCTGCTCGGTCAATCCTTAGCGGGTAGTTCCTACCCATCTACGCTAAGGATCGAAAGCCCTCATCACGAGGCCACCGAGCAGCTTCACTGCTTGGTCAATCCTTAGCGGGTAGCTCCTACCCATCCACGCCAAGGATCGACGCCCTCCTCAAGAGGCCACCGAGCAGCTTCCCTGTTCGGCCAATCCTTAGCGGGTTACTCCTACCCAACTACGCTAAGGATCCAGAGCCCTCATCAGTCGGCACCTACCAATCATAACTTGGTTATTATTCAACTCACGCTAAGAGACGTGGCCGTCGGCCTGACCCTAGGGAATGGGCAGATACCGATATCCTACAAGGAGGGATCTTCTGACGTATTTTAAATGAATGATCGCCACCTCGACTCCGGGGGTGGGAAAGGCACCGACCTTCCTGCACTTGGTGGTTAAGTGACTTATACTCGACGCGCGATCGTCATCTCAGAGGAACGCATTGTCATGGCGAGAAAAATAAACTCACCGATCTTCCTGCACTTGGTAGTTAAGTGACTTATACTCGACGCGCGATCGTCATCTCAGAGGAATACATTGTGATGGCGAGAAAAATAAACTCGGTTTATTTCATGTTCCAAAATTTTTTACAAGGTGTTTTGGGCTCCCCAGCCGTACAAAAATTGCCCAGAGCCTCACTACAAAGAAAAAATAAAGAGGAGCTCAGGCAGCAGGCTCTGCCGGGACATCGCCTTGTTTGACACCGCCCTCGGGGGCCAGGGTTTCGGCTTTCGTAGTCGCCCCGCCTCCGGCGCCAGCCACCTGTGGCATTTCCACCAAGAGGGGGACCCGAGCGCGGAGCTCGCAGTCCGCAAACTCCGGCATCAACTCCTTGATGGCATCAAGGGCTGCATGCCAAACAATGGCGGAAGCTTCGCCGAGGTCGGTGTAGAACTAGTCTGACGCTTTGTACGCGTCCACCGACTTGTGGGCCCAAAACTCGGTGATCTTCGCCACCTCAAGCGCAGCCCTCGTCTTCCTCTTGCTAGCGTCTTTCACTTTCTTCATTGAGACGTGGCGCTTACCCAGCTCCTCCAACTTGCCCTCCATGGCTAGGTGGGACTCGCCCAGGAGCCGGTAGGACTCCTGGCTCTTGGAGAGCATGAGCTCCTCGGCTGCTAACCGGGTCTCAAGGACAGCCGTCTTCTCCTTCTCTTGCAGCAACTGGAGGCGCAAATCCTCCGCCTCCGAAGACGATTCTCCCACCTTCTTCACAACCGGGGTGATCTCCCCGGCTTCCATGTTGACGATGAGGGCGCAATGTTGGAGAACCTAAGAAAAGCAACCAACCTGTTTAGAAATATCTGGGCTAAAAAGAAAAAATCTGTTAGAAATATGTATGCCCTAGAGGCCATTATTGATGATATAGTGGATGCTTGGACATATATAGAGGACTTTTTTGCTCGACATGATAGTATGCTATCATGTTACCTTTATCTTAATATATAGACTGGTATTTATTCTGTCTGTCTCTTACATATTGATAAAGCCTTTAGGATATGTACTTGACTACCAGGATTATGATGAGATCATACTAGTGGGTCCAGGGTGGTCAACAATTACATCCTTTAGTAAGTTCCTAGTTGTAATGCCCCATGTATTATCCGGTATACCCATATATACCAGATAAGTATGGGGACCCACTGTAAAACAATGGGGAATCTTCGGAATACATTCCGAAAGAGGACAAATCTGTACTAGTTACATGTTACTGTTGGGCATCCATTGGATACACTGTACACCACCTGACATGACCTGATACACCACAGCTTGACTTGATAACTGATCCTGTTACTAATGCCGACAACCCTGACTTGTTGTCCCGATGGACGTTACTGTTGTCTGTATAGACAAAAGCTGTACCTGCTTGATCCTGTGTTGGCATTAGATATCAATTGAAAATACCTGACTTGAACACATAACCTTGGGGGTAAGGGAAAATCAAGAATGCAACCGAACGTAACTCAAAGGGCTATTATATTGTTTGCCGTTTTTCCGGGCGTTACGGAATATATTGTTTGTCGTTTTTCCGGGCGTTACGGAATATATTGTTTGCCGTTTTTCCGGGCGTTACGGAATAATCCTGTTACCGTGGTCCCGTGGGGAATGAACGAGGTATAGTCTGATGGGTTACGATGAAGATTACATTAATTGATTTCGAAGATTTTAGAATAGATAACCCAGTAGTATGGTTTAGATTGCTTTCTGCACTTCACCTGCACGTATACACTTCACCGTTCCATATCCTTGGTTACTGGTTATATTCATGTCATCGTTCATATTCATGCCTGCATATCTCGTGTATCCTGTTCATTTATTATTGTTGATATTATGACACACTGACGTTTGGGTTTTGCATGGCCCAGATCCTCTGTCTCTTTCACATGCTGATCAGGAGTATTTCCGCCGTCAGGCCGAGCAGTGAGGATCGTGTTAGTATTTAGTTTAGTTTTATTTCCATACTGTATTTCCTGATGTGAGCCCGTATTTGGGATGTAGTTTCCAGATGTTATTGTTTATTGGATTTATTGTTTCCGCATATTATTTCTTGACTCGTTTATTCTGGCATGTGGACATGTACTAGATAGTTTATTTTTTACTGTTCTTTATATCTTATAGACAGCCGTAAAGTGACTGTGGAGGGTGTAACACCCTAGTTCATTTATACCAGTTCTATTTTTAGGTATTTCTTTATTTATGACTATTTCTTGATTTATTGTGTTTTGGGTGCGAATAGTGTAATTGGTGTCTGTATTTGCATCCGACCAGACCCGCATGCTGGAAAACCGTCTTGATTCCTGTTTATGATCTATCCTGGCTAGTTTTGAGAATCCGTGCACTTTCATGTAGTATAACTGCATTATATCAAGGATCTGCATTTTTTTAATATAACATATAAAATCAAATAAAATATTTTAAAAATAGCTTGCATGGTGTTCCCGCCAAAAATTTCTGCGCAAAGAGCCTAAGGTATCAAATGGCAGCGATACGCTTAAGAAAATACGAACCAGTATTTTCCGGGCTGTATTTTGAAAAACTTCCGAATGAGAAACAACTAAATTCTGATGGAATCGAAAGCGTCTCGAAAAACCCTTCGATTTGATATATTATGGGCTTCATAATTCATCCGGGATCAAAAGTTATGAGCAAATATGCTATGCACTGTTTCCTGATTAAAAATCAGGAATTACCTCAATGAAGTATCACGTGTCAACACGTGACCAATGGTCACGTGTCGACACGTGACCAATGGTCACGTGTTGACACGTGATAGTTAAAATAGAAATAAAAAACAAACGGCTGAAGTAGGACCTAATTGGGGGTCATGTGCTCACACGTGGCCAATGGTCACGTGTTGACACGTGATAGTTAAAACAGAAATAAAAACAAATGGCTGAAGGAAATACCTCAATGAGGTATCACGTGCTCACACGTGACCAATGGTCACGTGTTGACACGTGATGGTTAAAACTAAAGCGTAAATAAACGCTAAGAAAAGGACTTAATTGGGGGTCACGTGCTCACACGTGACCAAGGGTCACGTGCCAGCACGTGACGGGCTTTGAAAGCCTTACAGTTTAATAGAATTAAAATTCTAAATTTCTCTAAATCTTTCCAAATGGAAAAGAATTATGGGGACCGTTGGATTAAAAATCCAAGGGTGATTAAAAATCACCAATTTATGGAAAGATTTTAGACAAGGAAAGATTTCCCTAAAAATCTCACCAGAAATAACAAATATAATATCTTTGGATTTAAAATCCAACGGTGAATAAAATTCACCGTGTGCTCTAAAGGATCATATTAATTATGAAAACAAACAAAATCTTTTAATGAAAGATTTACTAAACAAATTGATTCTTTCCTTCTCCTATAAATAGGAGCCAAGAGAAGAGAAGAGGGGGAGATAAAAATTTCGGGATCTTGAAATTTCCAAAAAGCAGAGAGAAAGAAAGGAGAATTTAATCCTCAAAAAAGAAAACCCTAAGTGAGAAAAGAAAGGGGATCAAAACTTCAAAAGAAACGAGAATTTAATTCTCAAAGATCTAAGAGTTTAACTCTTTTGCAAAAGAACTTAGTTCTTCCTCCGGTTGAAGACCTGTAAAGAGCACATCTCCCCATAAGTTGAGAATTTAATTCTCATCGGGTTGAGATCCTGCCATGCAGATCCAAAACTTAGAGGGGGAATTGAGTTTAGAGAATTTAATTCTCCCAAAACAAAATTAGGGTTTAACCCTATATGAGAATTCAATTCTCCTAAAATTACAGGAATTTAATTCCTTCAAGATGGACAGAACTAGAGTTTAACCCTAATTGAGAATTTAATTCTCTCAAATTCACAGGAATTTAATTCCTCCAAAATGAAATTAGGGTTTCACCCTATACAAGAATTTAATTCTTTTACATATATGGGAATTCAATTCCTTTAAAAGAAATTAGGGTTTAACCCTAGATAAGAATTTAATTCTTTCATAATAGGAATTTAATTCCTCCAAAGTCATAATTAGGGTTTAACCCTACAGAGAATTTAATTATCAGAATAAAATAAAGAGACTAAAGAGATCTCTGTGCATGAAAAGAACTAAAGCCACGTGTCCCCACGTGACCCCTGAAAAGATCCCCAAAAATGAGAAGGAAAAAGTTCTGAGGTAACGCCTCATGTGCTCCACGTGACCCCCGAAATACAGAAAGAAAAAGTAAAAGAAATAAAGGCCTTGGGCTCTCACGTGCTCCCACGTGACCCCTTGGCGGACGCTTTAATGATCAGTGCATGAATCCTCCTCACATGCCAGCACGTGATGCTCCAAAATAAAATATAAAAAGTGTTTAACACTTAATTGCAGAACGAAGAAAAGGAATCTGGTCCTACCTTTGGGGGCCCTCACGTGTCCACACGTGATCCCTTTTTCTTTAGTGTTTAACACTAATTCGAGAGCTTTATTCCCAGTGTTTAACACTGATTATTTTTTAGTGTTTAACACTAATTTGAAAATCTTATTTCCAGTGTTTAACACTGTTATTTTCTAGTGCTTAACACTAATTTGGGATTCTATATTTCCAGTGTTTAACACTGATTGTCTTTTAGTGTTTAACACTAATTTGAGGGATCTATTTCCAGTGTTTAATACTATTTTCTCTAGTGTTTAACACTACTTTTAGCCAAATTGGCTAATTTTCCAGAGGCAAAAGTCCCTCCTCCAAATGAATCTCAAAATTGAGGAAATCGAAAACAAAATGTTGTCAGAGCCCCCAAACTTCTGTTTAGCACTACTGAATGATGAGGGGCTGAACCCAGACAAATGTCTAATGGCCCAAAGGGCCAATATTTCAAGCATAATTGGACTTAGCCCAAACTGGCCATAAGTCCTCAAATCATCTTGAACTGAGCACATCTGCTCTTTCAACCAACTCATTGGTTCAAGGGTACATCTCTGAACTCCTCTGATATTTGTCGTTGTAATCCTTCAACGTCTTCAGAGAGGTGATGGGTTCCGACAACCATACATTCCACGGACTATAATGTCCTTCACCCACGGACCACTACATCCTTAAACTGGTATTGGACCAACATGTCCTTAAACTGGAAATCGACCGCAATGTCTCTAAACTAAACAATAGAGCCCAAATGCTCTCTTGTTGGATCTAAATTATCCTGTTAAGTTGATCTTAGTCCGGAAATTAGACTAACGCATTCTTAACAAACGTTTAAGTTGATCTTAGTCCAAAATGAGACTACGTATCCTTAAACCAAAACCCCAAACCCAAATCTAAGAAAATACGGATTTGGACAAATCCACGTCCTACGGGCGACAACATAAATTAGTCTCCGTATACAATCCACGGGCAACCACAAACAAAACAAACACCCACGACACGAAGTGACCAGCTGGAGAAGGAGAAAGTTGTTACCGCGATGCGGTAACGTAATTAACTGCAGGGGCTTGGGCCTGCAGGGAAGAGCGTCCCCACAATCAAAAACCCCTCAGACGAGGGGGAATCTGACGAAGTCTGCTACATCGGCCGCATCCGTTTAAACCTTCGATATACGGTGCCATAAATCAACTTGGCATCTTCGGAGAGGTGGACGGATAGCACCAATTAGCATCTGCCCCGAATTTCAGGCAAGACGTTCGCCGCGTCTCCGCCGCGTCCTTCGGAAGGGAACACATGGCCTGCATGATACCCCTGACCCTGTGGTAGCATCCGCACATTGTGTTCTCGTCCCGTTCAGTGAAACAGACTCGTTTGGATAGCTACGTGCACGCTACGCGTATCCTTTCTTGGGGGTATACATTTTCGTTGCCCGGATATTTTATTTTGGTTTTGGTTGACACGTATATTATCCGTCTTTTCAAATCGTAATTTTAGACCCGACCCGGCTATGTATTGGAGTATTTTTGTATTAGCCAGAAAATTCAAATTTTCTAAATATTATATTATTATACTGTTACTTATATTTTACCTAAACGAATATATTCAAATATATTTTAAACAAATTAAAATCTCTCCAGCTATCTGCTCTCTCTACATATAACAATATTTATATTTTATTTTTTTAAAATCCTAACAATTCAGCTCTCTCTCTCTCCTCTATTTAAATATATATATAATTCTTTTAAAATCCTTTTCATAATACCCATACATCTCACGTACTCTCTCTCTCAATATCATCTTCTTCTCCTTCGTTTTCCCGCGCTCAAACACATGCTCGCGCTCATCCCTCGCCATCACCACCATCCCCGTCGCAACCACCACCTCTCGTTACCCTCACCTCTCTCTCCTCTCCACTGCAAACCGACCCCAAGAAACCCAAGAACCCGATCTTCGAACCCGACCTCGCCTGCAGTCCTCGTCGCTGCACCTCACCGTCATCGCTACCATCACCTCGTCCTCGAAAACACCACCCCCACTTCCTCTCCACCCCGACGACCCAAACCTTGAGCCCCTGCACCAGCACCCCGAGCGAACCCAAGGTCCCTAATACCTAACCCACGCCTGCACTCCACCGTCGGCGACTGCCTCGACGTCACCCCCGTCATCTCCACTTCTTCTTCCCATATCCGACCTCCCGGCACACCCCAACGCCAAGAACCATAATCCCGACTTCAAGAACCCGAGCCTATTCCCTGCATCAAGAACCGCAGCCACTACCTTTCGCCGGCAAACCCCACGCCGGCAACCCCTCGTCGTCTTCGCCCCTTTCCAACTCCTCTGACCCCGAGACAACACCAGAGCCACCCAGCCCATTCCTTCTTCTTCTACTACTTCTTCTTCTCTTTCTTTTCTTGTTTCTTGGTTTTCCGATTATCGTCAGAGCCGTGCCGCCGCCGCCGATCCAAGTGACCCAATGGACGTTCCCGGCCAACGTGGTCGTGTTCTTGCTTTGCTTAGTTCAGTTCTATACGCCGTATGTGCATTGCGACGTTTACCCGACGTCAGACGCAGCGTACGCACCCCGTCGCGAGATCCGTTCAGGCAAGTTTATCTTGGTACATGCTATGATACATATTTTGCATCCATATTGATAATAATATTACATGTTCATTGCATTGTGCATCCATGTTACCGTTTTACTGTTTTATGATACCAGTTCACATCCGTATCATTTATTACATATCTAGTCACATGCAAGTTTATCTTGCTATATGCTATGATACATATTTTGCATCTATATTGATAATAATATTACATGTTCATTGCATTGTGCATCCCTGTTACCGTTTTACTGTTTTACGATACCAGTTCACATCCGTATCATTTATTACATATCTAGTCGCATGCAAGTTTATCTTGCTACATGCTATGTTATTATATTTGCATCCATATTAATAATAATATTACATGTTCATTGCATTGTGCATCCCTGTTACCGTTTTACTGTTTTACGATACCAGTTCACATCCGTATCATTTATTACATATCTAGTCGCATGCAAGTTTACCTTGCTACATGCTATGATATATATTTTGCATCCATATGAATAAAAATATCACATGTTTACTGCATTGTACATCCATGTTACTATATTTACTATTTTCGGATAGCCGTCCGTATCCGTATCAATTATTATATATCTAGTTGCATGTCATGCCATACTATTTCATATTACTGTTACCTTGGCACTCCATGCTTGATAATGTGCATCCTACGTGGTCATGGAGTTGTAGATATAATCCCTGATAGATATTTGTGCATCCGTGTTTTACTGTGCATCCGTACTTTTATCATGCATCCATACTTGCTACAGTTTTATTATGAGCATCCGTTTGATACATGTGCACTACCTGACATGACCTGATACACCACTGCTTGACTTGATACATAATCTTGTTACTAATACTGACAATCCTCACTTGTTGTCCCGACGGACATATCCTATTGTCTATTCAGACAAAACCTGTACCTGCTTGATCCTGTGTTGGCATTATCTCCAGATTTATCAATACCTGACTTGAACACATAACCTTCTGACTTGTAACTCAACAGCTCGACGCTTATACTGATCAGTTTTACGGGCTAGGCCGGCCCCAGGATGCTGCTGCTGACATCATTCATCTGTACATGTTTCCTGTTTAATGCCTAGCGGCATGTCTCGGATTTCAGCCCGAGAATTTGGACCATGGTCCCGAGCATGCACGGGATACTATTGAGTTACATCGACGATTCATTAAATTGATTTCAAAGACTTGAGAGTAATTAACCCAGTAGCTTAGTTCAGATTACTCACCTACACTTCACTGTTCTATATTCGTGTTACTGTTATATCCTTATTACTGTTCGTACTCATGCCTGCATATCTTGTTGCCTCCTAATTATATTTTATTGTTTGATATTATGACGCACTGACATCTGGGTTTTGCATGGCCCAGTTGCTCTATCTTTGTCGCAGGCTGATCAGGAGTATTTCAGCTGCCAGGCCGAGCAGTGAGGATCTTGTTAGTGTTTAGTTTTCTTTCCGCACTTTCATTTCCTGATGTGAGCCCGTATTTGAGACGTATTTCCAAATGTTACTGTTATTGGATTTATTGCTTCCGCATATTTATATTTCTTGACTCGTTTATTCTGGCAGATGGACATGTACTGGTTAGTTTTATATATTTTACTGTTCTTGATATCTTATAGACAGCTGTAATGTAACTGTGGAGGGATGTTTCCTAGCCACAGGTAGCATGGTTGGCTCTGTCACGTGCCGATCTTAGTGCACTCTGGGAAGCGGGGCGTGACAGGGTTTGTTTGGTATCAGAGACATAGGATTTAGGTTAATCGGGTTTGATTCTTTTGTAGTTGGGTATTGGACCCAATACACGAATCAGGAAACCCGTAATTAGGAACATGTTCTGCCACATTGTTATCGTGATTCTTGAATCATATCTTTCTCTTGATCCTTGTCTTTACGATATGCAAACAACTTTGCATCTCAACTTGAAACCTTCTGGTTCCCTATTGTCTCTTTCTATTCTGATACTAGAATTTGGGCGACTTGAACGGAGTTATGTGATTGTAACTATGAACTGCATCATGGTTAGAATGTGATACTCTATTTAAGTAATTTGGAGTCCTAGTCTTGATTCATCTCCTTATTTTATGGTCGTGATATTGCCTTGCTTCTTTTGCTTTCCAGCTTATGTTTTATCGCAAGTTTCAATCTTGTTTACAGTGCTTATCTTCTTCAGTGTTTGGCTTCAGATAAAGTCGTTTCGGTATCCTACTTGTTCATGTTTTTCCTGCATTAGTATTATTCAATTCTAGTGCATCCCATTGTTGTATGTCGTCCAAGTTTATTGATGCACATTCGATTTATTGCACGACCCTGTCTAGTTGTTGGGACATACATACTGGGAATGGGAAGATCATATCTAGTAGTGAGTGCAAAGACTGTTCAGTTGTTATCTGCGGACGAGAGTTATTTGTAGATTTCTTGGTGATCGATACTAGTAGTTATGATGTTGTCTTGGGAATGGATTTTCTCTGCACTTTCCATGCTCACATTGATTGTAGGGCAAAAAAAGTGATTTTCCAGATTCCCGGACATCCGGAGTTTGTTTTTGCTGGAGGTAGTAGTTCTGTCGGGCCAGTCAAGTTTAGGGTTAGGCCGACAAGCGCTGTTCTTTCGTCGATGGAAGTTGATAAGGAGGAAGAGTCAGCTGTAATTCGGGAGGTCATGGATGTATTCGAGGACATCTCGGGTTTACCGCAAAAATGAGATGTGGAGTTCGTGATCGATCTTGTTCCTGATGCAACGCCAATTTCAAAGGCGTACTATCCGATGGCACCAGTGGAGTTAGAAGAAGTCAAGAAGAAGGTTACCAAATTGCTAGAGAAAGGTTGGATTCACAGCAATAATTCACCTTGGGGAGCTCCAGTTCTTCTAGTTAAGAAGAAAGATGGCACGCGGAGGATGTGCATCGATTATCGAGAATTAAACCTGGTGACTATTAAGAACAAGTACCCGATCCCTCGCATTGGCGGATTATTCGAGCAACTCAATGGCGCAAGGGTATTCTCGAAGCTGGATTTGCGATCCGGATATCATCAGGTTCGAGTTAAATCAGAGGATATTTGCAAGACTGCGTTCCGAACTCGATATGGACATTACGAGTATTTAGTGATGCCATTCGGAGTCACGAATGCACCGGCGATATTTATGGACTTGATGAACTGAATCTTTTCACCGTTCTTAGACCGGTTTATAGTGGTGTTCATCGATGATATTTTGGTCTACTCGAGGAGCCTAGAAGAGCATGCAGAACACTTGAAGATTGCATTGCAGACGTTGAGGCAAGAAAGATTATATGCAAAGATGAGCAAGTGCGAGTTTTGGCTTGAAGAAGTGAAGTTTTTGGGGCATGTCGTATCCGGAGATGGAATCGCCGTTGACCCTGAAAAGATTGCAGCAGTTCAAGATTGGCCGATTCTGAGGAATGTAGCGGAGATCAGAAGTTTTCTAGGACTTGCAGGATACTACAGAAGATTTGTGGAGAATTTTGCTCGCTTGGCTGAGCCTTTGACCAAGCTTACGTGAAAGGAGGTACCGTTCGGATGGACAGATAGTTGTGCGTCAGCTTTTGAGGCGTTGAAGCAAAAATTGATAACCGCTCTTATTTTGACCGTACCAGACGGTTCCGGAGAATTGGTGATTCACAGCGACGCATCTGGAAAAGATTTGGGATGTGTTTTGATGCAGCATGGGAAGGTTATAACCTACGCATTAAGATAGTTGAAGACCCATGAGAAGAATTACCCAACTCATTATTTGGAGCTTGCAGCGGTGATTTTCGCTTTGAAGATTTGGAGACACTACTTACTGGGCGAAAGGGTCGAAGTATTCACCAATCACAAAAACCTAAAATATGTGTTCACGCAGAAAGAGCTCAACATGAGGCAGCGTAGATGGTTAGAACTGATGGCCGACTATGGTCTTAATCTTAAGTACCATCCGGGGAAAGTTAACATAGTGTCGGATGCGCTTAGTCGGTTACCAACAATTCAGATGTTGACAGCACAGAAGGAGCTTATCGATGATTTTCGGAGATTCGAGTTAGAGATCGTGTTACTGTATTCTTTAGGACAGTTGATGCAGCTGCAAGTACAGTCGTCGTTGATCGATAATATTAAAGAAGTGCAGTCACATGACCCAAGATTGCAGAAGTTTCGAGAACAGGTTGAAGCGGGATTTCGAACGGACTTGTTGATTCATGAAGATGGTTCGTTGCGTTATGGTAGCCGTTTGTGTGTGCTGAAAGGAGACATTCACGAAGAAATTATGAAGGAGGCATACAGTTCCGCATATTCCGTACATCCAGGAGGCACGAAAATGTACCGTGATCTACAACAGCATTTCTGGTGGGAAGGTATGAAAAGGGAGATTGCCCGCTTTGTAGCGAAGTGCTTGATGTGTCAGCAAGTTAAGGCTGAATATCAAAGGGTAGCTAGTTTATTGCAACCACTTCCGGTTCCTCAGTGGAAGTGGGAATATATAACCATGGATTTCGTAACAGCTTTACCGCGGAGTTCAAAGGGCAACAATGCAGTTTGGGTGATTGTTAATCGTTTGACCAAGGCAGCTCATTTCATACCATTTCGAGTTGGTCAGTCGACGGAAGCGTTAGCAGAACGGTACATGCAGGAGATTGTGAGATTGCATGGAGTACCTGTGAGCATTGTTTCCGACCGTGATACCCGATTCTTATCGCACTTTTGGAGGAGTTTACAGGAAAGTTTGGGGACGCGATTGAAATTTAGCACTGTTTATCATCCTCAGACAGATGTCCAGTCGGAGAGAACGACACAAACTCTTGAAGACATGTTGAGAGCTTGCATGTTAGACTTCAAGGGCTCGTGGGAGGTTCATCTACACTTGGTAGAGTTTTCTTACAATAACAGCTTTCAGGTGACTATTCAGATGGCTCCATTCGAAGTATTGTATGGTTGCAAGTGTCGCTCACCCATTTGTTGGGACGATATTGGAGAACGAAAATTGTAGGGACCGGATTTGATCGTGCAAACAGTAAAGAAGGTTATTACTATCCGTAATCACATGAAGACAGTACAAGATCGGCAGAAGAGTTAGGCCGATACATCGAGAAGATCTCTAAAGTTCGCTGTTGGTGATCTTGTATTCTTGAAAATATCACCGACTAGAGGAGTGATTCGTTTTGGGAGTCGAGACAAGCTTAGTCCTCGATTCATAGGGCCTTTCGAGATTAATGAGTGTGTTGGAGAAGTGGCTTATCGATTGGCTTTACCACCATCTTTGGCGAGTATTCATGACGTGTTTCATGTATCTCAACTCCGTAAGTATGTTCGAGATGAGACACACATGCTGGATCATTCGGAGCTGACAGTAAGGGAGGATTTGACCTATGAAGAACGACTGATGACGATTGTTGATCGAAGAGAAAAGTTTCTCAAGAACAAGATTATCCCTCTAGTACTTGTTTCATGGGGAAACCGCTCGTATTGAGAATCGACTTGGGAACGAGAAGAAGAGATTCGACAGAAGTTTCCACACCTCTTTTCCTAGATTCATGCTTGCTTTTCTTTTCTTGTTCCGAGAATTTCGAGAACGAAATTCTTTTGCAGTTGGGTATAATGTAACACCCTAGTTCATTTATACCAGTTCTATTTTTGGGTATTTCTTTATTTATGACCATTTCTTGATTTATTGTGTTTTGGGTGCGAATAGTGTAATTGGTGTCTGTATTTGCATCCGACCCGACCCGCATGCTGGAAATCCGTCTTGATTCCTGTTTATGATCTATCCTGGCTAGTTTTGAGAATCCATGCACTTTCATGTTGTATAACTGTATTATATCAAGTATCTGCATTTTTTTAATATAACATATAAAGTCAAATAAAATATTTTAAAAATATTTTGCATGGCCTGCATGATACCCCTGACCCTGTGGTAGCATCCGCACATCGTGTTCTCGTCCCGTTCAGTGAAACGGACTCGTTTCGATAGCTACGTGCACGCTACGTGTATCCGTTCTTAGGGGTATGCATTTTCATTACCCGGATATTCTATTTTGGTTTTGGTTGATACGTATATTATCCGTGTTTTTAAACCGTAATTTTAGACCCGACCCGGGTATGTTTTGGAGTATTTTTGTATTAGCCAGAAAACTCAATTTTTCTAAATATTATATTATTATACTGTTACTTATGTATTCCCTAAACGAATAAATTCAAATATATTTTAAACAAATTAAAATCTCACCAGCTATCTGCTCTCTTTACATATAACAATATTTATATTTTATTTTTTTAAAATCCTAACAATTCAGCTCTCTCTCTCCTCTCTCTCTATATATATATATATATATATATAATTCTTTTAAAATCCTTTTCATAATACCCATACTTCTCACGTCCTCTCTCTCTCTCAATATCATCTTCTTCTCCTTCGTTTTCTCGCACTCAAACCCACGCTCGCGCTCGTCCCTCGCCGTCACCACCATCCCCGTCGCAACCACCACCTCTCGTTACCCTCACCTCTCTCCTCTCCACTGCAAACCGACCCCAAGAAACCCAAGAACCCGATCATCGAACCCGACATCGCCTGCAGTCCTCGTCGCCGCGCCTCACCGTTGTCGCTACCATCACCTCGTCCTCGACGACACCACCTCCACTTCCTCTCCACCCGACGACCCAAACCTCGAGCCCCTGCACCAGCACCCCGAGCGAATCCAAGATCCCCGACACCTAACCCACGCCTGCACCCCACTGCCGGCGACTGCCTCATTGTCACCCCCGTCATCTCCACTCCCTCTTCTTCCTATACCCGTCCTCCCTGCACACCCCAACGCTAAGAACCCCAATCCTGACTTCAAGAACCCGATCCCATTCCCTGCATCAAGAACCGCAGCCACTACCCTTCGCCGGCAAACCAACGCCAGCAGCCCCTCGTCGTCTTCGCCCATTTCCAACTCCTCTGACCCCGAGACAACACCAGAGCCACCCAGCCCATTCCTTCTTCTTCTACTACTTCTTCTTCTCTTTCTTTTTTTGTTTCTTGATTTTCCGATTATCGCCGGAGCCATGCTGCCGCCGCCGCCGATCCAAGCGACCCAGTGGACGTTCCCAGCCAGCGCGGTCGTGTTCTTGCTTTGCTTAGTTCAGTTCTGTACGCCGTGTGTGCATTGCGACGTTTACCCGACGTCGGACGCAGCGTACGCACCCCGTCGTAAGATCCGTTCAGGCAAGTTTATCTTGGTACATGCTATGATACATATTTTGCATCCATATTGATAATAATAATACATGTTCATTGCATTGTGCATCCCTGTTACCGTTTTACTGTTTTACGATACCAGTTCACATCCGTATCATTTATTATATATCTAGTCGCATGCAAGTTTATCTTACTACATGCTATGATACATATTTTGCATCCATATTGATAATAATATTACATGTTCATTGCATTGTGCATCCCTGTTACCGTTTTACTGTTTTACGATACCAGTTCACATCCGTATCATTTACATATCTAGTCGCATGCAAGTTTATTTTGTTACATGCTATGTTATTATATTTGCATCCATATTAATAATAATATTACATGTTCATTGCATTGTGCATCCCTGTTACCGTTTTACTGTTTTACGATACCAGTTCACATCCGTATCATTTATTACATATCTAGCCGCATGCAAGTTTACCTTGCTACATGCTATGATACATATTTTGCATCCATATGAATAAAAATATCACATGTTTACTGCATTGTACATCAATGTTACTGTTTTACTATTTTCGGATAGCCGTTCGTATCCGTATCAATTATTATATATCTAGTTGCATGTCATGCCATACTATTTCATATTACTGTTACCTTAGCACTCCATGCTTGATAATGTGTATCCTACGTGGTCATGGAGTTGTAAATGTAATCCCTGATAGATATTTATGCATCCGTGTATTACTGTGCATCCGTACTTTTATCGTGCATCCGTACTTGCTACAGTTTTATTATGAGCATTCGTTTGATACATGTGCACTACCTGACATGACCTGATACACCACTGCTTTACTTGATACCTAATCTTGTTACTAATGCCGACAATCCTGACTTGTTTTCCTGACGGACATATCCTGTTGTCTATTCAGACAAAACCTGTACCTGCTTGATCCTGTGTTGGCATTATCTCCATATTTATCAATACCTGACTTGAACACATAACCTTGGGGGTTAGGGGAAATCAATGATGAAACCTGACTTGTAACTCAACAGTTCGACGCTTATACTGATCAGTTTTACGGGCTAGGCCGGCCCCAGGATGGTGCTGCTGACATCATTCATCTGTACATGTTTCCTGTTTAATGCCTAGCGGCATGTCTCGGATTTCAGCCCGAGAATCTGGACCGTGGTCCCGGGCATGCACGGGATACTATTGAGTTACATCGACGATTCATTAAATTTATTTCAAAGACTTGAGAGTAATTAACTCAGTAGCTTAGTTTAGATTACTCACCGCACGTCACATGTGCTTATACACTTCACTGTTCTATATTCGTGTTACTGTTATATCCTTATTACTGTTCATACTCATGCCTGCATATCTTGTTGCCTCCTAATTATATTTTATTGTTTGATATTATGACGCACTGACGTCTGGGTTTTGCATGGCCCAGCTGTTCTATCTTTGTCGCAGGCTGATCATGAGTATTTCAGCCGTCAGGCCGAGCAGTGAGGATCTTGTTAGTGTTTAGTTTTCTTTCCGCACTTTCATTTCCTGATGTGAGCCCGTATTTGGGACGTATTTCCAGATGTTACTGTTATTGGATTTATTGCTTCCGCATATTTATATTTCTTGACTCGTTTATTAAGGCAGATGGACATGTACTAGTTAGTTTTATATATTTTACTGTTCTTGATATCTTATAGACGGCCGTAATGTGACTGTGGAGGGATATTTCCTAGCCACGGTAGCATGGTTGGCTCTGTCATGTGCCGATCTTAGCGCACTCTGAGAAGCGGTGCGTGACAGAGGGATATTTTCTAGCCATAGGTAGCATGGTTGGCTCTGTCACGTGCCGATCGTAGCGCACTCTGGAAAGCGGGGCATGACAGTTCAACTCGAAGAGGAGCCTAATAGAATCACGTGGACTTCAACCCGGAGCTATTGAAGAGAAGGACTCGAACTACAAAGGTTGTATGCTCATTTCTTCTCTTTAGTTCATCACATCATAAAGGCAAACCCTAAATAATCCAGTAAAGATCTTATTAGTCTAACTTAGCACCTGATAAAATTAAAATTTGGCATGCTTGATGCCTCTAGAACCTCATGGTGGTGTTAAGGTCGACTTTTAAAATCAAGACAACAACTCAACGAATACCGACCTGAACAGCCTCCTGAGCGATGGCGGCCACTTAGGCCTTCAAGGTCCCTCGCGGAATCTTTCCCCCGGCCGACTGCTCCATGTCCGCGAGCAAGCTGTTGGCGATGGAAAGCCTCGAGGGGACCACGAAACAGATGTCCCCTTCCCTACACCGGAATTCCCTCGGGGATGTCAGTCGACGGCGTGCGGGAGACCATCCTTTTCCTTTTAAGGGGGACCTCGGTCACCTCCTTCTCCTCCCTTGCCCAGGGTTCCGGGTCTCGGGCGTGCTTCTGGCCGCCCCCGTGATGGTCATCGGGGGCCCGGGGCGCTGTGGAGGACTTCACCGGTAAGGACGGTTTCAGGGGCGAGCTCGGGCCTGCTCGGGACAAGGTCATGCCCTCGGCCTTCTTCTGGGCCGTAGCGCCAATGACAGCAAGGATCTTAGCGCGGTCCATTTGCCCCGCAAACAAACAGTGCACGAGAAGGTTAGTGATATTGAAAGGGCAAAACGAAAATTACTCAAGTCTAAACAGGCCGTCCAATCTCCTAACTTATCCACAAAGTGTGCAGGGCTGAGCCCGTCCCAGCTAAGGACCTGCTCGGAAAGGAGGACGTCGGCCCGCCAAATCGGATCCCACATGAATACCGCCCTCGCCTCGGATGAGGACAACTGCTTCACCCTCGGGCAATCGGCCATGTGCCACTGTGTAGGCACAGGCCAATCCTCACCCTCGGATGGCCCGACGAAGACAAATTTCTCCTTTCATTCGTGAATGGAGGAAGGAACGACTACCACACCTGACCCGTCCGTCCCACCCTTACTCTTTTTAAAGGAAAAGTACACCCAGCTCGGCTCGCTCTTGCCGGTGCCGGGGTGATTTTTATAGAAGAGAAAGGGGGTAAGAAGGGTCAAGATGAAGGGGATCTTCTCAAGCTTCAACCGGACCGGAAACCCGAGAAGTATTCTCCATGAGTTCGGCGCAAGCTGGCCCAGCGAGAGTTGGAAACAGCGAAGTACCCTGTATATCTTGGTTGGAAAGGGAAGACGCATTCCAGCCCAGAGCAATCTCCTTGCCCTGCATCTGATCCGCCATCTCGTCCGTCCTAGCTAAACGTAGCGAATAACTAGAGGGAATGTGGAAGCGAGCCCGAATCTCAGTAAGCTCGTCCACGTGTCTCAAGATGGAGGGCGCATCGTGGGCGTTCCCGATGCGCACCTTTAGGACCCTTGTCGTCGCTTTTCGACGAGCGGCACGGGTGACCCTGACTCTACGGAGGAAGCCCGACGATGAGGAGGCGTCAAGGGAACCCTTTCGGGAAGAGGTGGAAGACTTCCTAGACTCTACCCTAACTATCTCAACAGACTTCTCAAAAGAAAACATCTAATCTGATTCAAAGAAAGAAGGATTCTCCGAGGAAAGAGCGTGAAGGAACCGATCTAAAGTATGGAGCGCCGAGCAATCTCTCACAGCAAAGGAAAATAGTGGCGAAAATATGAAACCCTTGGGGATGCCACCCCTATTTATACTATTTGGGGAGGTGCATCTGACAGCTCAGATCGTTTCCCGCCAAAACGAAGCTTCGCATCTACCGGCCGTCGACGCTTCTGCTTGAAATAATCCTGCAGCTCTTTTGCCATCTTCCTCAGGTACTCCAAAGTCACCCCACCTTCAACCTTAGCCTTTGATGGAGTAGGTGTTTGTGTTTGTGTTTGTGTTTTTGTGTTTGTGGAGTGAAAGGAGGAGGCGGAGAGAGAGAAGGAGCTGAAGGTCTCCTCAATGGTCCCTCTGCTTTAGAGCATCTTATTACCAAAAAGGCAGGAACATTGAATGTTGGTTTCAAGTTTGAGTGGTGAAGACAAGGATGCTGAGAGATTTTGATTTTGATGCAAGGGATTGATGAAGCTATAGACATTTTCTTTCTTTTTTTCTCTCTCGTTCGGTTTTGGGTCCTTTTTTTTGTGGGGGTTGCGGGGGGGGGGGGGGGGGCGGGGGCGGGGGGGCGGGGGGAGGGTTTAACCATCAAGGAGTGGATAGGCTATGGCCAAGTTTGGTGTGGAGATGTGAAAGTGGGTAGAGGAGATGTTTCTTTCATGGTAACTACTTCAATTTGCATTTTGCATGCACAAAATTTGATTTCCGTTGTTTTTCCAATGTTGCTCTAGTCATATGCAATTATAGATTACCCGGAATTTTTGTATTTTCGGAAATGGGATGACCGGATATCTAATTTTAAGGAATCTTGTATTAACGTGCTTAGTATACTTCAATCATTTCCAGTAATATATGTGTGTGCAACCGTCGACCGGCTGCGAGACCGGTAATGAACGGCCAATTGGTGGCAGGTCAGCAGATGGCCGACGACGGACTACAGCCGGCCGGCGACGGACTATGGCCGATGAACAATCGGTGATGACCGACGGTGAACGGCCGATCGGCAGACGACCGGACGACAGACGACCGACGATTGACAGCACGGCCTGCCGGCCGGCTAGTGGCAATGGAGACGACGCCGGATGGTCATGGCTCTTTTCATGTTAGACAAGAATATTTCATGGTAATATAAAATAGACATATGTTTTGGGGGAATAGGATTACCGTGAAATTGGGTCATTTGATTACCATGATATTCCTATATTTTCGGAAATACCGTTTATACATAAACAAGTATGGTAATATTTTATAGTAATTTAGGATTTCCAGCCAAATTAGCTCATTCCAAATACAACCCCAAAGAAATTGATTTTACTATTCTTATAGTTTATGTCTTATTTATTGCAATGGTAAAAGGATTGGATCTTTATGTATATCCCTAAAATACGAAGAAGACATGATATACTTATTTTTTGGTTAGAGAAATCAACAAATCAAATATAAGATTTGCTGAAAGGAAAATATATTGATTTTGACTAGTCAATACAATATTATATAGTACTGAGTGTGCATTGCATTGGAATGATACGATTTTTCGTGATGCAAAATGACCAAGCCCAACTTTTAGAGACCAGCTCTAATTTCTAGAGTTCTTTTAGAATCAGTTCAAATTAATTTGGAATGGGTTCAGACATCTTCTTGTTTTTGGAATAATTCGTCATTTTTTAGAAATAGTTTAGAAATTCCAGAGATGTTCTAGAACAATTTATTAGATCCCTGTAAATACCTTAGTGCACTTGATAGGAGTTAAATCTAAATGGTAATCCTAGATTGCCATGAAATATTACCACACTCGTTTTGATGTAAAAGATATTCCCGATAATGTAGGATTACCATAGTAATCAAATGACTCCCTTTCATGATAATCATATTCCCCAAAATATGTGTTTATCCTAAATTACCACGAAACATTCCCGCCTAACATGAATGAGCCATAACCATCCGCTGACGCCTCTCTCGCCACTCGCCGGCCAGTCTGCCCCGTCGCCAATCATCGGTTGTCCGATGGCCGGTCAGTTACCGATCGGCCGGTTGCTGGTCATTTGCCAACCGGCCCACCGCCGATCGGACGTTCGCCGCCGACCGGTCCTAATTAGTCGCCGGCTGATCCCGCTTCTATTGCCGGCCGCTCGCGGCCCACCGTCAATCGGTCATTCGTCGCTAACCCTCCGCCGATCGGTCATTCGTCGCCGGCCTATCCACCATCTACCATCCCTCCTCCGGCCTCGCCGCCTGTCGACGGCTACACATACATATATTACCGAGAAAGATTAAAGTATATCAAGCACGTTAATACAAGATTACTTGAAATTAGATGTCCGATCATCCCATTCCCAGGAATGCGAGCATCCCCAGGAATCTTCTATTCCATATACCAAGCGCGTATGGGTCATATGAGATGGGCATCAAATAGTCATGCAAAAACTCAAATACTTTTACGCAATGAGGATTAGGAGTTGATGAACTTTTGTGAGAGATTAGGAGTCGCTCTTGTAAAATTTTGTAATCCATGAATTTTTTTGTAAAATTGCTTTCTCTTCGTTGATGCAAAGTATTCTTTCGCCGATAAAATTTTCTTCTCATTTCTTCTTTATTTGCTTTATTTCATTCAAAACCAGCGTTTCCGCCAACAAGATATATGCCAGCATGAGCATTTTTATTTTAGTGAGCGAGCCAAATTAAGTTCTAAATTCTAATAGTTAGTTGAAGTAGATTGGGTCGATTTGAGTTTAGGATATGAGAGTTTGTTAAGAGTATTTAAGTACGAGTCATCTTAATTACATGCTTATTAGAAATAAAGTTAAAGATAGTCTGAAAAGATTTAGTTCATCATGTATTTGTTGAGTCAAATGATTAGAGTTGGGAATTTGAGATAGAGGATCAGAAATAGCCTAAGAAGTACAATAAAGTTTGAAAGTTTATCCTTTACAACACATTATATTTGTTCTTAATAAAATTGTAGGTAATTTTATAATACCAAGTTACCAGCGGTTCTCCGTCCATTTTTTTATCTGTATTTATATAACAGCAGTGGTCTATGTGGCCGCTGTTGTGGTAACTTTGATCGTCTCAATTCAACAATCAGTCTCTGAAGCCGAAGTCGAAGGAAGATGATGATAACTAATAGGATCGTATTATGGTATATGACAAGGAATAACTGATAAATTTGTAGTATTATAATGAAAGAGGTATTCTCTAATAGAGTAAAGAAAAGGGATACGAGAAGCCACAAGATTTGGTTGACATAACACAGGGAGAAAGAAAGGTATTTGACAGTTTGGAAGAAAGGAAACAGAGCATTTTTCATAGTTTTTAAAACAATTTAACTTTGAATTGTTAGTTTATCTAGTATGTATCAATTTTGAATAACATATAGATATCGGTTATGGGGTTGGTAGATAGGTTTCCATTCAAATCATACCAGCAAGAAATTTTAAAGAAAAAACTTGTAAATTATTTATTTTTGGAGGAAAAAAGAGACACATGCTCGATAAAATAAATTTAAAAAATAAAATATTTACAAGACAAAACATGTGTGCATATTAAAACATAAGTGTTTGAACTAATATCTTATAATCTTATTTATGGATGGATAACATATTCATTATTCTTCACATAAATGCAGCCACAACATATACATTCCACACTACACAATAAAAAAAATCCTCGATAAATCATATAAAAAATAACAGACACAAAAGAAAAGGCTGCTCTTTTTTATATCAAATGTCAACGACCAATCAAACTCCTTCTTTACTTCTGTTCTTATCCAATAGACCAATACTGTTAATTGTATTTCCATCAATTATAACACTGCAAGAAGTAGCAATATCCATAATGGCACCATCTTCATAATCATGAAGAGATTCGGTAGAGCAAGTTTCAGTAGAGTGTTTCGAACCCGAATTCGGAGGATTTACGCGGCATAAAGAAATGTTTATTGAAAGCAGCACCAGTGATTAATTTTTTCTTATGGGGCATTTTCATGATTCGAGGTTGTTTGAATTCGAAGAGATCTTCTTCCGAGTCCAATTCATTTGAAAAAGAACTTTACACAACTGAATTATCAGAGTAAACAAGTTCAGATGCCGGGTATGGTACTGCAGATTACCACTTTGCTTTTTAGACAGTGGAGAATTAAACTGAGGATTAATAGTATTGACCGTTTGATTGTTGATATTAGAATCATGAGCATCGCAAGCCTGATTGTTGGTATCCGAGACATACGTATTAATTAGAAACTTGATTGTTGGTAACAGAATTAGAAATAGATACTTCACAATACTCTGAAAATGCATTTATTAGAATGTAAAATACTAACCCTCAACACTCATTATAACTTTGGAGTTGTGGTGCAGTGGAAGGAAAATTAAGATTAGTTCTAAGTAATATAGGTTCGAATCTTGCCAGATCCGTATTTAAAAGCGGATAATTTATTAAAAAAATATCGCTGTGCAAAAACTCAGGTTTTGGTCCAAAGGGCCTTCGACTTGTGGGGGTGTATTGAAATGTAAAATACTAAACTCTCGACCCTTATTATAATTTCGGAATTTTGGTGCAGTGGAAGAGACATCACACAACATTCACAATGGATGATTTAAGAGAATCACTTGCAAATGGAGAAATTAATGCCTCGGTATTTGAATGATTTGTGTGTGTCTCTCTCTCTCTCTCTATATATATATATATATATTAAGCTCATATGCAGGCGCATAAGGAATGGAGACATTTTTATTAAGTTGCCGGTGGATTTTCATGCATTCCTCTTCTTAGTTTTTGGGATGTTTGATTGCTTCGGCAGTGGATAAGAATGGAGTGACCTTTAATCTTGCACATTAGATTGATTTACCTTTTGATCTTTTTTACAATTTTCCTTGTGGTGACTATTTTTTGCACAAGTAGTGCAATATTTGTAATTCTTCTCCAAAATGAATTTTCGAGGGAACTTAATAATAGAGAATATACTAGTCCAAAACTTAGGAGTAATGATTTGTGGATATCCAGTTCTACACAAACAGGAGCCCTATCAGTGCGTGCGCAATGCAACAGATCAGGAAAGAACACCATGCGGGCTCAATACATGGCTCTTGACCCACATTAAAAAAGACGACCACTAGAAAAATCAAAATAACAAACCTTTAATATATAGTTGCTCTTTCGACCATATATACTTTATTAAAATCTTCGGTATTGTGAAATCTAAGAAGGAGATGTTTTCGATCCTGTACACTAATCACAAAATCTTTATGCATGAGGAAATGTTGTTTGAGAATTTTTTGGTGTCGAGAATGATAAGTCTTCTATGGGAGCATTTAGCTATCAAAACATATGAAAAAAGAAAAGCCGATCTCTTTATTTCATCTTCGGAGAAGAATATAGCAGGATTTTCATCAATAGTTAAAAAGATCTATTTTTCGGATATATTAATCGGAGGAGGATGGAGTTTTTGATTTTAGATGAAAGCATAAAATGGTTTAGACGTGGCTTGAAAGACCTTCTTTAATGGAGGTCCTTCTGTAGTAGCCATGAAGGCGGAAACCCTAGATCCCCACTCCCTTAGTGTTTTCTGTGGTATTCTAGAGCAGAAGTTTGAAAAACCTTGTAAATTATGTCCAACCGAAAGTTGAATATATCTTCAATACCATGATTTCTCAATTTAGTTGGATAATTTCATATCAAAACCAGAGTTAACAAGGCCACAGGTATTTTTTTCTTTTCATTTTCTTTCTTAAGTCGAAGGCATGACCTTATAAAAGCCCGTCCCATTCAATTTTATCAAATGAGCGGAACCACGTATTGCAAATCTCAATATTAATGTTTAGATATAGATCGAGTTTGAGATGCATTTTATTCAAGCAAGTATGCCAAGCGTGTGGTAGCTACAAAGAACAAAACAAAATTCTTGAACTTGTAGGTTTGGTTAGGAAAAACTAACTTTTAATGAATTTCAATCTAACTTTTTAATCGGGCTCCAACCTGCCTTCATCACTTTTTTTCCATATGCAATTCTTGTTATAAATATGGATTCATACCATATTCAAATTAGGCTCTGCATGTTAACACGAAAACTTGGAAATTGTAAATTAACAAGACTAGTTAGATGCGAGTGCTTATGTAACCTGGCGGCTAAAGCCTCTCGTAGGCAAACAAGAGGTTTGAGCTTTGATTCCCGCTCGTGTATCGGGTTGTGATTTATTATTTAAAAAAGAAACTCAATAGATTTTATATGAAAACTGATCAACCTAACATATTAGGCCCAAAATTATCTGCCTTGATAAATAAAGCATCACACAAATATAAATACTTTTAGGAGAAACATATATTACTCTGAAAATAAATTTCTCAAAAAAAGATTTGAAAATAAGTTAATAAAATCAATTTATATCCTTCCTATATTTTAACAAGGAAATTAAACTATACATCTACATCTTCATAATTTGCTAATCTTTATTATAAAATTTGTAGCCATAATTTATCTCCATAATGTTCACAAATATTCAAAAATTACGTTTTTTTTGAATCGGGCTCGAAAGCGAATCGTATTAGTACCCGTTAACCCACCAACTTGGTGGCGTCTATTCACCACAAAGCGACCCCCTTCGTTATATAGAGAGAGAGAGAGAGGAGAGAGAGAGAGCAAGCAAGCAAGCAAGCAGCGACAACAAAAAAGAAGGAAAATCTTTTTCCTCCTCCTCCTCCTTCGTGTTGCTGCAACTAAAATTAATAGGGTTTCGATTCGAATCGATTTGAATTCAATGGCGAAGAAGAGAAAATCGGACGCGAGTGGATTTGACGAGGTGGAGAGGAACATGTACTCGACCTTCTGCAGCGCGGCGAACTCGCTGTCTCAGATCTACACGCAGTCCATGAATCAGCAGAAGCTCTCCTTTCATGCCGGCGAGCGCCACGCCCTGGTTCGTCTTCCTCTCTCTTGACTCTTTGTATCAATTGCTTAGGATTTGTGATTCCGATGAGTTTGCTTGATTATGTCGTTTTATAGCTTATTTGCTTATTGTTCATCTATTGGAATTTGATCTCAATTTTTGCGGTACCGATCCATGTCGATACGAGCTTGTTTTGAAAATTTTATATGTTGCTTTCAGATTAGAAGCTGAATTAGGTCCTTGGTTCAGCAAACATGGAGCTTTTTTGTTGTTGTGGTCTCTTGATTAACAAGGTTCAATCTTCCTAATAGATGCGATCATTATATGCTTAAACGATTTTATGAAATTAGCTCATTAGTTAATTATTAGCATGCAGTCTAAGTTTGTTCGTATATTTCTGTAGTTTTTCAACATGTTTTCGTGTGTTTTATGTCCACCCTTAACACATTCATTTTGTGGTAATAGGAGCTATTACTAAGTCATTAGGGGAAAAAATAAAATAATCTGTGATGATAATGTTGGAACTCATATGTTGCCATCAAGTGTTCCAAGTGTCATAAATTGCATGTTTGTGAAATTAATCTCTCTAGTTTATCGATTATCACATCAGTCGACCGCTAATGCCAACTGCAAAATACCCGCCATCATTCTATTAGATTCACATTAGATATCTTTCAAGTACATGCATTTGACCTGATGTGGTTATATGGTGATATGGTCCATAACACCTCATTTCCTTGAGATTGATAGTTATTTTCCCTAATGTCGGTACTATGTATTCTCATCTTGACGACCATCTTCATATCACCTTGCATAGACTTTTTTCCCTGTTCAAGTTATCTGCGATTTCTATTCATTTGCCATCTTTAATATGATCCCTAGTTTGTGTGAAAAAGCTGGCCCTGAGAGAAGAACTAATAGCATCAAAATGTATATGGGATATGAGAAGCATCTTTTTATGTTAATGGTATCCTGGGCAATTTTCATCTGCTTAATTTTAAGGTTTTGTTTGTAACATAGGTTGATTTCTTCTACCCTTGGTTTCTTGGTTGTTTTTATTATTTTTAAGTAGTAACTTGGCTTTATGTAAAGGCTTGTTCTTGTTGTTGTTGTTTTGTAACTTGACAAAGTATAGAAGCAAATAGGTGGCTCTCATGTTGGTTGGTATTTGACAAGTGGCGAGGCACAATTTTCTTTCATAATTAGTGTCTCAAAACCTTGTGGATTTGATCGAAAATTTGAAATAGATTGTATAATCTGTTAATTATTTGATGAATTAAACCGTAGTGTCTTGAAACCTTGTGTTTTCTATGTAGATACCACAATTTTCCAGTGATATGTCAATATCCCATTGACAAAACTTGGATAGCACTAGAAGATTACCATGATTCATCTATGTGACGAAACTTTATATCCAGATGGTTTTCTTTTTCGAGATTTTATTCTGCCCTTCTTTTTCTTAGAATATATATATATATATATATATATATATATATATATATATATATATATATATATATATATATTTTGGGTTTTGAGACGTGGAATACTATTATAGAAAGGGTTGCTTCGTAGGACGCTAAAATCTTCTATTGTGTCGATGAATGCAGGAGAAACTCTACCAGTGGATATTGAGAAGACATGAAGAAACATCAAGAGTGACACTAGCTGATATTGCCGCCTACATGCAGGTTTCTCTAATTGCCCGTACTTTCGATTTCTGATATGTATAGTTCATTATACTCTCTTTCATTATTTCTGTCCTAGAATTTCAGTAACATTTACTAAGTTGCATATCTTGGGAGTCACATCATGTGTTTATTACGAAGACGGTTTTTTTGGGCTTCTGTTTTATTTAGATTCGTATTATATTTTGCCTATTCTTAACAGTATTTATCTCTTGAGAAGTGTTTATAACTACGCAGTGCATGACGATATGGATGTGAACATACCCTTATAGGTATGAGGTATAACTTATGATTGTTGCATAGTCTTTTTATTACCTTATTTACTGAGATTTTCCTTCGATAATGGCCAAGGATTTATTGGTTTGGCACAATTTACACTACCGTGCATTTTGAGCTACCTTTGAGATGTAGAGGTTAAGCTGTAGCTCTTTTATTTTCTGTGTGTAATTGACATGTCGTTACGTAGTTTCGTAATTTTTCTCTTGGCTTTATCTCTGTCTTAGAGTTTAACGTTGTTCACTACAGAAAATATATTATCTTTCCCGTTTTTCTAGACTCTTCTACTGCTCTACAAGAATATGTAGGATGCCAAGTGCGCATTTAGGATGCATTTAGGATCATGGCCAACCCTTCTACAGAATTTTCACAGCATGGAGTTTTCACTAATTACAGCATAGTTAGAAGCCAGTGAAAAAAGATTCTGAAACCTTTATGGAACTTTGCATTTTAGCATCCCATTTTGATGGGAGAATGCTTGGACGAAGATGCCATATGTACAGATTTAGACATATACCTGTTTGACATGCAACTAAAGCAATGGGAAAAACTTTGGATGCTGGTTTTATACAAACGATTGGATGGAAAGTTGTGTGCGCATACTGTTCGCTGTTATTGTGTCGATCTTTCAGTTTAGTGTGATTTGTATAATAAAGTCTATTTATAAACAAGTCAGTAGAGATTCATTTCACCTCTCTTACGGTCTTACCATAAAATTTTCGGAATTATTGTTTTTGTGACAAATGGATTGAGTTTCCCCAGCTGTATGTTTCCTGTGTGCATTTGATAACTAAGTTGATGGACCTTAGGATTTAAATTAATCTTGCAGGATACCTTCATCCCTTTCCCATATGGGAGTAATGTAGCATAAAGTCCTTTCTCTTCGAAACTACAGCTTGTCCCATACTTTAATGGACATATATTTATATCCCTAAAACACCCCTTTGTGGGAGTTCAAATATGAAATGCTCGGTGAAAATGCGGCAGAAAGAACGACAAATAATACGTGTTTTGGAATTAAAAACAAGTTGTCGAAACGTAAACAACAAACGACCAAATACCTTGAGAGCAAGAAGGAAAGAGGTTTCCTGCGATTTAAATTAGCGTGGATCTAGAAAGTATGGACACTTCTATTTGCTTGCTGTGTCCGATACGTATCCGACATGTATCGGACACTCCGCCCGATAACGTGTTCGACATGTTTGGGCTATGTTCTTCCAAATTAGACATGTCTTACACTTATACGTAACATAAGGTGTTGAGAAATAAAAATGTGTATATATGTGGACAAATTTGTTTGATGAGGATACAAAAATATTGAATATATTGAATCTCTCATTCAGAATAGATCTAGAACTAAAGGTTCAAATTGAGCAATGATGAAGTCGGGCTTATAAAACCCGGCTCTGATTAAAAAGGGTTGATATTTTGTTTGTTTTAAATTTAAGTTTTTTATATACCACCCCAAAAATATGATATTTCCAAAAATCACCCTAAAAATCCATACTTATATATATCACCCCCAAAAGTCATAAGTTATCCAAAAACCTCCCCGTGGTTAGTTTTATCTAGTATCACTCGGGAATATTCCTTTTATGTTATTTTGAAGCTGTTTAAAACCTAGTAAAAGAACAAAATGTCCTTGAACAGTCATTTTTTCCTCCCCTTGATTGTTAAGATGGGTTAGGGTTAGAGATTTTGCCGCTTTCCTATAAACAAAAATTAGGGATTTCTATTCAACCGAATTCTTGTACTTTGATGAAGGCAAGATTTCTTATTCTTATGTGAACGATTCTCCTAATTTTCAAACCCTAGGGGTCATCTTTTTATTATTTTGTTTAAATCAAGTAGTTTGCCTTGTTCAATTAATGATCTTGATGATATGAAATAAGATTAATGGGTTTAAATATGAATTCTATATAAGGTGTAAATGTCAATTTTGTTAGAGGTGTTGATTTTTAGAAGTGGAGCAAGTATAGATATCTTCATCTTAATTGAATTAGAGCTTCCTTCAATGATTGGGGAATTCTTTGAAGCTCAAAATGGGGGGAAACATGGACTTTTATGGTTTTATATGAAGATCAATAAGAATTGAAGAAACTTTGGAGGTTGGAGAAGAAAGAGAGGAAATGTTGAGAGAGAGATGGAGAGGAAGGAGGGTTTTTTCGAACTGAAACTGATGATGCTCACAAGTGGTGTCTTTTCAGATTACGACATGTGGCGGATGACGTGTCCCGAAGGCTACGGGTGGAATAAACGAGTTGCATCGGGGACATTTTTCGGGAGCCCCTTCTCGAGAAACGTATCTGACCTTTCAGGAAACCTCCCTGAATACATTCCACCTTCACTTAGGAAACTACCAACAGCTCGTTTCCGAACTTTCTCAGTCTCCCGGCTCGTCTCCGAGCCTTCTGATGTGCCGAGCTTCTTCAGCCTCCCGGCTAGTCTCCGAGCTCCTGACGTGCCGAGCTTCCTTGGCCTCCTCCGATCAACCAAAAGCGTGGATTTCATGCGTCCCGCAACGGCCCCGCCTATATCGCCAGGGCGAGATAGCCGCCTTCCCACGATCTGCGTCCCACGCTAGCGCATCCCCCATTAATGGGCGCATCCCCCATTAATGAGCGCATCCCTCCATTCAAGGCGAGGATAACGCCGGGGCGTAACTGACGACGGTGATCTCGCGCTTGCTCACTCCACGCGATCTCTATATAAACCCCTCTTTCATACGACTCAGGTAACTCGAATTTATTTCAATACGCCGTTACTCTGCATCTATACCTCGGCTCTAACTTGATCGTCGGAGGGTCCTACGGTGGTCACCCATCCCGGGACTTCTTTGTAGGTAGCTCGGCGTCTAACAACAACCCATTGAGATCCACACTCAACAACTCTAAAAAAACAAATCTCAGCCATTAAAGACCGCCATCACAGGATCGACGGAGGACAGCATTTAAAGGAGATCCGAAGCTCCATCAGTTGGCGCCGTCTGTGGAAACGAATGACTTATTTTGTTCCACTATAAAATTTGATCTTCCGCCCTCGACCTAATGGCGAGCGACAACCGCGATGATCTAAATACGAGCCGCCACAACGGAGGCGGGAGTGGCTCGTCTCCTCCTCCTTCCAATGCCATCCATGTCTTGTACATCCGGATAGCCAGGCTCACATCGCTGGTGGATGCCTTTGTCCGCGTTCAAGCGGCGGGCCCTACCCACCAGATCGTGGCTCCCCTCCTAAGGATAACGACTTCCGTCGAAGGACGGATGTGCATACTCAAGCTCTCGATCTCCCTCACCCTTATCACAGCGCCACCGAGCGCCGGCGGGACGACTCCGGCCATCTGAACCCGCACGCGACGGTTGATTCCATGACCCGCTGGATGCTGGACTGTTCCATGCCACGGTCTCAGGGAAGACTGGGCTCTCGCTCCGACGCCCGTCGAGCGTTCTCTCCCACTGAGGAGGTGTAGGTCAGCTCGTCTGCTTCCAGGCATAACCGATGTCCCCACCCTCGTCGGGATCGCGCGAATAACGAGCTCATGGACTACTCGAGGAGGGCCTCGTCCGAGAATTTGAGACACTTGATAGAGCGAAATCAAAGCCGCACCCTCGCACAAACCCGGAGCGGGGGTAGCTACCGCTCCGACTGTGCAGAATCCTTTGGGTACCACCACCGACTCGCAGCTCTCGAGAAGAAAATCGAGGGCATACGACGGGATGGCCATGCGTCCGGCGAAAGGGTCAGATACTCCGCCGATTCACTGACGAAGCCCTTTACAGAAGAGCTGCTGGCCGAGCACGTCTCGTCCAGGAACAATCAGCCCAAGGTGGCCCTCTTCGACGGGAAATCTGATCCGAAGGACCACCTAGACGCATTTACTGCGGGTATGAGCTTTCAGGATAACTCCGACGCGGCTCAATGCCAAGCTTTCCTTACCACCCTCATCCGGGCTGGCCGGGACTGGTTCCGAGGACTCACGCCACACTCCATCTCGACCTTCGACAAGCTGGCTACCCAATTCCTCGGTCACTTCGTCGAGAATGAAGAGGATGGTCGACTACCTGTTCACTATCAAGAGCGGAGACAAAGAATCCTTCAAAGGATATGTTACCCGCTTCTGCAATGCGCTCATCGAGGTCCCCGAGCACCGCAATGAAACGGTCATCACTGCGCTGAGGTCGGGTCTTAGGCACAAAGAGTGGCTCCGCTCTTTTGTATTAGCGCAACCTAAGACCATGGCCGAGGTGAAAACTTGGACCAAGTGAGAAATCCAACTCGAGTCTGAGGTGAGCTCAAACCTACCCGAGCCGATCAGGCATGCAGAAAGAAAAGGGTCAGGAAGGAGAAGAAGAAGAAGGTCGATTGTCCAAAGCCTTACTCACTGAGCTTTCAGGAGTACACTTCCCTGAACATCTCTCAGACCAAGCTGCTGGAGGAAGCTAAGGATAAGAGGTTTTTTAAGCTCTCGCCAGTCATCTAAAGGGTAGGCAAACGCCTCCGCGGCCCATACCGCGCCTTCCACAGGACGCAGGGCTACCCGACTGAGAACTGCAAATAACTCCGTGACTACATCGAGAAGTTGATCCGCTCAGGCCACCTGGAGAAGTACCTGAGGTACAAGCGGCTGGTAGAGCGGGAGCAAAATGATCAAATCCCTCCCGGAAAATTAACGATCGGACATATCATAGTCGTCACCTCGGATCCAGCTCGAGAAAGCGAGGGGAACCGCCACATCCTCCCAATCGAGGGAACAAGCGGTATCCTCCACAAGAGGTGTAGGAGGGACAAGCCGATCACTTTCGCCGATGAAGACCTCCACGGCATATCGTTCCCTCACAATGACCTACTCGTAATAACGGCCAGAATCCACCGTTACGAGGTATAGAGGATATTGGTCGACTCAGGGAGCTCGGCGGATATCCTGTTCCACGACTGCTTCCAGTGTATGGGGATAAGACCATCCGACCTCCGACCCACCTCCTATGTCTTCTCGGGGTCCACCAATCATTCTGTCCCTGCCGAGGGATTGGTCACTCTCCTCCTCAACATCGGGAAAGCGGGCAATATACGGACAGTACTAGTGGACTTTCTCGTCACCAAGGTCCCTTCATCCTACAACATTCTCCTAGGACGTCCGCCTTTAAACGCTCTTCAAGCCCAGATATCGACTTATAACATTGCGATCAAGTTTCCTTTAGATCAAAGGGGAATAGGCCGGGCCTACGGAGACCAGCAATCCGTTAGGATTTGCCTCGCCTCGACGTCCACCGCAGGAGATCAAGGCGACGATTTTGAGGACATACTTGACTTCCACGGGTCTTTAGATACGCACGACGACCAAATGGAAATTAGAGGTGCCCCGGTAGAAAGCATTAACGGAAGTACCTATCGCAGAAGGGGTTAATGGCCGAACAGTCCAGATCGGCTCACTCCTGACAGGGGATCGCCGTGAAGAACTGATCTAGTTCCTCTGAGATAACTCGGACGTATTCGCTTGGGCGTCGGCGGACATGCCCGGAATCGACCCTAGAGTGATCTCCCATAAGCTCGGAGTCGACCCAAAAGCAAAAACCCGTCCGACAAAAGAAGAGAAGGTTTGCGCCGGCGAAGCAAAGGGCAATAGAGGACGAAGTGGATCGGCTGCTCGCCGCTGACTTTATCTGGAACCTGGACTACTCTGATTGGCTGGCGAACGTAGTCATAGTCAAGATGGCAAACGGAAAATGGCGCATGTGCGTCGATTTCACGGACTTAAACAAGGCCCGGCCCAAAGATAACTATCTCCTCTCTCGGATAGATCGGCTGGTAGACAGCTCGGCCGGCCACGAACTATTGAGCTTCATGGACGCCTTCTCAGGTTACAATCTGATCAGGATGAACCTGTCCGACGAAAAAATTATAGCCTTCACCACTGACCGGAGGTATACTGCTACAAAATGATGCCCTTCGGACTCAAGAACGCCGGGGTTACATATTAGTGACTGGTCAACAGGCTTTTCAAACCTCAGATCGGCTGAAATATGGAAGTCTATGTCGACGACATGCTCGTAAAATCCATTTCATCAGCAGGGCACACTAAAGACCTCGGGGAGACATTCAACGTCCTGTGCAAGTACAAAATGAAGCTGAATCCAGCTAAGTGCGCATTCGGAGTCACCAGCGGAAAGTTCCTCGGGTTCATTGTAACCCACCGAGGAATCGAAGCAAACCCTGAGAAGATCGGCGCCATCCTCAATATGGCAACGCCCAAGAGCAATGTCGAGATCATGTGGCTCACGGGAAGGGTCGCTGCCCTGAGTTGATTTATGTCCAGGTCCGGAGAGAAGTGCCACCCGTTTTTCAAGGCCCTGAGGAAGATCCTTAAGTTTGAATGGTCTTAGAAATGCCAGAACGCTTTCGAGTAACTTAAAGCATATTTAACAACCCCATCGCTACTCACCCGACCAGTCGAAGGCGACGAACTGTTGCTATATCTGGCCGTCTCCGACCTAGTAGCAGGCTCGGTGCTTGTCAGGGAATTCGAAGGCATACAAAGGCCGGTTTATTACGTGAGCTATGTCTTCAAGGACGCAGAAACAAGATACCCGGCTATAGAAAAGATAGTCCTGGCACTTGTCGTCACCTACAGAAAACTTCGACGCTATTTTCAGGCACAAATGATCCTCGTTCTTACCGAGCGACCTTTAGGGGCGATCCTTGCCTCCCCCGACTCATTATGACATCTGGAAAAATGAAGGTGGGAACTATCTCAATTCGATGTCAAGTACCGATCCTGACAAGCCATCAAAACACAGGTCTTGACGGATTTGATTGTCGAATGTACCATACCCACTAAGGAAGGAGCGCCGACACGGGCCCCGAACCTCGTCCCATGGACGAGGAGGTGCCAGACCCCATCCCGGATTGGGTGCTCTATATGGACGGATCCTCTACCGAGGAATGGAGCAGGGCTGCCTGATCATTCGCGGCCCGAACGAAGCAGAAATGGAATACTCCTCAAAGCTCGAATTCAGAGTGTCAAATAATGCTGCGGAATACGAGGCCTTATTGGCAGGACTTCGAATCGCCTCCGGGATAGGACTGAAGACCATCAGAATTCACAGCGACTCCGCATTAGTCGTCGGCCAAGTAACCGAGCACTTCGAAGTCCGGAAACCGCTCATGATAAAGTACCTAGCCGAGGTAAAAAAGCTTCGAAAAAATTTCGATGAAGTCGAAGTGGAGCAAATCCCCAGGAACTTGAACACTCGGGCCGACGCTTTGAACAAGCTCGCTTCCTCCTACTCGGCCACCCATAAAAGAAACATCTTCTTCAAAGTCTTGCCACGACCCAGCGTGGAAGAAGGAGAGGTAATGTTCTAGATCTACGCAACCCAAGAAGAAGGCCAAGATTGGAGAAAACCCCTCGTGGAGTTCTTGAAAAATGGTGCACTCCCCGAAGACCGAGGAGAAGCTCGTCGGCTGCGGGTCAAAGCACACCATTTCGTCTGGAGCAACGAAAACCTATACAAGAAGTCGTACACTCAGCCTCTGCTCCAATGCATCGATTCCCACGAGGCTGACTACGTTCTACGAGAAATTCACGAAAGGGTCGGGAGAGCGCATTAAGGAGCCCGCACCTTAGTCCAGAAGACACTGCTCCAAGGGAACTACTGGCCAAAGTTACACCATGACGCCGAGAAGCTGGTTAGAAGATGCAAGAATTTCCGACTTTTCGACAGCATATCTCGTCTTCCCGCCATCGAACTAACGCCGCTCAGTTCCCTCTGGCCATTTGCACAATGGGGGATGGACATGGTCGGTCAACTCCCGGCCGGTACTGGAGGACATAGGTTTATCCTTGTCGCTGTGGACTACTTCACAGAATGGATAGAGGCAGTACCCATCAGAGAACCGGACGCCGTCTCTACGATAAAGTTCCTGCAGAACAACATAATTTTCCGATTCGGGATCCCGAGGTGTATAGTTACCGATCACGGTACCAACTTTGAAAATGATAAGATCAAAGAGTTTTGCAATGACTACCACATACTAATGAAGTTTGCGGCAGTCGGGCATCCTTAATGAACGGGCAAGCCGAGATAGTGAACCGAGGCGTCATCCAAGGTCTCAGAGCTTGCTTGGAAGGAAGGCAGGATGGCTGGGTCGAAGAACTGCCACGAGTGCTATGGGCACTACGAATATCGAAGAAAACACCCACGGGAGAAACCCCCTTCAGCTTCTGCTACGACACCGAGACAATAGTACCCGCGAAGATCGGACTGCTCAGTTACAGGGTCGAACACTTCGACGATGTAGCCAACACCTCTGCACTCCGAAGCAACTTGGATATCTTGCTGGAGAAACGGGACCGAGCACAAATCAGAGCAGTCATCTATCAACAACAAACCGCCCGCTACTACAATTCCCGAGTTAAACGTCGGGCCTTCAAGATGGGAGATTTGGTTTTATGAAGAAACGGGCTCGTGGACCAAGGGAGACTACACAAATTCTTCCCGAAGTGGAACGTACCATTCCTCGTCACAGAGGTTTTGCCCAGTGAAGCGTACCGCCTGCAAGATGCTAACTTTCCCCGGCCTTACAACGCTGAAAAACTCAAGTTGTATAAGTAAAGAAATGTATACTCTTTTGAAATAATATAATTCATGTTGGCGTTTAGTCAAGTCCATAGAATGTACGAAGAGAAAAGAAAAAGAGACAACACACTACTGCCAAAACCATGATTTATTTATTGATTAAGGGGTATTATGAGCTTCCCAGCCTTACAATAATTACAACAGAGGGAGGAGGATCGAGGAAGCAATGTTGATGGTATTCTGAGGAAATCTCCTGTAGCCGAGCTCGAGCTTCCTCAACCCGCTCTCTCTGACGGTGCCCGCGGACCCGAGATGCCACGGAAGCGACAGGGACCCCATCCGCCGGACTGGAGGCAACGATCAGCCTTTTCTGAAAACACTCCAGAAGAAGACCCACTGATCGTTCCCGCCTGCTCTGTGAGATCAGACCGAGGTGGTAGAGCGTGTGCACCTTGTCAAGCGTCTCATCCCTCAGCTGCGGAGACAGGACGTTGTGCAGACCCGGAGACATCCTCCAGATCACATAAAGGAGCACTTGGAGGAGAGCAGATCGCCGGGAAGTAGGCGACCAAAGTGGCCCTCCACGCGGTCTATCACCGTCTCGTACGTCTGCTTGGATCGATCGAGGCAGTAAAGGTACAAGTCGTCACGAGAGATGATCTCCCCGATGGTAAAATTGCGCCCGGCCATATTCAGAAAAGCAATGCTAGAAAGAAACCAACATGCATTCGCTATTTATACCCTCAATAAAAATCTTCCAAATCTTCCAACGGCCGGAATTTACCCGCGCAGCGACGCGAATCACGGGATGTCTCAGTTTCCCGATATGGAACTGCTACGTGTCGGCCATGCCAGTCTTCATGAGCGGCTATGTGGGCCACGGAAGGTTGAACGACCCCCTCACTCCCGCCTATGCAGGCCACGGAAGGTTGAACGGCGCCCCACAAAGGCGCAGAGGAGTCTCAAAAGCACTCCTGACGAGGCGGCCGAGCGGCTTCCTACTCGGTCCATCTGCAGCGGGTAGCTTCCTGCCCAACTAAGCTGTGGATCGAAAGCCCTCCTCACGAGACGGCTGAGCAGCTTACTGCTCGGTCCATCTGCAGCGGGTAGCTTCCTGCCCAACTTACGCGGTGGATCGAAAGCTCTCTTCGTGAGGTCACCGTGTAGTTTCCTGCTCGGTCCATCCCTAGTGGGTAGCTTCCTGTCCATCAATGCTAAGGATCTAAAGCCCTCTTCGCGAGCAGGAAACTACACGGATCTAAAGCCCTCATAACGAGGCCACTGAGTAGCTTCCTGCTCGGTTCGTCCCTAGCAGGTAGCTTCCTGCCTATCTGCGCTAAGGATCCAAAGCCCTTATAACGAGGCCACTGAGTAGCTTCCTGCTCGGTCCGTCCCTAGCGGGTAGCTTCCTGCCCATCAACGCTAAGGATCCAAAACCCTCATAACGAGGCCATTGAGTAGCTTTCTACTCGGTCCGTCCCTAGCGGGTAGCTTCCTGCCCATCCACGTTAAGGATCCAAAGCCCTTCTCTAGAGGCTACCGAGCAGCTTCATGCTCGGTCCATCCGCAGCGGATAGCTTCTCCAACAACGCTGTGGATCGAAAGCCCTCACCACAAGGCAGCTAAGTAGAAAGGAAGATATCGACCTTCCTACACTTGGCGCCATCGTTCGTCGCTACTCGACGAACAGTCAGCAAGTGCGGGGGGTGGACGTCAGCTCGACACATACAAGATAAACAGACCTACGAACTAAAAATACTTGCAGAATTGAGATTCGAACAAAAGTATACGAGCTAAAAGTACTTACGTAGCAAGCAAACATTTAGGTAAAGGAAAAAGGAGTACTTTATTTATAACCAAAAATAAATACAAGGTATTCTGGGTTCCTCAGCATTCCCAAAAATGCCCGGAGGCTTACAAAAAATCGGAAAAAGATAAAAATCCCCAAGGAAGGAAAGCCCAGGCCGTCCACTTAGGAAGGTTCTCGCCCTGCTCAATGCCAGCCTCGAGGACTAAAACTGCGACGTCTGGGTTGGCGCTTCCACCGGTAGCCTCACCCTCAACGGCCGTCCCTGCAATTTCCCCTTGCGGCTTCTCCTCGACCATGGGATATTTGGCGCGGAGCTCGCTGATATCAATCCCCGGTGCAAACTTCTTGATGGCGTCGAGGGCGCTGTGCCACACGACGGCTGCGGATTCGGCGAGATCGGCATAGAATTGGGCCGACGCCTTGTACGCCTCCACGGCCTTCTCCGTCCGGCACTCGACGAGCTTCACCGCGTCCAGAGCCATCCGGACATCTCTCTTGAGGGTGTCCCTCGACTTCTTCACCGCGTGGTAGAAGCCGTTCACCTCCAACTTGGCCTGAATAGCCTGGTTGGACTCGTCTAGAAGTCGTTGAGACTCCTTCAGCTTGGAGTTCGTCAGCCACTCGGCGATCAGACGAGTGTCAAGGAGAGCCGCATTCTCTTCCGCTTGCCGTGGTTGGAGACGGAGCTCTTTCAACTTGGAGGACTCACCCGCCCTTTTCATGGCCGGGCTATCTTCTCGGACTCCACGGCGACGAGGAGCGCGCAATGGTGGAGGACCTGAAGAAAGCAACAAACATGTTAGAAAGCTCGAACCGAGGAAATAAGACTTAAAATAATTTCTGAGAAAAGTCAAGAACTGACCTGAACCTCCTCCTGAGCTATAGCGGCCATCTGGGATTTCGTGGTCCCCCGGAGTATTTTAACCCCGGCCGCCTGCTCTATGTCAGAAAGCAGGTTGTTGGTGTCCGAGAGCTCCGAGGGCACCTCAATGCAGAAGTTGCCTTCCTGCATTGGGGTCCCGGAAGGAGGCGGTCGGGAAACCGTCCGCTTCTGCCTTTTAAGGGGGACTTCGGAGGGCTCGGCTTCTTCCTCTCCCCTCGCACCCGAAACGCCGGGTCCCGCGAGTGCTTATGGCTCCCCCCATGGCGTTCTTCTGGAACTCGAGGAGCGGCGGAAGACTTTGACGGGGGAGTTCCTCGGGGCTGAACTCTGACCAGGTCGGGACGAGCTTGCGCCCCCGGCCTTCTTTCCCTGGGTCTTGGCGGCCAGGATAGCTAGGATTTTTGCTCGGTCCATAGGCTCTGCAAAAAGAAGGGACACACAAACGAAAGGGGTTAGCAACACAAAAATAGCAAAGGGAATTTAACAAAGTCTAAACAGATCGTCGAAAGCCCCAACTTACCCAAGAAACTCGCAGGACTGAGCCCAGCTCAGTTCAGTGCCTGCTCGGATAGCAGGACATCCGCTCGTTGGATCGGCTCCTACTGGTACACCACCCTCGCTTCGGGAGAAGTCGACTGCTTTGACCTCGGACAGTCGACCCCGTGCCACTGTGTAGGCACAGGCCAATCCTCGTCCTCAGGTGGCCTGACGAATATAAACTTCTCCTACCATCCATGGATGGAAGAAGGGACGACTACTACCCCCGACCCGACCACTCCGCCCTTACGTTTTTTGAACGAGAAATACACCCAGCTCGGCTCATTCTTACTGCTGCCAGGGTGATTCTTATAACAAAAGAAAGAGACAAGGATAGTCAAGCTGAAGGGGATATTTTCAAGTATTAACCGGACCAGAAACCCGAGGAGAATTCTCCATGAGTTCGGAGCCAGTTGGGAAGGGCCGACGCATTCCTGCCCGGAACGCTTCCAAATACAGGGCAATCTCCTTGCTCTGCACTTGGTCCGCCCGCTCGTCCTCTCTAGCCAAGTCCTTTCTAGCTAAACAGATGGAATAGTTAGAGGAGATGTGGAATTGAGCTTGAATTTCGAAAAGCTGGTCCAGACTCTTCAAAACAGAGGGCGCATCGCGGGTGTTCCCGATGCGCACCTTGGGGGTCCTTGTCGCCGTCCGACGGCGAGCGACAGAAGCGGCCTTGACCTTAGGGAGCGAACCTGACACAGAGGACGAAGAAGAAGAACTCTCTTGGCTATCTAAAGCCGAAGAGTAGGAAGACCCACTAGACTCGGCCCTAACAACGGGTGCCTCATCGTCCTACTTTACCCTTACTATCTCTACAGACTTCTCAGATGAAGACATCAAACCTGATTCAAAGGAAGGGACTCATCGAGGTAAAAATTAACAAGGGATCGGATCTAAAAGGAGCGCCGGGCAATCTTCAGCAATGAAAGAGAATTTGAGCAAAGTATTAGCCCTAGGATGGTCCCCTCCTATTTATACACCCCAAAGAGGAACATCCTACGGCCCCGATTGATTTCAGTCAAAACGAAACGTTGCGCTCAGCTACCGGTGGGGCTCTACGCGGCGATTGGCCATTGGGGACGTCTTTTCGATTGCAGGAGTCAAAGACATCATGTCACTTTCGCCAACCGACGTTCGACACGTGGTTCGTATTCCAACTGGCGATCGGCTGGAATGGCACCCCCTCTTTAAAGCGCGATCATTTCATTGATCCGCTGACGCCATCGGGGATACGCGTGAGGATTCAGGCGAACGACAAGGCGACATGTGGGCCCAAAGATCGATACGACGTAACCACTAAACGCCATGCCGTTCCCGGACGATCCGCATTATGATTCCTTGGCGTCAAAATGAGCAAAAGAAAAACCGAGCAGGCCACTCCCGACCCGTCAATGATAGGTTGGAACGAGAATGTGGGGCTAATGATGATGCTCACAAGTGGTGTCTCTTCAGATTACGACACGTGGCGGATGACGTCTCCCGAAGGCTACGGGGGTGGAATAAATGTGTTGCATCGGGGACATTCTTCGGGAGTCCCTTCTTGAGGAACGTATCCGATCTTTCGGGAGACCTCCCTGAATACATTCCACCTTTACTTAGGAAACTACCAACAGCCCGTCTCCAAGATTTCTCAGTCTTCCGGCTCGTCTCCGAGCCTTTTGACGTGCCGAGCTTCCTCGGCCTCCCGGCTCGTCTCCGAGCTTTCTGACGTGCCGATCTTCCTCGGCCTTCCGGCTCGTCTCCGAGCTCCTGACGTGCCGAACTTCCTCGGCCTCCCTCGATCAACCAAGAGCGTGGATCCCATACGCCCCGCAACGGCTCCGCGTATATCGCCAGGACGAGATATCCGCCTCCCCACGATCTGCGTTCCACGCTAGCTCATCCCCCCATTAATGAGCGCATCCCGCCATTCAAGGCGAGGATAACGCTGGGGCGTAACTGACGGCGGTGATCTCGCGTCTGCTCGCTTCACGCGACCCCTATATAAACCCCTCTCTCAGACGACTTAGATAACTCGAATTTATTTCAATACGCCGCTACTCTGCATCTATGTCTCGGCTTTAACTTGATCGTCAGAGGGTCCTACGGTGGTCGCCCACCTCGGGACTTCTTTGCAGGTAGCTTGGCGTCCAACAACAACCCATTAAGATCCACACCCAAGAACTCTTAGAAACAAATCTCAGCCGTCAAAGACCGCCATCACAGGATCGACGGAGGACAGCATCTGAAGGAGATCCGAAGCTCCATCAGAAACAAACCCTAATCAAACCTAACCAATCTCAGGTTAGGAATAGACGGAAAACAGTAATGGATGGTGTTTTTTTGACCAACGGGAAACTTTTGAGGGTGATATATAGAATTATGGATTTATTGGGGTGAATTTTGGAAATAACATATTTTTGAGTGGTATATCAAAAAACCCTAAATTTAACGATTGTATTCTTATACATTTATTTTAAGGTTTTTTTTTATTTTGGCCACCAAATTCTTTGATATTTAAAAAAAACACTAAATATTTTGTATTTCTAAAAACAACGCCGGTTACTTTAAACTTATCTAAAATAACTACATCCGTTAACTTTCCATCCCAAGCGGGTTAAGTTGCCGTCAATTGTGGTTGTTAAGGGCTTAAAAACATAATTACTCCACTAAAACATTCTTCTTCCTTTTCCACCATTGGTGCATTATGCCTCTCTCTCTCGTCTCCTTTGCCTTTCTTCTCATCCAAGCTCTCGTCTTCTCATTCTCATCTCCTCCTACCTCATTCTCATCTTCTCCATCATCCTCACCTTGAGACCCCGTCATCCTTACGGCCCCTTACGAAAAAACCCATCATCTTTAACCCCAAGACGCCCCTTACTAACCCTAAGACCTCTCAAACCTTCATGAAATGCGCACCCAAGGCCACATCAACACCACCATCTAATACCAGGTGTGAGAAGCAACAAGGGGAAAATGAAGTAAGAGGTCTGGGGATTTGAAAGAAGTGGGAATTTGAGAAAGTGAAAATATTAAATAAGAAGTTTGAGGATTTTGAGTGAGATGAGAAAAAAGAAGGGTTATTTTCGGCGTAATTGATTAAATCCCAACTACAGTTACATTAACTCAGCCTAATAAAATCACATTAACCGCAACTTAACGGAAGCGGTTTTTTTTTATAAGTTTCAAGTAGTTGGTGTTTTTTTTAGAAATACAAGTATTTGGTGTGTTTTTTGGAAAAAACAAAAAATTTGGTGTCCAAAATAAAAAAAAACCTTATTTTAATTTCATGCATACTGCATACATACATACTTGTTTGTACTTAAGAATACTTATGGTTATTGATGAAAGATGTAATCTTAAATTTTATTTACCTCGTTCTTTAATGTTATACTGGTACATGTTTCTTCCCATAGCTATTTATATATTGTTTAATACATATATAATTAAATATATAAAATAATATAATCGTGTCCCCTTATCCTCTTTTTTATAAATTTGTTGTGTCCTGAATGCTTCATAGGTGTGGATTTTCATATAAGCCATGTTATTGCTTACATTTGAATATTATATATGCTAGATCCAGTAAGCTTATGTTTTTTTTCCTTGTTCCGTTTTTATTGTTAGAAAATTATTTATGTTGGATTGTTGTTTATTTATTTGTTTTTGGGGTCTTGCAGCATGAACTTGATTATGGAGAAGACGATGCACACAATCTTCATCCCCAACCCTCGACGCACTCTACAAACTCCACCATCACTAACTCTTCTGGTTCATCTCGGGCTACTCATTTGGACCAAACGAAGGACTCGGTCTTCACAAATGCTCTTTTGAGCCCCATTCGCCAATCTCTTCAAACATATCATGAAGCCAACTCATCTAATCACAACAAAGGGACTCATCCCAGCAATTCCTCTATGGATATGCACTGAGATACGAGATAAAGATTCGATAGAAATACGAGTCTCGTATGGACAAAGAACAAAATTTTGGGACGAAGATGGAACGGGACATGCAATGAAGAACGAAAGTCGTGCTTAATACCCTCATCTGAAGTTGAAGGTCTTTGTGAGATTCAGTCATTATTTGCTTAGTTTCAAGATTCAAATGTATAAAATTCTCATGGATACTGTTTTTCTTGAATTATTTGTTTATTGGGCTTGTTAAGATAGTTGGGACCTGTTGGCGTATAATCTGTGTTAAGAATTATGTGGTTCCAGTATTAATATTTATCATGCATGAATTTTGAGATTGTAAGCATTTTGAAAAAAACATTAGCTATCTTGAGTCTTTATAAACTACTATTATTTTTGGAGTTGATTTGCGCCGAATATCAGGGAAAAGAAAATGTATACATGTTTTCAAATTCTGGCTACGGAAAAAGTTTAAAGAAGAAAGTATGATTTGTTGTTGTTTGGAATTATGTCACTCTCTAGTAAAGGATGATGTATATTTGTTATATATTGTTTATAGCATAGATAAGGCATACCAAAATATGATTTGATTTTTGATAACAAAATATGATTTGATTTTCATTAAAATTTAAAATAACAAATGAAATAGTTTATTTGTTTTGGAAAAAAATTTGTTTTTTCTATTAAAAAAATAAGTATTGATATATTTGTTAAGTTTATAGGAAATTTTAATTCATACCAAATCTTTTTGGCATAACATAACAGACCAAGGAGAGGTTATTGAATTTGCTTTTTAGGGGATCCAATTAAAACCAATGATATTTTCCTTCACATAGAGTAGACCTGAAATCCACGAGTACCGTCTCTTCTTCTTCTTCTGTTATAACCAGAAGAGCGGGGAAGGGGAGAGGCATGTGACGTCCTTATAATTAATTGAAATAAAATATTCAAAAAAAGAAAAGAAAAATACTTAATTTGAGATGATTGACTTCATCCATTTTTTGCATGTGTGATGCATGTAGATGTTATTTAGCATCATAGGCAGAACAATAGGAGGTTTTAGAGATTTTTAGTTAAGTGATGACCTCAAACTTTTATTTTGATCGGCAGGTGCAAAAATACTAGTAGAGTATCTATTTGCGAAGCTGTTCCTGATTCCACTAGCTACTTGAAATTGAGTGTCTGGTAATTAGTATTAGATTTCATTTTGATTCAAATGAGTAAAAAGTTCTCACGTATACTGCTGTTCTTGAATTGTTTGTTCATTTGGATTGATGCTAATGTTGAAACTTGAAGGTGTACATTTTGTGATAAAACTAAATATTAAGTTTTAGTGTTCAATATTAAATATGTGTATACATTTTCCTAGTCTAATATGTGTTTTTTGCACATAAGCATATTGATGAGAACACATGTGCAGTAAACATCATAATCACAAATTCGGAATTATTCTCCGAGGTTGAAAATTCGAATTCGGATTCGGAGAACTATTCGGAAAAAATCGGTAGGTATTCGGGAAAGATTCAGCAAGTATTCGGAAAATGTTCGGAAAGGATTTCGAGCAAGAAATTAATATATGAGGTGCTGGGTTTTGATATTGCGAATTATTCGCTGTTTTTGTAAATTTTTCGCTGTTTATTCGCGAATTATTCACAAATAATCCGTGAATTATTCGAAGATTTCGCTGGTGACGATTAAATCGGAGAATTAATCGGCCAATAAAAAATTCAAGAATAATATAATTCACGAATTCGCCCGAATTATTCTCTAATTATGTAACTATGGTAAACATCCCGTCTCTACAAGCAAAAATGCTGTGGTTGCCCTAAGTTGTTGGGCTTTGGCATTTTTCTTTCTTTTTTATATTGTTCAAAACAATGTACAACTTTAATCAAGAAAGGGAATTCTTTTTTACTTTTCCTTATATTTTTCTACATTATTTTCATTTTTTAGAATAAATAAAGATATCTACAATAGCCAATTTTGCCCAAAAAAAAAATAAAAAATAAAATCAAGATATCTATCAGAAAATATGTTGACGTGGCTTTATGGTCTTCCAGCTCAAACCCTCATTTGTTATAGCATTTTGTTATGTAAAAAACCTCATTATTACTGAACGGTTGATTTTACCAACTTCCTCTTCAATTTCCTCTCCGATGTGAGAGACTTGGCTCAGTTGGTATCAATTTTCTCTCTAATGTAGGAAGTCGCAAGTTCAATCCCCGAAAGTGATTGATTTCCACACCAAAAATAAAATCGGTAGATTTTACATAAATTATAATCCGCTAACAAAGTGTTGATAATCACGAACGAACCAAGTAGCCTGTGTGGATACCAAGTACGGTTTAAATCTCACATGTACCCATATATTTACAGGGTATTATCCAATAAAATCCTGGTTGGGCTGGGCTAATAAGTAAAGAATTAAAAATAAATTGGAGAATAGAGAAACGGATGCGCACGTGCGAACGCTGAGGACCAAAGGCGAGTCATCGTAACCGTCCATATGAGATGAGGCATGGAAGCGCGTACATTAGGAGTTATAAGGAGAGTGTAAGAAAAATATATAAATGATTTTTCAATAAAATATATAATAAAAATAATAAATGATGGGGTCGTATACAGGGAAATTGACAAAGACAGCGATTCTACGTAGCTCATCACTTGTAGCTAATGAGTCTAGTTGAGTTATTGGGACCTGCACATTTCAACATTGATGGTTTTGGTAACACCTCAACCCTAGCTCACATGTCCATAATTCATCTTCATTGTTGATAATTCTGCGGCCAATAGTGTGATAGCAGGGGTGGGTCCTTGTCTTAAGTTGGGACGGCCCCATCTCCTACCACCGGCCGGATCATGCGAGTGTAGTTATGGGGTTGCGTTCAACTCCAGCTCTATTTAATTCGATAGTTGTACTTAGAATAAGGTTGTTTTATCACACAACCTCCCATAAAAACGATAATTGTTTATTCCCCAAATATATAGTTTTTACGCACCGAAAGCACATGAAGTAGTCTTAGAATTTCCTCACGAGGAAACAGATTATCAGAAAATAGCTGATGTTAAACCGTCAGCTAGAGCCTAAAGGTGGCCCAATCAGACCGTGAAATCGACGATCCGCTCCGACCATCTTATTCTACACATGGGACGATATATGTGTGTGACGTTTTGAATAACATAATGCATTACAAGTGACGGATCAATCATTTCAAATATGGATGGTTGTTCACACAATAAAAATGTCATACATTAGGGACACTTGATCGAGGAACATATAAGTCAAATCAATCAAAATGTCACGCATATAGATCACTCCATGTGTAGAACAAAGCGGTCCGAGCAGATCGTCGATTTAAAGGTCGGATTGGACTACCTTTAGACACTGGCTGACGGTTTAATATCAACCACCAGCTGATAACCCGTTTCCTCAAAACGAATATAAGAAACACGTTAGCGATGGTTAGCTAATTAAGTTCAGCCACTTCACTCTAAAAAAATCTACAACATATCAGCAATATGTGTCTAGTTATGAAAAATAAAAAAACCTACATTATGGGATCCTAGTGTTGCCCGAAGACTACCAGATACTTGTATCGATTTTATGTCCACACGCACTGTATCGGATAATCTGGATAATCCATTTTAAGAGGAGAAGTTGCCATAATTTAATGTTTTCAGGACGAATCCACTGTGGTTTCTTCGATGTGCGCGTCTGGAAGTGCTTATGTGTGTTGTGTGTTTGTTGTGCGTGCTATGTGTGTAGGTTAGACTAGCAGGCTGGATCAAAAAAATTGTAAAAGATAAGAAAGGAAAATTGCAAGCTATGGAACAAACACAGGCACAAAGTTTGGTGACTCGCACTTACTTTCACTTTTCACTTTCATGATAAGACCAAAAAGAAGTCCCAAACCCCCTCAAAAAGGGAAAAAACTACTATGCAAGGGCTTGCATGGTGCAAGCCCTTGCATAACCATTGGATTGGCTCCCCTTGCATGCAAGAGGAGCCCATCCAATGGCTTTAGAGGGGCTTGCACCATACAAGCCCTTCTAGAGTAGTTTTTTCCCTCAAAAAACACTCAATTGCAAGTCGTCCTCTTTCACCAGTTCAGTGGGGGCCCACTCTGCCACCCACATGTGCCACCCTCCTACAGGGACCCACCCAAAATAATAATCCAAATGGTATTTTTTCCAAATCAAAATAGAATATCTATAAATTAAAATTAGGGAACAGAGTGGTTTGAATTTTAATTAGCAAAATAAGACAGTCTGAGGCCACATAGGCGTGGTCCTAAATATATCAAATAAGAGGGCGGATTCTCCTTATTAAATGAAAGCAGGCAAAAATTATATATATATATATATATATATATATATATATATATATATATAAAGCATGAATTAAAAAAAATAAAAAATAATGTTTTTACCACAATTTTCATCTTTTTCCCCCATAATTCAAAGTTCTGACCATTTATCAAAAAACAAGACATGAACATTACCACAATTTTCATCTTTCCCCCCCATAATTCAAAGTTCTGACCATTTATCAAAAAACAAGACGTGCCCAAATTAATATGGAAATTGATATTAAAATAAGTAAAAATTTGACAACGAAGAATAACACATGAATCTAACATTTTCGACATCCAAATTAAAATCATACACTTAATGCTTTCCCTTCCCCTTTCCCAAACCGAGAAGGCTTGACATTAGCTTATGTCTCTTGGGATGACTCGATGGCCGCCCTATGTCCTGTGTATGTGGCGGTGGTGTCTGCTCTTCCACTTGTTCTTCCGCTCGCTCTTTTTGCTTCGTCTTGGACAGGTTGTTGCTGCTGTTGTATAAATCCTGTATGTGGGACAGGTTTCGGATATGTGCTGCCTCCCAACAATTGTATATAGACGCAAAATTTGTCTCCCAAATGGGCTGTTGTTGCAAAGAAGCTCTCCCGGTTTCCTGCTGCTGTTGTCGCGCAAAACCTGTCATCTAAGGCTACGCAAAATCTGTCCCCCAAGACCGTTGTTACCCAAAATCTGTTCCCCAGGACCACTGTTGTTGCGTAAAATCTGCCCCCAAGACTATTGTTGCTGCGATTGTTGCGTTCGTTCATACCACCAACTATGCCAGGGTTGCTGTTGACCGTATGGTGCTCCGAACCGCTGATGCTGTGGTTCGGATCTGTTTGATGCTGCGACTCATGTTGTAGCTCCGGTTCCTGAAGAGTGTTTTTCGTCACCCTATTGAGAGATGAATACATGTTTCTTGTCAGGCATATTACAGATTCCCCCTGCTTAGAGTAGACCAGAGTTTATTGATTGTGGGGATCCGAATCTCTGGCAGTCACGGATTAAGCTGCCGTTAATTACCCCGCTTTTGGAGCGAGAGAACCTCCGATTGACGGGTAAAACTAGTCATGCGAACTCAATGTACGGTGTGCGTATATTGTGTTTTGGACGTATCAGGGGCTTCGCTGAGTTTACGGGGGGTCGCTGCCCGGATAGCGGGTTAGGGGTCAAGAGGGCTAGCATCCCCCTTGCGGGGTGCGGGACAGTGCCTCGTTAGAAATTTTTTCTAATAGAAGAAGTATTTTTAGTGGGGAACGTTTGGGAAAAATTGGGGTGAGGAGTGTCCTAAGGACACGTGAGACAACACGTGACCGCTGGGCGCAACGGGTCACGCGCGCGACACGTGAGAGCTGGGCGCCAGTAGGTCACGCGCGCGGCACGCGACCGCTGGAAACACCAGCGAAAAAGGGGCTTAGATCCTGGGCTGGAAGTTGAACTCCTGAGGGGTTTTGGAGTTAAAATCCTAGGGAAGAAATTGGATGTTGATTTGAAGTTAAACTCCCCAAAGTCTAGAATTTGGAGCTAAACTCCTAAGAGCTTTAGGTTTGGAGTTAAACTCTTAAAAGTTTTGGATTTGGAGTTAAACTCTATTGAGGATTTGGATCTTGGAGTTGAACTCCTCAAAAATTGATTTGGAGTTAAACTCCTAAAAGATTTAGATCTTGAATGGTGAAAAGAGTTCCATTTTCGTCCTCTTCGAGCCTTAAACTTTCCAAAAATAGGTTCTTCTAAGATGGGTTCCTTCTTCCTCCTATCTTTTTATTGGATCTTGGAGAAAATGGGCGTTGAGATTAAAAGTCTCCCTTTTAGAGATTTGATGGGAGATTTGAGCTCCTCTTCGAGGGTTTTGTAGTGAAAAACTATTTTTTTTTTGGAAAAGAAGAGTTAAATTCTTGATTTAATCTAAAAAAGAAGAAGGTTTAAAATCTTAAGGAAGGAGAAGGAGACACAGAACCCTAATTTTTGAGGGGAATGAAAAAGTTATTTTATTTCATTATAATGTTGTCTTATATAGGTTTACAACTTTACACATAGCCCCTTGGATTTTACAAAATGGTATTTTGCCCATCCCATGCCTCATGTGCTTATTTCTTTTTGCACATGAGCCATAGGCTTTACAAAAATTTGGATTTTTGCCTATTTATTTAAATATTATATTTATTTGTTATACTTTCTTGGCATGGGACCAGTCTGGGCTTAGGGCCACCCGTTTGGACTTGGGTTCGGGCGTGGGCCCGGATTGATTCAACAGTAGGGTCTGTTTGCATTGGCTTGGGCCCACTTGTCTGCGGTTTGACTTTGACCTTTACCTTTAGCCAATAGAGTGTAAATTTTAACCCCAACAAAGGGCCCCCAATCAATGAATGCACGCTACACATATGGGTCGTGTGCATGAAATTGATGGATCTTCTTCTGTGTGGAGGTTGACTTGATTTGGTTTCCGTTTTTAGGATGCTGACACTGCCCTTTTTACGACATAGACGGTCGGTGGTTGATGTATCCCAAAGAAGGAGTGTCTGTTTGACGTTTCCCCGGCACGGAGTGTTGCTGGTTGATGTGTCCTCGGCACGGAGTGTCGGTGTATGACGTATCCCCGAGATGGAGTATCACTGTTTGACGTTTCCCCGAGACGGAGTGTCACTGGTTAACGTTTTCCCGAGACGGGGTGTCTGTTTGACGTTTCCCCAAGACGGAGTGCCACTGTCTGACGTTTCCCCAAGATGGAGTGCCGCTGGTTGACGTATCCTCGGTATGGAGTGTTTGTTTGACGTTTTCCTGGCACGGAGTGTCGCTGGTTGACGTGTCCCTGTCACGGAGTGTCGGTGTATGACGTATCCCCGAGACGGAATATCGCTGGTTTATGTTTTCCCGAGATGGAGTGTTTGTTTGACGTTTCTACAAGACGGAGTGTCTGTAGTTGACGTTTCCCCGAGAATGAGTGTCTGTTTGAATTTTCCCCGAGACGGAGTGCCGGTGTATGACGTTTCCCCGGCACGGAGTGTCGCTGGTCGACATATCCCCGGCACAGAGTGTCGCTGGTTGACGTGTCCCCGAGACGGAGTGTCACTGTTTGACGTTTCCCCAAGACTTTGTGTCACTGGTTGATGTATCCCCGGCACGGAGTGTCACTGTCTGACGTTTCCCCAAGACGGAGTGTCTGTATGTAACGTATCCCCAAGACGGAGTGTCACTGTTTTTGACGTAGAGGTCGTTGGAATTGGTTGGTTTGATTTGTTTTGGGGAGGTTCCAATCTATCCGGCGAGACTTTTGAGCTTGGAAGCACTTCCGGGTAGGACTTTAGTTTGATTTGTCTGATTCCTGTCTTATTTGGCGGGACCCTTGAATTTTAGGCATTGCAGCGTAGGATTTGGAATTTGGATTTTTGTTTAGCATTAGAATCGCTACACTGGAATATGGTATCAGGAGTGAATCATCATTTTCCGTGAAAGAATTTGGGGATTTTGGTTTTGGTTTGACGTTAGCATCGTTATACTGGAATGTGGTACCAGGAGCGAATCATCATTTGCCATTGGAGGATTTGGGGATTTTGGTTTTGGTTTGGCATCAGCATCGCTACATTGGAATGTGGTATCAGGAGCGAAACATCATTTGCCTTTTCCTGTTGGATAACGACGGCTTAGGAGACCGGTTTAGGTCCCTGTCTTCTAAAGCTTTTCAATTTTATGAGCCGTAAGGGTGTCATAAAAACATTTTCTTCCTATGAGTCGAAAGGATCTCGTAGGTGTATTTTCTCCTTAGGCGTAGTGAGGACCCCAAGTGTGTTTTTTCTTTGTGAGTCGTAAGTATTCCACGAAGGTGTTTTCTTACGAGTTGAGAGGATGTCGTAAGCTTTGTTCTCTTCATGTATCATGAGAACACATGAGTGGGTATTCCTAAATGGAGCATAATTTCGATGGCGGAGACTGGCCGCGGGGCTAGTGATTGCTGTAGGGCATGCGTGTGATGAGGATTATTTGAGCCCGTGGATTGTATACGGTAGTCAATTTTGGGACTGGCCGTAGGGCTGAATGAATTTAGGGGATTTGGATTTTGGATCGGTATCAGCACTACTAACACTGAAGCATAGCACCAGGAGTGACTCATTAATTTCCGTTGCCCGTTGGGTAGCGATAGCTTAAGAGACAGGTTTAGATCCCTATCACCTAATCCTTTTCAATTTTATGAGTCGTAAGGGTCTCAAAAAAGCATTTTCTCCCTACGAGTCGAAAGGATCTCGTAGGTGTATATTCTCTTTAAAAGTCATGAGGATTCCTATGTGTGTTGCTCTTTTGTGAGTCATAAAGATCTCACGCGGGAATATTTTCCTCACAAGGTCGACAGGACTTTACGAGTGTATTTTCTTCTCTTTTTCATGAGTTTGCGCCTTTCGGGTTTTCACAAACTCGCCGACAGTCCTCCTGTTTTTACTCACGGAGCCCTTTTAGATTTTCATCCGTACTCGTTTTGCTTGTGGACATACTGTTTTTTTTGTTTTTTTAAATTTTTTTACATTGTTTTTCTTTTATTTCCCAGTTTAACGACTTATAGGTCATAACTGTGCGCTTATTCAAAAATCCTTAGACTTTGATCTCACGGCGCTTCAATGCTCTATTTGTCCTTTTAGAGTGACGTTCACGTGTGTCCCGTGGAAACAGCGGTGGACCGGATCATTTTCTGGAGTGGGCGATTGAGCCATCTACCCCCAGAGGGTTTTGGTCTTCGTTCGAATGGAGCGGACGATCGTAGCTTGGTTTTCTGTTAACGCGTCTTTAGCCAATGAGACCACTCTCTCATTATATTGTTTTTCAACCTAATTCTTGAAAAAAAAGCATTCTTCAATAGTATGACTCACCATTCTGTGATGCGGGCAATACAAGGGATCATCAGTTATGTTTGTTTCATGTGGTCTTTTTGATTTAGGCAATTGCAGACGTTTCTCAGGACGTTCTTGAATATTTTACGGACTTTATCCCTTCTGAAAGATTACACCTTATTCAATTTCTTTTCCAGGGGCGATTCCCCTCCCCTTCCCAACACTGGTTTTCGAGGCTGGTCGGCATTAGGCCTGCTTGCTCCTCGCCTACTTTGGTCAGCAAATACATTAGAGAATTCAGTGTCCTTGGAAGGCCCACCTTTGCGGTTTTTGTTCTCCGGATATTTGGATTTATTGTTATATTGGTAGTTTGGAAGAGATTCAGGGCCCACATGTTCTAACATCTGGACTTTTTTAAGTAAGTCCTGGAGAGTCTCGGGATCTGCTGATGACTTTCCTTTAATTCTGTCCCGTGTCAACTGGTCACAGTCATGCATCAGTGTTCCCTTATAAAAATAAAGAGAGAAAAGAAAGAAGAAAAGAATTCCCACGGTTTGGGCCTCACGTGTTAAACACGTGAGCGCTTATATGCAAAATATATAAGCGCCGAGAATAAACAACCAAAAGAGGGCTAAACTGGTCTTAAGTGTTAAACACATGAGCCCTTATATGCAAAGCATATAAGCGCTGAGAATAAACAAAGCAAACCGGCCTCACGTGTTAAACATGTGAGCGCTCATATGCTTCGCTCATATGCAAAGCATATGAGCGCTAAATATAAGCAGATTATAACCCGTACTGGGGCCACGTGTTAAACACGTGAGAACATACTTTTTAGCTTCTCATAGAATTAAATTCTATATAGAGAACCGTCAGATTAAAAGATTCAACGGTGATTAAAAATCATCGAATATAAAATTAAATTCTATTGGAGGAGAATATCTCCCTGGTCTTTCTAAATGAGAAAGATATTTTCTGAGATGGGAAAATATTTCCCTATATCTTTCTAAACAGAGAAAGATGAGCTCCTTTAAACAGAGAACTCTTGGATTAAAAATCCAATGGTGATTAAAAATCATCGTTTGATAGAATTAAATTCTATCTATGGGAAAATTTATCCCTAATCTTATTAAAAACAAGAACATATATTCTGTAAAACAGAAATTCTCGGGATCAAGGATCCAACGGTGGATAAAATCCACTGAACAATTTTGAGGCAAATTAAATTAATTGGTATCTCTAAAATGATAGATTTTCTTAAACTAATTAACAATTTGTCTCTCATGTATAAAGAAACCAAGACTTCAAGTCTCATATCGAGGATCGACCCTATAAACTTCTCTACAAAAGAAAACTAAGAATTTAATTCTCCAAAAAAGAAGAAGAAGATTCTCGCTCTCTCAAACCCTAGGTAAAGAAAAGCAGAGATAAACATATGTCATTTGCCTAGTATAAAAAAACAAGGGTTTAACCCTTCACAAAAAGAACTTGGTTCTTCTTTTGATCTGAGATCTGCAAAGAAGATCTTCCCACAAGTTGAGAATTTAATTCTCATTAGAGATATCATGTTCTTCAAACTCAGAATCTAGGGGAGAGAACTAGATTAAAAGAAAAAAAGAGAAAAAGAACATAACTTCTAGCAATTTAATTTATCTAAAAACAGGATTTAACCCTACACAAAAGAACTTAGTTCTTAGAACATAAAACTTGATCCTAGATCTTCAAAACGGAGATTTTGATAATCATCAATGGCCAAAACACCATTAATAGAAGTTTAGCTTTTTTTCAAAAGATAAAATAGAGAGTAATTTTCTAAAAGGCTCAGCGCCTCACGTGTTTCACACGGGAGTGCCCCAAAACTATAAACTCAGCACCTCACGTGTTTTCCACATGAGTGCCGAACAAAAGGATTCAGCGCCTCACGTGAAACACACGCGACGCCCAATAAAACAGAATGCTCGGTGTCTCACGTGCTTCCCATGCGAACACCCAAAATTGAAGACTCGGCACCTCGCGTGAAACACACGTGAGCGCCATATAAAAGTGCTAAGCACTATATATTTATTCAAAATGGCTAAGTGCCTAACACTGATTGAGAAGCGTCCATGTCTCAGCGCCTCACGTGATACACATGTCAGCACCAGAGCAACAAATAAGTGTTTAGCACTTCTGAATAAAAGGAGAAAGCCCAAGACCGAACCCAAGTTGGCTAAGGTCTCTCTGAAGTCGCTTGCAGCTGAGCCCAAATGCTCTGTTGTTGGATCTTAATTAAATTTAATGATCCTGAAAATATATCTGAGTTGATCTTAATCTCAAATTGGACTAACGTATTCTTAGTTAAAATAAATTCAGCCGAAATGCTCATATATTTAAGTTTGATCTTAATCTAAAAACAAATTAACGGTCCTTAAATAAAACAAAATATTCTTTGAGCCGACGGAACATACAATCTAAGTTCAATCCCCAAATATAAAATATACAGATTGGGACTAATCCACGCCCTACGGGCGACGACATAAACTAGTCTCCGTATACAATCTACGGGAGCCAAAATAAACCAAATACAACACGACACGAAGTTAACTACTGGAGCAGGACAAAGTGGTTATCGCAACGCGATAACGTAATTAACTGCAGAGGCTTACGTCTACAGGAAAGAGCGTCCCCACAATAAAAAACCCCTCACAAATGAGGGGGAATCTGATAAAATCGGCTACATCGGTCATATCTATCCAAACCTCCGATATATAGTGCCATGAATCAACTTGGTATTTTCGGAGAGGTGGATGAATATGTTCAAATAGTATTTGCCCTCAAATTCAGGCTAGACGTCTCAACGTCTCAGTTCGGTCTTCGGCGGTAAATAGTCAAGACTTTCCTAGGGGCTAGCCGCCGTCTACTTTCTTGAAGGAATTCTGCTCTTAGACCGAAAGAAATAGCTGTTGGCTGCTTTGGGACATCAATCTCTGGTTCATGGACCAAATTTTGATTTTGTTGTGATTACACTTAAAGGACTCGGGTTGCGAGATTTGCCACAACATTCACCAGATCGTCGACTTTGGAACGGATCTTGGCTGACTCCCTATCACGGTCCTGAAATTGCTCTTGAATCCATTATAATAACACTTGTTCTGTAGTTTTGGAGATGATGACTGGCCTATCTTTATCGCCTGAGCTTGATTCTCTAAAAACCATGCGTTCTTTTTGCTTAGCAACTTGAGCAAGGTCCTCATCATTATTTGAATTGAGCCAGTATTAGGCAGCATCAACCATGTCATCACCATGGCTGTGAAGCGTAGGAGGGTTCACTTCTTCAGGTCCAACCATGTAGACCGTTTGGATTGCGTATCTATCCGTTGCCTCCTCATTGTCAATGTTACTTGCTGAACCTTTGGATTGTCGCCGTGGTTTGCTCTTTTCAGGGAAGAGTGAACATTTGAGAGTGGTCGGTTCCCGAAATACCTCGATTTCTTTTTGTATAAAATTGGAGATTGTGGCTTGATCGTTTGTCAACACGCTAAGGGATAATGAGATTTCACCCGCCTTATATTATTTCTCGACCCAGTCCTTGAGAATGCAACAGTCTTCAATAGTGTGTCCCAACACTCGGTAGTATGGGCAATAATTGGGATGATCATCCATGTTCACTTCACTTAGCCTTTTCGGTTCTGCTAGCCTCACGCCATTCTTTAGAGTATCTTTAAATATTTTTTGAACTGTCTCTTCTAAAAGAGTAGACCTTATTTCTCCTTTCTTCCAAAGTTGGCTCTCGGGGTTTGTTAGTCTTCGCTCCGCCCGCACTCTGCCAATTGAGAGAATAGGTACTGTTGGAACATTCGTCTTTCCGGTTGTCATCCCTCTGATGTCTCGGTCTGTTTGTGAATTGGAGATCCTGAGTGGACTTAGGCTTTGAGTGTTCTAACATTTGAACTTTCTTGGTCAGCTCTTGGATTTTTTGAGGCCTGGGGTGCACAGGAAAGGTTTTATCCAGTTGTTCAAATTTTCTATAAGAAAACTGATGGATTGGTCTTGTTCCAATGGTGGTTCATATTTGACAGAAAGATTGCGCCATCGGACTATAAAATCCATGCTGCTTTCATTGTTCTTCGGTTCGGTCCTTACAAGGTCGGTAATGGTGATTTTATTGCTGACACTCATGATCCTTTGCTTGAACAGAGATTCTATTTGAGCGAACATCGTAATTGAGTCATTCGGTATACTTGCATACCAATCGAAAGCAATATCAGTCAAGCTATTGACAAACTGATGGAGAAAGAGCACATCATTGTCCTCAGTATTCGCGCATAATGCTTTAAATTGGGCAATGTCCCGGTTCGTATTTCCCGTACCATCGAGCCTTTCAAATTTAGGGACGATATAGCCACTGGAAATCTCCACAAGATCGTATTGTGCATGTTGGTTATATGTATGCCCTAGAGGCCATTACTGTACATGAGATATACATTGCAGTGGATGCTTAGACATATATAGGGAGGACTTTCTTGCTCGACATGATAGTATGCTATCTGGTTACTCTTTATCTTAACATGTACACTGATTGTCTCTCTGTTACTTGTTGGTAAAGCCCATGGATGCGTACTTGACTACCTAGATTATGATGGAGATCATACTAGTGGGACAAAGGTAGTCTGTGAGTACATCCTTTAATGTCTCTAGTCGTGGGTGTGTCGAGACGGGGCATCGATATACCAGAGTAGACTAGCGTATAGCTTCTCGACCCATATAGACGGGCGATGGATGATCCAATATCCATTGGTGTTTGACATCAGAGATGATATACGGGTGCTCAGTGGAGACTGGGTATACTGGACGGACTCGCCGAGAACTCCCAGATGGTATTATACCTCACGTTAGATGGCAGTTCTCTGGTGACACTGGTACAGGTTAGTCTGTCGACCTGAGATCGTTATAGAGTCTTGTGTGATTCCTACAGTGCTTTTATTTCCACCTTACCACGTTCATGAGAACGTGCAAAACGGTGGTTTTTAAGTACAGTCCCGAGTCACATGGAGGCAATGAGAGATAGGAGGGGATTCGTCTCTCCCAGTATTGGGGGTTGAAGTTGCGCTGTGCTCGATTGGCTATAACAGGAAGTCCCTGGCCAGGGTTGTTTCAGAGATTTACTGGTAAGTGTTACCAGTAGTTTCTCGACCCGTTATGAGCCTCACATCGGCACGACTTATCGAGTTACTGGGGTCTGACGTTTACCACCCATAAACGAGATATGCGACATATCAGACGAAGAGACCGGACTGTACGGTAAGTGTTACTGATTGGATTCATAGGAGTATGAGCAGGCCTTCTTGTTGATTTTCTGATCGCTCAATACCCGGGTGGCCGTTACGTTTAGCACGTCTCTTGCGGCTTGTGGGTGTTTGATATGATCATCACCTACTGCCGGCGTATTGACGAGTCTGTAGAGTCCTACACAGAGGTTTCCTGGCTCAGGCGAAACGGAGTAGGAGCATATATGAGATATGTGCGGGACCGAGATTAATATGCGTATGTGATACCGTATTATATTCTCGCGATTTGTATCATCGTTCGGTTATATGCGATATAGCCGGGTTATCGAATTAAGATTTGATTCGATAAATTGATACACATGATATTAGTCAGTTATATATGGTATAGCCGGATTATTGAATCTAGTGTTGATTTAATAATCTAATGTATAATTATATATTTGATATATTAATTTACATTGACCGGTATTAGCTTACTTAAGATTTCTTTTCTCACTTGATTTGTGCATTAAGTGTATATGTGATATATACTTATGTACATAGTTTGTATCATGCTTGATGATACATGCAAGCATGAGTGTGTGTATGACTTACACCATGATAATTAAAATGTGAAGGTTTTTATTTATCTTAATAATTCAAAATTAGTGAGAATTTTGTCATGCTTGGAAGCTTGGAGAAGCTTGAAGTATCTTTGACAAAGTCCACTTGTTTTGTCTCACTTAAGATATTTATTAACCTAACCATTTTAATTAGCCATGGTTTAGTCTCTACAATGGTTAGTATATAATACTAACTCACCCATGGTTGCTATTCTCACCTCATTTTAGTTTTCATTTTTCATTTTTCATGGTTGCTTTTCTTCATCTCCTTCATTTTCAAGCTTTCTAGCTCCATGAAACATGAAGAAATATTGTGAGAAAATAAAATCGAAAGTGATCCCACTTCCTACTTCATCATCCTATACACTTTCTTGGGTAGTAAAGGGTGTTCTCTTCACAAAATTCTTGACCTAGTGAAGAGCTAGCTTGGGTTTGAGTCTCCTCGACGTAGATCATCTTCGGCCTCGAAGACTTCGAGTAAGTTTGTTCATTTCTCTAAGGGAACCCATACTAGAGTTCGGGAGATCTTCGATTGCAGCGAAGGGACTACTACACGGAGCTTTATAAGTGAAGGACCGGTCTACAAAGGTTGTATTCCTCATTCACTTAGTGTAATGGTTGATTACATGTATATATTGTCTAGTTACTCTAGCTTGATCCTAGCTTAGGATTGATTAGCATCATAGAATTTTTAAATTTGGCATGGTAGTTGCTGTGAAAACCCAGTAGGGTGCTAAGAAATTCCAACAATGGTATCAGAGCCGGGCTAGAGTATTAGAAGGTGTTTATTAGATTACGAAACCGAAACTGCTCCGAAACTTGAAACACCAAATACAGTTTCTGTCGATTTTTATTGACCTCAAAAAAAATTTCAAACAACTGCAGAATGTTGTATGTGATATAACATGAACACTGGAAAAATTTGAGGCATTTTGGAGAAAATTTGGCCGGCCACCATACCCCCCATCTCAGCCAAAAACCGAGCTCACCCCCTGAAATTTTGCCTGTGTTCCAGTCTCTGGGTTATGGTGTTTCAGGTGTTGTTTGTTTTTGCTAATTTTGCATGAGATGTAATCTTACACTATAAACAATTCGGAGTGTTTCGTATTCGTAGTTTAACATTGTATTTGGGTTTTCACAAGTTGTCTAGGCGAAATTAAAAAGTTCGATCGAATGTCAAAAACTCATTTTTCCAAGTTTAACGTATTCAGAAAAACATGCAAGTAATTCTGTGGACCCTCTAGAAGAATGAAACCCTAACTCGAATTTTTTGGATCGCGGAACCGCGGTCATACCCTAGGGTTTGCCGCAGTTCCGTAGCAACACGAGTGAGGCTTGGGTTTGCCCTTCTACGGTTGGTCCATAAGTACTGCGGCATGTTCCGGGTATTATTAAAACTGTGCTCAAGTGTTGAGCTCTCGGGAAATTGTGGGACTTTGATGAATCGATCGAAAAGTTTAACGTCGTCCGGATATTTGTGATGGGATACAATAATTAGAATCTATCTAGTTGCGTGCAAGTTTAACATTTCGGCCTCAGACGGAATCAGGAATCTTGTTGAATTACCCGACTTCCTTTGAAAAGTGTTTTCATGGTTGAGACCTAAATGTAAAATTTGTATTGTTAGGCATGAAATCCAGAATATGTGATATTCCGGGTTTATGATGTCAAAGGGCAGTGCGGTTTCCAATTGTTGTAGTTTTTCAATTTCTTTTCTGCGACCGTAAGTGTAATATGTGGTGTATCGCCGGTTTCATTGATATATGTCAACGGCAATTGGGATACGCATAATTACTTACGTTTATGAAATGTGATGTTATGTGTTGCTGGGATATGTTATATTGGATCGTCGTGTTTGAATAGCCGGGTTTTTTTTATGTGAGATAAGGGTTTTTCATTTTCCTTCATGTAAAAACTTGTATGTAATATTCTTTTATTGGGGCACTTCCGAGTTGAGAAGATGTCACCGTTGATGTATATTATTTACTTTTCCGCATTAGGATAGACCCAAGGAGGGGAGCACAAGTTACCGGGTTCTAGAGTCCAGTGGGAAACCATCTCGAGGCGTCGAGTCTGGGTCTCCTAACTCTAGACTCGCTCTCGTAGGGGTCTAGGGATGTGGGTTTGGCTATTCATCGTGACCATGGAATCCGTTATACAGGCTTAATATAAAACCTGGAAATCCTAGTATATCCAATATTTCATATGTTGTTATTCTGCTGTGATATCTGTGATGTGATCATTTGATATGTTGAGATAGATACTGTATATAGTATATATGATATATTATATAGATGTTGCTTATGTTTTACACCCGCGCTAGCCCTGCCCCGCTCTGCCGTTAGTTACCTAACCTAACGGTGCATGACGGGACATCGAGTCGAATGTGGATGGCATAAGCGTATGTTGTATTTATCTGTGATGCTTAGGTAACTTAAAATGATGGGACTTCATTAATGAGATTAATGAAAGAAAAGAAACCTAAAAGATATTGTAGAAACTTGTTTTAAAAACTGATAGCTCTAGTTCTTGCTTTGCATAGCGGTATTCCTTGTAGAATATCCAGCACCTTATTCGATAAGGAAAGAGCCAAGATCCCTTCACCGGGAGTGACCTCTTTAGATAAACTAGCAGATGCTACAAACTCGGTTTGTCTTTTGATTGCTTTTATAGTTTTTGTTTTGCATAGTGGTATTTGTGAAATATCATGCACCTTATTCGATAAGGAAAGAGCCGAGATCCCTTCACCGGGAGTGACCTCTTTAGCAAAACTAGTAAAAACCTCAAAAACACTCCTTTTCAAAATCACTCGGTTCTACAACGATATCAAGTTCATTACGCAAAAGGTTTTCTTAAAAACCTGTCGTAGCCCTCCGTCATTTCAGATAAGTAGTAGTTAGTATTCGTGCTGCGTTTGTTGGCCTTTGTCAAGGCGTAGTGTGTGGTAGCTGACTAGTACTTATCTGCTTAAGCATATGATGCGATTGGATTAGGGTAGTCATGCGATCTTGTTGTCCTTTGTCAAGGGTCGTGTGGGTGAGTTTAATTCAATCAGGAAATGACGGGTTGAACTTGACTAGCATCCTATGGTTTGTTGTCCTTTGTCAAGGTCATAGGAGGTTAGGGCAAAATTTTATCGGGAATTTCAAGTGTTGAAATTTGTGATGAGATTGCATACCTTCTATGAGATAGTTGGATCCCGATACCCACTACGAGTAAGTGTTACTCCTGGGAGAGTTTTACACATTACAATTAGCCGATCAAGTAGGTGTCTAGAAAGGGGTCAACGGGGTTACGCCCCAGAGAAAATGAGATTTATTTTAATTAGGTCCGTGCGAAAGCACGGGGAACCTCCCTCAAAGTACCGGTACTGGCCTGGCTGAAAGATTAGCGAAATTGTAGGGTGTAATTAATCCCGGCTAATCTTTCCTTTTAGGGTTTGAAGGAAGATTTGATAAAAACAGTGGGAGCTACCTGATTAGATAAAATAATAACCAATCTAATCTTGTAAGAGCATACGCTGAGTGTTTTCTTCTCTCTCTCTCTCCAGGTAGCGACCATGTCACGCCTTAATAAAGATAATAATATGGATGTATTGACCGAACCCACTTGTTATACTGAGCTGGGGAAAGTTAGTCCCGCTCCAACTTATAATTGTTATAAGACCGAGCAGGAAATAAGGGATTATCAGAATTCCCGTGCCGCCTAAACGAAGAAAGTGCATGTTGATGCATCTTCTTCGGGTGTGTTCATTACCGAAAACTGTTTCTCAGTATTCTCTATGTCCTGGGTATGAGATACCGGATCAGGATCCCACATATGTAATCTGTTACATGGGCTACAGATAGGTAGAGAAGTGGGAATGGGTGATAAGTTTCAAGAGTTGGAAACGGTGCAATTGTTGCAGCCAAAGTGTTGGCAGTTATCACCCTGTATTATCAAGTACATTGATTCTGAACGAATATTATTAGATACCGAACCTGATATACAACATCATATCAGTCTCTTTATTTAGTAAAGAAGGATATAATTTTGTATTGTTGGATAATATTTTGAACATTTCCTATATCAAGAGTTGATCGGTTCATGCACGTTATCTAAAAGCATATACGTTCTAAATCAAACTACAGTTCTCAACGTACAGAACACATATAAGAGGAAGAGTTCAGAAATGAACGAATCCTTTTTGAGGAATTGTAGACTGGGTCATATCAATGCAACCCGACTAGCTAAGTTGCATTAAGATGCATATTTAAATCAGTTTGAATTTACATCTTGTGAAACTTGCCAGTCATGTCACAAAGATAAAATGACCATAGCTCCGTTTACTGGAAATAGAGAAAGAGTTAGTGAACTCTTGAGATTGATACATGATGATGTATGTAAGTCCCCTGTCTACACATGTCAGAACTGGTTCTTTGTACTTCATTACATTCACTGATGATCTCTCAAGATTCGCACATGTGTTCCTGTTGAAACACAAGTCTGAAGCTTTTGAGAAATTCAATGAATATAAGACAGAAGTAGAGAACCAAAACGGGTATAAGTATTATGTCCTATGATGAGATCAGGGAGGAGAATACTTGAGCACGGAGATCCTAGACTATTCTAAAGGAGAATGAGATTCTCTCTCAGCATTACTCCTCCATATACACCACAGCACGTTGCTGTATCGGGGCGGAGAAATCACACCCTATTCGATATGGTGCGCTCTATGATGAGTACTACTGATTTCCTATATCCTTTTGGGAGTTATGCACTTGAGAAGCTGCATACCTATTGTATTGGGTTCTAACCAAATCAGGTGCCTAACACTCCATATGCGATATGGTATGGGAAGAGTCCATGTCTTAAGTAAGTTAAGATTTGGGGTTGTCCGGCCTATGTTTAAAAGCAAAATCCGGACAAGCTCGAGGAAAGGTCAGTTCTGTGGAAGTTTGTTGGATATCCTAAGCATTTGCATGGGAATATCTTCTACCACACCGAGGGGCAAAAGTTGTTTTGTTTCTCAGCATGCCACATTTTGGAAAGGACATTTCTTGTGAAGAAATTAGTGGTCATGAGGTAGAACTGGAAGGAGTTCCAGCTATACAAACTACAGCTGAAGATTTGGTAGAACCGGAAGATTCAATAACTCCCGACGAACCTCAGCCTCTCCGCCGATCTGGTAGGGTTCCTCATCCTCCTAAGAGATACTTCGGTTTCTCTATGACAATGCGAGCGAGGATTGCATCATGATATGATGACCCAACTAATTTCGAGCAGACCATCAAGAGTGGGGACTCTGTAAGAATGGTTGGATGCTATGCGATCTGAGATGAAATCCATATACACCAACAAAGTATGGACTTTGGTTGCTATATCTGAAGGGTTAAACCCCCATAAGGAACAAGTATATCTTGAGAAGATTACTTGGTGTAGATGGAAAAGTTGAGACTTTCAGAGCTAAACTAGTTGTAAAAGGTTTTCGTCATTGACCAGGTGTGGTTTATGATAAAACCTTTTCTCCTGTAGCTATGCTTAAGTCCATCAGGATCCTACTTGCCATTGCTACATACCATGACTACGATATCTGGCGGTTGGGTGTCATGACTGCTATTCTAAATAGTGATTTAGAAGAGAGCGTCTATAAGTACACAGCCAGAGGACTTCGTAGACAGTGGGAACAGCGGAAACATGTGCAAGTTGCTTTACGGGTTAAAGCAGGTATCGTGGAGTTGGAACATCTGTTTTGATATGGTAGTCAAAGTGTTTGACTTCATCAAAATGGTAGATGAACCTTGTATATACAAAAAAGGTAGTAGAGAATAAGTTGGTCTTCCTCGTATTGTACGTGGATGACATACTCTTGATAGGAAAGGTGTTTCCTATGCTACGCTCGGTCACAAGGATTCTCCATATAGGATCAAGGTGATACCTTCTAAATCCTGGGTTTTGGATCTATGAGATAGATCTAAGTGGATGTTAGGATTCTCACTAGGTGTAGTGAGATGGTATCAATTGATCCTGGGGAGAATCACTGGATAGCTTCCAGGGTGGTAAGGTCGACTGAATGTCAATCACAGGCATTGTCTTTACCCTCAGTGGAGGGACGGTATGTTGGAAGAGTTCTAAGCTAGATACCGTGGCAAACTAGACGATAAAGGCTGGATACATCATTACCTAAGATGCTACCAAAGAGGAAGTCTGGGTGTATAATAGTTCATGAGATGAACTTCGTTCCTACCATTGTGTGACAATGGAGTTGTGGCTTAGGCCTAGGAACCCCCGTCCCATCAGTGATCCAGATATATTCTAAGGCGGTATCAACTGATCACGGAGATAGTTGATCTCCAGGGGATCGAGGTTAGGAGAGTAGACTCAGAGGACAACACGGCGGATTCACTCACAAAGGCCTTTTCCCAAAGAGAGACTTTTATGGGATGGTTGAGTATGAGATACTACAACCACTGCTATATGATGGCCCTAGTGCAAGTGGAAGATTGTTAGTTATATGTATGCCCTAGAGGCCATTACTGTACATGAGATGTATATTGTAGTGGATGCTTGGACATATATAGGGAGGACTTTCTTGCTCGACATGACAGTGTGCTATCTGATTACTCTTTATCTTAACATGTACACTGATTGTCTCTCTGTTACATATTGGTAAAGCTCTTAGGATGCGTACTTGACTACCTAGATTATGATGGAGATCATACTAGTGGGACAAATGTAGTCTTTGAGTACATCCTTTAATGTCCCTAGTCGTGGGTGTATCGAGACGGGGCATCGATTTACCATAGTAGACTAGCGTATAGCTTCTCGATCCATATAGATAGGCGATGGATGATCCCATATCTATTGGTGTTTGACATCAAAGATGATATACGGATACTCAGTGGAGACTGGGTACACTGGACGGACTCGCCGAGAACTCCCAGATGGTATTATACCTCACGTTAGATGGCAGTTCTCTGGTGACACTGGTACAGGTTAGTCTGTCGACCCGATATCGTCATAGAGACTTGTGTGATTCCCACTGTACTTTAATTTCCACCTCACCACGTTCATGAGAACGTGCAAAACGGCGGTTTTTGGGTACAGTCCCCAGTCACATAGAGGAAATGAGCAATAGGAGGGGATTCGTCTCTCCCGGTATTGGAGGTTGATGTTGCGCTGTGCTCGATTGGCTATAACAGGAAGTCCCTAGTCAAGGCTGTTTCAGAGATTTACTGGTAAGTGTTACCAGTAGTTTCTCGACTCGTTATGAGCCTCACATCAGCACGACTTATTGAGTTACTGTGGTCTGACGTTTACCACCCCTAAACGAGATATGCGACATATCAGACGAAGAGACCGGACTGTACGGTAAGTGTTACTGATTAGATTCGCAGGAGTATGAGCAGGCTTGCTTGTTGATCTTCTAATCGCTCAATACCCGGGTGGCCGTTACGTTTAGCACGCCTCTTGCGGCTTGTGGGTGTTTGATATGATCATCACCTACTGCCAGCGTATTGACGAGTTTTTAAAGTCCTATACAGAGATTTCCTAGCTCAGGCGAAACGGAGTAGGAGCATATATGAGATATGTGCGGGATCGAGATTAATACACGTATGTGATACCGTATTCTATTCTCGCAATTTGTATCATCGTTCGGTTATATGCGATATAGCCGGGTTATCGAATCAAGTGTTGATTCGATTAATTGATACACATGATATTAGTCGGTTATATATGATATAGCCGGATTATTGAATCAAGTATTGATTTAATAATCTAATGTATAATTATATATTTGATATATTAATTTACATTGACTAGTATTAGCTTACTTAAGATTTCTTTTCTCACTTGATTTGTGCATTAAGTGTATATGTGATATATACTTATGTACATAGTTTGTATCATGCTTGATGATACATGCAAGCATGGGTGTGTGTGTGACTTACACCATGATAATTAAAATGTGAAGGTTTTTATTTATCTTAATAATTCAAAATTAGTGAGAATTTTGTCATGCTTGGAAGCTTGGAGAAGCTTGAAGCATCTTTGACAAAGTCCACTTATTTTGTCTCACTTAAGATATTTATCAACCTAACCATTTTAATTAGCCATGATTTACCTCTACAATGGTTAGTATATGACACTAACTCACCAATGGTTGCTATTCTCACCTCATTTTAGTTTTCATTCTTCATTTTTCATGATTGCTTTTCTTCATCTCCTTCCTTCTTCAAGCTTACTAGCTCCATGAAACATGAAGAAATATTGTGAGAAAATAAAATCGAAAGTGAGCCCATTTCCTACTTCATCATCCTATACATTTGCTTGAATAGTAAAGGGTGTTCTCTTCACAAAATTCTTGACCTAGTGAAGAGCTAGCTTGGGTTTAAGTCTCCTCGACGTAGATCATCTTCGGCCTCGAAGACTTCGAGCAAGCTTGTTCATTTCTCCAAGAGAACCCATACTAGAGTTCGAGAGATCTTCGATTGCAGCGAAGGGACTACTACGCGGAAGTTTAGAAGTGAAGGACCGGTTTACAAAGGTTGTATTTCTCATTCACTTAGTGTAATGGTTGATTACATGTATATATTGTCTAGTTACTCTAGCTTGATCCTAGCTTAGGATTGATTAGCACCATAGAATTTTTAAATTTGGCATGGTAGTTGCTGTGAAAACCCAGTAGGGTGCTAAGGAATCCCAATAATGCAGGGTATGGTCTCTCACTGCTGCCGACCTCTTTCTGCGTCTCGGCCTCGGCCACTAATATTTTGACTTTGTTGGTGATCAAATCCATGATCCGATCCTGCATTGGCGGGCGGGTGTCGTCGGTAGTCAAGACATTTCTTGAGGCAGAATGTGTCCGACTTTCATGCGGCTCGCCCATCTTTGGATTTGAGGGAATAGGCGTCGGCTGGTTCGGAACACCGTTTTCCGGTTCATGAGAAGAGACCTGCGCTTGATTGGACGACTGGGAAGCAACTTGGGCCGTGAGCTGTAGGACGACGTTTGTCAAGTCGTCAATCTTTGAGTAGAGCTTGGTCATCTCCTTGTCCTTGTTTCTGAGCTGCTTCTGAAGCTCTTGGAGAAGTTGCTGCTCTGCGGTCTTGGGATGGAAGATTGGCTCTTTTTCGCTTTCCGAACCCGACTCCTCATGAACCGAAGGATCTCTCTTTTTATCAGCCTTACTGGAAGGGTTTTCATTAGCTTTCGGAGGAAGCTAGTCATGGGAAGTGGCAGCTACATTCAAACCAGATTGCATTTGAGATGTGGTGGCTCTATCTTTGCTCTTGCTACGTGTTCCCGCCATGTAGACAGTGTGGACCACATATCCAGCCATCTCTTTATCTTTGGCAGCTGATCTTTCGGACCATCGTCATGGTCCATCCTCTTCGGGAGAGAAGGGGCGATTGAAGACGGTTGGCCTAGCTGGGTCCTTGGGTGGCACGGTGTGGATCGCAGTTTTCTTAACTCTTATGGTTATGGCGTTCTTCTGAACCAATTTCAGCGATTCAAAAGAGTTAGAGATCCTTACAGCCGATTCAGCTGTTGTTGCGGGGTAATCTCGTTCTTGGAACCCCACGAAGTTCAGACTAGCAGAAGCCCTAGCCCTTTCGTTGGCTCTGTATCTGAGCCTTTTATGTCTTAGCATCTCGATTTTTAGGGCTTGGCGGGCATACGCTTTCCGGGAAGCTACCATGAGTCGGTTGATGGGGAGTTTAGAGAAGATACCCGATCGAGCAGTCGTCAGGGGCATCGCTGGAGCTTGCCTGAGACGCCTTATTGCTTTTTTGACGTTGATGGCCTTGCCTCCAGATGGAGCAACGGAGAGTCGTTCGGAAACGGATTTGTGCTTGGGCTGAAGTGTCTTCGCGATCACAACATTTGGCTTTTTGCCTCTTGAGGGCGGCCTATCCGTCACCAAAGCTTGAAGAGGAGGAATGGTGTTAACGGAGACAAATAAAATAGAGCCAAATTATAGTAGCGGTTCATTCCACTGCCGCCCAAGACTTGCCGGGAGGATCGTTTGTGCGTCCGGCTTCATCATGTAGGAGACGGGAGTTATCCTAAGAGCTGAGTTCATCTTTAGAGAAATTGTTGAGAATTGATTACTTGAAATCCTGCATGAAAGAACATTATTTTGTATAAATATCGATATGTATGTTGATCGAGTTCGCAAGAACGTTTAACCTGAAATATGGGAGGAGAGAAAGGGTCCCACCGGGTGTGCCAGAATCTGTAGAGTATTTTTCGTCGCCCTATTTAGATAGGAATACGTGTCGCTTGCCAGGTGTATTACAGATTCCCACTGCCTAGAGCAGGCTAGGGTTTATTGATTGTGAGAATCCGAATCTTCGGCAACCTGAATTAAGCTGCCGTTAATTTCCTATCGCTTTTAGAGCGAGAGAATCTCCGATTGACGGGTAAAACTAGTCATGCGAACTCGAAGTATGGTGTGTGTATGTTGTGTTTTGGACGTATCAGGGGTTTTGCAGAGTTTATGGAGGTCCCGCTACCCGGATAGCGGGCTAAGGGTCAAGGGGGCTAGCAGTCCCCTTGCGGGATGCGGGGTATCGTCCTGTTAGAAATTTTTTCTAACAGGGTAAGTATTTTTAGTAGGGAACGTTTGGGAAAAAGAGGGGTGCAAAGCGTCTTAAGGACGCGTGAGACAACATGTGACCGCTAGATGCCAGCTGTTTCCTGATTTAAAATCAGGAAAGCTTCTGGGAAAAGCTTCAGAAGAGGGTCACGTGCTTACACGTGACTAGCGGTCACGTGTTGGCGCGTGACACCTAAGCACATCAGCAAGGCAAGTTCAGTTTCCTGACTACGTTGAAGAAAAGGGGGTTCAGAAAGAGTCACGTGCTCCCACGTGACCAGGGTCACGTGGCGACACGTGACGTTTAAATGCAAGTGTCAAAGGCACACCAGTTCCCTGATCAAGTCAAGGAAAAGGCTTCAGAAGAGGTCGCGTGCTCCCACGTGACCAGGGTCACGTGTTGCCACGTGACGTTCAAGACAGCAGACTCGTTCTCCAGTTGAACCAAGGAAAGAGAGAGTTCAAACAGGGGTCACGTGGCAGCACGTGACGTTTAAGCAGCAATAAGAAGACAGAGCGCAAAAGAAAGGAAAAGGCTCATTCCAAAGGGGGTCACGTGCCCACACGTGACCATGAGTCACGTGGTCACATGTGACCGGCTTTCAAAGCCCATTGTGTTAACAGAATTAAATTCTGAAAGAAATTCAAATCTTTCCAAAGGAAAGCAACTATCTGGAACCAATCGAATTAAAGATTCAGAGGTGATCTATCTATGGGAAAATCTCGGGCTTGGAAAGATTTCCCCTTTAAATCTAACCGAAACAACAAAGGAAAAACCCCTGGATTTGAAATCCAATGGTGAATAAAATTCACCCAACAATCTAAAGGTCCAAAATGAATGATGGATGCAAATCAAATCTTTCACGAAGATTCGTCAAAAACTGATTGACTCGGCTTCTTCTCCTATAAATAGGAGCCAAGAGATACAAAAAAATATATATATACAGAGACAGGGAGAGAAAAAGAAAAAGAAGAGAGCTTCGATACTTGGAGAAACTTGGATCTTCTGCAAAAACCCTAGGTAAGAAAGGGAAAAGCTCCTTGAAAGAAAAAGAGAATTTAATTCTCAATAGAGTTTAACTCTGATAATGTAAAAACAGAAGAACATATTTCTTCTCTCTTTGATAGAGGATCTGCAAAGTGCACATCTCCCCTTAAGGTTGAGAATTTAATTCTCAATGGGTTGAGATCCTGCCATGCAGATCCAAAACATAGAGAAGGAATGCAAGCACAAGAATTTAATTCTCACAGAACTATAGGAATTTAATTCCTTTAAAATAAAATTAGGGCTTGCCCCTGTATCATGGGAATTTAATTCCTTCAGAATAAAATGAAACAGGGTTTAACCCTAATTAAGAACCTAGTTCTGTTGCAACAGCGGGAATTTAATTCCCTTAATCATAATTTAACAGAGGATGGAAGTTTAAACTCCTTAAAAAGCTTTGTTAGGGTTTAACCCTATTTGGTTCTTCACATATATGAGGAATTTAATTCCTACAGAAAATTCAGAGTTAAACTCTATCCCAGAATATAAGTCTTCGAAAGGAAGTAGGAATTTAATTCCTCTGAAATTTACAGCTCGAGGAATTTAATTCCTGAAAAAAGATTAACAAAGCCTCTAAACAAAATACATAGAGGCAGGGTCACGTGTCATCACGTGACCCCCCAAGAGATCTACAGAAAGTCCCTTTGAGGCAGCACCCCACGTGATCCACGTGACCCTTGGCAGAAGCTCTAATACATAGGCATTTGAATGCCCATCACGTGATGGCACGTGATGCTCTGAAAGATGCGATAATCTCAGCAGAATAAATGAAGGGAGGGCGCTCTCACGTGCTGCCACGTGACCCCTCTTGTCTTAGTGTTTAACACTAAATTGAAACTCTCGAACCCAGTGTTAAAACACTGTTGGGCCTTAGTGTTCAACACTAATTAAAAAGCTTTATCTGCAGTGTTCAACACTGATCTGTTTTAGTGTTTAACACTAATTTGAAAAGCCTTGTTGCTGGTGTTTAACACCAATTATCTCTTAGTGTTAAACACTAACTTGTCAACCTCATTCCCAGTGTTCAACACTGATTGCTCTGTAGTGTTTAACACTAGGCTTTGGCCCAATTGACTAAATGGATGGAGGCAAAGCCTCTCCTGATTGGACTTAGCCCAAGATGGCCATAAGTCCTCAATTTGTGATTAACTGGGCCAATGGATTCATAACATAATTAATTCGTCTTGACCCCAAATTGGGCCAAGGACTATTTAATCCACTCCGGTTCTAGGGTACATCTCTTCACTCCTTTGATACTTGGCATTGTAATCCCTCAATGTCTTCAAAGAGGTGACGGGTCCCGACGACCACACATTGATACGGACTGCGGGGTCCTTAAACCCGTGTTTAATGCAAATTCCTGGTTACGTGGAACGCGGATAATGTCACTCTTTGACCCCGTGGAAAACGTCCAGAGCGGAGCCTGGTCCTCGCAGAGCACGGCAGTGAACCCGTGTGAAGCATCCAGAGCACATAATGGACTGTGGGGTCCTTAAGCCCATGGACTACGACGTCCTTAACCTTGACCGAGATGTCTTAAAACTAACAATGGACTGTGGGTTCCTTAAGCCCATGGACTACGACGTCCTTAACCTTGACCGAGATGTCTTAAAACTAACAATGGACCGCAATGTCCTTAAACTACCCATGGACCGCGATGTCCTTAAACTACCCATGGACCGCAATGTCTTTAAACTAGAACAATAGAGCTCCCCCTGCATGCTCTTTTGTCGGATCTAAACGATCCCGTTTAAGTTGATCTTAGCCTCGAAGATGGCTAACGTATCCTTAAACCTTCAAACAGACTGGACTATGAATCCCCCCCCAATTGACTCTGGCTTGAGGGTACATCTCTGAACTCCTCTGACATCCGTCGTTGTAATCCTTCAACGTCGTCAGAGAGGTGATGGGTCCCGACGGCCATACATACGATGGACCACTATGTCCCTAAACTGGAACAATGGAGCCCCCAAATGCTCTTTTGTCGGATCTAAACGATCCCGTTAAGTTGATCTTAGTCTCAAAGTGAGACTAACGTATCCTTAACAAACGTTTGAGTTGATCTTAGCCTCGAGTACGGCTGACGTATCCTCAAACCAAACCCCCAAACCCAAATCTAAGATAATACGGATTTGGACTAGTCCACGCCCTACGGGCGACGACATAACTCAGTCTCCGTAAACAATCCACGGGCAACAAAACAAACACTCACGACACGAAGTGACCATCTGGAGAAGGAGAAAGTTGTTACCGCAATGCGGTAGCGTAATTAACTGCAGGGGCTTGCGCCTGCAGGGAAGAGCGTCCCCACAATCAAAAACCCCTCAAACGAGGGGGAATCTGACGAAGTCTGCTACATCGGACGCATCCGTCTAAACCTTCGATACACGGTGCCATAATTCAACTTGGCATCTTCGGAGAGGTGGACGGATAGCACCAATTAGCATCTGCCCCGAATCTCAGGCGAGACGCCGCGTCTCGGCCGCCATTCGGAGGGGAACAGATTCTGGCACGCCCGGTGGGACCTTTTCCTCTTTCCACTCCACACTTCGTGTGTCGTGACTCGCGAACCAATCGCGGTTCGCTAATGGTTGCCCTTGGGTTTCAAGATACTAAGAATTGGCATCTTGCTTATTGCAGAAAGCAAAGGATCGATGGCTTCTACTTCCGTGAAATTCTCCAACTGCTCAGACTGCAATTGCAACCAACGCTCTGCCTCGCCAGGAGGTATAGCCTACGGACCCCAAGCTGCTTCGCTATTCACAATGCCCGTGGAACAGGTCACTCGCGCCACCACATGATTGTTCTTTGGGACCATGCTCCCGCCGACAAACTTCACCGCTCCAGTGCTGACAACGGAAGCTCTTAAGAAGTCGGTCTTTGATCGTCTTACCCCTGTCGCGGCTCCTCTCAACGAGTCGCCCAACGTCAACGCCTCGGTCTTCTCTAGATTGGGCCAGAAATCCTGCAAACCCATCATGGGGCCTACAATCTCAGAGAAGGCTGCTTCTAAGAAAGTGGCTGCTCCTGCTCCCGAAATCGTCAAGGCGGCTTCTCCGGCCAAAAGGTCGGTCTTTACAAGATTGACGGCTCCCGCTCCCGCTCCTGCTGCCCAAAGGACGTCGGTCTTTGACAGGCTGACACCAACAGCGACCCCCCACCCAGACAGGGGGCAAGACGAAACCATTCTTACCGCTGACCCTACACCGTCCGCTCGACACGCTCGACGTCGCCATTGGCGCCGAGTAAGGAAGGCTGGGGGCAACTCCCCCTCCGGGTTGACTCCATCGGCCCCGGTGGCAGAGGTTAATGCTGCTGTTCCAACTGGGAACAGCTTTGAAATGGTAAATAAGGTGCGAAGGAATTCTCCTACGGCAGTGCTGAAGAGGTCTCCTCCCTCATTAAAAAAGGTTGTCGAAATAAAACCCGAACAACCCCGATCTCCTCAACGGCTGTCTTCCAAAATCTATAAGGTTTGGCGGCAGGCCCGAGACTCGATCATCGATCCAAACTTCTCCCGCCAGCACAAGAAGCTGAAAATCCAACCGGAAGCTGGTCACCAGGCTAAACCCCAAAAGGCTGTCTGGACGCCCACCTCAACGGCCCCCTCAACCTCCATGGCTCATAAAAGGAGGAGGCCAGAGAAGACCCCACAGCATGCAACGACGGCTAAAAGCACCGAGCCCAGACGCCCTAAGTCTGGGGGCATGGTGGTGCACACTGTTTACATGGCCTCTGGAAAGGAGGAAAGCCGCACTTCTACGGGCCACCGACCGCTAACCCGATCCGTGACGAAGGCCCAGGAGCAGCAACAAAAGCTTCAAGAAATGATGAATGCTATGGCCGCGCTCACCGGGCCAAAAGAAAATCCGGAAACGTCCTCAGACGCACGCCGAGAGGAAGAAACCGACGCTGAATTCCTTCGCCGAACACTGGAGAAAAAGGACAAAGAGGCTGCTGAACAAGCGGCCAACATACAACGTATGGGTCTTCTCTTCCAAGATATGATAGGAATGATGATCCAGCAGGACTTACCCGCCGAGGATCCCCCAATCGTTCTTGAAGACGACCGAGGAGAAACGTCAAATCCACCGCCGGCCCTCTCAACGGCCAAGGAGGAGGCAATCTCTAAGGCTGACTTGGCTGACTACATAGCCCAGCAAATCCGGGTTCATCACGCGACTGAGGCAGCTGGTCAAGTCGTGAAAACGGGACGGCCGTATCCGAGCTGGTACGACCAAATCAAATACCCGCAAGGCTACACGATACCAAAATTCCACGTGTATAAGGGGACCGGCAATCCCCATCAACATGTCGCCCAGTTCCGGGCCCTCTGCGGTAACACCGGCGGTGATGATAAACTGTTGCTCCGCCAGTTCGTGGGCAGCTTATCAGAAACAGCGTTCGAATGGTATTCGGAACTCCCGAATGATTCTATCAAAACGTTCGCTGAAATGGAGTTGTTGTTCACTCAGCGATTCGCAAGTGCCAGCGAACGCACCCCAATAACTGCACTTATTAACGCCAGGGTAAAACCGGGCGAAACCTGGGTCCAGTACGCCATACGCTGGCGGAACTTGTGGTCGAGATGTGAGCAACGCATCGAGGAAGCACCTGCGGTGGGCATGTTCGTAGGAACTCTAGACCCTCACGCAACTATCTCCCAATTTATGATGTTCTTTAAGCCAACCACATTCCAGGCTTTGATCGACAAGTTGGCTCAGATGGACCAGATGGGTCATAGACCACCTCCCCCGAAGTCGGAACCTCGGAATGACAAGGGTAAAGGAAGGGCAACCTTTGTTGCAAATGCCCAACAGCAACCTAACGCCCCGAAACCGGCAAATCAACTGGAGGAAAGACGTCGGTATTATAATGAGAAGATGAAGCGTCCCTACTCGTTCCCACGGGACAAGACAAAACGGTTATTCGAGCTGGCAATACGCAACAGACTTATAAACCTACCAAATCCAAGGCGACCGCCGCAACCCACGGAAGTGAATAACCCTAATTATTGCCCTTACCATCAAACGGTAAGTCATCCGATCGAAGATTGCTTCGTCTTCAAAGGATGGATTGAAGATCAGTACCTCCAGGGGAAGTTTGTACTGTCCGAAAAGTGGAAGGTAAACCCACCACAGCCGCATGCTCCTAGGAAAGCGGATACACCGGGGGCAACATGTTCTTTTATTGAAGAAGCTCCATGGGAGGTCGTGCTATCAACTAAAACCAAAAGAATGCTGAGAGACCTTCATGCGTGCCCTGCGATCGAATGGAAGGACCCTCTTGAACCTCAAATTATCGAAGGGATGCTAAGGCGCCGCCCGACTACAAAGACTCACGATAAGAGCCCAGATACTCACGCCCAATCGTCAAAATCTTCGAAGAAAAAGAAGAAGAAATCCAAGAAGTCCGTGAAGCCTGGAAAAGAGCACACGAACTTGCAGAAGCAAATCGACGCACTGGAAGAGTACAATCAAAAGGCGCGAACTCCTGTCACACTGCAAGAGTTCCTCAACCACATCTTTCAAGAGGAAGATGATGGAGAAAGCTCGTCGGATGAATCCGAAGGATATGTGGCGAGTTGTAACGTAATCTCCCACTCGTTTACCGATGATGGGAAAACTCCTGGCATTAAGAAGCTGGAGGCAGAGCCTGTACCAGAACGTGCATGGCCAACAGATGAAATGATCGACGCTTTTCTAGACGAAATTCGTCTAAAATGTAAAGCGGACCAGGAGCGTGAGATGGCCACATCAGAAGGAGCCAAGTGCGGGCAACTGAACGAAAGAGTTGAACTACCCCTGCCAGAGCGAAAGTCATCCGAAGTAGACAAGAAGATACTCAAGACGAGGAAAAGGTTTGCCAAAGCCATGTCAATGGGAATGAAGCTACCACCCTCGGAAGGAAATACACACGATGGGGTAGAGACCCACCCTGACTATTGCGCATATCATCGGAAAATATCACATCCCATGGAGGAGTGCGACGCCTTTAAGATATGGTGGCAAGGATATGTTACTCGTCGGCAACATTTTAAGCGAATGAAACGCAAGAGCCGTCGGGAGCGAAGAAGTACTGTCGATGGGCACAACAGAACTACTGGTAACTGTTACATGGTTAACGCCGGGGGGTCACAAGTTCTCACCTTCGGGAGCGACTCTGACGAAGAAATGGCTCTGGGCCCTCTCTTTAAAGAATCCGCTTTAGGGAAAGAGGAGAAATCGGAGGCCTGCGAGAACATTCAGCTGCGCAATCGCACGCACCCAGAGAAGAATCTTGGACCCGCAAATAGAAAAGATAAGGGAAAAGAAAAGGTCACTAAAGATATCACTTTAGATGACCAAGTCACGAAAGAGCTGGCTACCAAAGACCCTCCTAGGAAGAGTAAAGTGGACTATAACATCCTCGCGCACCTAAGGAAGCTGCCTTCTCAGCTTAGCATTCTCGATGCCCTCCTATTATCAAAAGAAGCGCGAGACTCACTAATTAAGGCGTTACAAGAACCTGAGCAATTCCAAGCCTTCCTCGCCACTGAAAAGATGAAGGATGAACTGGAGGAAGTGCATACAGCCGACATCACTTTCGGTGATGAAGACCTCCTTCTCGGGACATGCGACCATAACCGTCCCCTATATGTCTCCGGATACTGCCATGATATCAAGATAGGCAAGATCCTGGTGGATAATGGATCCTCCGTCAACCTCCTTAATGTTCGGGTGTTGAAGGAAATCTGCATGAGTGTGCAACACCTCGCTCGTGAGAAAATTACTATCTCCGGTTTCGATTCACAATCGTCACGGACTCTCGGATCTGTGATACTAACATTACGCTTTGGACTTCTCGTCACAGACATCAAATTCCATGTCATTGACGCCAAGACTTGCTACAACGCCTTGCTCGGCCGTCCTTGGCTGCACGAGTACAATATCATCCCTTCTACACAACATCAGTGTATGAAGTACTTTAAGGATGGTTTCGAGTATACCGTAACAGGTGAGTTAAACCCATTTTCCGTGAACGAAGTCCGCAAATACGAAGATGCGAAGTACTTTTTGCCAGATTTCGAGGATACAGAAAGGTGTCGCAATCCGGAGAACAAAGCCGCCGCCACCATCCCCGTTTTCGGAAGCGATACCGAAGAAGAGGAAGAGATAGTTTATGCAGGGCCATCTCAACGCAACAACCTGGGGACGCCCGCCCCCGTGTTGGTCTTCGGAAGTGATTCAGAAGATGAAGTTAATGCTGTGTTCTCCAATCGGCTGTCAATACAAGCACCCCCTGGCAATGACCATAGTTTGCAAATCACCATGGTACCGCGAGAACACTACAAGGATCTCGACACGCTTCAGGCTCACAATGTGCAGGACCTGCAAACATTCTACGTCCCTCCCAGGCGAAGGGGTGAGAAGGTGATCCTATTCTACCGATCCTCAGAGTCGAAAATAGAGAAAGAGATCTGGCATGGCGCGGATGCTACACTTGACAGGCTCCAACCCATCCGTCTGCCCAGATACTATACAAATGGATTAAAGAAGCTATTGAAGCGCCAAGGAGTACCCTTAGAACAGACCGTTCGGCAGGCGCGGTTCTACAACAGGATTTGGGATGTCCCCGGGACTCAACGCAAATTGCCCAACGGGAAGATGGAAACACTCGGGCTTGGATATGCAAGAGCCGGAAAACGGGAACAGGCCCACAGTAGCTACGCCATATATACCTTTGATGAAGAAGAGGACGCCTCGTCGGGAGATGCCAACCCCTCATCAAAACTAGACCCCGCGATTGAAGCGCCGAGTCCGTCGTTTGAAGAACGAATGGGCAAGCCTATCAGGAAAGTGGGTCAGAAAGCTCGGGAAGACCACAACCGCGAAATGGCCATCTACGAGAAGGCCAGGACGCAACGTCTATTTCAACAGGCTGCAAAAGACAAAGACGCTCATCCTCGTCAATCCGTTGTACGAAAGGCCCGACGCAGAGACGGAAATAAATCAAGAACCGGAAAGAGGAGCCGACAACAACAACGCAGGATTAGAGGGTTACGTGGTCGGGTGTTGCACGGCTCGGATTTGTCCCTCATGAAGAAGATGAGTCGAGCGTACTCCTTCCCCCGAGACAAGACGGAGAAGTTACTCAAGCTCGCTATAAAACATCAAATGATCGCGCTTCCAGAGTCTAGACATCCTGAGCAAGCTAACGAGGCTTCTCATCTGAGCTATTGCTCTTATCACCGAACCATAGGACATCCTACCGAAGACAGCTTCACCTTCAAGAACTGGGTCGAGGACCAGTACCAACATGGCAGATTCGCTTTATCCGATGGCTGGAGGGTAACGCCGCCACAAAAGCATGAACCCAAGGCCGCAAGAGCAGAACCGGGTCCACCTCAGTCCGGGAAGCGGGTTCGCACCTGTTATACGATTACGATATTAAAAGAAGAGCCCGAGAACGTAGATGACCTTCCCCGGTGCTTTGAGAACAGCGATGATGAGGTGATCTCAGAATTTCCGCCCGCTCCGAAAGAACTGGAAGATGGTATACATACTACTGCAGATAACCTCAAGAAGATTGAGTTGGGATCGGCAGACGACCCGCGACCGACTTTTGTCAGCGAGCTGCTATCCGAAGAAAGGGTAGCTGCGTTAAAGAACGTGCTTCTACGGCATAAAGACTGCTTCGCGTGGAACTACTCCGAGATGCCAGGATTAGATCCGGAGATTGCTGTGCATAAATTAGCAATATCCCCAGATATCAAGCCAGTCAAGCAGGCGCCAAGGAGGATGCGACTCGAGCTTGAGATGAGCATCAACGCCGAAGTCAAGAAGCTGATCGATTCTGGATTTATCCAAGAAGTTCAATATCCCGACTGGATCGCCAATATCGTCCCGGTAATGAAGAAGAATGGGACGGTACGCATATGCGTGGATTTCAGGGATCTCAATAAAGCCTGTCCCAAGGATGATTTCCCAGTACCAGTAACCGAGCTAATGATAGATAACACGTCCACTCACGAGGTTTTCTCCTTTATGGATGGTTCGTCAGGATACAATCAGATAAAGATGCATCCCGAAGACCAGAAGCATACCGCTTTCCGGACCCCTTTGGGTATATTCTGCTACAGGGTTATGCCCTTTGGCCTAAAGAACGCTGGCGCTACCTATCAAAGAGCCATGACAAAGATCTTCGACGATCTCATACATGACATCGTCGAGTGCTATATCGATGACCATGTAGTGAAGAGCGTGTCGTACGAAGAGCATCTAAAACATCTGGAGACTGTATTTCGACGCCTTCGGCAATATAATTTGAAAATGAATCCCCTCAAATGCGCGTTTGGAGTCTCCTCGGGCAAATTTCTGGGATTCATCGTTCGACACCGAGGTATTGAAATAGATCCGTCAAAGATTAAGGCGATCATGGAAATGCCTCCGCCAAGAACCCTCAAGCAGTTGCGGTCTCTCCAAGGGAAGCTCGCATACATCCGGCGGTTTATCGCTAATCTTTCGGGCAAATGCCGTCCTTACAGCCACCTGATGAAAAAGGGAACTCCATTCGTTTGGGACCACAAATGTCAAGGTGCACTAGACGAGATCAAGCAATACCTGCAGAACCCTCCGGTATTGGCTGCTCCGGTTAAGGGAAAGCCCCTCATTCTTTATACGACCGCCCTCGAAGGTTCCTTGGGCGCATTATGGGCACAAGAGAACGATCAGGGGAAAGAAAGAGCACTCTACTACTTAAGTCGAGTGCTGCTGGGGGCAGAAAGCAACTACTCTCCCGTTGAAAAACATTGTTTGGCGTTAATCTTCGCGATAACAAAGCTCAGGCACTATGCGTTGGCACACGAAGTCCGTCTCATCTCGAAGGTGGACCCCCTTAAATACTTGATGTCAAAAGCCATATTGACGGGACGACTCGCTAGATGGGCCCTGCTCTTGATGGAGTTCTCGATAACGTATCAACCTCTCAAGGCGGTAAAAGGCCAGGCCATTGCCGATTTCCTCGCTGAACACCCGATACCGGCCGATTCTCCTCTGAACTGCGATTTGCCGGACGAGCATGCATTTGATGCGATTGGCGGCAATAGTATCCGATGGGAACTCTATTTCGATGGAGCATCCTCCATAAAGAAGAAGAAACAAGGTATCCCAATGATCAAATCAGGGATAGGCCTCATCTTTACAACTCCACAAGGAGGGATAATGCGCTTCGCCTTCTCCTTAACAGAGCCGAGGACAAACAATGAAGCTGAATACGAAGCTCTGATAGCAGGCCTCGAGATCGCCATCGACATGGGAATTGAAGACCTCCTTATATACGGGGATTCTCAGATGGTCGTTAGTCAAGTAAATGGTGACTACCAAACGTGCAAGCCGGAGTTGGTGAAGTACGGCGAAAGGGTGCAACAACTATTGACCCAAATTCCCTCCTATACTTTGGAGAACATACCGCGCGCGGAAAACAGCAAAGCAGACGCGTTGGCTAAACTTGCTAAAGAACTGGCTGACGAGAACCTCGATGACGTCAGAATCGTGGTACAAAGCCGTCGAGTGCTCGCCCCGGCAGAAATATCTCCGGAATCATGCGAAGAGAAGGGAGCGACTGAGCAGACGACCCTACAAATAAAAGACCATGAGAAGGCCGAAGACTGGAGGGAAGTCTTCATAGACTACTTTAAGTCCCACCGAACGCCCAAAGAAGCGTCCTCAAGACATCAGCTCATGAAACGAGCTCTATATTTCGCTCTCGTCAACGATATTCTATACAAGAGATCGTTTGATTCCCTATGGCTGAGATGCTTAGGACCTGACGAAGCAGAAAGAGTCATTCAGGAAGTTCATGACGGACTTTGCGGTTCTCACCAAGCAGGCCCAAAGATGAAGTTAAAAATCAAACGGATGGGTTACTATTGGCCCACGATGACCCAGGACTGCCTCGAGTATGCGAAGCAATGCCACTCATGCCAGATTCATGGAGACTTCATCCACCAACATCCGAATCCACTGCACCCAACGGTAGCTAGCTGGCCATTCGAAATGTGGGGGACTGACATAGTCGGCCCCATTGAGCCAGCATCGTCCCGGGGACACCGTTTTATCCTGGCGACAACTGATTACTTCTCCAAATGGGCAGAAGCAGTACCACTGAGGGAAGTGAAGACGGAGAATATCCTCCATTTCTTCAAGACACATGTCATCTACCGGTTTGGGACCCCACGGCGGATTATCTCCGATAATGGGCCGGCCTACCGAAGCCATAAGATTAGCCGCTTCGCACAGCAGCACAATATAGACTGGAGATATTCTTCAGTTTACAATCCACGAGCTAACGGTCTAGCCGAGGCCTTCAATAAGACCTTGACGAAGATCATAAAAAAGACCGTTTCCAGGAATAAGAAAGACTGGCACGAAAGGCTGCAAGAAGCCCTTTGGGCTTATCGAACTACGTTCAAGACGGCCACAAACACAACGCCGTACGCGTTGGTATTTGGGACGGAAGCAGTGCTCCCCCTCGAGATAGAGTTACCCTCTCTACGAGTAGCAGTCCACCACGAGCTGACGAACGAAGAAAATGCTCACCTTCGGCTTGAGGAGCTTGATGCCCTCGACGAAACCCGGCTCATAGCGCAACAACATCTAGAAGCCTACAAAGCAAAGATGAAGCGCTCATACGAAAGATTGACCAGGCCGAGGACATTCCGCCAAGGCGAACTTGTACTAGTGGTCAAAAGACCTATGATCCCCAATCGTGCCAAGCGAGGAAAATTTGAGCCAAACTATGAAGGCCCGTACGTCATAGACAAGGTCTACCAGGGTGGAGCCTACCTACTCATGGACATGCACGGTGAAAGGCCTTTCAGGCCAATAAACGGCCGCTTCTTGAAGAAATACTATGCTTAATAAGCCGCAGCCGGGGTCAATGATAGATGACGACGACTATGTCCGCTCACTATCTTCCTAGGCTCAGACTTTACAAGCAGCAGCCGGCCTTCCCATATCGACGGACCGAAACGTCCTTAAACTAACGACGGACCGAAACGTTCTTAAACTAACGGCGGACCGAAACGTCCTTAAACTAACGACGGACCGAAACGTCCTTAAACTAACAACGGACCGAAACGTCCCTAAAACTACTACCGCAGCATCTTTAGGCTGACGAGATAAAAAAAGAGGAGAGAGAAAAAAAATAAAAAAAAAAAAAGAAAAAAAGTGAAAAAGAATAAAAAAACGGTATGTCCATAAGCAAAATGGGCACGGATGAAAACCCGAAAGGGCTCCGTGAGTAAAAACAGCAGGGCTACCGGCGAGTGTTCGTGAAAACCCGAAAGGGCACGACCTCGTTTTAAAAAAAAAAGAGAGAAGAAAAAAAAAAGAAGAAAAAAAAGAACGGTATGTCCATAAGCAAAGTGGGCACGGATGAAAACCCGAAAGGGCTCCGTGAGTAAAAACAGCAGGGCTACCGGCGAGTGTTTGTGAAAACCTGAAAGGGCGCAACCTCGTTAAAAGACACTTACAGGGTCCTCTCGACCTTGTAAGGAGAAACCACCCGCGTGAGATCCTTACGACTCACAAGGGACCAATACACTTAGGGATCCTCACGATTCCTAAGGAGAAATTACACTTGCGAGATCCTCACGACTCGTAAGGAGAACTCTCTTATGGGACCCTCACGGCTCATAAGATTTGAAAGTCTTAAGTTACAGAGACCTGAACCTGTTCTTAAGCAACCCCCACAACCTTTTGGCCCTACAAGCGGCTCATAATGACCCTTGTATACAATCCACGGGCACGAATAAATATTTCCCTAACAAAGTCCCATCCGTGACTAGGGATATGCTTGTACAGCAAACAACACTTGTAAGTCATCTCGACTTATAAGGAGAAAACCGTTTTGTAAGATCCTTACGACTTACAGGGGAACATACACTTAGGAATCCTCACGATTTCTAAGGAGAAAACACACCTACGAGATCCTCACGACTTGTAGGGAGAAATACCTTTGTGAGACCCTTACGGCTCACGAAGTCAAAAGCCTTAGTCGACGGGATCCTAACCCTGTTCGCTAAGCCACCTTTGTTCGACATCGATAGAGGCAAATGATGATTCGCTCCTGGAAATATCCCAGTTGTAGCGATGCTGATGCCTAAATCGGTATCAAATTCCAAGTCCTTTCATGGCAAATGATGATTCGCTCCTGGCAATATTCCAGTTGTAGCGATGCTGATGCTGAGATTGGCACCAGATTCCAAGTTCCACACTCGCGATAAAAAAAACAGCGAGCCATACGTGCATACGAAATAGCCGAAATGATGGGGCAACTTGCAATAAAAATCAGCAAGTAAAAAAAATGTATGCATGAAAAATAGCCGAAATGATTGGGCAACTTGCAATAAAAAGCAGCGAGTAAAAATAAAATAAATAGCCGAAATGATTGGGCACCGCGAAAAATAGCCGAAATGATTGGGCAATCGCGATTTTCGCGATATAAAAAGCTGAAATGATAGAGCATCGCGGAAAGAATAAAAAAAATGATGAAAGAATGAAACTTTTTGCCCTACAGGTGATGCTACATCAATCCCTGTATACAATCCAGGGGCGCAAACAAAGAAGGAGTCGCACTCCTCCTCCCCAGGTTTCATTAGAAGAAGGAGCCGAATCTCGACGGGCCACAAATAACCTAGTGATCATCCCAACACCCGTCTCGTAACAACGGACACAACTTCAAGCTAAGCGGAACAGCGGCAACTCCCAGTTCCATGGCTCAGTGGTATACAAATCGCCAACAGTCAAACCTTCACCCCGTGAAATGCGGATATATTCAGCAAAATTCCTGGTCACGTGGAACGCGGATAATGTCACTCTTTGACCCCGTGGAAAACGTCCAGAGCGGATCCTGGTCCTCGCAGAGCATGGCAGTGAACCCATGCGAAGCATCCAGAGCGGAGCCTAGTCCTCGCCTAACGCGGCAGTGAACCCGTGTGAAGCATCTAGTGCAAAATTCCTGGTCACGTGGAACGCGGATAATGTCACTCTTTGACCCCGTGGAAAACGTCCAGAGCGGATCCTGGTCCTCGCAGAGCATGGCAGTGAACCCATGCGAAGCATCCAGAGCGGAGCCTAGTCCTCGCCTAACGCGGCAGTGAACCCGTGTGAAGCATCTAGTGCAAAATTCCTGGTTACGTGGAACGCGGACAATGTCGCTCTTTGACCCCGTGGAAAACGTCCAGAGCGGAGCCTAGTCCTCGCCTAACGCGGCAGTGAACCCGTGTGAAGCATCTAGTGCAAAATTCCCGGTCACGTGGAACGCGGATAATGTCACTCTTTGACCCCGTGGAAAACGTCCAGAGCGGATCCTGGTCCTCGCAGAGCATGGCAGTGAACCCGTGCGAAGCATCCAGAGCGGAGCCTAGTCCTCGCCTAACGCAGCAGTGAACCCGTGTGAAGCATCTAGTGCAAAATTCCTGGTCACGTGGAACGCGGATAATGTCACTCTTTGACCGCGTGGAAAACGTCCAGAGCGGATCCTGGTCCTCGCAGAGCATGGCAGTGAACCCATGCGAAGCATCCAGAGCGGAGCCTAGTCCTCGCCTAACGTGGCAGTGAACCCGTGTGAAGCATCTAGTGCAAAATTCCTGGGTACGTGGAACGCGGACAATGTCGCTCTTTGACCCCGTGGAAAAAGTCCAGAGCGGAGCCTAGTCCTCGCCTAACGCGGCAGTGAACCCGTGTGAAGCATCTAGTGCAAAATTCCTGGTCATGTGGAACGCGGATAATGTCACTCTTTGACCCCGTGGAAAACGTCCAGAGCGGATCCTGGTCCTCGCAGAGCATGGCAGTGAACCCGTGCGAAGCATCCAGAGCGGAGCCTAGTCCTCGCCGAGCACGGCAGTGAACCCGTGTGAAGCATCTAGTGCAAAATTCCTGGTCACGTGGAACGCGGATAATGTCACTCTTTGACCCCGTGGAAAACGTCCAGAGCGGATCCTGGTCCTCGCAGAGCATGGCAGTGAACCCGTGCGAAGCATCCAGAGCGGAGCCTAGTCCTCGCCTAACGCGGCAGTGAACCCGTGTGAAGCATCTAGTGCAAAATTCCTGGTCACGTGGAACGCGGATAATGTCACTCTTTGACCCCGTGGAAAACGTCCAGAGCGGATCCTGGTCCTCGCAGAGCATGGCAGTGAACCCATGCGAAGCATCCAGAGCGGAGCCTAGTCCTCGCCTAACGCGGCAGTGAACCCGTGTGAAGCATCTAGTGCAAAATTCCTGGTTACGTGGAACGCGGACAATGTCACTCTTTGACCCCGTGGAAAACGTCCAGAGCGGAGCCTGGTCCTCGCCAAGCGCGGCAGTGAACCCGTGTGAAGCATCCAGAGCAAATACCGGACTGTGGAGTCCTTAAAATCCATGGACTATGACGTCCTTAACCTCGACCGTGATGTCTTAAAACTAACGATCAACCACCCCGATTCCCTACAGACTTTGCCTTGGTTTAAGGGTACATCTCTTCACTCCTTTGATGCCCGGCGTTGTAATTCCTCAACGTCTTCAAAAAGGTGACGGGTCCCTGCAACCAAACACCGGACTGTGGAGTCCCAAAATCCACGGACTATGAGGTCCTTAACCTTGACCGTGATGTCTTAAAACTAACAGCGGACTGTGGAGTCCCTAAATCCACGGACTATGAGGTCCTTAACCTTGACCGTGATGTCTTAAAACTAACATCGGACTGTGGAGTCCCTAAATCCACGGACTATGAGGTCCTTAACCTTGACCGTGACGTCTTTAAACTACGATACCTTGAGAAACTCCCGACTCCGTAAAACACGGACAAGGGTGACCGCATCCGACACTTGCAGGCCCTCACGACTTGTAAGGAAGAAAAAACTCTCTGGTGAGATCCCTACGACTCTCAAGGGAAAACCCGCTTAAGAATCATCACGATTTTTAAGAAGAACTTACACCTATGGGATCCTCTCGACCTATAGGGAGAAAAACTCTTTATGAGACCCTCGTGGCTCATAAAATGCAAAAGCCTTAGGAAGCAGATCCTAACCCTGTATCCTAAGCCATCACTGTCCTGCAAGGAGATCAAGATAGAATATCCGCAGAATACATTCAATGAAAAGGGGACACATCATTGAGAAGAAAAAATGTATCTTTTATTCATAAACCAAAATGGGTACAAAGTACAATTCATGAAAGAAACAAAAAGAAAATACTCTCATCCATGAGTATGTACAAAAGGGAAGAAAAAGATACAAATGTTTTAGGCCGGCGGGCGATTCAGCAGCTTGGTCAGCTCATCCTGCTTTTGCTGAGCCACGGCTTCATGACGCAAGATCTCCAGAAGACGAGCCTCCGCTTGAGCTTGCTGAGCCTGATACGAAGCGAGCCGGGCTTCAAGCTCTTTCTCAGTGGCCTTATGAGCCTCAACCCTCTCACGAGTAAACGTGGCAGCTTTGTTGAGAGCCACCACCTCTTTGATGGACTCCTGAAGCACCCGCCAGAGTTCATACGCTTTGTTGGCCCTGGCTGTGAGATTGGCTTGAAGCTCGCTCAGCGCCTTGGAGGCTAGCTCCCTTTCCGAGAACTTGCGACCGAGCCTCTTCTCACATGACGTCATGTTGGCCGCGCACCGTGCTATCAGCCCTCGTAACTCCGCCTTTGCAGCCACGGCCTCCGAGGAAAGGCGAGAACACTCGAGGGTGTGCAGGCAGGCCTCCACTCGCCGGCAGAACTCCACCCAGACTCGCACCACCTCTTCGCTGTGGTAGGTGGCAAGAAAAGGAAGAGAACCGTTATCCTCGGCAGCGAATGCTTCAGCCGTGGTCGTGCTGCCAGCACGAAGCTCCTCGATCAGAGACGACAAGGAGACGAGGCTTAATTGGGCCAAGCGTTCTGAAGCCCGCAAGGCATAAGGGCCGGGTGGCGTCACGATGCGCGACTCCAACGCCGTGGAGACTGGCAGAGCTGTTCAAATTTGGAAGACGTCAGCAAAATTATTAATCAAAGAACGAGTGAGAGTGCAATGAGATGTTACTCACCGACAGTCGTGCAAGTAGGAGCTGAAGGCTCCCCTAGCCCTTCAAGAACCTCGACCTCATCATCGGCTTCCAGAACTGTAGAAAACATCAATGTCAGTACGCAAAATAACGACGATGCTATGAGAAGGGATGGACGACACCAACCTTGCCCAGACGAGAGGACAATGCGTTGAGGGGAGATCGCCTGCGGAGCTGCCATCTCCAATAAACGCTGAAATGACTGTCGGGGCGATAGATCCGCGATCGTGGCCGCCAAACCGCGCAATTCTGGGAAAGATAAAAGAATTCAGACTATGAAGGGGTTGCTAAATTAAAACACAGAGGAATACCTTCAACAGTCCTCCCATTCTGAGCCGGGGGGATAGCAGCTTCAACGTTCTCCGCCATGACCTCAGGCTCCAACAAAGAGAGGGTAGTCCCGATTACCTCGCTCCCAGCCTTTGGGCCGCTCGCAGTAGGAGTCATTGGGGCGTCGGCCTCCAAAGGAGCCTCCTCCAAAGGGGCAAGCACTCCCTGGCCAAGAACCGCCACTGGAAGTTCCACCATGAGAGGAGCAGCCTCGTCAGCCCCCTCCATATCCAGCAAGGCCTCATTGAGAATTTTGGCGGGCTTTAGCTTTAATGGGCCCGTAGGGAGCTCCCCCAGCATCGAAGACTCTGCACGATTCAAATAAGAGTAATGATATATATGCACAAGCATAAATAATCGGAGAGACTACAAAGGAAGCACAACGTACCTATACGCAAAGAAGCCCTCAATATGGCTTCTTCAAGCCGCTGCTCCTTCTCAAGGAGGTGGGCTCGCCGGGGTTCAAGAGTAGACTCATGACCGCCGGTCCACAAAGAGAGTGCATCGGCTGCGTCTTCTGAAGCGGCCTGCTTCAAAGCCCTTTCCCCCCATTCCTCCAAAGGGCCGATAAATCGCCGCCTAATCCACGAAGGGTCTTCGTAGAAGATTACAGCGGGGTAAGACTTCTTCGGAACCTTGGCGTTATGAGACGCGTCTTTTGAGCGCCGTATGGCCTCGGCCAACTGCGCAGCCTCCTCATCAGCTGAACTCGGGAAGAGAAGTCCCGCGTCTGACCCTTGCAGGGCCAATGGTTCGTCTTCAAGGATAGGCTCAGACTCCACCACAGAATCAAGCGGGGCAGTAGCCGCTTTCCTCCTCCGTTTAGACCCGGAGCCGGTCGCTGAGGATGACCGCTTCCTCCCTCGCGAAGCCTTATGGCGGCGCTGGCCCACATCGCCCTCAGCGCCCTCATCCCTGTTACTATCGCTCGGTGCCACAACCGAGGACGATATCGCCATTGTCGACACCACAAGGGGCGGTGCCGCCACCGGCAGGGGTGCTACCACCGGAGCCCGTTTACCCCGTGATCGAGAACCCAAGGGCATACCAGCTGTTGGAGTAAGGTCTACCCCTGACTCCCCCGGAATGAGCGCGGTGCCAATTTCCCTCAAAGGGAAGCGGACCGGAGCCCTCGGCCGTAGCTTAGCCCCCGAAACCTGAGGAGGGGCGTCGTGACCAAGAAGCACCCTTCTTTCTTCAAGAATAATCGGACTGATCCGATGAAGATACCAGCCCGTAAATGCACCTACACATCGGGGCATGTACTCGGCTTCAGGGACCATGAAATGAGAGCCGGTGTTCAGCCTCATGAAATGATGAGCGGCATCGTGAACAGCATCAAGCGAAGGGATCGGGGCGACTATAAAAGCCTCAAAAGGAACACCCTGGTCGTATCCAAGCTGCCGGGCAAATCGATGCGGATTGTACCGCATAAAAAGAGCCGCACTGTCCTGGCGAAACACCAAGTAGCCCGGTCTAATTGCATACAAATGCGTGGCCTCCCGGGGCTTCAGAGAAGGTGTGTTGTCTTTCGACTGGTCCCAGAGTTGTTGAACGGGACCCGAAGGAGTAGACAAAACCCGATCATTAAAAACCAACCCGCCAGCGGTGGCATGAGGAGAAATCAGCACCCGAATGGCCCCAAATTGAGTCGGGTCGGCAGCAGAAGCACCCACCAGTCGCATAAGTCGCGGGAAGGGATAGGCGTCGTAAAAGGCGGGCCTCTGATGCATAGCAAAAGACCCCAGCACATGCATTTCGATCCACGACGTGAAATAATGAAGCGAAAAGTTCACTACGTCCACGCCAGGAGTAGAGGTATTAGCTGCGGTGCCCAATCCATTATAGAGGTGCGCCAAGGCCGGGATGCCGATGGCCAACCGCATCCCCTCAGCAATACGATGAGCCGGGTAGATGACCGAGGCTCTCATTAAGCGGCGATGCATGGGGATAACGAACCAGCTAAGCCAAACGCTGACAAACCCCACAAAGAATGTTTCCTCATCCATACCGGGTGCTGCAACGGACTCAAAAGACATCGGCGACACGATGGGAATATAATATTGTGGCAGGTCCGATTCAGCAGTCGGTAGCTTCTTCGGACCAAACCCAAAGGGGTCTCTGATGTTAGCAAACTTCGGAGCAGTCTTCGATATGATATCCTCACGAAGGAAGCAGGAAATGAAGCTTTTAAAAGTGACACCCTGCTCCTCGGACTCGGTGAATAATCGGTCGAAGATGCCTAGGGCCTTAATTAAACTGGGGCGCTTATGGCGAACAGCATTCTCAGCGGACAGGCCGTCAACCGTTGCAGACTCGGGCTCGAAGACATACTCGTCAGGAGGCAACAGCTCCTCATACAGTGCACCCCTGATTGGCAATCCCGAGATTTCATAAAACTCTGCAAGAGAGATCGAGACCTCACGATCTCCTAAGATGAAAGTGTTGGTAGGAAGATTCCATTGGTTTAAAAACGCCTTGACCCACCAGGCATGCGGGGACTTATAATGAAAGAGTGACGCCTGATAAAGCCCGACTTTCTGCAACCGCGCCCGATGTGCAGAAAGGATGTAACGAGCCCAGAGAAGGTAGCCCGTAGGATGCCTAGGAGTGAGCCCTATCTTATAAATTTGCCCCCACGGGTGGGCCTCACCCTGGCAGATACGCCGTCCCAAGATGTCTATGGCCGGGATCGGGTGATTCGGTATGCCGGTCGTCGAAGGCTCCAACCTCCCCGTTGGAGTCCAGTTGGGCATTTCCACAGCAAAAACCGTCCTCGGAGGATCCATCGGTAGAAATGGGAAAGTGGGTTCCGTCGGCACCGCGCAAAGAAAACTCCGGCGGCCCTGAATAATCTGACTATACCAAGATCCCCACTGAAGAAGGTTGGTGCAGTTCGGATCATGAGCCCGAATCATCGCCATCGCTTCCTCATCAGATGGTGACTGAGGAAAAGCGGCCTCCGAGCGAGAAAAGGGAAAGCGTGGAACAGAAGCCATTGCACCTGAAATCCGGTAAAGGAAGACCGTTAAAAAGAAAGTTAGCAATATATATTCGTGCACGAACATGAAGACTAGTCGAAGAAAACAACAGCAAAGTTTCCTGGGACCATTGGCCACAAAACATATGGGCCCCACAGAATCCGGATGACGGCTCATTAATAATGAGACCAAACAGTTACAATAAAACAAAGGGAATATCCTCATTTAATAAAAAATGATGACCATGCACATTCCCCTCAACAAGATCCGTCTAGGGCTCTACAACGAACCCAACAAAATCAAAGGAATTAAATTCCCACAGAAGACATCATTGCAAAACCCCCATCGCATTAATTGCAGAAGAACAACCTCGGGCCAAGAGACCCCAGGAAGCCTCTGTGTGAAGAAATCGAGTTCTTCGTTGGAATTAAATTCCTTATTGAGAAAAGGGAATTAAATTCCCAGAAACATGTTTTTTGATGGAATTAAATTCCATGGAATTGAGACGCCATCATCATCTCCCCAAGGATCATCTAAACCCTAAAAGATCTACAGTTTGAAGACTAAGCAGTTTCATGTTCTTATGGAAAAATATGAAGAGAAAAGGGTAAAGAACCCTTGTTTTGGATTTAAAATCCAGATAAATGTGAAGGTCCATCGTTGTCCAAGAACATTACCTGAGGGAAAAGGATTCCTTTCGAACAGAGTTAAACTCTGAAGATTGTTTCAAGACAGAGAACTAAGCTCTGAAAGCGAGAATTAAATTCTCAAAGAAGAAGTTCTCAGAAGAAGAAGATGAACAAAGTGAAGGCTCCTATGAAGAGACAGAGGTATTTATAGAAGACAATGAAAACGTTTCGTCTCCCCAGATCCCTAGAGGAATCCAACGGTCACAAGAGGTGACAGCGTTGCACTCACGTGTAGACACGTGAGAACAACGCTGTGGGGGCATTTGTTTCCTGATTTAAAATCAGGAAAGCTTCTGGGAAAAGCTTCAGAAGAGGGTCACGTGCTTACACGTGACTAGCGGTCACGTGTTGGCACGTGACACCTAAGCACATCAGCAAGGCAAGTTCAGTTTCCTGACTACGTTGAAGAAAAGGGGGTTCAGAAAGAGTCACGTGCTCCCACGTGACCAGGGTCACGTGGCGACACGTGACGTTTAAATGCAAGTGTCAAAGGCACACCAGTTCCCTGATCAAGTCAAGGAAAAGGCTTCAGAAAAGGTCGCGTGCTCCCACGTGACCAGGGTCACGTGTTGCCACGTGACGTTCAAGATAGCAGACTCGTTCTCCAGTTGAACCAAGGAAAGAGAGAGTTCAAACAGGGGTCACGTGGCAGCACGTGACGTTTAAGCAGCAATAAGAAGACAGAGCGCAAAAGAAAGGAAAAGGCTCATTCCAAAGGGGGTCACGTGCCCACACGTGACCATGAGTCACGTGGTCACACGTGACCGGCTTTCAAAGCCCATTGTGTTAACAGAATTAAATTCTGAAAGAAATTCAAATCTTTCCAAAGGAAAGCAACTATCTGGAACCAATCGAATTAAAGATTCAGAGGTGATCTATCTATGGGAAAATCTCGGGTTTGGAAAGATTTCCCCTTTAAATCTAACCGAAACAACAAAGGAAAAACCCCTGGATTTGAAATCCAATGGTGAATAAAATTCACCCAACAATCTAAAGGTCCAAAATGAATGATGGATGCAAATCAAATCTTTCACGAAGATTCGTCAAAAACTGATTGACTCGGCTGCTTCTCCTATAAATAGGAGCCAAGAGATACAAAAAAATATATATATACAGAGACAGGGAGAGAAAAAGAAAAAGAAGAGAGCTTCGATACTTGGAGAAACTTGGATCTTCTGCAAAAACCCTAGGTAAGAAAGGGAAAAGCTCCTTGAAAGAAAAAGAGAATTTAATTCTCAATAGAGTTTAACTCTGATAATGTAAAAACAGAAGAACATATTTCTTCTCTCTTTGATAGAGGATCTGCAAAGTGCACATCTCCCCTTAAGGTTGAGAATTTAATTCTCAATGGGTTGAGATCCTGCCATGCAGATCCAAAACATAGAGAAGGAATGCAAGCACAAGAATTTAATTCTCACAGAACTATAGGAATTTAATTCCTTTAAAATAAAATTAGGGCTTGCCCCTGTATCATGGGAATTTAATTCCTTCAGAATAAAATGAAACAGGGTTTAACCCTAATTAAGAACCTAGTTCTGTTGCAGCAGCGGGAATTTAATTCCCTTAATCATAATTTAACAGAGGATGGAAGTTTAAACTCCTTAAAAAGCTTTGTTAGGGTTTAACCCTATTTGGTTCTTCACATATATGAGGAATTTAATTCCTACAGAAAATTCAGAGTTAAACTCTATCCCAGAATATAAGTCTTCGAAAGGAAGTAGGAATTTAATTCCTCTGAAATTTACAGCTCGAGGAATTTAATTCCTGAAAAAAGATTAACAAAGCCTCTAAACAAAATACATAGAGGCAGGGTCACGTGTCATCACGTGACCCCCCAAGAGATCTACAGAAAGTCCCTTTGAGGCAGCACCCCACGTGATCCACGTGACCCTTGGCAGAAGCTCTAATACATAGGCATTTGAATGCCCATCACGTGATGGCACGTGATGCTCTGAAAGATGCGATAATCTCAGCAGAATAAATGAAGGGAGGGCGCTCTCACGTGCTGCCACGTGACCCCTCTTGTCTTAGTGTTTAACACTAAATTGAAACTCTCGAACCCAGTGTTAAAACACTGTTGGGCCTTAGTGTTCAACACTAATTAAAAAGCTTTATCTGCAGTGTTCAACACTGATCTGTTTTAGTGTTTAACACTAATTTGAAAAGCCTTGTTGCTGGTGTTTAACACCAATTATCTCTTAGTGTTAAACACTAACTTGTCAACCTCATTCCCAGTGTTCAACACTGATTGCTCTGTAGTGTTTAACACTAGGCTTCGGCCCAATTGACTAAATGGATGGAGGCAAAGCCTCTCCTGATTGGACTTAGCCCAAGATGGCCATAAGTCATCAATTTGTGATTAACTGGGCCAATGGACTCATAACATAATTAATTCGTCTTGACCCCAAATTGGGCCAAGGACTATTTAATCCACTCCGGTTCTAGGGTACATCTCTTTACTCCTTTGATACTTGGCATTGTAATCCCTCAATGTCTTCAAAGAGGTGACGGGTCCCGACGACCACACATTGATACGGACTGCGGGGTCCTTAAACCCGTGTTTAATGCAAATTCCTGGTTACGTGGAACGCGGATAATGTCACTCTTTGACCCCGTGGAAAACGTCCAGAGCGGAGCCTGGTCCTCGCAGAGCACGGCAGTGAACCCGTGTGAAGCATCCAGAGCACATAATGGACTGTGGGGTCCTTAAGCCCATGGACTACGACGTCCTTAACCTTGACCGAGATGTCTTAAAACTAACAATGGACTGTGGGGTCCTTAAGCCCATGGACTACGACGTCCTTAACCTTGACCGAGATGTCTTAAAACTAACAATGGACCGCAATGTCCTTAAACTACCCATGGACCGCGATGTCCTTAAACTACCCATGGACCGCAATGTCTTTAAACTAGAACAATAGAGCTCCCCCTGCATGCTCTTTTGTCGGATCTAAACGATCCCGTTTAAGTTGATCTTAGCCTCGAAGATGGCTAACGTATCCTTAAACCTTCAAACAGACTGGACTATGAATCCCCCCCAATTGACTCTGGCTTCAGGGTACATCTCTGAACTCCTCTGACATCCGTCGTTGTAATCCTTCAACGTCGTCAGAGAGGTGATGGGTCCCGACGGCCATACATACGATGGACCACTATGTCCCTAAACTGGAACAATGGAGCCCCCAAATGCTCTTTTGTCGGATCTAAACGATCCCGTTAAGTTGATCTTAGTCTCAAAGTGAGACTAACGTATCCTTAACAAACGTTTGAGTTGATCTTAGCCTCGAGTACGGCTGACGTATCCTCAAACCAAACCCCCAAACCCAAATCTAAGATAATACGGATTTGGACTAGTCCACGCCCTACGGGCGACGACATAACTCAGTCTCCGTAAACAATCCACGGGCAACAAAACAAACACTCACGACACGAAGTGACCATCTGGAGAAGGAGAAAGTTGTTACCGCAATGCGGTAGCGTAATTAACTGCAGGGGCTTGCGCCTGCAGGGAAGAGCGTCCCCACAATCAAAAACCCCTCAAACGAGGGGGAATCTGACGAAGTCTGCTACATCGGACGCATCCGTCTAAACCTTCGATACACGGTGCCATAATTCAACTTGGCATCTTCGGAGAGGTGGACGGATAGTACCAATTAGCATCTGCCCCGAATCTCAGGCGAGACGCCGCGTCTCGGCCGCCATTCGGAGGGGAACACCAGCGGGTCATGTGCATGGCGTGCAGGTGCAGCGGGTCATGTGCCAGGTGCCAGCGTGTCACGCGTACGGCACGTCGCTGGAAACACCGGCGAAAGAAGGGGCTTAGCCCCTGGGCTGGGGGTTGAACTCCTGAGGGGCTTTGGAGTTAAACTCTTAAGGAGGAAATTGGATTTGGAGTTAAACTCCCATGAGGGTTGGTTTTGGAGCTAAACTCCTAAGAGGCTTGGGTTTGGAGTTAAACTCCTATATGGTCTGAATTTGGAGTTAAACTCTTTTGAGGATTTGGATCCTAGAGTTGAATTCTCAAAGATTGATTTGGAGTTAAATTTCTAAAAGATTTAGATTTTGGATGGTGAAAGGGGTCCCTTTTCGTCCTCTTTGAGCCTTGGACTTCCCTAAAATGAGTTCTTCTGAGATGGGTTCATTCTTCCTCCTCTCATCTTGGAGAAAAGAGGCGTTGAGATTAAAAGTCTCCCTTTTAGAGATTTGATGGAAGATCTGAGCTCCCTTCGAGGGTTTTGTGGTGAAAAACTATTTCTTTTTGAGAAAAGATGAGTTAAACTCTTGATTTGATTAAAAAAAAAAGAAGGTTTAAAACTTTGAGAAAGGAGAAGGAAGCACAGAACCCTAATTTTTAAGGGAAATGAAAAAGTTGTTTTATTTTATCATAATGTTGCCTTATATAGGCTTGCAAGTTTGCACATAGCTTCTTGTGCTTTACAAAATGGTATTTTGCACATCCCATTCCTCATGTGTTTATTTCTTTTTGCACATGAGCCATATAAAAATTTGGCCTTTTGCCTATTTATTTAAATATTACATTTATTTGTTGTATTTTCTTGGCATGAGACCAGTCTGGGCTTAGGCCCACCTGTTTGGACTTGGGTTCGGGCGTGGGCCCGGTTTGATTCAACAGTAGGGTCCGTTTATTTTGGCTTGGGCCTACTTGTCAGCGGTTTGATCTTGACTTTGACCTTTAACCAATGGGGTGTATATTTTAACCCCAACAGTTCCGGCTCATAATGCGGCTCTGGTTCTGGCTCTAACGATGGCGACAAATATGGAAGCATATGATATGAACTGAATATACCACCAATATATGAGTTTACGGTAGAAATTACAGCCTGACTATCTGGACCAGCATCAGCGGATACGGATCTTATATCAATGAGTGTATATGATGCAGCCCACGAGCCCGGCGTTACATAAAAATAATATATAATTATAGGCTCGTACTGCTGAATATTAAAAACTAATTTAATTATAAAAAAATTTACTTACTATTTCTCGTTCCAAGTGGCCTCTAGGCTCGTACTGCTGGACGTTCAGAAAGTCGGTAGGAAGAGCAGAAAGATATTTTACGGTGATACACTTGTACCATTGTAGATATGTTTCTGTAATACTGGTGGGCGTTTGGTCATCTATTTACTTTAAGACAATATTAGGAAGCCTATATTCCCATCCCAGCAAATATTTATGATGACACTCTTTCCAATCACGCTCCGTTTTTTCTCCTCGCGTGTCTCCCTCTATTGTCATAGACACATACGGCGGATCAGGAATATGTTGCAATCTACCAAACTGTCGCAACACCCGGTATGGTAAGTGCATGACCACGATATTAATGCACAGTAATGGGCATCGAGCCCGCCAAACCAACTCTCTTTCGATACAGATATCGGGTAATACTTGCAGAAGATCTTCTGTATAAGGTATCCACATAAACTGCGTAAATACCATAGTACAGAAATATGAAATAATATCAATTAAAATTTCCAATCAAATTTAATTCGCTAATTAATGGTTACTTGAGTTGCCTCCATTCGATCTAACTCATCTCTATAATATTTAAGCACTCGACGAGAGGCCTTATATAATTTCTTACCACTCCACCGACATTTGAGAGGCTTTTCAGGGACATTCTCGCCAGAAATATGAATATGATCCGGTGTACCATTGTACATATGCTCTCATGACCAAATCTATATATAAAATGTCATAATATCATAAAAACCTAATATTATAATTTTTTCAAATAATTAGTTTAAAAATAATGTCACGCCCCGCTTCCCAAAATACGGAAAACGAGGGATGACTAGGCCAGCCATGCTCCTACGGTCAAGGAATCATCCCGCCATAGTCACACTTCGGCTTCTAGCATTACATGGTAATCAGTAAATAAAACACAGTAGTAAAGGAATCACATCACTAATTTATTACATTAAAATTTTACATTGTTCACAAATTACAGATAACAAGAACAATTACTAACCAAGTTCAATCTCACGATCACTTTTATGGAAAGCAGTAAATGAAGAAGGTACACCAAATTATATCTCTGTGAACTCGAAGGGTAGATCCGTCTCCTGTGCTGGTCCTCCCGCGGAATCTGAGTATGCATACTCAGGTCGTCAGAGCGACACAATAACAATATTATTGTAATAAGATGAAACAGGTATATGAGGTAATACTAGTGTAAAAACAATGCAAATAATCACTATGTCACTATATGATGCAGAATATGTTCTGTGTCCCTATCGGTCTCTAGGTCATATTTGAAATCGCATAGTGGAAGAAGGATCATGTTTAACAGGAGTCTCGTACATACTCGAGACAACGGCCCACATGCTCGAGACATAACCCTGTCAGCCGGATCGCTAGATCCTACCTAATATATGTATCACTGCTCGAATGATCATCCTCTAAAACACGGTCCCGCTAAATACGATTCTCTTTCCACTTCGATTTCCCCTTTATTCCCAGGTTTACACTATTTGTGATCTTGATTCAGTCGTGTACGAGTATACCAATGGCACGGTTTTATCACTGCTCACTGTATCAATCACTGTCACGAATATTCACTTCCCATTGGTATCCTCGTCACTCCTAAACCAACATCAACCACGCACGATAATGCAATGTCCACTGACTATAACACGCACTAACACTAAGTATATGGCAAATGGGGTATGATATATGTATGTATGCCATCATTAAGCTATGAGCATTATGAATCAATATGCATATCATTATCTTACAAAAATTGCATAAATTAATATGTTAAGAATTCAGCAAAATGATACAAGTAAGATAAATAGAACACTCAGTCAGCAATTCATCAAAAAAAATTTCAGTTCAATCGGGATTCCGGTTTTCAAGATATAGCTATTTCATTTTAAGCGCTCGCGACTGGAAATTCAGTTTCAGAACTGAACGTCCGTTTCGCGACACGAATTGCACCCAGTTGGGTTCAGAATTTAGCGATGCTACAGTTGAATGAAATCTAGGGTTTTCGAGAGAGTATTCAACGCAATAGACGGATTCTCAATCGCATCTGTACGTTGAAAGTTATACACAGTTTAACCTCAGTGTGTCATTTCTGAATCTGTTCTGGATAGTTATACGTTCTGCCCTTTTATTTACAGTTTAAAATAGCAACCGTCAATGAAACGGAATGGAACCACTTGTTTTGTTTAGCTAACAGAATTATCTTTAATGTACTTCAGAGTTCCGTAACATACGACTTCAGAAAACACAGTGACGCACATTTTGGTACAGTATACGATAAACAGAATCGCTCTGGACTGCAGTCCAGAGTCGCACTCCGATCTAATTATCATCTCAGTTACAGAACAGAAATCATTAGAAATTTACATAGGGTTAAAGATCGTTGAGTCGGATTCGATTTAATCCCTCGAGCGTATCATTCCAATATGTATATAATTTACGGCGATTTTATTCATTTCCAGATACGGGAAAAGTTCTAGTTTTATCGGCATATTTGGGGGTATCAATTTCAGTCACTAACAATCGTATTTTCTAGTGATATTTATACACGATATTTATCATCATGAGGGACAACAGAAAACATTTACTTCCGTCAAATTAAACAATTATTTTCATTGGGATCTAGCATCGAACACATAGGTCACAATATATATCGGGAATCGGTAAATTCGTAAACTATATGATTTAGGTTTGTACTACTATTGTATTAGCATGTAGCAAGTAAACACTTGCCTGGAAACGTCTCGGGGTCGCACGGCAGCAATGGCGGCACGAACTCGTGATGTACGCCGTGAAACGGATTTGCGCGACCTTGGCTCGCGACACGGGTTTGACGTCGGAGTTTCCCGGAGTCGTCTTGTGCTCGCTGGAAATGTAGAGGAGGAAAAGAAGATGAACAGGAGTGGGGTCGGGTCGGGTGAGTTGAGAAGCGGGTCACGGGCCGAAGGAGTGGGCTTGGGATGCTAAAATAATTCCCTATTAAAATTCTTGGCTGAGTGAAGAGTGGGCCGGGGGTTAAATAAGCCGGCTGAAATTATTTAAAGGGTTTACTTAAAAACTAAGTGGGCTGAGGAAATAATAAAAAGGGGCCGCTGTTGAAATCTAATTGATAGTTTAAAATTTTGATTTTGAGTTGTTGGGCTTAGGGTTTAAATATAGTTTGGGTTAAGATTTTATTAGCAACATTTTGGTTTTAGTTTACTTTGGCTTTGATTTAAATCTTGGGTTTATGCTTTGAGGGTTTGGACTATGATTTCAAAACATTGGAAAAATAAAGTTTAAATATTAAGCTTAAACAACCAATTAAAATGCGAGGGGAAAAAGAAAGGAAATCACTGGGATTCAGAAAAATAGGAAACTTTTATTAATATAGAAACGGGGATTTACATCATACCCCCCTTAACAAAAATTTCGTCCTCGAAATTTAACAAGGACACAAGGAGACAATGTACTAAACAAAGAGATGTGGATAACGATCACGGATATCTTCCTCCCGCTCCCAGGTGGATTCTCCTGGGGAACAACCGCCCCAAGACACTCTGACTAAAGGAATGATCTTATTCTTCAGCACTTTCTCTCTGCGGTCGAGGATGGTAGTAGGCTGCTCCTCGTACGATAAATCGGTACCCAAAACTAGCTCTGAATGGTCTAGGACATGGCTCTCATCTCGAACATAACGCCACAACTGTGACACGTGGAAGGTATTGTGCACACCAGCTAGCGATGGAGGCAAGGCAAGTCGATAGGCCACCTCTCCTACTCGCTCTAGCACCTCAAAAGGTCCGATAAAACGGGGACTGAGCTTTCCCCGACCTCCGAACCTGATAACTCCACGGGTAGGGGAAATCTTCAAGAATACGTGATCTCCGATTTCGAATTCTAGTGCCCTCCTGCTGGTATCTGCCCAACTCTTCTGTCGATCCTGAGCCGTCTTAATACGTTGCCTGATCATTTGAACCTTGTCGACTGTCTGAACAATGAGTTCGGGGCCCAGTAATCTTCGTTCTCCCACATCATCCCAACATACTGGGGATCGACACTTCCGCCCGTATAGTGCTTCAAAAGGAGCCATCTGAATACTAGCCTGATAACTATTGTTGTAAGAGAACTCGACTAGGTGCAGATGGTCCTCCCAGGAACCCTGAAAGTCCAACATACAGGCTCTCAACATATCCTCGAGCGTCTGAATTGTACGCTAGGATTGTCCATCCGTCTGTGGATGATAAGCTGTGCTGAATTTAAGGCGGGTTCCCAAACTCTCCTGTAGGCTCTTCCAAAAGTGTGACAAAAATCTGGTGTCCCGGTCTGACACAATGCTGACTGGAACACCGTGAAGTCATACAATCTCCTGCATATATCTTTCTGCCAGTGATTCTGTCGACTGTCCCACTCTGAAAGGTAGGAAGTGTGCAGCTTTTGTGAGGCGATCGACGATAACCCAAATGGCGTTATTGCCCCTAGGGCTCCGTGGTAAGGCCGTCACAAAATCCATGGTAATGTGCTCCCACTTCCATTCAGGTATCGGCAGTGGTTGTAACAATCCTGCTGTCCGCTGATGTTCCGCCTTCACCTACTGACATACCAAGCACCTGGATACGAACCTCGCAATTTCCCGCTTCATTCCGTTCCACCAAAAATTCTGCTTTAGGTCCTGATACATTTTTGTACCTCCTAGATGCACAGAATAAGCTGAACTGTGTGCTTCAGCCAAAACTTCTTCTCCAACATCTCCCTTAGGTACGCAGAGTCTGCTACCGAATCTCAGAGAACCATCATCATGTATAATCAAATCCGTTCTCAGTCCAGCTTCCACTTGCTCTCTGAACTTTTGCAATCGGGGATCATCCGCTTGTGCAGCTTTGATGCGATCCATCAGAGAAGATTGCACCTGTAGTTGACAAAGTTGACTGAGTGCGTTCGGCGTAATGACTTCAAGTTCAAGTCTCCGGAAGTCCTCAATAATGCTCCTCTGATCGGTCAACATCATGACCGCTGGCTTGCGACTGAGCGCATCTGGTACGACGTTTACCTTCCCCGGGTGATACTGAAGGTCCAAGTCATAATCTGCCATCAACTCTAGCCATCGGCGCTGCCTCATGTTCAGTTCTTTCTGAGTGAAAACATACTTCAAACTTTTATGATCTGTGTACACCTCTACTTTCTCACCCAATAAATAGTGCCTCCAAATCTTCAACGCAAAGACTACCGCAGCTAACTCCAAGTCATGCGTGGGGTAGTTCTTCTCGTGATTTCTCAGTTGTCGAGAGGCGTAAGCAACCACTCGGCCGTGCTGCATTAGAACATAGCCTAAACCCTTCCCTGAGGCATCACTGTGTATCACCAAATCACCGGAATTATCTGGTACTGTAAGAATAGGCCCCGTGGTTAACTTCTGCTTTAGTGTGTCGAATGCCTGAGTGCATTCCTCTGTCCACGTAAACGGTACGTCCTTCCGTGTCAGCCTCGTCAATGGTTCAGCGATTCTTGAGAAATCTTGGACGAATCTCCGATAATAACCTGCCAATCCTAGAAAACTCCTAATCTCAGCCACTGACTTCGGTGTTGGCCAATCTCTGACAGATTCTATCTTTGCCGGATCCACCGAGATGCCTTCGTCCGAAACAATATGTCCCAAAAACTGAACCTTGTCGAACCAGAATTCACACTTGCTTAGCTTCGCATACAGCTTCTCTTCCCGAAAAATTTGTAGAAACGTGCGCAAATGTTCAGCGTGCTCTTCCCGGGTCTTCGAGAGACAAGTATGTCGTCGATAAACACAACTACAAACGTGTCCAAGTACTTTGCGAACACCATGTTCATCAAGTCCATGAATATTGCTGGGGCATTGGTAACACCGAACGGCATCACAAGGAACTCGTAATGTCCGTATCGGGTCCTGAACGCCGTCTTGCATACATCCTCGGCTGCTACTCTGATTTGATGATATCCAGAACGGAGGTCCAACTTCGAGAATACCTTAGCTCCACTTAGCAGATCGAATAGGTCGTCAATGCGCGGAATTGGATACTTGTTCTTTATGGTGACCTTGTTCAGCTCCCGATAATCTATACACATTCGCAGCGATCCATCTTTCTTCTTTACTAACAGAACTGGTGCACCCCACGGTGAAGCACTTGGCCGAATAAATCCTTTCTCCAATAGTTCTTCAACCTGCTTCTTCAATTCCGCCAACTCAACTGGTGCCATTCTGTATGGGGCTCTGGATACTGGGGCTGTTCCTGGAGTCAGATAGATTGAGAACTCCAAGATTCGAGGAGGTGGTAGACATGGTAGATCTTCAGGAAATACGTCCAAAAAGTCCCGAACAATTTTTGGGACTGGGTTCTTATCAATCTCCATAGCTGTCAGCTCCTTAGGCTTTGCTCTGTATTTAGCTGGCTCCAAAGATTCACTTCCGCCCTCGAAAATAAACTCCGGGTGATTGGTAATGCGGAAGATCACATTCCTTGCACGACAATCGATAACAGCATGAAAAGTGCTCATCCAATCCATCCCAAGAATTGCGTCGTAACTGCCTGTCCTAATTAGGAGGAAATTCGCATAGAAGTCCCTGCCACACACTACAACCGGGCATGACCTACATTCTCGACTAGATATTATAATGCCATTACTCGTATGGATTTCCCATCCCTTTGTTAGTGGTTCATGTGGTATTGAGTGTGTATTAGTGAAATGCTCAGACAAGAAACAATGCGATGCTCCCGAATCAAATAGTACTCTAGCTGGCAAGGAATGTACGAGTAGAGTACCTGTAACCACGTCTCTTGACGCCTCTGTCTGCTCAGCGGTCAAGGTGAAAGCCCGTCCCTGACCGCGACCCGTAAAGGGTTGCCTCTGCTCCTGCGGCCTCTGCTGTGGCGGTCCAGAACCTCCGTGTATCTCTGCTTGCTCAGGACAACTGCTAATCTTGTGCTGACTGGATCCGCAAATCAAGCACTGTCCCTTGGCACGGCGACAGTCCTTCTGGGTATGCCCACCTCTGCTACAATAGCCGCAAACTACGTCCTGTCTCTGGGGGCGATGCTGTGGTACGAACGGGCGCTTCATTTGTGTCGTTCCTGCTCTGTGAACCGGTATGGCTCCTCGAGAAGGCGCATGGATACGTGCTGGAACGACTGGGGGTCTTCTGAACTTGTTAATCAATTGCTCCTGAACTCTCTCCGCGTTGAGTACCTGTGCGAAATTCTGCAAATCCAACGATGCAATCAACTGCTGCAACTCGAAATCTAACCCCTGAAGGAAGCGTCTGGCCCTGGTGGCCTCTGATTTAACCATGTATGGAGCAAAGCGGCTCAGACGGTTGAACTCTGCCGCATATACGTCCACTGGGCGTCCATTCTGCTTCAAAAGAATAAACATTTCTTCCATTTCTGCCTTAGCTGTGGAAGGAAAATAATGATCTAGGAAGCACTCCTTAAACTTGCTCCATTCAATCGGCTCGTCAAGTCTGCTTTCTTCCACCGACCACCATGTACGGGCTTCGTCTTCCAATTGTATCTTTATCACGTCCATCCTATCTTCCTGTGGAACCCTGGCGGCTGTCAATAAATTCTCTATGTTCACCAGCCATTGCTCAGCCTCAAGGGGTTCAGCTAGCCCTGTGAATGCAGCTGGGTGTAACCGTCGGAAGTCTGATACGGTACCAGCCCTAGCGTGATAAACTGGTGGAGTAGTGCCCTCGGGGGCGGTAATGAGTGCGGAGGGTCCTCCTGCGGCGGTAATCGCCCTGAGTCCCTCAGTGAGTAAATCTGTATTCCTCTCCTGAGCTTCCGCGAGAGTGGTCAGTGTACTAAGTATTCTTTCCGTGCGATCCTGAGAGCTGGAGTCCGAGGAGGGGTCGTTCGGGGACGTCATATCTCTGGAAGATTCAAAAGGATAGGATCAGATTCAAGGATGAAAATCACGAGTAGTGAAACAAGAATAACGTAATACAGTATAGTTAATGTTATCCCTTGATACTAAACCAGGCTCTGATACCAACTAAACCATGTCACGCCCCGCTTCCCAAAATACGAAAAACGAGGGATGATTAGGCCAGCCATGCTCCTACGGTCAAGGAATCATCCCGCCGTAGTCACACTTCGGCTTCTAGCATTACATGGTAATCAGTAAATAAAGCACAGTAGTAAAGGAATCACATCACTAATTTATTACATTAAAATTTTCCATTGTTCACAAATTACAGATAACAAGAACAATTACTAACCAAGTTCAATCTCACGATCACTTTTATGGAAAGCAGTAAATGAAGAAGGTACAACAAACTATATCTCCGTGAACTCGAAGGGTAGATCCGTCTCCTGTGCTGGTCCTCCCGCAGAATCTGAGTATGCATACTCAGGTCGTCAGAGCGACACAATAACAATATTATTGTAATAAGATGAAACAGGTATATGAGGTAATACTAGTGTAAAAACAATGCAAATAATCACTATGTCACTATATGATGCAGAATATGTTCTGTGTCCCTATCGGTCTCTAGATCATGTTTGAAATCGCATAGTGGAAGGAGGATCATGTTTAACAGGAGTCTCGTACATACCCGAGACAATGACCCACATGCTCGGGACATAACCCTGTCAGTCGGATCGCTAGATCCTACCTAATATATGTATCACTGCTCGAATGATCATCCTCTAAAACACGGTCCCGCTAAATACAATTCTCTTTCCGCTTCGATTTCCCCTTTATTCCCAGGTTTACACTATTTGTGATCTTGATTCAGTCGTGTACGAGTATACCAATGGCACGGTTTTATCACTGCTCACTGTATCAATCACTGTCACGAATATTCACTTCCCATTGGTATCCTCGTCACTCCTAAACCAACATCAACCACGCACGATAATGCAATGTCCACTGACTATAACACGCACTAACACTAAGTATATGGCAAATGGGGTATGATATATGTATGTATGCCATCATTAAGCTATGAGCATTATGAATCAATATGCATATCATTATCTTACAAAAATTGCATAAATTAATATGTTAAGAATTCAGCAAAATGATACAAGTAAGATAAATAGAACACTCAGTCAGAAATTCATCAAAATTTGTTTCAATTCAATCGGGATTCCGGTTTTCAAGATATAGCTGTTTCATTTTAAGCGCTCGCAGCTGGAAATTCAGTTTCAGAACTGAACGTCTGTTTCGCGACACGAATTGCACCCAGTTGGGTTCAGAATTTAGCGATGCTACAGTTGAATGAAATCTAGGGTTTTCGAGAGAGTATTCAACGCAACAAAAGGATCCTCAATCGCATCTGTACGTTGAAAGTTATACACAGTTTAACCTCAGTGTGTCATTTCTGAATCTGTTCTGGACAGTTATACGTTCTGCCCTTTTATTTACAGTTTAAAATAGCAACCGTCAATGAAACGGAATGGAACCACTTGTTTTGTTTAGCTAACAGAATTATCTTTAATGTACTTCAGAGTTCCGTAACATACGACTTCAGAAAACACAGTGACGCACATTTTGGTACAGTATACGATAAACAGAATCGCTCTGGACTGCAGTCCAGAGTCGCACTCCGATCTAATTATCATCTCAGTTACAGAACAGAAATCATTAGAAATTTACATAGGGTTAAACATCGTTGAGTCGGATTCGATTTAAGCCCTCGAGCGTATCATTCCAATATGTATATAATTTACGGCGATTTTATTCATTTCCAGATACGGGAAAAGTTCTAGTTTTATCGGCATATTTGGGGGTATCAATTTCAGTCACTAACAATCGTATTTTCTAGTGATATTTATACACGATATTTATCATCATGAGGGACAACAGAAAACATTTACTTCCGTCAAATTAAACAATTATTTTCATTGGGATCTAGCATCGAACACATAGGTCACAATATATATCGGGAATCGGTAAATTCGTAAACTATATGATTTAGGTTTGTACTACTATTGTATTAGCATGTAGCAAGTAAACACTTGCCTGGAAACGTCTCGGGGTCGCACGGCAGCAATGGCGTCACGAACTCGTGATGTACGCCGTGAAACGGATTTGCGCGACCTTGGCTCGCGACACGGGTTTGACGTCGGAGTTTCCCGGAGTCGTCTTGTGCTCGCTGGAAATGTAGAGGAGGAAAAGAAGATGAACAGGAGTGGGGTCGGGTCGGGTGAGTTGAGAAGCGGGTCACAGGCCGAAGGAGTGGGCTTGGGATGCTAAAATAATTCCCTATTAAAATTCTGGGCTGAGTGAAGAGTGGGCCGGGGGTTAAATAAGCCGGCTGAAATTATTTAAAGGGTTTACTTAAAAACTAAGTGGGCTGAGGAAATAATAAAAAGGGGCCGCTGTTGAAATCTAATTGATAGTTTAAAATTTTGATTTTGAGTTGTTGGGCTTAGGGTTTAAATATAGTTTGGGTTAAGATTTTATTAGCAACATTTTGGTTTTAGTTTACTTTGGCTTTGATTTAAATCTTGGGTTTATGCTTTGAGGGTTTGGACTATGATTTCAAAACATTGGAAAAATAAAGTTTAAATATTAAGCTTAAACAACCAATTAAAATGCGAGGGGAAAAAGAAAGGAAATCACTGGGATTCAGAAAAATAGGAAACTTTTATTAATATGGAAACGGGGATTTACAAATAATATGTATCTGAAATAATATAATGCAACCACAAATTTTATTTTTCGTAGGAGCACATGTCTTATTTAGTTTTTTTTAAAATATGCCAGAACTCTTGCTTCCAAAGCATACTGACCACATGCATCGAAGACCCTAAGAAACCCAAGATATAACGGATGGACACGCGTTGCCGACTGGTTCGGTATCAACCAATAACCGATCATGTATAGAATTTAGACACGTGCATGTCTATCTAAGACATCATCGATTGCTTCATCAGGTATATTAGTAAATGTATCTTTAAACCAGTTTAAATTGATCTTATACCCCTTAATAGACCCTCCGGGTACCTGAATTTTATAATCAATCATTAATTAATATCACTATAATATACTTCAACTTCTAATTTAAAGAAATTACGAAGTATACTTGTATGGGAGCAGACTCCAAATACATATCCTAATATGTGTGCTCAGTTTCTAGACCCACAATTGTATATCCAATCAATCCAAATCCATTCACTCATCAATCAAGCAAAAAGACAATATCCTGGAGTGTGATAGTGGCCCCACCTCATCTAAGATGAAAGTTTGAGTCTCTCTTCTCCAACGCTTAACAAAAGAGATAATAAGACTGTGGTCGAGTTGGATATGACGCGGTAATGAAGCTTCGTAAAAACCGGCTCCGCGAATTCGCTCGATAATACAATGATCAGTAATTTATCATTTGTCAGAATTATAACTGACGACTGTAAGATTATCTCAACCCTGCAAGACTTATTCATATTATTTTCAATTATTTGAATTAAAATATATAGGGAGTCTCTCTTAATTTAATAAGTTTCGAATCTTTCCTTCTCGTGTAATATATCGAAAGATCTATACTCGTTTTGATGTACGAGGAGTGATTTGTCGAATGGTTGATCCTCCATTGTATTTGTTTTTTTAAAACTAAAAAAATTGAAAGATTGTGAAAGGCGATAAGTATAGAATGGGTTCAGAGAGAAATGGGATAAGGGAGAGAAGATGGAAGATGTGGTGTTTTTAAAAAGGAAAAAAAGGAGTTTAGGGACCAGTCGTACCTAATAACAGGGGATGCATGCATGCAAACAAGGCAGGCGTGCCCAGGGCCACGTACGCAAGCAAACAACGGTGAAAACTAGACGTGGCCTAATTCCCAATCGGCACAATTGGGCACGCCTGTCCAATTATGGACAATAATTAGGCGCAGATTCTAAGAACACACGCTCTTTTTTTAAAACAGAGGGAATCTCCTTTAAACAGGAGATGACCCATTTTTAAAGTGGAGATATGTTTCTAAGAACGCGCCCTCTCCTTTAAAAAGGAGAGAACTGGTTCTTAGAACACGCCCTCCTCCTTTGTCATAAAAAAAACAGTTAAAAAATTATTTTCTTTTTTGATGGTCCTGCCCAATAATTGGCCATGTCTTTTCTCGTTTTCACTGTGTTAATAATTTTACTATCGCTTTCTCTCTTTTTTCTCCATAGTTATGACCATTTTTTCGCAGGATTTTCCTTTTTTCTCCCACAGTCTAATGTTCTCACCCCTTTTACTTAATCTAAGACGAGCCCGTGACCCCTGTCTCTCAAAACAAGATGAGCCAATCATTTTTCTGAACCCAAGGAAATTCCGTGACTTTTTTCTCAAAACAAGACCCGTAAACACTTTTTTTGAAATCAAGAGGAAAGCTTGACCCCTTTTTTGACCAGAGAGGACCAAAAATCTACAAAAACCTTTTCTTCTCCATTTGCTCCCCATTCTACTCCCATTTACATCTGCACCTCTTAAAAAACCACAATCTCTCATCTCCATCCCTTCAAAGGAACTCAATCTCTCTAACCCTATAGATCTATCTATCAAAGTTCCCGATTGACAAAGGTATGTAATTTTTATTTACCTTTTATTTAATTTTCAGTGAATATTACCATAACTTTAGTTGTCAGCATATTATATTTATTGTTGGGTTGATATTGTCTGGTGTAGATAATGTCAAGTTTAAATTTATTTGTTCTATATAAATACGATAGTCAGATTGTGATAAGTGCACAAGGTCCCGAGTATATGGGCGAGTGTGTAAGGCTTATGCGATTAGGATTATCAAGTACTTACAATGATTTTGAGAATAAAGTGTTTAAAATCACGAAATATGATCCCCGTGAAATTAAGGTTAAGTTAAGTTGTATATGACCTCTATTTAGTTGAAATGTATTGGTTGAAATTATAGATGATGCAACATTATCATCGATGATAGATTTCGATTTAGCAAACACTGGGAATTCTTTTGAACATTTAGTTGAGAAGGAACAGTTGGAAGTATCAGATGTCGCTCCAATGAATTATTTTGATGGTAATGCTGGCGGTAGTTCCTGGGGATATTGTCCTATAGTTAACGATGATACCTTTATTCACAGCGGATATGACTATACACATGATTATTCACACTTTCAAACTCAAGGATAACAAGTTAAAATTAGTTTGCATATTTATTTTCTTTGTAATACCAAAATTCTAATACATTTTATATATTAAATACAGATTTTCCCAAACGACTGCTGTAGTGGCATGCACACCTGAAAAACAACAAAGATTACCATATACAACATTTCAAGGGTAAATCCATCTGTAACAAGTGGTGATTATGTTTATTTTCTTTGTAATACGAAAATATTAACAAAATTTTATATATTAAATGCAGATTTTCCTAAACCCTTGCATTTCATTCTTTTCCTTCCACATCATTCCAACACGATCCAAGTAGCGCATTCCAAGTATGTCCATCCACATTATTCTGGTTTTTTCAATCCGAACCATCCACAGTATACCGACCTCAACCATCGTATATTGCACCCGAGCCTTATGTTGTTATGGGTGACAATGATATAGTGAAAGTGATAATAATGAAGCTGATGAAACTCAACTCGTTGCGCTCAGCCCTGCGGGGCTATGCGCCAGGGTCGGTTCAAGCTACTTTGACAATCGTAACAAACTACTGAACATCATTAAGAGCAGAATAGCTTGGATTATACTTCTGCATTGAATGAAGTAGCATTGATTGATGACATGGGTGTGAATAATGATTTTATCAAATTAGAAGATCCCGATCTCGATCCGTTGGAAGATGATTTGGGTAGATTTAGCTGTGGCAGAAGTAAATGCTAACCCTTATTTGAAAGCGATTATAGCAAGCGAAGATTGCGTAATCGTTGGAGATATATTTCCAGAAAAAGAAAATCTTATTTGTAAACTGGAGTCATGGGCTATTGAAAAAAATGTTACAATTAAAACCGAAGAGTCAAATAAGGCGTATTATACCGTGATATGTACGAAAGCTCCTGAATATAAGTGGAGATTGCATGCATGTTGTTCTAAAAGATCCAAAACTTGAAAGTCATGAAATACAATCGGAAACACACTTGTATCAATTCGATTATGTTAAAAGATCACAGGAATTGCACTTCATCATATATTTGCTCACTTATCATGCCACTTATCCGTACAGATGTGGTGATGACTTCTTGAGAGATACGACTCTATGTAAGTGGAGAGCATAAAATTCAGATTTCATATGTGAAGGCATGAGATACTCGTAGAAATATTTTATGCAAGATATTTGGGGATTAGGAAAACTCATACAACTCGCTCGTCTCTTTTATGGAAGCCATGAAAGCATTAAATCCGAGGTCCGTATATTAATTAAAAACCACAAACAAATATCGATGGCCGTGTCAGGTTTCAAAGAATTTTCTGGCACTTTACTCCTTGTGCGGCTGGTTTCACATACCGTTGATCGGTATTGTGCGTGGATAGGACATATCTGTATGGTAAGTATAGAGATTGTATGTTAATTGCTAAAAGTGTTAATGCTAATAACAGTATATTTCCGTTGGGGTTTTCTATTTTCGATGGTGAAAATATATCATCTTGGTCATGGTTTTTTTGTCAACTCAAAAGTATCACATCTGTTAATGATAAAACGGATTTATATATCATATCTGATAGACATCTTTGAATACACGCTGCTGTGAGAGCTATATTTCCGACGACACTAAATAGTTTTTGCTTGCGGCACTTCAGACAGAATTTTGATAGAAAATTAAAAAATTCAGATCTACATAAACTTATGTACAAAGCCGGTGAAGCGTCTGACCCTAATGTTCATGACATGTACATGGCGAAAATTGAAGAGATGGGTAAAGAGGCAAAAATTGAAGAGATGGGTAAAGCAGCGAAAGCATGGTTAGATGAGTATCCAGCACGCATGTGGACACAAGCACAAGATAATGGATGTATGTATCTACTAATGACCACTAATATGTCTGAAAGATTCAACGGGATTCTTAAGAGTGTTAGAGGTTTACCGATACAGGGATTGATTGTTCGAACTTTTTTTAGAGTAAATACTTACTTTGTGCAAAGAAAAAAAAAGTCTTTGGCTACGGAGACTCCACTCACTGCGTATTATGAAGATATATTTCGAAAAAGAGAGCGAAAATTACAATACTACAGATCTGAAGGTTTGACGCAGTGGAGTTTCAAGTTACGGGAAGTAATGAGAATCAATATACCGTTAATTTTATAGATGAAGAGCTCTCTTCATACATATGCGATATTTTTCAGCAACAGCATTTACCGTGTGCTTATGCAATTGTTGTTGCGAGTGACATGTATAATTCACATTACAATTTTGCATCATGTTACTATACGGTTTCCAATTATCAAGACACATACGATCCAAAAGTTCATCCTATACTAGACAATCGCCATTGGCATTATTATACCGGGAACAGACAAACACCGACGGTATTACCTCCGGACAAAAATATAGGACTCGGAAAAGCTAAGGTGTGTCGAGATCGAATGACAATGGATGCCGGTTTTCGGCAAAGACACAACAGATATAATTTATGCAAACAACTAGGTCGTTATAGGACCAGATTCCCAAGACGGTTATCAGGAACATGACCTTCAAGGTTGTGAAGAAGAAGCAACGAAAGGAAAATCAATGATTATTTGTAAGGAGACCCATACAGTTTTAATTTTAGTATGATCTTTTTGCATTATTCGTTGGAGGCTAATTTACTATAAACTACCGCTAAAATTGCAATATGTAATTGGATAGTGAAGAATAACATTTGAATTTGTTCGTTTTCAACTAAAATAGCTTTTGCGGCATATTGATTTTTTACTCCACCGCTACAAATTTGTGCTACGCCACATACATCGATTAAATGTTACAAATAACATTAAAAAAGTAGATACTACACAGTTCGTGATCTTAGATTGAATGCTGCTCTGAAATGGGTAAAATAGTGTATTCCTACATGGACCCGCTTCCTTCCTCTAGCTTCCGCGGTATACTGTAATGCTCCCTTCAACGAGTGTCGTGGGTTTAGATTGGCAATGGAATTGACTTCAAGCATTAAGAAATTACGTTAGTAACCCCTTAGAAATTTTGAGTCATTCCACCACCATATCCTTCACCATTTAGTAACCACTTAGAAACTTTATTGTAAGTGTAAATGTAATTTTCGTATCTTCTCTAATTTTTCCATGAGTAGACAGAACAAAAACTTAGACTCTTTTGATTTACTTTTTTCACTTGTAGTATATTGTTACTGAAGTGTTCTTCATTAATATTTATAGTATGATATTCTTTCTCTAGAAACCGTAACAATCTTTATCTGTCAATCTTATCCAATATTTACATGTCAGTGTATTGATGAGAATTGACATAATGTCAGGATATTTAAAGTGTTGATGATACTTGACATAAGATTTCACATGTGCAATTTGATAGTAATTTTTTGGAGTAAAATAATCTTTATTTAAAATTTTAGTGCGTATCGAATTTCTGGGTTAATATGAAAATTCCAAATTTTTTTCTTTGCATCTTTTAAAGAAATTTTTTTGGGACAAACTTGTTTTTTTTATTTTTATTTTTGCCCGTCCTCTCCGGTATATAAGGGAGGGCGCACACCCTCTCCACCATATAGGAGAGGACGGGTTTTAAGTGTATGATTTTAATTTGGATGTCGAAAATATTAGATTCATGTGTTATTCTTTGTTACCAAAATTTTTATTTAATTTAATATCAATTTATATACTAATTTGTGTTCCTCTTGTTTTTTGATAAATGGTCCGAATATTGGATTATGGGGAAAAATATGAAAATTGGTAAATATATTAACTTTTTTATTTATTTTTAATTCATGCTTTATATATTATTTTTTAAAATTATTTTTTCCGCTAAGAGAGGACGGGTTCTCACCTATTTAAAGGGAAGGATGGGTTCCAAAAACCCACCATTTCCTTTAATATATCAAATAAGAGGACGGGTTATTGGAACTATCCTGTTTTGAAAAAAAAACCGTAATCCAAAAACGTTTGTATTCTTTAACATCACCCATCCTTCCATCTCTATCTCCATCACCTACCGTCCGATCGAAAATCAACGGCTGAGTTTTGTCGGTGCATGAACAGTGGCGTCGCATATGATTGATTCAATCGGGCTTCAGTGTGCGACTCTAAGGCTGCCACATTGCAGACGCTGGAATGGCCCACGTGGCTGTGTCCTTCGTGGGTCCCGCTTGAAACCATTTGAGACTTTGAGTGCTACCTAATGTTTTACTCATTTAGTGGTAGAAATTATTCCATACGCCAGGTGTAATACACTAGGACAGGAAAAGAGAGGGGAATTTCGGACAGCCTTGGACAATATGTTGGACCCATAATTTTATTTCTTCTTTCTCTTGTTCGGATGTATACGGCCGGCATAGGGAATAATTTTCCTGTTTGTGGGGCCTAGATGGAGGGAGTCCGTTTGAAACCGTTGGATAAGATGCCACGATCGGATCTTAATTTAGATTGTACATTAATTAGGCTAATCTCTTGTATTAACCATGGATGTGACCCTTTTGCTAATTAAACCGGAGACCTCTTACTTGGACATGTCGATTGTTGTAAAAAGTCAGGAAAAGTTCTGGTATTGGACTTAGAAGGGCAAATTTGTCGGTTAAATGCATTGTTATCGTTCGTTTTGATGGAAAAGAATCTATAATGGGGTTGCATCCACGTCGGCACACATAGGATAAAACCAATTTTAGAACTTCTGATAAGGAATTGGTTCAAAGTTTGCAACTCCTTGCATTCCCACACGTTATTGGTGGCCAATATGTTAGAAACTTACCTTTGTTTGACTCCTTTTACCCATAAACCAACAATGATACGGTTATTCAATCAAAATTATAGAGTTTTTACGGCCTAAACAAACAATAAATTTATGATTCAAGCTAGGCACTGATTTGCGGGTTTGTGACACTATGTCAGGTGCTGAAATAGCTTTAGAACAGTCCTGACGTGCTTCAGATCACATCAAAATGTTGCCTTACGTTGATCTGCTGATGGCAGCGATGGACGGCTGAGATTGGATCTCGAGGCTGGCTTCTGGAGCATGTGGATCTCAATGGGTTTGAGGTTGGTTAGGCCGAGCTACCTGCAAGGAAGTCCCGGGGTGGTTGTACCACCGAGGACCCTCCGACGGTCAAGTCAGAGAGGAAATCCGAGCAGAGTAATGGCTTAGTGGAGTAAAAATAGCTTACTTGAACCGTCTGAAGGAGGGGTTTAAATAGCTGTGGCAGCAGACAGGCAGGCGCGAGAATCACGCCGGCCGTTACGCTCCCGGCGTCACGCCCGCGTGATGAGAGGGATCCGCATTAATGGCGAGACGGGCTCGTTAATGGGGGGATCGTGATAGCGTGGAACGCGGGATGTGGCCGGTGGATATCTCACGCATGGCGAGATTTGCGGGAGTGAGGCGGTTGCGCCTGTGAGTGGTGCCGTTGGTCGGTCGATGAGACCGAGGAAGATGACCTTGGCGGGAGAGCCCGCGGACGAGCGGGAGAGCCGAGGTATGCGGTAGCCTGGAGACGAGCTGAGAGGCCGAGGAGGCCAACTGTGCAGGAGGCTCGGAGATGAGCCAAAGGTTGTCTGTAGGACGGGCATAGGAGCGGCCTGGTCGGCTACTATGGGTCCTTTCTTGCAAGCTTTGGGACACGTCATCTGCCATGTGTCATGATCTGGAGATCATCGATATCGAGCATCATCATTAGCCCCCCACTCTTGTCCCGACCCGCTCACGGGTCGGGTCGAGAGTAGTTTGCCGGGTTACCCGAGGTGAGCTCCTTTTCGTATATATCGTCGGAGCGTGTTCCTGGGCAATCTGTTGTATTTTCTGGATGACGCCAGCGAATCAGGGGTAAGATCTTTGCTTTAAAGAGGGTGCGCCGGATCGTGCGTACGTTCACTGAAGTGACAGCCCACGTGTCGGGCACTGGTTGGCTTACGCGACGGGCCACAGACCTCTGGCGTCTGATGGGATACGGCCAATGCGCGTGCGACGGGTGGAGCGATCGTGTCCGTCGAAGGCATTGAGCCATTTCGGCAGGAGATGACTGTCGTTGTAGGATGTGTACGCTGGCAGCTATAAATAGATATGGGATCCCCATCAAGACCCATACCTCTACAAATTTCCCCCCGTCCTGAGTATTGTTAGCTCGGCGCTCTCCTTTTTAGGTCGGATCTCTGCGTTTTCTCTTCCAAGGAGTTCTCTCCATCAGGTTAGATATCTTCTTTTGAGGAGTCTGTAGATATCCTCGGGGCAGATTCTAGGGATTCCTCCACTGAGTCGAGTCTTCCCGGGGAGTTATGGTCAGATCCTCTTTCCGGAGTCGCGCGACAGGGGCGGTTCCCAGAGCGGAGGTGGCGGATGCCCCTGGTGTGTCATCCTTGGTGAGGTATGTGTACGAGCTTTCCACCGCTCGGGCTCGTTTCCATATTCCTTCCGGCTATATGCTACGTTTGGCCGAGGAAGGAGAGAGGGCAGATCAGGTACGGGGTAAAGAGATTACCTTATACCTGGAAGCCTTTTGGGTCGGAATGCGCCTGCCTTTCTCTCTCGAGGTTGTTAGAGCGCTAAATTACTTTGGCCTAGCCCCGGACCAGCTAGTGCTGAACTCCTGGAGGATTCTCCTTGGGTTGCTGGTCCGTTTGAAGTTGTAGATGATCCCTTTCAGTCTGTCCACCCTTGCCTCCTCTCTCATTTACAAAGGTCACCCCGGCACTCACGCGGACGACCCGATATGGGTTTACCTCTCCTTTAGGAAACAACGGGGGAGTGCAGCCGGGTTGGGAGTCATCGTCTTGCCTTCTTCCATCCACGATTGGAAGAAGAAGTTTTTCTTTGTTGGGCCGTCAGAGGGTGAGGACTGGCCCGTGCCCACCCAGTGGTCTAGGGATAAGTGCTGACGGGAAAGTCAGTCCAACGATCCCGACGCGGTGACAGCGGCGGAGTGGGAACCCATTCTCCGGGCCGACGTGTTGCTTTCTGAGCAGGCCCTGAGTTGGGCTGGGCTCAGCCCCGCCCAGTTCGCAGGTAAGTTAGGAGCTTGCAGGTGATCTATTAGACTTGTGTTTATTTTCATTTCTACTTGTGTTGCTAACTCCAGTGTACTTTATAATGTGCAGAACCCAAGGACTTGAGCCAACTTCGAGCGGCCATGCGCAAGCCGAAGAAGGGATCGAAGGCTGGAGGTGCCAGCTCTTCTCGTCCGACGTTGGTCCCGGCTTCCCCGGCAGCCATCCCACCCCAGCATTCGAGTGCGGGCCGTGCCCCGGAGCCCAGCCAGGCACCGAGCCGAAAGCGGGTTTGGGAACGGGAGGCCCAGGCTTCGGAGATAGAGACCGGCTCCCCGCCGTCGTCTCTCAAGAGGTTCCCCCGAACGGTTCCGCAGACCCCGGCCTCCCCGATCTTAGTGGACGAGGGGGACCTCCGTTTTGAGGTGCCCTCGGGGCTCTTCGTCGCTGATAGCTTGCTGGCCGACATGGAGAGGTCGGTCGGGGGCAAGGTCCCTCGGGGGACTCTCAAGGAGCAAATGGCGGCCATCGCCCAAGAGGCCGTGCAGATTTGTGCTCGCACCTCACTTGATTTTTCACTCAGCGTCTCATCATTCGCGAGATTTGGTGCCCCCTTTTCTTTCTGACCCCCCTCTGATTTCTTCAGGTCCTCCAGCACGTCGCCCTCGTCGTCCAAATGGAGGAGGAGGAAATAGCCCCGGCGATGCGAGCCGCGGGCGAGCTCTCCTCGCTGGAGGAGAGCTCAAAGTTGGAGCTGGAGGCGGCGATGGCGAGGGTTGCCGCCCTAGAGGGCGAGGTGGCGGCCTGGAAGTAGGAGGTTGCGGCCGGGAAGCAGGAGGTCGCTAAGTATCGCGAGGCCGCCCCGCCGCCGAGGCCAAGCTTCAGGACTCCAAGGTGCTCGTCGGCACCCTGAAGAAGTCGGCGGGCACCCTCCGGAAGGAGCTGGGGGAGGCGATAGAGGGGATGAAGAGAGCCGAGCTCAGGGCGGCGAAGGCGGTGGAGAACTATAAAAAGTCGGACCATTTTTGCACCGACCTAACCGCAACCACTACCCTCATCTGGCATGAGGCCCTCGACGCCGTTAAGGCTCGGATTCCAGAGTTCCCCAATGAAGAGCTCCGGAATGAATATCCTCGCGGGGACGGCGCGCAGGGGATTTCCCCCAGGAGCACTGCCGGGGAAGGTACTCCCGGCGAGGGCGACGCCGAGACTCTTGTGATGGGCTCTGGTCTTCCAGACGCAGCCCGAGTCGTGGTAGATATTGAGCTCCCCGGGGTTGTGCCTGGCCCTGAGGCCTGAAGCCCCTTGTCTTCCTGTTTCTCTTCTTTTGTTACATCGGGAATTTTGTAGGCCTCCGGGTATTTTGTAAGGCTAGGGAGCCCACAATACCCTTGTAAAAGCTTTGACTTTGTGAATAAAAACTTTTTGCAGTCGTATTTGCACGCGTATTTTCCTTTGTCGGTAACACTTGTATTTGCACAGTACTGTCTTTGTGTTATGTCGGTTCTTCGTCTAGCGATTACGAGTCGAGTTGAATCTGTTTATTTGCCAAGTATGCAAAGACTGGTGGGAAGACGGTATCTCTATGACCCCGAAGTCGAGGTGAAGATCGCTTAGACGTAGATAGACCGGATGCCTCTTGGTGAGGGCTTTGTTCCTTAGTTGTTGGAGGGGCCGTCAGAGGCCTATTAAGGACGGGCCGAGCAGGGTAGCTGCCCGGTGCCTCATGGTGAGGGCTTAGATCCCTGGCGGTGTGGGGTAGGGAGCTACCAGCCAGGGATAGCCGAGCAGGGTAACCGCTCGGCTGCCTCTTGGTGAGGGCTTTGATCCCTAGCGTTGTGGGGTAGGGAGCTACCAGCCAGGGATAACCGAGCAAGGGCGGGCCCGGTTGCCTCTTGGTGAGGGCTTAGATCCTTAGCGCAGGAGGGGCCGTAAGAGACCTATTAAGGATGGGCCGACCAGGGTTACTGTCCGGTGCTTCTTGGCGAGGGCTTTGATCCTTAGCGCGGGAGGGGCCGTAAGAGGCCTACTAAGGATGGGCCGAGCAGGGTTACTGCCCGATGCCTCTTGGCGAGGGCTTTGATCCTTAAGGAAGGGCCGAGCAGGGTTGCTGCCCGGTGCCTCTTGGCGAGGGCTTTGATCCCTGGCGTTATGGGGTAGGGAGCTACCAGCCAGGGATAACCGAGCAAGGGCGGGCCCGGTTGCCTTTTGCGAGGGCTTTTGATCCTTAGCGCGGGAAGGGCCGTAAGAGGCCTACTAAGGACGGGCCGAGCAAGGTTGCTGCCCGGTGCCTCTTGGAGAGGGCTTTGATCCTTAAGGATGGCCGAGCAGGGTTGCTGCCCGGTGCCTCTTGGCGAGGGCTTTGATCCCTGGCATTGTGGGATAGGGAGCTACCAGCCAGGGATAGCCAAGTGGGGTAGCCGCTCGGCTGCCTCTTTGCGAGGGCTTTTGATCCTTGGCGTTGCGAGGTAGGGAACTACCGGCCGGGGATAGCCAAGCAGGGTAGCCGCTCGGCTGCCTCTTGGTGAGGGCTTAGATCCCTGGCGTTGTGGGGTAGGGAGCTACCAGCCAGGGATAGCCGAGCGGGGTAGCCGCTCGGCTGCCTCTTTGCGAGGGCTTTTGATCCTTGGCATTGCGAGGTAGGGAACTACCGGCCGGGGATAGCCGAGCAGGGCAGCCGTTCGGCTGCCTCTTGGTGAGGGTTTAGATTCCTGGCGTTGTGGGGCAGGGAGTTACCAGCCGGGGATAGCCGAGCGGGGTAGCCGCTCGGCTGCCTCTTGGCGAGGGCTTAGATCCCTGGCGTTGCGAGGTAGGAAACTACAGACCTGGGATAGCCGAGCAGGGTAGCCGCTCGGCTGCCTCTTGGCGAGGGCTTTGATCCCTGGCGTTGTGGGGTGGGGAACTACCAGCCAGGGATAGCCGAGCAGGGTAGCTTCTCGGATGTCTCTTGGTGAGGACTTTGGGAAGAGGGACAGACGCGGGTGACACGTGCCATGAACGCGTAGAGGAGGCGAAGCGCCGGAGCTGTGTCGTTTCGATTTCGTCGAGAAAGGCCAGGTATCTGCTGCGTGGCGGTGCACTCGTGGGTGAGCGACTGTTGGACTCCCAGTGGGTTGTTCGCTATAAAATGGAGGGAGCCTTGATCACTCAATCCTTCACACCCAAAACGCAGGAATGGAGGACTTTCCTTTTACCATCCCCGACATTGTGAGCTTCGAGGACGTGTACCTCTACGACCAGCACTGTACCGAGGACATGGTGCAGTTAGTAGGTCACATTGAGGATCACTTCGTCCGACTGCTTCCCCGGCGTTCCCCCCTGCTCCAGCTGTTGATGTACTCCATCTGGAGGGCATCGCCAGGGCTCTACAACCCTTTGTCCGAGCAGCTGAGGGACGAGGCGGTCGGTAAGTTAAGGTCTCTGCGGCGCTTCAGCTTGATCTCTGCGGGTCGGCAGGACCGCTCGGTGGCGCTCATCCTTGAGGGCTATCAATTGAGGCACGACGCCGACGTTCGCGGGAAGCACCGGGGGCAGAGGTCTGAGGCTGCGAGGGCTCGGTTGGCGGAGATATCCTCGGAGTACCATGAGCAATATTTCCTGCACCCCCTTCCTCCGCTACTATAATTTTTCTTTTTGGATGTACGGCTGAGGAGGATGTTGTAGGCCGATGGGATTCGTGCTACGATGAATTCCACAGGCACTGTTCGCGTGCGGCCGGCCTCCCCGACGTTAAACAGCAGAGTGACTACCCCATCCGCCGGGATGGAGTGGTTGGTGAATCATGAAAGGACGTGGGAGGTCGGCCTTAGGTCTGCTGGGATGAGCCCCATGCGCAGAAAGCAGTCGTAGAAGAGAATGTCCGCTGAGCTACCCGAGTCGACCAGTATCCTGTGCACCTCGTATTGGTGGACCCGAGCCGTAATCACCAGAGGGTCGTTGTGGGGGCAGGGATATGCCGTGGAAGTCTCCGTCGTCAAAAATGATCGGCTCGGTCTCCCTGGCCTTCTTCCTCGGGTGGCTGCCGGCCTCCACGGCAGGCGCGGGGTGCTGAGTCTCGTAGGAGCTCGACGGACCCTCCGTTGACATGACCATGATTTTTGATGAGCCTCGGTTCCTTTCGGTGAGATTCCTTATGCCTCCCGGCGAGGTCATTTTCGAGCTGCCATGGCGAGTCTCGCGTGCGCGACCCCATCGAGGGAGGGGGTGCTAGTCATACCTACGAACAGGCGAGCTGACCACCACCGCCTCGGGAGGGACATGGGTGCGATGAGATTCGGGGCGAAGCTCTCTGGCGTAAGACCTCGGAGCCAAGCGAAGCGGGGCCCACCGGGTCATTGAATATGTCGACCCGAGGGACCTGCGGCTGTTGGAAACAGCGAGGCGATGATCGGTCGTGTCTGCATGGGCGGAGCCTTCTCTCCCTCTGTAGGGGTCCCGGTCCCGAGTTGGGGGAGCAGCGACCTGGGGAGCTTGTCCCGCCGTTTGGACACGGACGAGCGCATCCACGACGGACGTGAGTCGATCTATCCGGGCTGCTAGGGCGTTGATGGCGTTCGGGGGAGGAGATTCGTCCGCGCCTTCGTTGTGGGGGAAGCGGGGGCTAGTGCTTGTATCGTCGTGATGATCGCTCGCCATTTGGTTGAGATCGGAAGATGAACTTTTGTTTTTGTGGAATCAAGGATTTCCCACAGACGGCGCCAGCTGACGTGCTTCGGATCATGTCAAGATGTTACCTTCCGTTGATCTGCTGATGGCGGCGATGGACGGCTGAGATTGGATCCGGAGGCTGGCTCCTGAAGCGTATGGATCTCAATGGGTTTGAGGTTGGTTGGGCCGAGCTACCTGCAAGGAAGTCCCGGGATGGTTGTACCACCGAGGACTCTCCGACGGTCAAGTTAGAGAGGAAATCCGAGCAGAGTAACGGCTTAGTGGAGTAAAAATAGCTTACTTGAACCGTCTGAAGGAGGGGTTTAAATAGCGGTGGCAGCAGGTAGGCAGGCGCGAGAATCACGCCGGCCATTACGCTCCCGGCGTCACGCCCGCGTGATGAGCGGGATCCGCATTAATGGCGAGACGGGCTCGTTAATGGGGGATCGTGATAGCGTGGAACGCGGGATGTGGCCGGCGGATATCTCGCGCATGGCGAGATTCGCGGGAGTGAGGCGGTTGCGCCTGTGAGTGGTGCCGTTGGTCGTTCGATGAGATCGAGGAAGATAACCTCGGCGGGAGAGCTCGCGGACGAGCGGCAGAGCCGAGGTATCTTGGTTCTGCGGTAGCCCGGAGACGTGCTGAGAGGTCGAGGAGGCCAATTGTGCAGGAGGCTCGGAGATGAGCCAAAGGTTGTCTGTAGGACGTGCATAGGAGGGGCCTGGTCGACCACTGTGGGTCCTTTCTTGCAAGCTTTGGGACACGTCATCTGCCACGTGTCATGATCTGGAGATCACCGATATCGAGCATCATCAAGTCCAGACATATATATGCTTTATAGCGAAAAAAAGTTACACCGCATGGTCATGCCCACCTATAGAGAGAGAATTAAACACTCTAATCTCTACTGGTTACCAGGGTAGGCGTAAAACTTTTGGGTTGGCTAGCTCAGATTTGAGATTGATATGCTATGCAGGATTAAACTCAAACTTATCATATTTGGATGACCGAAAGTATCGGAAACGGTCTTGAAGTTATTTCAGAAAGAAGTTCATGAAAGCAGTAATCTCTTACACTTCTTTTGTTTGTTTTGGTTATGAAAATAGTTCTACTGAAATAATAATGGCTTATTGTTTTTAAACGAATCGATCTCTCAAAGAAGAAAGTTTGACCAAGAGCCACGATCTTTTGGTCCTACTGGATTAGTGTTGTAAGGGTTTAATTTTTAAATGTGGATGGATTGAAGCAATGATACAATTCTAATAATATGAGAAGAAAGAGGAAGAGACTGATATTTTTTGTAAGGGTATTTTTGCTTGAGATTTTTTCTTTTTTTAGAATGTAAAAGTAAATATCTCAACTCTCATCATAAGTCCAGAGTTTTGATACAGCGGAAGAGACATTTCACAATCTTAAATACTAGAGTGCATGACTTCGGTACAACTTTCCGTTCTATGGCGAGAGATCTTATGTTCGAATTGTATGGGATTGTTGGTTTTCGGTTCTTTATACAAAACTAATTTCATTAGTCATCGCACATGCAGTTTGTATTATAAATTTCTTCATTCTTTAATTTTAATTGAATAAAAGCATGAACAGAACCCCGCCCATCATCCTTCACGCAAACCCCAGTACAGAGAGTATTGTCCGCTCTAACCGAAACCGTACGGTTTTGTCCTTCGGGACGAATCGGACCCGACCAGGAGCCACTTCCCAAGAGGTAATCCATCCCAGAACTTCCTTGGCTCGAGCACACTTAAATACTAGAGTGCATGGCTTCGGTACAACTTTCCGTTGTTCTATGGTGAGAGATCTTATGTTCGAATTGTATGGGATTGTTGATTTTCGGTTCTTTATACAAAACTAATTTCCTTAGTTATCGCACATGCATTTTGTATTACAAATTTCTTAATTCTTTAATTTTAATTGAATAAAAAAGTATGAACCCCGTCCATCATCCTTCACGCAAACCCCTCTGTATTGAGAAGTGGTATCATTCCATTTATAGTGTATTGAGAAGTGTTATCATTCCCATTTATAGTACAGATCTGTCCGCTTTCCGAAAGAGTTTTATAGTATATTGAGAAGTGCTATCATTCCCATTTATAGTACAGATCTGCCCTCTTTCCGAAAGAGTTTTCTACAGTGGGTCCCACGGACTCAAGAGACGGGAGAATCGGACCCGACCAGAGAGCCCCTTCCCAGGAGAGCACACTTAAATACTAGAGTGCATGGCTTCGGTACAACTTTCCGTTGTTCTACGGCGAGAGATCTTATGTTCGAATTGTATGGGATTGTTGATTTTCGGTTCTTTATACAAAACTAATTTCATTAGTTATCGCACATGCATTTTGTATTACAAATTTCTTCATTCTTTAATTTTAATTGAATAAAAAAGTATGAACCCCGCCCATCATCCTTCACGCAAACCCCTCTGTATTGAGAAGTGGTATCATTCCATTTATAGTATATTGAGAAGTGCTATCATTTCTATTTATAGTACAGATCTGTCCGCTTTCCGAAAGAGTTTTATAGTATATTGAGAAGTGCTATCATTCCTATTTATAGTACAGATCTGTCCTCTTTCCGAAAGAGTTTTCTACAGTGGGTCCCACGGACTCAAGAGACGGGAGAATCGAACCCGACCAGAGAGCCCATTCCCAGGAGAGCACACTTAAATACTAGAGTGCATGGCTTCGGTACAACTTTCCGTTGTTCTACGGTGAGAGATCTTATGTTCGAATTGTATGGGATTGTTGATTTTCGGTTCTTTATACAAAACTAATTTCATTAGTTATCGCACATGCATTTTGTATAACAAATTTCTTAATTCTTTAATTTTAATTGAATAAAAAAGTATGAACCCGCCCATCATCCTTCACGCAAACCCCTCTGTATTGAGAAGTGGTGTCATTCCATTTATAGTGTATTGAGAAGTGCTATCATTCCCATTTATAGTACAGATCTGCCCTCTTTCTGAAAGAGTTTTCTACAGTGGGTCCCACGGACTCAAGAGACGGGAGAATCAGACCCGACCAGAGAGCCCCTTCCCAGGAGATCACCCATCCCAGAACTTCTCTGGCTCGAACACGCTTAACTACGGAGTTCTCAGGCTCATGTAGTGCCGGTTCATTTAAAAGACGGCTCTGTATTGAGAAGTGATATCATTCCATTTATAGTACAGATCTGCCCTCTTTCGGAATGTATTCCGAAGAGTCCTCATTATTCTACAGTGGGTCCCACGGACTCAAGTGGTGGCTCCCACCCTCTTGGCATGACACTTTGCGTGGCACTTTGTTCTGTGTGATACTTTATTCCGTGAACAAGAACCGGATCCCGACACTTGATCTTATTCAGTTATCACACAACTTTTCCATATGAAATGTTGATGAGATTTGCTTCAGTTTCTAATTTTCTATCCTCTACTTTTTCTGTCCTTGTTCAGAAATCATGTTCAGAAATCATACAACTTTATGATGGACAATAAAATGGCTTCCTATTTAGCCAAGAAAAATGGTTAATCTACCGGGCTCAAATCCTGCCGGAATCAACCCACGAGACAAAAAACTTGTTTGGCATTAGTATCTAAATATTGTGGGTCCCATCATTTGAACTCTTGGATGTTTTTGTCTCTTCGAGTATTATGGTAGGATTTCAACCCTCCACCTCTCAAAACAGTCAAAGATAAAATATTCTTGATTTTCTATTTCCTCCTAAGAATTTCAATTGTATATAAACCTTGAAGTACCTATTACTAATCATGGCAGGAATTTCTACGTGAATGTAGCTCATAAGTTCAAAATGTGAGGGCGGAGGTGGAGAAGTGCTTCAGATTGCTATGTGACCGGAAGAAACTTCTGTAAGACGGTTAATTTATTCATAAATTAGAATATTGTACAAATAAGAAACAATATGTCAAAAACAAGAAAATATAGCTGAATGAGAATTTTAAGATCGATGAGTCATAATATGCTAAATGATAAGAGAAGGAAGAAGAAGTATATTCGTAAAGATTTAGAAATCGCTCCCTTAGGTGAAAGAAAATAATTGATGGTTTGGACATATGCAGTCGAAATAAATAAAGATCTCGGTTAAAAGAAGTGAGAACAATTGTATTTAATGCACAAGTAGGGATAAAGATGGACCTAAACAAACGCGGATAGAAGCTGTTATGAACGATATATATTTATGGAAAAGGTCCTTAACAAAACATAATGGTAGAAACAAATTTCATCTAGCTAACCCTAAAAATTGAAGACAAAGATTTGTTGCTGCTGCTGCTTGTAACTGATTCATTAGTAAAGAATACATTTGAGTTCGTACCCAAAAAAAAAAAGAATATATTTGGGTAACTCAGGTACACTCAATATATCTTAGAACATAGAATTTGGGCATGTATTCGATATGTCTAATCTAAAGAATTATGTTCGAAAATTGAGAAATGAAATGGATAACCTAGAATGTGGCAAATTTTAAGAGAAATTTTCTCTATTCTTCCGAAAGTAAATGCCATCTATATTTACACAAAATGACAAAATCAACCAGTACCCCCCAAGAGTTTGCACAACAAAAGCATGTAACAAAAACAGTCACCAGATACTGCAATGTGAATCAAATAACGAATTGGAATATAAAGTTGCTAACACCAAAAAAAATCCGTTAAAATAAGGAATTAAACTGTTATTTTTAAAAACAAATGGACTAATATATCTTCAGATACTGTTTGATAGAATTTATTTCAATGCAGCCATAACCAAACAAGACACCCACATACAAAACCACCAGTATGCATTACTTGCTGTTGCTGTTGATAATAGTAGTTGCAGATTTGTATTTGTCTTCGTTTTACAATAAGTAAAATTTGCAAATGCATTTTCACCCTTTTCCAAACAGTATGATTGTCTTTTATAAATTATAATTACTCCGTGAAATTTCGAAAGAAAAACGCGCTTAACAGCCATATGCTTGCTACTTCAATGATACATTGTCTGAATTTTTAAAATTTAATTGATAGATTTAAAGTTAATAAAAGTTAACTATGATAGTATGCGTAATATTTACCGCTCTGATCAAGTTTAAAGAGATACTTACTATATGCATGGAGATGCATTCAATCAAACATCATTTTTTTTTTTGCGTTCATATTACATCCTTACCAAATACAAATGTCGCCTTAATTATTATATTCACACTTCACACTCACTAAAATTTATTGGATTTTTTTTTTCCGACCAAAGTGCATGAAATTAAAGCTATTTTAATTTTAGTCTTTGAAACTCAATATTTGCTACCAAGTCCCTTGAATCTTTTAGGTCGCTATAAATCAGGATGCATTGAATAGTTTGTCCTCATGTAATCGAATACGCTAATTAACAGTGAAACGGACATGTAATGCCATTATTATCTTTTTCACTTAATTCACAGTTAAATTCTTAAATTAAATCTTAAATCCTAATTTTTTTCTTATATTCCAAAAGGTTTTTTTGGACACTGCCTCATAAACCCTAACTCTAAGCACACAACACATCCACGCAAACCATATACAAGCACTCCTGGACCCATGAATTTGCCCCAAGACGTTAATTTGTGGTCGCTTCTCCTATAGGGTATGTGGGATTCGCATCCCGCACTCTTCCCAAGAAAAAAAGTGTCCGTACCAACCGAGGTATTGCTCATTGGTCCAAAGGGTATGTGTTGTGTGCTTTTAGGGTTAATATCGAATTAGGAAATACTTCAGCGCTCCACTATTAATCCCGGTTGCATATACCCAGAAGATAAAAAGGATGTGGCTCATGTCATATATATATTAATTCAATTCATGAGACCCATGATGTTTATCTTTTGGATACATGCAGATATAAACTGATATTAGATAAGAAAATATTTCTCTACCGAAATATGCATCATATAGAAATAATCATTTCTACCATTATAGTTAGAAAACTAGGGAAACACATGACCTGGGGCGTGCATAATTTCCGATCTCAATTCAAATGAAAAATTGAAAAAATAAAGAATTTCTTGATTCTTAGACAATATATATCATAATAATTTCTATAAAATCAGCCAATAAAATAGTTTAAATAACAACCCTCTAATTATGCCAATTGCCAAAAACCAGCTTATCGTGTCCAACTGATCAATTCATATTTTTCAGGAAAAAATGTTTAAGAAAACTTTTTAAAAAGCATAATTTTCGAACTTTAACAAATCCTTAAAAATCTTTGCTAAACTTCCTTTAAAATATCAATTATCTTAACAAAAATTCATTAAACAAATTATCTGTACTATTATATCCAGAAGAGGATGAGGCATGAGTCGCTCTCACAATTAATTGTAATAAAACATTTAGATTTTTTTTTAAAATCTAAGATAATCCACGTTATCAAATGTTTGCACATGCCATAGGCATGGATGCATGTTTGCATCATATGCAAAAAGTTTGAAAAGAATCTTAAGGAGTGTTATTGAACTTGGATTCTAATGTACGAGTTGGACAATTGTCATTGTTGGGCAATTGTTTGGATTTGGACCTGAATTCGGACTTATGTGTTGGATTTGGAACCGGACTTACATGCTGGTTTTGGATTTGGACTTATGTACAGGATTCGGATTTAGACTCAAACTTTCGTGTTCGATTTGGATTTGGATTTGGACTCAGACTTTTGGTATGGACTTACTTGAGTTTGCATTATTTGTATCATGGCTTTTATTTCTACTGGGCTTTTTGTGACATAATAGTTTTACTATTTAAAATGCGTAAACTCTATCAAAATTAATTAATTATTGTTTAATAAAATAATTATATAAAAAAATTATTAACATCAAACAACCGGTTCATTATTACAGATACAAGGTGGAAAAAAAATTAAAATGTGTAAATTGTATACTATAAATTTTAATCCAGTCTTTTCTTATATTTGTTCCATATATGATTTTTTTATCAAATCGAAAATAAATATAATATTTTACCGTATCATTACATTCAAAAATCGAAAGAGAAAAAATACAATCTTGTATGTTATAAAAATAAAAATAATAAAGATTAATGCAAAATAAGAAATATAATCTTTTAAGGTTTTTTCTATTAGCCTATGTCACGCCCCGCTTCCCAAAATACGGAATACGAGGGGTTGAAAAGGCCAGCCATGCCCTTACGGTCAAGAAAATATCCTGCCGTAGTCACACTTCGGCTTTTAGCTTTACGTAGTAATCAGTAATCAATACACAGGTAATGAGAAATGCAGTCACTAAATCAAAACAAATACAAAAACTATCCAGATAGAGATCAAGAAAAGATAGCGCTGAGTCGCTGATCTAGATGTCCGCAATATTCTCGAGGTACGGCAGGTCCTGATCCAAGCTACATCCACTTCTCACTTTGAGCATGCATACTCAGGTCGTCATAGCGACACAATAGCAATATATATATAATTGCAAAAGTAAACACGTGCAATGATGATGAACATGAAGCAGTAAATATGGAATGATAACGCACATGAAATAATCGGTACAGGTAAACAGTAAGGTAGGTATACAGTAAGGCAGATATATCGAATCAGTAATTAATGCATGTCACTAAATCTATCAGTCTCTAAATCTCACTGTCCAGGTCGCTAAATCTATCGTCAGTCCAAGTGTGAAAGTCAACCACGCAGGAGTATCCCCCATCCAAGGGTAGCGCCCTAGGGACAAGGGAACACGGGCCCGAATCGTTCGCTAATAATCAGTAATATCACTCATATGATTCCCAGAATCGCTGTATATGCCGGCAGTGGGACTTCCGAGATTCCGTTGAACTCACACTCAAACTACCCTACACCCCGTAGTCTACGTCAAACTCCGACCATAAACCCAAATACTAGTCGGTCCATGACAAGTCTACGCGAGAACTGGAGACAGGATCTCCATCAAGCATGTCTCGACTGGTACCCGAGATAAATAGACAGTGTTTGACGCCTTACCTATGACACTAATATAAATGCTTCCATACCCTTCCCATACCGGTTATAGTTACACTTACATATGCCCCATAGGCGTCGACAATGCAATAAATTAACTGGGTTCGCTGATTGTGTACAGTACGTGTGATTTCACTTATTCATTCACACTTTAACACTCACGTACTTACCACAATCAAAATACTAATACCTATCACTGGGTAATGTACATGATCACTAGGTTACCAATGTATATGACCTCTGCATGATATGATGAGAATGCAATAATTACGATATGAATCAAATACCAGCAACCAGTGTCCTACCACTTGCATAATTTACTATAAATCATGCGTGCAGAATTAAGCAAAACAATATAAAATGGGTAATCAGTATGTTTAATTATCTATCCATCACAATTGGTTTCGCGTCAATCGGGTTTCAGGTTTGCTAATTGTGGTCATTTCAATTTAAGTGTTCACTGCTGGAAATCCAGTTTCAGAATTGGAAGTCCGTTTCGTAACACGTTTTACTCCAGTTGGGATTATAATTAGGCGACACTTTAGTTGAACAATATTTAGGGTTATAAGTTAGATTTCCAACGCAATTGGAGTATCTGTAATATCCTATATCAACAGGGAGTTATGGTCAGGTTAAGTTCGATGTGTAAGATCTGTCACTGCAGAATTCAGCTGGACACATCGGCATTATAAAACGTGTTAAAAATATCATACAGAACAGGAATCCAATGAAACCAGTGGAGTAAGTAGGATAACTCAATTTTCTACATAACGATATCGGGTTCCACACATTTTCGCATTTGAGCAAGGATATACAGTGATTTAAAGACAAGGGTTAATTAGGATTACTGCTCTTGACTGCAGTCCAGAATCGTAATTCTCCTTAGTTTCCTCTATCATAACTTGTTAAAATTCAGAGGTCAACTATAGAGTACTGTAGGTTAATCTGTTAGCTTCGATAAAAGCCATGGAACGCTAAAATCTGATGTGTAAAATATTTAATATGAATTTAACGGTCTACCGTGTTCAGGAAAATTCTGATTTCGCAATGATTATCGGGGGTAAAATTTTATAGGTGAAACGATATTTATTTGTAACCAAATTCCGTAGCACCACTTTGAATAGTAAACGGGTTTAACAATCACAGGTTCCGCCATTTAAAGATGGGTTTTCACTTAAAATTATGCATCGAAATCTAGATTTAAGCATTCGATTCGCAGTCGAAACGCCCGTTTCTTTTAACTAAACAAGCACTATTGGATTTTACGATTTCCCTACGATGTTATCACTAGATTTTAGACTAGATTGTGACCCAAATCAATATTACCAAAATTAATACGGTTTACTATTTAAAACGCTGCGGTAATTTTTTGTGTAAACATAAACATATATATTAATCTATTCATTACTGTAGTATGTAAGCAAGTGGCGAGCACTTGCCTCGACCGACATGGAAAGATGGCGACGACTCCGGCACAGTGATGGACAGCAGAAGCAATGATACGACGACGTCCTTGGTTCTTTGATGATCAGGTTCGGCTTGAACAGTGATCGGCTGGGGCTAAGGCTCGAGTGCAGCGGAGAGGGGCTTAAGCTTGATGTCTTGACTGCGGTGGTCCATACGGCGGCGACTTGGAGCTTCAGCGACAAGTAGGCAGTGGAGTTACGGCTGATGAAGTTGTGCAGAGAGAGAGACGACGGCGATGATGATGTCAAGGAGGATGGGTGTGAGCTTGGTGTGGTGATGAAGGTGGTGCAAAGAGGTCGTGGCAGGCTCATCGGAGGAGGTTCCTCGACGGTGGTGGAGGCAGTAATGGCGGCCGTGGAGGGGCTCGTTGGGTTTGGAGGGGCTCGGTTGGGGGTGTTGTAGTTGTATGGGTGTTGTGGAGAAGATCGACGGCGGTGGCTCGGGTGCTCGGTTGTTCTGGTAGTGGTCGTCAGCGATGGGGTTGGAGCTCTGGCGAGGTAATCGGGGCTGTGGGTTCGGGGTGGAGCTCGGTTGGATTTTTGGGAGGAGGTGACGAGAGAGATTGTGAGAGAGACGGAGAGAGGGAGTGAGGCAGTAAGAATGAGGGAGGAACGGTGATGAGCTCGGGAGTAGTCGGGTCGTGGGCGAGGTCGTGGGTGAGCGCGAGGAGTACAGGGTCGTGGCGACGTTGGAGTGGTGCGGGTCTCGCTGGGGCAGGTGCGAGCGTGGGGGAGAGTCGTTTGGGTGGAGCGGGTCGCTTGAGCGTGGATGCGAGCATGGGTGTGGGCGCGAGATGCGGAGGCGCGGCAGGGGAAAATGAGCGGGAAGAAGGGAACGCGAAGGCGGAAGAAAGGGGAAAAACGGGTCGGGTTTGGGAGAAAAGGGTTTGGGCCGGGGTTAGGGAATGGGCTAGGGAGAAAGAGAGAGGGAAACATGAGAGTTGGGCTGTGGGTTGGGTTAGGGAAATTAATTTGGAAAAATAGAAATATTAAATAGGGAAAAATATGGAAAATGTTTATTTATAAATACGAAAATTATTTTTAAAGGAAATCGGGTATTACAGCCCCCCTCATACTTCAATATTTTTCTTTGTCCCCCCTATAGTTAGTATTTACCTATAACCCTCCTATATTTATAAGTTACTTCTGCAGCCTCTTTATTTCGCTTTTGAAAATTATTCCTCCTCCTCCACCATCGCCGTCATCTCCACCGCCGCTGCCCTCTTTCTCTTCCTCTTCAATACCGTCACCGTCAACACCACCGCCATCACCATCTTTCTTTTTCCTCTCCTCCTCTTCTTCAACCCATCAACACCAACTTCTATCTCCTTCTCTTCAACGCCACCGTCACCATCATCAACACCATCACCACCACTTTCTTCTTCCTCTTATTTTTCAGCCCACAACAGCCGTCGCAGCCATTCTTGGAGGAAGAAGTATGGCGGCGGTTGTGGGCTGAAAAAGAAGAGGAAAAAGAAGGTGGTGGTGATGGTGGTGGTGTGTTGAGAAGGAAGAGGAAGAAGGAGGCGATGGGTGGAAAAGGAGTAGGAGGAAGATGATGGTGGTGATGATGACGGTGGCGGTGATATTGAGGAGGAGGAGAAACAAGAAGGCGATAGGTTGAAGAAGAGGAGGAAGAAGGCAACGGGGACGGCGGCTGCCGGGGAGAAGGAGGAATAATTTTCAAAAGTGAAGTAGGAGGCTGCAGAAGTAATTTATAAGTATAGGGGGTAACAGATAAATAGTAACTATAGGAGGGACAGAGAAAAATATTGAAGTATGAGAGGGGCTAATAGACAAAAAACCAATCTTTTATAAAAAGATTTGTGATAGATAATTTAATAAACAAGTTCAACGTCAAAATGTTTTTTTAGGATTTTATGAAAAATTTATGAAATATAATCTCTATTATTATAGGGTAAAAAGAAGGGGTCATTTAATTTTAAAATTGATTGATGGCGTGACTTCTTATAAATTCAAAGAAATCAAGTAAATCAGATATCATTATTTTATGTGCAATAGACGTAATTAAACACCACACTATTATTATTCTACAAGTGTGATGCACATAATTATATTGCCACTTCATTATTATTTAAAAAACGTGATGCACGTAGTTAAACTAATAAAAAAATTCATCAATAAAATATCTATAATAGCGTGCAACGTACATGCCAAAGCCGCCAGTCTAATTAATTAAAACATAAATAAAAATATGACGAGATTTAGAAGAAGAAAAACTATTTTAGAATTTTATGAAAAAAATTTCAATATATAATCTAAACAATCAAAACATAGATAAGAATGAGATGAAATAAAAAAAAACACCATTTTAGGATTCCATGAAGAAGAAAAAACACATAATACAATCAATCGAATCGAGAATAAAAAAACTAAGTTTTCTACGGTTTGAAAGAGTAATGAAGATAGGGATGCCTCAAAACTCAAACACAAAAAAAAATCTCAACAATTTTTTTCTCCAAATTTTATAGTTTTGCTTTATGTATTTGGATTTGAAATTTGGACTTTGGGAGTCGAATCCAAATCCGAGCCCAGTAAACCAATAACATAAAATTTTAAAATCCGAATCCGAATCCAAATCCAAAACCAATAAAACTAGACTTTAAAATCCAAATCTGAGTGTACAACCAATAACGGTATGTTTTAAAATTCAAAACCAGCAAATCAATAACCCTGAAGGCTTTTAATTAGGGGTTGTTTGGTTGCAGGATTGTGAAATTTGGATTCCCAAACAGTACAATTGAATTTTTTTGAATTAGCTAATTTTGTATTTGGTTGGTATTGGATTTCTAGTATTGGATTTGTAGGTTCTTATAATTCTTGTTTGGTTGGTGAAAAGAAAGTGGGATTTGTATTTGAAAATTTTAGAGAGAGATAGAGAGAGATGATTATTAAATAAATAAAAGTACAATTAAAGTTTCATGAATAGTGCAAATCTTTGTGAATCCTAAAATTTTAGAGGATTCATGAATCCTTATTTTTGGTTGTCGCTCATAAAAAACAAGCAAATCCAAACTCTCCAATTCTTATCCAACCAAACACAAAATCAAGGAATGTTTAGATTTGCTACTCCGAATAGTGCCAAATACAACACAATCTTGCAATAATACATGCCCTTAGGGCCTGTTTGATTGCAGGATTATGGATTTGGATTTGGATTCATTTGGATTTGGATTTTGGAATCCTGGAATTCTATAATTTTGTGTTTGGTCACAAGATTTGGATTTCTAGGATTCCTTTATTTTTTATGGAGGGCCCACCACAAAATAAGGATTCTTGAATCCTAAAAAATTTCAAGGATTTTCAAGGATTTGGCACTGTTCATTGTACTTTAGATAGGACCCGTGTATTTTATTTATTTAATAATCCTCTCTCTATCTCTCTCTCTCTAAAATCCTAAAATCCAAATCCCATTTTTTTCCACCAACCAACCAAAAATTACAAGGATCTACAAATCCAATACTAGAAATCCAAAACCAACCAAATAACAAATCACCAAATAACAACCGTACTATTTTTGAATCCAAATTCCATAATCCTGCAACCAACAAACAGGGCACTTATTATTAAATTTCTTTAAGATTTCTCATCAAACAATTTTTTTTGATAATGGCAAAAGGTCCAGGAATTTACATCAAACATTTAATTTCAGACCAGCATCCATTGTACTTGCAAAATACCAATTATTTTAACTAAAATTCTTAAATAAATTCTTTTCAAATGCAGCAGCATAGCACAAAGCAACTAGAGAAAAATCCGAAAAAATTGGCATGTGGACAAAGCAAAAGAGTACTCCCATAAATCCATTTGATCACTCCGTGACACGCAGTAAAAAGGGCGATTTTATAGCAATGAAAAAACTCCAAAAAACATGGAAGCACACCCAGCTGGTCACATGCTGTGGGCCCCACCCACCCGTGCTGGCTTCTCACCCTCCCCATCCCTCTCGATAAATGCTCCTTCCTCTTCCTCTCGAAGTTTTCCCACTCTCTCTCTCTCCTCTCTCCTCTCCAAACGGCCAACTCCAAACCCTATAGAGAGATAATAAAACCCTAGAGCTAGAGCTTGAGCGAGGATGGACCTCATCATCTTCTTCTTCCTCCTCCTCTTTCTCTCCACCAACCCAATCGCATCCTCGGATGACGACTCCAAGCTCCTCATCGCCTTCAAAAACTCGCTCCCAAACCCTACCCTCCTCCGCACTTGGGACCCACGCCATTCCCCCTGCTCCTTCGACGGCGTCACCTGCGCCGACACCGCCATCACCGCCGTCGACCTCAGCGGCCTCCAGCTCTGCGCCACCGTCAGCGCAGTCACCTCCACCCTCTTCTTGCTCGAATCCCTGGAGTCGCTCTCCATCGAGTCCGCTAACCTCACCGGCGCCCTCGCCGCCGCTCCCTTCTGCGGGCACCGCCTCGCCGCCCTCCACCTCGCCGGAAACGCGATCTCGGGATCGTTCGCCGGCGTGGCATTGCTCGCTAACTCTTGCGCGGCGCTGAGGTCTTTGAATCTCTCCGGCAACGCGATCGGCGGTGCGGTCACCGCCGGCGGTGATTCTATCAGATTAGAGACGCTCGATCTCTCTTATAACAATATTTCGTCCGAGAGCGAGGTGAGCTCGATCTTGTCGAGTTCGGAGCTGAAATATCTCGATTTGAGCGGGAACGCAATTTCTGGTGAGTTTCCAGCCATCGGCAACTGCTCCTTTCTCGAGTACCTTGATCTCTCTTCGAATGAATTGTTTGGAGAGATTAAAGATGGAGTTTTTAGTGGATGCTTGAAGCTGAGCTTTTTGAATTTGTCAACGAATCATTTTACTGGTGGCTTTCCCAATGATTTGTCGAATTCGTATTTGCTGGAGGTTATCAATTTTTCAAACAACAAATTTTCAGGCGAAGTTCCTGTGGAATTCTTTACGGCGATGCCCAATTTGGAAAAGGTTGAGTTTTCGTTCAATAATTTCAGTGGTGAGCTTCCTGATTCTATTTCCAAGTTGATGAAGCTGGAGTTGCTTGATCTCAGCTCGAATAGCTTTTCGGGTTCGATCCCTTCGGGTTTGTGTTCGATCTCTCGTAGCTTGACAGAGCTTTATTTGCAAAACAATTTATTTGCTGGAATTATACCAGAGACTCTGAGCAATTGTTCCATGCTGTTTTCGCTCGATCTTAGCTTTAATTATCTTACGGGAACGATTCCTTCGTCTCTTGGTTCGTTGTCTCAGCTTAAAGATTTGATCTTGTGGCAAAATTATTTAGAAGGCGAGATCCCGAGTGAGCTCAAGCTTGTTTCTACTCTCGAAAACTTGATTCTTGATAACAATGCGCTTACTGGTTCGATACCTGAAGGGCTTAGCAACTGTACAAACCTGAACTGGATTTCTTTGTCAAGTAATCATTTGAGTGGTAATATACCTTCCTGGATTGGTAAGCTTAGGAAGCTTGCGATTCTTAAGCTCAGTAATAATTCCTTCTCTGGTGAAATTCCTCAAGAAATTGGGGAGTGTGAGAGCTTGGTATGGTTGGATCTCAATAGCAACAACTTGAGTGGAAGGATTCCAAGTACTTTGTCTAAGCAATCGGGCAAAATTGCTGTTGGTTTAGTAACAGGAAAGCGATTTGTTTATTTAAAGAACGATGGGAGTAAAGACTGTCGAGGCTCTGGCAATTTACTTGAATTCGCTGGAATTCGAGCTGAAGAGCTCATCCGGTTACCTAGCAAGCAATCTTGTAATTTTACGAGGGTTTATATGGGGAGCACCAAGTACACGTTCAACAATAATGGCTCAATGATCTTCCTTGATCTGTCTTATAACCAATTAGAGGGCGAAATTCCAATGGAAATTGGGAACATGTATTATCTCATGGTTCTCAATCTCGGGCACAATTTACTTTCAGGGCTAATCCCTCTGGAATTGGGTTATTTACATTCTGTTGGGGTCTTTGATTTGTCTCATAACTCCCTCGAAGGCACTATCCCTAATTCGTTCTCGCGTTTGTCTTTACTAACTGAGATTGATTTATCTAACAACAAGCTCAATGGTAGCATTCCTGATTTGGGTCAATTAGCAACATTGCCGAGCTATAGATATGAAAACAATTCAGGCCTGTGTGGGTTCCCTCTCTCACCTTGCCCTAAACATCCTATCTCAGGGTTGAACAATGACCACCAAATATCACGTCGTCGCCAAGCCTCCATTATTGCAAGCATTGTGATGGTTCTGCTCATAATCCTTCTTTGCATCTTTGGTACACTCATCTTTCTTTTCGAGTACAAAAGGAGAAAGGAAATGAAAAGCAACACTAGCAGCAACAATCTCCGAGACATTTACATCGATAGCCGCTCTCACTCTGGCACAGCAAATAGCAATTGGAAGCTCACTGGTACCAATGAAGCCCTAAGCATCAGCCTCGCCACATTTGATCAAAAGCCCCTCCAAAAATTAACCTTTGCAGACCTTCTAGAAGCTACCAATGGGTTCCATAGTGATAGTCTGGTTGGTTCCGGTGGCTTTGGCGACGTATACAAAGCCCAGCTCAATGATGGAAGTATCGTCGCAATCAAGAAACTCACACGCATAAGCGGCCAAGGCGATCGAGAATTCATGGCTGAAATGGAAACAATCGGGAAAATCAAACATCGAAATTTAGTCGCTTTATTAGGCTATTGCAAAGTTGGAGAAGAAAGGCTGCTAGTTTATGAATACATGAAATATGGAAGCTTAGAAGATGTACTTCACGATCGGAAGAAGGCAGGGATCAAGCTCAATTGGGCAGCTAGGAGAAAGATTGCCATAGGAGCTGCTAGGGGATTAGCATTCTTACACCATAACTGCTTTCCTCATATAATTCACAGAGATATGAAATCGAGCAATGTTCTAGTCGACGAGAATTTCGAAGCTAGGGTTTCGGATTTTGGGATGGCGAGGATGATGAGCGCTATGGACACACATTTGAGCGTGTCAACGCTCGTGGGCACTCCTGGTTATGTGCCACCAGAATATTATTATCAAAGTTTTCGATGCACTACCAAAGGCGATGTGTATAGCTACGGGGTTGTTTTGCTCGAATTGCTCACAGGAAAACAACCCACGGATTCTTCGGATTTTGGTGATAATAATTTGGTTGGTTGGGTGAAGCAGCACTCGAAACTTAAGATTAGTGATGTCTTCGATCGCGAGCTTTTGAAAGAGGATCCCTCGATGGAGCTTGAGCTTTTGCAGCATCTTAAGATTGCTTGTGCTTGTTTGGATGATAGGCCGTTGAGAAGGCCTACGATGGTGAAGGTGATGGCAATGTTTAAAGAGATACAGGCCGGGTCCACTGTGGACTCAGCGGCATCTGATGTGGCGATCTCGGTGGTTGATGGGAGTTTTAATGCTTCAGACATGAGTTTGAATGAAGACAAAGAATGCGGAGATTAGAACTGCAGTCTACTTTTCAGTGCCATTGCATTGGTATGAGATCCCCCCCCCCCCCCCCAACCCACTTTAATTGCAGCATTATGTAATATATTTATGTAGGAATGCCCTGTTTTATTCATGTTTAATACGTTAGTGCGAGGGTTTTATGTGCTGTATATATGTCATGTTTTTTCGGTGAAATTTATGATACCATGCTTTGAGTTAATTTTTCCTTATGCATTCTCGTGTGCCATCACTATGTAGCTGAAATCCAACTTCATGCTTAATTAGCTTAATTCTGTCCATATAGCAACACAAGGGTTCATCATCATTGCTATCCATATTTGATATTAGCCATGCACATGTATGCTAGATCTAATTATTATTATAGACTCTAATTTGAGTATAAATCTGTTTACTCTAAGAGTTATGCTCCATGATTTTGTTGGTACACCAAAATGTGCCTTTCTGTGAAGGGCGTCTGCTCCATTTCAAGTCTCTTTCCATATGCTGCATAATATCTGAGTGTTTTATTGCCATCTTAGTGCACCCTGCCAATTAGATCAAGTTTCTAACCTAACTTCCTGAAATTTGTGTTATGAATCTTAAATATATATAAGAAACATATGAGACAATAAAGAATCCAGTTGCCTCCATCGCTTAGAGATCTATAGATCTATATCCAACAACACTGCTTGCAAGATTATATCGGCGTAAATGGGTTACGGCTGTAAATTCATTGTCGTTTCATCTCCAAGTTCTTACGTGGTTTTGGAATCGGAATATTTGTGTAGATTTAAATTCCAGGTTAGTATATGAATTGAAAAAACCGTTGGATACACGTGTCAGTTGTCGTTGGAACTGGACTTATGGGCTTGGCCTCATCAAATACAAATTGTAAACTTTTCTTGGAAGGCAAAAGTGAGGTGAGAATTCTTCCAAATATGCATGATTGGGTTGTTGAACACCAGATGATCTCTAATGATCCCCCAGTGTGAATGATTAGGGTTTCTCAGAATTGCAATTGGAGGCGGGCCCTATCATCACTTCTAACTTTTTCTGATTTGATTTAATGGAGAAATGAAGACATGTATGAGATGGACCTAATTCCTTCAAGGAAACATGATATATTGGAGCAGTTGAAAAAGGTATGTTAGTTGCTGATTTGAGAGGAAAAAAAGGATTAAAACTTGGGATAAAGGAGATTAGTTGTTCTTGCTTTGGGTTTCAATAATCCGTTGGTATGCAGGGATGAATGGGTATCAGGTGCCATGAGAGTAAATTGGCCGTTGAAAGTCGGTTCACTACCTTTTTCTTTTGGGATATTCAAATATCACAAGATTGCAATTCTATTTGCCCTTGTATTGAAAGAAGGAAAAAACTGACATTTTCCATGGTTGGATGAATTTAGTCCGAGAGGGCGTTGATCATCCAACATAAAAAATGTTTATGGAAAATTAGATTTTCCTACCCATTAACATCAATAGCTGGAAATTTACGACCCGAGTCTTGGAATTTTCTACGTTACAAGATGGAAGGTTCGCTACTATCCTCTGACCGTTCATAACTAAATGTAGGGTGGGGTCCCATCTAATAATTCATCTTTATGAGAGAGGAATTGTCGTCGTCGTCGCTGTCGGATCCTAAATCCTAGTGATGAACACGGCCACAGACACAGATGCGTGTACATGGAAAGGAACAATCCACCATGCATGCTCTCTAGTTGGAATTCATCCATCAATAGCTATCAAGTGCAGCTCAATTGGGGAACAGTATGGGCCTCCTTATTGCTAAGCTCTGCTCCCTTGAGCTTTCAATGACTTCTACCATTTTAGAGGAGGGAGGATGCCATAAGTTTCATTAGCTCCCATCTCTTTCATAACAGATAATGATACTGATGGCATTCAGACAGTCCAAATTCTGCTCACGTGTGTATTGATTGAACTGTACAGGGACATTGTACCATAGCCCCAACAAGTCCCATCCTATTCGTTTAATTTTGTCTGAATTTTGAGCTGCACTGCAATTACATGGAGCTTTCTAATGATGATTTGTATATATGCATTCTTGATGTGTATAGCTGCATGCATGCTATTATCTTGTAAGGATCTCCTCAAGTTCTGCGATGCGTTGGGTTTCGGTTTCGCTCTTGGCTTTTTGTCCGTGTCTTGAATTTAAATGTAATTTCGCACTTTTCTGTTAGTTAATATTATTGTGGCAGGATGCTCTTTTGTCCCTAACAAAAGGAGGGTTGACATTATGTCTACAATTGATCATAAACATCTATGATGATTGTTAGGATCTGTTTGGTTGGTTGTAAGTGCGGATGGAATGGATGTTGCGTAGGAACATGATTGTGTCTTTTGCTTAATATTTTAATTTCAGATCTTTCATATTTCAGTTTTATACAGTAGGCTTTGTATTTGCCAAATAACTCTATGATGTATGTTGGCCTATAAGACGTTGTATGTTGGCGTGTATAAGACGATCATAAAGCACAAACCAAAATGATGTAGAAAAGAGAACAAATCACATGCAAGATAGAAATACGAGAACTTACTAATTAGACGGAGGCGAAGCTTTATTAATAATTAAATATCGGAGGAGTATAAATCGATAGAGAATACAAATTCTTCTCAAACCCTAGATCTCTTACAATTATCAATGGGTTCTCACAAATTAACAAAAGGGATTAGATCTAGGTCTAAAATAAGCCATCATATATATTACATACAAAAGATTTTCTCAAAAAACTAATTTCCTAAGGAAATATCCGGTCCAATCATACGACAGACGTCTGCTGAAGGAATCAGCAGAGGTCTGGTATTTAGTCATGAACTAACAGAGCGTAAACCAGACATCTGAACAAGAGATGGCTAGATGTCTTGATTTGTCTCCCAAAAGAACAGGGCACGCGGCAGACGTCTGAACTTCATCGAGACAGACGTTTGCTCAAAATATGCTCGTGTATACAGAGCAGAGGCAAACGTCTAGCGCCGAGATCACCAGATGTCTGACCTGTAGATGACATCAAATCTCTATGGAGTTTCGTGATAACTCCGGATTTTCGAGTAGAAAATCTTAGGGGATCGAATGTGAGGCGTATCTAACAAATCTCCACATTGTCTTGCATTCCACAAACTCCTCTATCAAAATAATAACAGGTCTATCTTCACCACAAAACCCTTCAAGAGCTCAAATGAGTATGACACATTCCAATTAAATTTAAGCCGGGCTCAAAACTTAACAACTGAAAAAGATTTTGTCAACATGTTGGCCGAATTGTCCGCTTTGCCAACTTTTTTCACAATAATCTCTTCTTTTTCAATGACTTCCTGCACGAACTAATACCGCACGTCAATGTGGTTCGTCCTATCATGATACATCTGATTTTTCGTCAAGTGAATCATGCTTTGGCATCACAGTAGACTATTATGGTATTCTTTGGAATGCCAAGTTTTAAAAATAGTCCTTTCAATCAGATTACTTTCTTAACGGCCGCAATAACGACCATATATTCGGCCTCCGTCGTAGACAGCGCTACCGTAAGCTGCAAAGAAGCACGTCAACTAATGGCACATATTCCTAAAGAGAATATATAACCGGTGATCAATCTGTGTCTGTTAAGATCACTCGCATAATCAGGGTTGCTGAATCCAATCAAATTGTCGTCGTTCCTTCCAAACACCAATCCCACGTCAGACGTATTTCGTAGGTATCGTAATATCCATTTCACCGCCTGCTAATGGATTTTGCCAGAAAATGTCATATAGCGACTAACAACACTAACATCATGTGAAATGTCGGGCCGTGTACAAACCATGGCATATATAACGCTACCCACTGCACTCGCATATGGAACATTCAACATATATCTAATCTTATCCTCTGTTTGCGGTGATGAACGAGCTGAAAGTTTAAAATAAGCTGCCAATGAAGTACTTACAGATCTAGCGTCTGTCATGCCGAAACGCTCCAAAACCTTTTAAACACACCACTGTTAAGATAAGTATAGCTTTTCTACTTTGTGATCGCGCATGATCTCTATGCCGAGTGTCTTCTTGGCCGCTCTCAAATCCTTGGTCTTAAACTTACCTTTCAACTCTCCCTGCAAATTCATAATATCAACCATATATTTTGCTGCTATCAACATATCATCAACGTAAAACAACAAATATATGAAAGAACCATCTGCGAACTTCTTCGAACATACACAAATGTCGGCCGTACTTCTCGTAAACCCTATTTCTTTCATGAAAGAGTCGAACTTGTTATACCAATATCTTGGTGACTGCTTTAAACTGTAAATAGACTTCTCTAGCATGCAAACATGGTTTTCTTTACCTTCGACTTCGAAACCTTCGGGCTGCAGCATATAGATTTTCTCTACCAAATCACCGTGTAAGAATGTGGTCTTCACATCGAGCTGCTCAAGCTCTTTGCATAACTACCAAACCGAGTAAGATACATATAGAGTCGTGTTTAAAAACCGGAGAAAATACCTCAGTGAAATCAACTTCCCGTACATGCGAATAGCCTTTAGCTATCAATCACGCCTTGTATCCCGTATCCAACGCCCCTTGGTCACTTTCTTTCTTCTTGAAAACTCACTTGCAACTAATCATCTTCTTTCCTCTTTCGGACTTCTCGAGCTTCCATGTTTGGTTCTTATGAAGAGACTTAATATCTTTATTTATAGCGACTAGCCAATGAGCTGCTTCATCGGATGGGATGACTTCTTTATAGCTTGTCGGCTCGATACTATCAACCGTCTCTGCAACAAACGGCGCATACGCCGCTAGGTCATCGTTGCCATACATCTGTGGCGGTCTAGTGTTTCTTTTCTGTCGGTCACGAGCGAGCAAATACTCCTCATCATGGGACTGCTCATCTTGAGCTTCTTCAGACGATAGTGAAGGAGTGATCTTCTGCGAACCCAAGCAATCACCGATCTCAATATCAACTCTCGGCTCATTTTTTTTCCGAATCATCTTCAACCGGAGATTCCTTATTATTCGGTTTCAACATAGTAGACTCGTCAAACGTCACATCTTTGTTAATCATAAATTTAGACGAATTTGGATCTGAACACCACAATCTATGACCCTTAACGCCAGTAGCATAACCGAGAAATATACATTTCTTCACTCGGGAATCCAACTTACCTTCACGGCAATGTGCATAAGCGGGGCAAGCAAATACCTTAAGTGTTGATTAATCAGCGTGTTTTCCGACCATATCTGCTCCTGTGTTTTACAACCTAGTGATGTATGAGTTGAACGATTCACAATATAACACGCTGTATTTACCGCCCAAAACTCCTTTTTGAGCCCTGCGTTGGACAACATGCACCGCGTTTTCTTCAAAAGAGTCTGGTTTATTCGCTCCGCAACTCCGTTTTGTTGTGGTGTATGGACAACGGTATGATGTCGAACTATGCCTTCGTTTTTGCAGAAATTGTTGAAATCTCTACCGCAAAACTCTAACCCATTGTCTGTCCTTAGTCTCTTGGTCTGCTTCTCAGGTAACGTCTTCCATTACTTGAATATATTAAACATATCACTTTTGTGCTTCAAGAAGTAAACCCAAGCCTTACTCGAAAAGTCATCGATGAAGATAAGCAGATACTTGGCACTGCTTCCTTTAGAATCAACCGGAAAGGGTCCCCAAAGATTCGAATGTTTATAATCTAAAGTATCTTTTTTTGTTATGCACTGTCGAACTGAAGCTAACACGCTTTTGTTTCCCAAAGACACAATATTCACAAAACTCCAGTTTCGTTGTACTCTTTCCACCGAGTAGACCCCGTTTCGACAACTCGGTTATACCTCTCTCACTCATATGCCTGAAGTTTATGTGCCATAATCTGGTAGTTTCCGAATCCGTCATAAATTTGGATGATGAAATAGTCGCCAATCCGGAAGTTGTCGAATCCTGCAATGAATATAAGGTCACTTTCTTCAAGCCTTTCATCACAACGAGTGTGCCTTTAGTTACCTTCAACGGAAAATTTGTAACTCTTGTGGTCGAGTGCACCTAAAAAGACGAGATTCTTTTTCAATTCATAGTCGATCTTCTCATTGTTCATCAAATTCTTCTTGACATCCTTAATTGAGACCATGTCTCGTTCATAAACTATAGTATCACGAAAGTACTTATATGAGGATGGTAACGAACACAACAAGAGGAGCCTGATTTTCATCATCAATCTAAATGTCGATCTTATCCAGATCCGTAATGATCGCATTATACTCACCAACGTGAGATTTTATTGGAGAGCTTTCTGACATACGAAATGTGTAGAGACGCTGCTTCAACAGAAGTCGATTGGTGAGAGACTTCCTTAGATATAATTCCTTCAATTTATTCCACAAATCAGCCGTCGTCTTCTCCACCAAAATATCTTATAGAACTTCGTTTGTCAGACATAAGTAGATAGCCGTGAAATTACTGCTACATATGCCTGATAAATGCTACATATAACCGAAAGTATATATTAATAACTGAAGTATTCAGATATATTAACATCAATAACGAAATGATTTTTTCTGATATCACACCACAAAAGAAATGGTAGTTTCAAAAATCAACCAAAAAGTTTAATAGTCTAAAAATTATCCCAAGAGTCGTAAGCTAATTCCAAAAACCACAGGCTGGTCTTACTTTCATTAATAATCGAGTTTGAAGCCGTTTGGAGTTAGTAAAAGGCCAAATTGCTCCCAAACATTCATCTTCTTCCTCCTTTAAATGTTATAAAAGGTTAAGATTATATGGATTTTGCTTTAAATTGAAAAATTACAGGGGTTTCCACTTGATCCAATTTTTTTGATGCGGGTATAATTGCACGACTTGTTTCATCGATTACGACAACTTCAAGCAATAAAACGAACTCCTAGCAAATAAAAGTCGGCTTTCTCGGAAGAAGCTTCTTTCACTTGATCGAAAGCTTCCTAGAAGTTCAAAATAGAAAATAAATATAGGATTTTTGGGAGGTTGTCTTGGAGATCAACAAGGATCAGAGAAGGTTATGAAACTTGAGAAAAGAGACGGAAGGAGAAATACTTAAGAAGAGGAGAGAATAGTTTTTTTTGTTTTTTTTCCTGAACTGGCCTATAAGCCTAACCCAAACACAGAACATACACAAGTACACAACACACACGCATCTATGATATCCACAAATTTGCCCCGACGGCGTTTATTTATGACCAATTCATCTTTTGGGATCGAACCCCGCAGTCTTGTAAGGAGAGGAAGCGACATACCAAATGAAGAGCTATTGCTCATCGGTAATTATCTAAGTTCTAGCTACATAGGGGCACATGTTTAAATAATCCACTTAAATAAAATAAAAGGTTCAAAGAACCTAAGAGAGACAAAGGAACATGGGGCAGACGACACGGGGCTTTAATCTTGTAATAAATTAGTGTTCCGGAATTTAAGCTTCATGTTTTTGTAACCTTGTGATTAAATAAAAAGATTTAAAAAGGTAAAGGAGAAAAAGGAGTATTAGCTTTTAAAAAGTACTATTCCTAGTATTTTTTTATTTAGTTTTTTTTATAAAAAAAATCTACCTTTTCTAATTATGCCATATTTGTATTGAAATTCCAATCTTATTCACGTAAAAAATCATTATACTTTCTTTATAATTTCTTCAAATAATATTTACTTTTTCCTTAAATGCTTAAATCAATTAAGTCATGAAAAACTCTATTAAGACTCTTTAAAAATTGTATGCCATTTTAACTATCTTTATTTATTTTTATATATATTTTTAACTTGATATCTAACACATGCATGTGTGCACCACACTAGTAAAATATCTCAACTGGGCATATGAACTCTGCTTTGATCCCTGCTCAATTCATCTTCTCTCTAAAATATCTCAACTGGAGTATTTCATAAGTTTGGTGACGATTTTGCCAAATAAGATTTAGTTTCTGTGAAAGGACCTAGACATGTACATTGGAATAGATGGAAGCAAATGAGTGGAGCACTCAAATTGCCATGCCAACACCAATCCTCAATTTCTCCTTTAAATTAAGTGTCATTTAATTTTTTTGAAAAATTCTTTTTATTCGTGTTTCTGTCTTCCGCCAGCATCTCACCGATGGGATGAAGAGGTCCACCCAATCAAAAACTCTTCCTGTAAGATTCCAGATGACATAGGACATGGGCGGATAGGAAAATCGAATTTTTTTTTTTTTTTGGAATTCAGTTTCACTATAAATGCCAAAAAATTAAATTTATGAAACATAATGCGCTGCCCTCGTGCAGGTGGATGCATTGTCAATTTCAATCAACCACCTCAAAATACATGAGAAGTCTCTTTCATTGCTAGTTCTTCTACCAAACAATTTTCACCCATCACATGATCCCCCTTCTGTTAATGAGGAATCTGTCCTCAAACTGAAGCCCCCCCTTTCACATATCAAAAGTTTGCTGCAAATTTTTCCAAGTTTCTGTAACATGATATGATATGAACAACCTTTCACTTCATTTATCTTTTTCGAAGTTTTAGACTTGTGACTTGATGTGGGAATGGGATTCTGTTTGCTTTTGCTTCTTGACTTGCTTCATATGTTTCCAATTTCATTTGCAAATTTGTCATTGTTCCCCTCTTATTTATATGTTTCTTAATGAAGAACTTGAGCTTATCATTTAATTATGTAAAGGCAACCGAATATAGAATTCATGGCGAATTTTCATAAGGAATCGAATTCCATAATTGGTCCTCTTTTGATAAGAAGGTCTAGTTCGTGAATCATGATGACTAGACCGGTTTTGTCATTCACGAGGTCCTCAAGGAGTTCGGTTTTCCTGAGAAATTCGTATGTTTGATTCAAACTTATGTGTGCACAACATCCATCACTATCGATATCAGTGGTGAAGCCGACGGTTTTTTCGTGCTATCTCGAGTTTTTAGACAAGGATGTCCCCTTTCTCCATACTTGTTCATTTTTTGTTCAGAGGTTCTTTCCATTCTAATTTTCAAGGCTGAGCATCACCATGAATTCAAAGCAATGAGAATAAATCACCAAGCACCTTCCATCTCACATCTTATGTTCGCAGATGATTTAATGATGTTTGGAGAAGCATCATATCGGAATTTGAAAACAATCAAACATATTCTTCATCGCTATTCGCTTCGGTCGGGACACGTAGTCAATTTTGAAAAATCTTCTATTCTTTTTTCACGTAACCCGTCCGTGGATGCAAAAGAATGAGTTAGCAGATGTCCTGGGCGTGAAATTAATGACACGAAATGAGGTCTATCTTGGAGCTCCATTGTTCCTCAGAAGCAACTCTATTTGTGCTCATAAATTCTCAGTAGAAAAGATGCATATATCTCATGCGGGTAGAGAAATTTTAATAAAAACATAGTTGGCCTCAATTCCTTCATATCACATGGTATTTTCTCAAAAAATAGAAAACTAGTTGGAGGCCACTATGAGAATTTTTTATCGGGGATTCCAATCAGAAAGAAGCCATCTTTTTCTCAAATCTTGGTCTCAGCTGCAAAAACCAAAAGCTATTGGAGGTCTTGGGTTTCGTCGAGTAGACATGTCAATCTATGTATCTTTATGAAGGTCGGATTGAGAATTTTACGAACACCTGATGCTGTGTGGGTCAAACTTTGAAAAGCCAAATATTTCGCGAAATCAAGCTTCCTCAATGGCACATCAAAGAGACATTGCTCTGCCTTTTGGAGAGGTGTTGAAAAATACAGGGATTATCTATCAGAAAGATGTGGCTGGTCTAATGTTAACGGCGAGGATGCTCACATATTTGATGATTATCGGACTCTTTCGAGCACATCCCGAATTCAAAAGCCGACAAACTTTCCTGTAGACATCCAATTGGCGGGTTAGCTCATTGATCACACATCAGGTAATTGGAATAACAATCTCATCCATTCACTATTTGAACCGTGCACAGAAAATTTGATATGCAACATTCCCATTGATAAATATGAACCTAGTGGGTAAAGACCGACTCTTGTGGCTTCCAGACAAAAGAGGACTATTCAACACGGCCAGCTTACCGTAACCTCACAATGCATCCCTCGAGCGTAGGCAACGGAGAACTCTACAAGAAATTATGGACTCATAAGGAGGTGCAGCTGAGAATCTTGCACTTTATTTGGAGAATAACGAGTGATGCTCTCCCGACAAATGAACGTCGAGGAAGGGTATTACCGCATGCAGATATCAAGTGTCCATGGTGTCACCTTGAAGCTGAGAGTGCATCACACCTCTTTTTGAATTGCAGCGTAGCTCAGGAAGTGTAGAAAGCCTCAAAATTTAACAACTTGAATGCCAGCGAAAGCGTACACACACTACAAGAGAAATGGATAAATGATGGGAATGATTCCGAGGGATATTTTAAAATCGGTTCTATGTACTTATGGATGCTATGGAAGGCTCGAAGCAAATGGGTATTTGAAAATACCCCACCCTCGCCTACTATCATCGTTGCCCAAACATTGACATCACCGCAATTCACCTTACAAACCGAGGATAAAGCTCAAACATCAACCTTCTTTGAACGGCAAGAGAGTGCATGGTCTAAGTCAAGTGAAGGAGTTCTAAAATTCAATGTTGAAGGTGCGGTCGGAGCCTCTAAGGCAAGTGCAGCAATCATTGTGCGAGATCTTGAAACAGAAGTCATCTATTTAGGGTCAGAGATGCAACAGCAAGCGGACGTGGAGATTTTTGTGGCAAGTGCAGTAACGATGGATATTTTGCAAGCTCTAAACCATCTTGAGATACAATGCATTATTGAGCGTGATTCGATCAATATTATGCAGTGTATAAACGATACACCACCATGGTCTATTGTACACATCGTTCATGAATGTCGTCAACTCTTGCGAGATAACTCACACATTATCATTAAGCGTGTCACGAAAGGTATCAACAAAACAGCACATTCTATCGCATAATGTAGTCTTCGTCAAGATTTGTATGGATCATGGAGTATGCAAAAATTATCTTCTCTGTTTAAACAAGAGCTTATCCTTGTAAGTTCCAGCATTTGCTTATATAAATAAAGCTATGGTTTCTTTTCAAAATAAATGATGGCTCCGGTGACTAGTTAATTAAACCTCTTTCTGACTCTTAATCTAGAACTGTCTCAGTTAGGCCTGTCAAGCGGGTCGGGTTAGGATTGACCCGCCATGATACGGGTTCGGGTTGACCCGACCCGTTTAATAAACGGGTCAGAAAATATAGACCCGTACCCTATTCGAAAATAAACGGATGGGCCTGGCTGACCTGTTATGTCCTGTTTATTAGTCGGGTCGGATCAGGTCAACCCGAACCGATCCACTCACGATTTTTCTTTTTTGAGTGATTTGATACATGAATGAGTTATTAACATTTTTGTTACAATCTTATGAACTTGTTATGTATAAAAAATAATATATTGTATCATTTGTATAGTGTTTGAAATATTATTGCATATCTATTCTTAACTCTTAGTAAACCTTGTCTTAATAAGTGGACATTGCATTATGAATAAGATTTCTAGTTAAGCTATTAGTTGAATAATTGTAAACAATAGACTTGCTTATATTAAAAAAATATATGATTAAAGATTATTTTAATGAGTGGTATTGATGATGCTCACAAGTAGGAATTCCACATATCACGACACGTAGCGGATGACGTGTCCCGGAGGCTACGGAGCTGGAATGAGCCTGATGCATTGGAGACGTTCTTCGGCGACTCGCCTCCTCGGTTGCATTCGGCCTTTCAGAGACCTGTAAGTGCACGGCGGCGCCCCGGCCGTCAAACCGACGCCGGAATGCGGAAGCGGTGAATAACTAAAATTTTTGCGGACTTTGCAAACCGGCACCACCGCGCACTTTAACCGGATCGAACCATTAACTAGTCTAAGCTATCTACAAGAATGGGAATAGAGATGTATACCGACGATCCAAGTCCTCCGGTCTTCATCTCCACTCCGATCTCCTCGCGGGATCTCCGGTCGTCGCCACCTTGCCGGAAGGGCACCACATCGCCTGCGTCTTTTACGGGCTCCCACCTCAATACCGAGGCAACTCGGACGCGAAGTTGGCTGGCCGACGCGTCCAAGATTTGCTGTAGAATAGTGTAGAATACTTGTCTCTTTGGGGTTTAAGATGGTTGCCATGATGAAGGAATTTTGCACAAGGATTTTTCATGAACACTTGATGAAAAAAAAGGAGCTTGCTAAGGAAATGAAATGGAGCATCCATCAAGCAATGAGCTCGGCCGCAAAAAAATAATGCTCACTGGAATTGGAATGAAAATCAAGCAAGCTCTCACATGCTGTGAATGAGCCTCTCCAATCTGTTTCACTCCAATTTCCACAGTGGCCGGCCCAACACAATTTCCAACACAAAAGCATTCACAAACCATACTCTATCAAGTCTCAATTAATGCAAGAATGGTCCAAAAGAAAAGATGCAATCATATCAATCCTTTTGCAATAAACCCCCTCAACAAAATGTTAATTGCAAACTTGCAATTAACACCCTCCAACGAAAAGTCCGACCGGGAAGGAAAAAGAAAAAAAACCGGCCGGAACGGAATGCAAACTGGCAACCCTAGAAAACTGGTCCCATAATAAATTACAGGAAAACCCCGATACTGTGCATACACACCCGCATCTGTATTCCGACCGGATACAAATGTAAAGAGACAAAACTACATTATCAAATACTAAGATCCGGCTTAAGCCAAAGCCGGCTAGTAAAAACCGTCCGATCACGATCCGTGCAATACCGCACGTATCTGATCGAACCCTGCCATATCTCCATACGGCCTCTACAGCGTTTCGCCCGAAAGCTGAGTAACTGAAAGTGTGGGGGACTCTAAAGACTCGTCAATACAATGGCTGTGGATTTAACCACTAGTACGTCAGAGGTATAAGCCAATACGTAACGGGCCACCAGCTATTGACTAAAAGGGACGTCGATGAGCGAACTCATCCTGACACCCTACTGAGCCTGTCAGTGACAATATCCGTGCAGTCCGGTCCGTTCGTCTATGAGTATCGCATGGCGGGCCTAGGGGGTTGGTAAAAGTCAGACCCCCAAAAGCGGTACAAGTCGTGTCGGAGTGTAGCCCAGAACACCCTGAGATACTACTGGAATACCTACCAGTAAATCTCCTTGCCTTGGCCAAGGACTTTGTGTAATGGCTCTTCTAGACACAGCACGACCTCACCCCCAATACCGGGAGAGACGAACCCCTGAAGATACGCTCACTGCCTCCATGTGGCTCGGGACTGTACCCAACTAAAACCTGTTTGCACGACTCCTTTGAGCCGTGGTAGGGTAGTAATCAAAGTACAGTGGGAACTCACACGAGACAAATGACGATCCCCAGGTCGATGAACTAACCTGCACACATGTCACCAGGGAACTGCCATCTGACGTCTGGTATATGACCAACTAGCATGTTCCCGGCGAGTCCTGTCCGGTGTACTCATAACCCAATGAGCACCTGTATACATCTTAGGTGATCCAACTGACACCAGTGGCTTGTGAGACCGGCCACCGCCCCTCGTCGGGGTCTCGACTGTATACACTAGTCTACTAATGGAGTATCGATGCCCGGTCTCGAAACTCCCACGACTAGGGACCTTTTAAGGATATGCTTGTAGACCCCAGCTCCCACTTATATGATCGCCCTCATATTGCTGGTGGTCAAGCAAGAATCCTAGGGGCTCTATCAACGTGTAATAGCGACGTGTCAGGTCACCTAAAGCAGTACACGATGATAAAGGTAAACCAGATAGCATACTATCATCTCGAGTAAGACTGTCCTACCGGGATAGGTCCTCCCTCAATCATTACAATCACGTACCTGTGACCTAATAATTGACTATGAGGGCACTATCTCCAACAATCTCCCACTTGCACTCAAGGCTAATTATTGCGATGTCGCATACTCACAGCCCGTGTGATACCGAACATCCAACTCCTCTACTAGTCAGTCTCACAAAGCTCGTTTGCGGAACTATTGCGTTCGAGGAATAGCCTTAGTGAGTGGATCCGCTTAGTTGTTTCTTTCTATGTCTCTCTATATCTCAAGTTCGCGGAGAAACCCATCTCCCGAAATGAGCAATACCTGTCTTAGAATGTGTCTGGATGTCTGATGGGACATAGCTCATAAATGAACTCCAAATCCAAACTTCTTAGACTGTATCGTCAACTGAACTTAATCAGTAACCTGCGCGCCATGCCTCCCTCAGTATTGCCTTGGACCACCTGTCCAAAATACTGCCCCTCATCAGAAGGAAAACTATAACTCTGACAACTTCCTTGTCGTCCATGTCACCTTGGAAGCCTGGAATGATAACTGTCTCCTGAATGAGGCTGTCGTTACCATATCGCTAGAACATCCACTTATGTTCTAAAAATGCTTCCGTCTGTTTCTCCAGGATTGGATTAATGTCAACTTATTGCATCTAGTGCAAGAACAACATCTGGTGTGGTACTTGACATCTCACGATTGACTCAATTGCCTGAGCAAGTGATCTGCCAATCATGCACGTCCCTCTCCCCTTTAGTCTGTAAGACACCTTTGGAGAGGGTGACTCCATTACCTGCAGGTACACTACCGTGCCAGGAGTCGTCCATCCTAAATACTCTTAGAATGCTGTCAAGTACCCTGATTGGGAAACCACCCAAATCTAGATCTAAAACCATAGATCTAGTAACCAGTATGTCTGATATAAAATCCATGTCCTTTGTGGAGAAACCACTGTGTGACGACCAAAGTATAACCGATCGTAGTAAAGGAATATCATTTCCTACTACCTTCTCAACAGATCCATCCCCTATTCTGATGACGTCAAACCTATGACTGTCACATCAGAAATAGATGATCTATCTCCGCTACATCTGCTTTAGTCTATAAATAGACATAAGCCTGATGTCCACCAATGCTTCCGCTGCTCCCACTGACTACGACAACCCTCTGGCAGAGTCATATAGACGTGCACTTCTAAAGCTAGTTTAGAACGACGCTATACTCATCCTCCTGCCGGGTCTCGCAGCCTGGAACAACAACAATGGCAAGTGTGGGTAAACAAGAACTTCCCCGTCACCGTCCTTGAGGCTACCGGAGTACCTCTCGGGTGCCTGAAGTTACCCACCTTATCTGCGGAGTGGCTAATGGAATGTCAAATCAGATTGAATCTTTAGGTTCCTTATCAAATCTTCAGTAATCGTTTGCGGTTCTGGAATCACTTCCAGTTCTACCATACTCCCACTACTGTTTTTCTGAAAAAATCCATTTTTTATAAAACTGTGGCGAGTCTAGAACAATATCGCTATTGTTCATCCAGATGGTAGAAAGTCAACCCTCATCATAGCCTGGGTCAACCCACAAACAGCCATTACAGAAACGTGCCTTGAGTTGTCCAGTGTCTGGTTTTAATCATAAACCGGACAACTCCCCGTACCTTAACATCGTTAAGATATGAACTGTTCTATATCCAATATAGAAACAGAGGCACTGATTTAATTGAACCAGATTCAAATCATGAAGCTGTCCCCAGCGCATGTCAACTAAATGGAAGAAGGCCGATCAACGTTACTCAACTTAGGAATACTTCCAATTATGAGTAACCTGAAAGAGAAGCAAGATCTCTTTATCAACTGAATACCATACACAAGTATCTACATCTTCGATCACCTTGAAGAATCCCGATACTTGCTACACTTGGTTCTCTACTCTATTCAAATACCTATAACTCCTCAAAACTTAGACCCTGTGTTTCAACGAAACACATGTCTAAGAACTAGAGAAGTTAAAAGTAAACAGAATATAGTATGAGGACCAACCCCTCTGTCCTTATGGACACTGGACAACATACAATACCTTGTATAAGTCCTTTGAGTCTGATAACTCTTTCACTGTGTGTCGTAGGTTGAAAACTGTACTTATGGTTAAGAAGAATTACACCGCTGTTTAATGCTCCTTACCTAACCATCCACTGATATAGGTAAATGTCGTAGACATAATTTCAGAAAGGTATATCTCACTCTATGAAAATAGACGTACAGATATATCAATTTGAAATTGGTGCATAACTGCGGATATTCAAAACCAAATATTTGCCGACTGGCAAACAACCCAGGTGACTTCCTCAAATATCACTGATTCCAACGAATCCCGATATAATGAGGATAATCACCCAATTCCCAATAACTTACTCCCACTCATCATCTGTAAAACCATACAGATGTGAGGATCGTACCTGGTAAATACATACCCTGGAGTAAGTATCTAATCGGGAAATCAGTTTTCCTTTAACATTACACAGTGAAACTGAAACATTGAAATGTTCCGATGGGGTATTCTGGTATTCCTAGTAATGCCTCTTCCAGATTCACGACTGTAACCGTATAGTTCTTTGCCACCTCTCCAAATCCCTTCATATGTCTTTAGTCTTTACCTTCTGCACACCCTTTTAGGCCAAATGGTTTTCTTCCTTCCCTACCGTTCGGCACCAGCCTATGGTTTGGAAGAAGACTATCCAATAAGCATAATGGGTGTACTTTCCCAGTCCTAGGAGCACTCGCAATGCGAGAGAAGGTGAAGATAAAAGACACCTGAATGTACTTTATTCCTATTTCTCCTGAACCAGGATCCATCCCCGAACTGGAACAAGTTCCTTTCGAGTTCGTATATAACCATACGATGGATTATCCAATAAAATGGGATCTTCGTAGTGATACGGAGTGTCCTGGAGAAATACAAAGGTGATTTAGGATTGGCGAAGAAATACTTGGTTCGGTCGTGAATAGCAGTCGCAATTTACTTTGCCCTCTTACTAATCCCTTGTTTTGTCTGAACTTAATACCTTCTGTACACCGTTTAGGCTAACTGGTTTTCTTCATTCCCTACCGGTCGGCACCAGCCTATGGTTTGGAAGAAGACTATCCAATTTGCGTAATAGGTGTACTACTCCTAAACCAAGGAGTACTCGCAACCTGAGAGAAGGTGAAAAGAAAAGACAACTGAATAATCCTATTCGTTTTCTCCAGAACCGGAAACCATCCTCGAATTCCTTCGAGTTCGTATCTAACCATACGATGGTTTTGTCCAATGGAAGTGGACGTTCGCAGTAATACGGGGTGTCCTGGAGAAAAGGGTAAAAGTAGGAGTGGCAATGAGGTCTGCAACTCTGACAATCCAAAAGCCAGTGTTTAAGAAGGTTCGGTTAACTTGGTCACTGAGTCAAAGTCTTAGGGTCGGGTCAAATGGTCGCTGCCAGAGAGAGAGAGAAAAGAAACACTCAGCGTGCACTCTAACCTAGATCAGAATGGTTACCAATTTATCTAATCTGGAATCCTCCCACTGTAACTCAAATTCTCCTCCAAACCTGAAAGAAGAATTAGTCGGGGTACCCGAGGAGTAAACTAACTCATCAGTGGGAATCGGGATCCAACTATCATCGCATGATAACGTGACGGAATCCGCTCACGGTATCACGCTCCAGAAGGTATGCGCATATCTGGCAAGTTTCAGTACTTTTGAAACTCCCGATGTGATTTCTGCCCCATGCTCTTATGACCTTGGCGAAGGTCAACAAATCATAAGTCACATGTCAAGTTCTACCCGTCATTATCCAGGTTAATTTGAATCCACCCGTACAAGCCCTTGACGAAGGTCAACAAGGCTGTACGACTGTCCCAAACCAACGCATCTATCTATGCAGCAGAAAGGTAACAAGCAGCTACCATACACTATGCCTTGACGAAGGTCAACAAACATAGCATGAATACTACGTGCTACCCGTCTGAAACGACGGAGGGCTACGAATGGTTTCTGGCGAAAACCTTTAACGTAAAGAACTTGATATTGTCGAAGGAACGGATAGCTTTTAAGAAAATATAGTGACGAAAACCTTTACTAAAGAGGTCACTCCCGGTGAAGGGATCTCGGCTCTTTCCCCGTAGAATGAGGTGCAGGATATTCCAAATGAATACCACGATGCAAAGCAAAAGTAATCGGCTATAGTGAAGTTAATGCCCTGACGCAAACTTCTGTCCAAGGGGTCACTCCCGGTGAAGGGATCTCGGCCCTTGCCTCGTCGACTGAGGAGCAGGATATTCCAATGAATACCACGATGCAAAACAAAAGTAAACGTCCTTGCAATAACAGCTTTTGAAAAAGTGTTCCAACAACATCAGATTAGGTTTGTTTTTAACTTGCATTGATCCGAATCAATGCAGTCCCATCAATTGATCACACCACAAAGAACGAAAATATACTGATGTACGTATATGCCATCCGCATTCGCCACTGGGTCCCGTCATTACCCGTTAGGTTAGCTTACTAACGACAGAGCGGGGACTGGACTAGCGCGGATGCAAAACATATACAACATCTACTAATATATATACCAATATATTATATTTCGCTCAAGGCGTGAATAGAATGCAACATCACAGAGAATGAACAGCATCACAGAAACAATACAGATATCTGGGATCCCCGGGTTTCACAGAGCCACTACTGAAACCCGACGTTCCCCTGGTCGTGTGGATAGCCTGTGCAATGAAATCCTATACCCCCTACGAGTACGGCGAATAGCCAGCCAATCCTGGAGTGAAGCCCCCTCCGTCCCAATGCCATGAGATGCGGGCTTGTTGCCTTCTAGAACCCGGCTATTCGTGCACCCCTCCGCGGGGTAACCCTAGTACAGAAAGTAAAATATACATACACCGGGTACATCGACCGCAACCAGGTCGTGCCCCAAAAGAATAATACAATCAGGCAGTGACGGCAGTCCACATGTCGGACGCTCGCCCCGCAATATCAAATGTACATAATACGACAACACAGTACTAGCATTGCATCCAGGCTATCCCCCACGACCGATCCGCAACATCACAGCAAATACATAGAACATCAACGTAAAAGTCACGTTCGCAAATCCGTCTAACCGGGCTATAGCAGTTAGACCGGATTTACCGATCGAGTGACATTCACGGTCGCAGATATAATGTAAATACTGTGAAAAATGTGTTTAAAATATTCCGATTGATCAAACTTTAACAAGTGGGCCCACAAAGAATACTGCAGCAGTTAAAGAAAATATGGGCCCAATTTAAATATTCCAAAACCCCTAACTTAAGCCCAGAAGCCCACTGTAAAAACCCAACCCACTGATTCCTGTAGGCTGCGGCGGAAGCGCGGCCAAACGTGGGTTTTGGCCGCCCTTCCGCGGTCAAATGAGAAGATCAGTGCGTCGAATTTGAACAGTGTTCTTAGAATTTCTAGCACAGTACTTTTATGCAACCTGAAAAATTTTTGGAGACTGAAAAATTTCAACAGAAACTGTCGTGGGCAAATTGGGGTTTTCGGACATTTCGATCGATCGGAACAGAAAAACACATTACACAAAGCTAGACTAAGTTAATGGGGAGGCTCTGATACCACTGTAAGTGCACGGCGGCGCCCCGGCCGTCAAACCGACGCCGGAATGCGGAAGCGGTGAATAACTAAAATTTTTGCGGACTTTGCAAACCGGCACCACCGCGCACTTTAACCGGATCGAACCATTAACTAATCTAAGCTATCTACAAGAATAGGAATAGAGATGTATACCGACGATCCAAGTCCTCCGGTCTTCATCTCCACTCCGATCTCCTCGCGGGATCTCCGGTCGTCGCCACCTTGCCGGAAGGGCACCACATCGCCTGCGTCTTTTACGGGCTCCCACCTCAATACCGAGGCAACTCGGGCGCGAAGTTGGCTGGCCGACGCGTCCAAGATTTGCTGTAGAATAGTGTAGAATACTTGTCTCTTTGGGGTTTAAGATGGTTGCCATGATGAAGGAATTTTGCACAAGGATTTTTCATGAACACTTGATGAAAAAAAAGGAGCTTGCTAAGGAAATGAAATGGAGCATCCATCAAGCAATGAGCTCGGCCACAAAAAAATAATGCTCACTGGAATTGGAATGAAAATCAAGCAAGCTCTCACATGCTGTGAATGAGCCTCTCCAATCTGTTTCACTCCAATTTCCACAGTGGCCGGCCCAACACAATTTCCAACACAAAAGCATTCACAAACCATACTCTATCAAGTCTCAATTAATGCAAGAATGGTCCAAAAGAAAAGATGCAATCATATCAATCCTTTTGCAATAAACCCCCTCAACAAAATGTTAATTGCAAACTTGCAATTAACACCCTCCAACGAAAAGTCCGACCGGGAAGGAAAAAGAAAAAAAACCGGCCGGAACGGAATGCAAACTGGCAACCCTAGAAAACTGGTCCCATAATAAATTACAGGAAAACCCCGATACTGTGCATACACACCCACATCTGTATTCCGACCGGATACAAATGTAAAGAGACAAAACTACATTATCAAATACTAAGATCCGGCTTAAGCCAAAGCCGGCTAGTAAAAACCGTCCGATCACGATCCGTGCAATACCGCACGTATCTGATCGAACCCTGCCATATCTCCATACGGCCTCTACAGCGTTTCGCCCGAAAGCTGAGTAACTGAAAGTGTGGGGGACTCTAAAGACTCGTCAATACAATGGCTGTGGATTTAACCACTAGCACGTCAGAGGTATAAGCCAATACGTAACGGGCCACCAGCTATTGACTAAAAGGGACGTCGATGAGCGAACTCATCCTGACACCCTACTGAGCCTGTCAGTGACAATATCCGTGCAGTCCGGTCCGTTCGTCTATGAGTATCGCATGGCGGGCCTAGGGGGTTGGTAAAAGTCAGACCCCCAAAAGCGGTACAAGTCGTGTCGGAGTGTAGCCCAGAACACCCTGAGATACTACTGGAATACCTACCAGTAAATCTCCTTGCCTTGGCCAAGGACTTTGTGTAATGGCTCTCCTAGACACAGCACGACCTCACCCCCAATACCGGGAGAGACGAACCCCTGAAGATACGCTCACTGCCTCCATGTGGCTCGGGACTGTACCCAACTAAAACCTGTTTGCACGACTCCTTTGAGCCGTGGTAGGGTAGTAATCAAAGTACAGTGGGAACTCACACGAGACAAATGACGATCCCCAGGTCGATGAACTAACCTGCACACATGTCACCAGGGAACTGCCATCTGACGTCTGGTATATGACCAACTAGCATGTTCCCGGCGAGTCCTGTCCGGTGTACTCATAACCCAATGAGCACCTGTATACATCTTAGGTGATCCAACTGACACCAGTGGCTTGTGAGACCGGCCACCGCCCCTCGTCGGGGTCTCGACTGTATACACTAGTCTACTAATGGAGTATCGATGCCCGGTCTCGAAACTCCCACGACTAGGGACCTTTTAAGGATATGCTTGTAGACCCCAGCTCCCACTTATATGATCGCCCTCATATTGCTGGTGGTCAAGCAAGAATCCTAGGGGCTCTATCAACGTGTAATAGCGACGTGTCAGGTCACCTAAAGCAGTACACGATGATAAAGGTAAACCAGATAGCATACTATCATCTCGAGTAAGACTGTCCTACCGGGATAGGTCCTCCCTCAATCATTACAATCACGTACCTGTGACCTAATAATTGACTATGAGGGCACTATCTCCAACAAGACCTCCCCAGAATACCTTCCATATTCGTCTAGCAATGAGTCATCTGCTCACCTTCGAGCAATCCTACAACCGAGCTCCCACAGCCGTCTTGCTCGTCTCCGAGCTGTTGCAAGGTCTAAACTTCCTCGGCCTCTCGGCTAGTCTTCGAGGCATCTGACAGGCCGAGCTTTCTCGGCTTCCTCGATCAACTGAGAGCGCTGAGCCCAAGCGCCTCCGCAACGGCTCCGCGTATCTCGCCAAAGCGAGATATACAACGCCCTACGTTCCGCGCCCCACGCGGACGCATTCCTCCATTAATGAGTGGATCCCACCATCAACGCAGGCATAACGAGGGGGGGGGGCATAACTGACGGTGAAGATCCCGTGCCGGCTCGCTACACGCGACCACTATATAAACCCCTTTTTCAGACGACTCAGGTAACGCAAATTCATTCCAATATGCTGCTACTCTGCTCTTATTCCACGGTACTAACTTGATCGTCAGAGAGTCCTACGGTGGTCACCCACCTCGGGACTTCCTTTGCAGATAGCTCGGCATCGATACCAACCCATTGAGATCCACACACTTAACCCTCAAATCAAATCTCAGCCGCACAAAACCGCTCGGACCAGATCGACGGAGGACAACATCTGAGGGAGATCACAATCTCCATCAGTTGGCGCCATCTGTGGGAACGCTTCATAAGCTTCTCCATCTATAAAGTTGATCCTCCTCCCTCGACCCGATAGAGAGCGACAACTGGGACGATCCCAATACGAACCGCCCCACCCTCCATAATGGAGGCGGGAGCGGTTCTACTCCCACTCCTAACATCATCGGCGCCTTATCCGCTCGGATCGACAGACTCACAACTATGGTGGATGCGCTCGTCCGCGTTCAAGCAACGGGCCCTACCCTCCAAGCCACAGTTCCCCATTCCCGGGATAACGACGCCCGCAGAAGGACAGAGGGGCACTGTAACATTTCAGAAAGATAAAATATTATTTTTGGAAATTTTTATGATTAAATAATATTATATTGAATATTTTAATAAGACGGTATAATTAAATATCGATAAATTGCGAAAAATTTGGAAAATCATGAAAATTACTGAAAAGAGTGTGTTTTATGTGATTTATGCAAATTATGAAATTTTATGATTTATTATACACTAATTTAGTGCTAATCGCGATTAAATGTCGCTAATCGCGCATTAAGCTTGTTTTGTGCAAAACATACACCGTGTCGTATTTTACACTTGTGTTACATTTTATAACCATGGTTTCATTTGAAATTTATGTGTTGGTTTTAAAAATGAAATGGAAAAAGAAAAGAATAGAAAAGAATAGAATATGAAGCATGAGCAAGAGAGAGAGAGAGAGAGGTGAGGGTCAATCTTGGTCATAACACTTTGTCCCCCATCATCATCTTCATCGTTTTCTTATCCCTCTTCAGCTCCATGGCAGCAACCCCTTCCCCCTCCACTTCAAACCCTCACTCCATCATCAAAAACACCCCTAAAATCCATCCCCACTTCATTAAAAATGTGCACAAGCCTTCTAGCTACACTTTGAACCAAGAAACTAAGGATTTTGGACACTTGGGGCAACTCAAGAAATTTCTTGAGTTTCCAAATGAGATAATTTCTGAACCATTTGTGTAGTATTTGGTTTATCTTAACATCTATGCATGTTTAGAAGTGATTTAGTTCGGTTTAGTGAACTTAGGAAATTTCAAGTTAGGGTTTGAGGAATTCTTGAGTTGTGAAGTGTAATTGAGATTAGTAGGGGCCTTGCAACCCCTGTAGTGATTGTTTATTGGACTTAAAACATAGAATTAAACCCCGCAACACGGACTTAGAAATCTCGATATCGGAAAATTGTGAGAATTGTGATGGTATTTAGAGATCTGCCAAGACCCGGGTCACCTGAAATTTTTTAGCGAAGACTGTGAGTCATGCAGGCAACCTAGAAGCTGTTCCCAAGACCCGAGACCATATCTCTTCATTTAGGCCACATTTTTCTCTTTTTGGCCGCAATTTACGGCCATGGTACGTTGGAATCATTTTGTGCTTGGTCCATGGCTTCATTTTAGTCAAATTAGACCTACCTTATATGTAGAATTGCCTAATTTCACCTGGAACAAAATCTGGAGCTGATTTTCAAGATTTCTGATTTCGTTTGCGGCTTTTTAATGAATTTGAATTTAGTATTTGGATTTGTGTTTTCGTCGTGTGGCGTTTGAACGCCAGCGACTAGGGTTATTGGTTGTATTTTGCATTGCGAGACTATAGGTTTTAACCTATCGATGTTTCGTGCGACATTTTGGTTTTCGTGCGTGATTTCGTTTACGATGCTATATGTGATATGTAGGTACCTCATGAGGACTTTAAGATGACAAGCAAGCGCGTGGCGACATCAGCATCGGCAAGCGAAGATCAAGGTGAGTAGATTTATATCTACGGGGGAAGTCGGATGGATGGCGTATAGCTCCCCCGCAAAGTTGTAAGAAATGATGTGATGTGATATAGATATACTTTTATATGTTATTGAGAGACTTTAACACTTAGCAAGAAAAGGTTTAGGAGATTATGGGTTTAGTGTTAGCGAGAATTGAAGAAAGGACTTTAGTTGATTTCTTAGTCACGAAACCCTAGAGTAAAGATTTGCATACGCGCACATACACACACTCACATACATTTACTTCCTTGTGCGTATCGAGTGTCATATATATATATTCGTATTCATATACATGGATGATGAGGATATTATATGGTATTTGGAGATGAGTCGATGAGATTAGGCATGGTGCCATGAGATCGGTGATGTGATTTGGTTCGTATTATGAGATACAACATGATATTAGCGGATTGATGGGCGATGTGTATTCACACACACACGTATATTTATGTTGATGATATTGTATTGTACTAGACTTAGATCAGTACCCACATGTTCACGATATGTGATGATAAGGATATCAGATGAGTAAGGAGATAAATATGATATTTAACCCGTACCCAGATTTGGGATGCCGTACGATAAATTTACCGTACGAGATATAGTTATGAGGATAGATCCACACTCTTGACTCGAGAATGTCATATTATTTATTGTATCGTACGTGATACTATTGAGGCGAGATCACCGACTACTATATATATATATAGATCGACTCAGACTTAGGTGGATTCCCTTACCCATTTGACTGGGCACGAGTCATACTCATTTTCAAAAGTGGAGAATCGTGAGTATTTTAAATACCAAACTGTATGACTCGTATACTGGGTAGGTATATTTTTCAATGTTGCTGTTACTACATCACTTTCTGTATATTCATGATGTTTCATCGCATTGCATGCTAGTACATATGTTATCTGTGATTATTATGAAACCCTGCTGTCAGGACACCGGCACCATTACCGATTGTTCAGTTGATAAAACTGCATATTTGTATTACATTTTTCCTACCATTTTCATATTAAAAAAGGACTTTATTATAATATATTATGCATATGAGGGTTTATGTGTAAAAACACCATTTTCCATGTGTTAATATATTTTAATTAGCATTTGGTAGGAAAATATATGCAAATAAATCCATTGACCAAATCCTAGTAGAAATAAGCCTACTAAATATTATTTGAGATTATTGTGCAGAATTTTCCAAGTTGTTATGCAGAATTTATCAAGCAAATCAAGTTGTTGAAAAAGACTTGCCTAATTAAGAAGCAAAACTTGGAGACCAAGTCTGGAAGCAACCGAGAGAAGATTTCTAAATTCTAAAGGTGCCTAGGATTGCCACATGTCACAATTGTAAGTCTACGGTAGCGCCCCGGCCGTCTACAGACGCCAAATGCGGAACAAAAACTTTTAACTGGCGCTATCGTATACTTTCACCCGGATCTGCCATTATTGCTAAACTAACAAATTGTAAAGAGTGTAGAAAGGTTATACCGAACGATCCGAGTCCTTCGTTCTTTAACCATCATTCCACGCTCCGTTGCGGCTGCTCCGATCTCTTCGATCTCCGATCTGCTCGTCCAGGTGGCACCACGTCAACGATTCTTTAAACGGGCTCCCGCCTCTGACTCGAGGCAACTCGGTCGTCAAGTTTCCCAAAAGAGACGACCAAGATTGATGTAGAGAATGAGTAGAAGACTTTGTCTCGTTCCGTCCAAAGCTATGGACGAACGGTTAATGAAGTTGCCGATTGGTCCGGGTGATGGAAAGAAATGAGCAATGATATTTCCATACACCCTAAAGCTATCATAATCTTTTTCCAAAATGAAACAACAAGTGAGTGAGAGAGAGAGGAGGGGGCCGGCCATATATAGGGATGGGGGGGGTGAGTGTAGGAGAGAGGAGAGTGACCACAAGAGTGTGAACACAAATAAATATCTAGTGTGAACACAAATAAATATCTAGTGTGAACACACAGTGTGAACACAAAGAAAGCAACCAATAAAACAATGACACCTCACCTCTTCTAGAACCTTCTAGAAGCATCCACACTCTTCCAAAGAAAAGATAAATCCGTCTTTAACCGAATGTTAATAGATGGCTGATAGAAAACTGGAAACTGGCAACTTCCAAAAGTGATCCTGAAACGACTTTCAGGATAACCCCGTAACTGTATAAATATACCCGCATTTGTATTACGACCGAATACAAATGCAACTGAGACAAAGATATTATATCTACTCAATATAATACTCGGATCCGGCTTAAACCAAAGTCGACCAGTATCATCTGCCCGAAATCTGACACGTGCGTAAACGCACGTGCATTTTCCGAACCCTGCCATAAAACCATACGGCCTCTACAACGTTTCGCCCGAACTTGGGAAACTGTCTGTGGGGGACTCTAATGACTCGTCAGTACCCTGACAGTGGGTTTAACCACAAATCGTCAGCGGCACTAGCTATGCATAACGGCTGCCCATGGACTGACCTCAAGGGAGGCCGATGAGCGAGCTCATCCGGAAATCCTACTGAGCCTAACAGTGACAATGTATATACAGTCCGGTCCGTTCGTCTATGAGTATCGCATATCTGCCTAGAGGGCTAGTAACGTCAGACCCCAAATAGCAGTATAAGTCGTGTCGGAGTGTAGCCCAATAACACCCTGAGATACTACTGGAGTACCTACCAGTAAATCTCCTGCCACGGCCGTGGGCTTTGTGTAATGGCTCTCCTAGACACAGCACGATCTCGCCCCCAATACCGGGAGAGACGAATCTCCTGCTGATCCGCTCACGTGCCTCCATGTGGCTCGGGACTGTACCCAAAAACTACCTGTTTGCACGACTCCTTTGAGCCGTGGTAGGGTAGAAATCAAAGCACAGTGGGAACTCACACGAGACAAATGACGACCTCAGGTCGATGAACTAACCTGTACACATGTCACCAAGGAACTGCTATCTGACGATATGTATAATACCAACTAGCAGATTCCCGGCGAGTCCTGTCCGGTGTACTCATAACCCAATGAGCACCTGTATACATCTTAGGTGATCCAACTGACACCAGTGGCTTGTGAGACCGGCCACCGCCCCTCGTCGGGGTCTCGACTGTATACACTAGTCTACTCCGGAGTATCGATGCCCTGTCTCGAAACTCCCACGACTAGGGACCACAATTAAGGATATGCATATAAACTACCCAACTCTCACGTATATGATCGCCATCATACTGTTGGTAGTAAAGCAAGATCCTAAGGGTTCTATCAAAGTGTAACATGTAATCAGTCACCTGAATATGTACACGACTGATAAAGGCAAACCAGATAGCATACTATCATTTCGAGTAAGACTGTCCTACCGGTATAGGTCCTCCGCAATCATTGCAATCACGTACCTGCGATCCAATAATTGACTATGAGGGCACTATCACCAACAATCTCCCACTTGCACTCAAGGATAATTATTGTGATGTCGACTACTCACAGCCCGTGTGAAACCGAACATCCAACTCCTCTACTAATCAGTTTCACAAAGCTCGTTTGTAAAACTATTGTGTTCGAGAAATAGCCTCAGTGAGTGGATCCGTCTAGATGTTTCTTTCTATATCTCTCTAAATCTCAAGTTCGCGGAGAAAGCCATCTCCCGAATCGAGTAATACCTGTCTTCGAATATGTCTAGATATCTGATGGGACCTAGTTCATAAATGAACTCCAAATCCAAACTTTTTAGACTGTATCGATCACTGAACCTAATCAGTAACCGGCACCATGCCACCCACAATATCCTATTGGACCACCTGTCCATAATACTGTCCCTCGTCAGAGGGAAAACTAAAACTCTGACAATCACTCTGTCATCCACGTCACCTTTGAAGCCTGGAATGATAATCGTCTCCCGAAGGAGGCTGCCGTCATCAAATCCGTAGAACATCCACTTATATTCTAAAACTGCTTCCTTATGTCTCTCCAGGATTGGATTAATACAAACTTATCGCATCTAGTGCAAAAACAACATCTGGTGTGGTACTTGACACCTCACGATTGACTCAATTGCCTAAGCAAGTGATCTGCCAATCATGCACAGCCCTCTCCTCTTTAGTCTATACGACACCTTTAGAGAGGGTGACTCCATCACCTGCAGGTACACCACCATGCTAGGAGTCAACTATTCTAAAAACCATTAGAATATCTGTCAAAGTACCCACAATGGGAAACTACCCAAATCTAGATCTAAAACCATAGATCCAGAAACCAGAATGTCAAATATTATATCCATATTCTGTCTGGAGAAACAACTGTGTGACGACCACAGTACAACCGATCGTAGTATAAGAATTTTACTTCCTACTCTGTGTATGTCATCCAGATACCATGACATCACAGCCTACTACCTTCTTAACAGATCCATCCCCTATTCTGATGAAGTCAAACCCATGACTGTCACATCAAAATTAGATGATCTATCTCCGCTATAACTGCTCTAGTCTATAAATAGACATAAGCTACTTGCCCACTATGCTTCCGCTACTCCCACTGACCACAACAACCCTCCTACCGGGTCTCATAGTCTGGAACAACGGTAGTGTCAAGTCTGGGTAGATTAGAACCTCCCTGTCACCGTCCTTGAGGCTACCGAAGTACCTCTCGGGTGTCTGAGGTTACCCACTATATCTGCGGAGTGGCTAATGGAATGTCAAACCTGATTGAATATATAGGTCCTATTAAATTTTCCGCAATCGTTCGCGGTTCTGGAATCACTTCCAGTTCTACCATACTCCCACTACTGTTTTCTGAAAAAATCCATTTTACTAAAACTATGGCGAGTCAAGAACAATATCACTATTGATCTTCCAAATGGTAGAATATCAACCCTCGTCATAGCCAGGGTCAACCCACAAACAGCCATTACAGAAACGTGCCCTGAGTTATCCAGTGTCTGGTTTTAAGCATAAGCTGGACAACTCCCCGTACCTTAACATCTTTTAAGGTACGAACTATTCTATATCCAATATAGAAACTTTGGCACTTATTTAATTGGAACCATATTCAATCATGCAGCTGTCTCCAGTGCATAACAACTTAATAGAAAGAGACTAATCAGCATTACTCAACTTAGGAATCCTTCCAATTATGAGTAACCTGAAAGAGAAACTAGTTTCTCAAAATCATTACTATCATCTGAATACCAAACACAAGAATCTACATCTTCGATCTCTTTGAAGAATCCCGATACTTGTGACACCTGGTTCTCTACTTTATTCTTATACCCACAACTTCTCAAAACTTAGACCTTGTATTTCTACGAAACACTTGTCTAAAAAAAACTAGAGAAATCATAAGTAAACAGAACAAAGTACGAGGACCTACCCCTTTGTCCTGATGGACACTGGACAACATACAATACTCTGTATAAGTCCGCTGAGTTGAATAGCTCAAAACCTGTGCTTCGTAGGTTGAAAACTGTACCCTGGCGATTTCCTCAAATATCACCAATTACAACGAATTCCGATATAATGAGGATAATTACCTAATTCCCAATAACTTACTCCCACTCATCATCTGTAAAACCATTCAGATATGAGAATGAAACCTGGTAAATACATACCCTTGGAGCAAGTATCTAATCGGGAAAACAGTTTTTCTTTAACAATGCACTGAAACATGAAAATGTTTCGTAGGGGTATCCTGGTATTCCTAGTAATGCCTCTTCTATAATCCAATCCATGACTTTAACCGTATATTTTATTGCCATCTCTCCAAATCCCTTTATTTGTCTTTAGTCGTTACCTTCTGTACACCTTCGTTAGGCTAAATGGTTTTCTTCCTTCCCTACCGTTCGGCACCAGCCTATGGTTTGGAAGAAGACTATCCAGTAAGCATAATAGGTGTACCCTCCTAAACCAAGGAGTACTCGCATCTTGAGAGAAGGTGATGATAAAAGACAACTGAATAATACCTTATTCTTTTAAAGGTGAAATAGGAGTGGCGATGAAGTACGCGGTTTTGGTCGTGAATGGTAGCAGTCGCAATTTACTTTGCCCTTTTTCTAATCCTTTTATTTTGTCTTTACATATTACCTTCTGTACACCCTACTTAGGCTAATTGGTTTTCTTCATTCCCTACCTTTCGGCACCAGCCTATGGTTTGGAAGAAGACTATCCAATAAGCGTAATAGGTGTACTCTCCTAAACCAAGGAGCTCTCGCAACCTGAGAGAAGGTGATAATAAAAGACAACTGAATAAACCAATTCTATTTCTCCTGAACCTTGATCCATCCTCGAAGAAGTCCCTTCGAGTTCGTATATAACCATACGATGGATCTATCCAATGGAAGTGGATGTCCGTAGTAATACGGGTGTTCTGAGAAATACAAAGGGTAGAAGAAGGAGTGGCAATGACTTATGCAACTCGGACAATCCAAAAGCCAGTATTTTAAGAAGGTTCGGTCAACCTGGTCACTGAGTCATAGTCTAGGGTCGGTCAAAGGTCGCTGCCAAAGAGAGAGAGAGAAAAGAAACACTCTGCGTGCACTCTAACCTAGTTCAGAATGGTTATCACTTTATCTAATCCGGAAACCTCCCACTGTCCTGTCAAATTCTCCTCCAAACCTGAAAGAAGAATCAATCGGGATCACCCGAAGAGTAAACCAACTCATCAGTGGGAATCGGGATCCAACTCTCATCGCATGATAACGTGATGGAATGCATCCACGTTACTCATACTCCAGAAGGTATGCGCATATTTGGCAAGTTTCAGTTTCTTTAGAAACTCCCGATAAGATTTTTGCCCCATGCTCTTATAACCTTGGCTTTGGTCAAAATGTCATAAGTCACATGCCAAGTTCTACCCGTCACTATCTTGTCAATTTGAACCCACCCGCACATGCCCCTGACTTTGGCCAATCGGCAGAACGACTGTCCCAAACTAACTCATCTATCTATGCAACAATTGAATACCCAGCAGCTACCAAACACTATGCCTTAACTTTGGCTAAAATGCATAGCATGAATACTACTGAATACTCAATAGAAGTGACGGAGGGCTACGGCTGGTTTTTGGCGAAAAAACCTTTAACGTAGTGAACTTGATATCGCTGAAGGAACCTGATAGCTTTTTAAAATATAGTGGCGAAAACCTTTTGCTAAAGAGGTCATTCCCGGTGAAGGGATCTCGGCTCTTTCCTCGTGGAATGAGGTGCAGGATATTCCACTGAATACCGCGATGCAAAGCAACTTGTAATCGACTATAGTGAAGTTATTACCCTGACGCAAACTTCTGCCCAAGGGGTCAGTCCCGGTGAAGGGATATCGGCCCTTGCCCCGTCGAATGAGGTGCAGGATATTCCACCGAATACCGCTATGCATAACAAAAGGAAACGTCTTTGCAATAACACTTTTTAAATTTGTTCCAACAACTGCAAATAGGTTTGTTTTACTTTGCATTGATCAGAATCAACGCAGTCCCATCAATAAATTATACTAGAAAAGAACGAAAATAAAATGTACGTATATGCCATCCGCATTCGTCACTGGGTCCCGTCATCACCCGTTAGGTTACTTAACTAACGACAGAGCGGGGACTGGAATAGCACGGGTGTAAAACATATACAACATCTAATAGTATATATACCAATATACAATAATCGCTCCGGGCGTGATAATATGCAACATTACAGAAAAGTAATAAGCATCACAGAACAATACAGATAATCTGGGATCCCCGAGTTTCACAGAGCCGCTGCTGAAACCCGACGTCTCCCTGTCGTGTGGATAGCCTGTGCAATGAAACCTAGACCCCTACGGGTGCGGCAAGTTACCCGCCAAAACCTGAAGCGAGGCAGCCCCCTACAGCATAGTGAATGGACCACCCAGCACTTCACGGAATCCGGTAACTTAAGCACCCCTCCTTGGGTCAACCTGTACCCCCTACGAGTGCGGCGAATAGTCTGCCAATTTTAGAGTGGGGCCCCTCTGCCTCTCAAAGCCATGAGATGCGGACCCGTTGCCCTCCAGAATCCGGCTATCCGTGCACTCCGTCGTGGGGCAAAACCTAGTACAGTAATGAAAAACAGTACAACTGGTACATCGACCGCAACCTGATCGTGCCCCAAAAGAATATTATACAACAGGCAGTGACGGCAGTCCACAAGTTGGACGCTCGCCCCGCAATATCAAATGTACAAATAAATCCAAACTGCACTATCATTGCACACTGCTATCCACCACGACAAATCCGCAACATCACAGCACAACACAGAACATCAACGCGAATGTCACGTTCGCAAACCCGTCTAAAAGAACTATAGCAATCAGACGCGGTTTACCGATCAAATGACATTCCCAGTCGGAGATATAATGTAAGCACTGTAAACTAACATGTTTAAATTTCGATCGACTAAATATCACAAAGTGGGCCCCACAAACAACTGGTGAACAATAACAAAATCTGGGCCCAAAAGATATGTACCAAAAACCCCAATTTCTAGAGAAGAATACACTGTGCAAGTTTGGGGGCATGATCACTCAGAACGGCCGCGGATGCGCGGCCAAACCATGGGTTTGGCCGCGATTCCGCTGCAGTCTTGTCGATTCATGAGCCCAAATTTGTACGGTGTTCTTATAAAACCCTGCACAGTTTTCTGAGATATGTAGAATAATTTTAGGACATCATTTAAAATCGACAGAAACTGTGAAGCTTGAAAATTGTGTTTTTGATATCCGGTTCGATCGATATTTTAAACGCGTTAGCACAAGTTAGTATAGCAAAATGGTGAGGCTCTGATACCACTGTAAGTTTACGGTAGTGCCCCGGCCGTCTACATACGCCAAATGCGGAACAAAAACTTTTAACTGGCGCTATCGTATACTTTCACCCGGATCTGCCATTATTGCTAATCTAACAAATTGTAAAGAGTGTAGAAAGGTTATACCGAACGATCAGAGTCCTTCGTTCTTTAACCATCATCCCACGCTCCGTTGCGGCTGCTCCGATCTCGTCGATCTCCGATCTGCTCGTCCAGGTGGCAACACGTCAACGATTTTTTAAACGGGCTCCCGCCTCTGACTCGAGGCAACTCGGTCGTCAAGTTTGCCAAAAGAGACGACCAAGATTGATGTAGAGAATGAGTAGAAGACTTTGTCTCGTTCCGTCCAAAGCTATGGACGAACGGTTAATGAAGTTGCCGATTGGTCCGGGTGATGGAAAGAAATGAGCAATGATATTTCCATACTCCCCAAAGCTATCATAATCTTTTTCCAAAATGAAACAACAAGTGAGTGAGAGAGAGAGGAGGGGGCCGGCCATATATAGGGATGGAGGGGTGAGTGTAGGAGAGAGGAGAGTGACCACAAGAGTGTGAACACAAATAAATATCTAGTGTGAACACACAGTGTGAACACAAAGAAAGCAACCAATGAAACAATGACACCTCACCTCTTCTAGAACCTTCTAGAAGCATCCACGCTCTTCCAAAGAAAAGATAAATCCGTCTTTAACCGAATGTTAAAAGACGGCTGATAGAAAACTGGAAACTGGAAACTTCCAAAAGTGATCCTGAAACGACTTTCAGGATAACCCCGTAACTGTATAAATATACCCGCATTTGTATTACGACTGAATACAAATGCAACTGAGACAAAGATATTATATCTACTCAATATAATACTCGGATCCGGCTTAAACCAAAGCCGACCAGTATCATCTGCCCGAAATCTGACACGTGCGTAAACGCACGTGCATTTTCCGAACCCTGCCATAAAACCATACGGCCTCTACAACGTTTCGCCCGAACTTGGGAAACTGTCTGTGGGGGACTCTAATGACTCGTCAGTACCCTGGCAGTGGGTTTAACCACAAATCGTCAGCGGCACTAGCTATGCATAACGGCTGTCCATGGACTGACCTCAAGGGAGGCCGATGAGCGAGCTCATCCGGAAACCCTACTGAGCCTAACAGTGACAATGTATATACAGTCCGGTCCGTTCGTCTATGAGTATCGCATATCTGCCTAGGGGGCTAGTAACGTCAGACCCCAAATAGCAGTATAAGTCGTGTCGGAGTGTAGCCCAATAACACCCTGAGATACTACTGGAGTACCTACCAGTAAATCTCCTGCCACGGCCGTGGGCTTTGTGTAATGGCTCTCCTAGACACAGCACGATCTCGCCCCCAATACCGGGAGAGACGAATCCCCTGCCGATCCGCTCACGTGCCTCCATGTGGCTCGGGACTGTACCCAAAAACTACCTGTTTGCACGACTCCTTTGAGCCGTGGTAGGGTAGAAATCAAAGCACAGTGGGAACTCACACGAGACAAATGATGACCTCAGGTCGATGAACTAACCTGTACACATGTCACCAGGGAACTGCTATCTGACGATATGTATAATACCAACTAGCAGATTCCCGGCGAGTCCTGTCCGGTGTACTCATAACCCAATGAGCACCTGTATACATCTTAGGTGATCCAACTGACACCAGCGGCTTGTGAGACCGGCCACCGCCCCTCGTCGGGGTCTCGACTGTATACACTAGTCTACTCCGGAGTATCGATGCCCTGTCTCGAAACTCCCACGACTAGGGACCACAATTAAGGATATGCATATAAACTACCCAACTCTCACGTATATGATCGCCATCATACTGTTGGTAGTAAAGCAAGATCCTAAGGGCTCTATCAAAGTGTAACATGTAATCAGTCACCTGAATATGTACACGACTGATAAAGGCAAACCAGATAGCATACTATCATTTCAAGTAAGACTGTCCTACCGGTATAGGTCCTCCGCAATCATTGCAATCACGTACCTGCGAACCAATAATTGACTATGAGGGCACTATCACCAACAACAATTACAAAGCCCAAGAAAAATGATGAAGCGATGTGATTAAATGGCCGCGGATCCGCGGCTATACCCCCCTTGGGCCGCGGATCCGCCGCAATTCTATGGAGTTAGAGGAAGAGATTTTTTGGGGTGAATCTATGCTATATTTTACCAAGTTTTCAACCTAAAGATTCTGGCTTTGCACTATAAAAGGACACCGAGAGCCTCTTGGAAAAGTTATCAAGCCGACGTGATCACGAAGTCCAAGACGCTCACGCATCCAGGCTGGTCATCAACTGTTCGTCTACCTCCTTGGAAGAGATCGAGAAGCAAACTAGTCTTTGTAATCATTTTCTAAGGAATCAAAGTGTAGATTGTTCAAGTTGATTAATAAAGGTAGTTGTTTTATTTAATTCTTTTGCATTTTACATTATGTTTTCCCTCTCTGTCTTTTCATCTTCTTTTCCCAACATGCGCGAGTAATTCTCCGCTTGTTAGGGTTCGTAGGATTAGGGTAGGCTAATGGATGATGAACATCCCTAAAAACCCTTTTTAAGTCCTATAAAGTTTAGAGATTAGATTAATGATTGTTTTGGTAAAGGCTAGATATGAACGGAGTTCCGTGTCGAGATAAGGGTTAAGAGTGGGATTCCTTTTCCCTCCAGAAACCCTAATCTACACGCATCACCGTCGTACTAGTTATAAATCTATTAAAGGATAAAAAGGGTAACTTTTAATTAATCATCCATAACTACTAAATCCTAACGAACCCTACAAGCCCTCTTATTATATTAACTACATTCCTAAAATAATCTAGATCTATATATTTGCATTCTTGCTTAAAATAGATCTAGAAACTTTTCACAAAATTCTTTATTCCTCCTCTCTTTTTCAACACATCTAAAGTAAAAGTAAAAGATTCAACGTTTCCCTGAGGACGACCCGTACTCATCTCGGTCTAGCTACGCGCGACACCGTTATTGATTGCGGTTAACTACAAACAAAACACACTCTTTCGTAACCAATCAAATGGCGCCGTTGCCGGGGATACATGCGTAATTTTTTATTTTTACTATTTGTGTTGAATTCTTAGACGAGTCATATCATTATTAACACAAAACTGCAAATTGCATATTTAACGATTTGTGCGTGAATTTTTGCAAGAAGATCCGGAGTCACAGAATTAAGGAGAACAGGAAACAGAGACATTTTTAGAGATCCAGAGGAGCACAGAAGGCTATACAAAAAATTTCATCAAGTGATCCCTCTGCCACGCGGCGGAACCGCGGCAAAAGCACCCTTTCTGCGGCGGAATAGCGGCAGGTTAGAGGAATCAGCGCTTCAATCTTCTCTGGTATTTTTTTCCAACTCCTTCTCTCTCCCTTCAAATCCAATAAAATCTATTTTCTGCAGGATTCTTTGCAAAATTGCGCCGCTCAAAAATCTTTTTGCAAAAGTTTTGTGATTGGTTTTGTTTTGCATATTTAATACGGACTTTAAGGGGCAAGGACCAAATCAAGATTAGGTGGGGATTTCATCACCCTTCCTAAGCCCCACAAATCACAAACTGAGCATATAGATCAACCCTTCATTAATTTAAAAAATATCTAGACCAAACTCTAAGGACTGTCGCGCTCAATAAGGACAGAGGAAGGTCGTGGGTAATCTATCGTTTATCCGTATTACTTTTGTAGTGCCTAGGCAAGTGTGTCGAAGGCTAGTGGTTTTTAATTAGGCCCACGACCGTGGTTCCTTCCCACTTACCTGGCACTTACCTGGCTACAAGGGTAGTACGGAGGCGGTAGAGGATTGATCCTGCGGCTTGTCCTTTGGAAGTCTAGGAGCGGTTTAGAGACTGGACCTAGGTGACCTTAGTTCTAGGGTTGCTTGTGCATCTTAGGGTGATTTGTCTTGAGTCCCACTTTTTCAAAAACAAGCCAATTTTAAAGTCACACATACGCTGCCACTTGCACTAAACCCGCTTAGTGCATGCTCGGCTAGACACGGGATCCTAGTGCACGTCTTGTCCGCGTTCCTGCTATCGACGCCGAAGTCGGTACTTCTTCATCTTCTTTTCCCCCACCACACACCACCGAGATGGACGGCATTCCATCAGAATATAACACCACGCTGCCACCGCCCGTAGGTGCACAGAATCCACCGCGCATCTCTCTCCAAGAGAGATGCTATCCTATCCGTGGTCCTCTTCCCACTTGTCTATCTCTTCCACCACCTAACGGGGATAATTTCGAGATTAAACTCCACCACATCAATCTGCTGCCCAAATTTCACGGGCTTGAGTCGGAAGACGCGTACATTTTCATCACCAAATTCGAAAACGTATGCGCAATGATGGGTACTTCACAATTGACTTTAGATGCTATGCGCTTGCGTCTTCTCCCATTCACACTGTGCGACTTGGCAGAAAAATGGCTTTACAATACTGCCGCACACTCCATCACTAATTGGGATGAATTTGTCATAGCATTTCTTAAGAAGTTTTACCCAAACCATAAGACTGCCCATATTAGGAGCGAGATCAACCAGTTCACCCAGCTTCCCAATGAACCATTTTGGAAGTGCTTTGAACGTTTCAAAGATCTGCTTGTCCAATGCCCCCATCACGGAATACAAAGATGGGATTTATGTCGGATTATATATGAGGGCATTAATCCAGCGACAAAGCAGATGCTTGAAACAATGTGTCAATGCAATTTCATGTCTAAAGATGACGGTGAAGCGTGGAAATATTTGGAAGACCTTGCTGAACACACGTTGCAGTGGGAAAGCGTAAGACCACCTTCAACTAAGGGAGGTATTCACCAGCTCGATGTTTCTATCGCAGTAAAAGCCGAAATGGCAGCGATACAGAAGAAACTCGATGCTGTTGAAAACAAGTTCTCATCATTCTCCCTAAATCAGGTCACGCTTCCTAAGACCGTCTGTGGTTTCTGTTCGGATCCTTCACACTTAACGGAAGAATGTCCTATGAATGCATCATTTCAAGCTAATGCTGCTTTTCAGCAGCGACCTAGAAATGACCCTTATTCTTCCACGTACAATCAAGGATGGAGGAATCATCCTAACTTTGCTTGGAGTCAAAACCAACAAAGCAATTATCAAAAACCTCCTCCACAGCAACCACAACCACAGAATCAGCCCCCTTTTCAGTCACAGAATTTCCAAAATCCGGCCAACATTTCTACACCACAAGTGGCCGGTACTGACAACTCTCTTGCACAAACTTTGGATATGTTCATGAAACAATCCATGCAATTTTCGGCTGAGATGAGGTCTTCTATTGATACCCTAACGAAAAACTCCGCCTCCCATGGTGAGAGTATTAAATCATTAGAAAACCAAATCGCACAGTTAAACGCCGCAATGAGTGCGAGAGAGAAAGGGAAACTCCCATCTCAACCCATACCTAATCCTGGCCACTCACAAAGTTATAATGTGAATGCCGTTACTACGTTGAGATCGGGAAGAGTGCTGAACAACCGAGTGGGTGAGCAGTGTGATGATAGTGACACCAATGATACCCCAGCTTCTTCTTCTTCCCCTATTTCGTCTAGTCTCCCACCTTCACCCAAGCCTATTCTCCGTTTTCCCCAAGGCTCGAACCCTTCGCCCATTTCGCCAAATCTATCTAAGTCGATTCCCACTCCATTTTTGGGATCGAATCCGTCCTCACAATCCTCTCCAATGTTGGACCAAACCCTTATTGATAAAACACCTTATCCAAACAGGTTAAGGGGAAACAGACCAAGTCCACAAATGGAGAAGATTGTGGAAATTTTTAAGCAAGTTAACATAAACATTCCTCTCCTAGATGCTATACAACAAGTTCCGTCATATGCGAAAATCCTAAAGGACTTGTGCACTAGGAAGAGAAAAGTTCAAGTACCCAAAAAAGTTTTCCTTGCGAGTAATGTGAGCACTGCTTTTACACAACAACTACCCAAGAAACGAAAGGACCCCGGAAGTCCTACAATTTCAATTTCTATTGGGGGTAAAAATATCAATCGTGCTCTACTCGATTTAGGTGCTAGTGTTAACTTGCTTCCGTATTCTGTTTATGAGCAATTAGGGATCGGAGAGTTAAAAACTGCGTATTGCACTCTTCAGATGGTCGATCGATCTATCACCCAACCTAGGGGCGAGCTAGAGGATGTGTTAATCAAAGTCGGGGAATTCATATTCCCTGTGGACTTTATCGTTATAGATACACAACCTGTGGCAAACCCACGCAATCAAATCCCGGTGATACTTGGTCGAACCTTTTTGGCCACTTCCAACGCAGTAATCAATTGTAGAAACGGCTCTATGACCCTATATTTTGGAAAGAAGTCAATTGAGCTTAACATTTACAAGTTGGGAAGTGAACCCTCTGAACCCTATGCTCATGTGTGTTCTGTCGAATTAATAGATGTCGACAACAGCGAATTTGATCAACCTCATAATTCTGACTCTTTTCATATGTCGTTGTTTGACACGGACTCTTCCACCGAGTTGTCCGGGTCAACATCTAACACTGATGACGATCACCCCATTTTTTCTGATGACATTATTCTTCGGTGTATCGACGAAAGCTTTGAGGAAATTTTCGCTGATGAGCTCGCATTTTTACAAGACACGGGTGTTGAGATGAATCAACTCCAAGATGAAGAAATTGGATCTCCACCCCTTCTTTTGGACAATCATGATAATGCGAGTAATCCATCATCACTATCACTGTGTCGTCTCTCCAAATTGAGACGCAATCCTTTTCCATTACACCTCTTATCACCTCCCCACTTCTTCACGTCGAAAGGTGACATGTTCTTCCACCAACCTTGGTGCTTCATCGATAAAATTTTTGAATGGTTGGTGTTGACCTTCGGTCTTTGCAAAGCTTGGCATTGACCAATAACCTTGACCCCCTCGTGTGTTTTTAAAAGATTAAATTATTTAACTCAAGTTTGGGGGGTGTGGTATATTTTGGCTCTTGAAAAGAAAATGATTTTTACAAATTTGTGAGCCTAAAATAAGTTTGGGGGAGAATTTTCACTTTCATATATTCTTGCCCTCATTTATAATTTCCTCCCAAGTCTATAGGTTTTTGAGCTTAACGGATGACATCAGTGAGGACACTGCTGTAAACAGGTTTGGGGGAGGTTTGTGCTTATACTCTGTATTATACTATATTAAAGCACAAAATTTTTTTGATAATAAAAGAATAGAAAGTGAAAAATTACATCCAAAAGATAGGAATAGTTTAAGAAAACTAAGAAAACTAGAAGTTTTCTTAAACGAACTAGTAATAAGTAGTTATGAGCCGTTGTCCCAAGGGTTAGTAAGATGAAGGAAGTCACTAATCTGAGGATAAAAATAAGTCTGAAAAATAGTTTCTATTCTGAAAGCCAAACATTTGAATGTTGATACCCTACTATTTGCACTTACACACGTCTTGAAACTCGGGATAGTAGAGGATACCTTGAAATGCTCTTGTCTAAAAGCCAAAGTATGAAGGTAATGAAAAAATGAAGAAAATATAAAAATGGTGAAAAGAAAAAAATGAACACTGGTTTTGTTATCGCCAAGGCAGCAATAAAAAAATATAGCGAGGGTGCCTCTTCACCTAGTGCCCTAAGGCCAACTGGTCTGGGAGTCACTGCTAAGCCTTAGGTGGTGCAAGACGAGGAAAATATTATCACCTAATCAGCATGCACATGAGTAATCGGTCGGTTAGTACCTCAAGAAGTATTAACGGTCGCATGAAAAGGTGTGAGCAAATCTAAGTATTCATCAAAATTAAAAAGTACTAAGGTAGATGGACAAGAGTATGATAGCTTGAATTGAATTCTCCGAGTGTAGGGGTGTTCTATACACACACGTAGGGGTATATGATCAATGTTTGGATGAAAGGTAAGAATGAAGAATAAAGACGATATTTTATTGAGGGATGATGTGATTTCTAACATTTTTTCATGACTATTAAGATATGGCTCATAACAACTAAAAAGCTAGTGTAGTTGGAAACTCTTATTTTCAAAGTCTTTCTTTTATGGTTCTTATCTTTATATGTAAATTTCACCATCTCTCTTTTGTTATAGGATTTTGTGGGTGTAATCTGCTGAAAACCCTCAGGAGACAACACTCCTCCTACTAGGGACACCTAGAGGTTTAACGGCTTATTGCACGTGCTCAGTGCAATCGTGTCTGCCTACGAAAGTGTGCTTAGTTTTCTCCTTTCTTTTTTCTCCTCTTAAATAAACTAGTTTGCTCGGGACGATCAAAGATAAGTTTGGGGGTATTTATTCAGTTGATAAAACTGCACATTTGTATTACATTTTTCCTACCATTTTCATATTAAAAAAGGACTTTATTATAATATATTATGCATATGAGGGTTTATGTGTAAAAACACCATTTTCCATGTGTTAATATATTTTAATTAGCATTTGGTAGGAAAATGTATCCAAATAAATCCATTGACCAAATCCTAGTAGAAATAAGCCAACTAAATATTATTTGAGATTATTGTGCAGAATTTTCCAAGTTGTTATACAGAATTTATCAAGCAAATCAAGTTGTTGAAAAAGACTTGCCTAATTAAGAAGCAAAACTTGGAGACCAAGTCTGGAAGCAACCGAGAGAAGATTTCTGAATTCTAAAGGTGCCTAGGATTGCCACATGTCACAATTACAAAGCCCAAGAAAAATGATGAAGAGATGTGATTAAATGGCCGCGGATCCGCGGCCATACCTCCCTTGGGCCGCGGATCCGCCGCAATTCTATGGAGTTAGAGGAAGAGATTTTTTGGGGTGAATCTATGCTATATTTTACCAAGTTTTCAACCTAAAGATTCTGGTTTTGTACTATAAAAGGGCACCGAGAGTCTCTTGGAAAAGTTATCAAGCCGACGCAATCACGAAGTCCAAGACGCTCACGCATCCAGGCTGGTCATCAACTGTTCGTCTACCTCCTTGGAAGAGATCGAGAAGCAAACTAGTCTTTGTAATCATTTTCTAAGGAATCAAAGTGTAGATTGTTCAAGTTGATTAATAAAGGTAGTTGTTTTATTTAATTCTTTTGCATTTTACATTATGTTTTCCCTCTCTGTCTTTTCATCTTCTTTTCCCAACATGCGCGAGTAATTCTCCGCTTGTTAGGGTTCGTAGGATTAGGGTAGGCTAATGGATGATGAACATCCCTAAAAACCCTTTTTAAGTCCTATAAAGTTTAGAAACTTTATCAAAATAATCATTAACATCCTAATCGGGCGCGCTAACAATTCTTTGTTAGTTCCGACCACGATTAGAGATTAGATTAATGATTGTTTTGGTAAAGGCTAGATATGAACGGAGTTCCGTGTCGAGATAAGGGTTAAGAGTGGGATTCCTTTTCCCTCCAGAAACCCTAATCTACACGCATCACCGTCGTACTAGTTATAAATCTATTAAAGGATAAAAAGGGTAACTTTTAATTAATCATCCATAACTACTAAATCCTAACGAACCCTACAAGCCCTCTTATTATATTAACTACATTCCTAAAATAATCTAGATCTATATATTTGCATTCTTGCTTAAAGTAGATCTAGAAACTTTTCACAAAATTCTTTATTCCTCCTCTCTTTTTCAACACATCTAAAGTAAGAGTAAAAGATTCAACGTTTTCCTGAGGACGACCCGTACTCATCTCGGTCTAGCTACGCGCGACACCGTTATTGATTGCGGTTAACTACAAACAAAACACACTCTTTCGTATCAATCACCGATGATGCGTATGTTCCACGTACACCTGCTTGCCGGCTCACACACATCATCATCGGTAATTGCCATGTCACGTACACTTTAGAGAATACTATTCATTGACATAGCTTGCTAGTTGATAGTTGCAATATGTTATAGCTTTCATATGCTAGTTTAACTATTGCATTTATTGCATGATACCAGATGCATTCATATATTCATTGGTCATGCAGTATTATGGAGATTTATGCCGGTATTCACTGTTTATTGATATCATAATTTTGATGATTTCGGATCCTTCTTGAGATTTCTGGATTTGGAAACCGCATGTGAAAGTTTTATAAACTGATGATTTGTTTTAAAGAGATAGATGCGGTTTTCCTTGATATGATGAGTATTTTCCACCATGATATTTTCTCGGTTCTGAGATGGTTTTCGAGACTCGATTCGAGGAGTTGGATGAACCGTCTGCGGGTATATGGTAGACCCGGTATGGTACCCCGGGGCAAGAAGCTCGAGTTGTAGATGATGAGCCCGACAGGGGCAGATCGCCTACCGGTGATTATTTGGCGCGGCGGATATCCGGAGGATACCGTTCGTGGTCGTGTGATTGATGATATGGGCCGATCCGGACTGACGAAGCTCGAGGTATTGAGATATTGAGATTTGAGACACTGAGATATTGAGATTTGATGATACAGGCCAGTCCGGATAGCCGGAGCCTGAGACATTGAGATATTGAGATTTATGTTTTGTGTCGATACTTGACACCGATTTCTCTGTTGATTTCATTGATGATACTCGATTTATATACATATAGAAATCTTATTAAATAAAGAAAACAGTTGTCTCATTCATGATATATTCTGTTTCCATTAGTAATGCATTCATACATCATATATCTGATATGTTGCTATCTGAGGCACTGACACGAGCACGTGGTATTGCACTTATGTGTAGATGGATCAGGATATTTATTTGAGGATATTACTTGATATGACCTAAAATAGCGTCATACATGCGGTTTCTACTCGTAGATGTTTTTCTACTCACGAGTTGGCAACTCACCCCCGTTGGGCCATAGTTCCTTGCAGGTTTTGCCGTACAGGTTTCGTTGTGGCTTTGCTGGCACATTGTTCCTTCTGGGAGATCGCTTTGGTAGGTGGGATCTTTTGCATCAGGACCACCATTGTATATTTGTTATTTCAGTTGTATCTAGTAAACTCCATCAACCGGACTTGTATATTTGATAGACATAGAAGACCAGTGTATATTCTTTCGACCTTAGAGTCGCGCTTGTATTATTATGGTTTTCTTGATGATTTTGAGTTTCCTTTTGAGCTTTGATCCTCGCCCTTGGCATTGTATATTATATTGCATTGTGTGGTTTTGTCCGTCGATTGACGAGGAGCTAGCACCCGCTTGGGGATGCTTTTATTCATTATATATGCTTTATCAGGTTTTGTACCTGTTTGGGTCAGTATGTACAAAGGAAACTCTGCTGAAATTTTCAGAAAAGACTTGAGATTTTAAAAATGCATATCTCGGCTTATGTTGTTAAACTTCTTGCTTTAAAATTGGTTTTTCCTTCACTCCACTGCTTTAATTGGTTTTGATTTCTGGGTTTTGGCTTACTTAGATTACGTACGTCTCGAGACGTTTGTAATGTAAGTGCCGGTCATGTTCCGTATTTTTCGGGTCATGACAGGCACGCCCAGGCCTTCGGTCTCGCTCAAGTTTATCCCAGCGTCACTGAATGCCGGCATGCCGAATCCGGCAACCATGACCTGCATGTGGTGAATAATTCCATGACCCGCTGGGCGCCGGATAGCTCCACACCCCGATCTCTCGGAAGACCGGGCTGTCGCTTCGTCGCCCGCCGCGCGCTCACTCCCTCAGAGGAGGTGTCGGTCAGCCGCGCCCCTACTCCGTCGAGGCCGCGCTGTCACGACCCGAAGGTACGGAACGTGACCGGCACTTAAATTACGAAACGTCTAAAGGCGTATCGTAATCTAAGCAAGCCGAAGCCCAGAAATCTAAACTATTTAAAAGAAGAAGTAAAGGAAAATATGTACGAAAACAAGTTTAAAAGCAACATCAAATTTTCTCAAAAATTTCGGCAGAGTCTCCTTTGTAAAAGCTGGCCCCAAATGGGTACAAACAAGAATAATATATACAAACAATAAAAAGGCATCCCCAACCGGGAGCTAGCTCTACGCCAAATGGCGGAAACAACCACACAACGCACTATAATATACAACGCCGAAAGACGAGACTCAAAACTCAAAAGAAGACCAAACCACCAGAAAACCATAATAATACAAGCGCGACTCTAAGGTCGAAATAAAAACAACTGGTTTTCTAAATCTATCAAGTAATGCAAGTCTGGTTGATGGAGCTTATTAGATACAAATGAAATAATAAAAGTACAACGGCGGTCCTGATACAAGTGAACCAACCTACCAAGCAATTACCCTGAATGAAATGGTGTGCCAGCAAGCCGCCAAAGAAACCTGTACACCTGAACCTGAAAGAAAATTTGGCACAACGGAGGTGAGTTGCCAACTCGTGAGTAGAAGACATCTGCGAGTAGAAATCGCATGCACGACGATCTCCTAGGTTATAATAATATACTTAATATAACCATAGTCATCTGGTAGTGGCAGGGTATTAATCTATACGTAAGTGCAATGCTCAGTGCTCGTGTCAGTGTCTCAAATAGTAACATATCATGTGTATGAGTATGCATGCACCATGAATGTAAAACAATCAACCATGAAATCTGGATATGTCTGTACAAGAAATCTGTAACTTTTATCATAGTAAAATTTGTATGGTAATCCGAAACATCATCAATGAAATCCATGGAAATCCGTGTCAAGTATCGACACAAAACATGTAAATCTCAAAATCTCAATAGCTCATAGTCTCAATACCTCATAGTCTCAATATCTCGGGCTCCGTCAGTCCGAATCGGCCCATATCATCAAATCTCACGACAACGGTCGGTATCCTCCGGATATCCGCCGCGCCAGATATCACGGGTAGGTAGTCTTCCCCTGCCAGGCTCATCGTCTACAACTCGATCTTCTTGGCCCGGGGTACCATACCGTGCCCACCATGTACCCAAGACGGTTCATCCACTCCTCGAATCGGGTCTCGAAATCCAATAAAAAACATGAAATCTCATGGTGGACGACACATACATCACGAGAAAACCGCAACTTGCATTTTAAAAATGATGATACTAAGCTTTTATTAAATTCTTGCGGTTTCCTCCTAAAATCCAGAAATCTCATAGAAATCCAAAATCCCAAAATCACGAGTAAGTAAATAATGAGTATCGGCATAAGCCCCAGAATACTGCATGATAATATGAATATGTGAATGCATGAAGTGTCTAAGTAATAAATGCAATGCCTAAACTAGCATAAGAGGGTAATCACACAATATTATACTAGACTAGCATTTAGCTGATTATATCAATGAAAGATAATATGTTCTAAAGTGTGCGTGACATGACAATTACCGATGATGATGTGTGTGAGCCGGCAAATAAGTGTACGTGGAACATACGCATCATCGGTAATGGTGCTGGTGTCCTAACAGACAGAGTTTCATATCAGCTAAAGAAACATATGTATGAATATGCAATGTGATGAATACAACATGAATATAACGGTAAATATGTAGTAAACGCACAACTAGAGAATACATACTAATTACGAGTCATACAGTTTATTGTTTGAAAAAGTACGAATCGTGGTTTTTAGAAAATTAGGGGCTACGGGGTTTTTAAGAAAAGATATGTTCTTTGAAAAATATGTAGTATCCCTCAGGCTGTCTTTAAAAATGCGCACGATTCGTTAGTTTTGAAAATAAGTATGACTCGAGCCTAAACTAAGATCTACCTAACCAACTAAGGAACTAACTAAAAACACTAGTCGAAAGATAAGAAGAATCCTCCTAAAGTCTGAGTCGATATCTCTAGTAGTCGGCGATCCAGCCTCAATAGCGTCACGTACATAGTACGACTTCCTCGAGTCAAGAGTGCGGATCAATTATCACATCTATGCCTCGTACGGTAAAATCCATCGTACGGCATCCCAAATTCGGGGTAGGGTCAACTATCAGATATATACATCATCGTCCGTATAGTATCATCATCAAACAATATCATGATCAAGGGTACTGTACTATAATCGTATACATCCCAATATCATCAAACATATATCATCGTCTGTGTAAATATACATCGTCAAATGATCCACTAAAATATCATGTCATATATCATATCGTGATTAAGTTACATATTATAATCCGGGTTCTATTCTAGAGTCTCGTATATTTCAATGTCATCAACACATATTATCATTTATCTAAATATATTTTATATAATCTCATTGTTTAACGATCCGCTGCTATCATAACAAATCTCATGTCATAACTCGATCATATATCCAATAAATCACGGCATCAAGCCTAGTCATATCGACTCATCCCTATATATCAGGCTTGGTGATGTTTCGGAAGCCAAAGCCTGATATAACAAGAGCTTCATCAGCGAAAGCTGTCGGTCTTGGAGCGAAGGCTACGGCCAGGTTTGCATATCACATGTATATGTTGTGTATACACACACACACACACATTCCTACACACACACACACACACACACACACACCCCAAGTCAAGTTTAGGTGTGTGCGTGTGTGTGTGTCTACATGAAACCTACGAATTCCTTCCAAGGCAGTCATCCTCTGGTTAAGTCTTTCTAAAATCAGTCTAGCCCAACCTAAAGTCTTCAATAGGACCCTACTCGCCAAGAATCTAAGGTCACGTCCGATTTCCTAATAACAGTATGTAATATCCTTATTCTATGTTTGCGGGGGTGCTATACGCCATCCACCCGACTTCCCCCGTAGATATACATCTACTCACCCGATCCCTGTCTGTCGAAGTCGATGCCGCCATCTTCTTCTTCATCGTCCGAAGTCCACGTGAGGGGTAGCTATACGCAAACATATATAATATCGTAAACTGAAATCGCGGATAAAACCCAAAACGGCGCATGAAACGCGCATAGGTTAAAACCTATGACCCGCTCATGCAAAAGAACCAAATATCCCTCGATATCGGCGTACAAACACCGATTGATCGAGATGAAACACAAACATACAAATCGTTGTTCCAAAACTCACTAATTATAATATAAATAGGGTTTAAATCATCAAAACCTTAAAATTAATCAAATCGTTCTATTTCGCAAAAACTTAGAAAGCGTCAATTAACCGTTTTACTTCAAAACCTGATGTTTAAGCAAAACTAGTAGCCACGATATACTCTAAATATCATAACTAAGTCATACAAACCATTTCTATAATTTAATCTCATCAATTTGAATTAAACCAAAATTTCTAGTTTGCAATTTTATCAAATTTTAACAATTTAAAGGTAACACTTAACAAATTAACAACTAAACTAGATTTTGCATATTTTAAATTGTTAAACCACTCATGTAAAACTTAATGATGTGCTAAAAGCCTAACTAGATTTTTAATCCCACATTTTAAATTAATTTCTAAAACCTAGTTTGCAAAGTAGCATATTTATCATAATTTTTTTAACTAACAACTTGAAACCAGTAACTAGATTAGCTTTTGCATTTCTTTAACATGTTAAACTACTCATTAAAACCATAACCTAATGATAAAAATCCTAATTAGAATTTTATCTCACCAATATATATATATATATATATATATTATAAAAACCTAGTTTGCTAATAGCTTAATTTGAACAATTAAAATATAACAATTTGTAATTTGACAACTAAATTTCATTTTACATACCCTAAGATATTATACTACACTTTCAAACCATGATTACATGATAAGAACCCTAATTTGCATTCAAAAACCCTTTCTTGAAATTTTTATTTAGCAATTAGAATCAATTTTAAAACCTAATTAAACATTTAATAAGCTAAATTAAGTAATTTACTAACATTCAAACCAAGGGCTTAGGATTATACCTCAACATATGAGATCCAAACATGAAAACATGTCTCCCAAAGAATGGTTTCCTACTCCAAGATCCATGCTAGATGAATAAAGAATAGTGGGTATAGGTTGAATTAGGAATTTGTGATGTTTTTTGTGGATTTTTTCATGAATTTTTGGAGATTTTTGTGATGGAAATGGGGTGGGAAAAATTTTGGGCAGCTTGAGGGGGGCTCGGCCATGGCAATGGGAAGAAAAGAAAGAGGGAGAAATGAGTGTAGAAACATGTAGAAGACTCCTATAATTATTACATCTTTAATGTCTTTTCATTGTTTAATTTATTTTATTTATATTCTACTTAAATTTTCCTATAGAAAACTCTAGAATTATGAAGACACATTGCAACAAAATAAACATGTTACAAACTAAATTCTAATATGTCATGGCTCATTTTGTGAAATTAACCCATTGCAAATTTGAAATTTGCACCAATTTAATGTATAATTAAAACTTATGTTAATATTTTAATTTAATTAATTTAGGAAAAATATTTTAGTAAACTAGAAATTTACAAGTGACCAAATAAATACCAAATACTAGCAATTACATAATTAAAATAGGCGTATTTAAGTTTATATTGAAAAATGATTGTAGTTGAGTTTTACGGAAAATACGGTTTATTTTACCGATTATCAGAAAATTCACCTAAAAGATTTTATTTATTTATTTATTTATTTTTAAAACATTACACGCGCGAACGGCGAACGTCAGGACGACTCAAGAAGGGCGTCGCCCGAGAATTTAAGAAATGTGATTGAGCGGAATCGAAGCCGCACCTTCGCGCGGTCCCAGAGGGGGAATAGCTGCTACTCCGACTGTGAGGAATTCTCGGGGTACCACCACCGGATCGAAGCCCTCTAAAAGGAAATTGAAAGCATACGACGGGATAGCCATATGTCCGGCGATGGGGCTAATTACTCCGCTGATTCGCTTACAAAGCCCTTTACAGAAAGGCTACTGGCCGAGCGCGTCTCGTCCAGGAACAAGCCGTCTAAAGTGGCCCTCTTCGACGGGAAGTCCAACCCGAAGGACCACTTGGACGTATTTACGGCGGGCATGAGCTTCCAAGATAATTTGGACGTGGCTCAATGCCGAGTTTTTCCCACTACCCTAATCCGGGCTGGCCGGGACTGGTTCCGAGGGCTTACGCCGGCTCCATCTCGACCTTCGACGAGCTGGCTAACCAATTCCTCGGTCATTTCGTCGGAAACCGACGACAGAAGAAGATGGTCGATTACTTGTTCACCGTCAAGAGCGGAGACAAGGAATCTTTCAAAGGGTATGTCACTCGCTTCTACAATGCCCTCCTGGAGGTTCCCGAGCATCGCGATAAAACGGTTATCACCGCGCTAAGGTCGGGTCTTAGGCACAAAGAGTGGCTCCGCTCTTTTGCATTGGCGCAACCTAAGGCCATGGCCGAAGTGAAGGCATGGACCGAGAGAGATCCAACTCGATTCAGAGGTGAACTCCAACCTGCCCCAAGGCGATCAAGCAGACCGGAAAAAGAGGGACAGAGAAAAGAAAAGGAAAGTCGATTGCCCGAAACCTTATTCCCCGAGGTTCTAGGAGTACACCCCTCTGAACATTTCCCAGACCGAGATGCTAAAGGAAACTAAGGGCGGGAGGTTCTTTAAGTTCCCGCCAGCTACCCAAAGAATGGGCAAGCGTCTTCACGGCCTGTACTGCGCCTATCACAGGTCGTAGGGTCATCCAACTGAGAGATGCAAACAGCTCTGTGACTACATAGAGGAGTTGATCCGCTCCGGCCACCTGGCGAAGTACCTACGGGACAAGCGGCAGGCGGAGTGGGAGCAAAAGGATCAAACACCTCCCGGAGAATTAACGATCGGGCAAATCATGGTCGTTACTGAGGATCCAGCTCGGGAAAGTGGGGGGAGCTACTACCTCCTACCAGTCGAGGAAGTAAACGATCCGTCCCATAAGAAATGCAGGAAGGATGATCCGATCATATTCACTGATGAAGACCTTTGCGGTATATCACTTCCTCATAATGACCCCTTGTGATAGCGGCCCGAGTCCACTGTTACGAGGTCCAGAGAATATCGATCGATTCCGGGAGCTCGGTGGACATCATTTTTCTACGACTGTTTCCGGCGTATGGGGTTGGATTCATCCGACCTTCAACCGACCTTCCATGTCCTTTCCGGGTTCACCAACCATTTCGTCCCGGCAGAAGGATCGGTCACCCTCCTCCTCAACATTGGGGAAGCGGGCAAGATACAGACTATACCGGTGAACTTCCTCATTTCTAAAGTCCCGTCGTCCTATAACATTCTCCTGGGACGTCCTATCCTAAACGCCCTCCGGGCTCAGATCTCGACCTATCACCTCATGCTCAAATTCCCTTTGGATCAAGGAGAGATATGCCGGGTCTATGGAGACCAGCAAACCGCCAAGATTTGCCTCGCCTCGACGGGCCTCACCGGAGAGCAGGGCAGCGATTTTGGAGACACGCACGACCTCTAGGAATCTTTAGATACACGTGATGACTAAAGGGAAGTTTGAAGTGCCCCGGTGGAAGTATTGATGGAAGTCCCCATCGTAGAGGGGATCGATAGCCGGACAGTCTAGATCGGCTCGCTCTTGACAGGGGACCACCGCGAAGACCTGACCTGGTTCCTTTGAGAAAACTCGGACGTATTCGCTTGGGCGCCGGCGGACATGTCCGGAATCGACCCCGAAGTAATCTCCCACAAGCTCGGGGTTGACCCGAAAGCCCAGCCCCATCCGACAGTAGAAAAGAAGTTTCGTGCCAGTTAAACAAAAGGCGATAGAAGATGAGCTGGATCGATTGTTCGCCGCCAACTTCATCAGAAACCTGGACTACTCGGATTGGCTGGTAAACGTGGTCATGGTCAAGAAGGAAAACGAGAAATGGCACATGTGCGTCGATTTCATGGACTTGAACAAGGCTTTCCCCAAAGACAACTATCCGCTTCCTCGGATAGACCAGCTAGTAGACAGTTCAGCTGGCCATGAACTACTGAGCTTTATGGACGCTTTCTCTGGTTACAATCAGATCCTGATGAACACGGCCGACGAAGAACTTACCGCCTTCACCACTGATCGGGAGGTCTACTGCTACAAAATGATGCCCTTCGGACTCAAGAACGCCAGGGACACGTACCAACGGCTTGTCAACAAACTATTCAAACCGCAGATTGGTAGAAACATGGAAGTCTACGTTGACGACATGCTCGTGAAGTCCACCTCGTCGGCTGGGCACACTAAATACCTTGGCGAGACATTCGACGTCCTACGCAAGTACAAAATGAAGCTGAATCCAGCTAAATGTGCTGTCGGAGTCACCAGTGGGAAGTTCCTCGGGTTCATAGTTACTCACCGAGGAATCGAAGCGAGCCCTGAAAAGATTAGCGCCATCCTCAATATGGCAACACCCAAGAGCAATGTCAACATCATGAGACTCACGGGGAGGGTGGCTACCCTGAGCCGCTTTATGTCCAGATACGGAGAAAAGTGCCTTTCGTTTTTCAGGGCCCTAAGGAAAATTCCTAAGTTCGAATGGTTTGAAGAGTGCCAGAGCGCTTTCGAACAACTCAAGGCACACTTGGCGACCCCACCGCTACTCACCCGACCGGTTAAGGGTGATGAGCTATTTCTATATCTAGCCATCTTCGACCAAGATGCAGGCTCGGTGCTCGTCAGAGAATTCGAAGGCACACAGAGACCGGTTTACTACGTGAGCTATGTTTTCAAGGACGCGGAAACAAGATATCAGGCCATAGAGAAAATAGTCCTGGCACTTGTCGTCACCTCCAGAAAACTTCGACACTACTTCCAAGCGCACACAATCCTCGTCCTCACCGAGCGACCTTTAGGGTCTATTCTCGCCTCCTCCGAATCGTCAAATCGTCTGGAGAAATGGAGGTGTCACGACCCGAAAGTACGAAACGTGACTGGCACTTAAATTACGAAACGTCTCAAGGCGTACGTAATCTAAGTAAGCCAAAGTCCAGAAATCTAAACCATTTAAAGAAATCAAGTGAAGGAAAAATTATTTAAAAAAAGTGATTTTAACCAAATAAGTCACATTAAATATTTTAAGAATATCAAATTTTCCCGAAAATTTCGGCAGAGTCTCCTTTGTAAATACTGGCCCCAAAACGGGTACAACATATGAAAATACATAAAAATAATGAATAAGGCATCCCCAAGCGGGAATTAGCTCTTTGCCAAAGGCGGAATCACAACCACATGCAATATGTATATCAAAAGTGCATAATAAGTATCTGAAAGCAAGAAATAAGAAGATTCCACGTCGGCTCAAGTAAGCATCGACCCCAAACCATAAATACAAATCTCATGAGTCTCACCGTCTAGTCCAATATACAAGGGTAGATAGAGTATACTAGATACAAAAAAATATACATAATGGAATAACATATCCTCACAACCCACCTATGAGCAATGACGCAAGTCCAAGCAAAAGGAACAAAATGAGGAAGTGTGCCCGCCGCTACTGTGCTGACGGGTCGGACTTGCAAGATACTGTGGTACAACAGGGGTGAGTTGTCAACTCGTGAGTAGTAAGTAACATCTCATAAGGCTATCGTAAGCATGCACGCAAATGCATCTCAATCTACGCATATCGATATGATACGATGTACTAAAATGAATGCAACATGAATGCATAATCAAAAACGAAACCTGGACAAGTTTGGTATGAGAAAATCTTTCTTATCTTAGAAAAAGCTCTGTGCAATAAACTGAAGTATCATCAATGAAATCAACAGAAAATCCATATCAAGCATCGACACAATATATACATATCCCAATATCTCGATGTCTCAACATCTCAATATCTCAATGTCTCAATTTCTCAATATCTCAGTATCTCGGGCTCCGTCAGTCTGGATCGGCCCATATCATCAAATCTCACGACCACGTCGGTATCCTCCGGATATCCGCCGCGTCAGACATCATCGGTAGGTAGTCCGCCCCTGCCAGGCTCATTGTCATAACCATAAAAACACTCTTGCCCCGAGGTACCATACCGGGTCCACCATGTACCTGAGACGGTTCATCCTCCTCCTCGAATCGGGTCTTGACAACCAACAGAAATTAGGAAAACTCATGGTGGACGATATATAAATCATATCATGATAAAACCACAACTTACATTTTTAAAAGGATAATAAGTTTATAAAATTCTTGCGGTTTTCCCCGAAATCCAGAAATCTCACAAGTACTGAAATTCTCAAGAAGAATCATAATATGTAAACATGTCGGCGATGGTGAATGCCTATGGTATCAATAATATGAAATACGATGTGTGACTAGAAAACTATGCATGAACGATGATGCATTGAGATATATACATATGACCAGGAATCCTACGTATCCATCCTGATGAATTGAATATACAAGTACAGGTTTACAGATCATATATGGTGCAATTGTTTTAGATTTTGATCTAAGCAAGTTCTATAGTGTTCGTGGCATAGCAATTACCAAGGCGTGTGTGTTCGCATGGATAGTGCCCGTGCAGCATGAACCAATGGTAATGGTGCAAGTGTCCTATGAGATGATATCACACATACACACACAGAGAGAGATATATAAGATGGTGCGATGCAATGAGATTGATAACTAGAAAACTATGCATATAAAATGTAAGTACTACAAGTAATCCTAAACCATCGGGCGCCTCGCGCCATCCAGATGATCCTCCCGTAAATGTGTACATCTACTCACCGGGACATCTTGGCTAATATGATCCGATCTCAGCCTTGCTTTTTCCGCGCCACATCCGACGCCTCTGCACCCGATTCTAGAAACGCACACAAGTAAATAAGAGAATAGATACATAAATAGTCGTGGACACAAACGATACAAATCAAGCACGCGCACTAACTGGACGCGCACGCACTTGGTGCACAAAACGCGCCCGCGACAACGCCACAACCCACAACTAGGGTCGCAAAACGTGGCAACTATCAAGCCTAGAACCCAATCGCGTATTCACAACACATTAAATATTTTAGGGAATAAGTAGTAAATCATCAAAACCTCAAATTTCATTAAAATCGATTTATTCCAAAAACTCAGTAAGTAACAACTTACCATTTTAGTTCAAATCTAATTGTTTTAACAAATCTAATGGCCACAATATTTATTTAATAACTTAATTAAGCCACACAAAGCCTAACTAAATTTTAATTTCACCTAATTACACACTAATTAAAAACTTAGTTTGCAAAATATATAATTAAGACAATTTAAAAATAACAATTAGCAACTTAACAATTAGATTAGATTTTTCATGTCTTAACATATTAAACTACACATTGCTAACTAAATCAAGTGATGTAAACTTTAATTTAATCTCAAACCCTTCTCTTAAATTTTTTTTTTTGCAATTAAAGTTATATTAACATCTAATTAAAATTAAATTTAAGCATATAATTAACAAGTAACAATTTGGATGAAGTTTTATACCTCAAGATCATGAGATCAAACATGCAAACTTAGCCTCCCAATTTGCTTCCTTGCTCCAAAATCCATGCTAGATTAGGCCAAGGAATAATGGGTAAAGATTTGATTAGGAATTTGTGAGGTTTTATATTGATTTTTGATTGAAAAAAAGAAGAATTTTGAAGAGAAAAGGAGGTGGAGAAATGGGAGACTGCTGCCATGGGGGGCTCGGCCAAGGGAAGAGAAAGAGAGGGTGAAGTGTTGTGTGGCATTTTCCAAGTCAAGAAAACCCATACCTTATTTATTTACACCACATACTTCTTTCATCATTATATTCCCTCTTTCCTTTTTCTTTTTTCTTAATTTGGAGCGGGAAAATGAGTGGGGAATTGGGGAGGGGGCTGCTGGTGTAGGGCTCGACCAGCCTTGGGGAGAGGGGTGTGTGTGTGAGTATGTGTGTGAGTGAGTGAGGGAACACAAGAAGATAAACACCATACCTCAATTTCGAATTATTTTATTCCATTTCATGTTCAAGCTTCACCATAGAAATATCTAAAACCATTTAGAAAAATTAGAAGAAAGAACATATTACAAAATGAGTGTTAGATGTGTCATGGTGCACTAAACTTGTATTAACCCATTCTAATTTATAATTATCGCTAATTAGATGTATAAGTGAAAGCTTGAAATAATAATTAAAATAATTAATTAAAAAAATATTTAAGTAAACTTGAAATTTACAAGTGACCAATTAATTACCAAATACTAGTAATTATATAGCTAGAATAGGTATATTTAAGTCTATATTGAAAAATAATTATATCTTGGTTTTTACGGAAAACACAGGTTATATTACATTATCGGAAAATTCACTTAAACGATTTTTAAAACGTTACATGGGAATTGTCCCAATTCGATATCAAATACCGCTCCCGACAACCCATCAAAGCACATGTCTTAGCAGATTTTGTTGTCGAATGCACCATCCCCACCAAAGAAGAAACGACGGCACGGGCCCCCTTAACCACGTCCCTCGATCGAGGAAGTGCCCGACCCCATCCCGGATTGGGTGCTCTACATGGACGGATCCTCCACAGAGGAGAGAAGCGGGGATGGCCTGATCATCTACGGCCTGGATGAAGCGGAAATAGAATACTCTTTAAAGCTCGGGTTCAGAGCGTCAAACAACGCCGCAGAATACGAGGCTTTGTTGGCATGGCCGCGAATCGCCTCCGGGATAGGGCTGAAGACTATCAGGGTTCGCAGTGACTCCGTACTAGTCGTCGGCCAAATAACCGAGCGTTTCGAGGCCCGGGAGCCACTCATGATAAAATACCCGGCCGAGGTAAAAAGGCTTCGGAAAAATTTCAAAGAAGTCCAAGTGGAGCAGATTCCCAGGAACTTGAACACCCAGGCCGACACCCTGAGCAAGCTCGCTTCTTCCTATTCGGCCAACCATAAAAGAAGTATTCTCTTCGAAGTTTTGCCACGGCCCAGCATGGAAGACGGAGAGGCAACGCTCCATATCTACACGACGCAGGAAGAAGGCCGAGATTGGAGATAGCCCCTCGTGGAATTCCTAAAAGACGGTTTACTCCCCGAAGACCGAGGAGAAGCTCACCGGCTTCGGGCCAAAGCACGCCATTTCGTCTGGAGCAACGGAAACCTGTACAAGAAGTCATACACTCAGCCTTTGCTCCGATGCATCGACCCCCATAAGGCAGACTACGTTCTGCGAGAGATACATGAAGGGGTTGGAGGAGCGTATCAAGGAGCCCGCATCCTGGTCCCGAAGACACTACTCTAAGGGTACTACTGGCCGAGAATACACAAGAATGCCAAGAAGGTGGTCAGAAGATACAAGAACTGCCAACTCTTGTAACAACCCTAATTTTCTTATACACTTTTTCCTATACAAATTTTTCAAATATTTTTTCCAAAATCCATAAAGGGGTATTTATTGCCTGAGCACAAGACTTAAGTAATTAATTAGCAATTTAATTACAAGAAGGAGCTTGTAGCTCATTGGTAATACCTTGCACTGCTGAACCAAGCCACCAGAGTTCAAATCCCCTGCCCCACATTATTTTTAGATTGCTTTTGTTTTAAATCCTTTGGAAGCCCAACAGTCCACAGACCATAACTCCCAAACTTTGAACTAAACCTGAAAAACTAAATATACCAAAGGCTACACCAGACGACCCCCCACCTCCCTGACCTCCGACTCGGCCCGACTCGGCCGACTCGGACGGCGGACCGGCCGACTCGGACGGCGGACCGGCCGACTCGGCCGGACGGCCGAGTCCCCAAAATGGAAAATGTATCTTTTGAGCTTCTCAACTCCCCTGCACACACCATTTATTTGGATCGGTTCCCGAGAGTTAAATACACCCCATTTACTACAATTTTTAATGATTTTTCTATAATTTTTACAATTTTTTAATTAAAAACTTTTCACCTGCCCTACCCTAGCCTACCCTATAAATACACCCCTACCCTCTACCCTCTCATCCCAAAACCCTAAGCTTACTCTCTCAAAATTTTCCAAGAAGTGTGTACTTTGAAAATAAGTTCGCGGCGAAGCTCCGACGAAATTCCGGCGGGATTCCGGCGACGTTTTTAGAAACAACCGGCGACGAAGCAACGCCTCGGCAATTCCTTTAGTTCCCCTACACTCCTTTGCTTAATCAAAACCCGTAAGTCCCATTCTATCTCTCTTTCTATTTCTCTAAAATACGAAACTACGAAACCCGACGGAATCGGAACAAATCCGATTTCCGATTCAGTTTTCTATAAAATTTCACTTCTCATCAATACATTCATGTTTAAACATCTTTATCTTGACTATTAAACTTTTAAAAATCAATTTGAACAAGTTTCATCACATGAAATGATAACCTTTCCAATTTATCGTATTTTTCACTTTAATACCATCATTTTTCGATTTCACATTTAACCCTTAACTTTGCTATACATTTAAAGTAGGGCACGAGATAATGATCTACCTCCACACACACGCAAATACAACCCTAAACGATATCATCAAAACTTAGAATACGATAAAACAATACTTTCATTTAAATACCATATTCTTAATAAAATCATTTCTAAACGTTTTAGTTTTGATACACTTTTAAATAAATACCTCTTATTAGGAAAATACGATAAGTTGTGGACATCGATCGTTTATCTAAAGCTGATTTTGTGTTGTCTAGGCTAGGCAAGTGAGCAAAGGTAACTTTAAAAGGCCCGTCTCACGATTCATGAGCGGGTCCCTCCTTCCTCATTTGTACTTACCTGGCCACAATTGGCGGTGAAGAGGCGATTTGAGGCTTCTAACGACTTGTCGTTTAGACCCTTTAGAAATAGGCTAGTTGGCTTAGGAAACTCTAGAATCTAAAATACGGAAAATTTACACGTTTGCAAATAAATACCTTTTACTTTATAAAACCGTTTTCGAAAGGATTAGTATTTTACAATCTTTGTAAAGCGCCGCTACAACCCATTTTTGGGGAACCCATTCGGGATCGTGCGGTTTATCGCGCACCCTCGGGCTAGTAGTGCGAGATTCAGACCTCCGCAAGAAGCATTTGGTCTCGAAAGGTTTAAAATACGACATCTTAAGAAAATGAGATTTTTGAAATATAAAATATTTATTAAAATTATTTTTGTATAAACATATGTATATTTATCATTTAAATATCTATTTTATTATAATATAAATTTTCCACCTTTTCCTAAAAATCACAAGAATAAATTTTACACTAAAATACCATGAACTTCAAATAATCAATATTACAGATAAATACCTATAACTAGGATATTTTCACTAGATATGTCACAACATAAAATCCACCCTCATTACAACTCTAAAGACGAACAATAAATACTTGAGGTGTATTTTGAAAAGTATATAAAAGTATTTTTACATAAAACCCCCTCAAGCTTTATAAATTACCCTAAGGACCCTAGCAATTATAAGACTTCGATTCACATTTCTGATTGTCTGACTCGGATTTGAGTCTGATTAATCTGACTTGAATATGATTCAAGTCAACCTACAATATACAATATTCCAATTCAATATGAACATATGAATCCATGAATTCAATTATCAATCTATACAACTTGACTGAACCGAACCATGGATATATCTTCCTTTTACATGATTCTCAGTATTCCATTTACATGACTCTACGGTTACAACCGTTTCCTGATATCATGGTTTCGGTCAGTCAGTCAATCAATCATACAACCAATACAATTTACAAGATAACAATACAAACTAGACATCGCGGGGTTTAAGGGGTAGATTGGTACGGAAGGTGTTAAAGGTGGCACGAGGTGGTCAGATTTAATACACCTAACATGAATCCAATTGCCGTTGTTCCGGGCCTTTTAACGGAGCCTTGTACTCTATATTTCGTTTGTCCTGGTCTCTAGCATATAGAGACCCCTCTCGTATACACTGGCATTCTTCTGTACCAAGCTACAAACAACAGTGTTAATACAACGTTACAAAAATATAATACAACATTAAAAAACTACTCACTCTCTCTCCCACTCTCTGTCTATTTCTCCCTTATCTTTGGGACTTACCGAGTGTTCATATCAGATTTTTGCATTTTCATACCACCCAATTTTTATCACATTGCATATCGGTAGGTACTCTTGAGCCGTGTTTGCTAGTCAATTACAGGATACAGGTTCTTGGCTCTAAACGGTGAAATTCATGGAAAAACACGACAAAACCCGGGTTCCTGCCAACCACAGATAAAACACGGATCTCCGCTCTTTATCCGTCTGTTGCCACACACCAGTTTAAGAGACAAAATGGCAAATCAATGTCATTTTCATGCACAAGGCTCAATGGCAACACAAGATCCAAGAAATCTACGCGGAGCTCGAGGAAATCATGACAAAAAGATCCACATCAAATCACCTTTTGCTCAACAGAAATTCTGGAAAAATTGTGAAGAAAATATGAGAAAACACATATACCAGAATAAAGTACAGAGAAAACCAGGGAAGCACAGAAAGTTGGAGGCCCCAACTCCTCCATACGGCCGCGGAACCGCGGCCAATGGGGGGTCTAGGCCGCGGTTCCGCGGCCATACTGGCGCCGCAGTCGGCCAAACTTCAGGGGTATATTTGTCTTTTCGTGAAGGGTCAGAATTTTGCCCTAGGTTTCCATCCCCCTGCCTATAAATAGTCCAGAACCTTGTGAAGCCAAGGGTGCTTAATCTTGTATTTTTTAGGGTTTAGAATACTTGTTCTTCTTCCTCTTCTCATCTCTTCTCCATTGAAAAACTTGTAGTGAGCTTTTGTGAGTGAAGAATGATGAATAAAGAAGTTCATTTTGTTATTATACTTGTCTTGCTCTTTTTATGTTAATCGCTTGTAATCGTTAATTGATAAGTAGTTGTTATTTATTGTTGTTTCTTTCTTTTCTCTTTTTCTTTATCCTTAAAACAACCATGATACTTACGCTTGATCCTTGCCAAGGTGAGGTCGCAAATAGCTAGTTGTTATCTTCTAATATCTTTCTTTCTATCTTCCTCTTTGTTTTATTTTCTTTTCATTATGATGTGTGAGTAGTTTCCATACTTATTAGGGTAGGATAAGGGAAGTTTGAGAGAAGGAAATCTCTCTCACTCTTTCCTTGCCTAACATCTTAAATCAACTCCCGTTAATTGAACCACAATCCGCTCCCTACGGCACCCTATCCTACATGATAGCGGTGATTCCGTAGTGAGACCGGTTGTGGTTGAATTAACCGGAGGTTATGGCTAAGAGCCAAGAACGGACGGACAAGCACCAAAAGGAAGAACTTAAGCGTTGGGAAGCCTAGCTTATACTCGCAAGTTCCTTTCTAGTCGTGCTAATCCCCGTTGTTGCCGATTACCGTAACACCGATATTAAGAGTGACAACGAAAGAAGTGAGCGACTCCTAACTCAAACTAACCTAATCCTAACCCTAACAAGCTCTCTTTACATATCATTTTAACACTTAGATAATCACAAACAAATCTGGAAAATTGGACTTAACTCGTTAAAGCACATAGAAAAAGATTCCCATCTCCCTGCGGACGACCCGTACTCAACCGGCTAGCTATAAGCGAAACCGTTTTGATTGCGGTAATTAACTAAACTTAAACACGCAGAATCTTTACCAATCACCGAGCGACCTGTTCGCTGACGACATTCTATTTCTTTCTTCTTTGAATGTCGTCAGGTGGTTTGGACTCGTCAGAGAACAAGCCCACTGCTGAAGACTTGGAGCAGTTTGCCGAAGATCCAGCACTTTAGTTTCATTGTACACTTTTCCTCTCTGTACTTTTCATTTCCTGTTATGTCACTGTTTAGGCATCTTTATATTTCAGTTGTATTTCCTTTCATGTATTGTACAAAGAATGTTAATAAATAAAAGTTGCTGTTCTTTTTTTCCTTATCTCTTGTGTATTTATTTTATATTGCTTAGATACGCTTAGCGTATATATTTCTGAGTATATACGTAGCGGACCTCGTCGCGTCCCCTACGACGTACACTGGGAAGCGGGGCGTGACAGGTTTTGTTGGTGGCCCATGCATGTCAGAGCTGTATGGAACCCTAAGCAATATAAAACACAAGAACCAGCAACTAAAACATTCTTTACAATCATGTTCCTTGAATCCCATCATTTCTTATTCTTTGAATCATATACTTTGAATCTGTCCTAACCCAAAATTCCCTCACCTCTTTTACAATTTTACCAAAACCTCCGCATTCTTTCATTCCTTCACACATTCTTCACATTTTTAAAACCCTTGCACCACCTTGTTATTTTTCACATACTGTCAGTACACCAGCACCAAACTTTCCTTGGATTTTGTTACACTTTCTTTTTACAAATTTCGAGGACGAAATTTTTATAAGGAGGGTAGAATGTAACAACCCTAATTTTCTTATACACTTTTTCCTATACAAATTTTTCAAATATTTTTTCCAAAATCCATAAAGGGGTATTTATTGCCTGAGCACAAGACTTAAGTAATTAATTAGCAATTTAATTACAAGAAGGAGCTTGTAGCTCATTGGTAATACCTTGCACTGCTGAACCAAGGAACCAGAGTTCAAATCCCATGCCCCACATTATTTTTAGATTGTTTTTGTTTTAAATCCTTTGGAAGCCTAACAATCCACAGACCATAACTCCCAAATTTTGAACTAAACCTGAAAAACTAAATATACCAAAGGCTACACCAGACGACCCTCCACCTCCCTGACCTCCGACTTGGCCCGACTCGGCCGACTCGGACGCGGACCGGCCGACTCGGCACGGCGCCGCCGGCCGGACTCGGCCGGACGGCCGAGTCCCTAAAATGGAAAATGTGTCTTTTGAGCTTCTCAACTCCCCTGCACACACCATTTATTTGGATCGGTTCCCGAGAGTTAAATACACCCCATTTACTATAATTTTTAATGATTTTTCTATAATATTTATAATTTTTTAATTAAAAACCTTTCACCTGCCCTACCCTAGCCTACCCTATAAATACACCCCCTACCCTCTACCCTCTCATCCCCAAACCCTAAGCTCACTCTCTCAAAATTTTCCAAGAAGTGTGTACTTTGAAAATAAGTTCACGGCGAAACTCCGACGAAATTCCGGCGGGAATTCCGGCGACGTTTTTAGAAACAACCGGCGACGAAGGAACACCTCGGCAACTCCTTTAGTTCCCCCTACACTCCTTTGCTTAATCGAAACCCGTAAGTCCCATTCTATCCCCCTTTCTTTTTCTCTAAAATACGAAACTACGAAACCCGACGGAATCGGAACAAATCCGATTTCCGATTCGGTTTTCTATAAAATTTCACTTCTCATCAATACATTCATGTTTAAACATCTTTATCTTGACTATTAAACTTTTAAAAATCAATTTGAACAAGTTTCATCACATGAAATGATAACCTTTCCAATTTATCGTATTTTTCACTTTAATACCATCATGTTTCAATTTCACATTTAACCCTTAACTTTGCTATACATTTAAAGTAGAGCACGAGGTAATGACCTACCTCCACACACACGCAAATACAACCCTAAACGATATCATCAAAACTTAGAATACGATAAAACAATACTTTCATTTAAATACCATATTCTTAATAAAATCATTTCTAAAAGTTTTAGGTTTGATACACTTTTAAATAAATACCTCTTATTAGGAAAATACGATAAGTTATGGATATCGATCGTTTATCTAAACCCGACTTTGTGGTGTCTAGGCTAGGCAAGTGAGCAAAGGTAATTTTAAAAGGCCTGTCTTTCGATTCATGAGCGGATCACTCCTTCCTCATTTGTACTTACCTGGCCACAATTGGCGGTGAAGAGGCGATTTGAGGCTTCTAACGACTTGTCGTTTAGACTCTTTAGAAATAGGCTAGTTGGCTTAGGAAACCCTAGAATCTAAAATACGGAAAATTTACACTTTTGCAAATAAATACCTTTTACTTTATAAAACCGTTTTCGAAAGGATTAGTATTTTACAATCTTTGCAAAGCGCCGCTACAACCCATTTTTGGAGAACCCGTTCGGGATCGTGCGGTTTATCGCGTACCCTCGGGCTAGTAGTGCGAGATTCAGACCTCCGCAAGGAGCATTCGGTCTTGAAAGGTTTAAAATACGACATCTTAAGAAAATGAGATTTTTGGAATATAAAATATTTATTAAAATTATTTTTGTATAAACATATGTATATTTATCATTTAAATATCTATTTTATTATAATATAAATTTTCCACCTTTTCCTAAAATTCACAAGAATAAATTTTACACTAAAATACCATGAACTTCAAATAATCAATATTACAGATAAATACCTATAACTAGGATATTTTCACTAGATATGTCACAACATAAAATCCACCCTCATTACAACTCTAAAGACGAACAATAAATACTTGAGGTGTATTTTGAAAAGTATATAAAAGTATTTTTATATAAAACCCCCTCAAGTTTTATAAATTATAACTCTAAAGACGAACAATAAATACTTGAGGTATATTTTAAAAAGTATATAAAAGTATTTTTATATAAAACCCACTCAAGTTTTATAAATTACCCTAAGGACCCTAGCAATTATAAGACTTCGATTCACATTTCTGATTGTCTGACTCGGGTTTGAGTTTTATTAATCTGACTTGAATATGATTCAAGTCAACCTACAATATACAATATTCCAATTCAATATGAACACATGAATCCATGAATTCAATTATCAATCTATACAACTTGACTGAACCGAACCATGGATATATCTTCCTTTTACATGATTCTCAGTATTCCATTTACATGACTCTACGGTTACAAACGTTTCCTGATATCATGGTTTCGGTCAGTCAGTCAATCAATCATACAACCAATACAATTTACAAGATAACAATACAAACAAGACATCGCGGGGTTTAAGGGGTAGATTGGTACGGAAGGTGTTAATGGTGGCACGAGGTGGTCAGATTTAATACACCTAACATGAATCCAATTGCCGTTGTTCTGGGCCTTCTAACGGAGCCTTGTACTCTATATTCCGTTTGCCCTGGTCTCTAGCATATAGAGACCCCTCTCGTATACACTGGCATTCTTCTGTACCAAGTTACAAACAACAGCGTTAATACAACATTACAACAATATAATACAACATTAAAAAACTACTCTCTCTCTCTCTCTGTCTCCTACTCTCTGTCTATTTTTCCCTTATCTTTGGGACTTACCGAGCGACCTGTTCGCTGCCGACATTCTATTTCTTTCTTCTTTGAATGTCGTCAGGTGGTTTGGACCCGTCAGAGAACAAGCCCACTGCTGAAGACTTGGAGCAGTTTGCCGAAGATCCAGCACTTTAGTTTCATTGTACACTTTTCCTTTCTGTACTTTTCATTTCCTGTTATGCCACTGTTTAGGTATCTTTATATTTCAGTTGTATTTCCTTTCAGGCATTGTACAAAGAATGTTAATAAATAAAAGTTGCTGTTCTTTTTTTCCTTGTCTCCTGTGTATTTATTTTATATTGCTTAGATACGCTTAGCGTATATACTTTTGAGTATATACGTAGCGGACCTCGTCGCGACCCCTTCGCCGTACACTGGGAAGCAGGGCGTGATAACTCTTCGGCAGCATACTTCGTCTCCCTGCCATCGAACTAACTCCACTCAGTTTCCCTTGGCCGTTTGCACAATGGGGGATGGATATGGTGGGCCAACTCCCTACCGGCACGGGCGGACACAGATACATCTTTATCGCCGTGGACTACTTTACGAAATGGATAGAGGCCGTGCCCATCAGGAAGCCGGACGCCGCTTCTACGATAAAGTTCCTACAGAATAACATAATCTCTCTATTTGGAATCCTGAGGTGTTTGGTTACCGACCATGGAACCAACTTCGAAAACGATAAAGTTAAAGAGTTTTGCAACGACTACCACATATTGATGAAGTTTTCCGCGGTCGCACATCCGCAATGTAACAGGCATGCCGAGATAGTGAATCGAGGCGTCATCCGCGGTCCCAGAGCCCGTTTGGAAGGAAGGCAAGGCAGCTGGGTCGAGGAATTACCGCGGGTGCTATGGGCATTGCGGACGTCGAAAAAGACACCAACGGGAGAAACCCCATTTAGCCTCTGCTACGGAACTGAGGCGACGGTCCCCACGGAAATTGGGTTATCCAGTTATAGGGTCGAACACTTTGACGACGAAGCTAACACCTTGGCATTCCGAAGCAACTTGGACATCTTGTTGGAAAAGCGAGATCGAGCGCAAATCAGAACAGCCGCCTATCAACAACAGACCGCTCGCTACTATAATGCCCGAGTTAAACATCGGGCCTTCAAGACGGGAGATTTGGTCCTATCAAGAAACGAGTTCGTAGACCAAGAGAGACTGCATAAGTTCTCCCGACGGACCGTTTCTCATAACAGAAACGTTGCCCGGTGGAGCATACCACCTGCAGGACGCCCGGGGCCGTAATTTTCCTCGGCCTTATAATGCAGAAAAGCTCAAGTTGTATAAATAAGCATGTACCTTATTTTAAATAATGTAATTCCTTTTCAGCTTCGTCATTATCTAAAAGATGAGAAGTTCGGCATTAACTAAGTCTTCCAAACTAGGTCCTTTCACGAGAAAGCTTTTCACGTCCATCGTGTGGATCCAAAGCCCTCATCACGAAGCCATCGAGCAGATTCCTGCTCGGTCCATCCACAACGGGTAGATTCCTGCCCTATAAAGGTGTGGATCCGAAGCCCTCATCACGAGGCCACCGAGCAGATTCCTGCTCGGTCCATCCACAATGGGTAGCTTCCTGCCCTACAAGGGTGTGGATCCGAAGCCCTCATCACGAGGCCACCGAGCGGATTCCTTCTCGGTCCATCCACAATGGGTAGCATCCTGCCCAACAAAGGTGTGGATCCAAAGCCCTCATCGCAAGGCCACCGAGCAGATTCCTGCTCAGACCATCCAAAACGGGTAGCTTCCTGCCCTACAAAGCCATGGATCCAAAACCCTCATCGCGAGGCCACCGAGCAGATTTCTACTCGATCCATCCACAACGGGTAGCTTCCTGCCCTACAAAGGTGTGGATCCGAAGCCCTCATCGCGAGGCCACCGAGCATATTTCTGCTCGGATCATCCACAACGGGTAGCTTTCTGCCCTACAAAGCTGTGGATCCAAATCCCTTATCGCGAGGCCACCGAACAGATTCTTGCTCGGTCCATCCACAATAGGTAACTTCCTGCCCTACAAAAAGGTGGATCTAAAGTCCTCGTCATGAGGCCGCCGAGCATCTTCCTGCCCTATGAAGACACGGGTCTAAGACTCGCACCCAGAAAGAGTCTGTAAGTCTACGTTGCCCACCCCGGTGCTTGCGGGGAGGCGGAAACGGTATAAAAAGCGGATTTTTATCAAACTTGGCAACATGGACTATAAAAAGGAGGATCTTTGCTAAACAAAAACTAACTACAAAGCTAACTAGTTTTAGCTATATGGAAAAGAGGTTATACCTAGGGCTTTATGTCCTTCTCTCCTTGCTCCTTGGAGTGAACGGAAGTGATCTCCTTATCGTCTTCTCTAGTCGAAGAAGGATCCACCAGAGAGCCTCAACCTTTGGCTTCAACTTCAAGCTAGAAGTAACTAAGATGCTTGGAGGGCTAATCCTAGAACCTTAGAAAAGAGTAGAGAATATTTTAGAGTGATTTATCTCAAGCTCAAGTGTTTCTCAAATCATGAGAGGGGAGAGCTAGAGAGAGAGGAAGAGGAGGAGAGAGAACTAATATGATAGAATGAGAAGAAAAAATGAACCATTCTCACATATATGGGTGAATTATGAAAATAAATAATTAGCTAAGATAATTGTCATGGTTAATCAAGACTTGACCATTATCATTTCACATTAAATGCAAATTGTAAGGATCAAAGAGCATCTTTCATATGGAAGAATGATGGTCAACATGTCAACCTAAGTCAACAAGTCAAGATAGTCAAATGGTCAACAACCCTAACCATGCACAATTATAATTAACTAATATCAATTAATCATAATACACACATAAGCATTAGGGTTATGAAAATGACAATGGTCATCAACCCTAATCAAAGTCCTCTCCCTCTGTCTCAGTCAACTGTGCATACGCACCCGTATCCGTGATCCGAGGAACACGAATACAAAGAGATAAAACCAATCCCAAATCATATACTAGGATCCGGCTTAAACCAAAGCCCGCTAGTATAAGCTGTCCGGACAGCAAACGTGCACAAGTGCGCGGATGTGAACGAACCTTGTCGCAAAACCATGCGACATCTACTCATTTTGCCTAAAGGCGAATAACTCTCTGTGTGGGACTCTAAAGACTCGACACTATGCTGGCAGTGGGTTTAACCACAGACCGCAAGCGGCACTAGCTGTACGTAACGGTCCCCAGGTAGATGCCGATAAGAAGACTGACGAGGTGACCCCATTTGAACTCCTACCGAGCCTGTATGTGACAGTCTCCGTACAGTCCGGTCTGTTCGTCTGATACATCGCATGGCGGGCCTAGGGGGCGGTAAACGTCAGTCCCCTAATAGCGGTACAAGTCGTGCCGGAGTGTAGCCCAGAACACCCTGAAATAACACTGGAAACCTACCAGTATATCTCGCTTGCCCTGGCCAGGGACTACTTGTATAATGGCTCTCCTGGACACAGCGCGATGTCAACCCCCAATACCGAGAGAGACGAATCCTGTCTAACCATCACTGCCTTCAAGTGCTTCGGGACTGCACCCAACTACTACATGTTTGCACGACTCCTTTGAGCCGTGGTAGGGTAGTAATCAAAGTACAGTGGGAACACACTCGAGGCGAAGTGACAGTGTCAAGTCAGCGGACTAAGCTATACTCATGTCACATAGGAACTGATAACTGACGATAGGTATAATACCAACCAACAGTTCCCGACGAGTCCTGTCCAGTGTACTCGTAACCTAACGAGCACCCGCATACTATCTCAAGTACGATGTACTGACGGCTGTGGGATAGACCATCTCCCCCGCTGGGATGAGAAGCGCATACGCTAGTCTACTCCGGAGTATCGATGCCCCGTCTCGATAGTCCTGCGACTAGGGACCTGTATAAGGATGTGCTTATGGATTACCCAACCCCCACGAGTATGACTGCCATTACAACGCTGGTAATCAAGCAAAGATCCTAAGGGCTCTACTAATATGTATATAAGCAATATGCTAAAAGAAACACATGCACATATTGAAGTAGAGACAAACCAAGTAGCATACTACCATTCTGAGCAAGATTGTCTATACAACTGTGAATATCCCAAGCTTCTATTAAGTAATATACAAGCTAGTATGATACAGTAATAGCCTCTAGGGAATATACACTAACAGAGTCGAGGGATGCCGGGCTATCCAGACTTGGCTAACGCATGATCCATACTCGATTCCGGGAAAAAGGAGGATATCGGCCTTCCTACACTTGGCTATCGCATGATTCATGCTCGATGCACGATCGAATCCTCGACTTCGGGGAAAGAGAGGGCTCCGGCCTACAGGAAGATTGCGTCATGCCCACTGGATAACTTTTACACTTGCGAGCTAAAATCATTTGCAAGATAAAAAGACTTGTACTTGCAAGATAAAGAAGAGAAGTTTTACGAGCTAAAAAAAGAAAGAGGAAATTTTTTTGGCTTGAGCAAATGTATATACTTTATTTACAATCAAAATTATACACAAGGTATTGTGGGATCCTCAGCCTTAAAAAAATGCCCGGAGGCTTACAAAAATTTTAAAAAGAGAAAAAGAAGAAATGGTAATAGCTCAAGCTTCCCGCTCGGCAGCCGCCTCTCCTGGCTCTGCGTCGCCACCAGGGACCACAACGGCGACCTCGGGCTCGGCGCTTTCGCCATCCACCACAGCTCTCGCGACCAGCTCGGCGCCGCCCTGTGGCGCTTCCTCGGCGAAGGGAAACCTTGCTCGGAGCTTGCAGTCGACGAACTCGGGCATAGCCTCTTTGATGGCGTTGAGGGCATTGTGCCACCCGACGGCCGCGGAGTCGGCGAGATCGAGGCAAAACTGATCAGACACCTTGTACTCCTCCACAGCCCGCTCCGCCCTGCTCTTAGCAAGATTCGCTGCTTCACAAGCCGCCCGAACATCCTTCTTGACGGCGTCCTTCGACCTTTTCATGGTGTTGAAAAGGCCCCTCGACTCCTCCATCTAGGCTTGGATAGCCCGGTTAGATTTGGTTAAGAGTCGATGGGACTCTTTCAGCTTGGAGACCGTCAGGCTCTCGGCTACTAATCTTGAGTCAAGAAGGGCTGTCTGTTCATACCAGAATATTGCATTTTAATACCGCTCATTCATTATCTATCTTTTGTACATATCGGTACTATTAACCGGTGTCTGCTCAGTAATACAGATTACAGGTATCCGTGACAAAATACTGAAAATACACTTAAAATCACGGATATATCATTTGTGAGCCAACACTGCAACCAGAACTGGAAACCGACCGATATCCAAAGAGTTTTTGCGAATAAAATGTGTGCACAATATTTTGGTCCAACATATAGCATGTGTGCACACATGCTCTTTGGCATATGGACCATGATGGGGCAGCCATGAATCATGGCACAAGTGGGCATGGTGTGATGTGCATTAATGGTGCATTCAATGCATAAAGTGTTGATGTGATTCATAGCTACAAGTTTCCCTCCAAGCCCTGAGTGCATCCAAAGCCTCTACTGACCAAGCAAACAACATCAGAGTGATGTTAGGGACAAAACAAGCCAACACACAAAGAACGAGACCCAGAGCTCGGATTTGACCCGAGATGAGCACCATTGTGGCCGACCACTTTTTCCCAAAATGCCCCCAGTTTTCTGTGGGCCCACCTTGCTGCCTTGTCATCACATTTTTATTGTTTATTCAGTTTTAAGCCTATAAAAGCAGAACTAGGCAGCAAGGATGAGGGTCTCACATTGTATCTTTCATTTTTACACTTTGTGACTCTTTTTGTTTTCTTTTTGGTTCTCTTGTACATAGCTTTCCCTTGAGTTCATGCCCTTCTCTTGATCTTGCAAACTCTTTAGTGAACTTGCAAGTTTAAGTTTAGGGTATTGATCTTAAAGTTGTATCTTGGACATAATTGAACTTTCATTTTGCACACTTGGGTTCCTAGTATTCTTGCTCTTTTTCTTTCTTGCTCTTTCAATTCTTGCTTTACTTACCTTGCAATTTATTACCATGCTTTACTTTCTTGCTCTTTAATTCCATGCCCTTTAATTACTTGCTTGTAGTCTTTTCTTTTCTTTGTTCTTTTCTTTGCTCTTTGTGGTTTGTTAATATGGTGTTGTTAATATGATATTTGTGAATATGTGTTGTTAGGAATAGAGAAAGATATTGTAAGTTAAGGTTTCGTTTCCTATTTCCTTTTCCCATATTTTTCCATTTGAAACTCCGTCCAAACTTTACGCAAGTGCTCCGTTAGGCACCCTACCCTACCAAGGTAACGGTGATTCCTAACCGCGACCGGTTGCGTTCAGTTTGGCCGGAGGTGAAAGCAAGAGACAGGAATGGAAGGACAAGGGTCGATAAGCGAATACTGTGCTTAAGAACCCTAATCCACGTTGTTGCCGATTGCTCTAGCTTCATTGGTTGAGTTCGGCTCAAAGGACTTGAATACGGATTTCCTTAACTTACACCATCCTATCTAATCCTAACAAACGGTTACTTTGCATATAACACATATGATAGATACGAACAATTCCGCCTACGCACATTAACTCGTGAGAATAAGAACCTAAAACCCTCCGTCTCCCTGTGGATCGACCCGTGCTCATCGCGGCTAGCTGCAAAGCGACACCGTCTTAATTGTGGTTAACTTTAATTTTTTCAATCAAATGGCGCCGTTGCCGCGGAGACGGTAACGTTTTAATTCTTGTTATTTCTGGTTAATCTTTGTACATCCCATTTATACATCTAACCCTATTTTCAAAACAAACTAAAAGTTTTAAAATTTCAAAAACCAAAACAAAAACTAACTTTGCTAACCATTTTGTTCTCTGGATTTCATACTTTCTTGCACTCTGTAACTAAAATAAAAAGTAAACAATACCAGAGAGGTAATAGTGGAACAGTGGGACACCAGAAGAAATTTGGAGCCCTATCTCATCAAGTTAGCCGGCGACATTCCCTCAAATTCCGAGCTCGCCGGCCCAAGCAATTCATTTTGCTCCCAAATTTGTTCTCTGTGCTCCAGTGTTCTATTTTTGTCCTATTTTTATTGTTTGTTTTTTTTATAATTTTTAGTGTGCAGGTATTTGGGCATTCGTATCGCTTTTTCGCACTAATATCTATTTTCCGACATTTTAGATTTTTGCGGATTTGCGAACTGCGATTGTGGGGAGCAAAGTGTACATTCCAATTTAAGATGATTACGAAGTACAGTGCCAAAGATCCGGATAGTTTGACTCGCGTAAGCGAACTTTTCAAGCTTACCGGATTTGATTCAACGGGGGTTTCCTAACCCAAAAACTTAACGGTACGTATTTCTTAAACATCTTCTTCTCAAATCCGACGCATGCACTATAATATCTTTGCAGGATTCTTTGTAAGTTCGCTACCAAACGCCAAAATTAACTACCCCATATTTGTTGCAGTGCCGAGCTTGAACATAAAAAAGATTGCTTGAAATTTTGAACAAATTTTTTAATTGATTTGCGCATTGCATCCATTAATACGGACTTAAGCGCAAGCGAACCCCATAACATACGGTAAAGGATTTGATCCCCTTTTCCGTGGCCCACAAATCACGAACTTGAGCATAACGTTTACCCGCACAAATTTTAAAAGAAACTAGACTTTAAACCTTAAGGACTTTGCGCTCACTAGGAGAAGTTAACTGTGTTTAGAACACCGCTTAACGGTATATCGTTCTCGGGGTGTCTAGGAAAGTGTTCACGGCAAAACCGCCAAAAGAGAAAGGGTTATTTAATTAAGGATCTTCACGAAAGCGTCGGAAAATCTCCCCTTATCTCTGCACTTACCTGGCCTCGTGATCAGTATATCTTGAGCCCATTTCTCGACACAGTTTTACTTCAACAATCAAGTTCTTGAGCAGGTTTAGTTGACCTAAGTGAACCCTAGACCGATTAGGTGTGTGGTATTTTTGTGTCGTGATTGTTTTTGTCCACATTCTTTTTTGTATATTTCATTCTTTTGTTAATAACTAACTAAAAAACTAAAAAAAAACTACATTCTTTTTCCTCTCTTCTTCTTCTCATGATATCATGGGTGTCCCACCTAGAAAAACTCTTGCCGAACTTTGGTACCCACAACCGGACATTACTTCTTACGGTTCTTGCTTTGGCAGAATTTCGAACGACCCCTCCATGCCTAAAATCTCTTTGAAAGATCGGATAGACGCGTCTAGGACGAACAACTGGACCCCGCAATCCACTTTGTATCAACCGTTTCAACCCACCTCACCTTCTTACGTTGATACCCCTTTTGAGAGTCCAGTTGTAACTCCAAGACCCATGTCTATTGCTGAACGTATCGAACAATCCCGTAGCCGATCTTTCACTCCTTTCACCACTGCCAATTCTTTTGATCAACAATTCCAATCACCTTCGTATCCAAATGTTGATCCCACCCCTGTCCAACCATTCAATTCCTACCAGTCCTACCCAACTTTTACACCTTCCCTAGACATTGCTTATCCGCAGCCTTTTGGGAGTTTCCAGTATCCAAACGAGTTTGAATCTTTTACTGAAACCCCTTCACAACCTATGTCTAGTCTGGAACAGTCGTTAGAAGACTTTCGGGTAGCGTCGTACCAATAGATGATGGATTTGAATGCGTCCATGGCCACCCTCATACAACCCAGTGACCCGGTAGCTAGTTTCCAACTAGCTCCAAATTTTCCAATATATGATGAGGCGGTAGGACAGGCTAAGAATTTGAGTGGTGAGAGTGAGCTGTGCACCCTTCCAAATCAAACCTACCCGTCCCAAATTGAATACCACAGTTCCAGTTTTGAATGTCTATCGAGTATTCCAAACGATTCATCAATTGAAGATAGAATGCTTAATGAGTTGTGCGACTTTGTAGTGTTTGATTTACTGGATTGTGAAGGGTCCCTTTCGAGTGAAACCACACCTGTTCCCCTCCGAAAGACGGCGCGACGACTGAGAGACGTCTTGCCTGAGATTCGGGGCAGATGCTATTTGGTTTATCCGTCTACCTCTCCGAAGATGCCAAGTTGATTTATGGCACCGTGCATCGGAGGTTTAGACGGATGCGGCCGATGTAGCAGACTTCGTCAGATTCCCCCTCGCTTGAGGGGTTTTTGATTGTGGGGACGCTCTTCTATGCAGGCGCAAGCCCCTGCAGTTAATTACGCTACCGCATCGCGGTAACAACTTTCTCTTTCTCCAGAAATTTCACTTCGTGTCGTGTGTGTTTGTTTTGTTTGTGGTTGCCCGTGGATTGTATACGGAGACAAAGTTATGCCGTCGCCCGTAGGACGTGGATTAGTCCAAATCCGTAGTTACTTAGATTTGGATTTGGTGTTTTAGTTTAAGGATACGTTAGCCATATTGAGGCTAAGATCAATTTAAACATTTGTTAAGGATACATTAGTCTAATCTCCAGACTAAGATCAACTTAACGGGATCATTTAGATCCAACAAAAGAGCAATTAGCTCTATTGTTCCAGTTTAGGGACGTAGTGGTCCATTTCATGTATGACCATCGGGACCCGTCACCTCTCTGACGTTGTTGAAGGATTACAACGATAGGTGTCAGAGGAGTTCAGAGATGTACCCTTGAACCAAAGTTGATTAGGGGATCTATAGTCCGATTTGGGACTAAAGTCTGTTAGGAGATTTTGGTTTAAGGATGCGTTAGCCATTTGAGGTTAAGATCAACTTAAACGTTTGTTAAGGATACGTTAGTCTAATTTCCAGACTAAGATCAACTTAACGGGATCGTTTAGATCCGACAGGAGAGCAATTGGCTCTATTGTTCCAGTTTAGGGACATAGTGGTCCATGTTCCAGTTTAGGGATGTAGTGGTCCATTGTTCCAGTTTAGGGACGTAGTGGTCCAACATTCCCATTTCGGGACGAATATTAGTTTAAGGACGTTTCGGTCCAACATTCCCATTTAGAGACGAATATTAGTTTAAGGACGTTTCGGTCCACGAGTTTAAGGACCCCGCAGTCCGTATAGATGTGTGGTTTGTCGGGACTCGTCACCTCTCTGACGTCGTTGAAGGATTACAACGATAGGTGTCAGGGGAGTTCGGAGATGTACCCTTGAACCGAATGTAAATTGATTTAGGAGACTAATCTTGCTCTGTCAATTTAATTTGAGGACTTACGGCCATGATTGAGTTAAGTCCAGTTGAGAATATTCATCATTTTTATTTATCTTTGGCTTATTAGGCCTGTGCTAGGGCTTTGCCTCCTTTTTAATAATGCACTGGATTTTTTTGTTTTGTTTGGGCTCTGCCCTTTTAATGCATTGCATTTTATTTTGGCCTGCTAGGCCTTTTTGATATGGGCCTGGCCCCTCAGTAAACAATGCAGTGCATTTGTCAGACGCTTTGCGCCAATCATTGAGCGCAAGCGCTTGTGGTGGTGATACGTGTCATGCAAGCGCAGTGCGCTGCGCCAGTGCGCATGCGCTTGCGCTGCTGACACGTGGCGCGCTTTGGTGAGTTGTGCCAATTTCATAGAGCAATGCTCTATCTTAAAAGCGCATAGTGCAAGTGGTTCTGGTGCTGACACGTTGCGTTCTGTGGTGGCTTGTGCCAACCCAGGAGCGTAACAGTGCAGTTTTCCAAGTGCAAGGCACTGTTTCAATAACTTGATCCAATTTTGGATTTCAAGAAAAGAGTTTTTTTTTCTGAAATTCCAGAACCAATGGTTCATAAAAAAGTGCAAGGCACTGTTATTATTTATTTATTTTTTTATTGAAGATCATTGATCTTGTTTCTAGATCAATGATCTATTCAGAAGAAGTTCTTCTATTTTAAAGGTTTTTACCTTTTTCTTGAGTTTCTTTTCAAGTTTCTTCAGAGTTGAAGTTCTTGATGATTCTCGATGTTGATCATTTTTTTGAGTTGGGGTTTAGGGGTCTTTATATAGTGCCCATAGATTTGTTAAGTTTGTTAAAGAGATCATTCTCTGAGTGATTTGGGGAATTTTCCCCCACCGTTGGATCTTTGATCCAAGGGCTTCTGTTTTACAGAAAACAATCTTCTTCTTTTAACAAGAACAGAAGGATCTTACTAGAATTTTAATTCTGTTTAGCGCAAACGCCCCAGCGCGTGACACGTGTCACGCAGCGCACAGCGCAGCGCAACTGCGCTGACACGTGTCGCGCAGCGTAACGCTTGCGCAACTGAAGCGTTGCTTCCTTTAATTTTTTGTTTTAAATAGAGCGTTGCTCTGATTGGACGCGCTGCCTTGGACGCTGCGCTGATGTATCAGGTTTTGACACGTGGCGCGTTGCGCGCAGCGCAAGGAATTTGAAGCGTTGCTTCAAATTTTGAATTTTTGAAATTCAAACAGAGCTTTGCTCTGATTGGGGGAAACAAATGCCCCCCTATTGTTGTGCTCACGTGGCGCACACGTGAGTGCAGCGGTGGCAAGATCCTAGCCATTGGATCAACCGGTGAGGTGAAAGGGCGCAGGCGCCTATAAATAGGACCCTTGGTCCTTGGAAAATGTTTTACCATTTTTCAAGAACTTGATTTTCAGAGCTTTGCTCTTGCTTAAGAATTTTAGAGCTTTGCTCTCGTTTCTTCCCAAGACCTTCAAAGTTCAAAACTTAGAATCATTTTTAGGTAAAATTAAATTAAATTAAATTTAATTAAATTTAATTAACAGAGCCTTGCTCTTATAGGTCTTTGATCTAAAGAAAGCCCCTTTGGGGTTTCATCAATAGAGCCTTGCTCTCAAACGTCCATAGATCTACAGAGATCTTATTCATGGGTTTTAACCCATGAACAGAGCTTTGCTCATGGATCAAATGCGGATCTTTTAGATCTAAGAATGAAAAACTTTTTATAAGTTTTCATGGATTTTTAAGATCCCAAAATTTTAGTTCTTTTAAGAGTTAAATTTTTTTTGATGGACCTTTCCATTATTACCACAGAGCTAGGCTCTTTTTAGGAAATTTTATTCCCTCAAGACCAGAGTTTGACAAATGTCACTCTGTGACAGAGTTTTGCTCTGAAAGAGAAGATTTTCTCCTTATCTCTAGGGATTTCCCATTAATGAGAATATTCTCTTGGGGATCTCTTCATTAATTGACAGTTTCATCCAATGATGGGAATGTCTTATTAAATAATGTACTGTCATCCAGATTTTGTGGGTACCCATTTGGTCCCCTACTCACTGCATTGCAGCGTGGTGTAAATTTTTAAAATGCCAAGCGTCGGCTAATTTTTGTCTCTCCGCAGGAAACATGTCTTTCGATACTTCGTTCCCATTTGTTCGTTCGGAAGGAGGATTCCCCGGAGCACCCGTAGACCGTGAGGTCCTAGCTATGATTAGGGACCACGACCCGGAATATAAGAATCTTCACCTTTGGGGGTCGTGGTACAACCAAATTATCGTGGGTCGACAGAGCTTCTCATGCGCGGTACCATCAGAGCCCATTACGGCGATCCACTATGCCAGTCCACCCCCGGTGCAGTATGCCGTGGAGATGGTCGATTGGACTTCAAAGGGCCTTCTTCATCCTGCTATCGATGCAATTCCGGTTCAGCCTCCTATGGTTTTGGATATCCTGGGACGCCGTATTTGTCAAGACGAGGCGCGACCTTGGGGGCAATCATATAACATAGGTCTGATCCCCCGCCATCCGATCGGTTATCTGCCATGGGCTCGCTACATTTTGGCAGCGAAGAAGTCGCAGTTGATACGGCTCGGGTTGTACACTGCAGTCTACGTTTCCCTCTTCCAATATCCCACGCTTCCCACCTGGTGGTTTAAGGCCTTTCTAGAGCAGTGGAACATCCCTACTCACACTTTTCTTGCAATGGACCGGGAAGTGTCGATTTCTTTGGAGGAATTCACAGAGGTCTCCGGCTTACCGGTTATAGGGGAGTACTATGAGGTGCTGCTTCCTACAGACGAATATGTCTTCGGTGCTAAGCCGGCAATAAGGGGCTTCACTCCGGAGAATGCTGTTCAGCATCAATTTCCAAGTTTGATCAAAGTGTTGAACATCTACGAGGCCCTCTTTGTCGAACGTGGGAGCCGCGGATTCAGTTTCGAGGATTTCATCGCCCGATTCCTTCACCCAAACGTTCTCTCAGCAGAAGCTGCTAAATACGCCACCCTCGATGACCCTTTTGGTTTAGGTTTGGACAACCTACCAGCGAAGGAGGTAGATCAAAAGAGTTTTTCCTTCCTAACTCTCCGGTTATCTCTTTTGCGGAGGTTGCAGTCCCTGGGATGGACGAGGAAGCTTTCTTCTTAGGATTTCTTGGGATGTGGCTGAGTTGGTTTGCGCTCCCGATGCATTCTCGCCATATGCGGCCCTCTGTCTTTTACCCAGCTCACCGGATGACTATTGGGGTAAAAGTGGCCGTTGGGATCGCCGGCTTAGCACACCTGTATCACGGCCTTAGTCAAGCGGCGGATGCTAATGAGCCTGGGGTACTGCATGTGATCTTCCCGATGCACTACTTCGTGTCATGGCTTGAGCTACAGACATTGGGCGTCTTCGGTATGCACAAAAGGCCCTCATTCTATGATAGGTGCAGCTTCCCCCGAATTATACGGCTGATCGCCGCCTCAATTGTAACTCCGCCGCCACGGAATGCCAGGGGTTTGCTCCTTCGCCCCCACACCATTGGAGACGGGATGTCTTTTGTTGACAAAGTGCTGACCATTGGAAAGGCGTCTACCACCTTAGTGCGGCTATTGCAAGATACTTTCAAAGATGGGGCTTCAGTTTTGACGGCCCGGGAGACCCTCCATCTATATTCTATCAGACCGGGTTTCCTGGTGTTTAGGCAAAACGGTGCGGCACTTTTCATGAGATACAACCCGCATCATTTTGCCCAGTAACTGAGCTACAATCAAGGGGTGCCATTGGAGGCTTTCTTACTGGAACCTGCTGCTACTGAAGAAGGGATGGAGAGCGCGCTGCATCACTTTATACGTCTGAATACGGGCTCTCATTTCTTCATCAGCGAGCCGGCTTGCGTCCCACGAATCCTCAATACATATACAGCGTGGTACAATCATTCGACGAGCGTTGTTATAAAGGAAGAAAAGCGATTGCTGGTCGACCATAAGGGTGTGCCTCCCGGCAGTGACCGCAAAGCTCCTCTGGTGCCAAGGACTCCCGTAGTTCCTCCGCTGAAGGATGTTAGAGCCGAGCCGCCGCGTGCACTGAGTCCTCCCCGCGGATTGCCGCTTCCTGATACTGCGGATGCGCCACCAGCGCCCCGTGCTCCAACGGAGGTGGTGAATGTGGCTTCGCCGGAGTCTGGCGTAGGCGCAGATATCGGGACCCGCCGCCCCAAGGTGCCTGCTAAGCACAAATCGATCCCGGGTGCACCCAGGGCTGGCGGGCAAAAGAAGAAGAAGCCGCTCCTCTCCCTCGACGCTATCCTCGGTTTAGAGCCTCAGGCCCCTCTTACCGAAGGTATCAGCGAGTATGGCAGCAATAAGGGCTTCTCGGTAGACCCAGCAGACACCGATCTGGCGGTGTTCACACTATAATATTGTATTATTATATTCCCCATTCTTATTCGTTTTATAAATAAACATGTGCTTTTGACGCATGTCTGCTACATATTACAGGTTACAGGTTCTTGGATCTAAAACAGTGAAAACGATGAAAAGATGATGCAAAAGTGGACTTTGACCAACAAACAGAAGACTCTTTGTCACGCCCCGAAAGTACAGGTTAAATTGTAAAATTTTCATTTAAAATTGTTTTAAATAAGGAAATTAGCTAACTAGATTTTTCTAAAATGTGTTTGTGGGTAATATAAAATTCCAATTAAAGTTGCTATCATTAGATTGTAGTTTTAGTGAGAATATTAGCATGTAAATGGAAAGAAAAACTTAGTTTGATCACTAGATTACTTTGAGAATTGGAAAATACTAATAAAATGCTATTATTTTGTAAACTAGATTTTGAAAATTCCTAAATAAATGAGATTAAAAATATAATTTATGGTTTCATTAAATCATTATCATCATGAATTGTGGTTTAATACATTAATTCATGCAAAATCATGTTTTGTGGTGGAATTGTGGTATTTTGCTTGAAAAATGTTAAAATTGTTGAAAGTTGCAAACTAGAAATTTCAAATAAATGCAAAATTGTGTAATAAAAATATAGTAATGGTTTGTATAGTCTAGTAATGCTATTTAATGAGTTTTATGACCATTAGTTTCATTTAAATGTCAAGTTTTGATGAAAAACGGTATACTGGCATTTTCGGGTTTTACGAAATTGGACGGTTTGATGGATTTTAGGGTTTCGATGGATTTAATCGTGTTTTATGGTATAAGTAATGTGTTTTAAAACTACAAGTTGTTTGATGATGTTATCTCGATCTATCGGAGTTCGTACGCCGATATCGAGCGGTATTTGGTTCTTTTGCGTGGGCGGGACATAGGTTTTAACCTATGCTTGTTCCTTTAGATCGTTTGACTTTCGTATGTGATTCAGTTTACGATGCTATTTATATGTTTGCGTCTAGGTACCCCCCACGTGGACTGCGGGCGATGAAGAGGAGGATGGCGACACTGTCTTCGGCAGACATGGACCAGGTGAGTAGATGCATATCTACGGGGGGAAGTCGGGTGGATGGCGTTTAGCACCCCCGCAACGTAGAATAGGAATAGCACTTATTGACATTAGGAAACCAGTTGTGACCATAGATTCTTACTGAGTAGGACCCTGGTAATGACCCTAGGCGGGACTAGACTGATTTAGGAAAACCACACCTGAGGATGAATACTTTGGGAGAGCTTCGTAGGTTTCTGATAGAAACACACACGCACACACTAAAACTTTACATGGCGTATACGTATATGTGTATATATATATAAAACTAGGTATAGGTGTATATATATACACAACATGTATATGGGATTCATTGATGTGATATGATATCTGAGGCATGATGAAACAGTATAACTGGGCTTGATGCAGTGATTCTTGACTATACAGTCGTATTAAAGTGTTAGCGGATCATTAGAGAATGAGATAATGAACATGAACATATAAACTATAAAGGGTGGTGGTGATATTGAGGTACATGGGACGCTAAAATAGTACCTGGGCTGTAGCTTGTGACTTGATGACGATAAGATATCGGTATGACTTAATCACAATATGATACATATGACATGATACTTCTGAGGATAAACTAATGATGCATATTATGATGGCAATGATATATGATCGATGTAGGCGATTACAGTTTAACACCTTGATCATGAGATGTGTTGGTGATGATATTATACGAATAATGAGACACCTAGGAGATACTTGACCGTACCCCGATATTGGGATGCCGTACGATGGATTTTACCGTACGAGGCTTAGATTTGATGATTGATCCGCACTCTTGATTCGAGAAAGCCGTACTACGTACGTGACGCTATTGAGGCAAGATCGCCGACTATTAGAGATAATGATTTAGACCCTAGGCAGACTCTAGTTTCTTACTGACTAGTCTATTAGGTTTAGTTCCTTAGGATGTTAGATGGACACTAGTTTAGGTTCGACTCACATAGTGGTAGTTGTACTCGTATCTCGCAGAGGAGTGGATAATGCACACTTGTATTTACATTCATACTGTAATCATCATGGTGCATGTTCTTTTATATGTTGCTATAATCAGTATAAACTTTACCTGTTAGGACACCAGCACTATTACCGATGATGCGCATATTCCACGCACACTTATTTGCCGGCTCACACACATCATCATCGGTAATTGCTATGTCACGTACACTTTAGATCATATTGTCTTTTATGGATAGAATCAGTTAAGAACTAGACCGATATAATATTGTGATTATTATCTGATGTTAGTATAGACATGATATTTATTACTTAGACATCCATGCATTCATATTTTCATGTTATCATGCAGTATTATGGGCATATGCCGACACTTATCATATAGTTACTCATGATTTTGAGATTTGGATTTCTATGAGATTTCTGGATTTTTGGGGAAAACCGCAAAAATATATAAAAACTTCTCTCTCTCTCCTCTTCTCTTTTTAAAATAAGATGCGGTTTTCTCGTGATGTATGTGTCGTCCACTATGAGATTTCATGTTTTCTGTTGGATTTCGAGACCCGATTCGAGGAGTGGATGAACCGTCTCGGGTACATGGTGGGCCCGGTATGGTACCCCGGGGCAAGAAGATCGAGTTGTAGACGATGAGCCTGGCAGGGGAAGACTACCTACCGGTGATGTCTGGCGCGGCGGATATCCGGAGGATACCGACCGTTGTCGTAGGATTTGATGATATGGGCCGATCCGGACTGACGGAGCCCGACATATTGAGACTTGAGATTTACATATTTGTGTCGATGCTTGACTCAGATTTCCATGGATTTCATTGTTGAGATTTCAGATTCTTATACACATTTTACTATGATGACAGCCAAAGATTTCTTATACAGATATATCTGGATTTCAGGATTGCTTATTTTACATTCATGGTGCATGCATATCCATTTATATGACATAGTACTATATGAGGCACTGACACGAGTACGGAGTATCGGCACTTACACGTATTATTACCCTGCTATTACTTGAGGTTTGAGACTTAGTAGTGTATTATTATTATGACCTAGGATAGCGTCGTGCATTCGATTTCTTTTCGTAGATGTCTTCTACTCACGAGTTGGCAACTCACCCCCGTTGTGCCAAATTTTATTACAGGTTCGGTGTATAGGTTTCCCTGGCATCTTGCTGGCACATCTATTCTTTCAGGGTGATTTGCACGGTAGGTTGGTTCACTTGTATCCGAACCACCATTGTACTTTTATTCATTCATTTGTATCTAGTAAGCTCCATCAACTATATTTGTATTACTTAATAAGTTTATTGGACCAGTCTTTTATTTCGACCTTAGAGTCGCGCATGTATTATTCTGATCTGGTGGTTTTGTTTTCTTTTGAGTTTTGAGCCTCGCCCTTTGGCGTTGTATATTATTATGCCTGTTGTGGTTGTTTCCGCCTATTAGCGTTGATGCTAGCTCCCGTCTGGGGATGCTTTTTATTGTTTTTGTATATTATACTTGTTGTACCCGTTTGGGGGCCAGTTTTTACAGAGGAGACTCTGCCGAAATTTTTGGTAATATTTGCTGATGTTTTTATACTTGTTTTCTTTTCTTTTCTTCTTTTTCTTCTTTTATGGTTTAGATTTCTGGGCTTCGGCTTACTTAGGTCACGTGGCGCCTCTAGACGCTTCGTAATCTAAGTGCCGGTCACGTTCCGTACTTTCGGGACGTGACAAAGTTGGTATCAGAGCGCTAGGTTTAACCTTGTATAAGTCTAGGTGACCCTTGGTTGATGGAGTAGGCGATTTAGGTAGAGTAACGTACCGTGGGTATGGTCCGCGGCATACTTACGATACGCTACTCTGCTTAAGGAGCCTTAGAATGCATATTTGTTTGCACCGTATTTCATTCGTTCTTTTGATCTATCTTCGTCGATGTCGGAGGGTGGTTCTGTTACCACGGGCGCACGGGCAGAGGGAGCTGCGGCTCGAATGCGATAACCATTAGAGTATTGGTTATTCTTGAGGATTGAAGCATTGCTTAGCGTGCGGACGAAGGGTATTCACATGCCGTCCGGATGAAGTTAAAGGGTTCGAACGATTATCAGAAAACCATTTTCCTAAGTTTAAAGTATTCGGAAGAACATGCAGGTATTTCGATGGACCCTCTAGAAGAGTGAAATCCTAACTCGATATAATGACCACGAGAACGCCCTTGAACCTTAGGGTTTACGGCAGTTCCGCTGTGCCATTAGTGAGGCTTGGGTTTGCCCTTCTACAGCTGGATCATCGATGCTGGGGTATGTACCGGATATTTTTAAACTGTACTTGAGTGTTGAGCTCTCGGGGAATTATGGGATTTGATGGATCGATCGAAAAGTTTAATGTAGTCCGGATATCATGTGAAGGGATCGACTACGTGGGAGACTCTAGATATGAGTATTGCCGTTGGTAGCGCAGTCAGCACAGCTACGAAGAGACGAGTTCGAAGCAATCGACATCAGAGGAAAGAGGCGCACATTGACGATAGTGTTTACGATTGTGATTTAGTGATTTGAATTTCATATTTTCGTTGATTGGATTTTTGTATTTTGAGGACTTTGTCATACGATTGGTATTTCCTGTGTGTACCTTCATTCTATCTGTGTTTCATATATCAGTTGTATTGATGTGGTTTAGTACGCACCCAGTACACTTGATTTGGTTTTATATATTTTGAGATTTTTGATTGATTTCGTGCATATGGGTCACACATGATTTTGACATATGTTTTGACTTAGTTTTCATGCATTTTTGTACTGTGATTTTGATTTTGATATTCGAGGTTAGTTTTCGTATACCATGTGCACCTGATTAGGATTCTTGCGCATACTTGGCGCACTTGATGCGATTTTGTGCACACCAGATGCACTAAATCGGGATTTTGTGCAGATTAGATGCACCTGATATTGAGTCGTGCACGCCCGTTGCACTTGACAGATGTTTTTGGTGCACACCTGTTGCACTTAGTTTTGTTTTTGTGTGTATTCATGGTATCTTTAGTTGGTTTCGATTTCAGTGCGCACCGGACGCACATGATATTTTTATGATGTTATTGGGATTGATTTCAGTTTGAGCAGTATGTTTTCATAATCATTATTATTTGATTTAGTAACTAGGCGGGACGTGTATGTTAAATAAAAGATATATATATATAGCTATTTTTTTTTATTTAAACGTCCGCTACTTATGCCGTGACACGTGCATCACACGGCAATTTTCAAAAGGGGGTGTTTGCATATTGCCTTATCCAGATATTTGTACGGTTTTACTATGATGCGTACTATATATAAATTACAGATTGATGTATATTATGATGGTTTTCATATTGAGTTTTGATATTTTATTCTCGCCATAACTCCGATGATTGCGTTATGCTTGACGGAGTTGATTTTTGTTATGTATTGATGATTTCGGAGCCCCGACGATTTGGATGTTTTGCTAAACGTTTTAGTATTTGGAGGGGGGTTTTAATTTAAATTCGGGGACCGAATTTCTTAAAGGGGGGAAGATTGTAACGTTTTAAAAATGATTAAATAAATAATTAAATGAATAAAAGTGTTTAAGTGAATTTTAGGATTTTCGGTAAAGTAAAATGTATTTTTCGTAAAACCAAACCGTGATTGTTTTCATTATAAATTTTAAAATATCTATTTTAATTATGAAATTACTAGTAAATGGTGTTTATTTAGCCACTTATAAATTTTTAGTTTAATAAAATATTTTTCCTAAATTAATTATTTTAAATATTAACATAAGCTTTATTTTTACACTAAATTAGTGTAAATTACAAATTTAAATGGTTTTAATTTGTAAAAATGAACCATGGCATATTAGAAATTAGTGTGTATCATGCAAAATTTATTTGCAAATTTTTCCTATTTTCTAGAGTTTTCTTGAGTTGCTATAGTAAAAAAATAAATAAAAAATTAAATAAACCATGAAAAGACCTTTAAGTGATATTTCTCCTCTTAAAACTTCTATACACTTTCACACTCACTTCTTTCTCTCCCTCACCTCACCAAGGCCGGCCACAACCCCCCATGGCTGCCCCTCCCCTTTTCCCACCTCATTTTTATCCAAAATTCATTAAAAACACATCAAAAATTCAATTAAAATTCCACAAAATCCTATTTATTCCATACTCTTTATTCCTTGCTCATTTTTATATGAAATTTGGAGATGGAAAGCATGCATTTTGGAGGCTCATTTCTTGTTTGGATTTCATATTTTGGGAGGTATAATTTCTTTCTTTTGATTTATTGTTTTAGATGTTCATTTAAGCTTAATTAGATTTAATGAATTAATTCTATGTTTTTAAAAAAAAATGCAAGTTAGGGTTGTAAATTCAAGTTAGGGTTTTTAATATTTAATTAGGGTTATAATAGTTAGTTTAACACTTTTAGAATTGGAAAATATTGCATGGTTGTTAAATTGTAAAATTTTCATTTAAAATTTATAATGAAAACAATCACGGTTTGGTTTTACGAAAAATACATTTTACTTTACCGAAAATCCTAAAATTCACTTAAACACTTTTATTCATTTAATTATTTATTTAATCATTTTTAAAACGTTACACTCTTGATCAAGCCTACATCAAAAATAAAATTCATAAAGTACAAGGCAATGCAAGGTCCAAGATTATAAAGCGAACGGTTAAAAGTCCACCGCAATTATTCACTGGAGATCTGGAAGAAACATAGAAGCTATTTTAATAAAAGAACCAAATAATAAGGAAGCCCAAAGACAGAAGAGCCTACAAAGGAAATTCCAAGGCCCAATAATTTCAAGGCCCAATACTTCCTTTTAAAGAGATAGTGGCATAAAATTTTACCAAAGCTTGAAGTCTACTTTGACTAGATCTTCCTAAGGATATTTTGGTAAATGTAGACATGCGAATCAATTGTAACCTAGGGTTTCCTATCCTCTATAAATAGGAACTCTAAATCATTGTAAAGGCTATGCCTCCTTTTAATAAAAATTCAGAAATCCTTGTTGGAGAGCATCGGTGTTTCCTTTCCATTCAGAAATTCAGATCTGACAACCCTGCATGGATGATTGGAGGGATGCATCTGTAAGTAGATTTAATTTCTCGCCCTAGTGTAGATTTCAATTCTTTGCCCTAGGTAGATTTAATTTCATACCCTAGGAACTTGTTTAGGGTTTAGCTTTGGGGAAGGATTTTGAGAGATGAGATCTCTCATCCCTTTCTTACCCACCAAATATTTACAATAGGACTCCATGCATACACGCACACACCGCGCCCTACGGCATCCTACCCCTCGAGGTAACGATGACACTGTAGTGTAAAAGCCCGGTTGCGCACGTTTTCCATGGAGGTTAGGGTAAGGATCTCTAAAGGAAGGATAAGAACCTAGAGGAAGGAACACCTTCCCGAATAGATCTAATCCCCTTTATTGATAATTACCATAACTCCTCACAGATCTTCATTCGGGTATAGAAAGCGTTGAGATTTAATTGCATTTCCAAACCATCCCTAAATCTAACCTAGCAAGAATAGATCTAGATAATTGCCCTAGATTAATTAGATTTTTAGGTTTAATAATTAACCGAACACCCTTTGGAATTAACTTGTAAGAACGAATAGGAGATTCACAAAATCCCTGTGGACCGACCCGTACTCACCGGCTAGCTTCATGCGACGCCGTTCTTGATTGCGGTTTAGAAATAGTTTTTGACATACGAATCAAATGGCGCCGTTGCCGGGGATCGAACCCGGGTCACCCGCGTGACAGGCGGGAATACTCACCAAATCAAATGGCGCCGTTGCCGGGGATGGCGTAGAACTTTCCTTTTTGCGATTTCGGGTTAATCTTAAAATTAAAAAAATCATAAAAATCTGAAAAACACAAAAATTATAAAAATATATCAATTGTTATTTTTGGAAAGGGATACTTTGTTGTTTGAATTTTGCAGGATATACAAAAACCGGATCTGGAAATTTCCAGAAAGCCAAACAGGAAATAAAATATCGGAACAGAAGAGATTTTGAACAAAAGAACAGTGAAAATTTTTTGGAGCAGAGAACCCCCCAACCTGCCGCGATTCCACGGCCAAAACCCACCTTAGGCCGTAGAACCGCGGCCGTCTCGTCGAATCAGATCACCAAAATTTTTTTGGGGATCCGCGCCCGCTTCTTCACCGCGGAACCGCGGTGGGAACATCACATTGGCCGCGTAAGGGCGGTCATCTAGAGGCATCATCTGGCGAAATTTTTTTTGTAAGCTCCGCTCTTTCTCTTCTGCAAATATTGATATATTCTCTGTAGATTTGCCTGCAGGATTTTTTGTGGTTTAAAAATATATTCCCTTCCAAATAACGATCTTGTGCAGGATTTTTGGGCCCCGCTTGAAATAAAATAGATTGCAAGTAATATTTTGCTGTTGCATATTTTGTGTTGAAAATCTTTTTGCAACAAATTTTTCCTAATAAAGAGAAAAAGAATAAAAAAAAGGATAAGGAAAATTTTGTAGAAACTTGCAAAGTTTTTTTTGGCCGCAAATATATCCTTGCACCATAAACTTTCTTTCTTTCCCCTTCTTCTAACATGGGTACCCCACAAAAAAAATCTCTTGCCGAACTTTGGTATCCCGAACCTAATTTTGCGTCGTACGTTAATTTGTTCGGTCAATTTAAAGACGATCCCTCCTTGCCAAAAATATCTTTGAAAGATCAAATAGAGGCGTTTAGGAGAAATAGTTTGACTTTTCAACCCACTTTGTATCAACCAAGTCAACCTTTACCACCTACATATGTTGATACCACTTCTTCAAGTCCTTCTGTCACTCCTAGGCCGATGTCCATTGCTGAGCATATTGCTCAATCTCGCAGTCGATCTTTCACCCCTCTCTACTCATCTAGTTCTAGGGATCCGCACGATTATTCACCTTTTTATCCAATTGTTGACTCTACCCCTGTCCAATTATCCACTTCCTACCAGTCCTACTCGACCTTCCCACCTTCACTAGACACTGTTTCTACACAGCCATTAGGGAGTTTTGCATATCCACACGATTTCGAATGTTTTACCGAAACCCCCTTACCACCCAAGTCTAGTTTGGAAGAGTCGTTGGAGGCATTTATCACAGCAACAAATAAAATGACTAGGAATGTGGAAGTGTCCGTGGCCGCCCTTATGCAACCTAGTGAACCGGTAGCTAGTCTCCCGCTAGCTCAAAATTTTTTAATGTATAAGGAGGCGGTTGGACAGAGTGAGAATGAGAGAGGATTTTCAAATCAAACCTACCCTTACCCAATTGAAGCCCACAACTCCTGTTTTCCATCGATTGCCCTAAATAGTTCACCTGTTGAAAATAAAAATGAGTTGTGTGATTTTGTAGTGCTTGATTTGCCAAATTGTGAAGAACCCCTTTCGAGTGAAACCGCACCTAATCCTTTCGATCTTTACACCTCCCATCTAGAACCTAAATCGATAGATATCCATTCTTTTGATGAGGTGTCTAAGGAAATTGATTTTCACTTGATTGAGGATATAGACGCCGGGAATATTTCGGATGATGAACCTGTCGATTTAATTGAAATTTTATGTTCAAATCATCATCCTGAGTTATTAAATGTTTCTCCCGAATCTCATATGCGTCTAGATTTTGATGATAATGGCATGAATGAGTTAAATATTGAGGATAGTATTGAGGAGAGTCTTGAGGATAATATTGAGGTTGAATCATTTTTATTTGATGTGTCTGATTTTCCAATTCATCCTCCTGAACCTTTGACTGCTATATCACCCTCCCTCCTTCCCATCGTTCCGACCCCGCTTGAAGACTGTGAGCTTGAAACCTTTTCTTTTGAATCTGACACAATTCTCATAGACGATAACACCTACGAGTGTTTCACTTTTTTGGACGATGTTGATGACTCACCGCCCGAGTTTGAGTCCTTTACATTTTCAGATGAGCCATCAGACTCGGTTGATTATAGTAGTTTCGAACCTTTAATGGAATCTTTCAAGTTCGAAACAGTTTACTACGGTGAGAAAGATACTATCCCTAATTCACTCCCTTTCGTCTTTCCCATTGTTCCGACCGAACAAGAGACCGTTACGCTTTCATCTCCTATACCAAGTTCGGCGTACCCATGTTTTCTTGCGAATCTTGAGGGATTTGATCCTATTTCACGACGAGTTGATTGATTAGCACAATCAGTTTTCACACATCGGTCATCACAAATTGCGCTAATTTATTCACTCGATTTACACCCTCAAGATCGTGCTACCCTTCTTTCTCTTTTCCGCCATTCTTCTCCCCCACCGAGACCATATTCTACCTTTCTTCCCACACGGTCTTATGTGCTTCTCATTTCTTTTCTTTCCACCCCATTCTTTCACCAACCCTACCATTACCACGATAAGATTTTTTAATGGTTGGTGCTCATCTTTGGCTTATTGGTGCTCATCTTTGGCTTATGTAAGGCCAAGCTTAAGTTTTTTTGGGGGGGGGGGGAAACCTTGTTGTATATATGTACATATATTTTTTGTTTTCTTTTTCAATAAAAATAAAATAAAAAAATTAAAAATGAAAAAGAAAAAAAAATTTGTAAATAAATAAACAGGGGAGTGCCGACAATTTTGATCCTCTTGGTTTAGCATGACAGTGAGGACACTGTCAAGTTTAAGTTTGGGGGTATGCTCGGTACGTCTTCTTCCTTCGCATTCATTTGTACATATTTTTGCATTTGCATACTTATTTGAAAACCCATAAAAATCTAAAAATTTCAAAAATTATAAAAATTAATGTATTCAATTTTGGCCTAATTGACTTGAGTTTGATGAATGGGTTAACTGGCTAGGAACAACTAGATCTTAGATTTAGTAAATTAAAAACCCTAAAAATAACCTTCCTTAAAGTTTAACGGTAGAAAGTATATTCCTTGTAGTTTATTTAGCAATAGGCAAATTTTGGGTTCACTTCTTGGGCTAAGTCGAAACAAGGGAAGAGTATTGATGTTCTTATTAGAGTATAAGTTTGAAAAATAGTTCCTAGCTTTAGTCTAGATTCTGAAAATGTATACCCTACAATTTGTACAATCACGCACCTTGAAACTTGGAATAGTAGAAGAGACCTTGAAATGCTCTTGTCTAAAGTCCTTAGTACAATGAAAATGAATTTTTTTTATATAAGTGTGAATAAAGAATAAAAAAATGGACACTGGTTTTTGTAATTACTTAAGGCTGCAAAAATAGAAAAATATTTAGCGAGGGTGCTTCATCACCTAGTGCCTTAGACCAACTGGTTTGGGAGTCACTGCTAAAAGCTTTGGGTATTACAAGACTAGGAATTACGCTTTAATGTGCAAACACATCTTGTAATCGGTTGTTGGTACCTCAAGAAGTATTAACGGTCGCATGAAGGATGTGTAAGCAAAATTCAATTAAAAATTCACCTACTAATAAGTGCTTTGGACAACGGACGAGAGTATGATTGCTTGATTTGAATTTCCATGTGTAGGGGTGATCTATACACACACGTAGGGGTATGTAATTGGAGTTTAGATGAGAGAAAGGGATGAAGAATAGAACTTGTATCTTTAATAGAGTTGATAAAAATTCCTAAGTGGAGATGAAACTTTAGAAGGAAAACTTAAGAGATGCCGAAAGCTAAGTAGGTCTACATAACATATATAATCTTAAGTTAAATGATGAGGAAGTGTGAAGAATATGGGTGGATAGTTTACGAGTCGACGATAATAGAATTCCTTGTTAGAAAACCTAATTGGAGAAACAAAAGTTAATGGGCCGAATTGATAGGATTTTGTGGGTAGTATCCGCTGAAAACCCTCAGGAGACAACACTCCTCCTACTAGGGACACCTAGAGGTTTAACGGCTTGTTGCACGAGCTCAGTGCAATCGCGTTTCCCTGCGAAAGTGTGGTTATAATTTTAGTGAATAAAAATAAGTTTGCTCGAGGACGAGCAAAAGATAAGTTTGGGGGTATTTGTTCACACTATAATATTGTATTATTATATTCCCCATTCTTATTCGTTTTATAAATAAACAGGTGCTTTTGACGCATGTCTGCTACATATTACAGGTTACAGGTTCTTGGATCTAAAACAGTGAAAACGATGAAAAGATGATGCAAAAGTGGACTTTGACCAACAGACAGAAGACTCTTGATCAAGACTACATCAAAAATAAAATTCACAAAGTACAAGGCAATGCAAGGTCCAAGATTATAAAGTGAACGGTTAAAAGTCCACCGCAATTATTCACTGGAGATCTGGAAGAAACATAGAAGCTATTTTAATAAAAGAACCAAATAATAAGGAAGCCCAAAGACAGAAGAGCCAACAAAGGAAATTTCAAGGCCCAATACTTCCTTTTAAAGAGACAGTGGTATAAAATTTTACCAAAGCTTGAAGTCTACTTTGACTAGGTCTTCCTAAGGATATTTTGGTAAATGTAGACATGCGAATCAATTGTAACCTAGGGTTTCCTATCCTCTATAAATAGGAACTCTAAATCATTGTAAAAGCTATGCATCCTTTTAATAAAAATTCAGAAATCCTTGTTGGAGAGCATCAGTGTTTCCTTTCCATTCAGAAATTCAGATCTGACAACCCTGCATGGATGATTGGAGGGATGCATCTGTAAGTAGATTTAATTTCTCGCCCTTGTGTAGATTTCAATTCTTTGCCCTAGGTAGATTTAATTTCATGCCCTAGGAACTTGTTTAGGGTTTAGCTTTGGGGAAGGATTTTGAGAGATGAGATCTCTCATCCCTTTCTTACCCACCAAATATTTACAATAGGACTCCATGCATACACGCACACACCGCGCCCTACGGCATCCTACCCCTCAAGGTAACGATGACACCGTAGTGTAAAAGCCCGGTTGCGCGCGTTTTCCATGGAGGTTAGGGTAAGGATCTCTAAAGGAAGGATAAGAACCTAGAGGAAGGAACACCTTCCCGAATGGATCTAATCCCCTTTATTGATAATTACCATAACTCCTCACAGATCTTCATTCGGGTATAGAAAGCATTGAGATTTAATTGCATTTCCAAACCATCCCTAAACCTAACCCTAGCAAGAATAGATCTAGATAATTGCCCTAGGTTAATTAGATTTTTAGATTTAATAATCAACCGAACACCCTTCGGAATTAACTCGTAAGAACGAATAGGAGATCACAAAATCCCTGTGGACCGACCCGTACTCACCGGCTAGCTTCATGCGACGCCGTTCTTGATTGCGGTTTAGAAATAGTTTTTGACATACGAATCAGGAGGCCGCCATTGCGGCTTCTGAGCGATTAGCCAGACTTGAAGCGTGGTTGGATAAACTCGCTCGAGCAGGTAATCATTAGTTGTACTCTTCGTCATTTTATAGCATTGTTATCATTATCCTCGACTAATGCTTCCCTCTTTTTTAATAGGTGTCACTACCGAAGAAGCTGTCGCCGCCTCTTTAAAAACCTTCTAGGAGGAGGAAGAGAAGCGTGCTTTAATGGGTGTTGGTACATCTCGCCTTATTAAGTTTTCATCCTCTTTTCTGATGGCCAACCTAACCTTCTTCCTCTGTTTCTTTGCAGGGGCTGCGCCAGCTGATGCGGGGACTCTCCCTGGGCCAATTACTGAAGTCCCGGCCTCTTCGGGGCTGCCGAGAGAAACCCGACTCAAAAAGCCGATGAGGGATGCCTTGAAGGATCTGGAGGCAATTCTGAATGCGGATGACGACGCCTCGTTGAAGGAGGCTTCCAAGAGGTCCGTCATAACGGCCCGGGAGGAGAGGAAGCGTTTGAGGCGCGAAGCGAAGGAACGCAGAGCCGCTTTGGCCGTAGGGCGAGCTCAAGCGCCGTTCCTCCTGCTGTTATTCCTCCAGAAGAGTCTTCGGTCGCTCTGTCCACTGCCCATAGGCGGGCGGTGCGTGCAGCTCGGGGGGCCAACGATCAATCCACTTCAGGTAATGTGTTTTTCCAAGATTTATTTGTAAGAATTGTGAACTTGTCGGTTCTTATATATCATGTCTTGCAGGGCCAAGTCCAAACGAGGGGGAGGCGGAGACCGTCGAACCCAAGGGAACAGAGGAGGAGGCACCGGCCGAACCCGAGCCGACGGTGGACAACATCGCCAGGGTTGCTGAGCCTAAGCTGGAGGCTGATGGAGCTGCACCCGAGAAGGTCGTTGATGCCGAGCCTGAGGTGGCGGCAAATGAGATGACCGCTATAACTGAGCCCGGGGTAACGGCGGACGAGGCGCTTGAGACCGGCGACCCCATGGTGACGGCGGATGAGACAATGGCGACTGCCGAGCCTGAAAGAGTAGCGGGTGAGATGGGCGTGATTCCCGGGGACGAGCCAGCCGCTCTTTCTCAAGAGTCTGGCAATGCTCCAACATTGCTCTCCCTGCCTACGGTCTTCCGCCGTCTCCTGGTCATGCGAGCACGACGACAGCCCCAGTCGAGTCCGGTGATGAAGCCACGGGTGGTGGACTCGTATCGATGGAGGAGGGAGACGCCTCCGTTTCGGCCAGCGGCTCATCAGGTAAATTTCGAGTTATTGTCCCTTTTTATATCTTGCAATCTTTCCTGACAAGTTTATCCTTATTTTTAACGCAGGTGCGGCCAGTGCTGATGCTCCATCGCTCGAGGGAGCGCCGTCAATTACTGCCTTGGCGGTGATCACCTCTCAGCCCTCCCTTGTACCCTCAAAGATGTTGGAAGGTACGGATTTGCAACCTATTATTTTTATCTTTCAGCCGCATAATTTATGTACTAAAGTCGTATTGTTGTGTCTTTTCAGGAGTGCTTTTTGACCATCTCTATCAGGTGTTGCTCCCACACTTCTCCTTCCCATCTGAACTCGCTTCTTCCTCTAGTGGCGCTGGTGAGTATAGTTTCCGACTGATATCTTTCTTTTTCAGTGATGGAATTATTTTTAACTTTCTTTCGTCCCGATTGCAGTGCTACAAATCAAAAGAGGGGATGAAAGATCGGCCGCGCTACCGGCCCTTCCGGCCTTGCCACCTGCTGCAGCTGGTATAGCAAACTATCGCATTGATGACCCCCCCTTTTTTTTAACTGTCATCTAATCGTATCTTGTTTTTTTTTAGCTGTCGTTCCGATCTCGGCACCTTTCGAGCTTCGTGTCACAATGCCGGCAGGCCCTTTCCTGAGACGTCTGTCCTCGAAAGGCGCCGCGAATAGTCTGCGCATGTTGAGCGACTATATTGAGGAACTCGACGTCGAGACTCCTACGTCTGCCGCAGATTTTGCTACGGCGGTTAACCCAATGTTGGTGATACTCGTAAACTTCCATTACGAGGGCATCGTCGCGTCTTGGGTTAATCACTGCAGGGAGATCGAGGCTCGCCTGCATCAACTGGAGTTCATGCGCCCTGATCCCGAGACCTTAGCCGCAAGCCATCAAAGAGCAGCGTGGATTGAGCAAAGCGCTTCTTACGTCCACCACTTGGAACAAGAAGCGACTTTAAGGTTGAGGGAATGTCAAGAGTCTTCAAGCGAGACTGCTCGCCTACGTACTGAAGTTGAGGCGAATGCTGCCCAGGTGAAGGCTATCTTCGAGGGTCTCCTGGAACGCATCTCAAATGGGCTGAACTTGAAGCAGGAACTCGACGCTGCCGAGCGTAATGCCCAAGGCCGCGAAGCAGCTCAGCAGGCCGTTGGGGAGCAGCTTGCATCCCTCTTGCAGCAGCGGGCTCAAGTGGAAGCGGAACTAGTGGTGGCGGCCGATCAGGAGAAGGCATGGAAGGAAGTGCGCGAACAACTGATAGGGCTATTTAAGACGCTTCCTTCCCATTAGCTGCCCTTATATCAATATACTTGTAAAAATTTTCTTTTTCGAATAAGATGTATCCATTCTTTATTCTTTTATACAATTCACCTTGTACTTGATTGAATTAATGAATAAAGATACACATTTTTTCTTTGCAATGTCTTGTATGCTCTTTTGCTTTCTCCTTTCTCTTATTATCAGCGTGCTGCCTTAATAAACATGGTTGACAGATAATAGAGTAAGCATCTTGGTTTCTTCAAGAGATAGCGATGGCTTAGGCCGCAGGTTCAGATCTGCTGCCTAAGACTTTTCAACTCTATGAGCCGTGAGGGTCTCATAGAGACTGTTCTCCCTACGGATCGAGCGGATCTCGTAGGTGGATTTTCTCCTAGGAATCGTGAGGATTCCTAAGTGCGTTTTCTCTTATAAGTCGTAAGGATCTTATAAAAGAATTTTCCCTCTTACGAGTTGAGAGGATTTGTAAGCGGTTGTTTCCCTCCTTATCGAGATTCGACTTTGGAGAGTGAGACCCGTGGATAGTATGCAAGAGACCGTTTTAGACCGACTTGCAGGATCTCAGTGCTTAGAAAACAAGTTTTTAATCAAGGTTTCTAGATCTACGTTAAGCACTAATGCAAAAATATAGATCTAGATTATTTTAGAGATGTAGTTAATATAATAAGGGGGCTTGTAGGGTTCGTTAGGATTTAGTAGTTATGGATGATTAATTAAAAGTTACCCTTTTTATCCTTTAATAGATTTAAAACTAAAACGACGGCGATGCGTGTAGATTAGGGTTTCTGGAGGGAAAAGGAATCCCACTCTTAACCCTTATCTCGACACGGAACTCCGTTCATATCTAGCTTTTACCAAAACAATCATTAATCTAATCTCTAATCGCGGTCGGAACTAACAAAGAATTGTTAGCGCGCCCGATTAGGATGTTAATGATTCTTTTGATAAAGTTCATAAACTTTATAGGACTTAAAAAGGGTTTAGGGATATTCATCATCCATTAGCCTACCCTAATCTTACGAACCCTAACAAGCGGAGAATTACCCACGCATGTTGGGAGAAAAAGAGATGGAAAGAAATTGCATAATTAAACTACGAAGAAATAGAATAAGAAAAAGAAAGCTACCTTTATTAATCAACAATATTCATTACACCTGAATCCTTAGAAAATGATTACAATTTCTAGTTGCTTCTCGATCTCTTCTAAGGAGGTAGATGAACCGTTGATGATCAGCCTGGATGCGTGAGCCGTCTTGGACTTTGTGATCTCGTCGGCTTGATAATTTTTCCAAGAGGCTCTCGGTCTTTATTTATAGTCCCAAAGCCAGAAAATTAGATGCCTAAATTGAGGAATGGTAGTTAGGATCCACACAGAGAAATTACAGCCCTTAACTTCACTTCCACGCGGTGGATCCGCGGCATCAAGGAGCTCGGGCCGTGGATCCGGGGCTTGATGATCTCATCCCTTGATCAATTTTTTATGGGTTGCTCCTTGTGACATGTGGCGATCCTTGGAACTTTTGGAACTTGGAAATATTCTCGTGATTGCTGCCAGACTTGGTCTCCAAGTTTTGCTTTCTTAATTAGGCAAGTGTTCTTTAACAACTTGATTTCCTTGATTTTAGTCTTGAAAGATTCTGCACAACTTGGAAAAATTCTGCACAACAACTCAAATAATATTTAGTAGATTTTGTTCTACTAGGATTTGGTCAATGATATTATTTGCATACAATTTCCTATCAAATTCTAATTATAATATATCAACACATGGAAAATAGTATTTTTACACATAAACCCTCATATGTATGATATATTATAATAAAAACCTTTTTTAATATGAAAATGGTAGGAAAAATGTAATAACAAATGTGCAGTTTTATCAACTGAACAAATACCCCAAACTTATCTTTGATCGTCCCGAGCAAACTAGTTTATTCAAGAGAAGGAGAAAAAAGAAAGGAGAAAACTAAGCACACTTTCGTAGGCAAACACGATTGCACTGAGCACGTGCAACAAGCCGTTAAACCTCTAGGTGTCCCTAGTAGGAGGAGTGTTGTCTCCTGAGGGTTTTCAGCGGATTACACCCACAAAATCCTATAATAAAAAAGAGATTGTGAAATTTACATATAAAGATAAGAACCATAAAAGAAAGACTTTGAAAATAAGAGTTTCCAACTATACTAGCTTTTCAGTTGTTATGAGCCCTATCTTAATAGTTATGAAAAGATATTAGAAATCACATTATCCCTCAATAAAATATCATCTTCATTCTTCATTCCTACCTTTCATCCAAACATCGATCATATACCTCTACGTGTGTGAATAGAACATCCCTACACTCGGAGAATTCAATTCAAGCTATCATACTCTTGTCCATCTACCTTAGTACTTTTTAATTTGATGAATATTAAGATTTGCTCACACAATTTTCATGCGACCATTAATACTTCTTGAGGTACTAACCGACCGATTACTCATGTGCTTGCTGATTAGGTGATAGTATCTTCCTCGTCTTGCACCACCTAAGGCTTAGCAGTGACTCCCAGACCAGTTGGCCTTAGGGCACTAGGTAAAGAGGCACCCTCGCTATATTTTTTTATTGCAGCCTTGGCGATAACAAAACCATTGTTCATTTTTTTCTTTTCACCATTTTTATATTTTCTTCATTTTTTATTTCCTTCATACTTTGGCTTTTAGATAAGAGCATTTCAAGGTATCCTCTACTATCCCGAGTTTCAAGACGTGTGTAAGTGCATATAGTAGGGTATCAACATTCAAATGTTTGGCTTCCAGAATAGAAACTATTTTTCAGACTTATTTTTATTCTCAGATTAGTGACTTCCTTCATATTACTAACCCTTGGGACAACAGCTCATAACTACTTATTACTAGTTCGTTTAAGAAAACTTCTAATTTTCTTGGTTTTCTTTAACTATTCCTATCTTTTGGATGTAATTTTTCACTTTCTACTCTTTTGTTAAAAATTTTTTTTTTAAAAAAAGTTGTGCTTATGCAAAATATGATGCAAATTGATGTGTAAATAAGCACAAACCTCCCCCAAACCTGTTTACAGCAGTGTCCTCACTGATGTCATCCGTTAAGCTCAAAAACCTGTAGACTTGGGAGGAAATTATTAATGGGGGCAAGAATATATGAAAGTGAAAATCCTCCCCCAAACTTATTTTAGGCTCATAATTTTTTAAAAATCATTTTCTTTAAAGAGCCAAAATATACCCCCTCCCCCAAACTTGAGTTAAACAATTTTAATCTTTTAAAATCACACAAGGGGGTCAAGGTTATTGGTCAATTCCAAGCTTTGCAAAGACCGAAGGTCAATACCAACCATTCAAAAATTTTATCGATGAAGTATCAAGATTGGTGGAAGAACATGTCACCTTTCGACAAGAAGTGGGGAGGTGATAAGAGGTGTAATGGAAAAAGATTGCGTCTCAATTTGGAGAGATGACATAGTGATAGTAATGATGGATTACTCACATTATCATGATTGTCCAAAAGAAGGGGTGGAGGTCCAATTTCTTCATCTTGGAGTTGATTTATCTCAACACCCGTATCTTTTAAAAATGCGAGTTCATCAGCGAAAATTTCCTCAAAGCTTTCATCGATACCCCGAAGAATAATGTCATCGGAAAAAATGGGGTGATCGTCAAACTCTATAAAAAGTTCCTCATCAGCGTTAGATGTTGACCCGGACAACTCAGTGGATGAGTACATGGTTGGGTCAAACAACAACATATGAAAAGAGTCAGTATCATGAAGTTGATCAAATTCGCTGCTGTCGACATCCATTAATTCGACAGAACACACATGAGCATAGGGTTCGGAGGGTTCACTTCCTAACTTGTAAATGTTGATCTCAATTGACTTCTTTCCAAAGGATAGGGTCATAGAGCCGTTTCTACAATTGATTACTGCGTTGGAAGTGGCCAAAAAGGGTCGACCGAGTATCACCGGGATTTGATTGCGTGGGTTTGCCATAGGTTGTGTATCTATAATGATAAAGTCCACAGGGAATATGAATTCCCCGACTTTGATTAACACATTCTCTAGCTCACCCCTAGGTTGGGTGATAGATCGATCGGCCATCTGAAGAGTGCAATGCGCAGGTTTTAACTCTCCGATTCCTAATTGCTCATAAACAGAATACGGAAGCAAGTTAACACTAGCACCTAGATCGAGTAGAGCACGATTGATATTTTTACCCCCAATGGAAATAGAAATTGTAGGACTTCCAGGGTCCTTTCGTTTCTTGGGTAGTTGTTGTGTAAAAGCAGTACTCACATTACTCGCAAGGAAAGCTTTTTTAGGCACTTGAACTTTTCTTTTCCTAGTGCACAAGTCCTTTAGGATTTTCGCATATGACGGAACTTGTTGAATAGCATCTAGGAGAGGAATGTTTATGTTAACTTGCTTAAAAATTTCCACAATCTTCTCCATTTGTGGACTTGGTCTGTTGCCCCTTAACCTGTTTGGATAAGGTGCTTTATCAATAAGGGTTTGGTCCAACATTGGAGAGGATTGTGGGGATGGAGTGGGTCCCAGAATTGGAGTGAGGATCGTTTTAGGTAGATTCGAGGAAATGGGCGAAGGGTTCGAGCCTTGGGGAAAACGGAGAATAGGCTCGGATGAAGGTGGGAGACTAGACGAATTATAGGAAGAAGAAGAAGCTGGGGTATCATTCGTGTCACTAACATCATCACATTGCTCACCCACTCGGTTATTCAGCACTTTTCCCGATCTCAACGTAGTAACGACACTTACATTATAACTTTATGAGTGGCCAGGATTAGGTATGGGTTGAGATGGGAGTTTCCCTTTCTCTCTCGCATTCATTGCGGCGTTCAACTGTGCAATTTGGTTTTCTATTGATTTAATACTCTCACTGTGGGAGGTGGAGTCTTTCGTTAGGGTATCAATAGAAGACTTCATCTCAGCCGACAATTGCATGGAATGTTTCATGAACAAATCCAAAGTTTGTGCGAGTAAAGAGTTATCAGTACCGGCCACTTGTGGTGTAGAAGTGTTGGCCGGATTTTGAAAATTTTGTGACTGAAAGGAGAGCTGATTTTGTAGTTGTGGTTGCTGTGGGGGAGGTCTTTGATAATTGCTTTGTTGGTTTTGGTTCCAAGCAAAGTTAGGTTGATTCCTCCATCCTTGATTGTACGTGGAAGAATAAGGATCATTTCTAGGTCGCTGCTGAAAAGCAGCATTAGTTTGCTCGTGACCTTGAAACGGTGCATTCATAGGACATTCTTCCGTTAAGTGTGAAGGATCTGAACAGCAACCACAGACGGTTTTGGGAAGCGTAACCTGATTTAGGGAGACTGATGAGAATCTGTTCTCAATAGCGTCGAGTTTCTTCTGCATCGCTGCCATTTCGACTTTCACTGCGATGGAAACATCGAGCTAGTGAACACCTCCCCTAGATGAAGGTAGTCTTACGCTTTCCCACTGCAAAGTGTTTTCAGCGAGGCCTTCCAGATACTTCCAAGCTTCACCGTCATCTTTAGACATGAAATTGCATTGACACATTGTTTCAAGCATCTGCTTTGTCGCTGGATTAATGCCCTCATATATAATTCGCATAAATCCCATCTATTGATTCCATGATGAGGACATTGGACAAGCAGATCCTTGAAACGTTCAAAGCACTTCCAAAATGATTCATTGGGAAGCTGGGTGAACTGGTTGATCTCGCTTCTAACACGGGCAGTCTTATGGTTTGGGTAAAACTTCTTAAGAAATGCTATTACGAATTCATCCCAATTAGTGATAGAGTGTGCTGCAGTATTATAAAGTCATTTTTCTGCCAAGTCGCACAGTGTGAATGGGAGAAGACGTAAGCGCATAGCATCCAAAGTCAATTGTGAAGTACCCATCATTGCGCATACGTTTTCAAATTTGGTGATGAAAACATACGCGTCTTCCGACTCAAGCCCGTGAAATTTGGGCAGCAGATTGATGTAGTGGGGTTTAATTTCGAAATTATCCCCGTTAGCTGGTGGAATGGATAGACAAGTAGGAAGGGGACCACGGATAGGATAGCATCTCTTTTGGAGAGATGCGAGGTGGATTCTGCACACCTACGGGCGATGACAGCATGGTGTTATAATCTGATGAAGTACCGTCCATCTCGGTCGATGTGGTGGGTGGTGGGGAAAAAGAAGATGAAGAAGTACCGACTTCGGAGTCGACAGCAGGAACGCGGACAAGACAGGCACTAGAATCCCGTGTCCAGCCAAGCATGCACTAAGCGGGTTTAGTGCAAGTGGCAGCGTGTGTGTTCTTTAAAATTGGTTTGTTTTGAAAAAGTGGGACTCAAGACAAATCACACAAAAGTGCACAAACAACCCTAGAACTAAGGTTACCTAGGTCCAGTCTCTAGACCGCTCCTAAACTTCCAAAGGACAAGCCGCAGGATCAATCCTCTACCGTCTCTTTACTACTCTTGTAGCCTAGTAAGTGCCAGGTAAGTGGGAGGTATCCGCTATACGAATCACCGAAAATAGCGGGCCTAATTAAGTAACCACTTGCCTTTGACACACTTGCCTAGACACCACAAAAGTAATGCGGATAAGCGATAGATTACCCACGACCTTCCTCTGTCCTTAATGAGCGCGACAGTCCTTAGAGTCTGGTCTAGATATTTTTTAAATTAATGTAGGGTTGATGCAGATGCTCGGTTTGTGATTTGTGGGGCTTAGGAAGGGTGATGAAATCCCCACATAATCTGGATTTGGTCTTTGCCCCTTAAAGTCCATATTAAAATATGCAAAACAAAACCAATCACCAAACTTTTGCAAAAAGATTTTTGAGCGGCGCTATTTTGCAAAGAATCTTGCAGAAAATAGATTTTATTGGATTTGAGAGGAGAGAGGAAGATGTTAGAATCTTACCAGATAAGACTGAAGCCCTAGATCTCCTAGACCGCTGCGTTTCCGCCACGGATATGCCTCCTTTGCCGCGGATCCGCTGCAAGAAGGAAAGATCTGTTGATGAAATTTTCTCTGTTCCCTTCTGTGCTCTTCTGGATCTCTAAGAATGTCTCTGTCTTCTGTCTCCTCAAGTCTGTGACTCCAGATCTCCTTGCAAAAAATTCACGCACAAATCGTTAAATATGCAATTTGCAGTTTTGTTTTAATTATGATATGGATCGTATAAGAATTCAACACAAATAGTAAGAATAAAAAATTATGCACGTATCCCCGGCAACTGCGTCATTTGATTGATCTTGAATTTGTGTTTGTAGTTATAACCGCAATCAATAACGGTGTCGCATGTAGCTAGACCGAGATGAGTACGGGTCATCCTCTGGGAAACGTGGAATCTTTTACTCTTACTTTAGATGTGTTGAAAAAGAGAGAAGGGATAAAGAATTTTGTGGAAAGGTTTCTAGATCTACGTTAAGCACTAATGCAAAAATATAGATCTAGATTATTTTAGGGATGTAGTTAATATAATAAAGGGGCTTGTAGGGTTCGTTAGGATTTATTAGTTATGGATGATTAATTAAAAGTTACCCTTTTTATCCTTTAATAGATTTAAAACTAGAACGACGGTGATGCGTGTAGATTAGGGTTTCTGGAGGGAAAAGGAATCCCACTCTTAACCCTTATCTCGACACGGAACTCCGTTCATATCTAGCCTTTACCAAAACAATCATTAATCTAATCTCTAATCGCGGTTGGAACTAACAAAGAATTGTTAGCGCGTCCGATTAGGATGTTAATGATTCTTTTGATAAAATTCATAAACTTTATAGGACTTAAAAAGGGTTTAGGGATGTTCATCATCCATTAGCCTACCCTAATCCTACGAACCCTAACAAGCGGAGAATTACTCGCACATGTTGGGAGAAAAAGAGATGGAAAGAAATTGCATAATTAAACTACGAAGAAATAGAATAAGAAAAAGAAAGCTACCTTTATTAATCAATAATATTCATTACACTTGAATCCTTAGAAAATGATTACAATTTCTAGTTGCTTCTCGATCTCTTCTAAGGAGGTAGATGAACCGTTGATGATCAGTCTGGATGCGTGAGCCGTCTTGGACTTTGTGATCTCGTCGGCTTGATAATTTTTCCAAGAGGCTCTCGGTCTTTATTTATAGTCCCAAAGCCAGAAAATTAGATGCCTAAATTGGGGAATGGTAGTTAGGATCCACACAGAGAAATTACAGCCCTTAACTTCACTTCCACGCGGCGGATCCGCGGCATCAAGGAGCTCGGGCTGCGGATCCGCGGCTTGATGATCTCATCCCTTGATCAATTTTTTATGGGTTGCTCCTTGTGACATGTGGCGATCCTTGGAACTTTTGGAACTTGGAAATATTCTCGTGCTTGCTGCCAGACTTGGTCTCCAAGTTTTGCTATCTTAATTAGGCAAGTTTTCTTTAACAACTCGATTTCCTTGATTTTAGTCTTGAAAGATTCTGCAAAACTTAGAAAAATTCTGCACAACAACTCAAATAATATTTAGTAGACTTTGTTCTACTAGGATTTGGTCAATGATATTATTTACATACAATTTCCTACCAAATTCTAATTATAATATATCAACACATGGAAAATAGTATTTTTACACATAAACCCTCATATGTATGATATATTATAATAAAGACCCTTTTTAATATGAAAATGGCAGGAAAAATGTAATAACAAATGTGCAGTTTTATCAATTGAACACTGTCTAAGGCTTTATCTCACGAGTCGAGCCGCATCGAGAAGTTCTCACAAAGACATCAATTTCTTCACAAGTCGAGACGAATCGAGCATTTCTCGCAAGAATATCCTAACGTCACAGTTAACCTTGCTCTTTACGACAGAAGTCCGTTAGGGTCTGTGGTACTTAGGGTTTTGGCCGTCGTACCGTCGCATAAGCTGATATATTTCTCGATAGGCAATCATGCTGTTCGAGTAGCCCTGCGACTGCCATGTCTCTGATCCTTTCGGAGGCTGGACAAGACGTCTTCAAGCAATCCTCCTTGGCAGTTTGACCGTCGGAAGAGCAAGCGTTAAGTATTTTGCCATGCCGCTTTTTACTTGAGGTTAGGCTCATTTTGGAGAGCCCCGATGAGTCATAACCACTCCGCGCTGGTGTGGGATGATCTCCGACGGTCTTTCAGGTTTTATGTGAGTTGCCGTCAAGAGCCTGAAGCTAGGAATTTGGCCTTTGCTTCATTTGCTGGTATCGCGTCTGCTAAATCGAGACGAATGTCGTGGTTGTCTCTAGGTTGCTGGTGAACCGTCGAGGTCTGGAACTAGGGATTTTGCCGTGGCTCCTTTTGGTGATGTTGCGTCTGCTGTGTCGAGACGAACGTCGAGGTGGTGACCACTCCGCATTGGTGCGAGCTGATCTCCGATTATCTTTCAGGCTTTATATGACTTGCCTTCAAGACGTTGAAGTTAGGAATTTGGCCTTTACTTCGTTTGTTTGATTATCTGGTGAACCGTCGAGATTTGGCTTCGTTTTCTTGTGGAGCCTGTTAGGAAGGTATGGTTCCTTCTTTGTTGGTGCCCCTGGATTGTATACAGCGATCGATGTGATCTCACCTGTAAGGCAGAAGTTTTATTCATTTTTTTTATATTATTGTTTCATCTCCGCGATGCTCTATCATTTCAGCTTTTTATATCGCGAAGGTCGCGATTGCCCAATCATTTCGGCTATTTTTCGTGGTGCCCAATCATTTCGGCTATTTTTCTTTTTACTCGCTGCTTTTTATTGCGAGTTGCCCAATCATTTCGGCTATTTATTTTATTTTCACTCGCTGCTTTTTATTGCGAGTTGCCCAATCATTTTGGCTATTTTGCATGCATACGTTTTTACTTGCTGATTTTTATTGCAAGTTGCCCCATCATTTCGGCTATTTCGTATGCATGTGTGGCTCGCTGTTTTTTTTATCTGAGTGTGGAATTTGGGATCTGATACCAATCTTAGCATCAGCATCGCTGCGACTGGAATATTACCAGGAGCGAATCATCATTCGCCATGAAAGGACTTGGAATTTGATACCGGTTTAGGCATCAGTATCGCTACAACTGGGATATTTCCAGGAGCGAATCATCATTTGCCTTTGTCGATGTTGAACAAAGGTGGCTTAGTAAACAGGGTTAGGATCCCGTCGACTAAGGCACTTGACTTCATGAGCCGTAAGGGTCCTACAAAGGTATTTCTCCCTAAAAATCGTGAGGATCTCGTAGGTGTATTTTCTCCTTAGGAATCGTGAGGATTCCTAAGTGTATGTTCCCCTGTAAGTCGTAAGGATCTTACAAAAGGGTTTTCTCATTATAAGTCGAGAGGACTTACAAGGGTTGTTCACCGTATGGACATATCCCCAGTCACGGATGGGACTTAGTTAGGAAAATGTTTATTCGCGCCCATGGATTGTATACAGAGGTCAGTATTGAACCACTTGTAGGACAGTATCGAAGGTTGTGGGGGTTGCTTAAGCACATGTTTAGGTCTCTGTAACTTAAGACTTTCAAATCTTATGAGCCGTGAGGGTCCCATAAGAGAGTTCTCCTTACGAGTCGTGAGGATCTCGCAAGTGTAATTTCTCCTTAGGAATCGTGAGGACTCCTAAGTGTGTTGCTCCCTTGTGAGTCGTAAGGATCTCACGCGGGTGGTTTCTCCTTACAAGGTCGAGAGGACCCTGTAAGTTTTTTTTTTAACGAGGTTGTGCCCTTTCGGGTTTTCACAAACACTCGCCGGTAGTCCTGCTGTTTTTACTCACGGAGCCCTTTCGGGTTTTCATCCGTGCCCATTTTGCTTATGGACATACCGTTTTATTTTTATTCTTTTTATTCTTTTCTCTCTTGTTTTTTATCACGTCAACCTGAAGATGCTGCGGTAGTAGTTTAAAGACATTTCGGTCATTTGCAAGTTTTAGGACATTGCGGTCCATCATTAGTTTAAGGACGTTTCGGTCCATCATCGCCGTATCTGAGGCGAATCTCTAGTTTACTGACTTTTCGGTCTATGGGGCTTCTTTCCTTACGAATGAGCATGATGCCCCGTCATATCTATCTTTTCAGGAGCATGAGGCTGTGGCGGGCTCACCTTCCAGTCTTCAGACAGCACGAAATTACCCTGCTGGTGTTGGTCTTCAACCTAGTTTTTGAAGACGTAGCAGTTTTCGATCAGATGGCCGAATACTTGGTGGTAAAGGCAGTAATTAGGATCGTTGACCTCATTCAGTTGTAGCCGGTGTTTTGGTTTCGGTAGAGTGATAAGCCTGTTGCGCACTGCTAGTTCGAACAGCCTCCTTATTTCATCCTGGGGAAATGAGTAAGGACTTCTTAGCCTTTCCTCGAGGGATATGCGTGGATGCATATTGTTTTGACGAACAACCGGTCTAGGGCCACTCGATTGAGTGTTGGCGAAGAAGGTCGTTTTTTCCTTTCCTTTATCCTTTTTATTCGCTTCATTGTTGGTGGATCCGAGATTCTCTCCGGATATCGTGCAATTGGGCGGTTGAATATTCTCGCAGCTCCTCAATCTTTCAGAGATGGACTCTTTGAAGAGAGGGTCAAGGGCTACTTTTTCGTTGGAATCGCTCCTGAAAGTGAGAACTCGCGATCCCCCGGGCTCATCCTTACGACAATTGCCGGCAACTCTTTTATGCTCATCCGTCGTATTCTTCCGCTGTTTATGAGCTTCACGCTTTGTTCTATTGACATATTGCCTGTGGGCGACATACCCTTGCCACCAACACTTAAAAGAGTCGCAGTCTTCAGTAGGATGTGTGATCTTCTGATGATATAAGCAGAAGTTAGGATGCGTCTCTACTCCACCAAGAGTGTTTTCTTCAGAGGGTGGTAGCTTCATTCCTACCGATAGGGCTTTAGCGAACCTTTTCCTCGTCTTGAATTTGTTTTTATCCGCAGCGGAGGACTTTTGATTTAACGGAAGTGCCTCGACTCTTTGGTCCAGTAGTCGGTGTTTGGCTCCTTCCAGTATGGCCATCTCACGCTCTTGATTGGTTTTAACTTTCAGACGAATCTCATTCAGGAAGGCATCGATCAACTCGTCTGACGGCCGCAGAATTTCTGGTTCAGGGTCCGGCCTCGGTTTCTCGGCGCAAGGAGCCTCTTTATCATCTGCCAATGAGTGAGAGATCACATGACAAGTTGCCCCCGGTGCGTCCGTCTTCTTTGGAGTGTGCGGCTGTGGTGGGTTTACCTTCCACTTCTCAGACAGCGCAAACTTACCTTGTAGGTACTGATTCTCGATTCATCCCTTAAAGACGAAGCAATCCTCGATCGGGTGACTTACCGTTTGGTGGTATGGGCAATAATTGGGATTATTGAGATCGCCTGGCTGCGACAGACGTTTTGGACTCGGCAGACTGATGAGTCTGTTGCGCACTGCCAGCTCAAACAGTTTTCTTATTTTATCTTGAGGAAACGAGTAAGGACGTCCTAGCCTCTCCTCGAGGGATGGGCGTGGACGCACGTCGTTTTGGCGAACGACCGGTTTTGAGTTGCTCGGCTGCTGTTGAGCATTGACGACGACGATCGCTTTCCCTTTTCCTTTTTCATTTCGAGAGTCTGGTTTTGGAGGAGACGGTTCATGGCCCATCTGGTCCATTTGGGCTAATTTGTCGATCAAGACCTGGAAGGTGGTCGGCCTGAAGAACATCATGAAGTGCGAGATGGTCGCTTGTGGATCAAGAGTGCCCACGAACATACCTACCGCAGGTGCCTCTTCTATGCGTTGTTCGCATTTCGACCATAGGTTTCGCCACCGTGTTGCGTATTGGACCCAGGTTTCGCCGGGCCTTATCCTGGCGTTAATCAGTGTTGTTATCGGGATACGTCCACTAGCACTTGCGAATCTTTGTATAAACAGTAGCTCCATTTCCGCAAATGTTTTAACAGAGTCATTAGGTAGTTCTGAATACCATTCAAAGGCTGTTTCCGCTAGGCTGCCGACGAATTGGCGAAGCAACAGTTTGACGTCGCCTCCAGTATTGCCGCATAGAGCCCTGAACTGAGCGACATGTTGATGGGGATTGCCTGTCCCCTTGTACACATGGAATTTGGGGATCGTGTATTCCGGCGGGTACTTTATTTGGTCATACCAGCTCGGATATGGTCGTCCTGTTTTTACGACCTGACCGGCCGTCTCAGTCGCTTGGTGAACCCGTATCAGTTGAGCTATATATTCGTCCAGGTCAGCTTTGCAAATCGTCTCCTCCTTGGCTGTTGGCAAAGCCGGTGGAGGATTCGACGTTTCTCCCCTGTCATCTTCAAGGACGATCGGAGGATCTTCAGCAGGAGGATCTTGTTGGATCATCATACCCACCATGTCCTGGAACAGGAGGGCCATTCGCTTTATATTGGCCGCTTGTTCCGCAGCCTCTTTGTCCTTCTTCTCCAATATCCTGCGAAGGAATTCAGCGTCAATTTCTTGCTCCTGGCGTTGATCCGAGGACGCTTCGGGGCTTTCTTTTGGCCCAGTGAGTGCGGCCATAGCGTTCATCATTTCTTGGAGCTTCTGCTGTTGCTCCTGAGTTTTAGTCACCGACCGTGTAAGCGGTCTATGACCTGTAGATGTACGGCTGTCCTCTTTACCAGACTCCATGTAGACGGTATGGACTACAATGCCCCCGGACTTAGGGCGTTTGGGTTTACTGCCTTTGACAGTCGCCGCAGGCGTGGGAACTTTCTCCGGCCTCCTTCTCTTTTGAGTAGTCGACGTGGAGGGGGCCGTTGTAGTGGGCACCCAAGTGGTTGTCGTTCTTTGCGGTTTAACAGGACGGTTCTTTTCTTCTTGAACTTTCACCCTATTCTACCGGTGAGAGTAATCTTGAACGATTACTGAGTCCTGTACCCGTCGCCAGACCCTGTAAATCTTGGAGGACAGCTGTTGAGGGGGCTGCTCCGGCTTTGTTCCCGTAACTATCTCCGCAGGTGGAGAAGATCTTTTTAGCATAGCAGTCGGAGAGTTCTTATGTACCCTCCTCAGCGGTTCAAACCTGTTCCCAGTTGGAACAGCATCATTAACTTCCACTACTGGAGCAGGTGGAGTTAGCCCTGAGGGGGAGTTGCCCCCGGCTTGCCTTACTCGGCTCCAGTGGCGACGTCGAGCGCGTCGAGCTGTTGGGACCGGCTCGGTGATAGGGATAGTTTCGTCTTGCCCTCTGTTTGGATGAGGCGCTGCCGGTGTCAGCCTCTTAAAGACTGATGTTGTCTTTTGAGTGGCGATGTTCAATCTGTCAAAGACAGACCCTCGAGTAGGAGCAGGAGCCGGAATAGTCATCCTTGAAAAGACCGACTCTCTAGCAGGAGAAGCCGCCTTGACGACTTTAGGAGCTGAGGTGGCCATCTTCCTCGGGATGGCCACTTCAGGGTTCATGGGCTTCTTGGCGGGCCTATCAGAGTTCTGGTTCAGTCTGGCAAAGACTGAGGCTGCCGGCTTGATATTGGACGACCCGTTGAAAGAGGCCGTTGTAGCAGTGAGCCGATCGAAGACCGACTTCTTTTGCGCTTCCGGTATGGGCACTGGGATGTTAACGTTCACCGGCGGGAGCATGGTCCCGAAGAACAGACCGGTGGTAGCCTGAGTTACTTGTTCCACCGGCATAGCAAAGATGGAGGCCGCTCGAGGCCCGTAAGCCACACCTCCAGGTGAGGCGGAGCGCTGGTTGCAGTTGCACTTGGAGCAGTTTGAGCAGTTGGATGCCATTGATGCTTGATTTCTGCGCCAGACAAAAGACCAAATCTTAGTGACTTGAAACCCAAAGGCAACCATTAACAAACCGCGATTCGTTCGCGAAGACGACACACGAAGTGTGAAGTGGAAAGAGGAAAAGGTCCCACCGGGCGTGCCAGAATCTGTTCCCCTCCGAAAGACGGCGCGACGACTGAGAGACGTCTTGCCTGAGATTCGGGGCAGATGCTATTTGGTTTTATCCGTCTACTTCTCCGAAGATGCCAAGTTGATTTATGGCACCGTTCATCGGAGGTTTAGACGGATGCGGCCGATGTAGCAGACTTCGTCAGATTCCCCCTCGCTTGAGGGGTTTTTGATTGTGGGGACGCTCTTCCCTGCAGGCACAAGCCCCTGCAGTTAATTACGCTACCGCATCGCGGTAACAACTTTTTCCTTCTCCAGAAATTTCACTTCGTGTCGTGTGTGTTTGTTTTGTTTGTGGTTGCCCGTGGATTGTATACGGAGACTAAGTTATGCCGTCGCCCGTAGGACGTAGATTAGTCCAAATCCGTAGTTACTTAGATTTGGGTTTGGTGTTTTAGTTTAAGGATACGTTAGCCATCTTGAGGCTAAGATCAACTTAAACATTTGTTAAGGATACATTAGTCTAATCTCCAGACTAAGATCAACTTAACGGGATCATTTAGATCCAACAAAAGAGCAATTGGCTCTATTGTTCCAGTTTAGGGACGTAGTGGTCCATTTCATGTATGACCATCGGGACCCGTCACCTCTTTGACGTCGTTGAAGGATTACAACGATAGGTGTTAGAGGAGTTCAGAGATGTACCCTTGAACCAAAGTTGATTAGGGGATCTATAGTTCGATTTGGGACTAAAGTTTGTTTGGAGATTTTGGTTTAAGGATGCGTTAGCCATATTTGAGGCTAAAATCAACTTAAACGTTTATTAAGGATACGTTAGTCTAATTTCCAGACTAAGATCAACTTAACGGGATCGTTTAGATCTGACAGGAAAGCAATTGGCTCTATTGTTCCAGTTTAGGGACATAGTGGTCCATGTTCCAGTTTAGGGACGTAGTGGTCCAACATTCCCATTTCGGGACAAATATTAGTTTAAAGACGTTTCGGTCCAACATTCCCATTTAGGGACGAATATTAGTTTAAGGACGTTTCGGTCCACGAGTTTAAGGACCACGCAGTCCGTATAGATGTGTGGTTTGTCGGGACTCGTCACCTCTCTGACGTCGTTGAAGGATTACAACGATAGGTGTCAGGGGAGTTCAGAGATGTACTCTTGAACCGGATGTAAATTGATTTAGGAGAGCAATCTTGCTCAGTCAATTTAATTTGAGGACTTACGGCCATGATTGGGTTAAGTCCAGTTGAGAATATTCAACGTTTTTATTTATCTTTGGCTTATTAGGTCTGAGCTAGGGCTTTGCCCCCTTTTTAATAATGCACTGCATTTTTTTGTTTTGTTTGGGCTCTGCCCTTTTAATGCATTGCATTTTATTTTGGCCTGTTAGGCCTTTTTGATATGGGCCTGGCCCCTCAGTAAACAATGCAGTGCATTTGTCAGACGCTTTGCGCCAATCATTGAGCGCAAGCGCTTGTGGTGGTGACACGTGTCACGCAAGCGCAGTGCGCTACGCCAGTGCGCATGCGCTTGCGTTGCTGACACGTGGCGCGCTTTGGTGAGTTGCGCCAATTTCATAGAGCAATACTCTATCTTAAAAGCGCATAGCGCAAGTGGTTCTGGTGCTGACACGTGGCGCTCTGTGGTGGCTTGCGCCAACCCAGAAGCGCAACAGTGCAGTTTTGCAAGTGCAAGGCACTGTTTCAATAACTTGATCCAATTTTGGATTTCAAGAAAAGAGTTTTTTTTCTGAAATTCCAGAACCAATGGTTCATAAAAAAGTGCAAAGCACTGTTATTATTTATTTATTTTTTATTGAAGATCATTGATCTTGTTCCTAGATCAATGATCTATTCAGAAGAAGTTCTTCTATTTTAAAGGTTTTTACCTTTTTCTTGAGTTTCTTTTCAAGTTTCTTCAGAGTTGAAGTTCTTGATGATTCTCGATGTTGATCTTTTTTTTGAGTTGGGGTCTAGGGGTCTTTATATAGTGCCCATAAATTTGTTAAGTTTGTTAAATAGATCATTCTCTGAGTGATTTGGGGAATTTTCCCCTACCGTTGGATCTTTGATCCAAGGGCTTCTGTTTTACAGAAGACAATTTTCTTGTTTTAACAAGAACAGAAGGATTTTACTAGAATTTTAATTCTGTTTGGCGCAAACGCCCCAGCGCGTGACACGTGTCGCGCGGCGCACAGCGCAGCGCAACTGCGCTGACACGTGTCGCGCAGCGCTTGCGCAACTGAAGCGTTGCTTTCTTTAATTTTTTGTTTTAAATAGAGCCTTGCTCTGATTGGGCGCGCTGCCTTAGGCGCTGCGCTGACGTATCAGCTTTTGACACGTGGCGCGTTGCGCGCAGTGCAAGGAATTTGAAACGTTGCTACAAATTTTGAATTTTTGAACTTCAAACAGAGCTTTGCTCTGATTGGGGGAAACAACACCCAATCTTTTTAACCTCTGCACCTCCATCTTAGAACCACAATTGATAGATATCCATGCTTTTGATGAGGTGTCTGAGAAAATTAATTTTCACTTGATCGAGGATATTGACGCTGGGAGTTTTTTGGATGATGAACCCGCTGCTTTGGACGAGTTTTTCTCTCCAATTCATCATCCCAAGTCATTAACTGTTTTTCCCGAACTTCATATGCGTCTTGATTTTGATGTTAAATGCATGGATAAACTGAATTTTGAGGAGAATATTGATGATAGTTTTGAGGATGAACCAGTTTTAATTGATGAGTCGGATTTTCCAATTCATCCTATCCATTTCATTGACTGTGTACACCCTCCTGAACCCTTACCCGATACCCTTCCTCGATCACTTCTCTCCATCCTTTCGGTCGTTCCGACCTTGCAAGACACCGTATCACTTTCATTTCCTATGTCTGGTTTACCAAGTTCGGCGTACCCATGTTTTCTCACGAATCTTGAGGGATTTGACCCCATCTCTCGACGGGTTAATAGATTAGCACAATCGCTTTTTACACATCGGTCATTACAAATTGTGCTAATTTAGTCACTCCATTTTCACCCTCAAGTTCGTACTCCATTTCTTTTTCCCTTCCGCCATTCTTCTTCTCATATACCGGGACCGTATACTACTTCTATCCGCATACGGTCTTGCGTATTCTCCATTTCTTACCTCTCCGCATTCTTTCACCAACCGGCACACTATCGCGATAGAATTTTTGAATGGTTGGTGCTCACTTTTGGCCTGTGTAAGGCCTTGTATAGATTGATACTGTTCTTTCCCCCCTAAACTCTGAACTTCACCGCTTAAACAGTGGAAACACTGTTTTACTTAAGTTTCGGGGGAAACTTTTTGTGTATATATTTTTTTGGTTTTCTTTTTGTTTTGTATATAAATTGTTTCTGGGGAGCGCCGACAATTTTGACCCTCTTGGTGTAGCCTGACATCAAGTTTAAGTTTGGGGGTATGCTCGGTAAGCTTTCTACCTTCGCATTCATTTGTATATTCTGCATTTGCATACCTCATTTAAAACCCATAAAAATCGAAAAATTTTACAAAAATATAAAAACTTTGTCGTCATGTTAGCTAATAAGGTAACTTAGATTTTTATTCCGAAATCTTAGTTGATACGTTAGAAATAACTAAATACTAGGCTTAGGAATTAAATACCCTAAAAATAACCCTCATTCTGTTTAACTTTGGTAATTATACGTCCTTACAGTTTTTTTTGAGAAATAGGTAATCTTGAGTTCAGTTCTTGAGTTAAGTCGAAATGAAGGGAAAGTATTGAAGCTTTACTGAAAGATAAGTCTGAAAAATAGTTTCTATTCTTGAGTCCAAATTTAGAAAGTATATACCCTACAAACTGCACTTACACGCACTTTGAAACTTGGGATAGTAGAGGAAACCTAGAATACTCTTGCCTGAAAACCCAGTATGAAAGAAAGAACGGTATTTAAAGCTAAACACCAAAAGAGCATCAATGAAAAATATATCCGGTCTTGAAAAAGAAAAATAAAAAAAAGAAAAAGAAATAAAGTCAAGACCTGGAAACTGCTATTTACGCTTTAAGCTCACACATTCAGTAATCGGCCGTTAGTGCCTCAAGAAGTATTAATAGTCGCATGAAAGGTGTGTGAGCAACACCTTCTATCATTAATGAAAAGAAGTAGTATTAGGTATTATGGCAAGAGTACTATAGCTTGAATTGAATTCTTAAGTGTAGGGATGAAATAAAACACACACGTGGGGGTATACAATCGATATTTGGAGGAAAGATAGAAATAAATAATAAGAATTATATTTTCTGTAAAGTTGATAAAAATCCCTGAGTGGAGACCGTGTTTTAGAAGGAAAACTCAAGAGATACCGACATGTTTCTAAACTTTTTTGGAACGTATAGGATCTAAGGTTAAATAGATAGGAGGTGTGAAACATAAGGGTAGGATATTTCTAATTTAGGATAATAGAATTTCTAACCTTGATACTAAACTATAGGAGTAGAATCGATGTTAACTTATAAAACTAACTTGACGGGATTTTGTGGGTAGTATCCGCTGAAAACCCTCAGGAGACAACACTCCTCCTACTAGGGACACCTAGAGGTTTAACGGCTTGTTGCACGTACTCAGTGCAATCGTGTTCCCTGCGAAAGTGAGGCTAAAAAATAAGTTTGGGGGTATTTGTTCATACCAGAATATTGCATTTTAATACCGCTCATTCATTATCTATTTTTTGTATATATCGGTACTATTAACCAGTGTCTGCTCAGTAATACAGATTACAGGTATCCGTGACAAAATACTGAAAATACACTTAAAATCACGGATATATCATTTGTGAGCCAACACTGCAACCAGAACTGGAAAACCGACCGATATCCAAAGAGTTTTTGCGAATAAAACGTGTGCACAATATTTTGGTACAACACATAGCATGTGTGCACACATGCTCTTTGGCATATGGACCATGATGGGGCAGCCATGAATTATAGCATAAGTGGGCATGGTGTGATGTGCATTAATGGTGCATTCAATGCATAAAGTGTTGATGTGATTCATAGCTACAAGTTTCCCTCCAACCCCTGAATGCATCCAAAGGCTCTACTGACCAAGCAAACAACATCAGAGTGATGTTGGGGACAAAACAAGACAACACACAAAGAACGAGACCCAGAGCTCGGATTTGACCCGAGATGAGCACCATTGTGGCCGTCCACTTTTTCCCAAAATGCCCCCAGTTTTCTGTGGGCCCCCCTTGCTGCCTTGTCATCACATTTTTATTGTTTATTCAGTTTTGAGCCTATAAAAGTAGAACTAGGCAGCAAGGATGAGGGTCTCACATTGTATCTTTCATTTTTACACTTTGTAACTCTTTTTGTTTTCCTTTTAGTTCTCTTGTACATACCTTTCCCTTGAGTTCATGCCCTTCTCTTGATCTTGCAAACTCTTTAGTGAACTTGCAAGTTTAAGTTTAGGGTATTGATCTCAAGGTTGTATCTTGGACATAATTGAACTTTCATTTTGCACACTTGGGTTCCTAGTATTCTTGCTCTTTTTCTTTCTTGCTCTTTCAATTCTTGCTTTACTTACCTTGCAATTTATTACCATGCTTTACTTTCTTGCTCTTTAATTCCATGCCCTTTAATTACTTGCTTGTAGTCTTTTCTTTTCTTTGTTCTTTTCTTTGCTCTTTGTGGTTTGTTAATATGGTGTTGTTAATATGATATTTGTGAATATATGTTGTTAGGAATAGAGAAAGATATTGTAAGTTAAGGTTTCGTTTCCTATTTCCTTTTCCCGTATTTTTCCATTTGAAACTCCGTCCAAATCTTACGCAAGCGCTCCGTTAGGCACCCTACCCTACCAAGGTAACGGTTGTTTCCCCCAATCAGAGCAAAGCTCGATTCAAGTTCCAAGGCGGGAAACGAAGCAACGCTTATGTTTCCCCAAATCAGAACAAAACTCTGCTTTGAAATTCAAATGTTAAAAAAGGTGAAGCAACGCTTCAGATTTTTTGCGCTGCGCGCAACGTGCCACGTGTCAAAAGCAGACACGCCAGCGCTGCGACCAAGGCAGCGCACCCCAATCAGAGCAAGGTTCTGTTTTAAAATTTAAATTTTAATAATAAAAGAAGCAACGCTTCAGATAACTTGCGCTCTGCGCTGCGCGACACGTGTCAGCACATGTGCGCTAGCGTCAGCGCAAGTGCGCTAGCGCAAGTGCGCTAGCGCAGTTGCGCTGCGCTCTGCGCTGCGCGACACGTGTCAAGCGTAGGTGCACTTGTGCCAACTGTGCCAGCATTAAAACTTAAATAATGAATTAATTAGTTAGAATTAAAATTCTAGAAAGATCTTTCCAATCTTGTTAAAAAAAAAGAAAATTATTTTCTGTAAAACAGAAGTCTTAGGATCAAAAATCCAACGGTGGGAAATATTCCCAAATCAATCAGAGAAAGATCTCTCTAACCAATTCAACAAATCATTTGGCCCTATATAAAAGACCCTAGACTTCAAGTCTAAAAGACAGATAGAGAGATACAGAATAGAGAGAACTCCTCTAAAAACTTTGAGAAGAACTCGAAGAGAAAAAGGTAAACCTTTAAAAAAAAAGAAGAATTGCTTCTAAAAAGATCAAAGATCTAAGAACAAGATCAAGATCTTCAATAAAAAAATAATAAAAAAGTAGTAATTTACTTTTTTATTAGATCTTTTGATCTATATAAAGGCATTGCCTTTTGATGAACCATTGGTTCTTAAAAACTTGAGGTAGAACCTCTTTAGAACTAAAAAGGTTCTTTTCTTTGATCTAAATTTGATCAAGATGCGCTCTGCGCTACTGTACAGTGCCTTGCACTCTTAATTTGCGCTGTTGCACTCCTTGGACTGGCGCAAGTCACTAGAAAGCGCCACGTGTCAATCTGCGCCTTGCGCTCTTAAAAAACAGAGCACTGCGCTCTTGGGTAGGCGCACTGCACCAGAGCGCGCCACGCGTCAGCAGCGCACTAGCGCAGCGCACTGCGCTAACAGACTTGCGCTCACCAGAGCGTGACACGTGTCACCTCCACATGCGCTAGCGCCTTGCGCTCTTTAATTGGCTCAGTGCGCCTGACAGGCCACGTGGCGCACTGTCAGGCCCTTAAATGCTCTGCATTATTAAAAGGGGCAGAGCCCAATTAAAAGGTCTAACAGACCAAAACAAATGTCATGCATTTAATTAAAAAGCCCAATGCTATGCATTGTTTAAAAGAGGGCAGAACCCAATCAAAGGTCTAACAGGCCAAATGTGAATAAAATGTTAGACATTTTCTAACTGGACTTAACCCAATTCTGGCCATAAGTCCTCAAATTAAATTGAACTGAGCACAACTGCTCTCCCAAATCAATTTACACCCGGTTCAAGGGTACATCTCTGAACTCTTCTGATATTTGTCGTTGTAATCCTTCAACGTCGTCAGAGAGGTGACGGGCCCCGACAACCATATATTGCTACGGACTGTGGGGTCCTTAAACTCATGGACCGAAATGTCCTTAAACTTATATTCGTCCCCAAAATGGGAATGTTGGACCGAAATGTCCTTAAACTAATATTTGTCCCCAAAATGGGAATGTTGGACCGAAATGTCCTTAAACTTATATTCGTCCCCAAAATGGGAATGTTGGACCGAAATGTCCTTAAACTAATATTGTCCCCAAAATGGGAATGTTGGACCGAAATGTCATTAAACTAATATTCGTCCCCAAAATGGGAATGTTGGACCACCATGTCCCTAAACTGGGAATCGACCGCAATGTCATTAAATTAAACAATAGAGCCCCCAAATGCTCTTTTGTTGGATCTAAACGATCCCGTTAAGTTGATCTTAGTCTAAAATTAGACCAACGAATCCTTAACTAACGTTTAAGTTGATCTTAGTCTAAAATGAGACTAACGTATCCTTAAACCAAAACCCCAAACCCAAATCTAAGAAAATACGGATTTGGACTAATCCACGTCCTACGGGCGACAACATAAATTAGTCTCTGTATACAATCCACGGGCAACCACAAACAAAACAAACACCCACGACACGAAGTGACCATCTGGAGAAGAAGAAAGTTGTTACCGCGATGCGGTAGCGTAATTAATTGCAAGAGCTTGCGTCTAGAGGGAAGAGCGTCCCCACAATCAAAAACTCCTCAAACGAGGGGGAATCTGACGAAGTCTGCTACATCGACCGCATCCGTTTAAACCTTCAATATATGGTGTCATAAATCAACTTGGCATCTTCGGAGAGGTGGACGGATAGCACCTATTAGCATCTGCCCCGAATTTCAGGCAAGACGTCTGTCGCGTCTCCGCCGCGTCTTTCGGAGGGGAACAGATTCCGGCATGCCCGGTAGGACCTTTTTCTCTTTCCACTCCACACTTCGTGCGTCGTATTCGCGAACGAATCGCGGTTTGTTAATGGTTGCCCTCGGGTTTCAAGTTACTAAGATTTTGTCTCTTGCTTGGCGCAGAAAGCAAACAGCAAACAACAATGGCGTTCAACTGCTCGAACTGCTCTAACTTCAACTGCTACCGACGCTCCGCCTCACCTGGAGGTGTAGCCTATGGACCTCAAGCGGCATCACTGTTCATGATGCCGGTGGAACAAATCACCCAGGCCACTACTGGACTATTTTTCGGGACCATGCTCCCGCCAATGAGCTTCACTGCCCCAGTGCCCGTACCGGAAGGTCCTAAGAAGTCGGTCTTCGATCGACTTACAGTTGCTGCGGCCCCTCTCAACGGGTCGTCTAACACCAATGCCTCGGTCTTCTCCAGACTAGGCCAAAACTCCTGCGGGCCCACGGTGAAACTTGCGGTCCCAAAGAAGGTTATTTAAAAGAGAGTAACTGAATCTTCTCCTGAAGTCGTCAAGGCGGCTTCTCCTGCTAAGAGGTCGGTCTTTACAAGAATGACCGTCCCAACTCCTACTCCCGCTCCAGCTACTCAAAAGGCATCAGTCTTTAATAGGCTGACACCGGCAGCAGCCCCTCACCTGAACAGGGGGCAAGACAAGGGCGTCCCCGTCACCGAGCCAATTCCCACAACTCGACATGCTCGACGTCGCCACTGGCGCCGAGTGAGGAGGGCCGGAGGTAGTTCCCCTTCTGGGTTAACTCCACCAGCCCCGACGACGGAAGTTAATGCTGCTGTTCCGACTGGGAATAGCTTTGCACTGCTAAATAAAGTGCGTAGGAATTCTCCTACCGCTGTACTGAAGAGGTCTCCCCCTCCGCTGGAAAAGGCTGTAGAAGCAAAGCCAGAACAGCCCCAATCCCTTCAACGGCTGTCCTCCAAAATCTATAAGGTCTGGCGGCAGGCCCGAGACTCGGTGATCGATCCAAATTTCTCCCGCCAGCACAAGAAACTGAAGGTCCAACAGGAAGTCAGCCATCCTGCTAAGCCACGAAAAGCTGTCTGGGTGCCCACCTCAACGGCCCCCTCAACTTCCACTGCGCATAAAAAGAGGAGGCCGGAGAAGATCCCCATGCCTGCAACGAAAGCTAGAGGCACTGAGCCTAAACGCCCCAAGTCTAGGGGCATGGTGGTGCATACTATCTACATGGCATCCGGGAAAGAGGATAGCCGCACTTCAACGGGCCACCGACCACTCACGCGATCGGTGACTAAAGCTCAAGAGCAGCAGCAGAAGCTCCAAGAAATGATGACTGCGATGGCCGCACTCACCGGGCCAAAAGAAAGCCTAGAAGCATCCTCGGATCAATGCCAGGAGCAAGAAACCGATGCCGAATTCCTTCGAAGAATACTGGAAAAGAAGGACAAAGAGGCTGCGGAACAAGCAGCCAATATAAAATGAATAGCCCTTCTGTTCCAGGACATGGTGGGTATGATGATCCAGCAGGATTCTCCTGCTGAAGATCCTCCGATTGTCCTTGAAGACGATAGAGGGGAGACATCGAACTCTCCTCCGGCTGTTTCAGCAGCCAAGGAGGAGACAATTTCCAAAGCTGCCCTGGATGAATATATAGCTCAGCAGATACGAGTTCACCAGGCAACTGAGGCAGCCGGTCAAGTTGTCAAAATGGGGCGACCATATCCGAGCTGGTATGATCAGATCAAATACCCGCCGGGCTACACGATCCCAAAATTCCATGTCTACAAGGGGACAGGCAATCCCCATCAACATGTTGCCCAGTTCAAGGCTCTTTGTGGCAACACCGGCGGCGATGATAAGCTCCTGCTTCGCCAATTCGTCGGCAGCTTATCGGAGACGGCGTTTGAATGGTACTCCGAGCTTCCGAACGACTCCGTCAAAACTTTCGCTGAAATGGAGTTGTTGTTTACCCAGCGTTTCTCAAGCGCCAGCGAGCGTACTCCAATAACAGCTTTGATCAATGTAAGAGTAAAGCTGGACGAAACTTGGGTTCAATATGCAATCCGATGTCGGAACTTGTGGTCGAAGTGCGAACAGCGCATCGAAGAAGCGCCAGCAGTGGGCATGTTCGTGGGCATCTTAGATCCTTATGCAACTATTTCACAGTTCATGATGTTCTTTAAACCAACCACGTTCCAGGCCTTGATTGACAAATTAGCCCAAATGGACCAGATGGGCCATAGACCGTCTCCTCCAAAGCCGGACTCTCGAAATGAGAAGAGGAAAGAAAAAGCGATCGTCATCGCCAATGCTCAACAACAGCTGAGCAACTTGAAACCGGTTGTCCGTCAAAACAATATGCGTCTACGCCTATCCCTCGAGGAGAGGCTAGGACGTCCTTACTCGTTTTCTCAAGATAAAACGAGAAGACTGTTCGAGCTGGCAGTGTGCAACAGACTTATCAATCTGCCAGATTCAAAACGTCCGTTGCATCCAAACGACGTCAATGATCCCAATTACTGCCCCTATCACCGAGTATTGGGTCATCCGATCGAAAATTGCTACGTCTTCAAAAACTGGATTGAAGACCAATACCAACAAAGCAAGTTTGCGTTATCCGAAAAATGGAAGGTGAACCCGCCGCAACCTCATACCCTTAAAAAGGTGAATATGCCGGAGGCAACGTGCTCTTTTGTTGAAGAAGCCCCATGGGAGGTGGCCCTTTCGGCCAAAACCAAAAAGATGCTGAATGATCTCCAAACGTGCCCGGCAATCAGGTGGAAAAATCCACTGGAACCCGAGGTCGTAGAAGGGATGCTAAAGCCGCACCCAACTCCAAAGATCGGTAGTGATAGCCAAAGCTCGCACACCCAGCCATCGAAATCTTCGAAAAAGAAGAAGAAATCCAAAAAGCCCGTGAAGCCTGGCGACAAGCGCACGGACCTGCAGAAACAAATCGACGCACTGGAAGAGTATAACCAGAAGGCGCGGACTCCAATCACGCTCCAAGAATTCCTTGGCCACGTCCTTGAAGACGGAGATGATGGAGAAGAATCGTTGGACGAATCTGAGGATTACATAGCAAGTTGCCATGTGATCTCTCACTCGTCGATTGACAGTGAAGAAACTCCTGACGTAGGGAAACCGGGGGCAAATCCTGTGCCTGAACTTTTAGAACCATCATACGAAATGATTGATGCATTCCTAAACGAGATCCGTCAGAAAGGAAAAGCTAATCGAGAGCGTGAACTGGCTATATTCGAAAAAGCCAAACGCCGACGACTGGAGGAAAAGGTCGAGACATCCCAACTGGAGCAAAGCATCCCTATCACCAGCAAAAGCAAGGTTAAAGTAAGGAAACGATTCGCTAGGGCCCTGGCAATAGAAATGAAGTTGCCCTCTTTCAAAGGAAATTCCCTAGCAATATATATCTTGATGAAACGGAAATACATCCTAACTTCTGCCTATACCATCAGAGGATTGCACACTCCACCAAGAAGTGCATAGCCTTTAAAAACTGGTGGCAGAGATATGTTGCCCATCGACGACACGAGCGTGAAAGAGCTGCTGGCAACTTTCATATAGCCGACACCAAGGGATCGCAAGTTATCTCCTTTGGAAGCGACTCTGACGAAGAAATCGCCCTCAGCCCTCTTTTCAAGGAATCCACCTCCGACACGAAACATGCGGAGATCTAGCTGCGTAATTGTGCGTTGACTTATGACCGAAACGTCGTTAAATTACTGTTCCCCTCCGAACGGCGGCCGGGACGCGGGACGTCTCGCCTGAGGTTCGGAGCAGATGCTAATAGGTGCTATCCGTCCACCTCTCCGAAGATGCCAAGTTGATTTATAGCACCGTGTATCGGAGGTTTAGACGGATGCGGCCAATATAGCAGACTTCGTCAGATTCCCCCTCGCTTGAGGGGTTTTTGATTGTGGGGACGCTCTTCCCTGCAGGCGCAAGCCCCTGCAGTTAATTACGCTACCGCATCGCGGTAACAACTTTCTTCTTCTCCAGCTGGTCACTTCGTGTCGTGGGTGTTTGTTTTGTTTGTGGTTGCCCATGGATTGTATACGGAGACTGATTTATGTCGTCGCCCGTAGGACGTGGATTAGTCCAAATCCGTATTTTCTTAGATTTGGGTTTGGGGTTTTGGTTTGAGGATACGTTAGCCATATTTGAGGCTAAGATCAACTCAAACGTTTGTTAAGGATACGTTAGTCCAATTTGAGACTAAGATCAACTTAACGGGATCGTTTAGATCCGACAAAAGAGCGTTTGGAGGCTCGATTGTTCCAGTTTAGGGACATGATGGTCCATTAAATGTATGGCCGTCGAGACCCATCACCTCTTTGACGACGTTGAAGGATTACAACGACAAATGTCAGAGGAGTTCAGAGATGTACCCTTGAGCCAAAGTTGATTGGGGGATCTAGAGTCCAATTTGGGACTAAAGTCTGTTTGAAGGTTTAAGGATACGTTAGCCATATTTGAGGCTAAGATCAACTTAAACAGGATCGTTTAGATCCGACAAAAGAGCATTTGGGGCTCTATTGTTCCAGTTTAGGGACATGGTGGTCCAATACCAGTTTAGGGACATGGTGGTCCAATACCAGTTTAGGGACATGGTGGTCCATTGGTAGTTTAAGGACGCATAAGTCCATGGGTTTAAGGACCCCACAGTCCATATGGGCGTGTTTAAGGACGCATTAGTCCGTTAGTTTAAGGACGCATAAGTCCGCGGGTTTAAGGACCCCACAATCCGTATCTTGGTTTAGGGACGCATAAGTCCATGAGTTTAAGGACCCCACAGTCTGTGTTGATGTGTGGTTGTCGGGACCCATCACCTCTCTGAAGACGTTGAAGGATTACAACGACAAATGTCAGAGGAGTTCAGAGATGTACCCTAAACCAATGAGTTGGTTGAAAAAGCAGATGTGCTCAGTTCAAGATGATTTGAGGACTTATGGCCAGTTTGGGCTAAGTCCAATTATGTTTGAAATATTGGCCCTCTGCTGGTCCATTGAAGGAGAGGCTTTGCCTCTAGAAACTTAGGCAATTGGGCTAAAGCTAGTGTTACACACTAAAGACCAATAGTGTTGAACACTGGGAATAAGATTAGCAAGTTAGTGTTAAATACTAAAAGATAATCAGTGTTAAACACTGGGAACAGAGTTTCCAAATTAGTGTTAAACACTAAGCAAATCAGTGTTAAACACTGCCAATAGAGTTTTCCAAATTAGTGTTAAACACTAAGAAAATCAGTGTTAAACACCGAGGACAAAGTCTTCAGATTAGTGTTAAACACTAAGGAGAGAGGGGTCACGTGTGGACACGTGAGAGCGCCCTGATTCCCTTTATTTTATTCTGCAGATCAGTGTTTAACTCTTTTAATTCTGGCGGCCATCACGTGTGAGCACGTGATGAAGGCCCTCGCTCTTGTCTATTAGAATGCTCATTAGAGGTCACGTAGTGACACGTGAGGGCGCCCTAAATGTGGAGCCAGATCTCCTTTTCTTCGTTCTGTAAATAAGCGTTAAACACTTTTTATGTTTTCTTTGGAGCATCACGTGCCGCCACGTGAGGAGGATTAGTGCGCTGATTGTTAAAGCATCAGCCAAGGGGTCACATGGGAGCACGTGAGAGCGCCCAAGGCCTTTATTTCTTTTGCTTTTTCTTTCTGTGTTTCGGGGGTCACGTGGAACACGTGTTGCACTGCCTCAAAGGGCTTTCTGTAGATCTTTTGGGGGGGTCACGTGGTGACACGTGACCCTGCTTTTCTGTAGTTGCTTAGAAGATCTGTTAATCCCTTCCAGGAATCAAATTCCTCGTAGGGTTGAACCCTAACAATAATTTCAGAGGAATTAAATTCCTAGTTCCTTTTGAAGAGTTGAACTCTGAATTTTCTGTAGGAATTAAATTCCTCATATATGTGAAGAACTGAATAGGGTTAAACCCTAATAAAAGTTTTAAGGAATTGAACCCCCACTCTCTGTTAGAGAATTATTCTGGGGAATAAGATTAAGGGAATTAAATTCTTGTCAGAACTAAGTTCTTAACTAGGGTTAAACCCTGATTCTTTTCATTCTGAAGGAATTAAATTCCCATAACACAGGGTCAAACCCTAATTTTATTTTGAAGGAATTAAATTCCTATAGTTCTGTGAGAATTAAATTCTCGTGCTTCCATTCCCTCTCTATGCTTTGGATCTGCATGGCAGGATCTCAACCCATTGAGAATTAAATTCTCAACTCAAGGGGAGATGTGCACTTTACAGATCCTCCATCAAAGAGAGAAGAAATATGTCCTTCTGTTTTATATCAGAGTTAAACTCTGTTGAGAATTAAATTCTCTTTTCTTTCAATGAAACCTTCCCTTTCTTACCTAGGGTTTTCTTTTGCAGAAGATCCAAATTCCTCTAAAGTATCAAGACTCTCTCTCTTTTCTTCCCTCTGCATATATCTCTTTCTTGTGTGTCTCTTGGCTCCTATTTATAGGAGAAGCAGCCGAGTCAATTAGTTTTGGTGGATCTTTCATTAGGAGATTTGATTTGTATCCATCATTCGTTTTGGACCTTTGGATTATTAGGTGAATTTTACTCACCATTGGATTTTAAATCCAGAGATTCTCCTCTGTTATTTTGGTTAGATTTTACGGGGAAATCTTTCCAAATTCGAGATTTTCCCATAGATAGATGATATTTAATCATCTTTAATTCAATCGGTTGCTTTTGGAAAGATTTGAGAGGTCTTTTCTCAGAATTTAATTCTGTTAACAAATGGGCTTTGAAGTCGGTCACGTGTGGCCACGTGACCCTTGGTCACGTGTGGGCACGTGACCCCCTTGGAACGAGCCTTCTTCTTTCTTTTTGCGCTCTGTCTTCTGGTTGCTGCTTAACCGTCACGTGCCATCACGTGACCCCTGGTCACGTGTGAGCACGTGACCCTCGTCTAGACTCTTTTTCTTGATTTAACCGGAGAACAAGTCTGCTGCTTTTGAGTATCACGTGCCAACACGTGACCCTGGTCACGTGGGAGCACGTGACCTCTTCTGAAGCCTTTTCCTTGATTTGATCAGGGAACCGGTTTACTTTTGAAGCCGCTTTCAAATGTCACGTGCATACACGTGACCCTGGTCACGTGGGAGCACGTGACCCTTTCTGAAACCCTTTTCCTTGATGCAGTCGGGAAGCTGAATTCGCCTTGCCGATGCTTTTAGATGTCACGTGCCAACACGTGACTGCTGGTCACGTGTAAGCACGTGACCCTTTTCTAAAGCCTCTTCCGTGGGCTTTCCTGATTTTAAATCAGGAAACAAATGCCCCCACAGCGTTGTTCTCACGTGTCCGCTCGTGAGTGCAACGCTGTCACCTTTTGTGACCGTTGGATTCCTCTAGGGATTTGGGGAGATGAAACGTTTCCATCACCTCCTATAAATGTTCATGTCCCTTCCGAAGAGCCTTCACTTTGCTCATCTCCTTCTTTTGAGAACTCTTTTCCCTTGAGAATTTAATTCTCTTCTTCCAGAGCTTAGTTCTCTGTCTTGAAATCATCTTCAGAGTTTAACTCTGTTCAAGTGACCCTTTTCCTCAGGTAATGTTCTTGGACAAACAGTGAACTTTCACGTTCCTCTGGATTTTAAATCCAAAACAAGGGTTTTTACCCCTTTTTTTAACAAAGAACCCATTTTTCTTCAAGTTTTTCCATAAGAACAGGAAACCACCTAACCTTCGGATTGTAGATCTTTTAGGGTTTAGATGATCTTTGGGAAGATGATGATGGCGTTTCAACTCCATGGAACTTAATTCCATCCAAAAATGTTTCTGGGAATTTAATTCCCTTCTCTTAATAGGGAATTTAATTCCAATGAAGAACTCAGTTTCTTCACACGGAGGCTTCTTGGGGTCTCTTGACCCGAGGTTGTCCTTCTGCAATTAATGCAACAGGAGCTTTGTAATGATGTCTTCTGTGGGAATTTAATTCCTTTGATCTTGTTGGATCCATTGTAGAACCCGAGGCAGATCCTGTTGGGGGGAATGTGTAGGGTTACCATTCTTTATTAAATGAGGATATTCCCTTTGTTTTATTGTAACTATTTGGTCTCATTATTAATGAGCCGTCATCCGGATTCTGTGGGGCCCATGTGTTTTATAGCCAATAGTCCCAGAAAACTCTGCTGTTGCTTTCTTTAACTAGTCTTCATGTTCATGCATGGATATATATCGCTGACTTTGCTTTTAACGGTCTCCTTTTATTGGATTTCAAGTGCGATGGCTTCTGTTCCGTGCTTTCCCTTTTCTCGCTCGGAGGCTGCTTTTCCTCGGTCGCCATCTGATGAGGAAGCGATGGCGATGATCCGGGCCCATGACCCGAACTGTACCAACCTTCTTCAATGGGGATCTTGGTATAGTCAGATTATTCAGGGTCGCCGGAGTTTTCTTTGCGCGGTACCGACGGAGCACACTTTCCCATTCTTACCGATGGATCCCCCGAGGACGGTTTTTTCTGTGGAAATGCCCAACTGGACTCCAACGGGGAGGCTCGAGCCTTCGACGACCGGTATTCCGAACCATCCGATCCCGGCCATAGACATCTTGGGGCGGTGTATCTGCCAGGGTGAGGCCCACCCGTGGGGGAAAATTTATAAGATAGGGCTTACTCCTCGACACCCTACGGGCTACCTTCTCTGGGCTCGCTACATTCTTTCTGCCCATCGTGCGCGGCTGCAGAAAGTCGGGCTTTATCAGGCAATATACGCGTCACTCTTCCATTATAAGTCCCCGCATGCCTGGTGGGTCAAGGCCTTCTTGAATCAATGGAATCTCCCTACTAACACTTTCATTTTAGGAGATCGCGAGGTTTCGATTTCTCTGGCAGAATTTTATGAAATCTCGGGACTGCCAATCAGGGGTGCACTGTATAAGGAGTTGTTGCCTTCTGACGAGTATGTTTTTGAACCCGAGCCTGCCCCAGTTGACGGCCTGTCTGCTGAAAATGCCGTCCGCCACAAGCGTCCCAGTTTAATCAAGGAGCTAGGTATCTTCGACCGATTATTCACCGAATCCGAAGAGCAGGGTGTTACTTTCAAGAGTTTCATTGCCTGCTTCCTTCGCGAAGATGTCGTGTCGAAGACAGCTCCGAAGTTCGCCAACACTAAAGACCCCTTTGGGTTTGGTCCGAAGAAGCTGCCGACCACTGAATCGGATCTACCTCAATATTATATCCCCATCATGTCGCCGATGTCTTTTGAGTCCATTGCAGCACTCGGTATGGATGAGGAGACGTTCTTCGTGGGGTTTGTCAGTGTCTGGCTCAGTTGGTTCATTATCCCCATGCATCGCCGCTTCATGAGAGCCTCGGTTATCTATCCGTCTCATCGTATTGCTGAGGGGACGCGGTTGGCTATCGGCATCCCGGCGTTGGCGCATCTTTATCATGGGTTGGGCACCACAGCTAATACCTCTACTCCTGGCGTGGATGTGGTAAACTTTTCGCTTCATTATTTCACGTCCTGGATCGAAATGCACGTGTTGGGGGCTTTTGCCATGCATCAGAGGCCCTCATTTTACGATGCCTACCCCTTTCCACGACTTATGCGATTAGTGGATGCTTCTGCCGCCGACCCGACTCAGTTCGGGGCTATTCGGGTGCTGATTTCTCCTTACGCTGCCGCTGGCGGGATGGTTTTTAATGATCGGGTCTTGTCTACTCTCTCAGGTCCAGTTCAACAACTCTGGGATCTGTCAAAAGACAACGCACCTTCTTTGAAGCCCCGGGAGGCCGCGCACTTGTATACAATTAGACCGGGCTACTTGGTGTTTCGCCAGGACAGTGCAGCTCTTTTCATGCGGTACAATCCGCATCGATTCGCCCGACAACTTGGATACGACCAGGGTGTTCCTTTCGAGGCTTTTATAGTCGCCCCAATCCCTTCGCTCGATGCCGTTCGTGATGCCGCTCATCATTTCATGAGGCTAAACACCGGCTCCCACTTCATTGTACCTGAAGCTGAATACCTGCCCCGGTGCATGGGCGCGTTTACGGGTTGGTATCTTCATCGGGTCAGCCCAATCATTCTTGAGGAAAGGAGGGTGCTTCTTGGCCACGATGCCCCTCCTCTGGTTCCAGGAGCTAAGCTGCGACCGAGGGCTCCGGTCCGCTTCCCTCTAAGGGATACCGGCACTGCGCTCGTCCCAGGAGAATCGGAGGTAAACCTTACTCCAACGGCTGGTATGCCCCTGGGTTCCCGCTCGCGAGGTGGAAGGGCCCCAGTAGTAGCACCACCGTCTGTGGCAGCACCGCCCCCCGTGGCATTGACAATGACAGTGTCATCCTCGGTCGTGGCACCGGGCGAGGGTAATAGAGATGAGGGCGTCGTAGGCGATGTGGGTCAGCGCCGCCCTAAGGCTTCGCGAGGGAGGAAACGGTCATCCTCGGCGACCGGCTCTGGGTCTAAGCGGCGGAGGAAAGCGGCCAACAATTTGCTCAATTCTTTGGCGGAGTCTGAGCCTACTCTTGAAGACGAACCGTTGGCCCTGCAAGAGTCAGACGCTGGACTTCCTTTCCCGAGTTCGGCCGATGAGGAGGCCGCACAGTTGGCTGAGGCCATACGGCGTTCCAAAGACGTGTCTCATAATGCCAGGGTTCCGAAGAAGTCCTATCCCGCTGTAATCTTTTACGAAGACCCTTCGTGGATTCGGCGGCGATTTATCGGTCCTTTGGAGGAATGGGGGGAGAGGGCTTTGAAGCAGGCCGCTTCAGAAGATGCAGCTGACGCACTTTCTTTATGGACCGGTGGTCATGAGTCTACCCTTGAACCCCGGCGAGCCCACCTCCTTGAGAAGGAGCAGCGGCTTGAAGAAGCCATATTCAGGGCTTCTTTGCGTATAGGTACGTTGTGCTCCTTTTGTAGTCTTTCCGATTATTTATGCCCATACATATGTATCATTATTTTTATTCGAATCGTGCAGAATCTTCGACGCTGGGGGAGCTCTCTACGGGCCCATTAAAGCTAAAGCCCGCCGGAATTCTCAATGAGGCCTTGCTTGATGTGGAGGGGGCTGATGAGGCTGCTCCTCTCATGGTAGAGCCTCCAGTGGCGGTTCTTGATCAGGGAGCGCTTGCTCCTTTGGTTGAAGTTTCTTTGGAGGTCGCCGCCCCAATGACCCTTACTGAGGGCGGCTCAGAGGCTGGAAGAGAGGTAGTCAGGACTACTCTTCCTTTGTTGAATCCTGACGTTACGGCGGAGACAGTTGAAGCTGCTATCCCCCCAGCTCAGAATGGGAGGAGCGTTGAAGGTAACCCTCTGCGTTTTAATTTAGCCACCCTTTCATAGTCTAAACTCTTTTATCTTTCCCAGAATTGCGCGGTTTGGCGGCCACTATCGCTGATCTGTCGCCTCGACAGTCATTTCAGCGTTTATTGGAGATGGCGGCTCCGCAGGCGATCTCCCCTCAGCGTATTGTCCTTTCCTCCGGGCAAGGTTAGTGTCATTCTCCATTTTTTCTTTTACCATAGCATTGTTGCTATCTTGCGAAATGACGTTGATGTCTCTTATAGTTTTGGAAGCTGACGATGAGGTCGAGGTCGTTGAAGGGCCAGGGGAACCTTCAGCTCCTACTTGCATGACTGTCGGTGAGTGACATTTTATTATAATCCCGTTCGTTCTGTGTTTAAGAATTTTACTAATCATTTATCAAATTTGAACAGCCCTGCCAGTCTCCATGGCGTTGGAATCGCGCATCGTGATGCCGCCCGGCCCTTATGCTTTGCGGGCTTCAGAACGCTTGGCCCAATTGAGCCTTGTCTCCCTATCATCTTTCGTCGAGGAGCTCCGTGCTGGTAGCGCGACCACGGCCGAAGCGTTTGCCGCTGAAGCTAACGGCTCTCTTCCTTTTCTCGCCACCTATCATAGCGAGGAGGTGGTGCGGGTCTGGGTGGAGTTCTGTAGGAAGGTGGAGGCTTGTTTGCACGCTCTTGAATGTTCTCGCCTTTCCTCGGAAGCCGTGGCTGCAAAAGTGGAGTTGCGGGGTCTGATAGCACGATGTGCGGCTAACATGACGTCATGCGAGAAGAGGCTTGGCCGCAAGTTCTCGGAGAGGGAATTGGCTTCTAAGGCGCTGAGCGAGCTTCAGGCCAGCCTTACAGCCAAGGCCAACAAAGCATACGAACTCTGGCGAGTGCTCCAGGAGTCCATAAAAGAGGTGGTGGCTCTCGATAAAGCTGCCACGTTCACTCATGAGAGGGTCGAGGCTCATAAAGCCACCGAGAAAGAGCTCGAAGCTCGGCTTGCTTTGTATCAAGCTCAGCAAGCTCAGGCGGAGGCTCGTCTTCTGGAGATCTTGCATCATGAAGCCGTGGCTCAGCAACGGAACGATGAGCTGGTAAAATTACTGCACCGCCCGCCGGCTTGAGGACTTGTATCTTTTCTCCTTTTTTATTGTACATACTCATGAATGAGAGTATCTTTCTTTTTTGTTTCTTTCATGAATTGTACTTTGTATCCATTTTGGTTTATGAATAAAAGATACATTTTTCTTCTCAATGGTGTGTCCCCTTTCATTGAATGCGTTTGCGGACAATTTATCTTGATCTCCTTGCAGGGCAGCGATAGCTTAGGATTCAGGGTTAAGATCTGCTTCCTAAGACTTTTGCACTTTATGATCCACGAGGGTCTCATAAAGAGTTTTTTTCTCCCCATGGGTCGAGAGGATCCCATAGGTGTAAGTTCTTCTTAAGAATCGTGAGGATTCTTAAGCGGGTTGTCCCTTGAGAGTCGTAAGGACTTCACAAGAGAGTTTTTCTTCCTTACAGGTCGTGAGGACCTACAAGTGCTGGATGTGGTCGCCCTCGTCCGTGTTTCACGGAGTCAGGGGTTTCCCAAGGCATCGTAGTTTAAAGACATCGCGGTCAAGGTTAAGGACCTCATAGTCCGTGGATTTAGGGACTCCACAGTCCGATGTTTGGTTGCAGGGACCCGTCACCTCTTTGAAGACGTTGCGGAATTACAATGCCACGTATCAAAGGAGTGAAGAGATGTACCCTTAAACCAAGGCAGAATCCGTAGGGAATCGGGGTGGTTGATCGTTAGTTTTAAGACATCACGGTCGAGGTTAAGGACATCATAGTCCGTGGATTTTAAGGACTCCACAGTCCGGTGTTTGCTCTGGATGCTTCACACGGGTTCACTGCCGTGCTTGGCGAGGACCAGGCTCCGCTCTGGGCGTTTTCCGCGGGGTCAAAGAGTGACGTTATCCGCGTTCCACGTAACCAGGAATTTTGCACTAGATGCTTCACACGGGTTCACTGCCGTGCTCGGCGAGGACTAGGCTCCGCTCTGGATGCTTCACACGGGTTCACTGCCGTGCTCTGCGAGGACCAGGATCCACTCTGGACGTTTTCCACGGGGTCAAAGAGTGACGTTATCCGCGTTCCACGTAACCAGGAATTTTGCACTAGATGCTTCACACGGGTTCACTGCCGTGCTCGGCGAGGACTAGGCTCCGCTCTGGATACTTCACACGAGTTCACTGCCGTGCTCTGCGAAGACCAGGATCCGCTCTGGACGTTTTCCACGGGGTTAAAGAGTGACGTTATCCGCGTTCCACGTAACCAGGAATTTTGCACTAGATGCTTCACACGGGTTCACTGCCGTGCTCGGCGAGGACTAGGCTCCGCTCTGGATGCTTCACACGGGTTCACTGCTGTGCTCTGCGAGGACCAGGATCCGCTCTGGACGTTTTCCACGGGGTCAAAGAGTGACGTTATCCGCGTTCCACATAACCAGGAATTTTGCACTAGATGCTTCACACGGGTTCACTGCCATGCTCGGCGAGGACTAGGCTCCGCTCTGGATGCTTCACACGGGTTCACTGCCGTGCTCTGCGAGGACCAGGATCCGCTCTGGACGTTTTCCACGGGGTCAAAGAGTGACGTTATCCGCGTTCCACGTAACCAGGAATTTTGCACTAGATGCTTCACATGGGTTCACTGCCGTGCTCGGCGAGGACTAGGCTCCGCTCTGGATGCTTCACACGGGTTCACTGCCGTGCTCTGCGAGGACCAGGATCCGCTCTGGACGTTTTCCACGGGGTCAAAGAGTGACGTTATCCGCGTTCCACGTAACCAGGAATTTTGCACTAGATGCTTCACACGGGTTCACTGCCGTGCTCGGCGAGGACTAGGCTCCGCTCTGGATGCTTCACACGGGTTCACTGCCGTGCTCTGCGAGGACCAGGATCCGCTCTGGACGTTTTCCACAGGGTCAAAGAGTGACGTTATCCGCGTTCCACGTAACCAGGAATTTTGCACTAGATGCTTCACACGGGTTCACTGCCGTGCTCGGCGAGGACTAGGCTCCGCTCTGGATACTTCACACGGGTTCACTGCCGTGCTCTGCGAAGACCAGGATCCGCTCTGGACGTTTTCCACGGGGTTAAAGAGTGACGTTATCCGCGTTCCATGTAACCAGGAATTTCGCTGATTGTATCCGTATTTCACGGGATGGAGGTTTGACTGCTGGCGATATGTATACCACCGAGCCATGGAACTGGGAGTTGCCGCTGTTCCGCTTAGCTTGAAGTTGTGTCTGTCATTACGAGACGAGTGTTGGGATGATCTCTAGGTCTCTTGTGACCCGTCGAGATTTAGCTTTCTTTCTTTGGTGAAACCTGGGGGGAGGTATGTTCCCTTTTTTGTTTACGCCCTTGGATTGTGTACAGGGTGTGATGGAACATCACCTGTAGGGCATAAATTAAAACTTTTTTTTATTTTATTTCTCTTTCAGCGATGCTCTATCATTTCAGCTTTTATATCGCGAAGGTCGCGATTGCCCCATCATTTCGGCTATTTTTCGCGGTGCCCAATCATTTCGGCTATTTATTTATTTTCTACTCGCTGCTTTTTATTGCGAGTTGCCCCATCATTTCGGCTATTTTTCATGCATACATTTTTACTTGCTGTTTTTTATTGCAAGTTGCCCCATCATTTCGGCTATTTCGTAGGCATGTGTGGCTTGCTAGCCTTTTCGCCGCAAGCTTGGGTTTTAGACACCGATTTCGGCATCAGCACCGCTACAACTGGAATATTGCTAGGAGCGAATCATCATCTGCCTCTGTCGATGTTGAACAAAGGTGGCTTAGCAAACAGGGTTAAGGGTCCTGTCGACCAAGGCTTTTGACTTCATGAGCCGTAAGGGTCTCACAAAGGTATTTCTCCCTACAAGTCGTGATGATCTTGCAGGTGTATTTTCTCCTTAGGGATCATGATGATTCCTGAGTGTATGTTCCTCTGTAAGTCGTAAGGATCCTACAAGAGGGTTTTCTCCTTATGGGTCGAGAGGACCTACAAGGGTTGCTCATTATATAGACATATCCCTAGTCACAGGTGTGACTTTACTGGGGAAATATTTATCCGCGCCCGTGGATTGTATACAAGGGTCAGTATTGAGCCCCTTGTAAGGCAGTATCGAAGGTTGTGGGGGATTTGCTTAAGAACAGGTTTAGGTTTCTGTAACTTAAAACTTTCAAATCTCATGAGCCGTGAGGGTCCCATAAGAGAATTCTCCTTACGAGTCGTGAGGATCTCGCAAGTGTATTTTCTCCTTAGGAATCGTGGGGATCCCTAAGTGTGTTGCTCCTTTGTGAGTCGTAAGGATCTCACGCGGGTGTTTTCTCCTTACAAGGTCGAGAGGACCCTATAAGTGTCTCTTAACGAGGTTGCGCCCTTTCGGGTTTTCACAAACGCTCGCCGGTAGCCCTGCTGTTTTTACTCACGGAGCCCTTTCGGGTTTTCGTCCGTGCCCATTTTGCTTATGGACATACCGTTTTTTTTATTCTTTTTCTCTTTTTTTTTTACAAGGTCTCGCCCTTTCGGGTTTTCACGAACACTCGCCGGTAGCCCTGCTGTTTTTACTCACGGAGCCCTTTCGGGTTTAATCCGTGCCCATTTTGCTTATGGACATACCGTTTTTTTTTTCTCCCTTTTTTTTGTCAGTCTAAGGATGCTGCGGTAGTAGTTTAGGGACGTTTCGGTCCGTCGTTAGTTTAAGGACATTTCGGTCCGTCGTTAGTTTAAGGACATTTCGGTCCGTTATTAGTTTAAGGACATTTCGGTCCGACATGGAGAAGGCCGGCTACCGCTTATAAAGCTCGAGCTTAGGAAGATAGCGAGCGGACATAGTCGTCGTCATCTATCATTGACCTAGGCCGTGGCTCATTAAGCGTAGTATCTCTTTAGGAAGCGACCGTTTATTGGCCTGAAAGTCCTTTCACCGTGCATGTCCATGAGTAGATAGGCCCCACCCTGGTAGACCTTATCTATGATGTATGGGCCTTCATAGTTTGGCTCGAATTTTCCCCGCTTGGCTCGATTGGGGATCATAGGCCTTTTGACCACTAACACGAGTTCGCCTTGGCGGAATGTCCTCGGTCGGGTCAATCTTTCATATGAGCGCGTCATCTTTGCTTTATAAGCTTCCAGATTTTGTTGCGCTATGAGCCGGGTTTCGTCGAGGGCATCGAGCTCCTCAAGCCGAAGGTGAGCATTTTCTTCGTCTGTCAGCTCGTAGTGGACTGCCACTCGTAGAGAGGGTAACTCTATCTCGAGGGGGAGCACTGCTTCCGTCCCAAATACCAACGCGTACGGCGTTGTGTTCGTGGCCGTCTTGAATGTAGTTCGATAGGCCCAAAGGGCCTCTTGCAGCCTCTCGTGCCAGTCTTTCTTATTTCGGGACACCGTCATTTTTATGATCTTCGTCAAGGTCTTATTGAAGGCCTCGGCCAGACCGTTAGCTCGTGGATTGTAAACTGAAGAATATCTCCAGTCTATATTGTGCTGCTGCGCGAAGCGGCTAATCTTATGGCTTCTGTAGGCTGGCGCATTATCGGAGATAATCCGCCGTGGGGTTCCAAACCGATAGATGACGTGCGTCTTGAAGAAGTGGAGGATATTCTCCGTCTTCACTTCCCTCAGCGGTACTGCTTCTGCCCATTTGGAGAAGTAATCAGTTGTCGCCAGGATGAAACGATGTCCCCGGGACGATGCTGGCTCGATGGGGCCGACTATGTCAGTCCCCCACATTTCGAATGGCCAGCTAGCCACCGTTGGGTGTAGTGGGTTCAGATGTTGGTGGATAAAGTCTCCATGAATCTGGCACGAGTGGCATTGCTTCGCATACTCGAGGCAATCTTGGACCATCGTGGGCCAATAATAGCCCATCCGTTTGATCTTCAATTTCATTTTCGGGCCTGCCTGGTGAGAACCGCAGAGTCCGTCGTGAACTTCCTGAACGACTCTTTCTGCTTCGTCAGGTCCTAAGCATCTCAGCCACAGAGAATCAAACGATCTCTTGTATAGAGTGTCGTTGACAAAAGCAAAAAATAGAGCTCGTTTCATGAGCTGATGTCTTGAGGACGCTTCTTCGGGCATTCGGTGGGACTTAAAGTAGTCTATGAAGACTTCCCTCCAGTCCTCGGCCTTCTCATGGTCTTTTATTTGTAGGGTCGTCTGCTCAGTCGCCCCCTTTTCTTCGTATAATTCCGGAGATATTTCTGCCGGGGCGAGCACTCGACGGCTTTGTACCACAATTCTGACGTCATCGAGGTTCTCGTCAGCCAGTTCTTTAGCGAGCTTAGCTAACGCGTCTGCTTTGCTATTTTCCGCACGTGGTATACTTTCCAAAGTGTAGGAGGGAATTTGGGTCAATAGTTGTTGCACCTTTTCGCCGTATTTCACCAACTCCGGTTTGCACGTTTGGTAGTCACCATTTACTTGACTAACAACCAATTGAGAATCCCCGTATATAGAGAGGTCTTCAATTCCCATGTTAATAGCGATCTCGAGGCCCGCTATCAAAGCTTCGTATTCGGCTTCATTGTTCGTCCTTGATTCCGTTAAGGAGAAAGCAAAGCGCATTATCCCTCCTTGTGGGGTTACGAAGATGAGGCCTACTCCCGATTTGATTATGGGGGTACATTGTTTGCGCTTCTTCATGGAAGATGCCCCGTCAAAATAGATTTTCCATCGAGTATCACCGCCGCCGATCACGTCGAATGCATGTTCGTCCGGCAAATCGCAGTTCAGAGGAGAACCGGCAGGTACTGGATGCTCAGCGAGGAAGTCGGCAATGGCCTGGCCTTTCACTGCCTTAAGAGGTCGATACGTTATTGAGAACTCCATCAGGAGTAGAGCCCATTTAGCGAGTCGACCCGTCAGTATAGCCTTCGACATCAAATATTTAAGAGGGTCTACCTTCGAGATGAGACGGACTTCATGCGCCAATGCATAGTGTCTGAGTTTTGTTATCGCGAAGATTAACGCCAAGCAGTGTTTTTCAATGGGCGAGTAGTTGTTTTCTGCCCCCAGCAAAACTCGACTTAAGTAGTAGAGTGCTCTCTCTTTCCCTTGATCGTTCTCTTGTGCCCATAATGCGCCTAAGGAACCTTCGAGGGCGGTTGTATAAAGAATGAGGGGTTTTCCCTTGACCGGCGCAGCCAACACCGGAGGGTTCTGCAGGTACTGCTTGATCTCATCTAGTGCACCTTGGCATTTGTGATCCCAAATGAATGGAGTTCCCTTCTTCATCAGGTGGCTGTAAGGACGGCATTTGCCTGAAAGATTGGCGATAAATCGCCGGATGTATGCGAGCTTCCCTTGGAGAAACCGCAACTGTTTGAGGGTTCTTGGCGGAGGCATTTCCATGATCGCCTTGATCTTAGATGGATCTATTTCGATACCTCGATGTCGGATGATGAATCCCAGGAATTTACCCGAGGAGACTCCAAACGCGTATTTGAGGGGATTCATCTTCAAATTATATTGCCGAAGGCGTTGAAATACAGTCTCCAGATGCTTTAAATGCTCTTCGTATGACATGCTCTTTATTACAAGGTCATCGATATAGCACTCGACGATGTCATGTATGAGGTCGTCGAAGATTTTTGTCATGGCCCTTTGATAGGTAGCGCCGGCGTTCTTTAGACCAAAGGGCATAACCCTGTAGCAGAATATACCCAAAGAGGTCCGGAAAGCGGTATGCTTCTGGTCTTCGGGATGCATCTTTATCTGATTGTATCCTGAAGAACCGTCCATAAAGGAGAAAACCTCGTGAGTGGACGTGTTATCTATCATTAGCTCGGTTACTGGTACTGGGAAATCGTCCTTTGGACAGGCTTTATTGAGATCCCTGAAATCCACGCATATGCGTACCGTCCCATTCTTCTTCATTACCGGGACGATATTGGCGATCCAGTCGGGATACTGGACTTCTTGGATAAATCCAGAATCGATCAGCTTCTTGACTTCGGCGTTGATGCTCATTTCAAGCTCGAGTCGCATCCTTCTTGGCGCCTGCTTGACTGGCTTGATATCTGGGGATATCGCTAATTTATGCACAGCAATCTCCGGATCTAATCCTGGCATCTCGGAATAGTTCCACGCGAAGCAGTCTTTATGCTGTAGAAGCACGTTCTTTAATGCGGCCACCCTTTCTTCAGATAGCAGCTCGCTGACGAATGTCGGTCGCGGATCATCTGCCGATCCCAGCTCAATCTTCTTGAGGTTATCTGCAGTAGTATGTATGCCATCTTCCACTTCTTTCGGAGCTGGCGGAAATTCTGAGACCACCTCATCATCGCTGTTCTCAAAGCACCAGGGAAGGTCATCCATGTTCTCGGGCTCTTCTTTTAATACCGTAATCGTATAACAGGTGCGAATCCGCTTCCAGGACTGAGGTGGATCCGGTTTTGCTCTTGCGGCTTTGGGTTCGTGCTTTTGTGGCGGCGTTACCCTCCAGCCGTTGGATAAAGCGAATCAGCCCTGTTGGTACTGGTCATCGACCCAGTTCTTGAAGGTGAAGCAGTCTTCGGTAGGATGTCCTATGGCTCGGTGATAAGAGCAATAGCTCAGATGAGAAGCCCTGTTAGCTTGCTCAGGGTGTCTAGACTCTGGAAGCGCGATCATTTGATATTTTATAGTGAGCTCGAGTAACTTCTCCGTCTTGTCTCGAGGGAAGGAATACGCTCGACTCATCTTCTTCGCGAGGGACAAATCCGGACCGCGCAATGCCCGCTCACATGACTCTCTAATCCTGCGTCGTTGTTGTCGGCTCCTCTCTCCGCTTCTTGATTTATTTCCGTCTCTGCGTCGAGCCTTTCGTACAACGGGTTGACAAGGATGAGCATCTTTGTCTTTTGCAGCCCGTTGAAATAGACGTTGCGTCCTGGCCTTCTCATAGATGGCCATCTCGCGGTTGTGGTCTTCCTGAGCTTTTTGACCCACTTTCCTGATAGGCTTGTCCATTCGTTCTTCAAACGACGGACTCGGCATTTCAATCGCGGGATCTAGTTTTGATGAGGGGTTGGCATTTCCTGACGGGGCGTCCTCTTCTTCATCAAAAGTATATGTGGCGTAGCTACTGTGGGCCCGTTCCCGTTTTCTGGTTCTCGCGTATCCAAGCCCAAGTGTTTCCATTTTCCCGTTGGGCAATTTGCGTTGGGTCCCAGGGACATCCCAAATCCTGTTGTAGAACCGAGCTTGTCGAACAGTCTGTTTTAAGGGTACTCCTTGGCGCTTCAATAGCCTCTTTAGTCCATTTGCGTAGTATCTGGGCAAACGGATAGGTTGGAGCCTGTCGAGTGTAACATCCATGCCATGCCAGATCTCTTTCTCTATTTTCGACTCTGAGGATCGGTAGAATAGAATTAACTTCTCACCCCTTTGCCTGGGAGGGACGTAAAATGTTTGCAGGTCCTGCACATTGTGAGCTTGAAGTGTGTCGAGATCCTTGTAGTGTTCCCGCGGCACCATGATGATTTGCAAACTCTGATCATCGCTAGGGGGTGCTTGTATTGACAGCCGATTGGAGAACACGGCATTAACCTCATTTTCCGAGTCACTTCCGAAGACCAACATGGGGGCGGGCGTCCCCGGGTTGTTGCGTTGAGATGGCCCAGCATAAACTATCTTTTCTTCTTCTTCGGTATCGCTCCCGAAAACAGGGATGGCGGCGGCGGCTTTGTTCTCCGGCTTGCGGCACCTTTCTGTATCCTCGAAATCTGGCAAAAAGTACTTCGCATCTTCGTATTTGCGGACTTCGTTCACGGAAAATGGGTTCAACTCACCTGTTACGGTATACTCGAAACCATCCTTAAAGTACTTCATACACTGATGTTGTGTAGAAGGGATGATGTTGTACTCGTGTAGCCAAGGACGACCGAGCAAGGCGTTGTAGCAGGTCTTGGCGTCAATGACATGGAATTTGATGTCTGTGACGAGGAGTCCAAAGCGTAATGTTAGTATCACGGATCCGAGAGTCCGTGACGATTGTGAATCGAAACCGGAGATAGTAATTTTGTCACGAGCGAGGTGTTGCACACTCATGCAGATTTCCTTCAACACCCGAACATTAAGGAGATTGACGGAGGATCCATTATCCACCAGGATCTTGCCTATCTTGATATCATGGCGGTATCCAGAGACATATAGGTGACGGTTGTGGTCGCACGTCCCGAGAAGGAGGTCTTCGTCACCGAAAGTGATGTCGGCCGTATGCACTTCCTCCAATTCATCCTTCATCCTTTCAGTGGCGAGGAAGGCTTGGAATTGCTCAGGTTCTTATAACGCCTTAATTAGTGAGTCTCGCGCTTCTTTTCATAATAGGAGGGCATCGAGAATGCTAAGCTGAGAAGGTAGCTTCCTTAGGTGCGCTAGGATGTTATAGTCCACCTTACCCTTCCTAGGAGGGTCTTTGGCAGCCAGCTCTTTCATGACTTGGTCATCTAAAGTGATATCTTCAGTGACCTTTTCCTTTCCCTTATCTTTTCTACTCGCGGGCCCGAGATTCTTTTCTGGGAGTGTGCGATTGCGCAGCTGAATGTTCTCGCAGGCCTCCGATTTCTCCTCTTTTCCTAAAACGGATTCTTTAAAGAGAGGGCCCAGAGCCATTTCTTCATCGGAGTCGCTCCCAAAGGTGAGAACTTGTGAACCTCCGGCGTTAACCATGTAACAGTTGCCAGTGGTCTTGTTGTGCTCGTCGGCAGTACTTCTTTGTTCTCGACGAGTCTTGCGTTTCATGCGCTTAAAATGTTGCCGATGAACAACATATCCTTGCCACCATATCTTAAAGGCGTCACACTCTTCCGTGGGGTGTGAAATTTTCCGATGATATGCGCAATAATCAGGGTGCCTCTCCACCCTATTGAGCGTGTTTTCTTCCGAGGGTGGTAGCTTCATTCCTATCGACATGGCTTTGGCAAACCGTTTCCTCGTCTTGAATATCTTCTTGTCTGCCTCGGATGCCTTTCGATCTGGCGGGAGTACTTCAACTCTTTCATTTAGTCACCTGCGTTCGGCTCCTTCCGATGCGGCCATCTCACGCTCCTGATCTGCTTTACTCTTTAGACGAATCTCGTCCAGAAAGGCGTCGATCATTTCATCTGTTGGCCACACAAGTCCTGGCTCAGGGTGTGCCCCCAGTTTCTCGGTGCCAGGAGTTTTCTCATCTTCCGAGTAGGAAATCACATGACAACTCGCCACATGTCCCTCGGATTCATCCGATGAGCTCTCTTCCTCATCTTCCTTCTGAAAGACGTGGTTGAGGAACTCTTGCAGTGTGACGGGAGTCCGTGCCTTTTGATTGTACTCCTCCAGCGCGTCAATCTGTTTCTGCAAATCCGTGCGCTTGTTTCCAGGCTTCACGGGCCTTTTGGATTTCCTCTTATTTTTCTTCGAAGATTCTGACGGTTGGGTATGAGTACTTGGGCCATCACCACGAATCTTTGTAGTTGGGCGCGGCTTCAACATCCCTTCGATGATTTGAGGTTCAAGCGGGTTCTTCCATTCAACCGCTGGGCATGCATGAAGGTCACTCAGCATCCTTTTGGTTTTAGCTGATAGCACGATTTCCCATGGAGCTTCTTCAATAAAGGAACAAGTCGCCCCCGGTGCGTCCGTCTTCTTAGGAGTATGTGGCTGTGGCGGGTTCACCTTCCACTTTTCGGACAGCGCAAACATTCCCTGGAGGTATTGATCTTCAATCCATCCTTTAAAGACGAAGCAATCCTCAAACGGATGGCTTACCGTTTGATGGTAAGGGCAATAGTTGGGGTTGTTCACCTCAGTGGGTTGTGGCGGTCGCCTTGGATTTGGCAGGTTTATAAGTCTGTTGCGTACTGCCAGCTCGAATAGCCGTTTCGTCTTGTCCCGTGGGAACGAGTAGGGACGCTTCATCTTCTCATTATAATACCGGCGTCTTTCTTCCAGTTGATCCGTCAGCTTTGGGGCATTGGGTTGCTGCTGGGCATTCGCGACGAAGGTGGCCTTTCCTTTACCCTTGTCATTCCGAGGTTCTGGCTTCGGGGGAGACGGTCTATGACCCATTTGGTCCATCTGAGCCAACTTGTCGATTAAAGACTGGAATATGGTTGGCTTAAAGAACATCATAAACTGGGAGATAGTGGCGTGAGGGTCTAGGGTTCCCACGAACATGCCCACCGCGGGCGCTTCCTCAATGCGTTGCTCGCATTTCGACCACAAATTCCGCCATCGTATAGCATACTGGACCCAAGTTTCGCCTGGTTTTACCCTGGCGTTAATTAGTGCCGTTATTGGAGTGCGTTCGCTGGCGCTTGCGAATCGCTGAGTGAATAGAAACTCCATTTCAGCGAACGTCTTGATAGAATCGTTCGGGAGTTCCGAATACCATTCGAACGCTGTTTCTGATAAGCTGCCCACGAACTGGCGAAGCAACAGTTTATCATCTCCGCCGGTGTTACCGCAAAGGGCCCTGAACTGGGCGACATGTTGGTGGGGATTGCCGGTCCCCTTGTAAACATGGAACTTGGGAATTGTGTAACCCGGCGGGTACTTGATTTGGTCGTACCAGCTTGGATATGGCCGCCCCGTTTTTACGACTTGACCAGTTGCCTCAGTCGCATGATGAACCCGGATTTGCTGGGCTATATAGTCGACCAAGTCTGCCTTAGAGATTGTCTCCTCCTTGGCCGTTGAGAGGGCCGGTGGTGGATTTGACGTTTCTCCCCTACCGTCTTCAAGGACGATCGGGGGATCCTCAGCGGGTGGATCCTGTTGGATCATCATTCCTATCATATCTTGGAAGAGGAGGCCCATACGCTGTATGTTGGCTGCTTGTTCAGCAGCCTCTTTGTCCTTCTTCTCCAATATTCGGCGAAGGAATTCGGCGTCGGTTTCTTCCTCCTGGCGTTCGTCCGAAGACGTTTCTGGGTTTTCTTTTGGCCCGGTAAGTGCGGCCATAGCATTCATCATTTCCTGAAGCTTTTGCTGTTGCTCCTGAGCTTTGGTCACCGACCGTGTGAGCGGTCTATGACCTGTAGACGCACGGCTGTCTTCTTTTCCTGACGCCATGTATACGGTGTGGACCATCATGCCCTCAGACTTAGGGCGTCTGGGCTTAGTGCCTTTGGCTGTCGTTGCAGGCTGGAGGATCTTCTCTGGTTTCCTCCTTTTATGAGCAGTGGAGGAAGAGGGGGCCGTTGAGGTGGGCGTCCAGATAGCCTTTCGTGGTTTAGCCTGGTGACCGGCTTCCGATTGGATTTTCAGCTTCTTGTGCTGGCGGGAGAAGTTTGGATCGATCATCGAATCTCGGGCCTGCCGCCAAACCTTATAGATTTTGGAAGACAGCCGTTGAGGGGATCGGGGCTGCTCTGACTTTATCTCCACAACCTTTTTTAGTGGGGGAGGAGACCTCTTTAGCACCGCAGTAGGAGAATTCCTTCGCACCTTATTTAGCATCTCGAAGCTGTTCCCCGTTGGAACAGCAGCATTAACTTCCGCCATCGGGGCTGATGGAGTTAGCCTAGAGGGGGAGTTGCCCCCAGCCTTCCTTACTCGGCGCCAATGGCGACGTCGAGCGTGTCGAGCGGACGGCGTTGGTTCGGCGGTGAGAATGGCTTCGTCTTGCCCCCTGTGTAAGTGGGGGGTCGTTGCTGGTGTTAGCCTGTTAAAGACCGATGTCCTTTGGGTAGCAGGAGCGGGAGCTGAAGCCGTCAATCTTGTAAAGACCGACTTTTTGGCCGGGGAAGCCGCCTTGGCGACTTCAGGAGCAGGACCGGTCACTTTCTTAGAAGCAGCCTTCTCTGGGATTGTAGGCCCCATGATGGGTCCACAGGATTTCTGGCCCAATCTAGAGAAGACCGAGGCGCTGATGTTGGGCGACCCGTTGAGAGGAGCCGCAGCAGGGGTAAGACGATCAAAGACCGACTTCTTGGGAGCTTCCTTTGTCAGCACCGGCGCCGTAAAGCTTGTCGGTGGGAGCATAGTCCCAAAGAACAATCCGGTAGTGGCCTGAGTCACCTGGTCCACCGGTATTGTGAATAACGAAGCGGCTTGGGGTCCGTAGGCTATACCTCCTGGCGAGGCAGAGCGTTGGTCGCAATTGCAGTCCGAGCAGTTGGAGCATTTCGCGGAAGTAGAACCCATCGATCCTTTGCTTTCTGCAATGAGCAAGATGCCAAGTCTTAGTATCTCGAAACCCAAGGGCAACCATTAGCGAACCGCGATTGGTTCGCGAACAACACACGAAGTGTGGAGTGGAAAGAGGAAGAGGTCCCACCAGGCGTGCCAGAATCTGTTCCCCTCCGAACGGCGGCCGGGACGCGGGACGTCTCGCCTGAGGTTCGGGGCAGATGCTAATAGGTGCTATCCGTCCACCTCTCCGAAGATACCAAGTTGATTTATGGCACCGTGTATCGGAGGTTTAGACGGATGCGGCCGATGTAGCAGACTTCGTCAGATTCCCCCTCGCTTGAGGGGTTTTTGATTGTGGGGACGCTCTTCCCTGCAGGCGCAAGCCCCTGCAGTTAATTATGCTACCGCATCGCGGTAACAACTTTCTCCTTCTCCAGCTGGTCACTTCGTGTCGTGGGTGTTTGTTTTGTTTTTGGTTGCCCGTGGATTGTATACGGAGACTGATTTATGTCGTCGCCCGTAGGACGTGGATTAGTCCAAATCCGTATTTTCTTAGATTTGGGTTTGGGGTTTTGGTTTGAGGATACGTTAGCCATATTTGAGGCTAAGATCAACTCAAACGTTTGTTAAGGATACGTTAGTCCAATTTGAGACTAAGATCAACTTAACGGGATCGTTTAGATCCGACAAAAGAGCGTTTGGAGGCTCGATTGTTCCAGTTTAGGGACATGATGGTCCATTAAATGTATGGCCGTCGGGACCCATCACCTCTCTGACGACGTTGAAGGATTACAATGACAAATGTCAGAGGAGTTCAGAGATGTACCCTTGAGCCAAAGTTGATTGGGGGATCTAGAGTCCAATTTGGGACTAAAGTCTGTTTGAAGGTTTAAGGATACGTTAGCCATATTTGAGGCTAAGATCAACTTAAACAGGATCGTTTAGATCCGACAAAAGAGCATTTGGGGCTCTATTGTTCCCGTTTAGGGATATGGTGGTCCAATACCAGTTTAGGGACATGGTGGTCCAATACCAGTTTAGGGACATGGTGGTCCATTGGTAGTTTAAGGATGCATAAGTCCATGGGTTTAAGGACCCCACAGTCCATATGGGCGTGTTTAAGGACGCATTAGTCCGTTAGTTTAAGGACGCACAAGTCCGCGGGTTTAAGGACCCCACAGTCCGTATCTTGGTTTAGGGACGCATAAGTCCATGAGTTTAAGGACCCCACAGTCCGTGTTGATGTGTGGTTGTCGGGACCCGTCACCTCTCTGAAGACGTTGAAGGATTACAACGACAAATGTCATAGGAGTTCAGAGATGTACCCTAAACCAATGAGTTGGTTGAAAAAGCAGATGTGCTCAGTTCAAGATGATTTGAGGACTTATGGCCAGTTTGGGCTAAGTCCAATTATGTTTGAAATATTGGCCCTCTGTTGGTCCATTGAAGGAGAGGCTTTGCCTCTAGAAACTTAGCTAATTGGGCTAAAGCTAGTGTTAAACACTAAAGACCAACAGTGTTGAACACTGGGAATAAGATTAGCAAGTTAGTGTTAAATACTAAAAGATAATCAATGTTAAACACTGGGAACAAAGTTTCCAAATTAGTGTTAAACACTAAGCAAATCAGTGTTAAACACTGCCAATAGAGTTTTCCAAATTAGTGTTAAACACTAAGAAAATCAGTGTTAAACACCGAGGACAAAGTCTTCAGATTAGTGTTAAACACTAAGGAGAGAGGGGTCACGTGTGGACACGTGAGAGCGCCCTGATTCCCTTTATTTTATTCTGCAGATCAGTGTTTAACTCTTTTAATTCTGGCGGCCATCACGTGTGAGCATGTGATGAAGGCCCTCGCTCTTGTCTGTTAGAATGCTCATTAGAGGTCACGTGGTGACACGTGAGGGCGCCCTAAATGTGGAGCCAGATCTCCTTTTCTTCGTTCTGTAAATAAGCGTTAAACACTTTTTATGTTTTCTTTGGAGCATCACGTGCCGCCACATGAGGAGGATTAGTGCGCTGATTGTTAAAGCATCAGCCAAGGGGTCACGTGGGAGCACGTGAGAGCGCCCAAGGCCTTTATTTCTTTTGCTTTTTCTTTCTGTGTTTCGGGGGTCACGTGGAGCACGTGATGCACTGCCTCAAAGGGCTTTCTGTAGATCTTTTGGGGGGGTCACGTGGTAACACGTGACCCTGCTTTTCTGTAGTTGCTTAGAAGATCTGTTAATCCCTTCCAGGAATCAAATTCCTCGTAGGGTTGAACCCTAACAATAATTTCAGAGGAATTAAATTCCTAGTTCCTTTTGAAGAGTTGAACTCTGAATTTTCTGTAGGAATTAAATTCCTTATATATGTGAAGAACTGAATAGGGTTAAACCCTAATAAAAGCTTTAAGGAATTAAACCCCCACTCTCTGTTAGAGAATTATTCTGGGGAATAAGATTAAGGGAATTAAATTCTCTTCAGAACTAAGTTCTTAACTAGGGTTAAACCCTGATTCTTTTCATTCTGAAGGAATTAAATTCCCATAACACAGGGTCAAACCCTAATTTTATTTTGAAGGAATTAAATTCCTATAGTTCTGTGAGAATTAAATTCTCGTGCTTCCATTCCCTCTCTATGCTTTGGATCTGCATGGCAGGATCTCAACCCATTGAGAATTAAATTCTCAACTCAAGGGGAGATGTGCACTTTACAGATCCTCCATCAAAGAGAGAAGAAATATGTCCTTCTGTTTTATATCAGAGTTAAACTCTGTTGAGAATTAAATTCTCTTTTCTTTCAATGAAACCTTCCCTTTCTTACCTAGGGTTTTCTTTTGCAGAAGATCCAAATTCCTCTAAAGTATCAAGGCTCTCTCTCTCTTTTCTTCCCTCTGCATATATCTCTTTCTTGTGTGTCTCTTGGCTCCTATTTATAGGAGAAGCAGCCGAGTCAATTAGTTTTGGTGGATCTTTCATTAGGAGATTTGATTTGTATCCATCATTCGTTTTGGACCTTTGGATTATTAGGTGAATTTTACTCACCATTGGATTTTAAATCCAGAGATTCTCCTCTGTTATTTTGGTTAGATTTTACGGGGAAATCTTTCCAAATTCGAGATTTTCCCATAGATAGATGATATTTAATTATCTTTAATTCAATCGGTTGCTTTTGGAAAGATTTGAGAGGTCTTTTCTCAGAATTTAATTCTGTTAACAAATGGGCTTTGAAGTCGGTCACGTGTGGCCACGTGACCCTTGGTCACGTGTGGGCACGTGACCCCCTTGGAACGAGCATTCTTCTTTCTTTTTGCACTCTGTCTTCTGGTTGCTGCTTAACCGTCACGTGCCATCACGTGACCCCTGGTCACGTGTGAGCACGTGACCCTCGTCTAGACTCTTTTTCTTGATTTAACCGGAGAACAAGTCTGCTGCTTTTGAGTATCACGTGCCAACACGTGACCCTGGTCACGTGGGAGCACGTGACCTCTTCTGAAGCCTTTTCCTTGATTTGATCATGGAACCGGTTTACTTTTGAAGCCGCTTTCAAATGTCACGTGCCAACACGTGACCCTGGTCACGTGGGAGCACGTGACCCTTTCTGAAGCCCTTTTCCTTGATGCAGTCGGGAAGCTGAATTCGCCTTGCCGATGCTTTTAGATGTCACGTGCCAACACGTGACTGCTGGTCACGTATAAGCACGTGACCCTTTTCTGAAGCCTTTTCCGTGGGCTTTCCTGATTTTAAATCAGGAAACAACTACTACCAACCCGTGGCATCCCTAGGCTGACGTAGTAAAAAAAACAAAAAAAACGGTATGTCTATAAGCAAAATGGGCACGGATGAAAACTCGAAAGGGCACCGTGAGTAAAAACAGCAGGGCTACCGGTGAGTGCTTGTGAAAACCCGAAAGGGCGCGACCTCGTTATATAAAAAGAATAAAAAAAGAGAGAATAAAAAAAAGGTATGTCCATAAGCAAAATGGGCACGGATGAAAACCCGAAAGGGCTCCGTGAATAAAAACAACAGGGCTACCGGCGAGTGTTTGTGAAAACCCGAAAGGGCGCAACCTCGTTTAAAAGACACTTACAGGGTCCTCTCGACCTTGTAAGGAGAAACCACCTGCGTGAGATCCTTACGACTCATAAGGGAGCAACACACTTAGGGATCCTCACGATTCCTAAGGAGAAATTACACTTGCGGGATCCTCACGACTCGTAAGGAGAACTCTCTTATGGGACCCTCAAGGCTCATAAGATTTGAAAGTCTTAAGTTACAGAGACCTGAACCTGTTCTTAAGCAACCCCCACAACCTTTGATATTGCCCTACAAGTGGCTCAATGCCCCTTGTATACAATCTACGGGCGCGAATAAACATTTCCCCAGCAAAGTTCCACCCGTGACTAGGGATATGTTCGCACGGTGAACAACCCTTGTAAGTCCTCTCGACTTTTAAGGAGAAACCACTCTTGTAAGATCCTTACGACTTATAAGAGAACACACGCTTAGGAATCCTCACGATTCCTAAGAAGAAAACGCACCTACGAGATCCTCACGACTCGTAGGGAGAAATACCTTTATGAGACCCTTACGGCTCATGAAGTCAAAAGCCTTAGTCGACGGGATCCTAACCCTGTTTGCTAATCCACCTTTGTTCGACATCGACAGAGGCAAATGATGATTCGCTCCTGGCAATATCCCAGTTGTAGCGATGCTGATGTCTAAATCGGTATCAAATTCCAAGTCCTTTCATGGAAAATGATGATTTGTTCCTGGCAATATTCCAGTCGCAGCAATACTGATGCTAAGATTAGCATCCGATTTCAAGTTCCACACTCGCGATAAAAAATCAGCGAGCCAAAAATGCATATGAAATAGCCGAAATGATGGGGCAACTTGCAACGAAATCAGCAAGTAAAAATGTATGCATACAAAAACAGCCGAAATGATTGGGCAACTCGCAATAAAAAAGCAGTGAGTAAAAAGAAAAAAAATAGCCTAAATGATTGGGCACCGCGAAAAATAGCCGAAATGATTGGGCAATCGCGATTTTCGCGATATAAAAAGCTGAAATGATAGAGTATCACGGAAAGAATAAAAAAAAATGAAAGAATGAAACTTTTTGCCCTACAGGTGATATCGCATCAATCCCTGTATACAATCCAGGGGCACAAACAAAAAAGGAACCATATCATCCCACCAGGCTCCATCCGAAAGAGAGCCAAGTCTCGATGGTTCACTGACAACTTAGAGACCACTTCGGCATTCGTCTCGATATAGCAGACGAGATGTCAATAACGGCGTTCCTTTGCAGTCCAGCAGGATGCAGATGCAATGTCAACAAAAGACCCCATGGTCGAAACAAAGAGAAGCGACGGCAAAATCCCAGCTTCACCTCAGCATTCGTCTCGATACAGCAGACGAGATGTCAACAACGGCGTTCCTCCGCAGTCCAGCAGGATGCAGATACAACGTCAACAAAAGACCTCACGGTCGAAACAAAGCAGGAGCGACGGCAAAATCCCAGCTTCACCTCGACGTTTGTCTCGACACAACAGACGGGGTATCACTACAGCGTCCTTCCTCCAATAGGATTCGGACACACCAAAGCAAACGAAGCGAATGTCAAATTCCTAGCTTCGGGGTCTTAACGGCAAGTCATATAAAGCCTGAAAGACAATCGGAGATCATCTCGCACCAGTGCGGAGTGGTCACCACCTCGACGTTCGTCTAGACACAGCAGACGCAACATCACCAAAAGGAGCCACGGCAAAATCCTTAGTTCCAAACCTCGACGGTTCACCAGCAACCTAGAGACAACCGCGACATTCGTCTCGATACTGCAGACGCAATGCCAGCAAACGAAGCGAAGGCCAAATTCCTAGCTCCAGGGTCTTAACGGAAAGTCATATAAAGCCTGAAAGACAATCGGAGATCATATCGCACCAGTGCGGAGTGGTCACCACCTCGACGTTCGTCTCGACACAGCAGACGCAACATCACCAAAAGGAGCCACGGCAAAATCCCTAGTTCCAAACCTTGACGATTCACCAGTAACCTAGAGACAACCGCGACATTCGTCTCGATACAACAGACGCAATGCCAGCAAACGAAGCAAATGCCAAATTCCTAGCTTCAGGGTCTTAACGGCAAGTCATATAAAGCCTGAAAGACTATCGGAGATCATCCCACACCAGCGCGGAGTGGTTATGACTCATTGGGGCTCTCCAAAATGAGCCTAACCTCAAGTAAAAAGCTGCATGGCAAAATTCCTAACGCTTGCTCTTCCGACGGTCAAACTGCCTAGGAGGATTGCTTGAAGACGTCTTGTGCAGCCCCCGAAGGGATCAGAGACACGACATGTCACAAGGCTACTCGGACCCTAAGTACCACAGACCCTAACGGACCTCTGTCGTAAAGAGCAGAGGTTAACTATGACGTTAGGATATTCTTGCAAGAACTGCTCGATTAGTCTCGACTCGTGAGGAAATTAGTGTCTTTGCGAGAACTTCTCGATTCGTCTCGACTTGTGAGATAAAGCCTTAGGCAGCGGGGATTAAAAAACCTGTTTGATAAGCACTGGGACCCTGCGAGTCGATCCAAAATGGACTCTTGCATACTATTTACGGGTCGCACTCTCCAAATTCGAATCTCGACAAGGAGGGAAACAACCGCTTACGGGTCCTCTCGACTCGTAAGAGGGAAAATTCTCTTATAAGATCCTTTCGACTTATAAGAGAAAACGCACTTAGGAATCCTCACGATTCCTAAGGAGAAAATACACCTATGAGATCCTCTCGATCCGTAGGGATAAAAGTCTTTGTAAGACCTTCAAGATTCATAAAGTTGAAAAGTCTTAGGCAACAGATCCTAACCCTGTTTTCTAAGCCATCGCCACTCTACAAAAAGCACAAGATTGACAGTTATATGCTATCTACGGATTGCACTTGCTAAAATCGCATGGCAAACAACACAGCAAGAAGAAGAAAGCAACAGAAAGAACATTCGAGTTGCATTTGATTAAGCGTTCGAAACATACCCATTCATGCGTGTGCAAAAGATTTAGTACTTGGAATAAGACAAGCTGAAATGAGAAATTTTCCATTCATATTGCAAAAGGTTCTTACAATTATAAAGAAATAAACAAAGACATTATCCAAATGATTACAATGGCAAAACCTCAAATCCTGGACATGGATTGAGAAACTCGAAAGTGGCCTTGTCCAAGACTTTCCAAGCCTGGCGAACCATCCTAGTGTGCTTTCTTTCGCGAGCACGGGCATCGGGATCCCCACCGATGTCCTCCACCCTCCGATAGGCGGCAAGAATGGCGGACTGTTGAAAGGCCTGGTGCAGGAGATCGACAAGATTGTCTCGCCGTCTGTTCGAGATTAGGTTCATCAGGTACACTGAGTGCACCTTATCCTCGGCGGCGTCCAATACCCTAAGCGGCACACCGGTAAAGAATAGAGGAAGCGCTTCCCAAATTGCTCCCACAATTAGCTTCAAGAGAGGGGAGCGTCGAGGAAGCATTTGACCGTTATATGCGTCGAAGCGACTCATAATTTCAGCACACTCGGCGTTTGTAAATTCTCGATTCTGAGAACGGCCGAATCGGCGGATGTCCCCGTAAGAGATGATTTCATCAAGGTTGTACATGTGGGCGTCCATTACTCCTGTAAAAGAAAATTAACAAAATTAGCAGACAGACTGATTAAGCAAGACGATATAATTCAAAAAATAAAATAAAATGCCATCTTTAACCTCCAAAGTCCATGAAAAACTCTTAAGAGTTCTTCTATATGATTTGGAAGGAGCAAAGCTCCATTGATGAATTAAGAAAATACAAGGAAAATCTTTTAGAGAGCAGAGCTCTATTAATGGAAACCTAATAGGGTTCTCTTTAGTTCTCTTTAGATCTCTTTAGACCTATAGAGAAAAGCTCTGCTAAGTGAAACCCTAAATGGGTTTTCTTTAGATCAGGGATCTATTAAGAGCAAAGCTCTGTTAATGGTAAAACCCTGGTTTCTTAAAAGTTTTAAGCTATACCTAAGTTTTAACAGAGTTTTACTCTTGAAAAGTTCTTAAAGCCTAAGAGCAATGCTCTGAATAAGAGATAATTCTCAAGGAGGTGATGAAAATCATCTAAGGGACCAAATGTCCTATTTATAGCCATTGAGAGCCGTTTCAACTTCCAAAATATGGCGCAACGGTTGGAATTCTGCTACCGCTGCGCTCACGTCTGGGGCCACGTAAGCGCAACGGTGGGGGGGCATTTGTTTCCCCCAATCAGAGCAAAGCTCTGTTCAAGTTCCAAGGCGGGAAACGAAGCAACGCTTCTGTTTCCCCCAATCAGAGCAAAGCTCTGCTTTGAAATTCAAATGTTAAAAAAGGTAAAGCAACGCTTCAGATTTTTTGCGCTACGCGCAACGCGCCACGTGTCAAAAGCAGACACGCCAGCGCTGCGCTCAAGGCAGCGCACCCCAATCAGAGCAAGGCTCTGTTTTAAAATTTAAATTTTAATAATAAAAGAAGCAACGCTTCAGATAACTTGCGCTCTGCGCTGCGCGACACGTGTCAGCGCAGTTGCGCTGCGCTCTGCGCTGCACGACACGTGTCAGCACAGATGCGCTAGCGCAGTTGCGCTGCGCTCTGCGCTGCACGACACGTGTCAAGCGTAGGTGCACTTGCGCCAACTGTGCCAGTACTAAAACTTAAATAATGAATTAATTAATTAGAATTAAAATTCTAGAAAGATCTTTCCAATCTTGTTAAAAACAAGAAGATTATGTTCTGTAAAACAGAAGCCTTAGGATCAAAGATCCAACGGTGGAAAATATTCCCAAATCAATCAGAGAAAGATCTCTCTAACCAATTCAACAAATCATTTGGCCCTATATAAAGGACAGATAGAGAGATACAGAATAGAGAGAACTTCTCTAAAAACTTTGAGAAGAACTCGAAGAGAAAAAGGTAAACCTTTAAAAAAAAGAAGAATTTCTTCTAAAAAGATCAAAGATCTAAGAACAAGATCAAGATCTTCAATAAAAAAATAATAAAAAAGAAGTAATTTACTTCTTTATTAGATCTTTTGATCTATATAAAGGCATTGCCTTTTGATGAACCATTGGTTCTTAAAAACTTGAGGTAGAACCTCTTTAGAACTAAAAAGGTTCTTTTCTTTGATCAAAATTTGATCAAGATGCGCTCTGCGCTACTGTACAGTGCCTTGCACTTTTGATTTGCGCTGTTGCACTCCTTGGACTGGCGCAAGTTACCAGAAAGCGCCACGTGTCAATCTGCGCCTTGCGCTCCTAAAAAACAAAGCACTGCGCTCTTGGGTTGGCGCACTGCACCAGAGCGCGCCACGCGTCAGCAGCGCACTAGCGCAGCGCACAGTGCTAACAGACTTGCGCTCATCAGAGCGTGACACGTGTCACCTCCACATGCGCTAGTGCCTTGCGCTCTTTAATTGGCTTAGAGCGCCTGACAGGCCACGTGGCGCACTGTCAGGCCATTAAATGCTCTGCATTATTAAAAGGGGCAGAGCCCAATTAAAAGGTCTAACAGACCAAAACAAATGCCATGCATTTAATTAAAAAGCCCAATGCTATGCATTGTTTAAAAGAGGGCAGAGCCCAATCAAAGGTCTAACAGGCCAAATGTGAATAAAATGTTAGACATTTTCTAACTGGACTTAACCCAATTCTGGCCATAAGTTCTTAAATTAAATTGAACTGAGCACAACTGCTCTCCCAAATCAATTTACACCTGCTTCAAGGGTACATCTCTGAACTCCTCTGATATTTGTCGTTGTAATCCTTCAACGTCGTCAGAGAGGTGACGGGTCCCGACAACCATATATTGCTACGGACTGTGGGGTCCTTAAACTCATGGACCGAAATATCCTTAAACTAATATTCGTCCCCAAACTGGGAATGTTGGACCGAAATGTCCTTAAACTAATATTCCTCCCCAAAATGGAAATGTTGGACCGAAATATCATTAAACTAATATTCGTCCCCAAAATGGGAATGTTGGACCACCATGTCCCTAAACTGGGAATCGGCCGTAATGTCATTAAACTAAACAATAGAGCCCCAAATGCTCTTTTGTTAGATCTAAACGATCCCGTTAAGTTGATCTTAGTCTAAAATTAGACTAACAAATCCTTCACTAACGTTTAAGTTGATCTTAGTCCAAAATGAGACTAACGTATCCTTAAACCAAAACCCCAAACCCAAATCTAAGAAAATACGGATTTGGACTAATCCACGTCCTATGGGCGACAACATAAAATAGTCTCTATATACAATCCACGGGCAACCACAAACAAAACAAACACCCACGACATGAAGTGACCGTCTGGAGAAGGAGAAAGTTGTTACCGCGATACGGTAGCGTAATTAACTGCAGGGGCTTGCGCCTGCAGGGAAGAGCGTCCCCACAATCAAAAACCCTTCAAACGAGGAGGAATCTGACGAAGTCTGCTACATCGGCCGCATCCGTTTAAACCGTCGATACATGGTGCTATAAATCAACTTGGCATTTTCGGAGAGGTAGACGGATAGCACCTATTAGCATCTGCCCCGAATTTTAGGCAAGACGTCTGTCGCGTCTCCACCGCGTCTTTCGGAGGGGAACAACGGTGATTCCTAACCGAGACCGGTTGCGTTCGGTTTGGCCGGATGCGAAAACAAGAGACAAAAACGGAAGGACAAGGTTCAATAAGCTGGATTCCACGAATACCGTGCTTAAGCACCCTAATCCACGTTGTTGCCGATTGCTCTAGCTTCATTGGTTGAGTTCGGCACAAAAGACTTGAATACGGATTTCCTCAACTTACACCATCCTATCTAATCCTAACAAACGGTTACTTTGCATATAACACATAGGATAGATACGAACAATTCCGCCTACGCGCATTAACTCGTGAGAACAAGAACCTAAAACGCTCCGTCTCCCTGTGGATCGACCCGTGCTCATCGTGATAGCTGCAAAGCGATACCGTCTTGATTGCGGTTAACTTTAATTCTTTCAATCACCGCCTTCTTTTCCGCTTGCTGCAATTGAAGAAGATGCTCTTCCTCTCACGAGGAGGATTCGCCCACCTTCTTCATTGTCGAGGCTATCTCCTCGGACTCCATGGCGACAAGGAGAGCGCGGTGCTGAAGGACCTGAGGAAAACAACAAACGTGTTAAAGAACTAAAACTGAGGAAATTAAATTTGAGATATTTTCAAAGAAAGCTACCGACCTGAACCGCCTCCTGAGCTATGGTGTCCACTTGGGCCTTCATGGTATCCCGGGGAATCTTGGTCCCAGCCGCCTTCTTTATGTCCGCCAGCAAGCTGTCGGCCACGGATATCCCCGAGGGCACCTCGATGCAGAAGTCACCCTCCTGCACTTGAATCCCAGTGGGGGTGGCCGAGAAACCACCTGCTTCCGTCTCTTAAGGAGGGATTTGGCGGGGGAGTCACCTTCGCCCTGACCCGAGGTGTCGGGTCCCACGCTTGTTTCTGCCCCCTTCCCCCCGCGGCGTTCCTCTGAGACAGTAGGTGCCGCGGGAGTTTTGTTCGGAGGAGTCTGCCTAAAAGCAGCGCTCGAACCTGGTCAGGACGAGCTGGCACCACCGGTCTTTCTTCCCAGTACATGGCGGCCATAGAAGCCATGATTTTTTATCGATCCATGGGCTAATTGAGAAAAAGGACAGCAATACTGAAACGGCAAAAGAATATTGGCGAAGTCTAAACAGGTCGTCAAGAACCCTAACTTACCTAAAAAAACGCACAGGACTGAGCCCGGCCCAGCTCAGCACATGCTCGGAGAGCAGGACATCAACCCGTTGAATCGGTTCCCACTGGGACACCACCTTTGCCTCAGGGGCGTTCGACTGCCTCACCTTCAGGCAGTCGGCCCTGTGCCACTGGGCGGGTATAGGCCAATCCTCACCCTTCGGAGGACCGATGAAAACGAACTTCTCCTTCCACTAATGGATGGAAGAAGGGACGACCACGACCTTAGACTCGGCTGTCCTACCTGTAACAACACCAAATTTCCGATACAAATTTTTCAAAATATTTTTTTCAAAAATTCATAAAGGAGTATTTTAACCTGAGCACAATATATAAGTAATTATTTTGTTTTTAAATAACTCCATTTTTAGTGTACATAAAATTGTTTTAAAATTAAAGTATACTTGGGGTATTTAATGTTGCTGTTACCACTTTAAGTAATTATTTCACACCATAATTACAAGAAAGAGCTTGTAGCTCATTGGTAACACCTTGCACTGCTGAACCAAGCTATCAGAGTTCAAATCCCCTGCCCCACATTATTTTTATATTGTTTTTGTTTTAAATCCTTTGGTAGCCCAACAGTCCAAACACCATAACTCCCATAAGTTGAACCACGCTTTAAAAACTAAAAATACCAGGAGCCACGTTTGAAGACCCCCCACCCAACGACCACCGGACTCGGCCGGACGGCCGAGTCCCCAAAATGAAATGTGCGCCTCTTCGCCTTCTCTAACTCCCTGCATACTCTAATTTATTGGATCGGTTCCCGAGAATTCAATATACCTTAATTATTATGATTTTTAATGTTTTTCCCATATTTTTTTAAAATTTTTTTATCAAAAACCCTTCACCTACCCTATCCTAGCCTACCCTATAAATACACCCCTTACCCTCTACCCTCTCATCCCAAAACCCTAAACTCACTCTCTCAAAATCTTCTCAAGAGTTGTGTACATTGAAAACAAATTCACGGTGAAGCTCCGACGAAATTCCGGCGACGTTTTTAGGAACAACCGGCGACGAGGCAACGCCTCGGCAACCCCTCTAGTCCCCCCTTCACTCCTTTGCTCAATCGAAACCCGTAAGTCCCATTCTATCCCCCTTTCTATTTCTCTAAAATACGAAACTACGAAATCCGACGGAATCGGAACAAATCCGATTTCAGATTCGGTTTTCTATAAAATTTCACTTTTCACCAATACATTCATGCATAAACATCTTTATGTTGATTATTAAATATTTAACAAACAATTTGAACAAGTTTCATCACATGAAATGATAGCCTTTCCAATTTATCGTATTTTTCATTTAAATACCACAATGTTTCGATTTCACATTTAACCCCTTAACTTTGCTATATATTTAAAGTAGAGCACGAGATAATGACCTACCTCCACACACACGAAAATACAACCCTAAACGACATCATCAAAAACTTAGAATACGATAAAACAATACTTTCATTTAAGTACCATATTCTTAATAAAATCATTTCTAAAAGTTTTAGCTTTGATACACTTTAAAATAAATACCTCTTATTAAGAAAACACGATAAGTTGTGGACATCGATCGTTTATCTAAACCTGACTTTGTGGTGTCTAGGCTAGGCAAGTGAGCAAGAGTAACTTTAAAAGGCCCGTCTCACGATTCGTGAGCGGATCCCTCCTTTCCTCATTTGTACTTACCTGGCCACAATTGGCGGTGAAGAGGCGATTTGAGGCTTCTAACGACTTGTCGTTTAGGCCATTTAGAAATAGGCTAGTTGACTTAGGAAATCCTAGAATCTAAAATACGGAAAATTTACACTTTTGCAAATAAATACCTTTTACTTTATAAAACCGTTTTTTAAAGGATTAGTATTTTACAATCTTTGCAAAGCGCCGCTACAACCCATCTTTGGGGAACCCGTTCAGGATTGTGCGGTTTATCACGCACCCTCAGGCTAGTAGTGCGAGATTCAGACCTCCGCAAGGAGCATACGGTCTCGAAAGGTTTAAAATACGACATCTTAAGAAAATGAGATTTTTGGAATATAAAATATTTAATAAAATTATTTTTGTATAAATATATGTATTTTTATCATTTAAATATCTATTTTATTATGATATAAATATTCCACTTTTTTCTAAAAAATTACAAGAATAAATGTTACACTAAAATACCATGAACATCAAATAAATCAATATTACAGATAAATACCCTTATTTATAAAACTAGGATATTTTCACTAAAAATGTCATACATAAAATCCACCCTCATTACAACTCTAAAGACGAGTAATAAATTTTTTAGGTGTATTTTGAAAAGTATATAAAAGTATTTTTACATAAAACCCCCTCAAGTTTTATAAATTTCCCTAAGGACCCTAGCAATTATAAGACTTCGATTTACATTTCTAACTGTCTGACTCGGGTTTGAGTCTGATCATTCTGACTTGAATATGATTCAAGTCAATCTATAATTTATAAGATTCCACTTCAATATGAATACATGAATTCATGAATCCAATATCAATCTATACAGCTTGACCGAACCGAACCATGGATATACCTATTCCTTTTACATGATTCTAAGTTATTCCATTTACATGACTCTACAGTTATATCCGTTTACCGATATCATGGTTTCGGTCAGTCAATCAATCTTACAATCAATACAATTTACAAGATAACAATACAAACAAGACATCGCGGGGTTTAAGGGGTCGACTGGTACGGAATATGTTAAAGGTGGCACGAGGTGGTCACTTAAGACGTAATTACATCCATGCCGTTGTTCCGTGGTATTATCGACGGAGCCTTATACTACAGGTTACCAAAGTCCCCGGTGTAAGTGGGACTCCCCTCGTATACACTGGCATCTTCTGTACCAGGCTACAAACAACAGCATTAATACAACATTAAAAGCTACTCTCTCTCTCTCTTACTCTCTATCTATTTCTCCCTTATCTTTGAGACTTACCGAGCGACCTGTTCGCTGACGACATTCTATTTCTTTCTTCTTGAATGTCGTCAGGTGGTTTGAACCCCGCGGAGATCGAGCCATCTCAAGAAGACTTGGAGCAGTTTGCCGAACACCCTCCACTTTAGTTTCATTGTACAATTTTCCTTTATGTATTTTTCATTTCCTGTTTTGCCACTGTTTAGGCATCTTTTTATTTCAGTTGTATTTCCTTTTCATGTATTATACCAAAGAATGTTAATAAATAAAAGTTGTTGTTCCTTTTATATCTTGTCTCATGTGTATTTATTTTATATTGCTTAGATACGCTTAGCGTATATGCTTCTGAGTATATACGTAGCGGACCTCGTCGCGTCCCCTTCGCCGTATACCGGGAAGCGAGGCGTGACAGGTTTTGTTGGTGGCCCATGCAGGTCAGAGCTGTATGGAACCCTAAGCAATATAAAACACAAGAACCATCAACTAAAACATTCTTTACAATCATGTTTCTTGAATACCATCATTTCTTATTCTTTGAATCATATATCATGAATCTGTCCCAACCTAAATTTTTCATTCTAGCTTATGGATTCACCAAACAACACCAGCACCAATGTCAACAACACACCTCCACCACTACCACTCACACCTGCTGTTCCTGCTCCACTCAATAAGCAAACGGTTCTACTTGAAGCAATCCGCGGCCTCTTAGAGGGACAGCAACAGCTCTTGAACCATCCCGAGGCTGAAGCACCTGGGGTGAAGCAATTCAGAGCTTTACATTCCAAACAGTTCTCAGGAAAGGGGAGCCCACTGGAAGCTGAGAAATGGGCTCAAAGTATCAAGGATGATCTGGCGGCAGCACAAGTGCCAGAAATAGCTTGAGTCCGAGTTGCGAAGCTGCAACTCACGGACAATGCACGGAACTGGTGGAAGGCGGAAGAAAGCCGTCTTGTACAGCCTATTGAATGGAAGACTTTTCGCGAGAAATTCGACGCGAAATACTTCCCTGTGACTGCCAGGTTTGCCATGGAGCAGCAGTTCATTCATCTACAACAAGATTCGATGTGGGAAAAGTCAGTAGATGAGTATGACGCTGAATTCACCATGCTCGGTCGGTAAGATATGTCACAGTATTTTAAATTTTTGATATCACATACTACACAACTAACACAAGACCGTAACAGATTTGCGGCACACCTGATACCGACGGATGAGATCAGAGCCCGTCGATTTCAACAAGGTTTGGATACGGAAATCCAGGCTGCACTAGCCACAGGAAAATTTCCAACTCATGAAAATGCTCTGGAAGCTGCCCGCAGTTATGAGGCAGTGATAAAGGAAAGGGGCAGACCTCAGTCTGCAGGAGTGAAACGTTCTGCCACTCAAATGGCAGGAGGGGCCTCTTCAAGGCCAGCTGTTGAACTCAGAAGACTGGAAGAAGTCAAGGATCGGCCAAGACCCGATTTTTGCTTTTATTGCAGGAGGGAAGGACACTTGTGGAAGGACTGTAGGCGCGCAAAAGGCCTATGCTTGGTTTGTGGCGCGTCCAATCACGGAATTGGAAACTGTCCTTATAGACGCAACCCAGCACATACACCCGCCAACTACCTGCAGCAGCCAGCTATCTAGGCTCCTGCAACTCGTCCTACACTCCCAACACCACCTCCACGTGGATTCCCTGCTCAGCCAAATCGCCAATTCCATCAGGCACTGAGAAACATGCCTCGAGTACAGGGGAATATGCCTCCAGCTAGGAGGAACGTGCCGAGACGCCAGGTATACAATTTGGCGGCCGTAAAAGCTGATACGGTTAGTCAGGATAACTCTGGTAATTCTCTTCAACTATTTTTCACACCCTTGCATCATTTTGTCATTCTTCACTTTCCTTGAATCTGTTACACTTTCTTTTTATAAATTTCGAGGACGAAATTTTTATAAGGAGGGTAGAATGTAACAACTCCAAATTTCCGATACAAATTTTTCAAAATATTTTTTTCAAAAATTCATAAAGGAGTATTTTAACCTGAGCACAATATATAAGTAATTATTTTGTTTTTAAATAACTCCATTTTTAGTGTACATAAAATTGTTTTAAAATTAAAGTATACTTGGGGTATTTAATGTTGCTATTACCACTTTAAGTAATTATTTCACAGCATAATTACAAGAAGGAGCTTGTAGCTCATTGGTAACACCTTGCACTGCTGAACCAAGCCATCAGAATTCAAATTCCCTGCCGCACATTATTTTTATATTGTTTTTGTTTTAAATCCTTTGGAAGCCCAACAGTCCAAACACCATAACTCCCAAAAGTTGAACCACACTTTAAAAACTAAAAATACCAGGAGCCACGTCTGAAGACCCCACACCCAACGACCACCGGACTCGGCCGGACGGCCGAGTCCCCAAAACGAAATGTGCGCCTCTTCGCCTTCTCTAACTCCCTGCATACTCTAATTTATTGGATCGGTTCCCGAGAATTCAATATACCCTAATTACTATGATTTTTAATGTTTTCCCCACATTTTTTATAATTTTTTTTATCAAAAACCCTTCACCTACCCTACCCTATAAATACACCCCTTACCCTCTACCCTCTCATCCCAAAATCCTAAACTCACTCTCTCAAAATCTTCTCAAGAGTTGTGTACTTTGAAAACAAGTTCGCGGCGAAGCTCCGACGAAATTCCGGCGTAAATTCCGGCGACGTTTTTAGAAACAACCGGTGACGAAGCAACGCCTCGGCAACCCCTCTAGTCCCCCCTTCACTCCTGTGCTTAATCGAAACCCGTAAGTCCCATTCTATCCCCCTTTCTATTTCTCTAAAATACGAAACTATGAAACCCGACGGAATCGGAACAAATCCGATTTTCGATTCGGTTTTCTATAAAATTTCACTTTTCACCAATACATTCATGCTTAAACATCTTTATGTTGATTATTAAACATTTAACAAATAATTTGAACAAGTTTCATCACATGAAATGATAGCCTTTCCAATTTATCGTATTTTTCACTTAAATACCACAATGTTTCGATTTCACATTTAACCCCTTAACTTTGCTATACATTTAAAGTAGAGCACGAGGTAATGACCTACCTCCACACACACGAAAATACAACCCTAAACGACATCATAAAAAACTTAGAATATGATAAAACAATACTTTCATTTAAGTACCATATTCTTAATAAAATCATTTCTAAAAGTTTTAGCTTTGATACACTTTAAAATAAATACCTCTTATTAGGAAAACACGATAAGTTGTGGATATCGATCGTTTATCTAAACCTGACTTTATGGTGTCTAGGCTAGGCAAGTGAGCAAAGGTAACTTTAAAAGGCCCGTCTCACGATTTGTGAGCGGATCCCTCCTTTCCTCATTTGTACTTACCTGTCCACAATTGGCGGTGAAGAGGCGATTTGAGACTTCTAACGACTTGTCGTTTAGACTATTTAGAAATAGGCTAGTTGACTTAGGAAACCCTAAAATCTAAAATACGGAAAATTTACACTTTTGCAAATAAATACCTTTTACTTTATAAAACCGTTTTCTAAAGGATTAGTATTTTACAATCTTTACAAAGCGCCGCTACAACCCATCTTTGGGGAACCCGTTCGGGATTGTGCGGTTTATCGCGCACCTTCGGGCTAGTAGTGCGAGATTCAGACCTCCGCAAGGAGCATACGGTCTCGAAAGGTTTAAAATACGACATATTAAGAAAATGAGATTTTTGGAATATAAAATATTTAATAAAATTATTTTTGTATAAATATATGTATTTTTATCATTTAAATATTTATTTTATTATGATATAAATATTCCACTTTTTTCTAAAAAATCCCAAGAATAAATGTTACACTAAAATACCATGAATTTCAAATAAATCAATATTACAGATAAATACCCTTATTTATAAAACTAGGATATTTTCACTAGAAATGTCACAACATAAAATCCACCATCATTACAACTCTAAAGACGAGTAATAAATACTTGAGGTGTGTTCCCCTCCGAACGGCGGCCGGGACGTCGGGACGTCTGAGGCGTTAGGTTCGGGGCAGATGCTAGTTGGTGCTATCCGTCCACCTCTCCGAAGATGCCAAGTTGATTTATGGCACCATATATCGAAGGTTTAAACGGATGCGACCGATGTAGCAGACTTCGTCAGATTCCCCCTCGTTTGAGGGGTTTTTGATTGTGGGGACGCTCTTCCCTGCAGGCGCAAGCCCCTGCAGTTAATTACGCTACCGCATTGCGGTAACAACTTTCTCCTTCTCCAGATGGTCACTTCGTGTCGTGGGTGTTTGTTTTATTGCCCGTGGATTGTTTACGGAGACTGAGTTATGTCGTCGCCCGTAGGGCGTGGACTAGCCCAAATCCGCATTATCTTAAATTTGGTTTTGGGGGGGGTTTTGGTTTTTGGATACGTCAGCCCTACTCGAGGCTAAGATCAACTCAAACGTTTGTTAAGGATACGTTAGTCTAACTTTGTGACTAAGATCAACTTAACGGGATCGTTTAGATCCGACAAAAGAGTGTTTGGACTCTAATGTTCCAGTTTAGGGACATAGTGGTCCATCGTCTGTATGGCTGTCGGGACCCATCACCTCTCTGACGACGTTGAAGGATTACAACGACAGATGTCAGAGGAGTTCAGAGATGTACCCTTGAGCCGGAGTTAATTTGGGGGATTCGTAGTCCAGTATGTTTGAGGGTTTAAGGACGCGTTAGCCATCTCCAAGGCTAAGATCAACTTAAACGGGACCGTTTAGGTCCAACAAAAGAGCATAGGAAAGGGCTCTATTGTTCTAGTTTAAGGACGTTGCGGTCCATGGGTAGTTTAAGGACATTGCGGTCCATGGGTAGTTTAAGGACATTGCGGTCCGTGGGTAGTTTAAGGACATTGCGGTCCGTGGGTAGTTTAAGGACATTGCGGTCCGTGGGTAGTTTAAGGACATCTCGGTCAAGGTTAAGGACGTCGTAGTCCATGGGTTTTAAGGACCCCACAGTCCGGTATGTGCTCTGGATGCTTCACACGGGTTCACTGCCGTGCTTAGCGAGGACCAGGCTCCGCTCTGGACGTTTTCCGTGGGGTCAAAGAGTGACGTTATCCACGTTCCGCGTGACCAGGAATTTGTATGAGTTTAAGGACCCCACAGTCCATATCATGGGTGGTCGTCGGGACCCGTCACCTCTTTGAAGACATTGAGGGATTACAATGCCAAGTATCAAAGGAGTGAAGAGATGTACCCTAGAACCGGAGTGGCTTGAGAAGTCCGTGGCCCAATTTGAGGTCATGACTGATTAATTATGTTATGAGCCCATTGGCCCAATTAGTCACGAATTGAGGACTTATGGCCAGCTTGGGCTAAGTCCCATCATGTCTGGAATATTGATTCCTTGTGAGTCCATCGAGGGAGAAGCTTTGCCTCCATCCCTTTAGCCAATTGGGCTATAGACTAGTGTTAAACACTTCAAAGCAATCAGTGTCGAACACTGGGAATGAGTTTGACAAGTTAGTGTTTAACACTAGAGGAATAATTGGTGTTGAACACCAGCAACAAGGCCTTGGTATGATCATAAGCACTAAAACAGCTCAGTGTTGAACACTGGCAATGGGGATCTTAAATTAGTGCCGAATATTAAAACAATTAATATTGAACACTACGAACAAAATTCTTTAATTAGTGTTGAACACTAAGGCCCGATAGCATTTCAATACTGGATTCGAGGGTTTTAATTTAGTGTTAAACACTACAGCAAGAACGGTCACGTGGCCCCACGTGAGAGTGCCTTCCCTTCAATGATTCTGCCGAAATTACTGTGTCTTTGATAGCGTCACGTGTTAGCACGTGACGGGCATTCAAATGCCTATGTGTTAAGGCTTCTGCTGAAAGTCACGTGGGTCACGTGGGGTGTTGCCTCCAAGGGGCTTTCTGTAGGGCTTTTGGGGGGGTCACGTGGTGACACGTGACCCTGCCTTAATGTTGTTTTTAGAGGATTTGTTACTCCTTTTTCAGGAATTAAATTCCAGAAACTTTTAATTTCAGAGGAATTAAATTCCTATTTCCTTTCGAGGGCCTATATTCTGGAACAGAGTTTAAATCTGAGTTTTCTGTGGGAATTAAATTCCTTGTTTATGCGAAGAACCGAATAGGGTTAAACCCTAACAAAAGCTTTTAAGGAATTAAACTCCCCTTTTCTGAGGATTATGATTAAAGGAATTAAATTCCCACTGTTTCGACAGAACTATGTTCTTGATTAGGGTTCAACCCTGTTTCTTTTTGTTTTGAAGGAATTAAATTCCCATAATACAGGGTCGAACCCTAACTTTATTTTGGAGGAATTAAATTCCTATAGTTCTATGAGAATTAAATTCTCATACTTGCATTCCTTCTCTATGTTTTGGATCTGCATGGCAGGATCTCGACCCATTGAGAATTAAATTCTCAACCTTAAGGGGAGATGTGCACTTTGCAGATCCTCTATCAAAGAGGGAGGAGATATGCTCTCTCGTTTTATGCCTCAGAGTTAAACTCTGTTGAGAATTAAATTCTTTTTCTTTCCAAAAGGCTTTCCCTTTCTTACCTAGGGTTTTTGCAGAAGATCTGAGTCTTTTTCAAGTATCAAAGCTCTTCTCCTTTTCTCTTTTCTTCTCTGCGTATGTATATATCCTTTTTTCTTTTGTCCCTTGGCTCCTATTTATAGGAGAAGCAGCCGAATCAATCAGTTTTTTGACGAATCTTCATTGAGATTTGATTTGCGTCCATTATTCATTTTGGGCCTTTGGATTATCAGGTGAATTTTATTCACCATTGGATCTTGAATCCAGAGATTCTCCTTTGTTATTTTGGTTAGATTTAAGGGGGAAATCTTTCCAAACCCGAGATTTTCCATAGATAGATGATATTTAATCATCTCTGAATCTTTAATTTGATTGGTCCCAAATAATTACTTTCCTTTGGAAAGATTCGAATTTCCTTCAGAATTTAATTCTGTCGTCAAAAATGGGCTTTGAAAGCCGGTCACGTGTGACCACGTGACCCATAGTCACGTGTAGACACGTGACCCTCTTTGGAATGAAGAATCCTCTTCCTTTCTGCGCTATCTTCCGGTTGCTGTTGTAGCCATCACGTGCTACCACGTGACGCCTGGTCACGTGTGAGCACGTGACCCCTGTCTGGCGCTTCTTTCTTTGGTTCAATTGGAGAGCGAGTTTGCTGCTTTGAACGTCACGTGTCGACACGTGACCCTGGTCACGTGGGAGCACGTGACCTCTTCTGAAGCTTTTTTCCTTGACTTGATCAGCGAATCAAAGTGCGCTTTTTCTGTATTTTATAGGTCACGTGTCAACACGTGACTGCTGTCACGTGTAAGCACGTGGCCTCTTTTGAAGCTTTTCCCAGAAGCTTTCCTGATTTTAAATCAGGAAACAAATGCCCCCACAGCGTTGTTCTCACGTGTCAGCACGTGAGTGCAACGCTGTCATCTCTCGCGACCGTTGGATTCCTTTAGGGATCTGGGGAGATGAAACGTTTCCATTGTTTTCTATAAATACTGCTGTCTCTTCATAGGAGCCTTCACTTTTGCCCATCTTCTTCTTCTGAGAACTTTTTCTGAGAATTTAATTCTCTTCTTCCAGAGCTTAGTTCTCTGTTTTAAAATATTTTCAGAGTTTAACTCTGCTCAAAAGGAATCCTTTTTCCTCAGGTAATGTTCTTGGACAACGATGGACCTTCACATTTTCCTGGATTTTAAATCCAAAACAAGTGTTTTTACCCTTCTTTCTTCATATTTTCCATAAGAACATGAAACTGTTTAATCTTTCAACTGTAGATCTCTTAGGGTTTAGATGATCTTTGAAGAGATGATGATGGCGGTTCAAACCCATGGAATTTAATTCCATCAAAAAATGTTTTTGGGAATTTAATTCTCTTTTCTTAATAAGGAATTTAATTCCAACGAAGAACTCGATTTCTTCACACAGAGGCTCCTTGGGGTCTCTTGGCCCGAGGCCGTTCTTCTGTAATTAATGCGCTGGGGACTTTGTAATGATGTCTTTTTGTGTGAATTCAATTCCTTTGATTTTATTGGATCCACTGTAGAGCCCGAGACAGATCCTGTTAGGGTGATGTGCATGGCCATCATTTTTATTAAATGAGGATATTCCCTTTTGTTTTATTGTAACTGTTTGGTCTCATTATCAATGAGCCGTCATCCGGATTCTGTGGGGCCCATGTGTTTTATAGCCAATGGTCCCAGGAAACTTTGCTGTTGCTTTCTCCCACTAGTCTTCATGTTCATGCATGAGTAAACATCGTTGACTTTCTTATTAACGGTCTTCTTTTGTTGGATTTCAGGTGCGATGGCTTCTGCTCCACGCTTTCCCTTTTCTCGCTCGGAGGCGGCTTTTCCTCAGTCACCGTCTGATGAGGAAGCGATGGCGATGATTCGGGCTCATGACCCGAACTGTACCAACCTCCTTCAGTGGGGGTCTTGGTATAGTCAGATTATTCAGGGTCGTCGGAGTTTTCTCTGCGCGGTGCCAACGGAGCCTACTTTCCCCTTTTTACCGATGGATCCTCCAAGGATAGCTTTTGCTGTGGAAATGCCCAACTGGACTCCAACGGGGAGGCTTGAGCCTTCGACGACCGGTATTCCGAACCATCCGATTCCGGCCATAGACATACTGGGGCGGCGTATCTGCCAGGGTGAGGCCCACCCATGGGGGCAAATTTATAAGATAGGGCTCACTCCCAGGCATCCTACGGGCTACCTTCTTTGGGCTCGCTACATCCTTTCCGCCCATCGGGCGCGGTTGCAGAAAGTTGGGCTTTATCAGGCCATATATGCGTCACTGTTCCATTACAAGTCCCCGCATGCCTGGTGGGTCAAGGCGTTTTTGAACCAGTGGAATCTTCCCACTAATACTTTTCTTTTGGGAGATCGCGAGGTCTCTATCTCTCTCGCAGAATTTTATGAAATCTCGGGATTGCCAATCAGGGGCGCACTGTACGAGGAGTTGTTACCTTCTGACGAATATGTCTTCGAGCCCGAGTCTGTGCCGATTGACGGCCTGTCCGCTGAGAATGCTGTTCGCCATAAGTGCCCCAGCTTGATCAAGGCGCTGGGTATCTTTGATCAATTGTTCACTGAATCTGAGGAGCAGGGTGTTACTTTTAAAAGCTTCATTTCCTGCTTCCTTCGTGAGGATATCATATCGAAGACTGCTCCGAAATTTGCTAACATCAGAGACCCCTTTGGGTTTGGTCCGAAGAAGCTACCGACTGCTGAATCGGACCTGCCACAGTATTATATTCCCATCGTGTCGCCGATGTCTTTTGAATCCGTTGCAGCACCTGGTATGGATGAGGAAACATTCTTTGTGGGGTTTATCAGTGTTTGGCTTAGCTGGTTCGTTATCCCCATGCATTGCCGCTTCATGAGAGCCTCGGTCATTTACCCGGCTCAACGTATTGCTGAGGGGACGCGGTTGGCCATCGGCATCCCGGCCTTGGCACACCTCTATAATGGATTGGGCACCACGGCTAATACCTCGACGCCTGGCGTGGATGTGGTGAACTTTTCGCTTCATTATTTCACGTCCTGGATCGAAATGCATGTATTGGGGGCGTTCGCCATGCATCAGAGGCCCTCATTTTACGATGCCTACCCCTTTCCACGACTTATGCGGCTAGTGGATGCTTCTGCCGCCGACCCGACTCAATTCGGGGCCATTCGGGTGCTAATTTCTCCTCATGCCACCGCTGGCGGGTTGGTTTTTACTGATCGGGTCTTGTCTACTCCTTCGGGTCCCGTCCAACAACTCTGGGACCAGTCGAAAGACAACGCACCTTCTCTGAAGCCCCGGGAGGCCACGCATTTGTATGCAATCAGACCGGGTTACTTGGTGTTTCGCCAGGACAATGCGGCTCTTTTCATGCGGTACAATCCGCATCGATTTGCCCGGCAGCTCGGGTACGACCAGGGTGTTCCTTTCGAGGCTTTTATAGTCGCCCCGATCCCTTCGCTTGATGCTGTTCGCGATGCTGCTCATCATTTTATAAGGCTGAACACCGGCTCTTATTTCATGGTCCCTGAATCTGAGTACATGCCTCGATGCGTGGGCGCATTTACGGGTTGGTATCTTCATCGGGTTAACCCAATCATTCTCGAGGAAAGGAGGATACTTCTTGGCCACGATGCCCATCCTCTGGCTCCTGGGGCTGAGTTACGACCGAGGGTTCCAGTCCGCTTTCCTTTGAGGGAGATTGGCACCGCGCTCATTCCAGGGGAGTCCGGGGTAGACCTTACTCCGATAGCTGGTATGCCTTTGGGTTCTCGCTCACGGGGTAAGCGGGCTCCGGTAGTAATACCCCCGCCGGTGGCGGCGCCAACCCCCGTGGTGTCGACGATGGCGGTATCGTCCTCGGTTGTGGCACCGAGCGATAGAAACAAGGATGAGGGCGCTGAGGGCGATGTGGGCCAGCGCCGCCCTAAGGCTTCGCGAGGGAGGAAGCGGTCATCCTCGGCGACCGGCTCCGGGTCTAAACGGCGGAAGAAAGCGGCTACTGCCCCGCTTGATTCTGTGATGGAGTCTGAGCCTATCTTGAGGACGAACCATTGGCCGTGCAAGAGTCGGACGCTGGACTTCTCTTCCCGAGTTCAGTGGATGAGGAGGCTGCGCAGTTGGCCGAGGCCATACGGCGCTCAAAAGACGCGTCTCACAATGCCAAGGTTCCGAAGAAGTCTTACCCCGCTGTAATTTTCTACGAAGACCCTTCGTGGATTCGGCGGCGATTTATCGGCCCTTTGGAGGAATAGGGGGAGGGGGCTCTGAAGCAGGCCGCTTCAGAAGACGCAGCTGATGCACTTTCTTTGTGGACTGGCGGTCATGAGTCTACGCTCGAACCCCGGCGAGCCCATCTCCTTGAGAAGGAGCAGCGGCTTGAAGAAGCCATATTGAGGGCTTCTTTGCGTATAGGTACGTTGTGCTTCCTTTGTAGTCTCTCCGACTATTTATGCCTGTGCATATACATCATTATTCTTATTTGGATCATGCAGAATCTTCGACGCTGGGGGAGCTTCCTACGGGCCTATTAAAGCTAAAGCCCGCCGAAACTCCCAATGAAGCCTTGCCGGATGTGGAGGGGGCTGACGAGGCTGCTCCTCTCGCGGTGGAATTTCCAGCGGCGGTTCTTGGCCAAGGCGTGCTTGCCCCTTTGGAGGAGGCTCCTTTGGAGGCCTACGCCCCAATGACTCCTACTGCGAGCGGCCCAAAGGCTAGGGATGAGGTAGTCGGGACTACTCTCCCTTTGTTGGAGCCTGAGGTCATAACGGAGAACGTTGAAGCTGCTATCCCTCCGGCTCAGAATGGGAGGACTGTTGAAGGTATTCCTCCGTGTTTTAATTTAGCAACCCTTTCATAGTCTGAATCCTTTTATCTTTTCCCAGAATTGCGCGTTTGGCAGCCACGATCGCGGATCTATCGCCCCGACAGTCATTTCAGCGTTTATTGGAGATGGCAGCTCCACAGGCGATCTCCCCTCAATGCATTGTCCTCTCGTCTGGGCAAGGTTGGTGTCATTCGCCATTTTTTTACCATCGCATTGTTACTATTTTGCGAAATGACATTGATGTCTCTTATAGTTTTGGAAGCCGACGATGAGGTCGAGGTCGTCGAAGGGCCAGGGGAACCTTCGGCTCCTACTTGCATGACTATCGGTGAGTGACATTTTTATTATAATCTCATTCGTTCCGCGTTTAAGAGTTTTACTAACATTTGCCGAACTTGAACAGCCCTGCCAGTTTCCATGGCTCTGGAATCGCGCATTGTGATGCCGTCCGGCCTCTATGCCTTGCGGGCTTCAGAGCGATTGGCCCAATTGAGCCTTGTCTCCCTATCTTCTTTCATCGAGGAACTCCGTGCTGGTAGTACGACCACGGCCGAAGCATTTGCCACTGAAGCCAACGGCTCTCTTCCTTTTCTCGCCACCTATCATAGCGAGGAGGTGGTGCGGGTCTGGGTGGAGTTCTGCAGGAAGGTGGAGGCTTGTTTGTATGCTCTTGAATGTTCTCGCCTTTCCTCAGAAGCCGTGGTTGCAAAAGCGGAATTGCGAGGTCTGATAGCACGATGTGCGGCAAACATGACGTCATGTGAAAAGAGGCTTGGCCGCAAATTCTCGGAGAGGGAGCTAGCCTCTAAGGCGCTGGGCGAGCTTCAAGCCAATCTCACAGCCAGGGCCAATAAAGCGTATGAACTGTGGCGGGTGCTACAGGAGTCCATCAAAGAGGTGGTGGCTCTTGATAAAGCCGTCACGTTTACTCGCGAGAGGGTTGAGGCTCATAAGGCTACTGAAAAAGAGCTTGAAGCCCGGCTCGCTTCATATCAGGCCCAGCAAGCTCAGGCGGAGGCTCGTCTTCTGGAGATCTTACATCATGAAGCCGTGGCTCAGCAAAAGCAGGATGAGCTGACCAAGTTGCTGAATCGCCCGCCGGCCTGAAACATTTGTATCTTTTTCTTCCTTTTTGTACATACTCATGGATGAGAGTATTTTCTTTTTGTTCCTTCCATAAATTATACTTTGTACCCGTTTTGGTTTATGAATAAAAGATACATTTTTCTTGTCAATGATGTGTCTCCTTTTCACTGCATGTATTCTGTGGATATTCTATCTTGATCTCCTTGCAGGACAGCCATGGCTCAGGACTCAGGGTTAAGATCTGCTTCCTAAGGCTTTTGCTTCTTATGAGCCACGAGGGTCTCATAAGGAGTCTTTCTCCCTATAGGTCGAGAGGATCCCATAGGTGTGAGTTCTTTTTAAAGATCGTGAGGATCCTTAAGCGGGTTTTCCCTTGAGAGTCGCAAGGATCTCACAAGAGAGTTTTTCTTCCTCACAGGTGGCGAGGGCCTGCAAGTGCCGGGTGTGATCACCTTTTTCCGTGTTTCACGGGGTTAGGGATCTCTCAAGGTATCGTAGTTTAAAGACGTCGCGGTCAAGGTTAAGGACCTCATAGTCCATGGATTTAAGGACTCCACAGTCCGATGTTAGTTTTAAGACATCACGGTCAAGGTTAAGGACCTCATAGTCCGTGGATTTAGGGACTCCACAGTCCGGGGTTTGGTTGCAGGGACCCGCCACCTCTTTGAAGACGTTGAGGAATTACAACGCCAGGTATCAAAGGAGTGAAGAGATGTACCCTTAAACCAAGGCGAAATCCGTAGGGAATCGGGGGGGTTGATCGTTAGTTTTAAGACATCACGGTCGAGGTTAAGGACATCATAGTCCGTGGATTTTAAGGACTCCACAGTCCGGTGTTTGCTCTGGATGCTTCACACGGGTTCACTGCCGTGCTTGGCGAGGACCAGGCTCCGCTCTGGACGTTTTTCACGGGGTCAAAGAGTGACGTTATCCGCGTTCCACGTAACCAGGAAGTTTGCACTAGATGCTTCACACGGGTTCATTGCCGCATTAGGCGAGGACTAGGCTCCGCTCTGGATGCTTCGCACGGGTTCACTGCCATGCTCTGCGAGGACCAGGATCCGCTCTGGACGTTTTCCACGGGGTCAAAGGGTGACGTTATCCGCGTTCCACGTGACCAGGAAGTTTGCACTAGATGCTTCACACGGGTTCACTGCCGCGTTAGGCGAGGACTAGGCTCCGCTCTGGATGCTTTGCACGGATTCACTGCCATGCTCTGCGAGGACCAGGATCCGCTCTGGACGTTTTCCACGGGGTCAAAGAGTGACGTTATCCGCGTTCCACGTGACCAGGAAGTTTGCACTAGATGCTTCACACGGGTTCACTGCCGCGTTAGGCGAGGACTAGGCTCCGCTCTGGATGCTTCGCACGGGTTCACTGCCATGCTCTGCGAGGACCAGGATCCGCTCTGGACGTTTTCCACGGGGTCAAAGAGTGACGTTATCCGCGTTCCATGTGACCAGGAAGTTTGCACTAGATGCTTCACACCGGTTCACTGCCGCGTTAGGCGAGGACTAGGCTCCGCTCTGGATGCTTCGCACGGGTTCACTGCCATGCTCTGCGAGGACCAGGATCCGCTCTGGACGTTTCCCACGGGGTCAAAGAGTGACGTTATCCGCGTTCCACGTGACCAGGAAGTTTGCACTAGATGCTTCACACGGGTTCACTGCCGCGTTAGGCGAGGACTAGGCTCCGCTCTGGATGCTTCGCACGGGTTCACTGCCATGCTCTGCGAGGACCAGGATCCGCTCTGGACGTTTTCCACGGGGTTAAAGAGTGACGTTATCTGCTTTCCATGTAACCAGGAAGTTTGCACTAGATGCTTCACACGGGTTCACTGCCGCGTTAGGCGAGGACTAGGCTCCGCTCTGGATGCTTCGCACGGGTTCACTTCCATGCTCTGCGAGGACCAGGATCCGCTCTGGACATTTTCCACGGGGTCAAAGAGTGACGTTATCCGCGTTCCACGTGACCAGGAAGTTTGTACTGATTGTATCCGCATTTCGCGGGATGGAGGCTTGACTGTTGGCGATATGTATACCACCGAGCCATGGAACTGGGAGCTGCCGCTGCTCTGCTTTGTTTGAAGTCATGTCCGTTGTTACGAGACGAGTGTTTGGATGATCTCTAGGTCGCTTGTGGCCCGTCGAGACCTGGCTTCTTTTTCTGATGAAACCTGGGGGAGAAGTATGATCCCTTTTTGTTTACGCCTTTGGATTGTGTACAGGGTGTGATGGAATATCACCTGTAGGGCATAAATTTTATTTTTATTTTATTTCTTTTTCCGCGATGCTCTATCATTTCAGCTTTTATATCGCGAAAATCGCGATTGCCCAATCATTTCGACTATTTTTCGCGGTGCCCAATCATTTCGGCTATTTATTTATTTTCTGCTCGCTACTTTTTATTGCGAGTTGCCCCATCATTTCAGCTGTTTTTCATGCCTTCATTTTTACTTGCTGCTTTTTACTGCAAGTTGCCCCATCATTTCGGCTATTTTGCAGGCATGTGTGGCTTGCTAGCTTTTTCGCTACAAGCTCGGATTTTGGACGCCGATTTCGGCATCAGCATCGCTGCAACTGGGACGTTGCCAGGAGTGAATCATCATTTGCCACGAAAGAATTTGTGATTTGATACCGGTTTAGGCGTCAGCATCGCTGCAACTGGAATATTGCCAGGAGCGAATTATCATTTGCCTCTGTCGATGTTGAACAAAGGTGGCTTAGCAAACAGGGTTAAGGTCCTGCCGACTAAGGCTTTTGACTTCATGAGCCGTAAGGGTCTCACAAAGGTATTTCTCCCTACAAGTCGTGAGGATCTTGCAGGTGTATTTTCTCCTTAGGGATCGTGAGGATTCCTAAGTGTATGTTCCTCTGTAAGTCGTAAGGATCCTACAAGAGGGTTTTCTCCTTATGGGTCGAGGGGACCTACAAGGGTTGGACTTTGCTGGGGAAATGTTTATTCGCGCCCGTGGATTGTATACAAGGGTCAGTATTGAGCCTCTTGTAGGGCAATATCGGAGGTTGTGGGGGATTTGCTTAAGAACAGGTTCAGGTTTCTGTAACTTAAGACTTTCAAATCTCATGAGCCGTGAGGGTCCCATAAGAGAATTCTCCTTACGAGTCGTGAGGATCTCGTAAGTGTATTTTCTCCTTAGGAATCGTGAGGATCCCTAAGTGTGCTGCTCCTTTGTGAGTCGTAAGGATCTCACGCAGGTGGTTTCTCCTTACAGGGTCGAGAGGACTCTGTAAGTGTCCTTTAACGAGGTTGCGCCCTTTCGGGTTTTCACAAACACTCGCCGGTAGTCCTGCTGTTTTTACTCACGGAGCCCTTTCGGGTTTTCATCCGTGCCCATTTTGCTTATGGACATACCGTTTTTTTTTATTTATATCATTTTTACTCTTCTCTTTTTTTTACAAGGTCGCGCCCTTTCAGGTTTTCACGAACACTTGCCGGCAGCCCTGCTGTTTTTACTCACGGAGCCCTTTTTGGGTTTTCATCCGTGCCCATTTTGCTTACGGACATACCGTTTTTTTTTTATCATTTTTTTTTCTTTTTTCTTTATTTATCCATCTCGTCAACCTAAGGACGTTGCGGTGGTAGTTTAGGGACGTTTCGGTCCGTCGATAGTTTAAGGACGTTTCGGTCCGCTGTTAGTTTAAGGACGTTTCGGTCCGAAGATAGTTTAAGGACGTTTCGGTCCGTCGTTATAGGAAGGCCGGCTGTTGCTTGTAAAGTCTGAGCCTAGGAAGATAGCGAGCGGACATAGTCGTCGTCATCCATCATTGACCTAGGCTGCAGTTTATTAAGCATGGTATTTCTTCAAGAAGCGGCCGTTTACTGGCCTGAAAGGCCTTTCACCGTGCATGTCCATGAGTAGGTAGGCTCCACCCTGGTAGACCTTGTCTATGATGTACGGGCCTTCATAGTTTGGCTCAAATTTTCCCCGCTTGGCGCGATTGGGGATCATAGGTCTTTTGACCACTAGTACGAGTTCGCCTGGGCGGAATGTCCTCGGCCTGGTCAATCTTTCGTACGAGCGCGTCATCTTTGCTTTGTAGGCTTCTAGATGTTGTTGCGCTATGAGCCGGGTTTCATCGAGGGCGTCAAGCTCCTCAAGCCGAAGGTGAGCATTTTCTTCGTTCGTCAGCTCGTGGTGGACTGCTACTCGTAGAGAGGGTAACTCTATCTCAAGGGGGAGAACTGCTTCGGTCCCAAATACCAACGCGTACGGCGTTGTGTTCGTGGCCGTCTTGAATGTAGTTCGATAAGCCCAAAGGGCTTCTTGCAGCCTTTCGTGCCAGTCCCTCTTATTTCTGGAGACGGTCTTTTTTATGATCTTCGTCAAGGTCTTATTGAAAGCCTCGGCTAGACCGTTAGCTCGTGGGTTGTAAACTGAAGAATATCTCCAGTCTATATTGTGCTGCTGTGCGAAGCGGCTAATCTTATGGCTTCGGTAGGCCGGCCCATTATCGGAGATAATCCGTCGTGGAGTTCCGAACCGATAGATGACTTGCGTCTTGAAGAAATGGAGGATATTCTCCGTCTTCACTTCCTTCAGTGGTACTGCTTCTGCCCATTTGGAGAAGTAATCAGTTGTCGCCAGGATAAAGCGGTGTCCCCGGGATGATGCTGGCTCAATGGGGCCGACTATGTCAGTCCCCCACATTTCGAATGGCCAACTAGCCAGCGTCGGGTGCAGTGGATTCGGATGTTGGTGGATGAAGTCTCCATGGATCTGGCATGAGTGGCATTGCTTCGCATACTCGAGGCAGTCCTGGATCATCGTGGGCCAGTAGTAACCCATCCGTTTAATTTTTAACTTCATCTTTGGGCCTGCTTGGTGAGAACCGCAAAGTCCGTCATGAACTTCCCGAATGACTCTTTCTGCTTCGTCAGGTCCCAGGCATCTCAGCCATAGAGAATCAAACGATCTCTTGTATAGAATGTCATTGACAAAAGCGAAAGATAAAGCTCGTTTCATGAGCTGATGCCTTGAGGACGCTTCTTCGGGCATTCGGCGGGACTTAAAGTAGTCTATGAAGACTTCCCTCCAGTCCTCAGCCTTCTCACGGTCTTCTATTTGTAGGGTCGCTTGCTCAGTCGCTCCCTTTTCTTTATACAATTTCGGAGGTATTTCTGCCGGGGCGAGCACTCGACGGCTTTGTACCACGATTCTGACGTCATCGAGGTTCTCGTCGGCCAGTTCTTTAGCGAGTTTGGCCAACGCGTCTGCTTTGCTGTTCTCCGCGCGCGGTATGTTCTCTAGAATATAGAAGGAGATCTGGGCCAACAGTTGTTGCACCTTTTCGCCGTACTTCACCAATTCTGATTTGCACGTTTGGTAGTCACCATTTACTTGGCTAACGACCAGCTGAGAATCCCCGTATATGAGGAGGTCTTCAATTCCCATGTTGATGGCGATTTCGAGGCCTGCTATCAGGGCTTCGTATTCGGCTTCATTGTTTGTCCTTGACTCTGTTAAGGAAAAGGCGAAGCGCATTATCCCTCCCTGTGGAGTTGCAAAGATAAGGCCTATCCCCGATTTGATGATCGGGCTACCCTGTTTCTGTTTCTTTATGGAGGACGCTCCATCGAAATAGAGTTCCTATCATGTGCTTCCACCGCCAATTGCGTCAAATGCATGCTCGTCCGGCAAATCACAGTTCAGAGGAGAGTCGGCCGGTATCGGGTGTTCAGCGAGGAAGTCAGCAATGGCCTGGCCTTTCATTGCCTTGAGGGGTTGATATGTTATCGAGAACTCCATCAAGAGCAAGGCCCATTTAGCGAGTCTTCCCGTCAATATAGCCTTTGACATCAGGTATTTAAGGGGGTCCACCTTCGAAATGAGACGGACTTCATGCGCCAACGCATAGTGCCTGAGCTTCGTTATTGCAAAGATTAATGCCAAGCAATGTTTTTCGATGGGCGAGTAATTGCTTTCTGCCCCCAGCAGCACTCGACTTAAGTAGTAAAGCGCTCTTTCTTTCCCCTGATCATCCTCCTGTGCCCATAATGCGCCCAAAGAACCTTCAAGGGCGGCCGTGTAAAGAATGAGAGGCTTTCCTTTCACCGGGGCAGCCAACACCGGCGGATTTTGCAAGTATTGTTTGATTTCGTCTAGTGCACCTTGACATTTGCGATTCCAAACGAACGGGGTTCCCTTTTTCATCAGGTGGCTGTAAGGACGGCATTTGCCCGAAAGATTAGCGATAAACCGCCGGATGTATGCGAGCTTCCCTTGGAGAGACCGCAACTGCTTGAGGGTTCTTGGCGGAGGCATTTCCATAATCGCTTTAATCTTTGACGGATCTATTTCAATACCTCGGTGTCGAACGATGAATCCCAGGAATTTACCCGAGGAGACTCCAAACGCGCACTTGAGGGGATTCATTTTCAAATTGTATTGCCGAAGGCGTTGAAATACGGTTTCGAGATGCTTTAAATGCTCTTCGTATGACATGCTCTTCACTACGAGGTCATCGATATAGCATTCGACGATGTCGTGTATGAGATCGTCGAAGATTTTTGTCATGGCCCTTTGATAGGTGGCGCCAGCGTTCTTTAGGCCAAAGGGCATAACCTTGTAGCAGAATATGCCCAAAGGAGTCCGGAAAGCGGTGTGCTTCTGGTCTTCGGGATGCATCTTTATCTGATTGTATCCTGATGAACCATCCATAAAGGAGAAGACCTCGTGAGTGGATGTGTTATCTATCATTAGCTCGGTTACCGGCACCGGGAAATCGTCTTTTGGGCATGCTTTATTGAGATCCCTGAAATCCACGCATATGCGCACCGTTCCATTCTTCTTCATTACCGGGACGATGTTGGCAATCCAGTCGGGATATTGGACTTCCTGGATAAATCCGGAATCGATCAACTTCTTGACTTCGGCGTTGATGCTCATCTCCAGCTCAAGTCGCATCCTCCTTGGCGCCTGCTTGACTGGCTTGATATCTGGGGATATTGCTAATCTATGCACCGCAATCTCCGGATCCAATCCTGGCATCTCGGAGTAGTTCCACGCGAAGCAGTCTTTATGCCGTAGGAGCACGTTCTTTAACGCGGCCACCTTTTCCTCGGATAACAGCTCGCTGACAAATGTCGGTCGCGGGTCGTCTGCCGATCCCAGCTCGATCTTTTCGAGGTTATCTGCGGTAGTATGTATACCGTCTTCAAGTTCTTTCGGAGCGGGCGGAAATTCCGAGATCAACTCATCATCGCTGTTCTCGAAACACCGGGGAAGGTCATCTTCGTTCTCGGGTTCTTCTTTTAATATCGTAATCATATAACAGGTGCGAACCCGCTCCCAAGACTGAGGTGGATCCGGTTCTGCTCTTGTGGCTTTGGGCTCGTGCTTTTGCGGCGGCGTTACTCTCCAACCGTCGGATAAAGCGAATCTACCCCGTCGGTACTGGTCCTCGACCCAGTTCTTGAAGGTGAAGCAGTCTTCGGTAGGATGTCCTATGGCTCGGTGATAAGAGCAATAACTCGGATGAGAGACCTTGCTAGCTTGCTCAGGATGTCTAGACTCTGGAAGCGTGATCATTTGATGTTTTATAGCGAGGTTGAGCAACCTCTCCGTCTTGTCTCGGGGGAAGGAGTACGCTCGACTCATCTTCTTCATGAGGGACAAACCCGAGCCGCTTCTTGATTTATTTCCGTCTCTGCGTCGGGCCTTTCGTACAACGGATTGACGAGGATAAGCATCTTTGTCTTTTGCAGCACGTTGAGATAGACGTTGCGTCCTGGCCTTCTCGTAGATGGCCATTTCGCGGTTGTGGTCTTCCCGAGCTTTCTGACCCACTTTCCTGATAGGCTTGCCCATTCGTTCCTCAAGCGACGGACTCGGCGCTTTAATCGCGGGGTCTAGTTTTGATGGACGGTTGGCATCTCCTGACAGGGCGTCTTCCTCTTCATCAAAGGTATATATAGCGTAGCTGCTGTGAGCCCGTTCCCGTTTTCCGGCTCTTGCGTATCCAAGCCCGAGTGTTTCCATCTTCCCGTTGGGCAATTTGCATTGAGTCTCGGGGACATCCCAAATCCTGTTATAGAACCGAGCCTGCCGCACCGTCTGTCTCAAGGGTACTCCTTGGCGCTTCAATAACTTCTTCAATCCATTTGTATAGTATCTAGGCAGACGGATGGGTTGGAGCCTGTCAAGTGTAACATCCGCGCCGTGCCAGATCTCTTTCTCCACCTTCAACTCTGAGGATTGGTAGAATAGGACCACCTTCTCACCCCTTCGCCTAGGAGGGACGTAAAATGTTTGCAGGTCCTGCACGCTGTGAGCTTGAAGCGCGTCGAGATCCTTATAGTGTTCTTGCGGTACCATGGTGATTTGCAGACTATGGTCCTCGCAAAGGGGTGCCTGTATTGACAGCCGACTGGAGAATACGGCGTTAACCTCGTCCTCCGAATCACTCCCGAAGACCGGTATGGGGGTGGGCGTCCCCAGGTTGTTGCGTTGGGATGGCCCTGTATACACTATTTCCTCCTCCTCTTCGGTATCGCTCCCAAAAACGGGAATGGTGGCGGCGGCTTTGTCCTCTGGGTCGCGACACCTTTCTGTATCTTCGAAATCTGGCAAAAAGTATTTCGCGTCTTCGTATTTGCGAACTTCGTTTACAGAAAACGGGTTCAACTCGCCTGTTACGGTGTACTCGAAACCATCCTTGAAGTACTTCATACACTGATGTTGCGTAGAAGGGATGATGTTGTACTCGTGTAGCCAAGGACGACCGAGCAAGGCGTTGTAGCAGGTCTTGGCATCAATGACATGGAATTTGATGTCTGTGACGAGAAGTCCGAAGCGTAACGTCAGTATTACAGATCCGAGAGTCCGTGACGATTGAGAGTCGAAACCGGAGATAGTAATTTTGTCACGAGCGAGGTGTTGCACACTCATGCAGATTTCCTTCAACACCCGAACATTAAGGAGGTTAACGGAGGATCCATTATCCACCAGGATCTTGCCTATCTTGATGTCATGGCAGTATCCAGAGACATATAGGGGGCGGTTGTGGTCGCACGTCCCGAGAAGGAGGTCTTCATCACCGAAAGTGACATCGGCCGTATGCACTTCCTCCAGTTCATCCTTCATCCTTTCAGTGGCGAGGAAGGCTTGGAATTGCTCGGGTTCTTGTAACGCCTTAATTAGTGAGTCTCGCGCTTCTTTCGATAATAGGAGGGCATCAAGAATGCTAAGCTGAGAAGGTAGCTTCCTTAGGTGCGCGAGGATGTTATAGTCTACCTTACCCTTTTTGGGAGGGTCTTTGGTAGTTAGCTCTTTTGTGACCTGGTCATCTAAAGTGATATCTTCAATGACCTTTTCCTTTCCCTTATCTTTTCGGCCGACGGGCCCGAGATTCTTTTCTGGGAGTGTGCGATTGCGCAGCTGAATGTTCTCGCAGATCTCCGATTCCTCCTCTTTCCCCGAGAAAGATTCTTTAAAGAGAGGGCCCAGAGCCATTTCTTCATCAGAGTCGCTCCCAAAGGTGAGAACTTGTGACTCCCTGGCGTTAACCATGCAACAGTTGCCAGTTGTTATGTTGTGCCCATCGACAGTGCTTCTTCGCTCCCGACGGATCTTGCGTTTCATGCGCTTAAAATGTTGCCGATGAGCAACATATCCTTGCCACCATATCTTAAAGGCGTCGCACTCCTCCGTGGGATGTGAGATTTTTCGATGATATGTGCAATAGTCAGGGTGCGTCTCTACCCCATCGTGTGTGTTTCCTTTCGAGGGTGGTAGCTTCATCCCCATTGACATGGCTTTGGCAAACCTTTTTCTCGTCTTGAATATCTTCTTGTCTGCTTCGGATGCCTTATGCTCTGTCAGGGGTAGTTCAACTCTTTCGTTCAGTTGCCCGCATTTGGCTCCTTCCGACGTGGTCATCTCACGCTCCTGGTCCGCTTTACATTTTAGACGAATCTCGTCTAGAAAAGCGTCGATCATTTCATCTGTTGGCCATGCGCGTTCTGGTACAGGCTCTGCCCCCAGTTTCCTAATGCCAGGAGTTTTCCCATCATCGGCAAACGAGTGGGAGATTACATTACAACTCGCCACATATCCTTCGGATTCATCCGACGAGCTTTCTCCATCATCTTCCTCTTGAAAGATGTGGTTGAGGAACTCTTGCAGCATGACAGGAGTCCGCGCCTTCTGATTGTACTCTTCCAACACGTCGATTTGCTTTTGTAAGTTCGTGTGTTCTTTTCCAGGTTTCACGGACTTCTTGTATTTCTTCTTCTTTTTCTTCGAAGATTTCGACGATTGGGCGTGAGTATCTGGGCTCTTACCGTGAGCCTTTGTAGTCGGGCGGCGCCTTAGCATCCCTTCGATAATTTGAGGTTCAAGAGGGTCCTTCCATTCGACCGCAGGGCACGCATGAAGGTCTCTCAGCATTCTTTTGGTTTTAGTTGATAGCACGACCTCCCATGGAGCTTCTTCAATAAAAGAACATGTTGCCCCCGGTGTATCCGCTTTCCTAGGAGCATGCGGCTGTGGTGGGTTCACCTTCCACTTTTCGGACAGTACAAACTTCCCCTGGAGGTATTGGTCTTCAATCCATCCTTTGAAGACGAAGCAATCTTCAATCGGATGGCCTACCGTTTGATGGTAAGGGCAGTAGTTGGAGTCATTCACCTCGGTGGGTTGCGGCGGTCGCCTTGGATTTGGTAGGTTTATAAGCCTGTTGCGTATCGCCAGCTCGAATAACCGCTTCGTCTTGTCTCGTGGGAACGAGTAGGGACGCTTCATTTTCTCATTATAATACCGACGCCTTTCCTCCAGTTGATCTGCCGGTTTCGGGGCGTTAGGTTGCTGTTGGGCATTCGCAACAAAGGTTGCCCTCCCTTTACCCTTGTCATTCCGAGGTTCCGACTTCGGTGTAGGTGGTCTATGACCCATCTGGTCCATCTGAGCCAACTTGTCGATTAAAGCCTGGAATGTGGTTGGCTTAAAGAACATCATAAACTGGGAGATAGTTGCGTGGGGGTCTAGGGTTCCCACGAACATGCCCACCGCGGGTGCTTCCTCGATACGTTGCTCACATCTCGACCACAAGTTCCGCCAGCGTATAGCGTACTGGACCCAGGTTTCGCCCGGTTTTACCCTGGCGTTAATAAGTGCGGTTATTGGAGTGCGTTCGCTGGCACTTGCAAATCGCTGAGTGAACAACAACTCCATTTCAGCGAACGTTTTGATGGAATCGTTCGGGAGTTCTGAATACCATTCGAACGCTGTTTCTGATAAGCTGCCCACGAACTGGCGAAGCAACAATTTATCGTCACCGCCGGTGTTACCGCAGAGGGCCCGGAACTGGGCAACATGTTGATGGGGATTGCCTGTCCCCTTATACACATGGAATTTCGGTATCGTATAGCCTTGCGGGTATTTGATTTGATCGTACCAGCTCGGATACGGCCGCCCCGTTTTCACGACTTGACCAGCTGCCTCAGTCGCATGATGAACTCGGATTTGCTGGGCTATGTAGTCAGCTAAGTCAGCCTTAGAGATTGCATCCTCCCTGGCCGTTGAGAGGGCTGGTGGTGGATTTGACGTTTCTCCTCGGTCGTCTTCAAGAACGATCGGGGGATCCTCGGCGGGTAAGTCCTGCTGGATCATCATTCCTATCACATCTTGGAAGAGAAGGCCCATCCGTTGTATGTTGGCCGCTTGTTCAGCAGCCTCTTTGTCCCTTTTCTCCAGTGTTCGGCGAAGGAATTCAGCGTCTGTTTCTTCCTCCCGGCGTGCGTCTGAGGACGTTTCTGGGTTTTCTTTTGGTCCGGTGAGCGCGGCCATAGCATTCATCATTTCTTGAAGCTTTTGTTGCTGCTCCTGGGCTTTCGTCACGGATCGGGTTAGGGGTCGGTGGCCCGTGGAAGTGCGGCTTTCCTCTTTCCCAAAGGCCATGTAAACAGTGTGCACCACCATGCCCCCAGACTCAGGGCGTTTGGGTTTAGTGCTTTCAGTCGTCGCTACATGCTGTGAGGTCCTCTCTGGCCTCCTCCTTTTGTGAGTCAGTCGATCACCAGCTTTTTGGGGTTTAGCCTGGTGACCGGCTTCAGGTTGGATTTTCAGCTTCTTGTGCCGGCGGGAGAAGTTTGGATCGATGATCGAGTCTCGGGCCTGCCGCCAAGCCTTATAGATTTTGGAAGACAGCCGTTGAGGAGATCGGGGCTGTTCGGTTTTTGTTTCCTCAACCTTTTTCAATGAGGGAGGAGACCTCTTCAGTACTGCCGTGGGGGAATTCCTTCGCACCTTATTTAGCATTTCAAAGCTGTTCCCAGTTGGAACAGCAGCATTGACCTCTGCCACCGGGGCCGCTGGAGTCAGCCCGGAGGGAGAGTTGCCCCCAGCCTTCCTTACTCGGCGCCAATGGCGACGTCGAGCGCGTCGAGCGGGCGGCGTTGGGTCAGCAGTAAGAATGGTTCCTTCTTGCCCCCTGTGTGGATGGGGGGTTGTTGTTGGCATTAGCCTATCGAAGACCGATGTCCTCTGGGAAGCGGGAGCAAAGGCCAGAGCCGTCAATCTTGTAAAGACTGACTTTTTGGCTGGAGAGGTCGCCTTGGCGATTTCGGGAACGGGAACGGCCGCTTTCTTAAAAGCAGCCTTCTCTGAGATTGTAGGCCCCGTGATGAGCTCGCAGGATTCCTGGCCCAATCTAGAGAAGACCGAGGCATCGACGTTGGGCGACTCGTTGAGAGGAGCCGCGGCAGGGGTAAGACGATCAAAGACCGACTTCCCGAGAGTTTTCTTCGTCAGCACTGGAGCGGTAAAGTTTGTCGGCGGGATCATAGTCCCAAAGAACAATCCTGTGGTGGCGCGAGTGACCTGTTCCACTGGCATTGTGAATAGCGAAGCAGCTTGGGGTCCATAGGCTATACCTCCTGGCAAGGCAGAGCGTCGGCTGCAATTGCCGTCTGAGCAGTTGGAGGATTTCGCAGGGGTGGAAGCCATCGATCCTTTGCTTTCTGCAATAAGCGAGATGCCAATTCTCAGTACCTTGAAACCCGAGGGCAACTATTAGCGAACCGCGATTGGTTCGCGAATCACGACACACGAAGTGTGGAGTGGAAAGAGGAAAAGGTCCCACCGGGCGTGCCAGAATCTGTTCCCCTCCGAACGGCGGCCGGGACGTCGGGACGTCTGAGGCGTTAGGTTCGGGGCAGATGCTAGTTGGTGCTATCCGTCCACCTCTCCGAAGATGCCAAGTTGATTTATGGCACCATATATCGAAGGTTTAAACGGATGCGACCGATGTAGCAGACTTCGTCAGATTCCCCCTCGTTTGAGGGGTTTTTGATTGTGGGGACGCTCTTCCCTGCAGGCGCAAGCCCCTGCAGTTAATTACGCTACCGCATTGCGGTAACAACTTTCTCCTTCTCCAGATGGTCACTTCGTGTCGTGGGTGTTTGTTTTATTGCCCGTGGATTGTTTACGGAGACTGAGTTATGTCGTCGCCCGTAGGGCGTGGACTAGCCCAAATCCGCATTATCTTAAATTTGGTTTTGAGGGGGGGTTTTGGTTTGAGGATACGTCAGCCCTACTCGAGGCTAAGATCAACTCAAACGTTTGTTAAGGATACGTTAGTCTAACTTTGTGACTAAGATCAACTTAACGGGATCGTTTAGATCCGACAAAAGAGTGTTTGGACTCTAATGTTCCAGTTTAGGGACATAGTGGTCCATCGTCTGTATGGCTGTCGGGACCCATCACCTCTCTGACGACGTTGAAGGATTACAACGACAGATGTCAGAGGAGTTCAGAGATGTACCCTTGAGCCGGAGTTAATTTGGGGGATTCGTAGTCCAGTATGTTTGAGGGTTTAAGGACGCGTTAGCCATCTCCAAGGCTAAGATCAACTTAAACGGGACCGTTTAGGTCCAACAAAAGAGCATAGGAAAGGGCTCTATTGTTCTAGTTTAAGGACGTTGCGGTCCATGGGTAGTTTAAGGACATTGCGGTCCATGGGTAGTTTAAGGACATTGCGGTCCGTGGGTAGTTTAAGGACATTGCGGTCCGTTGTTAGTTTTAAGACATCTCGGTCAAGGTTAAGGACGTCGTAGTCCATGGGTTTTAAGGACCCCACAGTCCGGTATGTGCTCTGGATGCTTCACACGGGTTCACTGCCGTGCTTAGCGAGGACCAGGCTCCGCTCTGGACGTTTTCCGTGGGGTCAAAGAGTGACGTTATCCACGTTCCGCGTGACCAGGAATTTGTATGAGTTTAAGGACCCCACAGTCCATATCATGGGTGGTCGTTGGGACCCGTCACCTCTTTGAAGACATTAAGGGATTACAATGCCAAGTATCAAAGGAGTGAAGAGATGTACCCTAGAACCGGAGTGGCTTGAGCAGTCCGTGGCCCAATTTGAGGTCATGACTGATTAATTATGTTATGAGCCCATTGGCCCAATTAGTCACGAATTGAGGACTTATGGCCAGCTTGGGCTAAGTCCCATCATGTCTGGAATATTGATTCCTTGTGAGTCCATCGAGGGAGAAGCTTTGCCTCCATCCCTTTAGCCAATTGGGCTATAGACTAGTGTTAAACACTTCAAAGCAATCAGTGTCGAACACTGGGAATGAGTTTGACAAGTTAGTGTTTAACACTAGAGGAATAATTGGTGTTGAACACCAGCAACAAGGCCTTGGTATGATCATAAGCACTAAAACAGCTCAGTGTTGAACACTGGCAATGGGGATCTTAAATTAGTGCCGAATATTAAAACAATTAATATTGAACACTACGAACAAAATTCTTTAATTAGTGTTGAACACTAAGGCCCGATAGCATTTCAATACTGGATTCGAGGGTTTTAATTTAGTGTTAAACACTACAGCAAGAACGGTCACGTGGCCCCACGTGAGAGTGCCTTCCCTTCAATGATTCTGCCGAAATTACTTTGTCTTTGATAGCGTCACGTGTTAGCACGTGACGGGCATTCAAATGCCTATGTGTTAAGGCTTCTGCTGAAAGTCACGTGGGTCACGTGGGGTGTTGCCTCCAAGGGGCTTTCTGTAGGGCTTTTGGGGGGGTCACGTGGTGACACGTGACCCTGCCTTAATGTTGTTTTTAGAGGATTTGTTACTCCTTTTTCAGGAATTAAATTCCAGAAACTTTTAATTTCAGAGGAATTAAATTCCTATTTCCTTTCGAGGGCCTATATTCTGGAACAGAGTTTAAATCTGAGTTTTCTGTGGGAATTAAATTCCTTGTTTATGCGAAGAACCGAATAGGGTTAAACCCTAACAAAAGCTTTTAAGGAATTAAACTCCCCTTTTCTGAGGATTATGATTAAAGGAATTAAATTCCCACTGTTTCGACAGAACTATGTTCTTGATTAGGGTTCAACCCTGTTTCTTTTTGTTTTGAAGGAATTAAATTCCCATAATACAGGGTCGAACCCTAACTTTATTTTGGAGGAATTAAATTCCTATAGTTCTATGAGAATTAAATTCTCATACTTGCATTCCTTCTCTATGTTTTGGATCTGCATGGCAGGATCTCGACCCATTGAGAATTAAATTCTCAACCTTAAGGGGAGATGTGCACTTTGCAGATCCTCTATCAAAGAGGGAGGAGATATGCTCTCTCGTTTTATGCCTCAGAGTTAAACTCTGTTGAGAATTAAATTCTTTTTCTTTCCAAAAGGCTTTCCCTTTCTTACCTAGGGTTTTTGCAGAAGATCTGAGTCTTTTTCAAGTATCAAAGCTCTTCTCCTTTTCTCTTTTCTTCTCTGCGTATGTATATATCCTTTTTTCTTTTGTCCCTTGGCTCCTATTTATAGGAGAAGCAGCCGAATCAATCAGTTTTTTGACGAATCTTCATTGAGATTTGATTTGCGTCCATTATTCATTTTGGGCCTTTGGATTATCAGGTGAATTTTATTCACCATTGGATCTTGAATCCAGAGATTCTCCTTTGTTATTTTGGTTAGATTTAAGGGGAAAATCTTTCCAAACCCGAGATTTTCCATAGATAGATGATATTTAATCATCTCTGAATCTTTAATTTGATTGGTCCCAAATAATTACTTTCCTTTGGAAAGATTCGAATTTCCTTCAGAATTTAATTCTGTCGTCAAAAATGGGCTTTGAAAGCCGGTCACGTGTGACCACGTGACCCATGGTCACGTGTAGACACGTGACCCTCTTTGGAATGAAGAATCCTCTTCCTTTCTGCGCTATCTTCCGGTTGCTGTTGTAGCCATCACGTGCTACCACGTGACGCCTGGTCACGTGTGAGCACGTGACCCCTGTCTGGCGCTTCTTTCTTTGGTTCAATTGGAGAGCGAGTTTGCTGCTTTGAACGTCACGTGTCGACACGTGACCCTGGTCACGTGGGAGCACGTGACCTCTTCTGAAGCTTTTTTCCTTGACTTGATCAGCGAATCAAAGTGCGCTTTTTCTGTATTTTATAGGTCACGTGTCAACACGTGACTGCTGTCACGTGTAAGCACGTGGCCTCTTTTGAAGCTTTTCCCAGAAGCTTTCCTGATTTTAAATCAGGAAACAAGGTGTATTTTGAAAAGTATATAAAAGTATTTTTACATAAAACCCCCTCAAGTTTTATAAATTTCCCTAAGGACCCTATCAATTATAAGACTTCGATTTACATTTCTAACTGTCTGACTCGGGTTTGAGTCTGATCATTCTGACTTGAATATGATTCAAGTCAATCTATAATTTATAAGATTCCACTTCAATATGAACACATGAATTCATGAATCCAATATCAATCTATACAGCTTGACTGAACCGAACCATGGATATAGCTATTCCTTTTACATGATTCTCAGTTATTCCATTTACATGACTCTACAGTTATATCCGTTTACCGATATCATGGTTTCGGTCAGTCAATCAATCTTACAATCAATACAATTTATAAGATAACAATACAAACAAGACATCGCGGGGTTTAAGGGGTAAACTGGTACGGAATATATTAAAGGTGGCACGAGGTGGTCACTTAAGACGTAATTACATTTATGTCGTTGTTCCATGGTATTATCGACGGAGTCTTGTACTACAGGTTACCAAAGTCCCCGGTGTAAGTGGGACCCCCCTCGTATACACTGGCATTTTCTGTACTAGGCTACAAACAACAGCGTTAATACAACATTATAATATTATAATACAACATTAAAAACTACTCTCTCTCTCTCTTTCTTACTCTCTGTCTATTTCTCCCTTATCTTTGGGACTTACCGAGCGACCTGTTCGCTGACGACATTTTATTTCGTTCTTCTTGAATGTCGTCAGGTGGTTTGGACTCGGCGGAGATCAAGCCATCTTAAGAAGACTTGGAGCAGTTTGCCGAAGACCCTGCACTTTAGTTTCATTGTACACTTTTCCTTTCTGTATTTTTCATTTCCTGTTATACCACTGTTTAGGCATCTTTTTATTTCAGTTGTATTTCCTTTTCATGTATTGTACCAAAGAATGTTAATAAATAAAAGTTGATGTTCCTTTTATATCTTGTCTCTTGTGTGTTTATTTTATATTGCTTAGATACGCTTAGCGTATATGCTTCTGAGTATATACGTAGCGGATCTCGTCGCGTCCCTTTCGCCGTATACCGGGAAGCGGGGCGCGACACTACCCTTACGTTTTTTAAATGACAGATACAATCGGCTCGGCTCATCCTTGTCCCGAGGTGATTTTTGTAACAAAAAAAAGATACGAGGAGACTCAAATCGAAGGGGATCCGGTTAAATTTTAACCGGACCAAAAACCCGAGGAGGATCCTCCACGAGTTCGGCGCTGGCTCGCTCGGGGCAAGACGGAAACAATGGAGCACTGCATAAATCTCGGATGAGAAGGGCAGATGCATCCCTGTCCGGAATGCTTCCAGATACAAGGCAATCTTCTTGCCCCACACCCGGTATGCCCGCTCACTTCTCTGGCCAAACAGAGTGAATAGCCAGAAGGGATATGTAATCGAGTCCGGATGTTGCAAAGCCCGTCCAGACGAGTCAAGACGGAAGGCGCATCGCGGGTATTCCCGATGCGCGCCTTGGGAGCCCTTGTCGCCGCCCGACGGCGAGCGACAAGGGCAGCCCTGACTCTGGGGGGTAAGCCCGACACAGAAGACGCGGTAGAAGAAGAACCCTTTCGGCTATCTAAAGCCGAGGAGGAGGAAGACCTGCTGGACTCGGCCCAGAAACTGGAGCTTCAATGCTCGACTCTACCCCTACTACATCTACAGACATCTCGGAGGAAGACACCTAACCTGATTCAAGGTAAGGGTTTGCCGAGGAAAATTCAGCAAAAGATCCGACCTAAGCAGAGGTGCGCCGGGCAATTTTCAAACGTTGAAAGAAAACTAAGGCAAAGTGTCGGCCCTAGGATGGTCCCCCCTATTTATACACTCCCAAGAGAACATCCTACGGCCCAGATCAATTCCCGCCAAAATGAAGCGTCGCACCTAGCAGCCGTCGAGGCTCCACGTGACGATCAACTATTGGGTATGTCTCTTCATGGCAGGAGTCAGAAACAGTCTGTCACGCCCGCCAATCAACGTCGGACATGTGGCCCGTAACCCAACTGAAGATCGAGTGAAACAACGCCCCCTCTTTAAAGCGCAATCATTTCACCGATCCGCTGACGTCATCGGAGATACGCACGAAATCTTAGGCGCATGGTGAGACGCCACGTAGACTCAAAAATCAAAACGACGCTACTGCCAAACGCCAAGTCGTTTTCGGACAATCCACCATGAAGAAATCTTGGCACCGAGCTGAGCATGGAAAACCAAGCAGACCACTCTCGACCCGACCCATTAATAGGTCGAAACGAGAGTGGGAGGCCAATGATGATACTCACAAGTAGGAATTCCCCTGATCACGACACATAACGGATGACATGTCCCGGGGTCTACGGAGCTGGAATGAGCCTGATGCATTGGAGACGTTCCTCGGCGACTCGCCTCCGAGATTGCATCCGGCCTTTCGGAGACCTCCCTGAAATACCTTCCATATTCGTCGAGCAATGAATCATCAGCTCACCTTTGAGCAATTCTACAACCGAGCTCCCACAGCCTCCTTGCTCGTCTCCGAGCTGTTGCAAGGTCTGAGCTTCCTCGGCCTCCCGGCTCGTTTCTGAACCATCTGACAAGCCGAGCTTTCCTCGGCTTTCCCGATCAACTGAGAGCGCTGAGCCCAAGCGCCTCCACAACGGTTCCGCGTATCTCGCCAAAGCGAGATATTCGCCGTCCCACGTTCCGCGCCCCCACGCGGGTGCGTTCCACCCATTAATGAGCGGATCCCGTCATCAACGCGGGCGTAACGGAAGGGGGGAAGGGATGGGTGTAACTGACGGCGAAGATCCTGCGCCGGTTCGCTCCACGCGACCGCTATATAAACCCCTCTTTCAGACGACTCAGTTAACGCAAATTCATTCCAATACGCCGCTACTCTGCTCTTATTCCACGGTACTAACTTGATCATCGGAGGGTCCTACGGTGGTCACCCATCCCGAGACTTCCTTTGCAGATAGCTCGGCGTCGATACCAATCCATTGAGATTCACACACTTAACCCTCAAATCAAATCTTAGCTGCACAAAACCGCTCGCACCAGATCGACGGAAGACAACATCTGAGGGAGATCACAATCTCGATCAGGTATGCATTCTTTAATTGTTAAGCAAAAATGAAGATTTATAATTAAAATATAAATATGAAACGTAAAATTATTATTTATGAACTATAGTATATCACTATATCTACACAACTTCACAGCATAAGTCTAATTCAATATAAATGAGAGAATTTCAAATTGGGTTTCTAATTCTTCATGTTTAAAACCCATAAAAATCAGCCTTCTTAACTCCAAAAATCCAAATCACGTCCACAAATCATAAAAACCAATATGGACTAAACGAGTCAATCTGGATCAAGCGGGGACCATTAAACTGGTCGGGTCAGGTCGACCCGTTAAAAAAACAAACAGGTTCGGATAGGATAATTTTGATAGGTCTAGCCTCAGCTACCAACCACAAGAAGAATGAGTTAAAAGAAGCATAAACCTTTTTTTTTCCTCCCTTCCCTCCTATGTGAGGTTGCTGGAAAATAAACACAAGAAGGGAATTATGTTGCTGGGCTAGAAATCGGCCCAAAATCCCATGCCCTTATGATATTGCTACAATGAAGTCACAAACTTTAGCATTCAGACAAAGCTACGTGGGAAACATTTAGATACATCAAAAGTGCAGAATGAATAGTCTCTAAAAGATATCATAACATGAAGACACCTGGAAAATAGCCTGCTTTTTTGAATTAAAGAAAATAAAAGCTTTTCTTGTGCAAGAGAGAAGCATAGGAGACCTCTGTATGACATAAATGTTAAAAAAACATATGCATCTTCCAGACGTATATACAGAAAAATATTGCTCTTTCGTGGTAAACTGACGAATTTTAATTACAACCACATGCAAAAAGTAGGGTGATTATCGGAATGGCAATGGAAATACCGGTGCTGTTTCATATCTACAAGGAAAAGAAAAACACTGGATAGCTAGCTCTCTAGCCAAATTGTCTTCTTTTAACACCATTAATTTAGTCTACAACTTATGAAGCCAATATTGTTATATACCTCTAATAACAAGAAACGGACTATATATATCATCGCCACGCCGTGGTCCTAAATATTGGCCATCTGGGACGCTATATCATAGCGGTATCGGTACACCAACCATACAACACATCAAATTTTACTCAAATCTCATTTTGGATCGATATCGGCCGAGATGGTATAATATCGGACGATATCTCGGGTTTCTCGTATTGCTGAATATTGGACCGAGATGATATAAAAATGAATTGGCTTAATTGTCTAAAGTTTAAACCCAACTCAACACCAACCAACTCAACCCGTTAACATTACCAAATAAAATATCTTCTTTCCTCAAATTCTAAAGCCCTAGATTCCAGGCTCGATAGCATTCTCCTCTCAACGCCACCATCTTTTCATCCTCCTCTCGACGCCGACGCCTTATCCCCTTCCCCTTTCTCTCCCCCTTCCCCCTTCTCTCGATACCGCTATTCCTTCTCGTCTCATCACACCATCCTATTGATCGCCAGCCCTAAACCCTGTCATTCTTTTTCTTCAGGTGTCCTTCAGGTGTTCCTAAATTGAGCTCATGTTTCTTTTTTGTTATTTGTAATTGTTGACACTTAAATAGAGTTTCATGTTTTCAAAATTAGACAATACATATAAAATTGTATTTGAAAGTACAATATATTCTACCATTACATAATTTTGCAAGTTAATTTGCTCAAACATGTGATGTGATGTGCTTGATATTTACGCCCGATATGTCCGATATCGAATATATATCGAATATATACGACCGTCCAATATGAACTCGTATCACCGCGATATCGTCCGGTTTCCTCTATCCGATATTGAAAACGCCTATCCGATACGAACCCAATATTTAGAACCTTAATCATCACTGGATCTCTTGATGGATCTGTAATTAGAAGGTAAGGGGGCAGCCTATTTCGTTGGCTGCAGCATCAAGGAAAGCAAGGGTCAAGCCTGTCGCTTTTCTACTGTGAGCTTCCCATTTTATGCACTTGTCAATATCTGTGTACCAATTTATTGTTCCGATGCTTGAGCATCGGTACGGAGGGTGGCGCATCACGTTCCTCTCCCCATTCTTCAGACAGTTGGCTTTTGTCAGATTGCTGTGGAGAATGTCCCGAAGCACCGACAGGCTGAGCGCACGCACGTGCGCGCTTGGATGAGAAAGGCAGCGGATTGTAGCTGATAGCCGGCACTGCAAGGTTTTTTTGTGGTGCATGAGCATTAACAAGGGAGAATGTATTAGAAGAAATCATAAATCTCAATTTCGCATAGGTTCGTTTTCAAAATCTTGTAACAGCACTTTAGTGAGATTCTATTAGTTTTCATGGACTAAAACTCAGAATAGTAGATTTGTTGATAAATTTTGAACAAAAATGCAACATGGCATCCAAAAGCTTGCAGACCTAAGATAAAATCCCAAATTACAAAACTATCTGACAACCCAAAACTGTATTAAAAGGAACCAATTACACGAGCCAAAAAGAAAAAGAAAAAATTGAGAGTGATTAGGGGAGGAAATGCTACCTTCAGTAGATTAGAAAGGCCATCTGCAATGATTAAGCCGGGTTCTTCCCAATCCGCCACAAGTTGAACTGCTCTAGCTGTTGCTTCCAAGAGCTGGTCATTTTTTTTATACAGATGAAATGAATAAGTTTCATTAGAGAATCATCTGAGGCATTGAAGTCTTTGGAGAAAACCACATTCCACTCACACGGTAATTGAAAGTGCAAAAAACAATAGCAATGCACTCATACTTAGTTGGAATAACTTGGCGACAGGCCCACGGCTAAAACTGTGTAGATTTGCATCACTTTTTAGTTGTTACTTGAGTTTTAGGTTAGAAGTGAAATATACTCATTTTTCCATATAACCCATTTAGAGTAATAAAAATTTCTTCATTGTTTTTAACAAGATAAATAATTATAAGTAATCTAAAAATGGCCAGCTCTCTTTCATGTGGCAGGTACAGAGAACAGGCTAAATAAGAGTATGCATGTTACCTGTAACTGTGGTAAGGTGCATGCTTCCCCATCAACAAGCATTCCGTCGGTGGCACGGAGAAGAAGATCTGAAGCGCTTGCCAGAATAATCAATGCTTCTAAGCGGTCGTGGTTTCTCATAAGTTCTACAATTAATGTAACTATTCGCTGATTGGTTCTCCACATTCCCTGCCCTTGCTCATCATCTCTTGCAATCCAAGGCTGTAGATCCCTCTCTGCCTGTCCAAGTTCAAAAGAAACCAAAACCAAAAATAAATAAAAAGTTCCTCAAAGTTGAAAAATGAGTAATTTATTAACATTGTATTTAATCTATGTATTTACCTGAAGAACAATAGCTGTTGATGCTTTTGTTGGCGAAGCGGAAACAACTTCACAAAGAGCATCCACCACCTAAAACATTATTGAAGAGAAGTTTGTCACTTGGTGTTCTCGTCACTTAAACAAATAACTGCCATGTGTAGAGATAGGGAGTCGCGAAGACCTTAACCTCGCACCTTAATTTTTTCATGTATATGAATACTGATAATTTATTACATATTACATTCTTATTTATAACTTATTACATCTCTCTCTCTCTCTCTCTCTCTCTCTCTCTCTCTCTCTCTCGTGCGCCCACATGGACGGGGGGCGGGGGACGGGGGGGGGGGGGGGGGCACGTTTTCGACTACTAGGTGGTGACTAATAAAGTTAAAGATAGAAACGTTCTTAGTATGAAAGGTACTGAAAGTGTGAACACCATAAATAAAACGAGGATACTGCAGTAGACTAAGATCTGTCATGCATTGGGAAAATAACCCCATAAAGTACAGATGAAAAGCTCCATAACGATCCCCCCCCCCGGCTCCTTTTCTTTGTTTCAGTCTTCTGTATCTAGTGTATCTATGAATTTTAAATATTAGAATTGCCTAGAAGTCTAGAAACTATAGCTTCAAATAGATTTGAATAATTCAAGCGATAATTTTATACATGCTTGCTTGGCATCCACTCAAAAATGGTTCTTAGTTAACACCACAATCTTTGATACAGAGATAAACAGATGACAACCACTTTGAAATTAGGCAATTGCAAAAAGGAACTAAAATATGCATTTTCATTAACACAAGAACTTGCCTGTCTCCAACCCTGCTGGGCAGACGTGCTCTCAGCACACATTTGTGTTTCTGGTGCTGCAATCAACTTTTGCCACAATAACGATACAACCGAGAAACATAACTCCTGCTTCTCTGCAAGTACTGATCTTAGAGGAGCTAGCGAACCATAACTGTAACCTATTCTCCGATCAGTTGTAAGAAAATTTGCAAGATCCGATGCATCCACAGACAAACATGTCATGCTTTCTTCACATTTTACCGATGTTCCTGAACAATCACCCTTTGACCGTTCAGAAATGCTCCTGCTTGTGAAACTTCTTTGGTTCATTCCTTTTACTGACACATCCTTTTTCACTGTACTAAATACCAAGTTCGCTTCAAGTGGTTCAGCCTGATTAGCTATTGAAGCGACAGTTTTACCATGTACATCGATCAGGTGGTAAAGTGAAGAAGCCCTTGCAGAAATCTCAGTATCCCATTTGCACCGCATTAAAGCAGAGAGGGCATTAATGCATGCCTTTGAGCGTCTGAATAAATCAGAAACATGAGCAGCAACCATAGCCGCAGCCACAATCTCATTTGAACCGTAACTCCATGAGGTACCAACAGACGAGGGTTTCAGTGAGAAAAGAGCTTCTAAAATACCAAGAATTCTACGTGTATGACGCACTGCCACGGACATACCATTTCTTAACTCTTTAACTCCTCCATTGGTTTTTGCACCAACCTTAGAGTCTGAATGTGTACCGTTTTTAGAGATCAATGGGATTAACTGAAGTTCACAAGATAAAGCACATGCAGCAGCCAGAACATACGAGTCAAATGTTGCTACTGGCCCTTGTTTCTTTTTACTTTTCATTCTCATAGTTTGAGGGCCATCACATAATTCATCAGAAGCAAGATTTTCACTACCTGTTGGTCTCTTACTTCCATTGGGAGAAGCTTCATGGCTCACACACACAGTTAGCACAACAAACAAAAGGCGAGAGGCAAGGTCCATAGATGCACATGATTCAAGAAAGAGTGAATGGATCATTGTCCGCAACTCGGCAACAGCTAAATTCTTAGAGGAGGACCACATACCACCATGTGATCTTGATTTTCTTGATTGCTCGATGGAACTCTCTGGTGGAAATGTTCTTTGAAGTATCGCTTCTACTGTGGCCACGAAGATTCTCATGAGGCATGCTTCAGATGGACTTCCACGGGGGAGATAGTCTAACACTTTAATTAATGGTAGGTACAAACTCCACGATAAAGCTGGGGGCTGAAGCGGGGCAGCAACCACAATTTCAGGTAAATCGACAGCAGATGAGCTTAGAGGAAGAAGGCCATAGGCAGCTTCCCAAATGGTGCAGATTCGCCACTCAACATCAGGGCCATGAGCACAGAGCATTGAAGCAATTCCTTGTGCGGTTGCCTCAATAGTGGCTTCAGCTGCCGGTACTTCTAACTGGTTCGAATTTCAACACAGCATGAAAGTTTGTGACAAATAATGACAGGAAATTGCTAAATTTGAATCATAGGCGAAATAAAACCCAATCTAAGCAGAGATATTAGATTACCTGCTTTTTGTAGGATGATATATAGCCACCTAGAGGTTCATGGTGCACTTCAACCCCCTCAGCATGCCTCAACGGAGGAAAGAGTAATGTAGGCTGTGAAAGTATACGAAAGAGTAAAGCAGCAGCAGCATCTGCAGCTATACCAGCTCTCATTGACATTGCAGTGCCAATTGCACGCAAGAAATGCAAATGCAACCAATTTCTTGGAAGCTACAAGAGCAATACTAGGATTAGAAGCCACATATTTTGTATTTAGAGGGAAACCCCCAAAATACTAATTAATTGACGAAAAGTCCCTACATCGCGATAGTTAGATGCTAAAAGAATAATCTTTATGACAAGACATGATGGCACATACATAACCCTTGAAGGCTAAATTTTGTTTTATCCTTTTTACTTGCAAAAAAGAAAAGTTTAATCTTTGAGCTGCTATGCAAAAAATGGCCTTCCCTCTGATGATAGTTGGTGCAATGCTAATCCATGTCAAAAATACACTCATTTGTTGTGCACAATAGCCAACCAAGTATTAAGATGGACTTGGCACGCGTGTTGTCTTACTAAAGGTTTTTTCTACCCCCATTTTCCAGATGTCCTCCAGTAATCAAATATTACTGTTTCAACCATGACTTTAATTCCCAGTCCATCCCGATCCAAGATGACCGATTTCAATCCAAAAAATGGCCTTTCGAGTTCCTGCAGCGAGATTCTAAACTTTTGTACTCGTACACCAATTGATCATTGGGGGTTTAGTATTAATTCTATTAATGGTGTTAGTGAGTTTATTCATGGGTTATTGGTTTATTTGTCATCATTAATTACTAAAATATGTCAGACAGTACACAACTATATTTACAACATATTTAAAAAACCGCTCTAGACATCATTAATTACTAAAAATATGTCAATTTTTATAGTTATTTTTACTATTTGTTTTTTAAAAAAATACTACATTTTGGAAATACACTTGGTCAAAACAAAAAAAAATCTGACATTCCTATTAGAGATGACCAATATAGCTGAGATGGCCGATTCAGATTTTTAAAATGGCGGTCCAATATTAGTATTGATACCTAGATAAATTTGGTTTCAATCCGTTGTATGAGTCCTTAAGCGCTGCATTTATGATTCATTCAGGATTACATTTCATGCCGTATATAAACTTTCAAGAGAATATTGTGTAGGAAAATTCCAATGACAAATTTTGAGAAATATTAGTTATACAAGTAGTTGATTATATATATCCTCTTGTTAGCAGTTTGTTTCGTTTTCTTTTAGTTTTATCTTCCACAACTAGTGTTGTGTAACCTGCAATACTAATATAGTTCTAAATAATTTCGGCCTCTAAGATATTATGTAAACCAAAAGTTAAAATTTCCAATCCTGTCAGTGTATGTGCTTCAGGATAATAAGCTAGTGCAACCTCTCGGTCATACAAATACAATATTCAGAGACATATCTGTATGACAGTCAGTAAGAACTCATGTTGTCTGTTGCATTGTAGTTTGGATACCCTATGTTGATGGAAGGGTAACTATGAAACTTGAAGAGTGAAGACAATCCTAAGGTCACATGTATAAATGTCCCCCAATAGGCACTAATTAGTGCATGACCATATAGAACAGCAACTCCAGATAGTTGATGGTAATCGTAAACAGTGTCTCTTTTAAAGTAATTTAGTATGAGTAATAACCACACTCGGCAAATACAAAGTCCCTAAAATTAATCGATTCTTATAATAATTGCAAGGCATCTGAGACTTGTAGGTGGTGGCAAATAATTATAATTCACAAATTCAAGCAGTTCTATGTCTTGACACTTGAGTGATTGCCACCCAATTTTATGCATAATTATGGAAAAAGACAATAAACACATAGTTTATTGCACAACAGGAAAACCAGCAATTTTATATCTACTCTTCATATAGAACAAGAATTCAACTAAACATAGTAATCAGATGAACACCACCACCACCACCCAAAAAAAAGAAAAGAAAAGAGAGACTTGATACCGGATATTTAAACTAAAAATTCTACATACCCTCATTCCAGACGCATAATCCTCCGCCGCCCTAAGGAGTTCGACAAGTTGCACAGCAGCATCAAGTGCATCCGGAGCCCATGATGGTGGTGCTTCAAGAAGTCCAAGAAGAAGCCTTTGAGTAGCGCTAGGAGTCGCAATTGCATAATATCTAGCCCCAAAATAACCAGATGTTGAATTAGACATGTAAATAAGCATTGACATTTAAACAGCCCATGTTGCATGGATTCATTGTTAAGATGTATCCGTATCAGCTCTTTCGGATTCGTTGAAGATATTACGAAACCGTTTTGGCATATCATATTGTAGTTGTATCAAACATTTATTAAGACACCAAAAACCTATGCATCAGCACTAAATTATTTTTCATTCTATTCTTATTTTAAATGTGGTAAAATAATAATTTCTTTCTCTTGTATATATATATTTGAACAACAAAAGAAATAGTGTGGCCCAATTTTCCCAGAATTTTGGAAATCACAAATCCAATGCATGGCGTGTCTTGTGGCTGTATTCAAAGCAGTAAAAGATCTGGATGTTTACCTATGAAATAGACGAGCATATGGCTCAAGGGCCGGTAAGCCTGCAACCAGGTGCTCAGTTGTAGGTGGAGGAAGCAACAGCGCAGGAACAGCAGCAGCTGTGAGATTTGCTGTTTCATAACGAGCAACTTCCTCATCACAAACACTCAATATGACTCCTGCACCATTGGCAACCGCCCATCTAGGGGTGGAAGGCATGAGCTGAGGATGCTTTCCAGATCCCCTACTGCTACCTGTATCCAAGAAAGTTCATAAGAATTCCCTACAGTTAACTTCATACTCGAGATCCGCACATAAAGGGTTAAAAAGGAAATGGAACTTTTTACCCTCTCTCTCACACATGCAAATGAAGAAAAAGAAAAAAGAGAGTGTCATAGATTCTTGATCTCATATTTATGCTGTTGAATTTGTGCTTTGCAACCAAAACTTTCCAAGACAAGTTACAAGAGTTCGTTAGAATCGCTAGAAATCCAAACTTGACACAAATCTGGATTGTTATCTTGTAAGTTGCATGCTTTGAATCAGTAGGTATATTGTACTTGGTCCAACTTCATAGCATTTGCACAGTAGCACAAAAGACATGGCTAGCTCTGTAGATTAGCATTTTTAATAGTTGTAGTGCTCTTATGCCTGTCACGCGAGGAAATGCGTTCATATTATGCATTAAAAGAGTTCAGAATGGATTTTTCAGAAATTGTATAGGAAAAAAGAAATGACCCGCTCGCACAGAGATATAATAAGCAATAGAATTATACTTTGAAATAGATGAAGTTCACTTCCGTAAATTCCCACACCATAAAAGTAGGGTAATATAATAAACTAAAGTTATCAATTTTCAATTCAATCATCAAACAACTGAGCCATATATACGGATTTCAAACAAAGAGCCCTTTCGGAGCATTCTTTTAAGAATTTTATATAATACAAAAGTCAATTGACAAGAATATAGAAAACAAAACAAAATGTGTAGACATACAGAATTACGGTTAAAAGGCCAACTTACTGGTTGTTGGAGGCTTTAATTCTCCACCAGCTGCATATTTTCCCATGACCCCACCACACCTATACCAAGTACAATTCGATGAACTATAATAAGTATAATATCCCTATCATACATCTCATTAAGCCATAGAACTTTTCTGCGTAGTTTGAATTTAAAACATCAGGCAAGATATATGCTCATATGTTGAAAGAAAAGATATAGATGCGATAATTAGATTAATTAAGGTGGATGATAAAGAAGCCGTAAAGTTGGAAGAAAACTGTAAATTATTATATTTCTATGATACTAGCATAACTAGCATCAAGTGTGAAAAGAAGTTCCGCAGTTATTCTTTTTTCAAAAATAAAGAATCGTTGTTTTCTACAAGGAGGTATGGTGTGCAAGCTTTCTGAAGATGGAGAATTGATTGGTGAGGACATTAAAAAGTTATAGTTGGTTGAGGGCCATATCAGAAAAAATAAGGCTCCGAAATTCGTCACGAAACATAATATCAATATCATGAAACCAACCAAAACTGATGACAAGTTGCCATCCCCTAGTACGACCGTTTTAAACGCCTTTCTTTTCTTATATACATAAGTTGGCAAGTTAGCACTGCTGGGATGCAAGTCTTGTATTAATGAAGAAGACATTATGTTGGCTCACATACAACGGATCAATAATATAGATACCGTAGTAGATAATGCACAAAAGTTGCTCATTGCTTAAGAGCATCGAATTGGAGATGTTGTCAGACTAAGAATAATAAGTGAAAGTAATTGATATTGCACAAGACATTTAGAAACCATCCTTATTAGCAATTTTGCATATGAAATAGACATACGTGAAGGTTACATTAAGAACAAAGAATAAGCAGAACAGAGAATCCATTGGCTTCATACTTGTCGAGGAAAATTAAAGAATGACCGAGGTTATGAGGGTGCTGGCAAAAACTATTTGAGAACCTGGTAAGAGATGACCTGCCAATGGATAGAAGTTTCAAAGGACCATGAAAAATCAATTCAGGTAACATGGAATAAAGTAACACAAAAGGATCAGAATGGTGCGCTTAATAGAAGTGGCTGGAAGATGCACAACTAATCTCAGAGCATGTAAATGATGATTTACATGGCATGCATCAGCAGTGTAGAAGTTAAATACATGTTAATCTCCTTAAATGTTACATATTTCATTTAGCTGTGCTTCTATAATCTATATTCACACGGTCACTTGGAATAACACCAAACAGGTGGAGTTCAAAGATAAGGATCACATTGAAGTTTGTATCCGAAACCAAATGATGAGGTACTCTAGACACATGAGAAGCATGAGTATCAGATGGTTTGATTTGAAAGAATGAATCCCACGAAAGATAGTGATTTCATATCTAGCATCGAGAGAGAAGGTGCACCAAATGTATCTTGCAGCCCCCTAATAATTATGTATATTAAACCATAGTTTTATTTTCCTTGCACATTTTTTTGCACAAGCAAAAAATTAAGTATCACTAAAAGAACTTTAGTTAAATGCTCACCACCGAAAATAATCACTTCTAATTCCTAAAGGTGCCGCAATCAAGATATCTGTAATCCAAGGAGATAAAGCCCGCATGGGCTTCCTGTCATTTTCCTGCACAGGAGACTGACAAGCTTTTCCCTCCCTGCATCCACTTGTGGTGGCTTGGCTACCACTGCTGCTCCTTTCCACCTGACTATTTTGATGCTCAACCTTGGAAATTGGCCGATTGTAGTGAGTTAATACTCGTAAAATTTCTCCGCATGCCAGAGCCCATTGTTCAGAATACTCTTTCTACAATTTAACCAAAAAATGTCAAATCTTAATGGAGGAGTTAACATACTAAAGGATAATCATTTCCATAAATGAAAGATTGAAGTAAAAGTAAACAACAACCTGCACCTTCTGCAGCTATCTAGCAATTAAAAGTTTAAAACAGAGGGCTCAACATTCTCAGAGATTATCTTACCTCAGAATTTTGGCCAAATAAAGATATGAAAGAACTAAAAGGAGGATCACGCTTATCGTACACCAGAGTTCCATCAATTATACAAGAAAGTATTGGATGGACAATAGCATGTCCATGCTCTGGATGATGAAGAACAAATGTTGCTGAAAAGTATGCAAAAAAAAAAGTCAGCAATTAATTTCAACATGAAAAGGGTAAAAGTCAGCAGTTAATAAGTCTAATATGTTTTTTGCTATCAATCTGATTGGAGGAGTAAAATTGAGTACCCAATACATCATCCAAAAGGCGCTGCTCTTTAGATGGATAGTGATTCTGGATTAGCTGCATAGGACACAACAATAAAGGTGAGACCAAGTTTTCAAGTATACTAAACTTATTGAACATTTACATTTCATCATGTAGAGACAAAAATATATGATTCGAATGTTGAGCATTATGATTAATCATCCTGAGTTTATACTTATCCTAGTTGAGTACATAACCATATCACAGTGAGACGTTCATACCTGGGTCACATCTTCTAGGAATTGCTCAGAGGTGAACTGACCAAAATACTCAACATAGGCCATAATTTGTGCCTGCCAAAGACGCAACGGTTTCATTGAGAAGAGAAATAAAAACAATGGGTGGTCACAGCTTTCCGAAACAGACATATAAAAAATTTGAATGATCTCCCAATTTGTTCAGTTTGATGCATAATGTGCATGCAAGTATGGGAGATCAACATCTATATAAACTACAGTTGAAACTCCAATGATTTTATTTGCATACTGATTCTGCTAGCAGTAGGTATCAGCAAAAACAAGTGAATGTATGCTTAGGCTGATTGATCATGACACTCATAGTGATATAGGTGACGAAATAGGAACTGTGCAGTCATCGCTATCGGCCACCAAATTAACATCATAACTTACAGAATGATCATGGGAAGGCAAGAAAATAGAAAAAAACATATAGTGAATTTTTTAACAACTTATTTATCTACTGGTTGGCCAGCTAAATAACAGCCTTTTAGTTGTATGAAGTATGATATCCCTTGTAATCTTGTGTGATTATAATCATATTTGTACTTGGTGGTTCATGGTTGTGAAGGGATCCCAATCTCCAATAAGTGGCATCAAAGCCGTTGATGTTTTGTCATGATGTGAGTACCATAGAGATGGTGTTGATTTGAAGATCAGTGGGAGCATCATGCAAAACAAGGTAGATATTATGGTTGATGTATCCATAACATATCTCATGCAGGGCCAGATCACTGACATTGGAAAGTACATTGATCAAGATGAAGCTGGTTAGAGACGAGTTTTGTTGGACAGTTGGAGGGTTATATCTCCTAGGAAGATCCAATGCATTAGATTTTATGTGGGGCTGCAGGAAGTGGTTGTTCAAGGGACAAGTATATGAGGTGCAAAGATGGCGAAAAATGGCAACAAGGTAAGGTGTGTGCAATGTGGTACACATGACATGGTAGTAGAGAGACACATGTGATGAGTAGAGGCACAACAACGGCCCAAGAAGTTCCAACACATTTGTAATCGGGTATCTTTTATTCTTGATTTTTTTCAAAATTTCAGTGGAGGCACGTGCCGTCTCCAGAGAGGGTCGCCCCTGACAGTGCAACTCCTTGTTGGACCCGTTAGCTTTGAGGGCAATTTTAGGGTTTAGTGAGCGCTATATTTATCTCATTTAAATGGCCAATAGTCAAAGAGGCATAAGGCTTAGCATTCGAAGGTATATAAGTTCTCTTGACAAGGTTTGTAACCTCATACTCTTGTGGTTAGAGCACAGGATGGCGGGATGAGGAATGAAATGTGTATGGCGTGAAGAGATGATATCTCTCTTGTCATCTTCATGATAACAAACCTCCTAGTTGTGTCCCCGTAGTAGTCCGGCATGGTCAAACCATGTAACCACAATCTTCTTCTTGCGCTCATCTTTTGTGCTTGGTGGTTGTGATGGAATCCTCATCCCAAACACTAAAAAGATTGTCTCACATGTATCATGATCATAGTTACCAATCTTGCCCCAGATTTTTGGCCATGAGAATTATATGCGCCAACTCAAATTTCCAGATTTACTCTTCCTTAACAAAAGATGGTAATATTTTCCCAAAATCAGACATCAACTTATATCGAAAATATACTAAACCAATAACAAAAAGAAATATTGCAGTCTAAATTTACAAAAAAAATAAATTAAAGAACGATTGCCATACCTGTCTCTGGTGCTCGTCGGGAGGTGGAGGCCACAGCAACGACGAGAACCGGAGCCCATCGATCCACCTCTCACAAGAAGCAGACATTTCAAAATCCCTTTCTCTTCCAAAATCTCAATTTCTTCAACCAAAAAAAGGTTCAAAATTCGAACCCTAAGCAAACGAAACACCGCACCGAATTCACCACACAAAAGAATCAAACAAAACCTAATCCCTCGATCTTTATCTGAACCAACAAATCCTCAGCTAAAACTTAGTTCCCCGGCAGCGATTCAGCTTCAAGATCAATACTAGACACCATCTCAACTGATCTCAATCACAAAAACCTCCCAAAATCTACCCAAAAAACGAAGAAAATCGAGCGAATTCAGCTAGAAATTCTAAAAATGGAAGTGGAATTGATGGTGCCTTAGGGTTTCTGGAGCTAAATTTTAAGAGGAGGGGGGGTTAATTGAAAAATTTTATGGGAACTTTTCTTCTTTTTATTTTGGGTGGAGAAGGAGGAAGATACTTTGGTGATCTATTTGGAGGCTGGGCTTCGCCCTCTTGATCACCTTGCCTGCTGACGTGGCGATGATATTTTGGGGTGGGCCCCACGTGCCCAACTCTCAATCCATGCATCCCATCATGCCACCATCCATGAGCATCCATGCATGGATCCATCCATCGAGCATACGGACCAAGAGAAGGTACAATTACTATAACGCCCTTCAATGTCCGGATCGGACACGTGGCTTGCTGCCGACCGTTGATAGTTGTGTGGGACACGTGGTTTTCTCATTGTGCGTGTCGACGTCACCATGGCAATTGGCCAGTGATAAAGATAGAGAGGGCAGGTTGGCGAAGGGGACAATTTATTTTGTGTTTTTTAAAATAAAAACTACAAAAAACCCTTTTCTACCTTTGCTATTCAGCTATAAGGAGCTTGCAGGAGCCCTGCAGGTTCTGAATCCTCTTGTTATATCATTATTATTCTAAGGCTATTTAATCCATTTCGTTTAAAGTTACTGGTTCTTCTTTTTCTTTTATTAAAGCATTTCCAGAATTAATAATGCAGCCGATACAAGGGGATTAATAATTTTTTTAAAGTGAGATAGTGCCATCTTAAGAACTCTGAAAGTTCAATACTGGTTTTTTAAAATTTATCCATGAATTGAATTCATGAAGGTAGAAAGCAGAAGGGTGGTGGAAAGCTGTCGATGATTTTCAATAAGAATTTTGAGGGCCAGAGAAGGAGAATAACAGATTTCGTTGAATCTAATTAACACCGAGAAAGAAGAAGAGCGGAAAAATGTAGCCTTGGAATTTTTGTCAAAAATCTGAGACAATATAAAAATTAGAGTAAGAAAACCAAAGTTCATCAAACACTGCTATGTTAATGTGGTGATGGAGTTGTGGATTGTTTGGTTATTTGTAGTTGCATATAGCTACAGCGGCCCTGGTTGCAAACTCATTTTTTTTGGGGTGAGTGGATAGGTTTATATGGTTACATGTATTGCAAAACACGTATTTGTTTTGGATATAACTGTAACATAAGAACTAAATTTTCTATATGTTGCTGTGTTCCAACACATGTAGACATGTAATTACAAAAGCCCTCAATTTGAACTATTTATAATGATTTAAATTTTATTTGTTGTTTCAATAACTAAACGCCAAATTGGAATTATAGAGGCAAACATTGGAATCTCGGGGATTCAGATTGACCAGGTCCAAGACAGCATATATGCATTGCAAATTTAGTAACCAGAGAAATCAAAACCATATTGATATAACATTGGAAGGGCAAGAGATATCACCGAGCGACCAGTTTAGATATCTAGGTTCCATCATCCAAAAAAATGGGGAGATCGATAGTGATGTTAATCAAAGAATCCAATCTGGTTGGTTGAAATGGAGGAGTGCAACAGGGATTTTGTGAGATCGTAACTTTCTGTTAAAATTGAAAGGGAAGTTTTATCGGAGCGTTATTCGGCCTGCCTTATTATATGGTACAGAATGCTGGGCTCCTAAGAAGCATCATACACAGAAAATGCACATAGCGGAGATGCGTATGCTTCGTTGGATGTGCGGTAACACTAGAAAAGATAAGGTGCGAAATGAGGATATTCGTGCAAAAGTTGGTGTAGCACCTGTGGAGGAAAAGATGCGGGAAAACCGGCTAACATGGTTTGGTCATGTGCGACGCAGACCTATGGAAGCACCGGTTCGCCGAATAGATACTCTTGATATGAGCAATGGCAAAAGGGCAAAAGGAAGACCGAAGAAAACATAGATGGAGGTGATACGAAACGATATGGCTGCCAAAGGACTCAATGAAAGTATATTGTTCGATAGGAGTGAGTGGAGGCGAAGGATTCATGTGCTGGACCCGGCGTGATTCTCATGTTGGTTCATGTAGCCTACCCCATATGCTAGGAATAAAAGGCTCAGTTGTAGTTGTTATTGTTATTGTTTGTTTGTTTCAATAACTTAACGGCGTAACAACTATTTAAAGTCAAACAAATGCTTTCATATTTTAGTGTAGCCGGAACCATATGGGATCCCAACCACACCCAACCAAACAGCCATAAAAAACAAAAAAGTTTATTGGTGTAAGCTGTAATTTTTTCATAGTTCAATAGGCCCATCTCAGAAGCAATGGAAAATCAATGGGGTTTGGTAAACTTTACCCTTATCCATTTACAATAGATATTGCATGTGTTTGCAGCTAAAAAATATAGGTTATATATACCGCCGCATCATCATTTTTAAAAGGATATTCTCGAATGTCTTGAGAGCTGGGTTTTTACTGTAAATATGCGCCATGCGCCAATTAACATAATTAATTAGGTTATTGCAACAAAAGTTTCTTCCACCATGCTAATCAAAACTTTCCATTATTTACAAGCAATATATGTTGTAAAACTTGCAAGTAGTTTTATGTCACATTGATCTAGCCGAGTTCATGATTAACGATAGATACATGTCCGATGTGTCCATAAATTTCCAAAGATTTGGATATATGTTTAATTTCCACATAAGAGAAAGTTATGAAGTATCTATCTTAGATTGAACGGCCTTCCTTCAATGTACATCCTTATCCTAGAAACATGCGTATTACATCCCATACAAATACAAAATAAAAAATTTGTCGGTGCAAATGAGTCTTTACTCGAGCGGCAATGCCACTCCTCCACTTGATAGGAGGTCTTGGATCTGAAACCCCTTGCAGCGGCAAGAGGAGTTTCAACCAGCAATTTTTAAGGGAAAAAGCGGAGCAAAATGTCCTACTCGATAAAATAAAATAAAATAAAAACAAAATATTTATAGGATATAGAACTTTTGTATTGAAATAAACAATTCTCGATACAACATTAAAACATGCAGTAGAAACATAAAATACTTCTACAGTTTATTTCAAACGCGTTCGTTGCCGCTAATTGAATGCATTGCAATTCTCGATTTCTGAAGAGAAAATATAGACCTCTCCGAAAGCTCTAAAAAGAATCAAAATCCTCTCTTATTTCCGTTCCTATCCAATAAACGAATACTACTGATACTATTTCCATCCTTAATAATAATACCGCAGGAAGTAGCAACATTCATAATAGCATTGTCATTAAAATAGTCAAAAGATTTAATAGAAGCTTTAGTGGAACATTTTGGACCTGATTTCTGCTTAGAATCCCTGAACGGAGAAGTAGCACTACATGATAAGGAAATATGTTTATTAAAAGCAGTGCTAATCAATTTTCTTTTAGCGGCTATTTTCTTAGCGCGGGGTGGTTTGAATCCAGGAGGAATCAAGAGATCACCATCCGAGCTTAATTCAGCCGAGGTAGAAGGTTCATTTTGCACAATTGAGTTATCTGAGTCAGCAGGTTCAGCCACCGAATTTACGGAATTCTAGATGTTATGATATAATGATCCTTTGTATAAAACCTTACCATCCAAATCCAAATCATAGTGAAAATATGCAGAGAAACGGAAAGCAGTAACTCAACACCTGTATTCATGCAATTGGACTCTGCATGACATGCCCCGCTTTCCAAAAACGAAAAACGAGAGCGACAAGCCCGCAACGTATTCATATTGAGAAACACTCTTTCTCGACATGAATACGCTAAGCGTTTATATAAACCGTAAAGGAAATTATATTACAAGAATTTTAAATTTACAAAATATCCAACAATATTTATAATAGCCTCAAAATCGATAACTGAACACAGTTCCGAAATTCAAGAAACTAGGAATGAAAGATAGATTTGAACAAAAGACGTACTTACTGAAAAAGAACACAAGAACTCGGCCTGAGTTGAAAGATATTGACCATCCTCGGTTGGTACCACCTTGTACCTAGCCTTGTCACCTATCTCAAAATCATCTGACGATATTCCCAAGAAAAGAAAACATGAAAACAGAAATGCTGTCAGCGAACTAAATTTCGGTAAGTCCCATTTTATTAGAAAATGATATTTTTCTATATTAATGATTTTTACAATAAAACATGATATTTTGACTACAATTAATTTAGTTATTAATGTTTATAATCTAATATATTTAATTCATGGTTTCAATCAATTGGAACAAATGTAACATAATAATAATGTTTGCTTAATTTATAGAAAATAGTAATAATAAATTTTTTATAATTTAGAAATAACAATATGTATAGAGTTGCTTTTAATATCATCAAAAGGTAACAAGATACAAAGATTCATGATTATAAAAATATATAAGGTATATGTTATTTTAGAATTATTTGATAATAAATTAGTTCAGTAAAGTATCATATCATACTAATAAGAATATAGTGTAGAATAATTTTTAGTATACTAGTTAAATTATGGTGTATTAATATAATCATTTAAACAATATTTAACACGAAATATGGTATACATATTAATAGGTATGAGAATAACTATGTACAGTAAACTGTAATATGCATGGCAAATAAGTAACACGTATTAATCAGTGCAAGGTAATTATAGTATCACGACATTCGGTATTCCAGTGCTATTTACTATAAGAATAAGAATAAGTATAAATAAGTATCGGTACAAGTATAAATATAAGTATAACCATAAGCATAAGTATCGGTACAAGTATAAATATAAGTATAACCATAAGCATAAATATAGGTACGAGTATAATTATAAATATAAGATCGATTGTGGGAGTTTTATTATATAACCAGAATATTCTGTAATGCCACAGAACAACAACAACACGAGATTCAATATATATATATATATATATATATATATATATATATATATATATATATATATATAATGCACTATTTTTTTCCGGTACCACGAGAAATAAGATATGGTCCCCCGTTACACATAAATACCCATTTTTCGAGCTACCCAATTCCCATGATATATATATATATATAATGGAGGAAAGATGCCATAGGAGGGAATTTCCTCCTATGGCGTCGAAAACACACACCCCCCATCGTGTTTTCCGACGATCGGAATGCATCATCTTCATCGTTATTATTTAAGATGTGGGTACACCAAATTTAATGTGATTCTACAACTTTTTCACCGTTGAATTAGTGGGTTCAAAATTAACGGTTTACCGACAATAGAACTTTTTACATTGCTAAATCAACGGTGAAAAAGTTATAGAATCACATGAAATTTGGTGTACCCACATCTTAGATGATAACGATGAAGATGATGCATTCCGATCGTCGGAAAATACGATGGAGGGTGTGTTTTTTCGACGCTATAGAAGGAAATTCCCTTTTATGGCCTCTTTCCTCTCTCTCTCTCTCTCTCTATATATATATATATATATAATATTGTACAGGTCATGTTTATGAGATTCAAGATTATTCATTAGTTTCATGATATTCAAGATATTCAAGTGGTTCATGTCGAATTAGAATAATCCAACGCATGAGCATTCACAAACTGATGATGCTCGATATCGGTGATCTCCCAGATCATGACACGTGGCAGATGACGTGTCCCAAAGCTCACAAGAAAGGACCTACAGTGGTTGACCAGACCACTCCTATGCCCGGCCTACAAACGACCGCTGGATCGTCCCTGAGCCCCCTGCACAATCGGCCTCGTCGGCCCTATCAGCTCGTCTCCGGGCTACCGCAGAACCAAGATACCTCGGCTCTCCTGCTCATCCCCGAGCTCTCCCGCCGAGGTCATCTTCCTTGGTCTCATCGACCGACCAACGGCACCACTCACAGGCGCAACTGCCATCCCGCGAATCTCGCCATGCGCTAGATATCCGCCGGACACATCCCACGTTCCACGCCATCACGATCCCCCATTAACGAGCATGTCTCGCCATTAATGCGGGATCCCGCCCATCACGCGGGCGTGATGTCGGGAGCGTAATGGCCAGCGTGATTCTTGCGCTTGCCTGCCTGCTACCACCTCTATATAAACCCCTCCTTCAGACGGTTCAAGTAAACCATTTTTACTCCACTAAGCAGTTGCTCTCCTCGGATTTCCTCTCTAACTTGACCGTCGGAGGGTCCTCGGTGGTAAAACCACCCCGGGACTTCCTTGTAGGTAGCTCGGCCTAAACAACCTCAAACCTATTGAGATCCACACAATTCAGGAGCCAGCCTCCAGATCCAATCTCAGCCGTCTATCGCCGCCATTAGCAGATCAACGGAAGGTAACATCTTGACATGATCCGACGCATGTCAGCTGGCGCCGTCTGTGGGAAAATCTTGATTCTACTAAAACAAAAGTTCATCTTCCGATCTCAACCTAATGGCGAGCGATTATCGCGACGATCTAAGCACTAGCCGCCGCCTCCCCCACAACGGAGGCATGGACGAATCTCCTCCTCCAAACGCCATCAACGCCCTAGCCGGCCGGATAGACCGACCCGCGTCCGTCGTGGAGACGCTCATCCGTGTCCAAACGGCAGGGTAAGATCCCCAGGTCACCGCTCTCCCACCTCGGGACCGGGACCCCTACAAAGGGAGAGAAGACTCCGCTCGCGTCGGCACTGGCGACCACCGCCTCGCTACCTCCCACGGCCGCAGATCTCCCGGGTCAATACATTCTGCGACCCGCTGGGTGCCCCACAGTTCAACACCGAGATCTGTCGCCAGAGCGCCTCGCCCCGAGCTTCTTCGTGCCCCTTTCCATCCTGAGGAGTTGTCGGTCAGCTCGCCTGTTCCCAGGTATGACCGATACCCCTCCCTCGACGGGGTCGTGCGAACGGGACTCTCCACGGCCGCTCGAAGGCTGCCACGGCGGCTCAAAGGCTACCTCGCCGGGGGATCTAAGGAACCTCATTGAGAGGAACCGGGGCCACGGCCAGACGCAGGTATCCAATAGCAGAGGCCAGGGATCAGTATATGCCGAATCGTCGGGGTACTACGGCCGACTCGATGCCCTTGAAAAGAAGATCGAAGGCATGCATCGGGAAGGTCATCACCGTTCGAGCGACGGGGCTAAGTACGCCGCCGACTCGCTCACCAAACCATTCACCAAGGAGCTGCTCGCCGTCCACGTCTCCTCTCGCAACAAGCCCCCGAAGGTCTCCCTCTTCGACGGCAAATCTGACCCGAAGGACCATTAGGATGCATTCACCGCGGGAATGAGCTTCCAAGATAACTCCGACGCCGCCCAATGCCGAGCTTTCCCGACCAGTCTCATCCGCTCCGGACGAGACTGGTTCCAAGGACTCAAGCCACGCTCGATCTTAACTTTCGACGAGTTGGCCACCCAATTTCTCGGCCACTTCATCGGGAACAGGCAGCAAAAACGCACAGTCGACCATCTCTTCACAATCAAGAGCGAGGACAAAGAGACATTCAAAGAATACATCACCCGTTTCTACAACGTCCTTCTCGAGGTCCCAAAGCACCGGGATAAGACGGACATTATGGCGCTTAGGTCTGGTCTTAGGCACAAGGAGTGGTTACGCTCCTTTGCATTAGCGCAATCTAAGACCATGGCCGAGGTAAAGGCCTGGACCGAGCGTGAGGTTTAGCTCGAATCCGAGGTGAACGCAAATCTCTCCCGGGCAGATCAAGCAGACCAAAAGAAAAGGGCGAGGGAAGAGAAAAGAGGACCCGAGCGACCAAAACCTTACTCCCCGAAGTTCCAAGAGTACACCCCGCTTAACGTCTCCCAGACGGTACTTCTAGAGGAGGCTAAGGGCGAGGGGTTCTTCAAGCTTCCCCCGATCTTGCGAATGGCCTCAAAGCGAACCTGGGGCCCCTAATGCGGTTTCCACAGGTCGCTAGGCCACTCCACGGAGAGCTGTAAGCAGCTCCGAAACTATATCGAGGAGCTCATCCGATCGAGACACCTCGCAGCGTACTTGCGGGACAAACGACAAGCTGACCACGAGCAGGTGCAGCGTCCCCCTCCCGGCGAGCTGACAATCGGCTAAATCATGGGTGTCAGCGGAGGGTACGTCAGGTACTTACGAAGCTCAGTATCCTATGCCGGGCGTAGAGTCCAACAGACATCCGAGGGGCTCAAGCTGAACGAATAAGAGTATCTACTAGCGTGTACTTCTTTTCAAGGCAATGTAAACCTTTCTTGAAAACTTTTGTTTATGTAATAAAAGGATCAATAAAACATTGCAAAAAGAAGAGTCTAATTTATTCAAAAAAGTACTATGGGCTCCTCAGCCGTATATCCAAAAAGAAAAATTACAGTAGCAGGGGAAGGGGTGCAGGAAACATTGCTCGTGGTACTCCGAGGATATCTCCGCCAACCGAGCCCTCGCAGCCTCAGACCTCCCCCTCGGCGCCGCCCGCGAACGTCGGCATCGTGCCTCAATTGGTAGCACTCAAGGATGAGCGCCACTGAGCGGTTCCGCCGACCCGCAGAGATCAGGCCAAAGCGTCGCAGAGACCTTAACTTACCGACCGCCTCGTCCCTCAGCTGCTCGGACAAGGGGTTGTAGAGCCCCGGCGACGCCCTCCAGATGGAGTACATCAACAGCTGGAGCATGGGCAAATGCCGAGGGAGCAGTCGGTCGAAATGACCTTCAATACGGCCAATCACTAACTGTACCGTGTCTTTGGTGCATTGCTGATCGTAGAGACACACGTCCTCGAAGCTCACTATGTCGGGGATGGTAAAAGGGAAGTCCTCCATTCTTACATTTGGGTGTGAAAGATGGAGTGATCAACGCTCCCTCTGTTTTATAGCGAACATCCCCCCGGGAGTCCAACGGTTGCTCACCCACGACTGCACCGCCACGCGGCAGACACCTAGCTTTTCTCGACGAAATTGAAACGACACAGCTCCGGCGCTTCACCTCCTCCACGCGTTCATGGCACGTGTCACCTGCGACTGTCCCTCTTCCTAAAAGTCCTCGCCAAGAGGCCGCCGAGCGGCTGCCCTGCTCGGCTATTCCTGGCCGGTAGTTCCTTACCTCGCAGCGCTAAGGATCGAAGCCCTAGCCAAGAGGCGTCTGGGCAGCTACACTGCTCGGTCCATCCTTAGCAGGCCTCCTACCGCCCCTCCCGATCTAAGGATATAAGCCCTTTCCAAGAGGCAGCCGAGCGGCTACCCTGCTCGGCTATCCCTGGCTGGTAGTTCCCTACCCCACAACACCAGGGATCAAAGCCCTCGCCAAGAGGCAGCCGAACGGCTACCCTTCTCGGCTATCCCTGGCTGGTAGTTTCCTACCCCACAACGCCAGGGATCAAAGCCCTCACCAAGAGGCGACCGAGCAACTTCACTGCTCGGCTATCCCTGGCTGGTAGTTCCCTACCCCACAACGCTAGGGGTCAAAGCCCTCACCAAGAGGCGGCCGAGCGGTTACCCTGCTCGGCTATCCCTAGCTGGTAGTTCCCTATCTCGCAACGCCAGGGATCAAAGCCTTCATTAAGAGGCAGCCCAGCGGCTTTCCCGCTCGGCTATCCCCGGTTGGTAGTTCCCTACCCCACAACGCCAGGGATCTAAGCCCTCACTAATAGGCAACCGAGCGGCTACCCTGCTCGGCTATCCCTGGCTGGTAGTTCCCTACCTCGCAATGCCAGGGATCAAAGCCCTCACCAAGAGACAGCCGAGCGGCTACTCTGCTCGGCTATCCGTGGCTGGTAGTTCCCTACCACACAGCGCCATGGATCTAAGCCCTCACCAAGAGGTAGCCGAGCAGCTATCCTGCTCGGCTATCCCTGGCTGGTAGCTCCCTACCTTACAACGCCAGGGATCAAAGCCCTCACCAAGAGGCAGCCGAGCGGCTACCCTGCTCGGTTATCCCTGGCTGGTAGCTCCCTACCCCACAACGCCAGGGATCAAAGCCCTCACCAAGAGGCAGCCGAGCGGCTACCCTGCTCGGCTATCCCTGGCTGGTAGCTCCCTACCCCACAACGCCAGGGATCAAAGCCCTCACCAAGAGGCAGCCGAGCGGCTACCCTACTTGGCTATCCCTAGCTGGTAGTTCCCTACCACACAGTGCCAGGGATCTAAGCCCTCACCAAGAGGCAACCGGGCCCGCCATCACTCGGTTATCCCTGGCTGGTAGCTCCCTACCCCACAATGCCAGGGATCAATGCCCTCACCAAGAGACAGTCGAGCGGCTACCTTGCTCGGCTATCCTTGGCTGGTAGCTCCCTACCCCACAACACCAGGGATCAAAGCCCTCGCCAAGAGGTACAGGGCAGCAACCCTGCCCGACCCAGTCCTTAAGGATCAAAGCCCTTGCCAAGAGGCACCGGGCAGCAACCCTGCCCGGCCCGTCTTTAGTAGGCCTTTTACGGCCCGTCCCGCTCTAAGGATCAAAAGCCCTCGTAAGAGGCAACCGGGCCCGCCCTTTCTTAGTTATCCTTGGCTGGTAGCTCCCTACCTAAAAACGCCAGGGATCAAAGCCCTTGCCAAGAGGCACCGGACAACAACCCTTCCCGGTCCGTCCTTAAGGATCAAAAGCCCTCGCAAGAGGCAACCGGGCCCGCCCTTGCTCGGTTATCCCTAGCTGGTAGCTCCCTACCCCAAAACGCTAGGGATCAAAGCCCTCGCCAAGAGGCACCGGGCAGTAACCCTGCTCGACCCGTCCTTAGTAGGCCCTTTACGGCCCTTCCCGCGCTAAGGATAAAAGCCCTCACCAAGAGGCAACCGGGCCCGCCCTTGCTCGGTTATCCCTGGCTGGTAGTTCCCTACCCTGCAACGCCAGCGATCTAAGCCCTCGCCATGAGGCGACCGAGCAGCTACCCTGCTCGGCCCATCCTTAGCATGCCTCTCCGTGCCTCCCACGACTAAGGAACAAAAGCCCTCACCAAGAGGCATCCGGTCTATCTACGTCTGAGCGATCTCCACCTCGACTTCGGGGCCATGGAGATACCGTCTCCCCACCGGTATTTGTACACTTGGCAAATGAACAGATTCAACTCAACGTGTGATCGCTAGATGAAAAACGGTCCTAACACAAAGGCAGTACTGTGCAAATACAAGTGTTTACCAACAAAGGAAAACAAGCGCACAAATACTACTGCAAAAAGTTTTTATTCACAAAACCAAAAGTCTTTACAAGGGTATTGTAGGCTCCCCAACCTTATCAAATTACCCGAAGGCTTACAAAAGAGAGAGGAGGAAAAGCCAAAAAGTTCAGGCTGCAAGCCCCGCCTAGACCTCACCTCCCTCATCACCATCGGCCGGAGGCGTGACCACCGAAAGTGGGACCCGAGCACGAAGCTCACCGTCGGCAAACTCCAGAAACTGCTCATTAATGGCATCAAGAGCTTTGTTCCATGCAATTGCGGAGGCCTCACCGAGGTCGACGTAAAACTGGTTCGACCCATTGTAATCAGTCACCACCTTTCTAGCTCGAATCTTGGCAACCTCCGTCGCCTGAAGTATCGCCTCGGCATCCCGCTTGCTGGCATTCCCTCGCCCTCTTCGTGGCTGCAAAGCGATCGGCCAGTTCCATCAACTTCGCCTCGATGACTCGGTGGGACTCACTTAGGCGGTGATAGGACTCCTGGAACTTTGAGACGGCGAGCTCCGCGACGGCCGATTGGGCTTCAAGAACGGTCATCCTCTACCTCTCCAGACGCAGCTCAAGTCGCAGATTCTCGGCCTCCGAAGAAGACTCTCCCGCCGGCCTCGTAGCTTGGATAGCCCCCTCAGCCTCCATGCGAGTAACAAGGGCGCAGTGCTGAAGGACCTGACGAAAAACAGCAAAGAGACTTAGAGACACTCGAACTAAAGAAAGAGCGCTCAAAACAACACATGAGGGAGTACATACCTGCATCGCCTCCTGAACTATAGCCGCCATTTGGGCCCTCAGGGTCCCTGATTGTTAGAGTTTTTGCGTTTTAAAGTTTATTAGCGCAATCAAGACGGTTTCGCTTGTAGCTAGCCGGTTGAGTACGGGTCGTCCGCAGGGAGATGGGAATCTTTTTCTATGTGTTTTAACGAGTTAAGTCCAAATGTCTAGATTTGTTTTGAGATTAACTATGTGCTAAAATGATATGTAAAGAGAGCTTGTTAAGGTTAGGATTAGGTTAGTTTGAGTTAGGAGTCGCTCACTTCTTTCGTTACTACTCTTAATATCGGTGTTACGGTAATCGGCAACAATGGGGATTAGCACGACTAGGAAGGAACTTGCGAGTATAAGCTAGGGTTTCCAACACATAAGTTCTTCCTTTTGGTACTTGTCCGTCCGTTCTTGGCTCTTATCCTTAACCTCCGGTTAATTTAACCACAACCGGTCTCACTACGGAATCACCGCTATCATGTAGGATAGGGTGCCGTAGGGAGCAGATTGTGGTTCAATTAACGGGAGTCCGATTTAAGATGTTGGGCAAGGAAAGAGTGAGAGAGATTTCCTTCTCTCAAATTTTCCTTATCCTACCGTAACAAGTATGAAAACTACTCACCCATTATAAGGAAAAGAAAATAAAACAAAGGAGGAAGATAGAAAGAAAGAGATTAGAAGATTACAACTAGCTATTTGCGACCTCACCTTGGCAAGGATCAAGCGTAAGCATCATGGTTGTGTAAGGATAAAGAAAAAGAGAACAAGAAAAAAACAAATAGCAAATAACAACAACTAGATTAGCAAAGGAAAATTACAAGCAATTTATAATTAATAACATAACAAGAACAAGACAAGTATGATAATAAAAAGAACTCCTTTATTCATTCTTCACTCACAAAAGCTCACTACAAGTTTTTAATGGAGAAGAGATGAGAGGAGGAAGAAGAACAACACATGTATTCTAAAATCTAAATACAAGAATAAGCACATTTGGCTTTGGCAAGTTCTGGACTATTTATAGGTAGGGAGCTGGAAACCTAGGGCAACATTCTGAACCCTCATGAAAATACCAAACTGCCCCTGAAGTTTCGTCAACTGAGGAGTCCGTACGGCCGCGGTTCCACTGCCTAAGCATGTTTATGCCGTGGAATCGCGGCTCTTTAGAGGAGTTGTCTCCTCGGATTTTGTGGGGTACCATGGCTTGGTGTTGTCTGCTGTTTGGTATATGTTTTTTCTCAGAAACTCTTCATAATTTTTCCAGAATTCCAGCAGACCAAAAGGTGATTTGATGTGGATCTTTTTGTCATGATTTCCTCGAGCTCCGCGTAGACATGTTGGATCTTGTGTTGCCATTGAGCTTTGTGCATGAAAATGACATTGATTTGCCATTTTGTCTCTTAAACTGGTGTGCGGCAATATACGGATAGAGAGCGGAGACCCGTGTTTTATCTGTGGCTGGCAGTAATCTGGATTTTGTCGTGCTTTTTTCATGAATTTCACCGTTTAGAGCCGAGAACATGTATCCTGCAATTTACTAGCAAACACGGCTCAAGAGTACCTACCGATAAGCAATATGATAAAAATTGGGCGGTATAAAAATGCAAAAATCTGATATGAACAAATACCCCCAAACTTATCATTTGCCCGTCCTGAGCAAAGCCAATTTATTCACAAAAAATTTCCTAACCTCACTTTCGCAGGGAACGCGATTGCACTGAGCATGTGCAACAAGCCGTTAAACCTCTAGGTGTCTCTAGTAGGAGGAGTGTTGTCTCCTGAGGGTTTTCAGCGGATACTACCCACAAAATCCGGTCAAGCTAGTTTTGCAAAATAACTATGATTCAAACCCTAAAGTTTTGTTTCAGAAAATAACAATTCTGTTATCCTAAGTCTAGACTATCGAACCTTTATTTTTCACACCTCGCTTCTTATTTAACTTAAGATTTTATATGTCTTTACGTGCAGTGCAAATAGTGTCGTTAAGTTCCAGAAGGGTCGAATCATGTCATACAATAAAGCCCAGATAAAAATTTTAAAAGGATCACATAAGTTTTATAAAGAGTTAAGCATTTTTTTTCAAGTTTCGTTTTCCAGTAAGGTTTCAACTTCAGAATTTTTATCTTCCTTAACAGGAAACTAAGTCTTATTTTTCACTCCACCTTTTTCTTGTTTTCATTTCATACACACCTCTGTGAACGTGCAATAGTCTTTATCATAGAATAAAACCTTCATATCTCCGCTAAATTTTTTTTTATAAAAGCCTATCTTTTATCAAGATTATTCTCACACAAAGAACCGTTAGGAATTTTAACTCGGAGAGAACACTTGCTTGATTTTGTTTTAATCTGGATTTTCTAGGCTTCTTAACTAGCTTTGGGCCAATGCACCCAAACCAGTTGGTTTTAGGGCATTAGGTGTAGAAACACCTCAGGGGACTTAATTACTCAAGTTACCTAGGTCCAAAAACAAAAGACAATTTGGCGTGAAAATCATGATGATTCAATGCGAACGGAGATATAACCGGCAGTTCAATTATTTTTTTTTGGATAAAAGACGTGTTTAGTGGGTTCGGTGTGTAATCATTCCAATCAAGTTCCAGATGGGTTATTTTTCAGAATTAGTTCCAATTAAGGCATCAATAATATCCCTTCATATTCACATCACTTCATAAACTATTCTTGATATTACTTATTTCAGAACAAACCTATTTGATCCTCAGAAAATCATTTATCCATTTAAAAGTTTTTAGACATAAAAGACTTGTCATCTAATTTCCAAAACTCACGACACGTGTAGTGTGATGTAAAGACGTATATCAGCTATAGTTAACTTCAAAGGAGAGTTATCTTTCAGGTTTTCAAAATCTAAAAATAAGATTTAGTTATTCTTATCTTATCAAACAAAACCGTCGAAATGTTGAATCAGAGTTCTCCCACTAGCTAACTTGACAGAAAAGTTTTTATGTTTTTAGAAAATTTTCTGATTTTTATGGATTTTATGGATTTTAGTATGCAGATGCAAAATATACATATGAATGCGAAGGTTAGAAAAGCGTACCGAGCGTACCCCCAAACTTAAACTGGACAGTGTCCTCACTGTCGTTGCATGAAGAGATCATTGAAGGGTCAAAATTGTCGGTTAGATATACACAATAATTTTTTTTTTGTTTTAGTGTTTTTAAAGAAAAGAAGAATAGCAAAAATGGAAAAGAATATCCACAAATATATACAAAATGGTATATACATACCCCCAAACTTATTTGGAACAGTGTCCACTGTTCTTGGCTGGATAACCGAAGTTTGGTGGTAGGCTGAGGAAGATTATGCAGGGTAAACCGGCTCCTGTAAGACCAGGAGCTCCTCTGTTGGTTCGGCGCTAAGGTACGGTTTAAGTCGGTGTCCATTTACTTTGAAAAATGAACCGTCCTTTGGATTCTCCAAATCCACAGCGCCATGCGGATACACATTCCGCACAAAATACAGCCCTTTCCAGCGAGATCTGAGCTTTCCTGGATGGAAGTGTAGCCGGGTGTCGTAAAGAAGTACCTGTTGACCAGGTACGAAAGTTTTGTGCAAAAGGTGTTTATCGTGAAACAACTTCGTTCGGTTCTTAGCGACAACCGCGTTATCGTAAGCCTCATCCCTAAGCTCGCTTAATTCGTTCAACTGCAGCTTCCGATGGCTGCCCGCATCTTCGAGAGACAGATTCAGCTCCTTTATCGCCCAAAATGCGCGATGCTCTATTTCGACAGGGAGGTGGCAAGTTTTTCCATACACAAGCCGATAGGGAGACATGCCAAGATCGGTCTTATAAGCGGTTCGAAATACCCAAAGGGCATCAGTGAGTTTCAACGACCAATCCCTACGGTTCTTGGAAACCGTCTTCTCCAGTATCTGCTTGATTTGCCGATTTGAAACTTCGGCCTGCCCACAGGTTTGGGGGTGGTAGGGCGTGGATAGCTTATGATTAATGGAATATTTCCACATTAAGGCCTCGAAAGTCTTATTGCAGAAATGAGTTCCATTGTCGCTAATGATCGCTCGGGGGTGCCCAAACCGGGAGAAAATGTTTTCTTTAAGAAACCTAGCGACAACCTTGTTGTCGTTATTCCGGCTGGGCACAACCTCGACCCACTTAGAGACGTAATCAACAGCGAGAAGGATGTACAAGTTCCCAAAAGAGCTGGGAAACGGCCCCATGAAATCTATCCCCCAAACGTCGAAAATCTCTACAACCAAGATTGGTTGGAGCGGCATCTCGTTCCTCCTGGATATCCGGCCCAAGTGTTGGCACCGGGAGCAAGTCTTGCAATAATCATGAGCGTCTTTGAAGAGTTGTGGCCAGTAGAAACCACATTGCAAGATCTTCTCAGCTGTCTTTCTGGGGCCAAAATGCCCGCCACATACTTGATCGTGGCAAAATGATAGCACACTCTTGAATTCATCGTCAGGGACACACCGACGAATAATCTGGTCGGGACAGTACTTGAACAGATAGGGTTCGTCCCAGTAAAAGTGTTTTACTTGGGATAAGAATCGAAGTCTGTCCTGATGTGACCATTCAGTCGGTAGCAATCCTGTGGCCAAATAATTCACAATATCTGCGAACCAGGGTTCGCGAGATACTGTCAAGAGCTGTTCATCCGGGAAAACGTCGTTGATCGGAATTTGAAGCGACGACGAAGAAGGAAGTCGTGAGAGATGGTCGGCGACTACGTTTTCACATCCTCTTTTTTTCTTGATGACAAGGTCAAACTCTTGAAGCAAGAGGATCCAACGTATTAGCCGGGATTTTGCATCTTTCTTCGCAAAAAGATGGCGCAGAGCAGAATGGTCAGTGTAGACAATGACTGGAGAGCCGATGAGGTAGGGCCTGAACTTTTCTAAAGCAAATACAACAGCTAAGAATTCCTTCTCAGTTGTTGTATAATTCAGTTGGGCGTCGTTCAGGGTTCGGCTAGCATAATAGATTACGTGCGGCATCTTGTTGATGTGTTGTCCAAGGACAGCACCAATGGCAAAGTCGGATGCATCGCACATAATCTCAAATGGGTGCGTCCAGTCAGGTGAAGAAAGAACGAGAGCAGAAGTGAGTGAACTTTTTAGTGACTCGAACACAGTCACACAGCTCGAGTTGAAGTCGAATGGCGTGTCCTTGGCCAGTAGAAGAGTCAAGGGCCTAGCAATCTTGCTAAAGTCCCTGATGAACCATCTATAGAAACTGGCATGGCCAAGGAAGGCTCGGATGTCTCTGACGCATCTGGGAGGAGAGAGATTGGAAATGACCTCAATCTTCGCTTTGTCAACCTCTATGCCATTTTGCGAAATGATATGTCCTAAGATAATACCTTCGCGCACCATGAAGTGGCACTTCTCCCAATTCAAAGTGAGGTTCTTGTCCTTACATCGGGTAAGGACAGCGTCAAGATTCAGCAAACACTCGTTAAAGGAATCGCCGAAGATGGAGAAATCGTCCATGAAGATCTCCTGGAATTTCTCCACCATGTCTGAGAAGATTCCCATCATACACCGCTGGAAGGTAGCGGGCACATTGCATAACCCAAAGGGCATGCAACGATATGCAAACGTGCCGAAAGGACAAGTGAATGTGGTCTTGTCCTGGTCTTTTTCGGCGATGGGAATTTGATTATAGACGGAGTAGCCATCAAGAAAGCAGTAGTACTCGTGTCCGGCCAATCGTTTAAGCATTTGGTCAATGAAAGGTAGCGGAAAGTGGTTCTTCCGCGTTGTGGCGTTGAGTTTTCTGTAATCGATGCATACTTGCCACCCAGTTTGGGTGCGAGTAGGGATTAACTCGTTCGCCTCGTTAGTGATGACCGTTATGCCTGATTTCTTGGGGACAACGTGAATGGGGCTAACCCACTGGCTATCAGAGATAGGGTAAATGATACCACTATCCAGACACTTTACGATTTCTTTTTTCACAGCCTTCTTCATGACTGGGTTGAGTTGTCTTTGTGGATCCCTGGCTGGTTTGGCATCATCCATCAGATGAATGTGATGTTCAACGATCAGGGGACTAATCCCCTTGATGTCCGCCATGGACCAGCCAAAAGCTTGCCTATTGCTGTGCAAGACCGCGAGAAGGGCTCTCTCTTGCTCGGGAGCTAGAGAAGCCGAGATGATAACAGGCAGGGTCTCATTCTCACCCAAGTAAGCATACTTAAGGTGAGACGGTAAAGGCTTGAGTTCGAGCGTTGGAGGTGAAACGATTGAAGGCAAGATTGGTGAAAAGGTCTCGAACTCAAAAGATTCCAGCAAAGGTTCAAAACGAGTGTAAGCGACCGAGTTGGATGGTTCAGGTAACTCATCCGGAAATTCGAACGATTCAAACTCGGGTGGTGAGGGGATAAGATCGTTCGAGAAAGTGAAACAATCGTAGTCATTGTCGGGCACAGAAACAGCAGCAGGTTCGAAGAGGAACGCACTAGTGGCGTTAAGGTTATCATGATCAAACAGAAACTCCTCGAATTCACACTCTTCTGGGGTGATCTCCTGGATTGAGCAAACGTCTAGTATATGAGCATTAGGTTCGGTGGGCTGATTCCCCAACCTAAAAAATGTTGAGTTCAATTATCATGTTTCCAAAAGATAGGTTCATCAAACCATTTCGACAATTGATCACAGCATTTGAGGTCGCAAGGAATGGGCGACCGAGTATCACCGGAATTTGATTCCGGGGGTTAGCTACAGGCTGTGTGTCTAATACAATGAAGTCAACGGGGAATATGAAGTCCCCAACCTTGATTAACACATCCTCTAGCTCACCCCTAGGATGGGTGATTGATTGGTCGGCCATTTGGAGAGTACAGTGTGTGGGTTTCAGCTCTCCTACACCTAATTGCTCATATACTGAGTACGGAAGCAGGTTAACACTGGCACCAAGATCTAATAGTGCGCAGTTGATGTTCTTATCCCTAATGGTAATAGAAATCGTAGGACAGCCAGGGTCCTTCCGTTTTTGAGGTAAAAATTGGGTAAGAGCATCACTCACAGCACTAGCCAAGAAAACTTTCTTGGGTACCTGAGACTTCCTCTTTTTCGTGCACAAGTCCTTTAAGATTTTCGCGTAGGACGGGACTTGTTGGATAGCATCTAAAAGGGGAATGTTGATGTTAACCTGTTTAAACAACTCCAGAATCTTCTCCATTTGTGGATTTTGTTTATTGGACCTCAATCGGTTTGGAAATGGAGCGTTTTTAAAATTGGTTGAGTCCAATGCTTGTGGAGGAGATTGTGGAGCTGGAACGGATCCCAGAGCTAGTGTTTTCGTGGAGTGAGAAGTGGGTCCGTTCAGAGCAGCAGCAGAAGAAGAAGAGCCTTTTGAAGAATGAAGAATAGGCTCAGAAGATGAGGAAGGAGAAGAAGAAGAAGAAGAAGAAGCGGCGGCCGGGGTGTCATTATCCTCAATTGTTGTGCCGATGTTGTTGTGCAGCATCCTTCCCAATCTCAACGTAGTCACGGCACTCACATTATGGTTCTGTTGTTCAAGAGCAACATGCACATTATGTGGGTGACCGAGATTTTGGGAGTGGTTGAGATGGAAGCTTCCCCTTCTCTCGCTCGCTTAAGGCCGCATTCAGTTGTGCTATCTGGCCTTCGATGGTCTTGATGCTTTGCCCGTGTGCAGCAGTGTGTTGCACCAACGACTGAATGGAAGACTGGATGTTTGCGGTGGATTGTGTCGATTGTTTAACGAATGCCTCCAGACTTCGTTCTAGCGAGGAAACCTTATCGTTGTTTGACGGAACAAAGTTGTTTTGAGGAAAAGAATTGTTGGGTGCAAAGTTGTTCGTCTGATTTTGAAAAGGTTGGGGTTGGAAGGACTGCTGAAACTGATGTTGAGTTTGTTGTTGCGCTTGTTGTTGCGGAGGAGGGGGCTTCTGAAAATTGTTGCCTTGGAATTGATGCTGATTCTGATTCCAGGCGAAATTGGGGTGGTTCCTCCAACCGGGATTGTAGGTGGAAGAGTATGGATCATTTCTTGGTCTTTGCTGAAATGCAGCATTAACCTGATCCTGTCCTTGAGATGGTGGATTGTAAGGACACTCTTCGGTCAAGTGAGAAGGATCGGAACAACAAGCACAAATGGTACGAAGGGGAAGAACAGGGGCAGGAGCAGGAGATGAAAATTTGCTTTCTATCGCTTCAAGTTTTCTCGTTATTGCAGCCATTTCAGCTTTCATTGCAATAGAGACATCAAGTTGGTGAATTCCTACCCTAGACTGACCAGTAGAAGTGGAGGAGGAAGAAGAAGAAGATGGTCTTGTGCTCTCCCATTGAAGCGTTTGTTCCGCAAAGTCGTCGAAGAATTGCCACGCTTCCTCATCAGATTTCGATAGGAAGTGGCCCTGACAAATGGTTTCCAACAACTGCTTGGTTGCTGGGTTCAGGCCCTCGTATAAGGTTTGGCAAAGTTGCCATTTCTCGATACCATGGTGAGGGCACTGAACAAGAAGGTCTTTATACCGGTCAAAGCACTTCCAGAAGGGTTCAGTAGGAAGCTAAGAGAATTGGTTGATTTCGTTACGGATCCTTGCGGTTTTATGATTCGGATAGAATTTCTTGAGAAACGCTTTCACAAACTCGTCCCAACTGGTTATGGAGTGGGAAGCGGTGCTATACAGCCATTTTTCAGCAAGATCGCACAAAGTGAACGGAATGACCCGTAACCGTATAGCATCGTCCGGCAGCTGGGTGGTTTTCATCATGGCACAAACGTTTTGAAATTTGTTGATGAAGATATAGGCATCATCAGATTCAAGCCCATGAAATTTTGGCAGCATGTTAATGAAGTGGGGCTTAATTTCAAAATTATCCCCATTGGCCGGTGGGAGGGAAAGACAGGTGGGGAGTGCAGAGCGGGTGGGATAGAAACGATCCTGGAGCGCGATTCACTGTGGCGCTACGACAGGCGGTGGTGGTGGGTTATTCGCATCCATAGGTGGCGGAATCAATCCCGGGGGAGTCAAAGGGATGTTTGGATTAAATCCTGACATCACGGAAGAAGAGGTTGGTGATGGTGAAGGTAAGGATGTATGAACAGAATTCCGGTCAATGTCGGAGTTGGCCGGCAAAGGTAAGGGTGAAAGAGGCGTGGACGGAGTTTCGACGTCTGAGTCGATCGCGTAGTCGGTAGCGACTAACGTAACGCGGACTAAGCGGGCGCTAGTGTCCCGAGTCCAAGCGGACATACACTAAATGAGTTTAGTATAGTCAAAGCGGAGAAGGTGGGGGTAAGAAAACGTCAATGGAGAAATACGATGGGTGGTGGGTGAAAAATGAGATTTTGGCGACAAAGGGCAAGTTTTTATAAAAGTTTTTGGTTTTTTTCCTTTTTTTTTAGAAAGAGCTTTACAGAAATATGTATGGACTTACAGTTTTAAGCAATCACAAACAAGATATGCACAATCACACCTAGATCTAGGATCACCTAGGTCAGCTAGACAGCTCCTAACTGTTCCAAAGGGCTAGAAATAGGACCTCAAACCGTCTCTTCTCCGCCAATTGCGGCCAGGTAAGTGCCAGGTAAGTGGGAGGCTCCCCACTACGTAAGTAGTGGTCCTAATTAAGTAACCACTTGCCTTGGACACACTTGCCTAGACACCGCAAAGTCATGATAGGATAAATGGCCGATGCCTGTAACTAGTCCTCTGTCCTATTGAGCGCGAAGTCCTTAGGGCTGAGTCTAGTATTTTTTAATTAACAATGGTCAATGCATATGCTTTTTGTGATTTCTGGGGTCCCGGGAAGGGTGATGAAATCCCCATCCAATCTGGATTGGTTTCAAGCCCCTTAAAGTCTGTATTAATAAATGCAAAGCAATAACAAATCAACTGCAATCAATTTTTATTTTTTTAGCGCGGCGCAAAGAATCCTGCACAAAAACAATTTTTTGGAAGGGGGAAGAGAATTTGCACAAAGAATGCTGCAGAAAACACAGTTCAGTGGAGTTCAGAGGAGTGGGGGAGAGAAAAGAGACCCACCAAAAAAATTTAGCACCGTGAAGGCACTAAATGGTCGCGGTTCCGTGGCCAAACACCTGCTCAGGCCGTGGTTCCGCAGCAGAAAAGAGAGATTGGGCTTCCAATTTTTTTGTGTGTGCTTTATGGGGCGTCCTCTTCTTGTCTGGAGCTCCTGAATCTGGATTTGCTTACTGGATCTGCTCCAGAATCTTTCAGTAAACCGTTTTCTCCGTCTTGAATCTGTCGCGGTGTAGCCGTGAGATATGGGTCTATCTTCCCACGTCTTTAGCACTGAACTCGAACTTTGTATTATCCTGCACACTTGCACAAAAACTAATCAAAAATAACAAGATGATTTTTTTACAATGTATATTTTTTTGTTTTGTTTTTCGGTTATATTTATATTCACAAATTAACCCGAAATTACACAAAGAAATAAACTACCGTCTCCCCGGCAACGGCGCCATTTGATTGTTAGAGTTTTTGCGTGTTAAAGTTTATTACCGCAATCAAGACGGTTTCGCTTGTAGCTAGCCGGTTGAGTACGGGTCGTCCGCAGGGAGATGGGAATCTTTTTCTATGTGTTTTAACGAGTTAAGTCCAAATGTCCAGATTTGTTTTGAGATTAACTATGTGCTAAAATGATATGTAAAGAGAGCTTGTTAGGGTTAGGATTAGGTTAGTTTGAGTTAGGAGTCGCTCACTTCTTTCGTTGCCATTCTTAATATCGGTGTTACGGTAATCAGCAACAACGGGGATTAGCACGACTAGAAAGGAACTTGCGAGTATAAGCTAGGCTTTCCAACGCATAAGTTCTTCCTTTTGGTGCTTGTCCGTCCGTTCTTAGCTCTTATCCTTAACCTCCGGTTAATTTAACCACAACCGGTCTCACTACGGAATCACCGCTATCATGTAGGATAGGGTGCCGTAAGGAGCGGATTGTGGTTCAATTAACGGGAGTCCGATTTAAGATGTTGGGAAAGGAAAGAGTGAGAGAGATTTCCTTCTCTCAAACATTCCTTATCCTACCCTAACAAGTATGAAAACTACCCACCCATTATAAGGAAAAGAAAAGAAAACAAAGGAGGAAGATAGAAAGAAAGAGGTTAGAAGATTACAACTAGCTATTTGCGACCTCACCTTGGTAAGGATCAAGCGTAAGCATCATGGTTGTGTAAGGATAAAGAAAAAGAGAACAAGAAAAAAACAAATAGCAAATAACAACAACTAGATTAGCAAAGGAAAATTACAAGCAATTTATAATTAATAACATAACAAGAACAAGACAAGCATGATAATAAAAAGAACTCCTTTATTCATTCTTCACTCACAAAAGCTCACTACAAGTTTTTAATGGAGAAGAGATGAGAGGAGGAAGAAGAACAACACATGTATTCTAAAATCTAAATATAAGAATAAGCACACTTGGCTTTGGCAAGTTCTGGACTATTTATAGGCAGGGAGCTGGAAACCTAGGGCAACATTCTAAACCCTCATGAAAATACCAAACTGCCCCTGAAGTTTCGTCAACTGAGGAGTCCGTACGGCCGCGGTTCCGCTGCCTAAGCATACTTATGCCGCGGAACCGCGGCTCTTTAGAGGAGTTGTCTCCTCGAATTTTGTGGGGTACCATGGCTTGGTGTTGTCTGCTGTTTGGTATATGTTTTTTCTCAGAAACTCTTCACAATTTTTCTAGAATTCCAGCAGACCAAAAGGTGATTTGATGTGGATCTTTTTGTCATGATTTCCTCGAGCTCCGCGTAGATATGTTGGATCTTGTGTTGCCATTGAGTTTTGTGCATGAAAATAACATTGATTTGCCATTTTGTCTCTTAAACTAGTGTGCGGCAATATACAGATAGAGAGCGGAGACCCGTGTTTTATCTGTGGTTGGCAGTAATCCGGATTTTGTCGTGCTTTTTTCATGAATTTCACCGTTTAGAGCCGAGAACATGTATCCTGCAATTTACTAGCAAACACGGCTCAAGAGTACCTACCGATAAACAAAATGATAAAAATTGGGCGGTATAAAAATGCAAAAATCTGATATGAACAGTCCCCCGGGGAATCTTGCCCCTGGCCGACTCTTCCATACCAGCAAGCAAGCCGGCAGCAACAGAAATCCCAGACGGGACTACGAAATGGACGTCCTCCTCCTGCACAAGAATCCCCTCAGGAATCTTCGACGGTGGCACGCGAGAGACCGTTTGTAGGGTGTTTTTCGTCACCCCATTGAGATGGGAATACGCGCACGCTTGTCAGGCGCATTACAGATTTCCCTGCCTAGGATAGGCTGGGGTTTATTGATGGTGGGGATCCGAATCTCCGGCAGCCGCGGACTAAGCTGCCGTTAATTACCCCTCGCCTTTGAAGTGAGGGAACCTCCGATTGACGGGTCAAACAGGTCATGCGAACTCAATGTGCAGTGTATGTGTGTTGTGTTTTGAAAGGGGGTTATGGATATATCGGGGGCCCCGCAGAGTTTTTACGGGGGTCCCGCTACCCGGATTGCGGGCTGGGGGTCAAGGGGGCTAGCAGCCCCCTTGCGGGGTGCGGGGCAGCGCCTCGGCCCAAATTTTTTTTTGAGAGGGACAGTGTTGTAGAGTGTGTGTGTATATGTATGTGTGTGTGTGTGTGTATGTGTGTATAAGGGAAAGGGTATCCAAAGGATGCGTGGGAAAAAGCGCCAGCGCTTTGGGCGCTCGGGCGCTAGCGCTCTGAGCGCAAGGGCGCTAGCGCCCCACGTGTTGGCGCTCGGGCGCTAGCGCTCTGAGCGCAAGAGCGCTAGCGCTTTGAGCGCTAGCGCCCCATGTGTCAGCACGTGGGCGCTCGGGTGCTAGCGCTTTAGGCGCTAGCGCCCCACGTGTCAGCACGTGGGCGCTCGGGAGGCAAAAAGGGACTTGGTCCATGCAATGGGAGTTGTACTCCCAGAAAGGAGCACTTATAATTTTTGTGTGTATATATATATATATATATATATATATATATATATATATATATATGAGGAGTTAAACTCTTAGGATATTTTGAAACTGATGAAAGGGCTTCTCCCCTTGAGCCCTAGTTCTTCCCCAAAGTGGGGTTTCTAGAGATGGGTCTCCTTCTTCTTCCTGTCGTTTGGCCGGATCTTGGAGAAAGGGGGTGAGACTTAAAAATCTCCTCTTTTGGGATCTAATGACAGATCCAAATTCCCCTTTGTGGGTTTTGTGGTGAAAAACTATTTTGTTTTATAAAAGGAAGAGTAAAACTTTTGATTTAATTCAAAAGAAAGAAGAAGGTTTTAGAACCTTGAGGAAGGAGAAGATCACAGATCTGGATTTGTTTTTGGAGAGAGATAAAAAAGCTGTTGAGATATTTTCATTATTTGTGCCTTTATAGGTTATGCACTTTACATATAGCCCCTTAGGCTTCACAAAATAGCATTTTGCCCATCCCATGGCTCGTGTGCCATTTCATTTTGCACATAAGCTATGGGCTTCACAAAAATTTGGTTTTATGCCCATTCTCTTATATTTATTCATAAAATAAAATAAAAGAAATACACCAAAATTATTTATTAGAAAATTTCTATTTTGGCATGGGGGGAGGCTGGCCGCTTCATGTTCGGGCTTGACCCGGGCATGGGCCCACTTGATCTGGGCTTAGGCTCACCTGGCTTGGGGTTGACTTTGATTTTTGACTTGGTCAACCGGGGTGTAAATTTTTACCTCAACAAATTACCCCTCATCAATAAATGCACACAGCATATGTGAGTCGTGTGCATGAAATTGATGGATCTTCTTTCACGTGGAGGCGACTTGATTCGGTTCCCGCTTTTTGGGAAGCAGGCAATGCCCTTTTTACGACATGGACGGTCGATACTGCCCTTTTTGCGACGTGGACGGTCGGTGCTGCCATTTTAGCGACGTGGACGGTCGGTTCTGCCTTTTTTGCGACTTGGACGGTCGGTGCTGCCCTTTTAGCGACTTGGACGGTCGGCTCTGCCCTTTTAGCGACGTGGACGGTCGGCGTTGCCCTTTTAGCGATGTGGACGGTCGGTGCTGCCCTTTTTGCGACTTGGACGGTCGGTTCTGCCCTTTTAGCGACGTGGACGGTTGGCGCTGCCCTTTTAGCAACGTGGACGGTCGGTGCTGCCCTTTTTGTGACTTGGACGGTTGGTTCTGCCTTTTTTGCGACGTGGACGGTCGGCGCTGCCCTTTTAGCGACGTGGACGGTCGGTGCTGCCCTTTTTTCGACTTGGACAATCGGTTCTGCCCTTTTAGCGACGTGGACGGTCGGCGATGCCCTTTTAGCGACGTGGACGGTCGGTGCTTCCCTTTTTGTGACTTGGACGGTCGATTCTGCCCTTTTAGCGACGTGGACGGTCGGTACTTGATTTGACTTGCTTCCGAGGTGGAGCTTGATTCCGCCTGGGAGGTCGTTGGTTGTCTTGCTGGTTTGATGTGATTTTTGTTGGCATCAGCATCGCTACACTGGAATATGGTACCAGGAGCGAATCATCATCTGCCATGAGTGGATTTGGGGATCTCCCTCGTTTTTAGTTCAATGACTTAGGGGTCATCTGTTCCCAGTTTAACGACCTAGAGGTCATCTGTTCCCAGTTTAATGACTTAGGGGTCATCTGTTCCCAGTTTAACGACCTAGAGGTCATTTATTCCCAGTTTAACGACTTAAGGGTCTATTGGATTGGAGTTTGGAATTTTGGGGTTAGGGTAGGCATCAACATTGCTAACACTGAAGCACATGAGCTAGGAGCAATTCATCATTTGCTTTTTCCTGTTGGGGAGCAATGGCTTAGGAGACAGGTTTAGGCCCTATCACCTAAGACTTTTCAATTTTATGAGCCGTAAGGGTTCCATAAAAGCATTTTCTCCCTACGAGTCGAAAGGATATCGTAGGTGTACTTTCTCCTTGGGAGTCGTAGGGACTTCCAAGTGTGTTGTTTTTTTTTCTTCGTGAGTCGTAAGGATCCCACAAAGGTGTTTTCTTACAAGTCGTGAGGATCCCATAAGTTGGTTCTCCTCATGTATCGTGAGGATACATGAGTGGGTCTTCCAAGATGGAGCATAAGTCCAAGGGCGAAGACCGGCCGCTGAACTGGTGATTGCGGTGGGGTATGGGTATGATGAGAATTATTTGAGCCCGTGGATTGTATACGGTAGTCAATTTATGGACTAACCGTAGGGTTGGGAGAATTTTGAGAAGTTGGATTTTGGTTGGCGTCTGCATCGCTGCACTGGAATATGATATCAAGAGCGACTCATCATTCGCCGTTTGGGGACTTGGAATTTGGATCTTGTTTGGCATCAGCATTGCTGCACTGGAATAATGCCAGGAGCAACTCATCATTTGCCCTGGGAGGACTTGGGATTTGGTTTTTGGGTCGGCATCAGCACCGCTAACACTGAAGCGTAACGCCAGGAGCGACTCATCATTTGCCATTTCCCGTTGGGGAGCGATGGTTTAGGAGACAGGTTTAGGTCCCTGTCACCTAAGACTTTTCAATTTTATGAGCCGTAAGGGTCTCATAAAAGCATTTTCTCCCTATGAGTCGAGAGGATGTCGCAGGTGTATGTTCTTCTTAGGAATCGTAAGGATTCCTAAGTGTGTTTCTCCTTTGTGAGTCGTAAGGATCTCACGCAGGGATTTTCTCCTCACAAGGTCGAGAGGACTTTGCGAGTGTATTTTATCTCTTTTCACGAGTTTGCGCCCTTTTAGGTTTTCACAAACTCGCTGGTAGTCCTGCTGTTTTTACTCACGGAGCCGTTTCGGGTTTTCATCCATGCCCGTTTTACTTGTGGACATACCCTTTTTTTGCCGCTGGTGGGACTTTAAAAGTAGTCTCACCGGTAGGACTTGGGAGAGATAGGGGTCGTTTACGCCCGTGGATTGTATACGGTTTTGCAGGATGTATGATCCAGACTGTAGGGCTGGTGTGCTCAATTCGCCTGCGACTCGGAGCATTCACGCGTAGTATTTCTTGAGATATCGGCTATTGATGGGTGGCATGGGCCTTTCTCCCTCGGCACTTATTAGTTGGTAGGATCCTCCGTCGAACACTTTCTTGATGACGTATGGTCCTTCCCAGTTTGGCTCGAATTTTCCCTTGGCATGTCGATTGGGGATGATCGGTCTTTTGAGGACCAACATCGATTCACCTTTCTTGAAAGCGCGAAGACGGGTCGTCTTGTTATAGGCCCGTGACATTTGGGCTCGGTATAGCTCCAGATTTTGCTGCACCGCGAGCCTCTTTTCTTCGAGGGCGTCAAGCTCTTCCAGCCGAAGGAGCACGTTTTCCTCATCCGTCAATTCGTGCTGAACGACCATTCTTAAGCTTGGAACTTCGACTTCGAGGGGGGGACCGCCTCCATTCCGAAGAGCAATGAATATGGAGTGGACTGAGTTGGAGTACGGTGCATGGTACGATATGCCTACAATGCCTCGTGAAGCTTGAGATTCCAGTCCTTCTTGTTGGCTGAAGCATTTTTGCTCAGGAGCTTGCATAGGGTCTTATTGAAGGCTTCAGCTAGCCCATTGGCTCTTGGATTATAGATGGAGGAATATCTCCAGTCTATCTTGTGTTGAGTAGCGAATCTTGAGACTTTGAAGCTCTTGAAAGAAGGCCCGTTGTCAGAAATGATTCTTCTTGGTGTACCGAAGTGGTATAGAATATTATGCTGGAAGAATGTCAGAATATCTTCTGTCTTGACTTCTTTTAGCGGGACAGCTTCAGCCCATCTGGAGAAGTAGTCTGTTGTGGCCAATATGAATCGGTGGCCTCTAGATGACGGGGGATCAATTGGGCCAACTATGTCGGTGCCCCAGACTTCGAAAGGCCACGACGCCACCGTAGGATGCAACGGATTGGGATGCTTGTGAATGAAATCACCATGAATTTGGTAGATATGACATTTCTTTGCATGCTCTCCGCAATCCTATATCATGGCGGGCCAGTAATATCCAAGCCGTTTAATTTGAAGTCGCATCTTGGGGCCAGATTGGTGAGCACCGCAAACGCCCAAGTGAACTTCTTTCATGACCTTTTGGGCTTCGGCCAATGACAGACACCTGAGCCAGAGTTGGTCATATGACCTGCGGTATAGCGTGTCATTTACAAACACGTATCAGAGAGCTCTCTTCTTTAGCTGAATCCTTGCAGATTTTCCTTCGGGCAGCTTGTCGTATCGGAGGTACTCTATGAGGGGTTCTCTCCAATCGGGCTCGTCTTGGATGATCGAAGCTTCTTTGGCAGGACTGCTCTTCTGTTCCGCGCTTTCCTCTTCTCGTAGAGAGGCTGGGGGTAGAATTTGCCGGCTCCTGATTGTGATCAGAATTTCGTCCATGTCAGGATCAGCCAACTCTTTGGCTAAGCGAGCGAGTATGTCAGCCTTTCCATTCAAGGCCCTAGGAACTCTCATCAGCTCAATATGAGTGAACCGTTTCATGAGTTCTACCACTCGGCTTCTGTACCGAGCTAACTCGGGTTTGTATATCTTATAGTCACCTCTTACTTGGTTGACGACAAGCTGGGAATCACCGTAGACTCGTAGCCGAGGGATTTCCATTTCTATGGCGAGCTCCAAACCAGCTATCAGAGCTTCATACTCAGCTTCATTGTTTGTTCGAGGCTCGGTGGGAGCGAAAGAACGACGTAGGGTTCCCATTGATGGCGTGATGAACACCAATCCTATCCCTGCTTTTATCTCCGGGACACTTGATTTACTGGAGGTCCTTATTGATGAGGCTCCATCGAAGTAGAGCTCCCAACATGGCTCATCTTCCTTGAGGTGCAGCACTTGTTCGTCGGGTAACTCACAATTTAGCAGCGACCCTTCTGGTATAGGATGAGCGGCGAGGAAGTCTGCAAGAACTTGCCCTTTCACTGCTTTCTGAGGAGTATAAACTATGTCAAACTCAAGTAGCATGACAGCCATCTTGACATTCTACCGGCTAGGCTTGCTTTGGTCATTAAGTGTTTAAGCGGGTCGACCCTAGAGATCAGCATAACTTGATGAGCGAGCAGATAGTGTCTCAGCTTCTTTACAGCGAACATCAGAGCCAGGCATTGCTTTTCGATCGGGGAATAGTTGTGTTCCGCCCCGACTAAAGTTCGACTGAGGTAGTAGAGGGCATTCTCTTTTCCCTCCTTGTTGTTCTGGGCAAGGAGCGTACCGAGTGACTCATCTAGCGCGGCAGTATAGAGAATCAGCGGTTTATTTGGAATGGGAGCGGCTAGCACTGGAGGATGCAACAAGTACTGTTTGATGCTTTTGAACGCTTCTTGACATTCGGCATCCCAGATAAAAGGAGCTCCTTTCTTCATGAGCTTTGAGAAGGGCCTATATCTCCCCGATAAATTTGAGATAAACCTCCGTATATAAGCAAGCTTGCCTTGAAAAGATCTTAGCTGCGTCAGACTCTTCGGAGGAGGCATCTCCATGATGGCCTTTATCTTGGATGGGTCAACTTCAATCCCTCGATGTCGGACTATGAAGCCCAGGAATTTTCCCGATGACACGCCAAAAGCGCACTTCAGAGGATTCATCTTCAGATCGTATTCCCTCAGTCTGGTGAGAACGGTCCTAAAATCTTGGATATGGTTGGCCTTAGCTTTAGTCTTGATGACCAGATCATCAACATAGCATTCGACGACTTTATGGATTAGGTCATCAAAGATATTGGTCATTTCCCTTTGATATGTGGCACCTGCGTTCTTCAGTCCGAATGGAATCACCTTGTAGCAGTATATTCCGATCGGGGTTTGAAATGCTGTGTGTTTCTCATCCTCAGGCGACATCTTGATCTGATTATATCCAGACGAGCCATCCATAAAGGTGAATAGCTCGTAATTTGAGGTGTCATCGACCATCATTTCCATGACCGGTAGCGGGAAGTCGTCTTTAGGACATGCCTTGTTGAGATCCCTGAAATCGACACAAACTCGGATCTGCCCATTTTTCTTCTTCACTGGGACTATGCATGCGATCCAGTCCGCATATCTCTCTTCCCTGATGAAGCCGGCATCGATGAGCTTCTTGGTTTCCTCGATGACATTTTCTTCTAGTTCCCTTCTCATTCTTCGAGGAGCTTGTTTGACTGGCTTAGCATTAGGAGATATAGCCAGTTTGTGCACGACCACTTCAGGGGAAAGTCCAAGCATTTCTTTATACGTCCACGCGAAGCAGTCGACGAACTCGTGCAGCAGGGCGATTATCTGCGCTTTCATTTCCTCTGACAAGAGTGAGCTGATGTAGGTCGGGTTTGGATTATCGGGCGTTCCTAAGTCAATCTCGTCTAGCTTGTCGAAGGTTGCTTGTCCGCCATCTTCGAGCTCTTGAGGAGCTTCTTCTGGCTCGGCTATCTCGTCGTCATCATTTGATCTTTCGCTGGCCTCACCAACATGGATCATATAGCACGCTTTGGAATCAGGTTGAATGTAGCCTATGCCCCGTCTATCTGGAATTCGTCCATCAATGAGTGCTCGGACCTGGGGCGGATGCCATAACCCTTCATAAAACTTTTCTTCGGACTCCGTTTGATATAACCGGCATCCGCACTTTTTGAAATATTCCCGCATCTCGGGTGCATAGTATGTGGGATTGAGGACGGCTCTTATGTCTCTCTCATAGGGAAGGCACGCGACAGACAAATCGTCCGGGTGCACAACAGGATTTGACCCATAAAACAGGATGCCCTTCTGTCCATTTTTCCTTCCGGGAACGTAGAAAGTTTTCAGCTGGTCCACGGTGGATACTGACAATGCATTGAGCTCTTTGCACATCTGCTCCGGCACCCTTGTGATGGCTAGGGACCCTTCTGTAATTTCGAAGGTTTCTCGTAGTTTCGCTTGTTGCATGGGGTTCCAATCTGCACAGCCATTGCAAGGCAGGTCCTCTTTCTCCGACTCTTCAGTGTCGCTGCAAAGATGAGGGCGGACTTTACTGCTAGATGGGCCTTCAGTATCAGATTCATCCGTATCGCTACCGAAACGAGGGCGAGTTTTACAGAAGGACGGACTTCCAGCGTCGGACTCATCAGTGTCGCTACCGAAACGCAGGCGCACTCGGGCGTTTTTGCTTTTGAAAGTGACAGCCGGCTCAGATTTGCTTTTGAGTCTTGGGGCCACTCTATCCCCAGTCAGTTGTGGCTTAGCATTTTGGTGGTTCATGAAGTACCGAGAATCTTCATATCGGACTTCATGCACACTGAACGGCCAGATGTCTCCGTCAATGCGTCTTTCTTCGCCATTTTTAGTATACTTCATGCATTGATGGAGAGTTGACGGAACGATGCCGTAATCGTGGAGCTATGGCCGTCCCAATACAATCTTATAAGACGTGTCGGCGTCGATCACGTATATCTTAGCTTCAGTTTGCAGATCCCCGAATTTGATTGGCAAAGCTATAGACCCCAGAACTTGCTGGCAGTTTTGATTGAAGCTTTGAATGACAATCCTTTCCCTTGACAGGTGTCGGACGTCCATTGACAAACTCTTCAGTGTCCGCAAGTTCCTGATGTTCACTGAGGACCCCGGATCAATCAATATACGATTAATCCGATCTCCGTCGCTGTGCCCGGTCACGTAAAGCGGCCGATTATGCTCAGCCGTTCCCAGTAGCAAGTCTTCATCCTTAAACGTGACTGCGGTGGCTTGCAAAGTGTACTGAGCTTCTTTCATATTAATTTCCACAAAGCGAGCCTGATACCACTTAGGGTTTTGTAGAGCATGAATGAGAACACCTCTAAGCTCTTGAGATAGAACCAAGGTATCGTAGATGCTAAGGAGAGACGGTAGCTTTCGGAGGTGAGCCAAGACATTATAGTCCACTGGGGAAGGATTCGAATCTTCATGAGCAAGTTCTCTACCATCTTCTTCATTAGCGACTTGTTTTTCCTTCCCTTTTGGGGCGTTGCCCTGATTTGGCGGTAGAGCCCTGCCGCTTCTAAGCTGGGTTTGGTTGGCCTTTGTGGCGAGCTCCTCATCCTCTTCGGGAAAACAGAGCTCCTCCTCAGAGTCACTGCCAAGATAGATGGCATAGCAGGTCACTACTGGGATCTCTTCATTGGAGTCTTCTTCTAACTCCTCCAGAATTTCAGCCGCTCGTACAGGGAGGAACTCCTTCAATTGAATCAGAGTTCTTTCCTTCTGTTCATATTCTTTGAGGGAATTGATATATTTTTGAATGGTTGATCTCCTTGTAGACTCCTTTTCACGCCGAGCTGCACTTTTCTTCTTCTTGAGCTTTTTGGATTTTGAGCCTGATGGAGCCGCATTGGCAGCTGGAAAGGTAGGCTTCTTTTGCCCTTCCCATTCTGTCCTGGGCTCTTTCCGAAGTAGCTTTATCATCTTCTTCGTCTTATTAAATATGTGCGTACACGGAGGCCGCGATGAGTCCGTTTCATTTCTCAGGGCAGCGGGTTCGGCTGTCTGCTCCCAGAAGGCTTCAGCTTCTGTCTGTATAAAGTTGGTGGTTGCAACTTGATTGTTCATCAACACACTTTTGGACAGCTCGATCTCTCCAGCCTTGTACTGCTTCTCGACCCAGTCTTTGAAGATATAGCAATCTTCGATTGCATGGCTCACTACTCGGTGGTACGGGCAATATAGGGGATTGGCGGTCATTTTTGCTTCTTGAGGTCTTTTTGACTCCGGCAATTGTAGACCGTTGTTCAAGGCATCTTTAAATATCTTGCGGACCTTATCCTTCCTGAAAGAGTAAACCTTGTTCTTTTTCTCCTCCAGGGAAGGCCCTTCTCCTCCCAGCACTGGCTTTCGAGACCGGTTGGTTTTAGATTCGCCCGCCCTTCGCTTTTCTTCATTGTTGGACTCATTGAAGACATTGGTACTGCTAGAACTCTCGCTTCTACGGTTGTCGTCCCGCTTACTTTTCCAAGTCTTGTCTCTCTGAGAGTCTGGGGTAGACTCTTACTTCGAGCGTTCCAGCATTTGGACTTTCTTGGTTAGCTCTTGAAATGTCTTGAGACCTGTTATACACAAGAATGGGACCATCCAATTGCTGAGGTTCTCAATAAGAAGGCTGACGGACTGGTCCTGCTCCAGCGGCGGTTCACACTTGACCGTGAGATTACGCCATCGGGCGATAAAGTCGGTGTTGCTTTCATTCTTCCCCGGCTTGGTCCTCACAAGGTCAGCAATGGAGATTTTATCACTGACGCTCATGAACCTTTGCCAAAACAGAGACTCCATTTGGACAAAGGTAATGATGGACCCGTCTGGTATGCTTGCGTACCAGTCAAAAGCGACACCGGTCAGGCTGTTGACAAACTGACGAAGAAGGAGCGCATCATTGCCCCCTGTATTTCCGCACGACGCTTTAAAGTGTGCGACGTGCGGATTTGCATTTCCTGTCCCGTCGAATCTTCCGAACTTAGGAATGACGTAGCCGCTCGGGAACTCGAACAGATCGTACTGTGCGGGATATGGCCACCCACTACTGCCGATTTCTTTCTGAGCTTCAGCTTCAACCACCAATGTTTTAACCTTGCTGGTGACCAAATCCATTATCCGATCTTGTGTTAGCGGGATGGTGTTATCTGGGGCCAAGGCGTCCCCAGAAGCAGAATGTGGCTGGCTTTCGTATGGCTCAACGAATCTTGGACCCAGAGGGGTAGGTATCGGCCGCTTCGGATTGTCATCATCCGGCTTATGAGTAGCGACTTGTGTTTGATTGGGAGGCGCTCGAGCAATTTGAGCCGTAAGATGCATCACCATGTTCGTTAGGTCGTCAATTTTCGAATAGAGCTTGGCCATCTCTTTATCTTTGCTCTTGAGCTGTTTCCGAAGCTCTTGAAGCAGCTCTTGCTCCGCGGTCCTGGGGCGGAAAGTCGGCTCTTCCTCGCTGTCCGAGCTTGACTCTGCCTGGACCGAAGGGTCCTTCTTCCTATCGTCCTCATCGAGAGGGTTTTCATCATCCAGCGGAGGCGGCTGTTCTTGGGAAGCGGCAACCACATTCAAGCCAGATTGGGCTTGGGATGTGGTGGCCCCATCTTTGCTTTTGCTGCGAAGGTTGTCGCTGGGGCGCCCGCCTGCCATATAGACCGTATGGATAATATATCCAGCTGTCTTTTTATTATCGGCGGCTGATTTCACAGATCGCTGTCTTGACCCCCCTGTTTCGGTAGCGGGCAGTCGATTGAAGGCGGCTGGCCTGACCAGGTTCTTGAATAGTGCTGGCGTTTCTTTTCTGGGTTTGCCCCGCTGCTTTTGTGCGGCACAGAGCGCCCGATAGACTCTTGAAGAGACAGTGTCATACTTTTTCTGTTGGGGCCTGGACACGTCTCTTTGTAGCGACGTTCGGACAGCTGTCTTCTTGTTTCTGGCGGTCATGACATTTTTCTGAACCCACTTCAGAGGTTTGAAGGAATTGCTGATTCTTACGTCCGACTCAGCCGTCGTCGCGGGGCGACCCTGCTCTTGGGACCTCACAAGATTCCACCTGGCCAGAGTCCTGGCCCTCTTGTTTGCTCTATACCTGAGCCGCTTCTGCCTTAACTTTTCTATTTTAAGCACTTGGTAGACTTCAGCTCTTCGGGAAGACGCGTAGACCAGGCGATGGAGGACTTTGGAGATACGCCTGATTGTGCATTTGTTGGAGTCATCACCTGAGCTCGTCCGCAACGTTTGATGTTGCCCTTTGTACCGGAAGTCTTGCCCCCAGCTGGAGCGCCAGAGAGTCGTTCAGACACCGTCTTAAGCTTCGGTTGTGGTGCCTTAGCGATCACAACATTCGGTCTTTTGTCCCTTGAGACCGGCTTGGCCACCTGTTTTGCCGGGATTTCTACCAGATGAGCGCTTCCGACAGGGTAGATGCTGACGGAACTAAACTGGCGGGGCAGTTACTCCCACTGTCGACTGAGGCTTCCGGGGAGAACCACAGGAGCATTGATCTTGACCACGTATGAGGTCGGGGTCGCGTTGAAAGCTGAATTCGTCCTGGGAGACATTGTCGTTGAAAGTTGATTGCTGCACGGGAAAAAAAACATCATTTCAGTACGACCATCGGCATATATGTTAAATGAGTTCGCATGAACGCTTCACCCAAGATATGGGAGGAGAGATTGGTCCCACCGGGCGTGCCAGTATCTTTATGGTGTTTCTCGTCACCCCATTGAGATGGGAATATGCGCGCGCTTGTCAGGCGCATTACAGATTCCCCTGCCTAGGATAGGCTGGGGTTTATTGGTGGTGGGGATCCGAATCTCCGGCAGCCGTGGACTAAGCTGCCGTTAATTACCCCTCGCCTTTGGAGCGAGGGAACCTCCGATTGACGGGTCAAACAGGTCATGCAGACTCAATGTGCAGTGTATGTGTGTTATGTTTTGAAAGGGGGTTATGGATATATCGGGGGCCCCGCAGAGTTTTTACAGGGGTCCCGCTACCCGGATAGAGGGCTGGGGGTCAAGCGGGCTAGCAGCCCCCTTGCGGGGTGCGGGACAGCGCTCCGGCCCAAATTTTTTTTGAGAGGGACAGTCTTGTAGAGTATGTGTGTGTGTGTGTAAGGGAAAGGGCATCCAAAGGATGCGTGGGAAAAAGCGCCAGCGCTTTGGGTGCTAGCACTTTGAGCACAAGAGCGCTAGCGCCCTACGTGTCAGCACATGGGCGCTCGGGCGCTCGCGCTCTGAGCGCAAGGACGCTAGCGCCCCACGTGTCGGCACTTGGGTGCTCGGACGCTAGCGCTTTGGGCGCTAGCGCTCTGAGCCCAAGGGCGCTAGCGCTTTGAACGCTAGCGCCCCACGTGTTGACATGTGGGCGCTCGGGCGCTAGCGCTCTGGGTGCTAGCGCTCTGAGCGCAAGAGCGCTAGCGCCACACGTGTCAGTACGTGGTCGCTCGGGCGCTAACGCCTTGGACGCTAGCGCCCCACGTGTCAGCATGTGGGCGCTCGGGAGACAAAAAGGGACTTGGTCCCTGCAATGGGAGTTGTACTCCCAGAAAGGAGCACTTATTATTTTGCATATATGTATATATATATGAGGAGTTAAACTCCTAGGATATTTTGAAGTTGATGAAGGGGCTTCTCCCCTTGCGCTCTAGTTCTTCCCCAAAGTGGGGTTTCTGGAGATGAGTCTTCTTCTTCTTCCTGTCGTTTGGCCGGATCTTGGAGAAAGGGGGTGAGACTTAAAAATCTCCCCTTTTTGGGATCTAATGACAGATCCAAGTTCTCCTTTGTGGGTTTTGTGGTAAAAAACTATTTTGTTTTATAAAAGGAAGAGTAAAACTCTTGATTTAATTCAAAAGAAAGAAGAAGGTTTTCGAACCTTGAGGAAAGAGAAGATCATAGATCTGGATTTGTTTTTGGAGAGAGAAAAAAGTTGTTGAGATATTTTCATTATCTTTGCCTTTATAGGCTATGCATTTTACATATAGCCCCTTGGGCTTCACAAAATGGCATTTTGCCCATCTCATGGGTCGTGTGCCATTTCTTTTTGCACATAAATCATGGGCTTCACAAAAATTTGGCTTTATGCTTATTCTCTTACATTTATTCATAAAATAAAATAAAAGAAATACACAAAATTATTTATTACAAAATTTCTATTTTGGCATGGGGGGCCGGCCGCTTCATGTTCGGGCTCGACCCGGGCATGGGCCCACTTGATCTGGGCTTGGGCTCACCTGGTTTGGGGTTGACTTTGATTTTTGACTTGGTCAACCGGGGTGTAAATTTTTACCCCAACAAGACCGTCCTCTTCCTCTTAAGAGGAACCCCGTCTTCGTCTTCTCCTGCATCCCTCGTCCGGGGCTCGGGAACCCGTGGACGCCTTTGGCTACCGCCGGGACAATCATCGGGAGCTCGTGATGAGGCAGACGGCCCTGCCGCCGGCGGCACATTTGGTGCGGGGCTCGGTTCATCCAGAGGCGCGGCCGCACCGCCGGCCCCCCTCCGGGACAGAGCACCGAAGGCAGCAAGAGACCTGGATCGATCCATTTGTCCTGCCAAAGGGAGAGGTAAGCTCGTCTTAGAAGGAGAAGAAGCAGAAGAAAGAAAAGGAAGACATCTAACCTAGTGGAGAGAAGTTCTCGGGAGAGAGCAGAGATCCGACCTAAAGAGGAGAGCGCCGAGCTTACAAGATCAAGGACGGGGAAGTTATGAAGAGATATGGGCCCTGAAGCGGACCCCACCTTTATTTATAGCTGCCAGCGTACACATCTTACGGCGACAATCATCTCCCGCCGAAACGGTTCAGTGCATTCGATGGCCACGATCGCTCCACCCATCGCACGCACATTGGCTATATCCCATCAGACGCAAGAAGTTTGCGGCCCGTCGCGTCAGCCAACCAGCGCCCGATACATGGGCTGTCGCTTTAGTGGATGTACGCCCGATCCGGCGCACCCTCTTTAATGCAAAGATCTCACCCTTGATTAGCTGGTATCATCCAGAAAATACAACAGATTGCCCGGAAACACGCCCCGACGATATCTTCGAAAAGGAGCTCACCTCGGGTGACCCAGCAGACCACTCTCGACCCGACCTGTCAGCTGGTCGGGACGAGAGTGGGGGGCTAATGATGATGCTCGATATCGGTGATCTCCCAAACCATAACACGTGGCAGATGACGTGTTCCAAAGCTCACAAGAAAGGACCTACAGTGGCCGACCAGATCACTCCTATGCCCGGCCTAGAAATGACCGCTGGCTCATCCCCGAGCCCCCTGCACAATCGGCCTCCTCGGCCCTATCAGCTCGTCTCCGGGCTATCACAGAAACAAGATACCTCGGCTCTCCCGCTCGTCCCCGAGCTCTCCTGCCGAGGTCATCTTCCTCGGTCTCATCGACCGACCAACGGCACCACTCACAGGCGCAACCGCCAACCCGCGAATCTCGTCATGCGCGAGATATCCGCCGGCCACATCCCACGTTCCACGGCATCACGATCTCCCATTAACGAGTCTGTCTCGCCATTAATGCGGGATCCCGTCCATCACGCGGACGTGACGTCGGGAGCGTAACGGCCGGCGTGATTCTCGTGTCTGCCTGCCTGCTGCCACCGCTATATAAATCCCTCCTTCAGACGGTTCAAGTAAACCATTTTTACTCCACTAAGCCGTTACTCTGCTCGAATTTCCTCTCTAACTTGACCGTCGGAGGGTCCTCGGTGGTAGAACCATCCCGGGACTTCCTTGCAGGTAGCTCGGCCCAAACAACCTCAAACCCATTGAGATCCACACGCTTCAGGAGCCAGCCTCCAGATCCAATCTCATCCGTCTATCTCCGCCATCAGCAGATCAACGGAAGGTAACATCTTGACGTGATCCGATGCACGTCATAAACCTAACACTGTTATTCAGGGATAAGGAAACACGAGCTCGCTCATATAATGAGACTCCAACCACCGTAGGAGCATCCACAGAGCCAAAACTATCATTCAGGAGCTAAGAAACACGGGCCCATTCATGAGTTGGTCATGGGAATTATGAGAATACAGATCAAATCCTATATACACCTCTAAATCTCCATATATATGTTGTACTAAGTGAGTAGATTAAATAGTGATCAGAGCATGTTACAGGTGTTGTAGTATAAAGATGTTAATTTCTTACTTCGAAGAATGCCAAAAGATGTATGTGGCTCCATTTTTTTGTTGCATGTTAATTGACCATCTATAATTCTTATTGTGAATCTTATTATTTCAATCAGCTTATAAGAACAGGTTTGGTTATTATTGTCATTTGAAGTGATTCTAGTTTTGTTAGATGGGTTTTGGATTTCTAAAACAAGATATATCAGTATTTTGAAATTCAGTTACTAAGAATTGTGGTTGTATAATCCGGGATAATAAAGATTATGCGTTGTGGTAGCTTTCTTTCAATTTCACTTAAAATCGTGTTCGTATAATCAAGAAAACTCTGAGATTATGCCTGGTTGCGTACTTTCAGTTCTCCTCATATTGTTGACATTGCGGCATTACCTGGATTCTGTTTTAAGCTAATTCTAGGAAGACTTTCATGCTCTTATAAAGGATAAAATTTCTTAACAGTGATGTGTGAGGACCAGGAGAGTCTATGCAGAATTAGAGTTTCAGGGTTATTTCTTTCCATTTTTTCTCACTTTAATCACATACATGCCTAGTTATTTTCCCATCCGGTATCATTCTCAAAATTAACAAAAATTTTTGGATTCAATGCTTGCTCTTCATTTGTTAGGCTGAGGCAATGTATGCTTTTGCTGGTGGACAAGATGTTGCAAATGCTGTCAGAGTGAATTGTACTTCATCTATCGTTGATCATTATTCACGCGTGCCGTTTCGCGTCAAGATGTTACCTTCCGTTGATCTGCTGTTGGCGATGATGGACGGCTGAGATTTGAGTTGGAGGATAGCTCCTGAAGTCTGTGGATCTCAATGGATTTGAGGTCGTTAGGGCCGAGCCACCTGCAAGGAAGTCCCGGAGTGGTTGTACCACCGAGAACCCTCCGACGATCAAGTTAGACAGGAAATCTGAACAGAGTAACGGCTTAATGAGTGGAAAAATGACTTGAACCGTCTGAAGGAGGGGTTTATATAGCGGTGGCAGCAAGCAGACATGTGCGAGAATCACGTCGGCCGTTACGCCCCCGACGTCACGCCCGCGTGATGGGCGAGATCTCCCATTAATGGCGAGACAGGCTCGTTAATGGGGATCATGATGGCGTGGAACGCGGGATCATGGACAGCGGATATCTCGCGCATGGCGAGATTCGCGGAGGCGAGGCGGAAGCACACGTGAATGATGCCGTTGGTCGGTCGAAAGGACCGAGGAAGATGAGCACGGCGGGGGCTCGGGACCGAGCAGGAGGCCGAGCTATCTCGGTTCTGTGGTAGCCCGGAGGCGAGCTGAGAGGGCCGAGAAGGCCAAATGTGCAGGAGGCTCGGAGGCGAGCCAACGGTTGTTTGCAAGGCGGGCATAAGAGTGGCGTGGACGGCCCAGAAGGTCGGCCATGTCCATGGGTCGCAGACCCGGGTGTTCCTCCGACGTGCTGTCCTTGGTCCTTCCTTGCGGGCTTCGGGACGCGTCATCAGCCACGTGTCACGATCTGGGAGATCACCGATATCGAGCACCATCATTAGGCCTCCACTCTCGTCCCAACCTGTTCACGGGTCGGGTTGAGGGTGGTCTGCCGGGTCACCCAAGGTGAGCTTCTCGTCGTAGATATCGTGACCGTGTGTTCCCGGGCAATCAACTGTATCTTCTTGGTGATGTCAGCGGATCAGGGGCCAGATCTCGCATTAAAGAGGATGCGCTGGATCGTGCGTACGTTCACCGAAGCGACAGCCCACGTGTTAGGGTGTCGCGACGAGCCGTAGACTTCTGGCGTCTGATGGGATACAGCCAATGCGCGTGTGACAGGTGAAGCGATCGTGGCCGTCGAATGCACTGAGTCGTTTCGGTGGTGTAGGGTGTTTTTCATCACCCCATTGAGATGGGAATACGCGCGCGCTTGTAAAACGTACTGCAGATTCCCCCTGCCTAGGGTAGGCTGGGGTTTATTGATTGTGGGGATCCGAATCTCCGGCAGCCGCGGACTAAGCTGCCGTTAATTACCCCTTGCCTTTGGAGCGAGGGAACCTTCGATTAACGGGTTAAACTGGTCATGCGAACTCAATGTGCAATGTGTATGTGTTGTGTTTTAAAAGGGGTTTTGGATATATCGGGGCCCCGCAGAGTTTTTACGGGGGTTCCGCTACCCGGATAGCGGGCTGGGGGTCAAGGAGGCTAGCAGCCCCCTTACGGGGTGCGGGGCAGCGCCCCGTTAGAATTTTTTTCTAACGGGGGAGGTGTTTTTAGTGTGGAGTGTGTGTGTATGTATATATACATATATATAAAAAAAAGGAAAGGACATCCAAAGGAGGCGTGGGAAAAAGCGCCGGCGCTTTGGGTGCAAGCGCTTTGAGCGCAAGGACTCTAGTGCTTTGGACGCTAGCGCCCCACGTGCCAGGTACGCGGACGCTCGGGCGCTAGCGCCTTGAGCGCAAGAGCGCTAGCGCCCCACGTGCCAGGCACGTCGGCGCTTGGACGCTAGCTCTTTGGGCGCTAGGGATTTGAGCGCTAGTGCTTTGAGCGCTAGCGCCCCACGTGCCAGACACGCGGGCGCTAGGGCGCTAGCGCTGTGGGCGCTAGTGCCTCACGTGCCACCCACGTGGGCGCTCAGGAGGCAAAAAGAACTTGGTCCCTGCAATGGGAGTTGTACTCTCAGAAAGGAGCACTTATTATTTTGTGTGTGTGTGTGTGTGTGTGTGTGTGTGTATATATATATATGAGGAGTTAAACTCTTAGGATATTTTGAAGCTGATGAAGGGGATTCTCCCCTTGAGCCCTGGATCTTCCCCAAAGTGGGGTTTCTGGAGATGGTTCTCCTTCTTCTTCCTGTCGTTTGGCCGGATCTTAGAAAAAGGGGGTGAGACTTAAAAATTTCCCCCTTTTGAGATCTAATGGAAGATCCGAGTTCCCCTTTGTGGGTTTTGTGGTGAAAAACTATTTAGTTTTGGAAAAGGAAGAGTAAAACTTTTGATTTAATTCAAAAGAAAGAAGAAGGTTTTGGAACCTTGAGGAAGGAGAAAGAGGCACAGGCCCTAATTTTTAGGGAATGAAAAGTCTATCTTTTATTCATCATCATGTTGCCTTATATAGTCTTACATATTTACATATAGCCCTTTGGGCTTTACAAAATGGTATTTTGCCCATCGCATGGCTCATGTGGCATTTCTTTTTGCACATAAGCCATGGGCTTTACAAAAATTTGGCTTTATGCCCATTCATGTATAAAAAAAATTACATTAAAATTATTTATTACATGATTTTATGTTGGCATGGGGAGGCTGGCCGCGGGCTCGACTTGGGCATGGGCCCGCTTGACCTGGGCTTGAGCCCACCTGGCTTGGGGTTGACCTTGACATTGACTTAGTCAACCGGGGTGCAAATTTTGACTCCAACAAAGTGCCCCCCATCAATAAATGCACACTGCACATTTGAGTTGTGTGCATGAAATTGGTGGATCTTGACGCTGGACTTCGAGGTGGAACATCATTAAGGGGACGGAGCATCCTTTGGGGAGCATGATTCCTGGGGATTGGAGCATCATTCCGATTTGCGGAGCATAATTCCATAGTCGAAGCATAATTCCGGGGATCGGAGTATCATTCCGAAGAGCGGAGCATGATTCCAAGGATCGGAGCATCATTTCGAAGAGCAGAGCATAATTCCAAGGATCGGAGTATCATTCCGAAGAGCGGAGCATGATTCCGGGGATCAGAGCATCATTCCGAAGAGCGAAGCATGATTCCAAGGATCAGAGCATCATTCCGAAGAGCGGAGCATGATTCCAGGGATCGGAGCATCATTCCGAAGAGCGGAGCATGATTCCAGGGATCGGAGCATCATTCCGAAGAGCGGAGCATGATTCCAGGGATCGGAGCATCATTCCGAAGAGCGGAGCATGATTCCGAGGGTTGGAGCATAATTCCGGAGAGCGGCAGACATTCTGACCGAAGCATAATTTTGATGCAGAGGTTGATTCCCAGGCGCAGCATAATTCCGACAGGGAAGGCAAATACTCTGAGGCGAAGCATGATTTCGACACGGGGTACATTCTGAGACGAAGCATGATTCCGGTGCAGAGCTTGTTGGCTGACTTGATTCCGAGATGAAGCATAATTTTGACAGGGAAGGCAGGTACACCGAGGCGAAGCATCATTTCGACACGGGGTGCATTCTGAGACGAAGCATGATTCCGATACAGAGCTTACTGGTTGACTTGATTCCAAGGCGGAGCATAATTCCAACGAGGAGGTTGTTGGTTGATTCCGAGCAGAAGCATAATTCCGACAGGGAAGGCAGATACACCGAGGCGAAGCTTGATTTCGACGCGGGGTACACTCTGAGACGAAGCATGATTCCGACGCAGAGCTGGTTGGTCGATTTGATTCCAAGGCGGAGCATAGCTCCGGCAGGGAAGGTAGATATCCCGAGGCGAAGCATGATTTCGACACGGGGTAAATTCTGGGACGGAGCATGATTCCGCCGCAAAGCTTGTTGGTTTGATTTGATTTGGGTTGACATCAGCATCGCTATACTGGAATATGGTACCAGAAGCGAATCATCATTTTCCATGAGAGTATTTGGGGATTTTTTTTTGTCGGCATTTGCATTGCTGCACTGGAATAATGCCAGGAGCAACTCATCATTTGCCCCGGGAGGATTTGGGAATTGTTGGCTTAGGAGACAGGTTTAGATCCCTATCACCTAAGGCTTTTCAATTTTATGGGCCGTAAGGATCCCACAAAAGCATTTTCTCCCTACGAGTCGAAAGGATCTCGTAGGTGTATTTTCTCCTTAGGAGTCGTGGGGACTCCTAAGTGTGTTGCTCCTTTGTGAGTCGTAAGGATCTCACACAGGAATTTTCTCCTCACAAAGTCGAGAGGACCTTGCGAGTGCATTTCATCTCTTTTTTACGAGTTTGCGCCCTTTCGGGTTTTCACAAACTCGCCGGCAGTCCTGCTGTTTTTACTCACGGAGCCCTTTCGGGTTTTTATCCGTGCCATTTTGCTTATGGACATACCATTTTTTTGGACTTTGAATATGGTCTCACCGGTAGGACTCGGGAGAGATTGGGATTGTTTTACGCCCGTGGATTGTATACGGTTTTGCAGGATGTATGATCCGGACCGTAGGGTCGGAAAAATTTCGGGACTTTGTTGGCGTCTGCATCGCTGCACTGGAATATGGTACTAGGAGCGACTCATCATTCGCCGTTGGGGTATGGGATTTGGAATTTGGCCGGCGTCTGCATCGCTGCACTGGAATATGGTAACAGGAGCGACTCATCATTCGCCATTGGGGTATGGGATTTGGAATTTGGCTGGCGTCTGCATCGCTGCACTGGAATATGGTACCAGGAGCGACTCATCTTTTGCCATTGCCTATTGGGGAGCGATGGCTTAAGAGACAGGTTTAGATCCCTATCACCTAAGGCTTTTCAATTTTATGGGCCGTGAGGGTCCCATAAAAGCATTTTCTCCCTACAAGTCGTAAGGATCCCGCAGGTGCATTTTCTCCTTAGGAGTCATGAGGAACCCCAAGTGTGTTTTTCCTTTGTGAGTCGTAAGGATCTCACGAAGGTTTGTTCTCCTCATGTATCGTGAGGACACATGAGTGGGTCTTCCCAATGGAGCATAATTCCAAGGGCGGAGACCAGCCGCATAACTGGTGGTTGCTGTAGAGCATGGGCGTGGTGAGAATTATTTGAGCCCGTGGATTGTATACGGTAGTCAATTTGGGGACTGGTCGTAAGGCTGGAAATTTTTTGAAAAATCGAATTTTGGTTGGCGTCTGCATCGCTGCACTGGAATATGGTACCAGGAGCGACTCATCATTCGCCGTTTTTTTTATATACCGCGATTGCTCTATCATTTCAGCTTTTCTTATCGCGTAGGTCGCGATTGCCCTATCATTTCGGCTATTTATTCGCGGTTGCCCAATCATTTCGGCTGTTTATTTTCATCTTTATTTTTACTCGCTGATTTTTATTGCGAGTTGCCTTATCATTTCGGCTTTTTATTATTTTTGTTTTATTTACACATTTTTACATTCCCAGTTTAACGACTTAGAGGTCGACTGTTCCCAGTTTAATGACGTGGTGGTCGACTATTCCCAGAGAAAGGCAGATGTCTGAGAGAATCAGTTTCACGAAGAACTTCGGTCTCCGTTTGTATGAAATTGGCGGTCGCGGCTTGACTGTTTGTTAACACGCCTTTGGACAGTTCTATCTCTCCTGCCTTGTATTGCTTTTCGACCCAATCTTTGAAGACGAAGCAGTCCTCAATGGTATGACCTATCACTCTGTGATAGAGGCAGTATTTGAGGTCGTTGGTCATATTCGCTTCTTGCGGTCTCTTTGATTCTGGCAGTTGTAGACCGTTTCTTAGGGCGTCCTTGAATATCTTGTGGACTTTGTCCCTTTTGAAGGAATAGACCTTATTCAGTTTCTCTTTCAGAGGCGATTACCCTTCAACCTAAAAGCGGAGCGCCTTCGCAAAAAACGGCCGCGATCAGCCTCCAATCCGTCCGATACATAATCGCTGCACTTGAATATGGTACCAGGAGCGACTCATCATTCGCTATTGGGGTATGGGATTTGGAATTTGGCTGGCGTCTGCATCGCTGCACTGGAATATGGTACCAGGAGCGACTCATCATTTGCCATTGCCTATTGGGGAGCGATGGCTTAAGAGACAGGTTTAGATCCCTATCACCTAAGGCTTTTCAATTTTATGGGCCGTGAGGGTCCCATAAAAGCATTTTCTCCATACGAGTCGTAAGGATCCCGCAGGTGCATTTTCTCCTTAGGAGTCGTGATGACCCCCAAGTGTGTTTTTCCTTTGTGAGTCGTAAGGATCTCACGAAGGTTTGTTCTCCTCATGTATCGTGAGGACACATGAGTGGGTCTTCCCAATGGAGCATAATTCCAAGGGCGGAGACCAGCCGCATAACTGGTGGTTGCGGTAGGGCATGGGCGTGGTGAGAATTATTTAAGCCCGTGGATTGTATACGGTAGTCAATTTGGGGACTGGCCGTAGGGCTGGAAATTTTTTGAAAAATTGGATTTTTGTTGGCGTCTGCATCACTGCACTGGAATATGGTACCAGGAGTGACTCATCATTCGCCGTTTTCTTTATATACCGCGATTGCTCTATCATTTCAGCTTTTCTTATCGCGAAGGTCGCGATTGCCCTATCATTTCGGCTATTTATTCACGGCTTCCCAATCATTTCGGCTGTTTATTTTCATATTTATTTTTACTCGCTGATTTTTATTGCGAGTTGCCTTATCATTTCGGCTTTTTATTAATTTTGTTTTATTTACACATTTTTACATTCCCAGTTTAACGACTTAGAGGTCGACTGTTCCCAGTTTAATGACGTGGTGGTCGACTATTCTCAGAGAAAGGCAGATGTCTGAGAGAATCAGTTTCACGAAGAACTTCGGTCTCCGTTTGTATGAAATTGGCGGTCGCGGCTTGACTGGTTGTTAACACGCCTTTGGACAGTTCTATCTCTCCTGCCTTGTATTGCTTTTCGACCTAATCTTTGAAGACGAAGCAGTCCTCAATAGCATGACCTATCACTCTGTGATAGAGGCGGTATTTGGGGTCGTTGGTCATATTCGCATCTTGCGGTCTTTTTGATTCTGGCAGTTGTAGATCGTTTCTTAGGGTGTCCTTGAATATCTTGTGGACTTTGTCCATTTTGAAGGAATAGACCTTATTCAGTTTCTCTTTCAGAGGCGATTCCTCTTCGATGTATGTATCGGACGGATTGGAGGCTGATCGCGGCCGTTTTTCGCGAAGGCGCTCCGCTTTTAGGTTGAAGGGGGTATCAGTTGGCTGCCTCCGGGTATCAATCTTTGGCTCATGAACCAAAATTTGATTCTGCTGTAATTGCAATCGGGCGACTTGGGTCGCGAGATCTGCCGCGACGTTTGCCAATTCGTCGACCTTAGATTGTACCTTGGCTAACTTCTTATCCTTTTCCTGAAGCTGCCTCTGAAGCCATCGGAATAATGCTTGTTCTGTAATTCCGGTTATGACAACCGGGTCATCCTTATTGCCTGAGCTCAATTCCGCAGGAACCCCAGGCTCTTTTGGCTTATCGGTTTGAGCGAGCTCTTCGTCATTTAGACCGAGTTGACATTGGGTAGCGTCCACCGTATCATCACCCTGGCTGTGAAGCATAGGAGGGTTTGTTTCTTCATGTCCGACCATGTAGACAGTGTGGACCGCATATCCAGCCGTCTCTTTATCTCTGGCGCGGTGACCCCGTTCCTCGAACCTTATGAAGTTCGGCCTAGCAGGAGCCCTAGCCCTTTTGTTGGCTCTATATCTGAGCCTTTTCTGTCTCAGCTTCTCGATTTTGAAGGCTTGGCAGGAATCCGTTATCCGGGAAGCCATTGTGAGTCGATTAGCGGGGAGCTTAGAGAAGACACCCGATCGAGCAGTTGTTAGGGGCACCGCCGGAGCTTGCTCGAGATGCGTTGTAGCTTTGTTGGTGTTGATGGCCTTGCCCCCAGCTGGGGCTAAGGAGAGTCGTTCAAACACCGACTTGCGTTTGAGTTGGGACGCCTTCGAGACCACCACATTTGGCCTCTTGCCTTTCGAGACCAGTTTGTCTGTCACCGGGGCTTGAGGAGCTGGGATGGCGTTAGATGACATGAACAAAATAGAGCCAAATGGTAGCGGCGGCTCCTCCCACTATCGCCCGAGACTGGCTGGAAGGACCGTCCTGGCGTCCATCTTCATTGTGTAGGAGATGGGAGCCGTGCTGAGAGCTGAGTTCATCTTTGGAGACATTGTTGAAAAGCGGTTGCTTGAAAACCTGCATGAAAGAGCAATATTTTAGAATAAATATAAATATGTATATTGATTGAGTTCGCATGAACGTTTAACCCAAAATATGGGAAGAGAGACCAGTCCCACCGGGCGTGCCAGAATCTGTAGGGTGTTTTTCGTCACCCCATTGAGATGAGAATACGCGCGCGCTTGTTAGGCGTACTACAGATCCCCCCTGCCTAGGGTAGGCTGGGGTTTATTGATTGTGGGGATCCGAATCTCCGGCAGCCGCGGACTAAGCTGCCGTTAATTATCCGTCGCCTTTGGAGCGAGAGAACCTCCGATTAACGGGTTAAAATGGTCATGCGAACTCAATGTGCTGCGTGCGTGTGTTGTGTTTTAAAAAGGGTTTTGGATATATAGAGGGCCCCACAGAGTTTTTACGGGGGTCCCGCTACCCGGATAGCGGGCTGGGGGTCAAGGGGGCTAGCAGCCCCCTTGCGGGGTGCGGGGAAGGTGTTTTTAGTGTGGAGTATGTGTGTGTGTATGTATATATACATATATATAAAAAAAGGAAAGGGCATCCAAAGGATGCGTGGGAAAAAGCGTCAACGCTTTGGGTGCTAGCGCTTTGAGCGCAAGGGCGCTAGCGCCCCACGTGCCAGGCACGTGGACGCTCGGGCGCTAGCGCCTTGAACGCAAGAGCGTTGGCGCCCTATGTGCCAGGCACGTGGGCGCTCGGGCGCTAGCTCTTTGGGCGCTAGCGCTCTGAGCGCAAGAGCGCTAGCGCTTTGAGCGCCAGCGCCCCACGTGCCAAGCACGTGGGCGCTCGGGCGCTAGCGCTTTGGGCGCTAGCGCTCTGAGCGCAAGAGCGCTAGCGCTTTGATTAAGAGATGTTTTGTCGATCAAAAATATTTACCGCAATCAAGAACGGCGTCGCTTGAAGCTAGCCGGTGAATACGGGTCGGTCCACAGGGATGTGTAAATCTCCTTTAAGTTCTTACGAGTTAATTCCAAATGATGTTGGGTCTTATAAATAAACCTAAAAATTGAAGTTGTATGCTACTAGGATTAGAAACTTGCTAGGATTAGGTTTAGGGAAAATTTGGTAAACAAAGATCTACATCTCTTTCCATTGCCATTAATTAAATCTCTCATATTAGTGTTATGGTAAATATTTATAAAAGGGATTAGGATGATTGGGATGATTGATTCTTCCTCTAGATCCTTGTCCTTCCTTTATTAATCTTTACCCTAACCTCCATGGAAAACCTTAAAATCCGGGCCTTTAGACTACGGAATTCACCGTTACCTCGAGGGTAAAAGTGCCGTAGGGAGCGGAATAAGAAGGTATGCATGGAGTTCTAATTTTCATAAAAGATTGGCAACGAAAAGAGATGAGAGATCTTCATCTCTCAAATCCTTCCCTATTCCTAACCCTAACAAGCGAGGAAACTACTCGCTCATTGAGGGGATGAAAAAACATGATTTTATTAAAGAGAGAAAACATCGATTGCAAGTTAATAAAAGCTAAACTAAATTAAACTAAGGCGAGAAAATAATTTACCTATAGCAGATATGAAAAACTACAACTACTGCAAGGAAAATAACCTACTTACTTTTGATGCGCTCTAACTTCAAGAAAACAGAATTTTATTCATGAGTAGAGGCATAAGAAAATACAAAGCTTTTGGGTTCTATTTATAGGACATAGAAACCCTAGGTTTACAATTGCACCGCATGTCTACAATTACAAATATACCCCCAGGAAATCTTTCCATAGCCGCCACAAAGTTTTGGTAAAATTTTCTGCGCATGAGGGCTTCAAACGGCCGCGGAACCGTGGCATGGGCGCGCTTGGGCCGCGGTTCCACGGCCCAATGGTGAGCTTGGATCCTGAAATTTTGGTGGCTTGCTTTAGTGTCTTTTGGGCTTCCTGGTTCTTTATTCCTTTTATCAATTGGTCTTCTGTATTAATTCCAGATCTTCAGTGAACACTTTGCAATGGATCCTTTAACCGTCTTTCTTGCAAACTTGGCTCTTACATTGCCTTGTTGATGGTGAACCGTTCTTTTGCTGGGCTTTACTAAGATCCTCCTAATTGTTGGTCAAAAGTCCTTCTTTTATGTCGTCTTTTGTATTTTTCACTGTTTTCGCGCCAAGAACCTGTAACCTGTAACATGTAGCAGACATGGGTCAAAAGCACCTGTTTTTATTCTTAAATGCATAAGAATGGGGAATACAAAATGCAATATTATGTTATGAACAAATACCCCCAAACTTATCATTTGCTCGCCCTCGAGCAAACTTTTTATTTATTTTCGATAAAAATCTAACCTAGCCACACTTTCGCAGGGAAACGCGATTGCACTGAGCACGTGCAACAAGCCGTTAAACCTCTAGGTGTCCCTAGTAGGAGGAGTGTTGTCTCCTGAGGGTTTTCAGTGGATTACACCCACAAAATCCTATCAATTCGGTTTTTCGACTTTTGTTCTCTAATTAGGTTTTCTAACAAGGAATTCTATTATCGTTGACCCGCAAATTATCCACCCATATTCTTCACACTTCCTCATTATTTAACTTAAGATTATATATATCCTGTAGAATTACCTAGCTTTCGGCATTTCTTAAGTTTTCCTTCTAGGGTTCCATCTCCACCTAGGAATTTCTATCAACTCTATCAAAGATACAAGTTCTATTCTTCATTCCTTTCTCTTATCTAAATTCTAATCACATATCCCTACGTGTGTGTATAAGTCATCCCTACACTTGGAAATTCAAATCAAGAAATCATACCCTTGTCCGTTGTCCAAAGCACTTCTTAATTGGTGAATTTTTTAATTAAATTTCGCCTACACATCCTTCATGCGACCGTTAATACTTCTTGAGGTACCAACGACCGATTACAAGATGCGTTAGCACTTTAAAGTGTACTTCCTAGTCTTGTAACACCCAAGGCTTTAGCAGTGACTCCCAAACCAGTTGGTCTAAGGCACTAGGTGATGAAGCACCCTCGCTAAATATTTTTCTATTTTTTTAGCCTTAAGTAATCACAAAAACCAGTGTCCATTTTTTATTCTTTATTCACTTTTTTTTCTTCGTACTAAGGACTTTAGACAAGAGCATTTCAAGGTCTCCTCTACTATTTCAAGTTTCAAGGTGCGTGATTGTGCAAATTGTAGGGTATACATTTTCAGAATCTAGACTTAAGCTAGGAACTATTTTTCAAACTTATACTCTAATAAGAACATCAATACTTTTCCTTTGTTTCAACTTAGCCCAAGAACTGAACTCAAAATTTGCCTATTTCTAAATAAACTACAAAGACATATACTTTCTACCGCAAAACTTTAAGGAAGGTTATCTTTAGGGTTTTTAATTTACCAAGTCAAAGATCTAGTTGTTCCTAGCTAGTTAACCTATCTGTCAAACTCTAGTCAAATAAGCCAAAATTGAATACAATAATTTTTATAATTTTTTTTTTGAAAATTTTCAATTTTTATGGGTTCTCAAATAAGTATGCAAATGCAAAAATATGTACAAATGAATGCGAAGGAAGAAGACGTACCGAGTATACCCCCAAACTTAAACTTGACAGTGTCCTCACTGTCATGCTAAACCAAGAGGGTCAAAATGTCGGCACTCCCCTGTTTATTTATTTACAATTTTTATATTTTTAATGTTTTGAAATTTTTTTTATTTTTTTATAGAAAAGAAAACAAAAAATATATACATATATACAAAGATTCCCCCAAACTTAAGCTTGGTCTTACACAAGCCAAAGGTTAGCACCAACTATTCAAAAATCTTATCGTGGTAATGGTCTAGTTAGTGAAAGAATGGAGTAGAAAGAAAAGAGATGAGAAACACACGAGACCGAATGGGAAGAAGAGAATATGGTCTCGGTGGGGGAGAAGAATGGCGGAAAGAAGAAAGAAGTGGGGTACGATCTTGAGGGTGTAAAGCGAGTGAATAAATTAGCGCAATTTGTGATGACCGATGTGTTAAAAGCGATTGCGCTAACCTATCAACCCGTCGAGAAATGGGGTCAAATCCCTCAAGATTCGCAAGAAAACATGGGTACGCCGAACTTGGTATTTAAGATAAAAGCGTAACGGTCACTTGCACGGTCGGAATAATAGGAAGGACGAAAGGGAGTGAATTAGGGATAGTCTCATTCTCATCGTAGTAAACTGTGTCGAACTGGAAAGATTCCATCAATGGTTCGAAACGACTGTAAGCAACCGAGTCTGATGGATTAACCAACTCATCTGAAAATGCAAATGAATCAAACTCGGGCGGTGAGACTTCAACATCGTCCGAAAAAGTGAAACACTCGTACGTGTCATCGGCTGTGAGAACTGTGTCAGATTCAAAGGAAAAGTTTTCAAGCTCACAGCCGTCAAGCGTGAAATGAGGAGTGGTCGGAACGATGGAAAAGAGGGAAGGTGATTTAGGTAATGGTTCAAGAGGATGAATTGGAAAATCCGACACATCAAAGAAAAATGGTTCAACCTCAATATGATCCTCACTATTCTCCTCAATATTCAACTCATAATTCTCCTCAATATTCATCTCATCCATGCCATTATCATCAAAATCAAGACGCATATGAGATTCGGGAGAAACATTTAATAACTCGGGATGATGATTTGAACATAAAATTTCAATTAAATCAACAGGTGCATCATCCGAAATATTCCCGGCGTCTATATCCTCAATCAAGTGAAAGTCAATTTCTTTAGACACCTCCTCAAAAGCATGGATGTTTATCAATGTAGGTTCTAGAGTGGAAGTGTAAAGGTCAAACGGATTGGGTGCTGTTTCACTCGAAGGGGGTTCTTCACAATTTGGCAAATCAAACACTACAAAATCACACAACTCATTTTTATCCTTAACTGATGAATCATTTGGGACAATCGATGGAAAACCAGAGTTGTGGACTTCAATTGGGTATGGGTAGGTTTGATTTGGAAATCTTCTCCCATTCTCACTCAGTCCAACCGCCTCCTCATATATTGAAAAATTTGGGGCTAGCGGGAAACTAGCTACCGGTTCAGCAGGTTGCATAAGGGCGGCCACGGACGCTTCCACATTCCTAACCATTTTGTTTGTTGCTGCGATATACGCCTCCAACGCCTCTTCCAAACTAGACTTTGGTGGTAAGGGGGTTTCGGCAAAAGATTTGAAATTGTTTGGATATGTGAAACTCCCTAATGGCTGTGTAGAATCAATGTCTAGTGACGGTGGGAAAGTCGGGTAGGACTGGTAGGAAATGGGTGAGTGGACAGGGGTAGGGTCAACATATGGATAAAAAGGTGAATAGTCTTGTGGATCCCTAGAACTAGAGAAGTGGAGAGGGATGAAAGATTGGCTACGAGATTGAGCAATATGCTCAGCAATGGACATCAGCTTAGGAGTGACAGAAGGACTTGAAAAAGTGGTATCAATATATGGAGGTGGTAAAGATTGACTTGGTTGACACAAAGTGGGTTGAAAAGTCAAATTGTTTCTCCTAGACGCCTCTATTTGATCTTTCAAAGATATTTTAGGCATGGAAGGATCGTCTTTAAATTGATCGAACAAATTACCGAACGACGCAAAATTAGGTTCGGGATACCAAAGTTCGGCAAGTGATTTATTATGTGGGGTACCCATGATAGAAAAAAGGGGAAAAGAAAGAAGGTTGGGTGGTGCAAGGATTTATTTGCGGCAAAAAATCAACATTGATAGTATCATTAATATTATGACTACATATTTGAGATTGCTCAGTTTTAAACCTTTTTGCATTTTTAATGTGTATATTAACCTCCACAATATATTACCCCTTGATATCAATCCTTAATTAAACATTCCCAAAACTAATTACACATTCTCATATGGTTGCAGATCACTATTGTTGTCCTTCTCCAGCTCTGGACCTCAGCCTACCTCCACGATGCATCCTGGCTAAAGATTTTAACAGTTTCATACTTCTTCAGCTCCTTTTTGAACCACAACCTCTTCCGGGCTATCCACGAGCTGAGCCACAACCTGGCCTTCTCCTTAAAAAAATTTTGCAAGTCTTTTTTTTAAAAAAAAATTCTTGCAAGTCTTTTAAAAAAAATTTCCTTTTTTCTTTTTCTCTTTATTTGCTCTTTATTTGGAAAAATTTTTTTAGTAAAAAGATTAAGGATATGCAAATCAGAAAAGATCACTTGCAATCAATTATTATTTTAAGCATATCACAAAGAATATTTATTTGGAAAAAAATGTTGCAAAGAGATATTCAAGAAAAGATATGCAACAAAAAAAGATTTTAGAGAAAAGATATGCAACAGCAAAATATTGCTTGCAATCAATTTTATTTCAAGTGGGGCGCAAAAATCCTGCACAAGATCGTTATTTGGAAGGGAAAATATTTTTGAGCGTAAAGAAATCCTGCAGGCAAATTTACAGAAGATATATCAAGATTTGCAGAGGAGGAGAGAGAAAACTCACAGAAATTTACTGTTTTGATCTCTGTAGATTTCCAGATCCGAATTTCTTTGTAAATCCTGCAAAAATTCTCACAAGAATACCCTTTCCAAAAATAACAGATGATATATTTTTATATTTTTCAGATTTTTATGATTTTTTTAATTTAAGATTAACCCGAAATTGCAAAAAGGAAATTACTACGCCATCCCCGGCAACGGCGCCATTTGATTCGTGAGATTTAGCGTGCTTGCGCTTTCTAAAAGATAGATCAAAAATATTTATAACCGCAATCAAGAACGGCGTCACTTTGCAGCTAGCTGGTGAGTACGGGTCGGTCCACAGGGATTTTGTGAGTTTCCGATTCGCGCTTACGAGTTAATTCCGAAGGGTGTTCGGATTAATTATTAAATCTAAAAATCTAATTAACCTAGGGCAATTATCTAGATTTACTCTTGCTAGGGCTAGGTTTAGGGATGATTTGGAAATGTAATTAAATCTCACCGCTTTCAATACCCGAATGAAGATCTATGAGGAGTTATGGTAATTATCAATAAAGTGGATTAGATCCGTTCGGGAAGGTGTTCCTTCCTCTAGATTCTTGTCCTTCCTTTAGAGATCCTTACCCTAACCTCCATGGAAAACATCACACCCGGGCCTTTATACTACGGTATCACCGCTACCTCGAGGGATAGGGTGCCGTAGGGAGCGGTATGTGCATGCATGCATGGAGTCCTATTGTAAATGTTTGGTGGGCAAGAAAGGGATGAGAGATCTCATCTCTCAAAATCCTTCCCCAAAGCTAACTCTAAACAAGTTCCTAGGGCATGAAATTAAATCTACCTAGGGCAAGGAATTGAAATCTACACTAGAGCAAGAAATTAAATTACTTACAGATGGCTCTCTCCAAACATCAAAGCAGGGTTGTCAGATCTGAATTTCTGAATTGAAGAGAGGCACCGATGCTCTCCAAAAGGATTTCTGAATTTTTATTAAAAGGAGGCATAAATAAATTACAATGATTAGAGTTCCTATTTATAGAGAATAGGAAACCCTAGGTTACAATTGATTTGCATGTCTACATTTACCAAAATATCCTTAGGAAGACCTAGTCAAAGTAGACTTCAAGCTTTGGTAAAATTTTATGTCTCTGTCTCTTTAAAGAGAGTAATGGGCCTTGGATCTTTGGGCTTCCTTATTATTTGGTTCTTTATTAAAATAGCTTCTATGTTTCTTCCAGATCTCCAGTGAATAATTGCGGTGGACTTTTAACCGTTCGCTTTGTAATCTTGGACCTTGCATTGCCTTGTACTTTGTGAATTTTATCTTTGATGTCGGCTTAATCAAGAGTCTTCTGTTTGTTGGTCAAAGTCCACTTTTTCATCGTCTTTACATCGTTTTCACTGTTTTCTGTCTAAGAACCTGTAACCTGTAACATGTAGCAGACATGCGTCAAAAGCACCTGTTTATTTATAAAAAGAATAAGAATGAGGAATATAATAATGCAATATTATGGTATGAACAGCGCTCGGGCGCTAGCGCTTTGGACGCTAGCGCTCTGAGCGCAAGGGCGCTAGCGTAAGGGCGCTAGCGCTTTGGGCGCTAGCGCCTCACGTGCCAGGCACGTGGGCGCTCGGGAGGCAAAAGGGACTTGGTCCTTACAGTGGGAGTTGTACTCCCAGAAAGGAGCACTTATTATTTTGTATATATGTATATATATGAGGAGTTAAACTCCTAGGATATTTTGAGGCTGATGAAGGGGCTGTAAGTCTATGTAACCCACCCCGGTACTTACGGGGAGGCGGAAAGAGTAAAAAACGGATTTTTATCACAAGGAAACATAGACTAACCATGAAGGATCTTTGCTAAACAAAAACTAACAAACTAACTACAAGTTCTAGCTACTAGGTAAGATGGTTATACCTAGTTCTTGAACTCCTTCTCTTCTTGTTGTGGTCCTCCTTGTTGCTAGCTCCTTGGAGTGGTGTAGACGGCTCCTCCTCTTCGTCTTCTCTTTGCCGAAGAAAGATCCACCCGAAGGCCTCTACCTTGAGCTCCTACCTCAACCAAGAAGTAACTAGAGTGCTTGGCTTGCTAAACTAAGAACTCTAGAATGAGTAGAGAGTTGTCTTGATGGTTTTATCTCACAAAGCTCATGTTTTTCAACTCATGAAACAAGAGAGTTTTGAGAGAGAGGAAGAGGGAGAGCTTTGCAAGAGAGAGAATGAGCAAGAGAGAATGAGAGAGTAATCTCAACTTTGCTCTCATATGAGAAAGATATGAGAATAATAATAATAATAATTAAGAAAATTGTGATGGTTAGTTGATTTGACCATTATCATTTCACATTAAATACTAATGCAAGCTTCAAGAAGCATCTTTGCAAAAGAAATCATCATGGTCAATAAAAGTCAACAAGTCAAATGGTCAACCCAATCCTAACCATGGCACAATTATCCTTAATTAATATTATTAATCATATTTCTCATTCTCATTAGGGTTTAGAAAAAGTCAACGGTCAAAAACCATAATGAGGTTCCTCTGCCTCTGTCAACTGTGCATACACACCCGCATCGGTGTTCCGAGGAACATGAATATAATGAGACAAAACCAATCCCAAAACAAATACTAGGATCTGGCTTAAACCAAAGCCCGCTAGTAATAACTGCCCAGACACCAAACGCGCACAAGTGCGCGTATGTGAACGAACCCTGTCGCAAAACCATGCGACCTCTACTCTGTTTTGCCCAAAGGCGAACAACTCTCTGTGTGGGACTCTAAAGACTCGACACTATGCTGGCAGTGGGTTTAACCACAGGCCGCAAGCGGTACTAGCTGTACGTAACGGTCCCCAGGTAGATGCCGATAAGAAGACCGATGAGGTGAACCCATCCGAACTCCTACTGAGCCTGAATGTGACAATCTCCGTACAGTCCGGTCTGTTCGTCTGAGAGTATCGCATGTCGGACCTAGGGGCGGTAAACGTCAGTCCCCTAATAGCGGTATAAGTCGTGTCGGAGTGTAGCTCAGAACACCCTGAGAAACTACTGGAAACACTACCAGCAAATCTCGCTTGCCCTGGCCAGGGACTTTGTGTAGTGACTCTCCTAGACACAGCGCGATATCGACTCCCAATACCGGGAGAGACGAATCCTGTTTAACCGTCGCTGCCTCCAAGTGCTTCGAGACTGCACCCAACTACTACCTGTTTGCACGACTCATTTGAGCCGTGGTAGGGTAGTAATTTAAGAACAGTGGGAACACACTCGAGGCGAAGTGACAGTGTCAAGTCAACGTACTAAGCTGTACTCATGTCACCTGGGAACTGATAACTGACGATAGGTATAATACCAACCAACAGTTCCCAGCGAGCCCTGTCCAGTGTACTCGTAACCTAACGAGCACCTGCATACTATCTCCAGTACGACGTACTGATGGCTGTGGGACAGACCATCTCCCCACCTGGGATGAGAAGCGTATACACTAGTCTACTCTGGAGTATCAATGCCTCGTCTCGATAATCCTACAACTAGGGACCTGTATAAGGATGTGCTTGTAGATTACCCTTCCCCCACTAGTGTGACTGCCATCACAATGCTGGTAATCAAGCAAAGATCCTAAGGGCTCCACTAATATGTATAAGTGATATGCTAAATGAAATATATGTACATATTGAAGTAGAAACAAACCAAGTAGCATACTACCATTTTGAGCAAAATTGTCTATACAACTGTGAATATCCCAAGCTTCCATTAAGTAATATACAAACTAGTATGATACAGTAATGGACTCTAGGGCATATACACTAACAATCTCCCACTTGCACTAAGGCCATGTACTGGCGTATCGAAGACCTATCATCTCGAATAGCCTCTCGAACTGCGTCTGAGGAATGGCCTTTGTGAATGGATCTGCAGTGTTATCTTCTATAGCAACCCTCCGAACCTCGATCTCCCGGCGATCCACGATCTCCCGGCGATCCACGATCTCCCTGATCAGGTGATACCGCCTCAAGATGTGTCTGGACTTCTGATGGGACCTGGGTTCCTTTGCTAAACCTATAGCCCCGTTGTTGTTACAATACAGAGGTATTGGATCAACAATGGACGGAACCACCTGAAATTCTGTCAAGAACTTCCTCATCCAGACGGCTTCTTTTGCGGCATCAGATGCTGCGATATATTCCGCTTCTATTGTCGAGTCAGCAACGGTTTCCTGTTTGGAACTCTTCCAACACACCGCCCCTCCATTGAGAGTAAAGACATAACCCGACATGGATTTGGAGTCATCCTTGTCACTCTGGAAGCTGGAGTCAGCAAAGGCCTCGATCTGGAGGTCTTTTCCGCCGTAAACCAAAAACATATCCTTAGTCCTTCTCAGGTACTTCAGAATGTTCTTTACCGCTATCCAGTGCTTCTCCCCAGGGTTTGACTAATACCGGCTTACTACACTCAGTGCATAAGCTACATCTGGTATGGTACATAACATCGCATACATTATAGAGCCTACCGCAAAGGCGTAGGGTATAATAGACATCCGATCCCTTTCCAAATCAGTCTTGGGAGACATCTTTTTGGAGAGAATGATCTCGTGACAAGTCGGTAAATTACCGTGCTTGGAATCTTCCATACTGAATCTTTTCACTATGGTGTCGATGTATCTGGACTGTGAAAGTCCTAAATCCTCTTGGACCTATCACGATAGATCCGGATCCCCAGAATGTAAGATGCATCATCCAGGTCTTTCATGGAGAACTTGTGTGACAAGAACCCTTTGACAGATTGTAGCATATGAATGTCATTTCCTATCAAGAGAATGTCATCCACGTATAAAACGAGGAATACGACAGTTCGCGCTACAATCTTACTATAAATACATGATTCATCTGGATTTTTGATAAAGCCAAATTCTTTAACCGTCTCATCAAAACAGATGTACCAACTCCGCGATGCCTGCTTCAGTCCATAAATGGACTTAAGCAATTTGCACACCTTCTCGCTGCTCTCACTCTGAATGAAACCCTCTGGCTGGTCCGTATAGACACACTCCTCTAAATTACCATTTAGAAAAGCGGTTTTTACGTCCATCTGCCAAATCTCATAATCGTGGAAGGCAGCAATGGCAAGAAGGATCCGAATGGATTTGAGCATAGCCACTGGAGAAAAGGTTTCGTCATAGTCCAAACCAGGTCTTTGATGAAAACCCTTTGCAACAAGTCTAGCCTTTTGAAGATCCATTTGCAGCCTACGGGTTTTACCCCCTCTGGAGCAACGTCCAAATTCCATACTTTGTTGGTGTACATGGACTCCATCTCGGTCCCCATTGCATCCAGCCATTTTACCGAGTCAGTGCTCTGAATGGCCTGCTGGAAGCTAGTCGGCTCATCATTATCAATGATGCAATCCTCTCTATCCCTGTCTATGAGAAAACCGTAGTATCTCTCGGGCGGATGAGACTGCCTACTACTTCTGCGGAGTGGCGCAGGAATGTCCTGTCCTTTCGAACCTTCTGGTTCTACTAAGCTTTCAGTAATAGCTTATGGTTCTGGAATTTCTTCCAGTTCTATTGCGCTCCCACTTATCTAGTTTTCTAAAGATTCAGTTTCCAAGAAGCAGGCATGACGAGAAACAAAAACCTTTTGTTCCTCTGCGTAATAGAAGAAATATCCCTTGGAGTTCTTTGGATATCCCACAAACTTGCACTGTACTGAGCGTACCTCGAGTTTGTCTGCATGCTGCTTTTTGACAAAAGCTAGACATCCCCATGTTAGGGTTTCTTCCCACTCCACATCTGATATGGTGTGGTAGGCACTGACTTAGTTGGAATTCGGTTCAAAAGATATGCAGCTGATTCTAGTGCATATCCCCAGAAAGATCACGGTAACTCAGCGTTACTCATCATGGAATGTACCATATCCAATAGAGTTCGATCCCGTCTCTCCGATACACCATTGTGTTATGGTATGTATGGAGGAGTAAGTTGAAAGAGAATTCCATTCTCTTTTAGGTAACCCAGGAACTCGGCACTCAAGTATTCACCACCTTGATCAGATCTCAGTGTTTTGATACTTTTTCTTGTTTATTTTTCTACTTCATTCTTGTATTCCTGGAATTTTTCAAAGGCTTCAGATTTATACTTCATTAAGAAGACATGTCCAGACCTTGAAAAATCATCCGTAAAAGTAATGAAGTAAGAATAACCACTTCACGCATATGTAGACATTGGACTACACACATCGCTGTGTACGAGTCCCAAGAGCCCGCTCGCTCTTACTCCGTGTCCAGTAAACGGAGTCTTTGTCATCTTTCCTTTGAGACATGATTGACAAGTTGCATATGATTGATATTCGAACGGATCCAAATATCCTTCTTTATGCAACTTAGTTAACCTTGTCTCATTGATGTGACCCAGTCTATAATGCCATAAGAAAGCATGATTTAATTCTGGAGACTTTCTTTTGTGTGTATTCTGGATATTGAAAATCTGTGGTTGGTTTAATACGTATATACCGTTGCTTAATGTACCCGACCCAATCAGAACATGATTAAGGTGAATGTTTACAACATTGCTTACAAATGCAAAATCATAGCCTTCTTTAGACATTAAAGATACAGATATGATATTACAAGTCGAACTGGGTACAAAATAACAGTCGCGCAAAACCAAAACATGTCCATCTGTCAGTCCCAAGTGATAGTCCCCTACGGACTCAGCATTCATACCTGCTCCGTTTGCAACTCTGAGGGTCATATCACCTGCTTTCAAAACTCTACGCCTTCTCAGTGCCTGCAAAGAATTATAGATATGAGATCCCGATCCGGTATCCAACCCAGGAAGTAGAGTTGATTGATAGACAGTTTTCAATAATATACACACCTGAAGCCGAAGCCATAACTTGCTTCGGGTCCTGGTTCTTGGCCTTCCAAGCACTGCAATCTTTCTTTCAGTGTCCTTTCTTGTGACAATAAAAGCACTCTTCCTCTCCCACAAGCTGTCCCGCTACCTTTGCTACCTTTGCCTTTCCCTTGGCTTCCACCTTACTAACACCGCCCCTTGGTTTGGTGGGGGCCTTCTTCTTCTTTCCTTTGGCTTTCGCCTTGGACCTAGAAGAGGAGGCTCCTCCAACAAACAAAGCGGGTGTTTCCTTGACTTTTTGTAGGGCGCCCTCTGCACTCCTCAACATGTTGAGGAGTTCCGGAAGTTCAACTTCTTTTCCTTGCATGTTGAAGTTCAGGATAAACTGGGCGTAGGTGGAAGGGACTGGAGAATCAAGTCAGTGTAGAGCTCGTTCTCTAACGTGGTCCCGAGGTCCGTGAGCTCTTCAATGTAGCCAATCATCTTAAGCACGTGTTCCGCTACAGATGATCCGACGGCCAACCTCACTAAAAACAACTTTTTCGAGGTTTCGTATCTGGCGATACGGGATTGCTCTCCATATAGTTCCTTAGTATGGAGAAATATGGATTCAAGGTCCATATTCTCGTGCCTCCTCTGATGTTCATTGTCTATAGAGGCAAGCACGAGGCACTTGGCCTTCGCGCAGTCAATCTCCCAGGTCTTACGGATTTCCTTATCCACGACGCTAGATTGTGGACCTGGTACGGCGGGGGCTTTGGTGGTAAGGAGATACCCCAACTTGTCATAAGTGATTGCCATTTTGACATTCTTGAGCCAATCTTTGTAGTTTGGCCCTGTCAGTATATTTTTATCTAGTAGTAACTTAAGGCCGGTCATGATGTTTGGTCGCTGCAATTAGGAGAGAGAGAAGAAACACTTTAGCATAATGCTCTTGCAAGTTTAGAGTAGTTTTTAGTTTGTCTAAACAGGATGGCTCCCACTGTTTCTCGAATCCTTCCTCAAACCATAAATGAAGAATTAGTCGGGATCAATCTCACCGTACAATACTTGCTTAACCGTTCAGCCAGGCCAGTGTCGGTATTTCGAGGGAGGTTTTACGACGCTTTCGCGAAGTTCCTTAATTAAATAACCTCTTTTCCCTGTGGGCATAGCCCCGCTAACACCTTTCTAGACACCTACTTGGTTTATAGTATTGATCGTTAAGTGAGAAAGTTCCCGAGGAGTAGCATATGCTCACAGTAGGATCGGGATCCAAATATCATTGTATGACAAAGCTGAAGGAATCCTACCAAAATCATCACACTCTAAATGGTATGCAACACTAGCAAGTTTCAGTTTCTTTAGAGACTCCCGATGTGGATTTTTGCTCCATGCTCTTATGACCTTGACGAAGGCCAACAAATTATAAGTCACATGTCAAGTTCTACCCGTCATTTTTCAGGTTAATTTGAATCCACCCGTACCTACCATTGACTTTGGCCAACAAGGCAGTACGACTGTCCTAAACCAACGCATCTATCTATGCAACATATGAATATCCAATAGCTACCAATCACTATGCCTTGATTTTGGCCAACAAACACAGCTTGAATACTATTGACTATCCATATGAAATGACGGAGGGCTACGAATGGTTTTGGCAAAACTGTGAACGTAGTGAACTTGATATAATCGAAGGAACCTGATAGCTTTTAAAATGAGTGGTTTAAGCTCCGCGTTTTTAAAAGTTTTCTGTTTTGGAAAAAACCGAGTGGTTTTGAAATTGTTCCAACGATTTAATTTTGGTTTGTTTTCTTTGCATTAATGTAATTCGTCCCATCAATTAATCCTACCATTGCAGAAAACAACGAAAATATGATGTACGCTTATGCCATCCGCATTCGCCACAGGGCCCCATCATCACCCGTTAGGTTATTTAACTAACGACAGAGCGGGGGCTGGACTAGCGCGGATGCAAAACATAAGCAACGCCTACTAGATATCATATATAAATATATATATTCGTCAGACGCAATAATAGCCATTCCAGATCACAGATGAACACATTGGATATGCTAGGAATCCGCGTTTCGTTCGAGCCTGCAACGAAAGACGGATTACACGGTCGCGATGAATAGCCAAACCCTACCCTAGACCCCTACGGGTGCGGAAAATTACCCGCTAAGTACCCAAAGTGAAGCAATCTCCCTCAACAACGTGAGTAGGAAACTCGGCACTTCAAAGTACCCGGTAGTTTGTGCACCCCACCTTGGGTCTATCCTAGGAGCAAAAACAGTAAAAGAAATAATATACAATGGCGGCTACAACCTCAACCCGGATGTGCGGCCATAAAAATAATATTACATCAATTTACAATTTACTTCAAATGAAAGATAAATAAACACTCATCTCACAACCCCGGCTATTCATCTGCAACAATCCAACAAGTTCATATACACAATCCAACATCACAGATCACAGATATGTACAACCCTCACTAATCGACATATAGCGATTGGTCGACGTTCAGTACATATATCACATTACAGATATAACCAATTAGCTAAAGTTTATAGAATTTCGATCAATATTCCAATTTGAAACTACCCCAAACACAACACTGTTCTCTGAAGAATCTGGGCAGAAACAAAGTATCTGAAAAATCACAAAACATCAAGCTGAACACACTGTAGGAAAAACGAGTTGACTCTGAGTCGACTCGGCCACGGATCCGCGGCGAAACGCTTGGTTTCGCCGCGCTTCCGCTGCAGTCTGACCGAGTCATGAGCTCGTTTTTCTTGGGTGTTCCTAAAAAACCCTGCACGTATTTTTCATGTCTCTGGAAATATTTTTAGACCTGTTTTTAAAATCGGCAGAAAACACTAATTTTTGATGTATTTTGCGATTTTTTCTGGATCGAAGTTCTAAACACTTTGCTAACATATTAGTTGTTGTTTAGCCAGGCACTGATACCACTGTAAGTCTATGTAACCCACCCTGGTACTTACGGGGAGACGGAAAGAGTAAAAAACGGATTTTTATCACAAGGAAACATAGACTAACCATGAAAGATCTTTGCTAAACAAAAACTAACAAACTAACTACAAGTTCTAGCTACTAGGTAAGATGGTTATACCTAGTTCTTGAACTCCTTCTCTTCTTGTTGTGGTCCTCCTTGTTGCTAGCTCCTTAGAGTGGTGTAGACGGCTCCTCCTCTTCGTCTTCTCTTTACCGAAGAAAGATCCACCCGAAGGCCTCTACCTTGAGCTCCTACCTCAACCAAGAGGTAACTAGAGTGCTTGGTTTGCTAGACTAAGAACCCTAGAATGAGTAGAGAGTTGTCTTGATGGTTTTATCTCACAAAGCTCATGTTTTTCAACTCATGAAATAAGAGAGCTTTGAGAGAGAGGAAGAGGGAGAGCTTTGCAAGAGAGAGAGTGGGCAAGAGAGAATGAGAGAGTAATCTCAACCTTGCTCTCATATGAGAAAGATATGAGAATAATAATAATAATTAAGAAAATTGTGATGGTTAGTTGATTTGACCATTATCATTTCACATTAAATGCTAATGCAAGCTTCAAGAAGTATCTTTGCAAAAGAAATCATCATGGTCAATAAAAGTCAACAAGTCAAATGGTCAACCCAACCCTAACTATGGCACAATTATCCTTAGTTAATATTATTAATCATATTTCTTATTCTCATTAGGGTTTAGAAAAAGTCAACGGTCAAAAACCCTAAGAGGTTCCTCTGCCTCTGTCAACTGTGCATACACACCCGCATCAGTGTTCCGAGGAACATGAATACAATGAGACAAAACCAATCCCAAAGCAAATAATAGGATCTGGCTTAAACCAAAGCCCGCTAGTAATAACTGCCCGGACACCAAACGTGCACAAGTGCGCGTATGTGAACAAACCCTGTCACAAAACTATGCGACCTCTACTCTGTTTTGCCCAAAAGCGAACAACCCTCTGTGTGGGACTCTAAAGACTCGACACTATGCTGGCAGTGGGTTTAACCACAGGCCGCAAGCGGTACTAGCTGTACGTAACGATCCCCAGGTAGATGCCGATAAGAAGACCGATGAGGTGAACCCATCCGAACTCCTACTGAGCCTGAATGTGACAATCTCCGTACAGTCCGGTCTGTTCGTCTGAGAGTATCGCATGTCGGGCCTAGGGGGCGGTAAACGTCAGTCCCCTAATAGCGGTACAAGTCATGTCGGAGTGTAGCTCAGAACACCCTGAGAAACTACTGGAAACACTACCAGCAAATCTCGCTTGCCCTGGCCAGGGACTTTGTGTAGTGGCTCTCCTAGACACAGCGCGATATCGACTCCCAATATCGGGAGAGACGGATCCTGTCTAATCGTCATTGCCTCCAAGTGCTTCGGGACTGCACCCAACTACTACCTGTTTGCACGACTCATTTGAACCGTAGTAGGGTAGTAATTAAGAACAGTGGGAACACACTCGAGGCGAAGTGATAGTGTCAAGTCAACGGACTAAGCTGTACTCATGTCACCTGGGAACTGATAACTGACGATAGGTATAATACCAACCAACAGTTCCCAGCGAGTCCTGTCCAGTGTACTCGTAACCTAACGAGCACCTGCATACTATCTCCAGTACGACGTACTGATGGCTGTGGGACAGACCATCTCCCCTCCTGGGATGAGAAGCGTATACACTAGTCTACTCTGGAGTATCGATGCCCCATCTCGATAATCCTACGACTAGGGACCTGTATAAGGATGTGCTTGTAGATTACCCAGCCCCCACTAGTGTGACTGCCATCACAACGCTGGTAATCAAGCAAAGATCCTAAGGGCTCCACTAATATGTATAAGCGATATGCTAAAAGAAACATATGTACATATTGAAGTAGAATCAAACCAAGTAGCATACTACCATTTTGAGTAAGATTGTCTATACAACTGTGAATATCCCAAGCTTCCATTATCTAATATACAAACTAGTATGATACAGTAATGGGCTCTAGGGCATATACACTAACAGGGGCTTCTTCCCTTGAGCCCTGGAACTTCCCCAAAGTGGGGTTTCTGGAGATGGTTCTCCTTCTTCTTCCTGTCGTTTGGCCGGATCTTGGAAAAAGGGGGTGAGACTTAAAAATCTCCCTTTTTGAGATCTAATGGAAGATCCGAGTTCCCCTTTGTGGGTTTTGTGGTGAAAAACTATTTGGTTTTGGAAAAGGAAGAGTAAAACTCTTGATTTAATTCAAAAGAAAGAAGAAGGTTTTGGAACCTTGAGGAAGGAGAAAGAGGCACATGCCCTAATTTTTGGGGAATGAAAAGTCTATCTTTTATTCATCATCATGTTGCTCTATATAGGCTTACATATTTACATATAGCCCCTTGGGCTTTACAAAATGGCATTTTGCCCATCCCATGACTCATGTGCCATTTCTTTTTGCACATAAGCCATGGGGTTTACAAAAATTTGGCTTTATGCCCATTCATGCATAAAAAAAATTACATTAAAATTATTTATTAGATGATTTTATGTTTGCATGGGGAGGCTGGCCGCGGGCTTGACTTCGGCATGGGCCTGCTTGACCTGGGCTTAGGCCCACCTGGCTTGGGGTTGACCTTGACTTTGACTTGGTCAACCGGGGTGCAAATTTTGACCCCAACAGGCGGGAGATGACCGTCACCGTAGGATGTGTACGCCGGCAGCTATAAATAGAGGTGGGGTCCCTATCAAGGCCCATACCTCTACAAATTTTCCTCGTCCTGAGTCTTGTTAGCTCGGCGCTCTCCTTTTTAGACCGGATATCTGCGTTTTCTCTCCCGAGGACGTCTCTCCATCAGGTTAGGTGTCTTCTTCTGAGGAGTCCGTAGAAATTGTTCGGGTAGAGTCTAGGGAGCACCCCGTAGATTCTTCCTTTTCTTTCTTCTGCTTCTTCTCTTTTTCCTTCTGAGTCGAGCCTGCCTCTCCCTTTGGCAGGACAAATGGATCAATCCAGGACTCTTGGTGCTCTCGGTGCTCTGTCCCGGAGGGAGGCCGGTGGTGCGGCCGCGCCTCCGGCTGACCCGAGCCCCGCACCAAATGTGCCGGCGGCGGCGGGGCTATCTGCCTCGTCACGAGCTCCCGATGATTGCCCCGGTGGCGGCCAAAGGCGTCCACGGGTTCCCGAGCCCCGGACGAGGGATGCAAGAGAAGACGAAGACGGGGTTCCTCTTAAGAGGAAGAGGATGGTCTCTCGCGCGCCACCGACGGAGATTCCTGTGCAGGAGGGGGACGTCCGTTTCGTCGTCCCGTCCGGGCTTTCCGTTGCTGCCAGTCTGCTTGCTGGTTTGGAAGAGTCGGCCGGGGGCAAGATTCCGCGGGGGACCCTGAGGGCTCAAATGGCGGCTATAGCTCAAGAGGCGGTGCAGGTATGTACTCCCTCATGTGTTATTTTGAGCGCCCTTTCTTTAGTTCGAGTGTCTCTAATTCTCTTTGCTGTTTGTCATCATGTCCTTCAGCACTGCGCTCTCGTTACTCGCATAGAGGCCGAGGGGCTATCCATGCTACGAGGCCGGCGGGAGAGTATTCTTCGGAGGCCGAGGATCTGCGACTTGAGATGCGTCTGGAGAGGGAGAGGATGACCGTCCCTGAAGCCCGATCGGCCGTCGCGGAGCTCGCCGTCTCAAAGTGTCGGGAGTCCTATCACCGCCTAAGTGAGTCCCACCGAGTCATTGAGGCGAAGTTGATGGAACTATCCGATCGCTTTGCAGCCATGAAGAGGGCGAGGGATGCTAGCAGGCGGGATGCCGAGGCGGCGCTTCAGGCAGCGGAGGTTGCCGAGATTCGGGCTAGAAAGGCGGTGACTGATTACAAGGGGTCAGACCAGTTTTACGTCGACCTCGGCGAGGCCTCCGTCATTGTATGGAACAAAGCTCTTGATGCCATCAAGGATCAGTTTCCGGAGTTTGCCGACGGTGAGCTCCGTGCTCGGGTCCCACTTTCGGTGGTCATGCCTCCGGCCGATGGTGATGAGGGAGGTGAGGTCTAGGCGAGGCTTGCAGCCCGAACTTTTTGGCTTTTCCTCCTCTCTCTTTTGTAAGCCTCCACGTAATTTGATAAGGCTGGGGAGCCCACAATACCCTTGTAAAGACTTTTGGCTTTGTGAATAAAAACTTTTTGCAGAGTATTTGCGCGCGTATTTTCCTTTGTCGGTAAACACTTGTATTTGCACAGTACTGCCTTCGTGTTAGGCCCGTTTTTCGTCTAGCAATCACACGTCGAGTTGAATCTGTTCATTTTCCATTCGATCAAGTTTTGGTGCAAAGACCGGTGGGAAGACGGTATCTCCATGGCCCCAAAATCGAGGTGGAGATCGCTCAGACGTAGATAGACTGGATGCCTCTTGGTGAGGGCTTTGTTCCTTAGTCGCGGGAGGCATGGTGAAGTATGCTAAGGACGGGTCGAGCAGGGTAGCTGCCCGGTACCTCATGGTGAGGGCTTAGATCCCTGGCATTGTGGGGTAGGGAGCTACTAGCCAGGGATAACTGAGCAAGGGCAGGCTCGGTTGCCTCTTGGCGAAGGCTTTGATCCCTGTCATTGTGGGATAGGGAGCTACCGGCCAGGGATAACCGAGCAAGGGCGGGCCCGGTTGCCTCTTGGCGAGGGTTTGATCCTTAGCGCGGGAAGGGCCGTAAGAGACTTACTATGGACGAGCCGATAAGGGTTGCTGCCCGGTGCCTCTTGGTGAGGGCTTTGATCCTTAAGGACGGGGCCGGGTTGGGTTGTTGCCCGGTGCCTCTTGGCGAGGGCTTTGATCCCTGGCGTTGTGGGGTAGGGAGCTACCAGCCAGGGATAACCGAGCAAGGGCAGGCCCGGTTACCTCTGGGCGAGGGCTTTTGATCCTTAGCGCGGGATGGGCCGTAAGAGGCCTACTAAGGATGGGCCGAGCAGGGTTGTTGCCCGGTGCCTCTTGGCGAGGGCTTTGATCCTTAAGGACTGGGCCGGGCAGGGTTGCTGCCCGGTGCCTCTTGGCGAGGGCTTTAATCCTAAAGGACTGGGCTGGGTAGGGTTGCTGCCCGGTGCCTCTTGGCGAGGGTTTTGATCCCTGGCGTTGTGGGGCAGTGAACTACCAGCCGGGGATAACCGAGCAGGGTAGCCGCTCGGCTGCTTCTTGATGAGGGCTTTGATCCCTGGCGTTGTGGGGTAGGGAGCTACCAGCCGGGGACAGTCGAGCAGGGTAGCCGCTCGGCTGCCTCTTGATGAGGGCTTCGATCCTTAGCGCAGGAAGGGCCGTAAGAGGCCTGCTAAGGATGGTCCGAGCAGTGAAGCTGCTTGGTTGCCTCTTGGCGAGGGCTTCGATCCCTAGCGATGTGTGGCAGTGAACTACCAGCCGGGGATAGCCGAGCAGGGTAGCCGCTCGGCTGCCTCTTGGTGAGGGCTTTGATCCCTGGCGTCGTGGGGTAAGGAACTACCAGCTAGGGATAGCCAAGCAGGGTAGCCGCTCGGCTGCCTCTTGGTGAGGGCTTTGATCCTCGGCGTCGTGGGGTAGGGAACTACTAGCCAGGGATAGCCGAGCAGGGTAGCCGCTCGGCTGCCTCTTGGTGAGGGCTTTGATCCCTAGCGTCGTGGGGTAGGGAACTACCAGCTAAGTATAGCCGAGCAGGGTAGCCGCTCGACCGCTTCTTGGTGAGGGCTTTGATCCCTGACGTCGTGGGGTAGGGAACTACCAGCCAGGGATAGCTGCTCGGCTGCCTCTTGGTGAGGGTTTCGATCCTTAGCGCTGGAAGGGCCGGAAGAGGCCCGCTAAGGACGGACCGAGCAGTGAAGCCGCCCAGTCGATTCGGGAGGTTCTGTCCGACCTTCCCGGTGTAAGTATAGGGAATAGGGACAGTCGCGGGCAACACGTGTATCGACCGTGTGGTGGAGGTGAAGCGCCAGAGCCGCGTCGTTTCGATTTCGCCAAGAAAGGCTCGAGGTCTGCCGCGTGGCGGCACAGCTGTGGGTGAAACGGGCGACTATCCCTGGCTGTTGGATTTTCTAGGGCGGAGCGGGCTATAAAGCGGAGGGAGCGTTTATCACTCCTTTCTTCACACCCAAAATGTAAGAATGGAGGACTTCCCTTTCACGATCCCCGACATCGTAAATTTCGAGGACGTGTACCTCTATGACCAGTATTGCTCCGAGGACATGGTGCAGCTAGTGATTGGCCGTATTGAGGATCATTTCGGACGACTGCTTCCCCGGTGCTCCCCCTGCTCCAGCTGTTGATGTACTCCATCTGGAGGGCGTCGCCGGGGCTCTACAACCCCTTGTCCGAGCAGCTGAGGGACGGGGCGGTTGGTAAGCTAAGGTCCTTACGGCGTTTAGGCCTGATCTCCGCGGGTCGGCGGGATTGCTCGGTGTCACTCATCCTTAAGTGCTATCAATTGAGTCACCACGCCGGCATTCGTAGGCGGCATCAGAGGCAAAGGGCTGAAGCGGCGAGGGCTCGGTTGGCGGAAATATGCTCGGAGTACCACGAGCAGTGTTTCCTGCACCCCCTTTCCCCGCTATTGTAATTTTTCTTTTTCGGTATACAGCTGAGGAGCTTATAGTACCCTTTGAATAAACAAACTCTTCTTTTTGCAATGTTTTATTGATCTCTCCTTATTATACAAACAGAAAGATCTTGAGAAAGTTTACATTGCCTTAGTAAAAGAAGTACAAGCTAGTATATGTTTTTTTTATTTGCGCAGCTTGAGCCCCTCGGATGTCAGTTGGCCTCCGCGACCGGCGCGGGGTGTTGAGCCTCGTAGTTATCCGACATACCCTCCGCTGACACGACCATGATTTGGCCGATTGTCAACTCGCCGGGAGAGGGACGCTGCTCCTACTCGCGGTCATCTTGCCTCTTGTCCCGCAAGTAGGCTGCAAGCTGTCCCGAACGGATGAGCTCCTCGATATAGTCTCAGAGATGCTTACAACCCTCCGTGGAGTGGCCTAGCGATCTGTGAAAACCGCAGTAGGGGCCCTGAGTACGCTTTGCCGCCATGCGCGAGATCGGGGGGAGCTTGAAGAACCCCTCGCCCTTGGCCTCTTCAAGCAGTACCGTCTGGGAGACGTTGAGCGGGGTGTACTCCTGAAACTTCGGGGAGTAGGGCTTTGGCTGGTCAAGTCTCTTTCTCTCTTCCCTCGCCCTTTTCTTCTGGTCAGTTTGCTCTGCCCCGGGGAGATTTGCGTTCACCTCAGACTCGAGCTGGATTTCACGCTCGGTCCAGGACTTTACCTCGGCCATGGTCTTAGGTTGCGCTAATGCAAAGGAGCGTAACCACTCCTTGTGCCTAAGACCAGACCTCAGGGATGTGATGACTGTCTCATCCCGATGTTCGGGGACCTCGAGAAGGGCATTGTAGAAGCGGGTGATGTACGCTTTGAATGTCTCTTTGTCCCCGCTCTTGATCGTGAAGAGATGGTCGACAGTCCGTTTCTGCCGTCTGTTCCCGACGAAATGGGTGGCCAGCTCGTCGAAGGTTGAGATCGAGCGTGGCACGAGTCCTCGGAACCAGTCTCGTCCGGAGCGGATGAGAGTGGCCGGGAAAGCTCGGCATTGGGCGGTGATTGATCATCTTCGTGTGTATTTGGAAAAGTTTTAATCACAACCAAAGAAATTTATACTGCAATCAATTAACGGTGTCGATATAGCGCGTTAATGAATACGGATTGTCCACTGAGATGTGTGTTTTGATCGATCTTGTTTTAAATGAGTTGAAATGAAAAGATAAAAGAAATTGCAAGAAAATTGATTCAAGATTTATGAGTTTTCAGTTCAAGAAACATAAAGAAAATAAAGATCTAGAATCAAGAATCAAGAAATGTCCCAATCAATTTAGTTATCAAGATTTATAAAGTAGCTTGTAGGAATCGATCCAATTGATAGTGATGATGAATACTAATGATTACTAATTCTTATCTATTGAAGATTTGTTGCTAGATCGATGACGATCAATGAGATTTAGGGATCTATTGAAGAAACTAGGGTTTCTCCATCATCATCCCTTGTCCTTTCATTTATTATTATTCAAATTCTAGCCTCTAGCAAATTAAATCACCAATCATTGATCTCTAATTTGGAGCGAAAACATTCAAGTGATCTCGCTCAAATTAGGTTGTCGATGATTCAATTTCCTAAAGTTTACAAAACTCATAAGACTTAAGAATCATTCAAGAATTTAGTCATCATCATCTACCTATTCTCTCGATTCCTCCACAAGCGGAGATTTCACTCAAATATCATGAAAAATGAATGAATCAAGAATCAGTAACTTTTCATAATGCAAGAATGTAAAGAAAAGCAAGATTTACAATATTCACCTTTATTAATCGACGATTAGGTACAATTCACTCAACTCGAGGTTACAAGATTTGAGGAGGTAACTAGATCCGTCGAAATTAGCTTCGCATCGATCTTTTTGAGTCGCGGATCGTCGTGGATCTCTTGCTCGGATGAAGGTCGGCGTTGCTTCAAAGGATCTTCATTTGCTTGCTTGATTCGCTTCTCGATGGATCTTGATTTGGCTTTGGAATTGGATTTAGGCTAGGGTTTTGAGTTGCAAGTTGTGTTACTCAACTTGCAGAAATTTAGCTCAATATTCAACAACTCAATTAATGAACAACCTTTGTAATGAAGCCTTAGGTGCCTTTTTATAGTGTCCCCTTTAGCTTCTCCTAGAAACTTGGTTTATCTTCTACTAGAAGCTAGGTTGTTATGAAGCTTGAATGAGAAGCTTGGTAGGTATCAAATTTGCACAAGAAGCTTGGCTGTAAAAAGGGGAAGCTTCTGGAGAAATCTACACAATTCGAAGCGTCTTGAAGAAGCTTGGCTGTTAAAAGGAGACCTCTGCAAAAAGTTCCCACCGCCGACAAGTCAACTCAGCCGCAGATCCGCGGTGGATCGGCCTGACTCGGCCGCGGATCCGCGGCCGTTTGATGGACTCAATGCATGAAAATCTCAGGGTATTCTGGTGTTGGTTTTATGGCACTTTCCTGATGTCTGGAATATTTTTATACTTTCTTATTTACTGCCAGATCACAAGTATTGGACTTGGTGTAGTTTATCACCACTTTTAGCAGTCCCGGCCCTTTTACCTGGAGAATTATCTGCACACAATCTTGAGACAAGTTTTTGATATACAAAGATCATGCTGTAAGTGCACGGCAGCGCCCCGGCCGTCAATCCGACGCCGGAGTGCGGAAACGAAACTTTTACGGAACTTGTAAACCGGCACCACCGCGCACTAAAATCCCGGATCGGGCCATTAACCTACTCCTAGCCAACTAGAGAAAGGGTAGAATGCTATACCGAGCGATCCGTATCCTTCGGTCTTCGGCCTCCACTCCGATCTCCTCGCGGAATCTCCGGTCTTCATCTCCTCGTCGGAACGGGCACCACATCGCCGGCTTCTTTTACGGGCTCTCACCTCTGGACCGAGGCAACTCGGGCACGAAGTTGGCGAGCCGGCGTGCCCAAGGATGCTGTAGATGAAGTGTAGGTTCACTTGTCTCAAGCGAGTAGTGAAGTTGTCTTTGAAGGAGGAGAAGAATGATCTTTGGAGAGAGGTGAGGGATTTTTGTAGCAAGCCAAAAATGAAATGAGATGAATAATTTCCCACCACCAAAAAAATGAATCTCCCTCTCTCCCCAAGTGTGTGGCCGGCCATGAATAGAAGGAGGAGGAAAAAAATGATGGATTAAAAACAAGTAAGGAAAAAATGTGTGATAATAAGAGGAATATGTCACACCAACATCAACCCCACATCCTTTCCAAATACCATCACATTAAATGCAAACCAAGTGATGAAAAAGGAATCTCATGATGCTATAACCATCATGAAGCCACAAATCACAAAAACTCCTCCACAATTGCTAATTTGCACAACTGCAAATTAGCCCATCCATCAGAAAAATCCGGCCAAGAAGGAACAAAGGAAAACTGGCCGAAACGGAATACAAACTGGCAACTTCAGAAAACTGATCCCGTAATAAATTACAGGAAAATCCCGTGACTGTATATACATACCCGCATTTGTATTCCGACCGAATACAAATGCAAAGAGACAAAATCTACACTGTACAATACTAGGATCCGGCTTAAACTAAAGCCCGCTTGTATTATCCGTCCGATCATGATCCGTGCAATACCGCGCGTATCTGATCGAACCCTGCCATATCTCTATACGGCCTCTACAGCGTTTCGCCCGAAACTTGAGAAACTGTCTATGGGGGACTCTAAAGACTCATCAATACTTTGGCTGTGGATTTAACCACTAGTACGTCAGAGGTATTAGCCATACGTGACATGCTACCAGCTATTGACCAAAAGGGACGTCTATGAGCGAACTCATCCTGACACCCTACTGAGCCTGTCAGTGACAATATCCGTACAGTCCGGTCCGTTCGTCTATGAGCATCACATGGCGGGCCTAGGGGGTTGGTAAAAGTCAGACCTCCAAAAGCGGTACAAGTCGTGTCGGAGTGATTGATATAATTAAAGTTAACCGCAATCAAGACGGTGTCGCTATGCAGCTAGCCGGTTGAGCACGGGTCGATCCACAGGGAGATGGTTGTATGTCAGTTCTTATTTTAGACGAGTCAATAAAGAATGAGTATAAGTTTGTTCAAGTCTAACCTATGTGTTTTATATGCAAGTAAGAAGTTGTTAAGAAAAAGATACGAAATTGTAAGCTAAAGAAATCCGTACTCAAAACCTTTGAGCCGAGTCTTGACCAATTGAAGCTAGAGCAATCGGCAACAACGTGGATTAGGGGATTTAAGCACGGTATTCGTGGAATCTGGCTTATTTACCCTTGTCCTTCCGTTCTTGTCTCTTGCTTTCGCCTCCGGCCAAACCGAACGCAACCGGTCGCGGTTAGGAATCACCGTAACCTTGGTAGGGTCTTGCGTAACGTTTGGACGGAGTTCAATGGAAATTAACGGGAAAAGGAAATGAGTAAAGAAACATTAACTTACAATACCGTATTTATTCTTAACAACGATAATTACAACCATTCATAAAAAGAACCAAAAAGAGCAAAAGAAAAGAACAAAGAAAAGAAAAGATTACTAGTAAGTAAGTGCATGAATTTAAAGTGCAAGAAAGTAAAGCAAGGTAATAAAAAGCAAGTAATAAATAAGCAATAAAAAGAACTAGAACTAGAACTCAAGACAAGCATGGGATCAATAGCCAACCCTTAAACTTGCAAGCTCAATCAAGAGGTTGCAAGATCAAGAGAAGGGTAAAGAACTCATGTGAAGTGAAGAACTAATTCCATAAGAAGATACAACCCTTGAGATCAATAACAAACCCTTAAACTTTCAAGCTCAATGAAGAGCTTGAAAGATCAAGAGAAAGCAAGAATCTCAAGGGGAAGTTAAACTAACAAGAAAGATACAAAAATCCTCATCTTCATTAACATCCACTCAATACTCTCACTACATTTTCATGGAGGAAGATTGAAGAAGAAGAAGAAAAAGACTAAATCCTAACAAAAAGAGGCTAAAGAAATTAACACCCTTGTCTTGGAAAATTCTGGGGTATTTATAGGCAGGGAACTGGAAACCTAGGGCAAGAATCTGGCTTAAAATGAATGTACCATTATACCCCCAAAAAATGGCAGAAAGAGGAGTCAATACGGCCGCGGAACCGCGGCCTAGACCCCCTATTGGCCGCGGTTCCACGGCCCTTTAGTGGAGTTGGGTGGTCGTCTTTTGGGTGCTTCCCTGGTTTGTAGTTATCTGCTATGTGGTATATGACTTTTCTCAGAAACTCTTCACAATTCTTCTAGAATTTCAGTAGAACAAGAGGTGATGTGATGTGGATCTTTTGCCATGATTTCCTCGAGCTCCGCGTAGATTTCTTGGATCTTGTGTTGACATTGAGCTTTGTGCATGACATGACAATCGATTTGCCATTTTGTCCCTTAAACTGGTATGTGGCAACACACGGATAGAGAGCGGAGACCCGTGCTTTATCTGTTGTTGGCAGTAATCCGGAATTTGTCGTACTTTTCCATGGATTTCACTGTTCAGAGCCGAGAACCTGTATTCTGCAAATATGTAGCAAACACTGATCAAAAGCACCTGCCTATAAACAAACGAGCGTAAGAATGGGCGGTATAAAATGCAATATTCTGGTATGAACAAATACCCCCAAACTTAACTTTTGCTCGTCCCGAGCAAAACCAATTATTCACAAAAATAAAATCCTAACCGCACTTTCGCAGGGAACGCGATTGCACTGAGCACGTGCAACAAGCCGTTAAACCTCTAGGTGTCCCTAGTAGGAGGAGTGTTGTCTCCTGAGGGTTTTCAGCGGATTACACCCACAAAATCCCGTCAAGCTAGTGTTATAAGTTAACATCGATTCTACTCCTATAATTTAGTATTTACGTTAGAAATTCTATCATCCTAAGTTAGAAATATCCAACCCTTATTTTTCACACCTCATATCTATTTAACCTTAAATCATATACGTTCCAAAAAAGTTTAAAAAGATATTGGTTCTCCTGAGTTTTCCTTCTAAAGTGTGGCCTTAAATCAGGGATTTTTATCAACTTTACAGAAAACACAAGTCTTATTCTTTATTTCTATCTGTTATCCAAACATCGATTGTATACCCCTACGTGTGTGTATATTTGCACCCCTACACTCAAGAATTCAATTCAAGCTATAATACCCTTACCCTAATACCTAATACTACTTCTTTTCATTTAATGATGGACGGTGTTGCTCACACACCTTTCATGCGCCTATTAATGCTTCTTGAGGCACTAACGGCCGATTACTGAATGTGTGAGCTTAAAGCGTAAATAGCAGTTTCCAGGTCTTGACTTTATTCTATTTTTCTTTTTCTTTTTCTTTTTCTTTTTCTTTTTCAAGATCGGATATATTTTTCAACATGCTCTTTTGGTGTTTAGCTTTAAATACCATTTTTTCTTTCATACTAGGCTTTCAGGCAAGAGTATTTCAAGGTATCCTCTACTATCCCAAGTTTCAAGGTGCGTGTAAGTGCAGTTTGTAGGGTATATACTTTCTAAATTTGAACTCGAGAAAAGAAACTATTTTTCAGACTTATCCTCCAGTAAAGCTTCAATATTTTCCCTTCATTTTGACTTGACTCAAGAACTGAACTCAAGATTACCTATTTCTCAAAAAAACTGTAAGGACGTATACTTACCAAAGTTAGACAGAATGAGGGTTATTTTTAGGATTTTCAATTCCTAGGCCTAGAATTTAGTTATTTCTATCATATCAACTAAACTTTCGGAATAAAGATCTAAGTTACTCTATTAGCTAACTTGACGACAAAGTTTTTATATTTTTGGAAAATTTTCAATTTTTGTGGGTTTTTAATAAGGTATGCAAATGCAAAATATACAAATGAATGCGAAGGAAGAAAGCACACCCCCAAACTTAAACTTGACAGTGCCCTCACTGTCAGGCTACACCAAGAGGGTCAAAATTGTCGGCACTCCCTAGAAACAAATTATATACAAAAAAGGGAAAACAAAAAAAATATATATATATATACAAAAAAAAGGGTCCCCCCCAAACTTAAGTAAAACAGTGTTTCCACTGTTAAGCATTGAAGTTCAGGATTAGGGGGGAAGAACAGTATCAAGCTATACAAGGCCTTACACAGGCCAAAAGTGAGCACCAACCATTCAAAGATCTTATCGTGATAAAGCAGTGGTTGGTCAAAGAAGGCGTAGAGAAAAGAAATGGAGAATACGCGAGACCGTATGGAGATAGAAGTGGGATACGGTCTCGGTATATCAGAAGAAGAAGAATGGCGGAAGGGAAAAAGAAGTGGAGTACGAACTTGAGGGTGCAAATGGAGTGAATAGATTAGCACAATTTGTGATGAGCGATGTGTAAAAAGCGATTGTGCTAATCTATTAACCCATCGAGAAATGAGGTCAAATCCCTCAAGATTCGTGAGAAACCATGGGTACGCCGAACTTGGTAAACCAGACATATGAAATGAAAGTGAGACGGGTTCTTGCAAGGTCAGAACGACGGAAAGGATGGAGGTAGGTGATTGAGGAAGGTTATCGGTTAAAGGTTCAGGAGGGTGTACACAGTCAATGAAAGGAACATGATGAATTGGAAAATCCGACTCATCAATTAAAACTGGTTCATCCTCAAAGCTATCCTCAAAATTCTCCTCAAAATTTAGCACATCCATGCATTTCTCTTCAAAATCCAGACGCATATGGGGTTCGGGAAAAATATTTAATGACTCGGGATGATGAATTGGAGAGAAAAACTCTGCCAAATCTACAGGTCCATCATCCAAAATATTCCCGGCGTCAATATCCTTAATCAAGTGAAAGTCAATTTTCTCAAACACCTCATCAAAAGCATGGATTTCAATCAATTCAGGTTCTAAGATGGAGGTGTAGAGGTCAAAAGGATTGTGTGTGGTTTCACTTAGCAAGGTCCCTTCACAATCTGGCAAATCAAACACTACAAAGTCGCACAACTCATTAAACATTCTATCTTCAATTGATAATTCAGTTGGGACACTTGATAGACTTTCAACACAGGAGTTGGGGGATTCAATTTGAAACGGGTAGGTTTGATTTGGAAGTGGGTACAGCTCACTCTCTCCACTCAAATCTCAGCCTGTCCTACCGCCTCTTCATACATTGGAAAATTTGGAGCTAGCTGGAAACTAGCTACTGGGTCAGTAGGTTGTATGAGAGCGGCTATGGACGCATTCAAATCCATTATCTGTTGGCTTGACGCTACCCTAAAGTCGTCCAACGACTGTTCCAGACTAGGTTTCTGAAGCAATGTCTAGGGAAGGTGCAAAGGTAGGATAGGATTGGTAGGAATTGAATGGTTGGACAGGGGTAGGATCAACATTTGGATAAGAAGGTAAATGGAATTGTTGATCCTAAGAATTTGAAGTGGTGAAAGGAGGGAAAGATCGGCTACGGGATTGTTCAATACGTTCAGCGATGGACAAAGGACGATTTTGCAAAAGGGGTATCAACATAAGCGGGTGCGGAAGGTTGAAAAGATTGATACAAAGTGGAATGAGGTGTGCAAGTGTTTGTCCTAGACGCTGCTATGGCGATCTTCAGTGAAACTTTTGGGCATGGAGGGGTCGTTCGATGTTCGACCAAAGCAAGAACCGTAAGATGTAATGTCTGGTTGTGGGTACCAAAGTTCGGCCAGAGTTTTTACGAGGTGGGGTTACCCATGATATGATGAGAAGAGAAAAGGAGGGAAAAAGAATGTTGATTTTTTTTAAAATTTTTTTTATTTAGTTATTAACAAAAGAATGAAAATATACAAAAAAGAATCTAGACAAAAACAATCACGACACAAAAAATACCACACACCTAATCGTTCTAGGGTTTCACCTAGGTCAACTAGACTTGCTCCAGAACTTGATTGTCGAATTAAAACTGTGTCGAGAAACGGGCTCAAGATACACCTGATCACGAGGCCAGGTAAGTGCAGAGATAAGGGGAGGTTTTTCCAACGCTTTCCGCGAAGTTCCTTAATTAAATAACCCTTTTCTCTTTTGGCGGTTTCCGCCGTTAACCACTTTCCTAGACACCCCGAAAAACAATATACCGTTAAGCGAGGTTCTAAAACACGGTTAACTTCTCCTAATGAGCGCGAAGTCCTTAAGGCTTAAAGTCTAATTTCTTTTAAAATTTTGTGCGGGTAAACGTTATGCTCAAGTTCATGATTTGTGGGCCACGGAAAAGGTGATGAAATCCTTTACCGTATGTTTGTGGGGTTCGCTTGCCCTTAAAATCCGTATTAATGTATGCAATGCGCAATTCAATAAAAATTCTATAAAGAATCAAACAATCGTTTTTTATTTTAAGCGTGGCACTGCAACAAATACGGGTTAGTCAAATTTTTAGCGTTTGCTAGCGAACTTGCAAAGAATCCTGCAAAGAATAGTATATTGGATGCGTCGGATTTGAGAAGAAGATGTTAGTAAAGTACGTACCGTTAGGTTCTTGGATTAGAAAACCCCCGTTGAATCAAAATCCGGTAAGCTTGAAAAGTTCGCTTGCGCGGGTCCAAACTACCCGGATCTTTGGCACTGTACTTTGCAATCACCTTAGCCTTGAACGTACACTTTGCTCCCCACAATCGCAGTTTGCAAATCTGCAAAAATCTGCACTCTTGCCCACAAAAATGATCAAAAATGACAAAAAGAATTATTTTTATATAAATATATACGAAAAGAATGTTAACCCCGAATAACAAGAAAGAAAATACGCTACCATCTCCCCGGCAACGGCGCCATTTTGATTGATATAATTAAAGTTAAACCGCAATCAAGACGGTGTCGCTATGCAGCTAGCCGGTTGAGCACGGGTCGATCCACAGGGAGATGGTTGTATGTCAGTTCTTGTTTTTAGACGAGTTAATAAAGAATGAGTATAAGTTTGTTCAAGTCTAACCTATGTGTTTTATATGCAAGTAAGAAGTTGTTAAGAAAATGATACGAAATTGTAAGCTAAAGAAAATCCGTACTCAAAAACCTTTGAGCCGAGTCTTGACCAATTGAAGCTAGAGTAAATCGGCAACAACGTGGATTAGGGGATTTAAGCACGGTATTCGTGGAATCCGGCTTATTTACCCTTGTCCTTCCGTTCTTGTCTCTTGCTTTCGCCTCCGGCCAAACCGAACGCAAACCGGTCGCGGTTAGGAATCACCGTAACCTTGGTAGGGTAGGGTGCCTAACGGAGCGCTTGCGTAACGTTTGGGCGGAGTTCAATGGAAAATAACGGGAAAAGGAAATGAGTAAAGAAAACATTAACTTACAATACCGTATTTATTCTTAACAACGATAATTACAACCATTCACAAAAAGAACCAAAAAGAGCAAAAGAAAAGAACAAAGAAAAGAAAAGATTACTAGTAAGTAAGTGCATTGAATTTAAAGTGCAAGAAAGTAAAAGCAAGGTAATAAAAAGCAAGTAATAAATAAGCAATAAAAAGAACTAGAAACTAGAACTCAAGACAAGCATGGGATCAATAGCCAACCCTTAAACTTGCAAGCTCAATCAAGAGGTTGCAAGATCAAGAGAAGGGTAAAGAACTCATGTGAAGTGAAGAACTAATTCCATAAGAAGATACAACCCTTGAGATCAATAACAAACCTTAAACTTTTCAAGCTCAATGAAGAGGTTGAAAGATCAAGAGAAAGCAAGAATCTCAAGGGGAAGTTTAAACTAACAAGAAAGATACAAAAACCCTCATCTTCATTAACATCCACTCAATACTCTCACTACATTTTCATGGAGGAAGAATGAAGAAGAAGAAGAAAAAAGACTAAATCCTAACAAAAAGAGGCTAAAGAAATTAACACCCTTGTCTTGGAAAATTCTGGGGTATTTATAGGCAGGGAACTGGAAACCTAGGGCAAGAATCTGGCTTAAAAATGAATGTAACCATTATACCCCCAAAAAATTGGCAGAAAGAGGAGTCAATACGGCCACGGAAACCGCGGCCTAGACCCCCTATTGGCCGCGGGTTTCCGCGGCCCTTTAGTGGAGTTGGGTGGTCGTCTTTTGGGTGCTTCCCTGGTTTGTAGTTGTCTGCTATGTGGTATATGAACTTTTTCTCAGAAACTCTTCACAATTCTTCCAGAATTTCATTAGAACAAGAGGTGATGTGATGTGGATCTTTTGCCATGATTTCCTCGAGCTCCGCATAGATTTCTTGGATCTTGTGTTGACATTGAGCTTTGTGCATGACATGACAATCGATTTTTCCATTTTGTCCCTTAAACCTGGTATGTGGCAACACACGGATAGAGAGCGGAGGACCCGTGCTTTATCTGTTGTTGGCAGTAATCCGGAATTTATCGTACTTTTCCATGGATTTCACTGTTCAGAGCCGAGAACCTGTATTCTGCAAATATGTAGCAAACACTGATCAAAAGCACCTGCCTATAAACAAACGAGCGTAAGAATGGGCGGTATAAAATGCAATATTCTGGTATGAACACGGAGTGTAGCCCAAAACAACCCTGAGATAATACTGGAATACCTACCAGTAAATCTCCAGCCTTGGCCAAGGACTTCGTGTAAATGGCTCTTCTAGACACAGCGCGGACCTCACCTCCAATATCGGAAGAGACGAACCCCTGCAGATCCGCTCACTGCCTCCATGTGGCTCGGGACTGTACCCAACTAAATCCTGTTTGCACGACTCCTTTGAGGCCATGGGTAGGGTAGTAATCAAAGTACAGTGGGAACTCACACGAGACAAATGACGATCTCAGGTCGATGAACTAACCTGTACACATGTCACCAGGGAACTGCTATCTGACGTCAGGTATAAGACCAACTAGGATGTTTCCCGGCGAGTCCTGTCCGGTGTACTCATAACCCAATGAGCACCTTTATACATCTTAGGTGAACCAACTGACCACCAGTGGCTTGTGAGACCGGCCACCGCCCCTCGTCGGGGTCTCGACTGTATACACTAGTCTATTCTGGAGTATCGATGCCCTGTCTCGAAACTCCCTCGACTAGGGGACCTTTTAAGGATGTGCTTATAGACCCCAGCTCCCATGTATATGATCGCCATCATACTGTTGGCAGTCAAGCAAGAATCCTAGGGGCTCTATCAACGTGTAATAGCGACCTGTAAGGTCACCTAAAGCAGTACACGATAATAAAGATAAACCAGATAGCATACTATCATCTTGAGTAAGACTGTCCTACCGGTATAGGTCTTCCCTCAATCATTGTAATCACGTGCCTGTGATCCAATAATTGACTCTGAGGGCACTATCTCCAAACAATCTCCCACTTGCACTCAAGGCTAATTATTGCGATGTTGCATACTCACAGCCCGTGTGATACCGAACACCCAACTCCTCTACTAATCAGTCTCACAAAACCTGTTTGCGAAACTAATGCGTTCGAGGAATAGCCTCAGTGAGTGGATCCACTCAGATGTTTCTTTCTATGTCTCTCTTTATCTCAAGTTCGCGGAGAAAACCCATCTCCCGAAATGAGCAATACCTGTCTTAGAATGTGTCTGTATATCTGATGGGGACCCTAGCTCATAAAATGAACTCCAAATCCAAACTTCTTAGACTGTATCGTCAACTGAACTTAATCAGTATCCTGCGCCATGCCTCCCTCAGTATCCGCCTGGACCACCTGTCCAAAATACTGCCCCTCGTCAGAGGGGAAAACTATAACTCTGACAGCCACTTTGTCATCCAGATCACCTTGGAAGCCTGGGAATGATAACTGTCTCCCGAATGAGGCTGTCGTTATCATATCCCTAGAACATCCACTTATGTTCTAAAACTGCTTCTGATTGTTTCTCCAGGATTGGATCAATATCAACTTATTGCACCTACTGCAAAAAACAATATCTGGTGTGGTACTTGACATCTTATTATCAACTCAATTGCCTAAGCAAGTGATCTGCCAATCATGCGCATCCCTCTCTCCTTTAGTCTATAAGACACCTTTAGAGAGGGTGATTCCATCACCTGCAGGTACACTACCGTGCCAGGAGTTATCCATTCTGAATACTCATAGAATGCTGTCAAAATAACCCTGATTGGGAAAACCACCCAAATCTAGATCTAAAACCATAGATCTAATAACCAGAATGTCTGATATAATATCCAAGCCCTATGTGGAGAAAACCACTGTGTGATGACCAAAGTATAACCGATCGTAGTATAGGAATTTCACTTCCTACTCTGTGTGTGTCATCCTAATACCAGGACATCACACCCTAATACCTTCTTAACAGATCCATTCCCTATTCTGATGAAGTCAAATCTATGACTGTCACATCAGAAATAGATGATTTATCTCCGCTATATCTGCTTTAGTCTATAAATAGACATAAGCCACTTGTCCACTATACTTCCGCTGCTCCCACTGACTACGACAACCCTCTGGCAGAGTCATATAGACGTACACTTCTAAAGCTAGTTTAGAACGATGCTATACTCATCCTCCTGCCGGGTCTCACAGTCTGGAACAACAGCAATGGTAAGTCTGGGTAAACAAGAACCTCCCTGTCATCGTCCTTGAGGCTACCGGAGTACCTCTCGGGTGCCTGAGGTTACCCACCATATCTGCGGAGTGGCCAATGGAATATCAAGCCAGATTGAATCTTTAGGTTCTTATCAAATTTTCAGTAATCGTTTGCGGTTCTGGAATCAATTCCAGTTCTACCATACTCCCACTACTGTTTTCTGAAAAAAAATCCATTTTGTTAAAACTGTGGCGAGTCTAGAACAATATCACTATTGATCTTCCAGATGGTAGAAAGTCAACCCTCGTCATAGCCTGGGTCAACCCACAAACAACCATTACAGAAACGTGCCTTGAGTTATTCAGAGTCTGGTTTTAAGCATAAGCCGGACAACCCCCCATACCTTAAAATCGTCAAGATATGAACTGTTCTATATCCAATACAGAAATAGAGGCACTGATTTAATTGGAACCAGATTCAAATCATGCAGCTGTCTCCAGTGCATGTCAACTAAATGGAGAGAGGCCGATCAACATTACTCAACTTAGGAGTGCTTCCAATTATGAGTAACATGAAAGAGAATCAAGTTCTCTTAATCATTACTATCAACTGAATACCATGCACAAGTATCTACATCTTCGATCACCTTGAAGAATCCTGATACTTGCAACACCTGGTTCTCTACTTTATTCTTATACCTATAACTTCTCAAAATTCGGACCTTACGTTTCTACGAAATACTTGTCTAAAAACTAGAGAAGTCATAAGTAAACCGAATATAGTATGAGGACCAACCCCTCTGTCCTAATGGACACTGGACAACATACAATACTCTGTATAAGTCCCTTGAGTCTAATAACTCATTCTCTGTATGTCGTAGGTTGAAAACTGTACTTATGGTTAAGAAGAATTACACCGCTGTTTAATGCTCCTTACCTAACCATCCACTGATATAGGTAAATGTCATAGACATAATTTCAAAATGATATATCTCACTCTATAAAAATAGACGTACAGATATATCAATTTGAAATTGGTGCACAACGACGGATATTCAAAACCAAATATTTGCCGTCCGGCAAACAACCCAGGCGATTTCCTCAAATATCACCAATTACAACGAATTCCGATATAATGAGGATGATCACCTAATTCCCAATAACTTACTCCCACTCATTATCTGTAAAACCATACAGATGTGAGAATCATACCTGGTAAATGCATACCCTGGAGCAAGTGTCTAATTAGGAAATCAGTTTTCTTTTAACAGTACACAGTGAAATTGAAACATTGAAATGTTTCGATGGGGTATCCGGGTATTTCTAGTAATGCCTCTTCCATTATCCAGATTCACAACTGTAACCGTATACTTCTTTTCCATCTCTCCAGATCCCTTTATATGTCTTTAGCCGTTACCTTCTGTACACTCCTTTAGGCCAAATGGTTTTCTTCCTTCCCTACCGTTCGGCACCAGCCTATGGTTTGGAAGAAGACTATCCAATAAGCATAATGGGTGTGGTGCCCTAATCCTAGGAGCACTCGCAATACGAGAGAAGGTGAAGATAAAAGACAACTGAATAAAACCTTATTCCTATTTCTCCTGAACCAGAATCCATCCCCGAACTGGAACAAGTTCCTTTCGAGTTCATATATAACCAAACGATGGAATATCCAATAAACTGTGGATCTTCGTAGTGATACGGAGTGTTCTGGAGAAATACAAAGGTGATGTAGGATTGGCGAAGAAATACTTGGTTTGGTCGTGAATAGCAGTTGCAGTTTACTTTGCCCTCCTTCTAATCCCTTTATTTGTCTTAACTTAATACCTTCTGTACACCGTTTAGGCTAATTAGTTTTCTTCATTCTCTACTGGTCGGCACCTACCTATGGTTTGGAAGAAGACTATCCAATTTGCGTAATAGGTGTACTGTCCTAATCCAAGGAGCACTCGCAACCTGAGAGAAGGTAAAAGGAATAGACAACTGAATAGTCCTATTCGTTTTCTCCAGAACCGGAAACCATCCTCGAATAAATTCCTTCGAGTTCGTATATAACCATACGATGGTTTTATCCAATGGAAGTGGATGTTCGTAGTAATACGGGGTGTCCTGGAGAAAAGGGTAAAAGTAGGAGTGGCAATGAGGTATGCAACTCTGACAATCCAAAAGCCAGTGTTTAAGAAGATTCGGTCAACTTGGTCACTGAGTCATAGTCTAGGGTCGGGCCATGGTCGCTGCCAAAGAGAGAGAGAAAAGAAACACTCAGCGTGCACTCTAACCTAAATCAGAATGGTTATCACTTTATCTAATCAGGAAACCTCCCACTGTAACGTCAAATTCTTCCCCAAACCTGAAAGAAGAATTAGTCGGGATCACCCGAGGAGTAAACTAACTCATAAGTGGGAATAGGGATCCAACTATCATCGCATGATAACATGACGGAATCCGCTCACATTATCACACTCCAGAAGGTATGCGCATATCTGGCAAGTTTCAGTTTCTTTAGAAACTCCCGATGTGATTTTTGCCCCATGCTCTTATGACCTTGACGAAGGTCAACAAATTATAAATCACATGTCAAGTTCTACCCGTCATTGTCCAGGTTAATTTGAACCCACCTGTACAAGCCCTTGACGAAGGTCAACAAGGCTATACGACTGTCCCAAATCAACGCATCTATCTATGCAGTAGAAAGGTAACAAACAGCTACCATACACTATGCCTTGACGAAGGTCAACAAACATAACATGAATACTACGTGCTACCCGTTTGAAATGACGGAGGGCTACGAATGGTTTCTGGCGAAAAACCTTTAACGTAATGAACTTGATATCGTTGAAGGAACCAGATAGCTTTTATAAAAATATTGTGACGAAAACCTTTGCTAAAGAGGTCACTCCCGGTGAAGGGATCTCGGCTCTTTCCCCATAGAATGAGGTGCAGGATATTCCAACTGAATACCACGATGCAAAGCAAAAGTAATCGGCTATAGTATAGTTAGTGCTCCGACGCAAACTTCTGTCCAAGGGGTCACTCCCGGTGAAGGGATCTCGGCCCTTACCTCGTCGACTGAGGTGCTGGATATTCATAACCGAATACCACTGTGCAAAACAAAAGAGAACGCCCTTACAATAACAGCTTTTTGAAAATTGTTCCAACAATATCAGAATAGGTTTGTTTAGCTTGCATTGATCCGAATCAATGCAGTCCCATCAATTGATCACACCATAAAAGAACGAAAATAATGATGTACGCATATGCCATCCGCATTCGCCACTAGGTCCCGTCATCACCCGTTAGGTTACTTAACTAACGACAGAGCGGGGACTGGACTAGCGCGGATGCTAAACATATACAACATCTACTAGTATATATATCAATATATAATATTCACTCAAGGCGTGATAAAATGCAACATCACAGAAACGTAACCAGCATCACAAAACAATACAGATATCTGGGATCCCCGGGTTTCATAGAGCCGCTACTGAAAACCCGACGTTCCCCTGGTCGTGTGGATAGCCTGTGCAATGAAATCCTAGACCCCTACGGGCGCGGCAAGTTACCCGCCAAAACCTGAAGCGAGGCAGCCCCCTTCAGCAACGTGAATGGACCACCCAGCACTTCACGGAATCCGGTAACTTGGGCACCCACCTTGGGTCAACCTGTACCCCCTACGAGTGCGGCGAATAGCCCGCCAATTCTAGAGTGAAGCCCCCTCCGTCTCAACGCCATGAGATGCGGGCCCGTTGCCCTCTAGAACCCGGCTATCCGTGCACCCTTCCGCGGGGTAATCCTAGTACAGAAAGTAAAAATATATACAACAGGTACATCGACCTCAGCCCGGTCGTGCCCCAAAAGAATAATATACAAACAGGCAGTAACGGCAGTCCACATGTCGGACGCTCGCCCCGCAATATCAAATGTACATAATAAACCAAACTGTACTACCATTGCATCCAGGCTATCCCCCACGACAATCCGCAACATCACAGCACAACACAGAACATCAACGTGAATGTCACGTTCGCAAATCCGTTTAAAAGAGCTATAGCAGTTAGACAGGATTTACCGATCAAATGACATTCACGGTCGCAGATATAATGTAAATACTGTGAACTAACATGTTTAAAATTTTCGATCGACCAAAATTCCCGAAGTGGGCCCCTAGCACAACTGTAGCACTCAAAGAAAATCTGGGCCCAAACAGAATATTCCAAAAACCCCAATTTCAACCCATAAAGCTACTGTAGAAATTTAGTACGGCAATGACATCTTACTGCCGCGGAACCGCGGCCCAAACAGGGGTTTAGCCGCGGTTCCGCGGTCCCAATATGGGATCACTGTATCAAATTTCTACAGAATGCTTAAAACGTCCTGCATGTATTTCTGCAATGCACTGAAAATTTTTTCGAGCCAAAAAAAAATTCGACAGAAACTGATGCAATAGAAATTGTGGTTTTTGGAAATTCGTTCGATCGAACTTGTAAACACGTTAGAGCAAGCTAGACTAGGTTAATAGCGTGGCTCTGATACCAGTGTAAGTGCACGGCAGCTCCCCGGCCGTCAATCCGACGCCGGAGTGCGGAAACGAAACTTTTACGGAACTTGTAAACCGGCACCACCGCGCACTAAAATCCCGGATCGGGCCATTAACCTACTCCTAGCTAACTAGAGAAAGGGTAGAATGCTATACCGAGCGATCCGTGTCCTTCGGTCTTCGGTCTCCACTCCGATCTCCTCGTGGAATCTCCGGTCTTCATCTCCTCGTTGGAACGGGCACCTCATTGCCGGCTTCTTTTACGGGCTCCCACCTCTGGACCGAGGCAACTCGGGCATGAAGTTGGCGAGCCGACGTGCCCAAGGATGCTGTAGATGAAGTGTAGGTTCACTTGTCTCAAGCGGGTAGTGAAGTTGCCTTTGAAGGAGGAGAAGAATGATCTTTGGAGAGAGGTGAGGGATTTTTGTAGCAAGCCAAAAATGAAATGAGATGAATAATTTCCCACCACCAAAAAAATGAATCTCCCTCTCTCCCCAAGTGTGTGGCCGGCCATGAATAGAAGGAGGAGGAAAAAAAATGATGGATTAAAAACAAGTAAGGAAAAAATTTGTGATAACAAGAGGAATATGTCACACCAACATCAACCCTACATCCCTTCCAAATACCATCACATTAAATGCAAACCAAGTGATGAAAAAGGAATCTCATGATGCTATAACCATCATGAAGCCACAAATCACAAAAACCCCTCCACAATTGCTAATTTGCACAACTGCAAATTAGCCCCCCCATCAGAAAAATCCGGCCAAGAAGGAACAAAGGAAAACTGGCCGAAACGGAATACAAACTGGCAACTTCAGAAAACTGATCCCGTAATAAATTACAGGAAAACCCCGCGACTGTATATACATACCCGCATTTGTATTCCGACCGAATACAAATGCAAAGAGACAAAATCTACACTGTACAATACTAGGATCCGGCTTAAACCAAAGCCCGCTAGTATTATCCGTCCGATCATGATCCGTGCAATACCGCGCGTATCTGATCGAACCTTGCCATATCTCCATACGTCCTCTACAGCGTTTCGCCCGAAACTTGAGAAACTGTCTGTGGGGGACTCTAAAGACTCATCAATACTTTGGCTGTGGATTTAACCACTAGCACGTCAGAGGTATTAGCCATACGTGACGGGCTACCAGCTATTGACCAAAAGGGACGTCTATGAGCGAACTCATCCTGACACCCTACTGAGCCTGTCAGTGACAATATCCGTACAGTCCGGTCCGTTCGTCTATGAGCATCGCATGGCGGGCCTAGGGGGTTGGTAAAAGTCAGACCCCCCAAAGCGGTACAAGTCGTGTCGGAGTGTAGCCCAGAACACCCTGAGATAATACTGGAATACCTACCAGTAAATCTCCTGCCTTGGCCAAGGACTTCGTGTAATGGCTCTCCTAGACACAGCGCGACCTCACCCACAATACCGGGAGAGACAAACCCCTGCAGATCCGCTCACTGCCTCCATGTGGCTCGGGACTGTACCCAACTAAAACCTGTTTGCATGACTCCTTTGAGCCGTGGTAGGGTAGTAATCAAAGTACAGTGGGAACTCACACGAGACAAATGACGATCTCAGGTCGATGAACTAACCTGTACACATGTCACCAGGGAACTGCTATCTGACGTCAGGTATAAGACCAACTAGCATGTTCCCGGTCAGTCCTGTCCGGTGTACTCATAACCCAATGAGCACCTTTATACATCTTAGGTGAACCAACTGACACCAGTGGCTTGTGAGACCAGCCACCGCCCCTCGTCGGGGTCTCGACTGTATACACTAGTCTATTCTAGAGTATCGATGTCCTGTCTCGAAACTCCCTCGACTAGGGACCTTTTAAGGATGTGCTTATAGACCCCAGCTCCCACGTATATGATCGCCATCATACTGCTGGCAGTCAAGCAAGAATCCTAAGGGCTCTATCAACGTGTAATAGTGACCTGTAAGGTCACCTAAAGCAGTACACGATGATAAAGATAAACCAGATAGCATACTATCATCTTGAGTAAGACTGTCCTACCGGTATAGGTCCTCCCTCAATCATTGCAATCACGTGCCTGTGATCCAATAATTGACTCAGAGGGCACTATCTCCAACACATGCATGTAATAATAAACACACAATTTCTCTCATAATGCCGGTTATAATGTATAACACATGTTTATTTGATATTTTGCAGATGAATTGTTAATATGTGCTATATTTATACCAAACACCTTTAGATGATTGCAAAGAATTGGAAAATTGATGTGTTAAAAATGCAATATTTTCAACTGATCAGGCGGCTTCAGAGTTATCTTGGAAGCTCATCCCGGCCGTGAACGTGTCCAGATGGTCCTTCGGGTCTGACTTCCCGTCGAAGAGCGAGACCTTGGGGGGCTTGTTCCGGGAGGAGACGTGGACGGCGAGAAACTCTTCGGTGAAGGGCTTTGTGAGCGAGTCGGCGGCGTATTTAGCCCGTTGCTTGAGTGGCGACCTTCTCGATGCATGCCCTCGATCTTCTTTTCGAGGGCGTCAAGCCGGCCATGGTACCCCGACGATTCGTCACATTCCGATCTTTAGCCCCTGCCGTTGGAGACTTGCGTTTGGTCGCGGAATCGGTTCCTTTCAATGAGGTTTCTTAGGTCGCTCGGCGAGGTAGTCTTTGAGCTGCCGTGACGAGTCCCTGTTAGTGTTTATGCCTTAGAGGCAATTACTGTATCATACTAGTTTGTATATTACTTAATGGAAGCTTGGGATATTCACAGTTGTATTGACAATCTTGCTAAAAATGGTAGTATGCTAGTTGGTTTGTTTCTACTTTAATATGTGTAAATGTTTCTTTTAACGTATCGCTTATACATATTAGTAGAGCCCTTAGGATCTTTGCTTGATTACCGGCGTTGTGATGGCAGTCACACTAGTAGGGGCTGGGTAGTCTATAAGCAACATCCTATACAGATCCCTGGTCGTAGGATTATCGAGACGGGGCAACGATACTTCGGAGTAGACTGGTGTATATGCTTCTCATCTCAGTTGGGGAGATGGTCTGTCCCACAGCCATTAGTACGTCGTAATGGAGATAGTATGCAGGTGGTCGTTAGGTTACGGGTACACCGGACAGGACTCACCGGGAACTGCAGGTTGGTACTATACCCATCATCAGATAGCAGTTCCCAGGTGACATGAGTACAGCTTAGTCCGTCGACTTGACACTGCTACTTCGCCTCGGGTGTGTTCCCACTGTACTTAGATTACTACTCTACCACGGCTCAAAGGAGTCATGCAAACAGGTAGTAGTTGGGTGCAATCCCGAAGCACTTGGAGGCAGTGGCTGTTAGACAGGATTCGTCTCTCCCGGTATTGGGGGTTGATATCGCACTGTGTATGGAGAGCCATTACGCAAGGTCTCTGGCCAGGGCAAGAGAGATTTACTGGTATGTGCTCCAGTAGTTTCTCAAGGTGTAATGGGCTTTACTCCGACATGACTTATACCGCTATTAGGGGTCTGACGTTTACCGCCCCCTAGGCCCGATATGCGATAGTCCTAGATGAACAGACCGGACTGTACGGAGATTGTCACATCAGGCTCAGTAGGAGTTCGGATAGGGTTTCCTCATCGTCCTTCTTATCGACATCTACCTGGGGACCGTTACGTATAGCTAGTACCGCTTGCGGCCTGTAGTTAAACCCACTGCCAGCGTAGTGTCGAGTCTTTAGAGTCCCACATAGAGAGTTTCCCTGCACCGGACAAAAGGTGTAGATGCCGTATGGTTTTACGGCAGGACCACGATCACTTACGTACACTTGTGCACGTACTGTGACCGGGCAGATAATATTAGCGGGCTTTGGTTTAAGTCAGATTCTAGTATTATACAGATAGATTTATTCAGTAAAAAATTATCCGTGTTTTTTGGAAATACGGATGGGAGGGGCAGTCTCGTAATTTCTTGGGAAGCTTCTATAAGGAGGTGACTTATTTGTGTTTATTTCTTTTGTGATTTAAACTAAATGAGGTGGAGGATGAGGTGTAAGTTTCATTAAATGATCCATGACTCATTAGATGACCCATTAGATGATTTATCTAGTGAATTAAATGAAGCATGATGAATATTAGCTAGATATTTATTTTGATGATATTATTATGCTTCATGATATTCACAAATGAGAGTAGTTCATTCATTATCACAAAACACTTCTCTCTCCTCAAGTCTTAATCTTCTTCCTCAAACCCTAAAAGCTCTCATGAGTTCAGAATTCTAGGGTTTAAGTGACTAAGTAATCCATCTAAATACTCTGCACCCTCTAGAACTTCTAGATTAGCAAACTAGAAGCCGTAGTTATCTTAGATTCGAGATAGGAGCTCGGACTATAGACTCTCGGGTGGATCTTCTTTGACTTGAGGAGGCCGTTGAGGTGCCCATGTTCTATAGAGCCTATGAGGTGTGGAGGACAGCGATGAAGACCCGAATGACAAGTAACGTGAGGTATAACTTCGAATCAGAGTGGTTAAACCTCCCGTAGTTTGCTAGTAATGGTTTAGACACGATCCGTGTGCTCAAGTCCGTGTTACGAAACTTTGATAATTGTTTTTCATATATTCCGCCTTCCCGCGAACACGTGGGGTGCATGACATGGACTTACAGTGGTATCAAAGCTTACCAAACCTTTACTAGCTTGTTAGCAACTAATTAGAACTTCGATCATCGGAAAAACACGAAAACTTAACCCTGGACCCCAAAAGTTTCTGTCGATTTTAAACTTGTCGAAAAAATTATTTCAGAGGTATGAAAATTCACAGCAGGGAATTCTAAGAATACTGGAGAAATACGAGTTGCTAACTCGGTGAGACGACCGCGGAAGCGCGGCGGATTGGTGCAATCCGCCGCGGATTCGCGGCCGAGTCGACTCCGAGTTGACTCGTATTTACACAGTTTGTCTTATTTTTGGGTGTTCTGTTTTCCTGTATATTTTGTTTCTGCTCAGGTCTTTTCAGTGCTGGCTTGCATTTGGGGTAGACACGGAAAAAGTTTGTCGATCGAAATTCTAAGTTATTTGCTAATCGGGTTTTTTGATGTGTTCGTAAACCTCCGCTAATTGCTAATATGTCGGTTAGTTGGGGGTTGCACATTTCTGTAATGGATATTGGTTTGTGGATATGAACTTCATTGGATTGTCATGGATGAATAGCCGGGGATGTGAGATGAGAGTTTTTATCTTTCATTCAATGTAAATTGTAATATGTTGTAATATTCTTTTGCGGGGCACATCTGGGTTGAGGATGTAGCCACCGTTGTATTATTTCATTTACTGTTTTTTTGCTCCTAGGATAGACCCAAGATGGGGTGCACAAACTACTGGGTATTTTGAAGTGTTAAATGGCCTACTCACGTTGTTGAGAGAGACTGTTTCACTTCTGGTACTAGGCGGGTAGTTTGCCGCTCCCGTAGGGGTTTAGAGTGGGGTTTGGCTATTCATCGCGACCGTGTAATCCATATTTTGATGCAGGCTCAAACAAAACACGGATTCCTAGTATATCCAATATGTTCATCTATGATCTGGAATGCCTATTATTGCGTCTGACGAATGTACAATATCTATATTTGATATCTAGTAGGCGTTGCTTATGTTTTGCATCCACGCTAACTTAGCCCCCGCTCTGTCGTTAGTTAAGTAACCTAACGGGTGAATGACGGGACTCGGTAGCGAATGCGGATGGCATAAGCGGATGTTGTATTTTCGTTGTTTTCTGCAATGATAGGATAAATGATAAGACGCATTATATTAATGCAAAGAAAACAAACCAAAGTTGAATCGTTGGAACAAATTTAAAAGAAACCACTCGGTTATTTTAAAAGAGCAGAATTTTTAAATTGCGGAGCTTTGACCACTCCTTTTAAAAAGCTATCAGGTTCCTTCGATTATATCAAGTTCACTACGTTCACGGTTTCGCCAAAACCATTTGTAGCCTCCATCATTTCATATGGTTGGTCAGTAGTATTCAAGCTATGTTTGTTGGCCTTCGTCAAGGCATAGTGTTTGGTAGCTGCTGGGGTATTCATATGTAGCATAGATAGATACGTTGCTTTGGGAAAGTCGTATTACTTTGTTGGCCTTCGTCAAGGGTATGTACGGGTGGGTTCAAATTAACAAGGATGATGATGGGAAGAACTTGACATGTGACTTATGATTTGTTGGCCTTCGTCAAGGTTATAAGAATATGGGGCAAAAATCCACATCGGGAGTTTCTAAAGAAACTGAAACTTGCTAGTGTTGCATACCATTTGGAGTTTGATAATGTTGGTAGGATTCCTTCAGCATTATCACACGATGATATTTGGATCTCGATCCTACTGTGAGTATCCGCTACTCATCAGGGATTCGTCACTTAACGATCAATGCTATAAACCAAGTAGGTGTCTAGAACAGTGTCAGCGGGGCTACGCCTCCAGAGAAAAGAGGTTATTTAATTAAGGAACTTCACGAAAGAACCTCTCTCTAAGTACCGACACTAGCCTGGCTGAACGGTTAAGCAAGTATTGTACGGTGAGATCAGTCCTGATTAATTCTTTTTTTATGGTTTGAGGAAGGATTTGAGAAACAGGGGAAGCCATCCAGTTTATATAAACTAAAAACCAATCTAAACTTGCAAGAAGCATCATGCTAAAGTGTTTTCTTCTCTCTCAACTGCAACGACCATGTGACCATGACTAGGTTACATCTAGATAACAAGTTGACTGAATCTGACTTTTATGATCGGTAAAGATCTGTCCAGATGTCTATTGCCTATGACAAGCTGGACCACCCTATTACTACTAAAGCCCCCGCTGTCCCAGGTCCAGTTTCCACCGTCGTGGATATGGATATCTGTTAGACAAGGGAAAAGGACAGTGCGAATGCTAAGTGCCTCGTGTTGGTTTCAGTTAATGGTGTATACCAGAAGCAGTACGAGAAGATGGACTTAGTTTCCATCTTCCTCTATAACAAAGATTTATATGGAGAGCAATCTCGTATCGCAAGATATGAGACCTCGAATGAATTGCTTCAAGCGAGATTGGCTATCGGGTCATCTGTAGGGGACGACGTCCTTACGATGACAAGCTATATTGATGAGCTCACGGACCTGGAGACCACGTTGGGAAACGGGTCATATGCTGACTTATTTCCACAGTCCCTACCTTCTACTTACAGCCTAAAAGAAACCAGGGAGACATCCGCTCTGCTTAATGGGGGACCTTCTTCTTCAGCATCCAGGGCGAAAGCAAAGGGTGAAAAGAGGAAAACCTCCACAAAGCCGATATACGGTGTCAGTGAAGTAGAAGGAAAAGGAAGAGAAAAAGTTTTGGGACTTGGTGTAGAGAAGGAGGGATGTTCCTATTGTTATGGGAACGGGCATTGGCAGAAGGATTGCAGGGCTTTGGAAGCCAGTAGCCAGGATTCGAAGCATGTTGTGACTTCGGCCTCGAGTGTGTTTGTGATTGAGAACTGTTTGTCAATTAACTCTACTTCCTGGGTACTAGATACCGGAGCAGGATCTCATATCTGTAATTCATTACATACTTTGAGAAACCGTAGAGTTATCAGGGTAGGCAATTTGTCTCTCAGAGTTGCGAACGGAATGAGCGTGGACGCTGAATCTGTAGGAGAATATCGCCTAGGTTTGACAAGTGGGCAGATATTGATCCTACGTAACTGTTTGTATGTACCTAGTTTGACTTGTAATATCATATCAGTGTCCTCACTTTCGAGAGAGGGATATGATTTTACATTCGTAAGCGATATGGTTCACATCCACCTAAATCAAGTTCTGATTGGGTCCGGTACATTAGATGATGGTATATACGTATTGAATCAAGCTCAGGTTTTCAATGTCCAGAACACACTTAAAAGAAAGTCTCCGGAAATAAATCAGGCTTTCTTATGGTATTGTAGACTAGGTCACATCAATGAAACACGGTTGACTAAGTTATATAGAGAAGGATATTTGAATCCGTTCGAATATCAATCTTATGCTACTTGTGAATCTTGTCTCATGGGAAAGATGACAAAGACTCCGTTTACTGGACACGGAGTAAGAGCGAGCAAGCTCTTGGGACTCATACACAGCGATGTGTGTGGTCCAATTACGGATGATATCTTTAGGTATGGACATATCTTCTTGATGAAGCATAAATCCGAGGCCTTTGAGAAATTCCAGGAATACAAGAATGAAGTGGAAAACCAAACATGAAAAAGTATCAAGACACTGAGATCTGATCGAGGTGGTGAATACTTAAGTGCCGAGTTCCTGGGTTACTTAAAAGAGAATGGAATTCTCTCTCAGCTTACTCCTCTATACACACCACAACACAACGGTGTATCGGAAATGCGGAATTGAACCCTATTGGATATGGTTCGTTCCATGATGAGTAAGGCTGCGTTACCGCGATCTTTCTGGGGTTATGCACTAGAATCAGCTGCATATCTTTTGCACAAGGTTCCAATCAAGACTGTGCCTACCACACCATATCAGATGTGGAGTGGGAAGAAACCCTATCTTCAGTACTTGAAGACATGGGGATGCCCAGCTTTTGTTAAAAAGCAGCATGCGGACAAGCTCGAGTCACGCTCAGTACAGCGTTAAGTTTGTGGGATATCCAAAGAACTCCAAGGGGTATTATTTCTATTACGCAGAGGAACAAAAGGTTTTTGTTTCTCGTCATGCCCACTTCTTGGAAGCTGAATTTTTAGAAAATCAGAAGAGTGGGAGCGCAATAGAACTGGAAGAAATTCCGGAACCACATGCTGTTACTGAAAGTATGGTAGAACCAGAAGTTTCAGAAGAAAGGGACATCCCAGCGCCTATCCGCAGAAGTAGTAGGCAGTCTCATCCGCCCGAGAGATACTACTGTTTTCTCATAGACGGGGATCGAGAGGATTGCATCATTGACAATGATGACCCTACTAGCTTCCAGCAAGCCATTCAGAGCGGCGACTCAGTAAGATGGCTGTATGCAATACGGACCGAAATGGAGTTCATGTACACTAACAAAGTATGGACTTTGGACATTGCTCCAGATGGGGTAAAACCCGTAGGATGCAAATGGATCTTCAGAAAGAAGATTGGTGTAGATGGACAGGTTGAAACCTATAAGGCTAGACTTGTTGCAAAGGGTTTTCGTCAAAGACCTGATTTGGACTATGACGAAACCTTTTCTCCAGTGGCTATGCTCAAATCGATTCAGCTCCTTCTTGCCATTTCTTCCTTCCACGATTATAAGATCTGGCAGATAGATGTAAAGACGACCTTTCTAAATGGTAATTTGGAAGAGTGCGTCTATATGGATCATCCAGAGGGATTCATTCAGAGTGGGAGCAGCGGTAAAGTGTGCAAGTTGCTTGAGTCCATTTATGGACTAAAGCAGGCATCGTGGAGTTGGAACATCTGTTTTGATGATAATGTCAAAGAATTTGACTTTATCAAGAATCCAGATGAACCATGCATATATAGCAAGATTGTAGGGAGAGCTGTAGTATTCCTCGTCTTGTACGTGGATGACATTCTCCTAATAGGAAATGATATTCCTATGCTACAGTCAGTCAAAGGATTCTTGTCACAGAAGTTCTCCATGAAGGACCTGGGTAATGCCACCTACATTCTGCGGATCCAAATCTATCATGATAGATCAAAGAGGATGTTGGGACTTTCGCAGTCCAGGTATATAGACACCATATTGAAAAGATTCAGTATGGAAGATTCTAAGCGCGGTAATCAACCGACTTGTCACGGAATCACCCTCTCCAAAGAGATGCCTCTCAAGACTAATTTAGAAAAGGCTCGCATGTCGATTATACCCTACGCTTCTGTGGTAAGCTCTATAATATATGCGATGTTATGTACCAGACCAGATATAGTATACGCATTGAGCATTGTAAGCCGGTATCAAGCAAACCCAGGGGAGAAGCACTGGATAGCAATAAAGAACATTCTCAAGTACCTGAGGAGGACTAAGGAGATGTTCTTGGTGTATGGCGGAAATGACCTCCAGATCGAGGCCTTTTCTGACTCCAGCTTCCAGAGTGACAAGGATGACTCCAAGTCCATGTCGGGTTATGTTTTTACCCTCAATGGAGGAGCGGTCTGTTGGAAGAGTTCCAAGCAGAACATCGTTGCTGACTCGACAATGGAAGCGGAGTACATAGCTACTTGCGATGCTGCTAAAGAAGCTGTCTGGATGAAGAAGTTCCTCACAGAACTTCAGGTGGTTCCTGCCAGTGTTGATCCAATACCTCTGTATTGCGACAACAACGGCGCTATAGCTTTAGCGAAAGAACCCAGGTCCCATCAGAAGTCCAGACACATCTTAAGGCGGTATCACCTGATAAGGGAGATCGTAGATCGCCGGAAGATCGAGGTGAAGAGAGTAGATACGGAGAATAACACTGCCGATCCATTCACAAAGGCCATTCCTCAGACGCAGTTCGAGAGGCTATTCGAGATGATAGGTCTGCGATATGCCAGTATATGGCCCTAGTGCAAGTGGGAGATTGTTAGTGCTTATGCCCTAGAGGCCATTACTGTATCATACTAGTTTGTATATTACTTAATGGAAGCTTGGGATATTCACAGTTGTATTGAAAGTCTTGCTAAAAATGGTAGTATGCTACTTGGTTTGTTTCTACTTTAATATGTGCATATGTTTCTTTTAACGTATCGCTTATACATATTAGTAGAGCCCTTAGGATCTTAGCTTGATTACCAGCGTTGTGATGGCAGTCACACTAGTGGGGGCTGTGTAGTCTATAAACAACATCCTATACAGGTCCCCGGTCGTAGGATTATCGAGACGGGGTATCGATACACCAGAGTAGACTGGTGTATACGCTTCTCATCCCAGTTAGGGAGATGGTCTGTCCCACAGCCATCAGTACGTCGTACTGAAGATAGTATGCAAGTGCTCGTTAGGTTACGGGTACATGTTCATATCAGATTTTTGCATTTTCATACCGCCCAATTTTTATCACATTGCATATCCGTAGATACTCTTGAGCCGTGTTTGCTAGTCAATTGCAGGATACAGGTCCTCGGTTCCAAAACGGTGAAATTCATGGAAAACACGAAAAAATCCGGGTTCTTGCCGACCACAGATAAAACACGGTCTCCGTCCCTCATCCGTATGTTGCCAGATACCAGTTTAGGAAGACAAAATGTCAAATCAATGTCACCTTCATGCACAAGGCTCAATGGTAGCACAAGATCCAAGAGATCTACGCGGAGCTCGAGGCAATCATGACAAAATCTTGACAAAAAGTCCACCTTTCTCTCAACAGAATTCTGGAAAATTCGTGAAGCAATTATAAGAAAATACATATACCAGAATGAAGTACTCATCAGATCAGGCCACCACCAAAAAGCCCAAAGCCCAACTCGACAATAAGGCCGCGGATCCGCGGCCAAAGTGGGGTCCAGGCTGCGGATCCGCGGCCGTTCTGGCGCCAAATGTTCAGGGTTTTCAGGGGGTGTTTGGTAATTTCATATGGGCCCGTATTGTTGCCCTAGATTCTCATTTTCCAGCCTATAAATACCCCAGAATTCTGTGAAGGAGGGGGTCAATTTTTGTATTCTCATTTTGCCTAGTTTTAGTGTTGTTCTTCTTCCTCTTCTCACCTCTTCTCCATTAAACTTGTAGTGCGCTTTTGAGTGAAGAGTGATGAATAAAGAAGACCATTTTTATTATCATGCTTGTCTCTTTCTTTACTTGTTGTAATTTGTTGTAATTTTAATTGTTAAGTAGTTGTTGTTATTTGCTAGATTGTTTCTTTCTTCTCCCTTTTTCTTTATCATTCATACGACAATGATACTTACGCTTGATCCTCGCCAAGGTGAGGTCGCAAATAGTTAGTCGTATTCTTCTAGTCTCCTTTTTTCTATCTTCCTCTTTTGTTTGTTTTATTTTTCCGTATTATGAAGTGTGAGTAGTTTTATACTTGTTAGGGTAGGATAAGGGAAGTTTGAGAGAAGGAAATCTCTCTCACTCTTTCCTTGTCCAACAACTTAAATCGACTCCCGTTAATTGAACCACAATCTGCTCCTTACGGCACCCTATCCTACATGATAGCGGTGATTCCGTAGTGAGACCGGTTGTGGTTGAATTAACCGAAGGTTATGGATAAGAGCCAAGAACGGACGGACAAGCACCAAAAGGAAGGACTATGCGTTGGAAAGCCTAGCTTATACTCGCAAGTTCCTTCCTAGCCGTGCTAATCCCCGTTGTTGCCGATTACCGTAACACCGATATTAAGTGGGGCAACGAAAGATGTGGAGACTCCTAACTCAAACTAACCTAATCCTAACCCTAACAAGCTCTCTTTAAATATCAACTCAACACTTAGATAATCCAACAAAATCTGAAAACAGGACTTAACTCGTTAAAACACTTTGAAAAAGACTCCCATCTCCCTGCGGACGACCCGTACTCAACCGGCTAGCTACAAGCGAAACCGTCTTGATTGCGGTATTTAAACTAAACTTGAACACGCACGTATCCTACCAATCAAATGGCGCCGTTGCCGGGGAGACGGTAGTTTATTTCCTTGTGTAATTTCGGGTTAATTTGTAAGTATTAAAAAAAAAAAAACGAAAAAAAAATACTTTGTAAAAGAAACCATCTTGTTATTCTTGATTAGTTTTTATGCAAGTGTGCAGGAAAATACGAAGTTCAAGATCGACGCCAAGGACATTGAAAATACGGAGTTCAAGTACAGTGCCAAAGACGTGGGAAGATAGACCCACATTTCGCGGCTACACCGCGACGGACAAAACAAAGCATACGGTCTACTGAACAAATCTGGAGCATATACAGTGAGCAAACAAAGATTCAGCATATCCAGACAAGCAGAGGAGACCCATGCCAGAACACCCCAAAGTTTCAGAGCCCCAATTCCTCATATTAGCCGCGGATCCGCGGCCAAAGTAGGTGTTTGGCCGCGGAAACGCGGCCAAGTTGTGCCTTCAGGGTGCAATTTTTTCTCTGTAAGTCTCTCTGCCTCTCTCCTCTCCTCTCCTCTGAACTCCAATAAACTGTGTTTTCTGCAGCTTTCTTTGCGCAAATTCTTCTCCCCCTTCCAATAAACTGTTCTTGTGCAGGATTCTTTGCGCCGCAAAATAAAAATTGTTTGCAGTTGATTTATTACTGTTTTGCATTCTTTAATACGGACTTAAGGGGCTTGAAACCAATCCAGATTGGGTGGGGATTTCATCACCCTTCCCAGGACCCCAAAAATCACTAAAGCATATGCATTGTCCATTGTAAATTAAATAATACTAGACTTCAGCCCTAAGGACTTCGCGCTCATTAGGAGAAGATAAACCGTGTTTAGAACCTCGCTTAACCGTATATTGTTTACGGGGTGTCTAGGAAAGTGTTAAAGGCGCAACCGCCGAAAGAGAAAGGGTTATTTAATTAAGGAACTTCGCGAAAGCGTTGGACAACCTCCCCTTATCTCTGCACTTACCTGGCCTCGTGATCAGTGTATTTTTAAGCCCGTTTCTCGACACTGTTTAACTTCGACAATCAAGTTCAGGAGCAGGTCTAGTAGACCTAGGTTACCCTAGATCTAGGTGTGATTGTGCATATCTTGTTTGTGATTGCTTAAGCCGTATTTCCGTACATATTTCTGTAAATCTCTTTCTAAAAAAAAAAGAAAAAAAAGAAAAAAAAAATCAAAAACTTTTATAAAAACTTGCCCTTTTGTCGCCAAATCCATTTTCACCCACCACCCATCGCCTTTCTCCATTGACGTTTTCTTACCCTCACCTTCTCCGCTTTGACTATACTAAACTCGTTTAGTGTATGTCCGCTTGGACTCGGGACACTAGCGCCCGTCTAGTCCGCGTTACGTTAGTCGCGACCGACTACGCGATCGACTCCAAAGTTGATACTCCGTCCACTCCTCTTTCACCCCTTCCTTTGCCGGCCAACTCCGACGTTGACCGGAATTCTGTTCATACATCTTCACCTTCACCTTCACCTTCACCAACCTCTTCTTCCGCGATGTCAGGATTTAATCCGAACATCTCTTTGACCGCCGCTGGATTGGCTCCACCTCCTACGGAGACCAATCTCCCACCACCTCCGCCTGTTGTAGCGCCGCCGCGAATTGCGCTCCAGGATCGTTTCTACCCCACCCGTTCTGCACTTCCCACCTGCCTTTCTCTTCCTCCGGCCAATGGGGACAACTTTGAAATTAAGCCCCATTTCATCAACATGCTTCCATGTTTTCATGGGCTTGAATCTGAAGATGCCTATATCTTCATCAATAAATTTCAAAACGTCTGTGCCATGATGAAAAAAACCCAGCTGTCGGACGATGCTATACGTCTATGGGTCATTCCGTTCACTTTATGCGATCTCGCTGAAAAATTGCTGTATAGCACCGCTTCCCACTCAATCACCAGCTGGGACGAGTTTGTTAAAGCGTTTCTGAAAAAATTCTATCCAAATCATAAGACCGCAAGAATTCGAAATGAAATCAACCAATTCTCCCAGCTTCCTTCTGAACCCTTCTAGAAGTGCTTTGACCGGTACAAAGACCTTCTTGTTCAGTGTCCTCACCACGGTATAGAGAAATGGCAGCTCTGTCAAACCTTATACGAGGGACTGAACCCAGCAACAAAGCAGTTGCTGGAAACCATCTGTTAGGGCCACTTCCTATCGAAATCTGACGAGGAAGCGTGGCAGTTCTTTGACGATCTTGCGGAGCAAACGCTACAGTGGGAGAGCACTAGACCGACTTCTTCTTCTTCTACCTCCACTTCTACCGGTCAGTCTAGGGTAGGAATCCACCAACTCGATGTCTCTATTGCGATGAAAGCTGAAATGGCTGCTATAACAAGAAAGCTTGAAGCAATAGAGAGCAAATTTTCTGCTCCTGCTCCTGCCCCTGTTCTCCCACTTCGTACCATCTGCGCTTGTTGTTCCGATCCTTCTCACTTGACCGAAGAGTGTCCTTACAATCCACCCTCGCAAGGACAGGATCAGGTTAATGCTGCCTTCCAGCAAAGACCGAGGAATGATCCATACTCTTCCACCTACAATCCCGGTTGGAGGAACCACCCCAATTTCGCCTGGAATCAGAATCAGAATCAATTCCAAGGCAACAATTTCCAAAGGGCCCCTCCGCCGCAACAACAAGCGCAGCAACAAACTCAACATCAATATCAGCAGCCCTTCCAACCCCAGCCTTTCCAAAACCAGACGAACAACTTTGCACCCAACAACTCTTTTCCACCAAACAACTTTGTTCCGTCAAACAACGATAAGGTTTCCTCGCTCGAGCAAAGTCTGGAGGCGTTTGTTAAACAATCGACTCAATCCACCGCCAACATCCAGTCTTCGATTCAATCTTTAGTGCAACACACTGCCGCACACGGGCAAAGCATCAAGACCATCGAGGCCCAGATTGCACAGCTGAACGCGGCCTTAAGCGAGCGAGAGAAGGGGAAGCTCCCGTCCCAGCCACTTCCAAATCCCGGTCACCCACATAATGCACATGTTGCTCTTGAACAACAAAACCATAATGTGAGTGCCGTGACCACACTGAAATCGGGAAGGATGCTGCAAAACAACACCGGCACAAGAATCAACAATGACACCCCGGCCGCCGCTACTTCTTCTTCTTCTCCTTCTTCTTCTTCGTCTTCTGAGCCTATTCTCCGTTCTTCACAAGGCTCCCCTTCCTCTTCTTCTGCTCTGAACGGACCTACTTCTCACTCCACGAAAACACCTATTCTGGGATCCGTTCCAACTCCAAAATCTCTTCCTCCAGCATTAGACTCAACCAATTTTCAAAATGTTCCATTTCCAAACCGGTTGAGGTCTAACAAACAAAATCCTCAAATGGAGAAGATTCTGGAGTTATTCAAGCAAGTTAACATTAACATTCCTCTTTTAGATACTGTCCAACAAGTCCCGTCCTACGCGAAAATCTTAAAGGACTTGTGCACGAAAAAGAGGAAGTCTCAGGTACCCAAGAAAGTTTTCTTGGCTAGTGCTGTGAGTGATGCCCTTACCCAATCTTTACCACAAAAACGGAAGGACCCTGGCTGTCCTACGATTTCAATTACTATTGGGGATAAGAACATCAACCGCGCACTATTAGATCTTGGTGCCAGTGTTAACTTGCTTCCGTATTCAGTATACGAGCAATTAGGCGTCGGAGAGCTGAAACCCACACACTGCACTCTCCAGATGGCCGACCGATCGATCACCCATCCTAGGGGTGAGTTAGAGGATGTGTTAATAAGAGTCGGGGACTTCATATTCCCCGTCGACTTCATTGTCTTAGATACACAGCCTGTAGCTAACCCCCGGAATCAAATTCCGGTGATACTCGGTCGCCCATTTCTCGCAACCTCAAATGCTGTGATCAATTGTCGCAATGGTTCAATGAACCTCTCTTTTGGAAATATGACGATTGAACTCAATATTTTTAGGTTGGGGAATCAGCCCGCCGAACCTAATGCTCATATATTGGACGTCTGCTCGATCCAGGAGATCACCCCGGAAGGGTGTGAATTCGAGGAGTTTCTGTTTGAACACGACAATCTCGACGCCACTAGTGCGTTTCTCTTCGAACCTGCTGCTGTTTCTGCGCCCGACAACGACTACGAGTGTTTCACGTTTTCAAACGATCTTAGCTGCGCACAACCCGAGTTTGAATCCTTCGACTTTCCGGATGAGTTACCTGAACCATCCAACTCGGTTGCCTACACTCGCTTTGAACCTTTGCTGGAGTCCTTTGAGTTCGAGACCTTTGCACCAGTCTTGCCTTCCATCATTTCACCTCCAACGCTCGAACTCAAGCCGTTGCCGTCTCACCTTAAGTATGCTTACTTAGGTGAGAACGAGACCCTCCCTGTCATCATCTCGGCTTCTCTAGCTCCCGAGCAAGAGAAAGCCCTTCTCGCGGTCTTGCACAGCAACAGGCAAGCTTTTGGCTGGTCCATAGCGGACATCAAGGGGATTAGTCCCCTCATCGTTGAGCATCACATTCATCTGATGGATGATGCCAAACCAGCCCGGGATCCACAAAGACGTCTTAATCCAGTCATGAAGGAGGCTGTGAAGAAGGAGATCGTCAAATGTCTAGATAGTGGTATCATTTACCTTATCTCTGATAGCCAGTGGGTTAGCCCCATTCATGTTGTCCCCAAGAAGTCGGGCATCACGGTCATAACCAATGAGGCGAACGAGTTAATCCCTACTCGCACCCAAACTGGGTGGCGAGTTTGCATTGATTACAGAAAACTCAACGCCGCAACGCGGAAAGACCACTTTCCGCTACCTTTCATTGACCAAATGCTTGAACGATTGGCCGGACATGAGTACTATTGCTTTCTAGATGGCTACTCTGGCTATAATCAAATTCCCATCGCCGAAAAAGACCAGGACAAGACCACTTTCACTTGTCCTTTCGGCACGTTTGCATATCGACGCATGCCCTTTGGGTTATGCAATGCGCCCGCTACCTTCCAGCGGTGTATGATGGGAATTTTCTCTGACATGGTGGAAAAATTTCTGGAGATTTTCATGGATGACTTCTCCATCTTCGGCGACTCCTTTGACGAGTGTTTGCTGCATCTTGACGCTGTCCTTACCCGGTGTAAGGACAAGAATCTCACTTTGAACTGGGAGAAATGCCACTTCATGGTGCGCGAAGGTATTGTCTTAGGACATATCATCTCGCAAAATGGCATATAGGTTGACAAAGCAAAGATTGAGGTCATTTCCAATCTGCTTCCTCCCCGATGAGTCAGAGATATCCGAGCCTTCCTTGGCCATGCCGGTTTCTATAGACGGTTTATCAAGGACTTTAGCAAGATTGCTAGGCCCTTGACGCTTTTGCTGGCCAAGGATACACCTTTCGACTTCAACTCGAGCTGTGTGACTGCATTCGAGTCACTGAAACGCTCACTCACTTCTGCTCCCGTTCTTTCTTCCCCCGACTGGACGCACCCATTCGAGATTATGTGCGATGCATCCGACCGCGCCATTGGTGCTGTCCTTGGACAGCACATCAACAAGATGCCGCACGTAATCTATTACGCAAGCCGAACCCTGAACGACGCCCAACTCAATTATACAACAACTGAGAAGGAATTCTTGGCTGTTGTATTTGCTTTAGAAAAGTTCAGGCCCTACCTCATCGGCTCTCCAGTCATTGTCTACACGGACCATTCAGCTCTGCTCCATCTTTTTGCGAAGAAAGATGCCAAATCTCGGTTAATACGTTGGATCCTCCTGCTTCAAGAATTTGACCTTGTCATTAAGGACAAACGAGGATGTGAAAACGTAGTTGCCGACCATCTCTCACGACTTCCTTCTTCGCCTTCGCTTCCAATTCCGATCAACGACGTTTTCCCGGATGAACAACTCTTGACAGTATCATGCGAACCCTGGTTCGCAGATATTGTGAACTATTTGTCCACGGGATTACTACCGACCGAATGGTCTAGTCAGGACAGACTTCGCTTCTTATCCCAAGTAAAACACTTTTACTGGGACGAACCCTACTTGTTCAAGTACTGTCCCAACCAGATTATTCGTCGGTGTGTCCCTGATGAGGAATTCAAGAGTGTGCTGTCATTTTGCCACGATCAAGCGTGTGGCGGGCATTTTGGGCCCCGAAAGACAGCTGAGAAGATCTTGCAATGTGGTTTCTACTGGCCACAACTTTTCAAAGACGCTCACGACTATTGCAAGACTTGCTCCCGGTGCCAACACATGGGCCGGATATCCCGGAGGAACGAGATGCCGCTCCAACCGATCTTGGTTGTGGAGATTTTCGATGTTTGGGGGATAGATTTCATGGGGCCGTTTCCCAGCTCTTTCGGGAACTTGTACATCCTTCTAGCTGTTGATTACGTCTCTAAATGGGTCGAGGCTGTGCCCAGCCGAACTAACGACAACAAGGTTGTCGTTAGGTTCCTTAAAGAAAACATTTTCTCACGGTTTGGGCACCCCCGAGCGATCATTAGCGACAATGGAAGTCATTTCTGCAATAAAACTTTCGAAGCCTTGATGCGGAAATACTCCATTAATCATAAGATTTCTACGCCCTACCACCCCCAAACCTGCGGGCAGGCCGAAGTTTCAAATCGGCAAATCAAGCAGATACTGGAGAAGACGGTTTCCAAAAACCGTAAGGATTGGTCTCTGAAACTCACTGATGCCCTTTGGGCATTTAGAACCGCTTATAAGACCGACCTTGGCATGTCTCCCTATCGGCTTGTGTACGGAAAAGCCTGCCACCTTCCTGTCGAAATAGAGCATCGCGCGTTTTGGGCGATAAAGGAGCTGAATCTGTCTCTTGAGGACGCGGGCAGCCATCGGAAGCTGCAGTTGAACGTACTGAACGAGCTTAGGGATGAGGCTTACGACAACGCGGTCGTCGTTAAGAATCGAACGAAGGTGTTTCACGATAAACACCTTTTACGCAAAACCTTCGTACCTGGTCAGCAGGTACTGCTTTACGACACCCGACTTCACTTCCATCCTGGAAAGCTCAGATCTCGCTGGAAAGGGCCGTATTTTGTGCGGAATGTGTATCCGCAGGGCGCTGTGGATTTGGAAAATCCAAAGGACGGTTCTCTTTTCAAAGTAAACGGACACCGATGCAAACCGTACCTTAGCGCCGAACCAACAGAGGAGCTCCTGCTCCTACAGGAGTCGGTTTACCCTGAATGATCTTCCTCTGCCTACCTCCAAACTTCGGTTATCCAGCCAAGAACAGCAGACACTGTTCCAAATAAGTTTGGGGGTATGTACAAACCATTTTTGTATATATTTGTGTATATTCTTTTTCTTTTCTTTAAAAACAAAAACAAATAAAAATTTGTGTATCACTAACCGACAATTTTGAACCTTCCAACTACTCTCTTCATGCAACGACAGTGAGGACACTGTCCAGTTTAAGTTTGGGGGTACGCTCGGTACGCATTTCTTACCTTCGCATTCATATGTATATTTTGCATCTGCATATTTAAATCCATAAAATCCATAAAAATTTGAAAATTTTCTAAAAAATATAAAAACTTTTTTGTCAAGTTGAACTCTGATTCAACATTCGACGGTTTTCGTTTCAAAAATTAGGAATAACTAGATCTTATGTTTGGATTTTGAAAACCTGAAAGATAACTCTCCTTTGAAGTTAACTATAGCTGATATACGTCTTTACATCACACTACACGTGTCGTAAGATTTTGGGAATTAGATGACAAGTCTTTCATGTTTAAACTTTTAAACAGATAAATAATTTTCTGAGGATCAAATAGGTTTGTTCTGAAATAAGTAATGTCAAGAATAGTTTATGAAGTAAAGCGAATATGATGGAATGTTATTAATGCCGTAATTGGAGCTAAGTCGGAAAAATAACCCATCTAAAACTTGATTGGAATGATTACACACCAAACCCACTAAACACGTCTTTTATCCAAAAAAAAAATATTTGAACTGCCGGTTATATCTCCGTTCGTATTAAATCATCTGATTTTCACGACAAACTGTCTTTTGTTTTTGGACCTAGGTAACTTGAGTAATTAAGTCCGCTGGGGTGTTTCTACACCTAATGCCCTAAAACCAACTGGTTTGGGTGCATTGGCCCAAAGCTCGCTAAGAAGCCTAGAAAGTCCAGTTTAAAACAAAGTCAAGCAAGTGTTCTCTCCGAGTTAAAATTCCTAACGGTTCTTTGTGTGAGAATAATCTTGATAAAAGACAGGCTTTTAAAAAAAAAAATTTTTAACGGAGATATGAAGGCTTTACTCTTTGATAAAGACTATTGCACGTTCACAGAGGTGTGTATGAAATGAAAACAAGAAAAAGGTGGAGTGAAAAATACGACTTAGTTTCCTGTTAAGGAAGATAGAAATTCTGAAGTTGAAACCTTACTGGAAAACGAAACTTGAAAAATGCTTAACTCTTTATAAAACTTATGTGATCCTTTTAAAATTGTTATCTGGGCTTTATTGTGCGACATGATGACTTTTATCGATCCTTCTGGAACTTAACGACACTATTTGCACTGCACGTAAAGACATATAAAATCTGTAGTTAAATAAGAAGCGAGGTGTGAAAAATAAAGGTTCGATAGTCTGGACTTAGGATTATAGAATTATTATTTTCTAAAAACAAAACTTTAGGGTTTGAAACTTAGTCATTTTTACAAACCAACTTGACCGGATTTTGTGGGTAGTATCCGCTGAAAACCCTCAGGAGACAACACTCCTCCTACTAGGGACACCTAGAGGTTTAACGGCTTGTTGCACATGCTCAGTGCAATCGCGTTCCCTGCGAAAGTGAGGTTAGGAAATTTTTTGTGAATAAATGGGCTTTGCTCGGGACGAGCAAATGATAAGTTTGGGGGTATTTGTTCATATCAGATTTTTGCATTTTCATACCGCCCAATTTTTATCACATTGCATATCCGTAGATACTCTTGAGCCGTGTTTGCTAGTCAATTGCAGGATACAGGTCCTCGGTTCCAAAACGGTGAAATTCATGGAAAACACGAAAAAATCCGGGTTCTTGCCGACCAAAGATAAAACACGGTCTCCGTCCCTCATCCGTATGTTGCCAGATACCAGTTTAGGAAGACAAAATGTCAAATCAATGTCACCTTCATGCACAAGGCTCAATGGTAGCACAAAATCCAAGAGATCTACGCGGAGCTCGAGGCAATCATGACAAAATCTTGACAAAAATTCCACCTTTCCCTCAACAGAATTCTGGAAAATTCGTGAAGCAATTATAAGAAAATACATATACCAGAATGAAGTACTCATCAGATCAGGCCACCACCAAAAAGCCCAAAGCCCAACTCGACAATAAGGCCGCGGATCCGCGGCCAAAGTGGGGTCCAGGCCGCGGATCCGCGGCCGTTCTGGCGCCAAATGTTCAGGGTTTTCAGGGGGTGTTTGGTAATTTCATATGGGCCCGTATTGTTGCCCTAGATTCTCATTTTCCAGCCTATAAATACCCCAGAATTCTGTGAAGGAGGGGGTCAATTTTTGTATTCTCATTTTGCCTAGTTTTAGTGTTGTTCTTCTTCCTCTTCTCACCTCTTCTCCATTAAACTTGTAGTGAGCTTTTGAGTGAAGAGTGATGAATAAAGAAGACCATTTTTATTATCATGCTTGTCTCTTTCTTTACTTGTTGTAATTTGTTGTAATTTTAATTGTTAAGTAGTTGTTGTTATTTGCTAGATTGTTTCTTTCTTCTCCCTTTTTCTTTATCATTCATACGACAATGATACTTACGCTTGATCCTCGCCAAGATGAGGTCGCAAATAGTTAGTCGTATTCTTCTAGTCTCCTTCTTTCTATCTTCCTCTTTTGTTTGTTTTATTTTTCCGTATTATGAAGTGTGAGTAGTTTTATACTTGTTAGGGTAGGATAAGGGAAGTTTGAGAGAAGGAAATCTCTCTCACTCTTTCCTTGCCCAACAACTTAAATCGACTCCCGTTAATTGAACCACAATCCGCTCCTTACGGCACCCTATCCTACATGATAGCGGTGATTCCGTAGTGAGACCGGTTATGGTTGAATTAACCGGAGGTTATGGATAAGAGCCAAGAACGGACGGACAAGCACCAAAAGGAAGGACTATGCGTTGGAAAGCCTAGCTTATACTCGCAAGTTCCTTCCTAGCCGTGCTAATCCCCGTTGTTGCCGATTACCGTAACACCGATATTAAGTGGGGCAACGAAAGATGTGGAGACTCCTAACTCAAACTAACCTAATCCTAACCCTAACAGGCTCTCTTTAAATATCAACTCAACACTTAGATAATCCAACAAAATCTGAAAACAGGACTTAACTCGTTAAAACACTTTGAAAAAGACTCCCATCTCCCTGCGGACGACCCGTACTCAACCGGCTAGCTACAAGCGAAACCGTCTTGATTGCGGTATTTAAACTAAACTTGAACACGCACGTATCCTACCAATCAGTACACGGGACAGGACTCGCCGGGAACTGCAGGTTGGTACTATACCCATCGTCAGATAGCAGTTCCCAGGTGACATGAGTACAGCTTAGTCCGTCGACATGACACTGCTACTTCACCTCGGGTGTGTTCCCACTGTACTTTGATTACTACCCTACCACGGCTCAAAGGAGTCGTGCAAACAGGTAATAGTTGGGTGCAGTCCCGAAGCACTTGGAGGCAGTGGCGGTTAGACATGATTCGTCTCTCCCGGTATTGGGGGTTGATATCGTGGTGTGTATGGAGAGCCATTACGCAAGGCCCCTAGCCAGGGCAAGCGAGATTTACTGGTAGGTGCTCCAGTAGTTTCTCAAGGTGTAATGGGCTTCACTCTGACACGACTTATACCGCTATTAGGGGTTTGACGTTTACCGCCCCCTAGGCCCGATATGCGATAGTCCTAGACGAACAGAACGGACTGTACGGAGATTGTCACATCAGGCTCAGTAGGAGTTCGGATGGGTTTCCTCATCGTCCTTCTTATCGACATCTACCTGGGGACCGTTACGTACAACTAGTACCGCTTGCGGCCTGTGGTTAAACCCACTGCCAGCATAGTGTCGAGTCTTTAGAGTCCCACACACAGAGTTTCCCTGCACCAGGCAAAAGGTGTAGATGCTCTATGGTTTTACGGCAGGGCCACGATCACTCACGTACACTTGTGCACGTACTGTGACCGGGCAGATAATATTAGCGGGCTTTGGTTTAAGCCAGATTCTAGTATTATACAGATGGATTTATTCAGTCAAAGATTATCCGTATTTTTTGGAAATACGGATGGGAGGGGCAGTTTCGTAATTTCTCGGGAAGCTTCAAGAAGGAGGTGACTCATTTGTGTTTATTTCTTTTGTGATTTAAACTAGATGAGGTGGAGGATGAGGTGTAAGTTTCATTAAATGATCCATGACTCATTAGATGACTCATTAGATGATTCATCTAGTGAATTAAATGAAGCATGATGAATATTAGCTAGATATTTATTTTGATGATATGATTATGCTTCATGATATTCACAAATGAGAATAGTTCATTCATTATCACAAAACACTTCTCTCTCCTCAAGTCTTCATCTTCTTCCTCAAACCCTAAAAGCTCTCATGAGTTGAGAATTCTAGGGTTTAAGTGACTAAGTAATCTATCTAAATACTCTACACCCTCTAGGACTTCTAGATTAGCAAACTAGAAGCCGTAGTTATCTCAGATTCGAGATAGGAGCTCGGACTATAGACTCTCGGGTGGATCGTCTTTGACTCGAGGAGGCCGTTGAGGTGCCCATATTCTATAGAGCCTACGAGGTGTGGAGGACAGCGATGAAGACCCGAAAGACACATAACGTGAGGTATAACTTCGAATCAAAGTAGTTAAACCTCCCGTAGTTTGCTAGTAATGGTTTAGACATGATCCGTGTGCTCAAGTCCGTGTTACGAAACTTTGATAATTGTTTTTCATATATTCCGCCTCCCCGCGAACACGTGGGGTGCGTGGCATGGACTTACAGTCCCGTCCGTGCGACCCCGTCGAGGGAGAGGGTGTCGGTTATGCCTGGGAGCAGGCGAGTTGACCGACATCTCCTCGGGAGGGACATGAGCGCGCAGGGGCTCTGGGCGAGGCTCTCTGGCGACGGACCTCGGGTTTCACTGTGCGGCGCCGAGCGGGTCATAGAATATGTCGACCCGGGAGATCTGCGGCCGGGAGAGGCAGCGAGGCGGTGGTCGGCAGCGCCGACGCGAGCAGAGTCTTCTCTTCCTCTGTAGGGGTCCCGGTCCCGAGGTGGGGGAGCGGCGACCTGGGGAGCTTGCCTCGCCGTTTGGACATGGACGAGCGCGTCTACGACGGACGCGGGTCGATCTATCGGGGTGGCTAAGGCGTTGATAGCGTTCGGGGGATGAGATTCGTCCGCGCCTCCGTTGTGGGGGAGATGGCGGCTAGTGCTTGGATCGTCGTGGTGACCGCTCGCCATTGGGTTGAGATCGAAAGATGCACTTTGTCTTAGTGGAATCAAGGCTCCAACAGACGGCGCTAGCTGATGCATGCCATATCGCGTCAAGATGTTACCTTCCGTTGATCTGCTGTTGGCGATGATGGACGGTCGAGATTTGAATTGGAGGTTAGCTCCTGAAGTGTGTGGATCTCAATGGGTTTGAGGTCGTTGGGGCCGAGCTACCTGCAAGGAAGTCCCGGGGTGGTTGTACCACCGAGGACCCTCCGACGATCAAGTTAGACAGGAAATCCGAGTAGAGTAACGGCCTAATGAGTGGAAAAATGACTTACTTGAACCGTCTAAAGGAGGGGTTTATATAGTACTGGCAGCAGGTAGACAGGTGCGAGAATCACGCTGGCCGTTATGCCCCCGACGTCACGCCCGCGTGATGGGCGGGATCTCCCATTAATGGCGAGACATGCTTGTTAATGGGGATCGTGATGGCGTGGAACGTGGGATCGTGGGCAGCGGATATCTCGCGCATGGCGAGATTCGCGGAGGCGAGGCGGAAGCACATGCGAATGATGCCGTCGGTCGGTCGAAGAGACCGAGGAAGATGAGCTCGGCGGGGGCTTGTGACCGAGCGGGAGGCCGAGCTATCTCAGTTCTGTGGTAGCCCGGAGGCGAGCTGAGAGGACCGAGGAGGCCAAATGTGCAGGAGGCTCGGAGGCGAGCCAACAATTGTTTGCAAGGCGGGCATAGAAGTGGTGTGGACGGCCCAGAAGGTCGGACACGTCCATGGGTCGCAGTCTTGGGTGTTCCTCCGACGTGCTGTCCTTGGTCTTTCTTTGCGGGCTTCGGGACACGTCATCAGCCACGTGTCACGATCTGGGAGATCACCGATATCGGGCATCATCAATTATAGAAGAGCGCTAACAAGGGAGGGTCTAAAACTATCAGGATCGGCCTAAACGACTATCAATGGACACAGTTAGACACAGACAATTAGCAGATTTAACTGCAAGATGGCCGTTGATAATGTTGAATGGAAGAAAAACTAGCTGGCACCTTGCGGTAATTGTTACTGTCCAAAGAATGTAGAGATCAAATAGTAATAGATAAAGAAAAAGGGTTTCCAAACTATATTAGCATCCTAGCATCCAAAGATCAGTTAAAATAAGAGTTATGATATTAAGATTACATGAATGGATTCTTAATAAATAGGGAGGATCAGGTCTTCAAATCAATTCATTGTCAAATGATCAAAAATAAGCAAGATGCATATCAGTGAGGCATTAATGCAAACGGTTTGCATTGAACATGTGCGATATGTTTTATCAAGATTGCTAGGGACAAATATCGAAACAATCAGATACCAGCTTCAATAATCATACAATATAATATAATGAGCATGAATTAATAATGCGGATATTAAAACAAAACAAATGAATATATAAAAAAACCATTGGAGCTAACAATGGATTCAAGATATATTTGTATTTTTTCTTTTAGGACCGGCTCAAGAAAAGGGAAACTGATTGCAAAGACAATGAGAGTAAAGTAGAAAGAAACGATTTCCTCATGTTCCGAAGGATTGATCACAAAAAATTATATGCATAAATCAGGGAATTCAATGCAAGAAGGCGATTTAAATAAAACACACAAAGAATTGAGGCGGCATACTAGAGGAACAAGGAAGAGGGGGCTTACAATTAAGGAATTTTGAGCGAAGAGGAAGAAGGCAATGACGATCGACGTTGACGGCTGGAGAAGGGTGCTCATGGAAGTGGAAATCTTCCTCAGATGTTGTCCTCCGTCGATTTTACTGCAAGCGTTCTTTAACGGTTGAGATTGGGAGTGGCAATTGGACGTATGGATCTCAATGGGTTGTTGTTGACGTCGAGCTACCTGCAAAGAAAGTCCCGGGATGGGTGACCATCGTAGAACCCTCGGACGATCAAATAAGTACTGAGATATAAAGGCAAGGTAGCGGCGTATTGGAATCAATTTTTTACTTACCTCAATCGTTTGTAAGAGGGCATATAGCGGTCGCGTGGGTGCGATCCGGCGCGAGGTTTCCTCCGTCCTTTACGCCATTATGACACGTTCGCGTTGATAGCGGGATATGCCCATTAATAGTGAGATACGCTTGTTAACGGAGAAACGTGCCAGCGTGGGATGTGGGATGTGGAGCGGCGGAAATCTTGTTCTGGCGAGATACGCGGAGCCGTTACGGGGGCGTTTGCGCTCCGTGCTCCGGGTTTGACAGGGAGGCCGAGGAGTCTCAGCTCAGTAGATAGCTCGAAGTCGAGCGTGGAGGCTGAGGAGTCTCAGCTGCCTAAGCGCATATGGGGGTACTCTGAGGAGGTTTTTCCAAAAGGTCGGGTGCCACCTCGTTATGAGGTCCCAAGAAAGACTCGTAATGTGTCACACTGATCCCCTGTCGTAGCCCCCAAAAGTCTAGAGGATATGCGCCAACGACACGTCATCTCCCACGTGTCGTAATCTTGGGTGTTCCCGTTCATGTGCCTCATCATCCGCCCTCAACTCTCGCCCTGATCTATTTATGGGTCAGGGTCGAGAGTGGTAAGCCCGGCTTTCCATGATTCAGCCGAAGATTTCCCTGTGATGGGCTGCCCGAAGACAGCGTGACATTTGGCGGCGGCTCCTCTTGGATCGCTAGATCCACGTGGCGGCTTACAAAGCGCCTCAGTTCCCGCATGTATCTTTGGTGATGTCAGCAGATCAGCGAAATGATTGCGCTTTTAAAGAGGGGGTGCCATTTCGTTCACCCGTCGGTTGGATTACGTGCCACGCGTCGCCGCTGGGTGGCGGGGTCGTGAGGAATTGTCACTGAATCCTGCCATGTGGAGACGTGTCCAATGGACGGTCGCCACGTGGAGTCCCGATATCTATTAGGCACGACGCTTCGTTTTGGCAGGAACCGATTTGGGCCGTTGGATGCCTTCTCGTGGAGTGTATAAATAGGAGGGGCTGTCCTGTGGCCAACACTTTCCCCTAGTCAACTCTTATTGCCTGAAGATTGATCGGCGCCCCTCTGCTTAGGTCGGAACTTCAACTAAAATTTTGCTCGGCGAGCCCTTTCTTGAATCAAGTTAGATGGCTTCTTCCGAAGTATCTGTTGACGTAATATGGATGAGTCGGGCGATGAGGCTTCAGTTTTTGAAGTCGAGTCCAGTGGGTCTTCCTCCTCCTCAGTTTCCGATAGCCGAGAGAGTTCCTTTTCTTCGTCTTCATCTTCTGAGGGGGTATCGACCAGGACGGAGGCGCCGCCTGCATCCGTTTCCCCCCTGAAGAGGCAGAAGAGAGTGGTTTCTCGGCCGCCTTCGACTGGGATTCAGGTGCAGGAAGGCGAGTTCTGCATCGAGATGCCCTCGAGGCTCTCTGTGGCCGACGGTTTGCCACCGGACATGGAGAAGGCGGCGGGGGTCAAGATTCCTCGAGGCACGATGAAGGCCCAAGTGGCTACAATAGCTCAGGAGGCTGTTTAGGTCAGTAACTTTTTTCAAGAATTTCTCAAGTGTTTTTACTCGGTTTTTATCTTTTTAACATGGCCCCCGTTTTCCTCAGGTCCCCCAGTACTGCGCCCTCCTCGCTGCAATGGAGTCCGAGGAGGTGGCCCCGGCGATGAAGAAGGCTGGTGAATCTTCCTCGCGAGAGGAGGAGCTCCTTGGCCGGCTGCAACAGGCGGAAAAGAAGCCCTCCTCGACTCTAGGTTGGTCGCGGAGGGTGTGACGGTTGCCAAGTTGAAGGAATCCCATCGGTTTCTGACCGAATCCAACCGGGCTATCCAGGCCCAGGTGTGTCACACCCCGCTTCCTAAAATACGGAATACGAGGGGTTGACAAGGCCAGCCATGCTCCTACGGTCAAGGAAATATCCCTCCGTAGTCACACTTCAGCTTCTAGCTCTACATGGTAATCAGTAATCAATGTACAGGTAATGAGGAATGCAGTATCTAAATCAAAAGAACTAACCAGATGGAGATCAAGGACGTATAGCTCTGGGTCGCGGATCAAGATGTCCGCGATGTCCTCAAGGTACATCAGGTCCTGGTCCAAGCTAGATCCACTTCTCACTCTGAGCATGCATACTTAGGTCGTCAGAGCGACACGATAGCAATATATATATATATAGATAAAAATGTGAACACGTGCAATAATGATGAATATGAAACCGTAAGCATGGAATAATGACATAAGCATGAAGTAGCCAATACGGGTAAGTAATAGGGCAGGTAAACAGTAAAGCAGTAAAAGTATGGCAAGTATGTTGAATCAATAAGCAATGCATGTCAATGTCTCTAACCCTATCAGTCTCTAAGTCTCACTGTACAGGTCGCTACGCCTATCGTCAGTCTAAGTGTGAGAGTCAACCACTCGTGAGTATCCCCCACCTAAGGGTAGGACCCAAGGACAAAGGAACACGGGCCCGAGTCGCTTGCTAATAATCAGTAATATCCCCATATATCTCCAGAGTCGCTGTATGTGCCGGCAATGGGACTCCCGAGATTCTGTTGAACTCAAACTCAAACTACCCCACACCCCGTGGTCTACATCAAACGCCAACCATAAACTCAAATACCAGTCGGTCCATGACAAGTCTACACGAGAACTGGAGACCGGATCTCCATCAAGCATGTCTCGACTGATACCCAAGACAAATGGACAGTGTTTGGTGCCTTACCTATGACACCCATATAAGTGCTCCCATAATCGTCCCATACCAATTATAGTCACACTTATACACGTCCCATAGACGTCGACAATGCAATAAATCAATAGGGTCCATTGATTGTGCACAAGTACGTGTCACTTTCACTTATCCATTCATGCTTACACACTATCGTACTTGCCACAATCAAACACTAATACCTAATACTGGGTAATACACATGATCACCAGGTTACCGATGCAATGACTTCTACACGATATGATGAGAATACAATAATTACCATATGAATGGAATACCATCAGTCAGTGTCCTATCATTTACATAATTCACTATAAGTCATGCGTGTAGAATTAAGTGAAACAATGTAAAAGGGGTAAGCAGTATATTGAATTATCTATCCATCAAAATTGGTTTCGCACCAATTGGGTTTCAGGTTTGCTAATTATGACCATTTCAATTTAAGTGTTCACGGCTGGAAATCCGGTTTCAGAATCGGGAGTCCATTTCGTAATACACTTTAATCCTAGTTGGGATCGTAATTAGGCAACTCTATAGTTGAACAATGTTTAGGGTTATCAGTTAGGTTTTCACCGCAATTGGCAAATTAGTAATATACTATATCGACAGGGAGTTATGGACAGGTTATGTTCAATATGTAAAATCTGCCTCTGCAGAATTCAGCAAAACGTATCGACATTATAAAATGAGTTAAAAATATCAAACAGTTGAGGAATCCAGTGAGACTAGTGGAGTAAGAAATATAACTAAATTTTATACGTAACGATATAGGGTTCTGCGCATTCTCATTTCTGAACTGGAATATACAGGGGTTTACAAATAGGGGTTAACTGGGATTTCCGTTCTGGACTGCAGTCCAGAATCGTAATCCTCTGCAATTATCTCTATCATAGTTTGTTAGAATTTTGTGATCAACTGTAGAATACGGTATCTTAAACAGTTAGCTTCGATACGAGCCATTCAACGCTAAAATCCGGTTTATACACAATTTATTATAAATTTTACGGTTTAGCATGTACGAAAGTTTTCAGGTTTTACGACAGAAATCGGGACATCATTTTACGTGAGCAAACGACATCGTATTGTAACCAAAGTCTTAAGGGACATTCATTATAACTCGGGCCATCACATGTTATTTGTTTTTGTCAATTTAACGGGGTTTTCCATCCGGGTTTTGCATCGAACACTTGAATTATAAGGATTCACATGAAAAGTATATGCGGAAATTATTGGTAACTTGAATTGTAATATATAAAATTAGCATGAAGCAAGTATTAAACTTTCCTGAAGACGTGTCGACGATGGTACGACAGCGGCGATGGTACGATCGCTTCACGAATACGGCACATGTTTAGCCTTGTCGGATCTGGATTCTTGGCCTCGATGGCTCGGTGGGTGCGACGGGCGTGCGCTGGCGCTGCGATGGATAGCGTGTTGATGACGATGATGGCTTAAAGGATCGAGGCCACAGATTTGATGGCGACGATGGTGACTAGAATACCGGCAGTAGCGATTTGTGTAAGTGTTTGATGAAATGCCGGGGGCTCGACTGCGGTGGCTAGGAATGCAGTGAGGGGGTGTCGGTGGTGGGTGTCGCGCAGGGGCTCGGCCGTGGCATAGGGGTTGGGTTAGGTTCGGTCTAGGGTTCTTTTGAAGAAGAGATGAGAGAGAGGGATGTTGCTATGAGAGAAAGAGAGAGATGTTGTTGTGTGAGAGAGAGAGGGATGTTGCTGTGAGAGAAAGAGAGAGATGTTGTTGTGAGAGAGAGAGAGAGATGTTGCTGTGAGAGAGGGATAGAGAGAGAAAGTGAGTGGTAAAGAGAGGGGAGAGTTTGGTGGTGACGAGGTCGAGGAACTCGTCAACGGTAGGAGGGTCGGCGACGGAGATGGCCGGTGCGGTGCTCAGGGTGAGCGACGGGTGCTGCGGCCGTCGTAGGTTGGAGTTGCAGTGTGGTGCTGGGACGAAGGAGGAGGCGGAAGCACTCGTGGTGCAGGCGACGGTTGCCGGCGAGGAGCGGGCAGTGGCTGCTCGGGCGATGGAATTGGTGATGGTGGTAGCGTGGTCGGCGGGGATCTCGGCTGAAGATGGAGCGAGCGAGAGGTCGAAGGCGAGGGTGGTGCTCCTACGAGGTGATCGAGGTTGGTTGTCAGGGAGATGAGAGATGGTGATGGTGCATTGGTGTCGGTGTAGGCCTGGTGAGGAGGGGATGGGGATCATGGGATAGCTATAGAGAAGAGCGGGTCTCGGGGCATGATTATAAGGAGCGGGGAACGCGGGGGAACGTTGGAGGAAGTTGCGATGGAGGGAGAGACGTGGGCGAGGGGCCATGGTTGCGAGAGAAGCGGGGCGAGGAGGAGAGAGGGAGAGAGTAAACAAGGAGAACGAGAATGAAGGGGGAGGAAGAGAGAGAGAGTGCAGGCGACGGGGATTGCGGCGGTTGCGACGACGTGGGAGCGCACGGCGGGGTCGTGGCGTGCGGGAGCCATTGGAGAAACGCGGGCGGGAAAAAGAGAAATGAGGAAGAGAAGATGAAGGAATAGGGAGCGGGTCGGGTAGTGAGAGGGGTTTGGGCCGGGTTCATGGGCCGGGAAGGAATTTAAAGGAATAGAGGGAGTGGGCTTGGGCTGAGTCAAGGGAAAATAATGAAAGGAAAAATGGAAATATGGTTAGGGTGTGGGGAAAAGAATTGGGCCGGGCAAAAATAGGTTTTAGTGAAAAAATAGTTTTTAGGATTTTAGTTTTAGATTAGTAGGTTAAGGAATTATTTTAAATAAAATTTCGTATAAAAAAATTGAAATAATCTGGATTAAATTCTGGAAAATACGGAAAATCTTTAGAAAATTTGGGAAAATATCTGGAGACATTATTTATTAAAATACGCTAATTATTTATAGGGACTGGGTATTATATCATACCACCCTTACAAAAATTTCGTCCTCGAAATTTAAAATAAACAATAACCTATAAAATGATATGCAAAAGCCACAAAATCAAGTACTAACATATAGTGATTTACTTAAAGCAGTTAGGAAAATCCAAGGTCCGTATAAGTATAATAAATAACGCAAATAACAGAATATGCCTAAGCAAGCACAAGACAGGACCATCTATAAGGATAAATTATGTGCACAATACCAGAAAATAAAATAGCAATAACAAACGATAGCGAAGGGTTTGCCGATAGGCCAAAGTAATTTAGAATAAATGTATCGATCAAACAAATTTTAAAATAACTTAGAAAACCCACATGGTGAAAATAAGAAATATAGCACAAAATAATATGCGCGATATATGTTTGCGCTATTGAAAATGTGAAGAATAGTAAAGCATTAAAATGAATAAAACGGAAGTAGTTAATATCACGCAATTTTTCGATAAATACAAAATAATGAAAACTAAATTTTTGAATAACGATGTCCCTAAATATAATTATGGTAATGGGAGATAGCACAAAAAAATATACAGGGGCTAGCCAGGGTAGGGATTACAATGGAGTATGGCCCACTCAAAAGGTCGGACTATGGTACTTCAAACTGGATGTCGAAGAGACTGGGCTCGGATCAGCACAGGGCGTAAGGGTGAACGGTCATGAATCTCAGGAGGGAAGAAATTTATTGGGGAGGAAAACGGTAAATGCATCATGAGAACCAAAAATCAAAAGATTAGCGAACTCAGAAATTTTATTATCATTCCAGAAAATTCCAAACAAGGCATTCTCGAAAGATAAAAGATGGCCCTAAACTATACATAGATTTATTTGGCCAGAGGAGATAAAAACTAAATCACGTCAGTCGCGGTTATGGAAGTTCAGCAGGTTATGGTAGGCTCGCGCTCGGATAGAGGCATCCATTTCCATAGCGCCTCGCAGGGATCGCCACCGGAGTTCTTCCGCCGTGGGGTCTTCTTCTTCTGGTCCTTCTGCCTCGACTGGAGCTTCTTCATCATGGTATGCTTCCACGTGATTTGCCTCTTCTGAATCTTCTTCCACGGGATTTCCTTCCACTGGATTCTCCTCAAGATTTTCCTCTCCTGGATTTTCTTCTATCGGGTCCTCCTCAGAATCTTCCTCTATTGGGTCTTCTTCGGGGTCCTCTTCTTCGGCTGGAGCGTCTTCATCGAGGTCTGCTTCCATGTGATTCTCTTCTTCTGGATCTTCTTCCATAGGATTTTCTTCCACTAGATTCTCCCCAAGGTCTTCCTCCCCTGGATTTTCTTCTATCGGGTCCTTCTCGGGATCTTCCTCTATCGGGTCCTCTTCTTCGTCGTCAGAGTCGCTGATCATGTCGACTTCTGGGGCTACGAATCCCTCACCATCGGAATCGCTGTTTTCGAAAATAACCTGTGGGACATTGATCTCGTCATCTGAACTAACCAGTATGCAGTCTAAGGAAACGCACGACCGCGTGCCCTCATCTAGAGACGGCGCTGCTCCAGGGTGGGCCATGGCCTGAAAAGAAAGAGTCATGATTAGGCAGTGGAACACACCAAGAATATAACTAAAGATACAGAGAATAAGGAAAATATGCGTTAGGTAAGGACCGAGAAATCAAAATTTAGAATACTGATGCAATAAGTAGTATAAGGAAAATAAGTGGCAAGGGGACGATACATACATCACAACTCAGAATTTTATTGCATTTCAACTAAAAGTTCAACGGATACAAGATTTTAAACGAAAGGAAATATTTACAAAAGAGTGACAACATTTTTATTGAAAGCAGAATGGTGATAATTCTTCCTTGATATCTAGACCGCTGCATTCTCCTCACGCGAGTTGAATCCTGCGCTGGGTTCGTACTATCCTCGAAGCTCGAGCTACAAAATAACCATCACTTAGCAGGAGTGAAGAATGTGGACGAATCTCCTCCGTGTAGTTCCTTCCTTTTAGGGCAACCATTGACAAGATGTTCGTTGGATCCGCAAATTAGGCACTGTCCTTTGGCACTGCGACAGTCTCTCTGAAAGTGTCCTGGCTTCTTACAGCATCCACAATTTTGAGTCTTCCGCTGCTTCCGCTGCTGGGGAGAAAGTGGGCACTTCATCTTCACCTCTTTTCCTTGTTTAACGGGGATCCCCTTATGATTGGAGGCTTCCTCTGGTGCCTGAGTCGTCTGCCCTCTTAATCCTGCAGCTAACAGGTCGTTCGTTCACTCCTGGGCTTCCTTCAAACCTTGCAGTACATTCAGAATCTCGACGGTTTGATTCTGGGGAATGGAGATAGAAGAAGAGTAGTTGGAAGACATAGTCCTGAAACAACAATTTTAGGACGGCATAAGGTGCAAGCTGTAAGAATAAGAATACAATGTAGATTACGCAAGGAAACAAGAATATCGGGTGAGGTGAAATTCAAACGAGTGGAAATCAAATGTAGAACTCCAAGTCACGCAAACAGAGTACCGTATTGTAACTATGCTGCAGTTCATAATTACAACCACATAACTCTACTAAGTCACCCAAAACTCTAGCAGATGGATCAAAATGTATAGCAGAACACACTATGTGAATCAAGTTTAAGAATAACAAGTTTACAATCTAAACCGAAGGATGTCTTAGATTGTCAAGCCCTACACGGAAACTGCAATCCCAATCGAAGCAAAACCTGGCTCTGATACCAACAAAACCATATCACGCCCCGCTTCCCAAAATACGGAATACGAGGGGTTGACAAGGCCAGCCATGCTCCTACGGTCGAGGAAATATCCCTCCGTAGTCACAATTCGGCTTCTAGCTATACGTGGTAATCAGTAATTAATGCACAGGTAATGTGGAATGCAGTATCTAAATCAAAAGAACTAACCAGATGGAGATCAAGGAAGTATAGCTCTGGGTCGCTGATCAAGATGTCCGCGATGTCTTCGAGGTACGTCAGGTCCTGGTCCAAGCTAGATCCACTTCTCACTCTAAGCATGCATACTCAGGTCGTCAGAGCGACACGATAGCAATATATATATATATATAGATAAAAATGTGAACATGTGCAATAATGATGAATACGAAACCGTAAGAATGGAATAATGACGTAAGCATGAAGTAGCCAATACGGGTAACTAATAGGGCAGGTAAACAGTAAAGCAGTAAACAGCATGGCAAGTCTGTTAATCAGTTAGTAATGCATGCCAATGTCTCTAACCCTATCAGTCTCTAAGTCTCACTGTACAGGTCGCTACGTCTATCGTCAGTCCAAGTGTGAGAGTCAACCACTCGTGAATATCCCCCACCCAAGGATAGGACCCAAGGACAAGGGAACACGGGCCCGAGTCGCTCGCTAATAATCAGTAATATCCCCATATATCTCCAGAGTCGTTGTATATGCCAGCAATGGGACTCCCGAGATTCTGTTGAACTCAAACTCAAACTACCCCACACCCCGTGGTCTACATCAAACGCTAACCATAAACTCAAATACCAGTCGGTCCATGACAAGTCTACGCGAGAACTGGAGACCGGATCTCCATCAAGCATGTCTCGATTGATATTCAAGACAAATGGACAATGTTTGGTGCCTTACCTATGACACCCATATAAATGCTCTCATAATTGTCCCATACCAATTATGGTCACATTTATACACGTCCTATAGACGTCGACGATGCAATAAATCAATAGGGTCCACTGATTGTGCACAAGTACGTGTCACTTTCACTTATCCATTCATGCTTACACACTATCGTACTTGCCACAATCAAACACTAATACCTAACATTGGGCAATGCATATGATCACTATGTTACCGATGCAATGACTTCTACACGATATGATGAGAATACAATAATTACCATATGAATGGAATACCATCAGCCAGTGTCCTACCACTTAAATAATTCACTATAAGTCATGCGTGTAGAATTAAGTGAAACAATATAAAAGGGGTAAACAGTATATTGAATTATCTATCCATCAAAATTGGTTTCACGCCAATTGGGTTTCAGGTTTGCTAATTATGACCATTTCAATTTAAGTGTTCACGGCTGGAAATCCGGTTTCAGAATCGGGAGTCCATTTCGTAATACACTTTAATCCCAGTTGGGATCGTAATTAGGCGATGCTATAGTTGTCCAATGTTTAGGGTTATCAGTTAGGTTTTCACCGCAATTGGAGGATCAGTAATATACTATATCGACAGGGAGGTATGGACAGGTTATGTTCGATATGTAAAATCTGCCTCTGCAGAATTCAGCAAAACATATCGACATTATAAAATGAGTTAAAAATATCAAACAGTTGAGGAATCTAGTGAGAATAGTGGAGTAAGAAAGATAACTAAATTTTATACGTAACGAAATAGGTTTCCACGCATTCTCATTTTTGAACAGGAATATACAGGGGTTTACAAACAGGGGTTAACTGGGATTTCCGTTCTGGACTGTAGTCCAGAATTGTAATCCTCCGCAATTATCTCTATTATAGTTTGTTAAAATTTTGTGATCAACTATAGAATATGGTAGGTTAAAAAGTTAGCTTCTATACGAGCCATCGAACGCTAAAATCCGGCTTATACACAATTTATTATAAATTTTATAGTTTAGCATGTACGAAAGTTTTCAGGTTTTACGACAGAAATCGGGACATCATTTTACGTGAGCAAACGGCATCGTATTGTAACCAAAGTCTTAAGGGACATTCATTATAACTCGGGCCATCACATGTTATTTGTTGTCGTCAATTTAACGTGGTCTTCCATTCGGGTTTTGCATCGAACACTTGAATTATAACGATTCACATGAAAAGTATATGCGGAAATTATTGGTAACTTGAATTGTAATATATAAAATTAGCATGAAGCAAGTATTAAACTTGCCTGAAAACCTGTCGACGATGGTACGGCAGCGGCGACGGCACGATCGTATCACGAACACGGCACAGGTTTAGCCTTGTCGGATCTCGATTCTTGGCCTCGATGGCTCGGTGGGTGCGACGGGCGTACGCTGGCGCTGCGATGGATAGCGTGTTGATGACGATGATGGCTTAAAGGATCGAGGCCACAAATTTGATGGCAACGACGGTGACCAGAATACCGGCAATAGCGATTTGTGTAAGTGTTTGACGAGATGCCGAGGGCTCGACTGCGGTGGCTAGGGATGCAGTGAGGGGGTGTCGGTGGTGGGTGTCGCGCAGGGGCTTGGCCGCGGCGTCGGGGTTGGGTTAGGTTCGGTCTAGGGTTCTTTTGAATAAGAGATGAGAGAGAGGGATGTTGCTGTGAGAGAAAGAGAGAGATGTTGTTGTGTGTGTGAGAGAGAGAGAGAGATGTTGCTGTGAGAGAGGGATAGAGAGAGAAAGTGAGTGGTAAAGAGAGGGGGGAGTTTGGTGGTGACGAGGTCGAGGAAATCGTCGGCGGTAGGAGGGGTCGGCGACGGGGTAGCCGGTGCGGTGCTCAGGGTGAGCGACAGGTGCTGCGGCTGTCGTGGGTTGGAGTTGCAGTGTGGTGCTGGGACGAAGGAGGAGGCGGAAGCACTCGTGGTGCAGGCGACGGTTGCCGGTGAGGAGCGGGCAGTGGCTGCTCGGGCGATGGAATTGGTGATGGTGGTAGCGTGGTCGGCGGGGATCTCGGCTGAAGCTGGAGCGAGCGAGAGGGATCTCGGCTGAAGATGGAGCGAGCGAGAGGTCGAAGGCGAGGGTGGAGCTCCGACAAGGTGATCGAGGTGGGTTGTCAGGGAGATGAGAGATGGTGATGGTGCACTGGTGTCGGTGTAAGCGTGGTGAGGAGGCGATGGGGATCATGAGATAGCTGTAGGGCGTGAGTATGAGGAGCGGGGAACGCGGGGGAACGTTGGAGGAAGTTGCGATGGAGGGCAAGACGTGGGCGAGGGGCCATGGTTGTGAGAGAAGTGGGGCGAGGAGGAGAAAGGGAGAGAGAGAGTAAACAGGGAGAACGAGAATGAAGGGGGAGGAGGAGGGGAGAGAGAGAGTGCAGGCGACGGGGATTGCGGCGGTTGCGACGACGTAGGAGCGCACGGCGGGGTCATGGCGAGCGGGAGCCGTTGGAGAAACGCGGGCGGGAAAAAGAGAAATAGGGAAGAGAAGATGAAGGAATAGGGAGCGGGTCGGGTAGTGTGAGGGGTTTGGGCCGGGTTCATGGGCCGGGAAGGAATTAAAAGGAATAGAGGGAGTGGGCTTGGGATGAGTCAAGGGAAAATAATGAAAGGAAAAATGGTATTATGGTTAGGGTGTGGGGAAAAGAATTGGGCCTGGCAAAAATAGGTTTTAGTGAAAAAATAGGTTTTAGGATTTTAGTTTTAGATTAGTAGGTTAAGGAATTATTTTAAATAAAATTTCATATAAAAAAATTGAAATAATTTGGATTAAATTATGAAAAATACGGAAAATCTGTAGAAAATTTGGGAAAATATCTGGAGACATTATTTATTAAAATACGCTAATTATTTATAGGGACTGGGTATTACAAGATGGGGGAGGTCAATAGGCTCTACGATGCCATGAAGAGGCAGAGAGACTCGTTCAAGCGGGAGGCTCGGGCAGCTGGCGAGACGGTGAAGCTTGCGGAGGGCAGAGTGGAAAGGGCCGTGGAGGAGTATAAAATCTCTGACCAGTTCTATCTCGACCTCGCCGATTCCGCGGCCGTTGGGTGGCATAACTCCTTCGACGCTGTCAAGGAAGTCACGCCCGGGTTCGACGATCGGGAGCTTCGCACTAGGTATCCCCTAGCCAAGGAAGTGCCACAGGGTAAAGGTGCTGAATCGGCTGGAGAGCAGGTGGCAGCGGTCGTGGATGCCGAGCCGGATGTCACGCCCCGCTTCCCATTGTACGGGGAAGGAGACGTGGAGAGCCACGGTGTGTTTACTCAGAAGTAAACACGTTAAGCGTAAATAAGCAATATAAGTGAATAACACAAGAATAACAAGAGATGTAATAAAACAACAACTTTTTATTGATAATCATTCTTTACATACAACTGAAAAGTAAAGTACAATGGTGGAAAGCGATATCTAAACATTGGCATATGAACTGAAAAGAAATAAGTACAAGTAAAAGCCTAGAAGTCGTGCTGCTTGGTGATCTGCTTCAAATCGTCCTGGCCGGGTTCGGTCTCTTGAGAGTCGGGTCCTCCTGACGAACATTCCAAAGAAAGAAGAGACATGAACGTCGTCAACGAACTAGCGCTCGGTAAGTCCCAAAAGATAGAATGGAATAGACAAGTAAAGAGAATAGAACTGGTAAATTATCTATTTTTTATGCTAATGTAGTTGTTTGTAGCTAGGTACAGAAGGTATCAGTGTATACGAGAGGAGTCCAACCTATCTCGTAGACTATGGTAACCCGTAGTATAAGGCCCCGTCGACAAAATCACGGGACAACGGCATGGATGTTCATGTAGTGTCTTTTAGTGACCATCTCGTTCCACTTCTAATATATTCCGTACCATTCTACCCCGTTAAACCCCGTAATATATATTGTGTTGATTGTATTGATTTGTAGTTATCAGACTTGCCGAGACTATAGTATAAGTTGTTCATGTAAACGGATTCAGGAGGTAAACGGTAGTCATGTAGTCAAGTTCAAGCTATAGACATGGTTTGGTCAAGTAAAGTCATGTTGATATTGTTCTGGTATTCATGTTCAAGTATTCAAGTATTCATATTTGGTATATTGGATTAATGTTGCATTGGAGTTATGATTGGATTCATGTTGAATTGGAGTTATGATTGGATTCATGTTTGGATTGTATTCAGATAAGAATGAGACTCAGATTGAGTCAGACACTTAAACAGATTTGGATCCTGAATTAGATTTTGGTGTTATCGGTAACTGCTGCACATGGACGGCAGGATTTGTGTCTTTCACCAAGACAATTACCATTGATAACCCCATTTTAGTTTTCTACCTTAAATAGGCAAGCACTCACTTTCTCCGGCTCCCTGAGGCTCAAGAGAATTGGTCCCGCTTAAACATATATTTACTAGGGTTCTTATTGTAATTTTAATATAACTTGATGGGGTTTTATGAAAAATATTTTAAATATACTTTCAAAATAAACCTCACGTATTTATTTATGTTAGGTTTTCATGGATGTAAATTTTATAGAACGAGGTATGTCAGTGAATATATATATAACTTGAATAGTTCAAGGTATTTTAATGTAAAGTTTGACTTATATTGATTCTTGATGGTATTTTCATAAACAATGTAATTCTTTTATTTTCTAAAAAACATGGAATTTTATTATAAATTAAAAATAGATGGTTTGATAATATTTATATAATTATTAAAAATTAATTATTATTATTAAATAGAAATTCTCGTTTTTTTTAAAAATTGTATTAAAATTTTATCGAGATCGTATGCTCCGTGAGGAGATCTGCATCTCGCTCTACTAGTTCCGAAGATGTGCGATAATCCGCACCATCTAATAACAAGTTCCCCGAAATGGGTTGTAGAGGTTAATTGCAAGGAATTTAAATAATACTATTTACAAGAAAACGTGTTTTTATAGTTCGAGGTATTTTATTGAAAAGTCGTATTTTGCCACAAGATATTGGTTTCAAGAGAATCGTGCTATTTCAAGATGTGTGTATGTGAGAGGTAGGTTATTATCTCGTGAGGTTTTCTAAAGGTATGCTAAGCAAACGTATTAAAGGATGTCGTATGTAAACTTCATGGTATTTAAACAAAAAATCTTAAATAAAATTGCTTTACATGGAGTTTTAAGGTGAAACTTGTTTCAAAATATAAGTTAATGACTAACAACTAAGGTATAATGATATTGATGAGTGATTCTTAAGGAAAAATTGTATTTTTTAAAGTTTTAGAAACAAAAATCGGTATAACTCCATTTACCGACATGTTTTGAAAAGAGATCATTTTAAGGTAGGAAGAGGAGAAGAGAGATGTGACTTACTTACAAGAAGATTAGATGAGAGGTATAGGAAGAAATTGGTTGCTTCATGGAGTCGCGGGGTTGCCGGAAGTGTCTCGAATTCTCGCCGGAAATGGAATTAGGGCTAGCTCTACTTGTATTCTTCTTTGACGTAGAAAATTTTGAGAATTTTTGACAAGAGATTTCAGAATGAAGAGGGCTAGGGTATGGGGTTGTATTTATAGGGTAAAATTAGGGTTTTGGAATTAAAGAGAGAATTAAAAATGCATTAAAATAGGATTAAAGAGTGAATTTAAACTCTCTGGATAAATGCAGGAAAAAAAACAGAACAGGGGTCGTAGGGGTAGGCCAAGGGCTAGATGTGCAGAAAACAGCGACTATCCCCTACGTTGGGCCCGGCGGTGCCGGCCATAGGCCCGATCTCACTGGCCAAGTTGAAGAGTTGGGTGCTGGGATTTTAGCCACGTGTCCATGCCCGTATAAATACCCTTTTGCACATGTTTGATTTTCTGTGACTTTTCATTTTACGTGTATTGCACGTGTAAACTTTTGGACATCCAAAAAGTTTAAAAGAAAAATCAGTAAAAATAAGATGTGGCTGATGGGATTCGAACACAGGGGCTATGTCACAGCAGTGTAAGGCTTTACCAGTGAGCTACAAGTGCTTTCTTGCCGTTCTTAAACAAATTTAATTTATAACTTGTACTCAGGTTAACAAACTCCATTTTGTACATTAACTTTAAAAAAATTTGGTACAGAAAATTCAGGGTTGTTACACCGGAGGTCACCATTATAGCCCCCGATGGAAGCGCCGAGCCAGGGAAAGGACCGGCCGAGCAGGCGACCTGAGCTATCTCTGTTTAGTTATCAATTTTGTACGCCTCCGGGCATTTTTATAAGGCTAGGGAGCCCATAATTCCTTGTACATAATTTTTGAAATGTGAATAAAGTATTTTAGCTCGTAAGTGTTTTTGCCTCCGAAGCCTTTTTTCTCCCGCAAGCCTTTTTATCTCGTAAGTGTTTTATCTCGCAAGTGTTTTTAGCTCTGAAGTCTTTTTCTCCCGCAAGACTTTTTATCTCGCAAGTGTTGGGCGAGCGTGACGTAAGAGCTAAGCCAAGCATGGGCAGACCGGTGTCCACCCTTTCCCCGGAGTCGAGGCGACGATCGTGCATCGAGTATGAACCGAGCGATAGCCAAGGATAGGCAGATTGGTGCCCTTTCTTTTCCCGGAGTTGAGACGGCGATCATGCATCAAGTATGATTCGAGCGATAGCTAAGGGTAGGCAGACCGGTGCCCCTATATATAGGTCTTGAGCGAGATGAGCAGGGAACTAATCGACCACCTCTTAACGGGGGCTTTGGATCCGCGCATTGAATGGGCAGGAAGCTGCCTTCAACGGATGAGCCGAGCAGGAAGTTACTCGGTTGTCTCTTGTCGAGGGCTTTAGATTGCCAGATTGGCTGGGCAGGAAGCTACCCTCAGTGGATGAGCCAAGCAGGAAGCTACTCGGCTGCCTCTTGTCGAAGGATTTGGATCCGTGGATTAACTGGGCAGGAAGCTACCCTCAGCGGATGAGCCGAGCAGGATGCTACTCGGTTGCCTCTTGTCAAGGGCTTTGGATCTATGGATTCACTGGGCAGGAAGCTGCCCTCAGCGGATGAGCCGAGCAGGATGCTACTCGGTTGCCTCTTATCGAGGGCTTTGGATCCGCGGATTGTCTGGGCGGGAAGCTGCCCTCTGTGGATAAGCCGAGCAAGAAGCTACTCAGCTGTCTCTTGTTGAGGGCTTTCTGAATTCAATAGTTTTTCTATGGTATGTCGTTCAACCTTCCGTGACCCATATAGGGGGATGGTGACCGTCATAGATGGCACGTAGCAGTACTTTATCGGGAAAGTGCGATATTCCATGATTTGCGTTGTTGCATGAGTGGATCTTGGCCGTTGGAAGATTTTTGTTGAGGCTATAAATATCGAAGGGATGGTCTCGCCTTCGAAATCTCATATTGTCTTCTTCCTAGTCGTGTGTTTCTTGAAGATGACCCACCGCGTATACACCATCAGGGAGATTGTATCTCGGGACGATGTGTATTTTTATAATCTCGATCGTTCCGAAAAGACGTACGGGGAGGTGATAGGCCGCTTAGAGGGCCACTGTGGGCGCCTACTTTCCCGACGATCTCCTCTCCTTCAAGTGCTAATGTATACTATATGGAGGTCTTCCCCGGGTCTTTAAAACACCCTATCTCCACAGTTGATGGACGAGGCGTTTGATAAAATGTATATGGTCCATGAGTTTGGTCTGATCTCGAAGAGTAGGCGGGACCGCTCGGTGGGCCTTCTTCTTGAGTGTTTTCAGCAAAGGTTGGTCGTTGCATCTTGCTCGGCGGATGGGAACCCTGGAAAGTCCGTGTCTTCTAGGGTCTACGGGTACCGTCTGAGGGAGAGGGCGGAGGCTGCCTAAGCCCGGCCGGAGGAGATTTCTTCCGAGTAACGTCGCCAATGTTATCTTAATCCTCGTCCTCCTTTGGTGTAATAGTTGTAAAGTTGGGGAGCCCATAATACCTCCGAATAAATAAATTTGTCTTTAGTTGAGATTATGGTATATTGTCTCTTTCTTCCTTTCCATACCTTTTTTTGGCGCCTCCTCCGACCCCATGCTCGGGGCCGAGGAAAGTAGTGATGGGCTCAAGCCCCGGGGTGGTGCAGAAGTCTATTCTGTGAGAGGACTTAGTTTGGAAAACTTAGTCAACGCGGAAAGGAATTGCATTATTCAAAAGAGGGTACATGCTTATCTATACAACTTAAGTTTTTCGGCGTTATATGGCTGGGGAAAATTACGCCCTCCGGAGTCCTGGAAGCGGCAGGCTCCACCGGGAAATACTTCCGTTACGAGAAATGGTCCATCCCACTTCGGGGAGAACTTATATAGCCTCCCTTAGTCTATAAACTCGTTTCTCTGTAGGACCGGGTCACCTGTCTTAAAAGCTCGATGCTTAACTCGGGCGTTGTAGTAGCGGGCGGTTTGCTGCTGATAGGCGGCCGCTCTGATTTGCGCTTGATCTCATTTTTCTAACAAGATGTCCATGTTGCTTCGTAGTGCCAAGGTGTTAGCTTCATCGTCAAAGTGTTCGACCCTATAACTGGGCAATCCAATTTCTACAGGGAGCATTGCTTCGGTCCCATAGCAGAGGTTGAGCGGGGTTTCACCCGTTGGCGTTTTCCTTTATGTCCGCAGTGACCAGAGCACACGAGGCAGTTCCTCGACCCAGCCACCTTACCTCCCTTCCAGGTGAGCCCGGAGCCCGCGAATGATGCTTCGGTTTTCTACTTTGGCTTGCCCGTTGAATGGGGGGTGCACTACTGCGGTGAACTTCATCAATATGTGGTAGTCGCTGCAAAACTCCTTGACTTTGTCATTCTCTAAGTTGGCCCCGTGGTCGGTGATGATGCACCTCGGGATTCCGAATTAGGAGATTATATTGTTCTGCAGGAACTTTATCATAGAAGTGGCGTCTGGTTTCCTGATGGGCATGGCCTCGATCTATTTTGTGAAGTAGTCTATCACAATAAGAATGTACTTGTGTTCACCCGTGCCGGTGGGGAGCTAACCTACCATATCCATCCCCCACTGTGCAAACGGCCATGGGGAACTTAGCGGCGTTAGTTCGGTGGTGGGGAGGCAAGGAATGCTGCCAAAGAGTTAGCAACTTTTGCATCTTCTGACCAGTTTCTCGGCATCTTGATATATTCCTGGCCAATAGTACCCCTGGAGTAGTGTCTTTTGAACCAGACTATAGGCCCTTTGATGCGCCCCTCTAACCCCTTTGTGTATCTCCCGCAGGACGTAGTCTGCTTCATGGGGATCGACACACCGGAGCATAGGTTGAGTGTACGAATTTTTGTATAGGTTTTCTTTGCTCCATATAAAATGGCAAGCTTTGGCCCGAAGCCAACGGGCCTCGACTCGGTCCTTTGGAAGGACCCCTTCTTTTAGATATTCTACGATAGGCTTTCTCCAGTCCAGGGCGTCTTCTTGGGTCGTGTAGATTTGGAGTGTCGTCTCCCCATCTTCAATACTGGGTCAAGGAAAGACTTCAAAGAGGATATTTCTCTTATGATTGGCCGAATAGGAGGAGACGAGTTTTCTTAGCGCATCCGCCTCAGCATTCAAATTTCTAGGAATTTGCTCCACTTGGACTTCGTCGAAGTTTTTCCGAAGACTTTTTACCTCTGCCAGGTATTTTATCATGAGCGGATCTCGGGCTTCGAAACGACCGGTTACTTGGCCGATGACTAGCGCAGAGTCGCTACGTATCCGGATGGTCTTCAGCCCTACTCCGGAGGCAATTCGTAGTCCTGCCAATAAGGCCTCATATTCCGCGGCATTGTTTGATGCCTTAAAATCGAGCTTAGGGAATACTCCATTTCCGCATCGTTCGGGCCTCGGATGATTAGGCCTGCCCTACTTCCTTCTTCTGTGGAGGATCCGTCTACATAGGGCACCCAGTCCGGGATTGGGATGGGTACTTCCTCGACCGAGGGACGTGAGTCAGGGTTCTAAGCAGTCATTTCTTCCCTCGTTGGAATGGTGCACTTGATAATGAAATCAGCCAGGGCCCGGGCTTCGATGGCTCGTTGGGTTGGGTATTTGATGTCGAATTAGGATAGTTCCCATCTCCATTTCTCTAGGAGGCCCGACGATTCGGGGGAGGCGAGGATATTACCTAGAGGTCTTTCAGTGAGGATGAGGATCGTGTACACCTGGAAATAGTGTCATAACTTCCTGGAAGCGACGACGAGTGCCAGGACTATTTTTTCTATAGCCGGGTATCTGGTTTCCGCGTTCTTGAAAACATGGCTCACGTAGTAGACCGGCTTCTGCGTCCCTTCAAATTTCCTGACGAGCATAGAGCTTGCGGCTTGATTGGAGACAACTAAGTATAGTAACAGTTCGTCACTTTTGACCGGTCTGGTGAGAAGTGGCAGGGTCGCCAGGTGGATCTTGAGTTGTTCTAATGCGTTTTGGCATTCCTCGGTCCATTCAAACCTGGGAATTTTTCTGAAGGCACTGAAGAAAGGGAGGCATTTTTCCCCAACTATGGACATAAAGCGACTCAATGCGGCCACCCTCCCGGTGAGTCGCATGATATCGGTATTGCTTTTGGGCGTTGTCATGTTAAGGATGACGCTGGTTTTCTCTGGGTTTGCCTAGATTCCTTGATGTGTAACCATGAAACCGAGGAATTTCCTGCTTGTGACACCGAACACGCATTTAACTAGATTTAGCTTCATCTTGTATTTTCGCAAGACATCGAACGCTTCGCCGAGGTCCGCAGCGTGTCCGGCTGACGAGGCGAATTTTACAAGCATGTCGTTGACGTAGACTTCCATGTTTTTCCCAATCTGTGCTTTGAACAGTTTATTGACCAGTCGCTGGTACGTGGCCCCGGCGTTCTTGATTCCGAAGGGCATTACCCTGTAGCAGTATATCCCCCGATCCATGGTGAAGGCTGTCAGCTCTTCGTCGGCCGGATTCATTCGGATCTGATTATATCCAGAGAAGGCGTCCATGAAGCTTAGTAGTTCGTGGCCGGCCGAGCTATCCACTAGCTGTTCTATCTGAGGAAGTGGGTAGTTTTCTTTGGGAAAAATCTTGTTCAAGTCAGTGAAATCGACGCACATGCGCCATTTCCCGTTTGCTTTCTTGACCATGCCCATGTTCGCCAGCCAATCCGAGTAGTCTAGGTTTCTGATGAAGTTGGCAGCGAGCAATCGATCCATTTCGTCCTCTATCGCTTTCTGTTTAATCGGCGCAAAACTTCTCTTCTTTTGTCGGATCGGCCTGGCTTTCGTGTCGACCCCGAGCTTATGGGAGATAACCTCGGAGTTGATCCCGGGCATGTCCGCTGGCGTCTAAGCGAATACATCTGAGTTGTCTCAGAGGAACCGGATCAGGCCTTCACGGATGTCTCCTGTCAAGAGAGTGCCGATCCGGACCGTCCGGCCGTCGACTCCCTCTATGAGTGGAACTTCTGCTAACGCTTCTACCGGGGCACCTTGAACTTCCTTTCTGTCGTCGCGGGTATCTAAAGACTCCTGAGGATCATGTGCGTCTTCAAAATCATTGCCTTGCTCTCCGGCGGGGGACATTGAGGTGAGGCAGATTTTGGCGGTTTGTTAGTCTTCATAGGCTCGGCCTATTCCCCTATTATTTAAAGGGAATTTGAACGCAAGGTGGTAAGTCGAGATCTGAGCCCAAAGGGCGTTTAAGGTGGGGCATCCCAGGAGAATGTTGTAGGATGACGGGACCTTAGCAATGATGAAGTTCACTGGCACAGTTCGCTTCTTGCCCGCTTCCCTAATGTTGAGGAGGAGAGTGACTGATCCCTCGGCCGGAACGGAATGGTTGGTGAACCCGGAGAGAACGTGAGAGGTTGGCTGAAGGTCAGATGGACCTAATCCCATACGCTGGAAACAGTCGTAGAACAGGATATCTGCTGAGCTCCCTGAATCAACCAATATTTTCTGGACCTCGTAGCGGTGAACTTAGGCCGTTATCATAAGAGGGTCATTGTGAGGAAGTGATATGCCGTGAAGGTCTTCGTCGGTGAAGATGATCGGGTCATCCTTCCTGCCTTTCTTGTGGGGTGGATCACTTATGTCCCCGACTGGTAGGAGGTGGTGGTTCCCCCCACTTTCCAGAGTTGGATTCGTCAAAACAACAATGATTTTTCCGATTGTTAACTCCCCAGGTGGGGTTTGGTCTTTTTTCTCCCGCTCCGTTTGTCACTTGTCTCGTAGGTATTTTGCCATATGGCCAGAGCGGATCAATTCCTCGATATAGTCACGGAGTTGCTTGCAGCTCTCGGTCGGGTGACCCTGCGACCTGTTGTAGGGTGTTTTTCGTCACCCCATTGAGATGGGAATACGTGCGTGCTTGTCAGGCGCATTACAGATTCCCCCTGTCTAGGGTAGGCTGGGGTTTATTGATTGTGAGGATCCGAATCTCCGGCAGCCGCAGACTAAGCTGCCGTTAATTTCCCCTCGCCTTTGGAGCGAGAGAACCTCCGATTGACGGGTCAAACAGGTCATGTGAACTCAATGTGAAGTATTGTATTTTGAAGGGATTTTGGATATATCGGGGGCCCTGCAGAGTTTTTACGGGAGTGCTAGCGCCTTATGTGCCTAGCACGCAGGCGCTGGCACCTCACATGCTTGGAACGTGGGCGCTTAGGCGCTGGGCGCCAGCGCCCCACATGTTTGGCACACGGGCGCTGGGTGCCAGCGCTCTACGTGCATGGCATGCGGGTGCTGGGCGTCAGCAGGAAAAGGGACTTGGTCCCTGCACTGGGAGCTGTGCTCCCGATTTGACTTATGGAGTTGAACTCCTGATAGAGAGGACAAGTGGGCTTAGCCCCTGCACTGGGAGTTTTACTCCCAAAAATTTCTTTTTTTATTTTTGTGTGTGTGTGTGTGTGTGTGTGTGTATTCTTAGAGGAGTTAAACTCCTAAGATATTTTTGGAGCTGATGAAAGAGGCTTCTCCCTTGAGCCCTGGATCTTCCCCAAGGTGAGGTTCTTGGAAGTGGGTATCCTTCTTCCTCTTCTTTATTGGCTGGCTCTTGGGGGAAAGAGGGTGATATTTAAAAATCTCTCATTTTGGAGATTGGATGGAAGATCTGAGCTTCCTTTTGTTGGTTTTGTGGTGAAAAATTATTTATTTCTGGAAAAAGAAGAGTGAAACTCTTGATTTAATTCAGAAAAAAGAAGGTTTAGAACCTTGAGGAAGGAGAAGGAGGCACAAAAATCCTAGATTTTTGAAGGAAATGAAAAGTTGTCTTTTATTTCATTATTATGTTGCCTTATATAGGCTTACACATTTATATATTGTTAGTTATATGTATGCCCTAGAGGCCATTACTATACATAGGATGTATATTGTAGTGGATGCTTGGACATATATAGGGAGGACTTTCTTGCTCGACATGATAGTATGCTATCTGGTTGATCTTTACCTTAACGTGTACACTGATTGTCTCTCTGTTACATGTTGGTAAAGCCCTTAAGATGTGTACTTGACTACCTGGACTATGATGCGGATCATACTAGTAGGGACATGGTAGTCTATAAGTACATCCTTCATGGTCCCTAGTCGTGGGTGTATCGAGACGGGGCATCGATATACCAGAGTAGACTAGCGTATACCTTCTCGACCCATACAGATGGGCGATGGATGATCCCATATCCATTGGTGTTTGACATCGGAGATGATATACGGGTGCTCAGTGGAGACTGGGTACACTAGACGGACTCGCCGAGAACTCCCAGATGGTATTATACCTTACGTCAGATGGCAGTTCTCTGGTGATACTGGTACAGGTTAGTCTGTAGACCCGAGATCGTCATAGAGTCTTGTGTGATTCCCACTGTGCTTTGATTTCCACCTTACCACGTCCAAGAGGGCGTGCAAAACGGTGGTTTTTGGGTACAGTCCCGAATCACATGGAGGCAATGAGCGATAGGAGGGGATTCGTCTCTCCCGGTATAGGGAGTTGATGTTGCGCTGTGTTCGATTGGCTATAACCGGAAATCCCTGGCCAGGGTTGCTGAGATTTACTGGTAAGTGTTACCAGTAGTTTCTCGAACTGTTATAGACCTCATATCGACACGACTTATCGAGCTATTGGGGTCTGACGTTTACCACCCCTAGGCGAGATATGCGACATATCAGACGACGAGACCGGACTGTACGGTAAGTGTTACTGGTTGGATTCACAGGAGTATGAGCGGGCTTGCTCGTCGATCTTCTGATCGCTCAATACCCGGGTGTCCGTTACGTTTAGCAGACCGCTTGCGGCTTGTGGGTGTTTGATATGATCATCACTTGCTGCCGGCATATTGACGAGTCTTTAGAGTCCTACACAGAGGTTTCCTGGCTCAAGCGAAATGAAATAGGAGCGCATATGAGATATGTGCGGGACCGAGAATAATACCAGTATGTGATACTGTATTCGATTCTCACGATTTGTTACATTGATCGGTTATATGCGATATAGCCGGGTTATCGGATCAAGTGTTGATTCGATAAGTTGTTACTATTGATATTAGTCGGTTATACGCGATATGACCAGATCGTTAAATCAAATATTGATTTAATGATTTAATGTATAATTATATATTTGATATATTACTTTACATTAACTAATATTGGTTCACTTAAGATGTTTTTCTCACTTGTTTGTGCACATTGTATATGTGATATATTTTTGTGCATAAGTTTGTATCATGTTTGATGATACATGCAAACTTGGGTGTATGTTTGGTTTAAACCATGGTTGGTCAATGGTTAGGGTTTCATTTGCTTCATTTACTTATTCATTTATTTATTTATTCATTTGAGAAAGAAATAAAATGGTGGCAAACTTTGGATTTTCTTTGAAGCTTCTTGAAGCTTTGAAAGACTTTGACCATTTTGTTTCTTTCCTTAACCCTAACCATTTACTTAACCTTAGTTTATTCTCTACACTTAACCATGGTTGCTAATATGATAAGAATGACTTTATTTTCCTTTTTAAATATTCTTATCATATTCTTTTTCTTCTTCTTCTTCTTCTTCAAGAAGAAGAAAGCTTGCAACCTTCAATGGTGACTTGATGAAAAGAGTGAGAAATCCCATTCTAAAGTGAACCCACTTCCTATTTCTTCATCCTCTACCACTTGCCATGTAGTATAGGGTGTTTTCTTCACAAGTTTCATGACTTGGTGAAGTTGGAGCTTGATCTTGAGTTGCCTCGACGTAGATCATCTTCGGCATCATAGTCGACGACCTAGCCCGATCATTTCTTCGACGAAACCATTACTAGAGTCCGGGATCCGATGATCATAGCGGAGGGACGTCAACGCGGAGCTATGGAGGTGGAGGACCAGATCTACAAAGGTTGTATTTTTGGTTCACTCTTAGTTAAGTTGTTAACTAGCTTGTTGTATCGCCTTACCTCTAGTCAACGATCCGTATTAGGGTTTGTTGGCACATGAAAAAATTATAATTTGGCATGGTTGATGCCTTGTGAGACCTCATTAGTGTGCCTGGGAACCCCTACAGTGGTATCAGAGCCTAACTAGAGCCTTAGGCGATGCGTAGACGGAGTTAGAAGTCCGATCGAACCGAAACCCTAATGCAAAATCCTTCTCTGTACATTTTTTGAAATCGGGGATATTTGAGAATTAAAAATATGCAGAAAAATCAGCAGGCATTTCTAAGAATTACTGTGAAGCACGAGCACCTGATTCAATCAAAGCGCGGTGGAACCGCGGCATTAGCATGGCTAATGCGGCGGTTCCGCGGCCACTTAGTCTCTTCAGTCAGTTCTTTTTGCACAGTAACTTCTATCTTTCATTGCTGAGTTTTCTGGGAATTTTTAATATTTACTCAAGAGTTGAGTTTTCTGGGTTGTATTGGGAGTTCGTAGATTCGATCGGATTATCAAACTTTGTCTATGTGTTTTTCCGGGTAATTTTAGAATATGTTAAAAAGTTCGACCGGATATAAATACCCACTTTTTCCCCTGTCAGGAAATTTCCAAGTATTGGATTTTTCCGTGGTTTAAAGACGTTCTAAATAGTGCAAGCAACGCGATGGACCCTCTAGAAGACAACAAACCTTAACTCGATTATGTGACCGTCTTGAACTGCCCTTTGAACCTTCGGGTTTGGGGCAGTACGGCGTGCCACATGTGAGGCGTTGGCTTGACCCTTCTACGGCTGGACCGTTGGTACTGAGGCATGAACTGGATGTTTTTAAACTTGTATCATGTGTTGATCTGTTTCGGGAAAACTTGGGTGTTTGATTGTTCGATCGGAAAGTTTAACATTTTCTGTTTATCTGGAATGTGATACAATAATTGGAATTCACAAGTAGTTATAAGATAACTGATATGAATGTTATAAACATAGCACTTTAGTCTCACTTGATCGGTTGCCACAGAATTTTGATGCGATCAAAAGTCCGTCGCAATCACGTAGCGTACGCGGATACTCGCCGGATAAACTTAATAGACAGCTACACCCCAGAGCCCCGACCAAGTGACTGTAGGAGAACCCCGTCGCCGAAAGCATCCGTTCGGGTGCTCGCGGCAGCGGTGTTCCGCCTTGGTGCACTTCGTCGGCGGCATCGGGGGTGCAGCCGTCTACTGAAGTTTGCGACGAGCATTCGATCAGGATGTCGGGAATCTTGTTGAATTGCCCGACTTGATATTGAAAAGAGTTTTCGATAATGAGACTAAAATGCAGGGTTTATAATTGTTAGGCATGTGATGTCTAAGGAATTCATTTGATTAGGCATGCGATGTCTAAAGTGTTTGCGGATTCCAACTGTTGTAGTTTTACACTTTCTTTTCTGCGACCGTAAGTGTAATATGTGATATCGCCGGTTTCGTTACTATATGTCAACGATAATTGGAATGGGAATATTTACTTACGTTGATGACATGTGATGTTATGTGTTGCTGGATATGTTATATTGGATCGTCGTGTTTGAATAGCCCGGGTTTTTTTTATGTGAGATGAGTGTTTCTCATTTTCATTCATGTAAAAACTTGTATGTAATATTCTTTTATTGGGGCACTTCCAGGTTGCGGAAGGTGTCACCTTTTGTATATTATTTACTTTTCCGCACTAGGATAGACCCAAGGAGGAGGGCACAAGTAACCGGGTTCTGGAGTCTAGTGGGAGACCAACTCGAGGAGTCGAGTCCGGGTCTCCTAACTCTAGAATTGGTAGGGTTGCTTGCCGCTCTCGTAGGGGTCTAGGGATGTGGGTTTGGCTATTCATCGCGACCGTGGAATCCGTGTTTTATACTGGCTCGTATTGAAAACACGGACGTCCTAGTATATCCAATGTTTCATATGTTTCTTCTGCTGCGTTATCTGTGATGTGATCATGTGATGTTCTGTGATAGATACTGTATATAGTATATATGATATATTATATAGACGTTACTTATGTTTTACACCCGCGCTAGCCCTGCCCCGCTCTGTCGTTAGTTACCTAACCTAACGGTGTACGAGGGGACATCGAGGCGAATGCGGATGGCATAAGTATACGTCGTATTTATCTGTGATGTTTAGGTACTTAAATGATGGGACTTCATTAATATGATTAATGAAAGTAAAAGAAACCTAAAGATGTTGTAGAATCGAATTTCAAAATAAAACAGGTAGCTACAGTTCTTGCTTTGCACAGCGGTATATATGATATATCCTGCACCTTATTCGATGAGGAAAGGGCCGACGATCCCTTCACCGGGAGTGACCCCTTTAGCAATAACTGGCAGATGCTACACACTCGGTTTGTCTTTTGATTGCTTCTATAGTTTCTGCTTTGCACAGTGATATATATGATATATCCCGCACCTCATTCGACGAGGAAAGGGCCGACGATCCCTTCACCGGGAGTGACCCCTTTAGCAAAACTAGAAAACCATAAAAAAACACTCCATTTCAAAATCATTTGATCCTACAACGATATCAAGTTCATTACGCAATAGGTTTTCAGAAAAACCTGTCGTAGCCCTCCGTCATTTCAGATAAATGGTAGTTAGTATTCGTGCTACGTTTGTTGGCCTGCGTCAAGGCGTAGTGTGCGGTAGCTAACTAGTATTTATCTGCTTATGCATATGATGCAGATTGGATTAGGGTAGTCGTGCGACTTTGTTGGCCTGCGTCAAGGGTCGTGCGGATGGGTTTAATTCAATCAGGAAATGACGGGTTGAACTTGACTAGCGCACTATGGTTTGTTGGCCTGCGTCAAGGTCATAGGACGCTAGGGGCAAAATTATCGGGAATTTCAAGTGTTGAAATTTGCAATGAGATTGCATACCTTCTATGAGATAGTTGGATCCCGATACCCGCTGTGAGTAAGAGTTACTCCTGGGAGAGTTTTACACATTACAATTAGCTGATCAAGTAGGTGTCTAGAAAGGTGTTAACGAGGTTACGCCTCTGGGAAAACGAGGTTTACATTAATTAGGTTTGTGCGAAAGCACGGGGGACCTCCCTCAAAGTACCGACATTGGCCTGGCTGAAAGATTGGCGAACTTGTAGTGTATAATTAATCCCGGCTAGTCTTTCCTTTTAGGGTTTGAAGGAAGATTTGATAAAAACAGTGGGAGCCATCCTGATTAGATAAAATAATAACCAATTTGATCTTGCAAGAGCGCACGCTGAGTGTTTTCTTCTCTCTCTCTCTCCAGGTAGCGACCATATCACGCCTTAATCAAGATAACAATACGGATATTTGACCGAACCCGCTTGTTATACTGAGCTGGGGAACGTTGGTCCCGCTCCAACTTATAATTGTTATAAGACAGAGCAGGAAATTGGGGATTACCAGAATTCCCGTGCCGCCCAAACGAAGAAAGTGCATACTGATGCATCATCTTCGGGTGTGTTCATTATACAGAACTGTTTCTCAGTATTCTTTACGTCCTGGATATGAGATACCGGATCAGGATCCCGCCTATGTAATTTGTTACATGGGCTACAGATAGGTAAAGAACTGAGAACGGGTGATAAGTTTCATGAGACAGAAAACGGGGCAAGTGTTGCAGCCAAGTCTGTTGGTCACTGTCACCCTGTATTACCAATACATTGATTCTGAACGAATGTTATTAGATACCGAACCTGATATACAAAATCATATCACTCTCTTTATTAGTAAAGAAATGATAAAATTTTGTATTGTTGGATAATGTTTTGAACATTTCCTATATCAAAAGTTGATCGGTTCAGGCACGTTATCTAAAAGCATTGATGTTCTAAATCAAACTACAGTTTTTAGTATACAGAACACACACAAGAGGAAGAGTTCAGAAATGAACGAATCCTTCTTGAGGCATTGTAGACTAGGTCATATCAATGCGACCCGACTAGCTGAAGTTACATGTAGATGCATATTTAAATCAGTTTGAATTTACATCTTTTGAAATTTGCCAGTCATGTCACAAAGATATAATGACACCAGCTCTGTTTATTGGAAACAGAGAAAGAGTTAGTGAACTCTTAGGATGATACATGTTGATGTATAAAGGTCCCCTGTCTACACATGCCAAGACCAGTTCTTTGTACTTCATTACATTCTCTGATGATCTCTCAAGATTCAGACATATGTTCCTGTTGAAACACAAGTCAGAACCTTTTGAGGTATTCACAGAATATAAGTTAGAAGTAGAGAACCAATACGGGTATAAGTATTATGTCCTTTGATGAGATCAAGGAGGAGAATACTTGAGCACGAAATTCTTGGACTTTTCTAAAGGAGAATGAGATTCTCTCTCAGCATTACTCCTCCGTATACACCATAGCACGATGGTATATCGGGCGGAGCAATCACACCCTATATGATAAGGTGTGCTCTATGATGAGTACTACTGAGTTACCTATTTCCTTTTTGGGAGTTATGCACTTGAGAAGCTGCATACCTATTGAATAGGGTTCAAATCAAATCAGTTGCCTACCACTTCATATTTGATATGATAAGGGAAGAGCCCATCTCTTAAGTTAGTTAAGATTTGGGGTTTTCCGGCCTATGTCTAAAAACAAAATCCAGACAAGCTCGAGGCAAGGTCTGTTATGTAGAACTGGAAATATTCCAGCTATACAAACTACAGCTGATGATTTGAAAGAACCAAATGATTCAATAGTTACCAACGAATCTCAGCCTCTCCGCCGATCTAGTAGGATTTCTCATCCACCTGAGAGTTACTTCGGTTTCTCTATGACAGTAGGAGCGAGGATTGAATCATGAGATGATAACCCAACTAGTTTCGAGCTGGCCATCAGGAGTGAGACTCTTTAAGAATGGCTGGATGCTTAGTGATCTGAGATGGAATCCATGTACACCAACAAAGTATGGACTTTGGTTGCTATATCTGAAGGGTTAAATCCCCATCAGGAGCAAGTATATCTTGAGAAGATTACTTGGTGTACATGGAAAAGTTGAGACTTTCAAAGCTAAACTTATTAAAAGGTTTGCATCATTGACCAGGTATGGATTATGTTGAAACCTTTTCTAAGGATCTATGCTTAAGTCCATCCAGATCCTACTTGCCACGGCTACATACCATGACTACGATATCTGGTGGTTGGGTGTCATGACTGCTTTTCTAAATGATGTTTTAGAAGAGAACGTCTGTAAGTACACAGCCAGAGGGCTTCGTAGACAGTGGGAGCAGCGGAAACGTGTGCAAGTTGCTTTATAGGATAAAGCAGACATCGCGGAGTTGGAACGTCTGTTTTGATATAGTTGTCAAAAAGTTTGACTTCATCAAAATGGTAGAACCTTGTATATACAAAAAGGTAGTAGGGAGTATGGTGGTGATCCTCGTAGAGTACATGGATGACATACTCTTGATAAGAAAGGAGTTTCCTATGCTACGCTCGGTCAATCTCCGCTTATCACAAGGATTCTCCGTATAGGATCAAAGTGATACCTCCTAAATCCTGAGTTTTGATCTATAAGATAGAAGTAACTGGATGTTAGGATTCTCACTAGTTGTAGTGAGATGGTATTAATCGATCCTGGGGAGAATCACTGGAAAGGTTCCAGAGTGATAAGGACGACTGAATGTCAGTCACAGGCATTGTCTTTACCCTCAGTGAAAGGACAGTGTGTTGGAAGAGTTCCAAGCTAGATACCGTGGCATACTAGATGATAAAGGCAGGATACATCGCTACTTAAGATTCTACCAAAGAGGCTGTTTGGGTGTATATTGGTTCATAAGATGAACTGGGTTCCTACCATTGTGTGACAATGGAAGTGTGGCTTTGGCCCGGGAACCACGGTCCCATCAGTGACCCAGACATAATCTAAGGCAGTATCACCTGATCATGGAGATGGTTGATCTCCAGGGTGATCGAGGTTAGGAGAACAGACTCAGAGGACAACACGGCGGATCCACTCACAAAGGCCTTTTCCCAGAGAGAGACTTTTATGGGATGGTTGAGTATGAGATACTACAACCACTGCTATCAGATGGCCCTAGTGCAAGTGGAAGATTGTTAGTTATATGTATGCCCTAGAGGCCATTACTATACATAGGATATATATTGTAGTGGATGTTTGGACATATATAGGGAGGACTTTCTTGCTCGACATGATAGTATGCTATCTGGTTGATCTTTACCTTAACGTGTACACTGATTGTCTCTCTGTTACATGTTGGTAAAGCCCTTAGGATGTGTACTTGACTACCTGGACTATGATGCGGATCATACTAGTGGGGACATGGTAGTCCATAAGTACATCCTTCATGGTCCCTAGTCGTGGGTGTATCGAGACAGGGCATCGATATACCAGAGTAGACTAGCGTATACCTTCTCGACCCATACAGATGGGCGATAGATAATCCCATATCCATTGGTGTTTGACATCGGAGATGATATACGGGTGCTCAGTGGAGACTGGGTACACTGGACGGACTCGCCGAGAACTCCCAGATGGTATTATACCTTACGTCAGATGGCAATTCTCTGGTGACACTGGTACAGGTTAGTCTGTAGACCCGAGATCGTCATAGAGTCTCGTGTGATTCCCACTGTGCTTTGATTTCCACCTTACCACGTCCAAGAGGGCGTGCAAAACGGTGGTTTTGGGGTACAGTCCCGAATCACATGGAGGCAATGAGCGATAGGAGGGGATTCGTCTCTCCCGGTATAGGGAGTTGATGTTGCGCTGTGTTCGATTGGCTATAACCGGAAATCTCTGGCCAGGGTTGCTGAGATTTACTGGTAAGTGTTACCAGTAGTTTCTCGAACTGTTATAGACCTCATATCGACACGACTTATCGAGCTATTGGGGTCTGACGTTTACCATCCCTAGGCGAGATATGCGACATATTAGACGACGAGACCGGACTGTACGGTAAGTGTTACTGGTTGGATTCACAGGAGTATGAGCGGGCTTGCTCGTCGATCTTCTGATCGCTCAATACCCGGGTGGCCGTTATGTTTAGCAGACCGCTTGCGGCTTGTGGGTGTTTGATATGATCATCACCTGCTGCTGGCGTATTGACGAGTCTTTAGAGTCCTACACAGAGGTTTCCTGGCTCAAGCGAAATGAAATAGGAGCGCATATGAGATATGTGCGGGACCGAGAATAATACGAGTATGTGATACTGTATTCGATTCTCGCGATTTGTTACATTGATCGGTTATATGCGATATAGCCGGGTTATCGGATCAAGTGTTGATTCGATAAGTTGTTACTATTGATATTAGTCGGTTATATGCGATATGACCGGATCGTTAAATCAAGTATTGATTTAATGATTTAATGTATAATTATATATTTGATATATTACTTTACATTAACTAATATTGGTTCACTTAAGATGTTTTTCTCACTTGTTTGTGCACATTGTATATGTGATATATTTTTGTGCACAAGTTTGTATCATGTTTGATGATACATGCAAACTTGGGTGTATGTTTGGTTTAAACCATGGTTGGTCAATGGTTAGGGTTTCATTTGCTTCATTTACTTATTCATTTATTTATTTATTCATTTGAGAAAGAAATAAAATGGTGGCAAACTTTTGATTTTCTTTGAAGCTTCTTGAAGCTTTGAAAGACTTTGACCATTTTGTTTCTTTCCTTAACCCTAACCATTTACTTAACCTTAGTTTATTCTCTACACTTAACCATGGTTGCTAATATGATAAGAATGACTTTATTTTCTTTTTTAAATATTCTTATCATATTCTTTTTCTTCTTCTTCTTCTTCTTCAAGAAGAAGAAAGCTTGCAACCTTCAATGGTGACTTGATGAAAAGAGTGAGAAATCCAATTCTAAAGTGAACCCACTTCCTATTTCTTCATCCTCTACCACTTGCCATGTAGTATAGGGTGTTTTCTTCACAAGTTTCAGGACTTGGTGAAGTTGGAGCTTGATCTTGAGTTGCCTCGACGTAGATCATCTTCGGCATCATAGTCGACGACCTAGCCCGATCATTTCTTCGACGAAACCATTACTAGAGTCCGGGATCCGATGATCGCAGTGGAGGGACGTCAACGCGGAGCTATGGAGGTGGAGGACCGGATCTACAAGGGTTGTATTTTCGGTTCACTCTTAGTTAAGTTGTTAACTAGCTTGTTGTATCGCCTTACCTCTAGTCAACGATCCGTATTAGGGTTTGTAGGCACATGAAAAAATTATAATTTGTCATGGTTGATGCCTTGTGAGACCTCATTAGTGTGCCTGGGAACCCCTACAGATATAGCCCCTTAGGCTTTACAAAATGGCATTTTTCCCATCCCATGTCTCATGTGCTCATTTTTTTTGCATATGAGCCATAGGCTTTACAAAAATTTGGCTTTATGCCCATTCATGCATAAAAAAATTACATTAAAATTATTTATTATATGATTTTTTATTTCGGTATGAGGGAGGCCGGCCGCGAGGCTCGACTTGGGCATGGGCCCACTTGCTTGGGCTTGGACCTGGTTACTTAGGGTTGACCTTGACTTTGACTTGGTCAACCGGAGTGCAATTTTTACCCCAACACCTGTGATAGGCCCAATATGGGCCATGGAGCTGCTTGCCCGTCCTCTGGGTAGCTTGTAGGAGCTTAAAGAACCTCTCACCTTTAGCCTCCTCTAACTGCTCGGTCTGGGAAATGTTCAGAGGAGTGTATTCCTGGAACCTTGGGGAATAAGGTTTTGGGCGATCAACTTTCTTTTTCTCTTCACAGTCCCGTCTTTTCCGGTCTGTTTGGTCTCCTTTGGGCAGGTTGGAGTTCACCTCTGACTCGATTTGTATTTCTCGCTCATTCCATGCTTTCACTTCGGCCATGGTCTTAGGTTGCGCCAAGGCAAAAGAGCGCAGCTACTCTTTGTGCCTAACACCCGACCTCGGCGCGGTGATAACTTTTTCGTTACGGTGCTCGGGAACCTCCAGGAGGGCGTTGTAGAAGTGGGCGACATACCCCTTGAAGGAATCCTTGTCTCCTCTCTTGACGGTGAACAGGTAGTCGACCGTCCTTTTCTGTCATCGGTTACCGACGATTTGACTGAGAAATTGGGTAGCCAGCTCGTCAAAGGTCGAGATGGAACACGACTCAAGCCCTCGGGACCAATCCCGACTAGCTCGGATGAGGGTGGTAGGGAAGGCCCTACATTGAGCCGCATCCGAGTTGTCTTGGAAGCTCATGGCGGCCATGAACGCGTCCAAGTGGTCCTTCGGGTCGGACTTTCCATCAAAAAGAGAAACTTTGGGCGGTTTGTTCCTGGACGAGATACGTTCAGCTAGGAGTCGTTCATTTAACGGTCTTATGAGTGAATCAGCGGAGTACTTCTCCCCTTCTCCGGCTGTGTGGTCATCCTGTCGTATGTCTTTAATCTTCTTTTTGAGGGCCTCGATCCATTGGTGGTACCCCGGGGATTCTTCATAGTCGGAGCGCCGGCTATCTCTGCTCCGGGTTTGCGCAACGGTGCGGCTTCGGTTTCGCTCTATCACATTTCTTAAATCCTCGGGTGAGGCCTTTCTTGAGTAGTCCCGACATTCGCCGTTTGCGTGGCCTCGACGTGGGTGGGGGCGTTGGTCATGCCTGGAAGCAGGCGGACTGACCGACACCTCCTCAAGGGATGAGAGCACGCGGCGGGCATCGGAACGATGGCCTGGTCTCCCCTGAGATTGGGGCGTTGAACTGTCCGACGCCCATCAGGTCATTGAATCATTCCCCGCATGTAGGTTGTAATTGTCGAAATCGGCACGCCGGCATTCGTTAACATCAGGGTGAGCGCGATTAAGGTCAAGGGCCTGAATGCGTGTTCTCGCCAGCATGCGTATGTCCCCATCCTGTGGAAAGGGAACTGCGGTTTGGTAGGCATGGCCGGCCGCTTGAACGCGGGCAAGCATGTCCACCATTGCCGTGAGCCTACCGATCGTAGTGGATAAGGCGTTGATGACGTTAGGAGGGGGAGTAGGACGGCTCCCGCCTCCATTATAGGGGGCAGGGCAGCCCGTGCTGGTATCGTCATGGTCGTCGCTTGCCATTGAATCGAAGGCGGGGGATCAACTTTTTGTGGTGGAAAAGTCTTTCGTTTCCTACAGACGACGCCAGCTGATGGAAGTGGAAATCTCCCTCAGATGTTGTCCTCCGTCGATCTTACTGCAAGCATTCTTGAACGGTTTAGATTGGGAGTGGAAATTGGACATGCGGATCTCAATGGGTTGTTATTGAAGCCGAGCTACCTGCAAAGAAAGTCCTTGGGTTGATGACTACCGTAGGACCTTCCGACGATCAAGTATGTACCGAGGTATAAAGGCAGGGCAGCGACGTATTGGAATCGATTTTTTACTTACCTCTATTGTTTGGAAGAGGGGATTTATATAGCGGTCGCGTGGGAGCGATCCCGCGTGAGATTTCCACCGTCCGTTACGCCCTTATGGCACAATCGCGTTGATGGCGGGATATGCCCATTAATAGTGAGATACGCTTGTTAATGGAGAAACGTGCCAGCGTGGGATGCGGGACATGGAGCGGTGGAAATCTCGTTCTAGCAAGATACGTGGAGCCGTTACGGGGGCGCTTGGGCTCCGTGCTCCGGGTTTGACAAGGAGGCCAAGGAGTCTCAGCTCGGTAGATAGCCCGGAGTCTAGCGAGGAGGCCGAGGAGTCTCGGCTGCCTGAGCACACATGGGGGATACTTCGGGGAGGCTTTTCCGAAAGTTCGGGTACCACCTCGTTACGGGGTCCCGAGAAAGACTCGTAATGTGTCACACTGATTCCCTGTCGTAGTCCCTAGGGGTCTAGAGGATATGCGCTGATGACAAGTCATCTCACACATGTCGCAATCTGGGGTGTTCCCGTTCATGAGCCTCATCAGGTGCTGTCGAGTTGGGTGATCGGCCTAGAGATCGAAGGCTGTTGCTGTGCGGAGAACGAGTCGAATTCGTTGGCTTTGAAGATGAGGCGAGGGCGACAAATTTGGTGCTCGGCCTGGATGTGCTGCCGAGGGAGAAAAAGGCGACGACAACGGAGAGGTGTGATGGGATCTGGGGCTGATGGTGAGGTCTGATGTGGTGGAGCTCGGGTCTTAGAAGTTGTGGTGTTAGTGCTTGGCTGATGGGTTTGCTTGGAAGAAGAAGAGAAGAGATTGGTGAAAGTGGTGGTGGATCGAGGAGATCTGGCGGCTGGAGTTAGGGTTTTGGCCGAGCAAGATGAAGAAGGAGGATGGGTTGCGGGTTTTTTTTATGGGGAGAAAAGAGAGGAGAGAGGCAAGGATGAGTTTTTTAAACAGGGTGTTGATATATAATAATAACTAATATAACCTGAAAATCTACTAACAACACTAATAATATTATATATACATGTACTCCATCTTAACAGCCTATAATATATATAACAACATGTATCAACATCACCAAAAATAATAACTAAATAATATATGAAAGTAACTAACAAACTATGGATTTATAATAATAACTACCCGTGTGATAAAAAACATGTAATATTAGATAATGCTAAATTAATTACAATGTGATAAAAACAATACACAATAATAATTTAAAATATTATTTGCGATGTTATATATATTATAATGTAGTTGTTTATCTTATTATGTTATACTGGTATCTTAAATAAAATATTAATCTCCAATTAAAATAGTTTTAATAATTTAAATAAATAACATACCTAATAATATATATTATGCCGTACAAGTTGGAGAGGCTACGGTTTGAACTTAAAACCCATGGGATAGTCATGCAAGGTGATAATCAATAGATATAAGAATGAATCATGTATAGATTTAGAAAAGAAAATAACTTGTATACAAGTGATTCAAAGAAAAACCTTTTATTAACGAAAGACAATCCAAAGGAAAATACACGAAATTTACGGTTACATTGCGATTACCAAATTTTTTGAATTTTGAAAATCAAAATCTGGATATGCGGATTTACCTTTTTCCTCTTTAGATGAAGGAGACTCGATTTGAGGATTAATAGTGTAGGGATTTTGATTGTTGGTAGTAAATGTTGGGGTTCCTAGCGTCCTGGCCGTCGACCGCGGCTGTTGCTGAATGAAAAATTTCGGGGTTTAAAAACTTGGCACTGAAAACAACTATCTAGAATCGAAACCAAAAATGAAACTAGCAATCTAAAGGAGTTTAGCTACTGAGATAGAAGTGTTTTACCAAAAGATCCGTGTCTTTCGGTTTTCTACCTTCTTTCTTAGCTCCTTGAGATCTTCTTGATCGAGCTTGATAGCCGGTCTCCCTCCGTCGAAAATGATTCACCCGAGAGATATGGTTCATGGCTCTAGCTCCACACTAAAAATCTAGTGGAGTAATTAGGGATTGTAAGTTGCTAATCTAGAGTGTCTAGGATCTAGTGAGTTGTTCTTAGTGTATTTCTATCTCTCATCCACCCTTGGTTCTCAATATATGAGATGGTAGGGTAGATGATAAAGAAGAAAGAGGAGGAGCTCAAGAAAGGTGAGTGAGGAGAGATGAGACAAATGGTAAGAGTGATTTTCCTCAAAAAAAAAAAAAACCAACCAAGTGTGTGAAAAATATGAAGCATGGTTTTATAAAATATATTTTCCGATTAACATATAGCAACCATACTTGAATAGTTTGCACAAATGAATTTTCAATTCATTTGTCAACACTATTCAAGCATGGTTCTCACCATTTTCTCTTCACTACCTTTACACCTCATTTCCATTTAAATTAATAAATGGATAAACTAAAATGAGGTGTCCACCTTTTAGAATATTTTCCGTATAAATACGGAATACACTCAACTGTATATATATACCCGTATTCGTATCAAAATACGAATACCCAATGAGATAGAATAACACAAAGAACATATACTAGAATATATATATATATCGAAATATATATACGTAAATTATTAAATCAATACTTGATTTAATAATCTGGCTCAATCCTAAGCTGGCTAGTATTATCAACCGTTCGATCGAAAGTCCGGATAATTAGTACAATCATTCGATCGGAACCCTACACGTATCAAAATACGGCTACTACATCATTTCGCCTGAACCAGGGAAACCCTCTGTGTGGGACTCTAAAGGCTCGACAGTACGCCGGCAGAGAGTTACTGGATAAATCCATAACCACAAGCACATCAGCGGTATTAGCTGTACGTAATGGCTACGAAGGTACCTGTTGAAAAGGAAGGCCGACGAGAAAACTCATCCGGATCCCTATTGAGCCTATCTGTGACAATCTCCGTACAGTCCAGTCTTTTCGTCTAAGAGTATCGCATATCCGGTCTAGGGGGTGGATAAAATCAGACCCCTAACAACGCGATATTTCGTGTCGGTGTGAAGCCCATCACCCACTGAGAAACTACTGATCTAAATCAGTAATTCTCTTCCACCTTGGCCAAGGATTTCTGGTGATGGCCACCCATGCACAGCGCGACATCAACCCCCAATACTGGGAAAGACGAATTCCCGACGATCCGCTCACTGCCTCCATGTGGCTCGGGACTGTACCCAACTAAAACCTAACCCCCAATACTGGGAGAGCCATGGTAGGGTAGTAATTAAAGCACAGTGGGAACTCACACGAGACAAATGACGATCTCAGGTCGAAGGACTAACCTATACTCATGTCACCTGAGAACTGCTATCTGACAATAGGTATAATACCATCTAGCATGTTCCCGGCGAGTCCGTCCAGTGTACTCACCCTCAGTGAGCACCTGTATACGATCTTAGATGCGAAAGACTAATGGCTGCGGGACCAACGATCGCCCCTCGTCGGGTTCTAGAAATGTATACACCAGTCTACTCTGGAATATCGATGCCCAGTCTCGATACTCTCACGAGACATTTAAGGATGTGCTTATGGACTACCCAGCCCCCACATGTATGATTGCCATCATAACGCTGGTAGTCAAGCAAGAATCCTATGGGCTCTATCAACATATAATAGTGATCTGTAATACCACATAATGCATGTATATGATGATAAAGACAAACCAGACAGCATATTATCATCTTGAGTATGACTGTTCTACCCATATAGGTCCTCTCTAAATCATCATAATCGCATGCCTGCGATTATAATAATTGACTTGAGGGCACTATATCCAACAATCTCCCACTTGCACTTAAGTCTAATTATTGCGGTGTCGCATACTCATAGCCCGTGTGATACCGAACACCCAACTTCTTTACTAATCAGTCTCGCAAAGTACGTTTATGAAACTATCGCGATCAAGAAATAGCCTCAGTGAGTGGATCTGCTCCAATGTTTCTATCTTTATCTCTCTATATCTCAACTTCACGGAGAAAGACTATCTCCCGAAATGAGCAATACATGTATAAGAATTTGTCAGAATATCTGATGGGACCAAGTTCACAAATGAACTCCAAATCCAACAAACTTCTTAGACCGTATCTTCCACTGAATTTAATTAGTATCCTGCGCTATGCTTTCTTCAGTATCCGCTTGGACCACCTGTCCAACAAACCGCCCCTCAAAAGAGGGAAAACTATTAACTCTGACAACCACTCCGTCATCCAGGTCATCTTGGAATCCTGAAATGATAACCGCCTCCTAAAGGAGGCTGCCGTTACCATATACCAAGAACATCCAATTATGTTCACAATTGCTTCCTAATGTTTCTCCAGGATTGGATTAATATATGCTTATTGCATCCAGTGCAAAAGCAATATCTGGTGTGGTACTTGACATTACATGATTGACGCAATTGCCTAAGCAAGTGATATGTCAATCATGCAAATCTCTCTCCTTATCAGTCTAGAAGACATCTCTTTAGAGAGGGTGACTCCATTACCCGCGGGTACACCACCACGCCAGGAGTCGTCCATTCTAAAACACTTTAGAATAGTGTCAAAGTACCAAAATTGGGACACTTCCCAAATCTAGATCTAAAACCATAGATCTAGTGACCAGAATCCTTGATATTTTATCCAGATCCTATGTAGAGAAATATCTTGTGACAATCATAGTATAACCAATCGTAGTATAGAAATATCACTTCCAATAAGGAGCATGTCATCCAAATACCAGGACATGACTCCCTACTACCTTCTTGCCATGTCCATCTATTATTCTGATGAAGTCAAACTCTATGACTGTCACATCAAAAATAGATGATCTATCTCTGCTATACTTGCTTTAGTTTATAAATAGACATAAGCTACTGGCCCACCATACTTCCGCTGCTCCCACTGATCACAACAATCTTTTGGCAGAGTCATATAACCGTGCACTTCTAAAGCTAATTTAGAACGACGTTATATTCATCCACCTACCAGATCTCATAGTCTAGGACAACAGTAGTGGCAAGCTTGGGTCATCAAAACCTCCCTGTCACCGTCTTTGAGGAAACCGAAGTACCTCTCGGGTGGCCGAGGTTACCCACCAAATCTGTGAAGTGGCTAATGGATTGTCGAATCTAATTGAATGTTTAGGTTCTACTAAATTTTCAGTAATCATTTGTGGCTCTAGAACCACTTCCAGTTCTACCATACTCGTGTTTTCTGAAAAGAATTCATTTTACTAAAGAGGTGGCGAGTCAAGAACAATATAACTATTGATCCTCCAAATGGTAGAATATTAACCCTCGTCAAAGCCCGGGATAACCCACAAACCGCTATTACTGAAACGTGCCTTGAGTTTATCCAGATTCTGGTTTTAAGCATAAGATGGACTACTCCATATACCTTAATATCGTTAAGATATGAATCCATTCTATATCCAATATAGAAACAAATGCACTAATTTAATTTGAACCAGATTAAAAAAAACATGCAGCTGTTTCCAATGCATATCGACTAAATGGAAGAAGGTCAAGCAGCATTACTCATCAAAGAGCGTACTCATGGATGAGTAATCTGAGAGAGAAGCAAGTTCTCAAATATATTACTTATGACGAAATACCTAGCATGAATATCTACACCTTCGATCTGCACGAAGAATACTGATACATGCAACGTATGCTACTCTACTTTATTCTTATACCTATAACTTCACAAAATTTGGACCTTATATTTCGACGAAATGCATGCTAAAACCAGAGAAGTCATAAGTAAACGGAATATAGTACGGGTACCAACTCCTTTGTCCTAATGGACATCGGACAACATACAATATTTTGTATAAGTCCTCTGAGTTTAAAAACTCAAACCCTATGTGTCGTAGGTTGAAAACTATGTTATGGTTAAGAAGAATTACACCATTGTTGAATGCACCTTACCTAACCGTCAACTGATATAGGTAAACATCATAAACATAATTTCAAAATGTCATATCTCACTTTATTAAATAAACGTACATATATATCAGTTTGAAATTGGTGCACAACAACGGATATTCAAAACCAAATATTTGCCGTTAGGCAAAACCCAGGTGATTTACCCAAATATCACCAATTACAAAGAATTCTGATATATTGAGGATGTAATCACCCAATTCCCAATGTTCTACTCTTACTCAGCATCTGCAATGCCATACTAGCGCGCCAAAGCAACCCTAGTTTAAGAATAAAGTCTGGTAAATACATACCCTGGAGTCAGAATCTAATTGGGAAAGCAGTTTTCAATTAACATCACATAGTAAAACTGAAACATAAAAATATTTCGTAGGGTGTGGCCGGGTACTCCTAGTAATGCATATTACACAATCCAAATTCATGACAGTAGTCGCAATTTTCCCTGCCTTCACTCCAATCCCTTTATATTTCTTTACTTTTTACATTCTGTACACCATACTTAGGCTAATTGGTTTTCTTCCTTCCCTATCTTTTGACACATGTCTAAGATTTGGAAGAAGACTATCCTATAAGCGTTATAGGTGTACTCTTCTAATACCATGAGTCCTCGCAACCTGAGAGAAGGTAAAGGGAAAAGATAACCGAATAATTTTATTCAATTTTTCCAGAACCAGAATCAATTGTCGAACAGAAACATGTTTCTTCGACTTCGTATGTAACTATACGATGGCATATCCAAGCAATATAGATCTTCGTAGTGATACATAGTGTTCTGGAGAAATGCAAAGGGGAAGTAGGAGGTGGTAGGGACATATGCGGCTTCGTCATGAATGATAGTAGTCGCAATTTCCTTTGCCCTCACTCTAACCCCTTTATATGTCATTACTTCTTACCTTCTGTACACCATACTTAGGTTAATTGGTTTTCTTCCTTCCCTACCTTTCGACACCTGCCTATGGTTTGGAAGAAGACTATCCAATAAGCGTAGTAGGTGTACTCTCGTAATACCAGGAGCCCTCGCAATCTGAGAGAAGGTAAAGAGAAAAGAAAACCGAATAATTTATTCAATTTTTCCAGAACCAGAAACCATCCTCCAACTGAAACAAGTTTCTTCGAGTTTGTGTGTAACTATACGATGGCATACCCAAGCAATATGGATTTTCGTAGTGACACGGAGTGTTATGGAGAAATGCAAAGGGAAAGTAGGAGCGACAGAGATATATGCGATTTTATCATGAATAATGACAATCCAAAAGCCAAAGTGTTTAAGAAGGTTCGGTTAACTTGGTTTATGAGTTTTAGTTTAAGGTCAGATCATGGTCGCTGCCAAAGAGAAAGAGAGAAAAGAAACACTCAGTGTGCACTCTGACCTACATTAGATTGGTTAATCACTTCATCATCTAATCAGGATGACTCCCATTGTTTTCTCGAATTCTCCTTCAAATCCTAAAAGAAGAATTAGTCAGGATTAATCGCACCCAAGAAGTTCGTTTATCTTTCGTTCAGGCCAGTGTTGGTACTTCGGAGGGAGGTGCCCCGTGCTTTCGCACGGACCTAATTAAATAACCTCGTTTTCCTATAGGTGTAGCCCCGTTAACACCTTTCTAGAAACCTACTTGATTAGCTAATTGCAAAGTGAAAAATTCTCCCGAAGAGTAGCGGATACTCACAATAGGATCAAGACCTAACTATCATTGTGTGATAATTTTATGGAAGCCTACCAAAAATACCACACTCCAGAAGGTATGCAACACTAGCAAGTTTCCTGTATATTTGAATCTCCCGATGTGGTTTTGCCCCGAGCGCTTATAACCTTGACAAAGGTCAAAACATCATAAGTCGCAAGTCAAGTTCAACCCATCATTATCCAGATTAATCTAAACCCATTCGTACAAACTCTTGGCGAAGGTCAAAACAGTTGTACGCCTGTCCTAAATTAATACATCTATCTATGCTACAGATTGTTGGGGTCAAAAGTTTCACCCCGATCGGCCAAGTCAAAACCAAGGTCAACCTCAATTTAAGTGGGTCTGAGCCCAAGCTAAGTGGGCTCAAGCCCAAATCAAGACCAAGTATGGAAGAGGCCGGCTCCATGCCAAAAAGGATGCAATAAATTAGTTTAAATGTAATTTTTAGAAATAAATGTATGTAAAATGGGCAGAAAGCCAAAATTTTGTAAACCCCATGGCTTATGTGCAAAAAGAAATAAGCACATAAGGCATGTGGTGGCACAATTGCCATTTATCAAAGTCCAAGGGATTATATGTAAAGCGTGTAGCTTATAAAGGCAACATGATGAAAAAATCAAAGACAACTTTTTCTCTCTAAAAAAAATTAGGGTTCTGTGCCTCCTTCTTCCTCCTCAAGGTTCTAAACCTTTTTCTTTTTTCTTAAATTAAATCAAGAGTTTCACTCTTCTTTTTCCAAAAAAGAATAGTTTTTCACTATGAAACCCACAAAGGGGAGCTCAGATCTCCCATCAGATCTATAAAAGGGGAGATTTTTAAGTTTCACCCCCCTTTTCCCCAAAATCCAGCCAACAGAGAGGAGGAAGAAGGAGACTCATCTCCAAGAATCCCACTTTGGGAAGATCCAGGGCTCAAGGGAGAAGAAAGGGGTCCCCTTTCATCAGCTCCAAAAATCTCTTAGGAGTTTAACTCCATAAAAAAAATAATAAATCCTTTTTTTAGGAGTTTAACTCCAAAAGTAAATTGGGAGTACAACTCCCAGTATAAGGGGCTAAGCCCCCCTTTTCTGCGTCCAGCATCTGCGTGCCAAGCATGTGAAGCGCCCCATGCCCAGCGCCCACATGCCAAGCACGCGAGGCGTCCAGCGCCCGCGTGCTAAGCACGTGAGGCGCTGGCGCCAACGCGTCCTTTGGACGCCATTTCCCTATTTTTTTTATATACACATACTCCACAACACTGTCCCCGTTAGAAAAAAATTTCTAACGGTGTGCTGCTTCGCACCCCGCAAGGGGGCTGCTATCCCCTTGACCCCCAGCTCGCTATCCGGATAATGGGACCCCCGTAAACTCTGCGTGGCCCCCGATATACCCAAGACCTCTCAAAACACAACACACACACACTGCATATTGAGTTCGCATGACCAGTTTGACCCGTTAATCTGAGATTCTTTCACTCCAAAGGCGATGGGTAATTAACGGCAGCTTAGTCTGCGGCTGCCGGAGATTCGGATCCCTACAATCAATAAACCCCTGCTTACCCTAGGAGGGAGGAATCTATAGTACGGCTGACAAGCGACGTATATTCCCATCTCAATGGGGTGACGAAAAATACCCTATAGATTCTGGTACGTCCGGTGTGACCTTATCTCTCCTCCCATATTTCGGGTTAAACGTTCAAGCGAACTCAATCAATATATATATCGATTGCCTGTACTGAAGTCATTTTTTTGTGTGTACAGGTTAACAAGTTTTTAGTCACAATCTCGAACTCAGGAATCATGTATCCCAAAACGAGCTTCGTTTCTAACGTGACTCCGATCTAGTACGTGGTCAAGATCAATGCCCGTGTGGTTCTCCCTGCAAGTATCAGCCGACAATGGGAGGAGCCACCCCGTCAATTTGGTTTCGTCATCATCTACCCTGCTGGAAGCGCTCATCTGGCAGAGGTCACGGCAAACCAGGTGGCTAAACTGGTCTCAAGGGGCAAGAGGCCAAACGTTGTGATCGCCAAGGCACCACAGCCCAAACGTAAAACTGTGTCTAAACGACTCTCTGGTGCTCCAGTTAGGGGCAAAACTACCGGAACAAAGGGCATCATCGAACGTCGTGGACAATCACAGGCGACGCCTCTGACAATTGCATAATCAGGCATATCTCCAAAGCTCTCCATCGCTCGGTCTACGGCGGCTCCCCGAAGAGCTGAAGCCTGCCAAGTGCTCAAATCAGAAAAGTTAAGGCAGAAGCGGCTCAGATATAGAGCCAACAAGAGGGCTAGGACTCTGGCCAAATGGAATCTTGTGAGATTCCAAGAGCAGGGTCACTCGCGATGACAGCTGAGTCGGCCGTAAAAGTCAGCAACTCCTTTGAACCTCTGAAGTAGGTTCAGAAAATTGCCATGAACGCCAGAATTAGGAAGACAACTGTCCGAATGATACTATAAAGAGACGTATCCTAGCCCCAATAGAGAAAGAATGACACCGTCTCTTCAAGAGTCTATCAGACGCTCTGTGCCGCATGAAAATAGCAAGGCAAAGCCAAAAAGGAAGCGCCAGCACCATTCAAGAACCCAGTCAGGCCAGCCGCCTTCAGTCGATTGCCCGTTACCGAAAAAGAAGGGCCACGACATCAGTCCTCAAAATCAGCTACCAATAATGAAAAGATGGTTGGATATGTTATCCATACGGTCTATATGGCAGGCGCGCGTCCCAGCGACAACTTGCGCAGCAAAAACAAGGATGGGGCCACCACATCCCAAGCCCAATCTGGCTTGAATGTGGTTGCCGTTTCCCAAGATCAGCCTCCTCCGCTGGACAATGAAAACCCTCTCGATGAGGCCGATAGGCAGAAGGACTCCTCAGTTCATGTGGAGTCAAGCTCGGACAGCGAGGAAGAGCCGACTTTCCTCCCCAGGACTACAGAACATGAGCTGCTTCAAGATCTTCGGAAACAGCTCAGGAGCAAAGATAAAGAGATGACCAAGCTCTATTTGAAAATTGACGACCTAACGAACGTTGTGATGCAGCTCACGTCTCAAATTGCTCGGGCGCCTCCCAATCAAGTACAAGTCTTTACTCATGAGCCGGGTGATGACAACCCGAAGCAACCGATGCCTTTCCCCTTTGGTCCTAGATTGGGCGAGCCATACGAAAGCCGGCTATATTCTGCTTCTGGGGACGCCTTGGCCTTAGATAGCACCATCCCGCTAACACAAGATCGGATAATGGATTTGGTCACTAGCAAGGTTAAAACATTGGCGGCCGAAGCCGAAGCTGAAAAAGAAATTGGCAGTAGTGGGCGGTCATATCCTGCACAGTACAATCTGATCAAGTTCCTAAGCGGATACGTCATCCCCAAGTTCGGAAGATTTGACGGGACGGGAAACCCAAATCAGAACGTCGCCCACTTTAAAGCGTCGTGCGGAAATACAGGAGGCAATGATGCGCTTCTTCTTCGTCAGTTTGTCAATAGTCTGACTGGTGTTGCTTTCAACTGGTACGCGAGCATACCAGATGGGTCCATCATTACTTTTGCCCAAATGGAGTCTCTGTTTTGGTAAAGGTTCATGAATGTCAGTGATAAAATCTCCATTGCTGATCTTGTGAGAACCAAGCTGGGAAACAACGAAAGCAACACGGCTTTATCGCCCGATGGCGCAACCTCACTGTCAAGTGCGAACCGCCGCTAGAGCAGGACCAGTCCGTCATCCTCCTCATTAGGAACCTCAGCAATTAGATGGTCCCATTCTTGTGTACAGCAGGCCTCAAGAAGTTTCGGGAGCTGACTAAGAAATTCCAAATGCTGGAACGCTCGAAGCAAGAGTCTACTCCAGACTCTCAAAGAGACAAGACTTGGAAGAGCGAGAGGGACGACAACCGTAGAACTGGAAATTCCAGCAATACCAATATCTTCAATACGTCTGATAATGAAGACAAGTGAAAAGCAGGCAAATCCAAAACCAACCGGTCTCGAAAGCCAGTGCTAGGAGGAGAAGGGCATTCCCTATAGGAGAAAAAGAATAAGGTTTACTCTTTCAGAAGGCACAAGATCCGCAAGATATTCAAAGATGCCTTGAACAACGGTCTACAATTGCCAGAGTCGAAAAGAACTCACGAAGCAAAAATGACCGACAATCCTCTATATTACCCGTACCACCGAGTAGTAAGCCATGTGATCGAGGATTGCTATATTTTCAAAGAATGGGTCAAGAAGCAGTACAAGACTAGGGAGATCGAGTTGTCCAAGAGTGTGTTAGTGAACAATCAAGTTGCAACCACCAACTTTATACAGACATAAGCCGAAGCCTTCTGGGAGCAGACAGCTGAACCCGCTACCCTGAGGAATGAAACTGACTCACCGCAGCCTCCATGGAGCATGCACATGTCTAAAAAGATGAAGAAAATTATAAAGCTACTTCAGAAAGAGCCCAGAACGGAATGGAAAAGGCAGAAGGAGCCCACCGTTCCAGCTACTAATTTAGCTCAATCAGGCTTAAAATCTAAAAAGCTCAAGAAGAAGAAAAGTGCGGCACGACACGAAAAAGAGCCCGTGGGGAGATCAATCATTCAAAAGTACATCGATTCTCTCGAAGACTATGAACAAAAGGAAAGAACTCTGATTCAATTGAAGAAGTTCTTTCTCGTAGAAGCGGCTGAAATTCTGGAGGAGCTAGAAAAAGACTCCGATAAAGAGATTCCTATAGTGACCTGTTACGTTGTTCACCTTGGTAGCGACTCTGAGGAGGAGCTCTATTTTCCCGAAGAGGACGAGGAGCTCGCTACAAAGGCCAACCAAATCCAGCTCAGAAGCGGCAGGGCTCTACCGCCAAATCAGGGCAACGCCCCAAAAGGGAAGGAAAACAAGTCGCTAATGAAGAAGATAGTGGAGAGCCGGCTCATGAAAATTCGAGTCCTTCCTCGGTGGATTATAATGTCTTGGCTCATCTCCGAAAGCTTCCGTCTCTCCTGAGCATCTACGATGCCTTGGTCCTATCTAAGAGATTGGAGATGTTCTCATTCACGCTCTACAAAACCCCGAGTGGTACCAGGCTCGCTTTGCGGAAATTGATATGAAAGAAGACCAGTACACTCTGCATACAGCCACGGTCACATTTAAACATGAAGGCCTATTTCTCGGAACAGCTGAGCAAAACCAATCGCTTTACGTGACAGGGTACAGCGACGGAGACCAGATTAATTGCATATTGATTGATCCAGGGTCCTCAGTGAACATCATGAACTTGTGGCTCTGAAGAGTTTGTCAATATACGTCCGACACCTATCTAGGGAAAGGATTGTCATTCAAGACTTCAATCAAAATTGCCAGCAAGTTCTGGGATCCATAGCTCTGCCGATCAGGTTCGAAAACCTACAAACTGAAGCCAAGATATACGTAATCGACGCCGACACGTCCTATAGGATTCTTCTAGGAAGGCCGTGGCTTCACGATTACGGCATCGTTCTATCAACTCTCCATCAGTGCATGAAGTATACCAAAAATGGAGAAGAAAGACGCATTGACAGAGACATCCAGCCGTTCGGTGTGCATGAAGTTCGATATGAAGATTCTCGGTACTTTATGAGCCTCCAAAGTGCTGAGCTACAGCTGACCAAAGTCAGAACGGCCCCAAAACTTAAAAGCAAATCTGAGCCGGCTGTCACTTTCAAAAGAAAAAAACCCTAAGTGCGTCCGCATTTCGGCAGTGACACTGATGAGTCCGACATTGGAAGTCCGTCCGTCCATAAAAGCTGCCCTCATCTTGGTAGTGATACAGACGAGTCTGATATCGAAGGCCCATATGGCAGCAAAATTCGCCCTCGTTTTGGCAGTGACACTGAAGAATCAGAAGAAGAGGATCCGTCTTGCAACAGCTATGCAGATCGGGCTCTTGTGCAAAAAGCGAAGCTAAGAGAGACTTTCAAAGTTATGGAAGGGTCTCTAGACATCACAAGGGTGCCGGAGTAGATGTGTAAAGAGCTCGACGCATTGTCAGTCTCCACCGTAGACCAGCTGAAAACTTTCTACGTTCTCGGAAGAAAGAGTGTGCAGAAGGGCATCCTGTTTTATGGGTCAAATCTTGTTGTACACCCGGACGATTTGTCTGTCACGTGCCTTCCCTATAAAAGAGGCATAAGAGCCGTCCTAAACCCCAGATATTATGCGCCCAAGATGCGGGAATATTTTAAAAAGTGCGGATGTCGGTTATATCAAACGGACTTCGAAGAAAAGTTTTATGAGGGGCCGTGGAACCCGCCTCAGGTCCAAGAACTCATCGATGGACGAATCTTAGATAGACGGGGCATAGGTTTCATTCAACCTGATATCAAGGCATGTTACATGATTCATATTGGTGAAGCCAGAGAAGAGTCAAATGATTCATACTTTAGTATATTCCACTTGCATTTTCTTATATCATTAGCTATGTATTTAAAGACAAACTTTATTTCATTATACCTTTATTTCAAAACTGCACCTCTATTATTTTTCTCAAAAAGGTTTAGATTTCTGGGCTTCGGTTTACTTGAGTTACGTTACGCCTTTAGACGTTGTGTGATTTAAGTGCCAGTCACGTACTTTTTCTGGGTTGTAACAATGTTGGGTATTAGAGCGTTAGGTTTAACTTTGGTTCGAGTCTAGGTTTGATTATGCGGAGTCTAGGGCGTAATAAATTTCAGAACCTTGGCTTGACCTTACGGAATTTAGACTTGACCGAGGGGGTATTAGACCTGAACTTTCATTTCATAGGTTGACTTTGATTGATGGAGTAGGTAGCTTGAGTAGAATGACGTACCGTGCGTATGTTCTGTGGCATACTTACGATACGATGCTCTGCTTAAGTAACCGTAGGATGTACATATCTTGAGATCTGTGAATCTATTCGTTCCTATGATCATATATCCATTTTGGATATGTTGATTCCTTTCATCCCTTTGATCTATCTTCTTCGATGCCTGCTTGAGGTTCCCATCACTATGGTTTGAGCCCAGATTGAGCTGTTGCTAGAGATGCAGTCAGAGCGAGCTCGTCACGGACAAGGACCGACCATGATCTTTTCTGGTGACATAGGAACGTGTAGGTATAGTTTTTGTGTTAAGATCTCTCGTTTGAGGCGAGTGTTCGGATATGTACTGGATGATCGGGTTATTGATAGAGGCTGCTAAATTGAGAGGGTTGTTGATGTACAGCCTACCCCAGAGGTTACGATGTTGTCTACCGTGCAGACAGATGACCCAACTGTTGCTGAGATTGATGGGATGTCATCTCCATAGATTTAGAGTTGAGACCACTGGAGCTTTCAGACAGAGATGTGACAGAGGACCGCTAGTCCATCTTGAATAGAGAGACAAAGATGATTCATCTGATTTGATGTGCCGACACAGCCTCAGTTGAGTTGAAGGATTCCAGTTTAGAGAATCTTACTCAGATCTAGAGTAAATTGATCAAGAGAGGGCGTTGTTAGTTGGATGCCCGATGTGAGATCTGTAAGTTGACCAGCTTCAGATAGAAGGACCTCACCCTGATACGTTGTGAGTTGATCAAGAACGGATGAATAAAGTGTATTCCTCCGATGATTTGGATGAGTTCCCGAGGACGTGTTCGGCTAGATATCTTCCACGAGGTGGTGAAGATACCGAATTCATAATTTCGAGTACTTATGAGAGATTCCAGATTGACCGTAGCCGAGAACAAATTGCCTTACGAAGACAGTAAGAGATGACGTCGAAGTGGATGATAATAAAGACGGGTGGAACAAGAGATTTGTGCGAGATGTTAACGAGCTGTTGTTACTCCCCATTGATGCCAGAGGATTGATATATATGCAGAGGCACTGGATACAGCCAAATTTCTAGAAGAAAGCCGTGCTGAGGACACAGCTATTCGGTTATGAGAAAAAGAGTTAAGCAAGAGTGCCAACCTCCGTATAGTTCGGTATAGGTGAGATCGGGAGAGACCTTGAGTAGGTTTTTTCCAGGACACCGCAGTGATAAAGATTTGCACCTAGAATCAGTCGTTTCACGCATATTTAGAAGGCCAGATGCCGTCACCAGTGATGTGCTGCTTTACAAGTAGTCATGTTAATTGGCCAAGAGAGAATCAGCGGAGTGCCAGAGAGGAACTGTTCCGTTATCACACCTGAACGGGCCGACGAGCGGAAGGATTGTGAGATTGGTAATCCACAGAGACCGAGGATGCCAGTTCGTGAGCAGGAGGTAAGTGGATGTTCTTGCTCTGCCAGCTTTGGGCGCACCGGCATCTTTCGACATTGAAGGAGGTGTACCTCAATATCATTTATTGCGATTTGCGTTTTTGCAATCCGAATATCACACTTTTATCGCTTGGACTTGAGTTCGATGATTGGGTTTCATGATTTATTCGGTTTCATGATTTATTTTTTCGTGCACCATGGCCGCACCTTCTAGATATTTTCATTTGTGCACAGTTATTGCACTTGATTTATGTTTTTACACCGTTACATCGGGTTGCGATTTGTGCATATCTATTGCACTTGATATCGATTTGGGCCTTTGCTGCACGTATTTATGATTTCGAGGATTTCGATACTGTCTATTTCGATTTCGTGCATGTCATACGCACTCGATTTGATTTTTGCACTCAGTATAGCTTACATGTGCCTGCAGTGCATTGATACATGTTTTGTGCACACAGTGGCACACGTTTATGATTTTTATACACCTTGGTACGCTCGATTTTGTTTTTGTGTGCTATTGAGATATTAATGAGTTTTCATGCATTTGTTGCACCAGATTTATACTTCGTGTATTTGTTACACCATATTTGTACTTCATGCATTTATTGCACCAGATTTATGTTTTCGTGCGTGTCTGCACTTGACGTTCGTTATCGTGCATACTATTGCACTAGATATTTTATATGGACCTGACGCATTTGATTTAGATTGTTTGCGCACACTGGGTGCATGAGATGTGGTTTTGTGCACACCGGGTGCACTTGATTGATATTTTTATTCGTGCATGTCGGATGCACTTGATTGAGATTTTCATTCGTGCATGTTAGTTGCACTGGGTTGAGATTTTGATGTAGGGTTCCTAGGCACTCTCTAGAGGTCTCATAAGTGATCAAACATGCAAATTTCTAAAAATACGGTGCCGAGAAACCCTAGAACGGATCGTTAACTAGATATATATAGGCGAAGCAAGCAACTAGTAAACTATTTTACTAAAGGAAAGGGGCTACAACCTTTGTAGATCCGTTCCACCACTTCCTAAGCTCCGCGATGATCTCCCTCCACTGTCCAAATCAAACTCATGACTCAAGCATCGGCATCATCGAAGAATGGGCGGGCTTGATCGTCGGTTCGATGCCGAAGATGATCTACGTCGAAGCATCACAAGAACAAGCTCCAACTTCACCAAGCTTTGAAAACTTGTGAAGTAAACACCCTATACAACTTGGCAAGAGGTAGAGGATGAAGAAATAGGAAGTGGGTAGACTTTAGATTTGGATTTCTCACACTTTTTCATCAAACACCATTGATGTAGCAAGCTTTTTCTTTTGTTGAAGAAGAAGAAGATGATGAAAAAGAATATGATAAGTGTTATGAAAATGATAAATAAATCAATACTTATCATTTACTAACCCTTGGTTAGTTGTAGAGAATGGACCATGGTTAACTTGAATGGTTAGGGTTAAGGATGAGATAAGAATAGTGACTAAGTCAAAGTTTCAAGAAACTTCAACTACAAACAAAACTAGCAACCATTCTTTTTCTCTTTACCTTTTTCTTTTTCCAAAATAAACAAAAGAATAAATAAATGAATAAGTAAATAAAAAGAAAACCCTAATCATAAACCTAACCATGGTCTAATTCTTTACACTAACCCTAGCTTGCATGTATCATCAAACATGATACAATCATGTGCACAAAATATATCACATATACAATGTGCACAAACCAAGTGAGTAAATCCATTTAAAGTGAACCAATACTAGTTAATGCAAAGTAATATATCAAATATATAATTATACATTCAATCATTAAATCAACACTTGATCCAATGATCCGGTCATATCGCATATAACCGGCTAGTATCCAATGTATCGGCTTATCGAATCAATCCTTGATTCGATAACTAGGTTATATCGCATACAACCATTTGACACACATTCATCGCGAGAATGAAATACGGTATCACATACACGCATTATTCTCGGTCCCGCACATATCTCATATGCGCTCCAATTTCGTTTCGCTTGAGCCGGGAAACCTCTGTGTAGGACTCTAAAGACTCGTCAATACGCCGGCAGCGGATGATGATCATATCAAACACCCACAAGCCGCAAGCGGTCTGCTAAACGTAACGGCCACCCGGGTATTGAGCGATCAGAAGATCGACGAGCAAGCCCGCTCACACTCCTGCGAATCCAACCAGTAACACTTACCGTACAGTCCGGTCTGTTCGTCTGATATGTCGCATATCTTGCCTAGGGGTGGTAAACGTCAGACCCCAGTAGCTTGATAAGTCATGCCGACTTGAGGTCCATAACATTCGTGAAACTACTGATAACTCTTACCAGTATATCACTGCAACCCTGGCCAGGGATTTCCTGTTATGGCCAGTCGTGCATTGCGCAACATCAACCCCCAATACCGGGAGAGACGAATCCCCTCCTATCGCTCATTGCCTCCATGTGAATCGGGACTGTACCCAAAAACCACCTGTTTGCACAACTCAGTAGAGCCGTGGTAGGGTGGAAATCAAAGCGCAGTGGGAGACACACAAGACTCTATGACGATCTCGGGTCAACAGACTAAGCTGTACCAGTGTCACCAGAGAACTGCCATCTGAGGTGAGGTATAATACCATCTGGGAGTTCTTGGCGAGTCCGTTCAGTGTACCCAGTCTCCACTGAGCACCCACATACCATCTTCGATGTCAAACACCAATGGATATGGGATCATCCATCGCCCATCGCATGGGTCGAGAAGATATGTGCTAGTCTACTCTGGAATATCGATGCCCCGTCTCGATATTCCCACGACTAGGAACAATGAAGGATGTACTCATTGACTACCCAGGCCCCACTAGTATGATCTGCATCATAGTCCTGGAAGTCGAGTATACATCCTAAGGGCTTTATCAACATGTAATCAGAGAGACAGAAAGTATACATGTTAAGATAAAGTGCAACCAGATAGCGTACTATCATGTCGAGCAAGAAAGTCCTTCCTATATATGTCCCAGCATCCACTACAATATACATCCAATGTACAGTAATGGCCTCTAGGGCATACATATAACTAACAATCTCCCACTTGCACTAGGGCCATCTGTAGCAGTGGTTGCAGTATCACATACTCAACCATCCCCTAAAAGTCTCTCTTTGGGAAAAAGGCCTTCGTGAGTGGATCCGCCGTGTTGTCCTCTGAGTCTTCTCTCCTAACTTCGATCACCTTGGAGATCAACTATCTCCATGATCAGGTGATGCTGCCTCAGAATTTGTCTGGGTCACTGATGGGACCAGGGTTCCAGGGCCGAAGCCACACTTCCATTGTCATACAATGGCAGGAACCTAGTTCATCTTATGAACCAATATACACCCAAACTTCCTCTTTGGTAGTATCTTCAATAGCGATGTTACCAGCCTTTATCGTCTAGTTTGCCACGGTATCTAGCTTGGAACTCTTCCAACATACCATCCCTTTACTGAGGGTAAAGACAGTGCCTGTGACTGACATTCAGTCGTCTTTATCACCCTGAAACACTTCCAGTGATTCTCCCCAGGATCGATTGATACAATCTCACTATACCTAGTGAGAACCCTAATATCCCTTTAGATCTATCTCATAGGTCCAAATCTCAGGATTTAGGAGGTATCATCTTTATCCTATTTGGAGAATCCTTGTGATAATAGGAGATTGATCGATCGTAGTATAGGAAACTCTTTTCCTATCAAGAGTATGTTGTCTACGTACAATACGAAGATGACCACCTTACTCTCTACTACCCTTTTGTATATACAAGGTTCGTCTACCATTTTGATGAAGTCAAACACTTTGACTATCACATCAAAACAGACATTCCAACTTCGCGATGCCTGCTTCATTATGTAAAGCAACTTGCACACGTTTCCGCTGCTCCCACTGTTTACGAAGACCTCTGGCTGTGTTCTTATAGACGTTCTCTTCTAAATCGGTATTTAGAAAAGCAGTCATGGCACCCAACCGCCAGATATCGTAGTCATGGTATGTAGCCGTGGTAAGTAGGATCTGGACAGACTTAAGTATAGCTACTGGAAAAAGGTTTCATCATTATCCACGCCTGGTCGATGACGAAAACCTTTAACAAGTCTAGCTTTGAAAGTCTCAACTTTTCCATCTAAACCAAGTAATCTTCTCAAGATATACTTGCTCCTGATGGGGATTTAACCCTTTAGATATAGCAGCTAAAGTCCATACTTTGCTGGTGTACATGGATTCCATCTCAGATCGCTAAGCATCCAGCCATTCTTACAGAGTCCCTACTCTCGATGGCCTGCTCGCAACTAGTTGGGTCATCATCTCATGATGCAATCCTTGCTCCCACTGTCATCGAGAAACCGAGGTATCTCTCAGGCGGATGAGGAACCCTACTAGATCGGCGGAGAGGCTGAGGTTCGTCGGGAACTATAGAATCTTATGGTTCTGTCAAATCATCAACTGCAGTTTTGTATAGCTGGAACCTTTCCAGTTCTACAGAACTGATCCTGCCTCGATCTTGTCCGGATTTTACTTTAAACATAGGCCGGACAACCCCAAATCTTAACTCGCTTAAGAGATGGGTTCTTCCCATACCATATCTTATATGGAGTGGTAGGCAGTGATTTGATTCAAACCTAATTCAATAGGTATGCAGCTTCTCAAGTGCATAACCCCAAAAGAAAATAGGTAACTCAGTAATACTCATCATAGAGCACACCATATCTAATATTGTGCAATTGCTCCGCCCTGATACACCGTTGTGCTGTGGTGTATTCAGAGGAGTAACACTGAGAGAAAATCTCATTCTCCTTTAGAATAGTCCAGGAATTCTATGCACAAGTATTCTCCTCCCTGATCTCATCATAGGACATAATACTTATACTCGTATTTTGGTTCTCTACTTCCTACTTATATTCTGTGAATACCTCAAAAGGTTCGGACTTATATTTCAACAGGAATATATGACTGAATCTTGAGAGATTATCAGAGAATATAATGAAGTATAAAGAACCAGTCCTGGCATGTGTAGACAGGAGACCTTACACACATCATCATGTATCAGTCCCAAGAGTTTACCAACTCTTCCTCTGTTTCCAGTAAACAGAGCTGGTGTCATTATATCTTTGTGACATGACTGGCAAGTTTCACAAGATGTAAATTCAAACTGATTTAAATATGCATCTAAATGTAACTTCAGCTAGTCGGGTCACATTGATATGACCTAGTCTACAATACCTCAAGAAGAATTCGTTCATTTCTGAACTCTTCCTCTTGTGTGTGTTCTGTATACGAGGAACTGTAGTTTGATTTAGAACGTCAATGCTTTTAGATAACGTGCCTGAACTGATCAACTTTTGATATAGGAAATGTTCAAAACATTATCCATCAATACAAAATTATATCCTTTCTTTACTAATAAAGAGACTGATATGATTTTGTATATCAGGTTCGGTATCTAATAGCATTTGTTCAGAATCAATGTATTCGTAATACAGGGTGACAGTGACCAACAGACTTGGCTGCAACACTTGCCCCGTTTTCTGCCTCATGAAACTTATCACCCGTTCTCAGTTTTTCTACCCTCTTGTATCCCTATGTAACAGATTACATATCTGGGATCCTGATCCGGTATCATATACCCAGGATGCAGAGGATACTGAGAAACAGTTCTTTGTAATGAACACACCCGAAGGAGATGCATCATATGCACTTTCTTCGTTTGGGCGGCATAGGAATTCTGGTATTCCCCAATTTCCTGCTCTGTCTTATAACAATTATAAGTTGGAGCGGGACCAACGTTCCCCAGCTCAGTATAACAAGCGGGTTCGGTCAATACATCCGTATTATTATCTTGATTAAGGCGTGATATGGTCGCTACCAGGAGAGAGAGAGAAGAAAACACTCTGCGTGCGCTCTTGCAAGATCAGATTGGTTATATATTTTATCTAATCAGGATGGCTCCCACTGTTTTTATCAAATCTTCCTTCAAACCTTAAAAGGCAAGACCAGCCGGGATTAATTACACTCTACAAGTTCGCCAACCTTTCATCCAGGCCAGTGTCGGTACTTTGAGGGAGGTTCCCCGTGCTTTCGCACGGACCTAATTACAGTAAACCTCATTTTCCCAGAGGCGTAACCCCGTTGACACCTTTCTAGACACCTACTTGATCGGCTAATTGCAAAGTGCAAAACTCTCCCAGGAGTAACAATTACTCGCAGTGGGTATCGGGATCCAACTATCATATAGAAGGTATGCAATCTCATTGCAAATTTCAACACTTGAAACTCCCGATAATTGTTTTTACCCCTAGCACCTATGACCTTGGCTAAGGTCAACAAATCATAGGTACTAGTCAAGTTCTACCCGTCATTTCGTGATTAATTAGACCCACCCACATGACCCTTGGCTAAGGTCAACAAAGCCACATGACTTTCCTAACTAATCGCATCATATGCTGTGTAGGAAGACATCACTTAGCTACCGCACACTACGCCTCGGCTATGGTCGACAAACGTAGCACGAATACTAAGTACTCTACTTCCTAAAATGACGGAGGGTTGCGAATGGTTTTTATGAAAACCTTTAACGCTTTGAACTTGATCTCGTTGCGGAATCAAATGGTTTTTAAATGGAATATTTTCGAGGCTTTTCTAGTTTTGCTAAAGGGGTCACTCCCGGTGAAGGGATCGTCGGCCCTTTCCTCGTCGAATGAGGTGCGGGATATATCATATATATCACTGTGCAAAGCGGAAACTATAGAAGCGATCAAAGACAAACCGAGGGTTGTAGCATCTGCCAGTTATTGCTAAAGGAGTCACTCCCGGTGAAGGGATCTCGGTCCTTTCCTCATCGAATAAGGTGCAGGATGTTCTATAATGAACACCGCGATGCAAAGCAAGAACTGTAGCTACCTGTTTTATTTTGAAATTCGATTCCACAACATCAATTAGGTTTATTTTCTTTCATTAATCTCATTAATGAATATCCCATCATTTAAGTCCACCTAACCATCACAGATAAATATAACGTACGCTTATGCCATCCGCATTCGCCTCGATGTCCCGTCTGCACCGTTAGGTTAGGTAACTAACGCCAGAGCGAGGCAGGGCTAGCACGGGTGTAAAACATAAGCAACGTCTATATAATATATCATATATACTATATATAATACCTGCCACAGAACATCACATGATCACATCACAGATAAATCACAGCAGAAGAAAACATATGAAATATTGGATATACTAGGACGTCCGTGTTTTCAATACGAGCCAGTATAAAACACGGATTCCACGGTCGTGATGAATAGCCAATCCCACACCCCAAGACCCCTACGAGAGCGGCAAGCAACCCTACCAATTCTAGGGTTAGGAGACCCGGACTCGACTCCTCGAGTTGGTCTCCCACTGGACCCCAGAACCCGGTTACTTGTGCTCCCCTCCTTGGGTCTATCCTAGTGCAGAAAAGTAAATAATATACAAGTGGTGACAACATCCGCAACCTGGAAGTGCCCCAATAAAAGAATATTACATACAAGTTTTTACATGAATGAAAATGAAAAAACACTCATCTCACATAAAAACCCCCGGCTATTCAAACACGACGATCCAATATAACATATCCAGCAACACATAACATCACATGTCATCAACGTAAGCAAACATGCGTATCCCAATTGTCGTTGACATATAGCAACGAAACCGGCGATATCACATATTACACTTACGGTCACAGAAAAGAAAGTGTAAAACTACAACAGTTGGAATCCGCAACCACCTCAGACATCGCATGCCTGACCAAATGAATTTCTTAGACATCACATGCCTAACAATTATAAACCCCGCATTTTAGTCTCTTTATCGAAAACTCTTTTCAATATCAAGTCGGGCAATTCAACAGGATTCCCGACATCCTGATCGAATGCTCGTCGCAAACTTCAGTAGACGGACGCACCCCCGATACCGTCGACGAAGTGCACCAAGGCGGAACACCGCTACCGCGAGCACCCTGACGGATGCTTTCGGCGACGGGGTTCTCCTACAGTCACTTGGTCGGGGCTATGGAGTGAGGCTATCTATTAAGTTTACCCGGCGAGTATCCGCGTACGCTACGTGATTGCGACGGACTTTTGATCACATCAAAATTCCGTGGCAACCGATCAAGTGAGACTAAACTGCTATGTTTATAACATTCATTTAGTTATCCCATAACTACTTGTGAATTCCAATTATTGTATCCCATTCCAGATAAACAGAAAATGTTAAACTTTTCGATCGAACAATCGAACACCCAAGTTTTCCCGATACAGCTCAACACATGAATAAGTCTAACAACATTCAGTTCGTGCCTCAGTACCAACGGTCCAGCCGTAGAAGGGTCAAGCCAACGCCTCACATGTGGCACGCCGTACTGCCCCAAACCCGAAGGTTCAAAGGGCAGTTCAAGACGGTCACATAATCGAGTTAAGCTTTGTTGTCTTCTAGAGGGTCCATCGCGTTACTTGCACTACTTAGAACGTCGTTAAACTACAGAAAAATCCAACACTTGGAAATTTCCTGACAGGGGAAAAATTGGGTATTTATATCCGGTCGAACTTTTTAACATATTCTAAAATTTATCCGGAACGCCACACAGACAAAATTTGATAATCCGATCGAACATTCGAATCCCCAAAATAACCCAGAAAAATTCAACTCTTGAAAAAATATTAAAAATACCCAGGAAAACCAGCACTGTTAAATAGGAGTTACTGTGCAAACATCACCTCACAACACGACAAACAGGCCGCGGTTCCGCCGCACGAGCCATGCTCGTGCCGCGGAAGCGCGGCGCTTTAATGGAATTAGGGCATCGAAATTTACAGTAACTCTTAGATATTCCTGCTGATATTTCTACATATTTTTAATACTGAAAAATCCCTGTTTTTAGAAAAAGTCCAGAGAGCCATTTTGTGATCGGGTTTCGGGTTCGTTCGGATTCCAAACTTCGTCTAGACTTCGCCAAAGGCTCTAACTAGGCTCTGATACCACTGTAGGGTTCCTAGGCACTCTCTAGAGGTCTCATAAGTGATCAAACATGCAAATTTCTAAAAATACGGTGCCGGGAAACCCTAGAACGGATCGTTAACTAGATATATATAGGCGAAGCAAGCAACTAGTAAACTATTTTACTAAAGGAAAGGGGCTACAACCTTTGTAGATCCGTTCCACCACTTCCTACGCTCCGCGATGATCTCCCTCCGCTGTCCAAATCAAACTCATGACTCAAGCATCGGCATCATCGAAGAATGGGCGGGCTTGATCGTCGGTTCGATGCCGAAGATGATCTACGTCGAAGCATCACAAGAACAAGCTCCAACTTCACTAAGCTTTGAAAACTTGTGAAGTAAACACCCTATACAACTTGGCAAGAGGTAGAGGATGAAGAAATAGGAAGTGGGTAGACTTTAGATTTGGATTTCTCACACTTTTTCATCAAACACCATTGATGTAGCAAGCTTTTTCTTTTGTTGAAGAAGAAGAAGATGATGAAAAAGAATATGATAAGTGTTATGAAAATGATAAATAAATCAATACTTATCATTTACTAACCCTTGGTTAGTTGTAGAGAATGGACCATGGTTAACTTGAATGGTTAGGGTTAAGGATGGGATAAGAATGGTGACTAAGTCAAAGTTTCAAGAAACTTCAACTACAAACAAAACTAGCAACCATTCTTTTTCTCTTTACCTTTTTCTTTTTCCAAAATAAACAAAAGAATAAATAAATGAATAAGTAAATAAAAAGAAAACCCTAATCATAAACCTAACCATGGTCTAATTCTTTACACTAACCCTAGCTTGCATGTATCATCAAACATGATACAATCATGTGCACAAAATATATCACATATACAATGTGCACAAACCAAGTGAGTAAATCCATTTAAATTGAACCAATACTAGTTAATGCAAAGTAATATATCAAATATATAATTATACATTCAATCATTAAATCAACACTTGATCCAATGATCCGGTCATATCGCATATAACCGGCTAGTATCCAATGTATCGGCTTATCGAATCAATCCTTGATTCGATAACTAGGTTATATCGCATACAACCATTCGACACACATTCATCGCGAGAATGAAATACGGTATCACATACACGCATTATTCTCGGTCCCGCACATATCTCATATGCGCTCCTATTTCGTTTCGCTTGAGCCAGGAAACCTCTGTGTAGGACTCTAAAGACTCGTCAATACGCCGGCAGCGGATGATGATCATATCAAACACCCACAAGCCGCAAGCGGTCTGCTAAACGTAACGGCCACCCGGGTATTGAGCGATCAGAAGATCGACGAGCAAGCCCGCTCACACTCCTGCGAATCCAACCAGTAACACTTACCGTACAGTCCGGTCTGTTCGTCTGATATGTCGCATATCTTGCCTAGGGATGGTAAACGTCAGACCCCAGTAGCTTGATAAGTCATGCCGACTTGAGGTCCATAACATTCGTGAAACTACTGATAACTCTTACCAGTATATCACTGCAACCCTAGCCAGGGATTTCCTGTTATGGCCAGTCGTGCATTGCGCAACATCAACCCCCAATACCGGGAGAGACGAATCCCCTTCTATCGCTCATTGCCTTCATGTGAATCGGGACGGTACCCAAAAACCACCTGTTTGCACAACTCAGTAGAGCCGTGGTAGGGTAGAAATCAAAGCGCAATGGGAGACACACAAGACTCTATGACGATCTCGGGTCAACAGACTAAGCTGTACCAGTGTCACCAGAGAACTGCCATCTGACGTGAGGTATAATACCATCTGGGAGTTCTCGGCGAGTCCGTTCAGTGTACCCAGTCTCCACTGAGCACCCACATACCATCTTCGATGTCAAACACCAATGGATATGGGATCATCCATCGCCCATCGCATGGGTCGAGAAGATATGCACTAGTCTACTCTGGAATATCGATGCCCCGTCTCGATATTCCCACGACTAGGAACAATGAAGGATATACTCATTGACTACCCAGGCCCCACTAGTATGATCTGCATCATAGTCCTGAAAGTCGAGTATACATCCTAAGGGCTTTATCAACATGTAATCAGAGAGACAGAAAGTATACATGTTAAGATAAAGTGCAACCAGATAGCGTACTATCATGTCGAGCAAGAAAGTCCTTCCTATATATGTCCCAGCATCCACTACAATATACATCCAATGTACAGTAATGGCCTCTAGGGCATACATATAACTAACATTTGATGCACTATAGATGCACTTGATATTGTTGTCGTGCATATCCGTTGCACTTGATAGATACTTTCGTGCACACCCGTTGCACTTAGTTTTGCTTTTGTGCACATTAGTGGCACTTGTATTGGATTTGGTTTTCCGTGCGCACCGGACGTACGTGATGTTGGATACGCCTTTTGAGGCTGATTTTACTTATGAGTATCGTATTTTTCATGTTGGGTACATATTATATACTAACCGAGCAGGACAGTTCCTGAGTACTTTTGCATGCATAAAAAGTTTACCAAGAGATTTTCAGAACGGAGCTATAGTCTCGCTATTTCCTACCTGTCCGTGAGTGACACGAACCTTTATAAAGGAAAACCTTCTGGGATATTTCAAAAAGGCGGGGCGTATAATTTGAGCAAAAACATATATAGATATATTTACTACTTTACAATTGAGCGTACGCCACTTGTTCCATGAGCTACGTATCGTATGGCGATTCGTAAAGGATTTTGTATGTGTTTTATTCAGTTTTAAAGAATTTTACGAGGATGCGTCCTATTTACGTATTATGATTTTGAGTATAGCATATTTGAGAATGGCATTGGATTTCGAGAATTGCATCTCCTTTATAACTCCTACGATTGCATGATGCTTGACGGAGATTGATTTAGAGTTTCGTACTCGTTTTCATGCACACACGATGCGCTGTGGTATTTCTGTGTATTCCATGATTTCGGAGCCCCGTTGATTTGAACAAGATTATTGAAATGTTTTAGTATTTGGGGGTTTAAATTTAAATTCGAGGACCGAATTTATTTAAGGGGGGAAGATTGTAACATTTCAGGAAAATAAAATATTGTTTTTGGGGAATTTAGTATTAAAATAATATATTTCGCGAAAACTATTCGATTTGCGAAATGGGTTTTCGCAAAATAGTATAATTATATACCAATATTTGGAATATAAGTGGAGATTAAAATGATTTATTTATTATAAAGATATTTATCGGATTTTGGTATTTTTATAATTAATTATATGCAAGTTTAAAGTAAACTTGATTAGTGCACTACAAATCACAATTAAGCCAAATCCGTATTTTTATATTTTCCATGGCTAGTGCACCATGTCAAGTTGCATTTTATTACATGTTGTTTTGTTTGTGTTTGTTTCATTTGTATTTTGTGATTTATTTGTGAGAGGGGAAAAAGAGAAAAGAAAATAAAAGAGATGGATTGATTGAAGGGGGGAGAGAGAAGGGGGGACTAAATGATGATGGCATGAGCCATGTGTAACATCTTAGAATGTGTTTTGTAGCTAATTATATTTTAATGTATGGTTTTTAATAAAACGTTTACCAAAATGGTTTTTAAATATTTTATCCTATTTAATGAGTATTTTATTAGAATTTTTTTAGGCACACACACACTTGTGCATGATAACTAGGGTTGTTTTGGGGGTTTAACCATGATTAGCAACATGGTGAAATAACCATTCCCTAATCTAGTTTAAGTTAATTACTTAGGTGTTTTGGGTTTAATAGTGTACGGTTGTTTTAAAATGAAAATGAATTTGAAATGGAATTTTAAATGGTTGACCTTGGTGAGAGAGAGAGAGAGTGCATGATGGGGCATCATGGCTTTGCCCATGCCTTCATTAATGAAGAGAGAAAGAGAGGGAGAGAGAGGGTTGACCAAGCCTAGCTCTCATTTTTCCCTTGCCTTCTCATTGTTTTTCTCTCATACTCTCACACTCTCTCAACACACACACACTCACACCAGATAGCAACAGCAACAGCAGTGATAACAACAACATCAAAAGCAGCAGCAGTGGCACCAGCATCAACACCAGCTGCAGAAGCAAGCAGCAGTAGCAGCAACTGTAGCAGCAGGAACCCCAGCAGTAGTAGCAACCCCTCACACACTTCTTCACTTGCTTCCTAGAATCTCGTAGGGTATAATTCTGAAACCTAATTCTTAGTTTGCTTAGTTGTGTGTTAGTTTAGTTTCGGTTTGCGATAATTAGCTAGTTTGGTGCTAGTTTTGGTGATTTATGAGATGTGGTGGTAAATTGTTGATTTTGTTAGTTACCTTAGTTTATTTAATTGTTATTAGGGTCACTGAACCGAGCTTAGCCCTGGATTACACTAAAATACCATAAGGTTTCTTAATTGTGCAAATCGGTGATTTTTAAGCGATATATGGACATTTTGTGATCTGCTTTTGACCCGGACCCTTCAGGGTAAAATTGAGAAAACTGGAGCATGCCCACTAGGTCTAGATGCCACCCCCAGAACACGAACCCATCATTCCCATTGAGAAAACTGGAGCATGCCCACTAGGTCTAGATGCCACCCCCAGAACACGAACCCATCATTCCCAAGGTAGGCCGCCGATTTAATGCTTTTGGTCGCAAATTGCGGCCAAGTTGGGGACTGGGGTGTTGGGGTCTTGGCTAGGGTTGTCTGTAGGGCTGTATAGTGCTTTGGCATGTCTAGTTTTGTAAGATTTGACCTGTAGGAAAATCTGGGGCAATATATCGTATTTGGTGTTCGTCGTGTTTGCGCGATACGTGTGTGGGTTCTGTGATCCAGCGTATCGCGGCGTGTTGCGATAGTTTTAGACGCGTATACACACGTTTTAGCGTATCGTGCACACACGCGTTTAGTTCGCGACGCGAGTTTCTCGTTTTGGTTCGATATCGCGTTTTGCGGAATATTTGGCTTATATATGATTTCCATGTCTTATTTGCAGGTTTGCAGGCAGGGACTACGGGCACTGCTACCGGGAGGAGAAGATGGTAGGATTCACCTAGCGTGGAGTGTAGGTGAGTTGATTTAACATCTACAGGGGAATCGCCCGCATGGCGTTATGCGTCTGGGCTAGGATTCAATACCTGTCGCACATTCTACGTCATTGTTAGAATTGCGCCTTTACTTTATTTCCTTGATATAGTTATACTGTGACTAGTAGCCGTAGGACACTGCACATATTATTGACGTTTCATGATGCACGAGCATGGATTGTATGCTACACACACCGTCAATAATTGCCATGTCACACACAAACCATTATAGACATTATATTGCTTGGTTAGGGACCTTGTGACATTGATTCATACTGCTTATCACATATGACATTACCATACCTATATACCTATAGAGTATCGTACTATTAGTGATAGGTATACATACCCTTTACGATACATCTACAGGTATATCTTACTCATATTTTCTTATACCCAGGGGGGTATACGACATCAGTTCTTATAGGTAGATACCTATACATTGCTACACCTGTACGTTACCCACATATTCAGATGCAATCATATATTTACCTTTACTGATGTTACTTAGTTGTACTTTATTGGTTTCGCATACGTCTGGTTTCAGCTACATATTCTCATTTATATGCTCGCATTTCAGATATATCGCATATATTTATTCCTGGATTTGCGCATTGTTATTTGGATTTCACATGATGATTTCTGGATTTGGAAACCGCGGGAGTTCATGAAATTATGCATACATTGAAAAACCCGGTTTCGTTGATATGATATTTGCGCAACCACCATGAGATTTATCGGTTCTGATTATATACTCCATACGAGGTGTGGTTGCCGTATGAGGGTACATGGTGGGGCCCGGTATGGTTCCCCTCGGCAAGAAGATCGATGGATGTTGCCGATTGAGCCTGGAGGCGGGCTAGTACCTACCGGTGACAGTATTGATGACTCGGCGGGGGTCATGGAGACACCGTTGGGAGTCATGTACGTATGCATACGTCGGAAGGCGAGGGTCAGAGCTAGGCACTCATGCTTTCGGGATAGCGTATGATACGTGATCAGGATTTCTGTGTCGATGCTTGGCACATTGGTTTTCATGATATTTCTTTTAATACCTTTGTATATATAATAGGGGATTTAGCCGTTGTTATATATACCCTTACACCAATATTAGTGGAATGGGACGCTAATATATGTGTATTGCCCCCATCATATTTATTTCTGTATATATACCTTTAGGATGTTAGATTCTTACTGGAGATTTGACTTGGGTTATTAGGTGATTCATTGAGATTGGATTTGGACATACCTATGTGATTGTTGATTTGTATATTCGGGATATAGGAGATTACTCTATATTGTACATTGAGGAGATGTGAGACTTATATGATGTGAGAGCCCAGTTTGGGGGCTGATTTGAGGATTTGTGGATTGGAGTGTCTTGATGGATTGTGATCCTGCCACGATGTCAGGTTTCCGTGGAAATGACATATTCCACCCTATATCTCACACTTATCTATTTTATGCACAGTTTCATATATTGGTAGTATCTGTTAGTGTACCCTTATGATAGTTGCATATTTGCTTTCTCATATCCCTATCGCATAGTTATTGCATACTATTATCATGTCATCCTTGCTTCACATATTGATTGTACCTGCTAGTGTACTTTCCATTATTCTGCATTCACATGACATGTTATTACTGTAATCGCATATCTTAGATTCATGCTGTACGTACATTCCTGCGATTACCTGCATATGTTATCTACTATTCACGAGTTGGCAACTCACCCCCGTTGTGCCACAGGTGTTTCAGGTTGTTCCCCAGAGTAGTCGAGGCAGGCTATTCCGCTATTCAGCTTTTCCGCTATCATCTTTTGCTACAGATACCGCATCAGCTCACAGTACTATTTTGCTTAGGTGGGTTAGATGATTATCTGTATTTCATTTTGGATATTCGTTGTATTTTGTACTCTCCATGTACTATTATGTTGTTGACTTAGAGACTTGGTGAGGACGCTTTTGTATATTATTTGTGGATTGTTGCCTTTTATATACAGTTTCCTTCCTATTGTCTTTATTTCTTCGCTACGGCGTCGTATATTTGTATTGTATTCTTCTTGGCTAGTTTTTACAAAAAGGGGGTGTTGCCAAAATTTTAAAGAAAGAAAGTGGGACTTTTAAAGAATTTGGGTTGTGATTTCAAATGTTTCAAAAACTTATATTATCTTTTCCGTATTTTCTTGGTTTAGATTTCTGGGTTTTGGCTTTCTTTTACTGCGTTACGTCTTTTGGCGTTGCGTAGTATTTAGGGCTGTCACGGGCCAATTTTGGGTCGTGACACCATGCCATGAGAGAGAGAGAGAGAGGGATGGCTCCCATCCTCCACCACCCTTCATTATTTTCTTCACTTAACATCTTCAACTCCTTCTTTTTCTTTACCTCATCTTCCACCTCCTCTACCCCATGGCAACCACCCCAAAACCATCTCAAAACCCCACACTTTGTCACGCCCCGCTTCCCAGTGTACGGGCAGAGGACGCGACGGGTCACGCGATATATTTACTCAGAAGTAAACGCGCTAAGCGTATCTACGTAATATAAAAAAAATATACACAAGAGACAAGATCTAAACAAACAACAACTTTATTTATTAACATTCTTTTTTCAATACAACTGAAATGAAAATATATGTATTGAAAGCAATGCCTAAACAATGGCATAACAGAAATGAAAATGAAATGTACAAGTAAACTAGAGCTTCGGGTCAAAGGCAGCCGGTCCAAGTTTTTGCTGGTGGGATCTGTCTCCAGAAGGTCCGAACCACCTGACAACATTCTAAAGAAAGAAGAAAAGGAATATCTTCAGCGAACAATCGCTCGGTAAGTCCCAAAAGTAAGAAGAGATAGAATATACAGAAAGAGAATGTAACTTTTAAAGTTGTATTATATTATTAATGCTGTTGTTTGTAGATTGGTACAGAAAATGCCAGTGTATACGAAAGGAGTCCCACTATCCCGAAGACTAAGGTATACGGAGTACAAGAAACCGTTCAGCCACGGTACGGCGGCAATGGAGATTCATTTTAGGTGTCTTATGGTTGCAGTCTCGTGCCAGTTTTAACACCTTCCGTATCAATCTACCCCTTATAAACCCCGCGATGTCTTGATTGTATTATTTGTATTGTATTATCTTGAATTGTAAATTGTGTAGATGGACGACTTGTCGAAACCATGATATCAGTAATGGAACAGATATAATTGATGAACATATAAATGGAGTATATCCATTGTTCGGTTCAGTCAAGATAGATTAAATAGATTGAACAGATTGAATATATGAATCCATATTGAATTGTGGTTTTATACTTGAATCATATTCAAGTCAGATTGATTATATTTAGACTCAATCTGAGTCAGACAATTAGAAAAGAAATTGAAGTCCTGAATTAGGTTTTGATATTATCGGTAACTGCTGCACATGGACGGCAGGATTTGTGTCTTTTTCAAAGACAATTACCGTATTGATAACACCGTTTGTTAGGTTACCTACCTTGGATAGGCAAGCACCCATATCTCCGGCTCCCTGAGGCTCAAGAGACTGGTCCCGCTTAAACCTATGTTTATTATAGTCCTTATTGTAATTTAGTATAACTTGAGGGGTTTTTATATAAAAATAGTTTTGGCATAATTTCAAAATACTCCTCAAGTATTTAATTATCGCCTTTAGGGTTTTCATAGATGTATATTTTACAATTGTACGATTTCTAGTAAATAGAACCTAGTTTTCATAGTATGTGATATTTTCTTGAAATGTTGTACTTGTGTTGTATTTGGATGGTATTTTCATGTAATAGTGATTCCTTTGATTTAGAAAACTTGAAATATTTATATAATTAAAAATAGATATTTTGTAAAAAAAATGTATAAAAATTCCATTTGCGGAGGTCTGCATCTCGCTCTACTAGTCCCGAGGATGTGCGATAATCCGCACCATCCCGAACGGGGTCCCCAAAATGGGTTGTAGAGGCGTAATTGCATGGAAATGTTAAATACACTTTTGTATAGAAAATGGTTTTATACGTTTAGGGTATTTATTTGTAAAGTCGTATTTCCCGTATTCTATTGTCCCAAAATAAATTGAGCTATGATAGAGATGTGTGTTGTGATGAGGTAGGTCATTACCTCGTGAACAATCTAAAGGTATAGCAAGGAATAAATGTTATAACGTCGAAATGAATAGTTTGTGGTATTTTTATGTAAAAATGAGATAAATGTCACAAAAATGATTATTTTGATGTGAACTTATTTTTATTGAGTTTGTTAATGTTTATTAATCAACATATAGGAATATGATTTTATCTTATTAAAGAAAAGTGTAGTTTTTAAAGAAAACTGAATCGGAAGTCGGACTAACTCCGCTTCCGTCGGGTTTTAGAAATAAAATTTTTTAAAGAAAAAGATAAGAAGGGAGATGGGACTTACTGGTTTGTTGGACTAAAGGAAAGAGAGTGGGTCCTATAAAAAGCTTCGGGGCGTCAATTCGTTGCCGGAATCTCCTCGGAAGTTCATCGGAGTTTCGCCCTTCACTAACTCCACTTGCACACTAAAAGACTTAGGATTTGGTATAATTTTTGCAAGAGAATTCTGAGTTAGAGGGGTGTAAGATGGGATGGGTATTTATAGGGCAAAGGGTTTAGGGGGAGTGAATAATGCATTAAAATATTTGCATTAAAATAGAATTTGAAGGGTTTTAATATTCTCTGTAAATATGCAGAGTAAATAAGCAATACTGGAGTTAAGGGGGGAGTCCAAGGGTCTAAGGTTTTTCAAAAAATTTTAGGTTGTGCTCAACAGAACCGGCGGCGCCGGCCTAGGAGTGAGTTTCACCGGTCGGATCCGAGGGGCTAGGGTCTGGATTGGGGCCACGTGTCCACGACGCTTCAACTAGCCTATTTCACATGTTTGATTATTCTGTAACTTACCATATTATGTGTGTTGCACGTGTAGACTCTTGGGCTTCTAAAAGATTAAAAGAAAAATAACTAAAAAGATAATGTGACTGGGGGGATTCGATCACAGGGGCTACGTCTCAGCAGTGTAAGGCTTTACCAGTGTGCTACAAGTGTTTTCTTGCTGTTCTAAATCAAAACAAATACTTATAACATTTACAGGATTTGTAAATACCCCAATTGTACATTAACTTTAAATGAATTTTCTGTACACATAATTTGGAGTTGTTACACACTTCCTTCACAAAAGTTGATCCCTACCTCATTCTACACCCTATAGTGGAACCAAGTTTGAATTTTGAGCACTTTGAGCATTTAAGGTTTTTCTTGAGTTGCTCTCATGAGGTATAATTCTCACTTCCCACCTTGTAATTAGTTTCTTTACCTCCTATTTTAGTTTAGTGTTCGATTTAGCACGTTTAGTTATCTTAGAATTTTCTAGGTTGAGGTTTAGTATGTGATTTGAATTGTAAAGATGCAAGTGAGGTTTAGTGAGTGTTTACAAGACTTAGGTGATGATTTTCTGGCCAAGAATAGAAGACTAGAAACAAAAAAATGAACTTAGAATTGCTCGACATTGGATTTTGACAGTTTGAGAGAGTTATTTGGGATCTGCTATGACCCGAGAGACCCATAAATAAAGTTTCCATCACAGTGAGTCGAGCAGACAATCAGGAACCTTCCCTAGAAACCTGAGCCTGTGTACTCCAATCATGGATGCAGATTTATTTGATTTGGCCACAAATTGCGGCCAAGTCGTGGTGAAAAGTGTAGATTTTTTGACCATTGACTTGTTATCTAATATATAGAGCAACCCTATGTGCAAAATGTCCTAGTTTGACCTAGAGTAGAATCTGGGAGAGTTTTCCTTTGTTGCTGATTTTGGGATTTGCGATTTCTGAAACTTGGTTTAGATATTTGAATTTGGATTTAGTCGTTGGACATTTGTACGTCAACGACGAGAGTTATTTGGTTGTTTTTGCATGCGTAGGCTATAAATTCTAACCTATGAGCACACCGCGTGCCGTATAGGTTTTCGGACCTGGTTTTAATAACGTTGCGATACGTGTTGATTTGTAGGTACCTTCGAGTGGACTTCCGAGACAGCGAAGCACATTGACTTCGGCTAAGTAAGGAGTATTGCAGGTGAGTAGATTTATATCAACGGGGGAAGTCGGGTGGATGGCGTATAGCACCCCCGCAGTTATAAATGGAAACCAATATATAGAATATAGTCGGAGAAACCATGCTAGAAACTTATGCATATGGTCAAAAGAGTTAGTATGAGATCTTATGACTTATGCAAGATGACGAGAATAGAGATAGCAATGTGACGATATAAGATGATACAAGCGAATACGATTGATACGAGGATGTGAGGTGGTATAGATGCACAAAGACATGTGCCAAGATATATTGTGAGATTAATATAGCGATGACATGAGATTGATGTTATATATATGTATATGTATATGTATGTATGTATGGATGGATGTGAATCGTGATGAATATGTATTGAAAGAGGACAAGTATGAGAATTATAGTGATATGATATGAGATCGATATCGAGGTGTTATAAGATCGCTAAGATATGACGTACGAGACCATAGGTCCGTACCCTTATTGATGAATAGGACGATAGAATCCTTATTCTGTTTGATATTACCGTACGATGGATTACCGTACGCGATGAGTTATACCGGATGAATGATCCGCACTCGTGATTTAAGGATGATGATAGAGGATATTTCCATATCGGATGTTATGAAGCGGGATCGCCGATGTAAAGATACCACCTGTACCATACTTATTTCCCAGACTGACGAATCGTATGCATCTTTTAAACGGAAACCTCAAGGGGCGCTACGAATTTTCAAATGGTGTCTTTTCCTTAAAAACACTATAGCCCCTACTTTTAAAACTACGATTCGTATCTGTTAAAACTGACCGTATGGTTCATGTATAGATAAATACACCTTTCATTAGTTCATGTTTATGTTGGTTTAGCCCTCATGATATACGAGTTATGTTTCCGGTATTTACCGCTTTATGATATCTTCTGCTAGTACACCTGCACAATTATCAATGATGCGCATGTTACACTTATACAGATTTGCCGGCTCACACACAATCATCATCGGTAATTGCTATGCCACTTGCACAATAGAACTGCCACATCATGATATTATTAACTGTAAAGTACATTCATTGTTCAGCACTATCATACGATATGCTTGCATGATATAGTTGACATGCTTATATTACTGTTCTATGTTTTCATACATTGTACTTTATGGTTATATGCATTGAGATATTGTTTTCATGTGATCTCTGGATTTGAGAACCGCAGTTATATTTCAAAGAAAATTATGTATCGTTTTAAAAATGCAGTTTCTTTTGATATGAGATTTCGAGACGTCTGCCATGAGTTTTCTCGGTTCTGAGATTTGTTTTCGAGACCCGATTCGAGGAGTTGGCGGATGCCGTTTGCGGGTACATGGTGGACCCGGTATGGTACCCCGGGGCAAGAAATGATTTTTGTGGTGTGGACGATGAGCCTGGCAGCGGGAGCACTACCTACCGGTGATTGTATATAACTCGACGGATATCCGGAGGATACCGTTTTGGAGTTATGAGATGAGATAGATATGAGGGCCGATCTGAGTATGCGGCGCCTGAGATGAGATAGACATGAGGGCCGATCTGAGTATGCGGCGCCTGAGATGAGATAGACATGAGGGCCGATCTGAGTATGCGGCGCCTGAGATATGAAGATTTGCGTGTCGATATTTGACACGGGTTTTCATGATGTTTCGAGTGTCGATGTTGGACACTCAGGTTCCATTATATTGATGTGTCATTGATGGACACATGTTGGTTGATTTCCTCATACATACAGGCATATGTTTTCATGACAATTCGAGTGTCGATGTTGGACACTCAGGTTCCATGATATTGATTGTGTCGTTGATGAACACACGTGGATGATATGCACATGCATGCAGGCATATATTTTAGATGTTTATTTATATATATATGTCATTGCATTGACTCGTTTGTTTACATATATGCATACATGGTCATCTTAGATATCATAGTATTCTTCATGATATAGTATGACCTAGGAAATCGTTGGGTATTCGATTTCTACTTGCTGATGTTTTCTACTTACGAGTTGGCAACTCACCCCTGTTGTGCCACAGTTTTCTTGCAGGTTTGACCGCTTGGGATCAGTAGCGGTATCCCTGGAACACAGCTTTATCCAGGGTGTTTTGCTTTGGTGGGTGGGACACATATTGGATCGTGCATACTCTCATACTTTTATATTCTGTTTTATCTAGATAAACTCCATCAATCAGAAACTAGACTTTGTATATTGGCAGACTTAGACAGACTTGTATTGGCGAGACTTAGAGCGATGGGTGTATGTTCGCTTCTTTTGAGGTTTTAATGTTTTGCTTTATTTATTGCTCTTTTTGGGTTGATCTTCGCCATAGGGCGTCATATATATATGTTTTCCGTGGTTGTGATTCCGCCAGTTGGCGAAGAGCTAGCTCCCGCTTGGGGATGCCTTTTATTGTATGCATGTGGTTTTGGATCAAAATATACAAGAGAGGTAATACCTAAATTTTTTTAAAGGACGTAATATGTTCTCAACTTTAGTATATTCCACTTGCATTTTCTTATATCATTAGTTATGCATTTAAAGAATTTTTTTATTTCATTATACATTTATTTCAAAACTGCACCTCCATTATTTTCCTCAAAAAAGTTTAAATTTCTGGGCTTCGTCTTACTTGAGTTACGTTACGCCTTTAGACGTTGCGTGATTTAAGTGCCGGTCACGCGCCTTTTTTGGGTCGTGACAACTATACAATAATGTCCTTTAGGGCATATATCACTAACAATTTCCCACTTGCACTAAGGCCATGTATTGGCATATCACAGACCTATCATCTCGAATAGCTTCTCGAACTGCATCTGAGGGATGGCCTTTGTGAGTGGATCTGTAGTGTTGTTCTCCGTGTCTACTCTCCGCACCTTGATCTCCTGACGATCCACAATCTCCCTGATCAGGTGATACCGCCTCAAGATATGTCTGGACTTCTGATGGGACCTTGGTTCCTTCGCTAAAACTATAGCCCAGTTGCTGTTATAATACAAAGGTATTGGATCAACAATTGACGAAACCACTTGAAGTTCTGTAACAAACTTCATCATCCAAACTGTTTCTTTTGCGGCATCACATGCAGCGATATACTCTGCCTCCATCATCGAGTCAGCACCGGTATCCTGCTTGGAGCTCTTCCAACAGACCGTCCCTCCATTGAGGGTAAAGACATAACCCGATATGGATTTGGAGTCATCCTTGTCACTCTGGAAGCTGGAGTCAGCGAAGGTCTCGATCTGGAGGTCTTTACTGCCGTACACCAAGAAAATCTCCTTAGTCCTTCTCAGGTACTTGAGAATGTTCTTAACTACTATCCAGTGCTTCTCCCCAGGGTTTGACTGATACCTGCTTACCACGGGCAGTTCGTAAGCAACATCTGGTCCGGTACACAATATCGCATACATTATAGATCCAACTGCAGAAGCATAGGATATAATACTCATGCGATCCCTTTCCAAATCAGTCTTAAGAGACATCTCTTTGGAGAGGGTGATCCCGTGACAAGCCGGTAGATTACCGTCCTTGGAATCTTCCATACTAAATCTTTTCAGTATGGTGTCGATATACCTGAACTGTGAAAGTTCCAACATTCTCTTAGATCTATCACGATAGATCTGGATCCTCAGAATATAGGAGGCATCACTCAAGTGTTTCATGGAGAACTTCTATGTCAAAAATCCATTAACTGATTGTAGCATTGGAATGTCATTTTCTATCAGGAGAATGCCATCCACGTACAAGATGAGGAATACCACAGTTCTCGCTACAATTTTACTATAAATGCATGGTTCATCTGGATTTTTGATAAAGTCAAATTCTTTGACCGTCTCATCAAAGCAGATGTTCTAACTACAAGATGCCAGTTTTAATTTATAAATAGATTTAAGCAACTTGCACATTCTTCCGCTGCTGCCAATCTCTATGAAACCCTCTGGCTGATCCATATAAATACACTCTTCCAAATTTCCATTCAGAAAAGTGGTATTTACGTCTATCTGCCAAATTTCATAAATATGGAAGGCAGTAATGGTAAGTAGGATTCGAATGGATTTAAGTACAACCACTGGAGAAAAGGTTTCATCATAGTCCAAGCCAGGTCTTTGACGAAAACCTTTTGCTACAAGTTTAGCCTTATAGGTTTCAACCTATCCATCTGCACCAATTTTCTTTCTGAAGATCCATTTGCAGCCTACGGATTTTACCCCTTAAGGTGCAATGTCCAAAGTCCAAACTTTGTTGGTGTACATGGATTCCATTTTGGTCTACATTGCATCTAACCACTTTACTGAGTCTCTGCTCGTAATGGCATGCTGGAAACTAGTTGGCTCATCATAATTGATGATGCAATTCTCTCTATCCCCGTTTACGAGAAAACCGTAGTATCTCTCGGGCGGATGAGACTACCTACTAGATCTGCGGAGTAGCGCGGGGACGTTCGATTCTTTTGAAACTTCTGGTTTCAGTAAAGGGGAAAGATTTAGATCAGAACTAAGTTCAGTGATAAATCGCCAGAGCAAATCTCTGATTAAAATCCTAAGAAAATCCCCAAAGGGGAAAAATTTAGATCAGAACTAAGTTCTGTAAATTCCCAAAGAGAATATGTTAGAGCTAAGCTCTATAATTAAAAATGAAGTAATCTTCTAAGGAGAAGACTCTTACCAAAGAAAATTTTGGCTGAGTGGGACTACAATATAGATCTAGAAAAAGGTGAAGAACTAAGGTTCAAGAAAACAGAGCTAAGCTCTAATGGAGAATAAAATTCTCAAGGAAGAAGATAAAAGCCCAGCAGTCGCCTAAGGTTTGAAGCTCTATATAAAGAGATGGGGGTCGGTTCATGTAACAACCGAGTTCAGTTATACCAATTTCTGTTGCCGTATTTGTTTGTTTGTGGTGTTTTATTCATTTATCATGTTTGGATGCGAATGGTAGTTTACTTTTACATTGCATTCGACCCAACCCGCTTGCTTGAACTGGTTGATTTATATTTATAAACTACCCAGGCCTGTTAAATAGACACGTGCATCTCTTGGATACTGCATATTAACATTTCACCTAGAATCGCGTATTTTACATATAACATTTAAGATCGCGTAAAATGAATTAAAATTGCATTTCATAGCCTGCATGATACCCCTAACCCCGTGGTAGCGTCCGCGCATCGTGTTCTCGTCCCGTTCAGCGAAACGGACGTGTTTGGATAGCTACGCGCACGTACGTGCGTCCATTCTTGGGGGTATGCATTTTTGTTATCTAATCTTTCATTTTAAAATTTGGAAGCCGCATATAATTTTCATATTTTAAAACTGGGTTTTTAGACCTGAACCGGGCGTATTTTGGACAAAGTTTGTACTTTTCGAAAAATATCAAATTTTATTCGTATTTTAAATATTCTTAACGGTTTATAAAATTTTACATATTACAAATCTTTTTATTTTATTTTAAAAATCTTTTCTTGTCAACCTCATAACAACCCTCTCTCTCTCCCATATTTTTCCACGAGCCAATCAGCTTCCTTCTTTCCCTGCGCTGGGCCCCACACCTTTCTCTCTCTCTCTCTCTCCCCTCACGGTTCTCTCTCTCTCTCCTCTCGCGCCCTCTCTCTCTCCTCTCGCGAACACTGTTCGCTTCTCTAGTCGGGTCACCGCCCGACGCGATACCGTCACCTCCCTCCTTATTTCTCCCTCTCTTCTATTTTTAAACCCGAGCCCACGAGCACGAGGAACCAATCCTAGCTCCGCCGCCTCCATCAACCCTAACCCTATTTCCCCTGCTCCTCAACCCTCATCAACACCTTCCTCATCTCCTCATCTCCCTTATCTCCTTCCTCCATCTTCGTTCTCCTTCCTTTGCACCCTGCACACCCCACAGAACACCAAGAACCCAACACCTTCCTATCGCTGTCGACCTCATCTCACCATCATCATCTTCTTCTCTCTTCTCTCCTTCCTCCTCTTTCCTCTCCCCGTCACACATCCCTACTCACCCTACCCCAAGAAAAACCCTAGCCGCCAAGATCCCTGCACACCCAAACCCTAGCCGAAAACCGCAGCCTCTACCCTTCGCCGGCAAACCCTCGTCGTCGTCACCCTTGACGACTCCCCTGAAATCTCAGAGCACCTACCACAGAAAGATCTTCTTCTTCTTCTTCTCTTCTTCACTTTCCTTATGCATTTCCTTCTTGATTGTTCACTGTTGTTTTGTTTGCCGGAATCCAGCCGTGCCGTCGACGATCCCGACGATTCAGCAAGCATTTCTGACTCGTGTGATCCCCTTGTGTGTTTTTTGGATTCGTTCCGTATACCGTACACGCGTCGCGACTTTTCCCTCCGACGTGTGACGTTCCGTATACCCGTTTCTTGATCCGTCGAGGCAAGTGAAACTTGCTACATGCTATTCATAATATTTTTATACTTATTTGATTACATGTGAAACCTATAGATTTAATCTAATGTCTCATGTTACATTTTAACATTCGACGTTCCATTATATCATTTTAGATTCAGAAAATGAGACATACCCTGTTGCATTTTAGTTTACTATACATAGGACCCACATCCATATTTAAATCACATAATAATTATTTACATAGCCCATAGTACACTTTTAAATAGTTTATAACCGTTCAAACACCCGTTTGCATCCATCTCGTTTAATATACAAATTATTGCATCCATAGATCACTTGAATATATAATATTACAATATTAACATTCCACACTTGATATATTGTAGTTTAATTAGTATTGGAACTTTAACTTTAACCCTAACCATAACTGTGCATCTATATGCCTTAATCTGTACTTGATTGCATATCACATTACAATGTTCCATTTTATTGTTCCATTAGTACCCCGTGCTTGTTTTGTATACCCATGCTTATGTTAGTTTGATTTTGAGCACCCACATGACATTTTGTGCACCCCTGACATGACTTGTTACACCTACTGCTTGACACGACATGGTACCGTGAAACTCTTGATATGACATGATACCTATGTACTACCTGACTTGACCTGATGTACCATGGCTTTACCTGTTACCTGATCTTGTTACTAATGCCAACAAACCTGACCTGTTGTCCCTACGGACATTCCCTGTTGTCTATCCAGAGAAACCTTTACCTGCTGATCCTGTGTTGGCATTATCTCCAGATTATTTAATACCTGACTTGAACACATATAACTTGGGGGTATGGGGAAATCAATGATGAAACCTGACTTGTAATTCTACATTCGATACCCTTTACTGATCAGTTTTAGAGGCTAGGTTAGCCTTGGGATGATGCTGCTGACATCATCCATCGTTACCCACTACCTTTTAGAGGCTAGGCCAGCCTTAGGATGATGCTATTGACATCATTCATCGTTACCCCTCTTCCTTTTAGTGCCAAGCGGTATGTCTCGATTTCAGCCCGAGAATCTTCACCGTGATCCCGGGCACGCACGGGATACTATTGAGTTACATCGACGATTCATCAAATTGGTTTCAAAGACTTGAGAGTAGTTAACCCAATAGACCAGTTTAGATTACTCACTACACATTACCCCACTGTTCTTACTTATATCACTATTATGCCTGTTTTATTATTTAAACTCATACCTGCATGTATTGCTACCCCTGTTTATAGTATTGCTTGGTATTATGACGCACTGACGTCTGGGTTTTGCATGGCCCAGATTCCTTACCTTTGCTGCAGTCCGAGCAGGAGTATTTCAGTCAGCAGGCTGAGCAGTGAGGACTTGCCAGTAGTTAGTTCTTTTTTATTGTCGGTATATTTTCTTTCCTAATGTGAGCCCGCATTATGGGACGTACATTCCAGTTTATTCTTGTATTGGATCTTTTGCTTCCGCATTATTTCATTCTTGACTCGTTTTCTTTTGGCTTATGGACACGTGTTAGATAGTTTATTATTGTTCTTGATATCTCTACAGCCGTAATGTGACTGTGGAAGGATTTTTCCTATCCACAGGTAGCATGGTTGGCTATGTCACGTGCCCATCTTAGCGTACTCTGGGAAGCGGGGCGTGACATGGTTCTTTTGGTATCAGAGCCGTAGGATATAGGTTAATCGGGTTTGATTCTTTTTTAGTTGGGTATTGAACCCAATACACGAATCAGAATACTCGTGTTTAGGAAACATGTCCTGCCACCTTACCGTCTTACCATTTTTGAATCTTAACCTCCTCCTGATTCTACTTTTACGATATGCAAACCTCCTTTGCATATCGACTTGAAACCTGGTTTCCTTTTGTTATCTCTAGAACTTAGGCGACTTGAATGGAGTTATGTGATTGTAGCTATGATACCGCGACATGCTTACAATGCGGTAGTCTATTTAAGTAACTTGGAGTTCTAGCCTTGATTCATATCCTTAACCTACATTTTGAATCTGTTATCATGCTAATCCTTTTGGTGCTTTGATTTCAGGAACATGGCAGACAAGAATCTAAAAACGTACCAAAGGCATGTTGACAAAGCCGCTATGCTTGGAGTAATACGTGGGATGCTGGAGAACCAAAAGCGGCAGGCCGAGCTGAACCAGCAGCAAGATGAATCTTTACAGGAAGGTTTGCGGACCATTCAGCAGTCCGTGAACAATGTTGTGGCTAGACCAGTGGATCGTGTGGGTACCGTAGCGGATTTCAGAAGACTGGGTCCGTCTGTCTTTACTGGCTTGGAGGAGCCGTTGCCAGCGGAGCAGTGGCTGGTTGACACGGAGAACTTGCTCGTTGCGGCACAAATCCCATAGGATAAGAGGGTAGATATAGTACGCATCCAGTTGGTGGACTATGCCCGTGAATGGTGGCTGGCGGAAGAAACTCGCTTGCCCAAGCCGATCCGTTGGGCGGATTTTTCGAAGAGTTTCTTGGAGAAGTTCTTCCCGCGGATTGCACGGGAGGAAATGGAAGAAAGGTTCATCAGTTTGAAGTAGAACGGCACACCTGTAGATGTACATGCAGCTGAGTGGATGCGGCTCAGTAGATTCACTGGACCTCTGGTTGCCAACGATGCGTATAGGGCAAGGAGGTTCATGCGCAGTTTGGATGTGGACATCCAAAGGCAGATTATCTCCCTGGGTTTGACCACTTTCTCACAGGTACTTACAGTGGCCTGAGAACAGCAGAGCCTATATATGAAGACTGGGAGTACACAGCAGACAACAGTTACAGTACAGAAGCCGGCATTTGCACCAAACCGAGCACATGGACACAGAGGTATTCCAGTGAACCGCCGTGGCGTAACACCTATGAAGAAGCCTGTTGTCGTTGATCAAAGAAGGAGTGTGATTTGTAACTACTGCCATTTACCCGGACATGTGCAGAGAGATTGTCGAAGGAGGCAAGGACTTTGTTTGGTTTGTGGATCGGCGGATCATACTATCAACGCTTGTCCGTCGAAGCTTCGCATGAAGGATGATGTTCAGAAGCCGTCGCAGAAACCGTTTCCGGGACAGAAGCAGCTGACTCAGGGACCCAATCAAGCTCGAGCATTTACCCTGACGGCTGAGGAAGCTAAAGCTTCAGGAGAAGTTGTTTCATGTATTCTACTTGTTCATGATTTTCCCACATTAGCGTTATTCGATTCTAATGCATCCCATTGTTTTATGTCGTCCAAATTTATTGCTACACACTCGATTACTTGCACGACCCTGTCTAATTTCTGGGACATACACACTGGGAATGGGAAGATCATATCTAGTAGAGAATGTAAGGATTGTGCAGTTGTTGTTTACGGATGGGAGCTTTTTGCCGATTTCTTGGTGATTGATACAGGCAGTTATGAAGTCATCTTGGGAATGGATTTTCTCGGAACTTTCCATGCTCACATTGATTGTAGGGCAAAGAAAGTAATTTTCCAGATTCCCAGAAATCCAGAGTTTATCTTTACTGGAGGAAGCAGTTCTGTCGGGCCAATCGAGTTTAGGGCTAGGCCGACAACTAGTGTTCTTTCGTCGTTGGAAGTTGATAAAGATGAAGCGCCAGCTGTTGTTCGAGATTTCATGGACGTGTTTGAAGACATATCAGGTTTACCGCCGAAGCGAGACGTGGAGTTCGCAATTGATCTTGTTCCTGGTGCAGTGCCAGTTTCTAAAGCGTACTATCTAATGACACCAGTGGAGTTGGAAGAAGTTAAGAAGCGGGTTACGGAATTACTTGAGAAGGGTTGGATTCGAAGCAGTAACTCACTTTGGGGAGCTCCAGTTCTTCTAGTCAAGAAGAAGGATAGCACAAGGAGAATGTGCATCGATTATCGAGAATTAAACCGGGTGACTATTAAGAACAAGTACCCTATCCCTCGCATTGGCGAATTGTTTGAGCAGCTTAGTGGCGCGAGGGTATTCTCGAAGCTGGATTTGCGATCCGGATATCATCAGGTCCGAGTTAAAACAGAAGATATTTGTAAGACGGCATTCCGAACTCGGTATGGACATTACGAGTACTTAGTGATGCCCTTCGGAGTAACGAATGCACCGGCGATATTTATGGACTTGATGAACCGAATCTTTTCACCATTCTTAGACCAGTTTATAGTGGTGTTCATTGATGATATTCTGGTCTACTCGAAGAGTATTGAACAGCATGCAGAACATTTGAAGATCGCACTGCAGACGTTGAGACAAGAAAAATTATATGCAAAGATGAGCAAGTGCGAGTTTTGGCTGGAAGAAGTGAAGTTTTTGGGGCATGTCGTGTCTGGCGATGGAATCGCCGTTGATCCCGAAAAGATTGCGGCAGTTCAAGATTGGCCGATTCCGAAGAATGTTGCGGAGATAAGAAGCTTTCTTGGACTCGCCGGGTATTACAGACGGTTCGTGGAGAACTTTGCTCGTCTGGCGGAGCCGTTGACCAAGCTTACGCGCAAGGAGGTACCTTTTGTGTGGACGGACAAGTGTGTGTCAGCTTTTGAGGCGTTGAAGCAGAGATTGATAACCGCTCCTATTCTGACCGTGCCAGACAGTTCCGGAGGATTGGTGATTCAAAGCGACGCATCTGGGAAAGGATTGGGATGTGTTTTGATGCAGCATGGGAAGGTTATTGCGTACGCATCGAGACAGTTGAAGATCCATGAGAAGAATTACCCAACTCATGATTTGGAGCTAGCAGCTGTGATCTTCGCTTTGAAGATTTGGAGACACTACCTTTTGGGCGAAAGAGTCGAGGTTTTCACCGATCACAAAAGCATGAAGTATGTGTTCACGCAGAAGGAGCTTAATATGAGGCAGCGCAGATGGTTGGAGCTGATGGCTGACTACGATCTTGATCTTAAGTACCATCCGGGGAAAGTTAATGTCGTGCTGGATGCGCTCAGTCGGTTATGTTGACTGCACAGAAGGAACTCATTGAAGACTTTCGAAGATTTGATTTGGAGGTTGTGCCACCGCATTCTTCGGGATAGTTGATGCAGCTACAGGTACATTCGTCGTTAATCGAGAATATTAAAGTAGCGCAATCGCAGGACCCTAGATTGCAAAAGTTTCGAGAACAGGTTGAAGCTGGACTTCGAACAGACTTACTGATCCATGAAGATGGTTCGTTGCGTTATGGTAGCCGTTTGTGTGTGCCAAAGGGAGATATTTGTGAAGAACTTATGAAAGAGGCACATAGTTCAGCATATTCCGTACATCCAGGAAGCACGAAGATGTACCGAGATATACGACAGCATTTCTGGTGGGAAGGCATGAAACAGGAGATTGCCCGCTTTATGGCAAAGTGCTTGGTGTGTCAGGAAGTTAAGGCAGAACATCAAAGGGTTGCTGGTTTATTACAACCACTTCCGATTCCTCAGTGGAAGTGGGAACATATAACCATGGATTTCGTGACAGCTCTATCGCGGAGTCCAAAAGGCAACAATGCAGTTTGGGTGATTGTTGATCGATTGACCAAGGCAGCACATTTCATCCCTTTTCGAGTTGGTCAATCAACAGAAACTTTGGCAGAACGGTACATCCAAGAGATTGTAAGATTGCATGGTGTACCAGTGAGCATCGTGTCCGACCGTGACACTCGTTTCTTATCACACTTTTGGAGGAGCTTACAGGAAAGTTTGGGGACTCGTTTGAAGTTTAGCACAGCTTATCATCCTCAAAAAGATGGCCAGTCGGAGAGAACGATCCAAACTCTTGAAGATATGTTGAGAGCTTGCATGTTGGACTTCAAGGGTTCTTGGGAGGAGCATCTACATTTGGTGGAGTTTTCTTACAATAACAGTTTCCAGACGACTATTCAGATGGCTCCATTCGAACCTTTATATGGTCGCAAGTGCCGTTCACCTATTTGCTGGGACGATGTCGGTGAACGAAGATTGTTGGGACCAGATTTGGTTGTGCAAACAGTTGAGAAGATTAATACTATCCGAAATCATATGAAAGTAGCACAAGACCGACAGAAAAGTTGGGCAGATACGTCGAAAAGACCTCTAGAGTTCGTTGTGGGTGATTTGGTATTCTTGAAGATATCACCGACTAGAGGGGTGATTCGTTTCGGAAGTCGAGGAAAGCTTAGTCCTCGATTCGTTGGACCTTTTGAGATTTTGGAGCGTGTTGGAGAAGTGGCGTATCGATTGGCGTTACCGCAATCCTTGGCGAATGTTCATGATGTGTTTCACGTATCTCAACTCTGTAAATATGTTCGAGATGAAACACATGTATTGGATCATTCAGAGCTGACCGTAGATGAAGATTTGACTTTTAAGGAGCGACCGATGTCGATTGTGGATCGAAGAGAAAATGTTCTTAAGAACAAAGTTATCCCTCTTATACTTATTTCTTGGGGTAATCGCTCACATGGAGAGTCAACTTGGGAACGAGAAGATGAAATCCGGCAGAAGTTTCCGCATCTATTCTTGTAGTTTGATGGATTGTTTATCCTTTCTTGTTCTTGGAATTTCGAGGACGAAATTCTTTTTGTAGTTGGGTATAATGTAACAACCGAGTTCAGTTATACCAATTTCTGTTGCCGTATTTGTTTGTTTGTGGTGTTTTATTCATTTATCATGTTTGGATTTGAATGGTAGTTTACTTTTACATTGCAATCGACCCGACCCGCTTGCTTGAACTAGTTGATTTATATTTATAAACTGCCCTGGCCTTTTAAATAGACACGTGCATCTCATGGATACTTCATATTAACATTTCACCTAGCATCGCGTATTTTACATATAACATTTAAGATCGCGTAAAATGAATTAAAATTGCATTTCATAGCCTGCATGATACCCCTAACCCCGTGGTAGCGTCCGCGCATCGTGTTCTCGTCCCGATCAGCGAAACGGGCATGTTTGGATAGTTACGCGCACGTGCGTGCGTCCGTTCTTGGGGGTATGCATTTTTGTTACCTAATCTTTCATTTTAAAATTTGGAAGTCGCATATATTTTTCATATTTTAAAACTGGGTTTCTAGACCCGAACCGGGCGTATTTTGGACTAAATTTGTATCTTTCCAAAAATATCAAATTTTATTAGTATTTTAAATATTCTTAACGGTTTATAAAATTTTACAGATTACAAATCTTTTTATTTTATTTTAAAAATCTTTTCTTATCAACCTCATAACAACCCCCTCTCTCTCCCATATTTTGCCACGAGCCAATCAGCTTCCTTCTTTCCCTGCGCTGGGCCCCACACCTTTCTCTCTCCCTTTCTTTCCTCTTCTCTTTCTCTCTCCCCTCACGGTTCTCTCTCTCTCTCCCCTTTCTCTCTCCTCTCGCACCCTCTCTCTCTCCTCTCATGAACACTGTTCGCTTCTTGAGTCGGGTCACCGCCCGACGCGATACCGTAACCTCCCTCCTTATTTCTCCCTCTCTTCTCTTTTTAAACCCGAGCCCACGAGCATGAGGAACCCATCCTAGCTCCACTGCCTCCATCAACCCTAACCCTATTTCCCCTGCTCCTCAACCCTCATCAACACCTTCCTCATCTCCTCATCTCCCTCATCTTCTTCCTCCATCTCGTTCTCCTTCCTCTACACCCTGCACACCCCACAGAACACCAAGAACCCAGCACCTTCCCATCGCCGTCGACCTCATCTCACCATCATCATCTTCTTCTCTCTTCTCACCTTCCTCCTCTGTCCTCTCCCCATCACACATCCCTACTCACCCTACCTCAAGAAAAACCCTAGCCGCCAAGATCCCTGCACACCCAAACCCTAGCCGGAAACCGCAGCCTCTACCCTTCGCCGGCAACCCCTCGTCGTCGTCGCCCTTGCCGACTCCCCTGGAATCTCAGAGCACCTACCACAGTAAGATCTTCTTCTTCTCTTCTTCACTTTCCATATGCATTTCCTTCTTGATTGTTCACTGTTGTTTTGTTTGCCGGAATCCGGCCGTGCCGTCAACGATCCCGACGACCCAGCAAGCATTTCTGACCCGTGTGATCCCCTTGTGCGTTGTTTGGATTCGTTCCGTATACCGTACGTGCGTCGCGACTTTTTCCGCTGACGTGTGACGTTCCGTATACCCGTTTCTCGATCCGTCGAGGCAAGTGAAACTTGCTACATGCTATTCATAATATTTTTATACTTATTTGATTACATGTGAAACCTATAGATTTAATCTAATGTCTCATGTTACATTTTAACATTCGATGTTCCATTATATCATTTTAGATTCAGAAATTGAGACATACTCTGTTGCATTTTAGTTTATTATACATAGGACCCACATCCATATTTAAATCACATAATAATTATTTACATAGCCCATAGTACCCTTTTAAATAGTTTATAACCGTTCAAACACCCATTTGCATCCATTTCGTTTAATATACATATTATTGCATCCATAGATCACTTGAATATATAATATTACAATATTAACATTCCGCACTTGATATATTGTAGTTTAATTAGTATTAGAACTTTAACTTTAACCCTAACCATAACTATGCATCTATATGCCTTAATCTGTACCTGATTGCATATCACATTATAATGTTCCATTTTATTGTTCCATTAGTACCTCATGCTTGTTTTGTATACCCATGCTTATGTTAGTTTGATTTTGAGCACCCACATGACATTTTGTGCACCCCTGACATGACTTGTTACACCTACTACTTGACTCGACATGGTACCATGAAACTCTTGACATGACATGATACCTATGTATTACCTGACTTGACCTGATGTACCGTGGCTTTACCTGTTCTCTGATCTTGTTACTAATGCCAACAAACCGACCTGTTGTCCCTACGGACATTCCCTGTTGTCTATCCAAACAAACCTTTACCTGCTGATCCTGTGTTGGCATGAGCTCCAGATTATTTAATACCTGACTTGAACACCTATAACTTGGGGGTATAGGGAAATCAATGATGAAACCTGACTTGTAACTCGACAGTCGATACCCTTTACTGATCAGTTTTAGAGGCTAGGTCAGCCTTGGGATGCTGCTGCTGACATCATCCATCGTTACCCACTACCTTTTAGAGGCTAGGCCAGCCTTGGGATGATGCTGTTGACATCATTCATCGTTACCCCTTTTCTTTTTAGTGTCTAGCGGCATGTCTCGGTTTCAGCCCGAGAATCTTCACCGTGATCCCGGACACGCACGGGATACTATTGAGTTACATCGATGATTCATCAAATTGGTTTCAAAGACTTGAGAGTAGTTAACCCAATAAACCAGTTTAGATTACTCACTACTTGTTACCCGACTGTCCTTACTTATATCACTATTATGCATGTTTTATTATTTAAACTCATACCTGCATGTATTGCTACCTCTGTTTATAGTATTGCTTGATATTATGACGCACTGATGTCTTGGTTTTGCATGGCCCAGATTCCTTACCTTTGCTGCAGTCCGAGCAGGAGTATTTCAGTCAGCAGGCTGAGCAGTGAGGACTTGCCAGTAGTTAGTTCTTTTTTATTTTCGGTATATTTTCATTCCTGATGTGAGCCTGCATTATAGGGCGTACATTCCAGTTTATTCTTGTATTGGATCTTTTGCTTCCGCATTATTTCATTCTTGACTCATTTTATTTTGGCTTGTGGACATGTGTTAGATAGTTTATTATTGTTCTTGATATCTCTACTGCCGTAATGTGACTGTGGAAGGATTTTTCCTATCCACAGGTAGCATGGTTGGCTATGTCACGTGCCCATCTTAGCATACTCTGGGAAGCGGGGCGTGACAGTTCAGATTTCCCGAATCCCAAGGCAGATTGGTTAGCTCAAAATTATGCACCGTTGCACTCACGTGTAAGCCACGTGAGAACAACGGTGGGGGGCATTTGTACCCTTATTAATTAAATACAATAATAAGAGCTAAGCTCTGTTCAAACACAATAAGGCAGTGCATCATGTGCTCCCCACTGGAGCGCCAGCGCCGGCCTCTTATAGGATTAAATCCTACATCGGCGCCTCACGTGAGGCTCACGTCAGCGCCGATATGCAAAGCATGTGGTGCCTGTTATATAAGGATTAAATTCTTAGGCGGCGCCCACGTGCATAGCACATGAGCGTCAGCGCCTAAATTAAAGAGAATAGAATTAAATTCTATTAAAATATCTCCCTGATCTTTTTAAATAAAAAAGATCTTCTCTGTTGAACAAGCTGTTGGATCAAAAATCTAATGGAGATTAAAATCATCAAATAATAGAATTAAATTCTATCAGGGGGAAAATATCTCCCTGATCTTTTTAAATAAAAAAGATATTCTCTGTTAAACAGAGAGTTGGATCAAAAACACGATGGGAAAATATTTCCCTAATCTTTTCAAATGAGAAAGATATATTCTAAACCCTTGGATTAAAAATCCAACGGTGATTAAAAATCACCGTTTGATAGAATTAAATTATATCTATGAGAAAATATTTTCCTAATCTTGTTAAAATCAAGAATATATATATTCCGTGAAACAAAAATTATAGGATCAAAGATCTAACGGTGGATAAAATCCCCCAAAAAATCTTTAAGGCCAATTAAATCAATTGGTATCTTTCAAATGAGAGATTTTCTCAAATTAATTAGCAAACCGCCTCTCCTATATAAAGGACCCGAGACTTCAAGTCTCAGGAAGAGAAAGGAAAAAAGGGAGAGAACTCTCCATAAACTTCTGCAACCAAAAAGATAGAATCTGCAACTGAGAATTCAATTTTTTTAAAAGAAGATCTCCTTGTTCTATCAAACCCTAGGTAAAGAAAAAGTAGAGATAAAATGTATCTCCTTCCCCTAATATAAAGAAAACGAGGGTTTAACCCTTCATAAAAAGAACTTAGTTTTTCCTCTGATCTGAGATTTGCAAAGCAAATATTCCCATAAGTTGACAATTTAATTCTCATCGGGGAGATCTTGTTCTTCAAACTCAAAATTTAGAAGAAAGAACTAGATTAAAAAAAGAGAAGATGACATATGTTCTAGGAATTTAATTCTTTTGGAAAACAGGGTTTAACCCTACACACAATAAGAACTTAGCTCTCAAAGAAAACTTGATCTCAGATCTTCAAAACAAAGATCTTGATGATCATCAATGGCCAAAATGCCATTAACAGAAATTTAACTTCTTTTCAAAAGATAAAACAGAGAGTAAATCTCTGAAGGACTCGGCGCTTCACGTGTTTCACACATGAGCACCCAAGAATATAAACTCAGCACTTCACGTGAAACACACACGATCGCTAACCAAAACAAAACGCCCGGTGTCTTACGTGCTTCCCATATAGGCGCTTAAAATAGAAGACTCAGTGCCTCACGTGAAATACACATGAGCACTGTATAAAGTGCTGAGCACTATAAATCCAGTCAAAATGACTAATTGCTTATCACTGATTGGACATCGCCCATATCTCAGCGCTTCACGTACTTCCTACGTGAGTGCCATACCAAGTGCTTAGCACTCTATATTCAGTCAAAATAACTAAGTGCTTAGCATTGCTTGGGCAACGCCCATGTCTGAGCGCCTCACGTGTTTTCCACGTGATCACCAGAGCCACAAATAAGTGCTTAGCACTTCTGAATAAAAAAAAGCCTAAGACCGAGTAGACCAAGCCCAAATTGGCTCAGTCTTTGAAATTTCTTGTAGCTGAGCCAAAATGCTCTGATTGTTGGATCTCAACAAAATTTTTGATGATCCCTAAAATGTTACTAAGTTGATCTTAGTCTCAAATAAGACTAACGTAATCTTAGTTAAAATAAATTGAGCCCAAATGCTCATATATTTAAACTGATCTTAATCTCAAACAGATTAACGGTCCTTAAATAAAACAAAAAATTTTAATTAAAGGAACATACAACTTAAGTTCAAATCCAAATGTAAAATATACGGATTTGGACTAATCCGCGTCCTACGGGCGACGACATAAATTGGTCTCCATATATAATCCACGGGCAACCAAAACAAACAAAATAATACACAACACGAAATGAACTACTGGAGAAGGAGAAAGTGGTTATCGCAACGCGATAACGTAATTAACTGCAGGGGCTTGCGCCTGCAGGGAAGAGTGTCCCCACAATCAAATACTCCTCACAAATGAGGGGGGATCTGATAAAGTCTTCTACAACGGTCGCATTTATCCAAACCTCCGATATATGGTACCATAAATCAACTTGGTATCTTCAGAGAGGTGGATGGATATGCCCAAATAGCATCTGCGCCCAAATTCAGGCCAGACGTCCCCAAGCGTCTCGGTCCGATCTTCGGCGGTAAACAGTCGCTGATAGATGTTTGCTGAAAAGTGTTTTGTAAAATAAAGTAAATGCAATCAATAACGGTGTCGCTAGTAGCTAGCCGAGACGAGTACGGGTCGTCCTCAGGGAAACGTCGAACCTTTATTTTGTTTTAGACGAGTCGACTGAAAAAAGGGGTGATTGGTTATAGATCTATATTGAATACGGATGTAGAATCTATAAAGAAGAGACTTGTAGGGTTCATAGAATTTGGTAGTAATAGATAATTAATTAAAGATGACTCCTTTTATCTTTTAATAGATTTAAAACTAGATCGATAGTGATGAATGAAGATTAGGGTTTTTGGAGGGAATAGGGTTCCCACTCTTAACCCTTATCTTTTCATTGACCTCTATTCATGTCTAGTCTTTACCAAAACAATTGTTAATCTAATCTCAAATCGCGGTCGAGACTATCAATAAATTGATAGCGCGCCCGATTCAGATGTTAATAATTACTTTGCTAAAGTTTATAAACTTTAAAAGATGTAAAAGGAGTTAAGAGATTTTATCATCCATTTATCTACCATAATTCTACGAACCATATCAAGCGTAGAATTACTCAAGCGTGGTAGAGATAGAAGAGAAGATGGAGAATGAGATCATAATGTAAATACAGAAAGTAAAATGCAAAGAACTAAAATAAAGATCTACCTTTTTATTAATCAACTATCATTTACAAATCCGTCGAATTTAGAGTACAAGAGCCCTAGTTTATCCTCCCGATCTCTGTTCTCGTTGGAAGTAGATGAACAACTGATGATCAACCTGGATGCGTGGATCATTTTAGACCTCTTGATCTCTTCGGTTTTGATTATTTTTTGTATGAACCTCTCAGTCCTTTAAATAGTCCTAGAAGCAGAAAACCTTAAATCCCATGTGTTAGGATTCATTGATACGATCATAGCCACAAAATCCAGAATCCTAAACCCATAGTAGCACCGCGGATCCGCCGTGAATTAGTGCATTTGGCCGCGGTTGGGCAGCAGAGTAGTAGGGTCTCGTTTCCAAAATTCTTCTGCTTCCAGGTGTTGACACGTGGAGATTGTTGTGATGTCTGGATTCTTTAAATCTTCTTCTGAGTCTTCTGCCATTATGATTTTATGATTTTATTCAATTTTATCGGCGGATTTTATTCCTGACATCTCGAATATCTCGATCTCCAGACCTGAGCTAAATCTGCACAATATCTCAATTCATAGTATTAGTTGTAACAACCTAAAGTTTCTGTACAAAATTTTTCAAAATACAGAGAAGGACACCTAATCCTGAGCATGAGTTATAAGTTTGTTTTTCTTTTAAACAGCAGAAGGAGCTTGTAGCTCATTGGTAAAACCTTGCACTGCTGAACTATAGCACCAGAGTTCAAATCCCATCAGCCACATTATCTTTTTATTTTAATTTCTTTTAATCTTTTAGAAGCCCAAGAGTCTATACGTGCAACACACGTAATAGGGTAAGTTACAGAATAATCAAACATGTTAAATAGACTAATTGAAGCGTCAAGGACACGTGGCCCAAATCCGAGCCCCCGTCTCCATGATCTGACCGGCAAGATTGCATCTCGGGCCGGCGCCGCCAGTTTAGTTGTAGCCAAATGCAATTTTTCTTCAACCCTAGCACCCCTTGGACTCCCCCCATAACTCCAGTATTATTTGTTTTCTCTGCACATTTACAGAGCACAATAAAATTCATATTTAAACCTATTTTTATTACAAATTTTAATACACTCATTCACTACACTAAACCCTAGATTTTCCTATAAATACCACCCCTCATATCACCCCTACTCACTCATAAATCCCTGCTAAAACTCTCAATAATTCCCAAGTCTCTATATTGTGCAAGTGGAGTTAGTAAAGGGCGAAGCTCCGACGAAGTTCCGGCGACGATACGAGGAGTTTCCGGCAACAAAACGACGCCCCGAGACCTTCCATAGATTCATCTCTTTCTTCTCTTTGATTCTAATCTGTAAGTCTTATCTCCCCTCTCATCTTTCTCTTTAAAAAAGTTTCAATTCTAAAACCCGACGGAAGCAGAGTTAATCCGACTTCCGGTTCGGTTTTATTTAAAAACTATATTTTACTTAATCAAGATAAATTCATATTATCACATATTACTTAACAAATATTAACAAACTCAATAAAACAAGTTTCAAATCAAAATAATTATTTTTGTGACATTTATCGTATTTTTCATAAAAATACCACAATTTATTCATTTCGACGTTATAACCTTTATTCCTTACTATACCTTTAGATAGTTCATGAGGTAATGACTTACCTCATCACAATACACATCTCTATCATAGCGCGATTGATTTTGGGACAATAGAATACGGGAAATACGGCTTTACAAATAAATACCCTAAACTTACAAAACCGTTTTCTATAAAAGGTGTATTAAATATTTCCATGCAATTGAGCCTCTACAACCTATTTTAGGGACCCCGTTCGGGATGGTGCGGATTATCGCATATCTTCAGGCTTAGTAGCGCGAGATGCAAACCTCCGCAAGGAGCATTCGATCTCGATGGAATTTTTATACATTTTTCTTAAGAAAATAAATAAATTATTTTCAGTAAATATCTATATATTTATTATTAAAATACCTATTTTAATTATATAAATATTCCAAGTTTTCTAAATCAAAGGAATCACTATTACATGAAAATACCATCCAAATACAACACAAGTACAACATTTCAAGAAAATACCACACACTATGAAACTAGGTTCTATTTATTAGAAATTACACAAATGTAAAATACACATCTATGAAAACTCTAAAGACGATAATTAAATACTTGAGGTGTATTTTGAAATTATGCCAAAACTATTTTTACATAAAATCCTTCAAGTTATATTAAATTATAATAAGGACCCTAGTAAACATAGGTTTAAGCGAGACCGGTCTCTTGAGCCTTAGGGAGCCGGAGATATGGGTGCTTGCCTATCTAAGGTAGACAATCTAATAAAATGTGTTATCAATACAGTAATTGTTTTGAGAAAAGACACAAATCCTGCCGTCCATGTGCAGCAGTTACCGATAGTATCAAAACTTAATTCAGGACTTCAATTTCATTTCTATTTATTTAGACTCAGACTGAGTCAAAATATAATCAATCTGACTTGAATGTGATTCAAGTATAAAACTACAATTCAATATGAATCCATATACTCAATCTATTCAATCTATACAACTTGACTGAACCGAACCATGGATATACTCCATTTCCATGTTCATCCTTTATATCCGCTCCATTTACTGATATCATGGTTTCGGCAAGTCATACATCTATATAACAGACAATACAATCTATACAATCAATACATAAACACTATAGGGTTATAAAGAGGTAGACTGGTACAGAACATGTTAAAGGTGGAACGAGATGGTCACTTAAGACGTAATTAAATCCATGCCGTTGTTCCGTGGTATTATCGACGGAGCCTTGTACTACGGGTTACCAAAGTCTTCGGTGTAAGTGAGACACCTCTCGTATACACTGGTATTTTCTGTACCAAGTTACAAACAACTGCGCTAACATTATAATAAAATATTATAAAACTATACACTATCCCTGTCTATTCTTCCTCTCCCTCATCTTTAGGACTTACCGAGCAATTGTTCGCTGACGACATTCTTATTTTTCTTCTTCTTTGGAATGTTGTCAAGAGGACCCGACGCTGAGGAGTACGAGACCAGTCGGGAGCATTTGGAGCAGGCCCCTGAGCAGTACACCGAAGACCCAGAGCTGTAGCCACTTGTACTTATTCCATTTTCATTTCTGTTATGCTACTGTTTAGGCATTGCTTTCATTCCATATATTTACTTTTCATTGTATTGTAAAAAGAATGTTAATAAATAAAGTTGTTGTTCATTTACATCTTGTCTCTTGTGTATTTATTTTATATTGCTTAGATACGCTTAGCGTGTTTACTTCTGAGTAAATACATAGCGCGCTCGTCGCGTCCTCTGCCCATACACTGGAAAGCGGGGCGTGACATTAGTAATATTTGTTTTATTTGAGATATTATTCTAATCATTTTATATGATACAATATTTTAGAAATATTGATTAGGATATTTGATATGATACGCATATTTTAAATTATCAAAAAATCATATAAATATTATATGCATATATTTTCCTTCATTATTTTAATTATAAAATATAAGCATATGATAAAGAGTATTTTGCAGATAAACCCACATATGTTCCATAATTACAATAAACACCTTTAAGTACTTAACAAAAGTAAGGAAAATGTTCCATCAAATATGCAATATTTTCAACTGAACAGTCGCACAACTTATCAAACATTTTATCTTCAATTGGTGAATTATTTGGATTACTTGATAGACTTTCAAAACTGAAGCTGTGGAATTCAATTGAGAATAACTAGATTTGATACTGAAGGATGGATTGCTCACTTTCACTACTCAAATCATCAAATTGTCTTATTGCTTCATCTTACGTTGTAAAATACTAAGCTAGTTTGAAACTAGCTGCTGGTTTGTTTGGTTGTATGAGTGTGGCCATGGACGTATTCAACTCCTCTATCTGTCAGCACAAAACTACCCGAAATTCTTCTAATAATTGTTCAAGACTAGATATGGGTTGTGAAGGGGTTTCAGTATAGCATTCAAATTCATTTGAATACGTGAAACTCTCAAATGGATGTTCAGAAGAAATGTTTAGAGAAGGTGTAAAAGTCGGGTAGGATTGATAGCAATTGAAAGGATGAGTAGAAGAATCAAAATTTTGATAAGAAAATGATTGGAATTGTTGTCCTAAAAAATTTGGAGTGGTGAAAGGAGTGAAAGTGTAACGATCCTGAATTTTCTGTACAAAATTTTCTTTTTAAAGTACAGAAAGGAGTTTGCAAGTCTAAGTATACTTTAAATGTTGTTTTTGTTTAAGAACAACAAGAAAACACTTGTAGCTTGTTGGTGAAGCCTTGCACTGTTGTGATATAGCCCCTGTGTTCAAATCCCCTCAGCCACATATTATTTTTACTGATTTTTCTTTTTTGAAGCCCAAAAGTTTACACGTGTACTGCACGTAAAATTGAAAAGTCCGAGAAAATAAACATGTGCAAAAGGGTATTTAAACAGACTAGGACACGTGGCACAAATCCAAGACCTCACCTCACAAGAATGGCCGGCGAGATCCCTCCCTAGACCGGCGCCACCGAGCCCCTCCCCCCCCGTGGGTAATGCCCCCAAACTCTGCACACTACACCTCTTAGCTTACCCCACTACCCCAATGCTATTTGATTTCCCTGCATTTATCCAGAGAGTGTTAATCACCTCTTTAATTCTATTTTAATGCATTTTTAATTCTCTCTTCATTCTCAAAACCCTAATTTTACCCTATAAATACAACCCCATACCCTGGCCCTCTTCATTCTGAAATCTATTATCAAAAATCCTCAAAATTTTCCAAGTCAAAGAAGAGTACAAGTGGAGTTATCACTAGGTCAAGTTTCGGCGAGGATTCAAGACGATTCCGGCGACCCCACGACTCCACGAAGCCACCAACATTTTCCTAAACCTCCCCTCTCTTCTCTAAACTTGTAAGTCCCCTCTCTTCTCCTCACTTCCTAATTTAAAAAGTTATCTTTTCAAAACTCGTCGGAAGTGGAGTTATTCCGACATCCGATTCTGAACTTATTAAAATCATAATCTTTCTTAATAACCAATCATCCATATCATTATATCTTGCTTAATAATCATGATACAAACATTGAGAACAAGTTTCATCTTAACATACCATGTTATGTAACTTCTATTTGCATTTTTCGTTTAAATACCTCAAACTTTACATATGACATCTTTTAAGTATTTAACTTAGCATACCTTTAGAAAACCTCACAAGGTAATGACCTACCTCCCACATACACATATCTTGACACAGCACGATTCGCTTGAAAATAATATCTTGTAGCAAATATGACTTTTCAAATAAATATATTAAATTATTAAAAACCGTATTTCTTTAAATTGTGTTATTACATTCCTTGCGATTATGCCTCTACAACCCATTTTGGGGAACCAGATCGGGATGATGCGGGTTATCACACATCCTCGGGACTAGTAGAGCGAGATGCAGACCTCCTCACAGAGCATACGATCTCGATGGAATTTTTATACAATTTTTAAGAAAAACGAAGATTTCTATTTAATAATAAAAAGTTATCTTTCAATAAATATATAAATATTATCAAAACACATATTTTTAAGATATTATTAAATTCCACGTTTTCCAAACAAAATAATAGAATTACAATTTTCATGAAAATACCATCAAGAATCCATACAAATCAACTTTACACAAAATACCATAAATTATTCAAGCTTGGTATTTATTCATTAGAATATCTCACTTTTAAAAAAATTACATCCATAAAAACCCTAAATACGATAAATAAATACTTGGGGTTTATTTTGAAAGTATACTAAAAATATTTTTCATAAAACCCTCTCAAGTTATATTAATTTATATTAAGAACTCTAGTAAATATAGATTTAAGCGGGACCGATTCTCTTAGCCTTAGGGAGCCGGAGAAAGTGGGTGCTTGCCTATTTAAGATAGAAAACTAAAACTGGGTTATCAATGGAAATTGTCTTGGTAAAAGATACAAACGTGCCGTCCATGTTCAGCAGTTACCGATAACTCCCAAACCTAATTATGGACTCAAATCTGTTTAAGTGTCTGACTCAATCTGAGTCTCAGTCTAATCTGAATACATTCTAAACATGAATCAAACCATATATCTAATTCAACATGAATCTAATGTATCAAACATGAACACTTGAACATGAATACCAAACAATACGAACATGCAACATGACTTGACTTGACCAATCGATGTCTATATCTTGAACTTGACTACATGACTATCCATTTACATCTGAATCGTTTATATGAACAAATTATACCATGGTTTCGGTAAGTCTTATACCACAAAACAATATAATATACATTACGGGGTTTAAAGGGGTAGACTGGTACGGAATGTGTTAGAAGTGGAATGTCACACCCCGCTTCCCAGTGTACCGGCAGAGGACGCGACGAGGCCGCTGCGTATTTACTCAGAAATAAATACACTAAGCGTAACTAAACAATAAGAAAGAAATATACACAAGAGACAAATGTAATGAAACAACAACTTTATTTATTAATATTCTATTGTACAATGCATGGAAAAGTAAATACATCTGAATGAAACCAATGCCTAAACAGTGGCATAACAGAAATGGAAAATACAGAATGTAAAGGAAATGTACAAGTGTAACTACAGCTCGGCGTCTTCAATAAACTGGTCCAAGTTTTCAGTGCTAGGCTCAATCTCTGGAAAATCCGAATCACCTGACGACATTCAAAGAAGAAAAAAGAGAATGTCGTCAGCGAACAAATCGCTCGGTAAGTCCCAAGATAAAGGAGAAGTATAATAGACAGAGAGAGAGTGTAACTTTTAAAGTTGTATTTAGTGTTAACACTGTTGTTTGTAGCTTGGTACAGAAGGATGCCAGTGTATACGAGAGGAGTCTCAGTAGACAGAGACTAAGGTGAACGGAATGTACAAGGAACCGTTATGCCACAGTACAACAGCAACGGAATACAGGTTAGGTGTCTTAAAGGTTGCAGTCTCGTGCCACTTCTAACATATTCCGTACCAATCTACCCTTTAAACCCCATGATATCTTTATTGTATGGTTGTATTGTATTGTAAATTGTATTGTCTTGTATAAATGGATGACTTGCCGAAATCATGATATCAGTAAATGGATATAACTGGAGAATCATGTAAATGGAAGTATATCCATGGTTTGGTTCAGTCAATATAGATTGAATAGATTGAACATATTGATTATATGGATTCATATTGAATTGTAGTATTGTAGATTGTACTTGAATCATATTCAAATCAGATTATTTATAATGAGACTCGGTCTGAGTCAGAACAATTAGAAAAGAAATTGAATCTTGAATTAGGTTTTGGTATTATCGGTAACAGCAGCACATAGGCGGTAGGATTTGTGTCTTTTTCAAAAACGATTACCGTATTGATAACACCGTTTGTTAAGTTGTCTACCATAAATAGGCAAGCACCCACTTCTCCGGCTCCCTGAGGCTCAAGAGATTGGTCCCGCTTAAACCTATGTTTACTAGGGTTCTTAGGGTAATTTATAGAACTTGAGGGGTTTTTATGTAAAAATAATTTTGATGTATTTTTCAAATACATCTCAAGTAATTAATTATCGTCTTTAGAATTGTCATAGATGTAGATTTTATATATGTGACATTTCTAGTGAAATAAACCTATTTTCCATAATATTGGGTATTTATCTGTAATATTGAACTTGTATGAAATTTCATGGTATTTTCATGTAAAGTGATTCTTTTGATTTTAAAAAAAATTGGAATATTTATACTATATCAAAATAGATATTTTGATAATACATATATATATTTATATAAAATAATTTTAATTTATTATTTTTCTAGAAATCTCATTTTCTTAAGATATTTATATTTGTAAATCTCTCGAGACCGAATGCTCCTTACGGAGGTCTGCATCTCGCACTACTAAGCCCGAGAATGTGCAGTAATCCGCACCATCTCGAACGGGTTTCCCAAATGGGTTATAGCGGCACTTTGCAAAGACTTGTTTAAAATACATAATCTTGTGAAAATGGTTTTTATAAGTTACAGGTAGTTTTGTGTAAAACGGTATTTTCCCAAATCTATATTTCCCAAAAGGTATCATACTATGTTGCATATGAGCGTTGTGAAGAGGAAGGTCATTATCTCGTGATTTATTTAAACGTATAGCAAGAATTATGATGTTTTAAAGTCGAAACTAAACTACATGGTATTTTTCTGAAAAAGAGCGGTAAAAGTTACAAAATGAAATATTTTGCAATAAAACTTGCTCAACATGTTTTGTTAATGATTAATAGTCAAGATGTAAGAGTTTGGAATGGTTGTGTTTAATGAAAATTGTACTTTTTAAAGAAAACTGAATCGGAAGTCGGATTAACTCCGCTTCCGTCAGGTTTTAGAAATTCGTGTTTTAAGAAGAGAAAAGAGGAGAGGGAGGAGGGACTTACTGGATTTTGGTTTATAGGAGAGGAAGAGAGAGTGTAAGTAGGCTCCGGTGCGTCATTTCGTCGCCGGGAGCTCCTAGAGTCGTCGTCAGAATTTCGCCGGAGCTTCGCCCTTCGCTAACTCCACTTGTACACAAAAATTCTAAAGAGTTTTCTTGAGAGTTTTGGAAAGAATTTGCGAGTGAGGGTGTGTGTGGAATGGAGTGGTATTTATAGGAAAAGATTAGGGTTAGGGTAGGTGAAAGGGTGTGAGAAAATGTATTAAAAATAAAGTAAATAGAGGGGGGGTTTTGCTCTGTTAATGTGCAGGGTTTTTAAAGTGTGCAGGGGTTATAAGGAGGCCAAACGACACAATTTTCATGAAGGGGGAATCGGATTTGGCACGGAATCGGCCGGCGCCGCCGGCCGATTCGGCCGACGCCGCTAGCCCGATTCGGCGGAGTCGGGCCGGGGCTCGCTGCCATGGGTCGCTCGTCTTTTGGTTTGCACGATGGGGTAGTTTGTTTTATATGTGACTCTTGGTTTTTACGAGTTATGCATGTGTAGGCTCGAACTCTGGTGCTTTGGTTCAGTAGTGCAACGTCTTACCAATGAGCTACAAGCTCCTCCTTTCTATTAAAAAGTAAAACAATTACTTATAGTACACACAGGAAATGGAAATACCCCAAGTATACATTAATTTTTAAATAAATTTTTGTATACTAAAATTGGAGTTGTTACATGGAAAGAGACGGTCACTATAATACACCTAACCTGAACATCTGTGTCGTTGTCCCGTGGGTTTTGACGGGGCCTTGTACTCCATATACCTTAGTCCACGGGATAGTTGGACTTCTCTCGTATACACTGGCATATTCTGTACCAAGTTACAAACTACTACGTTAACATTACAAACACTTAATTTATCCATTCTATGCTATTTACCTGTCTATTTCTATTCTATCTCTTGGGACTTACCGAGTGCTAGTTCGCTGACGACATTCCTATTTCTTCTTTTTTTGGAATATTGTTAGAAGGACCCGACTCTCAAGAGATTGAGCCCAGCCAGGAAGATTTGGAGCAGTTTGCAGAGGAGCCAGAGTTCTAGTTCTTACTTGTACTTACTTTTCTTTTTAGTTCATATGCCATTGTTTAGGCATCGCTTTCCATTATTGTATTTTACTTTCCAGTTGTACGTAAAGAATGAATATAAATAAAAAGTTGGTGTGTCATTACATATATTGTTATTCTTGTGTTATTTTATTTATATTGCTTATTTACGCTTAGCGTGTTTACTTCTGTGTAAATACGTCGCGTGCCTCGCTACGTCTCCTTCCTTGTATACCGGGAAGTGGGGCATGACAGAAAGATCGGTTACGGAATTTTCAATGTGTTCAGCAATAGACATGGGTTTTAGAGTCGCCACACGACTCTCAAAAAAGGTATCAACGTAAGAAGGTGTGCGAGTTTGAAATGGTTAATACGAAGTGGATTGCGATGTCCAAGTGTTCTGTCGGGAAGCGTCTATGCGATCTTTCAGAGAAATTTTAGGCATGGGTGAATCGTGTGAAGTTCTACCAAAACAAGAACCGTATGATGAAATATATGGTTGTGGGTAACAAAGTTCGGCAAAGAGTAGGTTAGTTAGAGGTACCCATGATATGAGAGAAGGTGGAAAGGTAGGCGGATTTTTATAAATTTTGAATTTTTTGTTTTTGGATATTTGAAATTTTTGTTTGGGTTTTTGAAAAATACGGAATTATGGAACTAAACTTTAAACAAGCACAATTGTTCATCATAGAAAACTGCATTTTAATACCACTCATTCATTATCTATTTTGTTATATATCGGTACTGTTAACCAGTGTCTACTCAGTAAATACAGATTACAGGTATTCGTGACAAAATACTGGAAAACATACTCAAAATCACGGATATGATGTTTATGAGCTGATACTGCAATCAGAACAGAGAACCGATCGATATTCAAAGAGTTCTTTTGCAAATAAACATGTGTACACAATTTTCTTCCAACACAATACAAGTGTGCACATGCTCTTTCAGACTTGGACCATGGTGGGGCTACCTTGGCACATACAAATGATGAATTGTACAAGTGGTGGGCACAAGTAGGCATGTGTGATTAATGAAGAAAAAGTTGTGATGTGATATAAAGTTTTGTTTCCCTCCAAAATCCCCAAGTACTAACCATGAGTTTATAAAGAAATCAAACGGCACCGGGATGATATTGGAGAGCACTCGAGGTCACCATGCCAGCACGAGCCCCATTGCCCTGACTTTGACCGGCGACATTTCCAATATGTCCGGCGTCGCCGGCCTCCCTAACCCCTCTTGTCTCCTGTTTTTCTCTGGTCATTTCTTAGGGTCGCATCATCCAATTTCTATTGTTTGTTTATTCTGGTATGATGTCTATAAATACCAGAACATGATTTAGTAAGAGGCGTGTAAAAATATATGTACATTATATCATTTTAATTTTTGGTTTGGCTTTTGAGAGTTGTGTGAGCTTAAGCTTGGTTTCTTCTCCTCTCTTGGAGTTTTCTTTTGAGAGCTTCATTATGGAGGTTGAACAAGTAACCAACACCATGTATCTCAACTCATTTCTTTGCTAATATATTTATCTTTTCTTTGTTTATTTGCTTTCTTCTTTTTGGTTACTTGCTATTCTTTTATGATGTTTAACTAATCTCTTGGTTGTGGTGATGGTGAGAATGTGAAATGAACGGCTTTGCCTTCCTCCTCCTCTTATTAATGTTTAATGTGTTATAATGTGATTCTAAACTTATGATTGTAATTTGGATTGGTTTGATAAGGTATGTTGATTCCACGGTTGCTTGGTAACCTCATCACATACCCTATTCTCTCCAAAAATCCCATCTTGCAAGTTTAAGGTTAGAATCAATTTAGTGTTGAGGTTTCTAAGTTTAGATAGGGTATCTTGTGATCAAGTGGCTTGACAACCCTCTTGGTTTCATATACCCTATACTATCGCAAACACTTAGCAAACTTAACACTAAAACTACTTGCTCTCACTTGCCAATTTGTGTTTTTGATGTTGTCGTATGGTTGCTAACCCTTGTGCTTAGTGTTGATACTTCAAGCTTGGACATACAAACGGTAAGTGAACAAAACGGACACGTTTCATGTTTTGCGTCGAATATCGGTATTTTGATGATTTATGCTTCGCAACCGCCTTGACAAGTCATGATTCACGCCGAGATCGACACAAGGACGGACAACTCATGATCAAGGAAGTGTCGAAGGAATCACCGTGATTCAACCATCCGAGCCAAATCCACGACCATTTCATCTTAACTTGTTTTCTTGTTTTCGTATTTTTATTATTTGGTGACAAACTAAACCCAATTCTTTGTTCTCGAATCTTAAGCGACAACACCTAATCTCCAATTCCCTGTGGATCCACCCGTACTTGCCTGCTCGCTACAACACGCCGTGTACTTCCGGTTTATAAATTTTAAAACAAGACCGAGCTCGCATGCGCATTATTTCTAGAACCATTTTCTTTCAAAACCGTAAAAGAGCGCGCGGGTGAACCCCCAACAAGTTTTTAGCGCCGTTGCCGGGGAACTGGAAGTCATTAGGTATTGTTATTTCTGGTTCGCACTAACAAACTAATCATTAACCATTTTTTTTCCAAAACTAACTAAACACTTTTTTTTTCTAACTTTGCTCTATGTTGTTGTGACCTGCTATCACTCTGAGACTAAACTTAAAAATCAAAATATACCATTAGAGCACTAAGATATCCTAGAGAACCCACAAATTTTTTTTGCTTCCAACCTTTTATTTCGGCCGGCGACATTTGCCAAAAATCCGGCGCTGCCGGTCCCTTTGTGAGATTTTGGAAGTTTTCTTTTTGTAGTATCTCAAGTGCTCTGTTAGTATTCTACTAGTACTGTTTGATTTTTATAATTTGGTGTGTGCAGGAATTGGGGCAGATATATCGCTTTTGACACTAAATATCGTATTTTCTGACATTTTCGGATTTCGATGGAATTATGAGGAGAGATCATGCGGAGCGAGATTCAAATTCAATTGCAAGACATTAGTGAACTACAGTGCCAAAGATTCGGCTAGTTTGACCCGCGCAAGAAAACATTCAAATACTCGTAATCACTTCAAAGGGGGTGGCTAAACCCAAAATCGCATCGGTACGTACTTTCTAACACTTTCGCTCAATCTGACGCATTCTAATAGTCTATCTTCTGCAGGATTCTTCGTACAATTTGCCACCAACAGAATAGAGAACTAAACCCGTATTTGTTGCAACGCTTAACCTTAAAATGGAAAAAGAATTGCTTGATTGATTGATATCTTATATTCTTTTATTGAATTGCGCATTTGCATCTTAATACAGATATTAAGGGCATGAAACCAAACAAGATACGGTAAAGGATTTCATCACCTTTCTCCGTGACCCACAAATCATAAAGCTGCATTCTTGCATACCCCCACTAATTTTAAAATCAACTAGAACTCTGACTTTAAGGACTTCGCTCTCATAAGGAGAGTTAACTATGTTTAGAAAACCGCTTAACGGTATATCGTTCACGGGGTGTCTAGGCAAGTGTTCACGGCGAAACAGCCAAAAGAGAAAGGGTTATTCTAATTAAGGAAGTTCGCGAAAGTGTTGGATAACCTCCCCTTATCTCTCCACTTACCTGGCTTCGTGATCGGTATATTTTGAGCCCGTTTCTCGACACAGTTTTACTTCGACAATCAGGTTCTCAAGTAGGTCTAGTTGACTTAGTATAATATAGACTGCTAAGGGTGTGAAATTCTTTTTCTCATGATATTTGTGAATTCTTGTTAATTTGGGTGATACACAGCTTGATTTGAGTTTTCACGATTCTTATTCTTTTGTTTATACTCAGTTCCAGTTCATTTGTACAATTATTCCCACATTCATAAAAACTGTCATTTCTTAGGGGGTGACCAATCGTCCCAGAGTTTTGATAACGGTCATCCGTCTAACACTCTCGAACCCAGTCCCACTTCAAACCTAGATCAAATGATTAAAAATTTAGAGAAAGAGGTCGACTGGATGACTGCTTTAGCATCACCACCATCACAACCCTCCTGTTCCCGCCAAAATTTTGGCTCAAAACTTGCTCCCTTAGAAAAAATAATATCAATAAAATAAAAATAAAAATAAAGGAAAAACTCCACATGCAAAGCATGTAGGTACTTCCTCGGATAGAATTAAATCCTATTATGGCGCCTCACGTACTCCTCACGCGGACGCCAATGTGCAAAACACAAAAAAATCTATTACATAAGAGTTAAACTCTTAGAAGGCAGCGCTCTTAGAAGGCAGCGCCTCACGTGCAAAGCATGAGAGCGCCAGCGCCCAGAGTCAAAAACTCTGAGGCAGCGCATCACGTGCAAAGCACGAGAGCGCTGAGCGCCGGCGCTAAAGAGTCAAAGACTCTGAGGCAGCGCATCACGTGCAAAGCACCAGAGCGCTGAGCGCCGGCGCTAAAGAGTCAAAGACTCTGAGACAGCGCATCACGTGCAAAGCACGAGAGCGCTGAGCGCCAGTGCTAAAGAGTCAAAGACTCTGAAGTAGCGCATCACGTGAAAAGCACGAGAGCGCTGAGCGCCAAGCGCTAAGAGTCAAAGACTCTGTGACAGCGCATCATGTGCAAAGCACGAGAGCACTAGCGCCAGAACTAAAAGTTCTCTGCCGTTGGATCAAAGATCCAACGGAGATGATAAATCATCAGAGCACAGAATTAAATTCTGATTGAGAAAATAATCTTCCCAAACTTTCTAAACAAGAAAGATTGTGCTCTGTAAATCAGAGTACCGTTGAATAAAAGATCCAACAGTGATTAAAAATCACCAAGCTACAAAATAAGCTCTGTAGGGGAAAATATCTTCCCAATCTTTCTAAATAAGAAAGATTGTGCTCTGTAAATCAGAGCACCGTTGGATCAAAAATTCAATGGTGATTAAAAATCACCAAGATACAGAATAAGTTCTGTATGGGAAAATATTTTCCCAATCTTGTTAAAAACAAGAAGATTGTCTTCTGTAAAACAGAAGCCTCAGGATCAAAGATCCAATGGTGGGGAAACATCCCCAAATTAATCAGAGAAAGATCTCCTTAACTGATTCAACAAATCATCCTCCCCTATATAAAGGACCCAAGACTTCAAGTCTTGCACGGAGGAACCCCCCCCCCCCCAAAACTTTAAGAAATTTCAAAGAGAAGAGCAAGCTCTCGGAAGAAGAATTTCTTCATGGTAAATAAAACAGAGAGATCAAAGTATCTAATCAAAAGAAGAAGAACCTAGTTCTTTTTCTGTATCATAGATCTATAAGATAGAGGTCTTTCATAAAAAGAGATCATAACATCTCATCGTAAAAAGGGAGGGAGAAGAACTTAGTTCTCTTTAGATCATAGATCTATAAAACGAAGACAAAGTCTTTCATAAAAACAGAAGAGATTGTAACATCTTCTATTAAAATAAGAACTTAGTTCATAGATTTATGAGACAAAGTCTTCTATGAACAAGAATTTAATTCTCAGAGCACAAAGTTAATCAGAGCTGGCGCTCAACGCCTAGCGCATCACGTGCTCCTCACGAGTGCGCTATTTCATAAAGAAGCGCCTCAGCGCTCCAAGTCTGACGCTCAACGTCAAGCGCACCACTTGCTCCTCACGTGTGCGCTATTTCATAAAGAACCACCCAGCGTTCCAAGGTTGGCGCTCAACGCCAAGCGCGCCACGTGCTCCTCACGTGTGCGCTATTTCATAAAGAAGCGCCCAGCGCTCCAAGGTTGGCGCTCAACGCCAAACACGCCACGTGCTTCTCACGTGTGCGATATTTCATAAAGAAGCGCCCAGCGCTCCTAGGTTGGCGCTCAATGCCAAGCGCACCATGTGCTCTTCACGAGTGCGCAATTTCATAAAGAAGCGCTCAGCGCTCCAAGGTTGGCGCTCAGCGCCAAGCGCACCACGTACTCGTCACAAGGGCGCTATTTTATAAAGAGCGCTCTGCACTCATTGACTGGCGCTCAGCGCCAAGCGCGCCACGTGCTCCTCACGTGTGCGCTATCTCACAGGAAGCGTCTCAGCGCTCCAAGTCTGGCGCTCAGTGCCAAGCGCGTCACGTGCTCCTCATGTATGCGCTATTTCACAAGAAATGCTTAGAGCTCCAAATCTAGCGCTCAGCGCCAAGCGCGCCACATGCTCCTCACGTGTGCGCTATTTCACAGAGAGCGCTTTGCACTCATTGACTGGCGCTCAGCGCCAAGCGCGCCACATGCTCCTCACGTGGGCGCTGAGCGAATATAAACTGTTCTTCAAATAAAGCCCCAGAACCATAATGAGGGCTCAACACTAAATAAAAGACAAAAGGGTTGTCAGAAACCAAACCAATGCTCAGCGTTGTTAAATGAAAAAGGACTGAGCCTAATTAAATGTCCAACATTTTAACTGAGTGGGCCGAGCCCAAGTTGGCCACAGATCCCTAATTTAGATTAATTGAGCCCATATGCTCATAAATCTTTTTAACTGATCTTAGTCCCAAACTTGACTATAGATCTCCCAACCAACATTGGTTCAAGGGTACATTTCTTCATACCTCTGATATATGTCGTCGTAATTCTTCAACGTCTTCAGAGAGACGGAGGGTCCCAATAACCAATAACTTTTGGTGCATCCCCAAACGGTCGAACCAAAACTACACAGACTATAACGTCTTTAAACTGGACTATGATGTCCTTAAACTTTACGGACTGTGGGGTCCTTAAACTCATGGAGTATGATGTCCTTAAACTTTATGGACTGTGAGGTCCTTAAACTCATAGGCTATGATATCTTTAAACTGGACTATGATTTTCTTAAACTTTATAGACTATGATGTCCTTTAACTTTTGGACCGCAATGTCTTTAAACTAAAACAATCGAGCCCAAATACTCTTTTGTTGGATCTAAATGATCCTATTGAGTAGATCTTAGTCTAAAATTAGACTAATGTATCCTTAACAAACGTTTAAGTTGATCTTAATCTCAATGAGATTAACAATCCTTAAACCCACTGGACCGCAATGTCTTTAAACTAAACTCTATAGACTATGACGTCTCTAAACTATGGATTATGATGTCCTTAAACTCCATGGACTATGATGTCCTTAAAGTTAACGGACCGTAACGTCCTTAAACTAAAACGATAGAGCCCAAATGCTCTTTCGCTGGATCTAAATGATCCTAAAACCCTGTTAAGTGGATCTTAGTCTAAAATTAGACTAACGTATCCTTAACAACCTTTTAAGTTGATCTTAGTCTCAAACAAGATTAACGGTCCTTAAATCAATCCAACCACAGATTCCTCAACTGACATTGGTTCAAGGGTACATCTCCTCACACCTCTGATATATGTTGTTGTAACTCTTCAACGTCTTCGGAGAGGTGACGGGTCCCGACAATCAATAAACTCAATGGACCGCAATGTCCTTAAACTAACTACGGACCGCAACGTCCCTAAACTAAACTCTATAGACTATGACGTCTTTAAACTATGGACTGTGATGTCCTTAAACTCCATAGACTATAATGTCCTTAAACTTATGGACCGTAATGTCTTTAAACTAACTATGGACCGCAACGTCCCTAAACTAAACCCCATAGACTATGACGTCTTTAAACTGGACTATGATGTCCTTAAACTTTATGGACTATGAGGTCCCTAAACTCACGGACTATGACGTCCTTAAACTTATGGACCGCAATGTCCCTAAACTAAAACAATAGAGCCCAAATGCTCTTTTGTTGGATCTAAATGATCCTGTTAAGTAGATCTTAGTCTAAAAATTAGACTAACGTATTCTTAACAAAAGTTTAAGTTGATCTTAGTCTCAAATGAGATTAACGATCCTTAAACCCAACTGTTTCCTGATTTAAAATCAGGAAAGCTTACGGAAAAGGCTTCAGAAAAGGGTCACGTGCGATGATTTTAGATGTCACGTGCCAACACGTGACCAGCAGTCACGTGTTGGCACGTGACATCTAAAATCATCGGCAAGGCAAATTCAGTTTCCCGACTACATCAAAGAAAAGGGCTTCAGAAAGGGTCACGTGCTCCCACGTGACCTGGGTCACGTGTTGGCACGTGACAATCAAAAACGGCTTCAAAGGCAAACCGGTTCCCTGATCAAATCAAGGAAAAGGCTTCAGAAGAGGTCACGTGCTCCCACGTGACCAGGGTCACGTGTTGGCACGTGATAATCAAAAGCAGCAGATTTGTTCTCCGGTTAAACCAAGAAAAAGGCTCCAGACGAGGGTCACGTGCTCACACGTGACCAGGGGTCACGTGGTGGCACGTGACGGTTAAGCAGCGACCAGAAAGCAGAGCGCAAAAAGAAAGAAGAGGGCTCGTTCCAAGGGGGGTCACGTGCCCACACGTGACCAAGGGTCACGTGGCCACACGTGACCGACTTCAAAGCCCATTTGTTAACAGAATTAAATTCTGAGAAAAGACCTCTCAAATCTTTCCAAAAGCAACCAATTGCATTAAAGATTTAAAGGTGATTAAATATCATCTATCTATGGGAAAATCTCGAATTTGGGAAGATTTTCCCGTAAAATCTAACCGAAATAACAAAGGAGAATCTCTGGATTTAAAATCCAGTGATGAATAAAATTCACCTAATAATCCAAAGGTCCAAAACAAATGATGGATACAAATCAAATCTCTCAATGAAAGATTCATCAAAAACTAATTGACTCGGCTGCTTCTCCTATAAATAGGAGCCAAGAGACACACAAAAATATATATATGCAGAGGGAAGAAAAGAGAGAGAGCCTTGATACTTTAGAGGAATTTGGATCTTCTGCAAAAGAAAACCCTAGGTAAGAAAGAGAAGGTTTCATTGAAAGAAAAGAGAATTTAATTCTCAACAGAGTTTAACTCTGATATAAAACAAAAGGACATATTTCTTCTCTCTTTGATGGAGGATCTGTAAAGTGCACATCTCCCCTTGAGTTGAGAATTTAATTCTCAATGGGTTGATATCCTGCCATGCAGATCCAAAGCATAGAGAGGGAATGGAAGCACGAGAATTTAATTCTCACAGAACTATACGAATTTAATTCCTTCAAAATAAAATTAGGGTTTGACCCTGTGTTATGGGAATTTAATTCCTTCAGAATGAAAAGAATCAGAGTTTAACCCTAGTTAAGAACTTAGTTCTGTTAAAACAACAAGAATTTAATTCCCTTAATCTTATTCCCCAGAATAATTCTCTAACAGAGAGTAGGGGTTTAATTCCTTAAAGCTTTTATTAGGGTTTAACCCTATTCAGTTCTTCACATATATGAGGAATTTAATTCCTACAGAAAATTCAGAGTTCAACTCTTCAAAAGGAACTAGGAATTTAATTCCTCTAAAATTATTGTTAGGGTTCAACCCTACGAGAAATTTAATTCTTGAAAGGGATTAACAGATCTTCTAAACAACTACAGAAAAGCAGGGTCACGTGTCACCACGTGACCCCCCCAAAAGATCTACAGAAAGCCTTTTGAGGTAGTGCCTCATGTGACCCACGTACCCTTGGCAGAGGCTTTAACATACTCCATTCAAACACCCGTCACGTGATGACACGTGATGCTCCAAAAGATGCGATCTTCTCAGCAGAACAAACGAAGGGAGGGCGCCCTCACGTGCTACCACGTGACCCCTCTTGCCTCAGCGTCTAACGCTAAATTGGAACCCCTGAATTCAGTGTTAAAACGTTGTTTGGCCTTAGTGTTCAACACTAAGCAAAGAACTTTATTTGCAGTGTTCAACACTGATTACCTTAGTGTTCAACACTAGTTTGGGATTTCTGTTGCCAGTGCTTAACACTGGTCTGTTTTAGTGTTTAATACTAATTTGAAGGCCTTGTTGCTGGTGTTGACGCCAACTATCTTCTAGTGTTAAACACTGACTTATCAACCTCATTCTCAGTGTTCAACACTGATTGGTCTTTAGTGTTTAACACTAGGCATTAGCCCAATTAGCTAAATGGCCAGAGGCAAAGCCTCTCCTTCAAGGGACCAACAGGAGGGCCGATGTCCTAGACATGATTGGACTTAGCCCAAGCTGGCCATAAGTCCTCAATTCGTAATTAACTGGGCTAATGGGCTCATAACATAATTAATTGGTCTTGATCCCAAATTGGGCCGAAGACTATTTAATCCACTCCGGTTCCAGGGTACATCTCTTCATTCCTTTGATACTTGGCGTTGTAATCCCTCAATGTCTTCAAAGAGGTGACGGGTCCCGATGACCACACATTGATATGGACTGTGGGGTCCTTAAACCCATGGACTACAACGTCCTTAACCTTGACCGAGATGTCTTAAAACTAACAGTGGACCGCAATGTCCTTAAACTACCCATGGACCGCAATGTCCTTAAACTACCCATGGACCTAAACTGGAAATGGACCACCACGTCCCTAAACTGGAACTTCGACCACCACGTCCCTAAACTGGCAATGGACCACCATGTCCCTAAACTGGAACAATAGAGCCCAAATGCTCTTTTGTCGGATCTAAACGATCCTGTTTAAGTTGATCTTAGCCTCAAATATGGCTAACGTGTCCTTAAAACCTTCAAACAAACTTTAGTCCCAAATTGGACTCTAGATCCCCCAATCAACTTTGGCTTAAGGGTACATCTCTGAACTCCTCTAACATCTGTCGTTGTAATCCTTCAACGTCGTCAGAGAGGTGATGGGTCCCGATGGCCATACATGTAATGGACCCCTATGTCCCTAAACTGGAACAATAGAGCCAATTGCTCTTTTGTCGGATCTAAACGATCCCGTTAAGTTGATCTTAGTCTCAAATTGGACTAACGAATCCTTAACAAATGTTTGAGTTGATTTTAGCCTCAAATATGGCTAACGTATCCTCAAACTAAAACCCTAAACCCAAATCTAAGAAAATACGGATTTGGACTAATCCACGTCCTACGGGCGACGACATAAATCGGTCTCCGTATACAATCCACGGGCAACCACAAACAAAACAAACACCCACGACACGAAGTGACCAGCTGGAGAAGGAGAAAGTTGTTACCGCGATGCGGTAGCGTAATTAACTGCAGGGGCTTGCGCGTGCAGGGAAAAGCGTCCCCACAATCAAAAACCCCTAAAGCGAGGGGGAAATGAACGAAGTCTGCTACATCGGACGCATCCGTTTAAACCTTCGATACATGGTGCCATAAATCAACTTGGCATCTTCGGAGAGGTTGACGGATAACACTTATTAGCATCTTCCCCGAATCTCAGGCAAGACGTCATGTCTCGGCCGCTGTTCGGAGGGGAACAGATTCTGGCACGCCCGGTGGGACCTTTTCCTCTTTCCACTCCACACTTCGTGTGTCGTGATTCGCGAACCAATCGCGGTTCGCTAATGGTTGCCCTTGGGTTTTGAGATACTAAGACTTGGCGTCTTGCACATTGCAGAAAGCAAAGGATCGATGGCTTCTACTTCTGTGAAATGCTCCAACTGCTCGGACTGCAATTGCGACCAACGCTCTGCCTCGCCAGGAGGTATAGCCTACAGACCCCAAGCCACTTCGTTATTCACAATACCGGTGGACCAGGTGACTCAGGCCACTACCGGATTGTTCTTTGGGACTATGCTCCCACCGACAAGCTTTACGGCGTCGGTGCTGACAAAGGAAGCTCCCAAGAAGTCGGTCTTTGATCGTCTTACACCTGCTGCGGCTCCTCTCAACGGGTCGCCCAACATCAGCGCCTCGGTCTTCTCTAGATTGGGCCAGAAATCCTGTGGACCCATCATGGGGCCTACAATCCCAGAGAAGGCTGCTTTTAAGAAAGTGACCGGTCCTGCTCCCGAAATCGCCAAGGCGGCTTCCCCGGCCAAAAAGTCGGTCCTTACAAGATTGACGGCCCCAGCTCCCGCTCCTGCTACCCAAAGGACATCGGTCTTTGACAGGCTAACACCAGCAGCGACCCCCCACCTACACAGGGGGCAAGACGAAGCCATTCTCACCGCTGAACCAATGCCGTCCGCTCGACACGCTCGACGTCGCCATTGGCGCCGAGTAAGGAAGGCTGGGGGCAACTCCCCCTCTGGGCTAACTCCATCATCCCCGATGGCAGAAGTTATTGCTGCTGTTCCAACGAGGAACAGCTTCGAGATGCTAAATAAGGTGCGAAGGAATTCTCCTACTGCGGTGCTAAAGAGGTCTCCTCCCCCACTAAAAGAGGTTGTGGAAATAAAATCAGAACAGCCCCGATCCCCTCAACGGCCGTCTTCCAAAATCTATAAGGTTTGGCGGCAGGCCCGAGATTCGATGATCGATCCAAACTTCTCCCGCCAGCACAAGAAGCTGAAAATCCAATCGGAAGCCGGTTACCAGGCTAAACCACGAAAGGCTGTCTGGACGCCCACCTCAACGGCCCCCTCAACCTCCACTGCTCATAAAAGGAGGAAGCCAGAGAAGATCCCCCAGCCTGCAACGACAGCTAAAAGCACTGAGCCCAGACGCCCTAAGTCTGGGGGCATGATGGTCCACACCGTATACATGGCGTCAGGAAAAGAAGACAGCCGTGCGTCTACAGGTCATAGACCGCTCACACGGTGACCAAAGCTCAGGAGCAACAGCAAAAGCTCCAGGAAATGATGAATACTATGGCTGCACTTACCAGGCCAAAAGAAAACCCAGAAACGTCTTCGGATGAACGCCAGGAGGAAGAAACCGACACCGAATTCCTTCGCCGAATATTGGAGAAGAAGGACAAAGAGGCTGCTGAACAGGCAGCCAACATACAGCGTATGGGCCTCCTCTTCCAAGATATGATAGGAATGATGATCCAACAGGATCCACCCGCTGAGGATCCCCCGATCGTCCTTGAAGACGACAGGGGAGAAACGTCAAATCCACCACCGGCCCTCTCAACGGCCAAGGAGGAGACAATCTCTAAGGCTGACTTGGTCGACTATATAGCCCAGCAAATCCGAGTTCATCATGCGACTGAGGCAGCTGGTCAAGTCGTAAAAAAAGGGAGGCCATATCCAAGCTGGTACGACCAAATCAAGTACCCGCCGGGTTACACAATTCCCAAGTTCCATGTTTACAAGGGGACCGGCAATCCCCACCAACATGTCGCCCAGTTCAAGGCCCTTTGCGGTAACACCGGCGGAGATGATAAACTGTTGCTTCGCCAGTTCGTGGTCAGCTTATCAGAAACAGCGTTCGAATGGTATTCGGAACTCCCGAACGATTCTATCAAGACGTTCGCTGAAATAGAGTTGCTATTCACTCAGCGATTCGCAAGCGCCAGCGAACGCACTCCAATAACGGCACTAATTAACGCCAGGGTAAAACCAGGCGAAACTTGGGTCCAGTATGCTATACGATGGCGGAATTTGTGGTCGAAATGCGAGCAACGCATTGAGGAAGCGCCCGCGGTGGGCATGTTTGTGGGAACCCTAGACCCTCACGCAACTATCTCCCAGTTTATGATGTTCTTTAAGCCAACCACATTCCAGGCTTTAATCGACAAGTTGGCTCAGATGGACCAAATGGGTCATAGACCGTCTCCCCCGAAGCCAGAACCTCGGAATGACAAGGGTAAAGGAAAGGCCACCTTCGTCGCGAATGCCCAGCAGCAACCCAATGCCCCAAAGCTGACGAATCAACTGGAAGAAAGACGCCGGTATTATAATGAGAAGATGAAGCGTCCCTACTCGGTCCCACGGGACAAGACGAAACGGCTATTCGAGCTGGCAGTACGCAACAGACTTATAAACCTGCCAAATCCAAGACGACCGCCACAACCCACTGAGGTGAACAGCCCCAACTATTGCCCTTACCATCAAACGGTAAGCCATCCGATTGAGGATTGCTTCGTCTTCAAAGGATGGATTGAAGATCAATACCTCCAGGGAAAGTTTGCGCTGTCCGAAAAGTGAAAGGTGAACCCGCCACAGCCGCATACTCCTAAGAAGACGGATGCACCAAGGGCGACTTGTTCCTTTATTGAAGAAGCTCCATGGGAAATCGTGCTATCAGCTAAAACCAAAAGGATGCTGAGTGACCTTCATGCGTGCCCAGCGGTTGAATGGAAGAACCCGCTTGAACCTCAAATCATCGAAGGGATGTTGAAGCCGCGCCCAACTACAAAGATTCGTGGTGATGGCCCAAGTACTCACACCCAACCGTCAAAATCTTCGAAGAAAAAGAAGAGGAAATCCAAAAGGCCCGTGAAGCCTGGAAAAAAGCGCACGGATTTGCAGAAACAGATTGACGCGCTGGAGGAGTACAATCAAAAGGCACGGACTCCCGTCACACTGCAAGAGTTCCTCAACCACATCTTTCAGAAGGAAGATGAGGAAGAAAGCTCATCGGATGAATCCGAGGGACATATGGTGAGTTGTCATGTGATTTCCCACTCGGAAGATGAGAAAACTCCTGGCACCGAGAAACTGGGGACACACCCTGAGCCAGGACTTGTGTGGCTAACAGATGAAATGATCGACGCCTTTCTGGACGAGATTCGTCTAAAGAGTAAAGCAGATCAGGAGCGTGAGATGGCCGCATCGGAAGGAGCCGAACGCAGGCAACTAAATGAAAGAATTGAAGTACTCCCGCCAGATCGAAAGGCATCCAAGGAAGACAAGAAGATATTCAAGACGAGAAAACGGTTTGCCAAAGCCATGTCGATAGGAATGAAGCTACCACCCTCGGAAGAAAACACGCTCAATGGGGTGGAGAGGCACCCTGATTATTGCGCATATCATCGGAAAATTTCACACCCCACGGAGGAGTGCGACGCCTTTAAGATATGGTGGCAAGGATATGTTGCTCATCGGCAACATTTTAAGCGCATGAAACGCAAGACTCGTCGAGAACAAAGAAGTACTGCCGACGAGCACAACAGGACCACTGGCAACTGTTACATGGTTAACGCCGGAGGGTCACAAGTTCTCACCTTTGGGAGCGACTCCGATGAAGAAATGGCTCTGGGCCTTCTCTTTAAAGAATCCGTTTTAGGGAAAGAGGAGAAATCGGAGGCCTGCGAGAACATTCAGCTGCGCAATCGCACACTCCCAGAAAAGAATCTCGGGCCCGCGAGTAGAAAAGATAAGGGAAAGGAAAAGGTCACTGAAGATATCACTTTAGATGACCAAGTCATGAAAGAGCTGGCTGCCAAAGACCCTCTTAGGAAGGGTAAGGTGGACTATAACATCCTAGCGCACCTAAGGAAGCTACCTTCTCAGCTTAGTATTCTCGATACCCTCCTATTATCAAAAGAAGCGCGAGACTCACTAATTAAGGCGTTACAAGAACCTGAGCAATTCCAAGCCTTCCTCGCCACTGAAAGGATGAAGGATGAATTGGAGGAAGTGCATATGGCCGACATCACTTTCGGTGACGAAGACCTCCTTCTCGGGACGTGCGACCACAACCGTCCCCTATATGTCTCTGGATACTGCCATGATATCAAGATAGGCAAGATCCTGGTGGATAATGGATCCTCCGTCAATCTCCTTAATGTTCGGGTGTTGAAGGAAATCTGCATGAGTGTGCAACACCTCGCTCGTGACAAAATTACTATCTCCGGTTTCGATTCACAATCGTCATGGACTCTCGGATCCGTGATACTAACATTACGCTTTGGACTCCTCGTCACAGACATCAAATTCCATGTCATTGACGCCAAGACCTGCTACAACGCCTTGCTCGGTCGTCCTTGGCTACACAAGTACAACATCATCCCTTCTACACAACATCAGTGTATGAAGTACTTTAAGGATGGTTTCGAGTATACCGTAACAGGTGAGTTGAACCCATTTTTCATGAACGAAGTCCGCAAATACGAAGATGTGAAGTACTTTTTGCCAGATTTCGAGGATACAGAAAGGTGTCGCAACCCGGAGAACAAAGCCGCCGCCACCATCCCTGTTTTCGGGAGCGATACCGAAGAAGAAGAAGAGATAGTTTATGCCGGGCCATCTCAACGCAACAACCCGGGGACGTCCGCCCCCATGTTGGTCTTCGGAAGTGACTCGGAAGATGAGCTTAATGCCGTGTTCTCCAATCGGCTGTCAATACAAGCACCCCCTAGCGATGATCAGAGTTTGCAAATCACCATGGTGCCGCGGGAACACTACAAGGATCTCGACACACTTCAAGCTCACAATGTGCAGGACCTGCAAACATTTTACGTCCCTCCCAGGAAAAGGGGTGAGAAGTTAATCCTATTCTACCAATCCTCAGAGTCGAAAATAGAGAAAGAGATCTGGCATGGCACGGATGTTACACTCGACAGGCTCCAACCTATCCGTTTGCCCAGATACTACACAAATGGACTAAAGAGGCTATTGAAGCGCCAAGGAGTACCCTTAAAACAGACTGTTCGACAAGCCCGATTCTACAACAGGATTTGGGATGTCCCTGGGACCCAATGCAAATTGCCCAATAGGAAAATGGAAACACTTGGGCTTGGATACGCGAGAACCGGAAAACGGGAACGGGCCCACAGTAGCTACGCCATATATACTTTTAATGAAGAAGAGGACGCCCCGTCAGGAAATGCCAACCCCTCATCAAAACTAGATCCCGCGATTGAAATGCCGAGTCCGTCGTTTGAAGAACGAATGGACAAGCCTATCAGGAAAGTGGGTCAAAAAGCTCGGGAAGACCACAACCGCGAGATGGCCATCTACGAGAAGGTCAGGACACAACGTCTATTTCAACGGGCTGCAAAAGACAAAGATGCTCATCCTTGTCAACCCGTTGTACGAAAGGCCCGACGCAGAGACGGAAATAAATCAAGAAGCAGAGAGAGGAGCCGACAACAACAACGCAGGATTAGAGAGTTACGTGATCGGGTATTGCGCGGCTCGGATTTGTCCCTCAGGAAGAAGATGAGTCGAGCGTACTCCTTCCCCCGAGACAAGACGGAGAAGTTACTCGAGCTCGCTATAAAATATCAAATGATCGCGCTTCCAGAGTTTAGACACCCTGAGCAAGCTAACAAGGCTTCTCATCTGAGCTATTGCTCTTATCACCGAGCCATAGGACATCCTACCGAAGACTGCTTCACCTTCAAGAACTGGGTCGAGGACCAGTACCAACAGGGCAGATTCGCTTTATCCAACGGCTGGAGGGTAACGCCGCCACAAAAGCACGAACCCAAAGCCGTAAGAGCAGAACCGGATCCACCTCAGTCCTGGAAGCGGATTCGCACCTGTTACATGATTACGATATTAAAAGAAGAGCCCGAGAACATGGATGACCTTCCCTGGTGCTTTGAGAACAGCGATGATGAGGTGGTCTCAGAATTTCCACCAGCTCCGAAAGAACTGGAAGACGTCATACATACTACTGCAGATAACCTCAAGAAGATTGAGTTGGGATCGGCAGATGACCCGCGGCGCCAAGAAGGATGACTGAAGAAAGGGTGACTGCGTTAAAGAACGTGCTTCTACGGCATAAAGACTGCTTCGCGTGGAACTACTCCGAGATGCCAGGATTAGATCCGGAGATTGCCGTGCATAAATTAGCAATATCCCCAGATATCAAGCCAGTCAAGCAGGCGCCAAAAAGGATGCGACTCGAGCTTGAAATGAGCATCAACGCCGAAGTCAAGAAGCTGATCGATTCTGGATTTATCCAAGAAGTCCAGTATCCCGACTGGATCGCCAATATCGTCCCGGTAATGAAGAAAAATGGGACGGTACGCATATGCATGGATTTCAGGGATCTCAAAAAAGCCTGTCCAAAGGACGATTTCCCAGTACCAGTAACCGACCTAATGATAGATAACACGTCCACTCACGAGTTTTTCTCCTTTATGGACGGTTCATCAGGATACAATCAGATAAAGATGCATCCCGAAGACCAGAAGCATACCGCTTTCCGGACCCCTTTGGGTATATTCTGCTACAGGGTTATGCCCTTTGGTCTAAAGAACGCCGGCGCTACCTATCAAAGGGCCATGACAAAAATCTTCGACGACCTCATACATGACATCGTCGAGTGCTATATCGATGACCTTGTAGTAAAGAGCATGTCATACGAAGAGCATTTAAAGCATCTGGAGACTGTATTTCAACGCCTTCGGCAATATAATTTGAAGATGAATCCCCTTAAATGCGCGTTTGGAGTCTCCTCGGGTAAATTCCTGGGATTCATCATCCGACATCGAGGTATCGAAATAGATCCATCTAAGATCAAAGCGATCATGGAAATGCCTCCGCCAAGAACCCTCAAACAGTTGCGGTCTCTCCAAGAGAAGCTCGCATACATCCGGCGATTTATCGCCAATCTTTCAGGCAAATGCCGTCCTTACAGCCACCTGATGAAGAAGGGAACTCCATTCATTTGGGATCACAAATGCCAAGGTGCACTAGACGAGATCAAGCAGTACCTGCAGAACCCTCCAGTGTTGGCTGCGCCGGTCAAGGGAAAACCCCTCATTCTTTATACAACCGCCCTCAAAGGTTCCTTAGGCGCATTATGGGCACAAGAGAACGATCAAGGGAAAGAGAGAGCACTCTACTACTTAAGTCGAGTTCTGCTGGGGGCAGAAAACAACTACTCTCCCATCGAAAAACACTGCTTGGAGTTAATCTTCGCGATAACAAAACTCAGGCACTATGCGTTGGCGCACGAAGTCCGTCTCATCTCGAAGGTGGACGCTCTTAAATATTTGATGTCAAAGGCTATATTGACGGGTCGACTCGCTAAATGGGCTCTACTCCTGATGGAGTTCTCGATAACGTATCGACCTCTTGAGGCAGTGAAAGGCCAGGCCATTGCCGACTTCCTCGCTGAGCATTCAGTACCTGCCGGTTCTCCTCTGAACTGCGATTTGCCGGACGAACATGCATTAGACGCGATCGGCGGCGGTGATACCCGATGGGAACTCTATTTTGACGGGGCATCTTCCATGAAGAAGCGCAAACAATGTACCCCCATAATCAAATCGGGAGTAGGCCTCATCTTCGTAACCCCACAAGGAGGGATAATGCGCTTTGCTTTCTCCTTAACGGAATCGAGGACGAACAATGAAGCCGAATACGAAGCTTTGATAGCGGGCCTCGAGATCGCCATTAACATAGGAATTGAAGACCTCTCTATATACGGGGATTCTCAATTGGTTGTTAGTCAAGTAAATGGTGACTACCAAATGTGCTAACCGGAGTTGGTGAAATACGGCGAAAAGGTGCAACAACTATTGACCCAAATTCCCTCCTACACTTTGGAAAGTATACCACGCGCGGAAAATAGCAAAGCAGACGCGTTACCTAAGCTCGCTAAAGAACTGGCTGACGAGAACCTTGATGACGTCAGAATCGTGGTACAAAGCCGTCGAGTGCTCGCCCCAGCAGAAATATCTCCGGAATTATACGAAGAAAAGGGGGCGACTGAGCAGACGACTCTACAAATAAAAGACCATGAGAAGGCTGAGGACTGGAGGGAAGTCTTCATAGACTACTTTAAGTCCCACCGAATGCCCGAAGAAGCGTCCTCAAGACATCAGCTCAGGAAACAAGCTCTATTTTTCGCTTTTGTCAACGACACTCTATACAAATGATCGTTTGATTCTCTGTGGCTGAGATGCTTAGGACCTGATGAAGCAGAAAGAGTCGTTCAGGAAGTTCACAACGGACTCTGCGGTTCTCACCAGGCAGGCCCGAAAATGAAACTGAAGATCAAACGGATGGGTTATTATTGGCCCACGATGGTCCAAGACTGCCTCGAGTATGCGAAGCAATGCCACTCGTGCCAGATTCATGGAGACTTTATCCACCAACATCCGAATCCACTACACCCAACGGTGGCTAGCTGGCCATTCGAAATGTGGGGGACTGACATAGTCGGCCCCATCGAGCCAGCATCGTCCCGGGGACATCGTTTCATCCTGGCGACAACTGATTACTTCTCCAAATGGGTAGAAGCAGTACCGCTGAGGGAAGTGAAGACGGAGAATATCCTCCACTTCTTCAAGACGCACGTCATCTATCGGTTTGGAACCCCACGGCAGATTATCTCCGATAATGGGCCAGCCTACAGAAGCCATAAGATTAGCCGCTTCGCGCAGTAGCACAATATAGACTGGAGATATTCTTCAGTTTACAATCCACGAGCTAACGGTCTGGACGAGGCCTTCAATAAGACCTTGACGAAGATCATAAAAAATACGACGTCCCGAAATAAGAAAGACTGGCACGAGAGGCTGCAAGAGGCCCTTTGGGCCTATCGAACTACATTCAAGACGGCCACGAACACAACGCCGTACGCGTTGGTATTTGGGACGAAAGCAGTGCTCCCCCTCGAGATAGAGTTACCCTCTCTACGAGTACCAGTCCACTGCGAGCTGACGGACGAAGAAAATGCTCACCTTCGGCTTGAGGAGCTCGATGCCCTCGACGAAACCCGGCTCATAGCGCAACAAAATCTGGAAGCTTATAAAGCAAAGATGACGCGCTCATATGAAAGATTGACCCGACCGAGGACATTCCGCCAAGGCGAACTCGTGTTAGTGGTCAAAAGGCCTATGATCCCCCATCGAGCCAAGCGGAGAAAATTCGAGCCAAAGCATGAAGGCCCGTACAACATAGATAAGGTCTACCAGGGTGGGGCCTATCTACTTATGGACATGCACGGTGAAAGGACTTTCAGGCCAATAAACGGTCGCTTCCTAAAGAGATACTACGCTTAATGAGCCACGGCCTAGGTCAATGATAGATGACGATGACTATGTCCGCTCGCTATCTTCCTAAGCTCGAGCTTTATAAGCGGTAGCCGGCCTTCTCCATGTCGGACCGAAATGTCCTTAAACTAATAATGGACCGAAATGTCCTTAAACTAACGACGGACCGAAATGTCCTTTAACTAATAACGGACCGAGACGTCTTTAAACTAACGATGGACCGAAATGTCCTTAAACTAACGACGGACCGAAACGTCCTTAAACTAACGACGGACCGAAACGTCCCTAAACTACTACCGCAGCATCCTTAGGTTGACAAAAAAAAAGGACAAAAAGAAGAAAAAACGAAAAAAAAAACGGTATGTCCATAAGCAAAATGGTCACGGATGAAAACCCGAAAGGGCTCCGTGAGTAAAAACAGCAGGGCTACCGGCGAGTGTTCGTGAAAACCCGAAAGGGCGCGACCTTGTAAAAAAAAAAGAGAAAAAGAATAAAAAAACGGTATGTCCATAAGAAAAATGGGCACGGATGAAAACTCAAAAGGGCTCCGTGAGTAAAAACAGCAGGACTACCGGCGAGTGTTTGTGAAAACCCGAAAGAGCGCAACCTCGTTAAGAGACACTTATAGGGTCCTCTCGACCTTGTAAGGAAAAACCACCCGCGTGAGATCCTTACGACTCACAAAGGAGCAACACACTTGGGGATCCTCACGATTCCTAAGGAGAAAATACACTTGCGAGATCCTTACGACTCGTAAGGAGAATTCTCTTATGGGACTCTCACGGCTCATGAGATTTGAAAGTCTTAAGTTACAGAAATCTAAACCTGTTCTTAAGCAAATCCCCCACAACCTTCGATACTGCCCTACAAGAGGCTCAATACTGGCCCTTGTATACAATCCACGGGCGCGAATAAATATTTCCCCAGCAAAGTCACACCTGTGACTAGGGATATGTCCATATAATGAGCAACCCTTGTAGGTCCTCTCGACCCATAAGGAGAAAACCCTCTTGTAGGATCCTTACGACTTACAGAGGAACATACACTTAGGAATCCTCACGATCCCTAAGGAGAAAATACACCTGCAAGATCATCACGACTTGTAGGGAGAAATACCTTTGTGAGACCCTTACGGCTCATGAAGTCAAAAGCCTTGGTCGACAGGACCCTTAACCCTGTTTGCTAAGCCACCTTTGTTCAACATCGACAGAGGCAGATGATGATTCACTCCTGGAAATATTCCAGTTGTAGCGGTGCTGATGCCGAAATCGGTGTCTAAAATCCAAGCTTGCGGCGAAAAGGCTAGCAAGCCACACATGCCTACGAAATAGCCGAAATGATGGGGCAACTTGCAATAAAAAGAAGCAAGTAAAAATGTATGCATGAAAAATAGCCGAAATGATGGGGCAACTCGCAATAAAAAGCAGCGAGTAGTAAATAAATAAATAGCCGAAATGATTGGGCACCGCGAAAAATAGCCGAAATGATGGGGCAATCGCGACCTTCGCGATATAAAAGCTGAAATGATAGAGCATCGCGGAAAGAGAAATAAAATAAAAAAAAAGTTTTAATTTATGCCCTACAGGTGATGTTCCATCACACCTTGTACACAATCTAAGGGCGTAAACAAAAAAAGGGAACATACCTCCCCCAGGTTTCACCAAAGAAAGAAGCTAAATCTCGACGGGTCACAAGCGACCTAGAGATCATCCCAACACTCGTCTCGTAACGACAGACACAACTTCAAGCTAAGCGGAACAGCGGCAACTCCCAGTTCCATGGCTCGGTGGTATACATATCGCCAGCAGTCAAACCTCCATCCCGTGAAATGCGGATACAATCAGCGAAATTCCTGGTTACGTGGAACGCGGATAACATCACTCTTTGACCCCGTGGAAAACGTCCAGAGCGGATCCTAGTCCTCGCAGAGCACGGCAGTGAACCCGTGTGAAGCATCCAGAGCGGAGCCTAGTCCTCGCCGAGCACGGCAGTGAACCCCTGTGAAGCATCTAGTGCAAAATTCCTGGTTACGTGGAACGTGGATAACGTCACTCTTTGACCCCCATGGAAAATGTCCAGAGCGGATCCTGGTCCTCGCAGAGCACGGCAGTGAACCCGTGTGAAGCATCCAGAGCGGAGCCTAGTCCTCGCCGAGCACGGCAGTGAACCCGTGTGAAGCATCTAGTGCAAAATTCCTGGTTATGTGGAACGCGGATAACGTCACTCTTTGACCCCGTGGAAAACGTCCAGAGCGGATCCTGGTCCTCGCAGAGCACGGCAGTGAACCCGTGTGAAGCATCCAGAGCGGAGCCTAGTCCTCTCCGAGCACGGCAGTGAACCCGTGTGAAGCATCTAGTGCAAAATTCCTGGTTACGTGGAACGCGGATAATGTCACTCTTTGACCCCGTGGAAAACGTCCAGAGCGGATCCTGGTTCTCGCAGAGCACGGCAGTGAACCCGTGTGAAGCATCCAGAGCAGAGCCTGGTCCTCGCCAAGCACGGCAGTGAACCCGTGTGAAGCATCCAGAGCAAATACCGGACCGTGGAGTCCTTAAAATCCACGGACTATGATGTCCTTAACCTCGACCGTGATGTCTTAAAACTAACGATCAACCACCCCGATTCCCTACGGATTCTGCCTTGGTTTAAGGGTACATCTCTTCACTCCTTTGATACCTGGCGTTGTAATTCCTCAACGTCTTCAAAGAGGTGACGGGTCCCTGCAACCAAACATCGGACTGTGGAGTCCCTAAATCCACGGACTATGAGGTCCTTAACCTTGACCGTGATGTCTTAAAACTAACATCGGACTGTGGAGTCCTTAAATCCAAGGACTATGAGGTCCTTAACCTTGACCGCGACGTCTTTAAACTACGATACCTGGAGAAACCCCTGACTCCGTACAACACGGACAAGAGCGACCACATCTAGCACTTGCAGGCCCTCACGGCCTGTAAGGAAGAAAACTCTCTTGTGAGAGCCTTACGACTCTCAAGGGAAAACCCGCTTAAGAATCCTCACGATTCTTAAGAAAAACTTACACCTATGGGATCCTCTCGACCTGTAGGGAGAAAAACTCTTTATGAGACCCTCGTGGCTCATAAAATACAAAAGTCTTAAGAGGCAGATCTTAACCTTGAATCCTGAGCCATCGCTGTCCTGCAAGGAGATCAAGATAGAATATCCGCAGAATACATTCAATAAAAAGAGGACACACCATTGAGAAGGAAAATGTATCTTTTATTCATAAACCAAAATGGATACAAAGTACACTTCATGAAAGAAACAAAAAAAGAGAGATTCTCTCATCCATGAGTATGTACAAAAAGGGGGAAAAGATACAAGTCCTCAAGCCGGCGGGCGATGCAGTAATTTTACCAGCTCATCGTTCTGTTGCTGAGCCACGGCTTCATAACGCAAGATCTCCAGGAGACGAGCCTCAGCCTGAGCTTGCTGAGCCTGATACGAAGCAAGCCGAGCTTCGAGCTCTTTCTCGGTGACTTTATGAGCCTCGACCCTCTCACGAGTGAACGTAGCAGCTTTATCAAGAGTCACCACCTCCCTGATAGACTCTTGAAGCACCCGCCAGAGTTCATACGCTTTGTTGGCCTTGGCGGTAAGATTGGCTCGAAGCTCGCTCAGCGCTTTAGAAGCCAGCTCCCTCTCCGAGAATTTGCGGCTAAGCCTCCTCTCGCACGATGTCATGCTTGCCGCACACCGCGCTATCAGGCCCCGCAAGTCCGCCTTTGCAGCCACGACTTCCGAAGAAAGACGGGAACATTCAAGATTGTGCAAGCAAGCCTCCACCTGCCGACAGAACTCCACCCAGACTCGCACCACCTCTTCGCTATGGTAGGTGGCAAGAAAAGGAAGAGAACCGTTAGCCTCGGCAGCAAATGCTTCAGCTGTGGTTGCACTGCCAGCACGAAGCTCCTCGATCAAAGACGACATGGAGACAAGGCTTAATTGGGCCAAGCGTTCTGAAGCCCGCAAAGCATAAGGGCCGGGCGGCATCATGATGCGCGATTCCAACGCCATGAAGACTGGCAGGGCTGTTCAAATTTGAAAGATGTAAATAAAATTCTTAAGCACAGAACAAACAGGATTATGATGAAATGTCGCTCACCGACAGTCATGCAAGTAGGAGCTGAAGGTTCCCCTGGCCCTTCAACGACCTCGACCTCGTCGTCAGCTTCCAAAACTATATAAGAGACATCAACGTCATTTCGCAAAATAAAAAAAAATGGCGACAATGCTATAATAAAAAAATGGCGAATGATGCTAACCCTGCCCAGAGAAAGGACAATGCGCTGAGGGGAGATCGCCTGCGGAGCTGCCATCTCCAATAAACGTTGAAATGACTGTAGAGGCGACAGATCAGTGATAGTGACCGCCAAACCACGCAATTCTAGGAAAACTAGAAGAGCTTTGACCAGGGAAGGGTTACTAATTTAAAATGCAGAGGATTACCTTCAACACTTCTCCCGTTCTGAGTCGGGGGGATAGCGGCTTCGACAGCCTCTGCCGGAACCTCCTCGGGCTCCAACAGAGGGAGGGTAGTCCCCACTACCTCCATCTCAGTCTCTGGGCTGCCTTCGGGAAGAGCCGTTGGAGCAGCAACCTCCAAAGGAGCCTCCCCCAAAGGGGCAAGCACTCCCTGATCAAGAACCACCGCTGGAGGCTCTACCATGAGAGGAGCAGCCTCATAGTCCCCTCCACATCAAGCGAGGCTTCATCAAGAATTTCGGCGGGCTTTAGCTTTAATGAGCCCGTAGAGAGCTCTCCCAGCGTCGAAGATTCTGCACGATTCAAATAAGAATAAGGATACATATGCACGGGCATAAATAATCTGAAGAACTACGAAAAGAACCACAACGTACCGATGCGCAAAGAAGCCCTCAATATGGCTTCTTCAAGCCGCTGCTCCTTCTCAAGGAGATGGGCTCGCCGGGGTTCGAGAGTGGACTCATGGCCGCCGGTCCATAAAGAAAGCGCGTCCGCCGCGTCCTCTGAAGCGGCCTGCTTCAGAGCCCTTTCCCCCCATTCCTCCAAAGGACCGATAAATCGCCGCCGAATCCACGAAGGGTCTTCGTAAAAGATTACAGCAGGATACGACTTCTTCGGAACCCTGGCGTTATGAGACACGTCTTTGGAACGCCGTATGGCCTCAGCCAACTGTACGGCCTCCTCATCGGCCGAACTCGGGAAAGGAAGTCCAGCGTCTGACTCTTGCAGGGCCAACGGTTCATCTTCAAGAGTAGGCTCAGACTCCGCCAAAGAATCGAGTAAATTGGTGGTCGCTTTCCTCCGCCGCTTAGATCCAGAGCCGGTCGCCGAGGATGACCGTTTCCTCCCTCGCAAAGCCTTAGGGCGGCGCTGACCCACATCGCCTACGACGCCCTCATCTCTATTACCCTCGCCCGGTGCCACGACCGAGGATGACACTGTCATTGTCAATGCCACGGGGGGCGGTGCTGCCACAGGCGGTGGTGCTACTACTGGGGCCCTTCCACCTCGCGAGCGGGAACCCAGGGGCATACCAGCCGTTGGAGTAAGGTTTACCTCCGATTCTCCTGGGACGAGCGCAGTGCCGGTATCCCTTAGAGGGAAGCGGACCGGACCCCTCGGTCGCAGCTTAGCTCCTGGAACCAGAGGAGGGGCATCGTGGCCAAGAAGCACCCTCCTTTCCTCAAGAATGATTGGGCTGACCCGATGAAGATACCAACCCGTAAACGCGCCTATGCATCGGGGCAGGTATTCAGCTTCAGGTACAATGAAGTGGGAGCCGGTGTTTAGCCTCATGAAATGATGAGCTGCATCGCGAACGGCGTCGAGCAAAGGGATTGGGGCGACTATAAAAGTCTCGAAAGGAACACCCTGGTCGTATCCAAGTTGTCGGGCAAATCGATGCGGATTGTACCGCATGAAAAGAGCTGCACTGTCCTGGCGAAACACCAAGTAGCCCGGTCTAATTGTATACAAGTGCGCGGCCTCCCGGGGCTTCAAAGAAGGTGCGTTGTCTTTTGACAGATCCCAGAGTTGTTGAACTGGACCTGAGGGAGTAGACAAGACCCGATCATTAAAAACCATCCCGCCAGCGGCAGCGTAAGGAGAAATCAGCTCCCGAATAGCCACAAACTGAGTCGGGTCGGCGGCAGAAGCATCCACTAATCGCATAAGTCGTGGAAAGGGGTAGGCATCGTAAAATGAGGGCCTCTGATGCATGGCAAAAGCCCCCAACACGTGCATTTCGATCCAGGACGTGAAATAATGAAGCGAAAAGTTTACCACATCCACGCCAGGAGTAGAGGTATTAGCTGCGGTGCCCAACCCATGATAAAGATGTGCCAAGGCCGGGATGCCGATGGCCAACCGTGTCCCCTCAGCAATACGATGAGCCGGGTAGACGACCGAGGCTCTCATGAAGCGGCGATGCATGGGGATAACGAACCAACTGAGCCAGACACTAACAAACCCCACGAAGAACGTCTCCTCGTCCATGCCGGGAACAGCGATGGATTCAAAAGAGGTCGGTGACATAATAGGGATGTAGTACTAAGGTAAGTTCGATTCAGTGGTCAGCAGCTTCTTCGGACCGAACCCAAAGGGGTCTCCAATGTTGGCAAACTTCGGAGCCGTCTTCGATAGGGCGTCCTCGCGAAGGAAACGAGCAATGAAGCTCTTGAAAGTAACACCCTGCTCTTCGGATTCGGTGAATAATCGGTCGAAGATACCTAGCGCCTTGATTAAAATGGGACGCTTGTGGCGGACGGCATTCTTAGCAGACAGGCCGTCAACTGGGGCGGGCTCGGGTTCAAAAATATACTCGTCAGAAGGCAGCAACTCCTCGTATAGACTACCCCTGATTGGCAACCCCGAGATGTCATAAAATTCGGCCAGAGAGATCGAGACCTCGCGATCTCCTAGAATGAAAGTGTTGGTGGGAAGATTCTATTGGTTTAAAAACGCCTTGACCCACCAGACATGCGGAGACTTATAATGAAAGAGTGACGCGTATATTGCCTGATAAAGCCCGACTTTCTGCAACCGCGCACGATGGGCAGAAAGGATGTAGCGAGCCCAGAGAAGGTAGCCCGTAGGGTGCCAAGGAGTAAACCCTATCTTATAAATTTGCCCCCACGGGTGGGCTTCACCCTGGCAGATATGCCGCCCCAAGATGTCTATGGCCGGGATCGGATGGCTCGGAATACCGGTCGTCGAAGGCTCGAGCCTCCCCGTTAGAGTCCAGTTGGGCATTTCCACAGCAAAAACCGTCCTCGGAGGATCCATCGGTAAGAATGGGAAAGTGGGCTCCGTCGGTACCGCGCAAAGAAAACTCCGGCGACCCTGAATAATCTGACTATACTAAGATCCCCATTGAAGAAGGTTGGTACACTTCGGGTCATAGGCCCGGATCATCGCCATCGCTTCCTCATCAGATGGCGACTGAGGAAAAGCAGCCTCCGAGCGAGAAAAGGGAAAGCACGGAACAGAAGCCATCGCACCTGAAATCCAATAAAAGGAGACCGTTAAAAGCAAAGTCAGCGATATATATCCATGTATGAACATGAAGACTAGTTAAAGAAAGCAACAGCAGAGTTTTCTGGGACTATTGGCTACAAAACACATGGGCCCCACAGAATCCGGATGACGGCTCATTAATAATGAGACCAAATAGTTACAATAAAACAAAGGGAATATCCTCATTTAATAAAGAATGGTAACCCTACACATTCCCCCCAACAGGATCTGCCTCGGGCTCTACAATGGATCCAACAAGATCAAAGGAATTAAATTCCCACAGAAGACATCATTACAAAGCTCCTGTTGCATTAATTGCAGAAGGACAACCTCGGGTCAAGAGACCCCAAGAAGCCTCCGTGTGAAGAAACTGAGTTCTTCATTGGAATTAAATTCCTTATTAAGAGAAGGGAATTAAATTCCCAGAAACATTTTTGGATGGAATTAAATTCCATGGATTTGAACCGCCATCATCATCTCCCTAAGGATCATCTAAACCCTAAGCGATCTACTGTTGGAGGTTAAGTGGTCTCATATTTTGGTTAGAGAACTTGAAGAAAAATGGGTTCTTTGTGAAACCCTTGATATGGATTTAAAATCCAGAGAGTTTTGTCAAAATGAAGGTGCTTCGATCACCATAACCTGAGGAGGAAGAGTCCTTTTAAACAGAGTTAAACTCTGAAAATGTCTCAAGGCAGAGAACTAAGCTCTGGAAGAAGAGAATTAAATTCTCAGAAAAAGTTCTCAAAAGAAGGAGATGAGCAAAGTGAAGGCTCTTCGGAAGGGACATGAACATTTATAGGAGGTGATGGAAACGTTTCATCTCCCCAAATCCCTAGAGGAATCCAACGGTCACAAAAGGTGACAGCGTTGCACTCACGTGCGGACACGTGAGAACAACGCAGTGGGGGCATTTTTTTCCTGATTTAAAATCAGGAAAGCTTACGGAAAAGGCTTCAGAAAAGGGTCACGTGCTTACACGTGACCAGCAGTCACGTGTTGGCACGTGACATCTAAAAGCATCGGCAAGGCAAATTCAGTTTCCCGACTACATCAAAGAAAAGGGCTTCAGAAAGGGTCACGTGCTCCCACGTGACCTGGGTCACGTGTTGGCACGTGACAATCAAAAATGGCTTCAAAGGCAAACCGGTTCCCTGATCAAATCAAGGAAAATGCTTCAGAAGAGGTCACGTGCTCCCACGTGACCAGGGTCACGTGTTGCACGTGATAATCAAAAGCAGCAGATTTGTTCTCCGGTTAAACCAAGAAAAAGGCTCCAGACGAGGGTCACGTGCTCACACGTGACCAGGGGTCACGTGGTGGCACGTGATGGTTAAGCAGCGACCAGAAAGCAGAGCGCAAAAAGAAAGAAGAGAGCTCGTTCCAAGGGGGGTCACGTGCCCACACGTGACCAAGGGTCACGTGGCCACACGTGACCGACTTCAAAGCCCATTTGTTAACAGAATTAAATTCTGAGAAAAGACCTCTCAAATCTTTCCAAAAGCAACCGATTGCATTAAAGATTTAAAGGTGATTAAATATCATCTATCTAAGGGAAAATCTCGAATTTAGGAAGATTTCCCCGTAAAATCTAACCGAAATAACAAAGGAGAATCACTGGATTTAAAATCCAATGGTGAATAAAATTCACCTAATAATCCAAAGGTCCAAAATGAATGATGGATACAAATCAAATCTCTCAATGAAAGATTCATCAAAAACTAATTGACTCGGTTGCTTCTCCTATAAATAGGAGCCAAGGGACACACAAAAATATATATATGCAGAGGGAAGAAAAGAGAGAGAGCCTTGATACTTTAGAGGAATTTGGATCTTCTGCAAAAGAAAACCCTAGGTAAGAAAGGGAAGGTTTCATTGAAAGAAAAGAGAATTTAATTCTCAACAGAGTTTAACTCTGATATAAAACAGAAGGACATATTTCTTCTCTCTTTGATGGAGGATCTGTAAAGTGCACATTTCCCCTTGAGTTGAGAATTTAATTCTCAATGGGTTGAGATCCTGCCATGCAGATCCAAAGTATAGAGAGGGAATGGAAGCACGAGAATTTAATTCTCACAGAACTATAGGAATTTAATTCCTTCAAAATAAAATTAGGGTTTGACCCTGTGTTATGGGAATTTAATTCCTTCAGAATGAAAAGAATCAGGGTTTAACCCTAATTAAGAACTTAGTTCTGTTAAAACAACAAGAATTTAATTCCCTTAATCTTATTCCCCAGAATAATTCTCTAACAGAGAGTGGGGGTTTAATTCCTTAAAGCTTTTATTAGGGTTTAACCCTATTCAGTTCTTCACATATATGAGGAATTTAATTCCTACAGAAAATTCAGAGTTCAACTCTTCAAAAGAAACTAGGAATTTAATTCCTCTAAAATTATTGTTAGGGTTCAACCCTACGAGGAATTTAATTCCTGAAAGGGATTAACAGATCTTCTAAACAACTACAGAAAAGCAGGGTCACGTGTCACCACGTGACCCCCCCAAAAGATCTACAGAAAGCCCTTTGAGGCAGTGCCTCACGTGACCCACGTGACCCTTGGCAGAGGCTTTAACATACTCCATTCAAACACCCGTCACGTGATGACACGTGATGCTCCAAAAGATGTGATCTTCTCAGCAGAACAAACGAAGGGAGGGCGCCCTCACGTGCTACCACGTGACCCCTCTTGCCTCAGCGAATAACGCTAAATTGGAACCCCTGAATTCAGTGTTAAAACGTTGTTTGGCCTTAGTGTTCAACACTAAGCAAAGAACTTTATTTGCAGTGTTCAACACTGATTACCTTAGTGTTCAACACTAATTTGGGATTTCTGTTGCCAGTGCTTAACACTGGTCTGTTTTAGTGTTTAACACTAATTTGAAGGCCTTGTTGCTGGTGTTGACGCCAACTATCTTCTAGTATTAAACACTGACTTATCAACCTCATTCTCAGTGTTCAACACTGATTGGTCTTTAGTGTTTAACACTAGGCATTGGCCCAATTGGCTAAATGGCCAGAGGCAAAGCCTCTTCTTCAAGGGACCAACAGGAGGGCCGATGTCCTAGACATGATTGGACTTAACCCAAGCTGGCCATAAGTCCTCAATTCGTAATTAACTGGGCTAATGGGCTCATAACATAATTAATTGGTCTTGATCCCAAATTGGGCCAAAGACTATTTAATCCACTCTGGTTCCAGGGTACATCTCTTCATTCCTTTGATACTTGGCGTTGTAATCCCTCAACATCTTCAAAGAGGTGACGGGTCCCGATGACCACACATTGATATGGACCGTGGGGTCCTTAAACCCATGGACTACAACGTCCTTAACATTGACCGAGATGTCTTAAAACTAACAGTGGACCGCAATGTCCTTAAACTACCCATGGACCACCATGTCCCTAAACTGGCAATGGACCACCACGTCCCTAAACTGGAACTTGGACCACCACGTCCCTAAATTGGAAATGGACCACCATGTCCCTAAACTGGAATAATAGAGCCCAAATGCTCTTTTGTCGGATCTAAACGATCCCGTTTAAGTTGATCTTAGCCTCAAATATGGCTAACGTGTCCTTAAAACCTTCAAACAAACTTTAGTCCCAAATTGGACTCTAGATCCCCCAATCAACTTTGGCTTAAGGGTACATCTTTGTACTCCTCTGACATCTGTCGTTGTAATCCTTCAACGTCGTCAGAGAGGTGATGGGTCCCGATGGCCATACATGTAATGGACCCCTATGTCCCTAAACTGGAACAATAGAGCCAATTGCTCTTTTATCGGATCTAAACGATCCCGTTAAGTTGATCTTAGTCTCAAATTGGACTAACGAATCGTTAACAAACGTTTGAGTTGATCTTAGCCTCAAATATGGCTAACGTATCCTCAAACCAAAACCCCAAACCCAAATCTAAGAAAATACGGATTTGGACTAATCCACGTCCTATGGGCGACGACATAAATCAGTCTCCGTATACAATCCACGGGCAACCACAAACAAAACAAACACCCACGACACGAAGTGACCAGCTGGAGAAGGAGAAAGTTGTTACCGCAATGCAGTAGCGTAATTAACTGCAGGGGCTTGCGCCTGCAGGGAAGAGCGTCCCCACAATCAAAAACCCCTAAAGCGAGGGGGAATCTGACGAAGTCTGCTACATCGGACGCATCCGTTTAAACCTTCGATACATGGTGCCATAAATCAACTTGGCATCTTCGGAGAGGTGGACGGATAGCACCTATTAGCATCTGCCCCGAATCTCAGGCAAGACGTCATGTCTCGGCCGCCGTTCGGAGGGGAACACCAACCCAAACCCAAATCTAAGAAAATACGTATTTGGACTAATCCCCGTCCTATGGGCAACAACATAAATTAGTTTCCGCATACAATCCACGGGCAACCAAAAATAAAACAAACACACACGACACGAAGTGACCATCTGGAGAAGGAGAAAGTGGTTACCGTGATGCGGTAGCGTAATTAACTGTAGGGGCTTGCGGCTGCAGGGAAGAGCGTCCCCATAATAAAAAACCCCTTGTACACGAAGGGGAATCTGACGAAATCTGCTTCAACGGCCGCATCCGTCTAAACCTCCGATATACAGTGCCATAAATCAATTTGGCATCTTTGGAGAGGTGGACAGATAAAACCAAATAGCATCTGCCCCCAAATTCAGGTAAGACATTTGTCTTCCCCATTTTCGGCGGAGAACAGATTCTAGCATACCCGGTGGGACCTTTTCCTCTTTCCACTCCACACTTCGTGTGTCGTGTCCGCGAACGAATTGCGGTTTAATATGGTTGCCCCTGGATTCGAGGTACTATGATTTGGTGTTTTGCTCCAAGCAGAGAAAATGGCTTCCAACTGCGCCAACTGCAATAATTGCAACAACTCCTGCTCTGTCTTTGCCGAAGGAGTGACCTATGGGCCTCAAGTGGCCTCCGTTTTCACGATGCCAGTGGAACAGGTGACGCAAGCCACCACTGGGCTATTCTTTGGTACCATGCTCCCATTAGTGAGCTTCAACGCCCCACTGCCGTCACAAGAAGCTCCGAAGAAGTCGGTTTTTGATCGGCTTGCAACTACCGTGGCCCCTCTCAACGGGTCGCCCAAATCCAACGTCTCGGTCTTTAATAGACTAGGCCAAAGCTCCAACGGGTCCATGAAAAAGCCCGCAATAACCGAAGAGGTTATCCCAAAGAAGATAGCCATTCTGGCTCAAGTAGAGGAAATCGTAAAAGCGGCTTCTCCTACTAAAGGATCATTCTTTGCAAGACTGAGCGTTCCGACTCCCGCTTCAGGCAAAGTCACCAAGGCTGCTTCTCCTGCCCAAAGATCAGTCTTTGATAGATTGGAGTTTCTTCTCAACGGACGTCAGCCTTCAATAGGCTAGCACCAACAATAACCCGTCATCAGAACAGGGGGCATGATGAGGCCACCCCCATAACTGAGCTAGTACCATCTGCGAGACATGCTCGATGTCGCCACTGGCGCCGAGTAAGGGAAGCTAGGGGCAGTTCCCCTTCTGGACTGACTCCACCAGCTCTGATGGTTGAAGTCGATGCTGCTGTTCCAACCGGGAACAGCTTTGAACCACTCAGGAGGGTCCGGAAGAATTCTCCGACCGCTGTATTGAAAAGATCTCCTCCACCTATGGAGAATGTTACAAACTCGAAGCCGGAGCAGCCCCCTCAGCGGCTGTCTTCCAAAATCCACAAGGTCTGGCGGAGAGTCAAGGATTCTGTGATCGACAAGGACTATTCCCACTGACAGAAGAAGTTGAAGACTCAACAGAAAGAGGACCATCCCTCTGCCATGCCACGCAAAGTATCGTCTGCTCAAGTGCCTACTGCAACAGCCCCCTCAACTTCAATCGTCCATAAAAAGAGGAGGGCGGGGAAGATCCTTATGCCTGCGACGAATCTCAAGGGCACTGAACTCAGACGCTCCAAGTCTAGGGGCATGGTGGTGCATACTGTTTATATGGCTTCCGGGAAAGAGGAGAGCCGCGCTTCCGAGGGTCATCGACCACTCACCCGATCCGTAACAAAGGCCCAGGAGCAACAACAGAAGCTCCAGGAAATGTTGAAAAAGATGGTCGCACTCACTGGGCCAAAAGAAAGCCCGGAAATATCGTCGGAACAGTGTCACCAGCAGGAAACCGATGCCGAGTTCCTCCGAAGAATGCTCAGGAAGAAAGACAAAGAGGCCGAAGGAACAAGCGGCCAACATAAAACAAATGGCGCTATTGTTCCAAGATATGGTGGGCATGATGATGCAGCCAGACCACCCAGCCGAAAATCCTCCAGTAATAATTGAAGACGATAAAGAGGAGACATCAAATCCTCTTCCTGCGCTATCAGCAGCTAAGGAAGAGACCATCTCCAAAGCCGCCCTTGACGACTATATAGCTCAACAGATACGAGCTCATCAGGCGAATGAAGCAACCGGCCAAGTCGTCAGAACTGGACGACCCTACCTGGGCTGGTACGATCAAATTAAGTATCCGCCAGGATACACGATCCCCAAATTTCACGTATACAAGGGGACGGGCAATCCCCATCAGCATGTCACCCAGTTCAGGTCTCTCTGCGGCAATACTGGAGGTGACAATAAGCTGCTGCTTCGCCAATTCGTCGGCAGCTTAGCGGAGACGGCATTCGAATGGTATTCGAAGCTTCCGAACGACTCCGTCAAAACGTTTACAGAGATGGAGTTGCTATTCACTCAGCGTTTTGCAAGCGCCAGCGAACGCACCCAAATCACGGCGTTGATCAATGCCCGAGTGAAGTCAGGGGAGACATGGGTTCAGTATGCGATTCAGTGGCGCAACCTATGGTCGAGATGCGAACAACGTATAGAAGAAGCTCCTTCCGTGGGCATGTTCATGTGGACCCTCGACCCTCAGTCGACTATCTCCCAATTCATGATGTTCTTCAAGCCGACCACCTTCCAGGCCTTGATTGACAAGCTGGCCCAAATAGACCAGATGGGCTATAGGCATTTCCCTTCAAAAGCGGATTTTCGAAATGGAAAAGGCAAAGGGAAAGCGACCTTTATCGCCAACGCTCAACAACAGCCGAGTGAGCCGAAACGAGCTGCTCACCAAGGCAATAAGTGGCGATCCCTCGATGAGAAGTTAAGACGTCCTTACTCATTTCCCCAGGATAAAACAAGGAGACTATTCGAACTGGCAGTGCGCAACGGGCTCATCACTCTACCAGATCCAAGACATCTGTCGCAACCTGGTGACGTTAACCATCCTAACTATTGTCCCTACGACAGAGTAATGGGTCACCCACTTGAAGATTGCTACGTCTTCAAAAACTGGGTTGATGACCAATACCAGCAAAGCAAATTCGCGTTGTCTGAAAACTGGAAGGTGAACCCGCCACAACCACATGCTCCGAAAAAGATGGACATGCTGGGGGCATCGTGCTTATTCATAGAGGAAGCTCCATGGGAAGTTGTTCTTTCGGCAAAAACTAAAAGAATGCTGAAAGATCTTCAAACATGTCCGGCGATCAGGTGGAAAAGCCCGCAAGAGCCGGAGATCATCGATGGGATGCTGAAACCACACCCAACATCGAGAGTTAGTAGCGATAGGCAAAACACCCAGGCCCAGCCGTCAAAATCTTCGAAGAAAAAGATAAAGACCAAAAGCCCGCGCAGTCTGACGACAAGCGCACGGATCTGCAAAAGCATATTGACGCGCTGGAGGAATACAACCAGAAGGCGCGAACTCCAGTCATGCTTCAAGAGTTTCTCAATCACATCCTTGAAAGTGAAGATAACGACAATGATGAGGGAGACGACTCGTTAGAGGAACCCGAAGATTATGTGGAAGTTGCCACTTGATTTCTCATTCGTCGCTAAGTAACAAAGAAGCTCACTCGGCGTTAGAAGATAACGTAGAGGAGCTAGGGGCAGGAGCAGTGCCAAAATCCTTGGATTATGTGACAAGATCTATCAAGGGGAAACCTGCTTGTTCATAGAGCATCCGGCGAAACTTCGCCTCAAAGCTACTAAGGACCGAAACGTCCCTAAATTAATAGAGGACCGGAACGTCCCTAAACTAATAGTGGACCGTAATGTCCTAAAACTAGCTATGGACCGAAATGTCCTAAAACTAACTACTGACCGAAACGTCTTTAAACTACTACAAACCCGCAGCATTCTTAGGATGACTTGTAAAAAAAAACGGTACGTCCACAAGCAAAATGGGTACGGATGAAAACCCAAAATGGCTCCGTGAGGAAAAACAACAGGGCTACCAGCGAGTTTGTGAAAACCCAAAAGGGCGCATACTCATAAAAAAAAGGCTACGTCCACAAGCAAAATGGGCACGGATGAAAATCCGAAAGGACCCCGTGAGTAAAAACAGCAGGACTACCGGCGAGTTTGTGAAAACCCGAAATGGCGCAATCTCGCTAAAAGACACTTGCAAGGTCCTCTCGACCTTGTAAAAAGAAAACTACCTGCGTGAGATCCTTACAACTCACAAAGGAGCAACATACTTAGCGATCCCCACGATTCCTAAGGAGAAATTACACTTACGAAATCCTCACGACTCGTAAGGAGAACCCTCTTATGAGACCCTCACGGCTCATAAGATTCAAAAGCCTTAAGCCACAGGGATCTGAACCTGTTCTTAAGCCACAGGGATCTGAACCTGTTCTTAAGCCACCACCTTTCCCAGATTGCCCTACAAGCGGTTCAATATTGACTCTTGTATACAATCCACGGGAACAAATGAACGTCTCCCACCAAGTTCCTGCCAATAGCGCGAAATTTCCCCGCTTGATGAACAACACTTGTAAGTCCTCTCGACTTATAAGGATAATACACTCTTGTAAGATCCCTATGACTTATAAAAGAAAACGCACTTAGGAGTCCTCACGACCCCTAAGAAGAAAACGCACCTACATGATCCTCACGACTCGTAGGGAGAAATACCTTTATGAGATCCTTACGGCTCATGAAGTCAAAAGCCTTAGTCGACAGGATCCTAACCCTTTTTGTTAAGCCACCTTTGTTCGAATCGACAACGGCAAGTGATGATTCGCTCCTGGCAATATTCCAGTCGCAGCGATGCTGATGCCAAGATTGGCATCAGATCCCGAGTTCCATACTCACGGCAAAATTCAGCGAGCCATAAATGCATATGAAATAGCCAAAATGATAGGGCAACTTATAACAAAATCAGCAAGTAAAATATATGCATGCAAAAACAGCCGAAATGATTGGGCAACTCGCAATAAAAAACAGCGAGTAAAAAGAAAAAAATAGCCGAAATGATTGGGCACCGCGAAAAATAGCCGAAATGATTGGGCAATCGCGACTTTCGCGATATAAAAGTTGAAATGATAGAGCATCGCGGAAAGAAAACAAAAAAAATACATAAGAAATGAAACTTTTTCCCTGCAGGTAAGTCTATACTGACCCCTGTATACAATCCATAGGCAAAGCGAAAAGGGAACCACATGTCCCAACAAACTCCATCAAAGGGAGAGTCAGATCTCAGCGGCAATATCTGCATCCCAGAAGACCAGCAACAGCGTTCATCCTCATGCCAGCAGGATACAAGCACAACATCAACAAATGGAACTATGACAGAATCCCCTAGTTTCAAATCTCGACGATTCATAGACAACCTAGAGACAAGCTTGACATTCGTCGCAATATTGCAGACACAATGTCAACAAACGAAGCAAAGGAAAATCCCTAGCTTCAGAGTCTCGACGTCAATATCGACAACCTAGAGATCAACACCGGCGTTTCTCCGTATTCCAATCGGATGCAGACACAACGTTAACAAAGCGAAGCCAAGGCAAAATCCCCTAGTTCTAAATCTCGACGGTTCACAGATAACCTAGAGACTACTTCGGAACCATGGCAGAGTCCCTAGTTCCAAGGCTCGACGGCTACATCTACGGCCTAGAGATCGACAACAGTGTCCTTCTTCCTTCCAGCAGGATACAGGCGCGACATCAACAAACGGAGCTATGGCAAAATCCCCTAGTTCCAAAACATTGACGGTTCACAGACAACCCAGAGACAACCTCGACATTCGACGCAATATTGCGGGCACAATGTCAAAAAACGAAGCCGAGAAAAATCCCTCGCTTCAGAGTCTTGACGGCAACTCAAATGAGACCTAAAAAGACTATCGGAGATCATCCAACACCAGCGCGGAGTGGTCATGACTCATCGGGGCTCCCAAACTGAGCCTAACCTCAAGTAAAAAGCGATATGGAATATCCCTAACGCTTTCCCTTTCGACGATAATATCACCTGGAAGATTACTTGAAGACGTCTTGTCTAGCCCCCGAAGGGATCAGAGACACGACAGTCGCGAGGCTACCCGAACAACAAAATTGCATATCGGGGAACATATCGGCCAACGCAACGGTGCGACGGGTAAAAAACCCTAGTACCATAGACCCTAACGAACTTCTATTAGCAGGAGTTAACTATGACGTTAGGAAATCCTTGCGAGAACTTCTCGATTCGTTTCGACTCGTAGGGCAAAGCCTTAGGCAATTGGGATAAGGACCTGTTTCCTAAGCACTGGGGCCCTGCAAGTCGGTCCGAGATGGACTATTATATACTATTCATAGGCCACACTCTCCAAAGTCGAATCTCGACAAGGAGCGAAACAACCACTTACGAATCCTCTCGACATGTAAGCGGGAAAAATTCTCTTGTGAGATCCTTACGACTTTTAAGAGAAAACTCACTTAGGAATCCTCACGATTCCTAAGAAGAAAAGATACCTACGAGATCCTCTCGACTCGTAGGGAGAAAACCCTTTATGAGACCCTCACGGCTCATAAAGTTGGAAAGTCTTAGGCGGCAGATCTGAACCTGTTTCCTAAGCCATCGCTTCTTATCTCGATTCAGGGAAATCAGCGTCCTTGACGAGAACATCTCGATTCGCGTCGACCCGCAAAGAAATCAGTGTCTTTGCAGGAATCTCTCGATTCGTCTCGACCCCAGGGAAATCAGTGTCCTTGATGAGAACCCCTCGATTCGTGTCGACCCGCAAGGAAATCGGCGTCTTTGCAAGAATACCTCGATTCATCTCAACTGGAAGGAAAATCAGTGTCCTTGGCAAGATATCTCGATTCAAGGAAATCAGTGTCCTTGGCGAGAACCTCGATTCGTTTCAACCAGCAGAGAAATCAGTGTCTTTGCAGGAATCTCTCAATTTGTCTCGACCCCAGGGAAATCAGTGTCCTTGGCAGAACCTCTCGATGCAGGGAAATCAACATCCTTGGAGAGAACCTCTCGATTCGTTCGACCCGCAAGGAAATCAGTGTCTTTGAAAGAATCTCTCGATTCGTCTTGACTTGCTGGGAAATTAGTGATCCTACACATAAAGAAAATTCTCTTGTGGGATCTTTACGATTCTCAAGAGAAAATGCATTTAGGAGTCCTCACGACTCCTAAGGAGAAAAGACACCTAAGGGATCCTCTCGACTCATAGGGAGGAAGGTCTTTATGAGACCCTCATGGCTCATAAAGTTGAAAAGTCTTAGGTGGAAAATCATAACCCTGTCTCCTAAGCCATCACTGCACTGCAAGAAGGTCAAGATGGACTATCCACGGGCCACACTCTCCCAAGTTGAATATCGATAAGGGGGAAACAACCACTTACGAGTCCTCTCGACTTGTAAGGGAGAAAATTCTCTTGTGAGATCCTTACGACTCTCAAGAGAAAACGCACTTAGGAATCCTCACGACTCCTAAGGAAAAAATACACTTACGGTAACCTTTCGACTCGTAGGGAGAAAAACCTTCTTGAAACCCTTACGGTTCATGAAGATGGAAAAAGTCTCAGGCTATAAGGACCCTAAACTTGTCTCCTAAGCCATTAATTCTCTGGCCACGCATAACATTGCACAACTTCACCTACGTACATACTTACGTGGGCAAAGTAGTGGGGGAATTTGTTCCCGCCAAAATTTTGGCTCAAAACTTGCTCCCTTAGAAAAAATAATAACAATAAAATAAAAAAAATAAAGGAAAAACTCCACATGCAAAGCATGTAGGTACTGCCTCGGATAGAATTAAATCCTATGATGGCGCCTCACGTGCTCCTCACGCGGGCGCCAATGTGCAAAACACAAAAGAAATCTATTAAATAAGAGTTAAACTCTTAGGAGGCAGCGCCTCACGTGCAAAGCATGAGAGTGCCAGCGTCCAGAGTCAAAGACTCTGAGGGAGCGCCTCACGTGCAAAGCACGAGAGCGCTGAGCGCTAAGAGCGCCAGCGCTAAATAGTCAAAGACTCTGAGGCAGCGCATCACGTGCAAAGCATGAGAGCGCTGAGCGCCAGCGCTAAAGAGTCAAAGACACTGAGGCAGCGCATCACGTGCAAAGCATGAGGGCGCTGAGCGCCAGCGCTAAAGAGTTAAAGACTCTAAAGCAGCGCATCACGTGCAAAGCATGAGAGCGCTGAGCGCCAAGAGCTAAGAGTCAAAGACTCTGTGACAGCGCATCACGTGTAAAGCACGAGAGCGCTAGCGCCAGAACTAAAAGTTCTCTGCCGTTGGATCAAAGATCCAACAGAGATGATAAATCATCAGAGCACAAAATTAAATTCTGATTGAGAAAATAATCTTCCCAAACTTTCTAAATAAGAAAGATTGTGCTCTATAAATCAGAGCACCGTTGGATCAAAGATCCAATGGTGATTAAAAATCACCAAGCTACAGAATAAGCTCTGTAGGGGAGAATATCTTCCCAATCTTTCTAAACAAGAAAGATTGTGCTCTGTAAATCAGAGCACCGTTGGATCAAATATCCAATGGTGATTAAAAATCACCAAGATACAGAATAAGTTCTATATGGGAAAATATTTTCCCAATCTTGTTAAAAACAAGAAGATTGTCTTCTGTAAAACAGAAGCCCCATGATCAATGATCCAATAGTGGGGAAATATTCCCAAATTAATCAGAGAAAGATCTTCTTAAGTGATTCAACAAATCAGCATCCCCTATATAAAGGACCCAAGAGTTCAAGTCTTGCACGGAGGAACCCCCTGACAAATTTTGAGAAATTTCAAAGGGAAGAGCAAGCTCTCGGAAGAAGAAATTCTTCAAGGTAAATAAAACAGAGAGATCAAAGTATATCATCAAAAGAAGAAGAACCTAGTTCTTTTTCTAGATCATAGATCTATAAGACAGAGATCTTTCATAAAAAGAGATCATAACATCTCATCATAAAAAGGGAGGGAGAAGAACTTAGTTCTCTTTAGATCACAGATCTATAAAACGAAGACAAAGAATTTCATAAAAACAGAAGAGATTGTAACATTTTCTATTAAAATAAGAACTTAGTTCTTAGATCTATGAGACAAAGTCTTCTATGAACAAGAATTTAATTCTCAGAGCATAAAGTTAATCAGAGTTGGTGCTCAACGCCTAGCGCACCACGTGCTCCTCACGAGTGCGCTATTTCATAAAGAAGCGCCTCAGCACTCGAAGGTTAGCGTTCAACGCCAAGCGCACTACGTGCTCCTCATGTGTGCGCTATTTTATAAAGAAGCGCCCAGCGCTCCAAGGTTGGCGCTCAACGCCAAGCGTGCCACGTGCTCCTCACATATGCGCTATTTCATAAAGAAGAGCCCAGCGCTCCAAGGTTGGTGCTCAACACCAAGCACGCTACGTGCTCCTCACGTGTGCGCTATTTCATAAAGAAGCGCCCAGCGCTCCAAGGTTGGCGCTCAGTGCCAAGCGCACCACGTGCTCCTCTCATGGATGCTATTTTATAAAGAGCGCTCTGCATTCATTGACTGGCGCTCAGCACCAAGCACGCCACGTGCTCCTCACGTGTGCGCTATCTCACAGGAAGCGTCTCAGCGCTCCAAGTCTGGCGCTCAGTGCCAAGCGCGCCACGTGCTCCTCACGTGTGCGCTATTTCTTAGAGAGCGCTCTGCACTCATTGACTGGCGCTCAACGCCAAGCGCGCCACGAGCTCCTCACGTGGGCGCTGAGGGAACATAAACTGTTCTTCAAATAAAGCCCCAGAACCATAATGATGGCTCAACACTCAATAAACGACAAAAGGGTTGTCAGAAAGCAAACCAATGCTCAGCGTTATTAAATGAAAAAGGACCGAGCCTAATTAAATGTCCAACATTTTAACTGAGTGGGCCGAGCCCAAGTTGGCCACACATCTCTAATTTAGATTAATTGAGCCCATATGCTCATAAATCTTTTTAACTGATCTTAGTCCCAAACTTGACTATATATCTCCCAACCAACATTGGTTCAAGGGTACATCTCTTCATACCTCTTATATATGTCATTGTAATTCTTCAACGTCTTTAGAGAGATGGAGGGTCCCAATAACCAATAACTTTTGGTGCATCCCCAAACGGTCGAACCAAAACCACACAGACTATGACATCTTTAAACTGGACTATGATGTCTTTCAATTTTACGGACTGTGGGGTCCTTAAACTCATGGACTATGATGTCCTTAAACTTTATGGACTGTGAGGTCCTTAAACTCATAGACTATGATGTCTTTAAACTGGATTATGATGTCCTTAAACTTTTGGACCGTAATATCCCTAAACTAAAACAATCGAGCCCAAATGCTCTTTTGTTGGATCTAAATGATCCTGTTGAGTAGATCTTAGTCTAAAATTAGACTAACGTATCCTTAACAAACGTTTAAGTTGATCTTAATCTCAATGAGATTAACAATCCTTAAACCCACTAGACCACAACATCCTTAAACTAAACTCTATAGACTATGACGTCTCTAAACAATGGACTATGATGTCCTTAAACTCCATGGACTATGATGTCCTTAAACTCAACGGACCGTAATGTCCTTAAACTAAAACGATAGAGCCCAAATGCTCTTTCGCTGGATCTAAATGATCCTAAAACCCTGTTAAGTGGATATTAGTCTAAAATTAGACCAACGTATCCTTAACAACCTTTTAAGTTGATCTTAATCTCAAATGAGATTAACGGTTCTTAAATCAATCCGACCACAGATCCCTCAACTGACATTGGTTCAAGGGTACATCTCGTCACACTTCTGATATATGTCGTTGTAACTCTTCAACGTCTTCGGAGAGGTGACGGGTCCCGACAATCAATAAACTCAATGGACCACAACGTCCCTAAACTAAACTCTATAGACTATGACGCCTTTAAACTATGGACTATGATGTCCTTAAACTCCATGGACTATGATGTCCTTAAACTTATGGACCGCAATGTCCTTAAACTAACTATGGACCGCAACGTCCCTAAACTAAACCCCATAGACTATGAAGTTTTTAAAACTGGACTATGATGTCCTTAAACTTTATGGACTATGAGATCCCTAAACTCAAGGACTATGACATCCTTAAACTTATGGACCGCAATCCCTAAACTAAAACAATAGAGCCCAAATGCTCTTTTGTTAGATCTAAATGATCCTGTAAAGTAGATCTTGGTCTAAAAATTAGACTAACGCATCCTTAACAAACGTTTAAGTTGATCTTAGTCTCAAATAAGATTAATGATCCTTAAACTCAAGCCAAACCCAAATCTAAGAAAATACGGATTTGGACTAATCCCCGCCCTACGGGCGACAACATAAATTAGTCTCCGTATACAATCCACGGGCAACCAAAAATAAAACAAACACACACGGCATGAAGTGACCATCTGGAGAAGGAGAAAGTGATTACCGCGATGCGGTAGCATAATTAACTGCAGGGGCTTGCGTCTGCATGGAAGAACGTCCCCATAATAAAAAATCCTTCGTAAACGAGGGGGAATCTGACGAAGTATGCTACAACGGCCGCATCCGTCTAAACCTCCGATATACGGTGCCATAAATCAATTTGGCATCTTCAGAGAGGTGGACAGATAAAACTAAATAGCATCTGCCCCTAAATTCAGGCAAGACGTTTGTCTTCCTGGTTTTCGGCGGAGAACACCTCCTTACCAGAAACAACTGACACTTCATTAGGGTATGATTGTGAGATGGATGCTAGGTTGACCGCTTTAGAGAAGGGTATTGAAGTAATGACTGAGGTCGAGAATCTAACAGCTGCGACGCTAGCCCTGTTCATACAACAATCTGAGCAATTGTTTCACGCTCAAGCTCAACCTTTGGCTAGAATCGAAGAACATGTAGCTGTGAGGATTTTAGGGAGTGAACACTGTCAATTGGAATCCAATAATGTAAATATCTGTCATCTAGAAAGTCACGTGAGTGAGATAAACGAACAAACAAATTTTGATGACTTCATAAATGATGATGCAATTGAATTGACTGAGTGTTATCAGGACAAATAAGAAAACCCTTCAAGTCAGTCCGACACTAGCCTTCAGGTACCAATTAAATCTCTTGTCATTAGTGATCTAGAGGTTGATTTCACTGATATGCCACTTGAAGATGAAATTCTTGCACCGACTGATTTTTGCACTCCAATTTTAGAAGGGGGAGCTTGTGATTTTAATGGGTATGGTTGTGATAGATTGTTAGAGGAAATCAACGATTAGGAACTTACAATTTTTGTATCACCTGTTGATATTGTTTCGGAAGAAACATTAATATGGGAACCTACTTTTTTAAATGACATGTACCTACCCATTTGTGAATGTGATGAGTGAGAAATAGTTTTAGGAATAGTGAGCTATAGCAATGAGAATAGGATTGTGGAGGATCATAGGGAGGAAGACAGCCTGGAGAAAAGTCTTTCATGCAGAGTTTTGAGGAGATATTTGCGGATGAACTTAATATTATTTTTGAGTTTGAGTTAGGATCAATTTGGGAACATCTTAAAAACCTTTCTTTTGTTGAACTTTTTGAGGACGAACTCCAGTTTTTAAACGAAGCTGACCTCGGAACTCAACACATACTTCTTGAAAATTCAATTCATTCGGGCAACAATTTTTTGACTCCTTCAAAACTTCATCTTCGCATTCAGCATCTTCTGATCCCTACTTTCACACACTCATGTCCTTTACTAACATCTAACAATACTTTGTACATTCTCTTTTCCTTTTTATTATACCTTTCTTTTACCAGCCTTGGTCATATATAGACAAAATTTTTGAATGGCTGGTACTAATTTCTGGACTAACGCTGTCTCTTAACTTATAAATAGTGTAATTAGTCTTATTTCTTCTTCTTCTTTTTGAATAAAAATCTCACCCTGATGTCTAAGTCTAGCTACCGGAGATGGGGGCAACGATGAGGATATCGTAAAACTCAGGTTTGTGGGTGAGCACTGCGTTTATTTTGCTGCATCATATGTATATTCTGCATTGCATACATATTAAAAAAACCCATAAAAATTGAAATATTTCTTCAAAAAACATAAAAACCTTTTCGTCATGTTAGCTAACGGGGGAACTTAGACTCGAAGTCTGACGGTTCGGTTGATAAGATAGAAACAACTAAATCCTTTTCGAGAAATTGAAAACCTGAAAGATAACCCTTCTTTGAATTTAACCGTAGCTAATATACGTCTTTTATATCACTTTACATGTATCTTGTGTTTTTTAAGATTAGATAAAATGTCTGACATGTCTTTAAACATTTTGAAAATTGATAAATATCTTTAGGATCAAACAGGTTTGTTCTGAATTAAGTAATATCAAGAATATTTCACAAAGTGAAGTAGATATGAAGGATATTATTGAGGTTTTAATAAAAGCTAAAAGTCTGAAAAATAACCCATCTGGAACCTTATTGGAGTGATTCCACACCATATCTACATGAACACGTCTTCGGGATTAAAAAGAAAAAGCTGGTTATATCTCCGTTTGCACTGCTTTCAGAATACTTTAAAACATAATAAAACGAGTCTTTTATTTTATGGTCTTGGTAACTTGGGTAATTAAATCCTTGGGGTGTCTCCACACCTAATGCCCTAAAACCATCTAGTTTGGGAGTCATTGACCCAAAGCTCGCTAAGTTTCCAATTGCCAAATAAAATAAGCTAAGCAAGTGTTCTCTCCGAATTAAAAGTCCTCACGGTTCTTTGTGGGAGAATAATCTTGGCGGAGAAGAGTTTTCAATTATAAACAGTTTTTAGCGGAGATATTGTTAGTTATATGTATGCTCTAGAGGACATTATTGTACATGTGATGTATATTATAGTGGATGCTTAGACATGCATAGGGAGGACTTTCTTGCTCGACATGATAGTATGCTATCTGGTTACTCTTTATCTTAACATGTACACATGATTGTCTCTTTGTTACATGTTGATAAAGTCCGTAGGATGTGTACTTGACTACCTGGATTATGATGCGGATCATACTAGTGGGACAAAGGTAGTCTGTGAGTACATCCTTTAATGTCCCTATTCGTAGGAGTATCGAGACGGGGCATCGATATACCAGAGTAGACTAGCGTATACCTTCTCAACCCATGTAGATGGGCAATGGATGATACCATATCCATTGGTGTTTGACATCAAAGCTGATATACGGGTGCTCAGTGGAGACTGGGTACACTGGACGGACTCGCCGAGAACTCCTAGATGGTTTTATACCTCATGTCAGATGGCAGTTCTCTGGTGACACTGGTACAGGTTAGTTTGTCGACCCGAGATCGTCATAGAGTCTTGTGTGATTCCCACTGTGCTTTGATTTCCACCTTACCACGTTCAAGAGAACGTACAAAACGGTGGTTTTTGGGCACAGTCCCGAGTCACATGGAGGCAATGAGCGATAGGAGGGGATTTTTTCTCTCCCGGTATTGGGGGTTGATGTTGTGCTGTGCTCGATTGGCCACAACAGGAAGTCCCTGGACAGGGCTATTTCTAAGATTTACTGGTAGGTGTTATCAGTAGTTTCTCGACCCGTTATGAGCCTCACATCGGCATGACTTATCAAGCTATTGGGGTCTGACGTTTACCACCCCCAGGCGAGATATGCGACATATCTGACGAAGAAACTGGACTGTACGGTAGTGTTACTAATTGGATTCGCAGGAGTATGAGCAGGCTTGCTTGTTGATTTTCTGATCGCTCAATACCCGGGTGGCCGTTACGTTTAGCAGACCGCTTGCGGCTTGTGGGTGTTTGATATGATCATCACCTACTGCCGGCGTATTGATGAGTCTTTAGAGTCCTACACAGAGGTTTCCTAGTTCATGCGAAATGAAATAGGAGCACATATGTGATATGTGCGGGACCGAGATTAATGTGCATATGTGATACCGCATTCTATTCTCGCGATATGTGATATCCGTCGGTTATATGTGATATAGCCGGATTATCGGATCAAGTGTTGATTCGATAGATTGTTACATTTAATATTAGTCGGTTGTATGTGATATAGCCGGATTATTAAATCAAGTGTTGATTTAATAATTTAATGTATAATTATAGATTTAATATATTAACATACATTAACTAATATTAGCTCACTTAAGATTTCTTTTCTCACTTGTGTGCATATAGTATATATGTGATATATATTAATGTACATTATTTTGTGTCATGCTTGATGCCACATGTGACGTGGGTGTATGAGACTCACACCAAGCTTATGATAATGTATGGTTTTATTTATTTAAAATTAATCAAAATTAGTAGGAAATTAGTCACATGCTTGGAAGCTTGGAGAAGCTTGTAGCATCTTTGACTTAGTGCACTAGTTTTGTTTTACTTGTAGATATTTATTAACCTAACCATTATTGTAACCCATGGTTTATTCTCTACATGAGTTAGTGTATGACACCAGCTCACCCATGGTTGTTATTCTCACCTCATGAGTTCATTCTTTGATTCTTGATTCTTCATCTTCTTCTTCATGAGAAAAAGCTTGCTATTTTTTTCTAAGGTGAGAAAATATTGTGAGAAAAAGAAAACTAAAGTGAGCTCATTTCCTACTTCATCATCATATACTATTAGCCATTTAGTTTAGGGTGTTTGCTTCACTAATTTCACCATTAGTGAAGAGATAGCATGAGCTTGAGTCTTCTCGACGTAGATCATCTTCGGCCTCGAAAACTTCAAGCAAGATTGTTCATTTCTCCAAGAAAACCCATACTAGAGTTCGGGAGATCCCTACTCGCAGCGAAGGGACTACTACACGGAGTATTAGAAGTGAAGGACCGGTATACAAAGGTTGTATTCCTCATTCACTTAGATGTAAAGTTGTTTTACATTTGTTTTCGTCGGATTTTCTAGTAAAGATTCTAGGTTAGGGTTCTTTAGAACGGCAAAATTTTGAAAATGGTATGGACGATACCTCCCAAAACCTTACTGCCGTGCTAAGGAACCCAGCAGTGGTATCAGAGCCATGATAGAAAATTAGACGATATTTGTTAGATTACGAAACCGAAACGACTCCGAAACTTGAAACACGAAAACCCACTTTCTGTCGAATTTTTAAAGTCTTCAAAAAAAATTTTCAACAGTTGCAGAATGTTGTATGAGATGCAACATGAACACAGTGCAAATTTGAACCATTCCACCTTAATGTGGCCGGCCACATGCCCATTAAATCTGGCCTCCTCGGCCCATCTGGGGAGTTTTTGGTTGAATTTTGTACTGTGTTCCAGTCTCTGGGTTTTATGGTTTCAGGTGTTGTTTGTTTTTTCAGAAAATGAATGTGATGTTAACTTTCTGCAAAGGCAATTTTGGAGTGTTTCGCTGTTGTAATTCTAATATGTATTCGGATTATTTAGACGATGTTAAAAAGTTTGAACGAATATCAATAACCCATATTTTCCCTCACTGAAATTTTCCAAGAGTTGGATTTTTTCCGAGTTTAAAATTTTCAGAAAATCATGCAAGCGATTCTGTGGACCCTCTAGAAGAACGATACCCAAAATCGACTTTTTGGATCACGGAACCGCGGTAATACCCTAGGGTTTGCCGCAGTTCCGTGGCGACATGAGTGAGGCATAGGTCGGCCCTTCTACGGATTGTTCATAGGAGTTGTGGCAGTTTCTGGGTACTTTGTGAACTCCGCTCGAGTGTTGAGCTTGTTGGGAAATTTTGGGTGCTTGCTTATTCGATCGAAAAGTTTAACTTCGTCTAGCTATCTCTGATTGTGTTACAATAATTGGAATCTATTTAGTTGCGCGCAAGTTTAACATTTCGGTCTCGGGTGAAATCAGGAATCTTGTTGAATTACCCGATTTCTTTTGAAAAGTGTTTTCATAGTTGAGACCTAAATGTAAGATTTGTATTTTTAGGCATGAAATCCGGAATATGTGATATTCCGGGTTTATGATGTCTAAGGGCAGTGACGATTCCAATTGTTGTAGTTTTTCACTTTCTTTTCTGCGACCGAAAGTGTAATATGTGGTGTATCGCCGGTTTCGTTGCTATATGTCAACGAAAATTAGGATACGCATATTTACTTACGTTGATGACATGTGATGTTATGTGTTGCAGTGATATGTTATATTGGATCCTCGTGTTTTGAATAGCTGGGTTTTTTTTATATGAGATGAGAGTTTTTCATTTTCATTCATGTAAAAACTTGTATGTAATATTCTTTTATTGGGGCACTTTCGGGTTGAGGAAGATGTCACCGTTGATATATATTATTTACTTTTTCATATTAGGATAGTCCCAAGGAGGGGAGCATAAGTAACCGGGTTCTAGAGTCCAGTGGGAGGCCATCTCGAGGAGTCGAGTCCGGGTCTCCTAACTCTAGAATTGGTAGGGTTGCTTTCCGCTCTCTTAGTGGTCTAGTGATGTGGAGTTGGCTATTCATCACGACCGTGGAATTCGTGTTTTATACAGGCTTAATATAAAACCCCGAAATCCTAGTATATCCAATATTTCATATGTGATTTCTGCTGTGATATTCTGTGATGTGATCACTTGATATGATGAGATAGATATTGTATATAGTATATATGATATATTATATAGACGTTGCTTATGTTTTCACCCGCGCTAGCCCTGCCCCGCTCTGCTGTTAGTTACCTAACCTAACGGTGCGTGACGGGACATCGAGGCGAATGCGGATGACAGAAGCGTACGTTGTATTTATCTGTGATGTTTAGGTAACTTAAATGATGGTACATTCATTAATGAGATTAATGAAAGAAAATAAACCTAATGATGTTGTGGAATCGAATTTTCAAAAACAGGTAGCTTTAGTTGTTGTTTTGCATAGCGGTATTCTTTGTAGAATATCCAACACCTTATTCGATAAGGAAAGAGCTGAGATCTTTTCACCGGGAGTGACCTCTTTAGCAATAACTGGCAGATGCTACAACTCTCGGTTTGGTCTTTTGATTACTTTTCTAGTTATTGCTTTGCATAGTGGTATTGTGAATATCGTGTACCTCATTCGATGAGGAAAGAGCCGAGATCCCTTCACCGGGAGTGACCTCTTCAGCGAAACTAACAAAAGCCTCAATAACACTCCATTTTAAATCATTTGATTCTACAACGATGTCAAGTTCATTACGCAAAAGGTTTTCTTCAAAACCTATCGTAGACCTCCGTCATTTCAGATAAGTAGTATTTAGTATTCGTGCTGCGTTTGTTGACCTTTTCAAGGCGTAGTGTACGGTAGCTGATTAGTGCTTATCTGCTAGCATATGATGTGATTGGATTAGGGTAGTCGTACGACCTTGTCGACCTTGTCAAGGGTCGTGCGGGTGGGTTTAATTCAATCAAAAAATGACGGGTTGAACTTGACTTGCGGTCTATGGTTTGTTGACCTTGTCATGGTCATAGATCGCTTGGGGCAAAATTATCGGGAATTTCAAGTGTTGAAATTTGCAATGGGATTGCATACCTTCTATGAGATAGTTAGATCCCGATAACCACTGCGAGTAATTGTTACTCCTGGGAGAGTTTTGCACTTTACAATTAGCCTATCAAGTAGGTGTTTAGAAAGGTGTCAACGGGGTTACACCCCTGGAAAAATGAGATTTATTTTAATTAGATCCGTGCGAAAGTACGGGGAACCTCCCTCAAAGTACCGGCAATAGCCTGGCTGAAAGATTGGCGAACTTGTAGGGTGTAATTAATTCCGGCTAGTCTTTCCTTTTAGGATTTGAAGGAAAATTTGATAAAAACAGTGGGAGCCGTCCTGATTAGATAAAATAATAACCAATCTAATCTTGCAAGAGCATACGCTGAGTGTTTTCTTCTCTCTCTCTCTCCAGGTAGCGACCATGTCACGCTTTAATCAAGATAATAATATAGATGTATTGACCGAACCCACTTATTATACTGAGCTGGGGAACGTTGGTCCCGCTCCAACTTATAATTGTTATAAGACCGAACAGGAAATAGGGGATTACCAGAATTCCCGTGCCGCCCAAACGAAGAAAGTGTATGTTGATGCATCTTATTCGGGTGTGTTCGTTACAAAGAAATATTTCTCAGTATCCTCTACGTCCTGGGTATGAGATACCGGATCAGGATCCTAAATATGTAATCTGTTACATGGGCTACAGATAGGTAGAGAACTGAGAATGGGTGATAAAAATTTAAGAGTTAGAAACGGTGCAATTGTTGTAACCAAGATGTTGGCAGTTATCACCCTGTATTACCAAATACATTGATTCTAAACAAATGTTATTAGATACCGAACCTGATATGCAACATTATATCAGTCTCTTTATTTACTAAAGAAGGATATAATTTTGTATTGTTGGATAATGTTTTGAACATTTCCTATATCAAGAGTTGATCGGTTCAGGCACGTTATCTAAAAACATAGACGTTCTAAATCAAACTACAGTTCTCAACATACAAAACACACACAAGAGGAAGAGTTCAGAAATGAACGAATCCTTCTTGAGGTATTGTAGACTAGGTCATATCAATGCGACCCGACTAGCTAAGTTACATTAAGATGCATATTTAAATTAGTTTGAATTTACATCTTATAAAACTTGCCAGTCATATCACAAAGATAAAATGACCATAGCTCCGTTTACTAGAAACAGAGAAAGAGTTAGTGAACTCATGGGATTGATACATGATGATGTATGTAGGTCCCCTGTCTACACATGCCAGGACTGTTTCTTTGTACTTCATTACATTCACTGATGATCTCTCAAGAATCAGACATATGTTCCTGTTGAAACACAAGTCTGAAGTTTTTGAGAAATTCAAAGAATATAAGTCTGAAGTAGAGAACCAAAACGGGTATAAGTATTATGTCCTTTGATGTGATCAGGGAGGAGAATACTAGAGCATAGGAGTTCCAGGACTATTCAAAAGGAGAATGAGATTCTCTCTCAGCATTACTCCTCCGTATACACCACAACACGTCGGTGTATCGGAGCGAAGCAATCGCACCCTATTAGATATGGTGCACTCTTTGATGAGTACTACTGAGTAGCCTATTTCCTTTTGGGATTTATACACTTGAGAAGCTGCATACCTATTGAATAGGGTTCCAACCAAATCAGGTGCCTACCACTCCATATGAGATATGGTATGGGAAGAGCCCATGTCTTAAGTAAGTTAAGATTTGAGATTGTCCAGCCTATGTCTAAAAGAAAAATCCGGACAAGCTCGAGGCAAGGTCAGTTCTGTGGAAGTTTGTTGGATATCCCAAGCATTCGCAAGGCATATCTTCTACCACACCGTAGAATAAAAGGTATTTTATTTCTCTGCATGCCACCTTTTTAGAAAAGGAATTTATTTTGGAAACAAGTTTGTGGTCATGAGGTAGAACTGGAAGGAGTTCCAGCTATACAAACTACAGCTGATGATTTGGTAGAACAGGAGGATTCAATAGTTCCCGACGAACCTCAGCCTCTCCGCCGATCTGGTAGGGTTCCTCATCCGTCTAAGAGATACTTCGGTTTTCTCAATGACAGTGGGAGCGAGGATTGCATCATGAGATGATGACCCAACCAGTTTCGATCAGGCCATCAAGAGTAGGGACTCTGTAAGAATGGCTGGATGCTATGCGATCTGAGATGGAATCTATGTATACCAACAAAGTATGGACTTTGGTTGCTATATCTGAAGGGCTAAACCCCCATCAGGAGCAAGTATATCTTGAAAAGATTATTTGGTGTAGATGGAAAAGTTGAGACTTTCAAAGCTAGACTTGTTGTAAAAAGTTTTCGTCATCGACCAGGTGTGGATTATAATGAAACCTTTTCTCCAGTGGCTATGCTTAAGTCCATCCGGATCCTACTTGCTATTGCTACATACCATGACTACGATATCTGGCGACTGGGTGTCATGACTGCTTTTCTAAATAGTGATTTAGAAGAGAACGTCTATAAGTACACAGCCAGAGGGCTTTGTAGACAGTGGGAGCAGTGGAAACAAGTGCAAGTTGCTTTACGGGTTAAAGAAGGCATCACGGAGTTGGAACATCTGTTTTAATGTGGTAGTCAAAGCGTTTGACTTCATCAAAATGGTAGATGAACCTTATATATACAAAAAGGCAGTAGAGAGTAAGGTGGTCTTCCTCGTATAGTACGTGGATGACATACTCTTCATAGGAAAGGAGTTTCCTATGCTACACTCAGTCAATCTCCTCTTATCACATTGATTCTCCATGTAGGATCAAGGTGATACCATCTAAATCCTAGGTTTTGGATCTATGAGATAGATCTAAGTGGATGTTAGGATTCTCATTAGGTGTAGTGAGATGGTATCAATAGATCCTGGGGAGAATCACTGGATAGCTTCCAGGATGGTAAGGTCGACTGAATGTCAGTCACATGCATTGTTTTTACCCTTAGTAGAGCGACGGTATATTGGAAGAGTTCCAAGCTAGATACCGTGGTAAACTAGACGATAAAATCTAGATACTTCGCTACTAAAGATGCTACCAAAGAGGCAGTCTAGGTGTATATTAGTTCATGAGATGAACTTCGTTCCTACCATTGTGTGACAATAGAGTTGTGGATTATGCCAAGGAACCCACGTCCCATCAGTGACCCAGACATATTCTAAGGCAGTATCACCTGATCATGGAGATGGTTGATCTCCAGGGAAATCAAGGTTAGGAGAGCAGACTCAGAGAAAAACACGGCGGATCTACTTACAAAGGCCTTTTCTCTAGAGAGACTTTTATGGGATGGTTGAGTATGAGATACTACAACCACTGCTTATTGTTGGGTATTGGATACTACAACAGATGGTCCTAGTGCAAGTGGGAGATTGTTAGTTATATGTATGCCCTAGAGGCCATTATTGTACATGTGATGTATATTATAGTGGATGCTTGGACATACATAGGGAGGACTTTCTTGCTCGACATGATAGTATGCTATCTGGTTACTCTTTATCTTAACATGTACACATGATTTTCTCTATGTTACATGTTGATTAAGCCCGTAGGATGTGTACTTGACTACCTGGATTATGATGCGGATCATACTAGTGGGGCAAAGGTAGTCTGTAAGTACATCCTTTAATGTCCCTAGTCGTGTGTGTATCTAGACGGGGTATCGATATACCAGAGTAGACTAGCGTATACCTTCCCGACCCATGTAGATGGGCGATGGATGATCCCATATCCATTGGTGTTTGACATCAGAGATGATATACGGGTGCTCTGTGGAGACTGGGTATACTGTACGGACTCGCCGAGAACTCCTAGATGGTATTATACCTCGCGTCAGATGGCAGTTCTCTGGTGACACTGGTACAGGTTAGTCTGTCGATCCGAGATCGTCATAGAGTCTTGTGTGATTCCCACTGTGCTTTGATTTCCACCTTACCACGTTCAAGAGAACGTGCAAAACGGTGGTTTTTGGGTACAGTCCCGATTCACATAGAGGCAATGAGCGATAGGAGGGGATTTCTTCTCTCCCGGTATTGGGGGTTGATGTTGCGCTGTACTCGATTGGCCATAACAGGAAGTCCCTGGCCAGGGCTGTTTCTGAGATTTACTGGCAGGTGTTATCAGTAATTTCTTGACCCGTTATGAGCCTCACATCGGCATGACATATCAAGCTATTGGGGTCTGACGTTTACCACCCTCAGGCGAGATATGTGACATATCTGACGAAAAGACCGGACTGTACGGTAGTGTTACTGATTGGATTCACAGGAGTATGAGCAGGCTTGCTTGTTGATTTTCTGATCACTCAATACCCGGATGGCCGTTACGTTTAGCAGACCGCTTGCGGCTTGTGGGTGTTTGATATGATCATCACCTACTGCCGGCGTATTGACGAGTCTTTAGAGTCCTACACAGAGCTTTCCTGGTTCATGCGAAACGAAGTAGAAGCACATATGTGATATGTGCGGGACCAAGATTAATGCGCGTATGTGATACCGCATTCTATTCTCGCGATATGTGATATCGGTCAGTTATATGTGATATAGCCGGATTATCGGATCAAGTGTTGATTCGATAGATTGTTACATTTGATATTAGTCGGTTGTATTTGATATAGACGGATTATTAAATCAAGTGTTGGTTTAATAATTTAATGTATAATTATATATTTTATATATTAACATACATTAACTAATATTAGCTCACTTAAGATTTCTTTTCTCGCTTGTGTGCATATAGTATATATGTGATATATATTAATGTACATTATTTTGTGTCATGCTTGATGCCACACGTGACATGGGTGTATGAGAATCACACCAAGTTTATGATAATGTACGGTTTTATTTATTTAAAGTTAATCAAAATTAGTACGAAATTAGTCACATGCTTGGAAGCTTGGAGAAGCTTGTAGCATTTTTCACTTAGTCCACTAGTTTTGTTTTATTTGTAGATATTTATTAACTTAACTGTTATTGTAACCTATGGTTTATTCTCTACATGAGTTAGTATATGACACCAATGTTCCCTTACAGAAAATAAATAAATAAATGGAGCAACGGAGAAAGTCTCTAAGTGGAGCATCACGTGCCCACACATGATAGGCGCTGCGCTTAACAAAACTAAGCCAAAACCAAACCTCACGTGCTGACACGTAACCCCTATAAGCAAAGAATACAGGCGCCTGAATAAAGCAAACAAGTGGGACAAAAAGAAACTCACGTGATAACATGTGACACCCTTGGGTCGGCTTAATTTGGTAGGGTCACGTGTTACACGTGATAGACTCCTATACCTTCTCGACTGATAAAAATAAATTCTAATTAAAAGGGATTAAAAGCTTATTTGGAAAATACTTTCTTGGATCTTTCTAAATAAAAAAGATAACGCTCTGTAAAACAGAGCGCCGTTGGATTAAAGATCCAATGGTGATTAAAAATCACCAATCTACAGAAAAATTCTGTGCAAGGAAATATCTTCCTTAATTTGTTAAGAACGACAAAAGAAATATCTTCTGTAAAACAGAAGTCCTTGGATTAAAAATCCAGCGGTTAAAAAAATTCACCAAGTGATCAAAAAGATCATGTTGGTTGATTAGAAAATCAATCAAAAATTTTCAACGAGAGATTTGCTAAACAAATTGATTCCCTTCTTTCTCCTATAAATAAGAGCAAAGAAACAAAAAAAAGGTTAGACAGAGAAAAGAGAAGATAAAAAAAAGAGAAACCCTTCGTAAACTTAAAAAGAAAAGAGAATTTAATTCTCCAGAGAGAAAAAGAGAAAAAGAAACTCTAGGTAAGAGAAGGAACAAAATACAGAGAATGTCTCATCTCGTTTTCACCACCATAAAAGTTTAACTCTTCTAAAAAGAACTTAATTCTTCCTCTGGTAAAAATCTGCAGAAGCAGATCTTCCCACAAGTTGAGAATTTAATTCTCATCGGGGAGATTTTGCCATGCAGATTCAAAACCTAGAGGGAGATCTAAGTTCAGAGAATTTAATTCTCCCAAAAAGCATATAGGAATTTAATACCTAGGAATTTAATTCCTCTGATGAAACAAGGGTTTAACCCTTCATATGAGAACTTAATTCTCCCTTATGGCAAAGATTTGCCGAAACAAATCTCCTCACAAGTTGAGAATTTAATTCTCATCAGGGAGATTCTGTCATACAGATCCCAAACCTAAGAGAAAAACTAAGTATTAAAAATCTAATTCTCATAAAATAATGGGCTTGAAAGCCTCGAAACTCAGAATCTCCATGCACGTAAAAGGATTGGCACCCAACATGATAATAGCCGAACACGTGCTCCCACGTGAGCGCCTTTGATGAACAAAAGAGAATAATCGAGATTGGCTCATGTGATCACACGTGACCCATGGTAATGCTTGATACTTACAAAATAAGAAAGGGGAATAAATCGGAGGCAGTTCCCACTTTTAGGTTGCCTCACGTGATCTCACGTGACTCAAATAGCGCTTAGCGCTCAGAAGAGAACAAAAGAATAAACCCAAAGAAGCAGTGCTTCAAATTCTTGAAGTTCAATACTATTACAAAGCGCCTCACGTACTTACACGTGACGGCCACATGGCTAAAGTGTTTAACACTTATATGCATTACGTGCAACACGTGAGCATTCTCAAATTCCAGTGTTTAACATTGCTTTAGAGTATCACGTGGGAGCACGTGAGTGCTAAATAAACATGTTGGTGTTGAACACTATGAAGGGCTAACATTAGCCAGAATCAGACCAAATGTTCCAAGGACCATCAATTGAGCCCTTCATGCTCAGGGTTTCCAAAGCCGATCTTAAGACAGCTAATAAGCTCTCAACAGATGACATCATGTTTATCCCACTTCCCCAAATCGGGACATTGGTTCAAAGGTACATCTCTTCATACCTCTGATACATGTCGTTGTAATCCTTCAACGTCTTCAGAGAGATGGAGGATCCCAATAACCAATAACCAATAACTTTTAGCGCATTCCCAAACTGGTTAAACCAGAACCCCACAGACTATGACGTCTTTAAACCATACAGACTATGATGTCTTTATCCTTTATGGACTATGAGGTCCTTAAACTCATGGACTATGATGTCCTTAAATTTTATGGACTGTGAGGTCCTTAAACTCATAGACTATGATGTCTTTAAACTTTACAGACTATGATGTCTTTAAACTTATGGACCGCAATGTCCCTAAACTAAAACAATAGAGTCCAAATGCTCCTTTGTCGGATCTAAATGATCCCAAAATCCTGTTAAGTAGATCTTGGTCTAAAAATTAGACTAACGTATCCATAACAACGTTTAAGTTGATCTTGATCTCAATGAGATTAACGATCCTTAAACCCAAACCAAACCCAAATCTAAGAAAATACAGATTTGGACTAATCCACGCCCTACGAGCGACAACATAAATTAGTCTCCGTATACAATCCACGGGCAACCAAAAACAAAACAAACACATACGACACGAATTGACTATCTGGAGAAGGAGAAAGTGGTTACTGCGATGCGGTAGCGTAATTAACTGTAGGGGCTTACGCCTGCAGGGAAGAGCGTCCCCACAATCAAAAAACCTCACAATGAGAGGGAATCTGACGAAGTCTGCTACATCGGCCGCATCCGTCTAAATCTTCGATACATGGTGCCATAAATCAACTTAGCATCTTCGGAGAGGTGGATGGATAAATCCAAATAGCGTCTGTCCCCCCAAAATTCAAGCCGGACGTCCTAACATCCCGGTCGCGTCTTTCGGCGGCGAACAGATTCTGGCACGCCCGGTGGGACCTTTTTCTATTTCCACTCCACACTTCGTGTGTTGTGCTTCGCGAATGAGTCATGGTTTGCTATGGTTTCCCCTGGATTCGAGGTACTAAGATTTGGTGTCTTGCTCCGTGCAGAAAACAGAAGATCAATGGTTTTCAACTGCACCAACTGCAAAAACTGCAACAGCTCCCACTCCGTCCTTGCTGGAGGAGTGACCTATGGGCCTTAAGCGGCCTCCGTTTTCACGATGCCAGTGGAACAGGTGACGCAGGCCACCAATGGGCTGTTCTTTGGGACCATGCTCCCACCAATGAGCTTTAACGCCCCGCTGCCATCGCAAGAAACTCCGAAGAAGTTGGTTTTTGATCGGCTTACGACTACCGCGGCCCCTCTCAACGGGTCGCTAAAATCCAACGCCTCAGTCTTTAACAAACTGGGCCAAAGCTCTAATGGTCCCATGAGGAAACCCGCAATACCTGAAGGGGTTATCCCAAAACGGATAGCCATCCCTGCTCCAGTAAATGAAGCCATCGGAGAGTCTTCTCCTACTAAGGGTTCGGTCTTCACAAGACTGACCGTTCTGACTCCCGCTTCGGGCAAAGTCACCAAGGTTGCTTTCCCTGCTCAAAAGTCAGTCTTCGATAGGTTGGACGTTTCTTCTCGGCGGACGTTAGTCTTCGATAGGCTGGCGCCGGCAGCAACCCTTCACCAGAACAGGGGGCAAGATGAAGTTACCCAGGCAACGGAGATGATCCCGACAGCACGACATGCTCGACGTCGCCACTGGCGCCGAGTGAGGAAAACTGGGGGCAGTTCCCCTTCTGTACTGACTCCGCCAGCTCCAACGGTGGAAGTCAGTGCTGCTGTTCTGACTGGAAACAGCTTTGAACCACTCAGGAGAGTGCGCAAGAACTCTCCGACGGTCGTGCTAAAAAGATCTCCTCCACCTATGGAGAACGTTACAAAGGTGAATCCAGAGCAGCCCCCTCAACGGCTTTCCTCTAAACATCATAAGGTCTGGCGACGGGTCCAAGATTCTATAGTTCACCAAGACTACTCCCGCCAACCAAAGAAAATGATGGTTCGGCAAGAGAAGGACTACCCTGTCGTACCACAGAAGGTGTCATCTACTTGGGTTCCCGCTGCAATGGCCCCCTCAACTTCGACCGCCCACAAAAGGAGAAGGCCGGAGAAAATCCCCGTATCTGCGACAAATCTCAAGGGCACTGAACCTAAACGCCCCAAGTCTGGGGGCATGGTGGTGCACACCGTCTATATGGCTTCCGGAAAAGAAGAAAGCCGTGCATTCACGGGTCATCGACCACTGACACGGTCTGTGACAAAGGCTCAGGAGTTACAATAGAAAAAGCTCCAGGAGATGCTGACAATGATGGCCGCACTCACTGTCGAAAAGCAAGCCCGGAGACATCGTCGGAGCAGCGCCAAGAACAAGAAACTGATGCCGAGTTCCTCCGAAGAATGCTCGAGAGGAAAGACAAAGAGGTCACGGAATAAGCGACCAACATAAAACAAATAGCGCTATTGTTCCAAGATATGGTGGGCATAATGATCCAGCCAAAGAGCCTCCAGTAATAATTGAAGACGATAGAGGAGAGACATCAAACCCTCTTCCGGCCTCTTCAGCTGCAAAGGAGGAAACAATCTCCAAAGCCACCCTTGACGACTATATAGCTCAACAGATACGAGCTCATCAAGCTGTTAGGTCCACGTTACCTCTCCCAGTACTTTCGGGGTAGCGGAAACGGTAAAACAAAAATTTTTCTGGACTTGGTAACATGGACCGTAAAAGCCGGATCTTTACTAAACAATACACTAACATCCTAATTAGAGATTTATCTACTCAGTTAGGGGTTATACCTCAACTTGAAATCCTTCTCTTCTTGTTGTTCTTCTCCTTGCTTGCTCCAAGGCTTGATCCGGACTTAGGTCACCTCCACGGCCTTCTTGAGTCGAAGACGATCCATCCGAGAGATGTACACCGAGCTCCACCTCGAGCCGAGGTAACTAGGGCAAAGAGATTGCTAATCTAGAAGCCCTAGATTGTGTAGAAGTGATTAAGGGATGGTTTTGTCTTTGTGGGATCTTTATCTCTCAACACATGAGATCAAAAGATGAATCAAGAGGAGGAAGAAGAAGGAGGAGCTAGCAACCATGGTTCATTTCTTTTTCTTCTCACTTGAAAAGGCAAGAGAGAGAATGAGAAAGAAATTATGAACTAAAGAAATTAACCATGGTTCCAATAATGCACTAAAACCATCATTACAAATCCTATCAAGATAAAGTTGATGGCTACATTGAAATGACCATTATCATAATCCAAAAGAAAAAGAAAAAGAAAAGAAGAGTGTAGATCCCTCTTGAAAGTCAATGGTCAACACAGTCAACCGGTCAACAAAGTCAAGAGAGGTCAATGGGGTCAAATGGTCAATGCAATTAGCCATCATAAAATTATCACTAAAAGGATTAGCAAATGATGTCCGCGGCTCATAATGGTTTTGACCAAATGAACTGTCAAAACCCTAATGAGCCTGCCACATAACGGTTTTGGCCGAACCAACTGCCAAAACCCTGATGAGGCACCTCCTCCTTCATCGCTCCGAAAAACTGTGCATACACACCTGCATCCGCATTCCGTAGAATGCGGACGCACAGAAGACAAAACAAATCCATCCGTGCAATACTAGGATCCGACTTAAACCAAAGCCCACTAGTACTGCCTGCCCGAACACCACACGCACACAAGTGTACGTAAGTGATCGCAGCCCTGCCGTAAAACCATACGACCTCTACACGTTTTGCTCAGTGCAGGGAAACTCTCTGTGTGGGACTCTAAAGACTCGACACTACGCTGGCAGTGGATTTAACCACAGACCGCAAGCGGCACTAGCTGTACGTAACGGTCCCCAGGTAGATGTCGATAAGAAGGCCGATAAGGTGAACCCATCCGAACTCCTACTGAGCCTGTATGTGACAATCTCCGTACAGTCCGGTCTGTTCGTCTGATACATCGCATGGCGGGCCTACGGGGGCGGTAAACATCAGTCCCCTAATAGCGGTACAAGTCGTGTCGGAGTGAAGCCCAGAATACCCTGAGATAACACTGGAAACCTATCAGTATCTCGCTTGCCCTGGCCAGGGACTACTCGTGTAATGGCTCTCCTAAACACAGCGCGATGTCAACCCCCAATACCGGGAGAGACGAATCCTGTCTAACCATCACTGCCTCCAAGTGCTTCGGGACTGCACCCAACTACTACCTTTTTGCACGACTCAGTAGAGCCGTGGTAGGGTAGTAATCAAAGAACAGTGGGAACACACTCGAGGCGAAGTGACAGTGTCAAGTCAGCGGACTAAGCTGTACTCATGTCACCTGGGAACTGATAACTGACGATAGGTATAATACCAACCATCAGTTCCCGACGAGTCCTGTCCAGTGTACCCGTAACCTAACGAGCACCTGCATACTATCTCAAGTACGACATACTGACGGCTGTGGGACAGACCGTCTCCCGTGCTGGGATGAGAAGCGCATACGCTAGTCTACTCCGGAGTATCGATGCCCTGTCTCGATAATCCCACGACTAGGGACGTGTATAAGGATGTGCTTGTGGATTACCTAGCCCCCACGAGTGTGATCGCCATCACAACGCCGGTAATCAAGCAAAGATCCTAAGGGCTCTACTAATGCGTATAGGTGATACAATAAAGAAACACACATGTACACATTAAAGCAGAGACAACCCAAGTAGCATACTACTATATTGAGCAAGATTGTCTATACAACTGTGAATATCCCAAGCTTCCATCAAGTAATATACAAACTAGTATGATACAGTAATGGCCTCTAGGGCATATATACTAACAATCTCCCATTTGCACTAAGGCCATGTACTGGCGTATCGAAGACCTATCATCTCGATCAGCCGCTCGAACTGAGTCTGGGGTAAAGCCTTCGTGAATGGATCCGCCGTGTTGTCTTTTGTGTCCACTCTCCGCACCTCGATCTCCTGGCGATCAATGATCTCCCTGATCAGGTGATACTGCCTTAAGATGTGCCTGGATTTCTGATGGGACCTTGGTTCCTTCGCTAAAGCTATAGCCCCATTGTTATCGTAATACAAAGGTATTGGGTCAACAATAGATGGAACCACCTGAAGTTCACTAATGAACTTCTTCATCCAGACCGCCTCTTTTGCGGCATCGCTTGCAGCAATGTATTCAGCCTCCATCGTCGAGTCTGCGACGGTATCCTATTTGGAACTCCTCCAACATACCGCCCATCCGTTGAGGGTAAAGATAAAACCCGAGACAGACTTGCTGTCATCTTTGTCACTCTGGAAGCTTGAATCGGTAAAGGACTCGACCCTAAGGTCTCCATTACCATAAACCAGGAACATCTCCTTAGTCCTTCTCAGGTACTTGAGAATGTTCTTCACTGCTGTCCAGTGGTCCTCATCTGGGTCTGACTGATACCGGCTTACCGTGCTTAGCGCGTAAGCTACATCTGGTCTTGTACATAGCATCGCATACATTATAGATCCTACCGCCGAAGCGTAGGGTATAGTGCTCATACGAACCCTCTCCTCGTCAGTCTTAGGAGACATCTTCTTGGAGAGGGTAATTCCGTGCAATGCGGGTATGTTACCGCGCTTGGAATCCTCCATACTAAATCTCTTTAGTACGGTCTCTATGTACCTGGACTGCGAAAGTCCCAGTAGTCTCTTGGATCTATCTCTATAGATCTTGATCCCCAGAATGTACGAGGCATCACCCAGGTCCTTCATGGAGAACCTTTGTGAAAAAAATAGCTTGACCGATTGTAGCATAGGAATATCATTTCCTATCAAAAGAATGCCGTCCACGTACAAGACTAGGAACACGACAGTTCGTCCTACAATCTTCTTATAGACACAAGGTTCATCTTCGTTCTTGATGAAATCAAATTCCTTGATTGCCTCATCAAAACAAATGTTCCAGCTCCGCGATGCCTGCTTTAATCCATAAATGGATTTAAGCAACTTGCACACCTTCCCTCTGCTCCCACTGTCTACGAAACCTTCTGGCTGATCCATGTAAACGCACTCTTCCAAACAATCGTTTAGGAAAGCCGTTTTAACATCCATCTGCCAGATTTCATAGTCATGGAAGGCAACAATGGCAAGTAGGATCCGAATGGATTTGAGCATAGCCACTGGAGAAAAAGTTTCGTCATAGTCCAAACCAGGTCTTTGACGAAAACCTTTTGCAACGAGTCTAGCCTTATAGGTTTCCACCTGCCCATCTACACCAAGTTTCCTTTTGTAGATCCATTTGCATCCAACGGGTTTTACCCCAGGTGGAGCAATATCCAAGGTCCACAGTTTAATTGTGTACATGGACTCCATTTCGGATTGCATTGCTTTCTGCCACTTATCAGAGTCCCTACTGATAATGGCCTGCCTGAAACTGGTAGGGTCATCTTCTTCCAAGATACAATCCTCTCGATCCCCGTCTATGAGAAAACCGTAGTATCTCTCGGGCGGATGAGAAATCCTACCAGATCTGCGGAGTGGCTGAGGTTCGTCTGGGGTTATTGAATTCTGAGGTTCTGTCAAATCTTCAGTTTCATTTTGTGGTCGCTGAATTTCTTCCAGTTCTACCAAACTCCCACTTGTTTCTTTTGCAAGAAATTGCCACTCTAAAAAGGTGGCGTAGCGAGATACAAACACCTTCTGTTCCTCAGTGTGGTACAACAGATATCCTGTGGAGTTCTTTGGATATCCCACAAATTTACATAGAACTGAACGTGCCTGCAGTTTGTCCGGATTTTGTACTTTTACATAGGCCGGACAACCCCATATCTTAATACGTTTAAGATACGGCTTTTTACCATTCCATATCTCGAACGGTGTTTTAGGCACAGATTTAGACGGAACATCATTCAATAGATATGCTGCTGTCAACAGCACATGTCCCCAAAATGAAAGAGGTAACTCGACATTACTCATTATGGAGCGAACCATATCCAGTAGGGTACGATTCCTCCGCTCCGATACACCGTTGTGCTATGGTGTATAAGGAGGAGTAAGCTGAGAGAGAATACCATTCTCTTTTAAGTAATCTAGGAATTCTGTGCTTAAGTACTCCCCTCCTCTATCAGACCGGAGGATCTTGATACTTTTGCCAGTCTGGTTCTCTACTTCGTTTCTGAATTCCTTGAATTTCTCAAAAGCTTCAGATTTGTGTTTCATCAGATACACATATCCGAACCTAGAAAGATTGTCAGTGAATGTGATGAAGTACGAGAACCCACCCTTTGCATGTATAGACATCGGACCACATACATCACTATATACGAGTCCCAAGAGCTCTGCTGCTCTTTCTCCATGTCCGGTGAACGGAGATTTGGTCATCTTCCCTTTGAGACAAGACTGACAAGTTTCATAAGATGAAAACTCGAACGCATCCAAGAGTACATCTTTATGCAACTTACTCAGTCTTTTCTCTCCGATATGACCAAGTCTACAATGCCACAGGTAGGAATCATTCGTATCTGAATTCTTCCTCTTGCGTGTGTTTTGTACATTGAGAACTGTATTCTGATTTAGAACGTAGATACCATTACACAGTGCACCTTCTGCAACCAGTACCTTATGAAGGTAAATGTTCATGATATTTCTATCAAGAACAAAATTATATCCATCTTTATCGAGTAAAGAAACTGATATGATGTTGCAAACCATGGAAGGTACATAGTAGCAATCGTTCAAAATCATAGTCTTGCCATTTGGCAAAACTAGGTGATATTCACCGACGGCTGCCGCATTAACTTGTGCTCCGTTCGCTACTCTGAGCGACATATCACCCGGTGCAACTTTCCTACTTTTTCTCAGTCCCTGCAATAAATTACAGATATGAGATCCTGATCCGGTATCAAGTACCTAGGAGGTAGGGCTGACCGTAAAACAGTTCTCAATTACAAGAACACCTGAAGTAGATGCAAAACCATGCTTCTTCTTCAACTGGGTATTCTGGGAATCCATACAATCCCCTTTCCCTTGCTCATACTTATGACTGTTGTCACAAGTTAGAGCTGAACCAACGTTTCCCAGCCCCGAATAAGAATTCGGATCGGTCAAGCGATACATTTTATTATCTTGATTAGGGCGTGAAATGGTTGCTACCTGGAGAGAGAGAAAAGAAACACTCAGCGTGCACTCTTGCAAGTTTAGATTGGTTTTTAATTTATCTAAACAGGATGGCTCCCACTGTCTCTCGAATCTCTCCTCAAACCATAAAGGAAGAATTAGTCGGGATCAATCTCACCGTACAATTCTTGCTTAACCGTTCAGCCAGGCCAGTGTCGGTACTTCGAGGGAGGTTTTCCAACGCTTTCGCGAAGTTCCTTAATTAAGTAACCTCTTTTCCCTGTGGGCGTAGCCCCGCTAACACCTTTCTAGACACCTACTTGGTTTATAGCATTGATCGTTAAGCGAGAAAGTTTCCGAGGAGTAGCATATACTCACAGTAGGATCGGGATCCAAATATCATCGCGTGACAAAACTGAAGGAATCCTACCAGAATCATCACACTTCAAATGGTATGCAACACTAGCAAGTTTCAGTACTTTTGAAACTCCCGATGTAGTTTTTGCCCCTAGGACCCAAGTGACCTTGACTGAGTCAACATATCAAAGGATCCTAGTCAAGTTCAACCCGTCATTATCTTGACTGCATTAGACCCACCCGTACGAGTCCTTGACTGAGCCAAAATGACCGCACGACTGTCCTAACCAATCACTTTGTATCCTACGGAAAAATATTACATAGCTACCGTACACTACGCCTCGGCTGAGCACGAAATACGTAGCACGAATACTAAGCAATATCAATCCGAAACGACGGAGGGCTACGACTGGGTTTTGGCGAAAACCCGTTAACGTAATGAACTTGATATCGTTGAAGGAACGTGATACAGTTTTTGAAAATATAGTGGCGAAAACTTTTGCTAAAGAGGTCACTCCCTGTAAAGGGTCTCGGCTCTTTCCTCGTCGAATGAGGTGCAGGATATTCCAAACTGAATACCTCAATGCAAAGCAAGAATAATCGACAATAGTGAAGTTATTACCCTGACGCAAACTTTTGTCCAAGGGGTCACTCCCGATGAAGGGATCTCGGCCCTTGCCTCGTCGACTGAGGTGCTGGGCATTCATAACCGAATACCTCGATGCAAAACAAAAAGTGAACGTCCTTGTAATAACAGCTTTTGAAAAATTGTTCCAACAACGTCTTTTAGGTTTATTTTCTTGCATTAGTTCTTTTAATGCGTCCCATCAATTAAATCCTACCATTGCAGAAAACAACCAAAATATGACGTACGCTTATGCCATTCGCATTCGCCACGGGGCCCCGTCATCACCCGTTAGGTTACTTAACTAACGACAGAGCGGGAGCTGGGCTAGCGCGGCTGAAAAAAATAAGCAACGCCTAAATAGTTATTATATATAGATATATAGCAATGATAGCCAATCCATATCACAGATGAACACTTTGGATATACTAGGAACCCGCGATTCGTTCGAGCCTGCAACGAAAAGCAGATTACACGGTCGCGATGAATAGCCAATACCCCACCCAAGACCCCTACGGGTGCGGCAAACTACCCGCCAAGTACCCGAAGTGAAGCAACCTCCCTCAACGCCGTGAGTAGGCCACTCGACACTTCGAGATACCCGGTAGTTTGTGCACCCCCTCCATGGGTCTATCCTAGGAGCAAAAACAGTAAAAAGAATTATACAATGACGGCTACAACCCCGACCCGGTTGTGCGGCCATATAAATAATATTACATCAATTTACAAATTTATTACATGAATGAAAGAAAAAGAAACTCTCATCTCACATCCACCCCGGCTATTCATCCGCGACAATCCAACGAGTTCATATACACATACCATCAGCATTACAGATCGCAGATATGTATAACCCCCACTAATCGACGTATAGCGATTAGTAGACGTTCAATACACATATAACATTACAGATATAACCATTAGCCAAAATCTACAGAACATCGACCAAAAATACGGATTTTTAAGCCCCAAAAACAAATTTTGCTTTCTGGAAAATCTGGGCAGAAAAGTCATATATCAAAAATCCCAAAATACCCATATTAGAATACTGCAGAAACGAAAATCGCCAACCGAGTTAACTCTGCCGCGGTTCCGCGGCATAAGCAAGCTTATGCCGCGGAACCGCGGCGCTTTAACCGAGTTAGGTGACCATTTTTCTTTAGTATTCTATAAAAAGCCTGAGCCGATTTTTAGTATATGATTTATTGATTTTGGAACAGATCTGAAAATCGGCAGAAACTGAATTTTTCGGGGTGATTTTGCGGTTTTCCGTCCGGTCGATATTCTAAATACTTTGCTAACATGCTAGGGTGTGTTTAGTTAGGCTCTGATACCACTGTTAGGTCCGTGTTACCTCTCCCGGTACTTTCGGGGTAGCAGAAACGGTAAAACAAAATTTTTTCTGGACTTGGTAACATGGACCGTAAAAGCCGGATCTTTACTAAACAATACACTAGCATCCTAACTAGAGATTTATCTACTCGGTTAGGGGTTATACCTCAACTTGAAATCCTTCTCTTCTTGTTGTTCTTCTCCTTGCTTGCTCCAAGGCTTGATCCGGACTTAGGTCACCTCCACGGCCTCCTTGAGTCGAAGACGATCCACCCGAGAGATGTACACCGAGCTCCACCTTGAGCCGAGGTAACTAGGGCAAAGAGATTGCTAATCTAGAAGCCCTAGGTTGTGTAGAAGTGATAAAGGGATAGTTTTGTCTTTGTGGGATCTTTATCTCTCAACACATGAGATCAAAAGATGAATCAAGAGGAGGAAGAAGAAGGAGGAGCTAGCAACCATGGTTCATTTCTTTTTCTTCTCACTTGAAAAGGCAAGAGAGAGAATGAGAAAGAAATTGTGAACTAAAGAAATTAACCATGGTTCCAATAATGCACTAAAACCATCATTACAAATCCTATCAAGATAAAGTTGATGGCTACATTGAAATGACCATTATCATAATATAAAAGAAAAAAAGAAGAAAAGAAGAGTGTAGATCTCTCTTGAAAGTCAATGGTCAACACGGTCAACCGGTCAACAAAGTCAAGAGAGGTCAACGGGGTCAAATGGTCAATGCAATTAGCCATCATAAAATTATCACTAAAAGGATTAGCAAATGATGTCCGCGGCTCATAATGGTTTTGACCAAACGAACTGTCAAAACCCTAATGAGCCTGCCACATAACGGTTTTGGCCGAACCAACTGCCAAAACCCTGATGAGGCACCTCCTCCTTCATCGCTCCGGAAAACTGTGCATACACACCTGCATCCGCATTCCGTAGAATGCGGATGCACAGAAAACAAAACAAATCCATCCGTGCAATACTAGGATCCGGCTTAAACCAAAGCCCACTAGTACTGCCTGCCCGAACACCACACGCACACAAGTGTACGTAAGTGATCGCAGCCCTGCCGTAAAACCATACGGCCTCTACACGTTTCGCTCAGTGCAGGGAAACTCTCTGTGTGGGACTCTAAAGACTCGACACTACGCTGGCAGTGGGTTTAACCACAGACCGCAAGCGGCACTAGCTGTACGTAACGGTCCCCAGGTAGATGTCGATAAGAAGGCCGATGAGGTGAACCCATCCGAACTCCTACTGAGCCTGTATGTGACAATCTCCGTACAGTCCGGTCTGTTCGTCTGATACATCGCATGGCGGGCCTAGGGGGATGGTAAACGTCAGTCCCCTAATAGCGGTACAAGTCGTGTCGGAGTGAAGCCCAGAACACCCTGAGATAACACTGGAAACCTACCAGTATATCTCGCTTGCCCTGGCCAGGGACTACTCGTGTAATGGCTCTCCTAGACACAGCGCGATGTCAACCCCCAATACCGGGAGAGACGAATCCTGTCTAACCGTCACTGCCTACAAGTGCTTCGGGACTGCACCCAACTACTACCTTTTTGCACGACTCAGTAGAGCCGTGGTAGGGTAGTAATCAAAGAACAGTGGGAACACACTCGAGGCGAAGTGACAGTGTCAAGTCAGCGGACTAAGCTGTACTCATGTTACCTGGGAACTAATAACTGACGATAGGTATAATACCAACCATCAGTTCCCGACGAGTTTTGTCCAGTGTACCCGTAACCTAACGAGCACCCGCATACTATCTCAAGTACGACATACTGACGGCTGTGGGACAGACCGTCTCCCGTGCTGGGATGAGAAGCGCATACGCTAGTCTACTCCGGAGTATCGATGCCCTGTCTCGATAATCCCATGACTAGGGACGTGTATAAGGATGTGCTTGTGGATTACCCAGCCCCCACGAGTGTGATCGCCATCACAACGCCGGTAATCAAGCAAAGATCCTAAGGGCTCTACTAATGCGTATAGGTGATACAATAAAGAAACACACATGTACACATTAAAGCAGAGACAACCCAAGTAGCATACTACTATATTGAGCAAGATTGTCTATACAACTGTGAATATCCCAAGCTTCTATCAAGTAATATACAAACTAGTATGATACAGTAATGGCCTCTAGGGCATATACACTAACACAAGCGAGCGAAGCGGCTGGCCAAATCGTCAAGACTGGATGACCATATCCGGATTGGTACGATCAAATAAAGTACCCGCCGGGATACATGATTCCTAAGTTCCACATATACAAGGAGATAGGCAATCCCCATCAACATGTCGCTCAGTTCAGGGCTTTGTGCGGAAATACTGGAGGTGACGATAAGCTGCTGCTTCGCAAATTCATCGGCAGCTTGCCAGAGACGGCGTTTGAATGGTATTCCGAGCTTCCCAACGACCCCATCATGACTTTTACGAAGATGGAATTGTTATTCACCCAGCGTTTCGCAAGCGCTAGCGAACGCATCCCAATCACTGCATTGATCAACGCCATGGTGAAGCCAGGAGAAACATGGGCTCAGTTTGCAATCCGGTGGCGGAACCTATGGTCGAAATGCGAATAACGCTTCGAAGAAGCTCCTGCAGTAGGCATGTTCGTGGGTACCCTCGATCCGTAGGCGACCATATCCCAGTTCATGATGTTTTTCCAGCCGACTACCTTCCAAGCCTTGATTGACAAGCTGGCCCAAATGGGTCAGATGGGCCATAGACCGTCTTCCTCGAAGATAGACCCTCGAAACGAAAAAGGGAAAGGGAAAGCGACCTTCATCGCCAATGCTCAGCAGCAGCCCAGTGGTCCAAAACCAGCTGATCGCCAAAATGAGAGACAACGATTCTTCAATGAGAAGTTGAAACGCCCTTACTCGTTTCCCCAGGATAAAACGAGGAGACTGTTCGAGCTGGCAGTGCGCAACAGGCTCATCAATCTTCCAGATCCAAGACATCCGCTGCAGCCAGGCGACGTCAACAATCCTAATAACTGCCCCTACCACTGAGCAGTAGGCCATCCAATCGAAGATTGCTTCGTCTTCAAAGGCTGGATAGAGGACCAATACCAACAGGGCAAATACACACTATTTGAGAATTGGAAGGTAAGCCCGCCCCAGCCACACACTCCTAAAAATATGGACACGCCGGGGGCATCATGCTCTTTTATAAAAGAAGCTCCATGGGAAGTCGCTCTTTCAGCCAAAACAAAACGAATCCTGAAGGATCTCCAAATTTGCCCGGAAATTAGGTGGAAAAGCCCGCTGGAGCCCGAGATTATTGAAGGGATGTTGAAGCTGCGCCCAACGCTGAAAGTTGGTGATGGTGGACAAAACATTCAGTCCCAGCCGTCAAAGTCTTCAAAGAAGAAGAAGAAGACCTAAAAGCCTGTGAAGCCTGATGACAAGCGTATGGAGCTGAAGAAGCATATTGATGCGCTGGAAGGATACAACCAGAAGGCGCGAACCCCGGTCACGCTCTAGGAGTTTCTCAACCACATCCTTGAGGATGGATATGACGACAATGACGAGGGGGGAGACTCGTCAGATGAGCCCGAAGATTATGTAGCAAGCTGCCACGCGACCTCTCATTCATTAATCGATGGTAAAGAAGCTCCTGATGCAAATAAACCGGGGGCAGATCCAGAACCAGAACTCTTGGAACCGTCAGACGAGATGATTGACATATTCCTGAATGAAGCTCTTCAGAAAAGCAAAGCTGACCGAGAGCGTGAAATCGCCATATACGAAAGAGCCAAACGTCGGCGACTGAACAAAAGGGTTGAAGTACCCTAATCGGATTAAAACACTCCTGCCACCAGCAAAAACAGGCTTAAGACAAGGAAGCGGTTCGCCAAAGCCCTATCAATGGGAATGAAGTTGGCATCTCTCAAAGAGGATACCTCAGGGAGTACGTGTCCCGATGAACCGGATGCACATCCAAACTACTGTTTATACCATCGGAGGATCATGCACCCTACCGGGGAATGCATGGCCTTTAAAAATTGGTGGTAGGGATACGTTGCTTATCGACAACATTTCAAGCATATGAAGCGCAAAACTCGTCCGGAACAAAGAAGTGCGACCGATGAGCACAAAAGAAACGCCGGTAACTGTCACATGGTTGATTCCGGAGGATCACAAGTTCTCACCTTCGGGAGCGATTCTAATGAAGAAATAGCCCTCGGCCCTCTCTTCAAGGAATCCATCTCCGAAATAGAAGAAGTAAAGACCTGCGAGAATATTCAGCTGCGCAATCGTACGTTGCCCAAAAAGAATCTCGGACCTACGAACAACGGATCGAATAAAAAAGATAAAGAGAAGGAAAAAGTCCCTAAGGATATCGCCCTCGATGATCGAGTAGTCGATGAGCTGGCAGCCAAGGACCCGCCCAAGAAAAACAAGGTGGATTACAACGTTCTGGCACACCTGAGGAAGATACCCTCGCAACTAAGCATTCTCGATGCCTTTCTACTATCTAAAGAGGCGAGAGATTCTCTAATCAAGGAACTATAAGAGCCCGAACGGTTTCAAGCTTTCTTTGCCGAAGAAAAGATGAAGGACGAGCTGGAAGAAGTGCACACCACTGACATCTCTTTCGGCGACGAAGATCTCCTCCTCGGAACATGTGAGCACAACTGTCCCTTGTATGTCACCGGATACTGCCATGACATCAAGATAGGGAAGATCATAGTTGACAACGGGTCCTCTGTCAACCTCCTAAATGTGAGGGTGCTAAAATAAATCTGCATGAGCGTTCAACACCTTGCACGGGATAAAATCACTATCTCCGGATTCGACTCCCAGTCATTGATTAAAGTGTAGGTTTTACGATCACCAAAAATATTTTACCGTAATCAGAAACGGCGTCGCTTTGCAGCTAGCCGGTGAATACGGGTCGATCGACAGAGATGTGTAATTTTCTTAAATGTTTTTACGAATTGATTCCAAATGTGGTTTGATTTTGCTGATTGGGTCAAAAAACTAAGTTGTACGATATTAAGGAACTTGCTAGGGTTAGGTCTAAAGTAGGGTTTGATAAGATTTGTATTAACACCTCTTTCCATGCACTCGATTAAAACTTTTTTAGTAGTCATAACAATTATTAGTAAAGGGGATTAGGATGATTGGGAAGAAATGAAGTTTCTTCCTCTAGATCCTTGTCCGTCCTTTCCTACTAATTGCTATAACCCTCATGGATGTCATGCATGTCCGGTCCTTTATACTACGGTTTCACCGTTACCTCGTGGTAGGGTGCCGTAGGGAGCGGATCATGCATGCGTGCATGAAGTTCTATTTATGAAAAATTATCGGCATTGAAAGAGATGAGAGATATTCATCTCTCAATCCTTCCTTTATTCCTAACCCTAACAAGCGAGGAAATTACTCGCTCATTAGGGGATCTTCTAAAAATGACATTTTTTTTATGTGTTTTGTTTTTGATCTAAAAAATTAATTATCTACCGCAGATTAAAAAGTTCTATACTAGAATTACTTAGGGCAATGAAAGGATTTATCTAAGGCAATAATTAAATTAGAGCTAGGGCAAGAAATGAGTTATCAACTAGGGCAGAAATTTAAAAATAAAAACTTACAGAAACAATGCTCTTCCCACTGAATTAATTCTGAATTTTATTTCATTGAAAAGAGGCATAGGGTTTTGTTCACATCATAATATTGCAATTCATACGCCCCATTTTTTGTGCAATTTATAAGTAAACAGGTGCTTTTGACGATCGTTTGTTACATGATACAGGATACAGACTTTTGAAGCAAATACAGTGAAAAAGACAAAGATGATACAGGAAATGGACTTTTGACCAACCAGCACACGGATCCTACTCAAGCCGAGACGAACGTCAAGAGAAACGGTCAAAAAGATCCTTACAAGGTTCACTGAGAATCTGGAGAATACGAGAAAGCCCAACAGAGAAAAGAATAGTAAAAAAAGAGAGCCCAAGAGAAGAGAAACAAAGTACAGAAAGCTGGTGGGCCAATCCCACTAAATGGCCGCGGATCCGCGGCCAAAGGCATGTCTTTGCCGCGGAACCGCGGCCATATGGTGCCCGTGTTGGCACCGACTTCTTGTGTCGGTGTGTCGTTTCATTGTTGGGATTTTTAGGGGTTAAATCAGTAAATTCATGTCTACGAGAGTTTGTAACCCTAGCTTCACTAGTTACTTATAAATTGTAATCTAGATCTTAAAAATTGTATGCCTCTATATATTCAATAAAAGTGAGATTTGTTGAAGGAATCAAGAGCATCATCTTCTTCTTGTAAGTCTTTAATTTATTTAATTTCTGCCTTAGTATAATTGTTTGCTTGCCCTAGGAATCATTTAATTGCTAGTTAGCTAATTTCTAAATCTGTCGTAAGATAACTATTTAAAACATAAAACATAAAAATGTTTCTTACTTATAATTCCCTAATGTGCGAGTAAAAAATTCTCGCTCGTTAGGGTTAGGAACAAGGGAGTGAGTGAGAGATGGATGTCTCTCACCTCCTTCAATGTCAACTTATTTTTAAACGAAACCTTCATGCACACATATACGATTCGCCCCCTACGGCACCCTACCTATAAGGTAACGGTGTTCCGTAGTATAAAAGGCCGGACTTATATGATGTCCATGAAGCTCACATCAATGAATAAGAAAAGACGGACAAGGATCTAGAGGAAGAAACTTTGTTTCTTCCCGATCATCCTAATCCCTTTTCCTATTGATTGTTGTGACTTTCCTAAAAGCTTAAATCACGACATTGAAAGGGGTGAACACATTGATCTCAACACACCTACCTTCGACCTAACCCTAATGAGTTCTTTCTCATCACATAAATTCGTCTTAAACTCAATCGATAAAAAAACCAACAACGATTTGAATCAACTCGTTATAACACAAAATCGGAAATTAACCATCCCTGTGGATCGACCCGTATTCACCGGCTAGCTACGAAGCGACGTCGTTTCTGATTACGGTAAACTACAAATTTTTGGACTAATCAAATGGCGCCGTTGCCGGGGATGGCGTAATTTTCTCTTTTTGTATGATTTCGGGTTGATATAAAAAATTTGAAAATTAAAAAAAATCTGAAAATACAAAATACAAAAAAATATTCTTTTCATTATTTTTATCTGTTTGAAGGGTTTCTCGTTTGAATCTTGCAGGAACAATAAGAACTTTTGGATCTGGAATTTTACAGAAGGTCAAAACAGAAAAGGAGGCATAAAAACAGAGAGGACTTGAAAGTACAGAGCCACAGAAATTTTTCCAGAGGCTGAACCCATCTCTTTGCCGCGCTTCCGCCGCACAAGTACCCCATTTGCCGCGGTTCCGCGCCTGTGATGCCACGTCAGCATCTCAAATTTGCTCTGTTTGTTCTCTTTCCCTCTCCTCTGTAACCTCCATATATCCACTGTTAAAAATCTTTCTGCAGGATTTCTTTGCGTAAAGAGTCTTTCTCCCCCTTCTAAATAACAGATTTCTGCAGGTTTCTTTGCGCCGCGCTAAAAAAATTGATTACAAGTGAATTGTTGTTTTGCATATTTTAATCGGACTTAAGGGGCTATTTGACCAAACTCAGATTGGGTGGGGATTTCATCACCCTTCCCAGGACCCCAGAAAACACCTAAAGCATTTTGCATCGACCACCTTTAATTAAAAAAGATTAGACTCAGACCTAAGGACAGCGAGCTCAATAGGAAAAGGACTAGGGTAGGCATCGGCCGTTTATCCTAACCGACATTGCGGTGACTAGGCTAGTGGTTTTTAATTAGGCCCACTGTAGTGGTGGTTCCTTCCCACTTACCTGGCCGTATTTGTCCGTGAAGAGGCGGTTTGAGGTCTATTTCTAGCCCTAGTTAGGAGCTGTCTAGTAGACCTAGGCGACCCTAGATCTAGGCCTGATTGTGCATGTGTGGTTGATACTTTTTTGTCACGAGTCCGTTTTCAAAAACTTCCTTGCAAAATTCACAAATAAAAAAAAATAATAATAAAATCTTTTAAAAACTTGCAACTTGCCGCTAAAGAAACTTGAAACCTCACTTCCACCACTTCTTCTCACTGACGTTATCTTACCCCCACCTTCTGTTTTTCTCTTTTTTCTGACTGCACTACCCTTTAGTGTATGTCATTTTGGACTAGGGATACTAACGCCCGATTAGTCCGCGTTTCGTTGGTACCGACCAACGAACCCTTCGACGAACCTTTCGTCGATCTTCCGTCCACTTCCTTACCTCCACATTCAAATTCTTCATTCGAAGGTATGTCGGGATTCAACCCCAACGATACCTTACCAACGGGAATGATTCCACCTCCGCCAGGTGCGAATAACCCGAATCTACCGCCTGTTGTAGCGCCCGCACGAGTTGCGCTCCAGGATCTCTTCTACCCCGTTCGCACTTCTTTACCCACATGTCTTTCACCCCCACCGGCGAATGGGGATAATTTTGAAATAAAACCACACTTCATCAATATGCTGCCTAAGTTTCATGGTTTGGAATCCGAAGATGCATATATTTTCATTAATAAATTCCAAAACGTTTGCAGCATGATGAAGACAACCCAATTAAGTGATGACGCTATAAGGCTAAGGGTCATTCCTTTCACCTTATGTGACCTAGCCGAGAAGTGGCTATATAGCACCGCATCACATTCTATAAGAAATTGGGATGAGTTTGTGAAGGCTTTTCTGAAAAAGTTCTATCCTCACCATAAAACTGCCAGAATTCGAAATGAAATAATTCAATTTTCACAACTTCCTTCCGAACCATTCTGGAAGTGCTTCGAGAGATTTAAAGACCTACTAGTTCAATGCCCTCACCATGGGATAGAAAGTTGGCAACTTTGCCAAACATTATATGAGGGATTGAACTCGGCAACGAAGCAGTTGCTAGAAACCATCTGTCAAGGTCATTTTCTCTCTAAGTCTAATGATGAGGCGTGGCAGTTTCTCGAGGATCTTAGTGAGCAGACAATACAGTGGGAGAGCACCAAGACCACATCAACTTCTAGTGGTCAATCTAGGGCGGGCATACATCAAATAGAGATGTCGATTGCTATGAAGGCCGAGATGGCCGCTCTTACGAAAAAGCTAGAAGCGATCGAGACCAAAATCTCGTCGTCTTCTCCTGCCCCTGCTATGCCCCCACGAACTGTCTGTGCTTGTTGTGCGGATCCATCGCACTTAACTGAAGAGTGTCCTTATAATGCATCCACTCAAGGACAGGATCAAGTCAATGCTGCATTTCAGCAACGACAAAGGAACGATCCGTACTCTTCGACGTATAATCCAGGGTGGAGGAGTCACCCAAATTTCGCTTGGAACCAAAATCAACAATTCCAAGGAAATAATAATAATTTTCAAAGACCTCCTCCTCCTCAACAACAACAAGCACCCTCGCAAACTCAATATCAACCGCAACAATTTCAACAACAACCTTACCCTAATCAGGTGAACAATTTTGTGCCGAACAATGCTTACCAGCCAAACAATTATGTTCAACCTAATAATGATAAGGTTAGCTCGCTCGAGAGAAGTCTAGATGCATTCCTTAAGCAATCTACACAGTCTACAGCAAGACTTGAGACTTCTATTCAATCTTTAGTGCAAAATAGTGCCTCCCACGATCAGAGTATCAAATCTATTGAGGCACAAATTGCACAACTTAATGCAGCTTTGAGCGAGCGCGAAAAAGGAAAACTCCCGTCTCAACCGTTGCCCAACCCCGGTCACGCACATGCTGCACACAATCAGCAAAATCATAACGTGAATGCGGTGACCACGTTGAGATCGGGAAAAGTGTTGCGGAACAATGTGGGCATTAACAATGACACCCCTGCCGGTGGGTCTTCTTCTTCTTCTTCTTCTTCTTCTTCTTCTTCTTTAGAGCCTATTCTCCACCCTTCACATGGCTCTACCTCTTCTAGCTTGAACGGACCTAATTCTCACGACACGAACACATCTACACGAGGTACCGTTCCAACTCGACAATCTGATCCACAAAAGTTGGACTCAACCACTTTTCAAAATGTTCCTTTTCCTAATAGGTTGAGATCCAATAAACCAACTCCTCAAATGGAGAAGATTGTCGAGTTGTTCAAACAGGTTAGCATAAACATCCCTCTTTTGGATGCAATTCAGCAAGTTCCTTCATATGCCAAAATTTTAAAGGACTTGTGCACCAAAAAGAGGAAGTCGCAAGTGCCAAAGAAAGTTTTTGTGGCTAGTGCTATTAGCGATGCTCTTGTAAATTCCCTTCCCCCAAAACAAAAGGACCCCGGGTGTCCTACCATTTCGATAACAATTGGGGACAAGAACATCAATAGAGCACTATTAGATCTTGGTGCGAGCGTCAATTTGCTACCCTATTCTGTGTACGAGCAATTGGGCGTTGGAGAGCTTAAGCCCACTCACTGTACTCTCCAAATGGCTGACCGGTCGATCACTCATCCTAGGGGAGAGCTCGAGGATGTGTTAATAAGAGTAGGGGATTTCATTTTCCCCGTAGACTTTATAGTGATGGATACACAACCTGTTGCGAACCCCCGGAACCAAATTCCGGTTATATTAGGTCGACCATTTTTGGCTACTTCCAACGCAGTGATCAATTGTCGTAACGGTTCAATGAACTTATCTTTCGGCAATATGACAATTGAGCTCAATATTTTCAAGTTAGGAAGTCAGCCTGCTGAGCCCAATGCTAGCGTACTAGACGTTTGCTCGATCAATGAGATCGCGGAGGAGGACTGTGAGTTCGAGAATTTTTTATTCGACCACAGCAATGTTAACGCCACTAGTGCGTTCCTCCTAGAATCCGACTCAGTTTTCGCTGCGGATAATGATTTTGAATGTTTTACATTCGTCGACGACTTCGAAGACTCATCACCTGATTTGGAGTCTTTTGCTTTTGCGGATGAGTTAGTAGAACACTCCGACACTGTTGCGTACACTCGGTACGAACCTTTGATGGAATCATTCGAGTTTGAAACAACTACCCCTTTGCTACCATCTATTGTTTCACCTCCTAAACTCGAATTAAAGCTTTTGCCGACACACCTAAAATATGCATATCTAGGTGATAATGAGACCTTACCTGTCATTATATCAACTTCTCTAGCTCTTGAGCAAGAGAAGGCTCTCTTGACGGTCTTACTTAATAATCGGCAAGCTTTCGGCTGGTCTATGGCGGACATAAAGGGGATTAGTCCCCTCATAGTCGAACATCATATACACTTAATGGATGATGCCAGGCCAGCACGAGATCCACAAAGGCGCCTCAACCCCATCATGAAAGAGGCGGTTAAGAAGGAAATTGTCAAATGTCTGGATAGCGGTATCATTTACCCTATCTCGGATAGCCAGTGGGTTAGCCCAATCCACGTCGTGCCCAAGAAATCAGGCATTACGGTCATTGCAAACGAGGCAAATGAGTTGATTCCCACTCGCACCCAAACTGGGTAGCGAGTCTGCATAGACTATAGGAAACTCAATGCCGCTACAAGGAAAGACCACTTTCCTTTACCTTTCATTGACCAAATGCTCGAGAGATTGGCAGGGCACAAATTCTATTGCTTTCTCGACGGCTATTCCGGTTACAATCAAGTCCCCATCGCCAAAGAGGACCAAGACAAGACAACCTTTACTTGTCCCTTTGGCACCTTTGCTTATCGTCGCATACCCTTCGGGTTATGCAACGCGCCCGCTACATTTCAGCGGTGTATGATGGGGATCTTTTCAGACATGGTCGAAAAGTTCTTGGAGATTTTTATGGACGATTTCTCCATCTTTGGCGACTCCTTCGACGAGTGTTTACGCCATCTTGACGCTGTTCTTACCCGCTGCAGGGATAAGAACCTAACATTAAATTGGGAAAAGTGCCATTTCATAGTACGAGAGGGCATTGTCTTAGGACATGTTATCTCGCAAAACGGCATCGAGGTAGACAGGGCTAAAATCGAAGTGATTTCTAACCTACCTCCCCCAAAATGCGTCAAAGATATTAGAGCCTTCCTTGGCCACGCCGTTTTTTACAGACGGTTTATCAAGGACTTTAGCAAGATTGCTAGACCCTTGACCCTTTTACTGGCCAAGGACACGACCTTCGCTTTTGACTCCACATGCACTGAAGCATTTGAGTCTTTAAAACATTCACTCATCACTGCACCCATCCTCTCATCTCCCGACTGGACGCACCCTTTTGAAATCATGTGCGACGCATCAGACTTTGCAATTGGAGCTGTTCTTGGACAGCACATTAATAAGATGCCGCACGTGATTTATTATGCCAGCCGAACACTAAATGAGGCCCAACTTAATTACACAACAACAGAGAAAGAATTTTTAGCTGTTGTGTTTGCACTCGAGAAATTTCGGCCTTATTTAATCGGCTCTCCAGTCGTTGTTTATACTGATCATTCGGCTCTTCGCCACCTCTTTGCGAAGAAGGATGCTAAGTCTAGGCTAATACGTTGGATCCTTTTATTGCAAGAATTTGACCTTGTCATTAAGGACAAAAAGGGATGTGAAAACGTAGTAGCTGATCACCTATCACGACTTCCTTCTTCGCCCACGCTCGATCTTCCAATCTCTGACGTTTTCCCCGACGAGCAGCTCTTGACCGTTTCTTGCGAACCATGGTTTGCCGATATTGTAAATTATTTAGCCACCGGCCTGATTCCTAATGATTGGTCGAAACAAGATAAGCTTCGATTTTTGTCCCAAGTAAAGCATTTTTACTGGGATGAACCCTATCTTTTCAAATACTGTTCCGACCAAATCATTCGTCGGTGTGTGCCCGAAAGTGAGGTCAAGAGCGTGCTGTCTTTCTGCCACGATCAAGCATGTGGCGGGCACTTTGGCCCAAAGAAGACAGCCGAAAAAGTTTTGCAGTGTGGTTTCTATTGGCCACGACTCTTCAAGGATTCATTTGAATACTGCAAAACTTGCTCCCGGTGCCAACATTTGGGCCGGATTTCGCGGAGAAACGAAATGCCACTCCAACCCATTTTGGTAGTGGACATTTTTGATGTTTGGGGTATAGATTTTATGGGACCATTTCCTAACTCTTTTGGAAATGTGTATATTCTGTTGGCGGTTGACTACGTTTCTAAGTGGGTCGAGGCTGTGCCCAGTCGAACGAACGATAATAAAGTTGTCGTTCGATTCCTTAAAGAACACATATTTTCTCGATTCGGGCACCCTCGAGCGATAATAAGTGATAATGGTTCTCACTTCTGCAATAGGACTTTCGAGTCCTTAATGCGTAAATACTCTATCACCCACAAATTGTCAACGCCATATCACCCCCAAACATGTGGGCAAGCCGAGATTTCAAATCGGCAGATAAAGCAAATTTTGGAGAAAACGGTTTCCAAAAACCGTAAGGATTGGTCATTAAAACTGATAGATGCACTATGGGCTTTCCGTACTGCATATAAGACCGACCTTGGTATGTATCCATATCGGCTTGTGTACGGGAAGGCTTGCCACCTCCCAGTGGAGATCGAGCACAAAGCTTTCTGGGCTATAAAAGAGCTAAATTTGTCTTTAGGAGATGCGGGCAGCAACAGAAAGCTGCAACTGAATGAGTTGGAGGAGCTAAGGGATGAGGCATATGACAATGCCATAACTGCTAAAAACCGAGCCAAGGTGTTCCACGATAAACATCTTTTACGAAAAACTTTTGAACCTGGTCAACAGGTTCTACTTTATGACACTCGGTTACACTTGCATCCTGGTAAGCTCAGGTCCAGATGGAGAGGACCTTTTGTGGTCCGCACCGTTTATCCGCACGGTGCGGTTGATCTTGAGAACCCTGAAGACGGTACCTTATTTAAGGTAAATGGGCATCGACTAAAACCGTTCTTCACTGCGGATCCTTCGGAGGAGCTCCTGTTTTTGCAGGAGCCGCTTTACACTGATTGATCTTCCTCCGCTTTCACCCCCAAACTTTGTTTCCCAAGGACACTATTTCAAATAAGTTTGGGGGTGTGTATATCATTTGTATGTACATTTCCAAAATACCATAAAAATAAGATAATATAAAATAATAATAAAAAAATAATAAAAAATAAAAAAATTAATAAGAATAATAATATTTTTCTGGACTAAATTGCAAATGTGCAGATTAATAGCTGCATTTACGAATAAAACCCTCACCTTTGAGGGTGTTTTTTGTAAATCACCCCTTTCCCCCGATATAATGGAACCCGAGCCCTCCTGCCCTCATACCCTAAAACATTTTCTCTTCATAAAAACCCTAGGCGCCGCCCTTCCCTCTGCAGAAATCTCGAGACGCGCCGCCACCATCCAACCGCGGAACCGCCGCTCCTGCCGTCTCCAGCCGCGCAACCGCCGCCGATCTGCCTCGTCACCCCCTGAAATTTTCAGGGGAGGTAAACCTGAACCCTTGATCTCTGTTTCTTCATAGACCTTTCTCTGTAAACTTGTGATGGCCCACAAAATGCAGTACGAGAGAGATTTCTCACCGGTGTTCGCACACGAGATCTATGGATCATACTTTCCACACGAAATTGCACAAAGGGGATGGAATTTCCTCCTCTATAACCATGGATCTGCATTTGCTGTCCCTAGCTTAGTTACCCAATTTTATGAGTCAATGGAAGAAAATAGCCTAGACAACTTAGGTTATATTAAACTGATTTGGGGAAATAATGAAATTCGCATTGATAGGGATATGATACACGAGGTGACACTAATACCACGTGTACCGGCACACGAACAACCCCTTCGCTTTGAAGACTATATTCCTTTAATGGGTAATGACTGTGCGCGAGAACCACGCAAGGGGATCCAAGCACGGACCCTCTTCGCAAATGTTTTAACTGTGTGCCGGTGGGCACAAAACAATATTTTTGGAAGTTCTCACAACACAACCTTTTTCACCCCTTCCTTACATGTTGTTCATACTTTAATGACGAAAAACCCTAGATTCGACATGTGCACAGTTTTGCTATACTCCATAGGTTCGGGTAAACGAGGGAGTGTATATCCATGTCCCATGCTCGTGACCCAGCTCTACCGTTATTTCCTCCCGGCCGAAGAATTTGACTCTTATTTGACAGAAGGTGCCGCAGTTCGACCACTTTTAGAGGGCGTCTCGTCGTCTTACTCTAGACTGACGGATATTTGGACACGGACTGAGCCGGGAGAAAACATACCTGCACACACCCCCAGCTCGAGCTCGACTTCGAGCGGGGAAGAACTAACTCCCCAAGAACATGCGCGATTAATGAGAAGAACAGTGAGGAGATTAGACTCTTTGCGGGATGAGTTTCGGGAAACGGCACGAGAACACGACCGTCGGTTGACGGAGATTGAGAGGGGGATACAAACACTGTTGGCTAGGGGGGAGAGATCACGTTCACGCTCACGAGCGCGACGTGGGGCCGGGCAGTGAGGGCACTGCTTGGTTCAAGTTTGGGGGTATTAGAGGTGATGTATATAGTTATCCTTGCATTGCATATTGTATATATCTTTGTTTTCCTTTTGCATATTTAATTTCTGCATTGCATTTTTATAAAAAATCATAAAAAATTTTGCATATTTAATTTATGCATTGCATTTTTATAAAAAATCATAAAAAATTTTGAAAGTTTGAAAAATAAAAAAATTAGAAAACAGTAAAACCCATAAAAATTGAAAATTTTCAAAAAGTAAAAAAAATTAATTCTGGTTAATTGACTTGAGTTTGATAAATAGGTTAACTGGCTAGGAAAAACTAAATCTTAGACTTAGCAAATTAAAAACCCTAAAAATAACCTCCTTAAAGTTTAACTGTGGAAAGCATATGTCTTTGTAGGCTATTTAGAAATAGGCAAATCTTGGGTTCAGTTCTTGGTATAAGTCGAAACAAAGGAAAAGTATTAAAACTCTTATTAGAGTATAAGTTTGAAAAATAGTTCCTAACTTAAGTCTAGATTCTGAAAATGTATACCCTACAAATTGCACAAACACGCACCTTGAAACTTGGATTAGTAGAAGAGACCTTGAAATACTCTTGTCTAACGTCCTTAGCACAATGAAAAAGAAAAAAAAAGAGTGAATAAAGAAAAAAATGGACACTGGTTTTTGTGATTACTTAAGGCTAAAAAAAAAAAATTAGAAAAATATTTAGCGAAGGTGCTACTGCTAAAAGCCTTGGGTGTTGCAAAACTAGGAAGTACGCCTTAAAGTGCTAACGCATCTGGTAATCGGTTGTTGGTACCTCAAGAAGTATTAGCAATCGCATGAAGGATGTGAAAGCGAAGTCTCACAAGTGCTTTGGACAATGGGCTGGAGTATGATTGCTTGATTTGAATTTCCAAGTGTAGGGGTGATATTTACACACACGTGGGGATATGTGATTAGAGTTTAGATAAGAGAAAGGAATGAAGAATAGAACTTGTGTCTTTAATAGAGTTGATAGAAATTCCTAAGTGGAGATGGAACTCTAGAAGGAAGACTTAAGAAATGCCGAAAGCTAAGTAATTCTACAGGATATGTGTAATCTTAAGTTAAATAATGAGCAAGCGTGAAGAATATGGGTGGATAATTTGCGGGTCAACGATAATAGATTTCCTTGTTAGAAAACCTAAATGGAGAACAAAAGTCGAAAAACCAAGTTGATAGGATTTTGTGGGTGTCATCCGCTGAAAACCCTCAGGAGACAACACTCCTCCTACTAGGGACACCTAGAGGTTTAACGGCTTGTTGCACGTGCTCAGTGCAATCGCGTTTCCCTGCGAAAATGTGGCTAGGTTAGAATAAACTAATAAATTTGCTCGAGGACGAGCAAAAGGTAAGTTTGGGGGTATTTGTTCACATCATAATATTGCAATTCATACGCCCCATTTTTTGTGCAATTTATAAGTAAACAGGTGCTTTTGACGATCGTTTGTTACATGATACAGGATACAGACTTTTGAAGCAAATACAGTGAAAAAGACAAAGATGATACAGGAAATGGACTTTTGACCAACCAGCACACGGATCCTACTCAAGCCGAGACGAACGTCAAGAGAAACGGTCAAAAAGATCCTTACAAGGTTCACTGAGAATCTGGAGAATACTAGAAAGCCCAACAGAGAAAAGAATAGTAAAAAAAGAGAGCCCAAGAGAAGAGAAACAAAGTACAGAAAGCTGGTGGGCCAATCCCACTAAATGGCCGCGGATCCGCGGCCAAAGGCATGTCTTTGCCGCGGAACCGCGGCCATATGGTGCCCGTGTTGGCACCGACTTCTTGTGTCGGTGTGTCGTTTCATTGTTGGGATTTTTAGGGGTTAAATCAGTAAATTCATGTCTACGAGAATTTGTAACCCTAGCTTCACTAGTTACTTATAAATTGTAATCTAGATCTTAAAAATTGTATGCCTCTATATATTCAATAAAAGTGAGATTTGTTGAAGGAATCAAGATCATCATCTTCTTCTTGTAAGTCTTTAATTTATTTAATTTCTGCCTTAGTATAATTGTTTGCTTGCCCTAGGAATCATTTAATTGCTAGTTAGCTAATTTCTAAATCTGTCGTAAGATAACTATTTAAAACATAAAACATAAAAATATTTCTTACTTATAATTCCCTAATGTGCGAGTAAAAAATTCTCGCTCGTTAGGGTTAGGAACAAGGGAGTGAGTGAGAGATGGATGTCTCTCACCTCCTTCAATGTCAACTTATTTTTAAACGAAACCTTCATGCACACATATACGATTCGCCCCCTACGGCACCCTACCTATAAGGTAACGGTGTTCCGTAGTATAAAAGGCCGGACTTATATGATGTCCATGAAGCTCACATCAATGAATAAGAAAAGACGGACAAGGATCTAGAGGAAGAAACTTTGTTTCTTCCCGATCATCCTAATCCCTTTTCCTATTGATTGTTGTGACTTTCCTAAAAGCTTAAATCACGACATTGAAAGGGGTGAACACATTGATCTCAACACACCTACCTTCGACCTAACCCTAATGAGTTCTTTCTCATCACATAAATTCGTCTTAAACTCAATCGATAAAAAAACCAACAACGATTTGAATCAACTCGTTATAACACAAAATCGGAAATTAACCATCCCTGTGGATCGACCCGTATTCACCGGCTAGCTGCGAAGCGACGCCGTTTCTGATTACGGTAAACTACAAATTTTTGGACTAATCAGGTTTACAATAATTTTATTACAATTTATAAGTAAACAGGGAAAACTAGGGTTACAGATTCTCGCGTATGTGATTTTACAGATATGCCCACGAAAAATCCCAACCCACGCACCGACGCACCGTCACGAGAAAATTGCACTGACACGGGCTTTAAATGGCCGCGGAACCGCGGCATTAGTGGGCGTGGGCCGCGGTTCCGCGACCCTTTGGTGAGATCATCTCACCAAATTTCCTAGGCTTCATTATAATGCCTTGTCCTCTCTATTTCTTCAGTACTTTTCTCTATTTGGATTCTGGATCTTCTCTAGAATTTTCAGTGAAATTTGTAGTGGTCTTTTAACTGTTTCCTTTGACATTTCGGACCATGCATTGCCTTGTGAATTGTTCTTCGTCTAGGCTTGAGTAGGACCCTTCTGCTTGCTTGTCAAAAGTCACTCTTTTGTATCAACTTTCGTCTTTTTCACTGTATCTGCTCCAAGAACCTGTATTCTGTAATATGCAGCAGTCATGCGTCAAAAGCACCTGTTTAGTTATAAAACGAATAAGAATTGGGAAATATGAATTGCAATATTATGATATGAACAAATACCCCCAAACTTATCTTTTGCTCGTCCTCGAGCAAACTTATTTTTTTGTTATTCTCGATAAAACCTAACCGCACTTTCGCAGGGAAACGCGATTGCACTGAGCTCGTGCAACAAGCCGTTAAACCTCTAAGTGTCCCTAGTAGGAGGAGTGTTGTCTCCTGAGGGTTTTCAGCGGATTACACCCACAAAATCCTATCAATTTGGCTTTTTCGACATTAATTCTCCTATTAGGTTTTCTAACACAGAATTCTATTATCAACGACTCGTAAATTATCCATCCACATTCTTCACACTTCCTCATCAATTAACTTAAGATTATATATGTTTTATAGAATCGCTCAGCTTTCGGCATTTCTTAAGTTTTCCTTTTAGGGGTCCATCTCCACTTAGGAATTTTTCTATCAACTCTACTAAAGATACAAGTTTTATTCTTTATTCCTTTCTCTTATCTAAAATCTAATCACATATCCCCACGTGTGTGTATAGATCACCCCTACACTTGGAAATTCAAATTAAGCAATCATACCCTTGTCCGTTGTCCAAAGCACTTATTAATTGGTGAATTTTGCTTACACATCCTTCATGCGACCGTTAATACTTCTTGAGCTACCAACGACCGATTACAAAATGTGTTAGCACTTTAAGCGTACTTCCTAGTTTTGCAACACCCAAGGCTTTAGCAGTGACTCCCAAACCAGTTGGTCTAAGGCACTAGGTGATGAAGCACCCTCGCTATATATTTTTCTATTTTTTGGCTTAAGTAATCACAAAACCAGTGTTCATTTTTTTTATTCACTTTTGTATTTTTCATTTTCTTCGTACTAAGGACTTTTAGACAAGAGCATTTCAAGGTCTCTTCTACTATTCCAAGATTTAAGGTGTGTGATTGTGCAATTTTGTAGGGTATACATTTTTAGAATCCATACTTAAGCCAGGAATTATTTTTCAAACTTATACTCTAATAAGAATATCAATATTTTTCCTTAATTTCAACTTAGCCCAAAAAGTGAACTCAAAATTTGCCTATTTCTAAATAAACTACAAAGACATATACTTTCTACCGTTAATCTTTAAAGAAGGTTATTTTTAGGGCTTTTAATTTACCAAGTCTAAGATCTAGTTGTTCGCAACTAGTTAACCTATTTGTCAAACTCAAGTTAAATATGGCCAAAATTGAATACAATAATTTTTTTTTATAAATTTTTTTGAAATTTTTCAATTTTTATGGGTTTTCAAATAAATATGCAAATACAAAAATATTTACAAATGAATGCGAAGGAAGAAGACGTACCGAGTATACCCCCAAACTTGAACTTGACAGTGTCCCCACTGTCATGCTGCACCAATAGGGTGAAAATGTCGGCACTCCCCTATTTATTTATTATTTATTTTTCTTATTGTTAAAGGAAAAACAAAAATATATACAGAAAGGCCCCCCAAACTTCAGTGAAACAATATTAGACATTACCGCCAGACTTTGCATAGACCAAACATCAACACCAACCAGTCAAAAAATTTATCTGTAAAGAGTGTCGGTTGGTGGAAGAACATGTTGTACAGATCCAAACAGAATTGGGGAAGATAGGAGTGATGGTAGGGAAAGTATGGAAGTAAATAGATATGATGTGGTGATGAATCAAAACAAGAATGAGAATGATCAGCAGTCAGTTGAATATTGGCATTCTCATAGCTTATTAAAAGAAATGGGGATGGTTCAACTTCTAAAGGAGGAGGATGACTCACCACAATACCCCCAAAATGTTTCTGTGGGTCCTTTGTTGACTTGGCATCATCCATCAATTGCATATGATATTCAATTATGAGGGAACTAATCTCCTCGATGTCCGCCATAGTCCAACCGAAAACTTGCCGCCTATCTTGTAAGACCTTTAAAATAGCGTTCTCTTGCTCGAAAGCTAGAGAGGCTGATATTATAATAGGAAAAGTCTCATTCTCACCTATGTAAGCATATTTAAGGCGAGGCGGCAAGGACATGCGTTCGAGTTTCGGAGTTGAAAGAACCATTGCGGAATCTACCTCGAACTCAAAGGACTCCAACACAGGTTCGAAATCACTGCAAACAACCGATTCGGATGGTTCAACTAACTCATCCAAAAATTCAAAAGACTCATATTCGGACTGTGAGTCGTCATCATCCGAAAAGGTGAAACTTTCACAATCCATGTCGGTTGTGTCAACGGTGGTAGGCTCAAGGAGGGACGCACTAGTGGCGTCAAAACTGTTCTCATCAAACAAGAAACTTTCAAACTCGCAGTCCTCCTGCGTGATTTCGTGAATAGAGCAAACTTCTCATGTACAAGTATTAGGCACGGGGGGCAGACTTCCGGACTTGTAAATATTGAACTCACTAGACGTCTTCCCGAAGGATAGAGTCATGGAGCTATTGCGACAGTTTATTACGGCATTGGAAGTGGCCAAAAATGGTTGACCGAGAATCACCGGAATTTAGTTCCGTGAGTTAGCAACATGTTGTGTATCCATAACAATAAAATCAACGGGGAATATGAACACCCCAACTTTGATCAACACATCCTCTAGCTCACCCCTTGGATGGGTGATTGATCGATCAGCCATTTGGAGAGTACAACGAGTGGGTTTCAACTCTCCAACCCCTAATTGTTCGTACACGGAATAAGGTAGCAAATTGACACTAGCACCAAGATCTAATAGTGCTCTATTAATGTTCTTATCCCCAATTGTTATCGAAATAGTAGGACAACCGGGGTCCTTTTGCTTTGGGGGTAAAGAATTGACAAGAGCATCACTAACAGCACTAGCGACGAAAACTTTTTTTGGTACTTGTGACTTCCTCTTTTTGGTGCACAATTCCTTTAAAATTTTTGCATATGAAGGAACTTGTTGGATTGCATCCAAAAGAGGGATATTTATGCTTACCTGTTTGAACAACTCGACAATCTTCTCCATTTGTGGAGTTGGTTTATTGGATCTCAACCGGTTTGGAAAAGGAGCATTTTGAAATGTTGTTGAGTCCACTTTTTGAGGATCAGATTGTTAAGTTAGAACGGAACCCCGTGTAGATGTGTTCGTGTTGTGAGAAGTTGGTCCGTTCGAGCTAGAAGGAGTAGAGCCTTGTGAATGATGGAGAACATGCTCTAATGAAGAAGAAGAAGGTGAAGAAGAACCACCGGCAGGGGTGTCATTGTGAATGCCCACATTGTTTTGTAACATTTTCCCCGATCTCAACATGGTCACAGTGTTTACGTTATGAGTTTGCTGTTGATGTGCAGCATGTGCGTGACCGGGAGTAGGCAGTGGTTGAGATGGGAGCTTTCCTTTCTCTCGCTCGCTCAATGCTGCATTGAGTTGTGCAATTTGTACCTCAATAGATTTGATGCTTTGATCGTGTGAGGCACTGTTTTGCACCAAAGATTGAATAGAAGTCTCTAGTCTTACTGTAGACTGTGTAGATTACTTTAGGAACGCATCTAGACTTCCTTCGAGCGAGCTAACCTTGTCATTGTTAGGTTGAACAAAATTGTTTGGCGCGTAAGAATTATTAGGCACAAAATTGTTCACTTGATTAGGGTAAGGTTGCTGTTGGAAAGGTTGTTGAAATTGAGTTTGTGGGGGTGCTTTTTGTTGTTATGGAGAAGGCCCTTGATAATTGTTATTTCCTTGGAATTGTTGATTTTGGTTCCAAGCGAAATTTGAGTGAATCCTCCACCCCGGATTGTATGTCGAAGAGTATGGATCGTTTCTCTGTCGTTGCTGAAAGGCAGTATTGACTTAATCCTGTCCTTGAGTAGATGCATTGTAAGGACACTCTTCGGTTAAGTGTGATGGAGCCGCACAACAAGCACAAACAGTTCGTGGAGGCATAACAGGGGCAGGAGAAGGCGATGAGATTTTGGTCTCAATCGCTTCTAGCTTTTTCGTAAGAGCGGCCATCTCGGCCTTCATAGCAATCGACATCTCTACTTGATATATGCCTGCCCTAGATTGACCACTGGAAGAAGATGATGTGGTCTTGGTACTCTCCCACTGAATTGTTTGCTCACTAAGATCCTCAAGAAACTGCAACGCTTCGTCACTAGATTTGGAGAGAAAATGACCTTGACATATGGTTTCTAGCAACTGCTTCGTTGCCGAGTTCAATCCCTCGTATAATGTTTGGCAAAGTTGCCAACTTTCGATCCCATGATGAGGGCATTGAATGAGTAGGTCTTTAAATCTCTCGAAGCACTTCCAAAATGGTTCGGAAGGAAGCTGTGAAAATTGTATAATCTAGTTACGGATTCTAGCAGTTTTGTGATGAGGATAGAACTTTTTAAGAAAAGGTTTCACAAACTCATCCCAATTTCTAATGGAATGTGATGCGGTGCTGTATAGCCACTTCTCGGCTAGGTCATATAAGGTAAAAGGAATGACCCTTAGCCTTATAGCGTCATCACTTAATTGGGTCGTTTTCATCATAGCACACACATTTTGGAATTTATTGATAAAGATATAAGCATCTTCAGATTCCAAACCATGAAATTTTGGCAGCATATTGATGAAATGTGGTTTTATTTCAAAATTGTCCCCATTTGCCGGTGGGGGTGAAAGACAGGTAGGTAAAGAAGTGCGGACGGGGTAAAAGAGATCCTGGAGCACGACTCGTGCGGGCGCTTCAACAGGCGGTTGATTCGGGTTATTCGCACCTAACGGAGGTGGAATCATTCCTGTCGGTAAGGTATTGTTGGGGTTGAATCCCGACATGCCTTCGGAAGAAGAATTTGAAGGTGTAGGTAAGAAAGTGGACGGAATGTCGACTTCGGTGTCGAAGGGTTCGTCGGTCGGTACCAACAAAACACGGACTAATCGGGCGTTAGTATCCTTAGTCCAAAGTGACATACACTAAAGGGGCAGTGTAGTCAGAAAAAAATTGAAAAACAGAATGTGGAGGTAAGATAACGTCAAAGAAGGGAAGTGGTGTAAGTGAGTTGCAAGTTCCTTTAGCGACAAGTTGCAAGTTTTGAAAAGATTTTTCTTTTTTTTTTTTTTATATATGTGAGAGTTTTGCAAAGAGATTTTTGAAAAGGGACTTGTGACACAACTGTATCAACCACACATGCACAATCAGGCCTAGATCTAGGGTCACCTAGGTCTGCTAGACAGCTCCTAACTAGGGCTAGAAATAGGACCTCAAACCGCCTCTTCACCGCCAATTGCGGCCAGGTAAGTGCCAGGTAAGTGGGAAGGAACCACAGTAGTGGGCCTAATTAATAACCACTAGCCTAGACATACTTGCCTAGACACCGCAAAGTCAGGTTAGGATAAACGGTCGATGCCTATACTAGTCCTTTTCCTATTGAGCTCGATGTCCTTAGGACTAAGTCTAGTATTTTTTAATTAATTGTGTTCAATGCAAATGTTTTAAGTGTTTTCTGGGGCCCTGCGAAGGGTGATGAAATCCCCACCCAATCTGAGTTTGGTCAATTAGCCCCTTAAAGTCCGATTAAATTATGCAAAAATATTAAATTCACTTGCAATCAATTTTTAGCGCGGCGCAAAGAAACCTGCAGAAAATCTGTTATTTAGAAGGGGGAGGAAGAATATTTATTTTTAGCGCAAAGAAATCCTACAGAAAATTTTCACAAAAGATATATGGAGGTTGATAGAGGAGAGAGGAAGAAAACAAACCAACTAAATTTCGCTCAGAGAGGAGGCTAAACCGCCGCGGTTCCGCGGTTCTGTGCACTAAATGGCCGCGATTTCGCAGTCTGGTGACGGGATCGGCTCCTGAAAAAAATTGTACCGCTCTGTTGTGAACTTTCCCTTCTGTTCTGATATGATTTTTTCTGTTTTGCCCTCTGTAAATTTCCAGATCCGCGATTCTTCGCTGTTCCTGCAAGATTCAAACAATAAACCCTTCAAACAGATAAAAATTGATAAAAAATTTTTATACTTTTTTATATTTTCAGATTTTTATGATTTTTTAAAATTTATATCAACCCGAAATTACACAAAAGAAATTTTACGCCATCCCCGGCAACGGCGCCATTTGATTAAAGTGTAGGTTTTACGATCACCAAAAATATTTTACCGTAATCAGAAACGGCGTCGCTTTGCAGCTAGCCGGTGAATACGGGTCGATCGACAGAGATGTGTAATTTTCTTATATGTTTTTACGAATTGATTCCAAATGTGGTTTGATTTTGCTGATTGAGTCTAAAAACTAAGTTGTACGGTATTAAGGAACTTGCTAGGGTTAGGTCTAAAGTAGGGTTAGATAAGATTTTTATTAACACCTCTTTCAATGCACTCGATTAAAACTTTTTTAGAAGTCATAACAATTATTAGTAAAGGGGATTAGGATGATTGGGAAGAAATGAAGTTTCTTCTTCTAGATCCTTGTCCGTCCTTTCCTACTAATTGCTATAACCCTCATGGACGTCATGCATGTCCGGTCCTTTATACTACGGTTTCACGTTACCTCGTGGTAGGGTGCCGTAGGGAGCGGATCATGCATGTGTGCATGAAGTTCTACTTATGAAAAATTATCGGCATTGAAAGAGATGAGAGATATTCATCTCTCAATCCTTCCTTTATTCCTAAACCTAACAAGCGAGGAAATTACTCGCTCATTAGGGGATCTTCTAAAAATGACATTTTTGTTATGTGTTTTGTTTTTGATCTAAAAAACTAATTATCTACTGCAGATTAAAAAGTTCTATACTAGAATTACTTAGGGCAATGAAAGGATTTATCTAAGGCAATAATTAAATTAGAGCTAGGGCAAGAAATGAGTTATCAACTAGGGCAGAAATTTAAAAATAAAAACTTACAGAAACGATGCTCTTCCCACTGAATTAATTCTGAATTTTATTTCATTGAAAAGAGGCATAGTGTTTACAATAATTTTATTACAATTTATAAGTAAACAGGGAGAACTAGGGTTACAGATTCTCGCGTATGTGATTTTACAGATATGCCCACGAAAAATCCCAACCCACGCACCGACGCACAGTCACGGGCTTTAAATGGACGCGAAACCGCGGCATTAGTGGGCTTGGGCCGCGGTTCCGCGGCCCTTTGGTGAGATCATCTCACCAAATTTCCTGGGCTTCATTATAATGCCTTGTCCTCTCTATTTTTCAGTACTTTTCTCTATTTGGATTCTGGATCTTCTCTAGAATTTTCAGTGAAATTTGTAGTGGTCTTTTAACTGTTTCCTTTGACATTTCGGACCATGCATTGCCTTGTGAATTGTTCTTCGTCTAGGTTTGAGTAGGACCCTTCTACTTGCTTTTCAAAAGTCACTCTTTTGTATCAACTTTCATCTTTTTCACTGTATCTGCTCCAAGAACCTGTATTCTGTAATATGTAGCAGTCATGCGTCAAAAGCACCTGTTTAGTTATAAAACGAATAAGAATTGGGGAATATGAATTGCAATATTATGATATGAACAAATACCCCCAAACTTATCTTTTGCTCGTCCTCGAGCAAACTTATTTTTTTGTTATTCTCGATAAAACCTAACCGCACTTTCGCAGGGAAACGCGATTGCACTGAGCTCGTGCAACAAGCCGTTAAACCTCTAGGTGTCCCTAGTAGGAGGAGTGTTGTCTCCTGAGGGTTTTCAGCGGATTACACCCACAAAATCCTATCAATTTGGCTTTTTCGACATTAATTCTCCAATTAGGTTTTCTAACACAGAATTCTATTATCAACGATTCGTAAATTATCCATCCACATTCTTCACACTTCCTCATCAATTAACTTAAGATTATATATGTTTTATAGAATCACTCAGCTTTCGGCATTTCTTAAGTTTTCCTTTTAAGGGTCCATCTCCACTTAGGAATTTTTCTATCAACTCTACTAAAGATACAAGTTTTATTCTTCATTCCTTTCTCTTATCTAAACTCTAATCACATATCCCTACGTGTGTGTATAGATCACCCCTACACTTGGAAATTCAAATTAAGCAATCATACCCTTGTCCGTTGTCCAAAGCACTTATTAATTGGTGAATTTTGCTTACACATCCTTCATGCGACCGTTAATACTTCTTGAGGTACCAACGACCGATTACAAGATGTGTTAGCACTTTAAGCGTACTTCCTAGTTTTGCAACACCCAAGGCTCTAGCAGTGACTCCCAAACCAGTTGGTCTAAGGCACTAGGTGATGAAGCACCCTCGCTATATATTTTTCTATTTTTTGGCTTAAGTAATCACAAAACCAGTGTTCATTTTTTTTATTCACTTTTGTATTTTTCATTTTCTTCGTACTAAGGACTTTTAGACAAGAGCATTTCAAGGTCTCTTCTACTATTCCAAGCTTTAAGGTGTGTGATTGTACAATTTTGTAGGGTATACATTTTTAGAATCCATACTTAAGCCAGGAATTATTTTTCAAACTTATACTCTAATAAGAATATCAATATTTTTCCTTAATTTCAACTTAGCCCAAAAAGTGAACTCAAAATTTGCCTATTTCTAAATAAACTACAAAGACATATACTTTCTACCGTTAATCTTTAAAGAAGGTTATTTTTAGGGTTCTTAATTTACCAAGTCTAAGATCTAGTTGTTCGTAGCTAGTTAACCTATTTTTCAAACTCAAGTTAAATATGGCCAAAATTGAATACAGTCTTTATACTAGGTTCGCAGCTAGTTAACCTACGTTCGTCAGTGAGCTACTTTCTAAAGAGCAGGTGGCTATGCTCAAAGACGTGCTCATGTAGTATAAAAACTGTTTCGCATGGAACTACTTCGAAATGCCGGGACTAAATCCAGAAGTAGCTGTGCACAAATTGGCGATATCTCCGGACGTCAAGCCAGTCAAACAAGCGCCGAGAAGAATGCGGCTCGAACTTGAAATGAGCATCAATGCCGAAGTCAAGAAGCCAATCGACTCCGGCTTCTTCTAAGAAGTGTAATACCCCGACTGGATTGCCAACATCGTCCTAGTGATGAAAAAGAACGGGATGGTGCGCTACTGTGTAGACTTTCGGGACCTCAACAAAGCCTGTCCAAAAGATGACTTTCCCGTACCGGTTACCGAACTGATGATAGATAACACGTCCACTCACGAAGTTTTCTCCTTCATGGATTGCTCATCAGGGTACAATCAAATAAAGATGCATCCCGAAGACCAGAAGCACACTGCTTTCCGGACCCCTCTGGGCATATTCTGATACAAAGTGATGCTATTCGGTTTGAAGAACGCCGGCGCCACCTATCAGAGGGCCATGACGAAGATCTTTGATGACCTTATACATGAAATCGTCGAATGCTATATCGACGACCTCGTGGTTAAAAGCAAATCTTACGAGGAACATTGGAAGCATCTGAAGATCGTGTTTCAACGCCTTCGGAAATACAACTTGAAGATAAACCCTCTCAAATGCGCGTTCGCAGTCTCCTCATGTAAATTCTTAGGATTCATCGTACGACACCGGGGCATCGAGATAGACCCGTCGAAAATCAAGGCGATCATGGAAATGCCTCCGCCAAGAACTCTCAAGCAATTGTGGTCTCTCCAAGGGAAGCTCGCATATATTCGGCGGTTCATAGCCAATCTCTCTGGCAAATCCCGCCCCTACAGCCATTTAATAAAGAAGGGGACCCCTTTCGTCTGGGATCGCAAATGTCAAAGCGCACTGGACGAAATCAAGCAATACTTGCAGAATCCACCAGTATTGACCGCTCCAGTCAAAGGAAAGCCTCTCATCTTGTACACAACATCCCTTGAAGGTTCCATAGGCGTGCTATGGGCACAGGAAAATGACCAGGGAAAGGAGAGAGCCCTATATTATTTGAGTCGAGTTCTCCTGGGGGCAGAAAATAACTACTCCCCTATCGAAAAACACTGCCCAGCATTGATCTTCGCGATAACGAAGCTCAGACACTATGCTTTGGCGTATGAGGTCCATCTCATATCAAAGGTTGATCCTCTCAAGTATTTGATGTCAAGAGCCATATTAATAAGACGACTCACAAAATGGGCCCTCCTCTTGATGGAGTTCTCGATAACATACCGACATCTCAAGGCAGTGAAAGGCCAGGCCATCGCCGACTTCCTCGCTGAACATCCGATACCTGCCGATTCACCCCTAAATTGCGAATTGTCAGATGAGCACGCATTTGACACGATCGACGGGAAGAGAAGAGAGAGTGATACCCGATAGGAGCTCTACTTCGACGGGGCATCTTCCATGAAGAAGCGAAAGCACAGCTCCTCTATAATCAAATCTGGGGCAGGCCTTATCTTCGTGACTCCACAAGGAGGGATAATGCGCTTTGCCTTTTCCTTGAGAGAGCCGAGGACGAATAATGAAGCCGAATATGAAGCTTTGATAGCAGGTCTTAAGACCGCCATCGACATGGGAATCGAAAACCTCCTCATATACGGAGACTCCCAGCTGGTCGTCAGTCAAGTAAATGGCGACTATCAAACGTGCAAACCAGAGTTGGTGAAGTATGGCGAGAGAGTACAACAATTGCTGACTCAAATCCCTGCATACGCTCTAGAAAGCATACCGCGTGCGGAAAATAGCAAAGCGGATGCGTTAGCCAAACTCGCTAAAGAACCGGCTGACGAAAACCTCGATGACATGAGGATCGTTGTGCAAAGCCGTCAAGTTCTTGCACCTGCCGAAATAGCTCCGGAGTCGTCTGAAGAAAAGGGAGCGACCAAGGAGACAGCCTTACAAACAGAGGACCAGAAAAATGTTAAGGATTGGAGAGAAGTCTTTATAGACTACTTCAAATCCCGTCGAACACCTGAAGATGCATCCTCAGGACATCAGCTCATGAAACGAGCTCTGTCTTTTGCCTTCGTCAATGATACTCTGTATAAGAGATCGTTCGACTATCCGTGGCTAAGATGCCTGGGACTAAGTGAAGCGAGGAAAGTCATCCAAGAAACTTACGATGGACTCTGCGGATCTCATCAAGCCGGCCTAAATATGAAGCTGAAGATCAAAAGGATTGGTTACTATTAGCCCACGATAATTCAGGACTGCCTCGAATACGCGAAGCAGTGCCACTCGTGCCAGATTCACGGGGACTTCATCCACCAGCATCCAAATCCGCTACACCCAACGGTGGCTAGCTGGACATTCGAAATGTGGGGAACTGACATAATCGGGCCTATCGAACCAACATCATCTAGAGGACATCGGTTCATATTAGCAACAACCGATTACTTCTCTAAGTGGGCAGAAGTAGTATCGCTGAGAGAAGTGAAGACGGAGAATATCCTCGATTTCTTCAAGACACACGTCATCTATCAATTCGGCACTCCGCGGGAGATTATCTCTGATAATGGGCCAGCCTACAGAAGTCACAGAATCAGCCGCTTCATGCAGCAACATAATATAGACTGGAGATACTCTTCGGTCTATAATCCCCGAGCTAATGGTCTAGCTTCAACAAGACCTTGATGAAGATCATAAAGAAGACGGTGTCCAAAAATAAGAAGGACTGGCATGAAAGACAGCATGAAGCTCTCTGGGCGTACTGGACCACGTTCAAAACGACCACAATGCTATATGTGTTGGTATTCGGTACAGAAACAGTACTTCTCTTGGAGATAGAGCTACCCTCCCTACGAGTGGCGGTTCATTACGAGCTAACAGACAAAGAGAATGCTCATCTTCGGCTTGAGAAGCTCGACGCCCTTGACGAAACCCGGCTCATGGCACAGCAAAACTTGGAGACTTACAAAGCAAAGATGACGCGCTCATACGAGAGATTGACTAGGCCAAGAACATTCCGTCAAGGCGAACTTGTGCTAATTATCAAGAGACCTATGATCCCCAATCGTGCCAAACGAGGGAAATTCGAGCCGAACTATGAGGGCCCGTACATCATAGACAAAGTCTACCAAGGTGGGGCTTACTTGCTCATGGATATGCATAGCGAAAGACCCTTCAGGCCAATAAACGGCCGGTTCCTGAAAAAATACTACGCCTGACGAGTCATGAACCAGGTTAATGATAGATGACGACACCTATGTCCGCTCGCTATCTTCCTGAGTCCAAACTCTATAAGTAGTGCCCAGCGAAACCTTGCCTCCAAGGCTACGGATCGAGATGTCCTAAAACTAACAACGGACCGAGATGTCCTAAAACTAACAACGGACCGAGATGTCCTTAAACTAACTATGGACCGTAACGTCCTTAAACTACTGCAAACCGCAGCATCCTAAGGCTGAAGCAAAAAAAACGGTACGTCCATAAGCGAAATGGGCATGGATGAAAACCCGAAAAAGCTCCGTGAGTAAAAACAGCAGGGCTACCGGTGAGTTTGTGAAAACCTGAAAGGGCGCAATTTCGTTAAAAGACACTTGCACGGTCCTCTTGACCTTGCAAGGAGAAAATACCTGCGTGGGTTCCTTACGACTCATAAAGGAGCAACACACTTAGGGATCTCCACGATTCCTAAGGAGAATTTACACTTACGATATCCTCACGACTCGTAATTCTCCTATGAGACCCTCATGACTCGTAGGATTCAAAAGTCTTAAGCTACAGGGATCTGAACATGTTCTTAAGTCGTCACACACCCCAATCATGCCCTACAAACGGTTCAATACTGACCCTTGTATACAATCCAAGGGCATAAATAACCATTTCCTTGCCGAATCCAACCAACGACGAGGAATGCCCTCATTTGGCGAACAAACACTTGTAAGTCCTCTCGACTTATAAGGAGAAAATGTTCTTATGAGATCCTTACGACTTATAAGAGACCATACACTTAAGAATCCTCATGACTTTTAAGGAGAAACGACACCTACGAGATCCTCAAGACTCGTAGGGAGAAACACCGTTATGAGACCCTTACGGCTCATAAAGTCAAAAGCCTTGGTCAACAGGATCTTAACCCTGTTTGCTAAGCCACCTTTGTTCGATCCGACAAAGGCAAATGATGATTCGCTCCTGGCAATATCCCAGTTGTAGCGATGCTGATGCCTAAAATCGGTATCAGATCCCAAGTCGCTTACTCGCGGAACAAAACCAGCGAGCCATAAATGCATATGATATAGACGAAATGATGGGGCAACTTGCAACAAAATCAGCAAGTAAAATATATGCATTCAAAAACAGCCTAAATGATTGGGCAACTCGTAATAAAAAGCAGCGAGTAAAAAAACAGCCGAAATGATTGGACACCGCGAAAAATAGCCAAAAAGATTGGGCAATCGCGACTTTCACGATACAAAAAGCTGAAATGATAGAGCATCGCGGAAAGAAAACAAAAAAATACATATAAAATGAAACTTTTGCCCTGTAGGTAAGTCCACACCGACCCCTGTATACAATCCATGGGCATAAACGAAAAAGGAAACACATGTCCCAACAAACTCTACCAAAGGGAGAGTCAGGTCTCTGCCGCAATATCTACATACCAGAAGACCAACACGGCGTTCCTTCTCAACTCTAGCAGGATGCAGACGCAACGTCAACAACCGACTTCAAGATCGCAACGAAGCGGAGCCATGACAAAGTCCTTAGATCTAAATCTCGATAGCCACCTCTACAGCCTAGAGACCAACAACAGCGTTCCTCCTTATGCCAACAGAACACGGACGCGACATCATCAATCGGAGCCACGTAAAAGTCCCCAGTTCTGTAATACCCAGTTCTTTTGTACACCAATATCCGTATTTTTATAAAGTGTTGCTTACAAAATTTAATTATTTATATTTTAAATTATTTTAAATTATTTAAAAACCCTAACCTTTAAACCTACCCAAACCCTAACCCTATTTCCCTTTTATTTTCCCAACTTCCCCAAGCCCAGCCCAATCCCTCTTTATCTCTCTTTTTAATTCTTTCCTCAGCCTAGGCCCGGCCCAACTTCCCCAACCCAACTCGCTTAACCCTTCTTCCCCACTTCTTTTCTTTTCCCGCTCCTTTCCCTTCTCTCCCCACGTCGCCATGACCACGTCCCCGCGCTCTCACCCACACCCTCGCGACCGTTTCTCGCGTGCACCCATGACCCATGCCAACTGACCCCGTGACCCCATCTCTCGCGCTACCTCCGTGACCCGCTCCTCTCTCAATGGCCCTCTCTCCCTTCACCCTCACCCGCTTCTTCTTCCTCCCCCATCATTTTCCCGATCTCCCTCACCTGCCCCTCTCCCTTCCCCCTTACAACATTTCCTCCCAGCTCCCCCCAGCGACGCCGATCATCTCCTCCGGCAAACCTCACCCTCTTCGAACCCAACTCTGCCTCCATCACCTGCCCCGAGCACCTTCGCCTGCACCCCCGAGCTCCTACCCCATCACCGACGAGCCACCCTGCCTCACCACCGCGACCACCAGCCCCCTCATGACTCTTTAGCCGACCCCTTCACCACCTCACCATGCCGCCTCACCTTCGACCTCGCCTGCATCCCCACTACCTCCTTCTCCAAGTGACTGCACCAACCTCCGACCACCATCGTCGTCGTCTTCATCCCAGAGCAGCAACTTCACCCACATCAGCCCATCACCGTGGCCTCCGCCTCCTGCTACACCGAGAACCTCCTTCCTCGCCGCCGACCCAAGCGCCGCACCGGCTCGGCCGAGCAACCCATCATCAATAACCCCCGACTTCGATCATCGAAACCCTTCACCGATCAGGCTTCACCCTCGCCTCCCCCTCAAACCCCCGACCACCCCCGTTGCCGACACCGCGATCCCCACAAAGTCGTCGTGTCGTTTCGTGCCCACCTCCAGACCAGGACCGTACCGCTTCACAACCGCTACTGCACTAACACCGTGCCACCGCAGACCCACTCATGTGTCGCGCCCCGTGCCCAGTCCCCGTGCTACGTCGTGCCAGCCCCCGTGCTACACCTTGCCCAGTGCCGCGTTGCGCCGTGCCACGCACCGAGCCAGGACCACGCCCACTACCGTATCACGCCAGCATCGCCACCGCACCCAGTACCAGATCACCGCGCATCATGCTCGCGCCACGCGCCTGTGTCCAGCATCGCGCCGTCTCATGTGTCGAGACAAACCCTGTAGCGGCGTCGCTTCCATATCAAGCGACCGAGGCAAGTGATTTCCACTTGCTTTACATGCTATTAATGTTATACACATAATTATTTAAATCTTTGCATAACCAAAGCTTCGATCACTATACGTATAAACAAGTATTTGATGCTAAACTCTGAGTGAAAACCTATTCTTAAATGACAGAATTTGTGATCATTAAGCCTGTTTACTTTTTATAGAAGTACTGTAGAAATTTGGTTGAAAATCAATATCGTTTCACCTATAAAAGGTTACCCCGATAATCCTTACGAAATCTGAAATTTTCCGGACAGGTTAGACAGTTAAAATCCTAATAAATCATTTACACATCGGATCTGAGTGTTCCTTAGCTTGTATAGAAGCTAATAGGTTAACCTACAGTACTATATGGTTTATTTCTAAAATTGAACTAGTTATGATAGGGAAAACTGGGGAGAATTATGAGTCTGGACTGCAGTCCAGAGCAGTAATCCCAGTTAACCCTTGATTTTAAATCACTGTATATCCTTGCTCAAATGCGAAAATATGCATAACCCTATATAGTTACGTATAAAATTGAGTTAGCTTTCTTACTCCAGTAGTTTCACTGGATTCCTGTTCTGTATGATATTTTTAACACATTTTATAATGTTGACGTGTCTAGCTGAATTCTGCAGTGACAGATTTTACACATCAACCTTAACCTGATCATAACTCCCTGTTGATATAGGATATTACTGATCTACTAATTGAGTTGGAAACCTAATTGATAACCCTAAATAGTATCCAACTGTAGTGTTGCCTAATTATTCTCCCAACTGGGAGTAAAACGTGTTACGAAACGGGCTTCCAATTCAGAAATTGGATTTCCAGCAGTGAACATTTAAAATGAAATGGCCATAACTAGCACACCTGAAACCCGATTGAAGCGAAACCAATTTTGATTGATATATAATTAAACATACTACTTACCCCCTTTACATTGTTTCACTTAATTCTGCATGTATGATTTATAGTTAATTATGCAAGTGGTAGGACACTGGCTGATGATATTCTATTCATATTGTAATTATTGTATTCTCATCATATCATGTAAAGCTCATATGCATTGGTAGCCTAGAGGTCGTGTACATTACCCAGTGTTAGATATTAGTGTTTTGATTTTGGCAAGTACGTCAGTGTTAATGTGTGAATGAATAAGCGAAGTGACACATACTTGTACACAATCAGCGGACCCTATTGATTTATTGCATTGTCGACATCTATGGGATATGTATAAGTGTAACTATAATTGGTATGGGACGATTATGGAAGCACTTATATGGGTGTCATAGGTAAGGCACCAAACACTGTCCATTTATCTTGGGCATCAGTCGAGACATGCTTGATGGAGATCCCGTCTCCAGTTCTCGCGTAGACTTGTCATGGACCGACTGGTACTTGAGTTTATGGTTGGTGTTTGATGTAGACCACGGGGTATGGGGTAGTTTAAGTGTAAGTTCAACGGAATCTCGGGAGTCCCATTACCGGCACATACAGCGATTCTGGAGATATATGGGTGATATTACTGATTATTAGCGAGCGACTCGGGCCCGTGTTCCCTTTCCCCTGGAGCACTACCCTTGGGTAGGGGATACTCACGAGTGGTTGACTCTCACACTTGGACTGATGATAGGTTTAGAGACCTGGAAAGTGAGACTTAGAGACAAATAGGTTTAGTGACATACATTGATTACTAACTGTTATACCTGCCATACTGTTTACCTGCTTTACCGTTTACCTACACTGGCTCCTTCATGTTTATATCATCACTTTATGTGTGTTGTTTCATATTCATCATTATTACACTTATTACACGTGTATTTCTATTTATTGCTATTGTGTCGCTCTGACGACCTGAGTATGCATGCTCAGAGTGAGAAGTGGATTCAGCTTGGACCAGGACCTGACGTACCTCGAGGACATTGCGGATATCTGGATCAGCGACTCAGCGCTATCTTTCCTTGATCTTTATCTGGTTAGTTTTTGTATTTGATCTGATTTAGTGACTGCATTTCTTATTACCTGTGCATTGATTACTGATTACCGCGCAAAGCTAGAAGCCGAAGTGTGACTACGGCAGGATATTTCCTCGACCGTAGGAGCATGGCTGGCCTTATCAACCCCTTGTATTCCGTATTTTGGGAAGCGGTGCGTGATAAGTTCCAAGACTCTACGGTGCATAGACAACCTAGTGTCAAACCCTTGACCTCCCTGTCGTCAAGCAACGCTTCGACTTGGATACATATCAACCCCTGGCCTCTTTATCGTAAAGCAACGCTTCGACACAGATACATGTCAACCCTTGACCTCCTTGTCATAAAGCAAATGCTTCGACTCAGATACATGTCAACCCCTGACCTCCCTGTCGTAAAGCAACGTTTCGACTCGGATACATGTCAACCCCTGACCTCCCTGTCGTAAAGCAACGCTTCGACTCGGATACATGTCAACCCCTGACCTCCCTGTCGTCAAGCAACGCTTCGACTCGGATACATGTCAAACCCTGACCTCCTTGTCGTCAAGCAACGCTTCAACTCGGATACATATCAAACCCTGACCTCCCTATCGTAAAGCAACGCTTCGACACGGATACATGTCAACCCTTGACCTCCCTGTCGTCAAGCGAAGCTTTGATTCGGATATATGTCAAACCCTGACCTCCCTGTCGTCAAGCAATGCTTCGTCTCTGATACATGTCAACCCCTGGCCTCCTTGCCGTAAAGCAACGCTTTGACACGGATACATGTCAACCCTTGACATCCCTGTCGTAAAGCAACTCTTCGACTCGGATACATGTCAACCCCTGACCTCCCTGTCATAAAGCAACACTTCGACTCGGATACATGTCAACCCCTGACCTTCTTGCCGTAAAGTAATGCTTCGATACGGATACATGTCAACCCCTGACCTCCTTGTCGTAAAGCAATACTTCGACACAGATACATGTCAACCCCTGACCTCTTTGTCGTAAAGCAACGCTTCGACTTGGATACATGTTAACCCCTGACCTCTTTGTCGTAAAGCAATGCTTCGACTCGGATACATGTCAACCCCTGACCCCCCTGTCGTAAAGCAACGCTTCGACTCGGATATATGTCAATCCCTGACCCCCCTGTCGTAAATCAACGCTTCGACACGGATACATATCAACCCTTGACCTCCCTGTCGTATAGCAACGCTTCGACTCGGATACATGTCAACCCCTGACCTCCATGTCGTAAAGCAACGCTTCGACTCGGATACATGTCAACCCCTGACCTCCTTGTCATAAAGTGACGCTTCGACACGTATACATGTTAATCCTTGACCTCCCTGTTGTAAAGCAACGCTTCGACTCGGATACATATCAACTCCTAACCCCCTGCCGGTGCAATGCTCCGTCTCGGAATTACATCGACCCATGATTCCCCTGTCGTAAAGCAATGCTTCGACTCAGAAATAAATCAACACATAAACCTAACAACCTATAAAAAGAAAGTTCTCTTGTGAGATCCCTTACGACTCTCACAAGAAAAGGCACTTAGGAGTCTTCACGACACCTAAGTAGAAATTGTACCTATGAGATCCTCTCGACTCATAGGAAGAAAAATCTTTATGAGACCCTCACGGCTCATAAAGTTGAAAAGTCTTAGGTGGCAAATCCTAACCTTGTTGCCTAAGCCATCGCTGCCCAGCAAAAAGATCCTGATAAACTACATATGGACCACATCCATCAGAGCTACATGCAAGCACGAGATAAAAAAATATATGTCTTTTATTCATGAATTCAAAGTGAATAAAAGATACATATCGTAAAAAGAATCAAAATGAATACAAAATACCCTCTCATTCAGGAGTGGATACAAGAAAAGAAAATTTTTACAAAAATTCTTTAAGCCGGCGGACGACACAATAAGTTCCTCAATTCATCGCTCTTCCGCTGGGCATCGGCTTCAATCGCCACGAGACGGGTCTCCGCCTGAGACTGTTGAGCCTGATACGAGGCGAGCCGAATCTCAAGCTCCTTTTCAGCAACTTTGTGAGCTTCGACCATCTCCCAGGTAAAAATGACGGCTTTGTCAAGAGCGACCACTTCCCTGATAGCTTCTTGAAGCACCCGCCAAAGTTCGTACGCATGGGTGGTCTTAGCAGTGAGCTCAGCTTGAAGTTCCCCCAAAGCATTCGAGGCCAGTTCCCTCTCCGAGAATTTCCAGTTAAGCCTCTTCTCACATGATTGTAGATTCGCGGCGCACCGCTCGATCAGCCCCCGCAAGCTCGTCTTTGCAGCCACAACCTCTGAGGAAAGGCGTGTGCACTCAAGACCATGTAAACAAGCTTCCACTCGACGACAAAACCCGACCTATACATGCACCAATGTTTCATTATGGTAGGCGGCAAGAAAAGGCAGAGAAATGTTGGTTTCGGCAGCAAATTCTTCGGCTGTGATCGAGCAACCAGCACGAAGATCTTCGATGAGAGCCGATAAGGAGTGAAGGCTTTACTTCACCATCCGTTCAGATGCGCATAGGGCATAAGGGTCTGGTGGCATAATGATGCGAGACTCCAGCGGGATAAGAGCGGGCAAGGCTGTGAAAATCCATGAACAATCTATGAGATTTATGCCCAAAGAATATATAAAGCGACGTCGAAATCTTACTTACCCACAGTCATGCAAGGAGGATTGGACAGATCCCCAGGCCCGTCAAGGATCTCAACTTCGTCATCAGCTTCCAGAACTGCAGATCAGCATTGTTATACGAAATAATAATAATACAATGAAGGGGTCAAATAACACCAACCTTGCCCAGAAGAGAGGACGATGCTTTGCGGGGATATTGCCTGTGGGGCAGCCATCTCGAGCAGACGCTGAAAGGATTTTCTGGGAGATAAATTCACGATGGACGCAGCCAATCCCCGCATTTCTGAAAAGATAGAAAGAGTTAGATAATAGAGAGATCATTAAAGCAAAATAAGAAGACTACCTTCGATACTCTTCCCGTCTTGAGCCGGAGGGATAGCAGCTTCGACAGCCTCCTCCATTCCCTCAGGAACATCACCGGAGACATTTGCGAGTGTGATAGCTTCCAGTTGAGGGGCAAAGGCCGCCACTTCAGGCTCCAATGAAAGGACGGTGGTCTCAATTACCCGTTCCGCAATCTCCAAGCCATCACCGGAAAGGTCCATTAAATTTACGGCCGGTAAGAGTACCTCTTCCGGGAGAACGGACACCGGGGGAACAGAGGCCACCAAAGGAAGCTCCGTGGCAGGAATAGTAGCTGTAATGACCTCCTCCGCACCTACTAGTGTCTCATCGGGGATATTTACAGAGTCCACAGTCAAGACGCTACTTGAGCTCAGATTCTCTGCCATTGCTGAAGTCCCTGCAAAGTTTTACAAAGATAAGAAAACATAAAAAGCGATGCAAATTACTTGCCAAAGGAAAAATACAGAAAACATGCATACCGATACGCCATGATGCCTCTAGTATGACTTTTTCAAGCCGATGTTCCTTCCTGAGGAGGTGTGCTCGTCGGGGTTCAAATGTACATTCGTGGCCACCGGTCTTCAAAGACAGCTCATCTTGGGAAGCGGCTGAGATAGGCTGCTTGAGGGCTATCTCGCCTTCCTGTTCCAGGGGACCTATAAATATTCGCCGTATTGATCGGGGATCTTCGTAGAATATGATGGGAGGATAATGTTTCTTCAGGACACCCACATTCTCAGTTTTATCCTGTAAGTGCCTTATAGCCTCAGCCAATTGTGCGGCTTCCTCAGCAGACGAACCCGGAAAAAGAATACCATCATCCGGCTCTTACATGGATATAGGTTCGTCTTGAGCAACAACTTCATGTTCAAGCAAGAGGTCGAGCAGATGGGTAACCGTCTTCTTCCACCTTTTTGAGCCAGAGCTGACACCAGAGGAGGAGGATCATTTCTTCCCCTTTGGTACTTTGATACAGCGCTGCCCAACCTCGCTTCCAGTATCCTCTTTTGGCGGTGCTGCCGATGATGACACTGCCATTGATGATGCCGCAACTGATGAAACTACAACTGGCACCTTATCAGAAGCCCTTGCTTGAGCTCTAGTGCGCATCGGCATACCAACTGTGGGAGGAATCAAGTCCGCATCCACCGCCTCAGGGATTAGTAAGGCGCCAATACCCCTCAAGGGAGGGCGAACCACTGTCCATGGTCGTGGCTGAATACCCATGGCCTGGGTTGGGGCGAGAGCTCCATGTCCGAAGAGTATCCTCTTCTCCTCGGCAATGATGGGACCAACTCGGTGGCGGTACCAACCCGTAAAAGCCCCCACACACCTTGGAATGTAGTCGGCCTCGGGGATCATGAAGCGAGAGCCGGTGTTCAGCCGCATGAAGTGATGGGTGGCGTCACGAATAACTCCCAAAGACGAGCTAGGATCCACTATGAATGCCTCGAAGGGAACACCCTGGTTATAACCCAATTTTCGGGTAAAGCGATGTGGATTATACCGCATAAAAAGAACTGTATCATTTCGACGGAACACCAGATAGCCCGGTCTAATCGAATACAAGTGCATGGCTTCCGTAGGCTTCAAGGATGGTGCTCCCCCTTTCGATAAATCGAACAGCTGTTGAGTAGGTCCCGAAGGAGCAGAGAGGACTCAGTCATTGAAGACCATCCCGCCTTCGTTGGCATAAGGGTTAAGCAGCACACGAAGAGCCCCTAATAGAGTCGGATCAGGAGCAGAAGCGTCCACCAACCTCATAAGCCGCGGGAAGGTGTAAGCATCATAAAAATTCGGTCTCTGGTGCGCTGTGAATGCCCCTAACACGTGCATCTCAATCCACGACGTAAAATAATGAAGGGAGAAACTCACCGCATCCACACCCGGGTCGAGGTATTGGCCGCAGTGCTCTGCCCATGGTACAAGTGTGATAACCCTGCAATACCCACGGCCAGTCATGTTCCTTCAGCCACGTGATGAGCAGGATAGATGGACGAAGCTTTCATGAAGCGACGATGCATTGGAACGGCAAACCAACTAAGCCAAAGGCTGATAAAACCGACGAAGAAGGTCTCATCATCCATGCTGGGAGCCGCAATCGAATCAAAAGATATGGCCGATAAGATTGGAATGTAAAACTGTGGTAAATCTTCTTCTTTGGCCGGTGGCTTATTTAGCCCAAACCCGAAGGGGTCGTTAATATTCGCAAATTTCGGAGCCTCCTTTGATAAGACATCTTCATGGAGGAAGCAGGCGATAAAGCTTTTAAAGGTGATGCCCTATCCCTCTGACTCCGCGAACAGCTTCTCGAAAATACCCAGAGTCTTGATTAGGCTGGGGTACTTATGACGAACAACATTTTTGGTTGTCAAGCCGTCAAGCGCAGCCGGTACCGTCTCAAACACATACTTATCGCGAGACAGCAACTCTTCATAGTGCTCTTCCCTGATCGGCAATCCAGAAATCTAGCGAAACTCTTCCACGGAAATCGAGACCTCGCGATCCCCCTAGCAAGAAAGTGTTGGTGGGAAAATTCCATTGATTTAGGAAAGCTTTAACCCACCAGACATGGGGAGAGTAATAATGAAAGAGAGACGCGTACACCGCCTGATAAAGCCCGACCTTCTGCAATCGCGCACGATGAGCAAACAAGATATAGTGAGCCCAGAGAAGATAGCCCGTTGGATGGGGAGGAGTAAGCCCTATCTTATAGACTTGTCCCCAGGGCTGGGCTTCACCTTGGCAAATACGGCGCCCCAAGATGTCTATGGCTGGCAAAGGCTGGTTTGGTATCCCAGCTGTCGACGGCTCAAGCCGGCCTGTAGGAGTCCAATCCAACACCTCCACTGCAAAGGCAGTCTACGGACGCTCCATCGGCAAGACTGGGCGAAGAGGCTCTGTTAGCACTTCGTAAAGAAAGCTGCGGCGGCCCCGAATGGTATGCCCATACCAGGTACCCCATAAGAGCAAATTAGTACAGTCTTTGTCATGAGCCCGAATCATCGCCATTGCTTCTTCGTCTGACGGCGATTGCGGAAAAGCAGCATCTGAGCAAGTAAAAGGGAAGTATGGGAGAGAAGCCATTGGTCCTGAAACAGGAAAAAGAAAAGACCATTAGTGAAGCCCCCCCCCCCCACACACACATATATATATATATATGTATATATATATATATACACATATATATATATATGTATGTATGTATGTATGTATGTATGTATATATGTATAGTAACAAAAGAAGGCGACAAAATATCTGTTTTGCGGGACCACTGCCTACAAGACACACGGACCCCACACAATCAATATGGCAGTTCACTAATGATAAGACAAGGGAATCATTACGAGAATAAAAGAAAACCCTCATTAAACAGGCATTGGGATTCAAACAAATTCTTGGGAAGACAAGTCCTGTTAAGTACCAACAAATTCAAATCTGTGCGAGTAAGGGTAAAACCCTATGAAGAGATTTTCAGGAACACCAGGGAATAAAATTCCCGAAGGGTCCCATTGATCTTTCAGAGCTAAGCTCTTCGCCAGAGAAATTAAATTCCTTTATGTAATGGAATTAAATTCCAAGAATTCATAAAATAACATGAGAAACAAAAATCCCATGAATCCTCAAAATCGGAGGGAAAAGTTCGAGATATGGAAGTTTTTGCTCAAAGATCACATCTTTGAAGGATCGGTTTCTGAGGAGAGCGAAGCTCTCATAATGGATTTAAAATCCAGAGGTTTTCTCAAAGAAGGAAAGTTTTCTTATGTACAAAGCGTTACCCGAAAAAGGATTTCTTTTGACAGAGTTTAACTCTGGATTTACAATGGCAGAGAACTAAGCACTGATAAAAAGAATTAAATTCTCAAAGAAAATAAAAAAGGAAGGAGATGAAGAAATAGTGGCTGCCTAAGAAACCAAACCCTTGCATTTATAAGACATGACTAGGGCGGTTCATCTTTCCGTTCCCTTAGACAATCCAACGGCTGTAAAAGGGACAGCGTTGCACTCACATGTAAACCACGTGAGAACAACGCTGTGGAGATATTTGTTCCCTTACGGAAAATAAATAGATAAATGGAGCAACGAAGAAAGTCCCAAGTGGAGCATCACGTGCCCACACGTGATAGGCGCTGCGCTTAACAAAACTAAGCCAAAACTGAACCTCACGTGCAGACACGTGACCCCTATAAGCAAAGAATACAGGCGCCTGAATAAAGCAAACAACTGGGACAAAAAGAAATTCACGTGATAACACGTGACACCCTTGGGTCGGCTTATTTTGGCGGGGTCACGTGTTACACGTGATAGACTCCTATGCCTTCTGGACTGATAAAAATAAATTCTAATTAAAAGGGATTAAAAACCTTATTTGGAAAATACTTCCTTGGATCTTTCAAAACAAGAAAGATTACGCTCTGTAAAATAGAGCGCCGTTGGATTAAAGATCCAATGGTGATTAAAAATCACCAATCTACAGAAAAATTCTGTGCAAGGAAATATCTTCCTAAATTTGTTAAGAACGACAAAAGAAATATCTTACGTAAAACAAAAGTCTTTGGATTAAAAATCCAGCGGTGAATAAAATTCACCAAGTGATCAAAAAGATCATGTTGGTTGATTAGAAAATCAATCAAATCTTTCAACGAGAGATTTGCTAAACAAATTGATTCCCTTCTTTCTCTTATAAATAAGAGCAATGAAACAAACAAAAAAAAGGATAGACAGAGAAAAGAGAAGATAAAAAAATAGAGAGAAACCCTTCGTAATCTTAAAAAGAAAAGAGAATTTAATTCTCCAGAGAGAAAAGGAGAAAAAGAAACTCTAGATAAGAGAAGGAACAAAATACAGAGAATATCTCATCTCTTTTTCACCTCCATAAGAGTTTAACTCTTCCAAAAAGAACTTAGTTCTTCCTCTGGTTAAGATCTGCAGAAGCAGGTCTCCCCACAAGTTGAGAATTTAATTCTCATCGGGGAGATTTTACCATGCAGATCCAAAAGCTAGAGCGAGATCTAAGTTCAGAGAATTTAATTCTCCCAAAAAGCATATAGAAATTTAATTCCTAGGAATTTAATTCTTCTGATGAAACAAGGGTTTAACCCTTCATATGAGAACTTAGTTCTCCCTTATGGCAAAGATTTGCCGAAGTAGATCTCCACACAAGTTGGGAATTTAATTCTCATCAGGGACATTCTGTCATACAGATCCCAAATCTAAGAGAAAAACTAAGTATTAAGAATCTAATTCTCATAAAATAATAGGCTTGAAAGCCTCGAAACTCAGGATCTCCATGCACGTAAAAGGATTGTCACCAAACATGATAATAGCCGAGCACGTGCTCTCACATGAGCGCCTTCGATGAACAAAAGGGAATAATCAAGATTGGCTCACGTGATCACACGTGACCCCATGGTAATGCTTGACACTTACAAAATAAGAAAGGGGAATAAATTGGAGGTAGTTCCAACTTTTAGATTGTCTCACGTGATCTCACGTGACCCAAATAGCGCTTAGCGCTCAGAAGAGAACAAAATAATAAACCCAAAGAAGCAGCGCTTCAAATTCTTGAAGTTCAATACTATTACAAAGCGCCTCATATGCTTACACGTGACGGCCACAGGGATAAAGTGTTTAACACTTATATACATCACGTGCAACACGTGAGCATTCTCAAATTCCAGCGTTTAACACTGCCTCAGAGTATCACGTGGGAGCACGTGAGCGCTGAATAAACATGTTAGTGTTGAACACTATGAAGGGCTAACATTAGCCAGAATCAGACCAAATGTTCCAAGGACCATCAATTGAGCCCTTCATGCTCAGGGTTTCCAAAGCCGATCTCAAGACAGCTAATAAGCTCCCAACAGATGACATCATGTTTATCCCACTTCCCCAAATCGGGACATTGGTTCAAGGGTACATCTCTTCATACCTCTGATACATATCGTTGTAATCCTTCAACGTCTTCAGAGAGATGGAGGGTCCCAATAACCAATAACTTTTGGCGCATTCCCAAACTAGTTAAACCAGAACCCCACAGACTATGACGTCTGTAAACCATACAGACTATGATGTCTTTAAACTTTATGGACTATGAGATCCTTAAACTTATGGACTATGATGTCCTTAAACTTTATGGACTGTGAGGTCCTTAAACCCATAGACTATGATATCTTTAAACTTTACAGACTATGATGTCTTTAAACTTATGGACCGCAATGTCCCTAAACTAAAACAATAGAGTCCAAATGCTTCTTTGTCGGATCTAAATAATCCCAAAACCCGGTTAAGTAGATCTTGGTCTAAAAATTAGACTAACGTATCCTTAATAACGTTTAAGTTGATCTTGATCTCAATGAGATTAACGATCCTTATACCCAAACCAAACCCAAATCTAAGAAAATATGGATTTAAACTAATCCACGCCCTACAGGCGACAACATAAATTAGTCTCTGTATACAATCCACGGGCAACCAAAAACAAAACAAATACACACGACATGAAGTGACCATCTGGAGAATGAGAAAGTGGTTACCGCGATGCGGTAGCGTAATTAACTGCAGAGGCTTGCGCCTGCAGGGAAGAGCGTCCCCACAATCAAAAAACCCTCATAATGAGGGGGAATCTGACAAAGTCTGCTACATCGGCCGCATCCATCTAAACCTTCGATATATGGTGCCATAAATCAACTTGGCTTTTTCGGAGAGGTGGATGGATAAATCCAAATAGCATCTGCCCTCCCCCTCCCAAATTCAGGCCGGACGTCCCAACGTCCCGGTCGTGTCTTTCGGCGGCGAACAACTAACTCACCCATGGTTGTTATTCTCACCTCATGAGTTCATTCTCTGATTCTTGATTCTTCATCTTCTTCTTCATGAGAAAAAGCTTGCTAGCTTTTTCTAAGGTGAGAAAATATTGTGAGAAAAAGAAAACTAAAGTGAGCTCATTTCCTACTTCATCATCCTCTACTATTAGCCATTTAGTTTAGGGTGTTTGCTTCACTAATTTCACCATTAGTGAAGAGATAGCATGAGCTTAAGTCTTCTCGACGTAGATCATCTTCGGCCTCGAAGACTTCGAGAAAGCTTGTTCATTTCTTCAAGAGAACCCATACTAGATTTCGGGAGATCTCTACTCGCAGCGAAAGGACTACTACACGGAGCATTAGAAGTGAAGGACCGATCTACAAAGGTTGTATTCCTCATTCACTTAGATGTAAAGTTATTTTACATTTGTTTTCGTCGGATTTTCTAGTAAAAATTCTAGGTTAGGATTCTATAGAACGGCAAAATTTTGAAAATGGCATGGACGATACCTCCCGAAACCTTGCTGTCGTGCTAGGGAACCCTGCAGATATGAAGGTTTATATTTATAACGGCGTTTTGCACGATCACGAAAGGTGTGTATGAACAACAACAGGTGAAAAGTAGGAGTGGAGAATAAGACTTGGTTCTCTGTTAAAAATGATATAAATTCTGTCTTGAAACCTAACTGGAGAACAAAACTTGAGAAAATCTTAAGTCTTTTCAAACTCTTATGATCCTTTAGAAGTCTATCATGGTCCGCATTTATGACATGATGACCCTAATCAAGTTCTTAAAACTTATCGACACTATTCGCACAACCACGAAAAGACGTGTATAAGATTAGGTTAAATAAATTGTGAGGAGTGAAAAATAGGGTTGACATTTTCTAACTAGGATGATAGAACTTCTAGCTTTGATTCTTAACCTTAAGATTAGAATCAACAGTTTCTTCACGACACTAACTTGACAGGATTTTGTGGGTGCAATCCACTGAAAACCCTCAGGAGACAACACTCCTCCTACTAGGGACGCCTAGAGGTTTAACGGCTTATTCCACGTGCTCAGTGCAATCGCGTTCCCTACGAAAGTGTGGCTAGGATTTTTGTTTTGCTCGGGACGAGCAAAAGATAAGTTTGTGGGTATTTGTTCAGCACAGAAAACTGCATTTTAATACCATTCATTCATTATCTATTTTGTTATATATCGGTACTATTAACCAGTGTCTGCTCAGTAAATACAGATTACAGGTATTCGTGACAAAATACTGGAAAACATACTCAAAATCATGGATATGACTTTTGTGAGCCGACACTGCAATCAGAACAGAGAACCGATCGATATTCAAAGAGTTCTTTTGCAAACAAATATGTGTACACAATTTTGGTCCATCACAATACAAGTGTGCACATGCTCTTTGAGACTTAGACCATGGTGGGGCTGCCTTGGCATATACAAATGATGAATTATGCAAGTGGTGGGCACAAGTAGGCATGTGTGATTAATGAAGGAAAAGTTATGATGTGATATAAAGTTTTGTTTCCCTCCAAAATCCCTGAGTACTAACCATTAGTTTATAAAGAAATCATACAACACCAGAATGATATTGGAGAGCACTCGAGTTCACCATACCAGCACTAGCCTTATTTTCCAGACTTGGACCGGCGGCATTCCCAATATGTCCAGCGTCGCCAGCCCCCCTAACCCCTCTTGTCTCCTATTTTTCTCTAGTCATTTCTTAGGGTCACATCATCCAATTTCTATTGTTTGTTTATTCTGGTATGATGTCTATAAATACCAAAACAAGATTTAGTAAGAGGCATGTAACAATATATGTACATTATATCATTTTAGTTTTTGGTTTAGCTTTTGAGAGTTGTGTGAGCTTAAGCTTAGTTTCTTCTTCTTCTTCCCTCTTGGAGCTTTCTTTTGAGAGCTTCATTATGGAGGTTGAACAAGTAACCAACACCATATATCTGAACTCATTTCTTTGCTAATATATTTGTCTTTGCTTTGTTTATTTGCTTTCTTCTTTTTGGATACTTGCTATTCTTTTATGATGTTTAACTAATCTCTTGGTTGTGGTGATGGCGAGGATGTGAGATGAACGGCTTTGCCTTCCTCCTCCTCTTGTTAATGTTTAATGTGTTATAATGTAATTCAAAACTTAGGATTGTAATTTGGATTGGTTTGATAAGGTATGTTGATTCCATGGTTACTTGGTAACCTCATCATATACCCTATTCTCTCCAAAAAGCCCATCTTGCAAGTTTAAGGTTAGTATCAATTTAGTGTTGAGGTTGCTAAGTTTAGATAGGATATCTTGTGATCAAGTGGCTTGACAACCCTCTTGGTTTCATACACCCTATACTATCATAGACACTTAGCAAACTTAACACTAAAACCACTTGCTCTCACTTGCCAATTTGTGTTTTTGATGTTGTCGTATGCTTGCTAACTCTTGTGCTTAGTGTTGATACTTCAAGCTTAGACATACAAACGGTAAGTGAACAAAATGGAATCGTTTCATGTTTTGCGTCGAATATCGGTATTTTGATGATTTGTGTTTCGCAACCGCCTTGACAAGTCATGCTTCACACCTGCAAGGACGGAAAACTCATGATCAAGGGAGCGTCGAAGGAATCACCGCGATTCAACCATCCAAGCCAAAGCCACGACCACTTCTTCTTAACTTGTTTTCATATTTTTATTATTTGGTGACAAACCAAACCCAATTCTTTGTTCTCGAGCCTTAAGCGACAACACCTAATCTCTAATTCTCTGCGGATCGACCCGTACTTGCCGGCTCGCTACAACGCGCCGTGCACTTGCGGTTTATAAATTTTAAAATGAGACCAAGCTCGCTTGCGCATTATTTCTAAAACCATTTTCTTTCAAAACCATAAAAGAGCGCGCAGGTGAAGCACCAACAAGAATCAAAATCATAATATGCACAAACAACACCTAGAGCTAGAGTCTTCAAAGTCCAACTAGACCGCTCCTAAACTTCCAAACGACAATTTGCAGGATGACCCTTGATTTGCCTCTTCACTGCCAATTATGGCTAGATAAGCACAAGTGAGGTAAGGAGGATTCCGCTCACGAATCACTGTGAGACGGGCCTTTTAAAATTACCTTCTCACTTGTCTAGCCTAAACACCACAAAGTCAAGTTTAGATAAACGACAGATTCCCCGCGACCTTCACTTGTCCTAAATGAGCGTGACAAGTCCTTATAGGTTTGGTCTAGATATTTTTTAATTAACTCATGATAATACGTATACTTTTTGTGATTTGTGGGGTCTTAGGAAAAGTGATGAAATCCCCACTTAATCTGATTTGGTGTTCAAACCCCTTAATGTCCGTATTATTATAAGCAAAGCGATTAACAAACAAAACCTAAAACAACACATTCTTGTTTTTATTTTAGAGACGCTGTTTGTGTAAAGAAACATGCAGAAAACACATTTCAGTGGAGCTTAGAGGGGTATCTTGAGAAGGAGAAGATGTGCAAAAAAATTGGGGGTCAGAAGCAAAAAGTTGGCCACGGAACCGCCGCCTTTTCCTATGTTTGACCACGGAACCGTGGTGGAAATGTTGAATTGGAGCTTCAAATTTATGCTGTGCACTCCCCTCTTTCTGTTCTTCTGTATCCAAGGCTCTGTTTTTTTATTTGATCACTGTACTTGCTCCAGATTTGCCTGCACTCTCGTACAAAAATTTAAAAAAAAATAAATGGTTTTTATTTTTTATATACAAAAATTTACCTGAATAACAAGAAAGAAATATGTTACCGTCTCCCCAACAACGGCGACATTTGATTGTGTGGAAAGCGTAACGAAATGTTATGCGTTCTACTTGTTCTACTTACCGTAATCAAGTCGGGTTCGCTTATAGCTAGTCGGTTGAGTACGAGTCGTTCACTGGAAGATGGTTCGTTTTTCGTTCTTGTTTTAGTCGAGTCAATTAAAGAATGTATAAGTTTGTTCAATTCTATCTTAAGTGTTTTTATTTTATGTTCAAGAGAACTTGTTAGGATTAGGGTTGGTTAGTAAAGTTAGGAATTAGTCTTGTACTTGTGTTTTGCCATCCTTTAAATGATATTGGAATAATCAGAAGTAGCGGGGATTAGGAGGACATAAGAATGGGATTTGCGAGTTTAGGTAAGCTTTCCAACGCTAAATCCATTCCTAGTGCCCCTTGTCCGTCCGTTTCTGATTGATCTTTTGAAAGAGTATTTGTAGTTAACAACAATCAATAACGGTGTCGCGCGTAGCTAGCCGAGATGAGTACGGGTCGTCCGCAGGGATGCGTGGAACTTCTAATCTTGCTTTAGAAGAGTTGAATAGAATAAAAGAAGAAAGGAGAATGTATTCTAGATCTCTATTAAATACGGATATAGAATATATAAGAAGGGGGCTTGTAGGGTTCGTTAGGATTTAGTAGTCATGGATGACTAATAAAGATTACTCTTTCTATCTTTTGATAGATTTAAAACTAGATTGATAGTGATGAATGGGGATTAAGGTTCTTGGAAGAAACTAGGGTTTCCCCACTATTGACCCTTGTCCCTTCATTGATCTCTATTCATGTCTAACCCTTAACAAAATAATTGTTAATCTGTTCTCAAATCGCGGTCAAAACTAGCAATAAATTGGTAGCGCGTCCGATTAGAATGTTAACGATTCTTTTGCTAAAGTTTATAAACTTCATAAGAGTTAAAAGAAATAAAATATTTTCTCATCCATTGTTCTACCCTAATCCTACGAACCCTATCAAGCGGAGAATTAGTCGCGCATGATAGAGATAGAAGAAGAACGGATAGAAAATGAGATCATAATGCAGAAATTAAATACTAAACAATTAATCTAATGATCTACCTTTATTAATCAACTTCACAAGTACAATTCTTCGAGTTTAGATTACAAGAGGAAGAAGTTACTCTCGATCTCTACCTCGTAGGAAGTAGATGTTCTGTCGATACTCATGTCGCCTTATCACGTCGAATCGCGGACCTGTCGTGGATCACTTGTTTTTTGACGATAATTTGCTTCGTGTAGAAGGTGATAATTTCTAGCTTTAGCTCTCGGTTCTTTATATAGCCCTGAAAGCAGAAGCCCTAGATCCCAAGTATTATGGTTTGTTAAGAAGATCCTACTCACAAAATCCCACACCCTAACTCTTCAGAACAGCCGCGGATCCGCCATACTTAGCATGATTTGGCCGCGGAAGCGCGGCCGTTTGGGGGATTTAGGGTTTCAATCTTCTGGGGCTTCTACATTTTGACACATGGAGATCTTCTAGATATCTGGATTCTTCAAATCTTCACTGAGTCTCTTCCAGTATTGATTTTTCGATTTTATTTAACTTTATCGGCAGATTTTTTATTCTGATATCTCAATATCCCGATCTCCTGACCTGAGCTAAATCTTTCACAATATATTCATGAATAATGTTAGTAATATAGCTTATAGAGATATAATCTTAATCATTTTATATGGTAATAAATCGTTAAGCAATTTGATTAAGATTATTTGATATGATATGCATAATAAAAATATTATATCCATATATTTTCCTTCATAATGTTAATTATAATATATAAATATATGGTAAATAGTATTTTGCAGATAAACCCAAATATATTCTATATTTATAATAAAAACCTTTAAATATTTAAGAAAAGTAAGAAAATGTTATATCAAATGTGTGATATTTTCGACTGAACAAATACCCCCAAACTTAATTTTGATCGTCCCGAGCAAACTAGTTATTCAAGAGAGGGAGAAAAAGAAAAAACAAAAAACCTAAGTAGCACACTTTTGTAGGCAACACGATTGCACTGAGCACGTGCAACAAGCCGTTAAACTTCTAAATGTCCCTAGTAGGAGAAGTGTTGTCTCCTGAGGGTTTTCAGCGGATTACACCTACAAAATCCTATAATAAAAGAAAGAAAATGAAAGTTACATACAAAGATAAGAACTATAAAAGAAAGAACTTGAATATAAGAGTTTCCATCTACACCAGCTTTTCAGTTGCCATGAGTCCTATCTTAACGATCATGAAAAAATGTTAGAAATCGCATCATCCCTCAATAAAACATCGTCTTTAGTTTTCTTCCCTGCCTTTCTTCCAAACATCGATCATATACCCTTATGTGCGTGTAAAACGCATCTCTACACTTAGAGAATTCAATTTAAGCTATCATACTCTTGTCCATCTTCCAAAGTACTTTATAGTCGGTGAATATTATCAGATGAAATTGCTAACACATCCTTCATGCGACCGTAAATACTTCTTGAGATACTAACCGACTGATTAAAAAATATGCTCGTGCATTTAAGCGTAATATTCTCATCTTGCAACACCTAAGGCTCAGCAGTGGCTCCCAAACCAGTTGGTCTAAGGCACTAGGTGATAAAGTACCCTCGCTATATTTTTTTATGCTGCCTTAAGTAATTACAAAACTAGTGTTCGTTTTTTCTTCACCACTTATTCTTTTTTCATACTAAGGTTTTTAGACAAGAGCATTTCAAGGTATCCTCTACTATCCCAAGTTTCAAGATGTGTGCAAGTGCGTATAGTAGGGTATCAACGTTCAAATATTTGGACTTAAGAATAGAGATTATTTTTCAGACTTATTTTTATCCTTAGATTAGCAATTTCCTTCATCTTACTAACCCTTGGGATAGTGGCTCATAGTTATTTATTACTAGTTTCGTTTAAGAAAACATCTAACTTTCTTACTTTTCACAAACTATTTCTTTCATATGTAAATTTTTCACTTTCAAACTTTTATTATCAAAAAATTTTGTACTTATATTTATGATAATGCAAAATAATGCGTGAATAAGCACAAACCTCCCCCCAAACCTATTTGCAGCAGTGTCCTCACTGATGTCATCTGTTAAGCTTAAAAAAACTGTAGACTTGGGAGGAAAAGTTAGTAACGGGAACATGAATAAATGAAAGTGAAATCCTCCCCTAACTTATTTTTGGCTCATGATTTCATAAAAAAATTCTTTTCGTTCAAGAGCCAAAAGATTTCTCCCCTCCCCCAAACTTGAGTAAAATAGTATTAAGCATTTAAAATTATGAGGGAGGGTTAAAGTTATTGGTTTATGCAAAGTTTTGCAAAGACCAAAAGTCAACACCAACCATTCAAAGATTTTATCAATATAGCACCACGGTTGGTAGAAAAACATGTTATATGTAGACAAGAAGAAGTGGGGAGGAGATAAGAAGTGGTATGGTTTACGTCTCGGTTGATAGAGACGAAACAGTGATGGTGAATGAAAACGAGAATGTGAATGATTAGGAATGAGAAGAATAGTCACATTCTCGTATGGGATAAGAAGAAATGGTGGTGGTTCAACTTCTTCGGGTGGAGCTTGATTAATCATAAAATCCGTGTCGTTTAGGAATGCGAGTTCGTCGGCGAAAATATCTTCGAAACTTTCATCGATGGTCCGATTGAACGTTTCAATGTCAATAAGTATCGTGTCAGAATTCAACACACTTGATTTGTCAAAAATTATGAAGGTAGAAGACTCGAAAAGCTCATCTACCTTGTTCTTAAAAGAGTCTAAATCAAGTTGTCTTTCTAGAATTATCGAACTCGAAATATCGGAGTGTGATTTATCAAAACTCGATAGAATTAAAGGAAGATTAGAAGAAGAAGAAGAGCCAAAGAAAATGGGTGATGAAATGGGTAAACGAATTTGTGTGTTGAGCATTGTTGAACCAGGTGTGGGAAATGAAAGCTGAATATCGTTCTGCTTTTCAGTCACGCATTTAGCATCAATTTCCAGACGCATATTGGGTTCGGGAAAAACAGTTAAAGGTTTGAGATGATGTTCACACGGAAGTGAAAGTACATGATGAATTGGTGAGAAAAACTCATCCAAAACTGTGGGTTCATCATACAAAATATCCCTGGCGTCAATATTCCCAATCAAGTGAAAGTGAAAATTCTCAGACACCTCATCAAAAGAATGGTTTTCAATCAATTTTGGTTCTAGAGTGGAGGTGTAGAGATCAAAAGGATTGGGTGTAGTTTCACTTGAAGTAGACCCTTCACAATCGAGTAAATCAAACACTACAAAGTCGTACAACTCATCAAATATTCTATCTTCAATTGGTGAATCATTTGGTGTACTCGATAGATTTGTGAAACTGGAGTTGTGGATTTCAATTTGGGATGGAGAGGTTTGATTTAGAAGGGTGTACTGATCTCTCTCTCTCTCATTACTCAAATTCTCAATTTGTTCTATTGTCGTATCATACATTGAAAAATTTTGAGCTAGTTGGAAACTAATTGCTCGTTCGTTGGGTTGTATGAGGGTGGCCATGGACGCATTCAATTCCTTTATGTGGCGGCACGACGCTACCCGAAATTCTTCTACTGTCCGTTCAAGACTAGACATGGGTCGGTAACGAGTTTCAGCAGAAGATTGAAATTCTTGTGGATATGTAAAACTCCCAAATGACTGTTCAGAAGAAATTTCTAGAGAATGTGTAAAACTCGGGTAGGATTGATAGGAATGGAATGGTTGTGAAAATTGGACAGGAGTAGGATCAGCATTGTGATAAGAAGAATATTGATATTGGTTGGTTGGTTGGCGACTAGCAACAGATGTCATATACGCCGCAAAACGAGTAGCAATATCTTCCTTAGAAAGTGATGGTGTTTGTTGTCCTAACGGTTTGACCGGATTGAAACTTTGGCATTTAGCCCTTGCCATATGCTCAGCGATGGACATGCGTTTAGGAGTTCCCTCACACGCTTTAAATGGAGTATCAACATAAGAAGATATAGAAATTTGATGCGGTTGATAGGACCTAGAATGAGGTGTCCAATTGTTTCTTTCCGCTTTCTCTATCCGATCTCTTAAAGACATGGTAGAGTTGGAATTTTGACCGAAACAATTACGAAAACAAGAAATATCTGGTTTTGGATAGCAAAGCTCGGCAAGGGTTCGTCTGTTTGGGTTACCCATTATAAGAAGATGAAAAGAAAAGAGGGTGAAAAGGGAAAGATTTAATCTTTATTTGGATTGTTTTGCTTTGAAAGAAGGACGTGAGGGTTGACTCAACAATTCACAAAATGCACAAACAAACCCTAAAACTAAGGTCTTCTAGGTCAAGTCACTAGACCGCTCCTAGACTTCCAAAAGACAAGCCGCGGGATCAATTCTCTACCACCTCGTTATAACTCTTGTGGCTAGGTAAGTGCCAGATAAGTGGGGGGTATCCGCTATACGAATCACCGAAAATAGCGGGCCTAATTAAGTAACCACTTTCCTAGTTACACTTGCCTAAACACCACAAAAGAAATGCAGATAAGCGATAGATTACCCACGACCTTTCTCTGTCCTAATTGAGCGCGACGGTCCTTAGCGTCTTGGTCTAGATATTTTTTAATTAATGTAGGGTGATGCGGATGCTCGTCTTGTGATTTGTGGGGCCTAGGAAAGGTGATGAAATCCCCACCTTATCTGAATTTTGGTCTTGCCCCTTAAAATCCGTATTAAAAATATGCAAAAATAAACCAATTAAAAAATACGCAAAAAGATTTTTGAGCGGCGATATTTTACAAAGAATACTGCAAAAAAATATATTATCAGATTTCCAGAGGAGAGAGAAAGATGTGAGGAAGATACCAGAGAAATATGGCTAGGCAATACCACCAAGTGACCGCGGTTCCGCGGCTAAATGTGCAATATTGCGGTACTTCCACCGCACGATGGTGCTTTCTTCTGATTATTTTTCTTCAGTAGCCTTCTAAGTATCTCTGGGTCTTAATGAATGTCTCTGAATCTTTATCTCCTCGCTAAAGTGACTCCATATTCCCTCGTAAAAATCGCACACTAATCGTTAAATACACAATTTGCTATTTTATTTTTATGATATGGATCGAATAAGAATTCAACACGAATAGCAAGAAAAAAATTACGCACGTGTCCCCGGCAATGACGCCATTTGACTGATCTTTTGAAAAAGTGTTTGTAGTTAACCACAATCAATAATGGTGTTGCGCGTAGCTAACCAAGATGAGTACGGGTCGTCCGCAGGGATGCGTGGAACTTCTAATCTTACTTTAGACAAGTTGAATAGAATAAAAGAAGAATGGAGAATGTATTCTAGATCTATATTAAATACGGATATAGAATATATAAGAAGAGGGCTTGTAGGGTTCGTTAGGATTTAGTAGTCATGGATGACTAATAAAGATTATTCTTTCTATCTTTTGATAGATTTAAAACTAGATTGATAGTGATGAATGAGAATTAGGGTTCTTGAAAGAAACTAGGGTTTCCCCACCATTGACCCTTGTCCCTTCATTGATCTCTATTTATGTCTAGCCCTTAACAAAACAATTATTAATCTGTTTTCAAATCGCGGTCAAGACTAGCAATAAATTGGTAGCGCACCCGATTAGGATGTTAACGATTCTTTTGCTAAAGTTTATAAACTTCATAAGACTTAAAAGAAGTTAAAATATTTTCCCATCCATTATTCTATCCTAATCCTATGAACCCTATCAAGCGGAGAATTACTCACGCATGATGGAGATAGAAGAAGAACGGATAAAGAATGAGATCATAATGCAGAAATTAAATACTAAATAATTAATCTAATGATCTACCTTTATTAATCAACTTCACAAGTACAATTCTTCGAGTTTAGATTACAAGAGAAAAAAGAAGTTGCTCTCGATCTCTGCCTCGTAGGAAGTAGATATTCTATCGATACTCATGTCGCCTTATCACGTCGAATCGCGGACCTGTCGTGGATCACTTGTTCTTTGACGGTGATTTGCTTTATGTAAAAGGTGGTGATTTCTAGTTTTAGCCCTCGGTCCTTTATATAGCCCTGGAAGCAGAAACCCTAGATCCTAAGTATTAGGGTTTGTTAAGAAGATCCTATCCACAAAATCCCACACCCTAACTCTTTAGAACAATCGCGGATCCATCGCACTTAGCATGATTTGGCCGCGGAAGCGCGGCCGTTTGGGGGATTTAGGGTTTCAATCTTCTGGAGCTTCTACATTTTGACACATGGAAATCTTCTAGATATCTGAATTCTTCAAATCTTCGCTGAGTCTCTGCCAGTATTGATTCTTCGATTTTATTTAACTTTATCGGCAGATTTTTGATTCTGACGTCTCGATATCCCGATCTACTGACCTGAGCTAAATCTTGCACAATATCTCCATGAATAATGTTAGTAATATTTGTTATAGAGATATAATCTTAATCATTTTATATGGTAATAAATCTTTAAGCAATTTGATTAAGATTATTTGATATGATATGAATAATAAAAATATTATATAAATATTATATGCATATATTTTTCTTCATAATGTTAATTATAATATATAAATATATGGTAAATAGAATTTTACAGATAAACCCAAATATGTTCTATATTTATAATAAACACCTTTAAATATTTAAGAAAAGTAAGGAAAATATTATATCAAACGTGCGATATTTTCGACTGAACGGTTCCATACTCTTATTTCCAACCCTACGCCAAACACACACAATCAAGTCTCCAATTAAGTCACAACTACATGTCACGTTGTAGTGCGTCTAAAAGAATTCTAGACTTAGGTCACGACTATATGTTACTTATAGCGCGCCTAAGGGAGGGGGTTATGTTTGGTTTGTCTAAGTTTAATTCAAGTTGTTTGGCGAAGAGAAGCACAAAGAATTTTTCCATCCCTCATACCAACCTTCCTTAGCCCTAACAAGTGAGTAAATTATTCACACATTAAAAGAAAAATAAAAGAAGAAAGAAGAGAAAAAAGAATGGAAAAATACGGTTTTAAAAAGAGATAACAAGCTAACTATTTGGGCTCTCATCTAAGCAAGAGACTCTATTGAGTATCATGACTTAAAGTTTAGAAGAGAAGAAAAGAGAACAATAAAACCAACAACTAGTTTAATAACAAATAATAAAAGTTAAGTTAGGAATTAAAATACAATGCAAGAAATTAAAGATACAAAATAATAAAAAACTCTCACTTTCATTAATCTTCTACTCAAAAGCTCTCACTACATTTTCATGGAGAATAGATGAAGAAGAAGAAGAAGAAAACTACATTAAACTACACTAATCCTAAGAAAAGAAAAGCATCCTTAATTTGGCTCAAATATGGAGTATATATAAGCAAAGGAGTGTGTAACAACCCTAAACTTTCTGTACAACTTTCTGTACAATTTTTCAAAAAAATACAGAAAATGGTATTTTTGCCTGAGCACAAGTTATAAATTTGTTTTTCTTTTTAATAGCAAGTAAGAGCTTGTATCTCATTGGTAAGATCTTGCACTGCTGAACCAAAGCACCAAAGTTCAAATCCCATCCCCCACATAACTTTTAATATTGTTAAATTTTGAATTTTTAGAAGTCTAAGGGTCTATACGTGCATAACTCGTAAAAACCCCATTACACATGTAAAACAAAATGGATCAAGGGGAAGACCAAGAGACGACGGACCCACGGCGACGACCCCGGCCCTGACTCGGCCCGAGTCGGCCGGCGACTCAGCCGACTTGGCCACCGCCGCTGGCCGGACTCGGCCGGACCGCCGAGTCATCAACACCAAAGTTTTGTCTCTTCACCTCCCCATCACTCCTACACACTTTAATTCCTTGGATCAGTAACATAAACCCTTTAAAACCCTATTTACTCCATTTTAATACACTTGTAATATATTTTAATACAATTTTCAATTCACCTTTTCACCTACCCTAAACCCTAGCCTTACCCTATAAATACAATACCTAAACACACACACACACACACACACACTACAAAATTCTGATCAAAACTCTCAACAAATCCCTCGAAATTTTAGTGTACAATTGAAGTTAGCAAAGGGGCGAAATTTCGGCGATCTTCCAACGACGACCCTAGGAGCTCCCGGGGACGAAACAACGCACCGGCGCCTCCTACCGTTCCCTCTTCCTCTCCTCTAATCTGAAAAACAGTAAGTCCCACCTCCCTCTTCTATTCTATAGTCTTAAAACTTCTCTTAATAAAACCCGACGGAATCGGAGTTAATCCGATTTCCGATTCGGTTCTTCCTAAAAATTCAACCTTTTCTTAAATACAATCATACTAAACTCTTTCATGTTGACTATTAAACATTAACAAGTCATATTGAACAAGTTCCATATCAAAACGATTTCTATTTCAATTTTTATCGTACTTTTTCACTATAATACCATGTAGTTTAATTTCGACATTTAAAACATCACAATCTTGCTATACCTTTAAGTACATCACGAGGTAATGACCTACCTCCTCACAACACTCATACACAACATAGCACAATACCTTTCAGAAATATAGAATACGGGAAAACGAAACTCTACATATAAATACCACTAACTATTAAAACCGTTTTCTATAAGAATTCGTATTTTCATAAATCTTTGTAAAGCGCCGCTACAACCCATTTTGGGGAACACGACTGGGATGGTGCGGATTATCGTACATTCCTGGGCTTAGTAGTGCAAGATGCAGACCTCCGCAAGGAGTATTCGGTCTCAAAAGATTTAAAATACAAATATCTTAAGAAAATGAGATTTCTAGAAATATAATATATATTAAAATTATTTATATATATATATATGTGTGTGTGTGTGTGTGTGTCATTAAAATATCTATTTTTGTAGAAATATAAATATTCCAAGTTTTCCTATAATCACAAGAATCACCATACATTAAAATACTATGAATTCCATACAAGTTCAATATTACAATTAAATACCCTATATTATAAAATTAGGTTATTTTCATTAGAAATATCACAAATATAAAATTTACATCTATGAAAACTCTAAAGATGATAATTAAATGCTTGGGGTGTGTTTTGAAAATTATACAAAAGTATTTTTACATAAAACCCCCTCAAGTTCTATAAATTACTCTAAGGACCCTAGTAAATATAGGTTTAAGCAGGACCAATCTCTTGAGCCTCAGGGAGCCAGAGAAGTGGGTGCTTGCCTATTTAAGATGGACAACTTAACAAACGGTGTTATCAACACGGTAATTGTCTTTGAAAAAGACACAAATCCTGTCGTCCAAGTGCAGCGGTTACCGATAACATCAAAAACCTAATTCAGGACTTCAATTTTTTTTCTAATTGTTCTGACTCAAACTGAGTCTCATTATAATAATCTGCCTTGAATATGATTTTAGTACAAACTACAATTCAACATGAATCCATATATTCAATCTATATTGACCGAACCGAATCATGGATATACTTCCATTTACATGATTCTCCAGTTATATCCATTTACTAATATCATGGTTTCGGCAAGTCATCCAATTAAACAATCTATATTACAAGACAATACAAGTTGCAATACAATACAAACAATACAATACTTCGCGGGGTTTAAGGGGTAGATTGGTACGGAAGATGTTAGAAGTGGCACGAGACTGCAAGATTTAAGACACCTAACTTATATTCCGTTGCTGTTGTATCGTAGTATAACGGTTCCTTGTACTTCCATTTGCCCTAGTCTCTAGCATATAGAGACTTCTCTCGTATACACTGGCAACCTTCTGTACCAACCTACAAACAACAGCGTTAACACTAATTACAACATTAAAAGTTATACTCCCTCCCTTACTCTCTGTCTATTATCCTTATCATTTATTTTTGGGACTTACCGAGCGATTGTTCACTGACGACATTCCTTCTCTTTCTTCTTTGGAATGTTGTCAGGTGATCTGGACACCCAAGAGATCGAGCCTACTAGTGAGGACTTGGATCAGCTTGCCTACGACCCAGAACTCTACCTTCATTGTACACATTTTTATTTCAGTACTTTTCATTTCTGTTATGCCACTGTTTAGGCATTGCTTTCTTTCAGATGTATTTACTTTTCCATACATTGTACAAAAGAATGTGAATAAATAAAGTTGTCGTTTTATTATATCTTGTCTCTTGTGCATTTATATTTATATTGCTTAGATACGCTTAGCGTATTTACTTCGCAGTAAATACGTAGTGGCCTCATCGCGCTCTCTGCCTGTATACTGGAAAGTGGGGCCTGACAGGTTTTGTTGGTGGCCCATGCAGGTCAGAGCTGTATGGAACTTCAGCATGCAGTTTTGCTCTGCGTGAACAACCTAAGCAATATAACACAAGAACCAGCAACTAAAACATTCTTTACAATTCATGTTCCTTGAATCTTATCATTTCATACACTTTGAATCTGTCCTAACCTAAATTTTCTTTCAAGGTTATGGATTCCCCAAACAACACCAGCACGAATGTCAACAACACACCTCCACCACTACCACTCACACCTGCCGTCCCTGCTCTGCTCAACGAGCAAACGGTTCTGCTTGAGGCAATCCGCAGCCTCCTAGAAGAACAGCAGCAGCAGACTGCACTTTTAATGACCCGTCCAGAGGCTGAAGCATCCGGGGTGAAGCAATTCAGAGTTTTGCATCCTAAACAGTTCTCAGGAAAGGGGAGCCCTCTAGAAGCTGAGGAATGGGCTCAGAGCATCGAAGATGATCTGGCAGCAGCACAAGTGCCAGAAATAGCTTGGGTTCGTGTTGCGAAACTGCAGCTCACGGACAATGCACGGGTCTGGTGGAAGGCGGAAGAAAACCGTCTTGATCAGCCCATCGAATGGAAGACTTTCCGCGACATGTTCGACGCAAAGTACTTTCCTGAGACTGCCAGGTTCTACGTAGAACAGCAGTTCATCCATCTACAACAAGGTTCAATGTGGACCAAATTAGTAGTTGAGTATGACTCTGAGTTCACCATGCTCAGTCGGTAAGAAATGTCTCAATAAATTTGATTTTCAAAATATCACATACTACACAGCTAACACAAGACCGTAACAGGATTGTGGCCCATCTCATACCGACTGCTGAGATCAGGGCTAGAAGATTTCAGCAAGGGTTAGACCCGGAAATCCAAGCTGCTCTAGCTACAGGGGATTTCCCAACCCATGATTTGGCTTTGAAGGCTAACCGAAAATATGAGGCAGTAGTAAAGAGGAAAGGCAGACCTCAATCTGCCGGTTTGAAACGTTCTGTCACTCAAATGGCAGGAGGAGCCTCTTCCAGGCCATCGTTCGAACCCAGGAGAATTGAAGAACCCAATAACCAGCCAAGACCAGATTTCTGTTTCCATTGCAAGAAAGATGGACATTTGATAAAGGACTGTAGGCGCCCAAAAGGCATGTGCCTAGTTTGTGGCGTGTCCAATCCCAGAATTGAGACCTGTCCATATAGATACAACTCAGCTCACACACACACCAACTACACACAGCGACCGGCTATCCAGGCTCCTGCAACTCGTCCTGCACTCCCAGCACCACCTCCACGTGGATTTCCTATACAGCCAAATCTCCAATTCCATCAAGCACTGAGGAACAAGCCTCGGGGACAGAGGAATGTGCCTCCAGCTAGGAGGAACGTGCTACGGCGACAGGTTTACACCTTAGCAGCCGTAGAAGCCGAGACAGTTGACCAAGATAACACCAGTAAGTCTCTTTCCATTTTTAAAACCCTTGCACCACCTTGTTATTTTTCATACACTGTCAGTACTTCAGTCACTAAACTTTCCTTGAATCTGTTACACTTTCCTTTTCCAAATTTCGAGGACGAAATTTTTATAAGGAGGGTAGAATGTAACAACCCTAAACTTTTTGTACAATTTTTCAAAAAATATAGAAAGGGGTATTTTTGCCTGAGCACAAGTTATAAATTTATTTTGCTTTTTAATAGCAAGTAAGAGCCTGTAGCTCATTGGTAAGACCTTACACTGCTGAACCAAAGCACCAGAGTTCAAATTCCATCCCCCACATTATTTTTAATATTGTTTTATTTTGAATTTTTAGAAGTCCAAGGGTCTACATGTGCATAACTCGTAAAAACCCCACTACACATGTGAAACAAAATGGACCAGGGGGAAGACTAAGAGACGACGGACCCACGGCGATGACCCCGGCCCTGACTCGGCCCGAGTCGGTCGGCGACTCGGCCGTCGCCGCCGGCCAGACTTGGCCGGACCGCCGAGTCGTCAACAGCAAAGTTTTGTCTCTTCACCTCCCCATCACTCCTGCACACTTTAATTCCTTGGATCAGTAACAGAGCCCCTTTAAAACCCTATTTACTCCATTTTAATACATTTTAATACAATTTTCAATTCACCTTTTCACCTACCCTAAACCCTATCCTTACCCTATAAATACAACCCCTAAACACACACCCCTCACTCTAAAATTCTGATCAAAACTCTCAAGAAATCTCTAGAAATTTTAGTGTGCAATTGAAGTTAGCAAAGGAGCAAAATTTCGGCGATCTTCCGACGACGATCCTAGAAGCTCCCGGTGACGAAACAACGTACCGGCGCCTCCTACCGTTCCCTCTTCCTCTCCTCTAATCTGAAAACCCATAAGTCCCACCTCCCTCTTCTATTCTCTAGTCTTAAAACTTCTCTTAATAAAACCCGACGGAATCGGAGTTAATCCGATTTCCGATTCGGTTCTTCCTAAAAATTCAACCTTTTCTTAAATACAATCATACTAAACTCTTACATGTTGACTATTAAATATTAACAAGTTATATTGAATAAGTTCCATATCAAAAGGATTTCTATTTCAATTTTTATCGTACTTTTTCACTATAATACCATGTAGTTTAATTTCGACATTTAAAACATCACAATCTTGCTATACCTTTAAGTAGATCATGAGGTAATGACCTACCTCCTAACAACACTCATATGCAATATAGCACAATACCTTTCGGGAATATAGAATACGGGAAAACAAAACTCTACATATAGATACCACTAACTATTAAAACCGTTTTCTATAAGAATTTGTATTTTCATAAATCTTTGCAAAGCGCCGCTACAACCCATTTTGGGGAACCCGACTGGGATGGTGCGGATTATCGCACATCGCTGGGCTTAGTAGTGCGAGATGCAAACCTCCGCAAGGAGCATTCGGTCTCGAAAGAAATACAAATATCTTAAGAAAATGAGATTTCTAGAAATATAATATATATTAATATTATTTTTATATAAATATATATATATATATATGTATCATTAAAATATCTATTTTTGTGGAAATATAAATATTCCAACTTTTCCTAAAATCACAAGAATCACCTTATATTAAAATACCATGAATTCCATACAAGTTCAATATTACAATTAAATACCCTATATTATAAAATTAGGTTATTTTCATTAGAAATATCACAAATATAAAATCTACATGTATGACAACTCTAAAGACGATAATTAAATATTTGGGGTGTATTTTGAAAATTATACAAAAGTATTTTTACATAAAACCCCCTCAAGTTTTATAAATTATCCTAAGGACCCTAGTAAATATAGGTTTAAGCGGGACCAATCTCTTGAGCCTCAGAGAGCTGGAGAAGTGGGTGCTTGCCTATTTATGGTAGACAACTTAACAAGCGGTGTTATCAACACGGTAATCGTCTTCGAAAAAGACACAAATCCTGCCGTCCATGTGTAGTGGTTACCGATAACATCAAAAACCTAATTCAGGACTTCAATTTATTTTCTAATTGTTCTGACTCAGACTGAGTCTTATTATAATAATCTGACTTGAATATGATTCAAGTACAAACTACAATTCAACATGAATGCATATATTCAATATATTCAATCTATATTGACTGAACCGAACCATGGATATACTTCCATTTACATAATTCTCCAGTTACATCCATTTGGTGATATCATGGTTTCAGCAAGTCATCCAATTTAACAATGTATATTACAAGACAATACAAGTTACAATACAATACAAACAATACAATAGTTCGCAGAGTTTAAGGGGTAGATTGGTACGAAAGGTGTTAGAAGTGGCACGAGACTGCAAGATTTAAGACACCTAACCTATATTCCGTTGCTGTTGTACCGTGGTATAACGGTTCCTTGTACTTCCATTTGCCCTAGTCTCTAGCATATAGAGACTCCTCTCGTATACACTAGCATCCTTCTGTACCAACCTACAAACAACAGCGTTAACACTAATTACAACTTTAAAAGTTATACTCCCTCCCTTACTCTTTGTCTATTATCCTTATCCTTTATCTTTAGGACTTACCGAACAATTGTTCGTTGACGACATTCCTTCTCTTTCTTCTTTGGAATATTGTCAGGTGATCTGGATACCCAGGAGATCGATCCTACTAGTGAGGACTTGGATCAGCTTGCTACGACCCAGAGCTCTACCTTCATTGTACACATTTTTATTTTAGTACTTTTCATTTCTTTTATGCCATTGTTTAGACATTGTTTTCTTTCAGATGTATTTACTTTTCCATACATTGTACAAAAGAATGTGAATAAATAAAGTTGTTGTTTTATTATATCTTGTCTCTTGTGCATTTATATTTATATTGCTTAGATACGCTTAGCGTATTTACATCACAGTAAATACGTAGCGGCCTCGTCGCGCCCTCTGCCGGTATACTGGGAAGCGGGGCGTGACAGAGTGAAACCCTTGGGCCATATTATGAGCCCATATAAAATTGCAAAACTATCCCCAAAATTTGGTCGCGAGACACGATGGTCAGACCGCGGATCCGCCGTCAATAGGGTCCAAACTTCGCGGATCCACGGTCATCCGGTTAAGTTAGCACGCCGTTTTTTCTGTGCATCTTCGTGTTGCTTTGTTCTTCTGTTTGACAGATTCAAAATTGCAAAATGGTTCAAAAATATTCTCAGATTTTTAATGGTCCAAAATGGCAACAATATTAGATTTTATGCCTTGATCTCCCTCGAGCTCCGCATTGCACCTTGTTTCTTGTGCTGCTTCCCTCATGCTCTATGCTTGTTCGAGATACGAATGACCGTTTTATTTGTCTTGTCTCTTGAACTGGTAGACAGCACTTGACGGGTGTGGATGACCGGAACCCGGATTTTATCTATTTTTGGCAATTGTTCTAAACTTTGTCATAACTGTAGAAATTTTGCATGATTTGTGTTATTCTGAACTGAGAACCTGTAACCTGTAATAATTTAGCAAACACGGATTGAAAGCACCTACCTATATACAATGAGTATAAGAATGAGCGGTATTAAATGCAATATTCTGATGTAAACAGTACGCCCTCCGCGAACCATCCTAAATGGACTGAAACCGTCGCTCACAATTCCCAGCCTCACGTTATGAGGGTCTACACTTAATGAAGGATGTTTTTCATCTAAATCTTTTCACAACATCGAATTTCTGGGATGACTCATTTTTCCCTCTTCACGAGACGCTTTATGGCGCCACTGCATTTCGGACACCATCTCCTCACACATAAATAACCGTTGCAATCTCGGTATTAATGGAAAATAACGAAGAATCTTCATGTGCACATCACTCGACTGAGGGTCTTTCTTAGCCTTGAATCAGCTAGCCCCGCATACAGGGTAGTTTCGGAGTGTTGCGTGTTCATTCCGGAACAAAACAAAATTATTCTCATATGCATGTATCTTATGATACTTCAACCCGATATCTGTGATTATCTTTTGCGCCTCATACCAGCTCGGTGACACTTCATTTCCGCCGGGAAAAGCTTTCTTCAGCAGTTCTATGAGATCGGTGAAAGACTGGTCACTCCATCTATTCTTGCACTTGATCTGGAAGAGACGTACAAAAAATGACAGTTTTGAAAACCCTTTGCAATTTGGATATAGCGGGATCCTAGAATCAGCCATGTACTTCTCCAATAACGCGGGTCCAGTGGTTTCCGTATCATAAGGAATTCCAGCGACATTTATAAGGTCATCCATGTTATCGATCAACGCGAATACAACATCATCTTTTTCGACGGTTTCGTCTTCTTCAAACTGCCATTCCTCTTCCTCCTCTTCTTCTACTATGCTTTACCACTCTGCAATTTATGTTTCGATGAATTTGTTTCTCGTCTCTTTCACCCATGCCTCGTCTCCCGTTACGACGACTTTTCTCCGTGAAGTTTCCATGTAGTGTAATCTCTAACGAAACCGTATCTCACGATATGTAACTCAACTTCCGACTTCTTGAGCAATCGCTTATTCATACACTTAGAGAAAGGACAATAGATTCCATGCTCTTTCGGTAACCCAAGACATACATAGGCAAAATCGATGAAAAAGCTAATACCGTCAACAAAAAAGCGGTTGACTCTCGAGAGAGCATCAACGTACATCCAACTCTTGTCGTGGAGCTATGGGAATGCCATATTGGAACAGCCTAGACGAAACAAGGTTCCTACAGATAAAATGCATCATATTAAGATTTCTTGACAGATACGCGATAGATGGGATACTAAGAAGCGTTATTGTTAGGTTTAATTGACGACTTGGTTAATTTAAGTTTGAATTGACGATTTAGTTATAAAGATTATCAAGGACCGAGAGCAAATGCTCATAGGTAAGGAGTTGGATTTTTTTTCCAAGAAAGATGATGATGATATTAAATGTTCTATATTGGATATCAATAGTAGCAGTTGTCGGGGGTAAGCCACCTATCCCATTAAGAATGTATAAAGTATACGCCCATTCACTTGTGCTTTCATCTGTTTCGAGAAAATTTCGACAACACCTCCCCGCTGTTCTCCGAGTACACTGTAATAGAACAGATAATCATTTTAATACTGTGAAACACCATTTAAACGAACATTTAATCTATCATTTTACACAGAGAACCAGCAGAAAGATACCAACAAAATATCTCGAAACGAATGAAAAACACAAGTGAATGCAGATGTCTGCTTTATACATTCCTAACTTGTCCACACGGGACAAATCTATCAGTTATCATACGATTGAATATTAATTCTCGTCACATAGACTACGCGATGGTTGTTAGAAACCGAACGATATCGTCCGGTATTTAACAACTTTCGTGTAGTTTTATGTCACGACGAATATCGCGCGTATGTTAACCGATAGACGGGAATTAAGTCGCGTTTTGATTTTCATATATAATTAATTATCGATGAGAATAAGAAAATTTTATATTATCATCGAAAATCATACACGCAAGTTTAATATTTAATTTGAATTAGTTTAAGTTTACATTTCAATTTCAAGGTATCGAAGTTTTTAGTTTAGGGTACAATTTTTAAAGTTAATGGTTTTCTTAATCGAGCTTAAGATTTTGGATTTAGAGTTGGGGTTAGGAAGGGATTTGACAAGAGTTCAATGTAGAGAATAATAATGATGAATTAAGATTTGACCTTGTTCGTGTGTGTGTGCGCGCGCGCGTGCGTGCTTGTGTGTGTGTATGTGTATGCTTATGTATACTATAAAGTATCTAAATAAATTCTTCTTAAACTACCTTTTGCTATTGTTGTTTTTCACTAAACTAAATTTTACCTATGCAATATATTTATTCAATTTCACTAAATTACACTAAAATACCCTAAACTATTGGTGGTTTTTCACTAAACTACTTTAATAAATTTAAATAATCAACTCACCTTTTTAAATTAACCAAGTCTATATAAAATTCACTAAAATACCCTTAATTATTGTTGTTTTTCACTAAAATACCCTATGATTAAGTTTTTTAGTACAACACCATTTTTCAACTTTATTTTTTTACACTAAAATACCATTAATTTTTGTAGTTATGTCACTAAAATACGCTTAACTACTGCATTATTTTACTAAACTATCCAACCCTAACCCTAACTCGATCCCTAACCGTAACTCGATCCCTAACTCGATCCCTAACCCAAAACCCTAACCCTAACCCCTAACTCTCCTAACCCTTATCCAAAAAATTTTAAAAATTAAAACACTAATTAACCTAACCCTAGCAATAATAACAGCTGCAACAAATTTAAAAAATTAATTCCTAAATTTAAACATGAAATTAATCAACAATAAAAAAAAATTCGAATTATAAAAAATCAACAAAATTTAAAAATTAAAACAATAACCTAACTCGTAAGAAAGGGAGTTAGACGACGAGATAAGTGCGGAGGCGAGGCAACTCGAGGAGGCCAGCGACGACAGGAGCTAGGGCAAAATTTAAAAAAAAATACTAAATCGAGCAAAAAATCATAAATTAAATGATAAAAATAATATTAACCAAACAAACTTACATCTTGACCACCACGAAAATACGGCTAACGGCGGCGGCAAGCTTGTCGAGCTCGATCGATAACCGGCGCAAGCTTCGACTTAGGTTTCAACAGGAAAGGCGGCGGCGACTCTGGAGGAGTGATGGCGGCGGCGAGCTAGACGAACCAGGAGAGGCCGCGGCGATGAGCTAGAGGCGGTGGCGAGAAGGCGGCGAGGAGGCGAGCGGGAGAATTTTCAAGGAAAAGTTTTTTTTGGGAAGGGGGGGAATGATGACTCAATCAGGGAAAAACGAAAGGGGGTTGGGTTTTGATCACGAGTGGGGTGTGAGGCCCATCATATTTTTTATTCGTAGCGGTCTCAACCGTGACCAAATCTTTTATAATCATGACCATAAGTTGGTCACGGGTCAAACCGTGACCAAATGCCCATTACTGCTGGGCACATTTATAGCAGTGCCTCAAGGTGGGTCGGGCGGTCCGTAGAGGGCCTGGCCCGGCTGCCACGTGGCGGGCCTGGCCCGGCCAATTGCTGGGCTCGGCTATGGCGGCCCACTGACCCGGCCCGGCCATGAGCCCCGGCCCAAGCCCGGTTAAGGCCGGCATAATTCAAAAAAAATTGAATTTTAGGGGAAGTGGGGATTTTTTGAACTTTGGATTCTTTAGAGAGGGTGTTTCGCCTGAGGGGGATTTTGAATTGGGGGGAGTCCCAGTAGGGGGAGTCCCAGTAAGGGGGGGTTCCTATTAAGTGGTGGGAATTTCTAGGATGGAAGGTTTTTTCCAAAAAAATTAGAGGGTCCCAATATAGGAAATAACTTAATATTCATAGTACAGGTATAATATGTTACAGATAGGAATATAAAAATGCAAAAATAACATAACAATAAACAATTAAGGAACATACAAATATAAAATACTAAAAACATCCTATGACAAACTGATTGAAAGAACGGATTCCAAGAGGTTTGGAAGACACTTCCAGTATTCCGTTGTTTTCATTTTCTGTTCCTTGACGAAAATCCCTTTGATCTGGTCAAATATCTGGATATGAACGCCGTTCACTTCAAACCGTACGGTAAACGTGAAACGTTGATCAGGAGGTGAATGAATATAGAAAAGATCATCTGTACCGGTTCCATGTCCGGTGGGACCAAAGTGATACCGAGCGTCATTATTCCCGTTTGGTGTTGGTCCTTGATCGAGGGGGTCGGAAGGTGGGGATTTTCTGCAGGGATTTTTCTTCCGGAGGTGTAAGAAAGGTGTACTCCTCAAAAGATTCTTTTGACGGATCCTCCGAAAGGTCCTCAATAGATGAACTCAAAAGAGAATGAGGCAGAGAGAACGACAGAATCCATGAGGGATTCAGTGTCATTCGTACAAGAGAAATGTGCTCTTCCTTGACACCAAGTTTTCTTGATGATGGTGGCCCTCTTTTGACAATGGGGGTGTTCCTTATTAAAATGGTTATCTTTGACATGGTTAATGTAAGTGTAGGTTTTGGAAGAAAATTAGGAAAATTAATTTGAAAGAAAAAATTCACTTGAAATTTATAGAGATAACCGTGTGATGTGATGGGAAGCAAGGGGATTTTTGAAATTTCAAATGCCCGGTAATGATTTAGAGGCACTTGATTGGTTTTTTTGTGGATATGTTATGGAATTTTCAGAAATATTTTATACTGCAATAAAACTTTATCTGGTGTTTACAATCCAACTACATGTTTATAAGTAGAACAATTGTTTTATGTTAGTAAAATTATTAATGAACATTTATTTTATACTGCAACTTAATGTTTGTCGGTAAAAAAAATCAAAAGACCAAGTTTTTTTAAAAAATAATATTTAAATTGCGTTTAAGCCGGTCCGGCCCAAAGCCCGGTCAACCGGGGTTTGCTCGGCCTGTTGACCGGTTAAGCCCGACGGGCTTTGGACCGAGCCTGACCAGCCCGTTTGCCATCTTGACTTGAGCTTAAAAGTAAATGTAAAATAAAAATTGTGTGTGAAAGGGGGGAGAGGAGAGAAATGTTCGACAAATTAAAGAATTTTTTTCCTTTGTTTAGTTTTCCTGGAAAATGAGAACTTAACATGTGAGCACTTTTAAATTATCATTATCTAAGCATTTCCTCGTCAAACTAGAACAGGAAATGCATCTAGTTTCATAAAAATGTTTGATGAAAAATTACGATAAGCTTTGACATATAGCAAGTATTCAATTGAAAAGAGACGTTTTGAATTTTTAATGTACCAATTGTCATCCCACAAATTATATTAAGAAAATACGCACACTACCAAAATGGTGTTTTTCTATAATAAATAAAATGTTCAACTATAAGGCATAAAGAAAGCTTAAAATGAAATGGAACATATTGGAAAACTCTACCATCTAAATTGCAAAATAAATGATTGGTTCTTACAATTATGTTCCATGTATATTCAAACTGAAAATGCGGTGACATAACTTATTCCTAACTTATAATTTTGCACCATTATTTAAATAACCTCTAACAAATATATGTTTATATTAGGGACGCGATGTGTTGTCACTGCTTGTTTGGTGCCCTGAAGGTGTTTGTATCAATTCCTCATTGTAACACCCAGTATCTTGAAATTCCAATAAAATAACAATTTGAATGTATTTTTTGATCCTACATACCGGTAACATATCAGTTAACGTGTCTGGTAGCATATAAGATATCATATCAGCTTGAATATCAGTTGGTGCCGGCAAAAATATGTTTGAGACGGCTCACAAGTCCTTTAGAATAACTATTTCTTCTCTAGATCCATGAGATGGCTCATAATCATCTTGAGCCGGCTCATAAGTCCTCTAAAATGGTCACTTCTTCTCTGTTCACTTGAGAAGGCTCATGATTATTTTGAGCCGGCTTTAACTTTTCTTGAGATGGCTCAGCTCTTCGTTGAGACGGCTCATAAGGTGCCTGAAATAGCTATTTCTTATATGTCTCTTTGAGACGGCTCATCATTCTCGTGAGCCGGCTAAAATTGAAATCTGATCGCATCCCTGAGATCTCGCGACATCTTTTCTCTCGTGTAATTGACCCAGTTTCTATATAAACCCCAGCCTACGCTCGTCTAAACCCTAACCAAACCCTAACCGCCTCTCCTCTCACTCGTTTTCCCCTTTTTCATCTTTTTCCCTGCTATGATCTCTCAAGAACTCGAGAAACCCACTCCAGAATCAAACATCAACTTTCGTCCTCTACTAATCGACGTCATCTCCACCGTCATCTTCATCGCCGATCATCAATGTCGTCATCTTCTTCACCTTGTCCGTGGCTATACCGGACCGAAGTACACGAGTTGAGATTGTCGTAGTCGTCGTCGCAAGATCCAAGTTGGGATCGCCGTCGTCATTTCGAGATCCCACGAATTTCCATCAAAAAGGCAAGTACTCTTTCTCCCTTTACATTGGCCGATATGGTATCTGCTATCTCCTCAATTAAATTTGCTAGTTTTAAAAGAAAGAAATAGAGATCATGAACTCGTAACATCGTAGATTTTGATAATGCGAGAACTTATGCTTATTGTGTACATGATCGAAACCTTAGAATCTTGCACACCCATTAATCAACCCTAAAATCATGTTTAAATTGTATTTTGTTTGATAATAAAATCTACTTGCCAAATAGAAACGTTTGTTTTAGAATTGAACCTTCATTAAAACGTAATTCATGAATATTCCTTGTTTATGATTATTGATGCGACCATGTTACACTTTTTATTATCGACATGTATGGAAAACCCTTTGACATGCTATTTATATTCATGACTGCTATACTTGAATAATAAAACGCGATCACCGACTGGAATACCGGGAGTTATATATTGATTCAAGCCATCGGCAATAATTCGTGACTACGTGATCCGTGTTTTCGTGATAAATTGATTTCTAGATTAGTGATTATTCGTGATACATGCTGGTAACCGTTTTAGTCGGCATTTGAGGTCTAGTGATTGGATTTTATTGTTATGATTAAACTTAGAAACGCGGGGTGTTGTAGTAGTTTGAGTTATGAGTTCGATCAACAGAATCTCAAGAGTCCCATTACGTGAATGTATTGTTGTGGTACTGGGTGGGAACAATACATTATGTGAATTTGTTGTTGTGGTACCGGACAAGAACGGTACATTATATTGAATCAGGCCTGTGTTTTCTTACCCCTGGATGATAACTTTGTGTTTGAGAATACTCCTGCGGTGATTGACACTCACGCTCAAACTAACAATAGATTAGCTTACCCTTGTATTGACATTTAGAACCCTACTTGACTTGATGTTTATGCATATTCCTATTGTTGATATACCTATATTTTTGTATGTGCGCGCGGGCATTTCACGACACTTACATCCTTATTTTATCACACACACATAACGTTTGAGTACTTTTTGGGTGTTCTGACATCCCTGAAACTTATCACATCAGGTTTAGAGACGGGCCCATCGACAAAACATGATCAGGGATATTTTCAGGAGCTAGCCGAGGATCAGTGATTTAATGTAGGTTTCTTTATTTTGATTCAGTCGTACTTAGATTCTGAGCCTCTCGTGGGACGTATGATCTATGTATTCCTCTTTTTGGATATGTATTTCTTCATTCGAATCTAATGTTATTCTGTGGGTTTTTATTTGAATCTATTGTTATTTTATGGACCCCATCTTTGTATTCCTTGTTATTTTATGCAACATGATTATGTAGTGTTTTTCTCTTTATATTGGTGTACATTCTTGTTATTATTGTTAACAGATTTAGTTTAGAAGCTGTAGCGTGACAATTGAAGGATTTTTCCTTACCATAAGAGCATGGCTGGCCTTCGTTACTCTCCGTATTCCGTATTTTGAAAAGCGGGGCGTGACAATGTTTTGTTGGTATTAGAGCCAGCTTTTAACTAAAGTTATACTGGCCAAATTGGTTTTGACCGACTGATCAGTCATATTTATTACACATTTTTACGGTCATCTTCCCTACTATTATTAATTACTAAAATGTGTTATTTGTAATTTAAGAACATATGCGGGTTTATTTGTAAAAGATTTTGTCATATGTTTCTTAATTTATAATTAATACAATTGGGGGAATATATGCATATCATATTTAAATAAAATATCCATGAGATTTTTAATTATTAAAATATGCATATCATGTCATATCAAATATTTTTAACCATTATTATTAAGATATCATATTATATCCGTTAAGTAATTTAATTAAAATTGGTTGGAATATTATCTCAAATAAACCAAATGCTACTGATGATTTGATTTGAGATATTATGCAGGTATTAAAATAATAAATCAGTTCAGGGCTATAAACATAAGTAGGAGATCTACATCAAATCGAGTCAGCAAACCAAATCTGCCGAATTTTAGGATCAAATTAAGGAATCTCGCAACTGCGGAAATACATTTTCAAAATATATTGATCAGAAAAATCTCCTAAAATAGAACGAAGAAAGCACAAAAAATCTGTCGAAGAGATTCCACCAAACGGCGGCGGTTCAGCGGTCAAAGTGGGCTAAAGGAGACAGTTCCGTGGTTCTATAGTGGCCGTTCAATGTGAAATTTCAGAGGCATGATCATCTTTTCACATACTTCAAGATGACTTCTAGAGTTTCAAGTTCCAGATCCTATATAAAGGACCGGGAGTAATTAGAATTATCCACCGATCTATCGATCTAGATTTATCGAGAAAACTAGGGTTTTTAGTTCTTTTAATTTTTTTTCAGTAAACAAATTCTGTAATGCAAAAGTTTCAATAAAAGATAGTTTCTTTTCTTTTAATTTTGTCTTATTATTTTCCTCATTTATTTTTTGCATTTATTTTCCACACTTTTCTTTTTGGTTATTTCTTATGGGTTCCTTATTCTTCTACCTTTCTTCTTTTACGTCGTTTTTTCCAATGAGCGGGTAAATTCTCGCTTGTTAGGATTTGTAGAATAGGGTAGTATAATGGATGAAAGAAATTCCTTAAATTCTTTTTATGTTTTAATTTTTATAAACTTTAGAAAAGAGAGTCTTAACCTTCTTATTCGAACGTGCTACCAATTAATCAAATTATGTAATGCAAAAGTTTCAATAAAAGGTAGTTTCTTTTCTTTTAATTTTGTCTCATTACTTTCTGCATTTATTTTCTGCATTTATTTTCCGTACTTTTCTTTTTGGTTATTTCTTATGGGTTCCATATTCTTCTACCTTTCTTCTTTCACGTCGTTTTTCCCAATGAGCGAGTAAATTCTCGCTTGTTAGGGTTTGAAGAATATGGTAGTATAATGGATGAAAAAATCCCTTATCTTCTTCTTATATTTTAATTTTATAAATTTTAGCAAAGGGGGTCTTTAACTTTCTTATTCGGGCGTGTTACCAATTTATTATAGTTATGACCTCGATTTGAGATTCGTTAATACTTACTTTGTTGAGGGCTTGAGATAAATAGGAATCAATGGAAGGACAAGGATCAGTAGAGAGAAACCCTAATCCCTCCAAGAACCCTAATCCATGTTCATGCTATTTCTCTAGTATTAAATAATTAAAAGATAAAAAGAATTATTTTTAAAACTCTATCATTTAACTACTCAATCAGAAAAACTCTACAAGCCCTTCTCTTACAAAATTTTCAAATCTCTTTAGTATAAAACGATAAAAATCTCACTTTTCTTTATTAACTCGTTTAAAATAAGAAAGATAGTTCACCATTTCCCTGTGGACGACCTGTACTCACTATCGGCTAGCTATTGCGACACCGTTATTGATTGCGGTAACTAGGAAGCATACAAAGACTCGATTTTTCATATCAATCACCGACCGCTTAGGTTAGAATCGTGTGTCTATAATTTCTTTTGGGATTCCTTGACTAGAGTTTCTTCAGTGTGCCATGTTGTATATTCCATTGACTCTGATTGTAGGGTTTAGACGACTTAGATGGAGTTATGTGATTGTAACTATGTACCATGGTATGGTTACAATACGGTACTCTGCTTAAGTAACTTAAAGTACTACCCTTGGTTCATTTCCCTTGATTTGATTATGTTGTACTACTTCTTCCATTACACATTCTATACCACACGAAGTCTTGACCCGAGGTTGGGACATACACATTGGCAATTGAGTGATTGTATCCAACCGAGAGTGCAAACTCTGTCCTGTAGTGATTTGCGACAGGGAACTTTTTTCTGACTTCCTGCTAATCGGGACCGGGAATTACGACATTGTCTTAGGGATGGATTGGTTGGGCACCTTTCACGCACAAATTGATTGTCGGGTCAAGACTGTGACCTTTCGTATCCCTAACCACCCAGAGTTCGTGTTTCATGGGGCGGCGAGTCCCTGGGACCTGCAGAGTTTAGGGCAAAGCCTGCGAGCAGCACCTTATCTTTGATGAAGGTAGAAGAAAGCCCATCGCCGGTAGTAGTTCAGGAGTTCTTGGATGTCTTCCCTAAGGATTTACTCGGTCTACCTCCGCCATGTGTTTTGGAGTTCTCAATTGATCTGATCCTAGGCACGACACCACTTTCTAAGGCTCCATACAGGATGGCGCCAGTCGAGTTGGCCGAGTTAAAGTAGCAGTTAGAGGAACTTTAAAGCAAGCAATTCGTACGCCCAGCACCTTAGCTTTGATGGAGGTAGAAGAGAGCCCATCGCCGGTAGTAGTTCAGGAGTTCTTAGATGTCTTCCCTAAGGATTTACTCGGTCTACCTCCGCCACGTGTTTTGGAGTTCTCAATTGATCTGATCCTAGGCACGACACCACTTTCTAAGGCCCCATACAGGATGGCGCCAATCGAGTTGGCCGAGTTAAAGTAGCAGTTAGAGGAACTTCAAAGCAAGCGATTCGTACGCCCAAGTGCTTCCCTTAGAGGCGCTCATGTCCTCTTAGTGAAGAAGGACGGTTCCTTACACATGTGCGTTGACTACAGTGAGCTGAACCGAGTCACGATCAAGAACAAATACCTCATTCTCCTTACTGATGATCTATTCGATCAACTCAGTGGTGTCCGAGTATTCTCAATGCTGGATCTTCGGTTGGGGTATCACCAAGTCAGGGTTAAGGCGAAGGATATTTGCAAAACAGCCTTTAGAACCCTGTACGACTACTACGAGTTTCTAGTGATGTCATTCGAACTTACTAACGCTCCGACCGTGTTTATGGACTTGATGAACCGTGTTTTCTCGCAGTATCTCGACCAGTTCGTCATAGTCTTCATCGATAACATTCTCGTGTACCCGAAAAGCAAGGAGGAGTACGACGAACATCTGAAAATCGTGTTGCAGGTGTTTAGGCAGGAACAGTTGTATGCTAAGCTGAGTAAGTGCGAGTTTTGGTTCGACCAAGTTCAGTTTTTGGGACACATTGTTTCTGGACACGATATATCCGTAAACCTGACGAAGATTGAAGCAGTTAAGGATTGGCCGACACTGAAGTTAGTAGCAGAGATCAGGAGTTTCTTGCGACTCGGGAATTACTATCGGTGATTTGTCCAATATTTTTTCCAAGCAGCTGAGCCATTGACAAGGATTACATGGAAGGAAGAACCATTAGTTTGGTCAGAGGAATGCACCTGAGCATTCGACCTGTTGAAGCATAATATTACTACGGCCCCGATACTAATCATGCCAGATGGGTCTGAAGGATTGATGATTCACAGTGATGCTTCCGAGAAGGGTTTAGGCTGTGTTCTGATGCAGCAAGGTCGAGTAGTGGCTTACGCCTCGCGCCAATTGAGAACGCATGAACAGAATTACCCGACTCATAATCTAGAGTTGGTCGCAGTTATTTTCGCTCTGTAGATTTTGAGGCACTATCTTTTAGGAGAGCGGGTTGAGGTCTATACAGACTATAAGAGCCTGAAGTACGTGTTCACGCAGAAAGAGCTTAACATGAGACAAGGCGGGTGGTTGGAGCTTATGGACAACTACGATCTCGATTTGCAATATCACCCTAGGAAGGTAAATGTGGTACCCGATGTTCTCAGCCGGAGACCAGTGGCTATGATGTGGACTTGCCAGAAGTATATTCCAGATGATCTTCAGAGGTTTGATCTAGAGGTGGTTATATCGGGAACCCACGGACAGTATTGACAGCTACAAGTGCAGTCCTCTTTAGTGGATTGTATCAAGGATGCGCGGGATAGAGACCCACAGCTACAGATGTTTCGGAGTCAGGTAGTGGCCGGATGGAGGACGGACTTATTAATCCATGATGATGGTTCCTTAAGATTCGATCGTCGGTTAAGTGTGCCAAAGGGCGAGATTCGACAGGAGGTATTGATCAAAACGCACAGTTCAGCTTAGTTGGTGCATGATTGATCATTCTTCGTGTCGTATTTAGAAATGTTTCACAACCAAAGAAATTTATACCGCAATCAATTGACGGTGTCTATTGTAGTTTCGTCGGTGAATGCGGATCGTCCACTGAGAAAGTGTGATTTGATCGATCTTGTTTTAGTTGAGTTGAAAATTAAAAGATAAAAGAAAACGATTCACTAATTGTGAAATTTAGTTTCAAGAATCATCACGAAATAGATCTAAAATCAAGAAATGATAGAGATCAAGAAAATATCCAAATAGTTTGAATTATCAAGATTTGTAAAATGGCTTGTAGGATCCGATTGATTTAATAGCTAATGATGAATCTAATGATTCCTAATCTTATCTATTGAATATTTGTAGCTAGATTGATGATGATGATTGAAGATTAGGGATCAATTGAAAAAACTAGGGTTTCTCCTTCACTATCCCTTGTCTTTTCAATCATAATCATTCGGATCTAGCCTTTAGCAAAGAAAATCACCGACAGTTTGATCCCTAATTTGCAACGAAATAATCAAGAAGTCATCTCGGTTCAAATTAGGTCATCAACGATTCTTTTTGCTAAGGTTCACAAATCTCATAAGACTTAAGACTAGTATTAAGATTTGATCATCACTAGATCTATCAATTCTCTCGGATTCTCCATAAGCGGAGAATTTACTCACGCATCATCATAAAACAATCAAGAATGAAGAATATCATAATGCAAGAATGAATAGAAAGCGAGAATAAAGATTTTCACCTTTATTTAGATCTTCTTCAAATTACAACTCTCACTCAAGTTTATAAGATTAGCTCTAGCTCACTCAATTGAGAATGAATTTGGCGTCGATCTTTGCGTGGATCGATCGTCGTGAGTCGCGGATCGTCGTGGATCTCTTGCTCGGATGATGAACAACGTTGCAAATAAAGGATCTTCGGTCTTCGCTTAATCTTTCTCTCAATGGATCATGAATTGGCTCAAATTGTGTCACTCAATTTGTATGGAGTTGATTTGGATCTTGCTAGAATTTTTACCCTCCAAAAATTGATTAACCTCATTAATGAAGCCTTAGGTGCCTTTTTATTGTTTTCCCTCAAGCTTCCCCTAGAAGCTAGGTCAATCTTTCCTTGGAAGCTAGTTAGTTGAAGAGAAGATTCTAGACTAAGATAGTTAGCTAGCTTGTAAGAGAAGACTTGCTGTTAGAGGGAAACTTCTGGAGAATTCTAGGAATTGAAGTGTCTTGAAGAAGTTTTGCCGTTGAGAAGAAACCTCGGGGAAAAGTTTCTGCCGCCGACGAGTCAACTCGGCTGCGGATCCGCGGTCGTTTGATGGACTCAGTGCATGAATTCTTCTGTGTTGTTTTATGTTGGCTTTAGGGTCTTCTTCTGATGTCTGGAATATTTTTATTGTTTCTTGTTTACTGCCAGATCTCAGGTCAAAGACTTGATGTATTTTATCAGCTCTTTTAGCAGTTCCGGCTCTTTTACCTGGAGAATTTCCTGCACACAATCTCGAGACAAGGGTTGATATATACAGATCAATGCAAGTAGTAATAAACACTTAATTTCCCTTTAGAATGTTGATTATAACTATAACACGGGTTATTTGGTATTTTCCAGATGAATTCGTAATCTGTATTATAATTATAATAAACACCTATATATGAATGATAAGAGTAGGGAAATTATCGTGTTGAGAATACACTATTTTCGACTGATCAAATTCCCCCAAACTTAATTTTGGTCGTCTCGAGCAAACTTGTTTTATTTTTTTTAATTTAAGAGAAGGAGATAATATAAGAAAAAGAAAAACTAACTAGCACACTTTCGTAGGCAACACGATTGCACTGAGCACGTGCAACAAGCCTTTAAACCTCTAGGTGTCCCTAGTAGGAGGACTGTTGTCTCCTAAGGGTTTTCAATGGATTGCACCCACAAAATCCCATAATAAAAGGAAGACCGTAAAAGTTACATATAAAGATAAGAATTATAAAAGAAAGACTTTGAAAATTAGAGTTTTCAACTACACTAGCTTTTCAGTTGTCATAAGCCCTATCTTAATAGTCATGAAAAGATGTTAGAAATCACATTATCTCTCAATAAAACATCGTCTTTATTCTTCATTCCTACTTTTCTTCCAAACATCGATCATATACCCCTACGAGTGTGTAAAGAACATCTCTACACTCAAAGAATTCAATTCAAACTATCATACTATTGTCCATCTACCTCAGTACTTTTTAATTGATGAATATTTAGATGGAATTGCTCACACATTTTTCATGCGACCGTTAATACTTCTTGAGGTACTAACAGACCGATTACTCACGTGCTCGCTGATTAGGCGTATTAGTATTTTCCTCGTCTTGCAACACCTAAGGCTTAGCAGTGACTCCCAAACCAGTTGGTCTAAGGCACTAGGTGATAAAGCACCCTCGCTATATTTTTTTTATGATGCCTTGATGATTACAAAACTAGTGTTCATTTTTCTACACCATTTTATATTTTATTGCTTCATTTATTATTTCCTTCATACTTTGGCTTTTAGACAAGAGCATTTCAAGGTATTCTCTACTATTCCGAGTTTCAAGACGTGTGTAAGTGCGTATAGTAAGGTATCAACATTCAAATGTTTGGCTTCCAGAATAGGAACTATTTTTCAGACTTATTTTTATCCTCAGATTAGTAACTTCCTTCATCTTACTAACTCTTTGGACAACGGCTCATAACTACTTATTACTAGTTTCGTTTAAGAAAATTTCTAATTTTCTTGGTTTCCTTAAATTTTTCCAATCTTTTGGATGTAATTTTTCACTATCTAATCTTTTATTATAAAAGTAAAAATTAAAATTTTTAAAATTTTTATATTTTTTTTATATGTTTTGTGCTTATGCAAAGTATGATGCAAAATGATACGCAAATAAGCACAAACCTCCTCTAAACTTGTTTTCAACGGTGTTCTCACTGTTGCCATCTGCTGGATCATAAAAACCTGTAAGCTTGGGAGGAAATTTATTAATGGGGGCAATAAATTAGATCGTGAAAATCTCCCCCAAACTTATTCTTTTCACTCACCTCCATTCTAAAGATGATACAGTATTTTACAAGACATGGAGGAATTTTAATCAAGATAAAATGGCTCCTGTAAAAACAGGAGCTCCTCCGTGGGGTCAGTGGAAAAACACGGTTTTAATCGATGTCTATTTATTTTAAAAATTGTACCGTTTTCAATATTTTCAACCTCAACTGCCCCGTGCGGGTATACATACCGCACAACAAAAGGTCATTTCCACCGAGATCGTAGCTTACCCGCATGAATATAGAGTCGTGAATCATAAAGAAAGACTTGTTGACCAGGTGTAAAAGTTTTTCTCAAAATGTTTTTATCGTGAAATACCTTAGTCTGGTTCTTTACAATTACAGCATTATTATAAGCTTCATCGCGGAGTTCGCTTAGCTCATTTAATTGCAGCTTCCGAAAGTTGCAGGCATGATTTAAGTCAAAGTTAAGTTCTTTAATGGCCCACATTGCTTTGTGCTCAATCTCGACCGGAAGGTGACAAGCCTTTCCAAACACTAGTCTGTAAAGAGACATACCTAGATCGGTTTTATATGTAGTACGGAATGCCCAAAAAACATCCGTCAATTTGGTCGACCAATCTTTTCGATTTTTAGAAATTGTTTTCTCCAAAATTTGTTTGATTTGTCTGTTTTAAATCTCAGCTTGCCCGCTCGTTTGGGGATGATAGGGTGTGGAAAGTTTGTGGTTGATTGTATATTTCTGCATCAAAGTCTTGAAAGACCGATTGCAGAAATGCGTCCCGTTATCGCTAATGATAGCGTGTGGGTGTCCAAATCGCGAAAAGATATTTTCCTTTAAGAACTTAATGACAACCTTTTTGTCATTAGTGCGACAAGGAATAGCTTCCACCCATTTCAAGACGTAATCAACCGCAAGCAATATATACAGATTCCCGAAAGAGTTGGGAAAATGACCCATAAAGTCAATACCCCAAACGTCAAAAATTTCAACCACCAAGATGGGTTGAAGTGGCATCTCATTTCTCCGGGAAATCCTACCCGTGTATTGACACTGTGTACAGGTTTCCAATGATCAAATGCATATTTGAATAAAGTTGGCCAATAAAAACCGCATTGCAAAACCTTCTCCGCCGTCTTTTGAGGACCGAAATGACCCCCACATGCCTGATCATGACAAAAAAAATAGAACACTCTTGAATTCATCATTAGGGACAGATCTGCGAATAATCTGGTCAGGACAATATTTAAACAGATACGGCTCGTCCCAGTAAAAATGTTTTAGTTGGAATAGAAATCGATGTTTGTCCTGTTTCGACCATTCATGGGGAATAAGTCCCGTAGCAAGATAATTCACAACATCCCCGAATCAAGGTTCGTTGGATATATTCAAGAGTTGTTCGTTTGGAAAAGAATCATTGATCGGCAGGGTCACAGGTGTAGAAGAGATGCGCGAAAGATGGTCGGCTATTACGTTTTCACATCCTTTCTTATCTTTAATAACAAGATCAAATTCTTGTAATAGAAAGATCCAACGTATTAGCCTACCTTTAGCATCCTTCTTCGCCAAAAGATATTTCAAGACGGAGTGGTCAGTGTACACAACAATTGGTGAGCCAATCAAGTAAGGCCTGAATTTTTCTAATGCAAATACAACTGCCAAAAGTTCTTTTTCGGTAGTTGTATAGTTAATTTGAGCATCGTTCAGGGTCTTACTTGCATAATAGATCATGTGTGGCATCTTTTCAATGTGCTGTCTTAAGACTGCACCAACTGCAAAATCAGATGCATCACACATAAGCTCAAAAGGGTGGTTCCAATCTGGAGATAATAAAACGGGGGCTGTAGTGAGAGAGAGTTTGAGTGAGTCAAATACCGCCTCACAATCCGAGTCAAAGTGAAAGGTTGTGTCCTTGGCTAAGAGAAGAGTTAAAGGTCTAGCAATTTTGCTAAAATCCTTAATGAATCTCCTGTAAAAACCTGCATGGCCAAGAAAGGATCGTATATCTTTGACTCATTTGGGATGAGGAAGGTTTTGAATGACATCTATTTTAGCTCTGTCAACCTCAATGCTTTTCCGTGAAATAACATGTCCAAGCACAATTCTCTCTTGGACCATGAAATGGTATTTTTCCCAATTCAAGGTTAAGTTCTTCTCCTTACAACGAGTAAGGACTGCGTCAAGATGTGATAAGCAGTCAGCGAAAGAATCTCCGAATATCGAGAAATTGTCCATGAAAATCTCCAGAAAATTCTCGATCATGTCCGAGAATATCCCCATCATACACCGCTGAAATGTAGCGAGAGCATTGCATAACCCAAAGGGCATGCGTTTATAAGCAAAAGTCCCAAAAGGACAAGTAAATGTGGTTTTATCTTGATCCTCTTTGGCAATAGGGACCTGGTTATAGCCAGAGTATCCGTCCATGAAACAATAATATTCACATCCAGCTAAGCGTTGTAACATCTGGTCAATAAAAGGTAGAGGAAAGTGGTCTTTCCTTGTCTCGGCATTGAGTTTTCGATAATCAATACATACACGCCACCCAGTTTGAGCGCGTGTCTGGATTAACTCATTTGCCTCATTTGTTATGACCGTAATGCCAGATTTCTTAGGGACGACATGAAATGGACTTACCCATTAGCTATCGGAGATTAGGTAAATGATACCATTGTCAAGGCATTTGACGATTTCTTTTTTCACTGCATACTTCATGACGGGGTTTAACCGTCTCTGTGGTTCTCGGGTTGGCTTGGCTTCATCCATCAGATGTATATGATGTTCAATAATCAAGAGACTAATCCTTTTGATGTCAGCCATAGTCCAACCAAACGCCTGCCTATTAGATCTCAATACCGTTAAAAGAGCGTTCTCTTGCTCTGAGGCTAGAGAAGCTGATATGATCACCGGTAAGGACTCATTCTCACCTAAATATGCATATTTAAGATGAGAAGGTAAAAGTTTAAGATCTAATATGGGCGGAGAAACTATAGAAGGTGGGGTCATCGAATGATATTCGGATTCACAAAGAAGCTCATAGCCTGCAAAGGATACAGACTCGGAAGGTGATGAGTCAAGAGTTTCAGACTCAGGAGTGGAAAGAGTATCCTCACTAAGATGTGCAAGATCAAACATTGATGTGCTAGTGTCGTCGAGATCTTCAAAGCAAAGTTCATCAACTTCGCAACTTTCAGGAGCAATCTCGTAGGTAGAACAGACATCAAGTATGTGAGCAGAGGGTTCAGATGGCTGACTTCCAATTTTATAGATGTGCAGTTCAATTTTCATTTTTCCAAAAGATAGGTTCATTGAACCGTTTCAACAATTAATGACAGCATTGGAAGTGGCAAGGAATGGTCGACCTAAAATCACCGGAATTTGATTCTGTGGGTTTGCTATAGGTTGTGTCTCTGAAACAATAAAATCCACAGGGAATATAAATTCCCTGACTTTTATCAACACGTCCTCCAGTTCACCCCTAGATTTGGTGATTGAACGGTCTGCCATTTGGAGAGTGTAATGAGCTGGTTTTAACTCTCCAATCCCTAACTGCTCGTAAACAGAATATGGAAGCAGGTTAACACTTGCGCCCAGGTCAAGTAAAGCACGATTAATTTTTTTACCCCCAAAAGAAATCAATATCGTAGGACATCCTGGGTCCTTACGTTTCTTTGGTAGCTGTGGGGTAAAAGCAGTGCTAACATTATTGGTCATGAAAACCTTTTTAGGCACTTGAGTCTTCCTCTTCCTAGTACACAAGTCTTTGAGAATTTTTGCATAAACGGGGACTTGTTGAATAGCATCGAGAAGAGAGATGTTGATATTAACCTGTTTGAACATTTCCATAATCTTCTCCATATGTGGACTGGATTTGTTTCCCCTTAACCGATTTGGATAAGGAGCTTTAGAAATAAGAGCTGGGTCCAACATTGGAGAAGGTGGTGTGTGTGGAACTGATCTCAGAATAAGAGTGGGGATCGTCTTTGGTGGACTAGAAGAGGTATGCTGAGGTATCGAGCCTTGAGGAAAACGAAGAATAGGCTCACAAGAAAGTATTGGGGTAGAAGAACTGGGGTCAGAAGTAGAAGTGTGTGTGGAAGGAAAATTCTCAGCCGGGGTGTTATTGATTAATTCTTCATGATTATCAATCTCTTCCCCAACGTGATTGTTCAGCACTCTTCCAGATCTTAATGTTGTAATGGCATTCACATTATAGTGTTGTGAATGCCCAGGGTTCGGTAGGGGTTGAGACGGAAGTTTCTCTTTCTCTCTAGCACTCATTTCGGCTTTTAATTGGGCAATTTGAGCTTCCATCGATTTAATACTCTCACTTTGTGAGTCAGAGTTTTTCTGGATTTTATCGAAAGAAGACATAAATTCAGTTGACATTTGTTTCATAAACATTTCAAAAGTTCGTTCGAGTGAAGAAGAATTATTAGTACCGGTCAACTGCAAAGGATTATACGGTGCAGGTGTGTTGACCGTATTTTGAAAGTTTTGTGATTGATAGGGGTGCTGAGTCAGTTGAAATGGCTGCTATTGTGGTGGAGGAGCCCTTTGAAAATTATTTTGGTTTGGAACCGTGTTTTGAGTTTGTTGTTGGTTCCAAGCAAAGTTAGGGTGATTCCTCCAACCCTGATTATAAGTGGAAGAATACGGATCGTTTCTAGGTCTTTGTTGGAAAGCAGCATTGGTATGCTCTTGACCTCGAAACGGAGAGTTTAAAGGACATTCTTCCGTAAGATGAGATGGATCAGAACAGCATCCACATACAGTTTTGGAGAGTGACATCTGATTTAGGGAGGCTACTAAAAATTTATGTTCCATACCTTCGAGTTTCTTTTGCATTGCTGCCATTTCAGCTCTAACTATTATGGAAACATCAATTTGGTGATGATCGTGATGAAATTTTGTCACACCAAAGTCTCATCCTAATTCCATCATAAAAAGCAAGTAATGATTAACCATCATGAAGCAACAATGTGCCACAAAAACCCTCTCCATTACTAATTGCATATTTGCAAAAAGAACCCCCTCCATCAAAGGAATTTCAGCCAAAGAAAGAATAAAGAAAAATGGCCGAAACGGAATGCAAACTGGCAACTTCAAAAAGCGATCCGGTAATAAATTACAGGAAAACCCCGTGACTGTATATACATACCCGCATTTGTATTCCGACCGAATACAAATGCAATGAGACAAAATCTACACTGTATAATACTAGGATCCGGCTTAAACCAAAGCCCGCTAGTATTATCCGTCCGAACCATAACACGTTCACAAGTGCACGCGTATGTTTGAACCCTGCCATAAACCCATACGGCCTCTACAGCGTTTCGCCCGAAACTTGAGAAACTGTCTGTGGGGGACTCTAAAGACTCGTCAATACTTTGGCTGTGGATTTAACCACTAGCACATCAGAGGTATTAGCCGTACGTAACGGGCTATCAGGTATTGACCAAAAGAGAAGTCGATGAGCGAACTCATCCTGACACCCTACCGAGCCTGTCAGTGACAATATCCGTACAGTTCGGTCCGTTCGTCTATGAGCATCGCATGTCGGGCCTAGGGGGTTGGTAAAATTCAGACCCCCAGAAGCGGTACAAGTCGTGTCGGAGTGTAGCCCAGAACACCCTGAGATACTACTGGAATACCTACCAGTAAATCTCCTGCCTTGGCCAAGGACTTCGTGTAATGGCTCTCCTAGACACAGCACGACCTCACCCCCAATACCGGGAGAGACGAACCCCTGCCGATCCGCTCACTACCTCCATGTGGCTCGGGACTGTACCCAACTAAAACCTGTTTGCACGACTCCTCTGAGTCGTGGTAGGGTAGTAATCAAAGTACAGTGGGAACTCACACGAGACAAATGACGATCTCAGGTCGATGAACTAACCTGTACACATGTCACCAGGGAACTGCTATCTGACGTCAGGTATAATACCAACTAGCATGTTCCCGGTGAGTCCTGTCCGGTGTACTCATAACCCAATGAGCACTTGTATACATCTTAGGTGAACCAAATGACACCAGTGGCTTGTGAGACCGGCCACCGCCCCTCGTCGGGGTCTCGACTGTATACACTAGTCTACTCTGGAGCATCGATGCCCTGTCTCGAAAACTCCCACGACTAGGGACCTTTTAAGGATGTGCTTATAGACCCTAGCTCCCACGTATATGATCGCCATCATACTGCTGGCCGTCAAGCAAGAATCCTAAAGGCTCTATCAACGCGCAATAGTGACCTGTAAGGTCACCTAAAGCAATACACGATGATAAAGATAAACCAGATAGCATACTATCATCTTGAGTAAGACTGTCCTACCGGTAAAGGTCCTCCCTCAATCATTGCAATCACGTGCCTGTGATCCAATAATTGACTCTGAGGGCACTATATCCAACAGGTGAATGCCACCCCTAGACGATGACTAGTTTACACTCTCCCACTGTAAAGATTTTTCAGTGAAATCTTCTAAAAATCTCCTGGCTTCACCATCATCTTTATTCATGAAGGTGCCTTGACACATGGATTCAAGCTTCTGTTTTGTTGTAGGATTAATGCCCTCATATATGATTCTGCACAGATCCCATCTAGGAATTCCGTGATGTGGACATTGAACTAAAAGATCCTTGAAGCGTTCAAAACACTTCGAGAATGGTTCATTTGGAAGCTGGGTAAATTGATTTATTTCGCTATGGACTCGAGCTGTTTTATGATTAGGGTAGAATTTCTTAAAGAATACTGTTACGAATTCTCCCCGGTTCGAAATAGAATGTGCGGCTGTGTTATAAAGCCACTTCTCGGCTATATCGCACAACATAAATGGGAGAAAACGTAATCTCATAGTATCCACAGAAAGTTGTGAAGTACCCATCATAGCGCATACATTTTCAAATTTGGTAATAAAGATATATGCGTCTTCAGACTCGAGGCCGTGATATTTAGGTAAAAAATTGATGTATTGGGGTTTTATTTCAAAATTGTCCCCATTGGCTGGTGGAATGGTGAGACAGGTCGAAAGAGGGCCTCGCATAGAGTAACATCTCTCTTGGAGAGAGATGCGGGGCAGATTCTGCGCACCTGCAGACGGTGGCAGGGTAGTGTTAAAGAAGTTCGATGGAGAACCGTCCATCGAAGTGGGTGTGGTGGTGGGTGAAGAAAAAGTAGACATAGAATTACCGACTTCGGAGTCGATAGGAGGAACGAGGATAAGACGGGCACTAGAATCCCGTGTCCAGCCGAGCATGCACTAAATGGTTTAGCACAAGTGACAGCGTAAAGTGATAATTAAGGAAAAGATGGGTTGGTGTTTGTTTTGAAAAAGACGGATTTTTAAAAAATTCACACAAACAATGCACAAGCAACCCTAAATCTAGTGGTCACCTAGGTCAAGTCTCTAGATCGCTCCTAAACTTTCAGAAGACAAATCGCAAGATAGATTCTCTACTGCCTCTTTGCCCCTTCTGTGGCCAGGTAAGTGCCAGGTAAGTGGGAGGTTCTCCACTACGTAAATAGTGGGCCTAATTAAGTAACCACTTGCCTTAGACACACTTGCCTTAGACACCACAAAAGAAATGTGGATAAGCAATAGATTACCCACGACCTCCTTCTGTCCTAATTGAGCGCGACGGTCCTTAGAGTCTTGTCTAGATTTTTTTTAGTTAATGAGGGTGATGCGGATGCAAGTTTATGATTTTTGGGGCTTAGGAAGGGTAATGAACTCCCCACCTAATCTGAATTTGGTCTTTGCCCCTTAATTTCCGTGTTAAAAATGCAAACAACCAAGATCAAACACGCAACAATTTTTCTTTTTGCTGCACTGCGAATTTTTGCAAAGAATCCTGCAGAAATTGGTTAATGGAGCAGAGCAGGGAGGAGATAAGAAAGTAAGAAGTAGACCTGAGAAGTTTCGTGCACTGAAACCCTAACTTCACCGCGGCTTCGCCGCAATAAGCCAACAATGCCGCGGATCCGCCGCAAGATGTCAAGATTCCTGCACAAAAATCTCAGCAAATGTTCCAAATGCCTCTCTGGACTTTTTGAGATGTCCTGAAAAAATTTTCTCTCGCTCCACAGATTCCAGATCTCCTTGCAACAAATTACAACAAATCGTTAAGCGCTTGTTACGAATATTGATCTAAAAACTGATGGAATAATAAATTTTCCAACTCAAATTACAAAAAATGAACAAATTAGCACACTATTCCCGGCAACGGCGCTATTTGATTGATCATTCTTCGTGTCGTACTTAGAAATGTTTCACAACCAAAGAAATTTATACCGCAATCAATTGACGGTGTCTATTGTAGTTTCGTCGGTGAATGCGGATCGTCCACTGAGAAAGTGTGATTTGATCAATCTTGTTTTAGTTGAGTTGAAAATTAAAAGATAAAAGAAAACGATTTCAATAATTGTGAAATTTAGTTTCAAGAATCATCACGAAATAGATCTAAAATCAAGAAATGATAGAGATCAAGAAAATATCCAAATAGTTTGAATTATCAAGATTTGTAAAATGGCTTGTAGGATCCGATTGATTTAATAGCTAATGATGGATCTAATGATTCCTAATCTTATCTATTGAATATTTGTAGCTAGATTGATGATGATGATTGAAGATTAGGAATCAATTGAACAAACTAATCAATTGAAGAAACTAGGGTTTCTCCTTCACTATCTCTAGTCTTTTCAATCATAATCATTCGGATCTAGCTTTTAGCAAAGAAAATCACCGGCAGTTTGATCCCTAATTTGCAACGAAATAATCAAGAAGCCATCTCGGTTCAAATTAGGTCATCAACGATTCTTTTCGCTAAGGTTCACAAATCTCATAAGACTTAAGACTAGTATTAAGATTTGATCATCACTAGATCTATCAATTCTCTCGGATCCTCCACAAGCGGAGAATTTACTCACGCATCATCATAAAACAATCAAGAATGAAGAATATCATAATGCGAGAATGAATAGAAAGCGTGAATAAAGATTTTCACCTTTATTTAGATCTTCTTCAAATTTTAACTCTCACTCAAGTTTACAAGACTAGCTCTAGCTCACTCAATTGAGAAGGAATTTGGCGTCGATCTTTGCGTGGCTCGATCTTCGTGAGTCGCGGATCATCGTGGATCTCTTACTCGGATGATGAACGGCGTTGCAAATAAAGGATCTTCAGTCTTCGTTCAATCTTTTTCTCAATGGATCTTGAATTGGCTCAAATTGCGTCACTCAATTTGTGTGGAGTTGATTTGGATCTTGCTAGAATTTTTACCCTCCAAAAATTGATTAACCTCATTAATGAAGCCTTAGGTGGCTTTTTATAGTTTTCCCTCAAGCTTCCCCTAGAAGCTAGGTCAATCTTTCCTTGGAAGCTTGGTCAATCTTCCCTTGGAAGCAAGTTAGTTGAAGAGAAAATTCTAGACTAAGGTAGTTAGCTAGCTTGCAAGAGAAGACCTGCTGTTAGAGGGAAACTTCTGGAGAATTCTAGGAACTAAAGCGTCTTGAAGAAGTTTTGCCGTTGAGAAGAAGCCTCGTGGAAAAGTTTCTTCCGCCGACGAGTCAACTCGGCCGCGGATCCGCGGCGGATCGGCCTGACTCGACTCAATGCATGAATTCTTCTGTGCTGTTTTATGTTGGCTTTAGGGTTTTCTTCTGATGTCTGGAATATTTTTATTGTTTCTTGTTTGCTGCCAGATCTCAGGTCAAAGACTTGATATATTTTATCAGCTCTTTTAGCAGTTCCGGCTCTTTTACCTGGAGAATTTCCTGCACACAATCTCGAGATAAGGGTTGATATATACAGATCAATGCAAGTAGTAATAAACACTTAATTTCCCTTTAGAATGTCGATTATAACTATAACACAGGTTATTTGGTATTTTCCAGATGAATTCGTAATCTGTGTTATAATTACAATAAACACCTATATATGAATGATAAGAGTAGCGAAATTAACGTGTTGAGAATGCACTATTTTCGACTGATCAGTGCACCCGGGGGGCACCAAGATGTACAGGGACTTAAGGCAACATTTTTGGTGGAATGGCATGAAGAGAGAGATTTCCCGCTCCGTGTCGAGATGCCTGGTGTGTCAGCAGGTAAAGGCTGGACGTCAGAGAGTGGCCGGCCTCTTACATCCACTACTTATTTCTCAATGGAAGTGGGAACACATCACCATGGACTGCATGATAGCTTTACCATGGAGTCCCAAGCGCAACAACGCCATCTGGGTCATTGTCGATCGTCTCACAAAAGTGGCTCACTTTTTACCATTTAAAGTGGGGCAATCGACGAAGAGTTTGGCAGAAAAGTGCATGCAGGAGATTGTGAGGCTACATAGAGTGTCTTTCAGCATCATATCAGATCGAGACTCCAGGTTCCTCTCCCTGTTTTAGAAGAGCTTGTAAAGGAGTTTGGACACGTGTCTCAATTTCAGTACAACATATCTGTCACGACCCAAATATGGCACGTGACCGGCACTTAAAACACGTGACATCTAAAGACATCGACGCAATCTAAATAAGCCGAAACCCGGAATCTAAACCCTTTTTGAAAATATTGGAGGTGAGGTTTAAATAATCATCCGATAAAATCAATTTAAAAAACATCTAGTTTTAATTAAGTATGTTGAAAAGCATTTATGACGTTTTGAAACTTGACATCACCTCCTTTGCATTTTTATAAAAACCCGATACAGCATAATAAAATAGCATCCCAACGGAAGCTAGTCTCCATGTCCAAACAATGGAGCGACCAATTAACCTAAATCAGAAGTCGACTCCAAAGAGTGCAACATCACCGCACATAAACTCTACGTCTTTCTTCTAAGTCCATAATATACCATTTCTAAGTTGATGGAGTTTCCACTAGATACAAGAATATATGGATAATCAAGAGTGTGTATAACACAATAATAACCCACTTACCAATCAATCCCCGAAAAAGAATGTATGTCCAAGCCGCTGATAATCCAAGCGGTGAAACCTGCAAGAAACTATGGCACAACGGGGATGAGTTGCCAACTCAGTGAATAAAAGTACATCTAAAGGTAGAAATCGAAATACATGACGATACCTAGGTCATAAGTATAATTCTATCATAATCTGTACCGATATACTATATGATATGCATATGTGCAACACTAACTATCATGCAATCACAAGTATAATATCTCAATGTCATATGAGTCAAAATCATGAATCTATAATCCGTATTGGAATCCCCTTTTTGTCTATGAATGTCTGTACAAATATATGCAGGTACTGTCCCCCGGATCGGTCCTAGTGGAATCCAATAATTAATATCTAACGGTGTACCTCATGATAATGATCGTATCAATATACATATAGATGTCTAGCATCGACATCGAAATCTGAAATCTCTCGTGTCTAGCATCGACACGTAAATGCAGATACCATCGACACCATCTCAACAGATGATCGCCACGCGATATCCTGGCTACGATCAGTATCCCCTGAATATCTGCCGTACCCAATCGAACCCCGGTCAGTATCCCCTAGATAGCTGCTGTGCTCATCTCAATCTCCGGTCAGTATCCCCTGGATATCTACTGTGCTCAATTCTATCTCCGGTATCGAGTATCCTAGCTAGGCTCCCCGCCTCAAATGCGGCTATCCTGCCCCTCGGTCTCGACCGGGTCCACCATGTATCCAACTGTATATCTCCTCCACTCAGTCTGGATAACGTAAAAATCCGCGACCGTATATCTCCCCCACTCGGTCCGAAATAAAACCAGAAAACACAAACTCATGGTGGACGTTTTACTCATCATATCAAAATATCAAGTAAGGAATAAGAATAATTGTATAGATTGCATTGATGATATACTATATATGTATATATATAACAGTGTCCCATACCACCGATATATATATCATCAGGAGTAAAATACCCAGAAATCCCAAGAAATCAAATACAACATCTATAGTACTACAACATGAATAGGAAAAGACTACATAATCATATCACATAACATAATGATTTCAATTCAAATGTGTCATGGAACTACTAATGATGTGTAGTATAGCATACGCGTCTGTGCTCGTGCAACATAGAAATCATTAGTATTTGTGCAAGTGTTCTACGGTGTAACAATTTATATATTAACATATATATAATAGAACGATTCTACAGTGACATGGCAGTACCAATGAGGTGTAGTGTAATATATATTTACGTGCTTGTGCAGCATGGCAATCATTGGTATTTGTTCAGTGTTCTATCAGAGTGTGCATATCGCAGAAACGTATAATATTGATAATATAATGCAAACCTATAAATTAATTAAAGCACAATTATTGTAATTACTTGCTATGAGCTATACCATTATCCTTAGAAATAAAACGAAACGTTAAGTTTGAAATAAGGAAGTCGCCTTAGATTAAATATTCGTTTTGAAAATCGACACCGCGTCCTAGTATTTTATAAAAAGGCAACGAATCGTAGTTTTTAAAAGAATATAGCTCACACAAGCATTACATCCTAAAACAGAATATAAGCTAATTCTACGAGTCAAAGAATAAATTAGCCATCATTCGGCATATCAATTCATCATTTCCAATACATATCAACCCTTGTATTATATCTCATCATATAGCTATATCCATATCATCTCAATTACGGCATGATCTCTCGTACAAATCCATCAAACTATATCCATATCGTACGGACCAATTATCACGTATATCTCATTTAAAAACTACATATGAAACTTTATGCAAATGGAGGGCATACAAGATGCAATACTATATCAATACTTTGAAGAAAAGCTAAACTTAACTAGATATCATAATAATAGTTATAAGATTGCGGGGGTGCTATACGCCATCCACCCGATTTCCACCGTAGATGTAAATCTACTCACCGGAAATACGTCGTATCTACTCAGGAATCGCCAATCCTTTTCCTTTCCTTGCGGCCTCCGAAATTCCCGTATTTGAATCTAACATTGCAATAACTTGTATAAGGAAACGGCTACATTCCGATACGTCAAAATCAATAAAACGCAAGTTTTACGTGCTAATTACACTACGTACGACCATTGCAAACGATCTTATACTTAACCTCACTAAAATTTAACCCAACTCTGTATCGCGACAGAAAATAGAACGCGTTATGTTTTACCCGTGTCGTCTTTTAGAATTTTGATCTCTATTCCGATATTAGATCTCAGATTTTATATACTGTTAAACTAACTTATTTAAACAATACCAAATGATCCAAAAAATGATTCAGAGACCTACCCCACAACCCAAAACTCCCAAGCTCCCTACAAATCCGGCGACGCCGGAATTCCTCTTACGGTCGCCGGCCAAAATCCGATCCATTGGGTTCGTTCTCCTATGGTTTGTTCTAGGTTCCACATACATCATTCTGGCACTATTTTGTTAAGTTGATTTTTATCTAATCTATAGCAGATTATTACAGAGTTCAGTTTTGTTTAAAAAACGATATTATGGACATTTTGATTTCTAAGTTAAACTAGTTACTGAATTAATTCCAACAGTGAGTAAGGATTTTACCTACAAGGATATTGCTGGAAGAATTCTCTTCAAGATGCATAAGCTCCTAGTCCTAACTTGATGGTGAACTCCTTGCTTAGTTCTTCTTCTTCACTTCTCTTCTCCTTTATTTCTCTTTTTGAATTTTAAGTGTTTTCTTTCACTTTGGTTTTGAAATTTCAGAAGTTTTATTGGATTAATGATCTGAACACTTAATATATATGGTGATGGGAAGAGGAAGGTGTAGGAGGAGGTGTCAAAGACCTAGATGTGCCATCCTCATGCAAGGAGGAGGTGCGGGATGTGGGTTGTGCATAAGAGGAGGTGGTGTCAACACAATATCACTCCAAATTGTTTTATTTATGTGCTAATATCTGAACTAAAACATTATCTACCCTTTTGCACTTACACCCTCCACATTTCTTAGTTTGTACAACTTTCCTAACTTTTTTTACACAAAGACCTCTCACTAACTATGTTATTATATAACACTATTTTAATTGAAATGAAGCTAAATTTTATATTAAAACCCTTATAATTTATTTATGTTGCATACTAAAATTTTGATTTAATTTGTTTTACATATATCTTATGAAATTTTCTTATTTGGTTTTAATAACTTTTTAATTTAACATTTTATTATTTAATTAATTAATTTTATTTATTTCAAAATTTTCTGAATGTTACAATATTCCCGCCTTAAGAAAATTCGGTCCCCGAATTTAAAAATTAATTAGACACACCTTCAAAAGCTGTGGAAATTTCTTTCGCATCGCATTCTCGGTTTCCCAAGTAATCTCCTCGCGATTCTTTCCTTACCAAACAACCTTTACAGATGGAAGTACCCTCGATCTTAGTTTCTTTTCCTGCCTGTCTAGAATGGCGACTGGCTGCACTGTGTAGGATAAATCCGGCTCAAGCTGTATGGTCTGATGCTGGATCGCGTGAGAAGGATCGTGAAGATACTTGCGAAGTATCGAAACGTGAAACACTGGATGCACATCGGGAAAACTCGGTGGAAGTGCTAAACGATAAGCTACAGCACCCACTCTCTCCAGAATCTCGTAAGGTCCGACATATCTGGGGCTAAGCTTCCCCTTTTTCCCAAAACGCATCACACCTTTCATCGGAGACACACGAAGGAACACATGGTCTCCCACATCAAACTCGAGTTTAGGACGTCGTCGATCTGCATATGATTTCTGTCTACACTGGGACGCTCTCATTCTGTCTCGTATCAGTTGAATCTTTTCCATAGTCTCTTGTACTACCTGCGGTCCCATAATGCTACTCTCGCTCAGTTCCGTCCAGCAAACAGGCGATCGACATTTCCTTCCATACAAAACTTCAAAGGGAGCCATCTGGATTGTCTCCAGAAAACTATTGTTGTACGAAAATTCTATCAAAGGTAGGTGACGATCCCAACTACCACCGAAATCAAGGCTGCAAGCTCGAAGCATATCCTCTAATGTCTGAATGGTCCGCTCTGACTGACCATCCGTCTGTGGGTGAAAAGCTGTACTAAAACTCAATCGTGTACCAAGAGCTTCTTGAAGTTTCTGCCATAGCCTGTTAGTAAACTGGGTACCCTTATCTGACACTATGCTCGTTGGAACTCCATGCAATCAGACAATCTCGTCGATATAAATCTAAGCATACTGCGTAAACCCATACGTCGTCTTCACTGGTAGAAAGTGAGCTGCCCTTGTCAGTCTATCTACAATCACCCAAATGAAATCATACCCTCTGCTAGTCCTGGGTAGACCCACCACAACATCCATGGAAATATGTTCCCATTTCCACTCCGGAATAGTTAAGGGCTGCAATTCTCCAGCCGGTCTCTGGTGCTCTGTCTTGACTTGCTGACAAGTCAAGCATCTCGAAACAAACTTCGCAACGTCCCTCTTCATTCCTTCCCACCAATAAACATCCCTCAAGGCATGATACATCTTGGTGAAACCAGGATGAATACTGTATGCTGATCTATGGGCCTCCTCTAAGATCTCACGTCTCAGTCCATCCGAATCTGGCACACAAAGACGAGTCCCAAAACGTAATACTCCACGGTCATCTATCACGAACTCCGACTCTCTTCCCTGCCTAACCTGATCTATGATCTCCGCCATACGAGCATCTGCGGCTGTGTCTCTCGAATACGATCCAATAACTGAGGATGGGTGCGAACATGTGCTAATTGTCCTCCTGTAGATGTGAACTCGAACTGAATACGGCTATCACATAAAGTCCGCCAGTCTGTAGAAGACTGTCTTTGTAAGGTGCGCAAATGAGATAAGCTACTTCCAGGCCTCCGACTCAAGGCATCTGCCACAACATTTGCTTTGCCTGGATGATACAAGATCTCACAATCGTAATCCTTCACGAGTTCCATCCATCTATGCTGCCTTAGATTCAGATCTCTCTGCTGAAAAATATACTTTAAGCTCTTATGATCTGTGAAAATCAGGCATGACTTTCCATACAAGTAATGTCTCCAAATCTTCAGTGCGAATACTACAGCAGCCATCTCCAAATCATGAGTGGGGTAGTTCTGCTCGTGCCTCTTCAACAGTCGAGAAGCATAAGCTACAACCCTACCGTGCTGCATCAGTATACAGCCTAAACCCATTCGAGAGGCATCACAATATACCACGAACCCACCTGACCCGGAAGGTAACGATAAGATAGGTGCAGTCGTCAATCGATTCTTTAACTTCTGGAAACTCTGTTCACATGTATCTGTCCAAAGAAATGGAACTTCCTTCCTAGTCAATCCGGTCAACGGTGTAGCGATCCGAGAAAAATCCTGCACAAAATGTCTGTAATAACCGGCCAGACCCAAGAAACTTCGAACCTCTGTAATTAACACAGGTCTGGGCCAGTGTTGTACTGCTTCTATCTTCTTTGGGTCCACACGTATCTCATCTCTTACAACTACGTGACCTAAGAAATCTACACTATCCAGCCAGAAAGCATACTTAGAGAATTTAGCGAATCCGTTACTTCTGATACCCTGTAGAGAAGTCTGGCTAATCTCACCTTCGAAGACTCGTTCTAATTTGTCGGAGGAAAACTTACTACATGATCTCCTTCTTGAACTACTCCTTCTTGAACTACTTGCACCTGGTCTGAACAAACTCCATCAGAAGAAGTACATCAATTTCACCAATCTCGTATCGAAGCGTCATAACGGATTAAAATCCTAACCATCTCACATCTGAACGGTTATGAATCCTGCTGATCCATCTATACTGGTAACGTCGTCAACCATTTAACTTCATGGACTCGAGAAGCAACATCTCGATAACCTCAGCAATGATTGTTTACCATTGTCTAAACAGTACGTGACACCACGATTTTCAGAGAGAAGAAAAACATCACGTCTCAAGTCTGTCTGATCTCTAACAATGACTCTACCATCTGGTGCGGATCTCGAAGAAACTTGCCCCACTATTTGAACTCGATCATATATGAATAAACGACGTGTCTCTATATCATCGAAAAGTCACCCCAGTCAGTCCTTGTCCCAGACAAGTCTGCTCTGATCGTATCTCTAACTGTAGCCCTCTCGGCCCTCATAACATAATGATCGAATAATCAATCATGCACTGACGAAGATAGATCAACGGAAGGAATAGAAGGAAGATCTCAAGATATAAATCCTAAGGTATCTTAGGCGGAGTATCATATCGTAAATATACCATGGAACATATGTACGGTACGTCACTCTACTTAGTACCTACTCCATCAACAAAGGCAATCCTATATAACGAAAGTTCGAGTATAAGACCCCCAAATTCAAGTCTACGTCCTATAAGGTTAAGTCCAGGTAACAAAATGTATTCCCAGACTCTATATAGTCAACCTAAACTCGAACAAAAGTTAAACCAAACGCTCTGATACCAACTTTGTCACGACCCAAATATGGCACGTGACCGGCACTTAAAACACGTGACATCTAAAGACATTGACGCAATCTAAATAAGCCGAAACCCGGAATCTAAACCCTTTTTGAAAATATTGGAGGTGAGGTTTAAATAATCATCCGATAAAATCAATTTAAAATAACATCCAGTTTTAATTAAGTATGTTGAAAAGCATTTATGACGTTTTGAAACTTGACATCACCTCCTTTGCATTTTTATAAAAACCCGATACAACATAATAAAATAGCATCCCAACGGAAGCTAGTCTCCACGTCCAAACAATGGAGCGACCAATTAACCTAAATCAAAAGCCGACTCCAAAGAGTGCAACATCACCACACATTAACTCTACGTTTTGCTTCTAAGTCCATAATATACCACTTCTAAGTTGATGGAGTTTCCACTAGATACAAGAATATATGGATAATCAAGAGTGTGTATAACACAATAATAACCCACTTATCAATCAATCCCCGAAAAAGAATGTATGTCCAAGCCGCTGATAATCCAAGCGGTTAAACCTGCAAGAAACTGTGGCACAACGGGGATGAATTGTCAACTCAGTGAATAAAAGTACATCTAAAGGTAGAAATCGAAATACATGACGATACCTAGGTCATAAGTATAATTCTATCATAATCTGTACCGATATACTATGTGATATGCATATGTGCAACACTAACTATCATGCAATCACAAGTATAATATCTCAATGTCATATGAGTCAAAATCATGAATCTATAATCCGTATTGGAATCCCCTTTTTGTCTATGAATGTATGTACAAATATATGCAGGTACTGTCTCCCGGATCAGTCCTGGTGGAATCCAATAATTAATATCTAATGGTGTACCTCATGATAATGATCGTATCAATATACATATAGATGTCCAGCATCGATATCGAAATCCGAAATCTCTCGTGTCCAGCATCAACAGATGATCGCCACGCGATATCCTGGCTACGATCAGTATCCCCTGGATATCTGCCGTACCCAATCGAACCCCGGTCAGTATCCCCTGGACAGCTGCCGTGCTCATCTCAATCTCCGGTCAGTATCCCCTGGATATCTACCGTGCTCAATTTTATTTCCGGTATCGAGTATCCTCGCTAGGCTCCCCCGCCTCAAATGCGGCTATCCTGCCCCTCGGTCTTGACCGGGTCCACCATGTATCCAACTGTATATCTCCCCCACTTAGTCTGGATAACGTAAAAATCCGCGACCAAATATCTCCCCCACTCGGTATGGAATATAACCAGAAAACACAAACTCATAGTGGACGTTTTACTCATCATATCAAAATATCAAGTAAGGAATAAGAATAATTGTATAGATTGCATTGATGATATACTATATATGTATATATATAACAGTGTCCCATACCACCGATATATATATCATCAGGAGTAAAATACCCAGAAATCCCAAGAAATCAAATACAGCATCTATAATACTACAACATGAATAGGAAAAGACTACATAATCATATCACATAACATAATGATTTCAATTCAAATGTATCATGGCACTACTAATGATGTATAGTGTAGCATACGCGTCTGTGCTCGTGCAACATAGAAATCATTAGTATTTGTGCAAGTGTTCTACGGTGTAACAATCTATATATAAAAAAAGAACGATTCTATAGTGACATGGCAGTACCAATGAGGTGTAGTGTAACATATATTTACGTGCTTGTGCAGCATGGCAATTATTGGTATTTGTGCAGTGTTCTATCAGAGTGTGCATATCGCAGAAACGTATAATATTGATAATATAATGCAAACCTATAAATTAATTAAAGCACAATTATTGTAATTACTTGCTATGAGCTATACCATTATCCTTAGAAATAAAACGAAACGTTAAGTTTGAAATAAGGAAGCCGCCTTAGATTAAATATTCGTTTTCAAAATCGGCACCACATCCTAGTATTTTATAAAAAGGCAACGAATCGTAGTTTTTAAAAGAATATAGCTCACACAAGCATTACATCCTAAAACAGAATATAACTTAACTCTACGAGTCAAAGAATAAATTAGCCATCATTCGGCATACCAATTCATCATTTCCAATACGTATCAACCCTTGTATTATATCTCATCATATAGCTATATCCATATCATCTCAATTATGGCATGATCCCTCGTACAAATCCATCAAACTATATCCATATCGTATGGACCAATTATCACGTATATCTCATTTAAAAACTACATATGAAACTTTATACAAATGGAGGGCATACAAGATGCAATACTATATCAATACTTTGAAGAAAAGCTAAACTTAACTAGATATCATAATAATAGTTATAAGGTTGCGGGGGTGCTATACACCATCCACCCGATTTCCCCTGTAGATGTAAATCTACTCACCGGAAATACGTCGTATCTACTCAGGAATCGCCAATCCTTTTCCTTTCCTTGCGGCTTCCGAAGTTCCCGTATTTGAATCTAACATTGCAATAACTTGTATAAGGAAATGGCTACATTCCGATACGTCAAAATCAATAAAACGCAAGTTTTACGTGCTAATTACACTACGTACGACCATTGCAAACGATCTTATACTTAACCTCACAGAAATTTAACCCAACTCTGTATCACGACAGAAAACAGAACGCGTTACGTTTTACCCATGTCGTGTTTTAGAATTTTGATCTCTATTCCGATATTAGATCTCAGATTTTATATACTGTTAAACTAACTTATTTAAACAATACCAAATGATCTAAAAAATGATTCAGAGATCTACCCCACAACCCAAAACTCCTAAGCTCCCTACAAATCCGGCGACGCCGGAATTCCTCTTACGGTCACCGGCCAAAATCCGATCCCTTGAGTTCGTTCTCCTATGGTTTGTTCTAGGTTCCACATACATCATTCTGGCACTGTTTTGTTAAGTTGATTTTCATCTAATCTATAGCAGATTATTACAGAGTTCAGTTTTGTTTAAAAAAACGATATTATGGACATTTTGATTTCTAAGTTAAACTAGTTACTGAATTAATTCCAACAGTGAGTAAGGATTTTACCTATAAGGATATTGCTGGAAGAATTTTCTCCAAGATGCACAAGCTCCTAGTCCTTGCTTGATGGTGAACTCCTTGCCTGGTTCTTCCTCTTCACTTCTCTTCTCCTTTATTTCTCTTTTTGAATTTTAAGTGTTTTCTTTCACTTTGGTTTTGAAATTTCAGAAGTTTTATTGAATTAATGATCTGAACACTTAATATATATGGTGATGGGAAGAGTAAGATGTAGGAGGTGGTGTCAAAGACCTAGATTTGCCATCCTCATGCAAGGAGAAGGTGTGGAATGTGGGTTGTGCATGAGAGGAGCTGGTGTCAACACAATATCACTCCAAATTGTTTATTTATGTGCTAATATCTGAACTAAAACATTATCTACCCTTTTGCACTTACACCCTCCACATTTCTTAGTTTGCATAACTTTCCTAACTTTTTTTACACAAAGACCTCTCACTAACTATGTTATTATATAACACTATTTTAATTGAAATGAAGCTAAATTTTACATTAAAACCCTTATAATTTATTTATGTTGCATACTAAAATTTTAATTTAATTTGTTTTACATATATCTTATGAAATTTTCTTATTTGGTTTTAATAACTTTTTAATTTAACATTTTATTATTTAATTAATTAATTTTATTTATTTCCAAATTTTCTGAATGTTACAATATCACTCTCAGACGGACGAACAATCCGAACGCACCATATAGATACTCGAAGATATATTGAAGGATTGCATGTTAAATTTCAAGGAGTCGTGGGAGGATCACTTACACTTGGTGGAGTTCTTCTATAATAACAGCCATCAGGCGAGCATACATATGACCCCGTTCAAAGTACTCTATAGATGGAAGTGCCGCTCTCCGCTTTGTTGGGTTGATATGGGAGAGCGAAGATTGTTAGGAGCTGAACTCATAGTCCGGATAGTCGATAAGGTCTAATTGATCAGGAACCGTATCAAGACCGCGCTGTTGGGGTCGAAAATTGCACCCCGGTTGACCAAGTCAATGTCAAGGTCAACCCCAAACCAAGTGGGCCCAAGCCCGAATCAAGTGGGCCCATGCCCAGATCGAGTCCGAACATGAAGCGGCCGGCCCCCCTCCATGCCCAAAATGAAATCATATAATAAATAATTTTTTATGTAATTTTTTATGCATGAATGGGCATAGAGCCAAATTTTTATAAAGCTCATGGCTTATGTGCAAAAAGAAATGGCACATGAGCCATGAGATGGCCAAAATGCCATTTTTGTAAAGCCCAAGAAGCTATATGTAAAGTGTATAGCCTATAAAGACCAAGGTAATGAAAATATCCCAACAACTTTTTCTCTCTCCAAAAAAAAATCCAGATCTGTGATCTTCTCCTTCCTCAAGGTTCTAAAACCTTCTTCTTTCTTTTGAATTAAATCAAGAGTTTTACTTTTCTTTTTCCAAAACTAAATAATTTTGCACCACAAAACCCACAAAGGGGAACTTAGATCTGCCATTAGATCTCAAAAAGGGGAGATCTTTAAATCTCAACCCCCCCTTTCTTCAAGATCCAGCCAAAAGAGGAGGAAGAAGGAGACCCATCTCCTAAAAATTCCACTTTGAGAAGATCCAGAGCTCAAGGGAGAAGCCCGTTTCAGCATCTCCAAAAACATCTTAGGAGTTTAACTCCCCTCTAATTTCTCTTTCGGGAGTTTAAATCCCATTTCTGGGGCTAAAAGCCCTTTTTCCTCGCCGGCGTCCAAGCGCCCGAGCGCCTAGTGCCCTAAGCGCTCAAGCGTCCAGCGCCCACGTGCCGGGCACGTGGTGCGCTAGCGCTCGAGTGCCATGCGCTCAAGCGTCCAGCGCCCACGTGTCGGACACGTGGTGCGCTCGCGCATACGTGTCGGACACGTGGTGCGCTAGCGCTTAAGCGCACAGCGCTCAAGCACACAGCGCTCACGTGTTAGGCACGTGAGGCGCTGGCCCCACGCGTCTTTTGGGCGCTTTTCCCCTTTTAATATATATGTATACATGTATATATATATATAGATACTCACACGCTCTACAACACCGTCCTTTTAAAAAAATTTAGGCCGGGGCACTGCCCCGCACCCCGCAAGGGGCTGCTAGCCCACTTGACCCCTAGCCCGCTATCCGGGTAGAGGGACCCCCGTAAAAACTCTGCGAGGCCCCCGATATATCTAAAACCCTTTCAACACACGTACATTGTATATTAAGTTCGCATGAATAGTTGACCCGTCAATCGGAGGTTCTCTCACCCCAAAGGCGGGGGGTAATTAACGGCAGCTTAGTCCGCGGCTGCCGGAGATTCGGATCCCCGCAATCAATAAACCCCAGCCTACCCTAGGCAGGGGGAATCTGTAATGCGCCTGACAAGCGTGTGCTTATTCCCATCTCAAGGGGGTGACGAAAAACACCCTACAGATTCTGGCATGCCCGGTGGGACTTATCTATCCTCCCATATTTCGGATTAAACGTTCGTGCGTACTCAATCAATATACATATTGACTGCCTGTACTGAAATCATGCTTCTTTGTGCAGGGATTAACAAATTTCAAATTGCAATCTCCGGTCGCAACAAAAATGTCTCCAAGGACAAGCTCAGCTCTCGACACAACTCCCGTCTCCTACACGATGAAGATGGACGTCAGGACGGTCCTTCCGGCCAGTCTCGGGCGACAATGGGAGGAGGAGCCGCTACCATTTGGCTCTATTATGTTCGTGTCAGCTAACGCCGTCCCAACTCCTCAAGCTCCGGTAACAGACAAACCATTCTCAAAGGGGAAAAGGCCGAATGTCATGGTCGCGAGGGCGCCCCAACACAAACGCAAGTCGGTGTCCGAACGACTCTCCATGGCCCCAGCTGGGGGCAAGGCCATCAACACCAACAAAGCAACAAGGAATCTCGGGCAAGCTCCAGCGGCGTCCCTGACAACTGCTCGGTTGGGTATTTTCTCTAAGCTCCCCATCACTCGGCCTATGGCGGCTTCCCGAAAAGCAGAAGCCTGCCAGGTGCTCAAGGCAGAGAAGCTGAGGCAGAAGCGGCTCAGATACAGAGCCAACAAAAGGGTTAGGGCTCCGGCCATGTTAAAATTTATGAATTTACAAAGCCCGGACCGCTCCGCGAAACCAGCTGCCAGTGGTGAAAGGATGGCTGAATGTGTTATCCACACAGTCTACATGGTGGGCACGCGTCCCAGCGACAACCTTCGCAGCAAAAGCAAGGATGGAGCCACCACATCTCAAATCCAACCTGGTGTGAATATAGCTGTCACTTCTCAAGACCAGCATCCTCCGGAGGGTGATGAAAATCCTCCCAGTGTGGCTGATAGGCAGAGAGAGCCCTCAGTTCATGAGGTGTCGGGCTCGGAAAGTGAAGATGAGCCAACTTTCCATCCCAAGTCCGCAGAGCAGCAACTTCTCCAAGAGCTCCGAAAACAGCTCAGAAACAAAGACAAGGAGATAGCCAAGATCTACTCAAAGATCTACGACTTGAAAAATGTTGTCTTATGGCTTATGGCCCAACTTGCCTCTCAGCCACCTAATCAAGCGCGGGGCTCTGCTCATGAACCGGGAAACGGTGTCCGGAGACAGCCGACGCCCATTCCCTCAAATCCAAAGGTGGGCGGACCACACGAAAGCCAGTCGCATCCTATCTCGGGAAATGTCTTGGCGGCCGATGACAGCAATCCGTTAACTCAAGATCAAATCATGGATTTGGTTGCCAACAAAGTCAAAACATTAGTAGCCGAAGCTGGAGAGCAAAAAGATGACAGCAGTAGCGGGAGACCATATCTTGCTCGGTACGATCTTGTGGAGTTTCCCACTGGCTATGTCGTCCCCAAATTTGAAAGGTTCGATGGGACGGGAAATACGAACCGGCACATTGCCCAATTTAAAGCATCATGCGCAAATACTGGGGGCAATGATGCGCTCCTTCTCCGTCAGTTTGTTAATAGCTTGACGGATGTTGCTTTCGATTGGTATGCAAGCATACCAGATGACTCGATCACGACGTTCGCTCAAATAGAATCCTTGTTCAAGTAAAGGTTCATGAGTGTCAGCGATAAAATCACCATTGCCAACCTTGTAAGGACAGAGCCAAAGGACAATGAAAGCAACATGGATTTTATAGTCCGATGGCGCAATCTCTCTGTCAAGTGTGAACCGCCGTTGGAGCAAGACCAATCTGTCGGTCTTCTTATAGAAAATCTGAAGGAATGGATGAAACCTTTCCTGTGCACCGCAGGACTCAAAACATTCCAAGAGCTGACCAAAAAGGTCCAAACGTTGGAACGCTCAAAGCCCGAGTCTGTTCAGGATCTTCAGTTCACAAACAGACCGAAACCTTGGAGGGATGACAACCGAAAAGGCGGAAGTTCTAACAGCACCGATTCTCTAAATAAGCAGAGAGCGGGCGGAGCAAAAACTAACAAAACTCGAGAGCCAACTTTAGAGGAAAGAAGAAATAAGGTCTACTCATTCCGAAGGGACAAGGTCCACAAATTTTTTAAAGATGCTCTGAAGAATGGCCTGCGGCTGCCAGAACCAAAAAGGCTAAGTGAAGCGAACAGGACTGATCATCCCAACTTTTGCCCATACCACCGAGTGCTGGGACACACTATTGAAGACTGTTGCATCTTCAAGGATTGGGTTGAGAAATAATACAAGGCGGGAAAAATATCATTGTCCCCTGGTGTGTTAACAAACAATCAAGCTGCGACCGCCAATTTCATACAAACGGAGACCGAAGTCCTTCAGGGACCTGATTCTCTCAGACATCTGCCTTTCTCTAAAAAGAGTGTACCAAGGCAACAAACTAAGAGCCAAGCGAGCAGCATTGCCAATGAAGAAGCAATAGACGGGTACACAACCCATACGGTCTATATGATGCTGCTCAAAGGAATAAGTCCTCCTACGCCTTATAACCATGACAATGACGCGGTTGTTGCCATCCAACATCGGCCCGATCCAAATGATGAAGAACTCGCTCGGGCTATTAAGCCAAAGGAACCCGTGGTTCATGCTGAATCAAGTTCAGGCGGTAGGGATGACCCCGTTGTCATACCCGGAACTATAGAACAAGTATTATTCCAATGGCTTCAAAGGCAACTTCAGGACAGGGATGAGAAGATGGCCAAGGTCCATTCTAAAGTTGACGAGCTGGCAAATGTTGTGGCAGATCTCATGACCTAAGTCGCCCGATTGCAATTACAGAAAAATCAAATTTTGGTTCGTGAGCTGGGGATTGATATCCGGAAGCATCCGACCGATGCTCCCTCCAGCCCGAGAGCGGAACACCTTTGTGAAAAACGAACGCGATCATCCTCCAGTCCCTCCGATACGTACACTGAACATGGTAAGCGGACAATAAGCGAACCAAAGACTTATCATCCTCAGGGTCCAGCATCAGTAAGGGCACCTACTCCAATGGAGAGAAAGAAGAAAGTATACTCCTCTAGGAGGGATAAAGTCCACGAAATATTCGAGGACACCTTGGACAACGGTCTTCAATTGCCTATTCCAAAGAGGCCACACGAGATGAACATGACCGGCAATCTCATATACTGCCCATATCATAGAATGGTGAGTCATACCATTAGAGACTGCTATGTTTTTAAAGATTGGGTGGAGAACCAATACAAACTCGGGAAAGCCTCACAGTCATCAGATGTACCGACAAGCCACAGAGCTACGGTCATCAACACAGCCCCGCCAAGATCAAAGTTCGAGGAGCTGGGATAAGCAAACCACTGACCACCATGTCGTTAAACTGGGAACAATCGACCACCACGTCGTTAAACTGGGAATGATAAACTTCTAAGTCTTTAAACTGGGAACCGCTGACCACCGTGTCATTAAACTGGGAATAATCGACCTCTAAATCGTTAAACTGGGATTAAAAAAATATAAATAAACAAAAAATGTGTAAATAAAAGAAAAATAAAGAAAATCCGAAATGATGGGGCAACTCGCAATAAAAATCAGCGCGTAAATAAAGATGAAAATAAAGCCGAAATGATAGGACAACCGCGAATAAAAACCGAAATGATAGGGCAATCGCGATCTTCGCGATAAGAAAAGCTGAAATGATAGAGCAATCGTGGTAAAACAAAAACAAAAACAAAAAAAACGGCGAATGATGAGTCGCTCCTGGTACCATATTCCAGTGCAACGATGCAGACGCCAACCGAAATTCAATTTCCCAAAATTCTTCCAGCCCTACGGTTAGTCCCCAAATTGACTACCGTATACAATCCACGGGCTCAAATAATTCTCACCATGCCCATGCCCCACTGCAATCACCAGTCCAGCGGCTGGTCTCCGCCCTTGGAATTATGGTCCATTGGGAAGACCCACTCATGTGTCCTCACGATACATGAGGAGAACAATCCTTCGTGGGATCCTTACGACTCACAAAGGAAAAACACACTTAGGAGTCCCCACGACTTCTAAGGAGAAAATACACCTACGAGATCCTTACGACTCGTAGGGAAAAAATGCTTTTATGGGACCCTTACGGCTCATAAAATTGAAAAGCCTTAGGTGATAGGGATCTAAACCTGTCTCCTAAGCCATCGCTCCCCAATCCCCAAGTGGCGAATGATGAGTCGCTCCTGGTACCATATTCCAGTGTAGCGATGCAGACGTCAACCAAATTCCAAACTCAAAGTCCCAATGGCGAATGATGAGTCTCTCCTGGTACCATATTCTAGTGCAGCGATGCAGACGCCAACTAAATTCCAAATTCCATACCCCAATGGGGAATGATAAGTCGCTCCTGGTACCATATTCCAGTGCAGCGATGCAGAAGCCAACCAAATTCCAAATCCTATACCCCAACGGCGAATGATGAGTCGCTCCTGGTACCATATTCCAGTGCAGCGATGCAGATACCAACAAAGTCCCGAAATTTTTCCGGCCCTACGGTCGGGATCATACATCCTGCAAAACCGTATACAATTCACGGGCGTAAAACGATCCAAATCTCTCCCAAGTTCTACCGGCGAGACCACATTCAAAGTCCCACCGGCCAAAAAAAAGGATATGTCCACAAGCAAAATGGGCACGGATGAAAACCCGAAAGGGCTCCGTGAGTTAAAAACAGCAGGACCGCCGGCGAGTTTGTGAAAACCCGAAAGGGCGCAAACTCGTGAAAAAGAGATGAGATGCACTCGCAAAGTCCTCTCAACTTTATGAGGAGGAAATTCCCGCGTGAGATCCTTACGACTCACAATGGAGCAACACACTTAGGAGTCCCCACGACTCCTAAGGAGAAAAAAACACCTACGAGATCCTTTCGACTCGTAGGGAGAAAATGCTCTTATGGGACCCTTACGGCCCATAAAATTGAAAAGCCTTAGGCGATAGAGATCTAAACATGTTTCCTAAGCCACCAATTTCCAAATCTTTCCGGGGCAAATGATGAGTTGCTCCTGGCATTATTCCAGTGCAGTAATGCAGATGCCAAACAAAAACCAGTTCCCAAATCCTCCCGGGGCAAATAATGAGTTGCTCCTTGCATTATTCCAGTGCAGCAATACAGATGCCGACAGAAAACCAATTCTCAAATCCTCTCATAACAGATGATGATTCGCTCCCGGTACCATATTCCGGTGTAGCGATGCTGATGTCAACTCAAATCAAACAAATCAAACCAACCAATTCTAATATCGACCTCTGCGTCGAACAACAGACACTTCGTCTCGGGGAAACGTCCAACAGCGACACTCCGTAACGGGGAAACGTCAAGCAGACACTCCATGCCGGGGAAACGTCGACTAGCGACACTCTGTACCGGGGAAACGTCCAACAGCAACACTCCGTAACGGGGAAACACCAAGCAGACACTCCGTGCCAGGGACACGTCAACCAGCGACACTCCGTCTCGGGGAAACGTCCAACACAGACACTCCATGCCGGGGACACGTCGACCAGCGACACTCCGTCTCGGGGAAACGTCCAACAACGACACTCCGTAATGGGGAAACGTCAACCAGACACACCGTCTCGGGGACACGTCAACCAACAGCGACACTCCGTGCCGGGGACACGTCGACCAGCGACACTCCGTACCGGGGAAACATTCAACAGCGACACTCCGTAACGGGGAAACGTCAAGCAGACACTCCGTGCCGGGGAAACGTCAACCAGCGACACTCCATCCCGGGGAAACGTCCAATACGGACACTCCGTGCCGGGGACACGTCAACCAGCGACACTCCGCATTGAGGAAATGTCCAACAACGACACTCCGTAACGGGGAAACGTCAAGCAGACACTCCGTCTCGGGGATACGTCAACCAACATAAACACTCCATGCCGGAGACACGTCGACCAGCGACACTCCGCATCAGGGAAACGTCCAACAACGATACTCCGTAACGGGGAAACGCCAAGCAGACACTCCGTCTCGGGACACGTCAACCAACACAGACACTCCGTAACGGGGAAATGTTAAGCAGACACTCCATCTCGGGGACACGTCAACCAGCGACACTCCGTCTCGGGGAAACGTCCAACAAAGACACTCTATATCGGGGAAACGTCCAACACAGACACTCCGTCTCGGGGACACGTCAACCAGCCGATACTCCGCCTTGGGAAAACGTCAAGCAGACACTCCGTGCCGGGGGCACGTCGACTACAGACATTCTGCCTCGGGGAAACGTCGACCAGCGACACTCCATGCCGGGGGCACGTCTACTAAATCACTCCGGGCCAGGGAAATGTCTACCACGGACACTCCATCTTGGAGACGCGTTAAGCGTCGACCGTCCATGTTGTAAAAAGAGCAGTGCATCCTAAAAAGTGGGAACCAGAGCAAGTTGTCTCCACGCGAAAGAAGATCCATCAATTTTATGCACATGACCCACATATGTGGTGTGCATTTATTGATGGGGGGCACTTTGTTGGGGTCGAAAATTGCACCCCGGTTGACCAAGTCAAAGTTAAGGTCAACCCCAAGCCAAGTGGGCCCAAGCCCGGATCAAGTGGGCCCATGCCCAGGTCGAGTCCGAACATGAAGCGGCCGGCCCCCCTCCATGCCCAAAATGAAATCATGTAATAAATAATTTTTTATGTAATTTTTTATGCATGATGGGCATAGAGCCAAATTTTTGTAAAGCTCATGGCTTATGTGCAAAAATAAATAGCACATGAGCCATGGGATGGCCAAAATGCCATTTTTGTAAAGCCCAAGAAGCTATATGTAAAGTGTATAGCTTATAAAGGCCAAGGTAATGAAAATATCCCAACAACTTTTTCTCTATCCAAAAAAAAATCCAGATCTGTGATCTTTTCCTTCCTCAAGGTTCTAAAACCATTTTCTTTCTTTTGAATTAAATCAAGAGTTTTACTCTTCCTTTTCCAAAACTAAATAGTTTTTCATCATAAAACCCACAAAGGGGAACTTGGATCTGCCATTAGATCTCAAAAAGGGGAGATCTTTAAATCTCACAACCCCCCTTTTCTTCAAGATCCAGCCAAAAGAGGAGGAAGAAGGAGACCCATCTCCTAAAAATTCCACTTTGGGAAGATCCAGAGCTCAAGGGAGAATCCCATTTCAGCATCTCCAAAAACATCTTAGGAGTTTAACTCCCCTCTAATTTCTCTTTCGGGAGTTTAAATCCCATTTCTGGGGCTAAAATCCCCTTTTCTTCGCCGGTGTCCAAGCGCCCGAGCGTCTAGCGCCCTAAGCGCTCAAGCGCCCAGCGCCCACATGCCGGGGACATGGTGCGCTAGCGCTCGAGCGCCGAGAGCTCAAGCACCCAGCGCCTACGTGTCGGACACGTGGTGCGCTAACGCCTAAGCGCTCAGCGCCCATGTGTCGAACACATGGTGCGCTAGCGCTCGAGCGCACAGCGCCTAAGCGCACAGCGCCCACGTGTCGGACACGTGGTGCGCTAGCGCTCAAATGCACAGCGTCCATGTGTCGGACGCGTGGTGCGCTAGCGCTCAAGCACACAGCGCTCGCGTGCTAGGCACGTGAAGCGCTGGCCCCATGCGTCCTTTGGGCGCTTTCCCCTTTTTATATATATGTATACATGTGTATATATATATAGATAGATACTCACAAGCTCCACAACACCGTCGCTCTAAAAAAATTTGGGCCGGGGCGCTGCCCAGCACCCCGCAAGGGGGCTACTAGCCCTCTTGACCTCCAGCCCACTATCCGGATAGCGAGACCCCCATAAAAACTCTGCGGGGCCCCCGATATATCCAAAACTCTTTTAACACACGTTCATTGCACATTGAGTTCGCATGAATAGTTGATCCGTCAATCGGAGGTTCTCTTGCCCCAAAGAAGAGGGGTAATTAACGGCAGCTTAGTCCGCGGCTGCCGGAGATTCGGATCCCCACAATCAATAAACCCCAGCCTACCCTAGGCAGGGGGAATCTGTAATGCGCCTGACAAGCGCGCGTGTATTCCCATCTCAATGGGGTGACGAAAAACACCCTACACGCGCAAAACCGCCAGAAAAGTTGGGCGGATGCCAGTAGGACACATCTAGAGTTCGAGATTGGTGACCATATATTCCTAAAGATTTCGCCGACTAGAGGAATAATTATATTTAGCAGTCGTGGGATGCTCAGTCTTCAATTCATCGGACCTTCGAGGTTGTAGAACGTGTTGGTGAGGTGGCCTATCGTCTGGCGTTACCTCCTTCTTTAGCAGGCGTACATTACATATTCCACGTTTCCCAGCTACGACGGTACATTCGAGACGACAGCCACATTCTAGACCACTCCGAGTTAACCTTGAGCACCGATCTCTCATATGAGGAGCAGCCTATGGCCATCATATACCGCAGAGAGAAAGTGCTGAAGAACTGGATCATTCATTTGGTCCTTGTGTCTTAGGGCGGACGCTCACGCGAAGAGTTTACTTAGGAGCGTGAGGATGAGATTATTCTACAATACTCTCATATGTTTTCTTGATCCTTGTATTTAGCACTTTTTAATTTCGAGGATGAAATTTCTTTTGTATTTGGGTATAATGTAATACCATGTACCTTAAAATTCCAATAAAATAACCATTTGAATGTATTCTTTGATCCTACGTACCGGTAACATATCAGTTAACATGTCTGGTAGTATATCAAATATCATATCGGCTTGAATATCAGCTTGAGCCGGCTTAAATATGTTTAAAACGGCTCACAAGTCCTTTAGAATAATTATTTCTTCTCTGGATCCATGAGACGGCACATACCATCTTGAGCCAGCTCATAAATTCCCTAGAATAGTCACTTCTTCTCTATTCACTTGAGACGACTCATGATTATTTTTAGACGGCTTTAACTTTTCTTGAGTCGGCTCAACTCTTCATTGAGACGGCTCAGAAGATGCCTGGAATAGCTATTTCTTCTCTATCTCTTTGAGACGGCTCATCATTCTCGTGAGCCGGCTCAAATTGAATTTTGATCACGTCCCTGAGATCTCGCGGGATCTTTTCTCTCTTGTAACTGACCAAGTCCCTATATAAACCCCAATCTACGCTCGTCTAGACCCTAACCCTAACCCTAGCCGCCTCTCCTCTCTCTCATTAGCCCCTTCTTCATCTTTTTCCCCACCAAGATCTCTCAAGAACTCGAGAAACCTACTCCAGAACCAAACATCAACTTTCATGCTTTGCTAATCGACGTCATCTCCATCGTCATCTTCATCGCCGATCATCAACGTCATCATCTTTTTCTCTTTGTTCGTAGCTACATCGGACCGAAGCACACAAGTCGAGATTGTCATAGACGTCTCACAAGATCCAAGTCGGGATCGCCGTCGTCATTTCGAGATCCCACGAATTTCCTTCAAAAATGCAAGTACTCTTGCTCCCTTTACATTGGCCAATGTGGTATATGTTATCTCCTCAATTAAATTTGCTAGTTTTAAAAGAAAGAAATAGAGATCATGAACTTGTAATATCGTAGATTTTGATAATGTGAGAACTTATTCTTATTATGTACATGATTGAAACCCTAGAATCCTAACACACCCATTAATCAACCCTAAAATCGTGTTTAAATTGTACTTTGTTTGATGATAAAATCCACTTGCCAAATAGAAACGTTTGTTTTAGAATTGAACCTTCATTAAAACGTGGTTCATGAATATTCCTTGTTTATGATTGATGCGACCATGTTGCACTTGTTATTATCGACATATATGGAAAACCCTTTGACATGCTGTTTATATTTGTGACTGTTATACTTGAACAATAAAACGCGATCACCGACTAGAATACCGGGAGTAATATATTGATTCGGGCCATCGGCAATAATTCGTGAATTCGTGATTTCGTGATTCGTGACTGCGCGATTCATGTTTTCGTGATAAATTGATATCTTGATTAATGATTATTCGTGATACATGTCGGTAACCGTTTTAGTCGGTATTCAAGATCTGATGATTGGGTTTTATTGTGGTGATTAAACTTAGAAACGCGGGGTGTTGGGATAGTTTGAGTTGTGAGTTCAATCAACAGAATCTCAGGAGTCTCATTACGTGAATGTGTTGTTGTGGTACCGGGTGGGAACGGTACATTACGTGAATGTGTTGCTGTGGTACCGGTGGAGAACGGGACATTACGTTGAATCGGGCATGTGTTTCCTTACCCCTGGACGATAGTTTTGGATTTGAGAATACTCCTACGGTGCTTGACGCTCACGCTCAAACTAACGATAGAATAGCTTACCCTTGTATTGACATTTAGGACCCGACTTGATTTGATGTTTATGCATATTCCTATTGTTGTTGTACATGTATTTTTGTATGTGCACACGAGTATTTCACGACACTTACATCCTTATATTATCACACACACTTTACGTTTGAGTACTTGTCGGGTGTTCTGACACCCCTGAGACTTGCCACCTCAGGTTTAGAGACGAACCCACCGGCAGAGCAGAATTAGGGATATTTTCAGGAGCTAGCTGGGAAGCAGTGATTTAGTGTAGGTTTCTTTATTTTGATTCAGTTGTACTTAGATTGTGAGCCCCTCGTGGAACGTAGGATCTCTGTGTTCCCCTTTTTGGATCTGTATTTTTTCATTCAAATCTAATGTTATTCTGTGGGTTTTTATTTGAATCTATTGTTATTTTGTGGGCCCCATCTTTGTATTCCTTGTTATTTTATGCAGCATGACTGTGTAATGTTTTTCCCTCTATATTGGTGTACATTCTTGTCATTATTGTTAACAAGTTTAGTTTAGAAGGTGTAGCGTGACAACGGAAGGATTTTTCCTTACTATAGGTGCGTGGCTGCCCTTAGTTACTCTCCGTATTCCGTATTTTGGGAAGCAGGACGTGACACTCATCCACTGCACTGTACTGCACTTCAGCACCATTGGCTTTAGGTGAGTATGTTGCTTCACTGTTGGCTTCTCCAAGTGTATCATAAAGTACTCCTAAACCTAATAGAACTCAAAAAAAAAAAAATTGAAATTACAAATCTAAATAAATTCTGACCTGAGTAAAGATGATCCTCCTAAAAAAACGTAAACTAAATAAAATTTATTTTGAATTTACCAAACCAAATAAAGTACTTGTAAAAATGAGAGATAAACTAATATTTCTAAAACTTGTGCTAAATTATAAAGTAATATTAAATACTAAATTTGGTTAATTCTCTCCTTTCTACATCAAAATATATCATGAACTTTACAAGAAATGACCATCCATTAAACTGCAATCGCATAACACACCTGGTCATTTTTTCGGATGCAAAACACTAGTATAAGACCCATTTATTTCCTTCAAATTAAAAGTCAAAAGTTATAAGTCATTCATGAAAATAAGTGTAAACTTTGAATTCTCTCCTTAAAAGGAATTTGTTGTGCTTTAAAACTCCAGGCTAAAATTGGGGGCTGGAACATCTAAATTTGCAAACCCGCTTGGAAACAAACAGGCCCTTGGTCCAGAGCAACTATTTTGCTAGGAACAAGAGTTTGGCTGCTCGCATAGGATATTCTCCTTTTCCATTCTTACAGTGAGCCACACCCACAAACTACCCACACACATAAGCAAGCATCGGGTCCCACCACAGCTCTGTGATGAACTGGTGAAAAAGTGGGGTGATTTAATTGATTAATGTGGAGTCGGAGGACGCGTTGGCCAATGATGAAGGGGCAATGGATATACACAAGGGGCGCGGATCTGGAGAGGGCACGACGTGGCTTGCCCTGCTACCAGGAATATATTTCCCTTCTTGCGTCCGCAACCTCTTCCGCACGTGACGCGTGGGCCCTACAGGATGCCCCCCCGCCCCAACCATGAATGCCCCCCACCTTGATGCCATATGTTTGCTATCCATGGATGCATGATGGCCTTGCGCGGGCTGTTGTTACGATTTTGCCCCAGTGTTTTTCATTAATTACAAAATCGCTATTTTGTGATCGTACTCGTGAGATATTCGTGAATAATCTGTGAATTTTTGAACGGCCGATTAGATCTAATCTTGCCGTTGACGAACAATTCGAATTATTTAAGAACATGAATAATTCGCAAAATCAGCGAATAATTTCGCAACATAAAAACTCAGCGCCTCATATATTAATTTCTTTGCCGAATACTTGCCGAATCTTTCCCGAATACTTGCCGATTTTTTCTGAATAGTTCTCCGAATCCGAATTTTCGACCTTGCAGAATTAATCCCGAATAGCGAATTTGTGATTTGTACAAGATGTTTGCATTTGAAATACCCGTGTGCTAGTATTTTGCACGTGTGGGTATTTTAAACAACTGATATACCAAAGGCATGTGTATAAATTTTTATTCTTGAAAGTTACATCAAAATTTCTAAGGCCGCCAGAAAGAGGGGGTTGGACACCTCGAAACGATGTCCTTTCGCAGAAAAGTGATGCTTCAATGTGTCTTAAGATGGGCTACTTATGAATATAAAAAGTTTCTGAAGGACCTTCTCGGGAAAGTATTCTTGGAAGGTGACTTAAAAATATCCATAGTTTTTCTAAATTTAAATTAAATAAAACATGGTTAGTGATAAAATTAGAATTGAGAAATTTAAAAGTTATGCAAAATAATAAAGATACAAAGTCTTATATATAAATTTGTAATTCATATCTCTTTTTGTCTTTGGAACATAAGAGAGAGACGGGTTGTTAACTTTTCATTTTCTTACTTTTACCTTTTGTAGCGGATTAGGTGGATGTCTCCAATGCTCGAATTTGGCTATTGGAATTTTATCATTTTTTCTACTTTTTATTTTGTTAATTAATGACATCATTATAATAGTAAAGATATACATTTGGGAATCGCACTTGGGTTTTAAGAGCAAAGTGCAGCTATGCTGATTTTGTGAGAGTACTGGGTAGTTTGTTATGCGAAAAAGGATGGTATAGGATCGGTTTCCAAAAGTTAAATTCAAACTTAGATTATCCAAAAAAGGCAGGGGAGAAGAGGGAGGTGAAGATTGATTTATTTATTTATTTATGAATTTTCTTTGAAAAAAAGAGAGGAATTTACACTTAAGTTTGGGTTATAATAGCATCGATTATTTTTTCTTAATTTTTTTCCACGGTCCTTAATTTTTAAATTTTATTTTGAATTTTTAGTTTTAACGGGGAAAATTTGACCTGTAGCGCATGATTGGAATTTGGTGCTGGGTTAATAGCTGTGAGCATAGTGAGTCCACTCCGTAATCACAATTATTCCATGTGCATCGAAATCATTATAGTCTCTAGATTGAGGGCGCTATATAGCTCAATAAAAATGTTATTGTTTTGGTTTAATTGCATGCATCATGTATCATATGGTCTATATTATTTCTTGCATATATTATATCTCGATCACAACTCTATATATACCCGCAGGTGAAATTTCGAAACGTATCAAGATAGATATAATAGTTAGATTATGTATAAGTTAAAGTATCTTTCTTATTTTTGAAGTAAAATGTAAACCGGGTATGTTAATTCAAACTCATCAAGATATGTATTAAAGATGTATTAAAGATGATCATCAACCAGACTAGACCAAACTAATAATAAATTTATATAGGTCCACACTTTTGATAACGAACGATCCAGAATGTTCTTTAGAAAAGAGAAATAGAACAATCCTGAAATTACCGATCATCTTTGATTTCAAGGCCAAAGAAAATCTCTTGGTGACTATGATTGCGTTTCATTTTAAATTGGAGAATAATCAAAGCCAAAAGCTGAGCACTGTGCCTGGTTAAGAGATTAAAGTAAAGGATGGGGTCGGTGCTGCCCCCTAATCTCCATTGTTTTTATATACGATGCTTGATTGATTAGTGTTTAATTAAAAGTATCAAACCCACTGAAATGACTCCCATGATTCAATTAATTCAACGAATCATCTGTGATGAGGCTCGTTATCGACGACTCTCCAAATGCTGACACGTTACAGATGATATATCCCAAAACCTACAAGAAAGGATCAAGAACTTCGGTTAGGACCTCACCTCGGGCCTCCGACATGAGGGGTCTCCCGACCTTCGGTGGCCTTCCAGACCACCCCCCGGCTCGCCTCCGAGCTGTCATGGTACAAAGATGCCTCGGCCTCCCGCTCGTCCTCGAGCCTCTCACCGAGCTCATCCTTCTCGGTCTCATCCTGACCGACCCGCAGCGCTGATCACAGGCACCTACGCCACGGCTCCGCGAATTTCGCCATGCGCGAGATATCCGCCGCCACGATCCCACATTCCACGCCATCACGATCCCCCGTTAACGAGCCTGTCTCGCCATTAATGCGGGATCCCGCCTATCACGCGGGCGTGACGTCAGGGACGTAACGACTGGCGTGATTCTCGTGCCTGCCTGCCCATTGCTTCCGCTATATAAACCCCTCTCTCAGACGATCGAGGTACGCACTTCTTTCCACACTCTGCCCAATTTGCACCACTAACTTGATCGTCGGAGGGTCCTCGGTGGCACAACCACCCCGGGACTTCCCTACAGGTAGCTCGGCACAACCTCATATCCAAGCCCATTAAGATCCACACGCTGAAGGAGATAACCTCCAGATCAAATCTCAGCCGTCCATCAGCGTTCGCAGCAGATCTACGGAAGATAACATCTGAAGGAGATCCAGGCCTCTATCAGTTGGCGCCGTCTGTGGGAACTCTTGTTCCACTCAACGAAAATTCATCTTCCGATCCCAACTTCATGGCGAGCGATCACCGCGATGATCCAAGCACTAGCCGCCGCCTCCCCCACAACGGAGGTGCGGACAAATCTCCTCCCCCGAACGCCATCAATGCCCTAGCCATTCGGATAGATCGAATTGCGTCCGTTGTCGATGCGCTCGTCCATGTTCAAACGACAGGGTAAGCTCCCCAGGTCGCCGCTCCCCCACCTTGGGACCGAGACCTCTACAGAGGGAGAGAGGACTCTACTCGCGTCGGCACTACCGACCACCGTAACGCTACCTCCAGCGGCCGCAGATCCTACGGGCCAACATATTCTATGACCCGCTGGGTGCCCCACAGTTCAACACCGAGGTCCGTCACCAGAGCGCCTCGCCCCGAGCCCTATCACGCCCATGTCCCTCCCGAGGAGGTGCCGGTCAACTCGCCCGCATCCAGGCATGATCGACACCCCCCTCGACGGGGTCGCGCGGACGGGACTCGTCACGACAGCTCAAAGACTACCTCGCCAGGGGACCTAAGGAACCTCATCGAGAGGTACCGGGGCCGCGGCCAAACGCAGGTCTCCGACAGCAGAGACTAAAGATCAGAATGTGTCGAGTCATTGGGGTACCACGGCCGACTCGATGCCCTCGAAAAGAAAATCGAGAGTATCCATCGGGAAGGTCATCATTCGAATGACGGGGCTAAATACACCACCGACTCGCTCACGAAGCCTTTCACCGAGGAGCTTCCCGCCGTCCACGTCTCTTCCCGAAACAAACCTTCGAAGGTCTCGCTCTTCGATGGTAAGTCCGACCCAAAGGACCATTTGGACGCATTCACAGCCAGGATGAGTTTCCAAGACCGCTCTAACACCGCCCAATGCCGCGTTTTCCCTGCCACTCTTATCCGCCCCGGGCGAGATTGGTTCCGAGGATTCGCGCCATGCTCGATCTCAACCTTCGATGAGCTGGCCACCCAATTCCTTAGCCACTTTGTCGGGAACAGACGGCAGAAGCGGACCGTTGACCATCTCTTCATAATAAAAAGCGGGGACAAGGAGACCTTCAAAGGGTATGTCACCCGCTTCTACAACGCCCTCCTCGAAGTCCCGGAACACTGGGACGAGACGGTCATCAAGGCACTTAGGTCAGGTCTTAGGCATAAGGAGTGGTTATGCTCCTTTGCATTAGCGCAACCTAAGACCATGGCCGAGGTCAAGGCCTGGACCGAACGCGAGATCCATCTCAAATTCGAGGTGAACGCCAATTTGCCCCGGACAGAACAGACGGATCATAAGAAAAGGGCCAGAGGAGAGAAAAGGAGGCTTGAGCGGCCAAAGCCCTACTCCCCAAAATTTCAGGAGTACATCCCGCTAAAGGTCTCCCAAACGGTATTGCTGGAAGAGGCCAAGGGCGAGAGGTTCTTTAAACTCCCCCCGGTCTCGCGCATGGCAGCAAAGCGCACTCGGGGCCCCTTCTGCGGCTTCCACAAGTCGCAAGGCCACTCCATGGAAAACTGTAAGCAACTCCGAGATTATATCGAGGAGCTCATCCGTTCGGGGCACCTGGCGACATACTTGCGAGACAAGCGGCAGATGGACCGCGAGCAAGAGCAACGTCCCCCTCCCGATGAGTTGACAATCGGCCAAATCATGGTCATGTCAGCGGGGGGTACGTCGGGTACCTATGAGACTCAGCATCCCACGTCGGTCGGGGAGTCTAGAAGCCGTCCGATGAAGAAGTCCAGGGATACTGAGCCGATCGTTTTCAACGACGAGGACCTCCACGGTATATCCCTGCCCCACAACGACCCTCTGGTGATTACGGCTTGTGTCCACCAATACGAGGTGCAGAGGATACTGGATGACTCGGGAAGCTCGGAGGATATACTCTTTTACGACTGCTTTCTGCGCATGGGGCTCATCCCGGCAGACCTGAGGCCGACCTCCCACGTCCTGTCAGGATTCAGCAATCACTCCATCCCGGCGGAAGGAGTAATCACCCTGCAGTTTAACGTCGGGAAGGCTGGCCGTACGTGAACAGTGCCTGTGGAATTCATCGTAGCGAGAATCCCATCGGCCTGCAACGTCCTCCTCGGCCGCCCAACGCTGAACTCCCTCAGGGCCCAGATATCGACCTTTCACTTGGCTATGAAATTCCCGCTCGACCAAGGCGGGATAGGTCGGGCCTGTTAGTTGTATGTATGCCCTAGAGGCCATTATTGTACATATGATATATATTACAGTGGATGCTTGGACATATATAGAGAGGACTTTCTTGCTCGACATGATAGTATGCTATCTGGTTGCTCTTTATCTTAACATGTATACTTGTCTCTTGATACTGTCCCATGGTTTGGTAAAGCCCTTAGGATGTGTACTTGACTACCAGGATTATGATACAGATCATACTAGTAGGGTCATGGTACTCCATAAGTTCATCCTTTAATATTCCTAGTCGTGGGTGTATCGAGACAGGGCATCGATATACCAGAATAGATTAGCGTATACGCTTCTCAACCCATGTGATGGGCGATGGATGATCCCATATCCATTGCTGTTTGACATCAGAGATGGTATACGGGTGCTCAGTGGAGACTGGGTACACTGGACGGACTTGCCGAGAACTCCTAGATGGTATTATACCTGACGTCGGATAGCAGTTCTCTGGTGACACTGGTACAGGTTAGTCTGTAGACCCGAGATCGTCATAGAGTCTTGTGTGATTCCCACTATGCTTTGATTTCCACCTTACCACGTTCAAGAGGACGTGCAAAACGGTGGTTTTTGGGTACAGTCCCGAATCATATGGAGGCAATGAGCGATAGGAGGGGATTTCGTCTCTCCCAGTATTGGGGGTAGATGTCGTGCAGTGCTTGATTGGCTATAACTGGAAGTCTCTGGCCAGGGATGATTTAGAGATTTACTGATAAGTGTTATCAGTAGTTTCTCGACCCGTTATGAGCCTCGTATCGGCATGACTTATCGAATTATTGGGGTCTGACGTTTACCACCCCTAGACTTGATATGCGACATCTTAGACGAAGAGACCGTACAGTACGGTAGTGTTACTGACAGGCTTTATAGGAGCTAGAGCGGGGCTTGCTTGTTGATCTTCTGATCGCTCAATACCCGGGTAGCCGTTACGTCCAGCTAGTACCGCTGACAGCTTATGGGTGTTTGATGTGATCATCACCTTCTGCCGGCGTATTGACGAGTCTTTAGAGTCCTACATAGAGGTTTTACTAGCTCAGGCAAAATGAAGTAGGAGCACATATGTGATATGTGCGGGACCGAGAATAATACGAGTATGTGATATCGTATTTTGTTCTCGCGATATTTGTATCGGTCGGTTATATGTGATATAATCAGGTTATCGAATCAAGTGTTGATTCGATAAGATGGTACATATTATATTAATCGGTTATATGTGATATAGCCGGATTATTAAATCAAGTGTTGATTTGATAATTTAGTATATAATTGTATATTTGATATACTAGTTTACATTAACTAATATTAGCTCACTTAAGCATTTATTTTCTCACATGTGCACACTTAATATATATGTGATATATATTAATTGTGTTTTCTTTTGTGTCATGGTTGTTGATACACACTACATGGGTGTATGAGACTTACACCATACTAATTATAATGTGGGGTTTAAATATTTAAAGCAAATCCAAATTAGTGGATAATTGCTCACATGCATGAAACTTGTAGAAGCTTGTGGATGCATTAACTTAGTCCACTCATTTTGTTTTACTTAAAATATTTATTAACCTAACCATTATAATTTAGCCATGATTATGTCTCTACACGAGTTAGCTATATGATACAAACTCACTCATGGTTGACTCTCTCACCTCATTAGTTCATTCTCATCTCTTTGCTTCATCTTCTTCATTCTTGAGAAAAAAAGTTTGATAGCTTTTTCCAAAGTGAGAAAATATTGTGAGAAAAATAAAACTAAAGTGAGCCCATTTCCTACTTCATCATTCTCTACTAGATTAGCACTTTAGTATAGGGTGTTAGCTTCACTAATCTTTCATTAGTGAAGTAGTAGCTTGAGTTAGTGTCTCCTCGACGTAGATCATCTTCTGCCTCGAAGCCTTCAAGCAAGATCGTTCCTTTCGCCTTGAGAAGCCATGCAAGAGTCCGGGAGTTCCATGATTGCAGCGAAGGGACCACTACAAGGAGTAAATGAAGTGAAGGACTGGTCTACAAAGGTTATATTCCGTTATCACTTAGAAGTAAAGATGTTTACTTTATAGTTTAGCTCCTAAAACTCTAGTTAGATCCTTGGTTATGGTTGTTTGGCACACTAAATTTTTTAAATATAGCATGTCTGATGCCTTGTGAAACCTTGTGATTGTGCCAAAGAAACCAACAGTGGTATCAGAGCCTTGCTACAGCATTAGGAGTTGTATAGGCGAAGTTAGAAGTTCGAACGAACTCCGAAAACCCGATATTGCCAACTTTCTGGAATTTTTTCAAATTGTTGGAATTTTTCATATTAAAAATAGTCAGAAAATCATGCAGGTAATTCTATGGACCCACTTGAAGAACGAGTCCCTAACTCGCTTTAGTGACCGTGGAACCGTGGCCAAAACATGGTTTTGGCTGCGGTTCCGCGGTGCCACTAAGGAGGCAAGGGACGGCACTTCAACGGTTGGTCCATTGGTACTGGGGCATGCTTCTAGAAATTTTTAATAGTGCTTAAGTGTTGAGCTCTCTTGGAATCTTGGGGATTCGTTGATTCGATCGAATTATTTAACGTTGTCTAGTTTTCTGTAATGAGATACAATATGTGGAATTCATATACTTAGGCATGAAATCCGTAATATATGATATTTTGGGTTTATGATTTCTAAGATTATTATGGATTCCAAATGTTGTAATTTGACATTTTCTTTTCTACGAACGTAAGTGTAATATATAGTGTATCGCCGGTTTCGTTGCTATATGTCAACGACAATTGGGATACTCATATTTACTTACGTTGATGACATGTGATGTTATGTGTTGTTGTATATGTTATATTGGATCGTCGTGTTTTTGAATAGCCAGGGGTTTTATATGAGATGAGAGTTTTTCATTTTCATTCATGTAAAATTCAATGTATGTAATATTCTTTTATTAGGGCACTTCCGGGTTGAGGATGATGTCACCGTTGTTGTATATTATTTACTTTTCCGTATTAGGATAGACCCAAGGAGGAGAGCACAAGTAACCGGGTTCTAGAGTCCAGTGGGAGACCAACTCGAGGAGTCGAGTCCGGGTCTCCTAACTCTAGAATTGGTAGGGTTGCTTGTCGCTCTCGTAAGGGTTTAGAGATGTGGGTTTGGCTATTTATCGCGACCGTGGAATCCGTGTTTTATACAGGCTCAAAATAAAACACGAACCTCCTAATATATCCAATATTTCATATATTTCTTCTGCTGCTCTGTGATATGATCACTATGGATTCTGAGAAGAATGGATATACATTATATATGAGATATATAGTAGACGTTGCTTATGTTTTGCACCCGCGCTAGTTCTGTCCCGGTATTCCGTTAGTTAAGTAACCTAACGGTGCATAATGGGACACTGTGGCGAATGCGGATAGCATAAGCGTACGTTGTATTTTCGTTTCTTCTGTGATGCTTAGGAAGCTTAAATGATGGGACTTCATTAATATGATTAATGAAAGAAAAGAAACCTAAAAAATATTGTCGAATCAAATTTTCAAAAAGGGTAGCTATAGTATTTTCTTTGCATAGTGATATATGTGATATATCATGCACTTTATTCGATAAGGAAAGAGCCGAGATCCCTTCACCGGGAGTGACCTCTTTAGCAATAACTGGCAGATGCTACAACACGCGGTTTGTCTTTTGATTTCTTTTGGAGTATTTGCTTTTCATAGTGATATATGCGATATATCCTGCACCTTATTCGATAAGGAAAGAGCCGAGATCCCTTCACCGGGAGTGACCTCTTTAGCGAAACTAGGAAAAGCCTCAAAAACACTCCTTTTCAAAATCACTCGATTCCGCAACGATATCAAGTTCATTACGCAAGAGGTTTTCTGAAAAACCTGACGTAGCCCTCCGTCATTTCAGATAAGGACAATTTAGTATTCGTGCTGCGTTTGTTGGCTTTTGTCAAGGCGTAGTGTGCGGTAGCTGAATGGTGCTTATCTGTTTATGCATGTGATACAGATTGGATTAGGGTAGTCGTACGACCTTGTTGGCCTTTGTCAAGGGTCGTGCGGGCGGGTTTAATTCAATCAAGAAATGACGGGTTGAACTTGACTAGCATCCTATAATTTGTTGGCCTTTGTCAAGGTCATAGGGGGCTAGGGGAAAAATATTATCGGGAATTTCAAGTGTTGAAATTTGCAATGAGATTGCATACCTTCTATGAGATAGTTGGATCCCGATACCACTGCGAGTAAGAGTTACTCCTGGGAGAGTTTTACACAAGACAATTAGCCGATCAAGTAGGTGTTTAGAAAGGTGTTTACGAGGTTGTGCCTCTGGAAAAACGAGATTTATTTTAATTAGATTCGTGCAAAAGCACGGGGAACCTCCCTCAAACTACCAACATTGACCTGGCTGAAAGATTGACAAAATTGTAGAGTGTAATTAATCCCGGCTAGTCTATCCTTTTAGGGTTTGAAGAAAGATTTGATAAAAACAGTGGGAGCCATCCTGATTAGATAAAATAATAACAAATCTGATCTTGCAAGAGCATACGCTAAAGTGTTTTCTTCTCTCTCTCTCCAGGTAGCTACCATGTCACGTCTTAATTAAGATAATAATATGGATGTAGTGACCGAACCTGCATGTTATACTGTGCAGGAGAACGTTGGTTCCGTTCTTTCTTATAATTGTTATAAGAATGAACAGGGAATAGGGACATATCCGGATTCCCATGCCGCCCAAACGAAGAATAAGCATGTTGATGCATCTTCTTCGGGTGTGTTGGTTGTTGAGAACTGTTTCTCGATTCACTCTACGTCCTGGGTATTAGATACCGGATCGGGATCCCACATATGTAATATGTTACATGGGCTAAGAAAAGGTAGAGAACTGGGAATGGGTGATCATTCCGTAAGAGTAGGAAATGGTGCAAATGTTGCAGCCAAAGCAGTTGGCGAATATTACCTTGTATTACCAAATGGTAATACATTGATTCTAAACGAATGTTATTACATTCCGACCCTGATATGCAATCTTATATCAGTTTCTTGATTAAGTAAAGAAGGATATAATTTTGTAGTACAGGATAATGTTATGAACATCTTCCTGAATCAAAAGTTGATTGGATCAGGCTCGTTAATTAATGGAATGTACGTTCTAAATCAAACCACGGTTCTTAATGTACAAAATACATACAAAAGGAAGAGTTCAGAAATAAACGAATCCTTCTTGTAGTATTGTAGATTAGGTCATATCAATGCGACACGACTAGCTAAGTTGCATAAGGATGGATATTTGAATCCGTTCGAATTTTTATCTTATGACACTTTCCAGTCATGTCTCAAAGGCAAGATGACCAAAACTCCGTTTACAGGACACGGAGATAGAGCTAGTGAGCTCTTGGGACTGATACATAGTGATGTATGTGGTCCTATGTCTACACATGCCAGGAATAGTTCTTCGTACTTCATTATATTCATTGACGATCTCTCAAGATACGGATATGTGTTCCTAATGAAACACAAGTCTGAAGCTTTTGAGAAATTTAAGGAATATAAATCCGAAGTTGAGAACCGAACGGGTAAAAATATTAAAATCCTTCGATCTGATCGAGGAGATGAATAATTGAGCACGGAGATCCTAGACTTTCTAAAAGAGAATGGGATTCTCTCTCAGCTTACTCCTCTGTATACACCACATCACAACGGTGTATCAGAACGGAGGAATCGCACCCTATTAGATATGGTGCGCTCTATGATGAGCACCGCTGAGTTAGCTATTTCCTTTTAGGGTTATGCGCTTGAGACAGCAGCACACCTATTGAATCAAGTTCCATCTAAATCTGTATCTACCACACTATATGATATATGGAATGGAAAGAGACCATGTCTTAAACGAGTTAAGATATGGGGTTGTCCGGCCTATGTCAAAAGGAAAAATCCGGACAAACTCGAGGCACGGTTAGTTCTATGCAAGTTTATGGGATATCCCAAACATTCACATGGAAATCTTTTCTACCACGGCGAGGAACAAAAGGTGTTTGTTTCTCGACATGCCACCTTTTTAAAAAAGGAATTTCTTGCAAAAGAAATTAGTGGCAACGAAGTAGAACTGGAAGAAATTCCGGCTACACAAACTGAAACTGAAGATTTAATAGAACCAGAGGATTCGATAGTGCCCAATGAACCCCAGCCTCTCCGTCGATCTAGTAGGGTTTCTCGTCCACCTGAGAGATACTACGGTTTTCTCATTGATGGTGAAGCAAGGATTGCATCATGGAGGATGATGACCCAATAAGTTTCGAGCAGGCCATCACGAGTGGGGACTTAGTGAGGTGGCTGGATGCAATGCGATCTGAGATGGAATCCATATACACCAACAAAGTATGGATTTTGGAAGTTTCTCCTGAAGAGGTAAAACCCATTGGGAGCAAATGGATCTTTAAGAAGAAACTTGGTGTAGATGAAAAAGTTGAGACTTTCAAAACTAGACTTGTTTCAAAGGGTTTTCGTCAACGACCAGGTGTGAATTATAATGAAACCTTTTCTCCAGTGGTTATGCTTAAATCCATCCGGATCCTACTTGCTATTGCTGCATACCACGACTACAAAATCTGGCAAATGGATGTTAAGACCGGCTTTCTAAATGGTGATTTGGAAGAGTACGTGTACATGACTCAGCCAGAGGGCTTCGTAGACAGTGGGAGCAGCGGAAAGGTGTGCAAGCTGCTTAAATCCATCTAGGGGTTAAAGCAAGCATTGCAGAGTTAGAACATTTGTTTTGATGTCATTATCAAAGAGTTTGATTTCATCAAAAACGAAGATGAACCTTGTATATACAAGAAGGTGGCAGAGAGTAAGGTTGTCTTCCTCGTATTGTACGTGGATGGCATACTCTTGATAGGAAATGATATTCCTATACTGCAATCGGTCAAGCTCTTCTTATCACAATGATTCTCAATGAAAGATCTAGAGGATGCCTCCTACATCTTGGGGATTAAGATCTATAGAGATAGATCTAAACGGATACTAGGATTATCCTAATCCAGGTATATTGACACCATACTAAAGCGGTTTAGTATGGAAGAATCCAAGCGTGAGTTTTTACCTACGATCTTGGGACTCACTCTCTCCAAAAAGATGTCTCCCAAGACTGATTTGGAGAGAGCTCGCATGCAAGGGATACCCTATGCTTCGGCAGTAGGCTCTATCATGTACGCGATGCTATGTACCAGACCCGATGTACCATACTCATTAAGTGTAGTGAATAGGTATCAAGCAGATCCAGGAGAGAGTTGTTGGGGTAAAAATTTACACCCCAGTTAACCAAGTCAAAATCAAAGTCAACCCCAACCCAGATGGGCCCAAGCCCAGGTCAAGTGGGCCAATGCCCGGGTCGAGCCCGAACATGAAGTGGCCGGCCTCCCCCATGCCAAAATAAATAAATAATTTTGTTGTATTTCTTTTATTTTATTTTATGAATAAATGTAAGAAAATGGGCATAAAGCCAAATTTTTGTAAATCCCATGGCTTATGTGCAAAAAGAAATGGCACATGAGCCATGAGATAGGCAAAATGCCATTTTGAAAAGCCCAAGGGGCTATATGTAAAGTGTATAGCCTATCCCAACAACTTTTTCTCTCTCTAGAAAAAATCAAGATTTGTGATCTTCTCCTTCCTCAAGGTTCAAAACCTTCTTCTTTTTTTTGAATTAAATCAAGAGTTTTACTCTTCCTTTTATAAAACTAAATAGTTTTTCACCACAAAACCCACAAAGGGGAACTCAGATCTGCCATCAGATTTCAGAAAGGAGAGATTTTTTTGAAATCTCATATTTCTTGATCTTCAAGATCTGGCCAACAAAGGAAGAAGAAGAAGACGCATCTCCAGAAACCCCACTTTGGGAAAGATCCAGGGCTCAAGGGGAGAACCCCTCTTCATCAGCTTCAAAATATCCTAGGAGTTTAACTCCTCATACACACACACACACACAAAATAATAAGTGCTCTTTTCTGGGAGTACAACTCCCATTGCAGGGACCAAGCCCCTTCTTGCCTCCCGAGCGCCCACATGCTGACACGTGGGGCGCTAGCGCTCAAAGTGCTAGCGCCCGAGCGCCCACGTGCTGACACGTGGGACGCTAGCGCCCTTACGCTCATAGCACTAGCGCCCACGTGCTGACACGTGGGGCGCTAGCGCTCTTGCGCTCAAAGCGCTAGCACCCAAAGCACTGGCGCTTTTTCCCACGCATCCTTTGGATGCCCCTTTCCCTTTTTCATACACACACACACACACACTCTACAACACTGTTCCTCTCAAAAAAATTTGGGCCGGGGCGCTGCCCCGCACCCCGCACCCCGCACCCCGCAAGGGGGCTGCTAGCCCCCTTGACCCCCAGCCCGCTATCCGGGTAGCGGGACCACCGTAAAAAAACTCTGTGGGGCCCCCGATATATCCCAAATCCCTTTAAAACAAAACACTGCACATTGAGTTCGCATGACCAGTTTAATCCGTCAATCGAAGGTTCTTTCACTCCAAATGCGAGGGGTAATTAACGGCAGCTTAGTCCGCGGCTTCCGGAGATTCGGATCCCCACAATCAATAAACCCCCGCTTACCCTAGGCAGGGGGAATCTGTAATGCGCCTGATAAGTGCGCGCGTATTCCCATCTCAATGGGGTGACGAAAAACAACCTACAAGAGTCACTGGACAGCTGTGAAGAGCATTCTCAAGTACTTGAGAAGGACTAAAGGGATGCTCTTGGTGTATGGTAACGGAGAACTCCAAGTGGAGTCCTTTACCGATTCGAGCTTCCAGAGTGATAAGGACGGCTCTAAGTCGCACTCGGGATTTGTCTTTACCCTCAATGGAGGGGCGGTATGCTGGAAAAGTTCCAAGCAAGAAACTGTGGCAGACTCGACGATGGAGGCTGAATACATCGCTGCCAACGATGCTGCCAAAGAGGCTGTCTTGATAAAGAAGTTCATAACTGAACTTGAAGTGGTTCCATCCATTGAGTATCCAATATCTTTGTATTTTGATAACAATGGAGCGGTGGCTTTGGCCAAGGAACCCAGGTCCCATCAGCGATCCAGACATATTCTGAAGCGGTATCACCTGATCCGGGAGATAGTTGATCGCCGGGAGATCGAGGTCAGGAGAGTTGATACGAAGAACAACACTGCGGATCCACTCACGAAGGCCATTCCCCAGATACAGTTTGAGAGACTCTTCGGGATGTTGGGTATGCGATACTACAGCAGCTGGCCCTAGTGCAAGTGGGAGATTGTTAATTGTATGTATGCCCTAGAGGCCATTATTGTACATATGATGTATATTATAGTGGATGCTTGGACATATATAGAGAGGACTTTCTTGCTCAACATGATAGTATGCTATCTGGTTGCTATTTATCTTAACATGTATACTTGTCTCTTGATACTGTCTCATGGTTATATGTTGGTAAAGCCCTTAGGATGTGTACTTGACTATCAGGATTATGATGCAGATCATACTAGTGGGATTCGGATCCCCACAATCAATAAACCCCCGCCTACCCTAGGCAGGGGGAATCTGTAATGCGTCTGACAAGCACGCGCGTATTCCCATCTCAATTGGGTGACGAAAAACACCCTACAGATTCTGGCACGCCCGGTGGGACCTTTCTCTCCTCCCATATTTTGGGTTAAACGTTCATGCGAACTCAATCAATATATATATATCGATTGCTTATACTGAAATGATGTTTTCTTTTCGTGCAGCAATCAACTTTCAACGACAATGTCTCCCAGGACGAATTCAGCTTCCAACGCGACCCCGATCTCGTACGTGGTCAAGATCAATACTCATGTGGTTCTCCCCGCAAGCCTCAATCGACAGTGGGAGGAACTGCCCCGCCAGTTCGGTTCCATCGTCATCTACCCTACCAGAAGCGCTCATCTGGCAGAAATCCTGGTGAAACAGGTGGCCAAGCCGGTCTCAAGAGGCAAGAGGCTGAATGTTGTGATCGCTAAGGCGCCACAACCGAAGCTTAAGACGGCACCTGAACGACTCTCTGGTGCTCCAGCGGGGGGCAAGGCTTCTGGTACAAAGGGCAACATCAAACGTTGAGGACGAGCCTAGGCGATGACTCCAACAAATGCATAATCATTCGTATCTCCAATGCCCTCCATCGTCCGGTCTACGGTGGCTTCCCGAAGAGCCGGAACCTGCCAAGCGCTCAAATCAGAAAAGTTAAGGCAGAAGCGGCTCAGGTATCGAGCCAACAAGAGGGCCAGGACTTCAGCCAGCTGGAGTCGTGTGAGATTCCAAAGGCAGAGTCATCCTGCGAAGACGACTGAATCGGTCGTAAAAATCAGCAATTTCTTCGAGCCTTTGAAGTGGGTTCAGAAAAATGCCATGACCGTTAGAATCAGGAAGACATCGGTCCGAACGTCGCTACAAAAAGATGTGTCCCGGACCCAACAAAAAAAGTATGACACTGTCTTTTCAAGAGTCTATCAGGCGCTCTGTGTCGCACGAAAGCAGCGGGGCAAACCCAGAAAAGAAGCGCTAGCACCATTCAAGAACCTGGTCAGGCCAACCGCCTTCATTCGACTGCCCATTACCAAAACAGGAGGGTCAAGACAGCGATCCGAGAAATCAATCGCCGATAATAAAAAGACGGCTGGATATGTTATCCATACGGTCTATATGGCAAGCGGGCGCCCCAGCGACAACCTTCGCAGCAAAAGCAATGATGGGGCCACCACATCCCAAGCCCAATCTGGCTTGAATGTGGTTGCCACTTCCCAAGAACAGCCGCCTCTGCTGGATGATGAAAACCCTCTCGATGAGGACGATGGGCAGAAGGACCCTTCGGTCCAGGCAGAGTCAAGCTCGGAAGGAAGAGCCGACTTTCCGCCCCAGGACCGCAGAGCAAGAGCTGCTTCAAGAGCTTCGAAAACAGCTCAAGAGCAAAGATAAAGAGATGGCCCCTCTATTCGAAAATTGACGACCTAACGAACGTTGTGATGCAGCTTACGGCTCAAATTGCTCGAGCGCCTCCCAATCAAGCACAAGTCGCCACCCATGAGCCGGATGATGACAATCTGAAGCGGCCGATACCTGTCCCTTTGGGTCCAAGATTCGTCGAGCCGCACGAAAGCCGGCCACATTCCGCTTCGGGGGACGCCTTAGCCCCAGATAACACTATCCCGCTAACACAAGATCGGATAATGGATTTGGTTACCAGCAAGGTTAAAACATTGGTGGCCGAAGCTGAAGCCCAGAAAGAGATTGGCAGAAGTGGGCGGCCATATCCCGTACAGTACGATCTGATAGAGTTCCCGAGCGGCTACGTTATTCCTAAGTTCGGAAGATTTGACGGGACGGGAAATGCAAATCAGCACGTCGCCCACTTCAAAGAATCGTGCGGAAATACAGGGGGCAATGATGCGCTCCTTCTTCATCAGTTTGTCAACAGCCTGACCAGTGTCGCTTTTGACTGGTACGTGAGTATACCAGACGGGTCCGTCATTACCTTTGCCCAAATGGAGTCTCTGTTTCGGCAAAGGTTCATGAGTGTCAGTGATAAAATCTCCATTGCCGACCTTGTGAGGACCAAGCCAGGGAAGAATGAAAGCAACACCGACTTTATCGCCCGATGGCGTAATCTCACAGTCAAGTGCGAACCACCGCTGGAGCAGGACCAGTCCGTCAGCCTTCTCATTGGGAACCTCAGCAATTGGATGGTCCCATTCTTGTGTACAGCAGGTCTCAAGACGTTTCAAGAGCTAACCAAGAAAGTCCAAATGCCGGAACGCTCGAAGCAAGAGTCTACCCCGGACTCTCAGAGAGACAAGACTTGGAAAAGCAAGCGGGACGACAACCGTAGAAGCGGGAGTTCCAGCAGTACCAATGTCTTCAATGCGTCCGACAATGAAGAAAAGCGAAGGGTGGGCGAATCCAAAACCAACCGGTCTCGAAAGCCAGTGCTGGGAGGAGAAGGGCCTTCCCTAGAGGAGAAAAAGAACAAGGTTTACTCTTTTAGGAGAAACAAGGTCCACAATATATTTAAAGATGCCTTGAATAATGGTCTACAATTGCCGGAGTCGAAAAGACCTCAAGAAGCAAAAATGACCGACAATCCCCTGTATTGCCCATACCACCGAGTAGTGAGCCATGCGATCGAGGATTGCTATATCTTTAAAGACTGGGTCGAGAAGCAGTACAAGGCTGGAGAGATCGAGCTGTCTAAAAGCGTGTTGATGAACAATCAAGTTGCAAACACCAACTTTATACAGACAGAAGCTGAAGGTTTCTGGGAGCAGACAGCCGAATCCGCTACCCTGATAAATGAAACGGACTCACCGCAGCCTTTGTGGAGTACGCACATATCTAATAAGACGAAGAAGATGATAAAGCTACTTCGGAAAGAGCTCAGGACGGAATGGGAAGGGCAGAAGAAGCCTACCTTTCCAGCTGCCAATGCAGCTCCATCAGGCTCAAAATCCAAAAAGCTCAAGAAGAAGAAAAGTGCAGCTCGGCGCGAAAAGGAGTCTGCAGGGAGATCGACCATTCAAAAATATATCGATTCCCTCGAAGAATATGAACAGAAGGAAAGAACTCTGATCCAATTGAAGGAGTTCCTCCCTGTACGAGTGGCTGAAATTCTGGAGGAGTTAGAAGAAGACTCCAATGAAGGGATCCCAGTAGTGACCTGCTACGCCATCCATCTTGGCAGCGACTCTGAGGAGGAGCTCTGCTTTCCCGAAGAGGATGAGGAGCTCGCCACAAAGGCCAACCAAATCCAGCTTAGAAGCGGCAGGGCTCTACCGCCAAATCAGGGCAATGCCCCAAAAGGGAAGGATAAACAAATCTCTAATGAAGAAGATGGCAGAGAACTTGCCCATGAAGATTCGAGTCCTTCCCCAGTAGACTGTAATGTCTTGGCTCATCTCCAAAAGCTTCCGTCTCTCCTTAAGATCTACGATGCCTTGGTTCTATCTCAAGAGCTTAGAGATGTTCTCATTCATGCTCTACAAAACCCTGAGCGGTATCAGGCTCACTTTACGGAAATTAATATGAAAGAAGCTCAGTACACTTTGCAAGCCACCGCAGTCACGTTTAAGGACGAAGACTTGCTACTGGGAACGGCTGAGCATAATCGGCAGTTTTATGTGACTGGGTACAGCGACGGAGATCGGATTAATCGCATATTGATTGATCCGGGGTCCTCAGTGAACATCATGAACTTGCGAACTCTGAAGAGTTTGTCAATGGACGTCCGACACCTGTCAAGGGAAAGGATTGTCATTCAAGGCTTCAACCAGAATTGCCAGCAAGTTCTGGGGTCCATAACTCTGCCAATCAAATTTGGGGATCTGCAGACCGAAGCTAAGATATACGTGATCGACGCTGACACGTCTTATAAAATTCTCTTAGGGCGGTCGTGGCTCCACGATTACGGCATCATTCCGTCAACTCTCCATCAATGCATGAAGTATACTAAAAATGGCGAAGAAAGACGCATTGACGGAGACATCCAGCCGTTCGGTGTACACGAAGTCCGATATGAAGATTCTCGGTACTTTATGAACCACCAAAATGCCAAGTCACAAACGACTGAGGATAAAGCGGCCCTAAGACTCAAAAGCAAATCTGAGCCGGCTGTCACTTTCAAAAGAAAAAACGCCCAAGTGCGCCCGCGTTTCGGTAGTGACTCTGATGAGTCCGACGCTGATGAGTCCGATGCTGGAAGTCCGTCCTTCCGTAAAACTCGCCCTCGTTTCGGTAGCGATACGGACGAATATTTTACTAAAGGCCCATCTAGCAGTAAAGTCCGCCCTCATCTTGGCAGCGACACTGAAGAGTTAGAGGAAGAGGACCTGCATTGCAACAGCTGCGCAGATTGGACCCCCATGCAACAAGCGAAATTACGAGAGACCTTCGAAATTGCAGAAGGGTCCCTGGCCATCACAAGGGCGCCGGAATGGATGTGCAAAGAGCTCAATGCATTGTCAATCTCTACCGTTGACCAGCTGAAAACTTTCTATGTTCCCGAAAAGAAAAGTGGACAGAAGGGCATCCTGTTTTATGGGTCAAACCCCGTTGTGCACCCGGACGATTTGTCTGTCGCGTGCCTTCCTTATGAGAGAAGCATAAGAGCCGTCCTCAATCCCAGATACTATGCACCCGAGATGCGGGATTATATTAAAAGGTGGGGATGCCGATTATATCAAACGGAGTCCGAAGTAAGGTTTTATGAAGGGCTATGGCATCCGCCCCAGGTCCGAGCACTCATCAATGGGCGAATTCCAGATAGACGGGGCATAGGCTTCATTCAACCTGATTCCAAAGCATGTTACAGGATCCATGTTGGTGAAGCCAGCGAAAGATCAAATGATGATGAAGAGATAGCCGAGTCAGAAGAAGCTCCTCAAGAGCTAGAAGATGGTGGACAAGCAACCTTTGACGAGCTAACCGAGATTGACTTAGGAACGCCGAATAATCCAAGGCCAACCTACATCAGCTCACTCTTTTCAGAGGAAATGAAAGAGCAGATAATTGCCCTGCTGCATGAGTTCGTCGACTGCTTCGCGTGGACGTACAAAGAAATGCCTGGCCTTTCCCCTAAAGTGGTCGTGCATAAGCTGGCTATATCTCCTGATGCTAAGCCAGTCAAACAAGCTCTTCGAAGAATGAGAAGGGAGCTAAAAGAAAAGGTCATCGAGGAAACTAAGAAACTAATCGATGCTGGCTTCATCAGAGAAGAGAAATATGCGGACTGGATCGCATGCGTAGTCCCAGTAAAGAAGAAAAATGGGCAGATCCGAGTTTGTGTCGATTTCAGGGACCTCAACAAGGCATGTCCTAAAGATGACTTTCCGCTACCGGTCATGGAAATGATGGTCGATGACACCTTAAATTACAAGCTGTTCACCTTTATGGATGGCTCGTCTGGATATAATCAGATCAAGATGTCACCTGAGGATGAGAAACACACAGCATTTCGAATCCCGATCGGAATATACTGCTACAAAGTGATGCCGTTCGGACTGAAGAACGCAGGTGCTACATATCAAAGGGCAATGACCAATATCTTTGATGACCTAATCCATAAAGTCGTCGAATGCTATGTTGATGACCTGGTCGTCAAGACTAAAGCCAAGGCCGACCACATCCAAGATTTTAGGACCGTTCTCACCAGACTGAGGGAGTACGATCTGAAAATGATTCCTCTGAAGTGCGCTTTTGGCGTGTCATCGGGAAAATTTCTGGGCTTTATAGTCCGACATCGGGGGATCGAAGTTGATCCATACAAGATAAAGGCCATCATGGAGATGCCCCCTCCGAAGAATCTGACGCAGCTAAGATCTTTTCAAGGCAAGCTTGCTTATATACGGAAGTTTATCTCAAATTTATCGGGGAAATGTAGGCCCTTCTCAAAGCTCATGAAGAAAGGAGCTCCTTTTATCTGGGATGCCGAATGTCAAGCAGCGTTCGAAAGCATCAAACAGTACTTGTTGCACCCTCCGGTGCTGGCCACTCCCATTCCAAATAAACCGCCGATTCTCTACACTGCCGCGCTAGATGAGTCACTCGGTGCGCTCCTTGCCCAGAACAACGAGGAGGGAAAAGAAAATGCCCTCTATTACCTCAGTCGAACTTTAGTCGGGGAGGAACACAACTATTCCCCGATCGAAAAGCAATGCCTGGCTCTGATGTTCGCTGTAAAGAAGCTGAGACACTACCTGCTCGCTCATCGGGTTATACTGATCTCTAGGGTCTACCCGCTCAAACACTTAATGACCAAAGCAAGCCTAGCCGGTAGAATGTCAAGATGGGCTGTCATGCTACTTGAGTTTGACATAGTTTATACTCCTCAGAAAGCAGTGAAAGGGCAAACTCTTGCAGACTTTCTTTCCGCTAATCCTATACGAGAAGGGTCGCCGCTAAATTGTGAGTTACCCGACGAACAAGTGCTGCACCTCGAGGAAGATGAGCCATGTTGGGAGCTCTACTTCGATGGAGCCTCATCAATAAGGACATCCAGTAAATCAAGCATCCCAGAGATAAAAGCAGGGAGAGGATTGGTGTTCATCACACCGTCAATGGGAACCCTACGACGTTCTTTCGTTCTCACCGAGTCTCGAACAAACAATGAAGCTGAGTATGAAGCCCTGATAGCTGGTCTGGAGCTCGCCATAGAAATGGAAATCCTTCGGCTACGGGTTTACGGTGACTCCCAGCTTGACGTCAACCAAGTAAGCGGCGACTATAAGATATACAAACCCGAGTTAGCTCGGTACAGAAGCCGAGTGGTGGAACTCATGAAACGGTTCACTCACATTGAACTAATGAGAGTCCCCAGAGCGTTGAATGGAAAGGCTGACGTACTCGCTCGCTTAGCCAAGGAACTGGCTGATCCTGACATAGACGAAATATTGATCACGGTCAGGAGCCGGCAAATTCTACCCCCAGTCTCTCTACGAGAAGAGGAAAGCGCGGAAAAAAAGAGCAGTCCCGCCGAAGAAGCTTCGATCGTTCAAGACGAGCCCGATTGGAGAGAACCCTTCATAGAGTACTTCCGATACGACAAGCTGCCCGGAGGAAGATCTGCGAGGGTTCAGCTGAAGAAGAGAGCTCTCCGATACGTGTTTGTAAATGACACGCTATACCGCAGGTCATATGACCAACTCTGGCTCAGGTGTCTGTCATTGGCCGAAGCCTAAAAGGTCATGAAAGAAGTTCACTCGGGCGTTTGCGGTGCTCACCAATCTGGCCCCAAGATGCGACTTCAAATTAAACGGCTTGGGTATTACTGGCCCACCATGATACGGGATTGTGGAGAGCATGCAAAGAAATGTTATATCTGCCAAATTCACGGTGATTTCATTCACAAGCATCCCAACCCATTGCATCCTACGGTGGCGTCGTGGCCCTTCGAAGTCTAGGGAACCGACATAGTTGGCCCAATTGATCCTCCGTCATCTAGAGGCCACCGGTTCATACTGGCCGCAACAGACTACTTCTCCAGATGGGCTGAAGCCGTCCCGCTAAAAGAAGTCAAGACAGAAGATATTCTGACGTTCATCCAACATAATATTCTATACCGCTTCGGTACACCAAGAAGAATCATATCTGACAACGGGCCTTCTTTCAAGAGCTTCAAAGTGCAAGGTTCGCTACTCAACATAAGATAGACTGGAGATATTCCTCCATCTATAATCCAGGAGACAACGGGCTAGACGAAGCCTTCAATAAGACTCTATGCAAGCTCCTGAGGAAAAATGTTTCAGTCAACAAAAGAGACTGGAATCTCAAACTTCACGAGGCGTTGTGGGCATATCGTACCATGCACCATACTCCAACTCAGTCCACTCCATACTCATTGCTCTTCGGAGTGGAGGCGGTCCTCCCCCTCGAAGTCGAAGTTCCAAGCTTGAGAATGGCCGTTCAGCACGAGTTGACGGAGGAGGAAAACGTGCTCCTTCGGCTTGAAGAGCTCGACGCCCTCGAAGAAAAGAGGCTTGCAGTACAGCAAAAGCTGGAGCTGTACCGAGCCCAAATGTCACGGGCCTATAACAAGATGACTCGTCTCTGCGCTTTCAAGAAAGGCGAATTGGTGTTGGTCCTCAAAAGACCGATCATCCCAAATCGACATGCTAAGGGAAAATTCGAGCCAAATTGGGAAGGACCATACGTCATCGAGAAAGTGTTCGACGAAGGATCCTACCAACAAATAAGTGCCGAGGGAGAAAGGCCCATGCCACCCATCAATGGCCGATATCTCAAGAAATACTACGCGTGAATGCTCTAAGTCGCAGGCGAATTGAGCACACCAGCCCTACGGTCTGGATCATACATCCTTCAAAACCGTATACAATCCACGGGCGTAAACGACCCCTATTTCTCCCAAATCCTGCCGGTGAGACTACTTTTAAAGTCCCACCGGCGGCAAAAAAAAGGGTATGTCCACAAGCAAAACGGGTACGGATGAAAACCCGAAAAGGCTGCATGAGTAAAAACAGCAGGACTACCGGCGAGTTTGTGAAAACCCGAAAGGGCGCAAACTCGTGAAAAAAGATGAAATACACTCGCAAAGTCCTCTCGACCTTGTGAGGAGAAAATCCCCGCGTGAGATCCTTACGACTCACAAAGGAGAAACACACTTAGGAATCCTCACGATTCTTAAGGAGAACATACACCTGCGAGATCCTCTCGACTCGTAGGGAGAAAATTCTTTTATGAGACCCTTACGGCTCATAAAATTGAAAAGTCTTGGGTGACAGGGACCAAAACCTGTCTCCTAAGACATCGCTCCCCAACGGGAAATGGCAAATGATGAGTCGCTCCTGGCGTTACGCTTCAGTGTTAGCTGTGCTGATGCCGACCCAAAAACCAAATCCCAAGTCCTCTCGGGGCAAGTGATGAGTTACTCCTGGCATTATTCTAGTGCAGCAATGCTGATGCCAAACAAGATCCAAATTCCATGTCCCCAAACGGCGAATGATGAGTCGCTCCTGGTACCATATTCCAGTGCAGCGATGCAGACGCCAACCAAACTCTAGATGCCCCGACGGTGAATGATGAGTCGCTCCTGGTACCATATTCTAGTGCAGCGATGCAGACGCCAACCAAAATCCAATTTTCTAAAATTCCCCTGGCCCTACGGTTAGTCCCCAAATTGACTACCGTATACAATCCACGGGCTTAAATAATTCTCATCATACCCATACCCCACCGCAATCACCAGTCCAACGGCCGGTCTTCGCCATTGGACTTATGCTCCATTTTGGAAGACCCACTCATGTGTCCTCACGATACATGAGGGGAACCAACTTACGGGATCCTCACGACTCGTAAGAAAACACCTTCGTGGGATCCTTATGACTCATAAAAGAAAAACACACTTGGGAGTCCCCACGACTCCGAAGGAGAAAGTGCACCTACGAGATCCTTTTGACTCGTAGGGAGAAAATGCTTTTATGGAACCCTTACGGCTCATAAAATTGAAAAGACGTAGGTGATAGGGACCTGAACCTGTCTCCTAAGCCACCGCTTCCCAACAGGAAAGGGCAAATGATGAATTGCTCCTGGCATATGTGCTTCAGTGTTAGCAACGCTGATGCCTACCCTAACCCCAAAATTCTAAACTCCAATCCAATAGACCCCTAAGTCGTTAAACTGGGAACAAATGACCTCTAAGTCGTTAAACTGGGAATAGATGACCCCTAAGTCGTTAAACTAGAAACGAGGGAGATCCCCAAATCCACTCATGGCAGATGATGATTCGCTCCTGGTACCATATCCCAGTGTAGCAATGCTGATGTCAACCCAATTCACATCAAATCAGCAAGACAACCATCGACTGTCCAAGTCATTAAAAGGGCAGCATCGACCGTCCACGTCGCAAAATGGGAAGCACCGACTGTCCAAGTCGCAAAAATGGCAGCACCGACCGTCTAAGTCGCAAAAAGGGCAGCACCGACCGTCCAAGTCGCTAAAATGGTAGAACCGACTGTCCAAGTCGCAAAAAGGGCAGAACCGACCGTCCAAGTCGCAAAAATGGCAGCACCGACAGTCCAAGTCGCTAAAATGGCAGCACCGACCGTCCAAGTCGCTAAAATGGTAGAACTGACTGTCCAAGTCGCAAAAAGGGCAGAATTGACCGTCCAAGTCACAAAAAGGGCAGCATCAACCGTCCAAGTCGCTAAAAGGGCGGCATCGACCGTCCAAGTCGCTAAAAGGACGGCATCGACAGTCCATGTCGTAAAAAGGGCAGTGCCAGCTTCCCAAAAAGCAGGAACCGAATCAAGTCGCCTTCACGTAAAAGAAGATCCATCAATTTCATGCACACAACCCACATGTGTGGTGTGCATTTATTGATGGGGAGCAATTTGTTGGGGTAAAAATTTACACCCCGGTTGACCAAGTCAAAATCAAAGTCAACCCCAACCCAGGTAGGCCCAAGCCAAGGTCAAGTGGGCCAATGCCCGGGTCGAGCCCGAACATGAAATGGCCGGCCTCCCCCCATGCCAAAATAAATAAATAATTTTGTTGTATTTATTTTATTTTATTTTATTAATAAATGTAAGAAAATGGGCATAAAGCCAAATTTTTGTAAATCCCATGGCTTATGTGCAAAAAGAAATGGCACATGAGCCATGTGATAGGCAAAATGCCATTTTGAAAAGCCCAAGGGGCTATATGTAAAGTGTATAGCCTATAAAGGCAAGTATAATGAAAATATCCCAACAACTTTTTCTCTCTCTAGAAAAAATCAAGATCTGTGATCTTCTCCTTCCTCAAGGTTCAAAACCTTCTTCTTTCTTTTGAATTAAATCAAGAGTTTTACTCTTTCTTTTATAAAACTAAATAGTTTTTCACCACAAAACCCACAAAGGGGAACTCAGATCTTCCATCAGAACTCAGAAAGGAGAGATTTTTTTTAAAATCTCATATTTCTTGATCTTCAAGATCCGGCCAACAAAGGAAGAAGAAGAAGACCCATCTCCAGAACCCCACTTTGGGGAAGATCCAGGGCTAAAGGGGAGAACCCCCCTTCATCAGTTTCAAAATATCCTAGGAGTTTAACTCCTCATACACACACACACACACAAAATAATAAGTGCTCCTTTCTGAGAGTACAACTCCCATGGCAGGGACCAAATCCCTTTTTGCCTCCCGAGCGCCCATGTGGTGACACGTGGGGCGCTAGCGCTCAAAGCACTAGCGCCCTTGCACTCAAAGTTAGCGCCCAAAGCGCTAGCGCCCGAGCGCCCACGTGCTGACACGTGGGGCGCTAGCGCTCTTGGGCTCAGAGCGCTAGCGCCCAAAACGCTAGCGCCCGAGCGCCCTCGTGCTGACACGTGGGGCGCTAGCGCTCAAAGCGCTAGCGCCCTTGCTTTCAGAGCGCTAGCGCCCACGTGCTGACATGTGGGGCGCTAGCGCTCAAAGCGCTAGCACTCTTGTGCTCATAGCGCTAGCATCCAAGGCACTAGCGCCCGAGCGCCCACGTGCTGATACGTGGGACGCTAACGCTCTTGCGCTCAAAGCGCTAGCATCCAAAGTGCTGGCACTTTTTTCCACGCATCCTTTGGATGCCCCTTTCCCTTTTTCATACACACACACACACATACACACACACATACATACACACACACACACTCTACAACACTGTCCCTTTCAAAAAAATTTGGGCTAGGGCGCTGCCCCGCACCACGCAAGGAGGCTGCTAGCCCCCTTGACCCCCAGACCGCTATCCTGGTAGCGGGACCCCCATAAAAAAAACTCTGCGGGGCCCCCGATATATCCCAAACCCTTTCAAAACACAACACTGCACATTGATTTCGCATGACCAGTTTAACCCGTCAATCGGAGGTTCTCTCGCTACAAATGCGGAGGGTAATTAACGGCAGCTTAGTCCGCAGCTGCCAGAGATTCGGATCCCCACAATCAATAAAACCCCCGCCTACCCTAAGCAGGGGGAATCTGTAATGCGCCTGAAAAACGCACGCGTATTCCCATCTCAATGGGGTGACGAAAAATACCCTACGAGAGTCACTGGACAGCTGTGAAGAGCATTCTCAAGTACTTGAGAAGGACTAAAGAGATGCTCTTGGTGTATGGTAACAAAGAACTCCAAGTGGAGTCCTTTACCGATTCGAGCTTCCAGAGTGATAAGGACAGCTTTAAGTTGCACTCGGGATTTGTCTTTACCCTCAATGGAGGGGCGGTATGCTGGAAAAGTTCCAAGCAAGAAACTGTGGCAGACTCGACGATGGAGGCTGAATACATCGCTGCCAACGATACTGCCAAAGAGGCTATCTGGATGAAGAAGTTCATAACTGAACTTGAAGTGGTTCCATCCATTGAGTATCCAATACTTTTGTATTTTGATAACAATGGAGTGGTGGCTTTGGCCAAGGAACCCAGGTCCCATCAGCGATCCAGACATATTCTGAGGCAGTATCACCTGATCCGGGAGATAGTTGATCGCCGGGAGATCGAGGTCAGGAGAGTTGACACGAAGAACAACACTGCGGATCCACTCACGAAGGCCATTCCCCAGATACAGTTTGAGAGACTCTTCGGGATGTTGGGTATACGATACTACAACAGCTGGCCCTAGTGCAAGTGGGAGATTGTTAGTTGTATGTATGCCCTAGAGGCCATTATTATACATATGATGTATATTATAGTGGATGCTTGGACATATATAGAGAGGACTTTCTTTCTCGACATGATAGTATGCTATCTGATTGCTATTTATCTTAACATGTATACTTGTCTCTTGATACTGTCTCATGGTTATATCTTGGTAAAGCCCTTAGGATGTGTACTTGACTATCAAGATTATGATGCAGATCATACTAGTGGGGCCATGATAGTCCATAAGTTCATCCTTTAATGTTCCTAGTCATGGGTGTATCGAGACGGGGCATCGATATACCAGAGTAGACTAGCGTATACACTTCTCGACCCATATGATGGGCGATGGATGATCCTATATCCATTGGTGTTTGACATCAGAGATGGTATACGGGTGCTCAGTGGAGACTGGGTACACTGGACGGACTCGCCGAGAACTCCTAAATGGTATTATACCTGACGTCAGATAGCAGTTCTCTGGTGACACTGGTACAGGTTAGTCTGTAGACCCAAGATCGTCATAGAGTCTTGTGTGATTCCCACTGTGCTTTGATTTCCACCTTACCACGTTCAAGAGGACGTACAAAACGGTGGTTTTTGGGTACAGTCCCGAGTCACATGGAGGGAATGAGCGATAGGAGGGGATTTCGTCTCTCCCGGTATTGGGGGTAGATGTCGTGCCGTGCTCGATTGGCTATAACTGGAAGTCCCTGGCCAGGGCTGATTTAGAGATTTACTGATAAGTGTTATCAGTAGTTTCTCGACCCGTCATGAGCCTCGTATCGGCATGACTTATCGAGTTATTGGGGTCTGACGTTTACCATCTCTAGAATTGATATGGGACATCTTAGACGAAGAGACCGGACTGTACGGTAGTGTTACTGGCAGGCTTTACAGAAGCTAGAGCGGGGCTTGCTTGTTGATCTTCTAATCGCTCAATAGCCGAGTAGCCGTTATGTCCAGCTAGTACCGCTGACGACTTGTGGGTGTTTGATGTGATCATCACCTACTGCCGGTGTATTGACGAATCTTTAGAGTCCTATATAAAGGTTTTACTAGCTCAGGCAAAACGAAGTAGGAGCACATATGTGATATGTGCGGGACCGAGAATAATACGAGTATGTAATACCTTATTCTATTCTTGGAATATTTGTATCGGTCGGTTATATGTGATATAGCCGAGTTATCGAATCAAGTGTTGATTCAATAAGATGATACATATTATATTAGTCGGTTATATGTGATATAGCCGGATTATTAAATCAAGTGTTAATTTGATTATTTAGTGTATAATTGTATATTTGATATACTAGTTTACATTAACTAATATTAGCTCACTTAAGCATTTATTTTATCACATGTGCACACTTAATATATATGTGATATATATTAATTGTGTTTTCTTTTGTGTCATGGTTGTTGATACACACTACATGGGTGTATGAGACTTACACCAAACTAATTATAATGAGGGGTTTAAATATTTAAAGTAAATCCAAATTAGTGGATAATTGCTCACATGCATGAAGCTTGTAGAAGTTTGTGGATGCATTGACTTAGTCCACTCATTTTTTTTTACTTAAGATATTTATTAATCTAACCATTATAATTTAGCCATGGTTATGTCTTTACATGAGTTAGCTATATGATACAAACTTACTCATGGTTGACTCTCTCACCTCATTAGTTCATTCTCATCTCTTTGCTTCATCTTCTTCATCCTTGAGAAAAAAAGCTTGCTAGCTTTTTCCAAAGTGAGAAAATATTGTGAGAAAAATAAAACTAAAGTGAGCCCACTTCCTACTTCATCATCCTCTACTAGATTAGCACTTTAGTATAGAGTGTTAGCTTCACTAATCTTTCATTAGTGAAGTAGTAGCTTGAGTTAGTGTCTCCTCGACGTAGATCATCTTCTGCCTCGAAGACTTCAAGCAAGATCGTTCATTTCGCCTTGAGAAGCCATGCAAGAGTCCGGGAGTTCCATGATCGCAGCGAAGGGACCACTACAAGGAGCAAATGAAGTGAAGGACCAGTCTACAAAGGTTGTATTCCGTTATCACTTAGAAGTAAAGATGTTTACTTTATAGTTTAGCTCCTAAAACTCTAGTTAGATACTTGGTTAGGATTGTGTGGCACAATAAATTTTTTTAAATATAGCATGTTTGATGCCTTGTGAAACCTTGTGGTTATGCCAAAGAAACCTACAGGGCCTACGGAGACCAGCAGACTGCAAAGGTTTGCTTCACCGCAGCATCTTCGTCTGAACGGGTGAAAAACGGCGTTGAGGCCGAGAGTGAAATCAGGGGTTCTTTGGACACTCGGGACGAGCAAAAGGAGGTCCGAGGGACCCTGGTGGAGCCATTAACAGAAGTCCCCTCGTAGAAGGGGACGTTGAACGTACCGTTCAGATCAGTTCACTTCTGACATGGACTCAGCTTGATGACCTAGTTGGCTTTCTCAGATACAACGCCGACGTATTCACCTGGGCTCCTACCGACATGCCTGGGATCGACCCCAAGATCATATCATAAGCTCGGGGTGGATCCTACGGCCCGACCCGTCAGGCAGAAGAAGCGAAGCTTCGCCCCGATCAAGCAGAAAGCAATTGAAGACGAGGTAGACTGGCTCCTCGCCGCTAACTTCATTCGGAATGTGCCTTACTCCGAATGGTTGGCAAACGTGGTTATGGTGAAAAATTCAAGCGGGAAGTAGCAAATGTGCGTCGACTTCACCGACCTCAACAAGGCCTGCCCGAAAGACAACTATCCCCTCTCTCGGATAGATCAGCTCGTCGACAGCTCGGCATGCCATGAGCTACTTAGCTTCATGGACGCCTTCTCCGGCTACAATCAGATCCGCATGAATCCGGCAGACGAAGATCTCACCGCATTCACAACGGACCGGGGGGTATACTGCTACAAGGTAATGCCTTTCGGCCTCAAAAACGCCGGAGCTACGTACCAACGCTTGGTCAATCGCATGTTCAAGCCCCAGATCGGCAGGAACATGGAAGTTTATGTCGACGACATGCTCGTCAAGTCGGTCTCATCGGTCGACCACGCCAAGGATCTGGGTGAGGCCTTCGAAGTACTCCGCAAGTTCAAGATGAAACCGAACCCCGCCAAATGCGCATTCGGGGTCACCAGAGGAAAGTTCCTCGGTTTCATGGTCACTCACCGCGGGATCGAAGCTAACCCGGAGAAAATCAACGCCATCCTCAACATGGCCGCGCCCAAGACTAACGTCGAGATAATGCGGCTGACAGGATGAGTAGCTACTCTATCACGCTTCATGTCGAGGTCTGGCGAGAAGTGCCTCCCGTTCTTCAAAGCTCTAAGGAAAATTCTGAGGTTCGAGTGGTCGGTAGATTGCCAGACCGCCTTTGACCAATTAAAGAGGCATCTTGCAACTCCATCTCTGCTCACCCGACCAGTGGAAGGGGACGAGCTATCGCTGTATCTGGCAGTATCCGATCAAGCAGCAGGCACAGTGCTCGTCCGTAAGATCGACGGAGTCCAGAGGCCGGTATACTATGTGAGCCATGTCTTCAAAGACGTAGAAATGAGGTACCCAGCGATAGAGAAAATCGTCTTGGCACTCATCGTGGCCTCAAGGAAACTGAGGCACTATTTCCAGGCGTACACCATCCTTGTTCTTACCGAGCGCCCCTTGGGGGCTATCCTCGCCTCACCCGAGTCCTCTGGCTGCCTGGAGAAGTGGAGGTGGGAGTTGTCCCAGTTCAACATAATATACCGCCCGAGGAAGGCCATCAAAGCACAAGCCCTGGTCAATTTTTTCGTCGAGTGCACTATCCCCAGCAAGGAGCCGGAGGCAGCGCCGGCCCCCGCAGCTCAGCCCTCTGTCGATAGGAAGCCCGACTCAGTCCCTGATTGGATCCTTTATGTCGATGGGTCCTTGACCGAGGAAGGGTGTGGTGTCGGCCTCATCATTCGGGGCCCGAACGAGGTAGAAATGAAATATTCCCTGAAGCTCGGGTTCAAGGCCTCAAATAACGCGGCGGAATACAAGGCCCTGCTGGCCGGACTGCGCATAGCCTCCGAGCTATAGCTGAAAACAATTCGGATCCGCAGCGACTCAGCCCTAGTCTTTGGCCAAGTGACCGGTCATTTCGAGGCTCGGGAACCTCTGATGGTGAAGTATCTGGCCGAGGTAAGAAGACTTCGAAAGAACTTCGACGAAGTCCAGGTAGAGTAGATCCCCAGATAGCTCAACGCCCAAGCTGACGCCTTGAGTAAGCTGGCCTCATCCTACTCGGCCAACAACAAGCGGTCCATCCACTTCGAGATTTTTCCACAGCCTAGCGTAGAATACGGGGCAGCAACACTCCATGTATACACAGCCCAAGAAGAAGACCGGGACTGGAGGAAGCCCCTCGTGGAATTCCTGAGGGAAGGTACGCTCCAAGAAGACTAGAGAAGCCCGCCGTCTCTGAGCCAAAGCCCTTCACTTCGTCTGGAGCAACGGGAACCTCTACAAGAAGTCCTTCACTCAGCCCTTGCTCCGGTGCGTCAACCCCCACGAAGCCGACTACGTCCTCCGAGAGATCCACGAAGGGGTCGGCGGCGCACACCAAGGGGCTCGCATTTTAATCCAGAAGGCATTGCTTCAGGGGTACTACTGGCCAACTATTCACCAAGACGCCCAGAAGCTCATCAGGAGATGCAAAAGTTGCCAACTTCACGGAAGCGTACCTCGCCTTCCGGCTACCGAGCTGACCGCCCTAACCTCACCGTGGTTGTTCGCCCAGTAGGGAATAGACATGATAGGCTAGTTCCCTACCGGCACAGGCGAGCACAAGTACGTCCTTGTCGCGGTGGATTACTTCACGAAGTGGATCGGGGCCATCCCCATCAGGAAATCGGATGCCACCACAACAATCAAGTTTCTGCAGAACAATGTGATACTCTGGTTCGGCATCCCGAGGTGTATCATCACCGGCCACGGGACGAACTTCGAAAACGAAAAAGTGAAGGAATTATGCAATGAATAACATATCCTCATGAAGTTTGCCGCTGTCGCGCATCCCCAATGCAACGGGCAAGCCGAAGTCGCTAATCGGGACGTCCTCCGAGGTCTCCGTACACGCCTGGAAGGACACCACGACAGTTGGGTCAAGGAATTGTCCCGGGTCCTATGGGCCCTGCGTACGTCAAAGAAGACCCCCACCGGGGAAACCCCTTTTAGTCTCTGCTACGGGACCGAGGCAATGGTCCCAGCGGAGATCAGACTACCCAGTCACCGGGTATAACACTTCGACAATGAAGCAAACACCTCGGCACTATGAACCAACCTGGACATCTTATTGGAGAAACGCGACAGGGCTCAGATCAGAGCTGCCGCCTATCAACAATAGACCGCCCACTACTACAATGCGCGAGTCAAGCGTCGCCTCTTCAAGGCCGGGGATCTAGTCCTAAGACGGAACGAGTTCGTCGACCAAGGCAGGCTGCATAAGTTTTCCCTAAGATGGGATGGTCCTTTCTTCGTCTCCGAGGTACTGCCCGGCGAAGCCTACCGTTTAGAAGACACGGAAGGATGAAAGTTTCTACGGCTTTACAGCGCCGAGAAACTCAAGCTATACCAATGAAAAGTGTATCTACTAGCGTGTACTTCTTTTACTAAAGCAATGTAAACCTTCCTCAAGTTCTTTCTATTCATATAAAAAGAAGGGAACAATAAGACATTGCGAAAAGAAGAGTTTTATTAATTCCAAAGGGTACTATGGGCTCCTCGGCCGTACATTGAAATAAAAGAAAATTACATTAGCGGGGGAAGGGGTGCAGGAAACATTGCTCGTGGTACTTCGAGCATACTTCCGCCAGCCGAGCCCTCGCCACCTTGGACCTTTGCCTCTGATGCCGCCCGCGAATGTCTGCGTGGTGCCTCAGTTGGTAGCACTCAAGGACGAGTGCCACCGAGCGATCCCGCCGACCCGCAGAGATCAGGCCGAAGCTGCACAAAGACCTCAGCTTACCGACCGCCTCATCCTTCAGCTGCTCGGACAAGGGGTTGTGCAGCCCTGGCGACGCCCTCCAGATTGAGTACATCAACAGCTGGAGGTGGGGTGAGCGTCGGGGAAGCAGTCGGCCAGAGTGGTCCTCGATGCGGCCTATAACTAGATGCACCGTATCCTCGGTACAGTTCTGGTCGTACGGGTACACGTCCAGGGAAGTTATGATATCGGGGATGGTGAAAGGGAAAGTGTCTATTCTTAAGTTTTGGAGATGGAGAAAGGAGTGCTCAACAAGCCCTCCGCTTTATAGCCACAATGTGCCTTCAAGAGTCCAGCAGTCGCTCGTTCCTTCCACAACTGTACCGCCACATGGTGGGCATCCCGCCTTTCTCGGCGAAATCGAAACGACGCGGCTCTTACGCTCCGCCCCCCATGCATTAATAACACGTGTCGACCACCACAGTCACTCTTCCCAATGATCGAACGTCGTGAAAGATCGAACAGAACATCATGACTCGATAGAGCAACTTCACTGCTCGGCCCATCCTTAGCAGGCCTCTTACGGCCCCTCCCGTGCTAAGGATCAAAGCCCTCGCCAAGAGGCACCGGGCAGCAACCTCGCTCGGCCCGTCCTTAAGGATCTAAGCCTTCACCAAGAGGCAACCGGGCTCGCCCTTGCTCGGTTATCCCTGGCTGGTAGTTCCCTAACCCCACGACGCCAGGGATCTAAGCCCTCACCAAGAGGCACTGGGCAGAAACTCTGCTCGTCCCGTCCTTAGCAGGACTCTTACGGCCCCTCCTGCGCTAAGGATCAAAGCCCTCGCCAATAGGCACCGGGCAGTAACCCTGCTCGGCCCGTCCTTAAGGATCTAAGCCCTCACCAAGAGGCAACCGGGCTCATCCTTACTCGGTTATCCCTGGCTGGTAGTTCCCTACCCCCACGATGCCAGGGATCTAAGCCCTCGCCAAGAGGCATCGGGCAGAAACCCTGCTCGGCCCGTCCTTAGCAGGCCTCTTACGGCCCCTCCCGTGCTAAGGATCAAAGCCCTCGCCAAGAGGCACCGGGCAGCAACCCTGCTCGGCCCGTCCTTAAGGATCTAAGCCCTTGCCAAGAGGCAACCGGGCTTGCCCCTGCTCGGTTATCCCTGGTTGGTAGTTCCCTACCCCCACGACGCCAGGGATCTAAGCCCTCGCCAAAGAGGCAATCGAGTAGCAACCCTGCTCGGTCTATCCTTAGCATGCCTCTCTATGCCCTCCCACTAAGGATCAAAGCCCTCACCAAGGGACAACTGAGCAGATACCCTGCTCATTCATCCATGGCTGGTAGTTACTACCCAACGACGCCAAAGACCAGATCCCTCATCAAGAGGCCATCCACGCCTAGGCGATCCTCACCTCGACTTCGGAGCCATGGAAATACCGACCCTTCACCGGTATTTGCACACTTGGCAAATGATCGGTTTCAACTTGACGTGCGATCGCTAGACGAAGAACCGACCTGACATGAAACCAGCACCGTGCAAATACAAATGTTTACCACAAAACAAAAGGAAAATGTGCACGCAAAGAAACTGCAAAAAGATTTTTTATTCACAAAAGTCAAAAGTCTCTACAAAGGTATTATGGGCTCCCCAGCTTAACAAAAATTCCCGGAGGCTTACAAAATTTTGGCGCAAGCAAAATATAGAGAAAGGGAAGCTCAGGCCTCGGGGCCGGCCCGAACGTCGATGAGCGTCACCTCCACTGCGACAACTGGGACAGCGTCTTCAGGGTCAGCACCTACCACAGGAGCCTCGGCACCGGGAGTCAGGGCGAACGACTTGTCCCCCACGCTCCCACCAGGGGCCTCTTCCCCCGCAACGTTTCCAGGGATGCTCCCTTACGCGTCTTCACTGCGAGGGAACTCCGCCCAGAGCTTGCTATCGGGGAACTCCGGCATCTGGGCCTTAACAGCGTCGAGGGTGTCGTGCTAAATGACGCCGGAGGCTATAGCAAGGTTGGCGTAGAATAGATCCGACTCCCTGTAGCTCTCCACCGCCTTCGACGCCAGAAGCTCAGCCTCCGACGCTCGACGCTCGGCATGCCTCATCCCCTCCTTCACCGCCTCATTCTCCCTTCGTAGAGTGCTCACCGTCTTCTTCAAGGTGGCGACGAGCACCTGGGAGTCTTCTAACTTAGACGCGGCGGCTCAAGTAGCCTCTCGACACCTGGCGGCCTCTTGGTCCCCGGTAGCCACGCGGTCCTCCAGGGCCGCGATCCTCTCCATCGCTGCCTCCACTACCAGTCTCGCGCTCTCCTCCCATGAGGAGAACTCTCCCGCAGCCTTCATCGCCGGGGATATCTCCTTATCCTCCATGTTGACGATGAGGGCGACGTGCTGGAGGACCTGAAGAAAACAAGAAGGGTTAAAAAGGAAAGAGAGGCACCCAATCACATGAGCAAAAATACCAAATGAAGAACTGAGTGGGCTGCACGGCCTCTTGAGCTATGGCCGCCATCTAGGCCCAGAGGGTCCCCCGAGGGATCTGCCTCCGGCCGACCTTTCCATCTCGGATAGCAGGCTATCGGCGACGGAAAGCCCCGAAGGCACTTCTAAGCGAAGCTCCCCATCGTCCATAAGGATCGGGGAGGCCAGGGAGTGGTGCACCATCCTATGAAATCTCTTGAGGGTCGGCGCGGGAGAGCCAGTCTCGACTTCCGCCTCGGGAGCCCGGGGCTCTTGCTCCCAAGCACACTTTCGGACAGGCGCATGGCTGGACTCGGGGGGCCCGAGGCGTGCTTTTCGCCTGGATGGAGCAGCCACTGGCGGAGCCAGAACATACGACGGGCAAGAAGGGCCGGCGCCTCCAGCCTTCTTCCCCTTCTTCACGTCAGACACTGCCGCCCGGAACTTGCTTATGTCCATGGGTCCGGCGTAAGACAAAAATACGAGGAGTCAGCAACGCCAGGAAAAATGAAAAATGCATAAGTCTAATAAGGTCGCCTGAAATCCCCTAACTTACCCGCATCGGGATAATTGGACCGACCCACCCACGGACAGTTAGCCCTTTGCCACTGGGTGGGCACAGGCCTGTCCTCACCCTCGGGCGGGACGATAAAGAAAAACTTCTTCTTCCATTCGTGAATGGAAGAAGGCACTCACATTGGGCACGTCCTTTCGGGTGCGGGAATGCCCGTGGCAGGTCTCGCCAGCCAACCAACGCCAGACACGTGGGTCGTCTCTTCGATGAACGTACACATGATCCAGCGCTTCCCCTTTAATGCGAGATCTCTCCCCTGATCCGCTGACGTTATCAAGAAAATACTAATCTTAGCCCAGGAATGCAAGCCGACGATACCTTCGAGTAAGAGTTCACCCGGGGTACTCGGTCAGACCACTCTTGACCCGACCAAGAACGGGTCGAGACGAGAGTGGAGGGATAATAATGAGACTCGATATCGATGACTCCCCAGATGCTGACACGTTGCAGATGACGTATCCCAAAGCCTATAAGAAAGTATCAAGAACTTCGGTTAGGACCTCACCTCGGGCCTCCGACCTGAGGGGTCTCCTGACCTTCGATGGCCTTCCAGACCACCCCCCGGCTCACCTCCGAGCTGTCATGGTACAAAGATGCTTCAGCCTCCCGCTCGTCCCCGAGCCTCCCACCGAGCTCATCCTCCTCGGTCTCATCCTGACCGACCCGCAGCGCTGATCACAGGCACCTACGCTATGGCTCCGTGAATCTCGCCATGCGCGAGATATCCGCCGCCTATGATCCCACGTTACATGCCATCACGATCCTCCATTAACGAGCATGTCTCGCTATTAATGCAGGATCCCGCCTATCACGCGGGCGTGATGTCAGGGGCGTAACGGCCGGCGTGATTCTCGCGCTTGCCTGCCCATTGCTGCCGCTATATAAACCCCTCTCTCAGACGATCAAGGTACGCACTTCTTTCTACTAAGCCGCTACTCTGCCCAATTTGCACCACTAACTTGATCGTCAGAGGGTCCTCGATGGCACAACCTCACCGGGACTTCCCTGCAGGTGGCTTAGCATAACCTCAAATCCAAGCCCATTGAGATCCACACGCTAAAGAAGATAACCTCCAGATCAAATCTCAGCCGTCCATCAGCGTTCGCAGCAGATTTACGGAAGATAATATCTGAAGGAGATCCAGACCTCCATCAATCTGTATGTTAGCTTCTCCTTGTGTTGTTTAGGGCATGTTTGGTTGTAGGATTTGCGTAGATTTTACACCTTTTGGAATTTAGGATTCTTGGATTAGCAAATATTGTGTTTGGTTGTAGGATTAGGTTATTTTGAATTTGGTTATTTTTAGTGAGGGGCCACGATAAAACAAGGATCCTTGATGGAGCTCTGGATCTCCTTCAGATGTTACCTTCCGTTGACCAGCAGCGAGTGGTGACGAGCGGCTATGATTGGATTTTAGGGTTTCCCCTTGGTGCGTGTGGATCTCAATGGGCTTGAAGTAGATGAAGCTGAGCTACCTGCAAGGAAATCTCGGGGTGGTTGTGCCACCGAGGACCCTTCGACGATCAAGTTAGACGGGCTAAATGGGTAGAGTAGCGGCTTATTGGGGTGAAATTGCCTTACCTGAGCCGTCTGAGAGAGGGGTTTACATAGTGGCAGCCGTGGGCTGGCGGGCACGATTTTAACGCCGGCTGTTACACCCCTGGATTTATGCCTGCGTGAAAGGCGGGATTTCCCATTAATGACGAGGTGTGCTCGTTAATAGGGGAACGAGATGGCGTAGAACGCGGGATCGTGGGCGGCGGATATCTCGCGTCAGGTGAGATTCGTGGAGCTGTGGCGGAGACGCCTGTGATCCGTGTTGTGGGTCGGTCGATGAGACCGAGGAAACTAGGCTCGGCGGGAGGCTCGGAGGCGAGCGGGAGGCTGAGCAGGCTTGGTTCATGTGATAGCTCGGAGGCGAGCTAGGAGGGCTAAGGGAACTCAGCGTGAGGGAGGCCTCGGAGGCGAGCCAATGGTTGGTTGTAAGGCGGGCACAGGAGTGGTCGGGAAGGCCACTGAAGGTCGGGAACATCCTCGGGTCGGAGGCCCGGGGAATGCTTCCAATGTATCGTTTCTGCTCCTTCCCCGTAAGCTTTGGGACACATCATCTGACACGTGTCACGATCTGGGGAGTGCTCAGTACCGAGCATCATCATTAGCCCCCCACTCTTATCCTGACCTATTTATGGGTCGGGTCGAGAGTGGTCTAATCGATCACCCGGGCTAAGTTCTTATTTGAAGACAGCATCGACTCGGATTCCCGGGAAGTTAGTCGTATTTTTTCTGATGACGTCAGCGGATCAGGGAAGAGATCTTGCATTAAAAAGGAAGCGCCGATTCGGGCGCACGTTCTTCGGAGCGCCAGGTCGCGTGTCCGACACCGGTTGGCTGACGTAACGGGCCGCTGGTGTTTTCGTGTTTTCACGCCCGATGGGACGTGCTCAATGCGCGTGTGACAAGTGGAGCATTGGTGGTCGTTGAATGTGAAGTGTCATTTTGGCGGGAAATGGTCGACGCCGCTGGATGTGTTCGCCGGTTGCTTATAAATAGAAGTGGGATCCCCCTAAGGGTCTACACTTCGCCATAATTTCCTCTTCCCTTCATGCGTTAGCTCAGCGCACTTCTCTCTAGGTCGGATTTCCCGCGTTCTTTCCTCGGAGGACCCTTTCTCTTGATCAGGTTAGATGTCTTCCTCTGAGGAGTCCGTAGAAATAGTTCGGGTAGAGTCTAGGGAGTCTTCCGCAGCTTCCTCTTCTTCGTCCGGGTCAAAATCTTCCCGGGAGGTTAGGGTTAGTCGCGCTTCCCGAGGTCGTGCGGCGGGGACGGTCTCCAAAGCGAGCGCCAGGAGTGTCCGCGACGTAGTTTCCCTTGTGAGGCACGTGGATGAGCTCACCACAATTCGGGCTCGCTTCCACATTCCCCCCGACTACTCGCTTCGTTTGGCAGGAGAGGGAGAGAGGGCAGATCAGGTACAGGGCAAGGAGATTGCCTTGTACTTAGAGGCTTTTTGGGCCGGAATGTGCCTGCCCTTCTCTTCTGAGGTGAGTGCGACGTTGCATTGTTTTCAGTTAGCCCCGGGTCAGTTAGTGCCGAACTCCTAGAAGATTCTCCTCGGGTTCCTGGTCCGGTTGAAATTGCGGGAGATCCCTTTCAGTCTGAACCTTCTCCTTTCTTCTCTCTGCTAAAAAACCACCCCGGCACTCGCAAGGACGAGTCGAGCTAGGTATATATTTCTTTTAGAAAGCACCGGGGAGTTACGGTCGGGTTGGGGGTCGTAGCAGTACCTTCTTCCATTCATGAGTGGAATGAGAAGTTTTTGTTTGTCGAACCACCCGAGGGTGAAGATTGGCCTGTGCCCATCCAGTGGCACAGGGCCAACTACCCACGGGTGAGGTGGTCGAAAGATCCCGACGCTGTGGCGGTGTCGGAGTGGGAGCCCGTCCCTCGGGCCGATGTGTTGTTGTTTAAGCAGACCCTCAGTTGGGCAAGGCTCAGCCCCGCTCAGCTTGCGGGTAAGTTAGGAGTTCTAGGCGACCTGTTTAGACTTGTGTAATCTTCCATTTTTTTCTGGCGTTGCTAACTCTTTCTTTGTATTTTTGCTTTCTTACAGAACCGATGGACCGAGCTAAATTTCGGGCAGCCCTTCTCGAACAGAAGAAAGAGAGGAAGGCCGGAGACGCCGGCCTGTCACGTCCCGCTTCGAGCCCAGCTCCATCGGCGACCGCTCCGGCCAGGTGCTCGAGCATACCCCAGACCTCGGAGCCCTCCCGCGCACAGAGCCGCAAACACACTCGGGAGCATGAGCCCCGGGGCAGGACCTCGGAGACGAGGAAGATGTCCCCGGGCCCCTCCTCAATAGGCACCATAGGACGGTGCCCCGTACCCCGGCTTCCCCGATCTTTGTGGATGAAGGGGAGCTTCTCTTCGAGGTGCCCTCGGGGCTTTCCATCACCGACGGCCTACTCTCGGAGATGGAAAGGTCGGCCAGGAGCAGAATCACTCGGGGGACCCTCATGGCCCAAATGGCGGCCATAGACCAGGAGGCCGTGCAGGTTAGTGTTTGCCCCCCACTCGGGTTTTTATTCAGTATTTTTTGTTCGCAAGATTGGGTGCCCCCCTTTTCGTTTTAACCCCCCTTGTTTTCTTCAGGTCCTCCAGCACTGCGCTCTCGTTGTCAGCATAAAGGACGAGGAAATTGCTCCGGCGATGCAGACCGTGGGCGAGTCCTCCTCGCGGGAAGAGAGCTCGAGGCTAGAGCTGCAAGCGGTGAAGGAAAGGTCTGCCGCCCTCGAAGACCGGGTGGCGGCCGGGGATCGGGAGATCGCCAACAGCCGAGAGGCCGTCCGGGTCTTGAGGGAGTCCAACAAGGCCACCGAGGCCAAGTTGGAAGATACCAGGGTGCTTGCCAACACCCTGAAGAAGACGGCGAGCACCCTCAAGAGGGAGAACAAGGCGGCAAAGGAAGGAGTTAGGCGTGCCGACCTCCGAGCGGTGAAGACGGTGGAGAACTACAAGAAGTCGGACCGGTACTACACTGACATCGCTGAAGCCGTTGCGCTCGTTTGGCATGAGGCTCTCGACGCTGTCAAGGCCTTGATGCTGAAGTTTCCTAATGGCGATCTCCGGGGTGAGTACCCCCTTGAGGGTGAGGCACAGGGGAATGCCCCCAGAAGCGTCGCCGGGGGAAAAGCCCCTGGTAGGAGCGTCGGGGAGAAGTCGGTCACCCCGGCTCCCGACGTCGAGGCTCCTACAGTGGGCGCCGACCCACAAGCCGCTATCCCGGCCATCGTGGTGGAAGCGGAGCTCGTCGAGGTTCTCCCCGGCCTCGAGGCCTGAATCTCTTCGCCTCCTTCTTATTTTCTTTTGCGCTGAAATTTTGTAAGCTTCGGGTGTTTTTGTAAGGCTGGGGAGCCCATAATACCTCTGTAAAGACTTCCAACCTTTATGAATGAAATCATTTTGTAGGAATCTTTGCATACATATTTTCCCTTTGTTTGTGGTAAAATCTCTAATTGCGTGGTACTGCTTTCACGATGTGTTAGGTCGGAGACCGGTCCTTCATCTGGCGATCGCACGTCGAGTTGAACTCAACCATTTGCCAAGTGTGCAAAGATAGGTGCAAGGTCGGTATCTCCATAACCCCGAAGTCGAGGTGGGGATCGCTTAGTAAAGACGGGTAGGAAGTCGCCCTCTAAGAATGGATTGAGCAGGGAAGCTGCTCGGTGGCCTCTTGATGAGGGCTTTGATCCTTAGCGTACGTGGGTAAGAAATTACCCGCTATGGATGGACCGAGCAGGGAAGCTGCTCGGTGGCCTCTTGATGAGGGCTTTAATCCTCGGTGTCATTGGGTAAGAGATTACCAGCCAAGGATGGACCGAGCAGCGAAGCTGCTCGGTGGCCTCTTGATGAGGGCTTTAATCCTCGGCATCGTAGGGTAAGAGATTACCAGCCAAGAATGGACCGAGCAGAGAAGCTGCTCGGTGGCCTCTTGATGAGGGCTTTGATCCTCGGCGTCATAGGGTAAGAGATTACCAGCCAAGAATGGACCGAGTAGAGAAGCTGCTCGGTAGCCTCGTGATGAGGGCTTTAATCCTTAGCATCGTTGGGTAAGAGATTACCAGCCAAGGATGGACCGAGCAGGGAAGCTGCTCGGTAGCCTCTTGATGAGGGCTTTGATCCTTGGCGTCATTGGGTAAGAGATTGCCAACCAAGGATGGACCGAGCAGGGAAGCTGCTCGGTGGCCTCTTGATGAGAGCTTTGATTCTTGGCGTTGTAGGGTAAGAGATTACCAGCCAAGGATGGACCGAGCAGGGAAGCTGATCGGTGTCGCAGGGCTCTACTCGACCTTCGGAGATGTGTGAATATCGGGGAGGGTGACCGCCGGAGGCGGCACGTGGCAGAGATGCATAGGTGAGGCGAGGCATCTGGGAAATCCGCGTCTTTCCGACTTCGATTCGCCGAGAAACACGGGATACCCGCCATGTGGCAGCGCAACATTAGAAGAATCAATCGAATCTTATGATTCGTGCCCATGTGCGCGCAAATTTGGGCTTTTGGGGATTCTGCGCAGACTATAAATAGAGAGGGAGACGCCAACTTTCCGGTGTTTCTTTTTGAGATGGCCGGGCGTATTTATGCGATTGAAGAGATCATCACCTTAGACGACGTCTTCATGTATGACCAGTCCATAGCCGAGGACAGGTATCGGGGTGCGGTTCAGCACCTCGAGGGTCACGTCGGCCGTCTCCTCCCTCGACGGTCGCCCCTCCTCTAGTTTCTAATGAACACAATTTGGAGGAGGTCCCCGGGGTTGTACAACCCCCTCTCTGAGGAGCTGCTGGACGAGGCGCTCGACAAGGTGCGCTCGATCTATGTGCTTGGCCTCATCTCGAAAGCCAGGCACGACCGATCCTTGGCCCTCATTTTGGAGTTCTTCCAAAAGAGGCACATCGTGAGCCAAGGCGTGGAGGGCGGAGCGCCGGGTGCCTCCGTGGCGTCCCGGGTTCGTGTGCAGCACCGGTGGGAGCGGGCTGCAGGGGCCTGGGCCCGTTTGGCGGAAATCTACTCTGAGTATCACCGGGAGTACTTCCTCGATCCCGTTCCCCTTTTGTTGTAAATTTGTCTTTTTTCTTTTTCTGTAAGGCTGAGGAGCCTACAATACCTTTCGAATGAATAAAATTCTCCTTTTTGCGATGCTCTATAGTTTCCCTCTTATTATTAAATAAAAAAAACTTTAGAAAAATTTGCATTGCTTTTGTGAATGAAGAAATATACATTCATAGATATTCTTTTCAGAGGTAAAGCTTGAGCTTTTCGGTGTTGTAAGGCCGTGGAAATTTGCGACCATTCACATCTTGTAAACGATAGGCTCCGCCGGGCAGGACCTCAGAGACGGGGAATGGACTGTCCCATTTCGGGGAAAACTTATGCAGCTTGGCTTGATCGACGAACTCGTTTCGCCTTAGGACTAAATATCCGGTCTTAAAGAAGCGACACTTGACTCGCGCGTTGTAGTAGCGGGCGGTTTGCTGTTGATAGGCGACAGCTCTGATCCCGGTTAGCGACCTTGGCCTGCCCGTTGCACTGGGGATGCGCGACCGCGGCAAACTTCATAAGGATATGGTATTCGCTGCAGAATTCCTTAAATTTTTCGTTCTCAAAATTTGTCCCGTGGTCGGTGATGATACACCTCGGGATACCAAACCGAAATATTACATTGTTCTGCAGGAACTTAATAGTCAAGGTTGCGTCCGGTTTCCTGATGGAGATGGCCTCGACCCACTTCGTGAAGTAGTCCACTGCGAAGAGGACGTACTTGTGTCCGGCCGTACCGGTAGGAAACTGGCCTATCATGTCCATTCCCCACTGGGAAAACGGCCAAGGGGAGGTTAGGGCTGTTAGCTCGGTTGCCGGAAGGCGAGGTATGCTGCCATGGAGTTGGCAGCTTTTGCACCTCCTGACGAGCTTTTGGGCGTCCTGATGAATTGTCGTCCAATAGTACCCTTGGAGTAATGCCTTCTGGATTAAGGTGAGAGCCCCTTGATGCGCGCATCCGACCCCCTCGTGAATCTCACGGAGGACGTAGTCGGCCTCGTGGGGGTCGACGCTGTTAGTGATATGTATGCCCTAGAGGCCGTTACTGTGCATACGATGTATATTGTAGTGGATGCTTGGACATATATAGCGAGGACTTTATTGCTCGACATGATAGTATGCTATCAGGTTTCCCTTTATCTTAACATGTACTCTGATAGTCTCTATGTTACATGTTGATAAAGCCCTTAGGATGAGTACTTGACTACCAGGACTATGATGCAGATCATACGAGTAGGGACAGTGTAGTCACTAAGTACATCCTTCAAATGTTCCTAGTCGTAGGTGTATCGAGACAGGCATCGATATACCAGAGTAGACTAGCGTATGCTTCTCGACCCATGTAGATGGACGATGGATGATCCCATATCCATTGGTGTTTGACATCAAAGACAGTATACGGGTGCTCAGTGGAGACTGGGTACACTGGACGGACTCGCTGAGAACACCCAGATGGTATTATACCTCACGTCAGATGGCAGTTCTCTGGTGACACTGGTACAGGTTAGTCTGTAGACCCAAGATCGTCATAGAGTCTTGTGTGATTTCCACTGTTCTTTGATTTCCATCATACCATGTCCAAGAGGGCGTGCAAAACGGTGGCTTTTGGGTACAGTCCCGAATCACATGGAGGCAATGAGCGATAGGAGGGGTTTCGTCTCTCCCGGTATAGGGAGTTGATGTTGCGCTGTGCTCGATTGGCCATAACTGGAAATCCCTGGCCAGGGTTGCTGAGATTTACCGGTAAGTGTTATCAGTAGTTTCTCGAACTGTTATGGACCTCATATCGACACGACTTATCAAGCAACTGGGATCTGACGTTTACCACCCTTAGGCGAGATATGCGACATATCAGACGAAGAGACCGGGCTGTACGGGAGTGTTACTGATTGGATTCACAGGAGAATGTACATGCTTGCTTGTTGATCTTCTGATCGCTCAATACCTGGGTAGCTGTTACGTTTATCTGACCGCTTGCAGCTTGTGGGTGTTTGATATTATCATCACCTACTGTCGGCGTATTGACGATTCTTTAGAGTTCTACACAGAGGTTTCCTGGCTCGGACAAAATGGAGTAGGAGCACATATGTGATATGTGCGGGACCGAGAATAATACGTGTATGTGATACCGTATTAGATTCTCGCGGTATGTGATATCGGCCGGGTATATGTGATATAGCCGGGTCATCGGATCAAGTAATGATTCGATGAATTGATATAGATTATATTAGTCGGTTATTTATGAAATAGCCAGATTATCGGATCAAGTGTTGATTCGATAATTTAATGTATAATTATATATTTGATATATTATATTACATTAACTAATATAAGCTCACTTAAAAATTCTTTTTCTCATATGGATAATACATTGATGTATATGTGATATATGTTAATTGTATTATTTTATTTTGTTACATTATATATTATATATGTGATATAATATTGTAACATGTTTAGGTTACAAATGCAACATGTTTTGTAGAGTTTAAATAAGTTAGGGTTTTGATTTGGGTTAGCTTTTTCATGAAGTTTCATGAAACTTTCTTTTGTTTTTAGCTAAGATATTTTGTGAAAATATTTCTTAACCCAACCCAAAACCCTTTACCCTAGTTTATTCTCTATATGGGTTAAGCCTTCATTCTTAACCCATGGTTGGATTTGTAACCACAATAAGATTTCATTATTCATCACAAATTGATTTCTTCTCCTTCTTCTTCCTCTTTGAAAAGCTTTCTAGCTTTTGGGTTTGTGATGGATTTTTGTGAGAAAAAGAAAACAAAAGAGAGCTAAATTCCTACTTCATCATCCTCATCTATTCTAGACACTTAGATTAGGGTATTTGCTTTGCTAATACTTGATTAGTGAAGCAATAGCTTGGGTTTGAGATTCTTCAAGGTAGATCATCTTAGTTGTTGAAGATTGGAAGCAAGCTTGTATCTTTCTCTTCATGGAGCCTCTCTAGAGTCCGGGTACTTAATGATCGCAGCAAAGGGACCTCAACACGGAGCTTATGAAGTGAAGGAACGGACTACAAAGGTTGTAATCCCTAACTCTTAGATGTAAAGTTGATTACATGCATGTTAACCCTAAGTCTCTAGTTAAGATCTTGGTTAGGGTTTGTTTAGCACCCCAAAATTTTTAAAGTAGTATGATTGATACTTGCCAAAACCTTCACAAGGTGCTAAGCTAACCCTACAGTGGTATCAGAGCCAAGCTAGAGCATTAGGCGATGTGTAGACGAAGTTAAAAGTCCGATCGAACCCCGAAATATGATTTTGGACCCCCTCTCTGGAAATTTTTTTAAAATTAGGTTTTTTCCGTATTAAAAATACTCAGAAAAATAAGCAGGTGATTCTATGGATATCAGTGAAGTACGACTCCCTAAATCCATCAAGCCACCGCGGAACCACGGCCAAACCAAGCGATTGGCGGCGGTTCCGCAGCCGAACATGAGGATCCAGGGATCGTACTTCAAGAGGTGATCCGTAGGTATTACATTATGCTTCTGGGAATTTTTAATATTACTCAAGTGTTGAGTTTTCTGGAGATCTTTAGAATCCGTTGATTCGATCGGAGAGTTTAACATCGTTTATTTTTCCGGATAATTTAGAACGTGTTAAAATGTTCGAACGGATATCAATAACTCACTTTTTCCCGACACGAAAAACTTTCAAGTGTATGATTTTTTCCTGAGTTTGAATCTTTCGGAAAAACATGCAAGTATATCTATGGACCCTCTAGAAGAACGTAACCTTAACTCGATTATGTGACCGTCAAAACTGCCACTGAACCCTAAGGTTTGTGGTAGTTTAGTGTTGCCACATGTGAGGCGTTGGTTTGACCCTTCTACGGCTGGTTCATTGGGGCTGTGACATGTTCTGGGATTTTTGAACTCCGCTCAAGTGTTGAGCTATTTGGGAAATCTTAGGTGTTTGATTATTCGATCGGAAAGTTTAACATTGTCTATTTATCTGGAATGTGATACAATATGTGGAATTCATATAGTTAGGCATGAAATGCGAAGTATGTGATATTTCGGATTTAAGATGTCTAAACTGATTGTGGATTCCAAATGTTGTAGTTTTACACTTTCTTTTCTGTGACCGTAAGTGTAGTATGTGGTGTATCGCCGGCTTCGTTGCTATACATCAACGACAATCGGGATACGCATACTTGCTTACGTTGATGATATGAGATATTATGTGTTGCTGTGATATATTATATTGGATAGTCGTGTTCTAAATAGCCGGGGGTTTTATGTGAGATGAGAGTTTTAATTTTCATTCATGTAAAATTCATTGTATGTAATATTCTTTTATTGGGGCACTTCCGGGTTGAGGATGATGTCACCATTGTATATTTTTTACTTTTCCGCATTAGGATAAACCTAAGGAGGGGAGCATAAATAACCGGGTTCTAGGGTCCAGTGGGAGGCCATCTCGAGGAGTCGAGACCGGGTCTCCTAACCCTAGAATTGGCAGTGTTGCTTGCCGCTCTCGTAGGGGTCTAGGGATGTGGGTTTGGCTATTCATTGCGACCGTGGAATCCGTGTTTTATACAGGCTCGAAATAAAACACGGACTTCCTAGTATATCCAATATTTCATATGTTATCTTCTGCAGCAATGTTCTGTGATGAGATCATATTACTGCCTGAGACGAATGTTTATATTATATATATGAGATATATATTATATATTGTTGATTTCGTTTCATATCTGATACTTGTGAAGCATAATAAAATGGGACTTCATTAATGAGATTAATGAAACTAAAAGAAACCTAAAGATGTTTTAGAAACTTGTCTCGAAAACAGGTAGCTCTAGTTGTTGCTTTGCATAGCGGTATTCCTTGTAGAATATCCAGCACCTTATTCGATAAGGAAAGAGCCGAGATCCCTTCACCGGGAGTGACCTCTTTAGCGAAACTAGCAGATGCTACACACTCGGTTTGTCTTTTGATTGCTTCTATAGTTTTGCTTTGCACAGCGGTATTTGTGAAACATCATGCACCTTATTCGATAAGGAAAGAGCCGAGATCCCTTCACCGGGAGTGACCTCTTTAGCAAAACTGGCAAAGGCCTCAAAAACACTCCATTTAAATCGCTCGATTCTACAACGATATCAAGTTCATTACGCAAAAGGTTTTCTTAAAAACCTGTCGTAGCCCTCCGTCATTTCAGATAAGTAATAGTTAGTATTCGTGCTGCGTTTGTTGGCCTTTGTCAAGGCGTAGTGTCCGGTAGCTGATTACTGCTTATCTGCATAAGCATATGATGCGATTGAGTTAGGGTAGTCGTGTGACCTTGTTGGCCTTTGTCAAGGGTCGTACGGGTGGGTTTAATTCAATCAGGAAGTGACGGGTTGAACTTGACTAGCATCATATGGTTTATTAGCCTTTGTCAAGATCATAGGAGGTTAGGGGTAAAATATTATCGGGAATTTCAAGTGTTGAAATTTGCAATGAGATTGTATACCTCCTATGAGATAGTTAGATCCCGATACCCACTGCGAGTAAGAGTTACTCCTGGGAGAATCTTACACATTACAAATAGCCGATCAAGTAGGTGTCTAGAAAGGTGTTTACGGGGTTATACCTCTAGGAAAACGAGATTTATTTTAATTAGGTCCGTGCGAAAGCATGGGGAACCTCCCTCAAACTACCGGCACTGGCCTGGCTGAAAGATTGGCGAACTTGTAAGGTGTAATTAATCCCGGCTAGTCTTTTCTTTTAGGGTTTGAAGGAAGATTTGACTAAAACAGTGGGAGCCATCCTGATTAGATATATTAATAACCAATCCAATCTTACAAGAGCATACGCTGAGTGTTTTCTTCTCTCTCTCTCTCTAGGTAGCGACCATGTCACGCCTTAATCAAGATAATAATACGGATGTATTGACCAAACCCGCTTGTTATACTGCGCCAGGGAACTTTGGTCACGCTCTAACTTATAATTATTATAAGACCGAGCAAGAAATTGGGGGTTACCAGAATTCCCGTGCCGCCCAAACGAAGAAAGTACATGATAATGCATCTTCTTCGGATTTGTTCATTACCGAGAACTGTTTCTCAGTATCCTTTACGTCCTGGGTATGAGATACCGGATCAGGATCCCACATATGTAATATGTTACATGGGCTACAGATAGGTAAAGAACTGAGAACGGGTGATAAGTTTCAAGAGTTGGAAATGGTGCAAGTGTTGCAGCCAAGTTTGTTAGCAGTTATCACCTGTATTACCAAATACATTGATTCTGAACGAATGTTATTAGATACCGAACCTGATATACAATATCATATCAGTCTCTTTATTAGTAAAGAAGGATATAATTTTGTATTTTTGGATAATGTTTTGAACATTTCCTATATAAAGAGTTGATCGGTTCAGGCACGTTATCTAAAAGCATATACGTTCTAAATCAAACTACAATTCTTAATGTACAGAACACACACAAGAGGAAGAGTTCAGAAATGAACGAATCCTTCTTGAGGTATTTGTAGACTAGGTCATATCAACTGTGACCCGACTAGCTAAGTTACATTTAGATGCATATTTAAATCTGTTTGAATTTACATCTTATGAAACTTGCCGGTCATGTCACAAAGATAAGATGACCACAGCTCCGTTTATTGGAAACAGAGAAAGAGTCAGTGAACTCTTGTGATTGATACATGATGATGTATGTAAGGTCCCCTGTCTATATATGCCAGGACCGGTTCTTTGTACTTCATTACATTCACTGATTATCTCTCAAGATTCGAACATATGTTTCTGTTGAAACACAAGTCTGAACCTTTTGAGAAATTCAATGAATATAAGTTAAAAGTAGAGAACCAAAACGGGTATAAGTATTATGTCCTTTAATGTGATCAGGGAGGAGAATACTTAAGCACGGAATTCCTGGACTATTCTAAAGGAGAATCAGATTCTCTCTCAGCATTACTCCTCCGTATACACCACAGCACGTCGGTGTATCGGGGCGGAGCAATCGCACCCTATGTGATATGGTGTGCTCTATGATGAGTACTACTGAGTTGCCTATTTCCTTTTAGGGGTTATGCACTTGTGAAGCTGCATACCTATTGAATAAGGTTCCAATCAAATCAGGTGCCTACCACTCCATATATGATATGGTATGGGAAGAGCCCATCTCTTAAGGATGTTAAGATTTGGGGTTGTCCGGCCTATGCCAAAAGCAAAATCCGGACAAACTCGAGGCAAGGTCAGTTCTATGGAAGTTTGTTGGATATCCCAAGCATTAGCAAGGAAATATCTTCTACCGAATCGAGGAACAAAATGTGTTTTATTTCTCGGCATGCCACCTTTTTGAGAAAAAAGGAAATTTCTTGTGAAGAAATTAGTGGTCATGAGGTAGAACTGGAAAAAGTTCCAGCTATACAAACTGCAGCTGATGATTTGGTAGAATCGGAGGATTCAATAGTTTCCAACGAATCTCAGCCTCTCCGCCGATCGGGTAGGGTTCCTCATCCACCTGAGAGATACTTCGGTTTCTCCATGACAGTGGGAGCGAGGATTGCATCATGAGATGATGACCCAACTTGTTTCGAGCAGGCCATCAGGAGTAGGGACTCTGTAAGAATGGCTGGATGCTAAGCGATCTGAGATGGAATCCATATACACCAACAAAGTATGGACTTTGGTTGCTTTATCTGAAGGGTTAAATCCCCATCAGGAGCAAGTATATCTTGAGAAGATTACTCGGTGTACATGGAAAAGTTGAGACTTTAAAAGCTATGCTTAAGTCCATTCAGATCCTACTTGCCATTGCTACATACCATGACTACAATATCTGGCGGTTGGGTGTCAGGACTGCTTTTTTAAATATTGATTTGGAAGAGAGCGTCTATAAGTACACAGCCAGAGGGCTTCGAAGACAGTGGGAGCAGCGGAAACGTGTGCAAGTTGTTTTATGGGATAAATCAGGCATCGCGGAGTTGGAACATCTGTTTTGATGTGGTAGTCAAAGAGTTTGACTTCATCAAAATGGTAGATGAACCTTGTATATACAAAAAGGTAGTAGGGAGTATGGTGGTGATCCTCGTATAGTACGTGGATGACATACTCTTGATAGGGAAGGAGTTTCCTATGCTACGCTCGGTCAATCTCCTCTTATCACAAGTATTCTCCATATAGGATCAATGTGATACCTCCTGAATCCTGGATTTTGGGTCTATGAGATAGATCTAAATGGATGTTAGGATTCTCGCTAGGTGTAGTGAGATGGTATCAATCGATCTTGGGAAGAATCACTGGAATGGTTCCAGGGTGGTAAGCTAGACTGAATGTCAGTCACAGGCATTATCTTTACCCTCAGTGGAGGGACGGTATGTTGGAAGAGTTCCAAACTAGATACCGTGACACACTAGATGATTAAAAGCACTATACATCATTACCAAGGATACTACCAAAGAGGCAGTCTGGATATATATTAGTTCGTGAGATGAACTTCGCTCCTACCATTGTGTGACAATGGAGCTGTGGCTTATGCATAGGAACCCCCATCCCATCAGAGGTCCAGACATATTCTTGGGCAGTACCACCTGATCATGAAGATGGATGATCTCCAGGGAGATCAAGGTCAGGAGAGTAGATACAGAGGACAACAGAGCGGATCCACTCACAAAGGCCTATTTCCCAGTAGAGACTTTTATGGGATGGTTGAGTATGAGATACTTCAACCACAGCTGATTGTTGGGTATGTGATACCACAACAGATGGCCCTAGTGCAAGTGGGAGATTGTTAGTGATATGTATGCCCTAGAGGCCATTACTGTGCATACGATGTATATTGTAGTGGATGCTTGGACATATATAGTGAGGACTTTCTTGCTCGACATGATAGTATGCTATCAGTTTGCCCTTTATCTTAACATGTACTCTGATAGTCTCTATGTTACATGTTGATAAAGCCCTTAGGATGAGTACTTGACTACCAGGATTATGATGCAGATCATACTAGTGGGGACAGTGTAGTCGTTAAGTATATCTTTCAAATGTTCCTAGTTGTAGGTGTATCGAGACAGGGCATCGATATACCAGAGTAGACTAGCGTATGCTTCTCGACCCGTGTAGATGGGCGATGGATGATCCCATATCCATTAGTGTTTGACATCAGAGACAGTATACGGGTGCTCAGTGGAGACTGGGTACACTGGACGGACTCACCGAGAACTCCTAGATGGTATTATACCTCACGTCAGATGGCAGTTCTCTGGTGACACTGGTACAAGTTAGTCTGTAGACCCGAGATCGTCATAGAGTCTTGTGTGATTCCCACTGTGCTTTGATTTCCATCATACCATGTCCAAGAGGGCGTGCAAAACGGTGGCTTTTGGGTACAGTCCCGAATCACATGGAGGCAATGAGTGATAGGAGGGTTTCGTCTCTCCCGGTATAGGGAGTTGATGTTGCGCTGTGCTCGATTGGCCATAACTGGAAATCCCTGGCCAGGGTTGCTGAGATTTTCTGGTAAGTGTTATCAGTAGTTTCTCGAACTGTTATGGACCTCATATCGACACGACTTATCAAGCTACTGGGGTCTGACGTTTACCTCTCCTAGGCGAGATATGCGACATATCAGACGAAGAGACCGGACTGTACGGGAGTGTTACTGATTGGATTCGCAGGAGAATGTACAGGCTTGCTTGTTGATTTTCTAATCACTCAATACCTGGGTAGCTGTTACGTTTAGCTGACCGCCTGCAGCTTGTGGATGTTTGATATGATCATCACCTACTGCCGTCGTATTGACGATTCTTTAGAGTTCTACACAGAGGTTTCCTGGCTCGGAAAAAATGGAGTAGGAGCACATATGTGATATGTGCAGGACCAAGAATAATCCGTGTATGTGATACCGTATTAGATTCTCGCGATATGTGATATCGGCCGGGTATATGTGATATGGCCAGGTCATCGGATCAAGTGTTGATTCGATGAATTGATATAGATTATATTAGTCGGTTATTTGTGAAATAGCCGGATTATTGGATCAAGTGTTGATTCAATAATTTAATGTATAATTATATATTTGATATATTATATTACATTAACTAATATAAGCTCACTTAAAAATTCTTTTTCTCACATGGATAATACATTGATGTATATGCGATATATGTTAATTGTATTATTTTATTTTTTTACATTATATATTATATATGTGATATATAATATTGTAACATGTTAGGGTTACAAATGCAACATGTTTTGTGGAGTTTAAATAAGTTAGGGTTTTGATTTGGGTAAGATTTTGGGTTAGCTTTTTCATGAAGCTTCATGAAGCTTTCTTTTGTTTTTAGCTAAGATATTTTGTGAAGATATTTCTTAACCCAACCCAAAACCCTTTACCCTAATTTATTCTCTACAAGGCTTAAGCCTTCATTCTTAACCCATGGTTGGATTTGTAACCACAATAAGATTTCATTATTCATCACAAATTGATTTCTTCTCCTTCTTCCTCTTTGAAAAGCTTTCTAGCTTTTGGGTTTGTGATGGATTTTTGTGAGAAAAAGAAAACAAAAGAGAGCTAAATTCCTACTTCATCATCCTCATCTATTATAGCCACTTAGATTAGGGTGTTTGCTTTTCTAATACTTGATTAGTGAAGCAATAGCTTGGGTTTGAGATTCTTCAAGGTAGATCATCTTAGTTGTTGAAGATTAGAAGCAAACTTGCATCTTTCTCTTCATGGAGCCTCTTTAGAGTCCGGGTACTTGATGATCGCAGCGAAGGGACCTCAACATGGAGCTTACGAAGTGAAAGAACGGACTATAAAGGTTGTAATCCCTAACTCTTAGATGTAAAGTTGTTTACATGCATATTAACCCTAAGTCTCTAGTTAAGATCTTGGTTATGGTTTGTTTAGCACCCCAAAAATTTTAAAGTAGCATGATTGATACTTGCCGAAACCTTCACAAGGTGCTAAGCTAACCCTACAGACGCAACGGAGCAGGGGTTGAGTGAAGGATTTCTTGTAGAGGTTCCCATTGCTCCAGACGAAATGGCGAGCTTTGGCTCGGAGACGGCGGGCTTCCCCTCGATCTTCTGGGAGCGAACCTTCCCTCAGGAATTCCACGAGGGGATTCCTCCAATCCCGGTCTTCTTCCCGGGCTGTGTACACTTGAAGTGATGTCGCCCCGTCTTCCACGCTGGGCCGTGGTAAGACCTCGAAGAGGATGTTTCTCTTGTTGTTGGCCGTATAAGATGAAGCCAGCTTACTCAAGGTGTCGTCCTGGGCGTTTAGCTGTCTGGGGATCTGCTCCACTTGGACTTCGTCGAAGTCCTTTTGTAATCTTCTCACCTCGGCCAGATACTTCACCATCAGAGGCTCCCGCGCCTCGAATCAGCCGGTCACTTGGCCAACGACTAGGGCGGAGTCGCTGCGGATCCGGATCGTTTTCAACCCTACTCCGGAGGCTATCCGTAGTCCGGCCAGCAAGGCCTCGTATTCCGCTGCTTTGTTTGAGGCTTTGAACCCGAGCTTCAGAGAATACTCCATCTCTGGCTCGTTCGGGCCCAGAATGATGAGGCCGGCACCACAGCCTTCCTCGGTTGAGGACCCGTCGATGTAAAGGATCCAATCAGGGACGGAGTCGGGCCTCTCATCGATTGAGGGTTGAGCTCCGGGGACCAGCGTAGATCCTGCCTCTTTACTGGGGATGGTCCACTCGACGATAAAATCGGCCAGGACTTTTTCCTTGATAGCCTGTCTCGGACGGTATTTTATGCCGAACTGGGACAACTCCCACCTCTATTTCTCCAAACGACCAGAGGACTCGGGGGAGGCAAGGATAGCCCCTAAAGGCCGCTCGGTAAGAACGAGGATGGTGTGTGCCTGGAAATAGTGTCATGGTTTCCTTAAGTCTACGATGAGTGCCAAGACGATTTTCTCTATGGTCGGGTACCTCGTTTCCGCGTCCTTGAAGATGTGGCTCACATAGTATACTGACTTCTGGACTCCCTCGACCTCTCGGATGAGCACCAAACCTGTAGCTTGGTCGGACATCGCTAGATATAGCGATAGCTCGTCCCCTTCAACTGGTCGGGTGAGCAGTGGGGGAGTCGCAAGGTGCCTCTTTAATTGCTCAAAGGCAGTCCGGCACTCCTCTGACCATTCGAACCTTGGTATCTTCCTTAGAGATTTGAATAACGGGAGGCACTTTTCCCCGAATCTTGACATGAAATGACTCAGAGTGGCCACCCGTCCTGTTAGCCGCATGATTTCAACGTTAGTCTTGGGCGCGGCTATGTTGAGGATGGCGCTGATTTTCTCTGGGTTAGCCTCGATTCCACGGTGGGTGATCATGAAGCCGAGGAACTTTCCGCTGGTGACCCCGAATGCGTACTTGGCGGGGTTCAGTTTCATCTTGTATTTGCGGAGGATGTCGAAGGCCTCGCCCAGTTCCTTGGCATGTTCATCTGACGAGGTCGATTTGACGAGCATGTCGTCGACGTAAACATCCATGTTCCTGCCGATCTATGGATTGAACATCCGATTAACCAAGTGTTGGTACGTAGTCCCTGAGGCCGAAGGGCATCACCTTATAGCGGTATACCCCCCGGTCCATTGTGAATGCGGTGAGATCCTCATCCGCCGGATTCAAACGAATCTGGTTGTAACCGGAGAAAGCATCCATGAAACTAAGTAGGTCGTATCCTGCAGAACTGTCGACGAGCTGATCTATCAGGGGGAGGGGATAGTTGTCTTTCGGGCAGGCTTTGTTGAGGTCAGTGAAGTCGACGCACATTCCCCACTTCCCGCTAGACTTTTTAACCATGACTACATTCACCAACCATTCCGAGTAAGGCACGCTCCGAATGAAGTTGGCGACGAGGAGCCTTTCTACCTCGTCCTCGATCGCTTTTTATTTGATCGGGACGAAGCTTCGCTTTTTCTGCCTAACGGGCCGAACCGTAGGGTCCACTCCGAGCTTATGTGATATAATTTTGGGATCAATCCCAGGCATGTTGGCAGGCGTCCAAGAGAATACGTCCGAGTTATTTCTGAGGAAGTGGATCAGGTCGTCTCGGCGATTCCCCGTCAAGAGTGACCCGATCTGGACGGTTCGCTCATTGTCCTCCTCCGCAAGGGGGACCTCAGTCAGTGGTTCTACTGGGGTTCCTCGGACCTCTTTTTTCTCGTCTCAAGTATCCAGGGAACCCTTGATATCATCCTCGCCCTCAAGGTCATTGTTTTTCCGCTCAGATATAGATGTTGCTGTGAAGCAAACCTTTGCGGTTCGTTGGTTCCCGTAGGCCCGACCTATCCCGCCTTAGTCAAGTGGGAACTTCATCGCTATATGGTAGGTCGATATCTGGGCCCGGAGGGAGTTCAGTGTCGGGTGACCTAGGAAGATGTTGTAGGCCGATGGAATTCTCGCGACGATAAACTCCACAGGTATGGTGCGCGTATGGCCCGTCTCCCCAATGTTAAGTTGGAGGGTGATTACCCCTTCTGCCGGGATGGAGTGGTTGGTGAACCCTGACAGGATGTGGGCGGTCAGCCTTAGCTTCAACGGGGTGAGTCCCATACACAGGAAGCAGTCATAAAAGAGAATGTCCGCCGAGCTTCCCGAGTCGACCAATATCCTCTGCATTTCGTAGCGGTGGACCCAGGCCGTGATCACCAGAGGGTCGTTGTGAGGCAGGGATGTCCCGTGGAGGTCCTCTTCGATAAACATGATCGACTCAGCCGCTTTAGCCCTCTTCCTTGGGTGGCTACCAGTCCCCTTGACCGGTAAGGGGCGCCGTATTTCGTCGGTCTCCGTCGTACCCCCCACTGACACGACTATGATTTGGCCGATTGTCAACTCGCCGGGAGGGGGATGGTGCTCTTGCTCACGATCGGTTTGCCGCTTGTCTCGCAAGCACCTTGCTAGGTGCCCTGAGCGGATCAACTCCTCGATGTAGTCTCAAAGCTGCTTGCAGTTCTCGGTGGGATGGCCCTACGACCTGTGGAAAGCGCAGTAGGGGCTCTGGGTACGCTTGGCCGCTCTGTTCGAGACTGGGGTGAGTTTGAAGAACCTCTCGCCTTTTGCCTCCTCCAACAGTTCCGTTTGGGAGACGTTGAGCGGGGTGTACTTCTGAAATTTCGGGGAGTAGGGTTTTGGCCGCTCAATCTTCTTTTTCTCCTCCTTGGCCCTTTTCTTCTGATCGGCTTGCTCTGTCGAGGGTAGGTTGGCATTCACCTCGGACTCAAGCTGAATCTCACGTTCGGTCCAAACCTTTACCTCAGCCATGGTCTTAGGTTGCGCTAATGCAAAGGAGCGTAGCCACTCCTTGTGCCTAAGACCCGACCTAAGGGCCGTAATGACCGTCTCGTCCCAGTGCTCTGAAACCTCAAGAAGAGCATTGTAGAAGCGGGTGACGTATCATTTGAAGGATTCTTTGTCCCTGCTCTTTATGGTGAAGAGATGATCAATGGTCCGCTTCTACCATCCGTTCCCGACGAAATGACCGAGGAATTGGATGGCCAGCTCATCGAAGGTAGAGATTGAGCGTGGCGCGAGTCCTCGGAACCAATCTCGTCAAGATCGGATGAGAGTGGCGGGGAAAGCACGGCATTGCGCGGTGTCGGAATTGTCCTGGAAACTCATCCCGGCTGTGAACGCGTCCAAATGGTCTTTCGGGTCGGACTTCCCGTCGAAGAGGGAGACCTTCGAGGGCTTGTTTTGGGAGGAGACGTGGACGGCAAGTAGCTCTTTGGTGAAGGGCTTCGTGAGCGAGTTAGCGGCATATCTAGCCCCGTCGCTTGAAGGACGATTTTCCCGATGTATGCCCTCGATCTTCTTTTCGAGGGCGTCGAGTCGGTCGTGGTATCCCAACGATTCGGCATACTCTGATTTATGGCCTCTGCTGCTGGCGACCTGCGCCTAGTCACAGCTTCGGTTCCATTTGATGAGGTTCCTTAGGTCCCATGGCGAGGTCTTTTTCGAGCTACCGTGGTGAGTCCCGTCCGTGCGACCCTGTCGAGAGAGGGGGCGCCGGTCATGCCTGGGAGCAGGCGAGCTGACCGACACCTCCTCAGGAGAGACAGGAGTGCGATGGGCCTCAGGGCGGGGTGCTCTGGAAGGAGACCTCGGTGTGGATCTATGAGGCACCCACCGGGTCAATGAGTTGGTCACCACGGGGGATCTGTGGCCGCCCGAGATAGCGAGGCGGCGCCCAGAAGTGCCGGTGTGGGCAGTGTCTTCTCTCCCCATGTGTCGCTCCCAAAGTGGGGGAACAACGACTTGGGGAGATTGTCCCGCCGTTTAGACGTGGACAAGCGCATCCACGACGAACGCGAGCCGATCTATCCGAGCCGATAAGGCGTGAATGGCATTCGAAAGAGGAGGGTATCCACCCGCGTCTCCATTATAGGGAGGATGGCGGCTGGAGCTCAAGTCGTCGTGGTGATCACTCGTCATATGTTCGAGATCGGAAGGTGAACTTTCATTGAGTGGAACTAGATCTTCCCACAGACGGCGCCAACTAATGGTGCTCTGGATCTCCTTCATATGTTACCTTCTGTTGACCGGCAGTGATGACGAGCGGCTGAGATTGGATCTGAGGGTTTCCCCTTGGTGCGTGTAGATCTCAATGGGCTTGAAGTGGATGAAGCCGAGCTACCTGCAAGGAAGTTCCAGGGTGGTTGTGCTACCGAGGACCCTCAGACGATCAAGTTAGACAGGCTAAATGGTCAGAGTAGCGGCCTATTGGGATGAAATTGCCTTACCTGAGTCGTCTGAGAGAGGGGTTTATATAGTGACAGCCGTGGGCTGGCGAGCGCGAGATTCACGCCGGCCGTTACGCCCCTGGCGTTACGCCTGCGTGAAAGGCAGGATTTCCCATTAATGACGAGATGTGCTCGTTAATGGTGGAACGAAATGGCATGGAACGCGGGATCATGGGTGGCGGATATCTCGCATCAGGCGAGATTCGCGGAGCCGTGGCGGAGACGCCTGTGATCCTTGTTGTAGGTCGGTCGATGAGACCGAGGAAACTAAGCTCGGCGGGAGGCTCGGAGGCGAGCGGGAGGCTCGGAGGCGAGCGGGAGGCCGAGCAGGCTTGGTTCATGTGATAGGGAACTCGGCGTTAGGGAGGGCTTGGAGGCGAGCCAATGGTTGTTGGTAAGGCGGGCACAGGAGAGGTCGGGAAGGCCACTGAAGGTCGAGAACATCCTCGGGTCGGAGGCCCGGGGCATGCTTCCAATGTATCGTTCCTTCTCCTTCCCCATAAGCCTTGGGACACGTCATCTGCCACGTGTCACGATCTGGGGAGTGCTCAGTACCGAGCATCATCAGATCCTCAAATCTTTTTTCCACATGATTACTGTGGATTCAAGCAAAATATGTAGGGCCCACTGCACTTTATATATTAAAAAATTAACTTTCTCTCTACTTCTGTCTAAAATCCCCAAATCCAAATCTCACTTTCTTTTTCCCAACAAAATAAAAATTACAATGCTCTATAAATCTAATACTAGGAATCCAATATCAACCAAACACAAAATTAGCTAATCCAAATTTTTTCAATTGTACAAGAATTAGCTAAACACAAAATTAGCTAATCCCAAATAGTACAAGAATCTCACTTTCTTTTTCCCAACAAAACAAGAATTACAATGATCTATAAATCTAATAATAGGAATCCAATATTAACCGAATGCAAAATTAGCCAATCTAAAAATTTTCAATTGTACTATTTTGGAATCCAAATTTTACATTCCTGCAACCAAATAAAGTGACAAGTAAGTTAAAATGTTGCCATCACATTCGGGCTGAAACTTTGATGTATATATAACTAGAATTCATGTATGGCAAGTGAAATATGTGAGAGAGGAGAGAGAGAAAAAGTGACCTAGTACAACATCTCGCCACGACGAGATCTCTACCGCTCCATGTATCTCGCCACGACGAGATCTCCACCGCTTCACGTCCCGCATCCCATGCTAGCGCGCTATTGATGGGTGTATCTCGCCATCAACGCGAACATGATGCAGGTGCGTAACGGACAGCAAGAATCTCGCATCGGCTCGCTCCATATGACCACTATATAAACCCATCTTCTAGACGACTCAGGTATCTTGAACTCATTCCAATACACCATTACTCTGCCATTATTCATCGGTACTTACTTGATCGTCGGAGGGTCCTATGGTGGTTTCGCACCCTGGGACTTCCCTTGCAGGTAACCCGGCGTCACAACAACCAACAACCCATTGAGATCCACACGCTCAGCCCTCATTCCAAATCTCAACCGTTCGACACCGTCGGCCGCAAGATCAACAAAGTACAACATCTGAGGGAGAAATCAACCTCCATCAGTTGGCGCCTTCTGTGGGAAAACCTTCCTTTTCCACCCAAGAAAGTTGATCTTCCGCCCTCGATATAAAGGCCAGCGATACTTACCATGGAAATCCCAACACGAGCCACCCTATCCTCTACAACAGAGGCGGAAGAGATCTTACTCCACCTCCCAACGTTGTCGACGTCTTATCTGCACGGATCGACAGGCTCACGGCAATAGTGGACACGCTTGCTCATGTTCAAACGGTCGCATTCCCCGCCGAAAGGACGCGACCGGGACGTTGGGACGTCCGGGCCTGAACTTCAAGGGAAGATGCTATTTAGTGCTATCTGTCCACTTCTCCGAAGATACCAAGTTGATTTATGGCACCATGTATCGAAGGTTTAAACGGATGCGGCCGATGTAGCAGACTTCGTCAGATTCTTCCTCATTTGAGGGGTTTTTTTTATTGTGGGGATGCTCTTCCCTGCAGGCACAAGCCCCTGCAGTTAATTATGCTACCGCATCGCGGTAACCACTTTCTCCTTCTCCAGATGGTCATTTCGTGTCGTGGGTGTTTGTTTTATTTTTGGTTGCCCGTGGATTGTATACGGAGACTAGTTTATGTTGTCACCCATAGGGCATGGATTAGTCCAAATCCGTATCTTCATAGATTTGGGGTTGGGGTTGGGTTTAAGGATACGTTAGTCTCATTTGAGACTAAGATCAACTTAAATGTTTGTTAAGGATACGTTAGTCTAATTTTAGACTAAGATCAACTTAACGGGATCATTTAAATCCAACAAAAGATCATTTGGGCTCTATTGTTTAGTTTGGGGACGTTGCGGTCCATTATTAGTTTAAGGACATTACGGTCCAAGGTTAAGGACATCATATTCCATGGGTTTAAGGACCCCACAGTCCAAGGTTAAGGACGTCATAGTCCATGGGTTTAAGGACCCCACAGTCCATGGAATGTTTGGTTATCGGGACTCGTTACCTCTCTGAAGACGTTGAAGGATTACAACGACAAATATCAGAGGATTGAAAAGATGTACCCTTGAACCAATTTTGGTTGAAACATCTGTAGTCCAATTGGGACTAAGATCTGAGATTTATGAGCATATGGGCTCAATTAATCTGAATGAAGGGTTTATGGCCAACTTGGGCTCGGCCCACTCAATTAAATGTTAAACATTTGACAATGCTGAGCACTGATTTGTGTTCTGACAATATTTTTGTCTTTTATTGAATGTTGAGCACTCATCATAGCTCTGGACATTATTTATAGAACAATTTATGTTTTTTTTAGCGCACACATGAAGAGCACGTGGTGCGCTTGGCGCTTTGCGCCAGTCAAAGAGCGCAGAGCGCTTCTGCTGGGTAGCGTACACGTGAGGAGCACGTGGCGCGCTTGGCGCTAAGCGCCAGATAATGGGCACATTGCGCCAGTTTATGAGCGCAAAGCGTTGTTTGTTAAGTGGCGCGCACGTGAGGAGCATGTGGTGCGCTTGGCGCTAAGCGCCAGTCCAAGAGCGCAAAGCGCTATTTGATCAGCTTTATGATCTGAGAAATAAATTCTCACATATAAGAGAGTTTGTCTTAAGATTCTAAGAACAAAGTTCTTATTTTATAGGAGATGTTTCAATCTCTTATTTTGGTGAAAGGCTTTGCCTTTATGGATCTGTGATCCTAAAAGAATTGAATTATTCTTCCCCCCTTCTTTTTATAATGAGATGTTCATGATCTCTTTTTGTTAAAGACCTTAGTCTTATAGATCTATGATCTGTGAGAAGAATTATGTTCTTCTTCTTATTTTATGATAAGATCTTTTGATCTCTTTGTGAAAGACCTTGGTCTTATAGATCTATAATCTTAAAAAAAGAAGTGAATTCTTCTTTTTATATGAGACGATTTCGTTTTTCTATTCTTTTTACCTTGAAGAAAAGTTTTTCTTCTACCGAGAGCTTGGCTCTTCTTTATGAGATTTCTCAAAGTGTATAGGGGGTTCCTCTCTTTTTCTCTATATCTCTGAGACTTGAAGTCTTAGGTCCCTTTTATAGTGAAGGCTGATTTGTTCAATCAGTTAAAGAGATCTTGTCTCTAATTGATTTGGGGATTTCCTCATCGTTGGATCTTTGATCCAAGGGCTTCTGATTTACAGAAGGCAATCTTCTTGTTTTTTAACAAGATTAGGAAATCTTTTCCCATACAGAATTTATTTTGTAATTTTGGTAATTTTTAATCAGAGCACAATCTTTTTGTTTGGAAAGATTTTGAGGAATCTCTCCTTAACAGAATTTTATTCTGGTTAATTGATGATTTATCATCTTTATTAGATCTTTGATCTGACGGTGGGGAGCTTTTAGTTCTAGCGCTAGCGCACCCGTGCTTTACACGTGGTGCGCTGCTTAGAGTGCAGCGCAGTTAGCGCTAGCGCACACGTGCTTTGCACGTAGTGCGCTACTTGGGGCGCAGCGCACTTGGCGCTGCTATGAAGCGTTGCTTCATTTCAAAATTTGAATTTTGAACAGAGCTTTGCTCTGATTGGGGGAAACAAATGCCCCCCCACCGTTGCGCTCACGTGGCCTACATGTGAGTGCAGCGGTGGCAGCATCTGCGCTCTTGGATCAACTCAGAAGTTGAAACGGCGTGCTTATAAATAGGACCCTTGGCCCTTAAGATGATTTCTGTTCATCTTCTTACTTTTTTTCTGAGAATTATTTCTCCTTCAGAGCATAGCTCTTCATCTTAAGAATTTTCTTAAGGACAAAACTCTGTCAAAATTTAGGTAAAGATTAAATCTTTTAAAGGATCTTTTAATAATCTAGGGTTTTACCCATTAACAGAGCTTTGCTCTTCATAGATCTTCGATCTAAAGAAAACCTTTTTTAGGGTTCCATTAACAGAGCATTGCTCTCTTGAAATCATAGATCTAAAGAGATCTTTCTTAGGGTTTCTTAACCCATTAATGGAGTTTTGCTCCTTTCAAATCATATAGATTTGTTAATCTCTTATGAAGAACTCTTAGAGTTTGTTCATGGATCTTGAAGATCATGGAATTTTAATTAAAAATCTTATTTTAAGCTTTCTGATGGGTTATTCCATCACTTTTACAGAGCAAGGCTCTTAGAATTTTCTTAAGAAATTTTATTCCTTCATTATTAGAATCTGACAGATGTCATTCTATCACAGAGTACTACTCTCAAAGGGAGATTTACTCCTTTACCCGAGGGGTTCTCATTGAATGAGAATCTTTTAAGGATTTCCTCATTTAATGACAGTCTCATCAAATTATAAGACTGTTTTATTAATGATGAACTATCATCTAGATTATGTGGGTCCCTTTGGTTTCTTTTCACTGCATTGCAGTATGGTATGGATTTAAAGTACCTAGTGATAGAACTTAAACTGTAGCATTGACGGCTGAAAATTTATTCTTTTCCGCACAGGTACTATATCTTTCGACACTTCCTTCCCGTTCGTCCGTTCAGAAGGCGGATTCTCCGAAGCGCCCGTAGACCGAGAAGTTTTTGCACTGATCAAAGACCATGATCTGGAGCACAAGAATCTTCATCTACGGGGAATATGGTATAACCAAATCATCAGGGGTCGGCGGAGCTTTTATTGCGCGATACCCTCGGAACCCATTTTGGCGATCTCTTACGCTGACCCACCCCTGGTGAACTATGTCATGGAGGAGGTTAATTGGACTTCAGATGGTCTCCTTCAGCCTTCTATGGCTGCGATACCCGTTCAGCCTCCAATGGCGTTGGATATCCTAGGGCGGCGTATATGCCAGGGTGAGTCGCGCCCTTGGGGACAGCCATACAACATAGGGTTGACTCCCCATCACCCAGCCGGATATTTGCAGTGGGCCCGGTACATTCTGTCTGCCAAGAGGTTGCAGTTGCTGAGGCTCGGGTTGTATCCCGCAGTTTACGTTTCTCTCTTTCAGTACTCCATGCCTCCTACATGGTGGGTGAGAGCCTTTTTGGAACAATGGAACGTTCCAACTCACACCTTTCTTTTATTGGATCGGGAAGTCTCCATCTCTTTAGAGGAGTTCATGGAGATTTCTGGCTTGCCTGTTAGAGGGGAGCATTATGAGGAACTACTTCCTCATGATTAGTACGTCTTTGCCGCCAAGTCGGTGATGATGGGTCTTACCCCAGACAACGCCATTCAACATCAATCGCCAAGTTTGATTAAGGTGTTGAATATCTACGATGGCCTATTTCTCGAGTCTGGAAGTTGTGGGGTTAATTTTACGGATTTTATCGCTCGTTTTCTCCGCTCGGAAGTACTGTCGAAGGAAGCCGCGAAGTTCGCCAAACTTGACGATCCTTTCGGCTTAGGTTTGGGCAACATGCCGACGGCGGAGGCGGATCGGAAGAGCTTCTTTCTCCCCGACACCCCGGTCGTCCCTTTTGCAGAGCTTGCAGCTCCTGGGATCGACAAAGAAACGTTCTTTTTGGGGTTTCTCAAGCTATAGCTGAGCTGGTTTGCGCTTCCGATGCACCCTCGCCGTATGAGGCCATCCGTCTTCTACCCAGCGCATCGAATGGTTATTGGGTGAAAGTGGTCGTCAGGGTCGATAGGTTAGCCCATTTGTATCACGGCCTTAGCCTAGTAGCAGATACTACTCAACCGGGGGTGCAGCCCATGAACTTCTCAGTGTATTACTTCATCTTGTGGCTCGAGTTGCATGTTCTTGGCGCCTTTGGAATTCACAGAAGGCCCCTTTTTATGAGAGATATAACTTTCCCCGTCTGTTGTGGCTGGTTGACGCTTCTATTTTGGAACCGACTCCATGAGAGGCTCGGGGTTTACTCCTTTGCCCGCGTACCATCGAGGATGGCATGACCTTTGTTGATAAGGTCTTAAGCATCGGCAAAGAATCCGCGAAGGCGGTGCAACCGCTGTAGGACAACTTTAAAGATGGCGCCTCCACTTTGAAAGCTCGGGAGATCCTCCACCTATATTTGATCAGACCGGGCTTTCTGGTGTTTAGGAAAAATGATGCGGCGTTGTTTATGAGATACAACCCACATCGTTTCGCCCAACAATCTAGCTACAATCAGGGTGTTCCGCTTGAAGCCTTTCTAGCTGAGCCGCCCGCCACAGAAGAAGGCATCCGCAGCACGCTACACCATTTCATGAGGCTCAACACCAGTTCTAACTTTTTTATCAGTGAGCCAAGCTGCGTCCCAAAGGTGTTGAACGTGTACATGGCATGGTACCAGCATGCGATGGGTGCTGTCATCAGGGAGGAAAAGAAGTTGTTGCTTGATCGTAAGGGTGCAGCCCCTGCTGGTAATCCGGCTATTCCTTTGAAGCAACGGACCGTCGTTCATCCTCCTTTGAGAGAAGTTGCTACGGTTGTGGTACCCCGTGATATGCCTGAGCTACTGCTACCCCGTGCTCCTGTTGAAGTGGTCGTTGTGGCGTCTCCTGAGTCCGGCTTGGGTGCGGAGATCGGGACTCGCCGCCCGAAGTTGCCCGCTAAATGCAAGCTCATGTTACCAGCGGCCGGTACTCGCCCGCAGCAGAAAAAGAAGAAGTCGATTCTTTCTGCAGACGTTGTACTCGTCCAGGAGCCTCATGCTCCTTACAGCGAGGGCCTGAGCGAATATGGGACCAACGAGGGTCTATTCACCGTGCCAAATGATACTGATCTGGAGGCTGCCATCGCAGCTTCCGAGCGACTAGCTAGCCACAAAGCAGGACTGATCATCCTCGCTGAGTCAGGTAGTCTTCAGTCGTATCTTTTTGTTGTTGCATTACATTTTTGTTATCGTATTTTTGACTGACACTTTTTCTTCATCAGGCGTTTCCACTGAAGAGGCTCTCGCGGCTTCCCTTGAGACTTTTGAGAAGGAAGAGAGGTTTCGCGCTTCGTTGGGTGTTGGTATATTTCGGCTCATTATGCCCTTCTTCCCTTTTCCTTCATGGATAGTCTGACCCCTTTTTCATCTTATCGCAGGGACTATTTCGACCCAAGTTATCCCAAGTGCTGTGCCGATTTCGCAGGGTGGTGCGGAGACGCTTTCAAGGCCGGCTACCGAAGTCCCAGCTTCCGCAATATTACCAAAAGAGGCTTCTCTTAAGAAACCGATGACGGACGCCATAACGGCTCCAGAGGTAGCTCCTGGCGCGGACAATGATGTCTCCTTGACGGAGGTCCTAAGAAGATCAGCTCTCACGGCTCAGGCGGAGAGGAAGCGCAGAAGGCGTGCAACAAGAGAACGTAACGCCACCTTGGCCGTAGGTGCAGGCTCGAGCGCTGCTTCCCCTGTCCCTGCTTCTTCATAGGGTGCCCCGGCCGCCCTGTCTACTGCTCATAGACAGACGGTACGCGCGTCTCGAGAAGCAATTGAAAAGCCGTCCCAAGGTAACGTAACACTGGGTCCTTTTGTCAGAATTTGATCTTCAGATTCTTATATATCTTACCCTGCAGGACCAAGTCCTGGTGAGGAGGTGGCGGGTGAGATGACGGCGACCACTGAGCCCGAAGCGGCTACTCTTTCCCAGGAGTCCGGGACTGCTCCAATTGCCGCTCTTTCCACCTGCGGTTCCCTGCCATCGCATGGCATCGCAAGTGTCACGACGTCTCTCATGGAATCAGGGGATGAAGCTACGGGCGGCAAAACTATCCCCCCAAATGAGATCGAAGAATTCGTGATGCTTGGCGATGCTCCCGTCACAGTTCTGGCTGATGACCTGTCTGGTAGGTCTCGGGTCGCTGCATTCTTTTCGTTTTGCAATCCTTTCTGATGACATTCTGTTCCTTTTGAATGTAGGTGTGGCGAGCGATGAGGTTGCGACACCTGAAGAAGCACCACCAGTTGCCGCTCTGACGGTCGTTGCCCTTTCGTCTCCTCTTATATCTTCTCAACTGCTGGAAGGTATGGGTTTGCGATCAATTTAAATCGGGGGCAGCATCTTTTATGTACTGACCATGTATCATCGTAATCTTGCAGGAGTTCTCTTTGATCATCTGTATCAAGTGCTGAACCCGCACTTCTCCTTCCAGTCGGAGATTAGCCTGCCCGCTGGTGTCGGTGAGTATCTTTTCTCACCGACGTCTTTTCTTTTCTTTAACGGGCAGCCATATCATTGCTAATTCTTCTTTGCAGTACTTGTAGCCTTACAAATTGAAGGAGGGGATGAGGGTATCGTCGCGCCACCGGTACTCCCAGCTCTGCCCCCTATTGCAGCCAGTATAGTAGACTCTATTATTCATGTATCTTCTTTATTTCTTAAGTCATCATCTGACTGTGATTTGTTTTGCAGCGGTCGCACCGACTCCAGCTCCGTTCGAGTCTCGCATCATAATGCTGGCAGGGCCCTTTTCTAGACGTCCATCTTCAAAAGGCGCTGTGACCAGTCTGCGTATGCTGAGTGAATACATCGAGGAGCTTGACGCGGAGGCCCCTACATTCGCTGCAGATTTGCTGCCGAGATTAATCCAATGTTAGCAATGCTTGTGAACTTCCATAATGAAGGCGTCGTTGAGTCTTGGATTAACCATTGCAGGAAGATCGAGGCCCGCCTGCATGAGCTTGAACTTAGGCGTCCTGCTCTTGAGATGTTGGCTTTGAACTCACAGCGGGCTGCATGGGTTGAGCAGAGCGTGTCTTTCCTCCGCCATTTTGAGCAAGAAGCGACCTTGAGGCGGAAAGAACGCAAGGAGGCTTCGGGTGAATCTGCCCGGCTGCGCACCCAAGTTGAAGCGAATGTTGCGCAACTGAGAGCCGTCTTTGATAATTTGCAGCGATGCATTTCGGACGGGCTGGCATTGAGGCGGAAGCTCGACTCCATTGAGCGGGTTACGCAGAGTCGTGAAGCTGCCCAACAGGAAATCGATGAGAAGGTTTCATCGTGCTTGCAGCAAAGGGCTCGAGTCGAAGCGGAGCTGGCCGCAGCGGCTGACCATGAGAAAGCGTTGAGAGGAGTGCGCGAGCAGCTAACTGATTTACTGAAGACGCTTCCTTCTCAGTAACTGTTTTTGTATAGATTAAACACTTGTAACCGTTGAATAATATGTATCCATTTTTTTATTCTTTCATATGATTCAACTTGTACTCCATTGAATTTATGAATAAAAGATACACATTTTTTGTTCTATTGTTGCTTTCTTCTCTTTTCTGTGTCGTTGCCATGTGATTTTAGCAAGTGTGGCCTGTAGATAGTAAGTGACTGTCCATCTTGGACTCTTGGCAGGGTAACGATGGCTTAAGAAACAGGTTCAGGTCTGCTGCCTAAGACTTTTCAATTTTATGAGCCGTGGGGGTCTCATAAAGAATTTTCTCCCTACAGGTCGAGAGGATCCCGTAGGTGTATTTTCACCTTAGGAATCGTGAGGATTCCTAAGTGCGGTTTCTCTTGAGAGTCGTAAGGATCTCACAAGGGAATTTTCTCCTTACAAGTCGAGAGGACTCGTAAGTGGTTGCTTCCTTTCTTGTCGATGTTTAACTTAGGAGAGTGTGGCCTGTAGAAAATCTACCTTGACCTCTCTGCGAGGCAATGATGGCTTGGGAGACAGAGTTAGGATCTGCTACCTAAGATTTTTCAATTTTATGAGCCGTGAAGGTCTCATAAAGAATTTTCTCCCTACAGGTCGAGAGGATCCCGTAGGTGTATTTTCTCCTTAGGAATCGTGAGGATTCCTAAGTGTGTTCTCTCTTGAGAGTCGTAAGGATTTCACAAGAGAATTTTCTCCTTACAAGTCGAGAGGACTTATAAGTGTTCGATGAGTTGACCTGCTTCGGGGTCAAAGCATTGCTTTGACGGAGAGTTTGAGGGTTTACTCTGGCTATTTCCCACGGAGTTAGAATTGACTTCATCCGTGTTCTACGGGGCCAGGAGGGGTTGACTTTATCCGCATTTCATGGAGTCAGGGGTTGACTTTATCCGCATTTCACGGAGCCAGGGGTTGACTTTATCCGCATTTCACGGAGCCAGGGGTTGACTTTATCCGCATTTCATAGAGCCAGGGGTTGACTTTATCCGCATTTCATGGAGCCAGGAGTTGCTCTGGACGTTTCCCATGGGGTCAGGATTGACTTTAGCCGCGTTCTATGAGACCAGGAGGTGCTTTGGGCATTTCCCACGGGATCAGGATTGACATTGGCCGTGTTCTATGGGACCAGGATTTGCTCTGGGCGTTTCCCACGGGGTCAAGATTGACATTAGTCGTGTTCTACGGGACCAGGATTTGCTCTGGGCGTTTCCTACGGCATCAGGATTGACATTAGCCGCGTTCTACGAGACCAGGATTTGCTCTTGGCATTTCCTACAGGGTCAGGATTGACATTAGTCGTGTTCTACGGGACCAGGATTTGCTCTGGGCGTTTCCCACGGGGTCAAGATTGACATCAGCCATATTCTATGAGACCAGGATATGCTCTGGGTGTTTCCCACGGGGTCAGGATTGACATTAGTCATGTTCTACGGGACCAGGAGGTGCTCTCTCGGGTGTCTGTGAACCGTCGAGGTTTGGAACAGGGACTTTGCCATGGCTCCAAGGTGTTCTCTAGGTTGTCTATGAACCGTTGAGATTTGGCTCTCTTTCTGATGAAGCTTGGTGGGAAGGTATGGTTCCCTTTCTGTTTGTGCCCCTGGATTGCATACAGGGATCGATGTGATCTCACCTATAGGGCAAAGAATTTCATTTTATATATATTTTTTTCTTTCCGCGATGCTCTATCATTTCAGCTTTTATATCGCGAAAGTCGCGATTGCCCAATCATTTCGGCTATTTTTCGCGGTGCCCAATCATTTCGATTATTTGTTTTATTTACTTGCTACTTTTCATTGCGAGTTGCCCAACCATTTCGGCCATTTTGTATGCATGCATTTTTACTTGCTGATTTTGTTGCAAGTTGCCCCATCATTTCGGCTATTTCATATGCATTTTTGGCTCGCTGGCTTTTTGCTGCGGGTTTAGGATTTGATACCGATTTAGGCATCAGCATCGTTGCAACTGGGATATTGCAAGGAGCGAATCATCATTTGCCTCCGTCAATGTCGAACAAAGATGGCTTAGCAAACAGGGTTAGGATCCTGTCGACTAAGGCTTTTTAACTTCATGAGCCGTAAGGGTCTCATGAAGGCATTTCTCCCTACGAGTCATGAGGATCTCGTAAGTGCGTTTTCTCCTTAAGAATCATGAGGATTCCCAAGTGTATTGTCTCTTATAAGTCGTAAGGATCTTATAAGAGTGTTTTCTCCTTATAAGTCGAGAGGACTTACAAGGGTTGTCCATCGTATGAGCATATCCCCAGTCGCTGGTAGAACTCTGTTTGGGAAATGTTTATTCGCGCTCGTGGATTGTATACAAGGGTCAATATTGAACCACTTGTAGGGCAACATTTGAGATTGTGATGGCTTAAGAACAGGTTCAGATCCCTGTAGCTTAAGGCTTTTGAACCCTGTGAGTCATGAGGGTCTCAAAAAGGAATTCTCCTTACGAGTCGTGAAGATCTCGTAAGTGTAATTTCTCCTTAGGAATCGTGGGGATCCCTAAGTGTGTTGCTCCCTTGTGAGTCGTAAGGATCTCACGCAGGTATTTTCTCCTCACAGGGTCGAGATGACCTTGCAAGTGTCTTTTAACGAGATTGCGCCCTTTTGGGTTTTCACAAACTCGCTGGTAGTCCTGCTGTTTTTACTCATGGAGACCTTTCGGGTTTTCATCCATGCACATTTCGCTCGTGGACGTACCCCTTTTTTGTGTCAGCCTTAGGAATGCCGTGGTCCGTAGTAGTTTATAGACGTCTCGGTCAACAGCCAGTTTTAGGACATAGTGGTCCATTGTTAGTTTAAGGACGTCTCGGTCCGTAGCTAGTTTTAAGACATAGTGGTCCATTGTTAGTTTAAGGACGTTTTGGTCCGTAGCTGGCTACTACTTATAGAGTTTGGGCTTAGGAAGATAGCGAGCGGACATAGGCGTCGTCATCTATCGTTGACCTAGGCCGTGACTCGTCAGGCGTAGTATTTTTTTTAGGAAGCGACCGTTTATTGGCCTGAAAAGCCTTTCACCATGCATGCCCATGAGTAGATAGGCTCCACCCTGGTAAACTTTGTCTATGATGTACGGGCCTTCATAGTTCGGCTCGAATTTCCCCCGTTTGGCACGATTGGGGATCATATGTCTTTTGACCATTAGCACGAGTTCGCCTTGGCGGAATGTTCTCGGCCTAGTCAATCTCTCGTATGAGCGTGTCATCTTTGCTTTGTAAGCTTCCATGTTTTGCTGCGCCATGAGCCGAGTTTCGTCGAGGGCGTCGAGCTCCTCAAGCCGAAGGTGAGCATTTTCTTCGTCTGTTAGCTCCTAGTGAACCGCTACTCGTAGAGAGGGTAACTCTATCTCGAGGGGGAGTACCGCTTCTGTGCCGAATACCAATGCATACGGCGTTGTGTTTGTGGCTGTTTTGAACGTAGTTCGATATGCCCAGAGAGCTTCATGCAGTCTCTCGTGCCAGTCCTTCTTATTTCGAGACACCGTCTTTTTCACGATCTTTGTTAAGGTCTTGTTGAAAGCTTCAGCTAGACCGTTAGCTTGGGGATTATAGACCGAAGACTATCTCCAGTCTATATTATGCTGTTGTGCGAAACGGCTGATCTTGTGGCTTCTATAGGCTAGCCCGTTATCGGAAATAATCCGTCGCGGAGTGCCGGACCGATAGATGACATGTGTCTTGAAGAAATGGAGGATATTCTTCGTCTTCACTTCTCTTAGAGGTACGGCTTCTGCCCACTTAGAAAAGTAATCGGTCGTTGCCAATATGAACCGGTGTCCTCTGGACGATGCTGGTTCGATGGGCCCGATTATGTCAGTTCCCCACATTTCGAATGGCCAGCTAGCCACCGTTGGGTGTAGCGGATTTGGATGCCGATGGATAAAGTCCCCGTGAATTTGGCACGAGTGGCATTGCTTCGCGTATTCAAGGCAATCCTGGATCATCGTGGGCCAATAGTAGCCCATCTATTTAATCTTTAGTTTCATCTTCGGCCCGACTTGGTGAGAACCGCAGAGTCCGTCGTGAGTTTCTTGGATGACTCTCCTTGCTTCTTCAGGTCCCAGGCATCTTAGCCACAGAAAATCAAATGATCTCTTATACAGAGTGTCATTGACGAAGGCAAAAGATAGAACGCGTTTCATGAGCTGATGTCGTGACGACGTATTTTCAGGTGTTCGACGGGATTTGAAGTAGTCTATAAAGACTTCCCTCCAATTCTTAGCATTTTCTTGGTCTTTTATTTGTAGGGCCGTTCACTCGGCAGCTCCCTTTTCTTCGGACGACTCTGGAGATATTTCTACCGGTGTAAGAACCCGACGGCTTTGCACAACGATCCTTACGTCATCGAGATTCTCGTCGGCCAGTTCTTTAGCGAGCTTGGCTAATGCATCTGTCCTGCTATTTTCCGCGCGCGGTATGCTTTCCAGGCATAGGCAGGGATTTAAGTCAGCAATTGTTGTCCCCTTTCGCCGTACTTTACCAACTCCGGTTTGCACGTCTGATAGTCACCGTTTACTTGGCTAACGACCAGTTGAGAGTCCCCGTATATGAGGAGGTTTTCAATTCCCATGTCGAAAGTGATCTCAAGACCTACTATCAAAGCTTCATATTCAGTTTCATTGTTTGTCCTCGTCTCTGTTAGGGAAAAGGCAAAGCGCATTACCCCTCCTTGTGGAGTCATGAAGATGAGGCCCGCCCCCGATTTGATTATAGGGGAGTTGTGCTTTCGCTTCTTCATAGAAGATGCTCCATCAAAGTAGAGTTCCCACCAAATATCATTCTCTCTTCTCTCCCCATTGATCGTGTCAAATGGGTGCTCGTCGGGCAATTCACAGTTCAAAGGAGAATCGGCAGGTATCGGATGCTCAGCGAGGAAGTCGGCGATAGCCTGGCCTTTTACCGCCTTGAAGGGTCGGTATGTTATCGAGAATTCCATTAAGAGGAGGGCCCATTTAGTGAGTCGTCCCATTAATATGGCCTTTAACATCAAATATTTGAGAGGATCCACCTTTGATATGAGATAGACCTCATGTGCCAACGCACAGTGTCTGAGTTTCGTTATCGTGAAGATCAATGCCAGGCAGTGTTTTTCGATGGGGGAGTAATTGCCTTCTGCCCCCAGAAGAACTCGACTCAAGTAGTAGAGGGCTCTCTCTTTCCCTTGATCATTTTCTTGTGCCCACAGCACGCCTAAGGAGCCTTCGAGGGCGGTTGTGATGAGAGGCTTTCCCTTGACTGGAGCGGTCAGCACCGGCGGATTCTGCAGGTATTGCTTGATTTCGTCCAGTGCGCTTTGGCATTTGCGATCCCAGACGAACGGGGTTCCCTTCTTCATCAAGTGACTGTAGGGGCGGCATTTTCCAGAAATATTGGCTATAAATCGCCGGATATACGCGAGCTTTCCTTGGAAAGACCGCAGTTGCTTGAGAGTTCTTAGCGGAGGCATTTCCATGATCGCCTTGATTTTCGACGGGTCTATCTCGATACCTCGATGTCGAACAACGAATCCTAGAAACTTGCCCGAGGAAACTTCGAACGCGCATTTGAGAGGGTTCATCTTCAAGTTGTATTTCCAAAGGCGCTGAAACACGATCTTCAGATGCTCTAATTGTTCCTTGTATGATTTTCTTTTAACTACGAGGTCATTGATATAGCATTCGACGATTTCATGTATGAGGTCATCGAATATCTTCGTCATGGCCCTCTGATAGGTGGCACCGACGTTCTTTAGACCGAAGGGCATCACCTTGTAGCAGAATATGCCCAAAGGGGTCCGGAAAGCAGTATGCTTCAGCTCCTCGGGATGCATCTTTATCTGATTGTATCCTGATAAGCCATCAATGAAGGAGAAAACTTTGTGAGTGGACGTATTATCTATCATCAGATCGGTGACCGGTACTGGAAAGTCGTCTTTCGGGCAAGCTTTGTTGAGATCCCGAAAGTCCACGCAGATGCGCACCGTCCCATTTTCTTCATCACTAGAACAATGTTGGCAATCCAGTCAGGGTACTGAACCTCTTGGATGAAGCCAGAGTCGATTAACTTCTTGATCTCGGCATTTATGCTCATTTCAAGCTCGAGCCGCATCCTTCTCGGCGCTTGTTTGACTGGCTTGACGTCCGTAGATATCGCCAATTTGTGGACAGCGATCTCTGGATCAAGTCCCGGCATCTCTGAATAGTTCCATGCGAAGCAGTCTTTATACTGCATGAGCACGTCTTTTAGCGTAGCCACCCTTTGTTCAGACAATAGCTCACTGACGAATGTCGACCGTGGGTCACTTGCCGTCTCCAAGTCAATTTTCTTGAGGTTATCTGCAGTAGTATGTATCCCATCTTCCAGCTCTTTTAGCGCCGATGGAAACTCTGAGATCACCTCGTCGTCATCATTTTCGAAGCACCAGAGGGGGTCATCCATATTCTCGGGTTCTTCTTCTGACAGCGTTATCACGTGACAGGTATAAGATCGTTTCCAAGACCGATGTTGGTCTAATTCTACTCTCGCTATACACGTCGCTTTCGGTTCATGCTTCTGTGGCGGGGTTATCCTCCAACTGCTGGATAGAGCGAACCTGCCTTGTTGATATTGGTCTTCGATCCAGTCTTTGAATGTAAAGCAGTCTTCGATAGGATGCCCTATCGCTTGGTGATAGGAGCAATAGTCTGGGTGAGAGACCTCGCCTGCTTGCTCGGGGTGCTTGGACTCCAGGAGGGTAATCATCTGATGTTTTATGACAAGATCGAATATCTTCTTTGTCTTGTCTTGGGGAAAAGAATATGCTCAACCCATCTTCTTTATAAGAGACGAATCTTGGCTGTTCATTTCTGCTTCGCGTGGCTTTTTGGATCTGCTATGCTGCTGTCGAACATATTTTCCGTTCTTCAGTTTATTTTTGCCTCCGCGTCGAGTCTTATTTGTGACGGGATGGCGACGAAGGGCATCGTCGTTCTTTGTAGATTGCTGAAGGAGGCGTTGCGTCCTGGCTTTCTTGTAAATATCCATTTCGCGATTATGGTCGTCCCAGACCTTTTGACCTACTTCCTTTATTAGCCTGTCCATTTGTTCTTAGAACGACGGACTTGGCACTTTCATGGCAAGACCTTGTTCTGGTTCAAGGTTAGCGTCTTCCCACAGAGCATCTCCTTCTTCGTCAAAATCATGTATGACGTAGCAGCCACGGAATCGCTCCTGTTCCTTGAATTGAACATATCCAAGCCCGATCGTTTCCATTTTTCCATTGGGCAACTTTCGCTGAGTTCCGGGGACGCTCCATATCCTGTTGTAGAACTGAGCTTGTCGAGCAGTCTGTTTAAAGGGTACGTCTTGGCGCCTCAACAGCCTTTTTAATCCTTCTGTGTAGTATCTGGGCAGACGGATGGGCTGGAGCCTGTCAAGTGTAGAGTCGGCACCATGCCATATTTCCTTCTCCACTTTGGCTTCCGCGGATCGATAAAAGAGGATTGCCCTTTCGTCTTTTCGTCTGGGAAGGACGTAGAACGTCTGCAGTTCTTGCACACTGTAGGTATCAAGTGTGTTGGGCTCTTTGTAATGCTTTTGCGGAACCATGGCGATTTGCAAACTCCGATCATCGTCAGCGAAGGCTTGTATCGATGGCCGAACATAAAATACGGTATTGACCTCATCTTCTGAGTCGCTGCCGAAGACCAGAATAGGGGTGGACGGTCCCGGCTTGTTGCATTGGGATGGCACTAAATAAACTATTTCTTCTTCCTCCTCAGTGTCACTCCCGAAGACTGGAATAGTGGTGATAGCTTTTTTCTTCGGTTTATGGCATGTTTCCGTGTTTTCGAAATCTGGTAAGAAGTATTTTGCATTTTCATACTTTCAGACTTCATTCACGGAGAATGGGTTTAGTTCCCCTGTCACAGTATACTCGAGACCATCCTTGAAATACTTCATACACTGATATTGTGTAGAAGGGATGATGTTGTACTCGTTGTTCCCCTCCGAATGGCGGTCGAGACGTGAGGACGTCTTACCTGAGATTCAGGGCAGATGCTATATGGTTTTATCCGTCCACCTCTCCAAAGATGCCAAGTTGATTTATGGCATCGTGTATCGGAGGTTTAGACAGATGCGGCCGATGTAGCAGACTTCGTCAGATTCCCCCTCGCTAGAGGGGTTTTTGATTGTGGGGACGCTCTTCCCTGCAGGCGCAAGCCCCTGCAGTTAATTACGCTACCGCATCGCGATAGCCACTTTCTACTTCTTCAGAATTTCGCTTCATGTCGTGTGTGTTTGTTTTGTTTGTGATTGCCCGTGGATTGTATACGGAGACTAAGTGATGTCGTCGCCCGTAGGACGTGGATTAGTCCAAATCCGTATTTACTTAGATTTGGGTTTGGTGTTTTAGTTTAAGGATACGTCGGCCGTGTTGAGGCTAAGATCAACTTAAACATTCATTAAGGATACGTTAGTCCTGTTTGAGACTAAGATCAACTTAACGTGGTGATCTATTTAATATGTGGCCATCGAGACTCGTCACCTCTCTGACGTCATTGAGGGATTACAACGACAGGTGTCGGAGGAGTTCGGAGATGTACCCTTGAACCAAAGTTGATTTGGAGTTTTATAGTCTATTTGAATGTTTGAGGATACGTTAGCCAGGTTTGCGGCTAAGATCAACTTAAACAGGATCATTTAGATCCGACAAAAGAGCATTTGGGGGCTCTATTGTTCCAGTTTAGGGACGTAGTGGTCCATAGGTAGTTTAAGGACATTGCGGTCCATTGGTAGTTTAAGGACGCATAAGTCCATGGGTTTAAGAACCCCACAGTCCATATGGGTGTGTTTAAGGACGCATTAGTCCGTTAGTTTAAGGACGCATAAGTCCGCGGGTTTAAGGACCCCACAGTCCGTATCTTAGTTTAAGGACGCTTAAGTCCGTGGGTTTAAGGACCCCACAGTCCGTATTGATGTGTGGTTGTCGGGACCCGTCACCTCTCTGACGTCGTTGAAGAATTACAACGATAGGAGTCAAAGGAGTTCAGAGATGTACCCTCGAACCGGATGTAAATTGATTTAAGAGAGCAGTTGCGCTCAGTCAATTTAGTTTGAGAACTTACGACCATGATTGGGCTAAGTCCAATATGTTCAACACTTTTATTTGTTTTTGGCCTATTAGGCCTGTGTTAGGGCTTGGCCCCCTTTTAATAATGCATAGCATTAATCTTGGTCTCTGTTAGACCTTTATTTGGGCTCTGCCCCTTTTAAAATAATGCATTGCATTATTTATTATTTTGTTTGGGCTCTGCCCATTTATAAATGATGCAGAGCATCAATTTTGTTTGGGCTCTGCCCTTTTTATTGCATTGCAATTTAATTTGGCCTGCTAGGCCTTTCTGATTTGGGCCTGGCCCTTTAGTAAAAGAAATGCGTTGCATTTGTCAGGCGCTTTGCGCTAATCACTGAGTGCAAGCGCTTATGGTGATGACACGTGTCACGCTCTGGTGAGCGCAAGCGCAGTTAGCACAGTGCGCTGCGCTGCTGCGCTGCTGCGCTGCTGACACGTAGCGCGCTCTGGTGAGTTGCACTAACTTCAGAGAGCAAGGCTCTATCAAAAGCGCATAGCGCAAGTGGTTCAGATGCTGACACGTGGCACTCTCTGGTGGCTTGCGCCAACCCAAGAGCGCAACAGTGCAGTTTTGCAAGTGCAAGGCACTATTAACTTGAGAATCTTTTAGATTCCAGAACCAATGGTTCATAAAAAAGTGCAAAGCACTATTTGATTTCTTGATCTAATTTAGATCAAAGAAAACAAATATTTCTTGTTTTTTCTTGATCTCAGAGAACCAATGGTTCATAAGTGCAAAGCACTACTTTTATTTTGTTTTTTATTGAAGATCATTGATCTTGTTATTAGATCAATGATCTATTAGAAGAAATTCTTCTATCTTAAAGGTTTTTACCTTTTTTCTTGAAATTTCTTCAGAGTTCTCTCTGTTTGAAGTTCTTGATTTCTCCCAATGTTCCTCCTGATTTGGGGTCTAGGGGCCTTTATATAGTGCCCATAAATTTGTTAAATTTGTTAAAAAGATCTTTCTCTGAGTGATTTGGGGAATTTTCCCTACCGTTGGATCTTTGATCCAAGGGCTTCTGTTTTACAGAAGGCAATCTTCTTGTTTTAACAAGAACAGAAAGATTTCTTTAAAATTTTAATTCTGTTTGGCGCAAATGCCCCAGCGCGTGACACGTGTCACGCAGCGCACAGCGCAGCGCAACTGCGCTAGCGCATCTGCGCTGACACGTGTCGCGCAGCGCACGGCGCGGCGCAGCGCATCTACGCTGACACGTGTCGCGCAGCGCAGTGCTTGCGCAAACTGAAGCGTTGCTTCCTTTAATTTTGTTTTAAATAGAGCTTTGCTCTGATTGGGCGCGCTGCCTTGGGCGCTGCGCTGATGTATCAGATTTTGACACGCGGCGCGTTGAATCTGAAGCGTTGCTTCGAATTTTGAAATTCAAACAGAGCTTTGCTCAGCGCATCTGCGCTGACACGTGTCGCGCAGCGCAGCGCTTGCGCAAACTGAAGCGTTGCTTTCTTTAATTTTGTTTTAAATAGAGCTTTGCTCTGATTGGACGCGCTGCCTTGGGCGCTGCGCTGATGTATCAGCTTTTGACACGTGGCGCGTTGCGCGCAGCGCAAAGAATCTGAAGCGTTGCTTCGAATTTTGAATTTTGAAATTCAAACAGAGTTTTGCTCTGATTGGGGGAAACAAATGCCCCCCCCACCGTTGCGCTCACGTGGCGCGCATGTGAGTGCAGCGGTGGCAAGATCCTGACCGTTGGATCAATGGGTGAGCTGAAGGGGCGCAAGCGCCTTATAAATTGGACCCCTGGCCCTTAGAAAAATCTTCACCGTTTTCTAGATTTTGATTTCCAGAGCTTTGCTTTTGCTTAATAATTTCAGAGCTTTGCTCTTGCTTTCAGAACTCTAGAGCTTTGCTCTCATTTCCCAAAGTTAGAAAACTTTAGGTAATAATTAATTTAAAATTAATTTAAATCAATTTTAACCAACAGAGCTTTGCTCTCATAGATCTTTTGATCTAAAGAAATTCCCTTTGGGGTTTCATCAACAGAGCTTTGCTCTCACGAATCCACAGATCTACAGAGATCTTGTTCATGGGTTTTAACCCATGAGCAGAGTTTTGCTCATGGATCCAAAATAGATCTTTTTGATCTAAAAGTGAAGAACTCCTAAGAGACTTCAAAATTTTTAATTTCTTTAGGAGTTTAAACAGATTTTCTCATCATCATCACAGAGCTAGGCTCTTTTAAGGAATTTTATTCCCCTGAGACCAGAGTTTGACAAGTGTCACTCTGTGACAGAGCTTTGCTCTGAAAGAGGAGATTTTCTCCTTGCCTCTAGGGATATTTTTTATTAATGGGAATATTCTCTCGGGGACCAACTGACAATCTCATCTAATGATGGGGTTGTCTTATTAACGTATTGTCATCCAGATTTTGTGGGTCCCCCTTCAGTCCCCTACCCATTGCACTGCTGTGTAGTGTAATTAATTAATTTTAATTTAATTAATATTTAATTTAATTAATCAATTAATGAATTTTTTCAAACGCCAAGGGTTGGAATTACAACACTGACGGCTAATTTCTTTTCACTTGCAGCGATCATGTCTCTCGATACTTCATTCTCGTTCGCTCGCTCAGAGGAAGGGTTCCCTGAAGCGCCCTTGGACCGCGAAGTCTTAGCCATGATCAAGGACCACGACCCGGAATATAAGAGTCTCCACCTTTAGGGGTCGTGGTATAATCAAATTATTATGGGTCGACGCAGCTTCACGTGCGCAGTACCGTCAGAACCCATCACGGCAATTCATTACGTCAGCCCACCCCCGGTGCAGTACGCCGTGGAGATGGTTGATTGGACATCGAAGGGCTTTCTTCATCCGGCCATAGAGGCAATCCTAGTCCAGCGTCCCATGGTTTTGGATATCCTGGGATGCCGAATCTGTCAAGGCGAGGCGCGCCCTTGGGGGCAATCATATAACATAGGTCTGATCCCCCGCCACCCGATCGGCTATCTGCCGTGAGCTCGGTATATCCTGTCGACGAAGAAGTCGCAGTTGATAAGGTTAGGGTTGTACACCGCGGTCTACGTCTCCCTCTTCCAGTATCCTACGCTTCCCACTTGGTGGTTCAAGGCTTTCTTGGAGCAGTGGAACATTCCCACTCACACTTTCCTTGCAATGGGTCGGGAAGTGTCGATTTCTCTGGAGGAGTTCACAGAAGTCTCCGGTTTACCGGTTATAGGGGAGCACTGTGAGGAGTTGCTCCCGACAGACGAATATGTTTTCGGTGCCAAGCCGGCGGTAAGGGGCCTCACGCCGGAGAATGCTGTTCAACACCAATTCCCAAGTTTGATCAAGGTGTTGAACATCTACGAGGCCCTTTTCATCGAACGTGGGAGTCGCGGAGTCAGTTTCGAGGATTTCACCGCCCGGTTCCTTCACCCAAGTGTCCTCTCGGCAGAAGCTGCCAAGTTTGCCACCCTCGAGGACCCTTTCGGTTTAGGTTTGGATAACCTACCGGCGAAGGAAATAGACCAAAAGGGTTTTTTCCTTCCTAACTCCCTGACCATGTCTTTTGCGGAAGTTGCAGCCCCTGAGATGGACGAAGAGGCCTTCTTTTTAGGATTTCTTGGGCTATGGCTGAGTTGGTTTGCGCTCCCGATGCACTCTCGCCATATGCGGCCCTCTGTCTTTTACCCGGCTCACCGGATGACCATCGGGGTAAAGGTAGCCGTTGGGATAGCCGGTTTGGCACATTTGTACCATGGCCTCAGTCGAGCGGCGGATGCTAATGAGCCTGGGGTACTGCACGTGATCTTCCCGATGCACTACTTCATATCGTGGCTCGAGCTACACACATCGGGTGTCTTCGGCATGCACAAAAGGCCCTCGTTCTATGACAGGTGCAGCTTCTCTCGCATCATACAGCTGATTGGTGCATCAATTGTGGCTCCATCGCCGAGGAATGCCAGGGGTTTGCTCCTTCGCCCCCACACCGTTGGAGACGGGATGTCTTTCATTGACAAAGTATTGACTATTGGAAAGGCATCCACCACTGCAGCGCGGCCATTGCAAGACACTTTCAAAGATGGAGCCTCAGTTTTGACGGCCCGGGAGACCCTCCATCTATATTCCATCAGACCGGGTTTCCTGGTATTTAGGCAGAACGGTGCGGCGATTTTCATGAGATACAACCCGCATCGTTTCGCCCAACAACTGAGCTACGATCAGGGGGTACCATTGGAAGCTTTTCTACTGGAGCCTGCTGCCACGGAAGAAGGGATGGAGAACGCGCTGCATCATTTCATGCGTCTGAATACGGGTTCTCACTTTTTTATCAGTGAGCCGGCTTGCGCCCCATGACTCCTCAACGTATATAAAGAATGGTACAATCATGCGACGGGAGCCGTTATAAAGGAGGAAAGGCGATTGTTGGTCGACCGTAAGGGTGTGCCTCCAGGTAGCGACTGCAACGCTCCTTTGGTGCTAAGGACCCCGGTAGTTCCCCCTCTAAAAGATGCTAGAGCCAGACCACCGCGTGCACAGAGTCCCCCACGCGGATTGCCGCTCCCTGATATTGCGGATACACCACCAGCGCCCTGTGCTCCCGTGGAGACAGTGGTTGTAGCCTCGCCGGAGTCTGGCGTGGGTGCGGACATCGGGACCCGCCGCCCCAAGGTGGCTGCCAAGCGTAAGTCGATCCCAGGTGCACCCAGGGTTGGTGGGCAGAAGAAGAAAAAGAAATCGCTCTTCGCCGCTGACGTCGCATTCGTCCAGGAACCCCACGCTCCCTATGGTGAGGGCCTAAGTGAATATAGGACTAACGAGGGATTAGTCATGCCGCCGGACGATACGGACTTAGAGGCCGCCCTTGAAGCTTCGGAGCGGTTGGCGAGGCATGACGCATGGCTGGCTAAGCTTGCGGAATCAGGTAATCACTGGTCGCACTTTCTATTACATCATATTTTTATTATTGCCTTTGACTAACATTTTTCCTTCTTTTCTTCCAACAGGCATCACCACTGAAGAAGTCATTGCCGCTTCCCTCAAGACCTTCCAAGAGGAAGAACGCCTTAGAGCGTCTTTAGGCCTTAGTAAGCTTCAATTCATCAAGTTTTCATTTTCCTTGTTTTATGGTCTATCTAACCTCTCCCTTTTTATCGCAGGAACCTCAATGCCGTTCCCGCCAAGTGACGCGGATATTCCGCCAGCTGCCGATGTTCCTGCCTCCTCAGGGCTACCGCGGGAGGTCCGTCTTGAAGAGCCGATGAGAGATGCCTTAAAGGCTCTGGAGGCATCTCTGAACGAGGACGACGACGCCTTGATGAAGGAAGCATCGAAGAGGTCCATCGCGACAGCCCGGGAGGAAAGGAAGCGGTCGAGGCGCGAAGCAAAGGCACACATGGCTGCCTTGGCCATTGGAGCGGGCCCAAGCACCGCCCCTCGTGCCGATACTCCGTCAGAAGAGCCCCCAGTCGCCTTGTCTACAGCTCATAGACAGGTGATTCGCGCCAATAGGGAGGCTAACGATAAGTCCACCTCAGGTAATATTTCTTTCAAAATCTTGTTGCAAGAATTATAAAGCCGTCGGTTCTTATATATTCTATCCTGCAGGGCCAAGTCCGACCGAGGGAGAAGCGGAGACCGTCGAACCTAAGGAAACAGAGGAGGAGGCACCGGCCGAACCCGAGCCGGCAGTGGGCGACGTCGCCAGGGTTAGCGAGCCTGAGTTGGGGGCTGGGGGAGCCGCACCCGAAGAGGTCGTTGATGCCGAGCCTGAGGTGACGGCAAATGAGATGATCATTATTACTGAGCCTGGGGTGGCGACGGATGAGGTGCTTAAGACCGGCGACCTCATGGTGGTGGCGGATGAGACGAGGACGACCGCCGAGCCCAAAGAAGTAGCGGATGAGATGGGCATGACTCTTGGGGAAGAGCTAGCCGCTCTTTCTCAAGAGTCCGGCAATGCTCCGATCATTGCCCTCCCCGTCTATGGTCTTCCGCCGTCTCCTGGCCGCGAGAGTACGACGACGGCCCCCGTGGAGTCTGGGGATGAGGCCACGGGTGGTGGACTCATATCGCTGGAGGAGGGAGACGCCTCTGTCTTAGCTGGAGGCTCATCAGGTAAATTTCGAATTACTGGTTCCCCCCTTTTTTTATCTTGCAATCTTTCCTGACAGGTTTACCCTTGTCTTTTAACGCAGGTGCAGGCAGTGCCGATGCTCCATTGCTCGAGGGAGCGCCGTCAACTACTGCCTTGGCGGTGGTTACCTCTCAGCCTTCTCTCGTACCATCGAAGATGTTGGAAGGTACGGGTTCGCAACTTATTAGTCTTATCTTTCAGATGTATAGTTTATGTACTGAAGTCGTGTTGTTGTGTCTTTTCAGGAGTACTTTTTGACCATCTTTATCAGGTGTTGCTCCCACACTTCTCCTTCCCATCTGAATTCGCTTCTCCTTCTGGTGGCGCTGGTGAGTATGGTTTCCAATTGATATCTTTCTTTTTCAGTGACGGAATTATTTCTAACTTTTCCTTGTCCCGACTGCAGTGCTACAAATTGAAGGAGGGGATGAAAGATTGGCCGCGTCACCGGCCCTTCCGGCCTTGCCACCTGCCTCAGCTGGTACAGCAACTATCACATTGATAACTCCCTCCTTTCTTTTTATTTCTTGAACTGTTATCTGATCATATCTTGTTTGTTCAACTGTCGTTCCGGTCTCGGCGCCCTTCGAGCCTCATGTCATAATGCCAGCGGGTCCTTTCCTGAGACGTCCGTCTTCCAAAGGCGCCGCGAATAGTCTGCGCATGTTGAGCGACTACATCGAGGAACTCGACGTCGAGACTCCTACATCTGCTGCGGACTTCGCTACGGCGGTTAACCCGATGCTGGTGATACTCGTAAATTTCCATGACGAGGGCATCGTTGCGTCTTGGGTTAACCACTGCAAAGAGATCGAAGCTCGCCTGCATCAGCTGGAGTCGGTACGTCCTGCCCCTGAGGTTTTGGCCGGGAGCAATGAAAGAGCAGCGTAGATCAAGCAAAGCGCTTCTTACGTCCACCATTTGGAACAAGCAGCTTTAAGGCTGAAGGAGTGCCAGGAGTCCTCAAGTGAAACTGCTCGCCTACGTGCCGAAGTTGAGGCGAACGCTGCCGAGGTGAAGGCTATCTTTGAGGGCCTCCTGGAACGCATCTCTCATGGGCTAAACTTGAAGTGAAAGCTTGATGTCGCTGAGCGTGACACTCCAGGCCGTGAAGCTGCTCATCAGGCCGTTAGGGAGCAGCTTGCATCTGTCTTGCAGCAGCAGGCTCAAGTGGAGGCAGATCTGGCGGTGGTGGCCGATCAGGAGAAAGTGTAGAAGGAGGTGCGCGAACAATTGCTAGAGTTATGCAAGACGCTTCCTTCCCAGTAATTCCCCTTGTATCTACATACTTGTAAAAAAAATTCTTTTTTTTTGAATAAGATGTATCCATTCTTTATTCTTTTGTACGCTTCACCTTGTACCTGATTAAATTAATAAATAAAGATATACATTTTTCTTTGCAATGTCTTGTATTATTTCTTTGCTTTCTCCCTTCTCTTATTATCAACATGCTGTCTTCATAAACACAACTGACAGATAATAGAGTAAGCATCTAGATTTCTCCAAGGGATAGTGATGGCTTAGGCCGCAGGTTCAGATCTGCTGCCTAAGACTTTTCAACTCTATGAGCCGTGAGGGTCTCACAGAGACTTTTCTTCCTACGGATCGAGAGGATCTCGTAGGTGGATTTTCTCCTTAAGAATCTTAAGGATTCCTAAGTGCGTTTTCTCTTATAAGTCGTAAGAATCCTATAAGAGAATTTTCCCTCTTACGAGTCGAGAGGACTCGTAAGTGGTTGTTTCCCTTCTTGTCGAGATTCGACTTTGGAGAGTGAGACCCGTGGATAGTATGCAGCGACTGCTTTAGACCGACTTGCAGGGTCGCAGTGCTTAGGAAACAAGTTTTTTTTTATCCATGTTGCCTAAGGCTTTATCTTGCAAGTTGAGACGAATCGGGAATTTCCCGCGGAGACACTGGTTTCTCTGTGAGCCGACGCGAATCAGGAGGCTCTCGTCAAGGACGCTAGTTTCCCTGAGTTGAGGAGTTTGCCAAAGACACTTGTTTCCCTGGAGTTGAAACGAATCGAGGATTTCCCGCGGAGACACTATTTTCTCTGCGAGTCGACGCGAATCATGATTTTCTTCGTTAAGGACACTTGTTTCCCTGAGTCGAAGGATTTTGCCGAAGACACTGGTTTCTTCGGAGTTGAGACGAATCGGGAATTTCCCGCGGAGACACTGATTTCTCTGCGAGCCGACGCGAATCAGGAGGCTCTCGTCAAGGATGCTAGCTTCCCTGAGTTGAGGAGTTTGCCAAGGACACTTGTTTCCCTGGAGTTGAAACGAATCGAGAATTTCCCGCAGAGACACTGGTTTCTCTGCGAGTCGACGCGAATCAAGATTTTCTTCGTCAAGGACACTTGTTTCCCTGAGTCGAAGGATTTTGCCGAAGACACTGGTTTCTTCGGGGTTGAAACGAACCGGGAATTTCCCGCGGAGACACTGGTTTCTCTGCGAGCCGATGCGAATCAGGAGGCTCTCATCAAGGACGCTAGTTTCCCTGAATTGAGGAATTTGCCAAGGATATTTGTTTCCCTGGCGTTGAAACGAATCGAGAATTTCCCGCGGAGACACTAGTTTCTCTGCGAGTCGACGCGAATCAAGATTTTCTTCGTCAAGGACGCTTGTTTCCTCGAGTCGAAGGATTTGCCGAAGACACTGGTTTCTTCGGGGTTGAAACAAACCGGGAATTTCCCGTGGAGACACTGGTTTCTCTACGAGCCGATGCGAATCAGGAGGCTCTCATCAAGGACGCTAGTTTCCCTAAGTTGAGGAGTTCTGTGGTGGTCTTTCAGGTTTTGTATAAGTTACCGTCAAGACCGTGAAGCTAGGAATTTGATCTTCGCTTCGTTTGCTGGCGCTGCGTCTGCTGTACTGAGACGAATGCCGCGGTTGCCTCTAGGCTGTTGGCGAACTGTCGAGATTTGGCTTTGCTTTCCGGCGGAGCCTACTGGGAGGGTGTGGTTCCCTCTTTGTTTGCGCCCTTGGATTGTATACAGGAATCGATGTGATCTCAACTGTAGGGCCAAAGTTTTATCCTCATTCTCATTTTCATTTTTTTTTTACTTCCGCGATGCTCTATCATTTCAGCTTTTATATCGCGAAGGTCGCGATTGCCCAATCATTTCGGCTATTTTTCGCGTTGCCCAATCATTTCGGCTGTTTATTTTATTTTTAGTCGCTGCTTTTTATTGCGAGTTGCCCAATCATTTCGGCTATTTTGCATGCATACATTTTTACTTGCTACTTTTTATTGCAAGTTGCCCCATCATTTCAGCTATTTCATATGCATGTGCGGCCTACTGGCTTTTCGCCGTAAACCTGAAACTAGACACCGATTTCAGCATCAGCACCGCTACAACTGGGATATCGCCAGGAGCGAATCATCATTTGCCTCTGTCGATGTCGAACAAAGATGGCTTAGCGAACATGGTTAAGGTCCTGTCGACCAAGGCTTTTGACTTCATGAGCCGTAAGGGTCTCACAAAGGTATTTTTCCCTACAAGTCGTGAGGATCTTGTAGGTGTGTTTTCTCCCTAGGAATCATGGGGATTCCTAAGTGCATGTTCCTCTGTAAGTCGTAAGGATCCTACAAGACGGTTTTCTCCTTGTAAGCCGAGAGGACTTATAAGGATTGTTCATCATGCGTACATATCTCCAGTCATAGATGGGACTTTGTTAGGGAAATGTTTATTCGCGCCCGTGGATTGTATACAAGGGTCAGTATCGAGCCACTTGTAGGGCAATATTGGAGGTTGTGGGGGTTGCTTAAGCACAGGTTTCAGTCTCTGTAACTTTAGACTTTCAAATCTTATGAGCCGTGAGGATCCCATAAGAGAGTTCTCCTTACGAGTCGTAAGGATCTCGCAAGTGTATTTTCTCCTTAGGAATCGTGGGGATCCCTAAGTGTATTGCTCCGTTGTGAGTCGTAAGGATCTCACGCGGGTGGTTTCTCCTTACAAGGTCGAGAGGACCCTGTAAGTGTCCTTTAACGAGGTTGCGCCTTTTCGGGTTTTCACAAACACTCGCCAGTAGTCCTGCTGTTTTTACTCACGGAGCCCTTTCGGGTTTTCATCCGTGCCCATTTTTCTTATGGACGTACCATTTTTTTTTATTCTTTTTATTCTTTTTATTCTTTTTTTTTACGAGGTCGCGCCCTTTCAGGTTTTCACGAACACTCGCCGGTAGCCCTGCTGTTTTTACTCACGGAGCCCTTTCGGGTTTTCATCCGTGCCCATTTTGCTTATGGACATACCGTTTATTATTATTTTTTATTATTATTATTTTTTTATTCCCCTTTTTTTTATTCATCTCGTCAGCCTAAGGATGCTGCGGTAGTAGTTTAAGGACGTTTCGGTCCGTCATTAGTTTAAGGACGTTTCGGTCCGTCATTAGTTTAAGGACGTTTCGGTCTGTTCGGAGAAGGCCGGCTACTACTTACAGAGCTTGAGCTTAGGAAGATACTGAGCGGACATAGTCGTCGTCATCTATCATTGACCTAGGCTGTGGCTCATCAAGCGTAGTATTTCTTCAGGAAGCGACCGTTTATTGGCCTGAAAGGCCTTACACCTTGCATATCCATGAGTAGATAGGCTCCACCCTGGTAGACCTTGTCTATTATGTACGGGCCTTCATAGTTTGGCTCGAATTTTCCTCGCTTGGCGCGATTGGGGATCATAGGCCTTTTGACCACTAGCACGAGTTCGCCTTGGCGGAATGTCCTCGGCCAGGTCAATCTTTCATATGAGCGTGTCATCTTTGCTTTATAAGCTTCCAGATTTTGTTGCGCTATGAGCCGTGTTTCTTCAAGGGCATCAAGCTCCTCAAGCCGAAGGTGAGCATTTTCTTCGTTCGTCAGCTCGTAGTGGACTGCCACTCGTAGAGAGGGTAACTCTATCTCGAGGGGGAGTACTGCTTCTGTACCGAATACCAACGCGTAGGGCGTTGTGTTCGTGGCTGTCTTGAACGTAGTTCGATATGCCTAAAGAGCCTCTTGCAGTCTTTCATGCCAGTCCTTCTTATTTCGGGACACCGTCTTTTTCATGATCTTTGTCAGGGTCTTGTTGAAGGCCTCGGCTAGACCATTAGCTCGCGGATTATAAACCGAGGAATATCTCCAGTCTATATTATGCTGCTGTGCGAAGCGACTGATCTTGTGGCTTCTGTAGGCTGGCCCGTTATCGGAGATGATCCGTCGCGGAGTTCCAAACCGATATATGACGTGCGTTTTGAAGAAATAGAGGATATTCTCCGTCTTCACTTCCCTCAGCGGTACCGCTTCTGCCCATTTGGAGAAGTAGTCAGTCGTCGCCAGGATGAAACGATGTCCCTTGGACGATGCTGGTTCGATAGGGCCGACTATGTCAGTTCCCCACATTTCGAACGGCCAGCTAGCCACCGTTGGATGTAGCGGATTTGGATGTTGGTGAATGAAGTCCCCATGGATTTGGTATGAGTGGCATTGCTTCGCATATTCGAGGCAGTCCTGAATCATCGTGGGCCAGTAGTAGCCCATCCATTTAATTTTCAATTTCATCTTTGGGCCTGCTTGGTGAGAACCGCAGAGTCCGTCATGAACTTCTTGAATGACTCTTTTCGCTTCGTCAGGTCCCAGACATCTTAACCACAGAGAATCGAATGACCTCTTGTACAGAGTATCATTGACGAAGGCGAAAGACAGAGCTCGTTTCATAAGCTGATGTCTTGAGAACGCATCTTCAGGCATTCCATGGGACTTAAAGTAGTCTATGAAGACTTCCCTCCAATACTCAGCCTTTTCTTGTTCTTTTATTTGCAAGGTCGTCTGTTCAGTCGCTCCCTTTTCTTCGGATGATTCCAGAGATATGGGGCAAGCACCCGACGGCTTTGTACCACAATTCTGACGTCATCGAGATTCTCGTCAGCCAGTTCTTTAGCGAGCTTGGCTAATGCGTCCGCTTTGTTGTTTTCCGCACGCGGTATGTTTTCCAAAGTGTAGGAAGGGATTTGGGTCAACAGTTGTTGCACCTTTTCGCCGTACTTCACCAACTCTGGTTTGCATGTTTGGTAATCGCCGTTTACTTGACTGATGACCAGTTGGGAGTCTCCATATATGAGGAGGTTTTCAATTCCCATGTCGATGGCGATCTCGAGGCCTGCTATCAAAGCTTCATATTCGGCTTCATTGTTCGTCCTCGGCTCTGTCAAGGAGAAAGCGAAGTGCATTATGCCTCCTTGTGGAGTCACGAAGATAAGGCCTACCCCCGATTTGACTATGGGCGTGTTTTATCTGCGCTTCTTCATGGAAGATGCTCCATCGAAATAAAGCTCCCATCGGGTATCACCTCCGTCAATCGCGTCAAACGCATGTTCGTCTGGAAGATCGCAATTCAGAGGAGAATCAGCAGGTATCGGATGTTCAGCGAGGAAGTCGACAATAGCCTGGCCTTTCACTGCTTTGAGAGGTTGATAGGTTATCGAGAATTCCATCAAGATCAGGGCCCATTTAGCGAGTCGTCCCGTCAATATGGCCTTTGACATTAAATATTTAAGAGGGTCCACCTTCGAGATGAGACGGACTTCATGTGCCAATGCATAGTGTTTAAGTTTTGTTATTGCGAAGATCAATGCCAGACTATGTTTTTCAATGGGGGAGTAGTTGCTTTCTGCCCCCAGTAGGACTCGACTTAAATGGTAGAGTGCTCTTTCTTTCCCTTGGTCGTTCTCTTGCGCCCATAATGCGCCTAAGGAACCTTCGAGGGCCGTTGTATAAAGGATTAGCTGTTTTCCCTTAACCGGGGCAGCCAGCACTGGCGGGTTTTGCAAGTATTTCTTGATTTCGTCCAGTGCGCTTTGGCACTTTTGATCCCAGACGAACGGGGTTCCCTTCTTCATCAGGTGGCTATAAGGACGACACTTGCCTGAAAGGTTGGCTATAAATCGCCGTATATACGCAAGCTTTCCCTGGAGAGACCGCAGTTGTTTGAGAGTTCTTGGCGGAGGCATTTCCATTATCGCCTTAATCTTAGACGGATCTATCTCGATATCTCGGTGTCGAACGACGAATCCCAGGAATTTTCCCGAAGAAACTCCGAATGCACACTTGAGAGGGTTCATCTTCAAGTTGTATTGTCGAAGGCGTCGAAATACAGTCTTTAGATGCTCAAGATGTTCCTCGCATGATTTTCTCTTAACCACGAGGTCGTCGATATACCACTCGACGATTTCATGTATGAGGTCATCGAAGATCTTCGTCATGGCCCTCTGATAGGTGGCACCGGCGTTCTTTAGACCAAAGGGCATCACCTTGTAGCAAAATATTCCCAAAGGAGTCCGGAAAGCGGTATGCTTCTGGTCTTCGGGATGCATCTTTATCTTATTATACCCTGATGAGCCGTCCATGAAGGAGAAAACCTTATGAGTGGACGTATTGTCTATCATCAATTCGGTGACTGGCACTGGGAAATCATCCTTCGGGGAGGCTTTATTGAGATCCCGAAAGTCCACGCATATGCGCACCGTCCCATTTTTCTTCATCACCGGGACAATGTTGGCGATCCATTCAGGATATTGAACCTCCTGGATAAAGTCAGAGTCAATTAGCTTCTTGACCTCGGCATTGATGCTCATCTCAAGCTCGAGCCGCATTCTCCTCGACGCCTGTTTGACTGGCTTGATGTTCGGGGATATCGCCAATTTGTGCACAGCAATTTCTGGATCTAGTCCCGGCATTTCGGAATAATTCCATGCGAAGCAATCTCTATGCTGTACAAGGACGTCTTTTAACGCAACTACCATTTCTTCAGATAGCAGCTCGCTGACAAATGTCGGTCGCGGATCGTCCGCCGTCCCCAACTCAATTTTCTTGAGGTTATCTGCAGTGGTATGTATTCCATCCTCCAGTTCTTTCGGAACTGGTGGAAATTCTGAGATCACCTCATCATTGCTGTTTTCGAAGCACCAGGGAAGGTTATCCATGTTCTCGGGCTCTTCTTTTAATATTTTTATCGTGTGACAAGTGTGAATCCGCTTCCATTCCCAATGTGGAGTTGGTTCTGTTCTCGTGGCTTTGGGTTCGTGCTTTTGTGGCGGCGTTACCCTCCAGTTGTCAGACAGAGCGAACTTGCCGAGCTGGTACTGATCTTCGACCTAATTCTTAAAGGTGAAGCAGTCTTCGAGCGGGTGCCCTATTACTCGATGGTAAGAGCAATAATTTGGGTCAGAGACTTCGCCTGCTTGTTCGGGGTTTTTGGACTCCGGCAGTGTAAGCATTTGATGTTTTAGAGAAAGATCAAGTATTCTCTTCATCTTGTCCCAAGAAAACGAGTACGCTCGACCCATTTTCTTCATGAGGGATAGATCGGAACCGCTCATTTCCCGCTTGCGTGGCTTCTTAGTCCCGCTTTATTTCTGTTGAGGCCTTTTTGGCCTTTCGACTTGTTTCTGCCTCTACGTCGAGCCTTTTTTATAATAGGTTGACAGGGAGCAGTATTTTCGTCTTTCCCGGCCTGTTGGAGGAGGCGTTGCGTTTTGGCTTTCTCATAGATGGCCATTTCGCGGCTGTGATCGTCTCGGACTTTTTGACCAGCTTCCCTTATAAGTCTGTCCATTTGTTCTTCGAACGACGGACTGAGCACTTTTGCATCAGAAACTTTTACTGTTTCAGGATTAGCGTCCTCCCGTTGAGCATCTGCTTCTTCATTGAAGTCATGCACGACGTAACAATCGCGGAGTAGCTCTCGTTTCTTGGACCGAATGTATCCAAGTCCGATTGTTGCCATCCTTCCACTAGGCAACTTGTGCTGAGTCCCGGGGACGTTCCAGACCTTGTCATAGAATTTGGCTTTTCGAGCGGTCTGTTTGAAGGATATCCCCTGGCGCTTCAACAGCCTTTTCAAGCCTTCTGTATAATATCTGGGGAGACGGATGGGCTGAAGCCTGTCAAGCGTAGGATCCATACCGTGCCAGATTTCTTTCTCCACTTTGGTTTCTTCAGAGCGGTAGAATAGAATTGCCTTTTTGCCTTCTCGCCTGGGAGGGACATAGAACGTCCGCAGTTCCTCAATTGTGTAGGTATTGAGCGCATCCAATTCTCTATGATGTTGAAGTGGAACCAAGGTGACTTGCAAACTCTGCTCTTCGTCAGCGGATGTTTGTATTGAAGGCCGAGCGGAGAATATGGTATGGACCTCATCTTCCGAGTCACTACCAAAGATCAATGTAGGAGCGAATGGTCCCGGCTTGTTATATTGGGGCGGACCCGAATAAACTATCTCCTCTTCCTCCTCGGTATCACTCTCGAAGACAGGGATGGTGGCGTTAGCTTTGTTCTCCGGTTTGTGACACCTCTCCGTGTCTTCGAAATCCGGTAAGAAGTATTTGGCATCTTCATATTTGCGGACTTCGTTCACGGAGAACGGGTTCAGTTCTCCCGTTACGGTATACTCGAGACCATCCTTAAAATATTTCATACACTGATGTTGTGTAGAAGGGATGATGTTGTACTCGTGTAACCATGGCCGACCGAGCAAAGCATTATAGCACGTTTTGGCGTCTATGACATGGAATTTAATGTTCGTGACGAGCAACCCAAAGCGTAGTGTCAGTATCACAGACCTAAGAGTTTTTGATGATTGAGAGTCAAACCCGGAGATGGTGATCTTGTCCCGAGCAAGGTGCTGGACGCTCATGCAAATTTCTTTTAACACCCGCACATTGAGTAGATTAACAGACGATTCGTTATCGACCAGGATTTTGCCTATCTTTATATCATGGCAGTATCCTGAGACATAGAGGGGGCGATTGTGTTCGCACGTCCCAAGGAGAAGGTCTTCGTCACCGAAAGTGACATCGGCCGTGTGCACTTCCTCCAATTCATCCTTCATCTTTTGTTCGGCCAGGAAAGCTTGGAACTGCTCCGGGTCCTGTAGTGCCTTAATTAACGAATCTCTCGCCTCCTTTGATAGTAAAAGGGCGTCAAGAATGCTAAGCTGCGAGGGTAGTTTTCTCAGATGCGCTAAGACGTTGTAATCCACCTTATTTTTCTTCGGTGGGTCTTTGGCAGTTAGCTCTTCCATGACTTGGTCATCTAGGGCGATGTCCTCAGAGACCTTTTCTTTCCCTTTATCTTTTTTGTTTGAGGGTCCGAGATTTTTTTCGGGTAGCGTCCGATTACGCAGTCAGATATTTTCGCAAACCCTTCGGCTCTTCTTCTTTTCCCGAAGTGGACTCTTTAAAGAAGGGACTAAAAGCCAGCTCCTCGTCGGAATCGCTCCCAAATGTGAGCACTTGCGATCCCCCGGCGTTAACCATGCGACAATTGCCGGTGGTTCTGTTAAGCCTCTCAGTCGTACCGTTCTGCTCCCGACGAGTTTTGCGCTTCTCCCGCTTAAAATGTTGTCGGTGAGCAACATATCCTTTCCACCATCTATCAAAAGCTTTGCACTCTTCAGTGGGGTGCGAAATTTTCCGATGATATAAGCAGTAGGAGGGGTGCATTTCCGTTTCACCAGTAACACTTCCCTCAGAGGATGGTAGCTTCATACCCATTGATATGGCTTTAGCAAACCTTTTTCTCGTCTTGAATTTGATTTTATCCGCAGTGGGTGTACTTTGCTCCAGCGGGAGTATCTCAATTCTTTCGTCAAGGCGCTGGCGCTTGGCCCTTTCGAATATGACCACCTTGCGCTCCCGATCAGCTTTGCTTTTTAAGAGAGCTTCATTGAGAAATGCGTCAATTACTTCATCCGATGGCCCCAGAATTTTTGGTTCGGGATCTGCCCCCAGCTTTTCAGTGCAAGGAGTCTCCTCATCGTTCGTGAGCGAATGGGAAATCATATGACAGCTCGCCACATATTTCTCGGATTCATCTGACGAACTATCTCCCTCATCATCCTTTTGAAAGACGTGGTTGAGGAACTCTTGGAGTGTAATGGGAGTCCGTGCCTTCTGGTTGTATTCCTCCAGCGCGTCAATTTGTTTTTGCAAGTCCGTGCGCTTGTCGCCAGGCTTCACGGGCTTCTTTGATTTCTTTTTCTTCTTCTTTGAAGATTTCGACGGCTGATTGTGAATGCTTGGGCCACCTCCATCGATCATTTGAGTTGGACGCGGCTTCAACATTCCTTCAATGACCTGCGGCTCTAACGGGTTCTTCCACTTGATCGCAGGGCATGCTTGAAGATCGTTCAGCATCTTCCTTGTCTTGGCTGACAGCACAACCTCCCATGGGGCTTCTTCGACAAGAGAGCACGTTGCCCCCGGCGTATTCATCCTTTTAGAGGTGTGGGGCTGCGGCGGATTCACCTTCCATCTGTCAGACAATGCGAACTTGCCCTGTTGGTACTGGTCTTCAATCCAATTTTTGAAGACGTAGCAATCCTCAATCGGATGACCCAGTACTCGATGATAGGGATAGTAGTTGGGATCGTTAACGTCATTTGGCTGCGACGGACGTCTTGGATCCAGCAGATTTATGAGTCGGTTACGCAATGCCAGCTCGAATAATCTTCTCGTTTTATCTCGGAGAAACGAGTAAGGACGTCCTAGCCTCTCTTCAAGGGGTACGCGTGGACGCATATTATTTTGACGAACGACCGACTTCGAGTTGCTCGGCTGTTGTTGAGCATTAGCGAGAACGATCGCTTTCCCCTTCCCTATTTCGGGAGTCCGGCTTTGGAAGAGGAGGTCTATGGCCCATCTGATCCATTTGCGCTAGTTTGTCGATCAGGGCCTGGAAGGTAGTCGGCTTGAAGAACATCATAAATTGCGAGATGGTTGCTTGCGGATCGAGGGTTCCCACAAACATACCCACTGCAGGAGCTTCTTCAATGCGTTGCTCGCATTTTGACCATAAGTTCTGCTACCTTATAGCGTATTGGACCCATGTTTCGCCCGGCTTCACCCTGGCGTTAATCAATGCCGTCATCGGGGTGCGTTCACTGGCGTTTGCAAAACGCTGGGTAAACAGTAGCTCCATCTCCGCGAAGGTCTTGATAAAGTCGTTTGGGAGCTCAGAATACCACTCGAACGCTGTATCTGATAAGCTTCCAACGAACTGGTGAAGCAACAATTTATCATTGCCGCCAGTGTTGCCGCGGAGTGCCCTGAACTGGGCAACATGCTGGTGGGAATTGCCCGTCCCCTTATAGACATGGAACTTCGGAATTGTGTAACCCGGCGGGTACTTGATCTGGTCGTACCAGCTCGGATATGGTCATCCTATTTTTATGACCTGACCAGCTGCTTCGGTCGCATGATAAACCCGTATTTGTTGGGCTATGTACTCGTCCAAGTCAGCTTTGGAGATTGTCTCTTCCTTAGCTGTTGACAGAGCTGGCGGAGGATTCGACATTTCTCCCCTATCGTCTTCAAGGACGATCGGGTGATCTTCGGCTGGAGGATCTTGTTGGATCATCATCCCCACCATGTCTTGGAACAGGAGGCCCATACGCTTTATGTTGGCTGCTTGTTCAGAAGCCTCTTTATCCTTCTTCTCCAATATTCGACGAAGGAATTCGGCATCAGTTTCTTACTCCTGGCGTTCATCCAAGGACGTTTCAGGGCTTTCTTTTGGCCCAGTAAGTGCGGCCATCGCGTTCATCATCTCTTGGAGCTTTTGCTGTTGCTCCTGAGCCTTAGTCACTGACCGTGTAAGCGGTCTATGAACTGTAGATGAACGGCTGTCCACCTTTCCCGACGCCATGTATACTGTATGAACTATTATGCCCCCGGACTTAGGGCGTTTAGGTTCACCACCTTTAATATTTGCCGTCGGCGTAAGGACTTTCTCCGGCCTTCTTCTCTTATAGGCCGTTGAAGTTGAGGGAGCCGTTGCTTTGGGCACCCAAGTGGTCGTTACCTTCCGCTGCTTGATCGGGGAATTTTCTTCTTGCCGACTTTTCGACTTCTTGTGTCGGCGAGAGAAATCAGGATCAATCACAGATTCTCGGATTCGTCGCCATGTCTTGTAAATCCTCGAGGACAGCGATTGAGGAGACTGCTCCAGCTTTTCTGCTTCCACGGCGGTCTCTACCGGTGGAGGAGTTCTTTTAAGGACCGCAGTTGGCGAGTTTCTGCGTACCCTGTTCAACAGCTCAAAGTTGTTCCCGGTTGGAACAGCAGTGTTAACTTCCACCGTCGGAGCCGACGGAGTTATCCCAAAAGGGGAGTTGCCCCCAGTCTTCCTTATCCGGCGCCAGTGGCATCGTCGGGCGCGACGAGTCATCGATATTGGTTCAGAGACAGAAGCAGCTTCTTCTTGCCCCCTGTTTAGGTGTGGGGCTGTTGCCAGCGTCAGCCTATTGAAGGCTGATGTATTTTGAGTAGCAAGAGCAGGAGTGGGAGTTGGGACGGTCAATTTTGTAAAAACCGATCTCTTAGCAGGAGAAGCCGCCTTGACGACTTCAGGAGCAGGTTTGGCTACTCTTTTTGGGATAACCTTTTCTGGGACTGCAAGCTTCATTGTAGGCCCGCAGGAGTTTTGGCCCAGTCTGGAGAAGACCGAGGCACTGGTGTTGGGCGACCCGTTGAGAGGGGCCGCAGTAACTGAAAGTCGATCGAAGACCGACTTCTTAGGAGCTTCTTGTACGGGCACGGGGGCGCTGAAACTTGTTGGCGGAAGCATAGTTCCGAAAAACAACCCCGTGGTGGCTTGAGTAATCTGCTCCACGGGCATGGTGAACAAAGAGGCCGCTTGGGGCCCGTAGGTTATGCCCCCAGTTGAGGCCGGACGCGAGCTGCAGCTGCAGTTGGAGCACTTCGAACAGGTAGAGGCCATCGATGCTTGATTTCTGCGCCAGGCAAAAGACCAAATCTTAGTAACTTGAAACCCAAAGGCAACCATTAACAATCCGCGATTCGTTCGCGAAGACGACACACGAAGTGTGGAGTGGAAAGAGGAAAAGGTCCCACCGGGCGTGCCAGAATCTGTTCCCCTCCGAATGGCGGCCGAGACGTGAGGACGTCTTGCCTGAGATTCGGGGCAGATGCTATATGGTTTTATCCGTCCACCTCTCCGAAAATGCCAAGTTGATTTATGGCACCGTGTATCGGAGGTTTAGACGGATGCGGCCGATGTAGCAGACTTCGTCAGATTCCCCCTCGCTAGAGGGGTTTTTGATTGTGAGGACGCTCTTCCCTGCAGACGCAAGCCCCTGCAGTTAATTACGCTACCGCATCGCGATAGCCACTTTCTCCTTCTCCAGAATTTCGCTTCATGTCGTGTGTGTTTCTTTTGTTTTTGATTGCCCGTGGATTGTATACGGAGACTAAGTGATGCCGTCGCCCATAGGATGTGGATTAGTCCAAATCCGTATTTCCTTAGATTTGGGTTTGGTGTTTTAGTTTAAGGATACATCAGCCGTGTTGAGGCTAAGATCAACTTAAACATTCATTAAGGATACGTTAGTCCTGTTTGAGACTAAGATCAACTTAACGTGGTGATCTATTTAATATGTAGCCATCGGGACTCGTCACCTCTCTGACGTCATTGAGGGATTACAACGACAGGTGTCGGAGGAGTTCGGAGATGTACCCTTGAACCAAAGTTGATTTGGAGTTTTATAGTCTATTTGAATGTTTAAGGATACGTTAGCCAGGTTTGCGGCTAAGATCAACTTAAACAGGATCGTTTAGATCCGACAAAAGAGCATTTGGGGCTCTATTGTTCCAGTTTAGGGAGGTAGTGGTCCATTGGTAGTTTAAGGACATTGCGGTCCATTGGTAGTTTAAGGACGCATAAGTCTATGGGTTTAAGGACCCCACAGTCCATATGGGTGTGTTTAAGGACGCATTAGTCCGTTAGTTTAAGGACGCATAAGTCCGCGGGTTTAAGGACCCCACAGTCCGTATCTTAGTTTAAGGACGCTTAAGTCCGTGGGTTTAAGGACCCCACAGTCCGTATTGATGTGTGGTTGTCGGGACTCGTCACCTCTGTGACGTCGTTGAAGAATTACAACGATAGGAGTCAAAGGAGTTCGGAGATGTACCCTCGAACCGGATGTAAATTGATTTAAGAGAGCAGTTGCGCTCAGTCAATTTAGTTTGAGGACTTACGGCCATGATTGGGCGAAGTCCAATATGTTCAACACTTTTATTTGTTTTTGGCCTATTAGGCCTGTGCTAGGGCTTGGCCCCTTTTTAATAATGCATAGCATTAATCTTGGTCTCTGTTGGACCTTTATTTGGGCTCTGCCCCTTTTAAAATAATGCATTGCATTATTTATTATTTTGTTTAGGCTCTGCCTATTTATAAATGATGCAGAGCATCAATTTTGTTTGGGCTCTACCCTTTTTATTGCATTGCAATTTAATTTGGCCTGCTAGGCCTTTCTGATTTGGGCCTGGCCCTTTAATAAAAGAAATGTGTTGCATTCTTCAGGTGCTTTGCGCTAATCACTGAGCGCAAGCGCTTATGGTGATGACACGTGTCACGCTCTGGTGAGCGCAAGCGCAGTTAGCGCAGTGCGCTGCACCAGTGCGCTGCGCTGCTGCGCTGCTGACACGTGGCGCGCTCTGGTGAGTTGCGCTAACTTCAGAGAGCAAGGCTCTATCAAAAGCGCATAGCGCAAGTGGTTCAAATGCTGACACGTGGCACTCTCTGGTGGTTTGCGCCAACCCAAGAGCGCAACAGTGCAGTTTTGCAAGTGTAAGGCACTATTAACTTGAGAATCTTTTAGATTCCAGAACCAATGGTTCATAAAAAAGTGCAAAGCACTATTTGATTTCTTGATCTAATTTAGATCAAGAAAACAAGTATTTCTTGTTTTTTCTTGATCTCAGAGAACCAATGGTTCATAAGTGCAAAGCACTACTTTTATTTTGTTTTTTATTGAAGATCATTGATCTTGTTCTTAGATCAATGATCTATTAGAAGAAATTCTTCTATCTTAAAGGTTTTTACCTTTTTTTTCTTGAAATTTCTTCAGAGTTCTCTCTGTTTGAAGTTCTTGATTTCTCCCAATGTTCCTCCTGATTTGGGGTCTAGGGGCCGTTGTATAGTGCCCATAAATTTGTTAAATTTGTTGAAGAGATCTTTCTCTGAGTGATTTGGGGAATTTTCCCCACAGTTGGATCTTTGATCCAAGGGCTTCTGTTTTACAGAAGGCAATCTTCTTGTTTTAACAAGAACAGAAAGATTTCTTTAAAATTTTAATTCTGTCTGGCGCAAATGCCCCAGCGCGTGACACGTGTCGCGCAGCGCACGGCGCAGCACAACTGCGCTAGCGCATCTGCGCTGACACGTGTCGCGCAGCGCAGCGCTTGCGCAAACTGAAGCGTTGCTTCCTTTAATTTTGTTTTAAATAGAGCTTTGCTCTGATTGGGCGCGCTGCCTTGGGCGCTGCACTGATGTATCAGCTTTTGACAAGTGGCGCGTTGCGCGCAGCGCAAAGAATCTGAAGCGTTGCTTTGAATTTTGAATTTTGAAATTCAAACAGAGCTTTTCTCTGATTGGGGGAAACACTCGTGTAACCAAGGCCTGCCGAGCAAAGCATTGTAACATGTCTTAGCGTCAATGACGTGAAATTTGATGTCCGTGATGAGCAGCCCAAAGCGTAATGTCAGTATCACAGACCCGAGTGTCCGTGATGACTGGGAGTCAAACCTGAAGATGGTGATTTTATCACGAGCGAGGTGCTGAACGCTCATGCAAATTTCCTTCAACACTCTTACATTGAGGAGATTGACGGAGGACCCATTATCAACCAGGATCTTGCCTATCTTAATATCATGATAGTATCCAGAGACATAAAGGGTACGGTTATGCTCGCACGTCCCGAGGAGGAGATCTTCATAGCTGAAGGTGATATCGGCTGTATGCACTTCTTCCAGCTCGTCCTTCATCTTTTCTTCGGCGAGGAAAGCTTGGAACTGCTCAGGCTCTTATAGTGCCTTGATCAAAGAATCTCTCGCCTCTTTGGATAGCAGAAGGGCGTCGAGAATGCTTAGCTGTGAGGGTATCTTCCTCAGGTGTGCCAGAACGTTGTAATCCACTTTGTTTTTCTTGGGCGGATCCTTGGCTGTCGGCTCTTCGACGGCTTGGTCATCGAGGGTGATATCCTCAGGGACATTTTCTTTTCCCTTATCCTTTTTGTTCGACCCCTTGTTTACGGGTCCGAGATTCTTTTCAGGTAATGTACGATTGCGCAGCTGAATGTTCTCGCAGCTCTTCGGTTCTTCCTCTTTTCCTGAGGTGGATTCTTTGAAAAGAGGGCCAAGAGCCATTTCTTCTTCAGAATCACTCCCGAATGTGAGAACTTGCGATCCCCTGCTATCAACCATGTGACAGTTGCCGGCAGCTCTTCCACGTTCGTCTGTCACATTTTTCCGTTGTCGACGAGCTTCACGCTTCATCCTCTTGAAGTGCTGCCTACCCTTGCCACCAATTTTTAAAAGCGTTGCATTCTTCAGTAGGGTGCGCAATCCTTCGATGATATAAACAGTAATTAGGATGCACATCCTCTTCATTAAGGTGTGTTTCATCAAAAGTGTTTCTTTCGGAGGGTGGCAGCTTCATTCCCATCGATATGGTTTTGCCGAACTTTTTCTTCATTTTAAGCCTGCTCTTGGTGGCAGCTAAAGTGGTCCTATCTGGTTGGAGTGTCTTAACCCTTTCATCCAGTCGCCGGCATTTGGCCTTTTCAAATATGGCCATTTCGCGCTCTCGATCAGCTTTGCTTTTCAGAAGTGCTTCATTCAGGAATGCATCAATCATTTCGTCTGATGGTCCTAGAAGTCCCAGCTCAGGATCTGCCTCCAGTTTCTCTGCGTCAGGAGCTTCTTCACCGTTTATTAACGAATGAGAGATCACGTGGCAGCTTGCCACATAATCCTCAAGTTCATCTGACGAGTCTTCTCTATTGTCATCATCTTCGTCCTCAAGGACGTGGCTGAGAAATTCTTAGAGTGTGACTGGGGTTCGCGCTTTTTGGTTATATTCCTTCAGTGCGTCAATATGTTTTTGTAGGTCCGTGCGCTTGTCATCAGGTTTCACGGGCTTTTTAGTCTTTTTCTTCCTTTTCGAAGACATTGACGGCTGGGCCTGGGCGTTTTGAGCATCCCCACTAATTCTTGGCGTCGGGCGCGGCTTCAGCATTCCCTCGATGACCTCGGGTTCAAGCGGACTTTTCCATTTGATCGCCGGGCATGTTTGGAGATTCTTCAGCATTCTTTTCGTTTTGGCTGAAAGAACGACCTCCCATAGAGTTTCTTCTATAAAAGAGCATGATGCCCCTGGTGTGTCCGCCTTTTTGAGAGCGTGCGGCTGTGGCGGGTTTACTTTCCAATTCTCAGACAGTGCGAATTTGCCCTGTTGGTATTGGTTCTCAATCCACCCTTTGAAGACGAAGCAATCTTCGATTGGATGGCCTATCGCTTGGTGATAGGGGCAATAATTGGGATTATTAGCCTCACCAGGCTGCAATGGGCGTTTTGGATCCGGCAAGTTGATGAGTCTGTTGCGCACCGCCAGCTCGAACAATCTCCTCGTTTTGTCCCAGGGAAACGAATAAGGACGCTTCATTTTCTCATTAAAGAATCGACGTCTCTCGTCTAGGCGATCAGTTAGTTTCGAGCCACTGGACTGCTGTTGAGCATTGGCGACGAAGGTCGCTTTCCCTTTCCCTTTTTCATTCCGCGGCTCCGGCTTCGAAGAGGAAGGCATATGGCCCATCTGGTCTATTTGGGCCAGCTTGTCAATCAAGGCCTGGAAAGTGGTCGGCTTGAAAAACATCATGAATTGGGAAATGGTCGCCTGAGGGTCGAGGGTCCCTACGAACATGCCTACCGCAGGCGCCTCTTCGATGCGTTGTTCTCACTTCGACCATAGATTCCGCCACCGTATTGCGTACTGGACCCAAGTTTCTCCCGGCTTCACCCTAGCATTGATCAGTGCCGTGATTGGAATACGTTCGCTAGCGCTCACAAAACGTTGGGTGAATAGCAGCTCCTTCTCTGCAAATGTCTTGATAGAGTCATTCGGGAGTTCCGAATACCACTCGAATGCTGTCTTCCACAAGCTGCCAACAAACTGGTGGAGCAGTAGTTTATCATCACCTCTAGTGTTGCCGCACAAAGCCCTAAATTTAGCAACGTGCTGGTGTGAATTTCACGTCCCCTTATATACGTGGATTTAGGGATCGTGTATCCCGGCGGGCACTTTATTTGGTCGTACCAACCTGGATTGAGTCGTCCAGTCTTAACAATTTGCCCAGCCGCTTCATTCTCCTGATGAACTCGTATTTGTTGAGCGATGTAATCATCCAGGGCGGCTTTAAAGATGGTCTCCTCTTTGGCTGCTGAACAAGCCGGCAGAGGGTTTGACGTCTATGCTCGGTCATCTTCGAAGATAATCGGAGGATCTTCAGCTGGAGGATCCGGTTGTATCATCATTCCGACCATGACTTGGAAGAGAAGCGCTAATCGTTTTATATTGGCCGCTTGTTCCGCTGCTTCTCTATCCTTCTTTTCGAGGATTCTGCGGAAGAAGTCAGCATCGGTTTCCTGTTCATGACGCTGCTCTGATGACGCCTCCGGGGTTTCTTTTGGCCCGGTGAGTGCGGCCATTTGCGTTAGCATTTCCTGAAGCTTCTGTTGTTTCTCCTGGACTTTTGTCACGGATCGCGTAAGCAGTCGATGACCCGTAGAGATACGGCTATCCTCTTTCCCGGACGACCATCATGCCCCCTGACTTGGGGCGTTTAGGTTCAGCGCCTTTGAGATTGGTTGTAGGGATCTTCTCCGGCCTTCTCCTTTTGTGAGCGGTCGAAGTTGAGGGGGCCGTTGCAGTAGGCACCCAAGTAGCTGTCGCCTTCTGTGGCTTAACAGGGTGGTCCTTTCTTGCCGAACCTTCATCTTTTTCTATCGGCGGGGATAGTCTTGATCTACCACGGAGTCCTGGACCTGTCGTCAAACTTTATAAATTTTAGAGGACAGTCATTGAGGGGGCCGCTCCAGCTTCTCCTTTGTAGTGCTCTCCATTGGTGGAGGAGATCTTTTCAGTACAGCAGTTGGCAAATTCCTGCGCACCCTGTTAAGTAGTTCAAAGCTGTTCCCGGTTGGAACAGCAGCATCAACTTCCACCATTGGAGCTGGCGAAGTCAGTCCAGAAGGGGAATTGCCCCCAGCTTTCCTCACTCGGCGCCAGTGGCGACGTCGAGCATGTCGTGTGGCCGGGATCATCTCCGCTGTTGGATCAGATTTTTCATGCCCCCTGTTCTGATGAGAGTCTGCTATGGGCGCCAGCTTGTCAAAGACAGATGCTCGCTGAGAGGGAATGGCCAATCTTGAAAAGGCCGATTTTCGTACAGGGGAAACGGCCTTGGTAAATTCACCCGGAGTGGGAGCTGAAACGGCCAGTCTTGTGAAGACCGACCCCTTAGCCGGAGAAGCCGCCTTGGTGACTTCAGGAATAGGAATGGCAATCCGCTTCGAGACAACGCCTTCTGGTATTGCGGGCTTCTTCACGGCCCGTTGGAGCTTTGGCCCAGTCTGCTGAAAACTGAGGCGCTGGACTTAGGCGACCCGTTGAGAGGGGCTGTGGTAGTTGCAAGCGGATCAAAGACCGACTTCTTCGGAGCTTCTTGCGACGGCAATGGGGCGTTGAAGCTCATTGGTGAGAGCATGGTCCCAAAGAACAGCCCAGTGGTGGCTTGCGTCACCTGTTCTACTGGTATCGCGAAAATGGAGGCCGCTTGAGACCCGTAGGTCACTCCTCCTGCGAGGACGGAGCGGGAGTTGTTGCAATTGTTGCAGCTGGAGCAGTTAGAAGCCATTGATCTTCTTTTTGTGCACGGAGCGAAACACCAAATCTTAGTACCTCGAATCCATGGGCAGCCATATTAAACCGCGATTTGTTCACGAACACGACACACGAAGTGTGGAGTAGAAAGAGAAAAAGGTCCCACCGGGCGTGCCAGAATCTGTTCCCCGACGAAAGGACGCGACCGGGACGTTGGGACGTCCGGGCCTGAACTTCGAGGGCAGATGCTATTTGGTGCTATCCGTCCACCTCTCCGAAGATGCCAAGTTGATTTATGGCATCTTGTAATGAAGGTTTAAACGGATGCGTCCGATGTAGCAGACTTTGTCAGATTCCCCCTCATTTGAGGGGTTTTTTTATTGTGGGGACGCTCTTCCCTGCAGGTGCAAGCCCCTGCAGTTAATTATGCTACCGCATCGCGGTAACCACTTTCTCCTTCTCCAGATGGTCACTTCGTGTCGTGGGTGTTTGTTTTGTTTTTGGTTGCCCGTGGATTGTATATGGAGACTAATTTATGTTGTCGCCCATAGGGCGTGAATTAGTCTAAATCCGTATCTTCTTAGATTTGGGTTTAGGGTTGGGTTTAAGAATACGTTAGTCTCATTTGAGACTAAGATCAACTTAAACATTTGTTAAGGATACGTTAGTCTAATTTTAGACTAAGATCAATTTAACGAGATCATTTAGATCCAACAAAAGAGTATTTGGGCTCTATTGTTTAGTTTAGAGACGTTGCGGTCCATTATTAGTTTAAGGACATTACGGTCCAAGGTTAATGTAACAACCCTAAATTTCCTATACAAATTTTTTAAAATATTTTTTTTCAAAATCCATAAATGGGTATTTTAGCCTGAGCACAAGATATAAGTAATTATTTTGTTTTTAATTACAAGTTACAAGAATGTAATAACTCCATTTTTAGTGTACAAGAAATTACTTTAAATTTAATGTATACTTGGAGTATTTACTCTTGCTGCTATCTCTTTAAGTATTTATTCCACACCATAATTATCAGAAGGAGCTTATAGCTCATTGGTAATACCTTGCACTGCTGAACCTAGCCACCAGAGTTCAAATCCCCTGCCCCCACATTATTTTTAATATTGTTTTATTTTAAATTTTATAGAAGCCCAACAGTCCAACAGCCATAACTCCAAATAATCACACTACCCGTGAAAAGTTAAATACTCCTGTAGCTACCCCAGGCGACCCCCCACCTCCTGCACCCCCGACTCGGCCTGACTCGGCCGAGTCGGCCGGCGGACCGGCCGACTCGGGCCGGCGCCGCCGGCCGGACTCGGCCGGACGGCCGAGTCTCCAACTACAAAAGTTTGCCCCTTCACCTCCCCACCTCCACTGCATACTTTAATTCTGTAGATCAATTCTAGAGAGCCCATTAACACCTATTTACTACATTTTTAATACATTTTCCTATTATTTTTACATTTTTTAATTAAAAACCCTACACCTACCCTAACCCTAGCCTAACCCTATAAATACACCCCTACCTCCTACCCTCTCATCCCAAAATTCTGAGCCCACTCTCTCAAAATCTGAAGAAAACTTTGGTACTTTGGAAACGAGCGAAAGGTGAAGCGCTGACGAAATCGACGGCGAACTTCCGGTGATCGTGCTAGGAACTCTCGACGACGAATCGACGCACTGGCGGATCCTCTACTTCCCTCTCACTCTCTAGTATTGTCCAAACCCGTAAGTCCCCCTTTCTATCTTTCTTTTCTCTCATAAAAATACGAATTTACAAAACCCGACGGAATCGGAACAAATCCGATTTCCGATTCGGTTTTCTATAAAATCTCACTTCTCATTAATACATTCATGCTTAAATATCTTCATGTTGACTATTAAACACTTAACAAATAATTTGAACAAGTTTCCTCATATGAAATGATAGCTTTTTCAATATATCGTATTTTTTCACTTAAATACCACAATGTTTCGTTTTCACATTTAACCCCCTTAACTTTGCTATAGCTTAAAGTAGATCACGAGATAATGACCTATCTCCACATACACGCAAATACAACTCTAAACGATATCATCATAAAACTTAGAATACGATAAAACAAAACTTTCTTTTAAATACCATAATCTTAATAAAGCCATTTCTTAAAGTGTTAATTTTGATACACTTCAAATAAATACCTATTATTAGGAAAATACGATAAGTTGTGGATATCGGTCGTTTATCTAAACCTGACTTTGTGGTGTCTAGGCTAGGCAAGTGAGAAAGGTAATTTTAAAAGGCCCGTCTCACGATGAATCGTGAACGGATCCCTCCTTTCTTCACTTGTACTTACCTGGCCACAATTGGCGGTGAAGAGGCGATTTGAGGTATCTAACAACTTGTTGTTTAGACCATTTAGAAATAGTCTAGTTGAAATAGAAAACCCTAGAATCTAAAATACGGAAAATCGAATTTTGCAAATAAATACCTTTTACTTAATAAAACCGTATTCTAAAGGATTAGTATTTTACAATCTTTGCAAAGCGCCGCTACAACCCACTTTGGGAAACCCGTTCAGGATAGTACGGTTTATCGTGCATCCTCGGGCTTAGTAGTGTGAGATTCAGACCTCCGCAAGGAGCATTCGGTCTCGAAAGGTTTAAAATACGACATCTTAAGAAAATGAGATTTTTGGAATATAAAATATTTATTAAAATTATTTTTGTATAAATATATATATATTTATCATTTCAATATCTATTTTATTATAATATAATTATTCCACCTTTTCCTACAAATCACAAGAATAAATTTACACTAAAATACCATGAACTTCAAATAAATCAATATTAAAGATAAATACCTTTATTTATAAAAAAAACTAGGATATTTTCACTAGAAATGTCACAATATAAAATCCACATTCATTACAACTCTAAAGAAGAAGAATAAATACTTGGGGTGTATCTTGAAAACTATACAAAAGTATTTTTACATAAAAACCCCTCAAGTTTTATAAATTACCCTAAGGACCCTAGTAAATATAGGACTTCGATTTACATCTCTACTGTCCGACTCGGGTTTGAGTCTGATTAATCTGACTTGAATATAATTCAAGTCAATCTCTTAATCTATAATATTACAATTCAACATGAACACACGAATCCATGAATCAATCTATTCAACTTGACTGAACTGAACCAAAGCATGGATATACTTTCCATTTACATGAATCCAGTTTACATCCGTTACTGATATCATGGTTTCGGTCAGTCACTCAACTATACAACTTATACAATACAATATAACAATACAATCAAAACACTACGGGATTTAAGGGGTAGATTGATACGGAAGGTGTTAAAAGTGGCACGAGATAGTAAGATTAAGACACCTAACATGAATCCTGTTGCTGTTGTACCGTGGCATAACGGTTCCTTGTACTTTCAGTTTGCCCTGGTCTCTAGCATATAGAGACCCCTCTCGTATACACTGGCATCCTTCTGTACCAAGCTACAAACAACAGCGTTAACACAATATTCTACAATATTATACAACTTTAAAAGATACATTCTTATTCTGTCTTTTTTTATTTCTCCCTTAACTTTGGGACTTACCGAGCGACCTGTTCGCTGACGACATTCTATTTCTTTCTTCTTTGAATGTCGTCAGGTGATCTGGATACAGCAAAGATCGAGCCCACCAGTGAAGACTTGGATCAGTTTCTCGAAGACCCTAAGCTCTAGCCATTGTACATTTCCATTCAGTATTTTCATTTCCTGTTATGCCATTGTTTAGGCATCGCTTTTTATTCCAGTTGTATTTACTTTTCATGCATTGTACAAATAATGTTAATAAATAAAGTTGCTGTTATTTTATCTCTTGTCTCTTGTGATTATCCTTATATTGCTTAGATACGCTTAGCGTATGTACTTCTGAGTATATACGTAGCGGACCTCGTCGCGTCCCCTTCGCCGTATACCGGGAAGCAGGGCGTGACAGTTAAGGACATCATAGTCCATGGGTTTAAGGACCCCACGGTCCAAGGTTAAGAACATCATAGTCCATGGGTTTAAGGACCCCACAGTCCATGGAATGTTTGGTTATCGGGACCCGTCACCTCTCTGAAGACGTTGAAGGATTACAACGATAAATATCAGAGGAGTGAAGAGATGTACCCTTGAACCAATTTTGGTTGAAAGATCTATAGTCCAATTAGGACTAAGATCTGAGATTTATGAGCATATGGGCTCAATTAATCTGAATGAGGGGTTTATGGCCAACTTGGGCTCGGCCCACTCAGTTAAATGTTAAACATTTGACATTGTTGAGCATTGATTTGAGTTCTGACAATATTTTTGTCTTTTACTGAATGCTGACATTCATCATAGCTCTGGGCTTTATTTATAGAACAATTTATGTTCTTTTTAGCGCACACGTGAAGAGCACGTGGTGCGCTTGGCGCTTTGCGCTAGTCAAAGAGCGCAGAGCGCTTCTGCTGGGTAGCGCACACGTGAGGAGCACGTGGCGCGCATTGCGCCAGTTTATGAGCGTAAAGCGCTATTTGTTAAGTGGCGCACACGTGAGGAGCACGTGGTGCGCTTGGCGCTAAGCGCCAGTTCAAAAGCGCAAAGCGCTATTTGATCAGCTTTATGATCTGAGAAATAAATTCTTACTTATTAGAGACTTTGTCTCAAGATTCTAAGAACAAAATTCTTATTTTATAGGAGATGTTTCAATCTCTTATTTTGGTGAAAGGCTTTGCCTTTATAGATCAGTGATCCTAAGAGAATTGAATTATCCCCCCCCCACCCTTTTTTTTATAATGAGATGTTCATGATCTCTTTTTGTAAAAGACCTTAGTCTTATAGATCTATGATCTGTAAGAAGAATTATGTTCTTCTTCTTATTTTATAATGAGATCTTTTGATCTCTTTGTGAAAGACCTTGGTCTTATAGATCTATAATCTTAAATAAAGAAGTGAATTCTTCTTTTTATATGAGACGATTTCGTCTTTCTATTCTTTTTACCTTGAAGAAAAGTTCTTCTTCTACCGAGAGCTTGGCTCTTCTTTCTGAGATTTCTTAAAGTCTATGGGGGGTTCCTCTCTTTTTCTCTATATCTGTAAGACTTGAAGTTTTAGGTCCCTTTTATAGTGAAGGCTGATTTGTTCAATCAGTTAAAGAGATCTTGTTTCTAATTGATTTGGGGATTTCCCCATCGTTGGATCTTTGATCCAAGAGCTTCTGATTTACAAAAGGCAATCTTTTTGTTTTTTAACAAGATTGGGAAATCTTTTCCCATACAGAATTTATTCTGCAATTTTGGTGATTTTTAATCACCTTTGGATCATTGATCCAACGGTGCTCTGATTTACAGAGCACAATCTTTTTGTTTGGAAAGATTTTGAGGAATCTCTCCTTAACAGAATTTTATTCTGGTTAATTGATGATTTATCATCTTTATTGGATCTTTGATCTGACGATGGGGAGCTTTTAGTTCTAGCGCTAGCGCACCCATGCTTTGCACGTGGTGCGCTGCTTAGAGTGCAGCGCACTTAGCGCTAGCGCTTAGAGTGCAGCGCAGTTAGCGCTAGCGTACACGTGCTTCGCACGTGGTGCACTACTTAGAGTGCAGCGCTCTTAGCACTAGCGCACACGTGCTTTGGACGTGGTGCACTGCTTAGAGTGCAGCGCAGTTAGCGCTAGCGTACACGTGCTTTGCATGTGGTGCGCTACTTAGGGCGTAGCGCACTTGGCGCTGCTCTGAAGCGTTGTTTCATTTCAAAATTTGAATTTTGAACAGAGCTTTGCTCTGATTGGGGGAAACTGGCCGGCCATGCCTGCCAAGCCGCTGTTCCCACTTCCCGGAACGACAGTGTGCGTGGAACGATGGAGGGGCGCGTTCAGGCCCTCGACCTCGCTCACGCCCATCTCGATTTCACCGAACACCGGCGTGACGATTCCAGCAGTCACGACCTCCATACGAGGAATGATTCCATGACTTGTTGGGCGCCGGATAGTTCGACACCGAGATCTCAGAAGAGACTGGGTCGTCGCTTCAATGCCTGCCGCGCTCTTTCGCCCCCTAAGGAGACATCGGTTAGGTCGTCTGATTCCAGAAAAGGCCGACGTCCCTGTACCCATCGAGACCTCGCACGTGGCTTACCTCGGGGACCTGAGGAACGTGATAGAGCGAAGCCAAAATCGCTCCATCGTGAAAGCCCAAAGCAGAGACGGCAAGCGCTCCAAGTGAGGGGAATCCTCAGGATACTATCAGGAAATCGAGGCCCTCGAGAAGAAAATCGAAGAAATGCGGCATGCTACCCGTTCGGCCGGAGGAGTGGCAAAATACTCCGCAGATTCGCTCACGAGGCCCTTCACAGAGCAGTTATTAGGTAAGCGGGTGTCCCCTCGTAAAATACAAGGAAAAACCCTAATGGGGCATCACGTGCCCACACGTGATCGGGGGTCACGTGCCGACACGTGATGGCTTCCTGAAGACTCTGAAATAATAAGAATTGAATCCTAATCAAATGAGTCACGTGTCCACACGTGATGGGCCTTTAAATCCACTGAAAGGAATTAAAAGATATAATAAAATAGCAAGAAAAAACCCCAATGAGGTATCACGTGCCCACACGTGACCAGGGGTCACGTGCCGACACGTGATGAGTTCTCGAGTTCTTTAAAATAATAAAATTAAATTCTAAATTGAATGCTTAATCAGTAGGGTCACGTGCCAACACGTGATAGGCTCTTAAACCCTCTGAAACAATAGAATTAAATTCTAATTTGAATGCTTTAACAAATGGGGTCACGTGCCAACACGTGATAAACTCCTAAACCATCTGAACTAATAGAATTAAATTCTAATTAAGAGGGAATCAAAAACCCTAATTGGAAAAATATTTCTCTAGATCTTTCCAAACAAAATAGATTGCGCTCTGTAAAGTGGAGCACCGTTGGATTAAAAATCCAATGGTGATTAAAAATCACTAATTTATAGAAAGATTCTATACAAGGAAATATTTTCCTAAAATCTGCCAGGAACAACAAATAAAATATCTTTTGGATTAAAAATTCAATGATGAATAAAATTCACCGAGTGATCTAAAAGATCATGCTGGTTACAAAATCAATCAAAATCTTTCAATGAAAGATTGACTAAACAAACTGATTCTTTTCTTTCTCCTATAAATAGGAGCCAAGGGGGAAGAAAAAAAGAGGATATACAAAAACAAAGAAAGAATACAAAAAAAAGAATTTAATTCTTTAGAGAGAAAAGAAGGTCTCTTCAGAAAAGAAAGAAATTCTAGGTAAGAGAGGGAAAGAGATCATCCTATAAGCTCCCACAAAATAAAAAGAGAATTTAATTCTCAAACTAAGAGTTTAACTCTTCTGAATAAGAACTTAGTTCTTCCTTTGGTTGAAGGTCTGCAGAAGCAGATCTCTCCATAAGTTGAGAATTTAATTCTCATCGGGGAGATACTGCCATGCAGATCTAAAACCTAAGAGAAGACCTAAGTTCAGAGAATTATATTCTCCCACAAAATACATAGGAATTTAATTCCTCTAAATAAAATTAGGTTTTAACCCTATAAAAAAATTTAATTCTTAAATAAGGGAGTTAGACTTTTCATGCACGTAAAAAGATCAAGTACCCAACATGATCACGTGGCAACACGTGACCCTCCCATGGTCAAAAAAGAATGAATCGGATGGGGTCACGTGCTCCCACGTGACCCTTGGATAAATCCCTCAGAATAAAGAGAACAAAGCTAAGTCAAAACAGATTTTGCGTGCCCTCACGTGTCCCCGCGTGACCCTTAGCAAATCCTTTCAATATCCAGTGCATGGGTACCCATCACGTGCCCACACGTGATTGCCATGAAGATTAAGTGTTTAACACTTATTTGAATATTCTGAGAATAAAATAAAGGAAGCCTGGCCCAATCCTCAGGTACCTCACATGACCCCATATGAGCGCTTCACTTTTAGTGTTTAACACTGTTTTGAGTGCATCACGTGGGAACACGTGATCGCAAAATATGTGCTAGTGTTTAACACTATATTCGAACCAGTCTTCCAGAGGCAAGACTTCCCTTTGACTGAACCTCAAATACACCCTTGTCTTCCAAAATTGATCATCTCATATGGCATACGAGTGCTCAGCATTCAATAAAAGACAAAAATATTGTCAGAACCCATACTCATGCTTAGCATTGCTAAGTAAAGGGGGGGCTGAGCCCAGACAAATGTTCAGCAGCATAAACAAATGTCCAACATTTTAAGCCTAATTGGACTTAGCCCAAGTTGTCCATAAGTCCTCAATTCAGAATTAACTGAGTCCATGTGCTCATAATCTAATTAATTGATCTTAGTCTCAAATTGGACTACAGATCTCCCAACCCACATCGATTCAAGGGTACATCTCTTCATTCCTCTGATATTTGTCATTGTAATTCCTCAACGTCTTCAGGGAGGTGACGGGTCCCGACAACCAGCAAATCTTACAGACTATGATATCTCTAAACTGAACTGTGAGGTCCTTAAACTCATGGACTATGATGTCCTTAACCTTATGGACCGTGATGTCCCTAAACTAAACCCTACAAACTATGATGTCTCTAAACTGGACTGTGAGGTCCTTAAATTCATGGACTACGATGTCCTTAAATTTTATGGACTATAAGGTCCTTAAACTCAGAGACTATGATGTCTTTAACCTTTACAGACTATAACGTCTTTAAACTGGACCGCAATGTCCCTAAACTATTTTTGTTGGATCTAAACGATCCCGTTAAGTTGATCTTAGTCTAAAATTAGACTAACGTATCCTTAACAAACGTTTAAGTTGATCTTAGTCTCAAATGAGACTAACGCGTCTTTAAATCCAACCCCAAACCCAAATCTATGAAAATACGGATTTGGACTAATCCATGCCCTACGGGCGACAACATACACCAGTCTCCGTATACAATCCACGGGCAACCAAAAAAAATAAAATAAAACAAACATACACGACACGAAGTGACCATCTGGAGAAGGAGAAACTTGTTACCGCGATGCAGTAGCGTAATTAACTGTAGGGGCTTGCGCCTGCAGGAAAGAGCGTCCCCACAATAAAAAACCCCTCAAAGGAGGGGGAATCTGACGAAATCTGCTACATCGGCCGCATCCGTCTAAACCTCCAATACACGGTGTCATAAATCAATTTGGCATCTTCGAAGAAGTAGATGGATAAAACCAAATAGCATCTTCCCCCAAAATTCAGGCCAGACGTCCCAACGTCCCGGTCGCATCTTTCGGCGGTAAACAGCGGGTCTTGTCCCGGAACAAACCGCCCAAGGTGGCCCTCTTCGACGGGAAATATGACCCGAAAGACCACTTGGATGCATTTACGACAGGCATGAGCTTCTAAGACAACTTGGACGCAGCTCAGTGCCGAGCAATCCCTACCACCCTCATCCGGGCCAGCCGGGATTAGTCCTGCGGACTTGCGCCACGCTCGATCTCGACCTTTGACAAGATAACAACTCAGTTTCTCAGTCATTTCGTCGGTAACCGACGACAAAAAAGGACGGTCGACTACCTGTTTACCATCAAGAGTGAAGACAGGGAATCTTTCAAGGATTATGTCACCCTCTTCTATAATGCCCTTCTGGAAGTCCCCAAGCACCGCGACAAAATGGTTATCACCATCTTGAGGTCGGGTCTTAGGCACAAAGGGTGGCTCCGCTCTTTTGCATTGGTGCAACCTAAAACCCTAGCCGAGGTAGAGGTCTGGACCGAGCAGGAAATCCAACTCGAATCTGAGATTAACGTCATATTTCCCGAGGATACCGGACAGACCAAAAGAAAAGGGACATGGAAGAAGACAAGAAGAAGGTTAATCGATCGAAACCTTATACGCCGAGGTTTCGCGAGTACACGCCCTTGAATGTCTTGCAGGCTAAGCTACTAGAGGAAGCAAGGAGCGAAAGATTCTTCAAGCAGCCACCGATGACACAAAAGCCGGGCAAATGACTCTGTGGCCCGTATTGTGCCTATCATCGGACGCAAGGGCATCAGACCGAGGATTGTAGATAGCTATGTGATTACATCGAGGAGCTGATCCACTCCGGTCACTTGGCAAAATACCTGCGAGACAAACGTCAAGCAGATAGGGGGTAAGCCGACCAACTTGAAGACGGAGAGCTGATCATCGGGCAGAACATGGTCGTCACCGACTGACCCTAGTCCGAGAAACAAGGACACCCACCAAATCCGGTCATTCAATGCAGGAGAGTTAAACTATATCATCGAATCTGTATTTTTCTTAATAATAAAGATTTTTACTTCCCAACGGTCTGAACTGTTTCTTTTTGTTTCCGTGCTAAAACACCCCGCAGGGCCGGCGGATAGCTTCCTGCCCGTCAAGCAAAGACCAGCCCTTCACTCAAGTAAATAAAACTCGGATGTGCTTATAGGTAGCCGACTAAAGCCCTCATAATGAGGCCATCGGGTAGCTTTCTGCTCGACCCATCCACCGCGGGTAGCTTCCTGTCCAGCAACGCCGTGGATCTAAAGTCCTCGTCACGAGGCGGACGGGTAGCTTCCTGTCGGCCCATCCACCGCGGGTACCTTCCTCCCCAACAACGCCGTGGATATAAAGTCGTCACCACGAGGCCGCTGGGTAGCTTCCTTCTAGGCCCATCCACCGCGGGCAGCTTTCTACCCAACAACGCCGTGGATCTAAAGCCCTCATCATGAGACCGCCGGGTAACTTCCTGCTTGGCCCATCCACCGTAGGTAGCTTCCTGCCCAACAACGTCGTGGATCTAAAACCCTCATCATGAGACCGCCGGGTAGCTTCCTGCTCGGCCCATCCACCGCGGATAGCTTCCTACCCAACAACGTCGTGGATCCAAAGACTTCATCATAAGGCGGCGGGTAGCTTCCTGCTCGGCCCATCCACCGCGGGTAGCTTCCTGCCCAACAACACCGTGGATCTAAAGCCCTTATCACGAGGTGGCCGGGTAGCATCCTGCTCGGCCCATCCACCGTGGGTAGCTTCCTGCCCAACGAAGACGTGAATCTAAAGCCCTCATCACGAGGCAGCCGGGTAGCTTCCTGCTCGGCCCATTCACCGTAGGTAACTTCCTGCCCAACGAAGACGTGGATATAAAGCCCTCATCATGAGGCGGCCGGGTAGTTTCCTGCTCGGCCCATCCATCGTGGGTAGCTTCTTGCCCGACAACGCTGTGGATCTAAAACCCTCATCACGAGGTCACCGGGTAGCTTCCTGCTCGGCCCATCCACAGTGGGTAGCTTCTTGCCTAATGAAGACGTAGATCTAAAGCCCTCATCACGAGATGGCCAGGTAGCTTTCTGCTCGGCCTATCCATCGTGGGTAGCTTCCTGCCCAACAACGCCGTGGATCTAAGCCCTCATCACAAGGCGTACGGGTAACTTCCTTCTCGGTCCATCCACCATGGGTAGCTTCCTGCCCAACGAAGACGTGGATCCAAAGCCCTCATCATGAGGCGGCCGGGTAGCTTCCTGCTCGACCCGTTCACCATGGGTAGCTTCCTGCCCAACGAAGACGTAGATACAAAGCCCTCATCACTAGGTAGCTGGGTAGCTTCCTGCTCGGCCCATCCATCGCGGGTAGGTTCTTGCCCAACAACGCCATGGATCCAAACCCCTCATCACGAGGCCGCCTTGTAGCTTCCTGCTCGGCCCATCCACCGCGGATAGCTTCCTGCCCAACAACGCCGTGGATCCAAAGCCTTCATCACGAGGCGGCCGGGTAGCTTCCTGCTCGGCACATCCACCATGGGTAGCTTCCTGCCCAACGAAGACGTGGATCCAAAGCCCTCATCATGAGACGGCCGGGTAGCTTCCTGGTCGGCCCATCCACCGCCGGTAGCTTCCTGCCCAACAACGCCGTGGATCCAAAGCCCTCATCATGAGGCAGCCAGATAGCTTCCTGCTTGGCCCATCCACCGCGAATAGCTTCCTGCCCAACAACGCCGTAGATCTAAAACTCTCATCATGAGGCCGCTGATTGATGTGAAAAAGTGTGTGTAGTAGTTAACCGCAATCAATAACGGTGTCGCGTGTAGCTAGACCAAGATGAGTACGGGTCGTACTCTGGGAAACGTTGAATCTTTTATTCTTACTTTAGATGTGTTGAAAAAGAGAGGAGGGATAAGAATGTTGAGGAATGGTTTCTAGATCTACGTTAAACACGAATGTAAAATATAGGTCTAGAATAATTATGGGCGTAGGTTTATATAAGAAGGGGGCTTGTAGGTTTCCTTACGATTTAGTAGTTATGGATGATTAATTAAAAATTACCCTTTTTATCCTTTAATAGATTTAAAACTAGAACGACAGTGATGCATGTAGATTAGGGTTTCTGGAGGGAAAAGGAATCCCACTCTTAACCCCTATCTCGACATGGAACTCCGTTCATATCTAGCCTTTACAAAAACAATCATTAATCTAATCTCTAATCGCGGTCGAGACAAACAATAAATTGGTAGCGCGCCCGATTAGGATGTTAATGATTCTTTTGGTAGAGTTTATAAACTTTATAGGACATAAAAAGAGTTTAAGGATTTTCACCATCCATTAATCTACCCTAATCCTAGGAACCCTAACAAGCGGTGAATTACTCGCGCATGTTGGGAGAAGAGATGGAGAGAGAAATCATAATGAAACTACAAAGAAATAGAATAGGAAAAAGAACTATCTTTATTAATCAACAATATTCATTACACTTTGATTCCTTAGAAAATGATTACAAATACTAGTTTGCTTCTCGATCTCTTCTAAGGAGGTAGATGAACCGTTGATGATCAGCCTGGATGTGTGAGCCGTTTTGGACTTCATGATCTCGTCGGCTTGATGATTTTTCCAAGAGGCTCTCGGTCTTTATTTATAGTCCCAAAGCCAGAAATCTAGCTTCCAAATTTGGAAGCCAATAGTTAAGATTCAACCAGAGAAAATCCAGCTCCTAACCCATCTGTACCGCGGCGGATCCGCGGCTAACAAGGGGGTTTGGCCGCGGATCCGCGGCCAAAAAGTGAGATCTCATGTTGATTTTTCTGGCCTTGCATCTTCATGACACGTGGTGATCAATGGAATCTTTGTAAACTGGAAATCCTTTCTTTGTTTCTGCCAGATTTGATTTCTTTAGTTTGCTTTCTTAATTATGCAGGTTTGCTTTAACAACTTTGATTCCCTTGATTTTAGCCCTGCACAATAACTCAACAAATAATATTTAGTAGAGTTTGTTATATTGAGATATTAACTTAACCATTAAGAATTTGGTAAAAGGTATTTAATAAAGTAAGCATATTTTAAATGGGCCAAATGTTACATGGATATTATATGCTTACATTTTCCTACCAAATGTTAATTATAATATATAAACACATGAAAATAGTATTTTTACAGATAAACCCTCATATGTATCATATATTATAATAAACACATTTTCTAATATAGAAATAGTAGGAAAAATGTCATATTAAATGTGCAGTTTTATCAACTGAACAAATACCCCCAAACTTATCTTTGATCGTCCCGAGTAAACTAGTTTATTCAAGAGAAGGAGAAAAAAAAAGGAGGAAACTAAGCACACTTTCGTAGGCAAACACGATTGCACTGAGCACGTGCAACAAGCCGTTAAACCTCTAGGTATCCCTAGTAGGAGGAGTGTTGTCTCCTGAGGGTTTTCAGCGGATTACACCCACAAAATCCTATAATAAAAGAGAGATGGTGAAATTTACATATAAAGATAAGAACCATAAAAGAAATACTTTGAAAATTTAGAGTTTCCAACTACACTAGCTTTTCAGTTGTCATGAGCCCTATCTTAATAGTCATAAAAAGATGTTAGAAATCACATCATCTCTCAATAAAACATCGTTTTTATTCTTCATTCCTACCTTTCATCCAAACATCGATCATATACCCCTACGTGTGTGAATAGAACATCTCTACACTCGGAGAATTCAATTCAAGCTATCATACTCTTGTCCATCTACCTCAGTACTTTTTTAACTTGATGAATATTTATGGATTTGCTCACACATTTTCATGCGACTGTTAATACTTCTTGAGGTACTAACCGACCGATTACTTATGTGCTTGCTAATTAGGTGATAGTATTTTTCTCGTCTTGCACCACCTAAGGCTTAGCAGTGACTCTCAGACCAGTTGGTCTAAGGCACTAGGTGATGAAGCACACTCGCTATATTTTTTATTGTTGTCTTGGCGATAACAAAACCAGTATTCATTTTTTTTTCTTTTCACCATTTTTATATTTTCTTCATCATTTTTTTTTATTTCCTTCATACTTTGGCTTTTAGACAAGAGTTAGACAAGAGCATTTCAAGGTATTCTCTACTATTCCGAGTTTCAAGACGTGTGTAAGTGCATATATTAGGGTATCAACATTCAAATGTTTGGCTTCCAGAATAGGGACTATTTTTCAGACTTATTTTTATCCTCAGATTAGTGACTTCCTTCATCTTACTAACCCTTGGGACAACGGCTCATAACTACTTATTACCAGTTCGTTTAAGAAAACTTCTAATTTTCTTGGTTTTCTTAAACTATTCAAATCTTTTGGATGTAATTTTTCACTTTCTACTCTTCTGTTATAAAAAAAAAATTTGAAAATGTTGTGCTTATGCAAAATATGATGCAAATTAATATGTAAATAAGCACAAACTTCCCCCAAACCTGTTTACAGCAGTGTCCTCACTGATGTCATCCGTTAAGCTCAAAAACCTGTAGACTTGGGAGGAAAAAGGGGACAAGAAATAATGCAAGTGAAATCCTCCCCCAAACTTCTTTTTGGCTCACAATTTTGTAAAAATCATTTTCTTTTAAGAGCCAAAATATACCCCTCCCAAACTTGAGTTAAACAATATTAATCTTTTAAAATCACACGAGGGGGTCAAGGTTATTGGTCAATACCAAGCTTTGCAAAGACCGAAGGTCAACACCAACCATTCAAAAATTTTATCGATGAAGCACCAAGGTTGGTGGAAGAACATGTCACCTTTTGACGTGAAGAAGTGGGGAGGTGATAAGAGGTGTGATGGAAAAGGATTGCGTCTCAATTTGGAGAGACGACACAGTGATAGTAATGATGGATTGCTCGTATGATTATCCAGAAGAAGGGGTGGAGGTTCAATTTCTTTATCTTGGAGTTAATTCATCTCAACACCCGTATCTTTTAAAAATGCGAGTTCATCAGCGAAAATTTCCTCAAAGCTTTCATCGATACTCCGAAAAATAATGTCATCAGAAAAAATAGGGTGATCGTCAGACTCTATAAAAAGTTCCTCATCAGCGTTAGATGTTGACCCGGACAACTCGGTGGAAGAATCCGTGTATGAATAATACATGGTTGGGTCAAGCAGCAACATATGAAAAGAGTCAGTATCATGAGGTTGATCAAATTCGCTGCTGTCGACATCCATTAATTTGACAGAACACACATGAGCATAGAGTTCAGAGGGTTCACTTCCCAACTTGTAAATGTTAAGCTCAATTGACTTCTTTCTAAAGGATAGGGTCATAGAGCCGTTTCTACAATTGATTACTGCGTTGGAAATGGCCAAAAAGGGTCGACCAAGGATCACTGGAATTTGATTCCGTGGGTTCGCTACAGGTTGTGTATCAATAACGATAAAATCCACAGGAAATATAAATTCCTCGACTTTGATTAACACATCCTCTAGCTCACCCCTAGGTTGGGTGATAGATCGATCGGCCATCAGAAGAGTGCAATGCGCAGGTTTTAACTCTCCGATCCCTAATTGCTCATAAACAGAATAAGGAAGCAAGTTAACGCTAGCGCCAAGATCGAGTAAAGCACGATTAATATTTTTATCCCCAATAGAAATAGAGATTGTAGGACAGCCGGGGTCCTTACGTTTCTTTGGTATTTGTTGGGTAAAAGCTGTGCTGACATTACTCGTCATGAAAACCTTCTTAGGCACTTGAGTTTTTCTCTTCCTAGTGCACAAGTCTTTAAGGATTCTTGCATAAGATGGGACTTGTTGAATAGTATCTAGGAGAGGAATATTCACGCTAACTTGCTTAAACATTTCCACAATCTTCTCCATTTGCGGGTTAGGTCTGTTGGCCCTTAATCTGTTTGGAAATGGAGCTTGATTAATAAGTTTTGGGTCCAACGTTTGTGGAGAAGACTGTGGGGAGGGATTCGATCCTAAAATTGGAGTGGGAATCGACTTAGATAGATTTGGCGAAATGTTCGAGCCTTGGGGAAAATGGAGAATAGGCTCGGATGAAGGTAGGAGACTAGACGAATTAGGGGAAGAAGAAGAAGCTGGGGTATCATTGGTGTCACTAATATCAAATTGCTCACCCACTCGGTTATTCAGCACTTTTCCCGATCTCAACGTAGTAACGGCATTCACATTATGATTTTGTGAATAGCCATGATTCTGTAGGGGTTGAGATGGGAGTTTCCCTTTCTCTCTCGCACTCATTGCGGCGTTCAACTGTGCAAGTTGGTTTTCTATTGATTTAATACTCTCGCCATGGGAGGCGGAATCTTGCTTTATGGTATCAATAGAAGACTTCATCTCAGCCGACATTTGTATGGTGTGTTTTATAAACATATCCAAAGTTTGTGCGAGTGAAGAGTTGTCAGTACCGGTCACTTGTGGTGTAGAAGTGTTGGCCGGATTTTGAAAATTCTGTGAGTAAAAGGGGAGCTGATTTTGTGGTTGTGGTTGCTGTGGAGGAGGTCTTTGATAATTGCTTTGGAACTGATTTTGATTTTGGGGTTGGTTTTGGTTCCAAGCAAAGTTAGGATGATTCCTCATCCTTGATTGTATGTGGAAGAACAAGGATCGTTTCTAGGTCACTGCTGAAAAGCAGCATTAGTTTGAAACGATACATTCATAGGACATTCTTCCGTTAAGTGTGAAGGATCTGAACAGCAACCACAGACGGTCTTGGGAAGCGTGACCTGATTTAGGAAGAATGATGAGAACTTGTTCTCAATAGCGTCGAGTTTTTTCTGTATCGCTGCCATTTCGTCTTTTACTGCGATGGAAATATCGAGCTGATGAATATTTCCCTTAGAATAAGGTGGTCTTACGTTTTCCCACTGCAAATTGTGTTCAGCAAGGTCTTCCAGATATTTCCTAGCTTCACCGTCGTCTTTAGACATGAAATTGCATTGACAATTTGTTTCAAGCATCTGCTTTGTCGCTGGATTAATGCCCTCATATATAATTCGGCATAAGTCCCATCTATTGATTCCATGATGAGGACATTGGACAAGCAGATCTTTGAAACGTTCAAAGCACTTTCAAAATGGTTCATTGGGAAGCTGGGTGAACTGGTTGATCTCGCTCCTAACACGGGCAGTCTTATGGTTTGGGTAAAACTTCTTAAGAAATGCTATTACGAATTCATCCCAATTAGTGATAGAGTGTGCGGCAATATTATAAAGCCATTTTTCTGCCAAGTCGCACAGTGTGAATGGGAGAAGACGCAAGCGCATAGCATCCACTGTCAATTGTGAAGTACCCATCATTGCGCATACGTTTTCGAATTTGGTGATGAAAACGTACGCGTCTTCGGATTCAAGCCCGTGAAATTTGGGCAGCAGATTGATGTAGTGGGGTTTAATTTCGAAATTATCCCCGTTAGCTGGTGGAATGGATAGACAAGTAGGAAGGGGACCACGGATAGGATAGCATCTCTCTTGGAGAGAGATGCGCGGTAGATTCTGCGCACCTACGGGTGGTGGCAGCGTGGTGTTATAATCTGATGGAGTGCCGTCCATCTCGGTCATGGTGTGTGGTGGTGGAAAAGAAGATGAAGAAGTACCAACTTCGGCGTCGATAGCAGGAACGCGGACAAGACGGGCACTAGGATCCCGTGTCCAGCCGAGCATGCACTAATCGGGTTTAGTGCAAGTGGCAGCATGTGTGTGATTTAAAATTGGTCTGTTTTGAAAAAAGTGGGACTCAAGACAAATCACTCTACAATGCACAAACAACCCTAGAACTAAGGTTACCTAGGTCTAGTCTCTAGACCGCTCCTAGACTTCCAAAGGACAAGCCGCAGGATCAATCCTCTACCGCCTCTTTACTACTCTTGTAGCCAGGTAAGTGTCAGGTAAGTGGGAGGCTCCCCACTACGAAATTAGTGGTCCTAATTAAGTAACCACTTGCTTTTGACACACTTGCCTAGATACCACAAAAGCAATGCGGATAAGCGATAGATTACCCACGATCTTCCTCTATCCTTATTGAGCGCAACAGTCCTTAGAGTCTGGTCTAGATATTTTTTTAAATTAATGCAGGGTTGATGCAGATGCTCGGTTTGTGATTTGTGGGGCTTAGAAAAGGTGATGAAATCCCCACCTAATCTGGATTTGGTCTTTGCCCCTTAAAGTCCGTATTAAAATATGCAAAACAAAACCAATCACAAAACTTTGCAAAAAGATTTTTAAGCGGCGCTATTTTGCAAAGAATCCTGCAGAAAATAGATTTTATTGGATTTTAGAGGAGAGAGAAAGAATTGAGAAAGATACCAGAGAAGTTTGGAACCCTAGATCTGCTAGCCCGCCACGCTTCCGCTGCGGATATGCCTCCTTTGCCGCGGATCCGCCGCAAGAAAGAAAGATCTGTTGATGAAATTTTCTCTGTTCCCTTCTGTGCTCCTCTGGATCTCTAAGAATGTCTCTGTCTCATGTTTCCTCAAGTCTGTGACTCCAGATCTCCTTGCACAAATTCACGCACAAATCGTTAAATATGCAATTTGCAGTTTTGTTTTAATTATGATATGGATCGTATAAGAATTCAACACAAATAGTCAGAATAAAAAATTACGCACGTATCCCCGGCAACGGCGCCATTTGATTGATGTGAAAAATTGTGTGTAGTAGTTAACCGCAATCAATAACGGTGTCGCGTGTAGCTAGACCGAGATGAGTACGGGTTGTCCTCTGGGAAACGTTGAATCTTTTATTCTTACTTTAGATGTGTTGAAAAAGATAGGAGGGATAAGAATGTTGAGGAATGGTTTCTAGATCTACGTTAAACACGAATGTAAAATATAGGTCTAGAATAATTATGGGTGTAGGTTTATATAAGAAGAGGGCTTGTAGGTTTCCTTACGATTTAGTAGTTATGGATGATTAATTAAAGATTACCCTTTTTATCTTTTAATAGATTTAAAACTAGAACGATAGTGATGCATGTAGATTAGGGTTTCTGGAGGGAAAAGGAATCCCACTCTTAACCCCTATCTCGACATGGAACTCCGTTCATATCTAGCCTTTACCAAAACAATCATTAATCTAATCTCTAATCGCGGTCGAGACTAACAATAAATTGGTAGCGCGCCCGATTAGGATGTTAATGATTCTTTTGGTAGAGTTTATAAACTTTATAGGACTTAAAAAGAGTTTAAGAATTTTCATCATCCATTAATCTACCATAATCCTAGGAACCCTAACAAGCGGTGAATTACTCGCGCATGTTGGGAGAAGAGATGGAGAGAGAAATCATAATGAAACTGCAAAGAAATAGAATAGGAAAAAGAACTATCTTTATTAATCAACAATATTCATTACACTTTGATTCCTTAGAAAATGATTACAAATAGTATTTTGCTTCTCGATCTCTTTAAGGAGGTAGATGAACCGTTGATGATCAGCCTGGATGCGTGAGCCGTCTTGGACTTCGTGATCTCGTCGGCTTGATGATTTTTCCAAGAGGCTCTCGGTCTTTATTTATAGTCCCAAAGCCAGAAATCTAGCTTCCAAATTTGGAAGCCAACAGTTAAGATTCAACCAGAGAAAATCCAGCTCCTAACCCATCTGTACCGCGGCGGATCCGCGGCTAACAAGGGGGTTTGGCCGCGGATCCGCGGCCAAAAAGTGAGATCTCATGTTGATTTTTCTGGCCTTGCATCTTCATGACACGTGGTGATCAATAGAATCTTTGTAAACTGGAAATCCTTTCTTTGTTTCTGCCAGATTTGATTTCTTTAGTTTGCTTTCTTAATTAGGCAGGTTTGATTGGTAGTCCCTCGCTTATGAGAGGGACCATTGATTTGTACACCCTGCATGGGTTGAACTTGCAGCTGTCGGAGGGGCGCAAAGGAGTTTTGGACGGGCAATGTAGCTACCCGTATGTGTTGAGGATTGGGGAGAGTTCCTTCCTCTCGAGCTCTTCTTGCGGCCCATCTTCTCGCATTGCGAGAGGAACCACTTTTCTTGGCGTGGGCCAGAGCAGCAAAGCAGCCGCCTTGAAGACGACGCTGTCGTCTTCTTGGGGATCTTACTTGGGCTCCGGGGAGACCGAAAGTCTCTTGAATATAGACTTTCGTTTGGACCGGACACGGGGAGACGACACCGCGATCGGTTGCTCCTGTATATAGTGGTCGTATCGTTGAAGACCACCTTTTCTCCCCGAACCTGTTGGGTAGACCTTCTGGATGGTGAAGAGAAGTCTGGGGTGACCTGGTTGGAGACCGGCCTCTTCTCGGCCCGGGTCTGAGTTGGCCGTACTGGCATTTTGGCTGAAGCCATCGGCTGAGTTTCCAGGCGTCTTGCATTTTGGTTTGCTGGCTGAGCACTCCCGTGTTTGGCTTGCAGCGCCGGAAAGTAATTGATGGGGGGCATATTTCTGGATTGTATCCTGCCAGTCCTGCAGGAGAGATGATGAATTGGGGGTTGGCCCCCGTGATGATGAACATGGTTCGACCGGCCAAACGTGCCTTAGAGCCGACGGGGATGGTTGGATGAGCTCCAATGAGCTCCGTGCTTTGCACACTCGTCTCTTCAACTCCCCTCAACTCCTCTGCACTGTTTGATTTCCCTACAATCAAACAGAGACTCTTCAATTCACCAATTAACACCATTTTAATGCTATTTAATCCAAAATTTTAATTACCAAACCCTAATTCTCCATTATAAATACCACCCCATACTTTAGCTCAGCACCATTCTGAAAATTCTAGCAAAAACTCTATCAAAAAGTCTTAAGTGCAAGTTGAGTAAAGTGGAGTTAGCCACCAAGCCTTTTCAGTCGAAGATCGAAGCCGATTCCGGAGTTTCCGCGACACCATGAAGACACTCCTTCTCTTCCTCACCCTTTTTTTAAGATTTCCAAACCGTAAGTCCATCTTCTCTTCTTCTTTTTCATCTCAATTTCGTATTTTTCAAAACATCGACAAAAGTGAAGTTAACACGTAACAATCTACGTTTCTAAACATTTTATCATGCTTGATATGTCTAAATATCATATAATCACCATAATATCTTTTTAAAACAAAACTCATATCTATTGTCTTTTTATGAAACCAAAATTTCATGTTCAATATGCAAATAACGAACTTTTTCATTAAAATGCCTTGAACTTTAATATCATCTCTTTCGATAATTGTTAAATACCTTTAGGAAAAAATTCACGGGGTAATGACCTACCCCATATGCACACTTTGGTTTTTATAGCACGATGCTTATATATATATATATATATATATATATATATATATTTGGTTCAAAGTATAATCTTACGATAAAATACCACATTTTAAAAACTGGGTTTCTTTTAAAGCGGTATTTCTATTCCTTTGCAATTATGCATATACAACTCTTGTTAGAGGATCCGCTAATGGATGGTGTAGATTATCGCACATTTTGGGGATAGTAGAGCGAGATGCAGCACTCTTCGTGGAGTATTCGATCTCGAAAGGATATATAATACGGTTTTTAAGAAATGCGAATTTTCCAAATAAAACTAATTTTTAAAATTAAAAATTTTATAAAATTAAAAATCCATATTTTCATTATATATGAAACTATACTTTTATAAAAATAAAAGATTAAAAAATATCAATAAAATACCATCAAGTTACTAAAAAGGGCTAGTTTTCAATAAAATACCATAAACTTTTAAAAGCTAAGTATTTATCATGAAAATACCACAATACTTAAAATACATGTTCACGAAAATCCTAAGTAATACAAATCACCCTCGAGTTTTATTTTTAATCTATATTAAAATATTTTTCATAAAACCTCCTCGAGATATACAAAACAATATTTAAGGACTTTAGTAAATATAGGTGTAAACGGGATCAATTCTCTTGAGCCCTAGGGAGCCGGAGAAAGTGAGTGTTTGACTATTTAGGTTAGACAACTTAACAGAGTTATCAATGGCAATTATCTTGGAAAAAGACACAAATGCTGTCGTCCATGTACAGCAGTTGCCGATAACTCCCGAACCTAAGAATTCAAGAGTTAAACTAGTTTACAAGTGTCTGACTCAGTCTGAGTCCAACTTCAAACCTGAATCCAAAATCAAATACGAACACTTGATCATGAACATGAATACTCGAATTCAAATATCAAATTCAAACATGTATACTTGACTTGACCTGACCAAACCATGGTTATAACTTGACATGAACTTGGCATGCCGACTTGAATACATGATTACATCTTGAACATGAACCTGAACATTTTGTATCCATGATTTCGGCCAAGACTTGTAAACATAATCTATACAATACATTACGCAGGGATAAAAGGGTAGATTGGTACTGATGATGCTCGATATCGGTGACTCCCCAGATCACGACACGTGGCAGATGATGTGTCCCGGAGCTTACAAGAAAGGATTAAGAACGTTACGTTGGAAGCACACTCCAGGCCTCCGACCCGAGGGTGTGCCCGACCTTCGGTGGCCTTCCAGACCACCCCCCAGCTCGCCTTGGAGCTATCACAGAACCAAGATCCTCGGCCTCCAGCTCGTTCCCGAGCCTCCCGCCAAGCTCATCTTCCTCGGTCTCACCGACCGACCCACAGCACCGATCACAGGCGCCTCCGCCAAGGCTCCGCTAATCTCTCCAAGCGCGAGATATCCGCCGCCCATGATCCCGCATTCCACACCATCACGATCCCCCATTAACTAGCATGTCTCGTCATTTATAGGGGATCCCGCCTATCACGCGGGCGTGACGCCAGGGACATAACGGCCGGCGTGAATCTCGCGCTTGCCTGCCCATGGCTGCCGCTATATAAACCCATCTCTCAGATGACTCAGGTAAGCCAATTTTACTCCAATAGGTCGTTACTCTGCCAAAAAATACCCCGTCTAACTTAATCGTCGGAGGGTCCTCGGTGGCACAACTACCCCGGGACTTCTTTGCAGGTAGCTTGGCCTCAACCACATAAAACCCATTGAGATCCACACGCTCCAGGAGGTAACCCTCCAACTCAATCTCAGCCATCCATCAGCGCTCGCAGCAGATCAACGGAAGATAACATCTGAAGGAGATCCAGAGATCCATCAGTTGGCGCCGTCTGTATGAAAAGCTAGTTCCATTCAACGAAAGTTCATCTTCCGATCTCGACTTCATGGTGAGCGGTCACCGCGACGATCCAAGCACTAGCCGTCGGGCTCCCCGCAGTGGAGACAAGGGAGAATCCCCTCCTCCCCCGAACGCCATTCATGCCCTATCTGCTCGGATAGATCGACTCACATCCGTCGTGGATGCACTCGTCCGTTTCCAAATGGCCAGGAAACCTCCCCAGGTTGCTGCTCCTCCACCTCGAGACCGGGACCCCTACAGAGGGAGAGAAGACTCTGCCCGCGTTGGCACGACCGAACACCGCCTCGCTGTCTCTGGCGGCCACAGATCCCCCGGGCCAACATATTCAATGACCCGCTGGGCGCTGCACAGCTCAACACCGAGGTATTTCGCTAGAGCGCCACCCCTCGAGCCCTATCGTGCCCCTGTACCTCCCAAGGAGGTGTCGGTCAGCTCGCCTGTGCCCAGGCATGACCGGCACCCCCTCCCTCGACGGGGCCACATGCACGGGACTCGCCACGGCAGCTCGAAGACGACCTCGCCAGGGGACCTGAGGAACCTCATTGAACGGAACCGGGGCCATGGCTAGACAGAGGTCTCAGGCAGCAGAGGCCAAAAATCAGAATGCGCTAAATCATCAGGATACCACGGCCTACTCGACGTCCTCGAAAAGAAGATCGAAGGCATGCATCGGGAAAATCGTCATTCGAGCGACAAGGCTAAATATGTCGCCGACTCGCTCACGAAGCCCTTCACCAAAGAACTACTCGCCGTCCACGTCTCCTCCCAGAACAAACCTCCAAAGGTCTCCCTCTTCGACGGGAAGTCTGACCCGAAGGACCATTTGGACGCGTTCACGGCCGGGATGAGTTTCCAGGACTGCTCCGATGCCGCACAATGCCGCGCTTTTCCCGCCACTCTCATCGGCTTCGGACGAGACTGGTTCCGAGGACTCGCACCATGCTCGATCTCCACCTTCGATGAGCTGGCCACCCAATTCCTCGGCCACTTCGTCGGGAACAGACGACAGAAGCGGACCGTCGATCATCTCTTCACCATAAAGAGTGTGGACAAAGAATCTTTCAAAGGATACGTCACCCGCTTCTATAATGCCCTCCTTGAGATCCCAGAACACCGGGACAAAACGGTCATTATGGCTCTTAGGTCGGGTCTTAGGCACAAGAAGTGGCTACGCTCCTTTGCATTAGCGCAACCTAAGACCACGGCCGAGGTAAAGGCCTGGACCGAGCATGAGATCCAGTTGGAGTCCGAGGTGAACGCCAACCTGCCCCGGACAGAACAAGCTAATCAGAAGAAAAGAGCCCGGGAGGAGAAAAAGAAGATTGAGCGGCCAAAGCCCTACTTCCCGAAGTTTCAGGAGTACACCCCCCTCAACATCTCCCAGACGGTACTGTTGGAGGAGGCTAAGGGCGAGAGGTTCTTAAAACTTCCCCCAGTTTCGAATAAGGTGGCAAAGCACACCAGAGGCCCCTACTGCGGTTTCCACAAGTCGCAGGGCCACTCCACTGAGAACTGCAAGCAGCTCCGAGACTACATCAAGGAGCTAATCCGCTCGGGGCACCTGGAAACGTGCTTGCGAGACAAGCGGCATGCCGACCGTGAGCAAGAGCAACGTCCCCCTCCCGGCAAATTGACAAACAGCCAAATCATGACCATATCAGCGGGGGTATGACGAAGACCGACGAGACTTAGCATCGCTCATCGATCGAGGGGACTGGCTGCCACACGAGGAAGAAAGCCAAAGCAGCCGAGCCGATCATATTTACCGACGATGACCTCCACGGTATATCCCTGCCTCACAACGACCCGCTGGTGATCACAGCTCAGGTCCACCACTACGAAGTGCAGAGGATACTGGTCGACTCGGGAAGCTTGGCAGACATTCTCTTTTATGACTTCTTTCTGCGTATGGGACTCACCCCATCGAACCTAAGGTCGACCGCCCACGTCCTGTCAGGGTTCACTAACCACTCCATCCCGGCGGAAGGGGTAATCACTCTCCAATTCAACATTGGGGAGGCGGGCCGTAGGCGCACCGTGCCTGTGGAATTTATCGTCGCGACAATCCCATCGTCCTACAATGTCCTCCTCAGTCGCCCGACACTGAACTCCCTCCGGGCCCAGATATCGACATACCGCCTAGCGATGAAATTCCCACTCGACCAAGGCGGGATAGGTCGGGCCTACGGGGACCAACGAACGGCAAAGGTTTGTTTCACCGCAACATCTATATCTGAGCAGCCAAACAATGATGTTGAGGGCGAGGGTGACATCAAGGCTTCTCTGGACACTCGAGACGAGCAAAAAGAGGTCCGAGGGACCTTGGTGAGGCCACTAACAGAGGTACCCCTCGTAAAAGGGGACGACGAAAGAACCGTTCAGATCGGGTCACTTTTGATGGGGACTCAGCGAGACGATCTGGTTCACTTCCTCAGAAGCAACTCTGACGTGTTCGCCTGGGCACTTGCTGACATGCCTGGGATCGACCCCAAAATTATATCTCACAAGCTCTGGGTGGACCCTACGGTCCGACCCGTCAGGCAGAAAAACGAAGCTTCGCCCCGATCAAGCAAAAGGCAATCGAGGACGAGGTAGACAGGCTCATCGCCGCCAACTTCATTCGAAATGTGCCTTATTCAGAATGGTTGGCGAACGTAGTCATAGTTAGAAAGTCAAGCGGGAAGTGGCGCATGTGCGTCGACTTTACCGACCTCAACAAGGCCTGCCCGAAAGACAACTATCCCCTCCCTCGGATAGATCATCTCGTCGACAGCTCGGCAGGCCACGGGCTACTTAGCTTCATGGATGCTTTCTTCGGCTACAACCAGATCCGTATGAATCCGGCAGAAGAGGATCTCACCGCATTCACAATGGACGGGGGGGTATACTGCTACAAGGTGATGCCTTTCGGCCTCAAAAATGCCGGAGCTACGTACCAACGCTTGGTCAATCGCATGTTCAAGCCGCAGATCGGCAAGAACATGGAAGTTTACGTCAACGACATGCTCGTCAAATCGGTCTCATCGGACAAACACGACAAGGATCTGGGCGAGGCCTTCGACGTCCTCTGCAAATTCAAGATGAAACTGAACCCCGCCAAATGCACATTTGGGGTCACCAGTGGAAAGTTCCTCGGTTTCATGGTCACCCACCGTGGAATCGAAGCCAACCCGGAGAAAATCAACGCCATCCTTAACATGGCCACGCCGAAGACTAACGTCGAAATCATACGGCTAACAGGGCGGGTAGCCGCTCTGAGTCATTTCATGTCAAGGTCTTGGGAGAAGTGCCTCCCGTTCTTCAAAGCTCTAAGATAGATACCGTGGTTCGAGTGGTTGGAAGAGTGCCAGACCGCCTTTGAGCAATTAAAGAGGCACCTGGCGACTCCTCCGCTGATCACCCGACCAGTTGAAGGAGACGAGTTATCGATGTATCTAGTAGTGTCCGACCAAGCTGCAGGCTCGGTGCTCGTCCGAGAGTTCGAAGGAGTCCAGAAGCCGGTATACTATGTGAGCCACGTTTTCAAGGACACGGAAACGAGGTACCCAGCCATAGAGAAGATCGTCTTGGCACTCGTAGTGGCATCGAGGAAACTACGACACTATTTCCAGGCGCACACCATCCTCGTTCTTACCGAGCGGCCTTTGGGGGCTATCCTTGCTTCCCCCGATTCCTCTGGCCACTTGGAGAAATGGAGGTGGGAGTTGTCCCAGTTCAACATAAAAAACCGTCCGAGGCAGGCTATCAAGGCACAAGCCCTGGCTGACTTTATCGTCGAGTGCACCATCCCCAGCAAAGAGCCGGAGTCTACCCCGGCCCCCGCAGCTCAACCCTCAGTAGAGGGGAAGCCTGACTCCATCCCTGATTGGATCCTCTACATCGACGGGTCTTCGACCGAGGAAGGATGTGGTGCCGGCCTCATCATTCGGGGCCCGAATGAGGCAGAAATGGAGTATTCTCTGAAGCTCGGGTTCAAAGCCTCAAATAACGCGGCGGAATATGAGGCCTTGCTGGCCGGACTGCGCATAGTCTTCGGACTGGGGCTGAAAACGATCCAAATCCACAGTGACTCCGCCCTAGTCGTTGGCCAAGTGACCGGCCGATTCGAGGCACGGGAGCCTCTGACGGTGAAGTATCTAGCCGAGGTAAGAAGACTGTGAAAGGACTTCCACGAAGTCCAGGTGGAGCAGATCCCCAGACAGCTATACGCCCAGGCCGACGCCTTGAGTAAGCTGGCTTCACCTTATATGGCCAACAACAAGAGGAACATCCTCTTCGAGGTTTTACCACGGCCCAGCGTGGAAGACGGGGCAACGCCACTTCAAGTGTACACAACCCGGGAAGAAAACCAGGATTGGAGAAAGCCCCTCGTGGAATTCCTGAGGGAAGGTACGCTCCCAGAAGATTGGGGAGAAGCCCGCCGTCTCCGAGCCAAAGCTCGCTATTTCGTCTGGAGCAACAGAAACCTCTTCAAGAAGTTCTTCACTCAACCCCTGCTCTGCTGCGTCGACCCCCATGAAGCCGACTACGTCCTTCGTGAGATCCACGAAGGGGTCGGTGGCGCGCACCAAGGGGCTCGCACCTTAATCCAGAAGGCATTGCTCTAAGGGTACTACTGGCCGACAATCCATCAGGACGCCCTCAGGAGATGCAAAAGCTGCCAACTCCATGGAAGCATACCTCGCCTTCCGGCTACCGAGCTAACCGCCCTAACCTCCCCGTGGCTGTTTGCCCGGTGGGGAATGGACATGATAGGCCAGTTCCCTACCGATACGGGCGGACACAAGTACGTCCTCATCGTAGTTGACTACTTTACGAAGTGAGTCGAGGCCATTCCCATCAGGAAACTGGACGCCACCACGACTATCAAGTTCTTGCAAAACAACGTGATACTCCAGTTTGGCATCCCGAGGTGTATCATCACCGACCATGGGACAAATTTCGAAAATGAAAGAGTTAAGGAATTCTGCAGCGAATATCGTATCCTTATGAAGTTTGCCGCGGTCGCACATCCCCAATGCAACGGGAAAGCCGAGGTCGCTAATCTGGACATTCTCCGAGGTCTGTGGACACGCCTATAAGGACGCCAAGGCAGTTGGGTCGAGGAATTACCCCGGGTCTTATGGGCCCTGCGCACGTCGAAGAAAACCCCCACTGGGGAGACCCCCTTCAGCCTTTGCTACGGTACCGAGGCAATGGTCCCAGCAGAGATCGGGATCCCCAGTCACCGGGTCGAGCATTTCAATGACGAAGCAAACACCTCGGCCCTCCGAACTAACCTGGACATCTTGTTAGAGAAATGGGACCGGGCTCAGATGAGAGCTGTCGCCTATCAACAGCAAACCTTCCGCTACTACAACGCGCGAGTCAAGCATTGCTTCTTCAAGACCGGAGATTTAGTCCTAAGGCGGAACGAGTTCGTCGATCAAGGCAAGCTGCATAAGTTTTCCCCAAAATGGGATGGCCCTTTCCTCGTCTCCGAGGTCCTGCACGGCGGAGCCTACCGTTTACAAGACGTGAATGGTCGCAAATTTCCACGGCCTTACAATGCTGAGAAGCTCAAGTTGTACCTCTGAAAAGAATATCTACGAGTGTGTATTTATTCTTTCACAAAGGCAATGTAAACCTTTCTAAAGTTCTTTCTGTTTAAATAATAAGAAAGGAACAATGGGCATCGCAAAAAGGAGAATTTCGTTTATTCAAAAGGTATTATGGGCTCCTCAGCCCTACAGAAAAATAATAGGAAAAATTTACAACAGAGGAGGAACGGGATCGAGGAAGTACTCCTGGTGATACTCAGAGTCGATTTCCGTTAGACGGGCCCTAGCCTCTGCATCCCGCTCCCGCCGATGCTACATACGAACCCGGGACGCCACGGAAGCACCCGGCGCTCCGCCCTCTGCGTCTTGGCTCACGATGTACCTCTTTTTGAAGCACTCCAAAATGAGGGCCAAGGATCGGTCATGCCTGGCCTTCGAGATGAGGCCGAGTAGATAGATCGAGCGCACCTTGTCGAGCGCCTCGTCCAGCAACTCCTCGAAGAATAGGTTGTACAACCCCGGAGACCTCCTCCAACTTGCGTGCATCAACAACTGTAGGAGGGACAACCGCCGAGGGAGAAGCCGGCTGACGTGACCCTCGAGGCGCTGAACCACTCCCCGGTACCCATCCTCAGATAGGGATTGGTCATACACAAACCAATTTTAAATCACACACACCCTGCCACTTGCGCTAAACACGCTTAGTGCATGCTCGGCTGGACACGGGATTCTAGTGCCCGTCTTGTCCGCGTTTCGGCTATCGACTCTGAAGTCGGTACTTCTTCATTTTCTTTTTCCCCACCACCCACCACATCGACCGAGATGGACGGTACTCCATCAAATTATAATACCATGCTGCCACCGTCCGTAGGTGAGTAGAATCCACCGCGCATCTCTCTCCAAGAGAGATCTTATGCTATCTGTGGTCCCCTTCCTACCTGTTTATCTATTCCACCAGCCAACGGGGATAATTTTGAAATTAAACCCCACTACATCAACCTGTTGCCCAAATTTCATGGTCTTGAGTCTGAAGACGCGTACGTTTTCATCACTAAATTCGAAAACATATGCGCAATGATGGGTACTTCACAACTGTCCGTGGATGCTATGCGCTTGCGTCTTCTCCCATTCACTTTGTGCGACTTGGCAGAAAAATGGCTTTATAATACTGCCGCACACTCTATTACCAATTGGGATGAATTCGTGATAGCATTCCTTAAGAAATTTTATCCAAATCATAAGACCGTCCGTGTTAGGAGCGAGATCAACCAGTTTACCCAGCTTCCCAATGAACCATTTTGAAAGTGCTTTGAACGGTTTAAGGATCTGCTTGTCCAATGTCCTCATCATGGAATACATTGATGGGATCTGTGCCGAATTATATATGAATGCATTAATCCAGCGACAAAGCAGATGCTTGAAACCATGTGTCAATGCAATTTCATGTCGAAAGACGATGATGAAGCCTGGAAATATCTGGAAGATCTCGCTGAAAACACTTTGCAGTGCGAAAGCGTTAGACCACCTTCATCTAGGGGAGGTATTCATCAGCTTGATATTTCCATCGCAGTAAAAGCCGAAATAGCAGCAATGCAAAAGAAACTCAACGCTATTGAAAACAAATTCTCATCAGTCTCCCTAAACCAAGTAACGCTTTCCAAAACCGTGTGTGGTTGCTGTTCCGATCCATCACACTTGACGGAAGAAAGTCCTATGAATGCACCATTTCAAGGTCATGAGCAAACTAATGTTACTTTTCAGCAGCGACCTAGAAGCGATCCTTATTCTTCCACATACAATCAGGGTTGGAGGAATCATCCTAATTTTGTTTGGAACCAAAACCAACCCCAAAATCAAAACCAGTTCCAAAGAAATTACCAAAGACCTCCTCCACAGCAACAACAACCACCACCACAGAGTCAGCGCCCCTTTCAATCGCAACCTGTTCAAAACCCGGCCAATAATTCTTTCCAAACGACCGATACCGATAACTCCTCTTCACTCGCACAAACTTTGGATTTGTTTATGAAACATTCCATCCAAATGTCGGCTGTTATGAGGTCTTCTATTGATTCCATAAAGAAAGACTCTGCCTCCCACGGTGAGAGTATTAAATCAATAGAAGCCCGAATTGCACAGTTGAATGCCGCGATGAGTGTGAGAGAAAAAGGGAAACTCCCATCTCAACCCCTACCGAATCCTGGCCACTCACAAAGTTATAATGTGAGTGTCGTTACCACGTTGAGATCAGGAAGAGTGCTGGATAACTGAGTGGGTGAACAAGTTGATGACGTTAGTGATACTAATGATACCCCGGCTTCTACTTCTCCCCTAATTCGTCTAGTCTCCCACCTTTTTCCGAGCCTATTCTATGCTTCCCACAAGGCTCGAACCCTCAGCCCACTTCCACAAATCTATCTAAAACGATCCCCACTCCAATTCTGGGATCCATTCCATCCCCACAATCCTCTCTAATGTTGGACCCAGCCCTTATTGATAAAGCACCTTATCCAAACAGGTTAAGGGGCAACAAACTAAGTCCACAAATGGAGAAAATTGTGGAAATTTTTAAGCAAGTTAACATAAACATTCCTCTCCTAAATGCTATTCAACAAGTTCCGTCTTATGCGAAAATCCTAAAGGACTTGTGCACTAGGAAGAGAAAAATTCAAGTACCTAAAAAAGTTTTCCTTGCGAGTAATGTGAGCACTGCTTTTACACAACAACTACCAAAGAAACGAAAGGACCCCGGAAGTCATACAATTTATATTTCTATTGGGGGTAAAAATATCAATCGTGCTCTACTCGATTTAGGTGCTAGTGTTAACTTGTTTCCGTATTCTGTTTATGAGCAATTAGGGATCAGAGAGTTAAAACCGGCGCATTGCACTCTTCAGATGGCCGATCGATCTATCACCCAACCTAGGGGTGAGCTAGAGGATGTGTTAATCAAAGTCGGAGAATTTATATTTCCTGTGGACTTTATCGTTATAGATACACAATCTGTAGAGAACCTACGAAACCAAATTCCGGTGATTTTAGGTCGACCTTTTCTTGCAACTTCCAACGCTGTAATCAATTGCCGTAACGGCTCTATGAACCTATCCTTCGGGAAGATGTCAATTGAGCTTAACATTTACAAGTTGGGAAGTGAACCCTCCGAACCCTATGCTCATGTGTGTTCTGTCGAAACAATAGATTCCGAAAGCAGCAAATTGAAGAGCTTCACGATACTGATCTCGACTCCGCTATTACGTTGTTGTCCGGATCAACATCTAACGCTAAATGTGAACCTTTTATGGAGTCCGAGTATCATCCCATTCTTTCCGATGAGATTATTATTCGGGATATCGATGAAAGCTTTGAAAAAATCTTCGCTGAAGAACCCGCATTCTTAGAAGACATGGGCGTTGTGATGATTCAACCCCAACCCCAAAGAGGTTGAACCGCTACATCTTCTTCTTATCAAGACTGAGAATGCGAGTAATCCATCATCATTGTTTTGTCTCTACAAACCGAGACGTAAACTTTTTCCATTACACCTCTTATCTCCTCCCCACTTCTTCACATCAACAGGCGACATGTTCTTCCACCAACCTTGGTGCTTCATCGATAAAATTTTTGAATGGTTGGTGTTGACTTTTGGTCTTTGTAAGGTTTTACTTTGACCAATCACTTTAACCCCCCTCATAATTTTAAATGCTTAATACGATTTTACTCAAGTTTGGGGGGGGGAATATTTTGGCTCTTGAAAGAAAATTTTTACAAAATTACGAGCCAAAAAAAATAAGTTTGGGGGAGAATTTCACTTTCATTATTTCTTGTCCCCTTTGATAACTTTTCCTCCCAAGTCTACAGATTTTGAGATTTAAAAGATGACAACAGTGAGGACACTGCTGCAAACAGGTCTGGGGGAGATTTATGCTTATTTACGCGTTACTTTGCATTATACTATATATAAGCACAAAAAAAAATTTGATAATGAAAGTTAGAAAGTGAAAATTTACATATGAAAGATAGAAATTGTTTGAGAAAAGCAAGAAAGTTAGATATTTTCTTAAACAAAACTAGTAATAAGTAGTTATGAGCTGCTGTCCCAAGGGTTAGTAAGATAAAGGAAATTGCTAATCTGAGGATAAAAATAAGTCTGAAAAATAGTCCCTATTCTTTAGGCCAAACATTTGAACGTTGATACCCTACTATACGCACTTACACACATCTTGAAACTTGGGATAGTAGAGGATACCTTGAAATGCTCTTGTCTAAAAGCCTTAGTATGAAGGAAAATAAAATAAAATATAAGTGGTGAAGAAGAAAAAAAATGAACACTGGTTTTGTAATTACCAAGGCAGCATAAAAATATATAGCGAGGGTGCCTTATCACCTAGTGCCTTAGACCAACTGGTTTGGGAGCCGCCATTAAGCCTTAGGTGTACAAGATGAGGAATTACGCCTTAATGCGCAAGCACAGTTAGTAATCGGTCGGTTAGTACCTCAAGAAGTTTTAACGGTCGCATGAAGGATGTGTGAGCAATTTCAAAAAAAAAATATTCACCGACTAAAAAAGTACTTTGGGAAGATGGACAAGAGTATGATAGCTTGAATTGAATTCTCTAAGTGTAGGGATGTCTTTTACACAAACGTAGGGGTATATAATCAATTTTTGGAAGAAAGATAGGGAGGAAGATTAAAAGCTATGTTTTATTGAGGGGTGATATGATTTCTGACATCTTTTCATGACCATTAAGATAGGGCTCATAGCAACTGAAAAACTGGTATAGTTGGAAACTCTTATTTTCAAGTTGTTTCTTTTATAAGTTCTTATCTTTATATGTAACTTCCACCATCTTTCTTTTATTATAGGATTTTGTGGGTATAATCCGCTGAAAACCCTCAGGAGACAACACTTCTCCTACTAGGGACACCTAGAGGTTTAACGGCTTGTTGCACGTGCTCAGTGCAATCGTGTTGCCTACGAAAGTGTGTTACTTAGTTTTTTCTTTTTCCTTTTCTCCTTCTCTTAAAAAACTAGTTTTCTCGGGATGATCAAAGATAAGTTTGGGGGTATTTGTTCAGTTGATAAAACTGCACTTTTAATATGACATTTTCCTTACTATTTATATATAATAAAAGATGTTTATTATAAATATGACACATATAAGGGTTTATCCGTAAAAATACTATTTTCATGTGTTTATATATTATAATTAACATTATGAAGGGAAATGTAAGCATATAATATTCATGTAATATTTGGTCTATTTAAATATGCTTACCTTATTAAATATCTTTGACCAATTCTCTTAAAACTAAAATATCATGAAAAATGGTTAAGATAATATCTCGATAAAAACAAATTCTACTAATATCATTTATTGAGATAACTGTGCAGGAATTATATCATGACTGAAATCAATGAAATCCAAGTTGGCGAAATCAAATCTGCCAAAAATATTCAAGTAAATTGAAGAAACCAATTCTGGCAGAAACGTAGAGAAGATTTTCAAAGTCTAGATATTCAAAAGATCACCATGTGTCATCAGAAGAAGCCACATGAGAAATGAGCCTAAGATCTCCTTAAATAATCGCGGATCTGCGGCCAAACCCACCTAATGGCCGCGGTTCCGCCGCAATTTGAGGGAGTTGAGATTCTGCATTTTTTTGGGTAGGATCTCAACAGATAGTTACCTTATTAGGAAACTAGAGATTCTGGCACTGTGACTATAAATAAGGACCGAGAGCCTCTTGGAAAATCATCAAACCGACGCGATCACGAAGTCCACGATGGCTCAAGAATCCTGGTTGATCATCGACGGTTCATCTACCTCCTTAGAAGAGATCGAGAAGCAAACTAGGGTTTTGTAATCATTTTCTAAGAAAACAAAGTGTACTTGATCTTGTTGATTAATAAAGGTAGTTGTTTTCTTATATCTTTCTGTATTTTACATTATGTTTTCCCTCTCTATCTTTTCTTTTCCCAACATGCGCGAGTAATTCTCCGCTTGTTAGGGTTCATAGGATTAAGGTAGATTAATGGATGATGAAGATTCTTAAACTCTTTTTAAATCCTATAAAGTTTATAAACTTTATCAAAAGAATAGTTAACATCCTACTAGGGTGCGCTATCAATTCATTGATGGTTACAACCATGATTAAAGATTAGATTAACAATTGTTTTGGTAGAGCCTAGACATGAACGGAGATCCATGGCAAGATAGGGGTTAAGAGTGGGAACCCTATTCCCTCCAGGAACCCCAATCTACATGCACCACTGTCGATCTAGTTTTAAATCTATTAAAGGATAAAAAGAGTAATATTTAATTAATCATCCATGACTACTAAATCTTAATGAACCCTACAAGCCCCCTTCTACTATAAAACCTACATCCGTAGTTAGTCTAGATCTATATCCTGTATCCGTGTTTGGCATAGATCTAGAACCAACAACCATTCTTCACCATTCTTTATTCTTCCTCCTTTCTTTCTCAACAAGCCTAAAGTAAGATTAAAAGATTCAACGTTTCCCTGAGGACGACCCGTACTCATCTCGGTCTAGCTACACGCGACACCGTTATTGATTGCGGTAACTACTACACATAAAATAAGATCAATCACTCACACTTCACTAATCAAGGTATTAGTGAAGTTTACAACCTATACTACAGGGCTAGAGTAGTGTAGGTTGATGAAGTAGGAATTTTCTCACTAGAAATATATCTTTCTCTTTTCTTTTTCTCACCCTAGAAAACTAGTGAGGAGATGAACTTAGATGAGTTGTGAACCATGATAATAAGAGATAAGATGAGATTGAGAGTGATTAAAAATATCTAAGAATAAAACAAGAATAAAAGATGAGTCATGGCTTCTCAATGCTTCTCCAAGCATCCAAAGCCATGACTCATTCTTCTTTTCTTTTTCTTATTCTCTGAATATAAATCATTATCATCTCATATTATCTCTTGTGTGATTCACATACTTCCATGTTCCTTGTATCATCAACCATGATACAATATTAATACATACATACATACATACATACATATATATATCACATATATAAATATATATAAAGAGAATAAAATCCTAAGTGAGCTTAATATTAATTAATATTATTAGGAATATGTATGCCCAAGAGGCCATTATTGTATGATATAGTGGATGCTTAGACATATATATAGAGGACTTTCTTTCTCGACATGATAGTATGCTATCTGGTTGCTCTTTATCTTAACATGTACACTTGTATTATTATACGGTCTCTCTGATGCATGTTGATAAAGCCCTAAGGATGTTTGCTTGACTACCAGGACTATGATGCGGATCATACTACTGGGACTTGTGTAATCCACAAGCGTTCTTAGTTGAGGGGATATCGAGACAGAGCATCGATATTCCAGAGTAGACTAGTATGTACGTTTCTTGACCTTGTAGGGGGTGATGGTTGATCTCATAACCATTGGTGTTTGAAATCAAAGATTGTACACATGTGCTCATTAGAGAATGGATACACCGAACATGACTCGCCAAGAACTCCTAGATGGTACCGTACCTAGCGTCAGATAGCAGTTCTCTGGTGACACTGGTACAAGTTATACTGTAGACCCGAGATCGTCATAGTGTCTTGTGTGGTTCCCACTGTGCTTTGATTTCCTCCCTACCACGGCTCAAAGGAGTCATGCAAACAGGTGGATTTTGGGTACAGTCCCGAGTCACATAGAGGCAGTGATCGATAGGAGGGGTTTCGTCTCTCCTGGTATTGGGAGTTGTTGTCACGCTATGCTCGATTGGCTATAACAGTAAGTCCCTGGCCAGGGCTGATGAGATTTACTGGTAAGAGTTATCAGTAGTTTCTCGAACCATTATGAGCCATACATCGGCATGACTTATCAAGTTACTGGGGTCTGACGATTCTACCCCTAGACTCGATATGCGATATATCAGACGAAGAGACCGGACTGTACGATAAGTGTTACTTATAGGCTTCATGGGAGTTTGGACAAGCTTGCTTGTTGATCTTCTATTCACTCAATACCTGGGTAGCCATTACGTCCAGCTAGTACCGCTGACGGCTTGTAGATAACTGATGTGATCATTACCTACTGCCGGCATATTGATGAGCTTTTAGAGTCCCACACAGAAGCTTTCTAGTTCAAGCGAAACGAAGTAGGGCACATATGTTGATATGTGCGGGGGCCTGATTAAATACGAGTATGTGATACCGTATTCAAATCTGGCGGTTATTTGATATCAGTTAGGTTATATGTGATATAACTGGATTATTAAATCAAGTGTTGATTTGATAATGTGATATACAGATAAATGATATTAGTCGGTTATATGTGATATAACCGGATTATTAAATCAAGTGTTGATTTAATAATTTGATGTGTATTTATATTTGATATAATTATACATTAACTAATATTATAGCTCACTAATTTTTTCCTTTTCTTTATATATATATATATATATATATATATATATATATATATATATATATATTTATATATAATGTAGCATGGTTGGATTTTCTATTTTATGAAAATAGAAAAGAGGTGGAAAATGAGGAATGGGGTGAAGCATGGCTTTTATATTTATTTATTCATTTGATCATACTATTGAAGCATGGTTCCAATTAATTATTGAAAAATATTAATGTTTCAATAATTGTGTGAATATAGAAGCCATTCTTCACTTCATAATTGAGGGGGGGCTTGCACACTTGTTCTTGTTCTTCACTTGAGCTCTTTTCTCTCTAGCTCTCTTCATCTTCCACCTCACCTCCTCTAAGTCCTAACACTCACATGAGTTGTGAACCCTAAGGCTTGAAAGTATCCATAGTAAGTAAACAAAACCCCTACGTCACCATCCTACACTTGATTAGCACTTATGTGTAGTGTGTTTCTTTCATTAAAGTAAGTTTAGTGAAGAGGTAGCTTAGATTAGAGAAGTTTCGGGTGGATCATCTTCGGCACAAAGATCGCAAAAGGAAGCTTGTTCAATCTTCAAGTGGAGCCTAGTGGAGTCGCGTGAACTACTACACGGAGCTTTTGAAGAGAAGGACATGGTCTACAAAAGTTGTAGTTTCATCTCTTAGTGTAAAATTCTTGATATCATCATGTTAAACCCTAATCATCTAGTTTGATCCTTAGTTAGTATAGCTTAGCACCAATAAAATTTTAAAATTGCATGCTTGATGCCGGTTAAAACCTCATGATGGTGCTAGGGAAGACTTTCAAATATATATATATATATATATATATATATATATATATATATATATATATATATATATATATATATCAAATTATTAAATCAACACTTGATTCAATAATCCGGTTATATCATATATAACCAGCAAATATCATATATGTGTGTGAGTATATATCAAATTATTAAATTAACACTTGATTCAATAATCTAGTTATATCACATATAACCGGCTAATATTCAATATTAGTTAATATATATATATATATCAAAATATTAAATCAACACTTGATTAATCCGGTTATATCATATATAACCTAACTAATATCAAATATATTAACACATATAAATCAAATCATTGAATCAAAACTTGATTCAATAATCCAGTTATATCACATATAACCTGGCGGATATCAAATATCGCTTGATTATAATACGGTATCATATACTCATATTTAATCGAGCTCCCGCACATATCTCCATACGTGCTTTACTTCATTTCGCTTGAGCTAGAAAACCTTTATGTGGGACTCTAAAGACTCGTCAATATGCCAACAGTAGGTAATGATCACATCAGATACCCATAAGCTGTCAGCGGTACAAGCTGGACGTAACGGATACCTAGGTATTGAACAAATAGAAGATCAAAAAGCAAACTTGTCCAAACTCCCGTAGAGCCTATAAGTAACACTTATCGTACAGTCGGGTCTCTTCGTCTGATATGTCGCATATCGAGTTGGGGGATCATCAGACCCCAATAACTTGATAAATCATGCTGATGTGTGGCCTATAACCTTTCGAGAAACTATTAATAACACTTATCAGTAAATCTCATCGGCCGTGGCCAAGGACTTACTGTTATAGCAAATCGAACATAGCGCAACATCAACTCTCAATACCGGGAGAGACGAAACCTCTCCTATCGCCCACTGCCTCCATGTGACTCGGGACTGTACCTAAAATCCACTTGTTTGCACGACTCCTTTGAGCCATGATAGGAGGAAATCAAAGCATAGGTATGGTACCAGCTAGGATTTCTCGGCGAGTCTTGTTCGGTGTACCTATTCTCCAATGAGCACCTGTGTACAATTTTTGATGTCAAACACCAATGGTTATGGGATCAACCATCGCCCCATATAGGGTCAAGAAACGTACACACTAGTCTACTCTGGAATATCGATGCCCTGTCTCGATACTCTCTCGATTAGGAACTGTTAAAGGATGTGCTTATGGACTACACAAGTGTCACGACCCGAAATAGCCCGTGATTGGCACTTGAATCATATGAAGTCTATAGGACCCCATCTAATTTAAGTAAGCCAAAAGCCCAGAAATCTAAAACCATTTTAAATAATAACTGAATGAAAATAGTTTTAAGAAGTGAAGAAAACATGTTTCAAAAACAAGGTTTTTAAATAAGTAAGCCGAATATGCATTTTTAAAATCTATAGTCTTTTCTGAAAATTTCAGCAGAGTTTCCTTTGTAAATACTGGCCCCGAACGGGGTACAACATGAATAATATATATGCACAATAAAAGGCATCCTCAAGCGGGAGCTAGCTTTTCGTCAATCGACGGTCACAACCACGCAAGCAATATAATATACAACGCCAAGGGCGAAGATCAAAACTCAAAGGAAAACTCAAAATCAGCATGAAAACCATAATACTACAACGCGCGACTCTAAGGTCGAAATAATACATAACTGGTTTTCTAAGTCTAAAACAATATACAAGTTTGGTTGATGGAATTACTAGATACAACTGAATAATACATATACAATGGTGGTTCTGATGCAAAAGAACCCACCTACAAAAGAAAATCACCCGTAAGGGAAGCAGTGTGCCAGAAAGCCGCAATGGAACCTGTACGGCAAAACCTGCAAGAACTGTGGCACAATGGAGGTGAGTTGCCAACTCGTGAATAGAAAACATCACAGAGCAGAAATCGTATGTATGATACAATCCTAGGTCAATACGATCAGATATATATATAAACCTCAAATGAATAAGTCTGAAGCATGATAAGGTGGCAATGTAACATCTATACATGAGTGTAGTGCCAAGTGCTCGTGCCAGTGCCTCAAGTAATAACATATCATAAATATGAGGTATGATCAATGTCGACTATATCATGAAGTCTATGAATATGTGGGTATCATCCAACTACGTGATCAATGTCATCAATGTCAACTATATGTATGTGGATATCATCCAACTATGTGATCAATATCATCAATGTCAACTATATGTATGTGGAAATCGTCCACGTGTCACCCAATGACAATAAGCATTATACATGTAAATATTATAAAGCATATGCATGGAAGTGTGAGGATGTAAATCAACGGGTGTCGCTCGCGGCATATCAAATCATGGAATCTGAGTGTCAAGCATCGACACTCGAAAACATCATGAAACCTGTGCCTAGCATCGGCACGTAAATCCTCATATACATAGGGCTCCGTCATCCGGATCGGCCAGTCTCATCTCTCAACTCCGGTCGGTATCCCCCAGATATCCGCCGAGCTCAACACAATCACCGGTAGGTAGTACTCCCCTGCCAGACTCACCGTCTAATATATACGAGTCTTCTTGCCCCGGGGTACCTCACCGGGTCCACCATGTACCCGCAGACGGTGCCTACCTTTCTCCTCGAATCGGGTTTCACATGTCACTCTCAGAACCGAGAAAACACATGGTGGACGCACTGAAATATCATATCAAGGGTAACCGGATTTTTAAAACAATACATAGTCTCTTTTAAAATACTCACGGTTCCCAAATCCAGAAATATCATGGAAACAACATATCTCAATGCGTATAATCAGAAAGCATGATGTATGCAACATATAAAAGAAATGTAAGCATATCAGTATATCATGGAACATGGAATAGTAATATGCACATATTGGGGTAAACCGCTCTTTTAAAATGAATCATTTTTTAAAGAGTATCTGGCGGTTCCCAAATCTCCAAATCAAGCGAGAATCATCTATGTATGTGCAAATGAGTATGTGTACAAGTATGGGTGTACAATATGTAAGTACACGAGTATGAATGTACAATAGGTATGTGCACAAGTATGAGTGTAAAATATGTAAGTACACGAATATGAATGTACAATAGGTATGTGCATAAGTATGAGTGTACAATATGTAAGTACACGAATATGAATGTACAATAGGTATGTGCACAAGTATGAGTGTACAATGTGCATGTGCACAAGTATGAAGATATCAATATATGTGTGCACTGGTATGAATATACAGTGTGCATGTGCGTAAGTATGAAGATATCAATATATGTGTGCACTGGTATGAATATACAGTGTGCATGCGCGCAAGTATGAAGATATCAATATATGTGTGCACTGGTATGAATATACAGTGTGCATGTGCGCAAATATGAAGATATCAATATATGGTATGAATATACAGTATGCATGTGCGCAAGTATGAAGATATCAATATATGTGTGTACTGATATGAATATACAGTGTGCATGTGCGCAAGTATGAAGATATCAATATATGTGTGCACTGGTATGAATATACAAGGGATCATATCCTGAATGTAACAGTAAGAATATGCGACAAATGAATAATAACACAATAGTGTAGAATCTACATCAGTATATCCATGTCATACTGGTTTGCCATTTGAAAGAAGACGAATCGGGGTTTTTAGGAAATTAAGGGCTACGGTGTTTTTAAGAAAAGATGCGTCTTTTGAAAATATCCGTAGAATCCCTTGGCCTGTCTTTAAAATACTCCCGATTCGTTAGTTTTTGAAATTGGTATGACATCGGCTTAGCCTAACATCTACTAGCAAAACTACAGCTCTAACTAACAAGTCAAGCAGGAGGGGTATGGAAACCACCTAAATCTGAGTCGATATATATATATATATATATATATATATATATATATATAATAGTCGGTGATCCCGCCTCAAAGGTACCGCGTACGATACAATATCATATGACATCCTCGAGTCATGAGTGCGGATCTATCATCAATATAAAGCTCGTACGGTAAATCATTGTACGGCATCCCAAAGCTGGGTACGGGTCAATATCACATTCACCTCATCAATTATCTGGTATCCTTATCATCATATCTCATGATCTGGGGTACTGATCTAAGTCTAGTACAAATCGATACCATCTATATAAATATAAATACGTGTGTGAAACACACATCCCAAGGCCCGCTAAAATCATATGTCGTATCCAAAATACGAATCACATCATATATCACCAATCTCATGGCACTATGCCCAATCTCATCGACTCATCTCCAATATTCTACACTATCCTCATCATCCAGCTAATAGTATAACAAGCAAGCACGTGTGTGTAGGTGTAAACCTATTCTAGGGTTGGCAACTAGGAAACTATACTAGTTTACTTCTAAGCCCTAATCTATCTATAGTACACCTAATCACATCTCGAATATCCATAAATCACAAAACACTATCATATACATATAAATATAGTATATATCTAGTATACTAAACATCGAACTGCGGGGGTGCTATACGCCATCCACCTGACTTTCCCCGTAGATATATTCTACTCACTTGCATCTTGCTGTCGGTGTCGATGTCGTCTTCATCTTCTTCATCATATGACGCCCTCGTGAAGGAACCTACAAGGTAACACAATCGCAAAAGCATCTTAAAATCACATCGAGAAAACCAAACAACGCGCTAAGGCCTATAGGTTAAAACCTATGGACTACGCTTTCAAAACCATCAAACAACCATCGATATCGTCGTACAAACGTCAAGTGATCGAGGTAAAACACAAATACGCAAATCCAGAATTCAAAATACGAGAAACGAGACTCCGAATCAAAACAGCAACTTAGGAAAAAGGTTCCAGATTCTACCCTAGGTCAAATCAGACAATTTTGCATATACCAAGGGTCTATTTTACTGGAGCTGGGGCCATGGAAGAAGAACGAACCCAAATGGGCCAGGTCTGGCCGTAATTTGCGGCCAGAGGGATTAAATCTGCGGCCGAGTTGGGGAGTTAGGGGCTAGGGTTTTTAGGGTATGTTCTAAATCACCTGCATGTATCACTGTCCTTGCAATTTAATTTTCAGGTAGCCCGAGTGTTAGCAGATTTCATTTTACATCACAGAATCCACAATTTTCCAATATCGGGTTTTCTAAATCCGTATTCCGGGGTTCTAGTCTCTGGTTTAGGCCTGAATTCTAGCACTAAGGGGTTGGTGTGGCCTCTACTAAGCTTAATTACCCATCACCACTCTCACTTCCCATTAACCCTAACTAGGGTTTTCCTAAGTCCACAAAACCACTCGATATCGGTTCTAATCTAACATAGGGGTAAAAGTAATGGAAACACTAAGCTTATGGTTCAGAAAATACCTCATTTGGCAACTCAAGAAAATTCTTGAGTTGCCCCAAGTGGCCAAAATCCTTGCTTTCTTGATCCAATATGCTTCCCTTGAGCTTGTGCATCTTTTTTGTGAAATGGGGTTTGGGTTTTGAAGTGTTTTTCATGGGGTTTTGGGGGATTTTGTGGATGAGGAAGAAGGGGCAGCAGCAGCAGCTAGAAAAGAGAGGGGGAGAGGAAAATGAGTGAAACAATTGATAGGGGATGGCTCAAGACATGGGTTGACCCCTCACCCACTCTTTCTCTCTCTTAATCATACCTCTATATAATATTCTTTTCCTTTTCTTTTCAAATTTCCTTCTCTCAACAATAGTAACCCCAAAACAAAAGCCATGCACCCAAAAACATGTAGTAAAAATGCAACAAGTGTTAAAAAAAGATATGGTGCATGTTTGCACAAAACAAGCTTAAAACGCGATTAGCGATTTTTAATCGCGATTAGCAACTAAATTAGCATATAATTAACCATAAAAACTTAAAATTGTATAATTTACATAAAACACCATCTTTTAAATAATTTCTATAATTTCCCAAATTTTTCACAAATTTATCGGTATTTAATTATACCGCCTTATTTAAAATATTCAATATTTTATTATTAAATTATAAAAATTCCCAAAAATAATATTTTAGTTTTTTGAAATGTTACAACAAGCCCCATTGGTATGATCTGCATCATAGTCCTGGTAGTCAAGCCAACATCCTAAGGGCTTTACCAACATGTATTAATGAGATAGTAAACTAAAACATGTGCACATGTTAAGATAAAGAGCAACCAGATAACATATTATAATGTCGAGCAAGAAAGTCCTTTATATATATGTCAAAGCATCCACTATAATAAACAATAATGGCTTCTAGGACATACAAATTCCTAACAATCTTCCACTTGCACTAAGGCCAGTTGTTATAGTATCGCATACCCAACATCCCAAAAAGTCTCTCGAATTGTGTCTGGGGGAGGGCCTTCGTAAGTGGATCCGCCGTATTGTCCTTCATGTCTACTCTCCTGACCTTGATCTCACGGCGATCAACTATCTTCCGGATCAGGTGATACCGCCTCAATAATCCGGTTATATCACATATAACCCGGCTGATATCAAATATCGCTAGATTAGAATACGGTATCATATACTCGAATTTAATCAAGCTCCCGCACATATCTCCATGCATGCCCTACTTCGTTTTGCCTGAGCTAAGAAACCTCTATGTGGGACTCTAAAGACTCGTCAATACGCCAGCAGTAGGTAATGATCACATCAGATGCCCACAAGCCGTCAGCGATACTAGCTGGACATAATGGCTACCTAGGTATTGAACGAATAGAAGATCAACAAGCAAACTTGTCCAAACTCCCGTAGGGCCTATAAGCAACACTTACCGTACAGTCCGGTTTCTTCTTCTGATATGTCGCATATCAAGTCTGGAGGGGAATCGTCAGACCCCAATAACTTGATAAGTCATGCCGATGTGTGGCCTATAATCTTTCGAGAAACTACTGATAACTTTTATCAGTAAATCTCATTAGCCTTGGCCAAGGACTTGCTGTTATAGCCAATCGAGTATAGCGCAACATCAACTCCTAATACCGGGAGAGACGAAACCCCTCCTATCGCTCACTGCCTCCATGTGACTCGGGATTGTACCCAAAATCCAACTATTTGCACGACTCCTTTGAGCCATGGTAGCGAGAAAATCAAATAACAGTGGGAACCACATAAGACTTTATGACTATCTCAGGTCTATAGACTAACCTATACAAGTGTCACTAAAGAACTGTTATCTGACGATAGGTATGGTACCGGCTAGGAGTTCTTGGTGAGTCCTGTTCAGTGTACCCATTCTCCAATGAGCATCTGTGTACAATCTTTGATGTCAAACACCAATAGTTATAGGATCAACCATCTCCCCATATAGGGACAAGAAACGTACACACTAGTCGTGTCACGCCCCGCTTCCCAGAGTACGCTAAGATGGGCACGTGACATAGCCAACCATGTTACCTGTGGATAGGAAAAATCCCTCCACGGTCACATTACGGCTGTAGAGATATCAAGAACGGGAAGGTAAACTAAACTATCTAGTACATGTCCATGAGCCAGAGTGAATGAGTCAAGGAATAATGATATGCGGAAGCAAAAGATACAATAAATGAAACACCTGAAAAGTAAAACTACATACCGACATGAACTTCACCGCTCGGTCTAACAGCGGCAATACTCCTGATCAGTCTGCAACAAAGGTAGAAGGATCTGGGCCATGCAAAACCCAGACGTCAGCGCGTCATAACATCAAGCAATAATAAAACAGGAGTAGCAATACATACAAGTATGAGCATAAATAATAAAACAAGCATAACAAGGATATAAGTAATGACAGTGAGGTAATATGTAGTGAGTTATCTAAATTGGTCTATTGGGTTAACTACTCTCAAGTCTTTGAAATCAATTCGATGAATCATCGATGTAACTCAATAGTATCCCGTGCTTGCCCGGGACCACGGTCTAAGACTCTCGGGCTGAAACCGAGACATACCGCTAGGCACAAAAGGAAAAAGGAACAGACCAACGATGTCAGCAGCATCATCACGAGGTGGGCCTGGCCTCAAAAACTGATCAGTAAAAGCAAGCAACTGTCGAGTTACAAGTCAGGATTTCATCATTGATTTCCCCATACCCCCAAGTTATATGTGTCAAGTCAGGTATTCAGTAATCGAGAACTAATGCCAACACAGGATCAGATAGGTGCAGGTTTGTCTGGATAGACAACAGGAACGGTCCGTAAGGACTACATGTCAGGTTTGTTGGCATTAGACACAAGATCGGGTAACAGGTAAAGCCATGGTACATCAGGTCAAGTCGAGTAGTGTATTTAGATGTCATGTCATGTAAAGAGTGTACGGTACCATATCAGGTCAAGTAATATGTGTAGCAAGTCACGTCAGGGTGTACAAGATAACATGTGGATGCTCATAATCGACTAGCACACTCATGGTCATGAATAAACAAGCATGGTACTATCAAAACAATAAACAGGCACAGTAACATGATAGCAATAGGTGCATATTAAACTACTTAGTTGTACGATTATCGGTTTGGTTTAAGGGATAGTTTTAACATTTCAGGAATGCAGTATTACACATGTGGATGATAAAATCATATTAATATGTATTAAAACCATCTAGAGATGCAATTGAATGTGAATAAGGCTAAATGTGTGCAATCGGTCGTACGATAGGGTAAAACTACAAAAGGGTAATATGGCTATAAACAATTGTGATTATGTGATTTAACATATAAATGTGATTATGTAGGTTTAGTAAACTAAATGCAATAGTTACGTTTCAAGTTTTAGATCTAAAATACTATGAACAGATGCAAACGGAACATCGAAATGTTATAAAATGATGCATGGGGTGCTAAATTTAAACTACAGGTATGATATATATTAGAATAGGTATAGAATGATTTAAATAGCATGTAGCAAGATTAATTTGCCTGAACGGATACCAAAGTGGTACGTGCCACGTCGGATATCGGGGAAAACGTCGCGATATGTCCACGCGAGTAAAGAACGGAACCAGGTATGGGAAGAACATGATCACGCTATCAGGGAACGTCCTCAGGGTCACCCGGATCAACAGCGACCGGCATGGTTCCGGTGATGGCCGGGGAAAACCGGATCGAGAAGGAGAGTGAAGCAAAGAAGAAGAAGAAGAAAGAGAAGGAAGAAGAAGAAGTTTGTGTTCCAAGTTTGGTGTTCTGTTCGAGGGTTGAAGGCCGAGGGTGGAACAGAGATGGTGGCGTCGTCGATAATGGGGTTTCCGGCGAGACTAGGGTTGGTTTATAGAAGTTAAGGTTTGGCTAGGGTTTGGTGCTGGCTGGTGCAAGGACCTTGGTGTAGGAGGGAGAAGGGGAAAGGAGAGGAGGAGGTGGTGACGACGACGAGGTGTTGGCGCTGTTGGGGTCGCCGGAGGTGAGTTGCCGGCGAGGATGCAAGGTGCAAGGTGTGATGAGGAGTTCGGTGGGTTTCTTGATGTCTGGGATTGGGTTGCTAGGTTGCAGTTGCAAGGAGGGGAAAAGGGAGAGGAGAAAGGTGGTGGTGATGGAGACGGTGGCCACGGGAGTTGGAGCTCCGGCGAGGTGCTGGGGCGCAGTCGAGGGCTGCAACGGGTGATGGTTGCAGGGTTCTAGGGTTCGCAATGGGGAGAGTGCTCGGTTGCAAGGGAGATGGAGGAGAAGAGAGGAGAGGGAAAGGTGATGGTGGTGGTGACGAGGTCGACGGAGGAGGTCGTGGCGATGGAGGTGGGTATGGTGATAGGTTTTGGCTGCAGTGGGGTTCTGTGAGGTGCAGGCTAGGGGAAAGGAGAAGGGAGGAGAAGATGGCGACGACGAGGAGGAGATGAGATGGAGGTGGTGACGAGATCGAGGAAAGGTCGAGGAAGCGAGAGGCGGCTAGGGTTCTCGTGGGCGCTCGTGCTTTTTGAAGAAGAGAATAAGAAGAAGGGATAGAGGGAGGTGACGGTATGGGAAGCAGCGGTGACGGAACCAACATCTACCGTGAGAGGAGAGAGAGAGGCGCGAGAAGAGACAGATAGGGAGAGAGCGAGAGAGGAGAGAGAGGGAGGAGGAGAAAGAAACTTGGACGCTAGCGGGGGTGAGAGAGGAAGAGAGAGAGAAGAAGAAAAGGAAGAGAGAGGGAAGAAAAAGAGCGTTCGTGGGGCCCAGGGGTTAGAAAGGAAGATTGTGATTGGTGGAAAGAAAATTAGGGGAAAGATTTTAGGGAAAAAGAATCCGCGCGGTATGAGGAAAATTTTAAAAGAGTTTTAAAATCGTTTTTAATAAATAGAATGAACTGAAAGATTTTAGATATAAATTTTAGAATTTAAACAATTGAATTTCAGCGGGATGTAAAATATTTCAGAACAGCGCCCGGGTCGGGTCCAAAATTTGAATTTGAAATATGAAAATTATTGGCAGGTTCCAAAAATTAAAATGAAGGATTTTATAGTTAAAAAGCATACCCCCAAGAACGGACGCACGTACGTGCGCGTAGCCGTCCAAACACGTCCGTTTCACTGAACGGGACGAGAACACGATGCAAGAACGCTACCACAGGGTTAGGGGTGTCAATCAAGCCAAGTCATGTATTTTAATAAATATTTTCAGTGACTACAAGTTATATGTTAAAATATGCGATGCCATACGAAATGCCAATATGCAGTTTATACTAAATACACGTGTCAAAGCAACGAGTCAGGATAAACTATAAATATAAATCGAACAAGTCCAAGCAAGCGGGTCGAGTCGAATGCAATGCACCAAGTAACCACCATTCGACCCAAACACGATAAATCAAGAACAGACCATGGATAAGTAAATACAGAAACTGGAATTGGTATAAATGAACTCGGGTGTTACATTATACCCAACTACAAAAGAATTTCGTCCTCGAAATTCCAAGAACAAGATAAGATGAACAAACAAGAATCTCAAGAATAGATGTGGAAACTTCTGCCGGATTTCATCTTCTCGTTCCCAAGTTGGTTCTCCATGCAAGCGATTACTCCAAGAAACAAGCACGAGAGGGATAATTTTGCCCATAAGAACCTTTTCACTTCGATCCACAATTGACATCAGTCGCTCCTTAAAAGGCCAACCTTCACGTACAGTCAGTCCCGAATGGTCCAACACATGTGTTTCATTCCGATCATACTTACGGAGTTGAGATACGTGAAACACGTCATGCACATTCGCCAAGGACTGCGGTAATGCCAATCGATAAGCCACTTCTCCAACACGTTCCCAAATCTCAAAAGGTCCAACGAATCGAGGACTAAGCTTTCCTCGACTTCCGAAACGAATCACCCCTCTAGTCGGTGATATCTTCAAGACTACCAAATCACCCACGGCGAACGCTAGAGGTCTTCTCGACGTATCTGCCCAACTCTCATGTCTGTCTTGTGCTGCTTTCATATGGTTCCGGATAGCGTTAACTTTCTCAATTGTCTGCACAACCAAATCTGGTCCCAACAATCTTCGTTCACCGACATTGTCTCAACAAACAGGTGAACGACACTTGCGACCATATAAAGCTTCGAATGGAGCCATCTGAAACGTCGCCTGAGAACTGTCGTTGTAAGAAAACTCCACCAAATGTAGATGATCCTCCCACGAACCTTTGAAGTCCAACATGCATGCTCTCAACATATCTTCAAGAGTTTGAATCGTTCTCTCCGACTGACCATCAGTTTAAGGATGATAAGCTGTGCTAAACTTCAATCGAGTCCTCAAACTTTCCTGTAAGCTCCGAAAAAAGTGTGATAAGAACCGAGTGTCACGATCGGACACAATGCTCACCGGTACTCCATGCAATCTTACAATCTCCTGCATGTGCCGCTCCGCCAAAGTCTCTGTTGATTGACCAACCCGGAAATGAATGAAATGAGCTGCTTTGGTCAGACGATCAACAATCACCCATACTGCATTGTTGCCCTTTTGGACTCCGCGGTAGAGCTGTCACGAAATCCATGGTTATATATTCCCACTTCCACTGAGGAATCGAAAGTGGTTGCAACAAACCAGCAACCTTTTGATGTTCAGCCTTAACTTGCTGACACACCAAGCACTTTGCCACAAAGCGAGAAATCTCCCGTTTCATGCCTTCCCACCAGAAATGTTGTCGTAAGTCTCGGTACATCTTCGTGCCTCCTGGATGTACGGAATAAGCTGAACCGTGTGCCTCCTTCATGAGCTTTTCGCGAATATCTTCCTTTAGCACACACAAACGGCTACCATTCCTCAACGAACCATCTTCGTGGACCAATAAGTCCGTTCGAAGTCCAACTTCAATCTGTTCTCGAAACTTCTGAAATCTTGGATCCTGCAATTTCGCTGCTCTAAAGAAATTTCTCGATCAACGACGATGGTACTTGCTGCTGCATCAACTGTCCCCAATAAGGCGGTAGCACAACCTCCGAATTGAATCTTCGAAAGTTTTTGATAAGTTCCCTTTTTGTGCAGTCAACGTCCGAATTGCTAGTAACCGACTAAGCGCATCCGGCACAACATTAACTTCCCCAGATGGTACTTAAGATCAAGATCGTAGTCAGCCATCAGCTCCAACCAACTACGCTGCCTTATAATAATCTCCTTCTGCGTGAACACATACCTCAAGCTCTTATGATCAGTAAACACCTCGACCCTTTCGCCCAAAAGGCAGTGTCTCCAAATCTTCAAAGCGAAGATCACAGCCGCAGGCTCCAAGTCATGAGTTGGGTAATTCTCCTCATGGGTCTTCAACTGTCTCGATACGTACGCTACAACCTTCCCCTGTTGCATCAGAACACATCCCAATCCTTTCCCAGATGCGTCGTTGTGAATCATCAATCTACAGAACCGTCTGGTACGGTTAAAACAGGTGGGGTTATCAGTCTCTGCTTCAGCGCCTCAACAACTGATGCCTACTTATCCGTCAACACATATGGTACTTCCTTGCGCGTAAGCTTGGTCAAAGGCTCAGCCAAACGAGTAAAATTCTCCACGAACCTTCTGTGATATCCGGCAAGTCCAAGAAAGCTCCTGATCTCTGCAACGTTCTTCGGAATCGGCCAATCTCGAACTGCTGCAACCTTCTAGGTGTAAGTCCATGCTACCTCTCCCGGTACTTTCGGGAATGCAGAATTTGGTACAAAACGATTTTTACGGAGGTGGTAACATGGACCTAAAACCCGGATCTTGGTTAAACATCTATCTAGCAACCTAACTACGAGTTTCTAGCTACTCGGTTAGGGGGTTATACCTTGCTTGTCTTGAACTCCTTCGTCTTCAAACTCCGATGGTGGTCCGGATTGGCTTCTTCCCGTCGTCTCCGTACGCCGAAGATAGATCCACCTGAAAGCTCCAACCTTTAGCTCCTTCTTCGTTCTTTGAAGAAACTAGTTCACTTGGTTTGCTAAACCTAGTGAACTAGAATGAGTAGAGAAGAGTTTGTATGGGATTTTATCTATGGTTCTTGATTCTCAACTCATGAGACAAGAGAACCATAGAATCAAGAGAGGGAGCAAGAGGTTGAGGGTGAGAGCAAAAACAAGAGAGCTCAAGAACAAGAGAGAGAATGAGCAAGAAAGAATGAGCAAGTCTTTTGTCTCTCACCCTCTCATAATCCAAAGTCATGATAACTCATCATACTAAAAAAAGTCTTATGTGATGGTTGAAGCAACCATAACCATATCATTTCATGCACTCATTTTACACAAATGAGCAAGCAAACAAAAGTCTTTGCCATGAAATGATGGCTATGGTTATCATGATGGTCAACTAGTCAAGCCTAGTCAACCGGTCAACAAAGTCAACAAGTCAACAAAAGTCAACAAGTCAACAAAAAGTCAACAAGTCAACAAAGTCAACAAGTCAACAACCATGTCACCATAATACTTAATTAATATAATAGTTAATCGCATATCATATTCTCATTAGGGTTGAGCAAAAAGTCAAATAGTCAATGGTCAACTGTCAACAACCCTAATGAGAATCCGCTGCCTCTGTCTCCCTATCAACTGTGCATACACACCCGCATCCGCGTTCCGAGGAACACGAATGCATACTGGATAAATCCAATCCCAAAAGGTACACTAGGATCTGGCTTAAACCAAAGCCCGCTAGTGTATACTGTCCGGACACTGTACGTGCACAAGTGCACGGATGTGACCGAACCCTGTCGCAAAACCATGCGACCTGTCGCAAAACCATGCGACCTCTACTCTTTTGCCTAAAGGCGAAAAGCTTTCTGTGTGGGACTCTAAAGACTCGACACTACGCTGGCAGTGGGTTTAACCACAGACCGCAAGCGGCACTAGCTGTGCGTAACGGTCCCCAGGTAATGCCGACAAGAAGACCGATGAGGCGAAACCCATCTGAACTCCTACTGAGCCTGAGTGTGACATTCTCCGTACAGTCCGGTCTGTTCGTCTGATACATCGCATGGCGGGCCTAGGGGGCGGTAAACGTCAGTCCCCAATAGCGGTACAAGTCGTGCCGGAGCGAAGCCCAAAACACCCTGAGATAACACTGGAAACCTACCAGTATATCTCGTTTGCCCTGGCCAGGGACTACTCGTGTAATGGCTCTCCTAGACACAGCGCGATGTCAACCCCCAATACCGGGAGAGACGAATCCTGTCTAACCGTCACTGCCTCCAAGTGCTTCAGGACTGCACCCAACCACTACCTGTTTGCACGACTCCTTTGAGCCGTGGTAGGGTAGTGATCAAAGTACAGTGGGAACACACTCGAGGCAAAGTGACAGTGTCAAGTCAGCGGACTAAGCTGTACTCATGTCACCTGGGAACTGATAACTGACGATAGGCATAATACCAACTAGTCAGTTCCCGACGAGTCCTGTCCAGTGTACCCGTAACCTAACGAGCACCCGCATACTATCTCAAGTACGACGTACTGACGGCTGTGGGACAGACCGCCTCCCATACTGGGATGAGAAGCGCATGCGCTGGTCTACTCCGGAGTATCGATGCCCTGTCTCGATAGTCCTGCGACCAGGGACCTGCATAAGGATGTGCTTATGGATTACCCAGCCCCACTAGTGTGACGGCCATCACATCGCTGGTAATCAAGCAAAGATCCTAAGGGCTCCACTAATGTGTATAGGCGATATACAAAAATAAACACATGTACACATTGAAGTAGAAACAAACCAAGTAGCATACTACTATTTTGAGCAAGATTGTATATACAAGGTGAATATCCCAAGCTTCCATTAAGTAATATACAAACTAGTATGATACAGTAATGGCCTCTAGGGCATATACACTAACAATCTCCCACTTGCACTAAGGCCATGTACTGGCGTATCGAAGACCTATCATCTCGATCAGCCGCTCGAACTGAGTCTGGGGCAGGGCCTTGGTGAATGGATCTGCAGTGTTATCTTCTGAAGCGACTCTCCGAACCTCGATCTCCTGGCGATCTACGATCTCCCTGATCAGGTGATACCGCCTCAAGATGTGCCTGGATCTCTGATAGGACCTGGGTTCCTTCGCTAAAGCTATAGCCCCGTTGTTGTCGCAATACAGAGGTATTGGATCAACAATGGACGGAACCACCTGAAGTTCTTTCAAGAACTTCCTCATCCAGACAGCTTCTTTTGCGGCATCAGATGCAGCGATGTATTCCGCTTCCATCGTCGAGTCTGCAACGGTTTCCTGTTTGGAACTCTTCCAACACACCGCCCCTCCATTGAGGGTAAAGACAAAACCCGACATGGACTTGGAATCATCCTTGTCACTCTGGAAGCTGGAGTCAGCAAAGGCCTCAATCTGGAGGTCTTTTCCGCCATACACCAAGAACATCTCCTTAGTCCTTCTCAGGTACTTGAGAATGTTCTTTACCGCTATCCAGTGTTTCTCCCCAGGGTTTGACTGATACCGGCTTACCACACTCAGTGCATAAGCTACATCCGGTCTGGTACACAACATCGCATACATTATAGAGCCTACCGCAGAAGCGTAGGGTATAATAGACATGCGATCCCTCTCCAAATCAGTCTTGGGAGACATCTCTTTAGAGAGGGTGATCCCGTGATAAGCCGGTAGGTTACCGCGCTTGGAATCTTCCATACTGAATCTTTTCAGCACGGTGTCGATGTACCTGGACTGAGAAAGTCCCAATATCCTCTTGGATCTGTCACGGTAGATCCGGATACCCAGAATGTATGAGGCATCACCCAGGTCTTTCATGGAGAACCTGTGTGACAAGAACCCCTTGACAGATTGTAGCATAGGAATGTCATTTCCTATTAAGAGAATGTCATCCACGTATAAAACGAGGAATACTACAGTTCTCGCTACAAATCTACTATAGATGCATGGTTCATCTGGATTTTTGATAAAGCCAAATTCTTTGACCGTCTCATCAAAGCAGATGTTCCAACTCCGCGATGCCTGCTTTAGCCCATAGATGGACTTAAGCAACTTGCACACCTTTCCGCTGCTCCCACTCTGAATGAAACCCTCTGGCTGGTCCATATAGACACACTCCTCTAAATTTCCATTTAGAAAAGCTGTCTTTACGTCCATTTGCCAGATCTCATAATCGTGGAAGGCAGCAATGGCAAGAAGGATCCGAATGGATTTCAGCATGGCTACTGGAGAAAAGGTTTCGTCATAGTCCAAGCCAGGTCTTTGACGAAAACCCTTTGCTACCAGCCTAGCTTTATAGGTCTCAACCTGTCCATCTACACCAATCTTCCTTTTGAAGATCCACTTGCATCCTACGGGTTTTACCCCGTCTGGAGCAATGTCCAACGTCCATACCTTGTTGGTGTACATGGACTCCATTTCGGTCCGCATTGCATCCAGCCATTTCACTGAGTCAACGCTCTGAACGGCCTGCTGGAAGCTAGTAGGCTCATCATAATCTATGATGCAATCCTCTCTATCCCCGTCTATGAGAAAACCGTAGTATCTCTCGGGCGGATGAGTCTGCCTACTACTTCTGCGGAGCGGCGTAGGAATGTCCTGTTCTTCCGAACCCTCTGGTTCCACTAAACTTTCAGTAATAGTCTGTGGTTCTGGAATTTCTTCCAATTCTACTGTGCTCCCACTTGTCTGGTTTTCCAAAAACTCAGTTTCCAAGAAGTAGGCATGACGAGAAACAAGAACTTTTTGTTCCTCTTCACAGTAGAAGAAATATCCTTTGGAATTCTTTGGATATCCCACAAACTTGCACTGTACTGAGCGTGCCTCGAGCTTGTCCGCATGCTGCTTTTTGACAAAAGCCGGACATTCCCATGTCTTAATGTGCTTAAGATAGGGTCTCTTCCCACACCACATTTCATATGGCGTAGTAGGCACAGTCTTAGTAGGAACTCGGTTCAAAAGGTATGCGGCTGATTCTAGCGCATATCCCCAGAATGATCGCGGCAACTCAGCGTTACCCATCATGGACCTCACCATATCCAATAGGGTGCGGTTCCGTCTCTCCGATACACCATTATGTTGCGGGGTGTATGGAGGAGTAAGCTGAGAGAGAATTCCGTTCTCTTTTAAATAGTCCAGGAACTCGGCACTTAAGTATTCTCCACCTCGATCCGATCTTAGAATCTTAATACTTTTGCCGGTCAGTTTCTCTACTTCATTCTTATACTCCTGGAATTTTCCAAAGGCTTCGGACTTATGTTTCATTAAGAAGACATAACCATACCTTGAGAAATCATCCGTAAAAGTAATGAAGTAAGAATGGCCGCTTCGCGCATGTGTAGACATTGGACCGCACACGTCACTGTGTACGAGTCCCAAGAGCTCGCTCGCTCTTACTCCATGTCCAGTAAACGGAGTCTTTGTCATCTTTCCATTGAGACAAGATTGACAAGTGGCATATGATTGATATTCGAACTCATTCAAATATCCTTCTGTATGTAACTTAGTCAACCTTCTCTCATTGATGTGACCCAGTCTACAATGCCATAAGAAAGTCTGATTTATTTCTGGAGACTTTCTTTTGTGTGTATTCTGGACATTGAAAATCTGTGGTTGGTTCAATACGTATATACCATTACTCAATGTACCTGACCCAATCAGAACTTGATTAAGGTGAATGTTTACAACATTACTTACAAACGCAAATTCATAACCTTCTTTAGAAACTAAAGATACAGAAATGATATTACAAGTTGCGTTGGGTACAAAAAAGCAATTACGCAAAACCAAAACATGTCCATCTGACATTCCCAGGTGATAGTCCCCCACGGCTTTAGCATCCATGCTAGCTCCGTTCGCAACTCTGAGGGTCATGTCACCTGCCTTCAAAACCCTACGGTTTCTCAACGCCTGCAAAGAATTACAGATATGAGATCCTGATCCGGTATCCAATACCCAGGAAGTAGAGTTTATTGAAAGACAGTTTTCAATAACATACACACCTGAAGCTGAAGCTGCAACCTGCTTCAATTCCTGTGTTCTGGCCTTCCAGGCCCTGCAATCATTCTTCCAGTGTCCTTTCTTATGACAATAGAAGCATTCTTCCTTATCCACAAGCTTCCCCGCTATCTTTGTTGCTTTAGCTTTTCCCTTCGTATCCACTTTACTAACACCGCCCCTTGGTTTGGCGGGGGCTTTCTTCTTCTTTCCCTTGGCTTTCGCCTTGGACCTAGAAGAAGATGATCCTCCTACAAACAAAGTGGATGTTTCCCTACCTTTCTGTAGGGTGCCCTCTGCGCTCCTCAGCATGTTGAGGAGCTCTGAAAGTTCAACCTCTTTTTCTTGTAAGTTGAAGTTCAGTATAAACTGGGCGTAAGTGGAAGGAAGGGACTGGAGAACTATATCCGTATAGAGTTCACTCTCCAATGTGGTCCCTAGGTCTGCGAGCTCCTCAATGTAGCCGATCATCTTTAGCACGTGCTCGGCTACTGATGATCCGACGGCCATTCTTGCCGAAAATAACTTCTTCGACGCTTCGTATCTTGCGATACGAGATTTCTCTCCATACAGTTCTTTTGTATGGAGAAATATGGATTCAAGGTCCATATTCTCGTGCCTCCTCTGATGTTCGTTGTCCATCGAGGCAAGTACGAGGCACTTGGCCTTCGCGCTATCAATCTCCCAAGTCTTGCGGATTTCCTTATCCGCGACGCTGGAAGTGGGACCAGGGACAGGGGGAGCTTTGGTGGTAAGAAGATACCCCAGCTTGTCGTAAGTGATTGCTATCTTGACATTCCTGAGCCAATCTTTGTAGTTTGGCCCTGTCAGTTTGTTTTTATCTAGGAGTAACTTAAGTCCAGTCATGTCGATTTGGTCGCTGCAATTAGGAGAGAGAAGAAGAAACACTCAGCATGATGCTCTTGCAAGTTTAGAGTGGTTTTTAGTTTGTCTAAACAGGATGGCTCCCACTGTTTCTCGAATCCCTCCTCAAACCATAAAGGAAGAATTAGCCGGGATCAATCCCACCGCACAATACTTGCTTAACCGTTCAGCCAGGCCGGTGTCGGTACTTCGAGGGAGGTTTTCCAACGCTTTCGCGAAGTTCCTTAATTAAAGAACCTCTTTTCCCTGGGGGCGTAGCCCCGCTAACACCTTTCTAGGCACCTACTAGGTTTATAGCATTGATCGTTTAGTGAGAAATTTTCCGAGGAGTAGCATATACTCACAGTAGGATCGGGATCCAAATATCATCGCGTGACGAAACTGAAGGAATGCTACCAGAATCATCACACTCCAAATGGTATGCAAATCTAGCAAGTTTCAGTACTTATGAAACTCCCGATGTGGATTTTTTCCCCATGCTCTTATGACCTTGACTTTGGCCAACAAATCATAAGTCACATGTCAAGTTCTACCCGTCGTTCTCCAGGTTAATTTGAATCCACCCGCACCTACCCTTGACTTTGGCCAACAAGGCAGTGCGACTGTTCCAAACCAACGCATCTATCTATGCTGCACATGAATACCCAATAGCTACCAATCACTATGCCTTGACTTTGGCCAACAAACACAGCTTGAATACTATTGACTATTCATGTGAAACGACGGAGGGCTACGAATGGTTTTGGCAAAACCGTGAACGTAGTGAACTTGATTTGGTCGATGGAACGAGATAGCTTTTAAAAGGAGTGGCTCAAGCTCCGCATTTAAAAGTTGGTTTTGAAAAGAACCGAGTGGTTTTTCGAAAGTGTTCCAACGACTTTAACTTGGTTTATTATCTTGCATTAGTTCTTTTAATGCGTGATATTCTTGCATTAGTTCTTTTAATGCGTCCCATCATTTAATCCTACCATTGCAGAAAACAACAAAAATATGACGTACGCTTATGCCATTCGCATTCGCCACGGGGTCCCGTCATTACCCGTTAGGTTACTTAACTAACGACAGAGCGGGGGCTGGGCTAGCGCGTCTGTAAAACATAAGCAGCGCCTAAATAATATCATATATAGATATACTGCAATGATAAACATTTCAGATCACAGATGAATACATTGGATATACTAGGAATCTGTAATTCGTACGAGCCTGTAACGAAAGACAGATTACACGGTCGCGGTGAATAGCCAAATACCCCACCCAAGACCCCTACGGGTGCGGCAAACTACCCGCCGAGTACCCGAAGCGTAGTAACCTCCCTCATCTCCATGAGTAGGCCACTCGACATTACGGCATACCCGGTAGTTTGTGCACCCCCTCCATGGGTCTATCCTAGGAGCAAAAACAGTAAAAAGAAATTATACAATGACGGCTACAACCCCGACCCGGTTGTGCGGCCATACAAATAATTATTACATCAATTTATAAATTTACATGAATTGAAAGAAAAGAAAACTCTCGTCTCACAACCCCCGGCTATTCACCCGCGACAATCCAACATATTCATATCCACATTCCAGCAACATTACAGATCACAGATTTGTATAACCCCCACTAATCGACATATAGCGATTAGTAGACGTTCAATACAAATATCACAATACAGAAAAACCCGTTAGCTAAAATCTTTTAGAAGTTCGATCAAAAATACGGATTTTCGGGACCCCAAAAATAAATTTTTCGTTCTGGAAAATCTGGGTTGAAAATATATATTCCAAAAATCCCAAAATACCCCCAGAAGAACACTGCACCAAAAATGGACCACGGCCGAGTCAACTCGGCCGCGGATCCGCGGCGGGAGCGTGCTCCCGCCGCGTTTCCGCGGCGCTTTGACTCGATCGTTGGACCAATTTTGGTGGGTGTTCACAGAAAAGCCTGAGCCGATTTTAGGTGTGAAAATAATCAACTTTTGAACAGTATAAAAATCGACAGAAACTTCGAATTTCGGGGTTTGTTTTCGGGACTTTTTCTTTGATCGATCTTCTAGTTACTTGCTAACATGTTAGATAGAGTTTAACTAGGCTCTGATACCACTGTAAGTCCATGCTACCTCTCCCGGTACTTTCGGGAATGCGGAATTTGGTAAAAAACGATTTTTACGGAGGTGGTAACATGGACCTAAAACCCGGATCTTGGTTAAACATCTATCTAGCAACCTAACTACGAGTTTCTAGCTACTCGGTTAGGGGGTTATACCTTGCTTGTCTTGAACTCCTTCGTCTTCAAACTCCGATGGTGGTCCGGATTGGCTTCTTCCCGTCGTCTCCGTACGCCGAAGATAGATCCACCTGAAAGCTCCAACCTTTAGCTCCTTCTTCGTTCTTTGAAGAAACTAGTTCACTTGGTTTGCTAAACCTAGTGAACTAGAATGAGTAGAGAAGAGTTTGTATGGGATTTTTTCTATGGTTCTTGATTCTCAACTCATGAGACAAGAGAACCATAGAATCAAGAGAGGGAGCAAGAGGTTGAGGGTGAGAGCAAAAACAAGAGAGCTCAAGAACAAGAGAGAGAATGAGCAAGAAAGAATGAGCAAGTCTTTTGTCTCTCACCCTCTCATAATCCAAAGTCATGATAACTCATCATACTAAAAAAAGTCTTATGTGATGGTTGAAGCAACCATAACCATATCATTTCATGCACTCATTTTACACAAATGAGCAAGCAAACAAAAGTCTTTGCCATGAAATGATGGCTATGGTTATCATGATGGTCAACTAGTCAACCGGTCAACAAAAGTCAACAAGTCAATAAAAAGTCAACAAGTCAACAAAGTCAACAAGTCAACAACCATGTCACCATAATACTTAATTAATATAATAGTTAATCGCATATCATATTCTCATTAGGGTTGAGCAAAAAGTCAAATAGTCAACGGTCAACTGTCAACAACCCTAATGAGAATCCGCTGCCTCTGTCTCCCTATCAACTGTGCATACACACCCGCATCCGCGTTCCGAGGAACACGAATGCATACTGGATAAATCCAATCCCAAAAGGTACACTAGGATCTGGCTTAAACCAAAGCCCGCTAGTGTATACTGTCCGGACACTGTACGTGCACAAGTGCACGGATGTGACCGAACCCTGTCGCAAAACCATGCGACCTGTCGCAAAACCATGCGACCTCTACTCTTTTGCCTAAAGACGAAAAGATTTCTGTGTGGGACTCTAAAGACTCGACACTACGCTGGCAGTGGGTTTAACCACAGACCGCAAGCGGCACTAGCTGTGCGTAACGGTCCCCAGGTAATGCCGACAAGAAGACCGACGAGGCGAAACCCATCTGAACTCCTACTGAGCCTGAGTGTGACATTCTCCGTACAGTCCGGTCTGTTCATCTGATACATCGCATGGCGGGCCTAGGGGGCGGTAAACGTCAGTCCCCAATAGCGGTACAAGTCGTGCCGGAGCGAAGCCCAAAACACCCTGAGATAACACTGGAAACCTACCAGTATATCTCGTTTGCCCTGGCCAAGGACTACTCGTGTAATGGCTCTCCTAGACACAGCGCGATGTCAACCCCCAATAGCGGGAGAGACGAATCCTGTCTAACCGTCACTGCCTCCAAATGCTTTGGGACTGCACCCAACCACTACCTGTTTGCACGACTCCTTTGAGCCGTGGTAGGGTAGTGATCAAAGTACAGTGGGAACACACTCGAGGCGAAGTGACAGTGTCAAGTCAGCGGACTAAGCTGTACTCATGTCACCTGGGAACTGATAACTGACGATAGGCATAATACCAACTAGTCAGTTCCCGACGAGTCCTGTCCAGTGTACCCGTAACCTAACGAGCACCCGCATACTATCTCAAGTACGACGTACTGACGGCTGTGGGACAGACCGCCTCCCACACTGGGATGAGAAGCGCATGCGCTGGTCTACTCCGGAGTATCGATGCCCTGTCTCGATAGTCCTGCGACCAGGGACCTGCATAAGGATGTGCTTATGGATTACCCAGCCCCACTAGTGTGACGGCCATCACATCGCTGGTAATCAAGCAAAGATCCTAAGGGCTCCACTAATGTGTATAGGCGATATACAAAAATAAACACATGTACACATTGAAGTAGAAACAAACCAAGTAGCATACTACTATTTTGAGCAAGATTGTATATACAAGGTGAATATCCCAAGCTTCCATTAAGTAATATACAAACTAGTATGATACAGTAATGGCCTCTAGGGCATATACACTAACACTAGGAATTAACGACGATTCCATCACCAGACACAACATGCCCCAAAACTTTACTTCTTCCAGCCAAAACTCGCACTTGCTCATCTTTGCAAACAATCTTCCTCACCTCTATGTCCGCAGTGCGATCTTCAAATGTTTTGCATGCTCTTCAATAATCCTTTGAGTATCCCAGGATATCGTCAATGAACACCACAATAAACTGGTCCAAGAATGGTAAAAAGAATCGGTTCATCAAGTCCATGAATATTGCCGGTGTATTCGTTACTTCGAAGGGCATCACTAATACTCGTACTGTCCATACTGAGTTCGGAACGCAGTCTTGCAAATATCTTCTGATTTAACTTGGACCTGATGATATCCAAACCGCAAATCTAGCTTCGAGAATACCCTCGCGCTACTAAGCTGCTCAAACACTTCGCCAATGCGAGGGATCGGGTACTTGTTCATAATAGTCACCCAGTTTAATTCTCGATAATCAACGCACGTCTTCCCTGTGCCATCTTTCTTCTTTACTAGAAAAATTGGAGCTTCCCAAGTTAAATTGCTGCTGCGAATTTAACCCTTCTCTAGCAATTCGGTAACTTGCTTCTTGACTTCTTCCAACTCTACTAGTGTCATCGGATGATACGCCTTAAAAACTGGCGCTGCACCAGGAACAAGATCAATTGCAAACTCCACGTCTCGCCTCGGCGGTAATCCTGATATATCTTCAACCACATCCATGAAATTTCGAACTATAGCCGGCGTTTCCTCCTTATCAACTTCCATCACAAAAGAACCTTGTTTGTCGGCCTAGCCCTAAACTCGACTGGCCGACAGAACTGCTCCCTCCAGCAAAACAAACTCCGGATGTCCGGGAATCTGGAGATTCACTTTCCTTTCCTTACCATCAATATAAGCGTGGAAAGTGCCGCGAAAATCCATTTCCAAGACGACAACAACCAAGGGATGCACCAGGATTGAATAATCCTAATGCGGGGGAAAACAAGAACAAGTAAGATACCGAGATGACTTCATCCGAAGTCAAGATACTGAAGAGGGTTAACCACGGTAAACATGATTCAAGCTGGCGATGAAACAATAACTGGTATGCAATGAAACCGAGAGAAACAAGGTAGTACAACGATCATGGAACAAGGAAGTGAATCAAGACCAGGACTCCAAGTTACTTAAATAGAGTACCGCATTGTAACCATGCTGCAGTTCATGGGTACAATTACATAACTCCACTCAAGTCGCCCAAATCCTAGTATCAGAATCAAGAACAGGGAGAAACAATAGAGGACCAAAAAGGTTTCAAGCCTAGATGCAAAGTTGTTTGCATATCGTCAAGACAAGGATCAAAAGAAAGAGATGATTCAAGAATCACGATAATAAGGTGGCAGGACATGTTCCTAATCACGAGTATTCTGATTCATGTATTGGGTCCAATACCCAACTACAAAAGAATCAAACCCGATTAACCTATATCTTAGGCTCTGATACCAAAAGAACCATGTCACGCCCCGCTTCCCAGAGTACACTAAGATGGGCACGTGACATAGCCAACCATGTTACCTGTGGATAGGAAAAATCCCTCCACAGTCACATTACGGCCGTAGAGATATCAAGAACGGGAAGGTAAACTAAACTATCTAGTACATGTCCATGAGCCAGAGTGAATGAGTCAAGGAATAATGATATGCGGAAGCAAAAGATACAATAAATGAAACACCTGGAAAGTAAAACTACATACCGACAGGAACTTCACCGCTCGGTCTAACAGCGGCAATACTCCTGCTCAGTCTGCAACAAAGGTAGAAGGATCTGGGCCATGCAAAACCCAGACGTCAGCGCGTCATAACATCAAGAAATAATAAAACAGGAGTAGCAATACATACAAGTATGAGCATAAATGATAAAACAATCATAACAAGGATATAAGTAATGACAGTGAGGTAATGTGTAGTGAGTTATCTAAATTGGTCTATTGGGTTAACTACTCTCAAGTCTTTGAAATCAATTCGATGAATCATCGATGTAACTCAATAGTATCCCGTGCATGCCCGGGACCACGGTCTAAGACTCTCGGGCTGAAACCGAGACGTACCGCTAGGCACAAAAGGAAAAAGGAACAGACCAACGATGTCAGCAGCATCGTCACGAGGCGGGCCTGGCCTCAAAAACTGATCAGTAAAAGCAAGCAACTGTCGAGTTATAAGTCAGGATTTCATCATTGATTTCCCCATACCCCCAAGTTATATGTGTCAAGTCAGTTATTCAGTAATCGAGAACTAATGCCAACACAGGATCAGATAGGTGCAGGTTTGTCTGGATAGACAACAAGAACGGTCCGTAAGGACTGCATGTCAGGTTTGTTGGCATTAGACACAAGATCAGGTAACAGGTAAAGCCATGGTACATCAGGTCAAGTCGAGTAGTGTATTTAGATGTCATGTCATGTAAAGAGTGTACGGTACCATGTCAGGTCAAGTAATATGTGTAGCAAGTCACGTCAGGGTGTACAAGATAACATGTGGATGCTCATAATCGACTAGCACACTCATGGTCATGAATAAACAAGCATGGTACTATCAAAACAATAAACAGGCACAGTAACATGATAGCAATAGGTGCATATTAAACTACTTAGTTGTACGATTATCGGTTTGGTTTAAGGGATAGTTTTAACATTTCAGGAATGCAGTATTACACATGTGGATGATAAAATCATATTAATATGTATTAAAACCATCTAGAGATGCAATTGAATGTGAATAAGGCTAAATGTGTGCAATCGGTCGTACGATAGGGTAAAACTACAAAAGGATAATATGGCTATAAACAATTGTGATTATGTGATTTAACATATAAATATGATTATGTAGGTTTAGTAAACTAAATGCAATAGTTATGTTTCAAGTTCTAGATCTGAAATACTATGAACAGATGCAAACGGAACATCGAAATGTTATAAAATGATGCATGGGGTGCTAAATTTAAACTATAGGTATGATATATATTAGAATAGGTATTTAATGATTTAAATAGCATGTAGCAAGATTAACTTGCCAGAACGGATACCAAAGCGGTACGTGCCACGTTGGATATCGGGGAAAACGTCGCGATATGTCCACGCGAGTAAAGAACGGAACCAAGTATGGCAAGAACATGATCATGCTATCATGGAACGTCCTCAGGGTCACCCGGATCAACAGCGACCGGCACGGTTCCGGTGATGGCCGGGGAAAACCGGATCGAGAAGGAGAGTGAAGCAAAGAAGAAGAAGAAGAAAGAGAAGGAAGAAGAAGAAGTTTGTGTTCCAAGTTTGGTGTTCTGTTCGAGGGTTGAAGGCCGAGGGTGGAACAGAGATGGTGGCGTCGTCGATAATGGGGTTTCCGGCGAGACTAGGGTTGGTTTATAGAAGTTAAGGTTTGGCTAGGGTTTGGTGCTGGCTGGTGCAAGGACCTTGGTGTAGGAGGGAGAAGGGGAAAGGAGAGGAGGAGGTGGTGACGACGACGAGGTGTTGGCGCTGTTGGGGTCGCCGGAGATGAGTTGCCGGTGAGGATGCAAGGTGCTAGGTGTGATGAGGAGTTCGGTGGGTTTCTTGATGTTTGGGATTGGGTTGCTAGGTTGCAGTTGCAAGGAGGGGATAAGGGAGAGGAGAAAGGTAGTGGTGATGGAGACGGTGGCCACGGGAGTTGGAGCTCCGGCGAGGTGCTGGGGCACAGTCGAGGGCTGCAGCGGGTGATGATTGCAGGGTTCTAGGGTTTGCAATGGGGAGGGTGCTCGGTTGCAAGTCAGATGGAGGAGAAGAGAGGAGAGGGAAAGGTGATGGTGGTGGTGACGAGGTCGACGGAGGAGGTCGTGGCGATGGAGGTGGGTATGGTGATGGGTTTTGGCTGCAGTGGGGTTCTGTGAAGTGCAGGCTAGGGGAAAGGAGAAGGGAGGAGAAGATGGCGACGACGACGAGGAGGAGGAGATGGGATGGAGGTGGTTACGGGATCGAGGAAAGGTCGAGGAAGCGAGAGGCGGCTAGGGTTCTCGTGGGCGCTCGTGCTTTTTGAAGAAGAGAAGAAGAAGAATGGATAGAGGGAGGTGACAGTATGGGAAGCAGCGGTGACGGAATCCACACCTAACGTGAGAGGAGAGAGAGAGGCGCGGGAAGAGAGAGATAGGGAAAGAGCGAGAGGAGAGAGAGAGGGAGGAGAAAGAAACTTGGACGCTAGCGGGGGTGAGAGAGGAAGAGAGAGAAAGAGAAGAAGAAGAAAAGGAAGAGAGAGGGAAGAAAAAGAGCGTTCGTGGGGCCCAGGGGTTAGAAAGGAAGATTGTGATTGGTGGAAAGAAAATTAGGGGAAAGATTTTAGGGAAAAAAATCTGCACGGTATGAGGAAAATTTTAAAAGAGTTTTAAAATCGTTTTTAATAAATAGAATGAACTGAAAGATTTTAAATATAAATTTTAGAATTTAAACAATTGAATTTCAGCGGGATGTAAAATATTTCAGAACAGCGCCCGGGTCGGGTCCAAAATTTGAATTTGAAATATGAAAATTATTGCAGGTTCCAAAAATTAAAATGAAGGATTTTATAATTAAAAAGCATACCCCCAAGAACGGACGCACGTACGTGCGCGTAGCCGTCCAAACACGTCCGTTTCACTGAAGGGGACGAGAACACGTTGCAAGGACGCTACCACAGGGTTAGGGGTGTCAATCAAGCCAAGTCATGTATTTTAATAAATATTTTCAGTGATTACAAGTTATATGTTAAAATATGTGATGCCAGACGAAATGCCAATATGCAGTTTATACTTGATACACGTGTCAAAGCAACGAATCAGGATAAACTATAAATATAAATCGAACAAGTCCAAGCAAGCGGGTCGGGTCGAATGCAATGCACCAAGTAACCACCACTCGACCCAAACACGATAAATCACGAATAGGCCATGGATAAGTAAATACGGAAACTGGAATTGGTATAAATGAACTCGGGTGTTACAAGTCGACTCTGGAATATCGATACTCCCTCGACTGGGAACTGTTAAAGGATGTGCTTATGGACTACATAAGACCCACTAGTATGATCTGCATCATAGTCCTGATAGTCAAGTCAACATCCTAAGGGCTTTATCAACATTTATCAATGAGATAGTAAACTAAAACAAGTGCACATATTAAGATAAAGAGCAACCAAATAACGTACTATCATGTCGAGCAAGAAAGTCCTCTATATATATGTCCAAACATCCACTATAATATACAATAATGGCATATAGGGCATACATATTCCTAACAACGTCGTCTTATTTGGCCAAAAGAAAAACAAGTCTTATTAACCCCATTCTCTGCCAAATCAAGCGTATGGATGAACCAGTGTGGCGGGTATTGACCTTTCTCGCGAAACTGTAATACTATGGTAAGCCTGGAATGTCACGGTGGTAGAGGCGCGGATGGATGTGTCGCATACATCGATATGCCTCTTCTCGAATGTAGAGGATATCCCTAATATACCACATGTGTGGGTCGTACTCTCTCGGCTCCTCAGGTTCAATAGATAGGCCGCGGGTGTGAGAGTTCATCCCGCGTCGATAGACTTTCGTGCTCAGATGGGTACGACCATCCCCAAATAGCACTGCTAGGGCTACCGCCTCGGGTTCTATGGCCTCGAGCTTCTCTTCACTTGGAGCCTCCTCCTCGGACTCCTCTTCGGCTAGAGCCTCATCTTCGGGCTCCTGTTCAGCTGGAGCCTCAACTTCGGGCTCCTCCTCCTCAGCGAGAGCCTCTTCTTCACGCTCCTCCTCCTCAAGCTCTTTGTCAGAACCATCTTCCTCCATGGGATCCTCCTCCTCTGACTTGGAGTCACTGATCACAATGATCTATGGTGCTGCGACCTCGACTCCCTCGTCCTCGGAGTTACTGTCAGCTAAGATAACCTGTGGGGGTCCTCCCTGGACTTCGTCATCCGAACCCTCGGGTAGATGGTCAAATGTGATGAATGATTGGGTGTCCTTGTTAGGAAGGGGTGCAGCTCCGAAGTTAGCCATGACATGAAAAGGAAAAGCCATAGTCAAATAATCGGAATATGAAGGAAAATATAACAACGAGTGATATGGAATAAATGGAAAGGATAGATCAGATAAGACTCAAATACATAATAGGGTCAGTTAATGTTTTTGTTTTAGTACATTAAGGACCTACATGGGCCATCACTAAAACCTGTCACGTCCCGCTTCCCAAACTACTGAAGCGGTGACGTGGCTCGGTCCGTAACCTAACCATACCGAGGGTGGTCTAACTCGACACAGCTATGTAAAGCGTAAAAAGAACATACATGCAATATACCAAAACAACAAATAAAGGAAAAAGCATTTATTCTCATTAACTAAACATTGATTATATCGTAAGGGCACCAAAATAAAGCTTATTATTTAGTACATCCAAAGAAGAAGACAAGCCCTAAATAGGTGGGCAACTGGAAAAGGAAAAGAACTATTCCTAATAATAGGTCGACAAGTCTGCGTAGTCCTCTTTAGTGGGTTCCACTCCTGCATCTCCATCGAGTGCTCCATCTATATCTAACGGACTTTTCGGGAAGAGATAGGAAGAAAGAAAGTTCATCAGCGAGTTATACTCAGGTAGGATGTCTCATAAGGATAAGTAATTTAAGGTAACATGTGTGTGTGATGCTTGATGCCATATGTGTGTAGTGGTCAAGAATATCAGGTATCTACTAAGTGTTATGTACGTGTTAGTTTTGTAGGCAAGGGTACTGGGCTCTCACGATTATTCCGTTGGGGCCACGGAACAACAGCAGTTGGGAGTGAATAGTACTTGTTTCACTGCCCGAACAATGGTTAATCAATAAGGGAATCCGAGACCCTTAATACAATCTTGCCTAATCAAACCACCATTCCTCGGTCTTGTACAGTGATATAGAAGTAAAGGTTGGTGTTAGCATGTAGTTCTACTAGGTATGGAATTTCAGTAGTAATAAGGTTATTCGTAAATACGGAATCTTCTATCATCCGTAAAGATGGGATCGGTCATCCGTAAAGTCGGGATCGGTCATCCGTAAAGACGGAATCTTCTATCATCCGTAAAGATGGAATAGGTCATCCATAAAGACGGAATCTTCTATAGTATTTCATACCTAGGTTCACGCATTTAACCCTATTCATATAGCTTGTCATATGGTATATCATGAGTTGTGTTAACTATAGGGCAATGCTCATGTTATTAGGTTTCCAAAATAGTTCATGGTATTTTAATGAAAATATAACTTAGGGAAGTTTATGATATTTTTTGAAAGGAAGACTTTAGATATAGTCGAGATATTTATTTGAAAATATGACTCTGAATAAAGTTGAGATATTTATTTGAAAATACGACTTTTAGAAAAGCCGAAGTATTTAATTGAAAATACGACTTTTCTATAAAAGTCAATGTATTTATTTAAAAACACGACTTTTTAAGAAAATTCGAGGTATTTATTTTTAAAATATCACTTTTTAGAAAAGTCAAGGTATTTATTTAAAAATACGATTTTTAGAAAAGTCGGGGTATTTATTTGAAAATACGACTTTTTAGAAAGGTCAGGGTATTTATTTTTAAAAAATCGACTTTTAGAAAAGTCGGGTCTTTTTAGTGTAACAAGGTAATTTAGAATATTTTTTGTGAAATAAAATAGTTTAGGGTATTTTAGTATAATTAAAAGTTCAATCTCCATTCGGGTAGCACTTCAGCTTGTAAAACGGTATTTCCTTAGTTTCAATTTGAACAGCATAACGGTTTAAAAAACTATGTTTTATTGGTCTCAATTCGGGCAGCATAACGTCATGTTTGTATTTACAAAAGGAAATAAATGAGGTAGGTCGTTACCCCGAGAACGTGTAAAAGTTACTATCTAATATGTTGGGTCAAAAGTTGAGTGTAACTAGATAGTTTCATCGGGGCTAGTGAAAGGAACAGCATTAGCAATTTTAACCATATTAATGTGCTTTTGGAGTTAACAAGAAGTTTAGAAAAAATTAGCATGTAAGAATATACGACAAGATTGAGGGGGAAAGATACGAATCCTACCTTTGGGACAAGTGAATGGAATGGAGTCGAGAACCATTGAGTTTCACCGTAACATGGATATCTCCTTGTTCGGATTTTTTCTGAGCACTTGGGCGGCGCTATAGTGTAGGCGGCGAAGACGCCGATATTTTTTTCAGAATTTTTTGTGGAGTAGATTGTGAGAAAAGTGTGAAAAAAGGGTGGGGGTATTTATAACTTTTGAAAACTCTACACCCGAGCCGATGCCCTGCCGGAATTGCGCCGCCATTCCCCCCAATACCGTGTGGCATGTCCCCTTGCTCGCCTAAGCCGTTGGATCATCCAATCGAACAATCCAGATGTAGCCGCGTGGGCGCGAGCCACCCATGTGAAAGCTCGTGCTTTTGAGCCTGGGTCTGGGCCCGGTTAAAAAAACCTTTTATATTTTGTTTATTTATTTTCTTTTCTTTTCTTTTTAAAACTGTTTTAAAAACTGTTTTCAATTTTGGAAAAATCATTAAAAATAACTTTTAAATTCAGAAAAATATTAGAAATTTCTTGAAAATTTTATTTTAAAGTGTTCTTCATCTTGGGGAAAAAATTGGGTTAAAATAAATTTTAGTTTTCTAATATTAAAATATTCCCCTAAGTCTTTTTTCTAAAATTCAAAATAAATGTTTAAAAATTACTAAAAATATTATTAATTAATTTTAAATCTAAATAAATTATTTCAAAGCATACTCTCCTATATGAAGCCTTAAAAATATTTTAACACAAGGAAAATTATAAAAAATTTATTTATGTATAGGAAAATCATAGACTTTACAATACCCCTAGGCATTCACTTTCTAAAATGTTGAATAACCCCGTTTTCAAAAACTTGCAAAAAAAGAAAAAATGTTTTTCTTAAAAAACTTGCATGATTTAGCATCCTGCATCTAAACCAGCATATTGCTTCTCATCCCTTCCTTTGAAACAAAAGGACAAATCAGGAGGAATTCCCTCAAATCAATTGACTTGTGACAGCTAACACGGCATCATCTTTTCAAACAAACAAAACCAATAGGAAAATTAGTAGTAGCCAGTACCTACGTGTAGAGTGTGCCATAGGCCACCACACCTACTAACTCTTCTCCATCAATCTATTAGAATACTAAACCAGATGGATGAATTCCCCATAAGACCCCAGGACACATTTCCTGTCTTAGGATTAGCGGAGAAGTCCGTTCTTATTTCCAACCCCACAATTTCGCACTGCAACAATGTTGTGCTGAATGTCGCAAATCATGAGACACCAGGAAACAATCCTGAGTTCTTTTTTATTCTCGCATTACTGCATTGCATCCATCATCGCATATTTCATCATTTCTTTTCATAAACCTTTTCGTATTCTTCTTTCCGGGCCTGATTGCACCCTCTTGTTCTTCAAAATCATCTCCTTTTCTTGCACAGACACTGTCTTCCACAATATCAGTGCAAGTGGAGCATTTGTTGATATGTCATTTCGATCGAATCTGGTTATTTTTGGATACTATATATACATTACGTAAAAATAGCTCAAGATACCATCAAAAGATGCCTAGAGCTTCAAACTTATTTTATAAAAATTTTAAAGATTTTTACAAAAGATTTAAGGAAATATGACGCACATAAGGACTAACCATATCCTTATAGGTGACAAGACAAGTATATTAAGATATATTTATGAATTATATCATTCATATCATAAATATCCAAAATTAGAATTTTTGGGATTTAGAAAAATTACTTTACAGACTTTGCACGTAATTTCAAATGATTTTTGAAAATTCCAGAAGCTGTTTTTAATCAAAATCCGACTTGGAACAAAAATATACCAAAAGATTTCAAAAAAATCTAAATTTCAAGGTCGGGTGCGCACATGCAGACACATGTCGTCCGCATGCGTGCCCCGACGATGAACTTAGACCATTACTTGCATTACAAAGCACCATTTTGGTAAAAATGTGATTTGTCCAGGGCGCAGATGCTGACGCATGCTGTCCGTATGTGTACCCCAGCCGATTTTAAAAGATTTTTAAATGATTTTAATCCAATCACACGTGCAAAACTGCCGAAAATTGGCAGATTGACGTGCATGCGGACGGAGACCGTCCGTATGTATGTCAATCTAGCAGTTTTTTGTAAATCTTGAAGATTTCCCCGAAGATTCGGTAGAAGGACTATATATAGGACCCCTTTGCCTCATAATTCTTCATCCCAAAATTCTGCTCTCTCTCGAGCATCTTTTGAAACTTCAACATGCAAATTTCTCTCCGGTGATCGCTAACAGGCTTTCGTAGGCAGCGGCATGAAGCGTAATCAGGCGCTTTCTAATCCTTTCTTAATCTCATCATCCTTTTATTTTATTATTCTATTGCATTCATAAAAAATCATAAAAAAACAAAAAAAAATCATCTTTTTAAAATTAAGATCTTAAAAATTAAAAGGGTACGGATAGATTTCCCCCGGCCGCAAGGCCGGTGAGTTCTTTCTTCTCCTGTTTCTCTTTTCATGTTATTTTCTTGAATTTATTACTACAAGCACATCTCTAAAGGAAGAAAATTTAACCGTTTCAAGAGAATCAAGACCGAAGAAAGCTTGTGGTTGGCTTGGCGCCAACTCACGAGGACAGGGGAATCACAATAATTTCTCAGGCAAGCAACGTTCAAATCAAAGGATGGCTAGCTACCCAATTCAAGCGCAGTGGAGATGTCAAAATCATCCGGAAATAGCTGAGGTAGGCTTTGGAATTTCAAGCAACAATTCGCACCATCAGAGACACCTTGGAATCACACTTCTGGACTAATCCACAGGGCGATATTTAAATTTTGACACACTTAATTGTTTTCTTTGCTTAAATTAATATTCCATAGCATCCACCTCATGTCACAGGTGTGATGATTTTATTATTATGTGCAGTGAATTTCTAAGTTATTGTGTAAATCCTACAATTTGATTGGGGTGTGTGTGTGTGTACACTATATTCCCATATAGGGAAGACTTGAACATAATTATATTTCATAATGATCCAGCGACCGATCTGCCATAGTAAACTAAACTATGGTTCATGACTTCTCCCCATGGACAGTACTAAACTCATAGTTCGAGTTAAGTCGGATTTATATGTTGTTCTCTTAAACGTGAAATCTTTTTTTCTTGTATGCTGGAAATTATTTTACACCTGACTTCAATTAGACATAACTCCTAACCCTGATATCTAAATTGAGTAAACTCAAGTTTCTAGGACATCTACAGTGAACTATCTATAATTTTCTCCTAGGTTAATTTTCCTTAAAACTGACAGAAATTATCTTAAAACAAGTTTTAAAAATATGTGTTGAATCTAGACAGCGGCATGAACTATCTGCGCCGCTGTCGTAAAATAGGAATAACTCCTTACCTGCTTATCGACACCCAGAATTTCTTAATGGGAATTGTTCATAACACATAGATGCTTATTTCTTATTTAATAATTGAAACCATAATCTGAACCTCACCTTTTCGAAAATGTAAAATACCACCAGCATATGTATTCTGAAATCTGCATTGGCCTGCTCTGTGCAGCGTTGCAAAAATATCCGTAACTCTCTCACCAAGAACCCAATTGAGGGAAACTTGGATTTTTAATTTACACGACACTCTGAATTACAACTTATTCCTTGTGTAACATTTCCAAATTCTAAACCAAAACCTCTATTTTCTGCTTGCGAACTTAGTTGATTTCTGGCCTGAATAAGTGATGATCAAAGTTTCATACTATATGTGTCTGTATAGATAAGTTTATTTTGCATCTTGAACTTAACGTGAATCCGTGACTACATGAATTCGGGAACCCATTAATCTGACATGAAATTGAAAGTACATCATGAACTTGAATACATAGAATATTGACAAGCACTTGAATATTGATCGAGCCAAGTATCGTGATGTGGAACAAAGTGCCACACAGAGCAAAGTGCACGCCATGCTGATGGTGGGGGTCACCTCTTGAATCCGCATACGAGTGGTATCCACCGGCAAAAGTCCGTGGATACCACATAAGTTTGAAAGTGCATGTATCCATGAACCACCATTAATTTTTATGAATAGTTTTGACCAATATTTTCCGGGGGTGTTGGGGTAATTAAGGATGAGTAGTTCAGCTGTTTCGGGGTCCCCTGCCTAAAAATTTTTACTCATGTACTCCTGTAATCCTGTATAAATTCTTATGAAGTGGTTGAACACCATACCTTAATTTACGTTAGAAATGGTTATGACCGATATTTACCTGGGGATGTTAGGAGTTGAGGATATGTCGTCCATTCGCTTCGGGGTTTCCGCATTCCTGTACTCTACCATCATATATAAAAACTCATGAATCGGTTGGACGCCATGCCTTAACGTGCGTTAGAATAGGAGACCTATACACCATTTACACTGCCATCTTTATTTATTCCTGACATGTCTCTTCATGCTTTTATATGAATTCCCTAATCTCTATTATCATTGTTTATGTGTATTGTCTATGATTGATTACCATGCTATTGTTATTCGTTATGATTCGTCCTTTGCATTACTCATATATTAAATTCCTGAACTGTACCATTGTGTTTATGCTAATGTTATATGCTTGATTTCAATGCATTCTTAGTAGTATGTTTTATTATTTAATGATTCCTCTTGTATACATTGCATAATTTTTTGTCTTTTGCTATTAATTTGATCCATTGTTGGTTTTCATGTGCTTTGTTATCGTATCTTAAATGTTTAACATTATACTTTTTTTAACAAATGTTATATAATGAGGAACTTATCGGGAGAAAGTTCACTGACAGACATTCCTTTTTCTTGTTTTCTTTCATCCTGGGGATGTCTGTCAAGACATGTAGGAGGTATAGGTGATAAGGCTCAGTACGTGATCAAGCCGAGTGAGGAGGAGTTCGTTCGACTAATTTCACAATTAAATTCTTGGTTCCTTTCTTGTATACTTCGTTCAAGGATCTTCATAGCCTTCATGTATTTTATTTACGTTTAACACTTGTGTCCAATTGGACAAACCTTGTAATATTTATTGTTGGATTTATTTGTTTAATATTCCTTTTGGTTATGTTTTAAATTCTTGTATTATTTTTTTTATTACTGCTTAACGATTACCGTATTCATATTGGGAAGGAGTGCTTCTAGATATGAATACGTCGCGCGGTTATCAGCTCTCGCTCCTTGTCTTTTAAGAAGCGGAGCGTGACAACCGGCTTGGCATAAGGAGATATAGCAAGCTTATGCACAGCCATCTCTAGGGAGAGGCCATGCATCTCTTTGTACGTCCATACAAAGTAGTCAACGAACTCATGCGGTAGGGAAATTATTTTCCTTTTTACTCCTTCTGACAAGAGCTAGCTGATATAGGTTGGCCGTGGATTATCAGACATTCCCAGGTCAATCTCAATCAACACGTCAAAAGTTGCTTGTCCGCCATCTTCGAGCTCCTGAGGGAATTCTTCTGGCTCGGTCATCTCGTCATCGTCTCCAACCTTTTCGTTTGTCTCTTCTATATGGATCATACTGCAGGACTTAACATCAGGCTGGATGAAGCCTATACCCCATCTATTTGGGACTCGTCCATCGATGAATGGATGAGCTTGGGGCGGGTGCCATATCCCTTCATAGAAACTTTCCTCAGAGTCCGTTTGATATAACGGGCATCCACATTTCTTAAAAAATTCTCGCATCTCAGACGCATAGTATTTAGGGTTCAGAACACTTCTTATGCCTCTTTCGTATGGAAGGTATATTAGAGACAAGTCATTATGGTGAATGATAAAGTTCGACCCATAGAAAAAATCCACTTCTGCCCATTCTTACTTCCGGGGACATAGAAGGTTTTCAATTGATCCACAGTGGAGACCGACTGAGTATCGAGTTCTTTATATAATTGCTCCAGGACTCTCGTGACAAACATGGACCCTTCTGCGATTTCAGGACTCACCCTCAACCTTTCTTTTTAGACACGAGCCTTGTCCGCACACCTGTTGCAAAACGAATCCTCGGTGTCTGATTCTTCTTTATCACTTCGAAGTGTGGACGAACTTTGCTAGGACAGAAGATTAGGGATGGGCCTTCATCATCAGATTTATCAGTGTCATTGCCAAAATGCAGGCGAACTTTGTAACAATTTTTAAAAAGAAAATAAAATAAAATGTAAAAAGTTTTTTTAATCGGGCCCAGACCCGAGCCTAAAAGCCCGAGGCCCGGTCTTCCTCGTGCCGGCGCAAGCACACACGGGCCTGTGGGCTCCGCGTGCTTGCTTGCGCAAGCACGAGCTTGCACATGGGTGGCTCGCCCCCACGCAGCCGCATCTGGATCATCCGATTGGACGATCCAATGGCTGAGGAGAGCGAGGGGACAAGCGGCGCGCGATTAGGGGAACGGCGGCACGATTCCGGCAAGGTGTCGGCTCGGGTGTAAGGTTTTCAAAACCTATAAATACCCCCATTTTCTTCACACTTTTCTCACAATCTACTCCACACAAAATTCTAAAAACAATATCAACGTCTTCGTCACTTCATCGCCTATGCTACAGTGCTTCCCAAGTGCTCAAAAAAAATCCGAGTAAGGATATATCCATGTTACGGTGCAAATTGACGATTCTCGACTTCGTTCCATTCACTCATCCCAAAGGTGGGATCCGTCTCTCTCCCCCTCAATCTCGTCGTATATTCTTACATGCTAATCTATTCTAAACACCTTGTTAACTCCAAAAGCACCTTAATACAGTTAAAATTTCTAATGAAGTTCATTTCACTAAACCTGATGAAACTATCTAGTTACACTCAGCTTTTGACCCAACATATTAGATAGGTACCTTTACACGTTCACAGAGTAACGACCTACCCCCTTTATTTACTTTTATTTTGTAAATACAAACATACCATTATGCTGCCCAAATTGAGACCAATAAAACAAAGTTTTATAAGCCGGTATGTTGTCCAAATCGAAACTAAGGAAATACCGTTTTACAAGCTGAAGTGTTGCACGAATGGAGATTGAACTTTTAATTATACTAAAATACCCTAAATTATTTTATTACACAAAAAATATTCTAAATTACCTTGTTACACTAAAATACCTCGACTTTTCTAAAATTCATGTTTTTTAAATAAATACCCCGACTTTTCTAAAAAGTCACATTTTCAAATAAATATCTCGGCATTTCTAAAAATAAAAATAAATGCCTCGACTTTTCTAAAATGTCTTGGTTTTAAATAAATACCTCGACTTTTCTAAAAGTCGTATTTTCAATTAAATACCTCGACTTTTCTAAAAGTCGTATTTTCAAATAAATCCTCAACTTTATTCAGAGTCGCATTTTCAAATAAATACATCTACTATATCTAAAGTCGAACTTTCAAATAAATACCATAAACTTTCATAAGTCATATTTTCACTGAAATACCATGAACTATTATAGAAACCTAATCACATGAGCATTGCCCTTTACTTAACCCAACTCATGATATACCATATGACATGCTATCCGGTATGGTTAGGGTTAGACGCATGAACCTAGGTATGGAATACTATAGAAGATTCCGTCTTTACAGATGACTGATTCCGTCTTTACGGATGATAAAGATTCCGTCATTATGGATAATAAAAAAAAAATCGTCTTTACGAATGACCGATTCCTTCTTTACAGATAATCTTATTCTTACTGAAATTCCATGCCTAGCAGAACTGTGTGCTAACACTAACCTATACTTCTATATCACTGTACAAGATTGGGACAGAGTAGTTTGATTAAGCAAGGCTGCATTAAGGGTCTTGTATTCCCCTATTGATTAACCATGGTTCAGGGAGTGAAACAAGTACCCAACCGATGTTGTTCCGCGCCCCAACAGAATAATCGCGAGATCCCGGTACCCTTTCCTACCAAACTGACACATGCATAACACTTAGTAAATACATGATGTTCTTGACCACTGCACACATATGGCATCAAGCATCGGACACACATGTTACCTTACTTTACTTATCCTTATGAGACATCATACCCGAGTATAACTCGCCGACGGACTTCCTTTCTTCCTATCTCTTCCCGAAACGTCCATTAGATAGGGATGAAGCACTCGATGGAGATGCAAGAGTGGAACCCACTGAAGAGGACTATGTGGACTTTTTGACCTACTATTAGGAATAGTTATTTTCCATTTCCAGTTGCCCACCTGTTTAGGGCGTGTCTTCTTCTTTAGATGTAATAAACAATAAGTTTTATTTTGGTGCCCCTACGATATAATAAATTTTTAGTAAATGAGAATAAATGCTTTTGCCTTTATTTGTTGTTTTGGTACATTGCATGCATGTTCTTTTTACGCTTAACGTAACTGTATCGAGTTAGACCACCCTCGATATAGTTAGGTTGCGGACCGAGCCACGTCACCACTTCAGTACTTTGGGAAGCGGAGCTTGACAGGTATCGACACCGCCGTTTGAGACGAGGTTTTCAAAAACAATTTCTAGTGCCTAAGGTGTTAACCTTAGCACTATTGAGCGAATTCCAGTGCAAACATATAAAAGTTGGGCACTATTATGAGGCATGGACGGTGCATGTCGTGCCGATTTGAATGCCTTAATGCGCTTTCGATGGAGGACATAACTCATCAATGAGATGATTGCAGGAATCGTGGCTTGTTAGTGAATGGTGCCATTTTGGGGCTTTTCGTAGATGGAGGCCTCTTTAGGGCTTCATGATTGAGATTAACCGTTCAAGTCTTTCTTCTTGAGATTCACCGTATATCTCTTAGCCTCTATGGGCATTGCTCATTTGAGATTGGCCGATCGGATTGGCTTCTGGGTATTGCATTTTTGCATTGGCCTCCGGCATTGGCATTTGGCATTGCTCATTGAGATTCACTGGTCAGGTTCTTCTGTCGAGGATCAACTATATCAGTTCTTCTTTCTTCAATCCGCCTCTCGGAGGCTTCGGAGTTTGATTAAGACTGGCCTCTGGGGTCTTCTTCACTTTGTGTGGATCTTCTGATGAGTGGAATTTTTTATGACGGGATTGCGTTTAGAAGTTGATTGCATCGGTAAGACGTATGAGGTCGTTCTAACGGATCAGATGGGACTTTAGAGATAGGCGCAGTCGGTACATGTCGTCCCGGTCGTTTTTTGCTCTTAAATAGACTGTTGGCGTAGATCTGCTCCAACGCTGTGTGTCATACCGGTTTTAGAGAGGTAGAGTTTCTTGAATCTTTAGATGCAAAAACAGTACATGTCATATCGGGTACTTAGAATAATGCCTGCTTATCGGTGTATATCACACCGAATACTTGGAATGATGTATGCTTGTTGGTGTATGCCATACCGAATACTTGAGTAATGTATATGCGGTGTATGTCACACTGCATACATAGAATAGGGAATGCAATTTTTTTCCGGTGGCACGCATACGGACTATGTCGATTTTAAATCGAAATCAAATTTGATTTTTTCCAAATTTTTTCTTATAAAAAGGATCCCTAGGGTATTCCAGCAGCCATTGTTTGCTCCGAATATGTCTTCTTCAAGTGTATTTGAACTTTTAGCACAAGGGTGTAGGATTGATGCGAAAGAGAGAGATACCTTCATATAATCTCAACAAGATCATATTACGCCATCCCTTATCTTCAAACAACGTTCTCCACCGGTTTTTAATTTTACGGAACCTTCTTGGTTATTAGAGGTCTGATGTTATCCACCCCTAGACTGGATATGCGATACACTCAGAAGAACAGACCAGACTGTATGGTACATGTCGCTGATAGGCTCAGTAAGGTTTTGGACAAGCTTGCTTGTCGATCTCCTTTTCGACAATACCTGGGTAGTCGTTACGTATAGCTAGTGTCGTTGACGTGCTTATGGTTAAACCCACTGCCAGCGTATTGTCAAGTGTTTAGAGTCCCACACAGAGGGTTTCCGGCTTTAGCGAAATGTTTTAGTTGCGGTACATTGGTACACACTTTGGTTCGATTAAAACTAGTGTATTTTATACACTGACGGTAATCGGACGGCTGTAATACTAGCCTGTCTTTTTAGAAAGACGGATATTAAAATGGGTGTCGATTTAATATTTTATACATATATATTGTATACGTATTTACTAGTATTATGTCACTATTAATTAATCTCTCTTTTATGTATTTTAAATACCTTGGATAACAATTACAAATATATGTATTTAGTATGTTTTATTACATATAAATATATATATATATATATATATATATATATATATTGTTTTTGTTTATTCTTTTTCCTTTTATTTTCTTAAGCTTATATTATTCCTTAGGCATAACATATCCTCACCATATTGTAGTATGGTGACATGTGTAATCAAGAGGGGGTGATGGACACTTAGATGGTTGGTTTGATCCAAGGGCATGGATAGTTTTGGGAGAAAAATATATTTGTAACCATTTCTTTAGAAAAGGTTAAGGTTTTTTTTATACTCTTTTTTTTCATGAGAGCTTTCATCTCCTTCTTCCTCCTATCTTTACATTTGAAAAAACAAATTAGAAAAAGAAAATAAAAGGAGAGAAAATTATACTGAAGAAGAAACTACAATTCCTAGCTAGTTAGATTAGCAACCTTACTACTTAGATTAACTCTAGTTTGAATTTGGAACCATTGCACTTGAGCCTTCAAGGTGGATCATTTTTTATGGAGGAGATGGACGTACAAGCTTGTTTCATGCAGCTTCAAGGAGCATACAATGGAGTCCAATACAATTTGGGAGCACTTGAAGATGTTACAAAGGTTGTAGTTTCAACCTAGTAGCTCGTTTGCTCCCTTTATCTTGTTTCAAATTGTTATCTTTAGCTAGATCCTATGGTTTGGGACTAATTGCTCTCTTGAATTTTGAAAACCCTATGTTTTAATCTTTTAAAATTGCTATTTAGAGTGCACTAGTTCCTTCAGGTGGTATCAGAGCCTAACTAAATATTTGAACTAGTTCTTGTTCAAGTTGTAAACTTTGACAATTTTCTTGGTTTGGATGTTTAGCTCTCTTGATATTTAAAGATATACATTCTACTTGTTTTAAAAATGGCAGCTTGGTGAACTTAATATCCTAACATGGTATAAGAGCTTGTCCAAAGATCACAACTTGATTTGGGGACTATAGAATTCACATAAACCCAAACTTTTCAAAACAATTTTTCTTGGCTTGACTGATTTTTCCAGGCTTGACTGATTTTTCCAAACCAGCGAGCATTTTTCAAAAATCTGATCTGAAACTTGATTTTATTGCTTCAATTCGATGCTGGAGGTTCTCATTTAGAAATGGAGACTTTGTAGAGTATCAAGGGTCACCCCGAGCACTATCAGGGGGCTTTTTTTAGGAATAAAGTTAGGTTTTAGGTTGCGGGGTGCGCTTGAATTTCATTGCTTAGATATTTCAAGTGCCCGCCTCAAGGGTTTTTGTAATTCTAGTAGTCTTTGTGTGCTTGGGTTGCGAAGTATCATAACGTTTGGTAAAACGTCGTCTAATTGCTATATGTATTAATTAGTCGAGGTTACGAAATTGATACTCGCATTTATATTCTGTGATGTTTCTTGATTATGGTTGTGTTGGATTGCCGTGATGGATAGTCCGGTGTATGTAGTACTAGAAGCTCTGTGATGATTAATGTATATTCATATTGCGTGGCGAGCGTCCGACATGTGGACTACCATCATTGCGGCATTTACTATATTCTTTAGGGCACATCCTGGTTGCAGATGTAGTCACTTTGTTTATTTATTTTTATTACATGCACTAGATTTTACCCATAGTGGAGTGCTCGAGAAACCGGATTCTAGGAGGCAACTGGTGGCCATCTCAAAGGTGTTGAGACCAGGTCATCCCATTCTAGAATTGGTAGGGTTGCTTGCCGTACTCATAGGGGGTAAAGGATTGACCCGCATAGAGGTGCCCAAGTCACCGGATTTTAGAAGTGTTGGGTGGCCCACTCACTTCGTTGATTGGGGTTGCCTCGCTTCTGAGATTGGCGAGTGGCTTGCCACGCTCATAGGGGTCTAGGGTCTGATGCTACGGGCTGTCAACACGACCAGGGAAAATTACATTTCATATAAGGCTCCATTGAAATGTATTTTTCCTAGTTTATCCGCATTTCCATATTGTGATTACTTCTACTGTGATACTTGTGTTATATCATGCCTCTGAGATGAATGATGATATTATATATATAGTGGGCGCTATATATGTTTTGCATCCATGTTAATCCTGACCCCGCCCTGCCGTAAGTTAAGTAACATTACGGTGAAGATCCGGGTCCCTGTGGTGAATGCGGATGGCATATATGTGCGTAGTTATTTTCGTTTCTTTTGGTGTGATATTATTAATTGATGGGACAACATTATATTTTTAATGCATGTAAAACAAACCTATAATGATGTTGTCGGAAGCTCGGTTTTTAAAAACCGTTGTCATAGTCTTCTGCTTTGCATCATGGTATTCAGTCATGAATATCTTGCACCACATTCGATGAGGCAAGAGCCTAAATCCTTCATGGGGAGTGACCTCTTGGGCAAAAGTTTGCATCACTGTAATAACTTCAATATAGCCGATTCTTTTGCTCTGCATTGTGGTATTCGGTTAGGAATATCCTGCACCTTATTCCATGAAGAAAGAGCCTAGATCTCTTCATAGGGAGTGACCTATTTGGAAAAAGTTTTCACTACTATATATTTGCAAAACTACTCGGTTCCTACAACGAGATCAAGTTCATTACGTTAAAGGTTTTTTGGGCAAAAAACTAGCCGTAGCCTTCCGTCATTTTCTACGAGTAATACTCAATATCCATGCTGTGTTTGTTGACCTAGTCAAGGCGTAATGTACGGTAGCTTAGTATTGCTTGTCTGTAGCATTAGATGTGATTAACTAAGAAAGTCATACGGCCTTGTTGACCTAATCAAGGACTTGTATGGATGGGTTTAGGGTAATCAAGATAAAGATGGGTTGAACTTGACTAACGGTTTATGATTTATTGACCCAGTCAAGGTCATTAACCGTTAGGGGAAAAAACCATATCGGGGGTTTCAAATATAAAGAAAACTTGCCAAGTATGTACATACCTTCTGGAGTGTAGTGACTTGAGTGGATTCCATCAAGTTGCTACGTGGTGATGGTTGGATCCCGATTCCTACCGATGAGTAGGAATTACTCCTCGGGTTATCCCGACTAGTTCTCTTTTTAGGGTTTGAAGGAGAATTCGAGAAAACAGTGGGAGCCATCCAGATTAGATAGATTATTAATTAACCATTCTGAAATAGCTTAGAGTGCATGCTGAATGTTTCTTTTCTCTCTCTCTTGGGCTGTGACCATGACTCGCCTTAAACTAAAACTCGTTACCAAGTTAAACCGAACCTTTTGCCATCAGGTTTTTGGATTGTCTAGATTCACGACAAAGTCGTGTATATCCATGCCCTTCCTACTTTACCCTTATCTTTCTCAAGGATCCTAATAGAATGGATAAAATCATCTCGTATAGTTACATACGAACTCGTAGAAATTTATTCCAGTTCAAGGATGAATTCCAGATCTGGAAAATTTGAATAGGATTATTCGGTTGTCTCTACCATTTACCTTCTCTCAGGTTGCGACAGCTTCTCGTATTAGGAGAGTACACCTATTATACTTATTGGATAGTCTTCTTCCAAACCTTAGGTAGGTGCCGAAAAGTAGGGAAGGAAGAAAACCAATTAGCCGAAGTACGATGTACAGAAGGTATAAAGTAGAGACATATAAAGGGACTGAAGTGAGGGCAATGGAAATTGTAACCGGTGTCATGGATCTAGATAATGGAAGAGTCATTACTAGAAAAACCAAGCCACCCCCTCGAAACATTCCCATGTTTCAGTTTTCCTGTGTAATAGTTATTGAAAACTGCTTTCCCAATTACATTCTAACTCCAGGGTATGTATATACCGGTTTAGATTCTCACATCTGTATGGAATTACAGATGATGAGTGGGAGTAAAATATTGAGAATTGGGTGATTCGATCCTCATTATCAGAGTTCGTTGTAATTGTTGATGTTTAAGGAAATCGCCTGGGTTAGCCTATTGGAGATTTGTTGGTTTTGAATATCCGTTGTTGTGCACCAATTTCAAACTGATATATCTGTATGTTTATTTCATAAAGTGAGATATAATTTTTTGAAATTATGTTTATAACATTTACCTTTATCAATCGATGATTAAGTAAGATGCATTCAATAACGGTGTAATTCTTCTTAACGAATATAGGTTTCAACTTACGACACATAGATTTTGAGTTAGTAAACTCAGGGAACTTATACAAAGTATTGTATGTTGTCCAGTGTTCATTAGGATAAGGAGTTGATACTCTTACTATATTCCAAATACCAATAACTTCTCTTATTCTAGACACGCATTTTTGTTAAAATGCAAGGTCCAAAATTATGAGATGTTTATAGGTATATGATGATGCTCGTAAGTAAGAATTTCTAAGATTACGACACGTGGCAGGTGACGTGTCATCCACGTAAGCCCGCCAGATTCCTGAAGGCTACGGAGCCAGAATAAGTACGACGCATTGACGACATTCATCGGTCCCTCGTCTCTAAGGTTGCATCCGACCTTTTGGAGACCTTCCCGGAGTACCTTTTATATTCGCCTAGCGACCAGCCAACAGTTCACCTCTGAGAAATCCTATAGTCGAGCTTCTACAGCCTCCTTGCTCATCTCTGAGCTGTTTCTGAGCTAAGCTTCCTCGGCCTCCTCGCTCGCCTCTGAGCTATCCACCGAGCTGAGCTTCCTTGACTTCCCTGTTCAACCGAGACCATGGAGCCCAAGCATCACCGTAACGGCTCCGTGTATCTCGCCAAAATGAGATCTCCGCCGCTCCACGTCCTGCATCCCACGGTGGTGCGTCTCTCCATTAATAGGTGTATCCCGCCATTAATGAGCGTACTGTTCATACCAGAATATTGCATTTAATATCGTCCATTCTTCTGCTCGTTTGTTTATAGGCAGGTGCTTTTGATCCGTGTTTGCTACATATTTACAGGTTACAGGTTCCTAGTCCAAATTGACGCAAATCATACAAAATCTCCACAGTTACGCCAAAATCCAGAACATCTGTCACAGACAAATAAAATTCGAGTTCCGGTCATCCGTATCCGTCAGTGCCGCTTACTAGTTCAAGAGACAAGATAAATAACAGTGGTCATTCGTGTCTCAGACAAGCACAAAGCACGAGAAGAGCAGCACAAGATTTAATGGGTGCGCGGAGCTCGAGAGAGATAAGGCCAAATGAATTAAAAGTGAAGCCATTTTGAACTATTGCAAATCTGAAGAAACTTTAGAAACATTTTGCAATTTGGAACATGTAGAACAACAGAAGAAAGCAACACAAGAAACCATGAAAAAATAGACACGCCAATTCCTCCATAACGCCGCGAAACCACAGCCAATTGGCCATTTTTGCGGCGGTTCCGCGGCCGAGTTAACTCGGCGTCAGATAAAAAGTTGAGGTTAGTTTGGTCATTGTATTAGGGCTCAGAATATGGATTTAGGGTTTCATCTCTCTACCTATAAATACTCCAGTTTTGTGCCCAAGTGAGAATGCTTTTTTTGAGTTAGATTTTAGTGTAGTTTAGATTGTAGTTCTTCTTCTTCATCATCTTTCCTCTATTAAAGTGTAATGAGAGCTTTTGAGTGGATGATTAATGAAGATGGGGGTTATTTTTCTTATCTTGTATTTTAATTTCCATGCATTTTATTTTAATTTCTTAGTGTAACTTTATTAATTGTTGTTAAGTAGTTGTTGTTTTTCTTTTCTTGTTTTCTTTTTCCATCTCTTTTTACCCATATTTTTAAGCCATGATATTCGACGGAGTCCCTTTGCTAAGGTGAGAGCCCAAGTAGTTAGCTTGCTACCATTTTGTAAAACCGTATTTTTTCCTTTCTTTCTTTTCTTCTTTTCTTGTTTTCTTTTCCTTTTAAATGTGTGAATAATTTCCACACTTGTTAGGGGCTAAGGAAGGTTAGTATGAGAGACGGAAAAATCCCTTGTGCTTCTCTTCGCCACACATACTAAAACGAATCTAGACCAAACAAACGCAACCCCCTCACTTAGGCGCGCTATACGTGACATATAGCGACAACCAATGTCGAGAAGTCCTTTGGGCGCACTACAACATAACATGTAGTTGTGACTTAATTGGATACATAGTTGCGGGTGTTTGGCCTAGGGTTGGAAATAAGCGCACGTAGCGGAAGGACAAGGGGCACTAGGAATGGATTTAGCGTTGGAAAGCTTGCTTAAACTCGCAAATCCCATTCCTATGTCCTCCTAATCCCCGCTACTTTCAATTATCCCAACTTCATTTTAAGAATAGCAAAAGAAAAGCACAAGACTAATCCTAACTCTACTAACCAACCTTAACTCTAACAAGCTTATTTGAACATAAATACGAACACATAAGAAAGACTTGAACACATATATACATTCTTTATTGACTCGTCTAAAACACGAACGGACATACTACCATCTCCCTGTGGATCGACCCGAGCTCAACCGGCTAGCTGCAAAGTGACACCGTCTTGATTGCGGTAAGTAGAACAAATAGGATAAGGTGGAACGCATAATTCTGTCGAACAATCACGTACCCTTCCATCAACGCGAACGTAAGGCGGGGGCATAACAGACGGCGAGAATCTTGCATCGGCTCGCTCCGTGCGACCTCTATATAAACCCTCTCTCCCAGAAGACTCAAGTAGCTCGAACTTATTCCAATACGCTACTACCCTGCCATTATTCCTCGGTACTTACTTGATCGTCGGAGGGTCCTATGGTGGTTTCCCACCCCGGGATTTCCCTTGCAGGTAGTTCGGCGTCAATGACAACCGACAACCCATTGAGATCCATATGCTCAACCACCACAAACAAATCCTAACCGTTCGACACCGCTGGCTGCAAGATCAACGGAGGACAACATATGAAGGAGAAACCGACCTCCATTAGCTGGCGCCGTCTGTGAGAAACCTTCCTTTTCCACCTAAGAAAGTTGATCTTCAGCCCTCGATATAACGGCCAGCGATCCTCACCATGGAAATCCCAGCATGAGCCGCCGCGTCCTCCACAATGGAAGCGAGAGCGGTCCTACTCTACCTCCCAACGTCATCGATGCCTTATCTGCATGGATTGACAGGCTCATGACGATAGTGGACGCGCTCGCTCATGTTCAAACGGCCGGCTATGCCCGCCAAACCGCTGTCCCCACTCTCTGGAATGATGACATGCGTGGGACAACGGAGGGGCGCATTCGGGCCCTCGACCTAGCTCATGCCCATCTCGATGTCACAGAACACCGGCGTGCTGATTCCGGCAGTCACGACCCCCATACGAGGAATGATTCCATGACTCGTTGGGTGCTGGATAGTTCGACACCGAGATCTCAGGGGAAACTAGGACATCGCTTCAATGCTTTCCGTGCTCTCTCGCCCCCCTGAGGATACGTCGGTCAGGTCTCTTGATTCCAGGGGATACCAATGTCCGGGTTATCGCTCCGACGCTCATCGCGCTCCCTTGCCTTCCGAAGAGACGTCGGTCAAGTTGCCTTATTCCAGGAAAGAACGGAGTCCCCATACCCATCGAGGCCGTGCCCATGATGCACCTCGGGGCCTACCATGAAGGGTTCCACCCGAGGATCTGAGGAACATAATAGAGAAAAGCCGAAACCGCTCCATCGTGCAAGCTCGAAGCAGGGATGGAAGGCGCTCTGATTATGGAGAATTCTCGGGGTACCATCAATGAATCGAGGTCCTCGAGAAGGAAATTGAAGACATGCGGCACACTACCCGTTCGGCCGGGGGAGTGGAAAAGTACTCCGCAGATTCGCTCATGAGGCCCTTCACCGAGTAGTTACTAGGTAAGCAGGTCTAGTCTCGGAACAAACCGTCCAAGGTGGCCCTCTTCGACAGGAAATCTGTCCCGAAGGACCATTTGGACGCGTTTACGGTAGGCATGAGCTTCCAAGACAACTCAGACGAACTCAGTGTCGAGCCTTCCCCACCATCCTCATCCGGGCCGGCCGAGATTGGTTCCGCGGAATTGCACCGCACTCGATCTCGACCTTTGACGAGCAGGCAACTCAGTTCCTCGGTCATTTCGTCAGTAACTGACGACAGAAAAGGACAGTCGACTACCGTTTTACCATCAAGAGTGAAGACAGGGAATCTTTCAAGGGTTACTGTTCGCCGCCGAAAACCGGGAAGACACCGCGTAGGTCGTCTAGCCTGAATTTGGGGGCAGATGCTATTTGGTTTTATCCGTCCACCTCTCCGAAGATGCCAAGTTGATTTATGGTACCGTATATCGGAAATTTGGACAGATGCGGCCGTTGTAGCAGACTTCGTCAGATTCCCCCTCATTGTGAGGGGTTTTTGATTGTGGAGACGCTCTTACCTGCAGGCGCAAGCTCCTGCAGTTAATTACATTACCGCATCGCGCTAACCACTTTCTCCTACTCCAGAAGGTCACTTCGTGTCGTGTGTGTTTGTTTTATTTTTTGGTTGCCCGTGGATTGTATACGGAGACTAATTTATGTTGTCTCCCGTAGGGCGTGGATTATTCCAAATCCGTATTTTCTTAGATTTGGGTTTGGGTTGGTTTAAGGATCGTTAATCTCTTTGAGATTAAGATCAACTTAAACGTTTTTTAAGGATATGTTAGTCTAATTTTAGATTAAGATCTACTCAACGGGGCTTTGGGATCATTTAGATCCAACGACAGAGTATTTGGGCTCTATCGTCTTAGTTTAGGGACGTTGCGGTCCATTGGGTTTAAGGACATCATAGTCCATGGAGTTTAAAGACATCATAGTCTGTGGGGTTTAGTTTAGGAACATTGCGGTCCTTAAGTTTAAGTACATCATAGTCCATGGAATGTCTGGTTGTCGGGACCCGTCACCTCTCTGAAGAAGTTGAAGAATTACAACGACACATATCAGAGGAATGAAGAGATGTACCCTTGAACCGATGTTGGTTAGGAGATCTATAGTCAGGTTTGGGACTAAGACCAATTAGAGAAATTGTGAGCAAATGGGCTCGGTTAGTCTGAGTTAGGGACTTGTAGCCAATTTGGGCTCAGCCCACTCAGTTTTGATTAAAGTGTTGTACACTTGTTTGGGATCGGTCCCTTTTTGTTCAATAATGCTGAGCATCAATTTGGGTTCTGACACCCTTTTTTGTCTTTTATTGAGTGTTGAACACTCTTTGTTGCACAGAGCGCTTTATGCACAGAGCGCTTTATTTACAGAGCGCTTGGCGCTGAGCGCTGAGCGCTGAGCGCCTGGCTTGGAGCACTAAAGCGTTTCTTATGAAATAGTGCCCACGTGAGGAGCACATGGCGTGCTTGGCGCTGAGCGTCAGACTTGGAGCGCTAAAACGCTTCTTTTAAATTGGAGCACTAAGGCGCTTATTATAAAATAGCGCCCACGTGAGGAGCACGTGGCGCGCTTGGCGCTGAGTGCCAGACTTAGAGCGCTTAAAGTGCTTCTTTTAAATTGGAGCGCTAAGGCGCTTCTTTGGCAGCTCTGATTAGTTATGTGCTCTGAGAATTAAATTCTCAGCTTATAAGAGACTTTGTCTCATGGATCTAAGAACTGAGTTCTTCTTTTTGTGAGGAGATGCTTTGATCTCTTCTGTTTTTGTGAAAGACTTTGTCTTGTGGATCTGTGATGTTAGAAAAAGAACTAAGTTCTTATGATGTGAGAGTTAAACTCTCAAAAATCGAGGAGATGTTATGATCTCACTTATTATCATTTACCTTGAAGAAAATTTCTTCTTCTTAAAGCTTGCTCTTCTTTTTTTCTGAGAACTTGAAGTTTATGGGGGGGGTCATTCTATGCAAGACTTGAAGTCTTGGGTCCTTTATATAGGGGAGGCTGATTTGTTGAATCAGTTAAGGATATCTCTCATTGAGAGATTTCTATTTGATTTGGGGGTGTTTCCCACCATTGGATCTTTGATCCTAGGACTTCTGTTTTACAGAAGACATCTTTCTTGTTTTTAACAAGATTGGGAAAATATTTTCCCATACAGAACTTATTGTGTATCTTGGTGATTTTTAATCACCATTGGATCTTTGATCCAATGGTGTTCTGATTTACAGAGCACAATCTTTCTTGTTTGGAAAGATTTGAGGAGTATTTCCTCAACAGAATTTTATTCTGGTAATTTGATGATTTTTAATCATCTTCGTTGGATCTTTAATCCAAGGGTGGAGAACTTTTAGTTCTAGAGCGCTGCCTCAGAGTCTTTGACTCCTAGCGCTAGAGCTCTTGGCGCTAGCGCTCTCGATCTTTGCTCGTGAGTGCTGCCTCAGAGTCTTTAACTCCTAGCGCTGGCGCTCTTGGTGCGAGCGCTCTCGTGCTTCGCACGTGAGCGCTGCCTTAGAGTCTTTGACTCCTAGCGTCGGCGCTCTTGGCGCTAACGCACTTATGAGGCTCTGCCTCATTTTAAATTTCAAATTTTGAAATTTTAAATAGAGCTTTGCTCTCTGATTGGGGAAACAAATGCCCCCCCTCCCCCGCCGTTGCACTCACACAGCTCACACGTAAGTGCAGCGGTGGCAGCTTTTCCACCATTGGATCAACTTGGAAGTTGAACCGACTTTCAGCGCTTATAAATAGGGCCTTTGGCCCTTGAGATGACTATTTGTTCATCTTCATGTTTTCTTGTTCTTGAGAATTTAATTCTCCTTCAAATCTAAGCTCTCTGCCTTAAAAAAAAACTTCTTAGAGTCAAAACTCTGCCCAAATTTGGTAAGAATTGAACTTATTAACAGAGCTTTGCTCTTCTCAGATCGTAGATCTTAAAATGTTTTAGGGTTTTATCTATTAATAGAGCCGTGCTCTTCTCAGATCATAGATCTAAAAAAATGTTTTAGGGTTTTACCCATTAACTGAGTCTTGCTCTTCTCAGATCATAGATCTGTTCATCTTCCATGAAGAACTCTTAGAGTTTGTTCATAGATCTTGAAGATCTTGGAGTTTTTAACTTAGTAAAGCTTTGCTTTTTAGGGTTTTTGATGGGTTACTCCATCATCTTAACGGAGCATAGCTCTTCCGAATTTTTTGGGGAATTTTTATTCCCTTCATCATTAGAGTTGACAGATGTCACTCTTTTGCAGAGTACGGCTCTCAAGGGAGTTTTACTCCTTGGCCCGAGGGGCCTCTCATTTAATGAGAATCCATTTAGGATTTCCTATTTAATGAGTGACTGACCCATCAATGATGAGCCGTCACCTTGATTTGGCGGGTGATTGAATACGATTTCCGATTGTGTGAATATGAAAATTGTAAAGAAATCACAACCAAAAATATTTTGACCGCAATCAATAACGGTGTCGAATGTAGCGCGTTAGTAAGTGCAGATCGTCCACAGGGAAAGTGTAATCGTTCGTCTTTCGAATTAGATGAGTCGAAACTTTAAGGAAAAGAAAAGAAAACAATTCATGATTTATAAAATTGCATTTCAAGAATTAGAAAAATCTAGATCTAAGAAAGCATTAAAAACAAGAAGTGATAATTTGTAATGATTTCCAACCAACAATCAAGATTCGAAGTGTAGCTCGTAGGAGTAGATCGAATCTATAGATGTGATGAGATCTAAAGATTTCATGTTCTTATCCATTAACTAATTGATACTAGATCGATGATGATTCATCGAGGTTAAGGATTTTGCGAAGAAGCTAGGGTTTCCTTGTCTTATCCTTTATCCTTTCAATGGATATCATTCAAATTCTAGCTTCTAGTTAATCAAATGATCAATCGTTGTTCCTTAGTTTTGAGTGAACGCAATCAAGAAAGGATTATCCCGAAACTAGGTCATTGATCATTTGATTCACAAGAATTTACAATCGTTATAGGATTTAAGAATTGTAAAAGAATCTAAATCATCATCATTCTATTCATCGTCATAACTCCTATACGAGCGGAGTTTACTCAAACATCATAATAACAAACGCAATCACAAATTGAGATCGAATCATAATGTTGAATCAAAAGATAAGCAAGATATAGAAATTTCACCTTTATTTATCGATCAATTTCGTTACAACTCTCTTGAAATTTACAAAAGGAAGGAACTAGATCGTTGATTTCGGCTTCGCTCGGCTCCTTGAGTCGTGGATCGGCTTGGATCTCTTGCTCCGTTGAAATCCGGCGTCGCATCTAAAGGTTGAAGGCTCTCTTGCTTGAATAATACTCGGGATCTTGATCTTGATTTTGAATTGGAATTAGGGTTTGGCATAAGTCGTGTCACTCAACTTGTGGGTGAAAGAGGGAGAGATGAAGAATTAATGAACAACCTAAACCCTAGATCTAGGCTCCTTTTTATACATCTCAAAACCCTAGATCTAGGATTTCAAATTTGAATTTTCCCTCCAAAAGTTTGTTAAGAGAGCCTTCTAGAAATAGTTTGTTAAGCCGAGCCTTCTAGATGCGCCACGTGGAGAATCTACAATGTTCTGGAAGCTTGGGTCGTTAGCTGCGACACGTGTAAAAAATCTGAGGAATTTCTGACGTCAGAAGGCCGCGGATGCGTGGCGCCAAGGGGGTTTGGGCCGCGGATCCGCGGTCCTTTTAAGGCCTTGGTGCTTCAACTTTTCTGGTAATTTTTCTTATAATATTTGGGCTATTTTCTGATATGCTGAATGTTGTAATTAGCCTTTGATCACTGCCAGATCTTTAGTCTTTGAGTTGGCGTATTTTATCTACACTGTTTTCATAATTTTGGCTCGGTTTCTGGACTTTCCTGCACAATTTCACCGAAACAAGAGTTGCGCAATACAAGGATGATGCGATGCCATGATAAACAGTCAATTTCCCTTAAAGTGCCGGTTTTAAAGTCTAACACATGCATTCTAGTATTTCAGAGATATTTTGCTAATATATGCAATATGAATACCGAACACTTCTAGATGAGTGCAAATGATAGGGAAATTGCCATGTTAGAAATGCAGTATTTTCGACTGATTAAATTCCCCCAAACTTATTTTTGATCGTCTCGATCGAACTGTTTTATTAAAAAAGAGAAGGAGAAAATAAAGAAAGAGAAAAACTAACTAGCACACTTTCGTAGGCAACACTATTGCATTGAGCACGTGCAACAAGCCTTTAAACCTCTAGGTGTCCCTAGTAAGAGGAGTGTTGTCTCCTGAAGGTTTTCAGCGGATTGCACCCACAAAATCCAGTAATAAAAGAAAGATCATGAATATTACATTTAAAGACAAGAATTGTAAAAGAAAAGCCTTGAAAATTAGGGTTTCTAACTAAGCTAGATTTTCGGTTGTCATGAGCCCTATCTTAATGGTCATGAAAAGATGTCAGAAATCGCATCCTCCCTCAATAAAACATCGTCTTATTCTTCATTCCTATCTTTCTTTCAAACATCGATCATATCACCCTGCATGTGTGTAAAGGACATCCCTACACCCGGAGAATTCAATTCAAGCTATCATACTCTTGCCCATCAGCCTCAGTACTTTTTAATTAATGAATATTTAGATGTGCTCACACACTTTCATGCGACCGTTAATACTTCTTGAGGTACTAACCGACCGATTACTCCTGTGCTTACTTATTTGGTGTATTTTCCTCGTCTTGCACTACCTAAGGCTTAGCAGTGACTCCCAGACCAGTTGGCCTTAGGGCACTAGGTGAAGAGGCACTCTCGCTATATTTTTTTATTGCTGCCTTGGCGATAACAAAACCAGTGTCCATTTTTCTACACCATTTTATATTTTATTCAATTTTTTTTCCCTTCATACATCGGTTTTAGACAAGAGCATTTCAAGGTATCCTCTACTATCCCGGGCTTCAAGACGTGTGTAAGTGCGAATAGCAGGGTATCAACGTTCAAAATGTTTGGGTTCCAGAATAGAAACTATTTTTCAGACTTATCTTTATCCTCAGATTAGTGACTTCCTTCATCTTACTAACCCTTGGGACAACGGCTCATAACTACTTATTACTAGTTCGTATAAGAAAACTTATAATTTTCTTGGTTTTCTTAAATTTTTCTAATCTTATGGATGTAATTTTTCACTATCTAATCTTTTATTATCTTATTTATATACAAAAATATTTTTATCTTTTTTGAAATTTTTTTAAATTTTTATAGGTTTTCAAAAATGTTTTGTGCTTATACAAAGTATGATGCAAAAATAAGCACAAACCTCCCCCAAACTTGTTTTCAACAGTGTCCTCACTGTTGTCATCCGCTATATCTCGAAAAACCTGTAAGCCTGGGATGAATTTATTAGTGGGAGCAAAATATTTAAGTGAAGAACCTCTCCCAAACTTATTTTTGGCTCATCATTTTGTAAAAATTTTCTTTTCAGGAGCCAGAAAATATACCCCCCCAAACTTGAGTTAAACAATGTTAATCTTTGAAAATCACATGAGGGGGTCAAAAATCATTGGTCGATGCCAAGCTTTGCAAAGACCGAAAGTTAACACCAACCATTCAAAATTTTTATCAATGCAGTGCTCTGGTTGGTGGAAGAAGAAATGGGGAAAGGTTAAGTGGTGGAAGAGAATGTGTGGTTGTCTCATTTTGGAGAGACGATGCAGTGAATGTGATGGATTGCTCGCATTCTTTTTACAGTTCAGAAGAAGGGGTGGAGGTTCAATTTCCTTAATTGGGAGATGATTCATATCAACACCCGTGTCATTCAAAAATGCGAGTTCATCAGCGAAGATCTCCTCAAAAGTTCCATCAATACCCCGAAGAATAATGTCATCACAAGATGCGGGGTGATCTTCAGACTCTAAAAGCAGTTCATAATCGGTGTTAATTGTTGACCCGGACATCTCGGTGGAAGAGTCCGTATGTTTATGATACATAGTTGGGTCAAACAATAACGTATGAAAAGAGTCTATATCGGTATCAGGAGGATCATCAAATTCGCTGCTGTCGACATCCATTAAGTCGACAGAACAGACCTGAGCAGTAGGTTCAGAGGGTACACTTCCCAACTTGTAAATGTTCAGCTCAATTGACCTATTCCCAAAGGATAGGGGCACAGAGCCATTATGACAGTTGATGATAGCGTTAGAAGTGGCCAAAAAGGGGCGGCCTAAAATCACCGGAATTTGATTCCGTGGGTTCGCTACAGGCTGTGTATCAAGTACAGTAAAGTCCACAGGGAATACAAATTCCCCGATTTTTATTAACGCATCCTCCAGTTCACCCTAGGTTTGGTGATTGATCGGTCAGCCATCTGGAGAGTTATGCTCGAGGGCTTTAACACTCCGATACCTAGTTGCTCATAAACCGAGTATGGAAGCAAGTTAACACTAGCGCCAAGGTCAAGTGAAGCACGGTTGATGTGTTTTTCCCCGATAGAAATAGAAATAGTAGGACAGCCAGGGTCCTTACGTTTCCGTGGTAATTGTTGGGGAAAAGCCGTGTCTACAGTACTCGACATGAAAAAAAATTTAGGTACTTGAGTCTTCCTCTTCCTAGTGCACAAGTTCTTAAGAATTTTCGCATAGGACGGAACTTGTTGGATAGCATCTAGGAGAGGGATGTTGATGTTAACTTGCTTAAATATGTCCACAAGCTTCTCCCTTTGTGCATCATGTTTGTTGGGCCTCAACCTATTGGGAAATGGAGCTCTATCAATAAGTGTTGGGTCCAACATTTGTGGAGAAGTTTGTGGGGGTGGAAAAAATGAGGTGGGTGGAGGGTTCGAGCCTTTGGGAAAATAGAGAATAGGCTCGGAAGAAGAAGGTACATTAGACAAAATGGGGTAAGAAGTAGAAGTGTGAGAGGAAGTGGAAGTGGAAGACGGGGTGTTAATGATCAATTCATCATTATCAATTTGTTCACCCGAATGATTGTCTAGCACTCTTCCAGATCTCAAGCATCCACATTAGTGCAATGTGAAGGTCCATGATCAGGTAAGGGTTGAGATGGAAGATTCCCTTCTTCTCTAGCACTTATTTCAGCTGTTATTCGTTCAATTTGTGCTTCCATTGATTTGATATTCTCATTTTGAGTGAGAATGATCTTTATCATATTATCGATGGAAGATTGAAAACTTGCCGACTCTTGGATGGATTGTTTCATGAAAGTAACCAAGGTTTGTACTAGTGCAGAGGTATCGTCAGTACAGGCCAATTGCAAAGAGTTTTCATGTGGTGCAAAAGTGTTGACCGGATTTTGGAAGTTTTGTGATTGGTAGGGGTGCTGACTCAATTGAAGTGGTGGTTGCTGTTGTGGTGGAGGGACCCTTTGGAAATTGTTTAGGATTGGAACCGTGTTTTAAGATTGTGATTGGTTCCAAGCAAAGTTAGGATGATTCCTCCAATCTTGATTATATGAGGAAGAAGAGGGATCGTTTCCAGGTCTTTGCTGAAGTGCAGCATTAGTGTGACCTTGAAACGGTACATTCAAAGGACATTCTTCCGTCAAATGTGAAGGGTTTGAACAGCAGCCACACACAGTTTTGGGAAGTGTGGATTGGTTTAGGGAGGCTGAAGAGATTTTGTTTTCTATAGCGTCGAGTTTCCTTTGTATTGCGGCCATTTCGGCTTTCATGGTGACGGAAACATCGAGCTGATTGACATCTTCCCTAGGCGGTGGTGGTCTAACACTTTCCCATTGTGATGTGTTTTGAGCTAAATCTTCTAGGTATTTCCAAGCTTCACCATCATCTTTAGATAGGAATTGGCAATGACACATGGTTTCAAGCATCTGTCTAGTAGTGAGATCAATACCCTCATAGATAATTCGACACAAATCCCATCTGGAGATTCCATGATGAGGGCATTAGATAAGAAGATCCTTGAACCGTTCAAAGCATTTCCAAAATGGTTCATTGGGAAGTTGGGTAAATTTAAAGATTTCGCTCCGAACACGGGCGGTCTTGTGATTGGGATAAAATTTCTTAAGGAATGCTGCAACGAATTCGTCCCATGTTGAAATAGAATGTGCGGGTGTGATGTAAAGCCACTTCTCGGCTAAATCGCACAAAGTGAATGGGAGAAGACGTAAACGCAGAGCATCCAAAGACAGTTGTGAATTTCCCATCAAAGCACATACGTTTTCAAATTTGGAAATAAACACGTATGTGTTTTCAGAATCAAGACCATGAAATTTGGGTAACAGTTTGATGAATTGGGGGTTGATTTCAAAATTTTCCCCGTTAGCAGGTGGTATAGAAAGACAGGTGGGAAGGGTAATACGTGTAGGATAGTATCTCTCTTGGAGAGAAATGCGTAGAAGATTCTGCGCACCTGCGGGCGGTGGCAGAGTGGTGTTAAAGTTTGATGGATTTGGGTCCATCGCGGTCGTGGTGGGTGGTGGGGAAGAAGGCGAAGAATTACCGACTCTGGGGTCGATAAAAGAAACGCGGACAAGACAGGAAATGGAATCCCGTGTCCAGCCTAACATTGTGCTAAACGGTTGTAGCACAAGTGGCAGCGTTGGTATAATTAGAGGAAATGATGAATGCGGTGTTTGTTTTGAAAATATACGGATTTTTGAAAAAATGATGCAATCACAACAAATGCAACAAGCAAAACCCTAAAATCTAGTGGTCACCTAGGTCAAACTCTAGACCACTCCTAACTGCCAAAAGACAAGTCGCGGGATAAATCCTCCACTGCCTCTTTGTCTCTCCTGTGGCCAGGTAAGTGCCAGGTAAGTGGGAGGTTCTCCACTACGTAAGTAGTGGGACTAATTAAGTAACCACTAGCCTTTGACACACTTGTCTTAGACACCACAAAAGAAATGCGGATAAGCAATGAATTACCCACGGCATTCTCTTGTCCTAAGTGAGTGCGACGGTCCTTAGAGTCATCTCTAGATCTTTTTTACTTAATGAGGGTCAATGCGGATGCAAGTTTGTGATTTTTGGGGCTTAGGAAGGGTAATGAACTCCCCAACTAATCTGGATTTGGTCGTGCCCCTTAAATTCCGTATTAATATGCAAACAACCAAAAATCAAAACACGCACAATTTATTTTGCTTTTGCGGCGCTGCGATTTATTTGCAAAGAAACCTGCAGCAAATTGTTATTTGGAGCAGACAGAGGAGAAGATAAGAAAGGGTAGAAGTCACCTGAGAATTTTGATGCAGAGATGAGTTAATATCACCGCGGAACCGCGGTTTTAGTCCCTTATTGCCGCGGAATGGCGGTGGAAAACACTGTCCACGTCACCAAAATTCTTCAGGCTACTACTGTTCACTCCTTGAGCTCTCTGGAAATTTCTGAAAAAAATTTCTCCAGCTCCAATAATTCCAGAATTCCTCGCAATCAAATCACAACAACACGTATTAGTGTTTGCGCGAATTTTGATCTAAAAATTGTAATGGAATAAACTTTTCAACTCAAATTTCAAAATATGAACAATTAGCGCACTATCCCCGGCAACGGCGCCATTTGATTGAATACGATTTCCGATTGTGTGAATATGAAAATTGTAAAGAAATCACAACCAAAAATATTTTGACCGCAATCAATAACGGTGTCGAATTTAGCGCGTTAGTAAGTGCGGATCGTCCACAGGGAAAGTGTAATCGTTCGTCTTTCGAATTAGATGAGTCGAAACTTTAAGGAAAAGAAAAGAAAACAATTCATGATTTATAAAATTGCATTTCAAGAATTAGAAAAATCTAGATCTAAGAAAGCATTAAAAACAAGAAGTGATAATTTGTGATGATTTCCAACCAACAATCAAGATTCGAAGTGTAGCTCGTAGGAGTAGATCGGATCTATAGATGTGATGAGATCTAAAGATCATCAAGGTTAAGGATTTTGCGAAGAACCTAGGGTTTCCTCATCTTATCCTTTATCCTTTCAATGATCTCATTCAAATTCTAGCTTCTAGTTAATCAAATAATCAATCGTTGTTCCCTAGTTTTGAGTGAACACAATCAAGAAAGGATCATCCTGAAACTAGGTCATTGATCATTTGATTCACAAGAATTTACAATCGTTATAGGATTTAAGAATTGTAAAAGAATCTAAATCATCATCATTCTATTGATCGTCACAACTCCTATATGAGCGGAGTTTACTCAAACATCATAATAACAAACGCAATCACAAATTGAGATCGAATCATAATGTTGAATCAAAAGATAAGCAAGATATAGAAATTTCACCTTTATTTATCGACAAATTTCGTTACAACTCTCTTGAAATTTACAAAAGGAAGGAACAAGATCGTTGATTTCGGCTTCGCTCGGCTTCTTGAGTCGCGGATCGGCTTGGATCTCTTGCTCCGTTGAAATCCGGCGTCGCTTCTAAAGGTTGAAGGCTCTCTTGCTTGAATGGTACTCGGGATCTTGATCTTGATTTTGAATTGGAATTAGGGTTTGGCACAAGTCGTGTCACTCAACTTGTGGGTGGAAGAGGGAGAGATGAAGAATTAATAAACAACCTAAACCCTAGATCTAGGCTCCTTTTTATAGATCTCAAAACCTTAGATCTAGGATTTCAAATTTGAATTTTCCCTCCAAAAGTTTGTTAAGAGAGCCTTCTAGAAATAGTTTGTTAATCCGAGCCTTCTAGATGCGCCACGTGGAGAATCTACAATGTTCTGGAAGCTTGGGCCGTTAGCTGCGACACGTGTAAAAAATCTGAGGAATTGCTGACGTCAGAAGGCCGCGGATGCGTGGCGCTAAGGGGGTTTGGGCCGCGGATCCGCGGTCCTTTTAAGGCCTTGGTGCTTCAACTTTTCTGGTAATTTTTCTTATAATATTTGGGCTATTTTCTGATATGCTGAATGTTGTAATTAGCCTTTGATCACTGCCAGATCTTTAGTCTTTGAGTTGGCGTATTTTATCAGCACTGTTTTCATAATTTTGGCTCGGTTTCTGGACTTTCCTGCACAATTTCACCGAGACAAGAGTTGCGCAATACAAGGATGATGAGATGCCATGATAAACAGTCAATTTCCCTTAAAGTGCCGGTTTTAAAGTCTAACACATGCATTCTAGTATTTCAGAGATATTTTGCTAATATGTGCAATATGAATACCGAACACTTCTGGATGAGTGCAAATGATAGGGAAATTGCCATGTTAGAAATGCAGTATTTTCGACTGATCAGTGGGTCCCCATTTAGTCCCTTTCCACTGCATTGCAGTGTGGTACAAATTTTAAGTACCAAGTTTCAGAATTTGAATTGTAGCCTTGACAGCTAACTCTTGTTCTTCTTCGCGCAGGTTCTATGTCTTTTGACACCCCTTTCCCTTTTGTTCGTCCGGAAAGTGCATTCCCTAACGCGCTCATAGATAGGGAAGTCTTTGCGCTGATCAAAGATCACGACTCGGAGCAAAAGTCTCTTCATTTATGGGGGTCGTGGTATAATCAAATCATTCGGGGTCGACGCAGCTTCTCTTGTGCGGTGCCTTCGGAGCCCATTTCGGCGATCCACTACGCCGACCCACCCCCAGTGAACTATGCCGTAGAGGAGGTCAACTGGACTTCGGAGGGTTGCCTTCAGCCCTCTATGGCTGCAATACACGTACAGCCTCCAATGGCTTTGGATATCTTGGGGCGACGTATATGTCAAGACGAGTCGCGCCCTTGGGGACAGCCATACATGATAGACTTGACTCCCCGTCACTCAGCCGGATATCTGCAGTGGGCTCGATACATCTTATCGGCCAAGAAATCACAGCTGCTGAAGCTCGGGTTGTATCCCGCGATTTATGCTTCTCTCTTCCAATATTCCACGCCCCCTGTATGGTGGGTCAAAACTTTTTTGGAACAATGGAACGTTCCAACTCACACCTTCCTTCTATTAGATCAGGAAGTTTCAATCTCTTTAGAGGAGTTCGCGGAGATCTCCGGCTTGCTAGTCAGAGGGGAACATTATGAGGAGATATTACCCGCTGACGAATACATTTTCGCCACTCGATCAGTAGTGATGGGTCTGACCCCGGAGAATGCCATTCAGCACCGATTCCTAAGCTTGATCAAGGTGTTAAATATTTACGAGAGCCTGTTTCTCAAATCCGGAAACCACGGGGTCAGCTTTACGGATTTCATCGCCCGTTTTCTTCGCCCGGAAGTCTTGTCGAAATAAGTGTGAAGTTTTCCAAGCTCGACGATCCTTTCGGTTTTGGCTTAGATAGCCGGCCGACAGCGGAAGCAGATCAAAAGAATTTCTTCCTCCCAAACGCCGTGGTCGTCCCCTTTGCAGAACTCGCCGCTCAAGACATCGACGAAGAGGCGTTCTTTTTAGGGTTCCTTGGTTTATGGTTAAGCTGATTTGCGCTCCCCATGCACCCTCTCTACATGAGGCCGTCCGTTTTCTACCCGGCTCACCGGATGGTTGAAGGGACGCAGGTTGCCATTAAGATTGCTGGGCTGGCTTATTTTTATGATGGCCTTAGCTTGGCGGCAGACAACACTCAACCGGGGGTGCAGCTCGTAAACCTCCCGATGCATTATTTCACTTTGTGGTTTGAGCTGCATGTGCATGGCGCTTTTGGAGTTCACAAGCAGCCCCGTTTCTACGAAGGTTATAACTTTCCTCGGGTTATGCATGTTGGAGATAATGCCCTCAGAGTCAATTATTGGATCACAGGCACGTGATTGCAATGATTGAGGGAGGATCTATCCCGGTAGGACAGTCTTACTCGAGATGATAGTATGCTATCTGGTTTACCTTTATCATCGTGTACTGTTTCAGGTGACCTTACAGGTCGCTATTACACGTTGATAGAGCCCCTAGGATTCTTGCTTGACCACCAGCAGTATGAGGGCGATCATATAAGTGGGAGCTGGTAGTCTATAAGCACATCCTTAAATGGTCCCTAGTCGTGGGAGTTTCGAGACAGGGCATCGATTCTCCAGAGTAGACTAGTGTATACAGTCGAGACCCCGACGAGGGGCGGTGGCCGGTCTCACAAGCCACTGGTGTCAGTTGGTTCACCTAAGATGTATACAGGTGCTCATTGGGTTATGAGTACACCGGACAGGACTCGCCGGGAACCTGCTAGTTGGTCTTATACCTGACGTCAGATAGCAGTTCCCTGGTGACATGTGTACAGGTTAGTTCATCGACCTGAGATCGTCATTTGTCTCGTGTGAGTTCCCACTGTGCTTTGATTACTACCCTACCACGGCTCAAAGGAGTCGTGCAAACAGGTTTTAGTTGGGTACAGTCCCGAGCCACATGGAGGCAGTGAGCGGATCTTCAGGGGTTCGTCTCTCCCGGTATTGGGGGTGAGGTCGCGCTGTGTCTAGGAGAGCCATTACACGAAGTCCTTGGCCAAGACAGGAGATTTACTGGTAGGTATTCCAGTAGTATCTCAGGGTGTTCTGGGCTACACTCCGACACGACTTGTACCGCTTTTGGGGGTCTGACTTTTACCAACCCCCTAGGCCCGCCATGCGATGCTCGTAGACGAACGGACCGGACTGTACGGATATTGTCACTGACAGGCTCAGTAGGGTGTCAGGATGAGTTCGCTCATCGACGTCCCTTTTGGTCGATAGCTGGTAGCCCGTTACGTATTGGCTTATACCTCTGACGTGCTAGTGGTTAAATCCACAGCCATAGTATTGACGAGTCTTTAGAGTCCACCACACTTTCAGTTACTCAAGGTTTTCGGGCGAAACGCTGTAGAGGCCGTATGGAGATATGGCAGGGTCCGATCAGATACGTGCGGTATTGCACGGATCAGGATCGGACGGTTTGTACTAGAGGCCGTATAGTTATATGGCAGGGTTCGATCAGATTCGTGCGGTATTGCACGGATCAGGATCGGACGAACATTACTAGCCGGCTTTGGTTTAAGCCGGATCCTAGTTTAGTACAGTGTAGATTTGTCTCATTGCATTTGTATCCGATCGGGATACAGATGCGGGTATGTATGCACAGTATCGGGGTTTTCCTGTAATTTATTACGGGACCACTTTTCTGGAGTTGCCAGTTTGCATTCCGTTCCGGCCGGTTTTCCTTTGTTCTTTCCCGGCCGGACTTTTCCGATGGAGGGGGTTATTTGCAATTGTGCAAATAACATTTGTGGAGGGGGTTTCTTGCAAATGTATTCATTATGATATGTTTAGCATCTTTCATCCATGATGGTGCATTAAATGAGATTAGAAAGGATATGGGTTTGATGTAAGTTTGTAATGATTATGTTTTGGTTGTGGTCACCCCTTCACCTTTTACTACCATCACCTCCCTCTTGTATTTGTTTTGCCCTCCACCATTTTCCACCCCATTGCATGGCCGGCCACAATTTTGGAGAGGAGAGAAAATGAGAGGTTTCATTTTTGGTGGGAAATTAATCATCCATCTCATTTTCCATTGCTACCAAAATCCCCAAGTTCATATCTTGTTGATTCCTCCATCAAGGCAACCTAACCCCAAAGAGACAAAGCACTACACATTCTATAGCACATCTTGGGCACGCGACTTGACAGCTTCGTGCCCGAGTTGCCTCGGCATTGAGGTGGGGGCCCGTAAAAGATACAGACGATGTGGTGCCCTTCCGGCAAGGAGGCGACGGCCGGAGTTTCCGCGGGAGATCGGGACGATGACGAGAAGACCGGAGGACTCGGATCACTCGGTATATCTCTAACCCGTCTTGTTGTTGCTAGATCTAGTTTAATGGCCCGATCCGGAGTTTAGTGCGCGGTGGTGCCGGTTTGCTAAGTTCGCAAAATTAAAGTTTATCATCGTTTCCGCATTTGGCCGTCGGATTGACGACCGGGGCGCCGCCGTGCACTTACACTGGTATCAGAGCCTCGCCATTAACTTTGTCTAGCTTCGTTTGATGTGTTTGCATTTCCGATCGACCAAAATTCCAAAAAAACCACATTTTCCTCACATCAGTTTTCTGTCGAATTTTTTTTGGCTCTAAAAAATTTTCAGGTTGTAGAAAACTGATGTTCAAGAAGTTCTAAGAGTTCTGGGAAAATTCGAGACATTGATCTCTCAGGTAGAGCGCGGAACCGCGGCAAAACCCCCCTTGTTGCCGCGGTTCCGCCGCCGTTTTGAGGGATCAATGCGTCAAAATTTTCCCATGGGCTGGTGGGCTGAAAATAGGGGTTTTGGAATATTAAAATTGGGCCCAGAATTTCTGTGAGTGCTACAGTATTGCTTGGGAGCCCACTTGTTAATTTTTGATCGATCGGATATTTTAAACACATTATTTCACAGTATTTACATTATATCTGCGACCGTGAATGTCACTCGATCGGTAAATCCAGTATAACTGCTATAGTCCGGTTAGACGGATTTGCGAACGTGACTTTCAGGTTGATGTTTTGTGATTTTGCTGTGATGTTGCGGATCGGTCGTGGGGGATACCCTGGATGCAATGCTAGTACAGTTTTGTTGTATTATGTACATTTGATATTGCGGGGCGAGCGTCCGACCTGTGGACTGCCGTCACTGCCTGTTTGTATTATTATTTTGGGGCACGACCTGGTTGCGGTCGATGTACCCATTGTATGTATATTTTACTTTCTGTACTAGGTTTACCCCGCGGTGGGGTGCACGGATAGCCGGGTTCTGGAGGGCAACAAGCCCGCATCTCATGGCATTGGGACGGAGGGGGCTTCACTCTAGGATTGGCGGGCTATTCGCCGCACTCGTAGGGGGTACAGGTTGACCCAGGAGGGGTGCCCAAGTTGCCGGATTCCGTGAAGTGCTGGGTGGTCCATTCACGGTGCTGAAGGGGGCTGCATCGCTTCAGGTTTTGGCGGGTAACTTGCCGCGCCCGTAGGGGTCTAGGATTTCATTGCACAGGCTATCCACACGACCAGGGGAACGTCGGGTTTCAGTAGTGGCTCTGTGAAACCCGGGGATCCCAGATATCTGTATTGTTCTGTGATGCTGTACATTTCTGTGATGTTGCATTTTATTCACGCCTTGAGCGAAATATAATATATTGGTATATATATTAGTAGATGTTGTATATGTTTTTCATCCGCGCTAGTCCAGTCCCCACTCTGCCGTTAGTTAGCTAACCTAACGGGTGATGACGGGACCCAGTGGCGAATGCGGATGGCATATACGTACGTCAGTATATTTTCGTTCTTTGTGGTGTGATCAAATGATGGGACTGCGTTGATTCGGATAAATGCAAGTTAAAACAAACCTATTCTGATGTTGTTGGAACACTTTTCAAAAAGCTGTTATTGCAAGGACGTTCACTTTTGTTTTGCATCGTGGTATTCATTTGGAATATCCTGCTCCTCAGTCGACGAGGCAAGGGCCGAGATCCCTTCACCGGGAGTGACCCCTTGGACAGAAGTTTGCGTCAGGGCATTAACTTCACTATAGCCGATTACTTTTGCTTTGCATCGTGGTATTCATTTGGAATATCCTGCACCCCATTCTACGGGGAAAGAGCCGAGATCCCTTCACCGGGAGTGACCTCTTTAGTAAAGGTTTTCGTCACTATATTTTCTAAAAGGCTATCTGTTCCTTCAACGATATCAAGTTCATTACGTTAAAGGTTTTCGCCAGAAACCATTCGTAGCCCTCCGTCATTTCAGACGGGTAGCACGTAGTATTCATACTATGTTTGTTGACCTTCGTCAAGGCATAGTGTATGGTAGCTGCTTGTTGCTTTTCTGTTGCATAGATAGATGCGTTGGTTTGGGACAGTCGTATAGCCTTGTTGACCTTCGTCAAGGGCTTGTACGGGTGGGTTCAAATTAACCTGGACAATGACGGGTGGAACTTAACATGTGACTTATGATTTGTTGACCTTCGTCAAGGTCATAAGAGCATGGGGCAGAAATCACATCGGGAGTTTCAAAAGAACTGAAACTTGCCAGATATGCGCATACCTTCTGGAGTGTGATACCGTGAGCGGATTCCGTCACGTTATCATGCGGTGAGAGTTGGATCCCGATTCCCACTGATGAGTTGGTTTACTCCTCGGGTGACCCCGACTAATTCTTCTTTCAGGTTTGGAGGAGAATTTGAGGTACAGTGGGAGGTTTCCTGATTAGATAAATTGGTAACCATTCTGATCTAGGGTAGAGTGCTCGCTGAGTGTTTCTTTTCTCTCTCTCTTTGGCAGCGACCATTGACCCGATCCTAGACTATGACTCAGTGACCAAGTTGACCGAACCTTCTTAACACTGGCTTTTGGATTGTCAGAGTTGCAGACCTCATTGCCACTCCTACTTTTACCCTTTTCTCCAGGACACCCCGTATTACTGCGAACGTCCACTTCCATTGGACAAAGCCATCGTATGATTAGATACGAACTCGAAGGAATTCGAGGATGGTTTCCGGTTCTGGAGAAAACGGATAAGGTTTATTCAGTTGTCTTTTCCTTTTTGCCTTCTCTCAAGTTACGAGTACTCCTTAGTTTAGGAGATAGTACACCTATTACGCAAATTGGATAGTCTTCTTCCAAACCTTAGGCTGATGCCGACCGGTAGGGAATGAAGAAAACCAATTAGCCTAAACGGTGTGCAGAAGGTATTAAGATTAAGACAAAGCAAGGGATTAGTAAGAGGGCAAAGTAAATTGCGACTGATATTCACAACCAAACCAAGTATTTCTTCGCCAATCCTAAATCACCTTTGTATTTCTCCAGGACACTCCGTATCACTACGAAGATCCACAGTTTATTGGATACTCCATCGTATGGTTATATACGAACTCGAAAGGAACTTGTTCCAGTTCGGGGATGGATTCTGGTCCAGGAGAAATAGGAATAAGGTTTGTTCGGTTGTCTTTTATCTTCACCTTCTCTCGCATTGCGAGTGCTCCTAGGATTAGGACAGTACACCCATTATGCTAACTGGATAGTCTTCTTCCAAACCATAGGCTGGTGCCGAACGGTAGGGAAGGAAGAAAACCATTTGGCCTAAGGGGTGTGCAGAAGGTAATGACTAAAGACATATAAAGGGATTTGGAGAGGTGGCAAAGAATTATACGGTTATAGTTATGAATCTGGATAATGGTAGAGGCATTACTAGGAATACCAGGATACCCCATCGAAACATTTCAATGTTTCAGTTCAACTGTGTATTGTTAAAAGAAAACTGATTTCCCGATTAGATACTTACTCCAGGGTATGTATTTACCAGGTATGATTCTCACATCTGTATGGTTTTACAGATGATGAGTGGGAGTAGGTTATTGGGAATAGAGTGATCATCCTCATTATATCGGGATTCGTTGTAATCGGTGATATTTGAGGAGATCATCTAGGTTGTTTGCCGGTCGGCAAATATTTGGTTTTGAATATCCGCTGTTGTGCACCAATTTCAAATTGATATATCTGTACGTCTATTTTCATAGAGTGAGATATACCTTTTGATATTATGTCGATGGCATTTACCTATATCAGTGGATGGTTAGGTAAGGAGCATTAAACAGCGGTGTAATTCTTCTTAACCATAAGTACAGTTTTCAACCTACGACACACAGTGAAAGAGTTGTTAGACTCAGCGGACTTATACAGAGTATTGTATGTTGTCCAGTGTCCATTAGGACAGAGAGGTTGGTCCTCATACTATATTCTGTTTACTTTTAACTTCTCTAGTTCTTAGACATGTGTTTCGTAGAAATACAGGGTCTGAGTTTTGAGGAGTTATAGGTATTTGAATAGAGTAGAGAACCAGGTGTAGCAAGTATCGGGATTCTTCAAAGTGATCGAAGATATAGATACTTGTGTATGGTATTCAGTTGATAGTAATGATAAAGAGAAATTGCTTCTCTTTCAGGTTACTCATAATTGGAAGCGTTCCTAAGTTGAGTAACGCTGATCGGCCTCCTTCCATTTAGTTGACATGCACTGGAGATAGCTGCATGATTTGAATCTGGTTTAATTAAATCAGTGCCTCTGGTTCTATATTGGATATAGTACAGTTCATATCTTAACATTGTTAAGGTACGGGGAGTTGTCCGGCTTATAATTAAAACCAGACTCTGGATAACTCAAGGCACGTTTCTGTAATGGCTGTTTGTGGGTTGACCCAGGCTATGACGAGGGTTGATTTTCTACCATCTGGGAGATCAATAGTAATATTGTTCTGGACTCGCCACAGTTTTAATAAAAATGGATTTTTTCAAAAGCAGTAGTGGGAGTATGGTAGAACTGGAAGTGATTCCAGAACCGCAAACGATTACTGAAGATTTGATAAGGAACCTAAAGATTCAATCTGGTTTGACATTCCATTAACCACTCCGCAGATAAGGTGGGTAACTTCAGGCACCCGAGAGGTACTCCGGTAGCCTCAAGGACGGTGACAGGAAAGTTCTTGTTTACCCACACTTGCCATTGCTGTTGTTCCAGGCTGCGAGACCCGGCAGGAGGATGAGTATAGCGTCGTTCTAAACTAGCTTTAGAAGTGCACATCTATATGACTCTGCCAGAGGGTTGTCGTAGTCAGTGGGAGCAGCGGAAGCATTGGTGGACATCAGGCTTATGTCTATTTATAGACCAAAGAAGAAATAGCGGAGATAGATCATCTATTTCTGATGTGACAGTCATAGGTTTGACGTCATCAGAATAGGGGATGGATCTGTTGAGAAGGTAGTAGGGTGTGATATCCGGGTTATGGATGACATACACAAAGTAGGAAATGATATTCCTATACTACGATCGGTTATACTTTGGTCGTCACACGGTGGTTTCTCCACATGGGACTTGGACATTATATCAGACATACTGGTTACTAGATCTATGGTTTTAGATCTAGATTTGGGTGGTTTCCCAATCAGGGTACTTCGACAACATTCTAAGAGTATTTAGAATGGACGACTCCTGGCACGGTAGTGTACCTGCTGGTGATGGAGTCACCCTCTCTAAAGGTGTCTTATAGACTAAAGTAAAGAGGGATGTGCATGATTGACAGATCACTTGCTTAGGCAATTGAGTCAATCATGAGATGTCAAGTACCACACCAGATATTGTTCTTGCAGTAGGTGCAATAAGTTGATATTGATCCAATCCTGGAGAAACAGTCGGAAGCAGCTTTAGAACATAAGTGGATGTTCTAGGGATATGATAACGACAGCCTCATTTGGGAGACAGTTATCATTCCAGGCTTCCAAGGTGACATGGACGACAAGGAGGTTGTCAGAGTTATAGTTTTCCTTCTGACGAGGGGCAGTATTCTGGACAGGTGATCCAGGCAGATACTGAGGGAGGCGTGGCGCAGGATACTGATTAAGTTCAGTTGACGATACAGTTTAAGAAGTTTGAATTTGGAGTTCATTTATGAGCTAGTTCCCATCAGACATCTAGACACTATAAGACAGGTATTGCTCATTTCGGGAGATGGTTTTCTCCGCGAACTTGAGATATAGAGGGACATAGAAAGAAACATCTAGGCGGATCCACTCACTGAGGCTATTCCTCGACCGCAATAGTTTCACAAACGGGATTTGTGAGACTGACTAGTAGAGGAGTTGGGTGTTCGGTATCACACGGGCTGTGAGTATGCGACATCGCAATAATTAGCCTTGAGTGCAAGTGGGAGATTGTTGGAGATAATGCCCTCAGAGTCAATTATTGGATCACAGGCACGTGATTGCAATGATTGAGGGAGGACCTATCCCGGTAGGACAGTCTTACTCGAGATGATAGTATGCTATCTGGTTTACCTTTATCATCGTGTACTGTTTCAGGTGACCTTACAGGTCGCTATTACATGTTGATAGAGCCCCTAGGATTCTTGCTTGACCACCAGCAGTATGAGGGCGATCATATAAGTGGGAGCTGGTAGTCTATAAGCACATCCTTAAATGGTCCCTAGTCGTGGGAGTTTCGAGACAGGGCATCGATTCTCCAGAGTAGACTAGTGTATACAGTCGAGACCCCGACGAGGGGCGGTGGCCGGTCTCACAAGCCACTGGTGTCAGTTGGTTCACCTAAGATGTATACAGGTGCTCATTGGGTTATGAGTACACCGGACAGGACTCGCCGGGAACCTGCTAGTTGGTCTTATACCTGACGTCAGATAGCAGTTCCCTGGTGACATGTGTACAGGTTAGTTCATCGACCTGAGATCGTCATTTGTCTCGTGTGAGTTCCCACTGTGCTTTGATTACTACCCTACCACGGCTCAAAGGAGTCGTGCAAACAGGTTTTAGTTGGGTACAGTCCCGAGCCACATGGAGGCAGTGAGCGGATCTTCAGGGGTTCGTCTCTCCCGGTATTGGGGGTGAGGTCGCGCTGTGTCTAGGAGAGCCATTACACGAAGTCCTTGGCCAAGACAGGAGATTTACTGGTAGGTATTCCAGTAGTATCTCAGGGTGTTCTGGGCTACACTCCGACACGACTTGTACCGCTTTTGGGGGTCTGACTTTTACCAACCCCCTAGGCCCGCCATGCGATGCTCGTAGACGAACGGACCGGACTGTACGGATATTGTCACTGACAGGCTCAGTAGGGTGTCAGGATGAGTTCGCTCATCGACGTCCCTTTTGGTCGATAGCTGGTGGCCCGTTACGTATTGGCTTATACCTCTGACGTGCTAGTGGTTAAATCCACAGCCATAGTATTGACGAGTCTTTAGAGTCCACCACACTTTCAGTTACTCAAGGTTTTCGGGCGAAACGCTGTAGAGGCCGTATGGAGATATGGCAGGGTCCGATCAGATACGTGCGGTATTGCACGGATCAGGATCGGACGGTTTGTACTAGAGGCCGTATAGTTATATGGCAGGGTTCGATCAGATTCGTGCGGTATTGCACGGATCAGGATCGGACGAACATTACTAGCCGGCTTTGGTTTAAGCCGGATCCTAGTTTAGTACAGTGTAGATTTGTCTCATTGCATTTGTATCCGGTCGGGATACAGATGCGGGTGTGTATGCACAGTATCGGGGTTTTCCTGTAATTTATTACGGGACCACTTTTCTGGAGTTGCCAGTTTGCATTCCGTTCCGGCCGGTTTTTCTTTGTTCTTTCCCGGCCGGACTTTTCCGATGGAGGGGGTTATTTGCAATTGTGCAAATAACATTTGTGGAGGGGGTTTCTTGCAAATGTATTCATTATGATATGTTTAGCATCTTTCATCCATGATGGTGCATTAAATGAGATTAGAAAGGATATGGGTTTGATGTAAGTTTGTAATGATTATGTTTTGGTTGTGGTCACCCCTTCACCTTTTACTACCATCACCTCCCTCTTGTATTTGTTTTGCCCTCCACCATTTTCCACCCCATTGCATGGCCGGCCACAATTTTGGAGAGGAGAGAAAATGAGAGGTTTCATTTTTGGTGGGAAATTAATCATCCATCTCATTTTCCATTGCTACCAAAATCCCCAAGTTCATATCTTGTTGATTCCTCCATCAAGGCAACCTAACCCCAAAGAGACAAAGCACTACACATTCTATAGCACATCTTGGGCACGTCGACTTGCCAGCTTCGTGCCCAAGTTGCCTCGGCATTGAGGTGGGAGCCCGTAAAAGATACAGACGATGTGGTGCCCTTCCGGAAAGGAGGCGACGGCCGGAGTTTCCGCGGGAGATCGGGACGATGACGAGAAGACCGGAGGACTCGGATCACTCGATATATCTCTAACCCGTCTTGTTGTTGCTAGATCTAGTTTAATGGCCCGATCCGGGGTTTAGTGCGCGGTGGTGCCGGTTTGCTAAGTTCGCAAAATTAAAGTTTATCACCGTTTCCGCATTTGGCCGTCGGATTGACGACCGGGGCGCCGCCGTGCACTTACAATGCAGCTGGTTGACGCTTCCTCTTTGGAACCGACTCAGCAAGAGGCTCGGGGTCTGATTCTTCGCCAATGTACGGTCGGGGATGGCATGACCTTCGTCGATAAGGTCATGACTATCAGCAAGGAATCCTCTTAGACGGTGCAGCCGCTGCGGGACACCTTCAAAGATGGGGTTTCTACCTTGAAAGCTCGGGAGATTCTTCACTTATATTCAATCAGGACGGGCTTTTTAGTGTTTTGGCAGAACGATACGGCACTGTTCATGAGATACAACCCGCACCGCTTTGCTCAATAATCAAGCTACAATCATGGTATCCCGCTTGAAGCCTTTTTAGCTGAGCCTACTGCTACAGAAGAAGGTATCCGCAGTGCGCAGCACCATTTCATGCGGCTAAATACCGGGTCTAACTTCTTTATCAGCGAGCCAAGTTGTGTTCCGAAAGCTTTGAATGTGTATGTGGCGTGGTACCAGCACGCGATGGGTGCTGTTATCAGGGAAGAAAAACGATTATTGCTTGATCGCAAGGGTGCTGTCCCAGCGGGTAATCCAACCGTTCCCTTGAAGCGATGGACCATCGTTCGCCCTCCCTTAAGAGAAGTTGTTGCGGCTGTGGCCCCGCACGCTTTTCCTAATAAGCCCCAACCTCGTGCGCCTGTAGAAGCGGTGGCTGTAGCGTCTCTCGATTCTGGCGTGGGTACGAAGATCGGGACCCGTCGCCCAAAGTTGCCCGCCAAGCGCAAGCTCCTGTTGCCGGCGTTCGTTCACAAAAAAAGAAGAAGTCCCTCTTTTCTGTTGACATTGTACTCGGCCAGGAGCCTCATGCTCCTTACAGCGAAGGATTAATTGAGTACAGGACCAATGAGGGCCTATTTATCGTGCCTGCGGATGACATTGATCTCCAGGCTGCCCTTGTGGCCTCCGAGCAACAGGCTCGCAATGAAGCAGCAATGATCACTATCGTACAGTCAGGTAGACTTCAGTCGCACCTTTTCCGTGGTTATCTTTTTTTATTATGCTTTTACTAATGCCTTCTTCTCCAACAGGTATCTCTGCCGAAGAGGCCCTCGCGGCTTCCCTGAAGACTTTCGAAGAGGAAGAGAGGCTCCGAGCTTCTTTGGGCCTTGGTATAATTCAGTTCATCATGCCTTTGCTCCCTTTTTTATTCGTGCTCTGACCCTTACTTCCATCTTATTGCAGGGACTATCTCGACTCAGGTTATCCCGAGTGCGGTGCCGATCCCGGGCGGTGATGCGGTGACGCTTCCAGAGCCAGCTATTATGGCCCCAGCTCCCCCGCCAGTACTACAAGAGGCTTCACTTAAACAGCCGATGACAGACACCGTAGCGGCTCCAGAGGCAGAGCTTGGTTCGGACGATGACATCCGTTTGACGGAGGTCTTGAGGTGATCGCTTCTCACTGCTCTGACCGAAAAGAAACGCAGGAAGCGTCCAGCGAAGGAACGTGATGCTGCTTTGGCAATAGGTGCAGGCTCAAGCACCGAAAAGATGCCCGAAGGTAACGTAATGTTGAGTCTTTTATTAGAACTTGATCTTCAAATTCTTATATACCATATCCTGCAGGGCCAAGTCCTAGAGATGAGATGGCAGGCGAGACAATGGCAACCACAGAGCCCAAAGTGGCTACTCTCTCTCAGGAGTCTGGGACTGCTCAAACCGCCGCTCTTTCTCCTTATGGTTCCCTATTATCGACGGGCATTGCGAATGTCACGATGGCGCTCGTCGAATCAGGGGACAAAGCCACAGGCGCCGAAACTATTCCATTGAAGGAGAGCGAAGAAACCGGTGCGCCTGGTGATGCTTTCGTCGCGGTTTTGGCTGATGACCCATCAGATAGGTCTTGGGTCGCTGCTTCCTTTTTATTTCGCAATCTCTTTCGGTTCGTTCTGACAGTATTTTGTTTGTAGGTGTAGCGAACGCTGAGATTGTGTCATCTGACACACCTCCGGTCGCCGTCATGACGGTTGTTGTCCCCTCGCCTTCTCCTAAATCCTCTGGAATGCTGGAAGGTAAGGGTTTGCAACCTATCGGTTTCATCGTGGGTATCATCCTCCTTGTACTGACAGTATATTGGCACAACTTTGCAGGGGTCCTTTTTGACCATCTGTATCAGGTGTTAAACCCACATTTCTCCTTCCAGTCAGAAATCGTATTGTCTGCTGGTGTCGGTGAGTATAGTTTTTAACAAGAATCTTTTCCTTTCTTCTACGGGCAGCCATGTCGTTGCTAATTCTTCTTTGCATTGATTGCAGCATTACAGATTGAAGGAGGGGACGAGAGAATAGTCGCGCCACCGATACTCCCAACTTTGCCATCTGTCGCAGCCGGTATAGTAGACTCCATCGCTCATGTGATTTCTTTATTTTGCGAGTTGGCTTTTAACCGTAATTCATTTTGCAGCAATCGCACCGGCTCCAGCTCCCTTCGAATCCCGCATCCTAATGCCAGCAGAGCCCTTTTCTAGACGTCCATCTTCCAAGGGCGCTGTGACCAGCCTGCGTATGTTGAGTGAATCCATCGACGAGCTTGACGCGGAAGCCCCTACATTCACTGCAGATTTTGCTGCTAAGGTTAATCCGATGTTGGCGACGCTTGTGCACTTCCATAGAGAGGGCGTCGTCGAATCTTGGGTTAATTATTGCAGATAGATCGAGACTTGCTTGCACGAAGTTGAGCTCAAGCGTCTTGCTCCCGAAGTTCTGGCTTTGAACTCCCAGTGGGCTGCATGGGTTGAGCAGAGTATTCCTTTCCTTCGCCATTTTGAACAAGAGGCGGCCTTGAGGTGGAAGGAACGCGATGAGGCTTCAAGCGAATCTGCCCGGCTGCGTACCGAGGTCAAAGCGAATGCTGGGCAACTGAAAGTCGTCTTTGATAATCTGCAGCGATGCATTTCGGACGGGCTGGCACTGAGGCAGAAGATCGACTTCATTGAGCGGGTTACACAGAGTCGCGAAGCTGCCCAGCGGGAAATCGATGAGAAGGTTTCATCCTGTTTGCAGCAATGGGCTCGAGTCGAAGCGGAGCTGGCCGCAGCGGCTGACCATGAAAACGAGTTGAGAGGAGTGCGTGAACGGCTTGCCGACTTTCTGAAAGCGCCTCCTTCCCAATAGTCGTCTTTGTATCGATTGAAAATTTGTAACTTATGAATAACATGTATTCATTTTATTTTTTTTATATGATGTATCTTGTATTCAATTGAATTCATGAATAAAGGACACACATTTTTTTATCTTGTACTATCGCTTTCTTTTCTTTGTTGTGTCATTGGCATGTTACTTTAGCAAATGTGGCCTGAGGATGGTAGATAGCAATCCATCTTAGCCTCCTTGCAGGGTAGCGATGGCTTAGGCAACAGGTTCAGGTCTACTGCCCAAGACTTTTCAACTTTATGAGCCGTGAGGGACTCATAAAGGTGTTTCTCCCTACGAGTCGTGAGGATCTCGTAGGTGTGTTTTCTCCATAGAAGTCGTGAGGACTCCTAAGTGCGTTTTCTCTTGAGGGTCGTAAGGATCTCACAAGAGAATTTTTCCCCTTTACAAGTCGAGAGGACTCGTAAGTGGTTGTTTCCCTCATTGTCGATATTCGACTTGGGAGAGTATGGCTCGTGGATAGTCCATCTTGACCTCCTTGCAGGGAAGTGATGGCTTAGGAGACAGGGTTAGAATCTGCCACCTAAGACTTTTCAACTTTATAAGCCATGAGGGTTTCATAAAGACTTTTCTTCCTACAGGTCGAAAGGATCCCGTAGGTGTATTTTCTCCTTAGGGGTCGTGAGGACTTCTAAGTGCGTTTTCTCTTAAGGATCTCACAAGAGAATTTTCTTTTCATGCGCGGGGACACTAATTTCCCTGCCGGTCAAGACGAATCGAGAGATTCTCGCAAAGACACTGATTTCCTTGCGGGTCGAAACAGATCGAGAGATTCTCGCCAAGGACATTGATTTCCCTGAATCGAGAGGTTTTTTGCCAAGGACACTGATTTCCCTGGGGGGATGAGACGAATCGAGAGATTCCTGCAAAGACGCTGATTTCCTTGTTGGTCGACGCGAATCGAGAGGTTCTCGTCAAGGACGCTGATCTCCCTGAATCGAGATATTTTGCCAAGGACACTGATTTCCCTGAGATTGAGACGAATCGAGAGATTCCTGCAAAGACACTGATTTCCTTGCGGGTCGACGCGAATCGAGAGTTTCTCATCAAGGACGTTGATTTTCCTGAATCGAGATATTTTGCCAAGGACACTGATTTCCCTGAGGTTGAGACGAATCAAGAGATTCCTGCAAAGACACCGATTTCCTTGCGGGTCGACGCGAATCGAGAGGTTCTCGTCAAGGACGCTGATTTCCCTGAATCGAGATATTTTGCCAAGGACACTGATTTCCCTGAGGTTGAGACGAATCGAGAGATTCCTGCAAAGACACTGATTTCCTTGCGGGTCGACGCGAATCGAGAGGTTCTCGTCAAGGACGTTGATTGCCCTGAATCGAGATATTTTGCCAAGGACACTGATTTCCCTGGGGTTGAGACGAATCGAGAGATTCCTGCAAAGACACTAATTTCATTGCGGGTCGACGCGAATCGAGGTTCTCGCCAAGGACGTTGATTTCACTGAATCGAGATATTTTGCCAAGGACACTTATTTCCCTGGGGCTGAGACGAATCGAGAGATTCCTGCAAAGACACTGATTTCCTTGCGGGTCGACGCGAATCAAGGTTCTCACCAAGGACGCTCATTTCCCTGAATCGAGATATTTTTCCAAGGACACTAATTTCCCTAGAGGTTGAGACGAATCGAGAGATTCCTGCAAAGACACTGATTTCCTTGCGAGTTGACGCGAATCGAGGTTCTCGCAAAGGACACTGATTTCCCTGAATCGAGAGGTTTTGCCAAGGACACTAATTTCCCTGAGGGTTAGTTGACTTGCTTCCGAGACGGAGTCATTGGATGACGTATTTCCGAGACGGGGTCATTTGCTGACGTTTTTCCGATACGGGGTCATTGGCTGACGTATTTCCGCGACGGGGTCATTTGGATGACATATTTCCGCGACGGGATCGTTTGGATGACGTATTTCTGAGACGGGGTCATTTGCTGACGTATTTCCGAGACTGTGTCATTTGCTGACATATTTCCGCAACGGGGTCATTGGATGACGTGTTTCCGAGACGGGGTCATTTGCTGACGTATTTCCGAGACGGGTTCATTGGATGACGTATTTCCGAGAAGGAGGCCTTGGCTGACTTGCTTCGCTTTCTGCGGTGTCGTGGTTGACTTGCTCCGCTTTCTGTGGTGTCGGGGTTGACTTGCTCCGCCTTCTACGGTGTCAGAGTTGACTTGCTCCACTTTCTGCAGTGTCGGGGTTGACTTGCTCCGTTTTCTACGGTGTCAAGATCGACTTTATCCGTTTTCTACGGTGTCAGGGTCGACTTCCTCCATTTTCTACGGTGTCGGGGTCGACTTCCTCCATTTTCTACGGTGTCGGGATCGACTTCCTCTGTTTTCTACGGTGTCGGGATCGACTTTCTCCGTTTTCTACGGTGTCGACTTTCTCCGTTTTCTACGGTGTCGGGGTCGACTTCCTCCGTTTTCTACGGTGTCGGGGTCGACTTTCTCCATTTTCTATGGTGTTCGACTTTCTCCGTTTTCTACGGTGTCGGGGTCGACTTTCTCCGTTTTCTACGGTGTCGGGATCGACTTTCTCCATTTTCACGGTGTCCGGATCGACTTCCTCCGTTTTCTACGGTGTCCGGATCGACTTCCTCCGTTTTCTACGGTGTCGGGATCGACTTCCTCCGTTTTCTACGGTGTCGGGTCGACTTCCTCCATTTTCTACGGTGTCGGGGTCGACTTTCTCTGTTTTCTACGGTGTCGGGGTCGACTTTCTCCGTTTTCTACAGGGTCTGGGTTGACTCTAGGTTGTCTGTGAACCGCAGAGTCATGGAACTGGGGACTTTGTCGTGGCTCCGATTGGTAGTGTCACGTCCATATCCGGGTGGAATGAGGAGGAACGCCGTGTTGATCTTCTGGGATGCAGATTTTGCCGTCGAGATCTGACTCTCCCTTTGACAGAGTCTGGTGGGAAAGTGTGGTTCCCTTTTCGTTTATGCCCATGGATTTTATACAGGGGTTACTATGAACTTACCCGCAGGGCAAAAGTTTCATTCTTTCATTCATTTTTTTTATTTCTTTCCGCGATACTCTATCATTTCAGCTTTTTATATCGCGAAAGTCGCGATTGCCCAATCATTTCGGCTATTTTTCGCGGTGCCCAATCATTTCAGCTATTTTTTCTCTTTACTCGCTGCTTTTTATTGCGAGTTGCCTAATCATTTCGGCTATTTTTGTATGCATATCTTTTACTTACTGATTTTGTTGCAAGTTGCCCTATCATTTCAGCTATTTCATATGCATTTATGGCTCGCAGATTTTATCGCGAGTTTAGACTCGAAATTTGATACCGATTTAGGCATCAGCGTCGCTACAACTGGGATATGGCCAGGAGCGAATCATCATTTGCCTTTGTCGATTTGAACAAAGGTGGCTTAGCAAACAGGGTTAGGATCCTATCGACTAAGGCTTTTGACTTTATGAGCCGTAAGGGTCTCATAAAGATGTCTCTTTACGAGCCGTGAGGATCTCGTAAGTGCGTTTTCTTCTTAAGAATCGTGAGGGTTCTTAAGTGTATGTTCTCTTATAAGTCGTAAGGATCTTACAAGAGTGTTTTCTCCTTACAGATAGGGGAATTTCACACCATTGGTGGAACTTGATGGGGGAGACGTTTATTTGTGCCCTTGGTTTGTATACAAGGGTCAATATTGAACCTCTTGTAGGGCAAATTAGGGTGTATGATGGCTTAAGAACAGGTTTAGATCCCTGTGGCTTAAGGCTTTTCGAATCCTATGAGCTATGAGGGTCTCGTAGGGGAATTCTCTTTACGAGTCGTAAGGATCTCGTAAGTGTAATTTCTCATCAGGGATCGTGGGATCCCTAAGTGTGTTGCTCCCTTGTGAGTCGTAAGGATCTCATGTAGGTATTTTCTCCTCATAAGGTCTAGAGGACCTTACGAGTGTTCATGACCATTTTTTTTACGAGATTGCGCCCTTTTGGGTTTCACAAACTCGCCGGCAGTCCTGCTGTTTTTACTCACGGCGCCCTTTCGGGTTTTCATTCGTGCCCATTCTGCTTGTGGACGTACCGTTTTTTTTTTTGCGTCAGCCCAAGGTTGCTGCGATTTGTAGTAGTTTAAATACGTTTCGGTCCGTCGTTAGTTTTAGGACATTGCGGTCCCTAGCTAGTTTTAGGACGTTGCGGTCCATTGTTAGTTTAGAGACATTTCGGTCCATTGTTAGTTTTAGGACCTTGTGGTCCATAGCTAGTTTTAGGAAATTACGGTCCATTGTTAGTTTAGGGACATTTCGGTCCATTGTTAGTTTTAGGACATTGCAGTCCATTGTTAGTTTAGGGACATTTCGGTCCATAGCTAGTTTAAGGACATTACGGTCCATTGTTAGTTTAGGGACGTTTCGGTCCATTGTTAGTCTTAGGACATTACGGTCCATAGCTAGTTTTAGGACATTATGTTCCATTGTTGCCATTTTAGAGACAACAGTTTCGCTGGATACTACTTATAGAGTTAGGGCTTGGGAAGATAGCGAGCAGACATAGGCGGCGTCATCTATCGTTGACCCGGGCCGTGACTCGTCAGGCATAGTATTTTTTTTAGGAGCCGGCCGTTTATTGGCCTGAAGAGACTTTCGCCATGAATATCCATGAGCAAGTAAGCCCCATCTTGGTAGACTTTATCACATAATCCAAGGATTTTGGCACTGCTCTTGCCCCCAGCTCCTCTATGTTATCTTCTAACGCCGAGTGAGCTTCTTCATTATTTAGCGACGAATGAGAGATCATGTGGCAACTTGCTACATAATCTTCGGGTTCCTCTGATGAGCCGTCTCCCTCATCATTGTCGTTATCTCCACTTTCAAGGATATGGTCGAGAAACTCTTGGAGTGTGACCGGGGTTCACGCCCTCTAGTTGTATTCCTCCAGCGCGTCAATATGCTTTTGCAGGTCTGTGCGCTTGTTGTCAGACTGCGTGGGCTTCTTGGTCTTCTTCTTTTTCTTTGAAGACTTTGACGGCTGGGCCTGGGTATTTTGCCCATCGTTACCAGTTCTCGGTGTTGGGCGCGGTTTCAGCATCCCCTCAATGATTTCCGGCTCTAGCGGGCTTCTCCATCTGATTATCGGGCATGCTTGAAGATCCTTCAGCATTCTCTTAGTTTTTTCCGAGAGGACAACTTCCCATGGAGCTTCCTCTATAAACGAGCATGATGCCCCCGGCGTGTCCACCTTTTTAGGAGCGTGCTGTCGTGGCGGGTTTACCCTCCAGTTTTCAGACAACGTGAACTTACCCTGTTGGTACTGGTCTTCAACCCAGTTTTTGAAGACGTAGCAATCTTCGATTGGGTGACCCACTACTCTGTGGTAGGGACAATAGTTAGGATGGTTGACGTCACCAGGTTGCGATGGGTGTCTCGGATCCGGCAGAGTGATGAGCCCGTTGCGCACTGCCAGTTCGAACAGTCTCCTTGTTTTATCCCGAGGGAATGCGTAAGGACGTCTCAACTTCTCATCGAGGGATCGCAACTTGTTGCTTTGGCGAACAACCGGTCTCAGGTCACTCGGTTGTTGTTGAGCGTTGGCAACGAAGGTCGCTTTCCCTTTCCCATTTTCATTCTGAGGATCCGTCTTTGAGGAGAACGGCCTATGGCCCATCTGATCCATTTAGGCCAGCTTGTCGATCAAGGCCTGGAAAGTGGTCGTCTTGAAGAACATCATGAATTGGGAAATGGTTGCCTGAGGGTCAAGGGTCCCCACGAACATGCCCACGGCAAGATCTTCCTCTATGCGTTGTTCACACTTTGACCACAGGTTCCGCAACCGGATTGCATACTGAACCCATGTTTCTCTCGGCTTCACTCTGGCATTGATTAGTGCCGTGATCGGGGTGCGTTCGCTAGCGCTCGCGAAACGCTGGGTGAATAGAAACTCCATTTCTGCAAACGTCTTGATGGAGACATTGGGGAGCTCGGAGTACTACTCGAATGCTATCTCCGACAAGCTGCCAACACACTGGCGAAGCAGCAATTTTTCGTCGCCCCTAGTATTACCGCACAAGGCTCTGAATTGAGCAACATGCTAGTGTGGATTACCCGTTCCCTTATACACGTGGAATTTAGGGATCGTATATCCTGGCGGGTACTTTATTTGATCGTACCAACCCGGGTAGGGTCGTCCAGTCTTAACGATTTGGCCAGCCGCTTCGCTCGCCTGATGAGCTCGTATCTGTTAAGCTATATAGTCATCAAGGGCGGCTTTGGAGATGGTCTCTTCCTTGGCTGCTGATAGAGCCGGAAGAGGGTTCGATGTCTCCCCTCTATCGTCTTCAAGGATTATTGGAGGGTCTTCAGCTGGAGGATCTGGCTGGATCATCATCCCCACCATATCTTGGAACAGGAGCGCCATTTGTTTTATGTTGGCCGCTTGTTCCGTGGCCTCTTTATCTTTCTTCTCGAGTATTCTTCGGAGGAATTCGGCATCGGTTTCCTGCTCATGGAGCTGCTCTGACGACGTCTCCAGTTTCTTTCGGCCCAGTGAGCGCGGCCATCTTCATTCGCATCTCCTGGAGCTTTTGTTGTTTCTCCTGAGCCTTTGTCACAGACCGGGTGAGTGGTCGGTGACCCGTATAAGTACGGCTTTCCTCTTTTCCGGAAGCCATGTAAACGGTGTGCACTACCATGCCCCCAGACTTGGGGCGTTTGGATTCAGCGCCTTTGAGATTTGTCGTGGACACGGGGATCTTCTCCGGCCTTCTCCTTTTATGAACGGTCGAAGTTGAGGGCGCTGTTGCAGCCGATGCTTTCCGTGGTACGACGGTAGTGAACTTCTCCTCCTGCTAGACCTTCATTTTCTTCAATCGGCGGGAGTAGTCTTTGTCGATTAGAGAGTCTTGGACTCTTTGCCAGACCATGCGGATTTTGGAGGACAGCCGCTGATAGGGCTGCTCCGGCTTCGCCTTTGTGGTATTTTCAGTGGGTGGAGGAGACTTTTTCAACACGGCAATTGGAGAATTCTTGCGCACCCTCCTGAGCGGTTCAAAGCTATTCCCAGTTGGAACAGCAGCATCAATTTCTACAATCAGAGCTGGTGGAGTCAATCCAGAAGGGGAACTGCCCCCAGCTTTCCTCACTCGGCGCCAATGGCGACATCGAGCACGTCTTGCAGATGGGATCACCTCCGTGTCGGGGTAGCCGCATCGTGCTTCATGCTTTGATGAGAAACAGTTGTTGTTGTCAACCTGTCAAAGACTGACGTCCATTGAGAGGGGATGGCCAACCTGTCGAAGGAAGACTTTTGAGCAGGGGTAGCAGCCTTGGTGACTTTGCCTAAGGCGGGAGTTGGAGCAGCCAGTCTTGCAAAGACTGATCTTTTAGCAAGAGAAGTCGCTTTGACGATTTCCTCTACTTGAGCCAGAATGGCTATCCGCTTTGGGATAACCCTTTCAGGTATTGCAGGCTTCTTCATGGGCCCACTTAAGATCAGGCTCAGCCTGTCGAAATCTGATGCAATAGACTTGGAATTGGACGACCCGTTGAGAGGGGCGTGGTAGTGGTGAGCCGATCAAAGACCGACTTCTTCGGAGCTTCCTGTGGCGGCATTGGGACGCTGAAGCTTGCCGGTGGGATCATGGTCCCAAAGAACAGTCCAGTGGTGGTCTGAGTCACCTGTTCCACTAGCACGGCGAAGATTGAGGCCGCTTGGGGCCCATAGGTCACTCCTCCGGCGAGGATGGAATGGGAGTTGTCGTTGCAGCTGGTGCAGTTGGAAGCCATTTTCTCTGCACGGGAGCAAGGCACCAAATCTTAGTACCTCGAATCCAGGGGCAACCACATTAAACCGCAATTCGTTCGTGAACCCGACAAACGAAGTATGGAGTGGAAAGAGGAAAAGGTCCCACCGGGCGTGCCAGAATCTGTTCGCCGCCGAAAACCGGGAAGACACCGTGTAAGTCGTCTAGCCTGAATTTGGGGGCAGATGCTATTTGGTTTTATCCGTCCACCTCTCCGAAAATGCCAAGTTGATTTATGGCACCGTATATCGGAGGTTTGGACAGATGCGGCCGTTGTAGCAGACTTTGTCAGATTCCCCCTCATTATGAAGGGTTTTTGATTAAGGGGACGCTCCTCCCTGGAGGCGCAAGCTGCTGCAGTTAATTACATTACCGCATCGCGGTAACCACTTTCTCCTGCTCCAGAAGATCACTTCGTGTCGTGTGTGTTTGTTTTATTTTTTGGTTTCCCGTGGATTGTATACGGAGACTAATTTATATTGTCTCCCGTAGGGCGTGGATTAGTCCAAATCCGTATTTTCTTAAATTTGGGTTTGGGTTGGTTTAAGGATCGTTAATCTCTTTGAGATTAAGATCAACTTAAACGTTTGTTAAGGATACGTTAGTCTAATTTTAGACTAATATCTACTCAACGGGGTTTTGGGATCATTTAGACCCAACGACAGAGTATTTGGGCTCTATCATCTTAGTTTAGGGACGTTGCGGTCCATTGGGTTTAAGGACATCATAGTCCATGGAGTTTAAAGACATCATAGTCTGTGGGGTTTAGTTTAGGGACGTTGCGGTCCTTAAGTTTAAGGACATCATAGTCCATGGAATGTCTGGTTGTCAGGACCCGTCACCTCTCTGAAGACATTGAAGAATTACAACAACACATATCAGAGGAATGAAGAGATGTACCCTTGAACCGATGTTGGTTAGGAGATCTGTAGTCAGGTTTGGGACTAAGACCAATTAGGGAAATTGTGAGCATATGGGCTCGGTTGGTCTGAGTTAGGGACTTGTGGCCAATTTGGGCTCAGCCCACTCAGTTTTGATTAAAGTGTTGCACACTTGTTTGGGCTCGGTCCCTTTTTGTTCAATAATGCTGAGCATTAATTTTAGTTCTAACACCCCTTTTTCTTTTTGTCTTTTATTAAGTGTTGAACACTCTTTGTAGCGCAGAGCACTTTATGCACGCGCAGTGCGCTTTATGCACAAAGCGCTTTATGTACAGAGCGCTTGGCGCTGAGCGCCAGACTTGGAGCGCTAAAGCGTTTCTTATGAAATAGCGCCCACGTGAGGAGCACATGGCATGCTTGGCACTGAGCGCCAGACTTGGAGGATGTACTTACCGACTACCTCTGCCCCACTAGTATGATCTGCATCATAATCCTGGTAGTCAAGTACTCATCCTAAGGGCTTTATCAACATGTAATAGAGAGACAATAAGTGTACATGTTAAGATAAAGTGCAACCAGATAGCATACTATTATGTCGAGCAAGAAAGCCATCCCCATATATGTCCAAGCATCCACTACAATATACATCGCATGTACAGTAATGGCCTCTAGGGCATACATATAACTAACAATTTTGCATGGAATTCTAGGTTAAAATTTATTCTAAACATTTATAATTAAGATTACAAGTATTGTGTAAGAATTTGGATGAACAATATATAGGAAAAAGGTATATTTCAAGGGTTTAGAAATAGATATCGGTATTAACTCCACTTACCGATATAAGTTTTGAAATGGGATTTCAATGAAGAAAAAAAGAGATTGAGAGGGACTTATTGTGTTAAAAAGAGGTAAAAGAAGATAAGGTTGTCGTCATGGCGTCGCGAGAGCTCCGGAATAGCTTCGATTTTTCGTCTGAAGTTGACTACTTGCTAACTCTTCTTTACTCCGCTTGTACTTAGAAAAATTTTGAGAGTTTTGGCTAGAAATTTCAGAATGATACTGAGCCAAAGTGTGGGGTGGTATTTATAGTGTAGAATTGGGGTTTTGGAATTAGAAATGTGGATTAAAAAGAATTAAAATTTGGTTTAATGGTAAAATGAAAGGTCTATGTTTGATTGCGGGGAAATCAAACAGTGCAGGGGTGTTAGGGATAGGTGAAGGGGTTAGTGTGCAAAGCCCGGGACAATTGGACTTAATCCAACCGTCGGCGCCGGTTTTCTCAAGCTTTTGGCCGGTCGATTTGTAGCATTTGGCTATGAGATTCGTGCTACCAGATAAGATTAGGGTTTACTCCATTATCCATATGTTTGATTTTCTGACTTTTCATTTTTTCTGTGTATTGCACATGTAAACTTTTGGGCTTCCAAAAAGTTAAGAAAAAAATCAGAAAAAAATAATGTGTCTGATGGGAATCGAACACAGGGGCTACGCCACAGCAGTGCAAGGCTTTACCAGTGAGCTACAAGTTGTTTATTGCTGTTATTTAACAAAATTTACTTATAACTCAATTTCAAGATGTATAACTCATTTCTGTACATTAAACTGGAAAATTTTGTACAGTAATTTCAGAGTTGTTACAGTTACAGATGCTGAGAAGGAATAGAGTATTGGGAAAAAGGTGATTTAATTCTCAATGTCAGAATTCATAGCAATTGGTGCTACTGGGGATAATCACCTGGATTTTCCTAACGGCAAATATTTGGTTTTGAATAAATGTTATTATGCAACAATTTTTAAACTGATATATATGTCTCTTTATTTTAATAAAGATGGATATAAATTTTGAAAATATATTCTAAACATTTACCTTAATCAATTGTCGATTAGGTAAGGTGCATTGAATAACGGTGTAGACATTCTTAACTAAAATACAGTTATCAATTTACAGCACACAAAGTTTGAGTTTGTATACTCAAAGGACTTATACAAAGTAATGTATGTTGTCCGATGTCCTTATGGACAAGGGGTTGGTACTCATACATCATTCCGTTTTACCTATGAGTTCTCTGGTTTTAGACACGCGTTCTTGTTGAAATGCAAAATCCAAAGATTTTGAGAAGTTCATAGGGTATAGGAATAAAGTAGAGAACCAGACGTTAGAAGTATCAAGATTCTTTGAAGCGATCGAAGATGTGGATGCTTATGCTAGGTATTCCGTAATTGTATAATTGAGAATTTGATTCTCTCTCAAATTACTCCTCCGAGGATGCGCTCCATGATGAGTAATGTTGTATGTCTTTTTTCCATTTAAGAGATATGCATTAGACAAAGCTGCATAATATTTATATCTGGTTCCATCTAAATTAGTGCATGTGATTCTATATGTGACATACAATGGTAATACATCTTAAGGTTGCTAAGATATGGAGTTGTCTAGTTTTTGTTTAAAAGCAGAATCCGAACAAACTCAAAGCACATTTCGGTAATGAGCAGTTTGTGGGTTATCCGAAGCATTCATAAGGGTTTAATTTCTACCATTTTCAAGATCAATAGTCGTATTGTTCTTGACTCGCCACCTTTTTATAAAAGGAATCTTTTTTCAAAAGAAATTAGTGGGAGTATAATAGAACTAGAAGTGATTCCATAACCACAAACGATTACTGAAAATTTAGTAGAACCTAAAAATTCAATTGGACCCGACAAACCATAGCCGCTCCGCAGATTTAGTAGGTGACCTCAACCACCTGGGAGGTACTACGGTTTCCTCGTAGACAATGACAAAGAGGTTTGCATCATGGTGATGATGCCCGTACTAGTTATCAGCAGGCCATAGAATGTGGTAACTTTCGACTAATGGCTGGATACTTTATATCCAAGTTGGACTCCACACATTCCAGAAAATTATGGATTTTGCTGGATACTCTTAAAGGGGTAAAACCCATGAGCAAGTAGATCATTCAAGATCAGTGAAAATGAAAAGGTAGTAACCTAATAAAGTTAGACTTGTAGTAAAAGATTTTCGTCAAATACCCGCTGTGGATTGTGATGAAACTTTTACTTCAGTATCTGTGCTGAAGTCCATACAGATATAACTTGACACTGTTGCTGTTAATGACTATGAGATCTGGCAGGTGGATGACTATAACCTCTTTCTAAATAGAAATTATAAGTGCATGTGTATATGACTCTTCCAGAGGGTTATCGTAGTCCGTAGGAGCAGCGAAAGGTGTGCAAATTACTTATGTATATTTATAGACTAAAACAGGCATAGCGAATATGGATCATCTATTTTGATATGACAGTCAAAGTGTTTGACTTCATCAAAATAACTGATGAACCTGGTAATAAGGATGTAGGGAGTACTGTCATATGATATATAGACGACATACTATTGATATGAAGTGTTGTTCCTATACTACAATCGGTCAAACTATGGTTGTCACAGATGTTTCTCCACATAGGATCTGGATAATGTATCAAGAATTCTGGTGACTAGATCTATAGAGATAAATCTAAATGGATTTAGGGAGTATCCCAAACTGGGTACTTAGACACCATTCTAAAGGGGTTTAGAATGGACGACTTCTAGCATGGTAGTGTACCCGCAAGTGATGGAGTCACCCTCTCTAAAGATATGTCTTTTAGACTGATGAGGAGAGGGACTCGCATGAATAACATTCCATTTGCTTTAGAAATTAGGTCAATCATGTGATGTCATGTACTAGACCAGATAAAACTTATACACTTGCGGTAATAAGCAGATATTAATCCAATTTTGGAGAAATAAAAGGAAGCAATGAAAAACATATGAGGATGTTCTTGGTGTATAGTAATGGCAATCTCCTACAAGAGGCGATTACCGATTTTAGCTTCCAAAATGGCTGGGATGACAGAGTATCTGTCACGAGTTATAAGTTTACCCTCTTTTGAGGAGCAATATATTGGAAAGGGTTCTAAGTGGGATACTGAATTAGACATGGCGCAGGATGCTGATAATGACTCAGCGAAGGATACATCCCAAGAAGTTGTTGGATAAAATTGTTCATTTATGAACTTAGTCTCATCATCTATCCAGACAAATTCTAAGACAGTTATCACTCAATTCGGGAGATAGTTAATCTCCGCAAAGTTGAGATAAAGAGAGATAAAGTTAGAAACATTGTATCGGATCCACTCATTGAGACTATTTCTCGAACACGGTTGTTTCTCAAACACGGTTTGCGAAACTGTTAGTAAAGAAATTGGGTTTTCGATAGCACACGAGACGTATGGGTATGTGATACCACAATAATTGGCCTTAAGTGCAAGTAGGAGATTGTTGGATATAGTGCACTCAAGGCAATTATTGTAATTACAGGAAGGCAATTACGGTAATTAAAGGAGGACCTATACAAGTAGAACGGTCTTGCTCGAGATGATAGTATGCTATCTGGTTTGTCTTTATCATTCATGTGTATACATTTTACTTGTTATTACGTGTCGCTAATACATAATGATAAAGCTCATAGGACCCTTACTTGACTACTCATATTATGATGGCGATCATACTTATGAGAACTGGGTAGTCAATAAGTATATCCTTAAATATTCATAGTCGTGGGAGTATCGAGACTGTGCATCGATATTCCAAAGTAAGCTAGTGTATATGTTTCTTAACCCCCGCAAGTAACGATGGCCGGTCTCACTGCCATTAGTGTTTGACACTAAAGATTGTATACAGGTGCCCATTAGAGAATGAGTACACCGAAAGGTGCTCATTAGAAAATGAGTACACCGAACGGACTCGCCGAGAACTCCTAGAGGGTATTATAATTATCGTCAGATAGCGGTTCTCTGGTGACAAGAGTACAGGGTAGTCTGTAGACCTGAGATCGTCATTTTTCTCATGTGAGTTCCCACTGTGCTTTGATTACTACCCTACCACGGTTTTAAAAAGTCGTGCAAATAAAAATTAGTTGGGTACAGTCCCGAGCCATATGGAGGCAGTGAACGATCAGAAAGGATTTATTTATCCCGATATAGGGAGTTGATATCACGCTGTGTTCGGTTAGCCATCACCATAATTCCCTGGTCAGGGCGGATGAGATTTACTGTGAGATCAGTGGTTTCTCGGTTGGTCATGAGCCTGACATCGGCACGACTTATCGTGTTATTAGGGGTCTGACAGCTTCCACCCCCTAGACCTGGTATGCTACACTCTCAGAAGAAAAGATTGGATAGTACGGAGATTGTCACTTATAGACACGGTAGGGTACGGACGGACTTGATTGTCGACCTTTCGACAGATACCTGGGTAGTTGTTACGTACAGTTAGTGCCACTGACATGCTTGTAGTTATGCATTTTATCCAGTAACTCACTGCCAGCATATTGTCGAGTTTTTAGAGTCCTACACAGAGGGTTTTCCCTGTTTAGGAGAAACGATGTAGAGGCCGTATGTTGATACGTGCAGGAGTCTGATTAAATACGTGTACTGGATACTCACCGAATTTAATCATAGGTTTGATAACACTAGCCGGCTTATTTTTAAGCTGGGTTATTAAATCAAGTATTGATTTAATAATATACATACATACATACATACATACATATATATATATATATATATATATTCTAGTATTATATTCACTTTCTATTTTCTCTCTCTTGGTTATTCGTATTTTTATACGAATACGTGTATATGTATACGATACATATACCAGGAGTTGTATTTTGTATTTATACAATATATTTCTAGAAGGAGAACACCTCATTTTAGGTTTTATTTTTATTAAAAAGAAATGAAATGAGGTGGAGGGTGAGGTGGAAAGAGGGATGGCTTGAGGGATGGTTGAGAGGGATGGATTTTTAATTGTTTATTTGAAAATGGTTTTAAAATGATGGATGGTTACAATTATCCCTCTCATTCTCTCATGGGTTTACTCTCTCCTCTTTCCACTTCCTCCTTCTTCCTCTTGAGTGTGAACTCTCTTGAGTTGGAAAAATTGAGAGAAAAAGATTGTGATAAATTCCTGCATCTCTTGCACTCATATCCCAGCAAGTCTTGATTCTAAGTTGCTTTATCAAAGTTCACTTTGGAGTGAAGCTAAACCATGGATCGGGTTCTCTTGAATGGATTATCTTCGGCAAGGGCGATCAACTCTCAAGCTCGTTCCCGACGGCCTAGGAGCTTAGAAGGGGTCTTCCACAATTGGGTGGACAAGCTACAAAGGTTGTATATTCACAACCTAGTAGCTAGCTCTCTTGTTTGTGTTGCCAGTTTAGTGTTTGGACGATTTCTAGGGTTGTAGTTGGTAATACTTGCATTAAAATTTTTGTTTTCAATTCCACCTTGGCCTTGTATTTAGCGGTGATTGAATCATTCTTTCGTGTGTATTTGGAAATGTTTCACAACCAAAGAAATTTATACCGCAATCAATTGACGGTGTCTATTGTAGTTTCGTCAATGAGAACGGATCGTCCACTGAGAAAGTGTGATTTGTTCGAAATCGTTTTAGTTGAGTTGAAAATAAAAGATAAAAGAAAATGATTCAAGATTTGTGAGATTTTAGTTTCAAGAACATAAAGAAATAGATATAAAATCAAGAATTAATAAAGATCAAGAAAATATCCAAACCAATTGAATTCTCAAGATTTGTAAAGAAGCTTGTAGGAATCGATCAAATTGATAGTGATGATGAATACTAATGATTACGAATTCTTATCTATTGAGGATTTGTTGCTAGATCGATGACGATCAACGAGGTTTAGGGATCTATTGAAGAAACTAGGGTTTCTCCTTCATCATCCCTTATCCTTTCATTGATTATCATTCAAATTCTAGCCTCTAGCAAATTGAATCACCGATCATTGATCTCTAATTTAGAGCGAAAACATTCAAGAAAGCGATCTCGCTCAAATTAGGTCTTCGACGATTCGGTTTCCCAAAGTTTACAAAACTCATAAGACTTAAGAATCGTTCAAGAATTTAATCATTATCATCTACCTATTCTCTCGATTCCACTATAAGCAGAGATTTCACTCAAACATCATGAAAAAAGAAAAGAATCAAGAATCGGTAACTTTTCATAATACAAGAATGTAAAGAAAAGCAAGATTTAGAATTTTCACCTTTTATTAATCAACGCTTAGGTACAATTCACTCAAAGATTACAAGATTTGAGGAGGTAACTAGATCGTCGAAACTAGCTTCGCTTCGGTCTTCTTGAGTCGCGGATCTTCGTGGATCTCTTGCTCGGATGAAAATCGGCGTTGCTTCAAAGGATCTTCATTTGCTTGCTTGAGACGCTTCTCAAAATGATCTTGATTTGGCTTTGGATTTGGATTTGGGTTAGGGTTTTGGATCACAAGTTGTGTCACTCAACTTGTGTGTGGATTTGATGTACAATGATCAACTACCGAACAACTCAATTAATGAACTAATGAACAACAACTCAACAACCTTTGTAATGAAGCCATAGGTGCCCTTTTATAGTTTTCCCTTATCTTCTCCTAGAAGCTAGATTGTTATGAAGCTTGCATAGGAAGCTAGGTAGTTGTAGGGAAGTTTCTAGATGAATGTAGTTATCTAGCTTGCATGAGAAGCTTGGCTGTTGGAGAGAAGCTTCTGGAGATTTCTAGGGACATTGAAGCGTCTTGAAGAAGTTTGGCCGTTGAAGAGAAGCCTCGTCTGAAACTTTCTGCCGCCGATGAGTCAGAACGGCCGCGGATCCACGGTGGATCGGCCTGACTCGGCCGCGGATCCGCGGCCGTTTAGTGGAGTTGCTGCATGAAATTTCTAGTGCTGATTTGTGTTGGCTTTATAGCACTTTCCTGATGTCTGGAATATTTTATACTTTCTTGTTTACTGCCAGATCATAAGTTTTCGACTTGATGTATTTAATCAGCACTTTTAGCAGTTCCAGCTCTTTTACCTGGAGAATTTCATGCACACAATCTCGAGACAAGTGTTGATATACAAAGATCATGCGTGTAGTAATAAACACACAATTTCCCTCATAATGCCGGTTATAATGTATAACACATGTTATTTGATATTTTGCAGACGGATTGCTAATATGTGATATATTTATACCAAACACCTTTAGATGATTACAAAGAGTAAGGAAATTAACGTGTTGAGAATGCACTATTTTCGACTGATCAAGCGGCGTGAGCTCTAGGAACTCTATCAGTCCTGAATGTTGAGTTGAATACGGTGGAAGATTTTTGGAATTCACCGAGTGGGAAGAGACGTCGCCGTAGGCATTAGGATCTTGATTTTCTTGTTTTCCGTTGATTTTCGTCTTGTAGTCTTTAAATTTTGAGTATTCAATAAAATTCTACATTTTATTTTAGCCTAGGAACATTTTCCAATCTGTGTATGCATCAAAATTTAGCCCAAAACTGCAAAATCTTTCATTTTCAGGCTCTGGGTCATGCATGTGGACGACCTTCATCCGCATGCATGCCTACATCAAAAAATTTGCTGACGTGGTAACGCATGCGGACAATGGCAGTTTGGATGAGTGCCACACATTTTACCCTCAGCAGCGTCTTCATTTCTTCTTCTTCTTCTTCACTTCATCCTTCTCCTTCACCTCCGATCGCCGCCCATCGCCGCCACTGACCATCTTAAGGTCGTTTTCGCCATCGCTGTTGTAACGACTTTGAATTTACTGTATGAAATTTTTCAATTTAATGTACAGAAAGGAGTTTGCAAGCCTGAGTACACTTTAAAAGTTAATTTTGTTTAAAAACAGCAAGAAACAACTTGTAGCTCACTGGTAAAGCCTTACACTGCTGTGACGTAGCCTCTGTGTTTGAATCTCATCAGACACATTATATTTTCTTAGATTTTTCTTTTAAACTTTTTGGAAGCCCAAATTTTACACGTCCAATACACATAAAATGGAAAGTCTGAGAAAACAAATATGTGCAAAATGATATAAACACAGAGGAGTACATGTGGCGAGAATCAACCGGCTTCCCCTCACCTTTTGACCGGCGAGATGCCAATATGGGCCGGCGGGGACGGGCTCCCATGGCTAATTGTGTCCGTGCTTTGAACACTTGTCGTTTCCCCTACCCCCATTACCCCTGCACTGTTTGCTTACTCTGCAATCAAATAGAGACACCTCAATTCCCTAATTTATCATATTTTAATGCATTTTAATTCACTCTTTAAATCCCAAAACCCTAATTCTACACTATAAATACTATCTTATGCCCTAGCCCCTCCTCATTCTGAAAATTCTAGCCAAAACCCTCAAATTTTCTCAAGTACAAATGGAGTAGAAGAGGAGTTAGCCAACGACCAACTTCCGGCGAGGAATCGAGGCTATTCCGGCGACCCCGCGACGCCATGACTATCAAGCAATCTTCTTCAACCTTTCTTTACTCTAAACCACGTGTAAGTCCCTTCCAATCTGTAGGGTTCTTATGAACGACAGCAAGGATTCGGGAGGCATCGTCCATGCCATTTTCAAAAATTTGCCGTTTTAAAGAACCCTAAACTAAAATCGTTAACTAGAGAATCATACGAAATATAAAGTAAACTACTTTACTTCTAAGTGAATAAGAATACAACCTTTGTAGACGGTCCTTCTCTTCACATGCTCCGTGTAATAGTCCCAGGACTCCACTAGGCTTCTCTTGAGACTTTGAACGAGCTTCCTCCGAAGACCTACGTGCTGAAGATGATCCACGCGAAGTCCTTCCAACTCAAGCTATGTTTACACTAAACTCTTTAGCGTATGAAACACGCTACACTTGATCGCTAGTCAAGTGTAGGATGGTGAAGTAGGGGATGTAATGAGCTCACTAGGAGGTGTTCAAGTTTCATGATTCACATCACATGTGAGGGTTGAAGCTTGAGCCATGACTAGAAGAGGAAGAAGAAGCTAGAGAGCAACCATGGGAGCAACACAAGAATTTTGGCTAAGTGTTGAGAATGAGATAGAATGAAAGCCAAGTCTTGACCCCTCACTCATTCAAGCATGGAATTATGCAATATAAAATTGCAACCATGCTTGAATAGTGAGTCAAGAAGAATAAACTAAAGAAAATCCCATGCTTGCAACATGCTTCATTTTCCACCTCATTTCCATTTTCACAAAATAGAAAGTTAAATGCCATGCTTCATTATTATTATTATTATTATTATTATTATTATTATTATTATATATATATATATATATCATATATATTAATATATATATAATGAAGAATAATTAGTGAGCTAATGATATTAGTTAATATATAATTATATCACATATAATATGTATCACATTATTAAATCAACACTTGATCTAATAATCCGGTTATATCATGTGTGACCGAATAATATCATTTATCTGTATATCACATTATCGAATCAACACTTGATTCGACAATCTGGTTATATCACATATAACCGAACCGATAACAGATGACTGCCAGATTACAATACGGTATCACATACTCGTATTTAATCAGGCCCATACACATATCACATATGTGTCCTACTTCGTTTCGCTTGAACCAGGGAACTTCTGTGTGGGACTCTAAAGACTCGTCAATATGCCAGCGGTAGGTGATGATCACATCAGTCACCTATAAGCCGTCAGCGGTACTAGCTGGACGTAACAGCTACCCGGGTATTGAGCGATATGAAGACCAACAAGCAAGCGTGTCCACAGTCTCCATGAAGCCTATCAGTAACACTACCGTACAGTCCGGTCTATTTGTCTGATATGTCGCATATCATGTCTAGGGGTGGAAATCGTCAGACCCCAGTAACGTGATAAGTCATGCCGATGTCTGGCCTATAACGGTTCGAGAAACTACTGATAATACTTATCAGTAATTCTCGGCAGCAGCCCTGGCCAGGGACTTCCAGTTATAGCCAATCGAGCATAGCGCAACATCAACTCCCAATACCGGGAGAGACGAAACCCCTCCATTGCTCATTGCCTCCATGTGACTCGGGACTGTACCCAAAATCCACCTGTTTGCACAACTCCTATTGAGTGTGGTAGAGAGGAAATCAAAGCACAGTGGGAGCCACACAAGTCTCTATGACGATCTCGGGTCTACAGACTAACCTGTACCAGTGTCACCAGAGGACTGCTATCTGACGATAGGTATACTACCACATAGGAGTCCTCGGCGAGTCCTGTTCGGTGTACCCAGTCTCTACTGAGCACCCGTATACCATCTTTGATGTCAAACACCAATGGATGTGGATCATCCATAGCCCATCATATGGGTCAAGAAGCGTATACGCTAGTCTACTCTGGAATATCGATGCCCTGTCTCGATATTCCCTCAACTAGGAACAATTAAAATATGTACATGTGAACTACCCTGGCCCCACTAGTATGATCTCCATCACAGTCCTGGTAGTCAAGTACATATCCTAAGGGCTTTATCAACATGGGAGAGCAAGACGGTATAAATACCATTCTACATGTTAAGATAAAGGTAACCATATAGAATACTATCATGTCGAGCAAGAAAGTCCTCTCTATATATGTCCAAGCATCCACTATAATATACATCATATGTACAATAATGGCCTCTAGGGCATACATATTACTAACAATCTCCCACTTGCACTAAGGCCAGTTGTTGTAGTATCTCATACCTAACGTCCCAAAAATCTCTCGAATAGCATCTGGGGAATTGCCTCGATGAGTGGATCCGCTGTGTTATCCTCTGCGTCAACTCTCCTGACCTTGATCTCCCGGAGATCAACTATCTCCCTGATCAGGTGATACTGTCTAAGAATATGTCTGGACCGCTGACGGGACCAGGGTTCCTAGGCCAAAGCCACAGCTCCATTGTCATCCCAATACACAGGTACTGGATGCCCAATGGTAGGAACCGGGTTCATCATATGAACCCTATTCATCCAGACAGCCTCTTTGGTAGCATCGTTGGTAGCGATATAATTGGCCTTTATCGTCTAGTATGTCACGGTATCTAGCTTGGAACTCTTCTTATAAGTCCACGGTAGCGCCCCGGCCGTCTAACAGACGCCAAATGCGGAACAAAAATTTTTACAAACTGACGCTATCGCGTACTATAACCCGGATCTGCCATTAAAACTAAACTAACAAACTACAAAGTGGGTAGAAGAGTTATACCGAACGATCCAAGTCCTTCGGTCTCCAACCATCATCCCACGCTTTGTTGCGGCTGCTCCGATCTCCTGAATCTCCAGTCTCGTCGTCCAGGTGGCACCACGTCGACGGATCTTTAAACGGGCTCCCGCCTCTGAACCGAGGCAACTCGATCATCAAGTTTGCTAAAAGAGATGACCAAGATTGATGTAGAGAATGAGTAAAACACTTTGTCTCGTTACGTCCAAAATAATGGACGAACGGTTAATGAAGTTTCCTTTTGGATTCAACTGAAATGAGAAATGAATATCTGAAATTTCCATGAAGCCAAAAATTGTATCTTTTTTAAATCCACAACCATAATTATCCACCAAGGGGTGGCCGGCCATTTAAGGAGAGGGGGGAGGTGAGTGTAGGAGAGGGAGGGTGACTCTAACAATGAAGATTATCATGACTCACTAATGACACCTAGTATGAACTCATTAAAGAACTAATAAATCATCACCCTTAGCCACCAAAACATTAATGGAACAATCAATGCAACCATGAGTCACAAAACCTAGTCATTATCTAGAAACTTCTAGATGCACGACTCACCTCATGACTCACCCTCAAGAAGAAAAGATAAATCCGCATTTAACCGAATGTTAAATACGGCCGATAGAAAACTGGAAACTGGCAACTTCCAAAAGCGATCCTGAAACGAATTTCAGGATAACCCCGTAATAGTATAAACATACTCGCATTTGTATTACGACCGAATACAAATGCATCTGAGACAAAGATATTATATCTACACAGTATAATACTCGGATCCGGCTTAAACCAAAGCCGACCAGTATTATCTGCCCGAAAAATGACACGTGCGAAAACGCACGTGCTTTTTCCGAACCTTGCCATAAACCCATACGGCCTCTACAACGTTTCGCCCGAACTTGGGAAACTGTCTGTGGGGGATTCTAATGACTCATCAACACACTGGCACTGGGTATAACCACTAGCACGTCAGAGATACGAGTTGTACGTAACGGTTGCCTATGTATTGATTGGAAGTAAAGCTGACGAGCGAACTCATCCAGAAACCCTACTGAGCCTAACAGTGACAATATACATACAGTCTGGTCCATTCGTCTAAAGAGTATCGCATATCGAGTCTAGGGGGTGGATAAATTCAGACCCCTAATAACGCGATAATTCGTGTCGGTATGAAGCCCATCACTACCTGAGAAACTACTGATCCAAATCAGTAATTCTCCACTATCTCGGCCGAGGATTTCTAGTGATGGCCACCCGTGCACTGTGCGACATCAACCCCCAATACCGGGAGAGACGAATCCCCGACGATCCGCTCACTGCCTCCATGTGGCTCGGGACTGTACCCAAAAAATACCTGTTTGCACGTCTCCTTTGAGCGTGGTAGGGTAGAAATCAAAGCACAGTGGGAACTCACACGAGACAAATGACGAGCTCAGGTCGACAAACTAATCTGTACACATGTCACCTGGGAACTGCTATCTGACGATATGTATAATACCAACTAGCATGTTCCCGGCGAGTCCTGTCCGGTGTACTCATAACCCAATGAGCACCTGTATACATCTTAGGTGAACCAACTGAAACCAATGGCTTGTGAGACCGGCCACCGCCTCTCGTCGGGGTCTCGATTGTATACACTAGTCTACTCTGGAGTATCGATGCCCTGTCTCGAAACTCCCACGACTAGGGACACTTTAAGGATGTGCTTATAGACCCCAGCTCCCACGTATATGATCGCCATCATACTGCTGGTAGTCAAGCAAGAATCCTATAGGCTCTATCATCATGCAATAGTGAACTAAAGCATGTAAACGATGATAAAGACAAACCAGATAGCATACTATCATCTCGAGCAAGACTGTCATATCGGTATAGGTCCTTCCTCAATCATTGTAATCGCGTACCTGCGATCCAATAATTGACTTTAAGGGCATTATATCCAACAATCTCCCACTTGCACTTAAGGCTAATTATTACGATGTCGCATACTCACAGCCCGTGTGATACCGAACACCCAACTCCTCTACTAATCAGTTTCGCAAAGCTAGTTTGTAAAACTCTTGTGTTCGAGAAATAGCCTCAATGAGTGAATCCGCCCTGATGTTTCTTTCTATGTCTCTCTTAATCTCAAGTTCGCGGAGAAAGCCATCTCCCGAATCGAGTAATACCTGTCTTAGAATATGTCTGGATATCTGATGGGACCTAGTTCATAAATGAACTCCAAATCCAAACTTCTTAGACATTATAGATAACTGAACTTAATCAGTATCCAGCACCATGCCTCCCACAGTATCCTTTTGGACCACCTGTCCATAATACTATCCCTTGTCAGAGGGAAAACTATAATTCTGACAATCATTCTGTCATCCATGTCACCTTTGAAGCCTGGAATGATAACCGTCTCCCGAATGAGGCTGCCGTCATCAAATCCATAGAACATGCACTTATGTTCTACTACTGGTTCCTTATGTTTCTTCAGGATTGGATTAATATAAACTTATCGCATCGAGTGCAAAAACAACATCTGATGTGGTACTTGACATCTCATGATTGACTCAATTGCCTAAGCAAGTGATCTGCCAATCATGCACATCCCTCTCTCCTTTAGTCTGTAAGACACTTTTAGAGAGGGTGACTCCATCACCTGCAGGTACACCACCATGCCAGGAGTCATCTATTCTAAAATACCATTAGAATACCGTCAAAGTACATATATTGGGAAACTACCCAAATCTAGATCTAAAACCATAGATCTAGTAACCAGAATGTCTGATATTATATCCATATCATGTATGAAGAAACAACTGTGTGACGACCACAATATAACCGATCGTAGTATAGGAATTTTACTTCCTATTCTGTGTATGTCATCCAAATACCAGGACATCACACCCTACTACCTTCTTAACAGATCCATCCCCTATTCTGATGAAGTCAAAGCCATGACTGTTACATCAAAATTAGATGATCTTATCTCCGTTATATCTGCTCAAGCCTATAAATAGACATAAGCTACTTGCCCACTATGCTTCCGCTGCTCCCACTGATTACGACAACCCTCTGGCAGAATAATATATACGTACACTTCTAAATCTAGTTTAGAACGACGCTATACTTACCCTCCTGCCGGGTCTCATAGCCTGGAACAACAGAAGTGTCAAGTCTGGGCAAACAAGAACCTCCCTGTCACCGTCCTTGAGGCTACCGAAGTACCTCTCGGGTGTTTGAGGTTACCCGCCATGTCTGCGGAGTGGCTATTGGAATGTCAAAACCTGATTGAATATATATGTCCTATTAAATTTTCCGTAATCGTTTGCGGTTCTGGAATCACTTCCAATTCTACCATACTCCCACTACTGTTTTCTGAAAAAATCCATTTTACTAAAACTGTAGCGAGTCAAGAACAATATCACTATTGATCTTCCAGATGGTAGAAATGTCAACCCTCGTCAAAGCCAGGGTCAACCCACAAACTACCATTACATAAACGTGCCTTGAGTTATCCAGTGTCTGGTTTTAAGCATAAGCCGGACAACTCCCCGTATCTTAACATCGTTAAGATATGAACCATTCTATATACAATATAGAAACAGAGGCACTAATTTAATTGGAACCAGATTCAAACCATAAAACTGTCTCCAGTACATATCAACTTAATGGAGAGAGGCTAATCAGCATTACTCAACTTAGGAATCCATCCAATTATGAGTAACCTGAAAGAGAAACAAGTTTCTCAAAACCATTACTATCAACTGAATACCTATCACAAGAATCTATATCTTCTATTTCTTTGAAGAATCCCGATACTTGCGACACTTGGTTCTCTACTTTATTCCTATACCCACAACTTCTCAAAACTTAGACATTGTATTTCTACGAAACACTTGTCTAAAAACTAGAGAAGTCATAAGTAAACAGAACATAGTACGAGGACCTACCCCTTTGTCCTGACGGACACTGGACAACATACAATACTCTGTATAAGTCCGCTGAGTTGAATAACTCAAAATCTGTGCATCGTAGGTTGAAAACTGTATCCAGGCGATTTCTTCAAATATCACCAATTACAACGAATTTCGATATAATGAGGACGATCACCTAATTCCCGATAACTTACTCCCACTCATCATCTGTAAAACCATACAGATATGAGAATGAAACCTGGTAAATACATACCCTGGAGTAAGTATGTAATCGGGAAAACTGTTTTTCCTTTAACAATGCACTGAAACATGAAAATGTTTCGTAGGGGTATCCTGGTATTCCTAGTAATGCCTCTTCCATAATCCAATTCATGACTATAACCGTATATCTCTTTGTCATCTCTCCAAATCCCTTTATTTGTCTTTAGTCTTTACCTTCTGTACACCATCGTTAGGCTAAATGGTTTTCTTCCATCCCTACCGTTCGGCACCAGCCTATGGTTTGGAAGAAGACTATCCAGTAAGTATAATAGGTGTACTCTCCTAAACCAAAGAGTACTCGCAACTTGAGAGAAGGTGATGATAAAAGACAACTGAATAATACCTTATTCTATTTCTCCCGAACTGTGGAAAAAAGCAAAGGTGAAAAAGGAGTGGCGATGAAGTACGCGTTTTGGTCGTGAATGATAACAGTCGCAATTTACTTTGCTCTCTTTCTAATCCCTTTATTTTGGCTTTAGTTATTACCTTCTGCACACCTAACATAGGCTAATTGGTTTTCTTCATTCCCTACCTTTCGGCATCTGCCTATGGTTTGGAAGAAGACTATCCAATAAGCGTAATAGGTGTACTCTCCTAAACTAAGGAGCCCTCGCAACCTGAGAGAAGGTGATAATAAAAGACACCTGAATAAACCAATTCTATTTCTCCTGAACCTGGATCCATCCTTGAAGAAGTCCCTTCGAGTTCGTATATAACCATACGATGGATCTATCCAATGGAAGTGGATGTCCGTAATAATACGGGGTGTTCTGAGAAATACAAAGAGTAAAAGAAGGAGCGGCAATGACTTATGCAACTTGGACAATCCAAAAGCCAGTATTTTAAGAAGGTTCGGTCAACTTGGTCACTGAGTCATAGTCTAGGATCGGTCAAAGGTCGCTGCCAAAGAGAGAGAGAGAGAAAAGAAACACTCTGCGTGCACTCTAACCTAGATCAGAATGGTTATCACTATATCTAATCAGGAAACCTCCCACTGTAATCTCAAATTCTCCTCCAAACCTGAAAGAAGAATTAGTCAGGATCACCCGAAGAGTAAACCAACTCATCAGTGAGAATCGGGATCCAACTATCATCGCATGATAACTTGATGGAAGCCACTCAAGTTATCACACTCCAGAAGGTATGCGCATGCCTGGCAAGTTTGTTGTATGTTTGAAACTCCCGATGTAATTTTTACCCCATGCTCTTATGACCTTGGCTTTGGTCAAAATGTCATAAGTCACATGCCAAGTTCTACCCGTCACTATCCAGGTCAATTTGAACCCACCCGCACATGCCCTTGACTTTGGCCAAAATGGCAGAACGACTGTCCCAAACCAACTCATCTATCTATGCAACAAATGAATACCCAGCAGCTACCAAACACTATGCCTTGACTTTGGCCAAAATACATAGCTTGAATACTACTGAATACCCAAAAGAAATGACGGAGGGCTACGGCTGGTTTTTGGCGAAAAACCTTTAACGTAATGAACTTGATCTCGTTGAAGGAACCAGATAGCTTTTTATAAAAATATAGTGACGAAAACCTTTTGCTAAAGAGCTCACTCCCGGTGAAGGGATCTCAGCTCTTTCCTCGTGGAATGAGGTGCAGGATATTCCAACTGAATACCGTGATGCAAAGCAACTTGTAATCGACTATATTGAAGTTACTACCCTGACGTAAACTTCTGCCCAAGGGGTCTTTCCCGGTGAAGGGATATCAGCCCTTGCCTCGTCGAATGAGGTGCCGGATATTCTAAACTGAATATCATTATGCATAACAAAAGGAAATGTCTTTGTAATAACTCTTTTTTTTAAAATTTGTTCCAACAACATCAAATACAGGTTTGTTTTATCTAGCATTGATAAGAATCAACGCAGTCCCATCAATCAATCACACCAGAAAAGAACGAAAATATAATGTACGTATATGCCATCTGCATTCGTCACTGGGTCCCTGTTTACCCCAATCAGAGTAAAGCTCTGTTCAAATTTCAAGGCGGGAAATGAAGCAACGCTTCATTTTCCCTCCAATCAGAGCAAAGCTCCACTCTGAAAATTTAAATTTTAATAAATGAAGCAACGCTTCAGATCCTCTGCGCTGCACGCAGAGCGCCACGTGTCAAAATCAGGCACGCCAGCGCAGGGAGCGCAATGCCCAAGGCGGCGCGCCCAATCAGAGCAAGGCTCTATTTAAAAACAAAATTAAAGGAAGCAAAGCTTCAGTTGCGCAAGCGCTGCGCTGCGCGACACATGTCAGCGCAGCTGTGCTGTGCGGTGCGCTGCGCGACACGTGTCAGCGCTGTGCGCTGCGCTGTGCGCTGCGCGACACGTGTCACGCGCTGGGGCATTTGCGCCAAACAGAATTAAAATTTTAAAGAAATCTTTTTGTTCTTGTTAAAACAAGAAGATTTTCTTCTGTAAAACAGAAGCCCTTGGATCAAAGATCTAACGGTGGGGAAAATTCCCCAAATCACTCAGAGAAAGATCTCTTTAACAAGTCTAACAAAATTTATGGGCACTATATAAAGGACCCTAGACCTCAATTCAAAATGATCATCAACATCATCATTGAGAACTCTGAAAAATTGGAGAGAATTCCTCAAGAACAAAAAAAAGGTAAAAACCTTTAGGAAAAAGAGAAAATTCTCTTATGAACAGATTATTGATCTAAGAACAAGATCAATGATCTTAAATAAAAAAAAAGAAAAGTAAATAATAATAGTGCCTTGCACTTCCTTATGAACCACTGGTTCTTTGAAAACAAGAAAAACTTGTTTTCTTTGATCTAAAATTGATCCAAAGATAAAAACAGTGCCGTGCACTTGCAAAAACTACACTGTTGCGCTCCTGGGTTGGCGCAAGCCACCAGGGAGCGCCACGTGTCAACAGCACAACAGCGCAGCGCACTGACACGGCGCACTGCGCTGTCGCGCTTGCGCTCACCAGAGTGCGACACGTGTCACCTCCACATGCGCTTGCGCTCAATAATTGGCGCAAAGCGCCTGACAAGTCACTGTCAGATAATTAATACACTGCATTATTTACAGAAGGGCCAAGCCCAATTAAAAAGAGGCCTAACAGGCCAAATTAAATGCAATGCATTATTTTAAAGAAGAGCAGAGCCCAAACAGATGCTCTGCATCATTTATAAAGGGACAGAGCCCAAATCAGAAAGGCCTAGCAGGCCAAAATAAAATGCAGTGCATTATTAAACATGGGCAAAGCCCTAGCACAGGCCTAATAGGCCAAAGATCAAGAAAAACGTTGAACATCTTCAACTGTACTTAGCCCAATCATGGCCGTAAGTCCTCAAACTAAATTGATTGAGCACGGCTGCTCTCTTAAATCAATTTACATCCGGTTCAAGGGTACATCTCCGAACTCCTCTGACACCTATCGTTGTAATCCTTCAACGACGTCAGAGAGGTGACGGGTCCCGACGGCCACAAATAAATGGACCACCATGTCCCTAAACTGGCAATGGACCACCACGTCCCTAAACTGGAATAAGGACCACCATGTCCCTAAACTGGCAGTGGACCACCACGTCCCTAAACTGGAACATGGACCGCAATGTCCCTAAACTACTTATGGACCACTACATCCCTAAACTGGAACAATAGAGCCCTCAAATGCTCTTTTGTCGGATCTAAATGATCTCGTTTAAGTTGATCTTAGCCTCAAATCTGGCTAACGTATCCTTAAACATTCAATCGGACTACATACTCCCTAATCAAGTTTGGTTCAAGAGTACATCTCTGAACTCCTCTGACACCTGTCGTTGTAATCCTTCAACGTCGTCAGAGAGGTGACGGGTCCCGACGGCCATATATTATTGGACCACTACGTCCCTAAACTGGAATAATAGAGCCCTTAAATGCTCTTTCCGTTAAGTTGATCTTAGTCTTAAATTAGACTAGCGTATCCTTAACGAGCGTTTAAGTCGATCTTAGCCTCAATACGACTAACGTATCCTTAAACTAAAACACCAAACCCCAAATCTAAGTAAATAAGGATTTGGACTAATCCACGTCCTACAGGCGACGGCATAACTTAGTCTCCGTATACAATCCACGGGCATCCACAAACAAAACAAACACACACGACACGAAGTGAAATTTCTGGAGAAGGAGAAAGTGGTTACCACGACGCGGTAGCGTAATTAACTGCAGGGGCTTGCGTCTGCAGGGAAGAGCGTCCCCACAATCAAAAACCCCTCAAGCGAGGGGGAATCTGACGAAGTCTGCTACATCGGCCGCATCCGTCTAAACCTCCGATGCACGGTGCCATAAATCAACTTGGCATCTTCGGAGAGGTAGACGGATAAAACCAAATAGCATCTGCCCCGAATTCCAGGCTAGATGTTACCTACGCGGTCGCGTCTCTGTATTCGGAGGGGAATAGATTCTGGCACGCCCGGTGGGACCTTTTCCTCTTTCCACTCCACACTTCGTGTGTCGTGTTCGCGAACAAATCGCGGTTTGCTGTGGTTGCCTGTGGATTCGAGATACTAAGATTTGGTGTCTTGCTCCGTGCAGAAAATAGAAGATCAATGGTTTCAAACTGCACTACCTGCAACTGCAACTCTCGCTCCGTCCCTACTGGAGGAGTGACTTATGGTCCCCAAGCGGCCTCTCTTTTTAAGATGCCAGTGGAGCAGGTAACTCAAGCCACCGCTGGATTATTCTTCGGGACCATGCTCCCACCGATGAGCTTCAATGCCCCAATGATGTTGCAAGAAGCCCTAAAGAAGTCGGTCTTTAATCGACTTACCACTGCCGCGGCCCTTCTCAACGGGTCGCCCAACTTCAATATCTTAGTTTTCAACAGACTGGGCCAGAACGTCTACAAGCCCACGATACCCAAAGCTACCATCCCAGAACGGATAGCCATCCCGGCTCAAGCGGACGAAATCATTGGAAAGGCTCCTCCTTCCAAGAAGTCAGTTTCTACAAGAATGGCCATTCGGGTTGCTTCTCCAGGCGACGTCCTCAAGGTTGCTTCCCCTGCTCGGAAGTCCGCTTTTGACAGGTTGGCCGTCCCCATTCAACGGACGTCGGTCTTTAAAAGGCTGGTACCAGCAGATTATGACCAGCACATGGGACATGAGGAGGTCACCCCTACGGTTAGAACAACTCCATCTGCACGACACGCTCACCGTCGTCACTGGCGCCGAGTGAGGAAGGCCGGGGGCAACTCCCCCTCTGGATTTACTCCACCAGCTCCAACGGTGGGGATCGATGCTGCTGTTCCAACCGGGAACAGCTTTGAATTGCTGAACACGGTGCGCAGGAACTCTCCTACTGTGGTGTTGAAACGAACTCCTTCACCTGTGGAGAATACTCCAGAGAAGAAGCTAGAGCAGCCCCCTCAACGGCTGTCCTCTAAAATTTACAAAGTCTGGCGACAGGTCCAAGAGTCGGTGATTGATGAAAACTGTCTCCTCCGACAGAAAAAGATGAAGGTTCGGCAAGAGAAGGATTACTCCATCAAGCCATAAAAAGCAACAGCTACTTGGGTGCCCACTGCAACGGCCCCCTCAACTCCAATCACTCAAAGGAAAAGGAGGCCGCAAAAAGCCCCTGTGAACATGGCCAAGCATAAAAGCGCTGATCACAAACGCCCCAAGTCTAGGGGCATGGTAGTGCACACAGTTTATATGGCTTCCGAAAAGGAGGAAAGCCGCGCTTCGACGAGTCACCGACCGCTCACCCGATCCGTGACAAAAGCCCAGGAGCAGCAACAGAAGCTTCAGGAAATGATGACTGCGATGGCTGCACTTACCGAACCAAAAGAAAGTTCGGAAGTATTATCAGAGCAGCGTGACGAACAAGAAACCGATGCTGACTTCTTACGTAGAGTCCTTGAAAAGAAAGACAAAGAGGCAGCAGAACAAGCTGCCAACATAAAACAAATGGCGCTCCTCTTCCAAGATATAGTAGGGATGATGTTACAGCCGGACCCTCCAGCTAAAGACCCTCTGATCATTGTTGGAGACGACAGAGGGGAGACATCTGATCCTCCTCCGGCTCTTTCAGCAACCAAGGAAGAAACCATTTCCAAGGCCGCACTGGATGACTACATAGCTCAGCAAAAACGAGCTCATCAGGCGAGTGAAGCGGCTGGGCAAATTGTTAGAACTGGACGACCCTATCCGGGCTGGTATGACCAAATCAGTTACCCGTCGGGATATACGATCCCTAAGTTCCACGAATATAAAAGGATAGGGAATCCGCATCAGCATGTCGCTCAATTTAGGGTCTTATGCGGCAATACTGGAGGCGATGACAAATTGTTGCTTCACCAATTCGTTGGCAGCTTAGCAGAAACAGCCTTTGAATGGTATTCGGAGCTACCTAACGACTCTGTCAAAACATTTGCGGAGATGGAGCTATTGTTTACACAAAGATTCGCGAGTGCTAGTGAACGCACCCCGATAACAGCACTGATAAATGCTAGGATAAGGCCCGGCGAAACGTGGGTCCAATACGCAACACGATGGCGGAACCTATGGTCAAAATGCGAACAACGCATAGAAGAGGCACCTGCGGTAGGCATGTTTGTGGGCACTCTTGATCCGCAGGCGACCATATCCCAATTCATGATGTTCTTCAGGCCGACCACCTTCCAGGCCTTGATCGACAAGTTAGCCCAAATGGACCAGATGGGCCATGGACCTTCTCCTCTAAAACCAGATTATCGAAATAAGAAAGGAAAAGGGAAAGCGATCGTCGTCGCCAATGCTCAACAACAGCCGAGCAACTCAAAGCCGGTCGTTCGCCAAAATAACGTGCGTCCACGCCCATCCCTCGAGGAGAGACTGGGACGTCCTTACTCATTTCCTCAGAATAAAACGAGAAGACTGTTCGAGCTGGCAGTGCGCAACAGACTCATCAATCTGCCGAGTCCAAAACGTCTGTTGCAGCCAGGCGATCTCAATAATCCCAATTATTGCCCTTACCACCAAACGGTAAGTCACCCGATCGAGGATTGCTTCGTCTTTAAGGGACGGATCGAGGATCAGTACCTACAAGGCAAGTTCGCGCTGTCTAAAAACTGGAAGGTAAACCCACCACAGCCGCACACTCCAAAGAAGACGGACACGATGGGGGCGGCTTGTTCTTTTGTCGAGGACGAAAACGATGGAGAAGACTCATCAGGTGAATCCGAAGACTGCATAATGACTTGTCATGTGATCTCTCACTCATTGGCGGATGATGAAGAGGCTCCTTGGTCAGAGAAACCGAAGGCGAACTCTGAACCAGAAATTCCGCAGCCGTCAGACGAGTTGATCGATGCCTTCCTGAATGAGATTCGTCTGAAAGTTAAAGCCAATCAAGAGCGTGAGATGGCCATACTGGAAGGAGCCAAACATCGACTACTAGACCAAAGAGTCGAGGCACTCCCGTCAAATCAAAAGTCATCCGCTGCAGAAAAAAACAAATCCAAGATGAGGAAAAGGTTCGCCAAAGCCCTATCAGTGGGAATGAAGCTACCACCCTCTGAAGAAAATACTCTCGGTAGAGTAGAGATGCATCCTAACTTCTGCTTATATCATCAGAAGATCATACATCCTACCGAAGATTGCGACTCCTTTAAGTGTTGGTGGCAAGGATATATCGCTCAAAAGCAACACTTCAACAGGACAAAGTGTGAAGCTCGTAGACATCGGAAAAATGCGATAGATGAGCGCAAAAGAACCGCCGATGACTATCATATAGCCGACTCCAAGGGATCGCAAATTATCACCTTTGGAAGCGACTCTGACGAAGAAGTTGCCCTCAACCCTCTCCTCAAGGAATCCATTTCAAAAATGAAAGAATTGAGGAGTTGCGAGAACATTCAGCCGTGCAATCGCCCGCTACTCGGAAAAAATCTCGGCCCCGCAAACAAAGGATCGAGCAAAAAGGATAAAGGAAAGGGGAAAATGACCTTCGTCGCCAACACTCAACAACAGTCGAGTGGCCTTAGACCGGTTGTTCGTCAAAACAATATGTGTCCACGCATATCCCTCGAGGAGAGGCTAAGACGTCCTTACTCATTTCCCCAGGATGAAACAAGGAGGCTGTTCGAAGTGGCAGTGCATAACAGGCTTATCACTCTACCGGAGCCGAAACACCAACTACAACTGGATAATGTTAACAGTTCTAATTATTGCTCTTACCACCAAGTATTGGGCCATCCGATCGAAAACTGTTACGTCTTCAAGAACTGGGTTGAAGACCAATACCAACAGGGCAAGTTCGTCATCTCCGAAAACTGGAAGGTGAGCCCACCACAACCGCACGCTCCGAGAAAAATAGATACGCCGGGGGCATCATGCTCAGTCATAGAGAAATCGCCATAGATCGAAAAGTCGGTAAACTAAAGATTCGCCTCAAATACGGTGACGGCGGACCGAAACGTCCTTAAACTAATGATGGACCGCAATGTCCTAAAACTTGCAAACGACCGAAACGTCTTTAAACTACTACCGCAGTATCCTCAGGCGGACACAAAAAAAAAAGAATAAAGAATAAAATAAAAATAATAATAAAAAAAACGGTACGTCCATAAGCAAAATGGGCACGGATGAAAACCCGAAAGGGCGCAACCTCGTTAGAAAAAAAAAGAATTAAAAAAAACAAAAAAAAACGGTACGTCCATAAGCAAAATGGGCACGGATGAAAACCCGAAAGGGCTCCGTGCGTAAAAACAGCAGGACTGCCGGCGAGTGTTTGTGAAAACCCGAAAGGGCGCTGATTGATACGAAAAAAGTGTGAAGTAGTAATTAACCGCAATCAATAACGGTGTCGCGTGTAGCTAGACCGAGATGAGTACGGGTCGTCCTCAGGGAAACGTTGAATCTTTTACTTTTACTTTAGATGTGTTGAGAAAGGAGGAAGAAATAAGAATGTTGTAGAATGGTTTCTAGATCTAAGTTAAGCAAGAATGCAAAATATATAGATCTGGATTATTTTAGGAATGTAGCTAATATAATAGGGGGGCTTGTAGGGTTCGTTAGGATTTAGTAGTTATGTATGATTAATTAAAAGTTACCCTTTTTATCCTTTAATAGATTTAAAACTAGAACGACGGTGATGCGTGTAGATTAAGGTTTCTGGAGGGAAAAGGAATCTCACTCTTAACCCTTATCTCGACACGGAACTCCGTTCATATCTAGCCTTTACCAAAACAATCATTAATCTAATCTCTAATCGTGGTCGGAACTAGCAAAGAATTGCTAGCGCGCCCGATTAGGATGTTAATGATTCTTTTGATAAAGTTCCTAAACTTTATAGGACTTAAAAAGGGTTTAGTTATTTTCATCATCCATTAGCCTACCCTAATCCTACGAACCCTAACAAGCGGAGAATTACTCGCGCATGTTGGGAGAAGAAGATGAAAAGACAGAGAGGGAAAACATAATGTAAAATGCAAAATAATTAAATAAAACAACTACCTTTATTAATCAACTTGAACAATCTACACTTTGATTCCTTAGAAAATGATTACAAAGACTAGTTTGCTTCTCGATCTCTTCCAAGAAGGTAGATGAACCGTTGATGATCAGCCTGGATGCGTGAGCGTCTGGTGCTTCGTGATCTCTTCGGCTTGATCACTTTTCCAAGAGGCTCTCGGTGCCCTTTTATAGTGCAAAACCAGAATCTTCTTGTTGAAAACTTGGTAAAATTCATCATAGATTTATGCCCCAAAATTTTAGCCAACGATCTCTCTATATTGCCGCGGATCCGCGGCCAACAGGGGGGTTTGGCCGCGGTTCCGCGGCCAATGGTGGGGATCTCTTGATCATTTTTCTTGGGCTTTGTGATTTTGACATGTGGCAATCCTAGGCACCTTTAGAATTCAGAAATCTTCTCTCGGTTGCTCCCAGACTTGGTCTCCAAGTTTTGCTTCTTAATTTGGCAAATTTTCTTCAACAACTTGATTTGCTTGATCTAGCCTTGGAAAATTCTGCACAACTTGGAAATATTCTGCACAACAACTCAAATAAGATTTTAGTAGACTTTGTTCTATTAGGATTAGGTCAATAATATTATTTGCATACATTTTCCTACCAAATGCTAATTACAATATATTAACACATGGAAAATAGTATTTTTACACATAAACCCTCATATGTATAATATATTATAATAAAGTCCTTTTTTAATATGAAAATGGTAGGGAAAATGTAATACAAATGTGCAGTTTTATCAACTGAACAAATACCCCCAAACTTATCTTTGATCGTCCCGAGCAAACTAGTTTATTTAAGAAGAGAAAAAGAAAGGAGAAAACTAAGCACACTTTCGTAGGCAGACACGATTGCACTGAGCACGTGCAACAAGCCGTTGAACCTCTAGGTGTCCCTAGTAGGAGGAGTGTTGTCTCCTGAGGGTTTTCAGCGGATTACACCCACAAAATCCTATAACAAAAGAAAGATGGTGAAATTTACATATAAAGATAAGAACCATAAAAGAAAGACTTTGAAAATAAGAGTTTTCAACTATACTAGCTTTTCAGTTGTCATGAGCCCTATCTTAATAGTCATGAAAAAATGTTAGAAATCACATCATCCCTCAATAAAACATCGTCTTTATTCTTCATTCCTACCTTTCATCCAAACATTGAACATATAACCCCACGTGTGTGTAAAGAACATCCTTACACTCGGAGAATTCAATTCAAGCTATCATACTCTTGTCCATCTACCTTAGTACTTTTTAATTTAATGAATATTAAGATTTGCTCACACATTTTCATGCGACCGTTAATACTTCTTGAGGTACTAACAGACCGATTACTCGTGTGCTTGCTGATTAGGTGATAGTATTTTCCTCGTCTTGCACCACCTAAGGCTTAGCAGTGACTCCCAGACCAGTTGGCCTCAGGGCACTAGGTGAAGAGGCACCCTCGCTATATTTTTTTTTATTGCTGCCTTGGCGATACAAAACCAGTGTTTATTTTTTTCTTTCACAATTTTTATATTTTCTTCATTTTTTTTTATTTCCTTCATACTTAGGCTTTTAGACAAGAGCATTTCAAGGTATCCTCTACTATCCCGAGTTTCAAGACGTGTGTAAGTGCATATAGTAGGGTATCAACATTCAAATGTTTGGCTTCCAGAATAGAAACTATTTTTCAGACTTATTTTTATCCTCAGATTAGTGACTTTCTTCATCTTACTAACCCTTGGGACAACAGCTCATAACTACTTATTACCAGTTCGTTTAAGAAAACTTCTAATTTTCTTGGTTTTCTTAAACTATTCCTATCTTTTGGATGTAATTTTTCACTTTCTACTCTTTTGTTATCAAAAAATTAATTAATTTTTTTTTTTGAAAATGTTGTGCTTATGCAAAATATGATGCAAATTAATGTGTAAATAAGCACAAATCTCCCCCAAACCTGTTTACAGCAGTGTCCTCACTGATGTCATCTGTTAAGCTCAAAAACCTGGAGACTTGGGAGGAAATTATTAATGGGGGCAAGAATATATGAAAGTGAAAATTCTCTCCCAAACTTATTTTTGGCTCACAAATTTGAGGACAAAAGTTATGTTCAAGAGCCAAAAATATACCCCCCCCCCTCAAACATGAGTTAGACAATACGAAGCATTTTAAGAAAGGGTGAGTCTTTTGATCAAAATAAAACTTTACAAAGACCAAAAGTTAACACCAACCATTCAAAGATTTTATCAGTATATCGTATAGGTTGGTGGAAGAATGTGTTGTATCGACACAAGAAGAAGTGGGGAAGGGATAAGAGGTGGTCTGGAAAGGGTTTGAAATTAGGGAAAAGAAAGAATGAGGATGAATGTGAATGATTAGGAAGAAGGAATGGTGACGGTCCAACCTCTATAGGTAGAGATTGATTAATCACAAAATCCGTATTGTTTAAAAATTCAAGTTCGTCAGCAAAAAGTTCTTCAAAACTTTTATCAATGGTGTGATTGAACATTTTGCTGTCAAAAAGTTTTGTGCCAGAATTTATCCAACTTGATTCATCAAAAATCATTAAGGTAGAGGACTCGAAAAACTTATCTACCCCATGTTCAAAAATATCCAAATCAAGTTGAATTTATGGTATTATTGAACTTGAATTAACGGATTGTGGTTCATCAAAACTCACTGAAACTATAGGAACAGAAGAAGAACCGGAGAAAGTAGAAGGTGAAATGGGTAAACAAATTGGTGTATCGAGTGTTGCTGAACCAGATATGGAAGATGGAGGCTGTATTTCGGACTGATCTTCGTGTATACCATTATTATCAACTTCAAGACATATTTGGGGTTCGGGGAGAATTAAAGGCTCAAGATGATGACCACAAGGAAGTGAAAGGGTTTGATTAATTGGTGGGATAAAATCATCCAAAATTTTGGGTTCATCAATCAAAATATCCCCAACGTCAATCACCTCATTCAAGTGAAGGTTAAAATTCTCAAACACCTCATCAAAAGTATGGTTTTCAATCAGTTTTGGTTCAAGAGTGGAGGTGTAGAGATCACAAGGGTTGGGTATGGTTTCACTTGAAATGGACCCTTCACAGTCGAGTAAATCAAACACTACAAAGTCACACAACTTATCAGTCATTCTATTTGGTGTACTTGATGAATCTATGAAACTGGAGTTGTGGATTTCAGTTTGGAAATGGAAGGTTTGATTAGGAAGGGTGTATAATTTTGTCTCTCTACCCAAATTCTCATTTTGTCCGATGCCCGTATTATATACTGAAAATTCTTGGGCTGGTTCGGAACTCGTTGCCCTTTCATATTTAGCCATGCTTCCCTTCCATTCCTCTCTAATGCGGTTCATCATCACTATACCTTCTTCTAATTTCCGCTCAAGACTAGACTTTGGTTGATAAGGGGTTTCAGTATAAGATTGAAATTCCTGTGGATAATTAAAACTCCCAAATGACTGATTAGAAGAACTGTCTAGAGAAGATGGAAAAGTCGGATTGGATTGATAGGAATAGAATGGTTGCGAAAATTGGGTAGGAGTAGGATCAATATTATGATAAGAAGAATATTGATATGGGTTGGTCGGTTGGCTATCAAACTCTTCTTTGGAAAGTGGAGGTGATGGTTGATATTGGTCCGGGTTGAAACTTTGGCCTCTAGCCCTAGCTATGTGCTCAGCAATGAACATTCGTCTAGGGGCTTCCTCACTCTGGGTATCAACTGAAACAGGTGTAGGATTAGGATACGGTTGATAAGACCTAGACTGAGGTGGACTGTTTCTTCCTGCTTGTTTTATATGATCTCTTAAGGACATGGAAGAGCCGGACGGTATACCGAAGGGATTTCGAAAACAAGAGATATCTGGTTGTGGACAACAAACCTCGGCAAGTGTTCTTCTGTTTAGGTTACCCATTATAAGAAGAGAAGAATGGGGAAGGGGTAAAAAGGGGAGAAAATAATTGGTTTGTTTTGAAAAATGACGGATTTAGACAAATCACACAAAAATGCACAAACAACCCTAGAACTATGGTTACCTAGATCCAGTCTCTAGACCGCTCCTAGACTTCCAAAGGACAAGCCGCAGGATAAATCCTCTACCGCCTCATTACTACCCTTGTAGCTAGGTAAGTGCCAGGTAAGTGGGAAGGAACCACAGTAGTGGGCCTAATTAAAAACCACTAGCCTTTGACACACTTGCCTAGGCACTATAAAAGTAATGCGGATAAACGATAGATTACCCACGACCTTCCTCTGTCCTTATTGAGCGCGACAGTCCTTAGAGTCTGGTCTAGATATTTTTTAAATTAATGAAGGGTTGATCTATATGCTCGGTTTGTGATTTGTGGGGCTTAGGAAGGGTGATGAAATCCCCACCTAATCTGGATTTTGGTCTTGCCCCTTAAAAATCCGTATTAAAATATGCAAAAACAAACCGCAAAACAAAACTTTGCAAAAAGATTTTTGAGCGGCGAATATTTTGCAAAGAATCCTGCAGAAAATAGATTTTATTGGATTTGAGAGGAGAGAGAAGGAGTTAAGAAAGATACCAGAGAAGTGTGAAACCCTAGATCTCCTGTTTCCTCAAGTCCGTGACTCCAGATTCCCTCGCAAAATTCACACACAAATCGTTAAATATGCAATTTGCAGTTTTGTTTTAATAATGATATGAATCGTCTAAGAATTCAACACAAATAGTAATAATAAAAAATTATGCACGTATCCCCGGCAACGGCGCCATTTGATTGATACGAAAAAAGTGTGTAGTAGTAATTAACCGCAATCAATAACGGTGTCGCGTGTAGCTAGACCGAGATGAGTACGGGTCGTCCTCAGGAAAACGTTGAATCTTTTACTCTTACTTTAGATGTGTTGAGAAAGGAGGAAGAAATAAGAATGTTGTAGAATGGTTTCTAGATCTAAGTTAAGCAAGAATGCAAAATATATAGATCTGGATTATTTTAGGAATGTAGCTAATATAATAGGGGGGCTTGTAGGGTTCGTTAGGATTTAGTAGTTATGGATGATTAATTAAAAGATACCCTTTTATCCTTTAATAGATTTAAAACTAGAACGACGGTGATGCGTGTAGATTAGGGTTTCTGGAGGGAAAAGGAATCCCACTCTTAACCCTTATCTCGACACGGAACTCCGTTCATATCTAGCCTTTACCAAAACAATCATTAATCTAATCTCTAATCGCGGTCGGAACTAGCAAAGAATTGCTAGCGCGCCCGATTAGGATGTTAATGATTCTTTTGATAAACTTCCTAAACTTTATAGGACTTAAAAAGGGTTTAGTTATTTTCATCATCCATTAGCCTACCCTAATCCTACGAACCCTAACAAGCGGAGAATTACTCGCGCATATTGAGAGAAGAAGATGAAAAGACAGAGAGGGAAAACATAATGTAAAATGCAAAAGAATTAAATAAAACAACTACCTTTATTAATCAACTTGAACAATCTACACTTTGATTCCTTAGAAAATGATTACAAAGACTAGTTTGCTTCTCGATCTCTTCCAAGGAGGTAGATGAACCGTTGATGATCAACCTGGATGCGTGAGCGTCTGGGGCTTCGTGATCTCTTCGGCTTGATCACTTTTCCAAGAGGCTCTCGGTGTCCTTTTATAGTGCAAAGCCAGAATCTTTTTGTTGAAAACTTGGTAAAATTCATCATAGATTTATGCCCCAAAATTTTAGTCAACGATCTCTCTATATTGCCGCGGATCCGCGGCCAACAGGGGGGTTTGGCCGCGGTTCCGCGGCTAATGGTGGGGATCTCTTGATCATTTTTCTTGGGCTTTGTGATTTTGACATGTGGCAATCCTAGGCACCTTTAGAATTCAGAAATCTTCTCTCGGTTGCTCCCAGACTTGGTCTCCAAGTTTTGCTTCTTAATTTGGCAAGTTTTCTTCAACAACTTGATTTGCTTGATTCTAGCCTTGGAAAATTCTGCACAACTTAGAAATATTCTGCACAACAACTCAAATAAGATTTTAGTAGACTTTGTTCTACTAGGATTAGGTCAATAATATTATTTGCATATATTTTCCTACCAATTGCTAATTACAATATATTAACACATGGAAAATAGTATTTTTACACATAAACCCTCATATGTATAATATATTATAATAAAGTCCTTTTTTAATATGAAAATGGTAGGGAAAATGTAATACAAATGTGCAGTTTTATCAACTGAACAGGCGCAACCTCGTTAAAGGACACTTACAGGGTCCTCTCGACCTTGTAAAGAGAAATCGCCCGCGTGAGAGCCTTACGACTCACAAGGGAGCAACACACTTAGGGATCCTCACGATCCCCAAGAAGAAATTACACTTGCGAGATCCTCACGGCTCGTAAGGAGAACTCTCTTATGGGACCCTCATGGCTCATAGGATTTGAAAGTCTTAAGTTACAGAGATCTGAACCTGTTCTTAAGCAACTCCCACAACCTTCGATATGGCCCTACAAATGGCTCAATTGACCCTTTTATACAATCCACGGGCGCGAATAAATATTTCCCTAACCAAGTCCCATCCGTGACTGGGGATATGTTCATATAGTGAACAACCCTTGTAAGTCCTCTCGACTTATAAGGAGAAAACCCTTTTGTAAGATCCTTACGACTTACAAGAGAACATGCACTTAAGAATCCTCACGATTCCCAAAGAGAAAACACACCTACAAGATCCTCACGATTTGTAGGGAGAAATACCTTTGTGAGACCCTTACGGCTCATTAAGTCAAAACCCATAGTCGACAGGACCCTTAACCCTGTTTACTAAGCCACCTTTGTTCAATATCGACAGAGGCAAATGATGATTCGCTCCTGACAATATCCCAGTTGTAGCGATGCTGATGCCTAAACCGGTATCAAATTCCAAGCCCTTTCATGGCAAATGATGATTCGCTCTTGGCAATATTCCAGTTATAGCGATGCTGATGCTAGGATTGGCATCAAGATTCCAAGTTCTACGCTCGCGATGAAAAATCAGTGAGCCAAACATGCATACGAAATAGCCGAAATGATAGGGCAACTTGCAATAAAAAGCAGCAAGTAAAAATGTATGCATAAAAAATAGCCGAAATGATTGGGCAACTCGCAATAAAAAGCAGTGAGTAAAAATAAAATAAATAGCCGAAATGATTGGGCAACTCGCAATAAAAAGCAGCGAGTAAAAATAAAATAAATAGCCGAAATGATTGGGCACCGCGAAAAATAGCCGAAATGATGGGGCAATCGCGACCTTCGCGATATAAAAGCTCAAATGATAGAGCATCGCGGAAAGAAACAAAATGAAAAAATACATATAATGAAACTTTTTGCCCTACAGGTGAGATCACGTCAATCCCTGTATACAATCCAGGGGCACAAACATAAAGGGAACCATACCTTCCCGACAGGCTCCACCAGAAAGCGAAGCCAAATCTTGACGGTTCATAGACAACCTAGAGACAACCTCAACATTTGTCGCAATATTGCAGACACAATGTCAACAAATGAAGTAAAGGAAAGATCCCGAGCTTCAGGGTCTCGGCGTCAATATTGACAACTTAGATATCAGCAACGGCGTTTCTCCTTATTCCAACCAGATGCAGACGTGACGTCAACAACTGACCTCAGAGTTGCAACGAAACGGAACCATGGCAAAATCCCTAGTTCCAAATCCCAATGGCCACATATACAGCCTGGAGACCAACAACGGTGAGCCTCCTCATTCCAACAGAACACAGATGTTACACCATCAAACGGAGCCACAGCATAGTCCCTAGTTCCAAATCTCAACGGTTCACAGACAACTTAGAGATCAACAACGGCATTCCTCAGCAGTACAGCAGGATGTTGACGCAATGTCAACAAAAGACCTCACGGTTGAAACAAAGCGTAGCGACGGCGAAATCCCAGCTCTACCTCAGCATTCGTCTCGTTACAGCAGACGCAATGTCAACAACGGCGTTCCTTCGCAGTCTAGCAGGATGTAGATGCAGCGTCAACAAAAGACCCCATGGTCGGTAAAGCGGAGTGACGACAGAATCCCAGCTTCACCTCAGCATTCATCTCGTTACAGCAGACGCAATGTCAACAACAGCATCCTTCCTCCAACAGGATTCGGACATGACAAAGCAAACGAAGCGAAGGCCAAATTCCTAGCTTCAAGGTCTTAACGGCGAGTCATATAAAGCCTGAAAGACAACTGGAGATCGTCTCACACCAGTGCGGAATGGTCACCACTTCGACGTTCGTCTCGACACAGCAGACGCAACATCATCAAACAAATGGAGCCACGGCAAAATCCCTAGTTCCAAATCTCGACGATTCACTAGCAACCTAGAGACAACCGCGACATTCGTCTTGATACAGCAGACGGGATGTCACGATAGCGTTCTTCTCTCAACAGGGTTCGGGCGTGACAAAGCAAACGAAGCGAAAGCCAAATTCCTAGCTTCAAGGTCTTAACGGCGAGTCATATAAAGCCTGAAAGACAACTGGAGATCGTCTCACACCAGTGCGGAATGGTCACCACTTCGACGTTCGTCTCGACACAGCAGACGCAACATCATCAAACAAATGGAGCCACGGCAAAATCCCTAATTCCAAACCTCGACGGTTCACCAATAACCTAAAGACAACCGCGACGTCCGTCTCGATACAGCAGACGAGATGTCACCCCAGCGTTCTTCCTCCAGCAGGGTTCAGACGCGACAATCAAACAAACGGAGCCACGGCAAAATCCCTAGTTCCCACCGTGACATTCGTCTCGATACAGCAGACGCGATGCCAGCAAACGAAGCAAAGGCCAAATTCCTAGCTTCAGGGTCTTGACGGCAACTCACATAAAACCTGAAAGACTATCGGAGATCATCCCACACCAGCGCGGAGTGGATATGACTCATCGGGGCTCACCAAAATGAGCCTAACCTCAAATAAAAAGCGGCATGGAAAATTCCTAACGCTTGCTCTTCCGACGGTCAAACTGGCAAGGAGGATTGCTTGAAGACGTCTTGTCCAGCCCCCGAAGGGATCAGAGACACGGCAGTCGCAGGGCTACTCGAACAGCACGATTGCCTATCGAGGACTATATCAGCTGATGCGACGGTACGACGGCCAAAACCCTAAGTACCACAGACCCTAACGGACTTCTGTCGTAAAGAGCAGGGGTTAACTGTGACGTTAGGATATTCTTGCGAGAAATGCTCGATTCGTCTCGACTTGTGAAGAAATTGATGTCTTTGCAAGAACTTCTCGGTGCGGCTCGACTCGTAAGATAAAGCCTTAGGCAGTAAGGATTAAAAAACTTGTTCCCTAAGCACTGGGACCCTGCAAGTTGGCCCAAAACGGTCTCTTGCATACTATCCACGGGTTTCACTCTCCGAAGTCGAATCTCGACAAGGAGGGAAACAACCGCTTGCGGGTCCTCTCGACTCGTAGGAGGGAAAATTCTCTTATAGGATCCTTACGACTTATAAGAGAAAACGTACTTAGGAATCCTCACGATTCCTAAAGAGAAAATCCACCTACGAGATCCTCTCGATCCGTAGGGAGAAAAGTCTCTATGAGACCATCACGGCTCATAGAGTCGAAAAGTCTTAGGCAGCAGACCTGAACCTGCGACCTAAGCCATCACTATCTCTTGGGGAAATCAAGATGCGACTCTATTATCTGTTGACCCTGTTTATTAAGACAGCATGCTGACAATAAAAGAAAGAAGAAAATGACAGAAAGGACATCCGATTTACATTTGATCAAGTATTCGAAACATACTCATTCATGCATAGACAAAAGACTCGGAACGAGAAATAAGACAAGCTAGAATAAAAATTTTCCATTCATATTGACAAAAATTCTTACAATCATGAAAGCAATAAACGAGAAACATTATTCAAATTATTACAATGGTATAACCTCAGATCCGGGGTACGGATTGAGGAATTCAAAAGTAAGGCCATCCAGAATTCTTCTGGCATTTCTGATTATTCTCATGCGGAGCCTCTCGCGCTCCTGTGTATCAAGATCTTCGGCGAGGCCCCCCAGCCTTCGATAAGCAGCGATTATCGTCGACTGCTGAAAAATTTGATGCAGAATGTCGATGAGGCTATCCCGCCGTTTCTTCGAGATCAGCCCCGACAGGTACACTGAATGCACTTTGTCTTCGACATCATCCAGCGCATTGAGCGGTAGAGCTTCGTGAAACCCCGGAAGTGCTCTCCATATTGCTCCCAGCACGACTTTCAAGAGAGCTGAACGACGAGGAAGCAGCCAACCAACACTTGCGTTAAGGCGACCCATGACCTCCGCACATTGGGCATCTATAAACTCTTGGTTTTGTTGACGGCCCTGTACACAGATATCCTCGTAGGTGATGAATTCGTGCAGATTGTATAGATGAACAGCCATAATGCCTGAAGGAAATATCAATGGAAGATTAGCGATAAAAAAAAAGGAGGGACACAGGGAGTTAAAACTCCTCGAGAGCAATGCTCTGCAGACAGGAGTGACACCTGTTAAAATCAGTTATGAGGAGAATTTGAGAAAAATCCCCTAAGAACATTGAGAGTTTTGCTCTAAAAAGATGATATAATAATAATAATAATAATAATACAAAATGCCATCTTCAACTTTCAAGACCCATGAAGAATTCTTAAGAGTTCTTCTATATGATTTGGAAGGAGCAAAGCTCTATTAATTAAATAGAAAATGCAAGAAAAATCTTTTAGAGAGCAGAGATCTATTAATGGAACCCTAATAGGGTTCTCCTTAGTTCTCTTTAGATCCTTTTAGAGCAAAGCTCTGCTAAGTGAAACCCTAAGTGGATCTTCTTTAGATCAGGGATCTATTGAGAGCAAGGCTCTTAAAATTGATTTAAATTAATCCAAATTAATTTTTACCTAAAATTCTCTAGAGTTTGAACTTTTAAAAGTGCTTAAGCAAAAGAGCAGGGCTCTGAACAAAATTCTTATGAAGAGATGAAAATCATCTAAAGGACCAAAGGTCCTATTTATAGGTATTGAAGAGCCGTTTCAACTTCCAAGAGTTGCCGCGACGGTTGGAATTCTGCCACCGCTACGCTCATGTTTGGAGTGCCACGTAAGCGCAACGGTGGGGGGCATTTGTTTACGCCAATCAGAGCAAAGCTCTATTCAAATTCCAAGGCGGGAAATGAAGCAACGCTTCATTTTCCCTCCAATCAGAGCAAAGCTCTACTCTGAAAATTTAAATTTTAATAAATGAAGCAACGCTTCAGATCCTCTGTGCTGCGCGCAAAGCACCACGTGTCAAAATCAGGCACGCCAGCGCAGGGAGCGCAACGCCCAAGGCGGCGCGCCCAATCAGAGCAAGACTTTATTTAAAAACAAAATTAAAGAAAGCAAAGCTTCAGTTGCGCAAGCGCTGCGCTGCGCGACACGTGTCAGCACAGTCGCTTTTGCGCAAGCGCTGCGCTGCGCGACACGTGTCAGCGCAAGCGCTGCGCTGCGCGACACGTGTCAGCGCAGTTGCACAGCGATGTGCGCTGCGCGACACGTGTCACGCGCTGGGGCATTTGCGCCAAACAGAATTAAAATTTTAAAGAAATCTTTTTGTTCTTGTTAAAATAAGAAGATTTTCTTCTGTAAAATAGAAGCCCTTGGATCAAAGATCCAACGGTGGGGAAAATTCCCCAAATCACTCAGAGAAAGATCTCTTTAACAAGTCTAACAAAATTTATGGGCACTATATAAAGGACCCTAGACCTCAATTCAAAATGATCATCAACATCATCATTGAGAACTCTGAAAAATTGGAGAGAATTCCTCAAGAACAAAAACAAGGTAAAAACCTTTAGGAAAAAGAGAAAATTCTCTTATGAACAGATTATTGATCTAAGAACAAGATCAATGATCTTAAATAAAAAAGAAAAGTAAATAATAATAGTGCCGTGCACTTCCTTATGAACCACTGGTTCTTTGAAAACAAGAAAAACTTGTTTTCTTTGATCTAAAATTGATCCAAAGATAAAAACAGTGCCATGCACTTGCAAAAACTACACTGTTGCGCTCCTGGGTTGGTGCAAGCCACCAGAGAGCGCCACGTGTCAACAGCACAACAGCGCAGCGCACTGACACGGCGCACTGCGCTGTCGCGCTTGCGCTCACCAGAGTGCGACACGTGTCACCTCCACATGCGCTTGCGCTCAATAATTGGCGCAAAGCGCCTGACAAGTCACTGTCAGATAATTAATGCACTGCATTATTTACAGAAGGGCCAAGCCCAATTAAAAAGAGGCCTAACAGGACAAATTAAATGCAATGCATTATTTTAAAGAAGAGCAGAGCCCAAACAGATGCTCTGCATCATTTATAAAGGGACAGAGCCCAAATCAGAAAGGCCTAGCAGGCCAAAATAAAATGCAGTGCATTATTAAACATGGGCAAAGCCCATGCACAGGCCTAATAGGCCAAAGATCAAGAAAAACGTTGAACATCTTCAATTGGACTTAGCCCAATCATGGCCGTAAGTCCTCAAACTAAATTGATTGAGCACGGCTGCTCTCTTAAATCAATTTACATCCGGTTCAAGGGTACATCTCCGAACTCCTCTGACACCTATCGTTGTAATCCTTCAACGAAGTTAGAGAGGTGACGGGTCCCGACGGCCACAAATAAATGGACCACCATGTCCCTAAACTGGCAATGGACCACCACGTCCCTAAACTGGCAATGGACCACCATGTCCCTAAACTGGCAGTGGACCACCACGTCCCTAAACTGGAACATGGACCGCAATGTCCCTAAACTACTTATAGACCACTACGTCCCTAAACTGGAACAATAGAGCGCTCAAATGCTCTTTTGTCGGATCTAAATGATACCGTTTAAGTTTATCTTAGCCTCAAATCTGGCTAACGTATCCTTAAACATTCAATCGGACTACATATTCCCTAATCAAGTTTGGTTCAAGGGTACATGTCTGAACTCCTCTGACACCTGTTGTTGTATTCCTTCAACGTCGTCAGAGAGGTGACGGGTCCCGACAGCCATATATTATTGGACCACTACGTCCCTAAACTGGAACAATAGAGCCCCTAAATGCTCTTTCCGTTAAGTTGATCTTAGTCTTAAATTAGACTAACGTATCCTTAACGAGCGTTTAAGTCGATCTTAGCCTTAATACGACTAACGTATCCTTAAACTAAAACACCAAACCCCAAATCTAAGTAAATAAGGATTTGAACTAATCCACGTCCTACGGGCGATGGCATAACTTAGTCTCCGTATACAATCCACGGGCATCCACAAACAAAACAAACACACATGACACGAAGTGAAATTTCTGGAGAAGGAGAAAGTGGTTACCGCGATGCGGTAGCGTAATTAACTGCAGGGGCTTGCGCCTGCAGGGAAGAGCGTCCCCACAATCAAAACCCCCTCAAGCGAGGGGGAATCTGACGAAGTCTGCTACATCGGCCGCATCCGTCTAAACCTCCGATGCACGGTGCCATAAATCAACTTGGCATCTTCGGAGAGGTGGACGGATAAAACCAAATAGCATCTGTCCCGAATTTCAGGCTAGACGTTACCTACGCGGTCGCGTCTCTGTATTCGGAGGGGAACAGACCCGTCATCACCCGTTAGGTTACTTAACTAACGACAGAGCGGGGGCTGGACTAGCGCGGGTGTAAAACATATACAACATCTAATAGTATATATACCAATATACAATAATCTCTCCAGGCGTGATAATATGCAACATTACAGAAAAGTAATAAGCATCACAAAACAAAACAGATAACTGGGATCCCCGGGTTTCACAGAGCCACTGCTGAAACCTGACGTTCCCCTGGTCGTGTGGATAGCCTGTGCAATGAAACCTAGACCCCTACGGGTGCGGCAAGTTACCCGCCAAAACCTGAAGCGAGGTAGTCCCCACAACATAGTGAATGGAACACCCCGCACTTCACGAAATCCGGTAAATTGAGCACCCCTCCTTGGGTCAACCTGTACCCCCTACGAGTGCGGCGAATAGTCTGCCAATTCTAGAGTGAGGTCCCTTTGCCTCTCAAAGCCATGAGATACGGACCCGTTGCCCTCCAGAACCCGGCTATCCGTGCACTCCTTCGCGGGATAAATATAGTACAGAAAATAAAATATGTACAACGGGCACATCGACCTCAACCCGGTCGTGCCCCAAAAGAATATTATACAACAGGCAGTGACGGCAGTCCACATGTTGGACGCTCGTCCCGCAATATCAAATGTACAAATAAATCCAAACTGCACTATCATTGCACCCTGCTATCCACCACGACAAATCCGCAACATCACAGCACAACACAGAACATCAACGTGAATGTCACGTTCGCAAACCCGTCTAAAAGAACTATAGCAATTAGACACGGTTTACCGATCGAATGACATTCCTTGTCGGAGATATAAAGTAAGTATTGCATACTAACAAATTTAAAATTTCGATCGACAAAATTTCCCGAAGTGGGCCCCACGTACATCTGCTGTACAGTAACAAGATCTGGGCCCAAAAGAATGTTACCAAAAACCACAATTTCCTCGGTGAAGCTCTCTGGAAAAAACTTGTGCACTGTTCCCACAAAGTCGACGCGGTTCCGCGGTCAAACCTTAGGTTTGACCGCGGATCCGCGGTGGTCTTATGGGATCACGTGCCCAAATTTTTCCACAATCCTTAGAAAACCCTGCACGCTTTTCTGTGATATGCAAAATTATTTTAAGGCCCTTTAAAAAATCGACAGAAACTTGTATGCTAGAAAATTGTGATTTCGGAAATTCCGTTCGATCGATCTTTTAAACGCGTTAGCATAAGTTAGTATAGCTTAATGGTAACGCTCTGATACCACTGTAAGTCCACGGTAGCGCCCCGGCCGTCTAACAGACGCCAAATGCGGAACAAAAACTTTTTACAAACCGGCGCTATCGCGTACTATAACCCGGATCTGCCATTAAAGCTAAACTAACAAACTACAAAGTGGGTAGAAGAGTTATACCGAACGATCTGAGTCCTTCGGTCTTCAACCATCATCCCACGCTTTGTTGCGGCTGCTCCGATCTCCTGAATCTCCAGTCTCGTCGTCCAGGTGGCACCACGTCGACGGATCTTTAAACGGGCTCCCGCCTCTGAACCGAGGCAACTCGATCATCAAGTTTGCTAAAAGAGATGACCAAGATTAATGTAGAGAATGAGTAGAACACTTTGTCTCGTTACGTCCAAAACAATGGACGAACGGTTAATGAAGTTGCCTTTTGGATTCAACTGAAATGAGAAATGAATATCTGAAATTTCCATGAAGCCAAAACTTATATCTTTTTTAAATCCACAACTATAATTATCCACCAAGGGGTGGCCGGCCATTTAAGGAGAGGGGGGTGAGTGTAGGAGAGGGAGGGTGACTCTAACAATGAAGCTTATCATGACTTACTAATGACACCTAGTATGAACTCATTAAAAAACTAATGAATCATCACCCTTAGTCACCAAAACATTAATGGAACAATTAATGCAACCATGAGTCACAAAACCTAGTCATTATCTAGAAACTTCTAGATGCACAACTCACCTCATGACTCACTCTCAAGAAGAAAAGATAAATCCGCATTTAACCGAATGTTAAATACGGCCGATAGAAAACTGAAAACTGGCAACTTCCAAAAACGATCCTGAAACGAATTTCAGGATAACCCCGTAATAGTATAAACATACTCGCATTTGTATTACGACCGAATACAAATGCATCTGAGACAAAGATATTATATCTACACAGTATAATACTTGGATCTGGCTTAAACCAAAGCCGACCAGTATTATCTGCCCGAAAAATGACGCGTGCAAAAACGCACGTGCATTTTCCGAACCTTGCCATAAACCCATACGGCCTCTACAATATTTCGCCCGAACTTGGAAAACTGTCTGTGGGGGACTCTAATGACTCATCAACACATTGGCACTGGGTATAACCGCTAAAACGTCAGAGGTACGAGCTGTACGTAAAGGTTGCCTATGTATTGATTGGAAGGGAAGCTGACGAGCGAACTCATCCAGAAACCCTACTGAGCCTAACAGTGACAATATACATACTGTCCGGTCCGTTCGCCTAAAGAGTATCGCATATCGAGTATAGGGGGTGGATAAAGTCAGACCCCTAATAACGCGATAATTCGTGTCGGTATGAAGCCCATCACTACCTGAGAAACTACTGATCCAAATCAGTAACTCTCCACTACCTCGGCCGAGGATTTCTAGTGATGGCCACCCGTGCACTGTGCGACATTAACCCCCAATACCGGGAGAGACGAATCCCTGACGATCCGCTCACTGCCTCCATGTGGCTCGGGACTGTACCCAAAAAATACCTGTTTGCACGTCTCCTTTGAGCGTGGTAGGGTAGAAATCAAAGCACAGTGGGAACTCACACGAGACAAATGACGATCTCAGGTCGACAAACTAACCTGTACACATGTCACCTGGGAACTGCTATCTGACGATATGTATAATACCAACTAGCATGTTCCCGGCGAGTCCTGTCCGGTGTATTCATAACCCAATGAGAACCTGTATACATCTTAGGTGAACCAACTGACACCAATGGCTTGTGAGACCGGCCACCGCCCCTCGTCGGGGTCTTGATTGTATACACTAGTCTACTCTGGAGTATCGATCCCCTGTCTCGAAACTCCCACGACTAGGGACACTTTAAGGATGTGCTTATAGACCCCAGCTCCCACGTATATGATCGCCATCATACTGCTGGTAGTCAAGCAAGAATCCTATGGGCTCTATCATCATGCAATAGTGAACTAAAGCATGTAAACGATGATAAAGACAAACCAGATAGCATACTATCATCTCGAGCAAGACTGTCATATCGGTATAGGTCCTTCCTCAATCATTGTAATCGCGTACCTGCGATCTAATAATTGACTTTGAGGGCACTATATCCAACACTTCCAACATACCGTCCCTCCACTGAGGGTAAGCACAATGCCTATGACTGACTTTAAGTCGACCTTATCACTCTGGAAGCTCGAACCAAGAACATTCTTTTAGTGCTTCTCAAGTACTTCAGAATGTCCTCCACGACTGTCCAGTGATTCTTCCAAGATCCGATTGATTCCTGATCACTACTCCTAGTGAGTCAGCTACATCTAGTCTGGTATATAACATCGCATACATGATAGAGCCTATCGCCGAAGCATAGGGTATCCCTTTCATGCGAGCTCTCTTCAAATCAGTCTCGGTAGACATCTATTTGGAGAGAGTGATTCCTGAGTAAGTGGGCGAACCACCGCGCTTAGAATCCTCCATACTAAACCCCTTTAGTATGGTGTTAATGTACCTGGATTTGGGACACTCCCAATATCCACTTAGATCTATCGCCATAGATCATTATCCACAAAATGTAGCAGGTATCATCCAGATCTTCTATGGAGAATCATCGTGGTAAGAGGAGCTTGACTGAGTGTAGCATAGGAAACTATTTCCTATCAAGAGTATGTCATCTACGTACAATACGTGGAAGACCGCCTTACTCTCTACAAGTTCCTTGTATATACAAGGTTCATCTACCATTTTGATGAAGTCAAACTCTTTGACTACCACATCAAAACAGACATTCCAACTCCGCGATGCCTGCTTTAACCTGTAAAGCAACTTGCACACGTTTCCGCTGCTCCCACTGTCTACGAAGCCCTCTGGTTGTGTACTTATAGACGCTTTCTTCGAAATCACCATTTAGAAAGGCGGTCTTAACATCCATTTGCCAAATTTCATAGTCATGGTATGCAGCGATGGCAAGTAGGATCCGGATGGACTTAAGCATAGCCACTGGAGAAAAGGTTTCATCATAATCCACACCTGGTCGATGATGAGAATCTTTTACAATAAGTCTAGCTTTGAAAGTCTCAACTTTTCCATTTACACCAAGTAATCTTCTCAAGATATACTTGCTCCTGATGGGGGTTTAACCCTTCAGATATAGCAAACAAAGTCCATACTTTGTTGGTGTAGATAGATTCCATCTCAGATCGCTTAGCATCCAGCCATTCTTACAGAGTTCTTACTCTTGATGGCCTGCTCGAAACTAGTTGGGATATCATCTCATGATGCAATCCTCGCTCCCACTGTCATAGAGAAAACCGAAGTATCTCTCAGGTGGGTGAGGAACCCTACCAGATCGGCGGAGAGGCTGAGGTTCGTCGAGAACTATTGAATTCTTTGGTTTCACCAAATCATCAGTTGTTAGTTTGTCAAGCTGGAACAACTTCCAGTTCTACCTCATGTCTACAAATTTCTTCACAAGAAATACCTTTTCTAAAAAGGTGGCATGCTGAGAAACAAAACACCTTTTGCTCCTCAGTTAGGTAGAAGATATACCCTCGCAAACGTTTGGGATATCCTAACAAACTTACAGAACTGACATTGCCTCGAGCTTGTCCGGATTTTTCTTTTAAACATAGGCCAGACAACCCCATATCTTAACTCATTTAAGACATGGTCTCTTTCCATTCCATATCTCATATGTAGTGGAAGGCACTAATTTAGTTGGAACCCTATTCAATAGGTATGCAGCTTCTCAAGTGCATAACACCAAAAGAAAATAGGTAACTCAGCAATACTCATCATAGAGCGCGACATATCTTATAGGGTGCGATACCTCCACCCCGATACACCGTTGTGTTGTGGTATATTCGAAGGAGTAAGCTGAGAGAGAATCCCATTCTCCTTTTAGAAACTCCAGGAACTCCATGCGCAAGTATTCTCCTCCTTGATCACATCGAGGACTTAATACTTCTACCCATCTGGTTCTTATCTTCAAGCTTATATTCCTCGAATTTCTCAAAAGTTTCAGACTTGTGTTTCAACAGGAACATATGTACGAATCCTGAGAGAAGATCAATGAATATAATGAAGTACTAAGAACCAACCTTGGTATTTGTAGACATAGGACCGTATACATCATCATGTATCTGTCCCAAGAGTTCAATAACTCTTTCTCTGTTTCCAGTAAACGGAGTATTGGTCATTTTACCTTTGAGACAAGACTGGAAAGTATCATAAGATGAAAATTCGAACAGATTCTCATATTTATCCTTATGTAACTTAGCTAGTCGTGTCGCATTGATATAACCTAGTCTACAATGCCACAATAAGGATTCGTTCATTTCTGAACTACTCCTCTTGTGTGTGTTCTATATACTTTGAACTGTGGTTTGATTTAGAACTTATATGCTATTACATAACGTGCCTGATCTAATCAACTCTTGATTAAGGAAAATGTTCACAACATTATCCACCAATACAAATCCTTCTTTAACTTAATAAAGAAAATGATGTAATGTTGTATATCAGGTTCGGTATATAATAACATTAGTTCAGAATCAATGTATTTGGAAATACAGGGTGATATCTGCCAATTGATTTGGCTGCAACACTTGCACCATTCTCTAACACATAGAGATATATCACCCTTTCCCAGTTCTCTACCTTTCTTTAGCCCATGTAACATATTAAATATGCGGGATCCTGATCTGGTATAAAATACCCAGGACGTAGAGTGTACTGAGAAACAGTTCTCTGTAACTAACACACCCGAAGAAGATGCATCAAGATACTTATTCTTCGTCTGGGTGGCATGGTAATCCGGATATTCCCCTATTTCCTGCTCAGACTTATAACACTTATAAGTTGGAGCGGAACCAACGTTCCCCTGCTCAGTATAACAAGCGGGTTCGGTCAATATATCTATATTATTATCTTGATTAAAGCGTGACATTGGTCGCTACTAGGAGAGAGAGAAGGATAATCACTTTGCGTGCGCTCTTTGCAAGATTAGATTGGTTATTATCTTATCTAATCAGGACGTCTCCCACTGTTTTTATCAAATCTTCCTTCAAACTCTAAAAGTTAAGACTAGCCGAGATTAATTACATCTTACAAGTTCGCCAATCTTTCAGCCAGGCCAGTGCCGGTATTTTGAGGGAGGTTCCCTGTACTTTCGTACGGACCTAATTAAAATAAACCTCGTTTTCCCAGGGGCGTGACCCCGTTAACACCTTTCTAAACACCTACTTGATTGGCAAATTGTGATGTGTAAAACTCTCCCAGGAGTAACTCATACTCGCAATGGGTATCGGGATCCAACTATCTCATAAAAGGTATGCAATCTCATTGCAAATTTCAACACTTGAAATTCCCGATAATATTTTGCCCTTAGCAACTTATGACCTTAACATAGTCAATAAATCATAAGCGCTAGCCAAGTTCAACCCGTCATTTCCCGATTTAATTAAACCCACCCGTACGACCCTTAACATAGTCAACAAAATTGCACGACTACCCTAATCCAATCACATCTCATGTTTTAGCAGATAAGCACTAATTAGCTACCGCACACTACGCCTTAACATAGTCAACAAACGTAGCATAAATACTAAGCAGTACTTATCTGAAATGACGGAGGGCTACGACAGTTTTTTTTAAGAAAAACCTTTTGCGTAATGAACTTTATATCGATGTAGAATCGAGTGATTTTGAAAAGGAGTGTTTTTGAGGCTTTTGCTAGTTTTATTAAAGAGATCACTCCCGGTGAAGGGATCTCGGCTCTTTCCTTATCGAATAAGGTGCTAGATATTCTACAAGGAATACCGCTATGCAAAGCAAGAACTATAGAAGCAATCAAAAACAAAACCAAGTGAGTTGTAGAATTTTCTAGTTTCGCTAAAGAGGTCACTCCCGGTGAAGGGATCTCGGTTCTTTCCTTATCGAACAAGGTGCTGGATATTCTATAAGGAATACCGTTATGCAAAGCAAAAACTAGAGCTACCCTTTTTGAAAATTTGATTCTATAACATCTTTTAGGTTTCTTTTCATTCATTAATCTCATTAATGAAGTCCTATCAATTATGCTTCCTAAGCATCACAGAAGAAACGAAAATACAACGTACGCTTATGTCATTCGCATTCGCCACAGTGTCCCGTTATGCACCGTTAGGTTACTTAACTAACGGTATAGCGGGGCGGGACTAGCGCGGGTGCAAAACATAAGCAACGTTTATTATATATCATATATACAATAATAAAGCATTCGTCTCACGCATATAAAGTGATCACATCAAAGAATATCAGCAGCAGAAGATAACATATGAAATATTGGATATACTAGGAGTTCCGTGTTTTAAGTTAAGCCAGTATAAAACACGGATTCTACGGTCGCGATGAACAGCCAAACCCACATCCCTAGACCCCTACGAGAGCGGAAAGCAACCCTACCAATTCTAGAGTTAGGAGACCCGGACTCGACTCCTCGAGATGGTCTCCCACTGGACTCTAAAACCCGGTTACTTGTGCTCCCCGCCTTGGGTCTTTCCTAATGCGGAAAAGTAAATAATATACAACAATGGTGACATCATCCTCAACCCGGAAGTGCCCCAATAAAAGAATATTACATACAATGAATTTTACATGAATGAAAATAAAAACTCTCATCTCACATAAAACCCCCCGGCTATTCAAAACACGACGATCCAATATAATATATCCAAGCAACACATAACATCACATGTTATCAAAAAGTTAGACGATGTTAAACATTCTGATCGAATCAACAAGCACCCAAAATTTCCCAAAATGCTCAACACTTGAGCGTAGTTTAAAAATACTCAGTACATGCCATAGCTCCTATGAACCAGCCGTAGAAGGGTCAACCAATGCCTCACATGTGGCACCGCTGAACTACCAAAAACCCAAGGGTTTAGTGGCGGTTCTGACGGTCACATAATCCAGTTAAGCTTTCGTTCTTCTAGAGGGTCCACAGTATCGCTTGCACGATATTCGAATGTTCTTTAACTCGGAAAAAATCCAACTCTTGGAAAAATTTCCGGCAAGGGTTAAAGTGGGTATTTGATATCCGTTCGAACTTTTAACACCGTCTAAACAACCCAAAAAACAGTTAGAATTACGACTACGAAACACTCCGAGTTGCCTTTATAGAAAATTAACATCTCAAGAAATTTTAGCAAAAACAAACACCACCTGAAACACCAAAACCCAGAGACCAGAACACAAAAAAAATTTGAACCCCAGAATAGCCTGTACGGCCGGCCTGTTCGGATTTTTTGTGTTGGTGCTCGGCCAAAATCCGGCCGTTTGGGTTTGTTCCCACCAAAAATTTCTGCGCAAAAGAGTCCAAGGTATCAAATGGCAGCGATACGCTTAAGGAAATACGAACCAGTATCTTCCGGGCTGTTTTTTGACAAACTCCCGAATGAGAAATGGATAAATTCTATTTTTATCGAAAGCGTCTCGATAAAACCTTCGATTTGATATATTATGGGCCTCATAATTCATCCGGGATCAAAAGTTATGAGCAAATGTCTATGCACATGTGATTTAAGGAAGAAGATGCGAACCAGTATTTTCCGAGCTGTATTTTGACAAACTCCGGAACGAAAAACAGCTAAATTCTAATGATATTGAAAGCATCTCGAAAAGACCTTCGATTTGATATATTATGGGCCTCATAATTCATCCGAGATCAAAAGTTATGAGCAAATGTGTTATACACGTGTAATCTAAAGTAATGCTCTACTACATGGGGAATGCATTTTTTAGTCCCACATCGGGAAAAGGAGAGCTGGCTTCTCTACCACTCCCATATAAATAAGAGGGGATACCTCTTAGAAAGGGTAGAGTAAAAATCCTCAAAGGATTCAATACTCAAAGGAGCTTAGTTCTCCAAGATAGGAGCATGCTCCTCCATAATGCGCATATGCGCAAGCGCCATGTGCGCTACGTGCAACGCACGTGTGCCTGCTATGCGGCACTACGTGCAACGCACGTGCGCACCACATGAGAATATTTAATAATATTAAAAGGAGCTTGTTCTCCATATATAAAAGCTTTGCTTCTCCTCATAATGCGCATGTGCGCCACGTGCAACGCACGTATGCCCGCCATGCGGCACCACGTGCAACGCACGTGCGCACAACAGATAGTGCCTTGCACTTGCTATGAACCTCTGGTTCTCAGATAAATAAATAAATAAAAATAGTGTCTTGCACTTGCTATGAACCTCTGGTTCTCTGAGACAGAAAGAAAGAAAAGATTTTCTTTTCTCTTCTTTGATCTAAATTTAGATCATTAAAAAGTGCTCTGCACTCATTTTCTTGAATCCAAAAGATTCTTGGTGCTTTGCACTATTTGAAGGGCCAGGCCCAAATCAAAATGACCTGACAGGCCAAAATAAATTGCAAGGCAATAAATGGGCAGAGCCCAAATAAATTGATGCTTTGCATCCTTTATATAAGGGCAGAGCCCAAATAAAATTGATACCTTGCATCATTCCTAAAAGGGTAGAGCCCAAAACAAATTGATACTCTGCATCCTTTCTGGGCAAGGCCCAAATAAAAATAAATAAAAAAAGAAATGCAATGCAAAAGCAAATAAAATGTTGAACATTTCAACTGGACTTAGCCCAATTTTGGCCATAAGTCCTTAAATTAAATTGACTGAGCAAAATGACTCTCCTAAATCAATCTACATCCGGTTCGAGGGTACATCTCCGAACTCCTTTGACATCCGTCGTTGTAATTCCTCAACGACGTCAAAGAGGTGACGGGTCCCAACGACCACACATCGATATGGACTGCGGGGTCCTTAAACTCGTGGACCGAGATGTCCCTAAACTAATATTGGACCGAGACGTCCTTAAACTAATATCGGACCGAAACGTCCCTAAACTAATATCGGACCGAAACGTCCTTAAACTAATATTGGACCGAGACGTCCTTAAACTAATGTTGGACCGAGACGTCCTTAAACTAATATCGGACCGAGATGTCCTTAAACTAATATTGGACCGAGACGTCCTTAAACTAATGATGGACCACTACGTCCCTAAACTGGCATCGGACCGAAATGTCCCTAAACTAATGACGGACCACCACGTCCCTAAACTGGCGATGGACCGAAATGTCCTTAAACTAATAATGGACCACTACGTCCCTAAACTGGCATCGGACCGAAACGTCCCTAAACTAATAATGGACCACTACGTCCTTAAACTGGTATCGGACCGAGACGTCCCTAAACTAATAAGGGACCACTACGTCCCTAAACTGGAACAATAGAGCCAATTGCTCTTTTGCCGGATCTAAACGATCCCGTTTAAGTTGATCTTAGCCCCAAATACGGCTAACGTATCCTTAAGCACTTAAATGGACTATAAAACCCTCAATCAGCTTTGGTTCAAGGGTACATCTCTGAGCTCCTCTGACACCTATCGTTGTAATCCTTCAACGATGTTAGAGAGGTGATGAGTCCCGATGGCCATAAATTAAATGAATCACCACGTCAGGTTGATCTTAGTCCAAAGCAAGACTAACGTATCCTTGACGAATGTTTAAGTTGATCTTAGTCGCAACGCGACTAATGCATCCTTAAACTAAAAACACCAAACCCAAATCTAAGTAAATACGGATTTGGACTAATCCACGCCCTACGGGCGACGGCATTACTCAGTCTCCGTATACAATCCACGGGCAGCCACAAACAAAACAAACACACACGACACGAAGTGAAATTCTGGAGAAGGAGAAAGTTGTTACCGCAAAGCGGTAGCGTAATTAACTGCAGGGGCTTGCGCCTGCAGGGAAGAGCGTCCCCACAATCAAAAACCCCTCAAGCGAGGGGGAATCTGACAAAGTCTGCTACATCGGCCGCATCCGTCTAAACCTTCGATACACGGTGCCATAAATCAACTTGGCATCTTCGAAGAGGTGGACGGATAAAAACCAAATAGCATCTGCCCCGAACCTCAGGCACGTGACGTCCTAACGTCGCAGGCCGCCGTTCGGAGGGGAACAGATTCTGGCACGCCCGGTGGGACCTTTTCCTCTTTCCACTCCACACTTCGTGTGTCGTGTTCGCGAACGAATCGCGATTTGCTGTGGTTGCCTGTGGATTCGAGGTACTAAGATTTGGTATCTTGCTTCGTGCAGGAAACAGAAGATCAATGGCTTCAGACTGCACTACCTGCAACTGCATCTCTCGCTCCATCCCGTCCGGAGGAGTGACTTATGGGCCCCAAGCGGCCTCCCTTTTCAAGATGCCAGTGGAGCAAGTAACTCAGGCCACCGCTGGATTGTTCTTCGGGACTATGCTCCCATTGATAAGCTTCAATGCCCCAATAACATCGCAAGAAGCACCAAAGAACTTGGTCTTCGACCGACTTGCCACTGCCGCGACCCCTCTCAACGAGTCATCCAACTCCACTGCTTCAGGTTTTAATGGATTAGGCCAGAGCTCCATCGGGCCCATGAAGAAGCCTGCCATACCAGAAGGCGTTATACCGAAACGGATAGCCATCCCAACTCCCGTTCCTGGCAAAATCACCAAGGTTGCTTCCCATGTTCAGAAGTCCGCTTCTGACAAGTTGGCCGTCCCCGCTCAACGGACGTCGATCTTTAAAAAGCTGGTACCGGTATATTCTGACCAACACAGGGGGCATGAGGAGGTCACCCCTATAGCTGAAACAACTCCATCAGCACGACATGCCCGACGTCGCTACTGGCGCCGAGTGAAGAAGGCTGGGGGCAACTCCCCCTCTGGACTTACTCCTCCAACTCTAATGGTGGAGATCGATACTGCTGTTCCAACCAAGAACAGCTTTGAGTTGCTGAACTCGGTGCGCAGAAACTCTCCTACTGCGGTGCTAAAGCGAACTCATTCATCTGTGAAGAATATTCCAGAGAAGAAGCTAGAGCAGCCCCTTCAACGGCTGTCCTCTAAAATTTACAAAGTCTGGCGACAAGTTCAAGAGTCGGTGATCGATCAAGACTGCCTCCGACGACAGAAAAAGATGAAGGTTCGGCAGGGGAAGGATTACTCTGTCAAAGCACAAAAAGCAAAAGCTACTTGGGTGCCCACTACAACGGCTCCCTTAACTCCAATCACTCAAAAAAGGAGGCCGCAAGAAGCCCCTGTGTCTTTGGCAAATCGCAAAGACACCGAACACAAACGCCCCAAGTCTGGGGGCATGGTGGTGCACACTGTTTATATGGCTTCTGGAAAGGAGGAAAGCCGCACTTCTATGGGCCACCGACCGCTCACCCGATCCGTGACGAAAGCCCAGGAGCAACAACAAAAGCTTCAGGAAATGATGACTACAATGGCTGCACTCACTGAGCCAAAAGAAAGCTCTGAAACGTCTTCGGATGAGCGTCAAGAACAAGAAACCGACGCTGACTTTTTACGCAGAGTCCTCGAAAAAAGGGACAAAGAAGCTGCAGAGCAAGCGGCTAACATAAAACAGATGGCGTTCCTCTTCCAAGATATGGTAGGGATGATGTTACAGCCGGACCCTCCTGCCGAAGATCCTCCGATCGTCCTTGAAGACGACAGGGGAGAAACGTCAAATCCTCCGCCGGCTCTATCAACAGCCAAGGAGGAGGCAATCTCCAAAGTTGACCTAGACGAATATATAGATCAGCAGATCCGGGTTCATCAGGCGAATGAAGCGGCTGGGCAAATTGTTAGAACCGGACGACCGTATCCGAGCTGGTATGACCATATCAATTACCCGCCAGGATATACGATCCCTAAATTCAACGTATATAAAGGGACAGGGAATCCGCATCAGCATGTCGCTCAATTCAGGGCCTTATGCGGCAATACTGGAGGCGGTGACAAATTGTTGCTACGTCAATTCATCGGCAGCTTAGCAGAAACAGCCTTTGAATGGTATTCGGAGCTACCTAACGACTCTGTCAAAATATTTGCAGAGATGGAACTGCTGTTTACACAAAGATTCGCAAGTGCTAGTGAACGCACCCCGATTACAGCACTGATAAATGCCAGGATAAGGTCAGGCGAAACATGTGTCCAATACGCAACACGATGGCGGAACCTATGGTCGAAATGCGAACAACGCATAGAAGAGGCTCCTGCGGTAGGCATGTTTGTGGGCACTCTCGATCCGCAGGCGACCATCTCGCAATTCATGATGTTCTTCAGGCCGACCACCTTCCAGGCCTTGATCGACAAATTAGCCCAAATGGACCAGATGGGCCATAGACCGTCTCCTCCAAGACCCGATCCCCGAAATGAGAAAGGAAAAGCGATCATCGTCGCCAACGCTCAGCAACAGCCGAGCAACTCAAAGCCGGTCGCTCGCCAAAACAACGTGCGTCCACGCCCATCCCTCGAAGAGAGGCTAGGACGTCCTTACTCGTTTCCTCAGAATAAAACGAGAAGACTGTTTGAGCTGGCAGTGCGTAACAGACTCATCAATCTGCCAAGTCCAAAGCGTCTGTCGCAGCCAGGCGATCTTAATAATCCCAATTATTGCCCTTACCACCAAACGGTAAGTCACCCGATTGAGGATTGTTTCGTCTTTAAGGGATGGATTGAGGATCAATACCTGCAAGGCAAGTTCACGCTGTCTGAAAGCTGGAAGGTAAACCCCCCACAGCCGCACTCTCCAAAGAAGACGGACACGCCGGGGGCAACTTGTTCTTTCGTCGAGGATGAAAACAATGGAGAAAACTTATCGGATGAATCCGAAGACTACGTAGCGACTTGTCATGTGATTTCTCATTCACTGACGGATGAGGAGGAGGATCCTTGCGCTGAGAAATCAACGGCGGACCCTGAAACAGAAATTTTGCGGCCGTCAGACAAGTTGATCGATGCCTTCCTAAATGAAATTCGTTTGAAAGCAAAAGCCAATCAAGAGCATGAAATGGCCATACTGGAAAGAACCAAGGTATTCCCGTCAAATCAAAAGCCATACACTGCGGGTAAAAATAAATTCAAGACGAGGAAACGGTTCGCCAAAGCTCTATCAGTAGGAATGAAGCTACCACCCTCCGAAGAAAATCCTTTCTCTGAGGTAGAGATGCACCCTAACTTCTGTTTATATCATCAGAAGATCATACATCCTACCGAAGACTGCGAGTCCTTTAACTGTTGGTGGCAAGGGTATGTCGCTCAAAAGCAACACTTCGACAGGACAAAGTGTGAAGCTTGTGGACATCGGAAAAATGCGATATATGAGCGCAAAAGAGCCACCGCCGACTGTCATATAGCCGACTTCAAGGGATCACAAATTATCACCTTTGGAAGCGACTCTGACGAAGAAGCTACCCCCAACTCTTCCATCGGGGAATCTATTTCAAAAATAAAGGAATTGAGAATCTGCGAGAACGTTCAGCCGTGCAATCGCATGCTACTCGGAAAAAATCTCGGCCCCGTAAACAAAGGATCGAACAAAAAGGATAAAGGAAAAAGAAAAACGGCCCTCGTCGCCAGCACTCACCAACAATCAGGTGACCCTAGACCGGTTGCTTGCCAAAGCAACAAGCGGCAATCCCTCCAGGAAAAGTTGAAACGTCCTTACTCGTTTCCGCAAGATAAAACAAGGGGACTGTTCGAGCTGGCAGTGTGCGACAGACTCATCAATCTGCCGAATCCAAAACGTCCATTGCGGTCAGGCGATATTAATAATCCTAATTATTGCCCTTACCACCAAACGGTAGGTCATCTGATCGAGGATTGCTACGTCTTCAAGAACTGGGTTGAAGACCAATACCAACAGGGCAAGTTCGCGTTGTCCGAAATTTGGAAGGTGAACCCGCCACAACCGCATGCTCCGAAAAATATGGACACGCCGGGGGCATCATGCTCATTCATAGAGAAAGCCTAACGGACCACTACGTCCTAAAACTGGATAACGGACCGAAACGTCCTTAAACTAACAACGGACCGAGATGTCCTTAAACTAACGACGGACCGCAATGTCCTAAAACTTGCAAATGACCGAAACGTCGTTAAACTACTCCCAACCCGCAGCATCTTCAGGCTGACGTGTTAATAAAAAAAAAAAAAAGGATACGTCCACAAGCAAAATGGGCACGGATGAAAACCCGAAAGGGCTCCGTGAGTAAAAACAGCAGGGCTACCGACGAGTGTTCGTGAGAACCCGAAAGGGCACGACCTCGTTAAAAAAAAAGAATAAAATAAAAGATAAAAAAAACGGTACGTCCACAAGCAAAATGGGCACGGATGAAAACCCGAAAGGGCTCCGTGAGTAAAAACAGCAGGGCTACCGGCGAGTGTTTGTGAAAACCCGAAAGGGCGCGACCTCGTAAAAAAAAGAAGAAAAAATAAAGGTATGTCCATAAGCAAAAAGGGCACGGATGAAAACCCGAAAGGGCTCCGTGAGTAAAAACAGCAGGGCTACCGGCGAGTGTTTGTGAAAACCCGAAAGGGCGCAACCTCGTTAAAGAAACACTTATAGAATCCTCTCGACCCTGTAAGGAGAAACCACCTGCGTGAGATCCTTACGACTCACAAAGGAGCAACACACTTAGGAATCCCCACGATTCCTAAGGAGAAAATACACTTGCGAGATCCTCACGACTCGTAAGGAGAACTCTCTTATGGGACCCCCACGGCCCGTAAGATTTGAAAGTCTTAAGTTACAGAGGCCTAAACCTGTGCTTAAGCAACCCCCACAACTTTCGACATTGCCCTACAAGTAGTCCAATATTGACCCTTGTATACAATCCACGGGCATGAATAAATATTTCCCTAACAAAGTCCCATCCGTGACTAGGGATATGCTTGTACAGCAAACAACACTTGTAAGTTCTCTCGACTTATAAGGAGAAAACCCTTTTGTAAGATCCTTACGACTTACAAGAGAACATGCACTTAGGAATCCTCACGATTCCCAAGGAGAAAACACACCTACAAGATCCTCACGACTTGTAGGGAGAAATACCTTTGTGAGGCCCTTACGGCTCATGAAGTCAAAAGCCTCAGTCGACGGGATCTTAACCCTGTTCGCTAAGCCACCTTTGTTCAACATCGACGGAGGCAGATGATGATTCGCTCCTGGCAATATCCCAGTTGTAGCGATGCTGATGCCTAAACCGGTATCAAATTCCAAGTCCTTTCATGGCAAATGATGATTCGCTCCTGGCAATATTCCAGTCGCAGCGATCCTGATGCCAAGATTGGTATCGGATCCCAAATCCCCTACTCGCGAGAAAGAAAAAAATCAGCGAGCCAAAAAAAAATGCATATGAAATAGCCGAAATGATTGGGCAACTCGCAATAAAAAACAGCGAGTAAAAATAAAATAAACAGCCGAAATTATTGGGCAACTCGCAATAAAAAGTAGCGAGTAAAAATAAAATAAACAGCCGAAATGATTGGGCACCGCAAAAAATAGCCGAAATGATTGGGCAATCGTGACCTTCGCGATATAAAAGCTGAAATGATAGAGCATCGCGGAAAGAATAAAAAAAAATGAAAGAATGAAACTTTTGCCCTACAGGTGAAATCACATCGATCCCTGTATATAATCCAGGGGCACAGATAAAAAGGGAACAATACCTTCCCAACAGGCTCCACCAGAAAGCGAAGCCAAATCTCGACGGTTCATAGATAACCTAGAGACCATCTCGACATTTGTCGCAATATTACAGACACGATGTCAACAAATGAAGCAAAGGAAGGTCCCTAACTTCAGGGTCTCGACGTCAATATCGACAACTTAAATATCACCAACGGCGTTTCTCCTCACTTCAACTAGATGCAGACATGGCGTCAACAACTGACCTCAGAATCGCAACAAACGGACCATGACAAAGTCCCTAGTTCCAAATCTCAATGGCCACGTCTAAAGCCTGGAGACCAACAACGGTGTGCCTCCTCATTCCAACAGGACACAGATGTTACACCATCAAGCAGAGCGATGGCAGAATCCCAGCTTCACCTCAGCATTCGTCTCGATACAGTAGACGCAATGTCAACAACAGCGTTCCTCCGCAGTCCAGCTGGAGGCAGATGCAACGTCAACAAAAGACCTCACGGTCAAAACAAAGCGGAGTAACGGCAAAATCCCAACTCCACCTTAGCATTCGTCTCGTTACAACAGACGCAATGTCAACAACGGCGTTCCTTCGCAGCCCAGCGGGGTGTACATGCAAAGTTAACAAAAGACCCCATGGTCGAAACAAAGCGGAGTGATGGCAAAATCCCAGCTCCACCTCAGCATTCGTCTCAATATACCAGACGCAGTGTAAGCAAACGAAGCGAAGGCCACATTCCTAGCTTCAACGTCTTTACGGTAACTCACATAAAACCGGAAAGACAATCGGAGACCATCTCACAGAAAGTGGTCACCTCCTTGACGTTCGTCTCGATACAGTAGACGATATATCAACCCCGGCGTTCTTCCTCCAACAGGATTTGGACACACCAAAGCAAACGAAGCGAAGGCCACATTCCTAACTTCGACGTCTTAACGGTAACTCACATAAAACCGGAAAGACAATCGGAGACCATCTCACATGAAGTGGTCACCTCCATGACGTTCGTCTCGATACAGTAGACGAAATGTCAACTTCAGCGTTCTTCCTCCAGCAGGGATTCAGACACACCAAAGCAAACGAAGCGAAGGCTAAATCCCTAGCTTCAGGGTCTTAACGGCAAGTCATATAAAACCAGAAAGACAATCGGAGATCATCTCGCACCAGTGTGGAGTGGTCACCACTTCGACGTCCGTCTCGATACAGCAGACGAGATGTCACCCCAACGTTCGTCTCGACACAGCAGACGTAACGTCATCAAACAAACGGAGCCACGGCAAAATCCCTAGTTCCCACCGTGACATTCGTCTCGATACAAAGGACGCAATGCCAGCAAACGAAGCGAAGGCTAAATTCCTAGCTTCAGGGTCTTAACGGCAAGTCATATAAAACCGGAAAGACAATCGGAGATCATCTCGCACCAGTGTGGAGTGGTCACCACTTCGACGTCCGTCTCGATACAGCAGACGAGATGTCACCCCAACGTTCGTCTCGACACAGCAGACGTAACGTCATCAAACAAACGGAGCCACGGCAAAATCCCTAGTTCCAAACCTCGGCGGTTCACCAGTAACCTAGAGACAACCACGACATTCGTCTCGATACAGAGGACGCAATGCCAGCAAACGAAGCGAAGGCTAAATTCCTAGCTTCAGGGTCTTAACGGCAAGTCATATAAAGCCGGAAAGACAATCGGAGATCATCTCGCACCAGTGTGGAGTGGTCACCACTTCGACGTCCGTCTCGATACAGCAGACGAGATGTCACCCCAACGTTCGTCTCGACACAGCAGACGTAACGTCATCAAACAAACGGAGCCACGGCAAAATCCCTAGTTCCCACCGCAACATTCGTCTCGATACAGCAGACGCAATGCCAGCAAACGAAGCAAAGGCCAAATTCCTAGCTTCAGGGTCTTAACGGCAACTCATATAAAGCCCAAAAGACTATCGGAGATCATCCCCACACCAGCGCGGAGTGGTTATGACTCATCGGGGCTCTCCAAAATGAGCCTAACCTCAAGTAAAAAGCGGCATGGTAAATTCCTAGCGCTTGCTCTTCTGACGGTCAAACTGCCAAGGAGGATTGCTTGAAGACGTCTTGTCCAGCCCCCGAAGGGATCAGAGACACGGCAGTCGCGGGGATACTCGAACAGCACGATTGCCTATCGAGGACTATATCAGCTTATGCGACGGTACGATGGCCAAAACCCTAAGTACCACCAACCTTAACGGGCTTCTGTCGTAAAGAGCAGAGGTTAAATGCGACGTTAAGATGTTCTTGCGAGATCTGCTCGATCCGTTTCGACTCGTGAGGAAATTGATGTCTTTGCGAGATTTTCTCGATGCGTCTCGACTCGTGAGATAAAGCCTTAGGCAGTAGGGATTAAAAAACCTGTTTCCTAAGCACTGGGACCCTGCAAGTCGGCCCAAAACGGTCTCTTGCATACTATCCACGGGTCACAATCTCCAAAGTCGAATCTCGATAAGGAGGGAAACAACCGCTTACGGGTCCTCTCGACTCGTAAGAGGGAAAACTCTCTTATAGGATCCTTACGACTTATAAGAGAAAACACACTTAGGAATCCTCACAATTCCCAAGGAGAAAATACACCTACGAGATCCTCACGACTCGTAGGGAGAAAAGTCTTTATGAGACCCTCACGGCTCGTAAAGTTGAAAAGCCTTAGGTGGCAGATCCTACCCCTGTCTCCTAAGCCATCACTGCCCTGCAAAGAAGTCAAGATGGGCCGACCATCTATGGGCCACACTTGCCAAAGCTACATGCCACTGAAATGGAGAACTTACTCATAAGCGTATGAACTACTCCACGCCAGAGTGAGACAAAAAAAGAAATAGAAGGATGCGGCTCATGGAGTTAAGGGTTGGAACTATATCCCTTAAGAGTTGATATTTGAGTCAAAGATAAATGACGACGCTTGTGTCCGCTCGTTATCTTCTCAGATCAAGATTCTGAAAGTGATACATCAACCCAAAACTGGCCATACGCCATGCATAACTCTGCATAACTCTGCACTACTTCACCCACGTACATACTTACGTGGGCAAAGTAGTGGGGGGCATTTGTTCCCACCAAAAATTTCTGCGCAAAAGAGTCCAAGGTATCAAATGGCAGCGATACGCTTAAGGAAATACGAACCAGTATCTTCCGGGCTGTTTTTTGACAAACTCCCGAATGAGAAATGGATAAATTCTATTTGTATCGAAAGCGTCTCGATAAAACCTTCGATTTGATATATTATGGGCCTCATAATTCATCCGGGATCAAAAGTTATGAGCAAATGTCTATGCACATGTGATTTAAGGAAGAAGATGCGAACCAGTATTTTCCGAGCTGTATTTTGACAAACTCCGGAACGAAAAACAGCTAAATTCTAATGATATTGAAAGCATCTCGAAAAGACCTTCGATTTGATATATTATGGGCCTCATAATTCATCCGAGATCAAAAGTTATGAGCAAATGTGTTATACACGTGTAATCTAAAGTAATGCTCTACTACATGGGGAATGCATTTTTTAGTCCCACATCGGGAAAAGGAGAGCTGGCTTCTCTACCACTCCCATATAAATAAGAGGGGATACCTCTTAGAAAGGGTAGAGTAAAAATCCTCAAAGGATTCAATACTCAAAGGAGCTTAGTTCTCCAAGATAGGAGCATGCTCCTCCATAATGCGCATATGCGCAAGCGCCATGTGCGCTACGTGCAACGCACGTGTGCCTACCATGCGGCACTACGTGCAACGCACGTGCGCACCACATGAGAATATTTAATAATATTAAAAGGAGCTTGTTCTCCATATATAGAAGCTTTGCTTCTCCTCATAATGCGCATGTGCGCCACGTGCAACGCACGTATGCCAGCCATGCGGCACCACGTGCAACGCACGTGCGCACAACAGATAGTGCCTTGCACTTGCTATGAACCTCTGGTTCTCAGATAAATAAATAAATAAAAATAATGCCTTGCACTTGCTATGAACCTCTGGTTCTCAGATAAATAAATAAATAAAAATAGTGCCTTGCACTTGCTATGAACCTCTGGTTCTCAGATAAATAAATAAATAAAAATAGTGCCTTGCACTTGCTATGAACCTCTGGTTCTCTGAGGCAGAAAGAAAGAAAAGATTTTCTTTTCTCTTCTTTGATCTAAATTTAGATCATTAAAAAGTGCTCTGCACTCATTTTCTTGAATCCAAAAGATTCTTGGTGCTTTGCACTATTTGAAGGGCCAGGCCCAAATCAAAATGACCTGACAGACCAAAATAAATTGCAAGGCAATAAATGGGCAGAGCCCAAATAAATTGATGCTTTGCATCCTTTATATAAGGGCAGAGCCCAAATAAAATTGATACCTTGCATCATTCCTAAAAGGGTAGAGCCCAAAACAAATTGATACTCTGCATCCTTTCTGGGCAAGGCCCAAATAAAAATAAAAATAAAAAAGAAATGCAATGCAAAAGCAAATAAAATGTTGAACATTTCAACTGGACTTAGCCCAATTTTGGCCATAAGTCCTTAAATTAAATTGACTGAGCAAAATGGCTCTCCTAAATCAATCTACATCCGGTTCGAGGGTACATCTCCGAACTCCTTTGACATCCGTCGTTGTAATTCCTCAACGACGTCAAAGAGGTGACGGGTCCCAACGACCACACATCGATATGGACTGCGGGGTCCTTAAACTCGTGGACCGAGATGTCCCTAAACTAATATTGGACCGAGACGTCCTTAAACTAATATCGGACCGAAACGTCCCTAAACTAATATCGGACCGAAACGTCCTTAAACTAATATTGGACCGAGACGTCCTTAAACTAATGTTGGACCGAGACGTCCTTAAACTAATATCGGACCGAGATGTCCTTAAACTAATATTGGACCGAGATGTCCTTAAACTAATGATGGACCACTACGTCCCTAAACTGGCATCGGACCGAAATATCCCTAAACTAATGACGGACCACCACGTCCCTAAACTGGCGATGGACCGAAATGTCCTTAAACTAATAATGGACCACTACGTCCCTAAACTGGCATCGGACCGAAACGTCCCTAAACTAATAATGGACCACTACGTCCTTAAACTGGTATCGGACCGAGACGTCCCTAAACTAATAAGGGACCACTACGTCCCTAAACTGGAACAATAGAGCCAATTGCTCTTTTGCCGGATCTAAACGATCCCGTTTAAGTTGATCTTAGCCCCAAATACGGCTAACGTATCCTTAAGCACTTAAATGGACTATAAAACCCTCAATCAGCTTTGGTTCAAGGGTACATCTCTGAGCTCCTCTGACACCTATCGTTGTAATCCTTCAACGATGTTAGAGAGGTGATGAGTCCCGATGGCCATAAATTAAATGAATCACCACGTCAGGTTGATCTTAGTCCAAAGCAAGACTAACGTATCCTTGACGAATGTTTAAGTTGATCTTAGTCGCAACGCGACTAATGCATCCTTAAACTAAAAACACCAAACCCAAATCTAAGTAAATACGGATTTGGACTAATCCACGCCCTACGGGCGACGGCATTACTCAGTCTCCGTATACAATCCACGGGCAGCCACAAACAAAACAAACACACACGACACGAAGTGAAATTCTGGAGAAGGAGAAAGTTGTTACCGCAAAGCGGTAGCGTAATTAACTGCAGGGGCTTGCGCCTGCAGGGAAGAGCGTCCCCACAATCAAAAACCCCTCAAGCGAGGGGGAATCTGACAAAGTCTGCTACATCGGCCGCATCCGTCTAAACCTTCGATACACGGTGCCATAAATCAACTTGGCATCTTCGAAGAGGTGGACGGATAAAAACCAAATAGCATCTGCCCCGAACCTCAGGCACGTGACGTCCTAACGTCGCAGGCCGCCGTTCGGAGGGGAACAGGGTTCAAATTTCTTCTGTGTTCATCTAATGTCCCATACAACATTCTGCAGTTGTTTAAAAAAAATTTAGAGCTCATTTAAAAATCGACAGAACGCAGGTTTTGATGTTTTAAGTTTCGGAGTAGTTTCGGTTTCGTAATCCTACACAATCCGTCTAATTCTCTAGCTAGACTCTGATACCACTGTAGGGTTCCTATGAACGACAGTAAGGATTCGGGAGGCATCGTCCATGCCATTTTCAAAAATTTGCCGTTTTAAAGAACCCTAAACTAAAATCGTTAACTAGATAATCATACGAAATATAAAGTAAACTACTTTACTTCTAAGTGAATAAGAATATAACCTTTGTAGATGGTCCTTATCTTCACTTGCTCCGTGTAGTAGTCCCGCGACTCCACTAGGCTTCTCTTGAGACTTTCGACGAGCTTCTTCCGATGACCTTCGTGCCGAAGATGATCCACGCGAAGTCCCTCCAACTCAAGCTATGTTTACACTAAACTCTTTAGCGTATGAAACACGCTACACTTGATCGCTAGTCAAGTGTAGGATGGTGAAGTAGGGGATGTAATGAGCTCACTAGGAGGTGTTCAAGTTTCATGATTCACATCACATATGAGGGTTGAAGCTTGAGCCATGACTAGAGGAGGAAGAAGAAGCTAGAGAGCAACCATGAGAGCAACACAAGAATTTTGGCTAAGTATTGAGAATGAAATAGAATGAAAGCCAAGTCTTGACCCCTAAGTCATTCAAGTATGGAATTATGCAATATAAAATTGCAACCATGCTTGAATAGTGAGTCAAGAAGCATAAACTAAAGAAAATCCCATGCTTGCAACCATGCTTCATTTTCCACCTCATTTCCATTTTCACAAAATAGAAAGTTAAATGGCATGCTTCATTATATATATATATATATATATATATATATATATATATATATATATATATATATATATATATATATATATATATATATATAATGAAGAATAATTAGTGAGCTAATGATATTAGTTAATATATAATTATATCACATGTAATATATATCACATTATTAAATCAACACTTGATCTAATAATCCGGTTATATCATGTATGACCGAATAATAGCATTTATCTGTATATCACATTATTGAATCAACACTTGATTCGACAATCTGGTTATATCACATATAACCGAACCGATAACAGATGACTGCCAGATTACAATACGGTATCACATACTCGTATTTAATCAGGCCCACACACATATCACATATGTGTCCTACTTCGTTTCGCTTGAACCAGGAAACTTCTGTGTGGGACTCTAAAGACTTGTCAATACGCCAGCAGTAGGTGATGATCACATCAGTCACCTATAAGCCGTCAGTGGTACTAGCTGGACGTAACGGCTACCCAGGTATTGAGCGATATGAAGATCAACAAGCAAGCATGTCCACAGTCTCTATGAAGCCTATCAGTAACACTACCGTACAGTCCGGTCTCTTCGTCTGATATGTCGCATATCATGTCTAGGGGTGGAAATCGTCAGACCCCAGTAACGTGATAAGTCATGCCGATGTCTGGCCTATAACGGTTCGAGAAACTACTGATAACACTTATCAGTAATTCTCGGCAGCAGCCCTGAACAGGGACTTCCGGTTATAGCCAATCGAGAATAGCGCAACATCAACCCCCAATACTGGGAGAGACGAAACCCCTCCATTGCTCATTGCCTCCATGTGACTCGGGACTGTACCCAAAATCCACCTGTTTGCACAACTCCTCTTGAGTGTGGTAGGGAGGAAATCAAAGAACAGTGGGAGCCACACAAGACACTATGACCATCTCGGGTCTTCAGACTAACCTGTACCAGTGTCACCAGAGGACTGCTATCTGACGATAGGTATACTACCATATAAGAGTCCTCGGCGAGTACTGTTCAGTGTACCCAGTCTCCACTGAGCACCCTTATACCATCTTTGATGTGAAACACCAATGGATGTTGGATCATCCATCGCCCATCATATGGGTCAAGAAACGTATACGCTAGTCTACTATGGAATATCGATGCTCTGTCTCGATATTCCCTCGACTAGGAACAATTAAAATATGTACATGTGAACTACCCTGGCCCCACTAGTATGATCTCCATCACAGTCCTGGTAGTCAAGTACATATCCTAAGGGCTTTATCAACATGGGAGAGCAAGACGGTATAAATACCATTCTACATGTTAAGATAAAGGTAACCAGATAGCATACTATCATGTCGAGCAAGAAAGTCCTCTCTATATATGTCCAAGCATCCACTATAATATACATCATATGTACAATAATGGCCTCCATGGCATACATATAACTAACACAATCTTCTTCCCTCTTCTCTAAAAATTCTTTTTAAAACGAATATCAGTAAGTAAAGTTAATACCGATATCGATCTTCTAAACCCTAAAAACTCACATTTTTCTCACCTATTGTTCATACAAATTTTACACAATACTTGTAACATTATTATAAATGTTTAGAATAAATTGTAATCTAGAATTCCATGCAAAATAACTTTAATTTAAGTAAATAACATGAACTTTACATATCAGCTTTTAGATGTTGTTAATACTTTACCATTAGAAAAATTCACGGGGTAATGACCTACCCCTCACATACACACATGTTTACATAGTACAATTTACCTTGAACATACTTTTGTTACCATATTACATTAAAATACCATCAACTATAAAAAGCGGTTTTCTTTGAATTATTTTTCAAAACCCTTTCAAAATAAGCCTCTATAACCCTCTTTAGGGGACCCGCTATTGGATGGTGTAGATTATCGTACATTTTTGGGCTAGTAGAGCGAAATGCAGACCTCCTCACGGAGCATTCGGTCTCGAAAGGTTTTTAATACGATTTTTAAGAAAAACTAGATTTTCTACTTAATAATCAAAATTAAATTTTAATAATTATATAACTTTTATAAAATCCATATATTTTCAAAATATAATAACTTATATTTTTTTTTAAATAAAAGAATTACAAGTTTCATCAAAATACCATCAAGATATCAATACAATACAAGTTTACAGTAAAATACCATGAACTATTCAAGTTAAGATAATTATCACTAAAATACCGCAATTCTTAAAATACACATCCGTCGAAGCCCTAAAGAATATAAATAATTTCTCGAGCTTATTTTGAACTATATATTAAAAATATTTTTTCATAAAACCCCCTCGAGCTATATAAAACACTGTTAAGGACTTTAGTAAATATAGGTTTAAGTAGGATCGATTCTCTTAAGCCTTACAGAGCTAGAGAAAGTAAGTGCTTGCCTATTTAAGGTAGAAAAACTTAACGGTGTTATCAATGGTAATTATCTTGGAAAAAGGCATAAATCCTACCGTCCATGTGCAGCAGTTACCGATAACGCCTGAATATAATTCAGGATCCAAATCAGTTCTAAGTGTCTGACTTAAATCTGAGTCTAAACCAAACTTGAATTCAATCCAAACTCAATACAGTTCAAACATGAATCCAAACTCTAACATGTATACTTGAACCTAAACCTGAATACCAGAACAAGATCAACATGCAAACATGACTTGACTTGACCGAACCATGGCTATAACTTGACTTGATTACATGACTACTTGTTTACATCATGAACCTGATTACATGAACAACTTGTATCCATGGTCTCGTCAAGTCTGATAATTATAATCTATACAACACATCACAGGGTTAAAAGGGTAGATTGGTACGGAATGTATTAAAAGTGGCACGATGATGGACACTTAAAGACACCTACATGAACTCTCGTGTCGTTGTCCCATAGGTTTTGACGGGGCCTTGTACTTACATGTTACCATAGTCTGCGGGATAGTTAGACTCCTCTCGTATACACTGATACCTTCTGTATTAAGCTACAAACAACTACGTTAGAATAATAAACCGATACCTGTATAACTTAACAGTTTTCTTCCATATTACTTGTTGTATTCCTTCCTTTCCTTTGGGACTTACCGAGTGCTAGTTCGCTGACGACATTCCTGTCTCTTTCTTTCTTTAGAATGTTCGTCAGGAGGACCGGACCCTCAAGAGACCGAGCCCAGCCACGAGTACTTGGAGCAGATTGAGGCACAGGCAGACTACTAGCTTACTTGTACTTACCTTCCAGTTTGTATGCCATTGTTTGGGCATTGCTTTTATCATTGTACATTTCCTTTTCAAATCAGTTGTATTGTAAAGATGAATTTTAATAAAAGTTGTTGTTCATTTTATATCTCTTGTCATTTCTTGTGCATTTTATATATTGCTTATTTACGCTTAACGTATTTATTTCTGAGTAAACGCGTGCCCGTCACGTCTCCTTCCTCGTACACTGGGAAGCGGGGCGTGACAGGTTTTGTTGGCGGCCCATGCAGGCCAGTTCTGCATGGAATCCTAAGCAATATATCACAAGAATAATAAGAATCAGCAACTATACATTCTTTACATTTCAAATTCCTTGAATCTATCCTAACCTTTCTTTTTCTATCAAAGTCATGGATTCACCGAACAACACGAGTACCAACGTCAATGGAAACACCCCACCTACTACTCTACCACCACCACCTATTGTTATAGCTCCCATCAACGAGCAAATGGTACTGCTTGAGGCAATCAAGAGCCTCTTGGAGGGTCAGCAGCAGCAGACTGCTATCCTCATGCACCGCCCAGAGGTCGAGGCACCAGAAGTCAAACAATTCCGGGCATTGCACCCGAAACTTTTCTCTGGGAAAAAGAGCCCATTAGAGGCAGAGGAATGGGCTCAGTCCATCGAGGATGACCTGGCAGTAGCACAAGTTCCAGAGATTGCTTGGATGAGAGTTGCAAAGCTGCAACTAACGGATAACGCCAGAGTCTGGTGGAAGGCTGAAGAAAGCCGACTTGCCCAACCGATTGAATGGAGGACATTTCGCGATATGTTCAACGCGAAATACTTCCCTGAGACTGCCCGTTTCGACATGGAACAGCAGTTCATCCACTTACAGCAAGGTTCAATATGGAACAAATCTGTGGATGAATATGATGCTAAGTTTACCATGCTTAGCAGGTTCGCGGCACACCTGATCCCGACTGCTGAGATCCGGGCACGAAGATTTCAGCAAGGGTTGGACCAAGAAATCCAAGCTGCACTAGCTACAGGGGATTTCCCAACCCATGATCTTGCTCTGAAAGCTGCCCGACGCTATGAGGCAGTGGTGAAGAAAAAAAGAAGACCTCAAACTGCCGGTGTGAAATGCCCTGGCACTCAGATAGCAAGAGGAGCCTCTTCCAGGCCACCTTTTACACCCAGGAGACCGGGAGTAACTTTTAACCGTCCCAGTCCAGACTTTTGCTTCTATTGCAAGAGGAATGGACACCTGGCGAATGACTGCAAGCGTGCGAATGTCCTGTGCTTAGTTTGTGGCGTGTCCACTCACGCCATTGGTGTTTGCCCACATCGTCTCAACCCAGCTCCCGCACCCCGACCAGCGATCACTTTTCCGCAGCGGCCAGCTATTCAGGCTCCTGCACCTCATTTAGCCTTATCTGCTCCACCTCCATGTGGACCTCCTGCACAGCCTCCTCCTCAGTTCCATCAGACACATAGGAACATACCTCAAGGGCAGAGGAACATGCCCCAGGGACAAAGGAATGTGCCTCCAGCAAGGAGGAATGTACCCCGGCGTCGGGCTTTCACCATGACAGTTGAAGAAGCCGAGGCCACTGGCCAAGTTATTACTGGTAATTCCCAATCTTTTCATCTTTTCAATTCTTATATATCTCTATATTTTTCCCTGTATCTAAACCAACCTCACACAACTTAGGTACTATACTAATAGCCACCCTTCCTGCCCTAGCACTGTTCGACACTGGAGCGTCACACTGCTTCATGTCCCAACGTTTCGTGAGAACACATGCGATTCCCGTGAAACCACTCATTTCAAGCTGGAATGTCAGTTCCGGGAATGAAGTATTGAAGGAAACTATGGGATTGGATCAGTGTCCAGTTGTAGTTTGCGGATGAGAATTCTACACGAATTTCAAAGTACTGGACATCCCAAACTTTGATGTTGTGTTGGGAATGGACTGGCTGGGAGTTTTCTATACTACAATTGACAGCCATTAAAGAAGGGTAGTATTTAAGATACTAGATCACCCAGTCTTTTACTTCAAGAGTGGAGACAGAACTTTAGAGCCAGGAATCTTCCGTGCCAAGCCGAAGGATGGAGAAGTATTTACTCTACCGGCGGAAGAAGAAAAGCCAGAGGTAGTTCAAGAGTTCGAGGATGTGTTTCCTGAAGACATAACAGGTTTGCCTCCCGATCGAGCTCTTGAATTCAGCATTGATTTACTACCTGGTGCACAACCGATGATCAAAGCTCCATACCGGTTAAGTCCTGAAGAATTGAAGGAGATCCGAACTCAGTTGGATGAACTTCTAAAGAAAGGTTGGATTCATCCCAGTACATCAAGTTGGGGATCTCCAGTTTTGCTTGTAAAGAAGAAAGAAGGTTCATACAGAATGTGTATAGATTACCGAGCTCTGAACAAAGTGATGATAAAGAACAAATATCCACTACCGCGCATCGATGATCTATTCGATCAGCTAAGTGGGTCTTGCGTATTTTCAAAACTAGATCTTCGTTCGGGTTATCATCAGGTGAAGGTCAAAGAGTCTGATATTCCTAAAACGGAGTTCAGGACTCGCTATGGTCATTACGAATATCTCGTGATGCTATTTAGAGTGACCAATGAACCTTCTATATTTATGAATCTAATGAACCAATTTTTCCAAGAGTACTTAGACAGGTCCGTTGTTATTTTTATCGATGACATCCTGGTGTATTCAAAGAATCGAAAAGAGAACGCCGAGCATTTACGGATTGTCCTGGAGACATTGCGACAGCATCAACTCTATATCAAATACAGCAAGTGCGAATTTTTGCTAGATCAAGTCGGATTTCTCTGACACATTGTTTCGGGGGAAGGAATCTCAGTAGATCCAGCTAAGGTATCAGCTGTCAGCGAATGGCCGACACTAAAGACGGTGAAGGATATTCAAAGTTTCTTGGGTTTAGCAAGATACTACCGAAAATTCATTGAAGGTTTCTCGAAGATTGCAGCACCCCTGACCAAGCTCACACGTAAAGATGAAGCATTCGTGTGGTCAGAAGCATATGAACAAGATTTTGTAGAACTCAAAAAAAGATTAACTACTGCTCCTATCCTCATAATACCGGATCAATCTGGAGGTTTCGTCGTACATTGTGATGTGTCCGGTAAGGGATTAGGATGTGTTCTACACCATCATGGAAAGGTTGTAGATTTTTCATCAAGACAGCTGAAAGTTCATGAGCGCAACTATCCAACACATGACTTGGAGTTGGCATCCATTATCTTTGCACTTAAGATTTAGCGCCACTATCTTCTGGGAAAACGAGTGGATATATACACGGACCACAAAAGTCTAAAGTATGTATTTACTCAGAAGGAGTTGAACATGCGGCAAAGAAGATGGCTATAACTTATGGCGGACTTCGACATCAACCTACAATATCATCCAGGGAAGGTGAATGTAGTTCCTGATGCACTTAGCCGTCAGCCATTATCAATGAATCTCACCGCTCAATGAAAGCGTCAGCAAGAATTGCACGAGATGGAGATCGAGGTAGTTATGCCAGGTAATGCTTCAAAGTTGATGAACTTACAAGTTTAGTCTACTATTGTCAATCAAATCAAGACAGCTCAAGCAAGTAATGCCAAGTTGCAAAAGATCCAAGAACAGGTAGAAAGTGGACTTCGAACCGACTTCATCATCCACGAAGATGGATCCTTGAGATATGGAAGTAGATTGTGTGTACCACAAGATCCTGTTCGAGAAGAGTTGATGAAAGAAGCTCACAGCTCTCCATACTCAGTACACCCCGTTGGTACCAAAATATACAAGGATCTACGGCAACACTACTGGTGGCATGGAATGAAGCGTGAAGTAGCCAGAAGCGTAGCCAAGTGTTTGGTGTGTCAGCAAGTAAAGGCTGAACATCACAGGACTGCTGGTTTACTTCAACCGTTACCTATCCCGGAATGGAAATGGTAGCATATTACTATAGACTTCATGACTGCCCTTCCTCGCAACACGAAGGGTAACGATGCAGTATGGGTTATTGTGGATCGACTCATCAAGTCGGCACATTTCATCCTATTTCGAGTTGGCCAATCTACCTAGACATTAGCAAAGAATTACATGGAAGTAAGCATGAATCTAAAGTAAGATTTAACTTCAAAGTGTACTATTTTTGGTACCCATGAACTCATGCAGGAGATCGTGAGATTACATAGAGTACCGGTTTGCATCGTCTCCGATCGTGACACCAGATTCCGATCATAGTTTTGGCAGAGTCTGCAAGCTAGCCTGGGAACGAGTCTGAACTTCAGCACGGCTTACCATCCATAAACGGATGGACAGTCTGAGCGAACAATTCAGATTCTGGAGGACATGCTAAGAGCTTGTATGTTAGACTACAGAGGATCGTGGGAAGATCACCTACACCTTGTGGAGTTTTCATATAACAACAGCTATCAGGCGAGCATTGGAATGGCGCCCATGTTTGTTAACCAACTTATACATGTTCCCTTTAAGGGTCTTTTTGATGAAGTACTCATGTCGTTCCTTCGGGCGTGGTTGTTGCTCTTGCAACCATCTCACTTTTATCATACCTGGCATTCTTCTTTGCACGTATTAGTTCAAAGGAATAAACTTTTCTTTTTCGACAATCGCTGTGTATGATTGCTCGCTGAAGTTAACATCTCCAATCTGGATCGATTTCTTTGGGTTTTGGTGTAATGAGGCATAGCACTTCTACTGTATATGGAGTAGTGCCCCTGGCAAATGAGGTCCTTCTTTTTTTACCGGTTTAAAGCCATTCGTGATCGAGTGTACGTTGTCTTTCCTCCTATTCTTCTAAATCGGATTCAAGAGTTCCGTAGTTAGGCTCATCGAGTATCATATCTCATTCAATTTGTTCTTCTTTAGTTCTCCAAGGAATAGGTTCATCTTCTTCGATGTAGAGCGCATTGAAACCTTCCCAAGGGGCATCACCTTCTGGTATGTTCTAAGTTATGTTGATCTTTTGTAATGACCCCAAAATCTTTATACATTTGTATTATCCCTCTTCAAAAATATACCGTATTTATTTGTACTTGGTATTTTCCTCTTTCTATTAAATTTATTATTATTTTATTCCTCAATCTATTATGTATTTTTTTCTAGGTACAATTTCTTTTTCTTATATTTAAGTTTTTAACTTCTCATTCTTATTTTTTCCTTTCATAAATATTTAACCCAAATCCATTATTCTTATTCTCCATAGCCCATCTAAAAAGCCCATTTTCTTTTTAAGCAACATCATATATTTAATTCTAATTAAATATATGCATGAACAACCTTATAGCTCATTGGTTAAGTCCTTGCATTGTTATTCCATAAGTCGCATGTTCAAATCCCCATTCTTGCAATTATTTTTTATCATTTTTTTTATTCTTCTCATAACCTACAAATGAGACCTTTCATTTCCAAAATGAATGGTGACCTTTCATTTCTCTTTTAATTCTTATGTTAAATGCATATATTATTATACATAATTCACCATTACACCATCTTAATTGTCCTCCATCTTTTCCTTCCTCATATTTTTCTATCTCTCATTTCTCCCTCTTCACCTAAAGTCCAAGAAGAAGAACATGAAGAACTCTTCAAGAAGGTCTCGCTACTAACGCGAGGCTATCGGCGGATAGACAAGCCCGGTGACAATACCGGCTTGTGCATGTAAGTCCCTTCTCTCTCCCTTCCTCCCTCCATCTCTTTATTCTTCTCTTTTCATATCTCGTGAACCCGTTTTTATCCATATCGTAATCCTTAAGAGAAAAATAAACATAAACATATACATATATATAAGTCTAGATACATATGGTTATATATGGTTTAATAATATCTTATTACCTCTTGTTCAAATTAAAGTGTTTTCAATTCTTTGTTCATGACTTTAAATGTTTATTATGAGTAGTGAGAACATAGATTTCATGCCATAATATATCTACGATATCTCATGGAATCGGTTTGGTTATTAAAAGAAAGGATGAAGCCTGCATAAAATACGAGTTAATCTTTCTGCCGATTTTAGTATACACATCAATACCTTTAGTTTTAAAATAATTTTTATAAATTAATTTTTAACTCTAAAAATTTCAGGAAATTTACATATGATAGAATATATTATTTTGTACACGCTTTAAAAATTTTAGATCGATCCGCATAACGGTTTGTGAATTACATCGTATTTATTCACTGATCGTAAAACAGAAAACTGCAGCTATCGGTCAATTTCTAGAACACATAACTTGGTATACCGGTATCCAAGTTGAGCAAACTCAGATGTTTTTGATATCTACATCGAATGATATAGATTTTATTAGTTTTATAGTTTTACTGAAAACCTACCTAAGATAAAGAAAACTGCATTACAATATTAAGTGACGGATCTGGACAGAATCTGTCCTGATTCGCACACTGTTTTTAAATTGGACATAACTCGAACACCCGATGTCCGTTTGTGACAAAATTTAGATGTGTAGATGCACCATTGATAGAACTATAATTTTCTATATATTATATTACTTAGGAATGCATGAAACAACCTGATATAGGCTTTGCAATAGAATATATAGTTGCTGTCCAGAAATCTGAATTTCTGTTTTAAATGCTGATATTAAAATGATCATAAATAGAGCTTCAGAAATCCAAATCATGTGAATCTTAGTGTTTTCGATAAGTACATCGAAATACCTACAATTTTCTAATAATTTTCGTAACCTGAAACCTGATACAAATTAACTCAAACTGCGTTTTAAAAATATGTGACGGTGCCGAATAGATTCTGATCCGTTTTGCGCGACGATACGAAAACATATATATCTCTCAAACCGGTAGTCGTATTTAGGTGAAACTGTAACTCACGCATGCAAAACACTTAGAGCCATATTTTTGTTTATGTTCTCGTATTCTTTCAACTTGATTAATTAGTCGTACATAATATTTCTTTACAGCATTGTTTATGGTAGTTACTCGAATAATATACTTGACTCATTTCATGTTATTCGAACATGTATACATATTTATCTTGATCATTAAATTGTTGTATATACATAAAGACGATAATTAAATACTTGAGTTGTATTTTGAAAAATATACAATAGTATTTTTACAATAAACCCCCTCAAGTTTTATAAATTACAATAAGGCCCCTAACAATTATTGAACATCAAATTACCTTCTTGTAGTCTGACTCGGGTTAGAGTATGACTATTTCTGACTTGAATGTGATTCAAGTCAATCTATATTCTTTTATATTCCAACTCAAGATGAATACATGAATTCCAGATTCCAGTTAACAATCTATATAACTTGACCGAACCGAACCATGGATATTCCTTTTACATGATTCCCAGTATTCCATTTACATGACTCTACGGTTATAACCGTTTCCTGATATCATGGTTTCGGTCAGTCAATCAAGTCAATCAAAGTTAATCAAGCAATCATTACAAGTTTACAAGATAACAATACAAATATGACATCACGGGGTTTAAAGGGGTAGATTGGTACGGAAGATGTTAAAAGTGGAATGAGGTGGTCAGATTAAGACACCTAACCTATATTCCGTTGCTGTTGTACCGTGGCATAAACGGTTCCTTGTACTATACGTGCCCTTAGTCTCTGGCATATAGAGACTCCCCTCGTATACACTGGCATCCTTCTGTACCAAGCTACAAACAACTACGTTAAACAATATTCCATAATATTTAACACTACAATACTTTAGAAAATACTATACTCTGTCACTCTTATTCTTCATTATCCTTTGGGACTTACCGAGCGACCTGTTCGCTGACGACATTCTATTTCTCTCTTCTTGGAATGTCGTCAGGTGCGTTGGACCAAGTTGAGACCGAGCCAACAACTGAAGATTTGGAGCAGTTCCAAGAAGATCCAGAGCTCTAGACTTTGTACTTGTTCTTCTCAGTATTTCCTGTATTTATTATGCCATTGTTTAGGAATTGCTTTTCAGTTCAGATGTATTTCCATTTCATGCATTGTAAAAAGAATGTTATTAATAAAGGTTGCTGTTATTTTCCATCTTTTGTCTCTTGTGATTATTTTATATTGCTTAGTTACGCTTAGCGTATGTATTTCTGAGTACATACATAGCGGGCCTCGTCACGTCCACTTCGCCGTACACTGGGAAGCGGGGCGTGACATCTTTTCAAGAGCGTCGATAATCCATTGATCGATCTTTTCAGCCGGTATTGCTTTCTTCAAGATACGGTACCGAGTTCTTTACTTCTGCTTCGGCTTTTGCACTGGAGGGTTGAGGCCAATCGGAGGTGGTGGAGTGAGAACGGTGTTACTCAATCGTACACCTTTACGAAATACCCTTATTTTCTTGATTTTCTTGCTGACATAGGAATTTCCATAGCGATCAATGGGGAGTTCTTGATCAGAACTATTGTCGTCACAGCTGTAGTACTGAAATGTGTCATCTTCATATTCTAACGTGTTGTAAGGTGCGCTAGATTCATCGGGATCAAGAGGCTTTCTTTCTTCTTCATTGCTTTCCATTTCTTCATCGCTGGGGAATTCGGGACCTCACCCTTTTCCATGCCATTCGGTTGACTCGTCATGAAGTGTCCATCTTATTGGAGCATCATAAAGATGGTAAGGAGCCTTTAATTCTGCTTGGCGGTTATGTTCGACGAATAGGGCGATGGCCTTATGTTCTTCTGCTTCAGACTTTAGGACCCACTTTTGCATGTATCGTATGGGTTTTCTAGGGAGATACAGCTTATTGAGATCAATGTCTCCTCTAAGTTGTGAAACCATCCTCCAAGGAGGATCGTCATCTAACGCGCTGACGTTGGACATCCCGTTCCCTTGTAGCGAGAGGATATGTCGAAGGTACGGCAAGCTATTAACGAGTATGATCTTTCCGTTGTGAAGGAACTTTAAGCATTGGTGATGATTTGATGAGATTGCCCCATGTCATTCATCCACATTCTCCTGTGAATGAGTTCGAATTGGGATAAAGCATCAACTATAGCGAAGTTAGTAAGAACAGATTTAGGCCCTGGCTTGACCGAGACTGACACCTTGCCATAAATGGACCTCCTCGATTGGTCGTAAGTAGTCACTGCCATAGACATTGATTGCACGTACCTGTGTTCTATCTCGTGGATGTGAAAAGTGATCAGTGGCATGACGTTTAGCGAAGAACATGTATCCATGAGAGAAGCCTTCACCACACGACTGTTGATAATAACCAATACATATAAGGCAGCTGCACGATCTTCTAGCGCGGGGAACTCTGAGTCTGTAAACGATATGATGATGTCTCTAAAGGCAAGGGTAGCTACTCTCCCAAAGGCATCTGGTGAAGTATTGATGTTTATCTGGGCTCGTTTCAGAACTCAAAATAGCTCATCCTGGAGTCTCGGTGAATCTTTGATCAGCTGGAGGATGGAGATCCGAGCAGGAACTTTTCCAAGTTGCTTTGCGATATCATACCGATCATTGTCTTCATCTTCGTCATCCTCAACTTTAATGGGTACTTGTTCTTGTGGAGGGGTAATCCTGTTAGAAAGTTTACCTCCCTTAATAACTGGTGCAACATCCTCCGGTGGCATCTTCATTACTTCGGGTGCAGCCTGTTGGGTAACTGGTTTTTCTTAAACTATCCCTTCAAGCCAATCACGCACCACTAGTTGAGGTGGAATTCTCTTGAAGAAACGGCTCTGTGGTGAACCAGGAATGATGTGTCGAGGGAAATATCGGGAGATGGGTATTGCGGTTGCACTAACAATATGATATTCTGTTGGAGTGTGTGAGCCAGAATGTCACGCCCCGCTTCCCAGTGTATGGTGAAGTGGACGTGACGAGGCCCGCTACGTATGTACTCAGAAGTACATACGCTAAGCGTAACTAAGCAATATAAAATGAATCACAAGAGACGAATAATAGAAATAACAGCAACTTTTATTAATAACATTCTTTATACAATGCATGAAATGAAAATGCAACTGGAATGGAAAAGCAATGCCTAAACAGTGGCATAACAATAAAAGGAAATACTGGAAAGAACAAGATACAATATCTAGAGCTCTGGGTCTTCCTGGAACTGCTCCAAATCTTCACTTGTGGGCTCGGTCTCAACTTGGTCCAACGCACCTGACGACATTCAAAGAAGAGAGAAATAGAATGTCGTCAGCGAACAGGTCGCTCGGTAAGTCCCAAAGAAAAGTGGAGTGAGAATGGCAGAGTAACAGTATTTTCTAGAGTATTATGTTGTAGAATATTATGGAATATTGTTTAACGCAGTTGTTTGTAGCTTGGTACAGAAGAATGCCAGTGTATACGAGGGGGATCTCTATATGCTAGAGATCAGTGCAAACGGAGAGTACAAGGAACCGTTATGCCACGGTACAACAGCAACAGTATTCATGTTAGGTGTCTTAATCTGACCACCTCATTCCACTTTTAACATCTTCCGTACCAATCTACCCCTTTAAACCCCGCGATGTCATGTTTGTATTGTTATCTTGTAAACTTGTAATGATTGCTTGATTGACTTGATTAACTGATTGACTTACCGAAACCATGATATCAGGAAACGGTTATAACCGTAGAGTCATGTAAATGGAATACTGGGAAACATGTAAAAGGAATATCCATGGTTCGGTTCCGTCAAGTTATATAGATTGTTATATGGATTCATGGATTCATATTGAATATTGAATTGAATTGTAATATGAATTGACTTGAATCATATTCAAGTCAGATTAATCAGACTCAAACCCGAGTCAGACAATCAGAAATGTGAAACGAACTGCTAGGATCCTTAGGGTAATTTATAAACTTGAGGGGGTTTTTATGTAAAAATACTTTTATATACTTTTCAAAATACACCTCAAGTATTTATTTTCGTCTTTAGAGTTGTGGATTTTATGTTGTGACATTTCTAATGAAAATATCCTAGCTTCATAAATAATGGTATTTATGTTTTAGGTGGCATATATTCTTTTTCGTGTTTGTAAATACATAAATAAGATAAGATTTATGTGCTGAACTATTACATGCAGTTGTGATATCTGGACTGTTTAATTTAGCTATAATTCGTTTGTGTTAATATGAAAGCAAAACTGTATATGTACTACTTTAAGATATGTGACTTCACTAAATTAAATTAATTTATAAAAGTATATATATTTAATATGATCCTTATGAAGTTAGCTCCAGGTATCTTCAAATAATTGAGTTCTCTTATATGTGAAAATTTTATAGATATAAAAGTTCCAGTATACATTCATTCATTCATAGGCTTTGAAGAACAATCCAATAAAATTTAACAATTCAAGTGGACTAGCTCTGCTAAATTATGAAAATTATCTAAAGTTCTAATTAATCAACAGTATAGTATAAGCATATGTTATCTAGCACGAATAGACCTACCCTAAAGTTCAACCAGGATAACTTTAAAATATACCATGCTTTTACGATTTTAAATGGAAAGATCAATGTTGAGATGAGAATTGCGAGTGATGAAAATAGGGAAAATGTTGATGCCAACACAAGTTCATGCAAGATGAAAAAGGCGATGAGATATATAAAAGGTGATAGGGACTTACTCGCGGTTAGGACAAGAGAACGATGGAAAATCCCATTGCGGCATTTCATCGAACACTTCCGACGCAAAACTGAAACTTCGACGGAACGAAGATCCGGAGGCACGTAAATTACTTTCGTTCTCACACGGACTAGGTCTTGGGCTTGTAGTCTCGGTTCTCGGCTTGAAGCGGCGACAAATGGGGCGGCCCAGTCGAGGAAGATGACACCGGCAGCGGAAGAGAAAAATTAAAGACATGTTAAATAACACACAGCAAGATGAACCAACAACATACAGAAGACAAGTTTATTTATTAAATAAGAATTACATTGCATCAAATCATAAATTAAGACTATGAATTGGTTTTGTTTGCTAAAAATTAAGAGAGCCTGGCCTGGTGCAAATTGAGAAATTGGGGGGGATTCGAGCTCTGAAGCAAACTAAATTCAAAATAAAGAATTTGCAACATGGCATACTAATAAGATACCTTTGAAATTCGGAAAAGGAGTATGAATTCAGGGAGAAGAGAAAAGGTAACCAACTTTCTTCAATGATGGATGCGGCTGTTGTCAGAGCCGGACGATGACGTCTGTTGCGGCCTTTCCTAATCTGATGCGAGCGAGTGTATGTTTCATCAATGGAAGCTGAGATGAGAGAGAAGAGATGAGGAGGGAGTTGAGAGCGAGAGTAAGAGATGATGGGAATTGATGAGGGAAATGAAAAGGGTGAAGGTTACAGATATGGGCTGAGAGAGTGTGAGGGAAATTAAAAGATCATGGCTTTAATTACAGTAGAGATTTAAGAGAGGGAGAATTGATGGGAGAGTGGGGATCGTTTTTGCAAGGGAAAAGAGAAGGGAAATAAATAGAGGGGTTTTAATTGAGTTGGAGTTAAAGAGAATTCGTGGGAGTTTAAATGGGCTAGGGAAAAAAGAAGCAAGGGGAATATGAACAAAATTAAAGGAGTATGGGGTTTTAATTATGTTGGGAGGAGAAGGGTTGGCTGTTGAAAATAAAAGATTTGGGAATGGGCTTTTGGGTTAAAATAGAATAAAGGAAAATAAATGAAAGCTTGGGCTGGGTTTGGGGTTGTGAGTTGTAGGGAAATAAAACAAAAGAAGAGAAAAATGGAAATAATGGATTGGGATTAAGAATACATGGTTTAATTGAAATGGGTTTACATTTTTGGTTAAAAAGAAATGGGTTTGAAAAATAATAAAATAGGAAAATGGCCGGAGGAAATTAGTATATTTGATAGAAAACTGAATATATAAAAAAAAATATCAAAAGAAGTTAAATACCGTATTTTAGAACGATAAAACGAAGGTATAGGATTTTAGGGTCATTACACAGAAGTCCGAGAGGATTCTTGGTTCCAAGTGCATTTCGCCCCTATACTTAGGGTATTAATCGAGTTCAGACCCACGGCTGAAGTCGGTGGTGCGGTTGCGGTTTCCTGATGGTAGGGAAGTGGGTTCCGCATGATCTCCAAATTATCTTGTCAAGCTTTATTTTTCTCAGCCGTTACTATCTGCCAATTGATGCCTTGCTTTTCATGAAGGTCATAAATTGCGTCATGGGCTGTGTGACATTCTCTTAGGGTGTACCCTATCACTCGATGGAACAGGTAGTACTTTTTTGGATTTGCCCCTTCATAAAGAAGTATTGGTGTAGGTAACACTATCATCCCATGTGCATTAAGTATGCGGAAGGCATCTTCAAACCTCTTAGGAAGTGGTGGGTAGCTGGTTCTTCTCGTGCCATATCTCTTATAGTTGGGAGCAACATTGCGGTACCTGGGAGCGGGCGAAGCCTACGCAACTAGCTGTTGTTGCGGAATAGGTGTGGGATGAAGAGCCTGTTGCTGGGGTGCTTAATAGTATTGAGGTTGTTGCACGTATGTGGGACCCGTTAGAATATTATTGACTACATTTCTAACCCCTTCTACTACAGCGCCTCGATTATCATTCTTCTTATTTCTCAGAATATTTAGCGTGTTCCATTGAGGATTAAGTACGATTAAAGCTCCACCATTTCGGACAATCTTCTGCATTGCCGGTCCTTCTTCATATAGCTTCGCATAAGTGTTGCACTTCATCATGGACAACCTTGTCTTAAGAGGATCTTCACAGTTTTCGATGATTATGTTGACTACTTCTTTTTCTGGAAGCTCTGGACCAGACCGTGAGTATAGATCATGCAACCTTGTAACATAGACCATGAAGTCCTCTTTCGCTTCTTTCTTCGTATTCATCAAGTCGACCAATGTCGGGACATACTCGATGTGGGCGCAGAAACTCAAGCGGAATTGGTTCATGAGTTTGTTGAAATCGTTGATGGTGTCGCGGTCCAAATTTGAGAACCATTTCTGAGTGTTATCGATGAGAGCTCAATTGAATAGATGCGTGACAAGGCCATTATTGCGAGAATGGGGAAGAGCCATCTCGCAGAAAGTGTGCAGCCATATGTATGGATTGGAATCACCTTTGTACTCCGGGATGCAAGGGTACTTGAAGCCATCAAGAAGCACAAAAGCCAGAGTTCAGCAAAAATCATTAAATGTTTTGTGCATGTACGTCTTAGTTCCTGTGTGTTCCTGTATAAGATCTAAAACACTTTCTCAGGTTCTATAATCAGTGTGTACATTCCTCTCAAGTTGAGTAGAATCATGTGTCGGATAGTGTGAAGCATTATTTGTTTTCGACGCATAAGGCAGGGTTGGTTCATGATAACCATAGCCCTGCATAGGAGGAACTGAGTTTGTGAACCCGTGCTTTGGATAAAAATACTTTAACGAATCATCCTTAGCGAAGCCGTTTTGATCATTTTGTTTAAAGTGAGTTTTAAAAGAGTTCGGGTCGAACTGCTGAGAGTAGTTTGTCGCATTAGGTTTAGCCTGAGGTCCGGGACCAGGTTTGTTGGCCTAGGCTGCCGGATCGGCATTAATCGAAGCAAAGGTTTTTCGTAAACGACACCTTTGTTCGTAAGTTAAATCGTGATACTAAGTGGTAAACATATCTTGGGGTTTATCCTCATCAATTTTGTTATCCTCACTGTAGTCATCATGGTCACTCACATCGACGTGTTCTTTGTCTTTATTTCTTTCATTTTCAATCGAAGGAGGATCCTCATACATCATGTTCATGTCATTCTGCTCCATCATTACTTGTTTGTCTTTACGTGTTACTACAGTCATGGACCTCGTTGTTGCCACTATAACTTAATCATTGCTACAGTACTTCTGAAGATTAAGTGTGATTCCCTGACAACCCTGGCACTTATAGTTCCATGCCTTACAATTCTCACAATCAATTTCCTCATAGAATGTGCACCTTTGAACATTAGTGTAATAAAGGTTGTATCTTTCTTTCTCAAGTTGCCCGTCTATTCCTAAAGATATGATTTTTGAGTTAGGATGCAAAAAGAGAGCATTAACCTAAGATGGTGTGCATGCATATATTGTGTACTTGATCGAGATTTGAGCTCTACCTATTGTCCCTATGCTTCTTTGCTAACCTAAGTGAACGTTGGTTTCGGGAAGGCTTTTACAACCCCTATGGCAGTTCTACCACCACCAATCCTCGGAGAGGTCTCACTGGGCCGAATACCTTGGTCTATCGAAAGGTTACGTGCCTACTAGGACCCAAGAGTATTCTTCCTAATGAGAGGGTTTTCCTAAACTTATGTTGTGATCAGGTAAACAATTAAGCAAGAACAGGAAATAGAATAGGAAAGGAGAAAGGAGAAAGAAGACCTAAAAAGTCGCAACGAGTCCCATCGCGATCGCTATGTGTATTAGTCCTGAAGTATGAGTTAAGGTATCCCCGATGGAGCGAATTGTTGCTTGAAAGTCCAGAGCCTACCCCTGCAAGTTCTGGACGATTTTGTGATCGCCACTACGCTTGAATTATGCCGTTAATCACCCTTTGATTTAATCGTCGCTTACCTGAGAGATTGTTGTGATTCCCCTGTCCTCATGAGTTGTCACCAAGCCAACCACAAAATTTCTTCGGTGTTGATTCTCCTAAAATGGTAAAATTTCCTTCCTTTTGAGACATGCGTGTAGTATTAAATTCAAGAAAATAACATGATAAAGGAAAGAGGAGAAAAAAGAACTCACCAGCCTTGCGGCCACGGAAAATCTATCCCTACCCCTTTAATTTTTTAAAAGGATTTTGATCTTAATTTTAAAAAGATGATTTTTTTTTTGTTTTTTTATGATTTTTTATGAATGCAATAGAATAATAAAATAAAAGGATGATGAGATTAAGAAAGGATTAGAAAGAGCCTCATTATACTTCATGCCGCTGCCTACGAAAACCTTCGAAGCTTCCGCGATCCCTGCTAGCAATCACCGAAGAGAATTTTTCCTCTTAAAGTTTCAAAAGAGGTTTGAGAGAGAGAAGATGTTTTGGGATGAAAAATTATGAGGCGGAGGGGTTCTATATGTAGTCCTTCTACCGAATTTTTAGGAAATCTTCAGCATTTGCAAAAATCTGCGAGATTGACACACATGCGGACGGTCTCCGTCCGTATGCGCGCCAATCTGCCAATTTTAGCAGTTTTGCATGATATGATTGGCTTAAAATCATTTTAAAATATTTTGAAATCGGCCGGGATACGCATGCGGACGGCATGCGTCCGCATGTGCGCTCTGGCCGAATCAAATTTTTACTAAAACGATGCCTTGGAATTCAAGTAATGGTCTAAATTCATTGTCGGGGCACGCATGCGGATGACATGCGTCCGCATGCGCACAACCGACTTTGAAATTCAGAATATTTTAAATCTTTTTGAAAATCTTTTGGTATGTTTTTGTTCCAAGTCGGATTTTGATTAAAAGCAGCTTCTGGAATTTTCGAAAATTATTTAAAATTATGTGCAAAGTCTGTAAATTAATTTTTCCAAATCCCAAAATTCTAATTTTGGATATTTATGATATGAATGATATAATTAATAAATAAAACTCAATATACTTTGCAAGTCGTCTATGGGGACAAGGTCAGTTTTTATGTGCGCCATGTTTCCTTAAAATTTTTGTTAAAATATTTAAAAAATTTATAAAATCATTTTGAAGCTCTCGGCATATTTTGATGGCATTTTGAGCTATTTTTATGTACTATATAATTAGTATCCAAAACTAGCCCGAATAGGTCGAAATGGCATTTCAACACTCCCCTCGTGACATAGAGGGTAATATTTTATACATTCACATCTGAATATTTAAAACAAGTCTACAAGGTGCATCTGTAATATGAAATGCACCGAAAAACATAATTCATGGCAAAGATGCACCCGTGACATGGGGTCCGCCAAAATTATATACAACATACAGAAATTTCATAAGAGATCATATTCAAGATTTATAATAAAATATACACAAAAAGCTGATAATAGATAAGGTGTGTATAAGAGCAAAAAGTGATCAATTTTATAATTACTGCGTAAGGTAAAACAAATAACTAAACATATACAAATATTTAAAATCTTAATTACTTTGAATGCGATTAAATGGCAATTTTATGAAAGATATAATTTAATAGATGGATGATACGATGTATGTTAATAAAAATATACCACCTTGGCATTGGATGATTTCATGAAATTCCTACCAAATTAGGATCATAGAGTAAATATGAAAAATATCATGAACACCGTTAACATCTAATTCATGTGTCTCAAACAATCTATTTACACATTTAGAATCAATTATGAAATATCATACTATTTACTTTTTATTTATAAGAAACAACTTTTATTTGAAAAAAAATTAGGGTTGGATTAAAAATAATTCATTTTTCATAAATTCTAAAGTTTTCACATGTTCAAGAAATAAAAGGTGACGGTTGAACTTAGTATTAGGAGGATCTACGGTCATCTTCCCAAGGATTTTTCCTCCCTTCTTGCTTGAATCCTTAGGTTAGGATTTTGAAAGTAGAAAATAAAATATAAAGAGAGGAAAGGAAGAGAAAAAAAGAAGAGAGGAGATAAAGGGACTAAAGTTTATTTGTAGAGTAGAGATTAGGGCTTTTAGATGAAGGGTTAGGATTAAAACAACAGTAGATCTAACGGCTAAAAAAATATTTTAAAATAGTTTTAAACATTGAAAAATCTAAATAAATTCAAAAAAGATTTTCGATAAAAAAAATTCTTTTTTATTTAAAAATTCGTAAATTGATTTTTAAATCAATTTTTAATTTCATAAAATTATTTTAAAATACTTTTAATCAAAAAAATATATGAAAATTTTTAGAAAAATCCTTTAAATATTTTCTTCACAATTTCTATATTTTTCTTTCAAAAATATTTCTTTTTATCATAATCCCTCAAAGTCAATTCAAACCTATTAAAACAAATAAATAAAGTATTTAAACGAATGAACGAACGAACAATATAAAAAGACAACCAAATAAATAAGTATTTAATAAAATCTTTAATATGTCACTTCTTGAAAATAAATGACATTCTTTTAAAATCAAATCTTAAATATCATAATTCTTTTTAAAACAATTTATCTTTTTTTCTTTCAAAAAAAAAACAATAAAATATAATGGATTCTTTAAAAACTTTTAAACAAGATTTTATAATGCAAAATAATTAAAATAAAGAAATAAATAATTTGAATAAGTTTGTATTTGAACTCAAGACTTATAGGACAGCAGAGAAAGGTGTTATCCAAAAGATATAAGAGTAAGCCATATATAGATTTAGAAAAGAAATAAAGTAATATTCAGGTAATTCAAAAAAAAATCCTTTATTAAAATAAGGGAAATTAAAAGAAAGATACATGGAATTTGCAGTTGTTACAATCTACCCTCCTTAAAAGTAATTTCTTCCTCGAAATTACTCAAATAGAATGTAGCAACGAGGCAAGGAAAAAGGTCAAGATAATTACGTTTTGTTTCATCGATGACCTGCATCGATCGATACTATCATCGATAAGAAGGTGTGCAGTTGGAGTAGGTTGCGAAGGAATCAAGAATTGAAGAACAAAAATAGCGAGGTGTTCCGAGTCAAAAATTTGAAAGCCAAAGGTTTCTAGGATTATTTCCATGTCAAAAAGAATGATTCAAGAAAAGTAAATAAGGAAGCATCTTGACTGGAATTTGTAAGGATTTCCAAAACTGAAAGTCGATGATTTAGAAACTTGAGCACTACCCTCCTTTGACAACGGTTGAGGGAGTATAGATAGCGCTACAACAAACTAGGAAAGCATGTAACAAGAGATGCTTCCTTATAGAAAATTTCAAAAGCCGGAAATGAACATTTGTTTTAGGAATTCAAGAATTATTGAAGTGATCTCCAAGAGAATCTAACAAAGAAATCGAGATGGATTCAAAGAATGACCTTCAAGAAATCAAAAAGGAATTAAGAAAATTAAAGATGGGCTCAAACGAAGATGAAGGGTAGCATAGGAAGTATCCAGCCAGTCCATACTTAGTGATTCTGACATGAAGCAATCGCCATTAAACAGGGTAGTTTGCAACTTCATCGCGCACGTGTTCGATCAATTGGTGCTCCAACAGGTAAAAAGATGGTGGTTAGCGTAGATCGGGTTTGAAACTAAATTAAAGGAACCAACAGTCATGAGTCAAAGAGATACAAAGTTACTGATTGGGCATTAAGAAATAAAACGGCTTACAAGAAAGATCGAGTCGGATATGTAGAGTTTGCACTTCCATTCCTTTTTTTTCTTTTCTCTTTTTTTGAGAACTGGTCGTCAGGGAAGAAGGAAAGGATTCAAAGGACAATAATTCAAGAGTGAAACTGCAGTGCAGTTGTTATGACCTACCCTCCTTAAAAGAATTTCTTCCCCGAAATTCTCTCAAGGAGTATATTGTGATAGAACAAAGAAAACTAAAGATAACGCCATCACCTGTCACCTTCGTGCTCCTGATTGTCAATGTTCTTCAAGGAGCGACAAGAAAATATCATAATGGATGTTAAAGGACAAGAATGTTAGGAGTTCAAGATTTCAAGATTTGATCTTCAAGGAAAAACGAAGGAAGGAGTCAAGATGGATTCAAAGAAAATTCAAGAAAAATAATAAATGTTGTTAGATTTTTTAAATTCTTTTATTATCTGCCTCCAATGGTCATGCGAAACAGAACAAACCTGCATGGGCCACCACTAAAACTTGTCACACCCCACTTCTCAAAAGACAAGAAGCAAGAGCGACAAGCCTACGACGTATTCATACCGAGAAGCACTCCTTCCCGATATGAATATGCTAAGCGTTAAGCAGTAATAAAAAAATAATATAAGAATTTAAAACATAACCAAAAGGAATATTGAACAAATAAATCCAATAATAAATATTACAAGTTTAGTCCAATCATACACAAGTGTTAAAGATAAATAAAAGACATGAAGGCTACGAAGATCGTTGAACGAAGCATAAAATAAAGACCAAGAATTTGATTGTGAAATTAGTCGAACAAACTTCTCCTCGCTCGGCTTGATCACGTAATGAGCCTTATCACCTGTACCTCATACACCTCCTGACAGACATCCCTAAAAAGAAAGAAAACAAGAAAAAGGAATGTTTGTCAGCGAACTTACGCCCGGTAAGTTTCTCGTTATAAAACATTTATTGAAAAAGGTATAATGTTAAAACATTTAAGATACGATAACAAAGTACATGAAAACCAGCAATGGATCAAATTAATAGCAAAAGACAAAAAAGTAAGCAATGCATACAAGAGGAATCATTTAATAATAAAGCATACTATTAGGAATGCATTGAAATCAAGCATATAACATTAGCATAAACACGATGGTACAGGTCAGGGATTGAATATAAGAGTAAGGTAAAGGACAAATCATAACGAATAACAATGGCATGGTAATCAATGATAGACGGTGCACGTAAATAATGATAATAGAGATCAGGGAATTCATATACAAGCATGAAGAGACATGTCAGGAATAAATAAAGATGGTAGTGTCAATAGTGTGTAGGTCTCCTATTCTAACGCAAGTTAAGGCATGTCGTCCAATAGATTCATGAGTTTTTATATATGATGGTAGAGTACAGGAATGCGGACGACGCATCCTCAACTCCCAACACCCTCCGGTAAATATCAGTCATGATCATTTCTAACGTAAGTTAAGATATGGTATTCGACCACTTCATGAGAATTTATACAGGATTACAGAAGTATATGAGTACAAGATTACAGGTAGGAGACTCCAAAGCAGCTGAAGTACTCATCCTTAACTACCCCAACACCCACGGCAAATATTGGTCAAAACTATTCATAAACATTAATGGTGGTTCATGGATACATGCACTTTCAAATTTGTGTGGTATCCACGGACGTCTCCCGGTAGATCCCACTTGTATGCGGATTCAAGAGGTGGCCCTCATGAACTCAAGAGGTCACCCCACCATCGTCATGACATGCACTTTATTTCGTGTGGCACTTTGTTCCATGTGGCACCTTGTTCCACATCGCGATACTTGGCTCAATCAATATTCAAGTGCATGTCAATATTCTATGTATTCAAGTTCATGATGTACTTTCAATTTCATGTCAGATTAATGGGTTCACGAATTCATGTGGTCACGGAGTCCAGTCGAGTTCAAGATGTAAAATAAACATATCTATATACACACATAGTATGAAACTCTTGTTGGATATGTATACCCTAGAGACCATTATTGTATAGTGCATGATTGTATATTATATGTGGATGCTTGGGATATATATGTACAGGACAGTCTTGCTCGATATGATAGTATTCTATCTGGTTTGTCTTTGCCTCAACATGTGTATATGTTCTAATTATATTACGCATCTCGAATACATATTGATAAAGCCCGTAGGATCTTTGCTTGACTACTAAAGTTGTGATAGCGATCATACTCGTGGGGTCTAGATAGTCTGTAAGCACATCCTTAAATTGTCCCTAGTCGTTGGAGTTTCGAGACAGGGCATCGATACTCCGGAGTAGACTAGTGTATACGGTTTTTATTCCCATGAGGGAAGGTGACATGTCCCACAGCCATTGGTGTACGGCACCAAAAATAGTATGCAGGTGCTCATTAGGTTATGAGTTACACTGGACAGACTCACCAAGAACGTCTAGACGGTAATATACCTATCGTCAGATAGCAGTTCTCTGGTGACATAAGTACAGGTTAGTCTTTAGATCTGATATCGTCATTAGTCTCGAGTGTGTTCCTACTGTACTTAGATTTCTACCCTACCACGGCTTTAAGGTTTTAGTTAGGTACAGTCCCGAAGCACTTGGGGGCAGTGAACGATAGAAAGGATTTGTCTCTCCCGGTATAGAGAGTCGATGTTGCGCTGTATTTGTTGTCCATCGCCACAAGACCTTGGTAAAGGCAGATGAAATTTACTAATAACGAGATCGGTAGTTTCTCGGGATGGTGTTAGGCCACATCGACACGACTTATCAAGTTATTAGGGGTCTGACGTTTTTCCACCCCCTAAACCTGATATGCGATACTATCATACGAAGAGACCGGACTGTACGGAAATTGTCACTTTCAGGCTCGGTAGGGTTACGGACGAGTTTGCTTGTCGTCCTTTTTTCGTTCAATACCTGGTAGCCGTTACGTACAATTAGTGTCGCTGATATACTTGTGGTTAAACCCACTACCAGCTTATTGTCGAGTCTTTCGAGTCCCACAAAGAGGGTTTCTCAGCTCAGACGAAACGATATAGTGTACGTATTTTGATATGTACGTAGGTTCGATTAAATACGTGTTTTTGTACACGTACTTTTAATCGGACATTTTGTTAATACTAGACGGTTTGAAAGATAGCCAACTTATCACATTTGGATAAAATGTGAGCTAGTATTATATATCTCTTTTAGTATCTCTCTTTTACGGTATTTGTATTTTGACACGAATACGGTATTTAAACGAATATGTGTATTTGTATAAATACGGGTATTTGTGTCTTGATATAAATACGAGTATTTATATCTTAATAAAAATACGAGTATTCGTATTTTATACGAATACGGGTGTATGTATTTTGATACGAATACAGGTGTATATATTTGTAGCATATACTTGTATTACTGTATTTATATATGTATATATATAAATATATGTATATGTGTATAAATGAGGCAGCTCTCTTCTCTTCTCACCTCTTCTTGTTCTTGTAAGAATGTTGTGGACTTGTGTCTCATCATAGTGAGTCACAAATCCACTCATTCAAACATAAAAGAAAAGAAGAGAGAGAAAATAAAGAGATAAGTTTTTATTAGCCATTCTTGCTCATTTTCATCACCATCACCATTAGCTTCTTCTTCCTCTCTCTTGATTTCTGAAGTGGAGAAAGGAAAAAGAAAAAAAAAAGAGAGAAAAGGATAAAACCACTACTACATTCTAGTGATCAATTCTTAGCAAGTTTTGTTCACTAGTTACTTCACTTAACTTTTTATTGTGAAGTTAGAGCTTTAGTTAGGGTCCCTTCGGATGGATCATCTTCGACAAGGAAGACCGACTTCCAAGCTCGTCCCCAGTGGACCTAGGAGCTAAAGAAATGGAAAGAAGAAGAAGGACACAAATACAAATGTAGCTAACACCTAACCGAATAGTTAAACTCCTTCTAGTTTTTTAGTTTAGTATTTCGATTCGATTCTAAGTCGTAAAAGTTCGTGCTCATGTTTGTAAAAATTATGTTTTGTATTCCGTCTTGGCCGCAAGTTAGCGGCATGAGCACGAGTATCTACTTATATGGTATCAGATCCACCCAAACACTACAACTAGTATTAAACGATGTTTACATTTCGAAACTAAAAATTTCCTTTTTTCAAAACCACGAAAACAAAGTTTCTATTCAAAAAAAAAAATTAGACTCTGAAATTTTTTTAAACAATTGCAGAGAGCTTATTATGAGATGTAAAAACTTGGAAAGAAAAATGGGGACCTGACTCTTTTAAAAACCCACCCAAATTGTCATATTTTCCGACCTGGTCGGTTCATTATTTGTTTTAGGTCCCTGCAGTGGCTTTTTCTCATGTAAACTTGGTTCTTGGTTATGTTTGTTTTGGCCCAGATTTCATTTACTGTTATCTTTGCATACATGCAACAAAGTTTTAAACTCGAAACTTTTTCATCGTTGTTTATCTTTTGTGTTTGTATATGTGTTTGTAAATGTCGTCTAATAGCTATAGGTCGATTAGACGGGGTTGCAAATACTTGTTTACATCCTTGGTGTTGTATATCTTGTGATGGTTTAGCCGGATAGTCGTAGTGGATAGCCCCTCATCATAGTATTGTTGTATATTTATTTATTCGGGACGAGCGGTCGGATTGTGGTCGTCGTTACCGCTTGATGTATATTGTTTTATTGGAAGACGACCGAGTAGAGGTCGATGTTACCATTGTATATTATTTCATTCTTGTATTAAGATAACCCACGGAGAAGTGCTCGAGTAGCCGGGTTCTAGAGTGTGCTAGGTGGTCATCTCATGGTGATGAGTTCGATCCGTCTCGCTTTAGAATTGGCAGGCTATTCGCCGCAATTGTAGGGGTTTAGGATAGACCCACGGTGGAGTGCTCAAATTACCGGATTCTATGAAGTGCCGGGTGGCCCACTCATGTCATTGAGTGATGGTTGTCTCACTTCTAGAATTGACGGGTAGCTTGCCGCGCTCGTAGGGGTCTTTGTTTTAGATGATGTTCGAGCTATCCACACGATCGGGGAACATTGGTTTCCGTTTGCGGCTCAAACGAAACACGAGGCTTCTAGTTTATCCGCCATTCCATTTCGATTATCGCATGCCTGTGATGTTTATTAACTGCCTACGATGATATATATATATATATATTGTATATGTTTTGCACCCGCGCTAGCCCTGCCATGCACTGTCGTAAATTAAGTAACCTTATGGTGAAGTCCCCGGACCCCGTGACGAATGCGGGTGGTATATATGTACATTCTATTTTGGTTGTTTCTGTGATGCATAGGAACTTAATTGGTGGGACCGCATTAATTCTAACTAATGCAAGAAAATAAACCTAAAAGTTGTTGGAATCAAATTTCAAAATCACTCGGTTCTTTTCAAAACTACTCGGTTTTTCACAAAACCAAAAGTTTTCAAAATTGAGCGTGAACCACTCATTTCAAAATCACTATATTCTTTCAAACGATATCAAGTTCATTACGTTAAAGGTTTTTCACCAAAAAACAGCTGTAGCTCTCCGTCATTTCATATAGGTAACATTTAGTATTCGTGTTGTGTTTATTGGCATCCGTCAAGACATAGTGTTCGGTAGCTAAATGATACTTATCTGAAGTATAGAGATGCATTAATCTAAGATAGTCATACAACCTTATTGGCATATTTCTTTTCTCTCTCCTAATTGTTGCTACCATGTCATGCTTTTATCAAGATAATAAAATGTATGACTTAACCAACTCGAATTCTTATTCAGGGCTGGGGATTATCGGTTCGGCTCTGACTTGTGACAAATGTCATAAGCATGAGCAAGGGAAAGAGGATTCCATGAATTCCTTGATGACCCTGATGAAAAAGAAGTATACTATTGCGTCTCTCTCAGGTGTTCTTGTTATTAAGAACTGTTTTTCGGTCAGTCCTATCTCCTGGGTACTAGATATCAGATCAGGATCTCATAATTGTAACTTATTACAGGGACTAAGAAAAAATAGTATGGTTGGACCTGGTGGTATGTCCCTCAGAGTAAGTAACGGAGCATAAATTGATGTTGCTGCCGCCGGTGAATATCACCTAGTATTACCAAGCAGCAATACTATAATTTTGAATAACTGCTACTATGTACCTTCCATGTTTTACAATATCATATCAGTTTCTTTACTTAATAAAGATGGATATAATTTTGTTCTAGATAGAAATATCATGAACGTTTACCTCAATCAGGTATTGGTTGCAAAAGGTATACTATGTAATGGTATCTATGTTCATAATCAAAACACGGTTCTTAATGTACAAAACACACGCAAGAGGAAGAGTTCATATACGAACAAAACCTACTTGTGGTATTGTATACTTGGTCATATCAACGAGAAAAGTTGTATAAGGATGAATATTTGGATCCGTTCGAATTTACATCTTATGAAACTTGTCAATCTTGTCTCAAAGGAAAGATGATCAAAACTCTGTTCATAGAATACAGAGAAAGAGCTACAGAGCTGCTGGGACTTATACACAGTGATATGTGTGGTCTAATGTCTACACATGAAAGGGGTGGGTGTTTACCGTCGAAAACAGAGACAAACTGTGATAGAACGTCTTGCCTGAATTTGGGGGCAGATGCTATTTGGAACATATCCATCCATCTCTCTGAAGATGCCAAGTTGATTTATGACACCGTATATTGAAGGTGTGAACAGATGCGACCAATGTAGCGTAACTTATCAGATTCCCTCTAATTTGTAAGGGATTTTTGATTGTAGGGACGCTCTTCCCTGCAGGCGCAAGCCCATGCAGTTAATTACGTTATCGTGTTATGACAACAACTTTCACCTGCTCCAGGCAGATCACTTCTTGTCGTGTTATGTTTGTTTATATATGATTGCCCTTAGATTGTGTATGGAGACTAATATATATCATCACCCATAGGGCGCAGATTAGTCCAAATCCGTATATTAGATTTATGGTTTTGAACTTAGGACGTGGATCTCATATAAATGAGATTCATCAGTTCATGTGATATATGGGTTTGATCTAAGGATCGTTAGTCGTATATGAGACTAAGATCGACTTAGGAACAATGAGCATATAGGCTCAACTGATCATTAGATCATATATAAATAACCCATATATAGTATATGGTAGTCAATATGGAGACAGTCCGCAGAGCAAAACATATTAGTTCAGGGATATCATGGTCCATAGGAAACAAGGATGGAATATGGCTTGTTTATGCCCGTGGATTGTATACGGGGGTTAATATGAAGACCAGCCGTAGGGCCAAACATATATTAGTTTAAGGATATCGCGGTCCGATATTAGTTTAGGGACATTTGATCCAACATTCCTGTATTCGGAATGAAGTATTAGTTTAAGGACGTTTCAGTCCATCTTTCATCTTGCACGCACATGTATATTTTACGTGGCGAAGTGAACGAATGTAACATGGGATGCGCCCAATATTGGAGTGCGATCCAATTTGAAGGCATTTATATTTTCCTCAAAGATATACATATACATATATGTATAAAGCCGGAGCTCAATATGAGATTCGCATGCGTGTCAATATGAGGTGTGCACATCAATATGGATAAATATGAGGTGTATCAATATGAGGATTAGGACATTCCATATCTTGATGAAATTTCATATCTTTCATCAAGTTGGGACAAGGAGTTGTTGATTGTTGGGACTCGCCACTTCTCTGAAGACGTTGAGGAATTACAACAACATATATCAAAGGTGTGGAAAGATGTACCTTTCAACCAAATCCCGTATATAAAGAAAAAGATCATGTCGGAACTAAGGATCGTTGGTCTTATATGAGACTAAGATAAAGATCATTTAGTCGTATATGGTACTAAGATCAATTTGGGTAGTCGATCATTAGTCGTATATGAGACTATGATCAAATGGATGAAAGATCGATGAAAAATCGTTAGTCGTATATGGGACTAAGATCATCAGAGATGAAAGATCTTTAGTCATATATCCGACTAAGATCGGCTTGGATGAAAGATTATTAGTCATATATCCGACTAAAATCGGCTTGGAAATATGATTAATGATCATTAATCTTGTTTTAAATTAAGATCAACTTAAACATGTGAGCATATGGGCTCAAAGAAGTTTTCACTTCACAGACTGAGCCAATTTGGGGCTAAAGGTTGGGCTTCTGTGGTGCTAAGCACTAAAACATGCAGCGCTCACGTGGACATCACGTGAGATGCTAAGCGTCTCAAATGTTCACGTTAACATCACGTGAAGCACAGCCTTTATGTGCACTCACGTGATCTTCACGTGAAGCATGGTCTTCATGTGCGCTCATGTGATCTTCACATGAGTAGTGCTAAGCACTCATTCATCTAGCACCCACATGTGTTTCACGTGAGACACGCACTTGCATGGTCATCTTACCATCTGTACTCACGTAGATATCACGTGACGCGCATCTTCCTTAGAGATTTAATCTATGTTCATGTTTTTTAAAGAAGTTAAATTTCTGTTAATGGTATTTTGACCATTAAAAATCACCAAGATCAATATTTTGAGAATCTGGGATCGGATTCTTTAAGAACTATGTTTTTTTCATATTTGGGAACTAAATTCCTGGAGCATAAATTCCATCTTTTTCATATTCTTCTTACATCATTGTTCTTTGCAACCTTGTTCTCCCCTGAATTCTTGATTTTCAAGAGCAAGATCTTCCCGATGAGAATTAAATTCTCATCTTGTGGAAGACTTGTCTTGTGGATCTCAGATCCAGAGAAAGAACTAAGTTCTTTGAAGGGTTAAACCCTAATTTTATATGCATGATAGGTAAAAAGGAGATATATTTCTCCCTTATTTTTACCTAAGGTTTTTGGGAGGAAGAAGATGATTTTTCTTCGAAGAGAATTAAATTCTCTGTTTTTTTGTGGAATTTTATGGAGAGCCTTCTGTATTTTTACAGAAGCTTCTGGGGGGTCTCCTCCCTCTGAGATTTAATCTTTTTACTCATATTTATAGGAAAAAAGAAAAATCAATCTGTTTTGAGAAAATTTCTCATTGAGAGATCATGATTGATTTCATAATCAATCAAATTGATTTTAAAGATCAACCAGTAAATTTTATTCACCGTTGGATTTTTAATCCAAATGCTCTCTGTTTAACAGAGAAAAATTTTTATTTGTTTTAACAAGATTAGGAAAATATTTTCCTAATATAGAATTTAATTCTATCATATGAATAGCTTGATACGAAGATATTTTCCTAACCGTAGAATTTAATTCTGTTTAATAGAGAAGATCTTTCTTATTTTAGAAAGATCAGGAAAATATTTCCCACATAGAATTTAATTATATCATATGAATATCTTGTTTGTTTAAAAAGATTAGGAAAATATTTTTCTAACATAGAATTTAATTCTATCATATGAATATCTTGTTAGGAAGATATTTTCCTAACCATATAATTTAATTCTGTTTAACAGAGAAGATCTTTCTTATGTTAGAAAGATATGGGAAGTATTTCCCGCATAAAATTTAATTCTATCGGATGATTTAATTGGTGATATTTTATCACCATTGGATTTTAAATCCAAAGATTCTCTGTTAGAGAAAGATCTTTCTATATTAAAAAGATCAGGGAAAATATTTCCCAAATAGAATTTAATTCTATCAGATGAGAGCATTTCAAATTTCGGCGCTCACGTGCTATCACATGAGTGCTGACATATACATATATGGCAATGGCGCTCACATGCTTTACATGTGAACGCTGCCACAAGAATGTGACAAAACAATTCACGTATTTAACACGTGGGGACTATCATAGGATTTAATCCTATCTGAAGCCAGTACGCACATGCATTGCATGTGAGTGCTCATGTGTTTAACACGTGGGCGCTGCTATAGGATTTAATCCTAACTGCAGCAGGTACTCGCGTGCTTTGCACGTGGGAGCTGTCATAGGATTTAAATCTATCTGAGGCCACCACTCACATGCTCTGCATGTGAGTGATTACGTGTTTAACACATGGGGACTGCCCTCTATTTTTATAAAGGAACAACAAGTTTTGAGCCAAAAAATTTGGCAGGAACAGTGGGTTCTCATAGTTCATTACATTCACTGACGATCTCTCTAGATTTGGATATGTGTATCTTTTGAAACACAAATCTGAAGCTTTTGAGAAATTCAAAGAATACAGAAACGAAGTAGAGAACCATACTGGCAAAAATATCAAGATTCTCCGATCTTATAGAGGAGTGAAGTACTTAAGCACGGAATTTCTCGACTACTTAAAAGAGAATGATATTCTCTCTCAGTTTACTCCTCCGTATACACCATAGCACAACGGTGTATCGGAATATAGGAATCATACCCTATTAAATATGGTTCGCTCAGTGATGAGTAATCTGAGTTATCTCTTTCATTCTGGGGATATGCGCTAGAGTCAGCGGCATATTTATTGAATAGAGTTTCGACCAAATCCGTACCAACCACTCCATATGAAATATGGGAGGGGAAGAGACCATACCTTAATTTTATTAATATATGGTGTTGTCCAGTCTATATTAAAGTACATATTCCGGACAAACTCAAGGTATGATCTGTATTGTGTAAGTTTGTGGAATATCCTAAACATTCAACAGGATATCTGTTCTGCCACACTGAGGATCATAAGGTGTTTGTTGCTCGTCACGCCACCTTTTTGGAAAGGGAATTTCTTGCAAAAGAAATTAGTGGGAGCACTGTAGAACTGGAAGAAATTCAAGAACCACAAACTATATCTGAAGATTTGGTAGAACAACAGGATTCAATAGTTCCGGACGAATCTCAGCCACTCCACAGATCTAGTAGGATTTCTCATCCACCCGAGAGATACTACGGTTTTCTCATAGACGGGGATCGAGAGGATTGTATCTTGAAAGAAGATGATCCTACTAGTTTCGAGCAGACCATTACCAGCAGGGACACTATGAAATGGTTGGATGCTATGCGATCCGAAATAGAGTCCATGTACACCAACAAAGTTTGGACTTTGGACGTTGCACCGCCAGGGGTAAAACCCGTTGGCTGCAAATGGATCTTCAAGAAGAAGATTTATGTAGATGGACAGATGGAAACCAATAAGGCTAAATTTATAGCAAAAGGTTTCCGTCAAAGATCCGGTGTGGACTATGACGAAACCTTTCTCCAGTGGCTATGCTCAAATTCATTCGGATCCTACTTGCCATTGCTGCCTTCCATGACTATGAGATCGGGTAAATGGACGTAAAGACCACTTTTGTAAACGGCGCTTTAGAAGAGTGTATCTATATGGATCAGCTAGAGAGCTTCGTAGACAGTGGGAGCAGCAAGAAGGTGTGCAAATTGCTTAAATCCATTTATGGATTAAAGCAAGTATCGTGGAGCTGGAACATCTGTTTTGATGAGACGGTCTAGGAATTTGACTTCATCAAAAACATAGATGAGACTTGTATTTACAAGAAGATTGTATGGAGAACTATGGTATTTCTCGTATTTTACATGGATGACATTCTCCTAATAAGAAATGATATCCCTATGCTACAGTCGGTCAAGTTGTTCTTGTCTCAGAAGTTCTCCATGAAGGACCTGGGTGATACCTCCTAAATTGTGGGGATTAAGATCTATCGTGATAGATCGAAAAGAATGTTGGGACTTTCACGGTCCAGGTATATTGACACCATACTAAAGAGATTTAGTATGAAAGATTCCAGGTGTAGTAATTTACCGGCTTGTCACGGAATCACCCTCTCCAAAGAGATGTCTCCCAAGACAGATGAAGAGAGGACTCGCATGAGCATTATACTTTATGCTTCGGCGGTAGGATCTATAATGCATGCGATATTATGTACCAGACCAAATATAGATTACGCACTTAGCGTGGTAAGCAGGTATCAGTCAAATCCAGGGGAGAAACATTGGACAGCTGTGAAGAACATTCTGAAGTACCTGAGAAGGACTAAGAATTGTTCTTAGTGTACGGTAATGGAGACCTCCAAACGGAGCTCTTTACCGATTCAAGCTTCCAAAGTGACAAAGATGACAGCAAGTCTGTCTAGAGTTATGTGTTTACCCTCAATGAAGGGACGGTCTGTTGGAAGAGTTCCAAACAGCACACCATAGCAGACTCGACGATGGAGGCTGAATACATTGTTGCCTGCGATGCTACAAAAGAGGCTGTCTGGATGAAGAAGTTCATTATGAACTTAAAGTGGTTTCGTCTATTGTTGATCCAATACCATTGTATTGTGACAACAATGAAGCTATAGCATTAGCGAAGGAACCACGGTCCAATCAGAAATCCAGACACATCTTGAGGCGGTATCACCTGATCAAGAAGATCATAAATCGTCAGGAGATCGAGGTCAGGAGAGTAGATACAAAGGAAAACAAGGCGGACCCACTCATAAAGGCACTGCCTCATACTCGGCTTGAGCGGCTATTAGAGATGATTGATCTTCGTTACGCCAATATATGGCCTTAGTGCAAGTGGGAGATTGTTGGATATGTATGCCCTAGAGACCATTATTGTATAGTACAGGATTGTATATTATATATGGATGCTTAGGATATATATACGTACAGGACAGTCTTACTCGATATGATAGTATTCTATCTAGTTTGTCTCAAAATGTGTATATTTTCTAATTATATTACGTATCTCGAATACTTGTTGGTAAATCGCATAGGATCTTTGCTTAACTACTAGAGTTGTGATGGCGATCATACTCGTGGAGTCTAGGTAGTCTGTAAGCACATCCTTAAATTGTCCCTAGTCGTTGGAGTTTCGAGACAGGGTATCGATACTCCGGAGTAGACTAGTGTATATGTTTCTTATTCCCATGAGGGAAGGTGGCCTATCCTACAGCCATTTGTGTACAACACCAAAGATAGTATACATGTGCTCATTAGGTTATGAGTTACACTGGACGGACTCGCCGAGAACTTCTAGACGGTAATATACCTATCGTCAGATAGCAGTTCTATGGTGACATAAGTACAGGTTAGTCTTTAGACCTGACATCGTCATTAGTCTCGAGTGTGTTCCCACTGTACTTAGATTTCTACCCTACCACAGCTTTAAAGAGTCGTGCAAACAGATTTTAGTTGGGTACAGTCCCGAAGCACTTGGGGGCAGTGAGCGATAGATGCGATTCATCTCTCCCGGTATAGGGAGTCGATATCGCGCTATGTTTGATTGGCCATCAACATAAGACCTTGGCCAAGACAGATGAGATTTACTGATAACAAGATCGGTAGTTTCTTCGGATGGCGTTGGGCCACATCGACACGACTTATCAGGTTATTAGGGGTCTGATGTTTTTCCACCCCCTAGACCCGATATGCAATACTCTCAGACGAAGAGACCGGACTGTACGGAGATTGTCACTTTCAGGCTCAGTAGGGATACAGACGAGTTTGCTTGTCGACCTTCCTTTCGTTCAATACCTGGGTAGCCGTGAATCTTTATCTGAATACCGTCTGTTAACCAATTTTGGGGAAATTCTGTTTCTGATAATTGAACACCATTATAGGTACATTTAACATGTATTTCTCTATTACATTCTTTCAAATCCTCGTACCACTCGAGAAATTGCAATAATAGCATACGGCCAAAATTTTTTGCTATTATCAATAAGGGTAATATAACTACATCCAGTGCCGTTGATGTGCTTGTAATTAAACCCACCGCCAATCTATTGTCAAGTCTTTAGAGTCCCATACAGAGGATTTCCAGCTCAGGCGAAATGATATAATGTACGTATTTTTATACGTACATGGGTTCAATTAAATACGTGTTTTTGTACACGTACTTTTAATCGAACATTTTGTTAATACTGGCTGGTTTGAAAGATAACTAGATTATCATATTTGGATAAAATGTGAGCTAGTATTATATATCCCTTTTAGTATCTCTCTTTTACGGTATTGTATTTTGACACGAATATAGTATGTATACGAATACGTGTATTTGTATAAATACGGGTATTTATGTCTTAGTATAAATACGGGTATTTATGTCTTGATATAAATACGGGTATTTGTATTTTAATACAAATACAAGTATTCGTATTTTATACGAATACGGGTGTATGTATTTTGATACGAATACAGGTGTATTTATTTGTAGTATATACTTGTATTAGTGTATTTATATATGTATTTATATGCGCACACATATGTATATGTGTACAAATGAGATGGCTCTCTTCTCTTCTCATCTCTTCTTGTTCTTGTGAGAATGTTGAGGACTTGTTCAAACATAAAAGAAAAGAAAAGAAAGAAAATGAAGAGATTAGTTTTTATAAGCCATGCTTGCTCATTTTCATCACAATCACCATTAGCTTCTTCTTCTCTCTTTCTCTTTCTCTCTTGATTTTTGAAGTGGAGAAAGCAAAAAAGAAAAAGAGAGAAAAACAAGAGACAACCACTACTACATCTCTATTGATCAATTCTCAGCAAGTTTTGTTCACTAGTCGTTTCACTTGGCTTTTTATTGTAGGGTTCCTTCGGGTGGATCATCTTCGACAAGGAAGACCGACTCCCAAGCTCGTTCCCAGTGGACCTAGGAGCTAAAGAAGAAGAAAGACACGACTACAAAGATAGTTAACACCTAACCGAGTAGTTAAACTCTTTCTAGTTTGCTAGTTTAGTATTTGGATTCGATCCTAAGTCGTAGTAGTTCGTGCTCGTGTTTATAAAAATTTTGTTTTATATTACGCCTTAGCCGTAAGTTTGTGGCACGAGCTCGAGCATCTACTTACAACTCCAATCATCACTTATTCAGGCAAGAAATCAACCATAAGTTCGCATGCAAAAAATAGTGATTTTGGTTTAGAATTTGGAAATGTTACATAATGAATAAGTTGTAGTTCAGAGTGTCGTGTAAATTATGAGACTAGGTTTTCCTCAATCGGGTTCTTGGTGAGAGGGTTACGGATGTTTTCGTAATGCTGCAAAGAACAAGTCGGTGCAGATTTCAGAATACATGCGCTGATAATATTTTATATTTTCGAAAAGGTTAGGTTCAGATTATGGTTTCAATTATTAAATAAGTATCTATGTGTTATGAACAATTCCCAAGAAATTCCGGGTGTCGATAACCAGGTAATGAGTTATTCCCATTTTACGACAGTTGCGCAGATAGTTCCAGCTGTTGTCCAGATTCAACACATATTTTTAAAACATGTTTTAAGATAATTTCCGTCGGTTTTCCAGAAAATTAACCCCGGAGAAAATTATAGATATTTCTTCACAACTTCTATAATTTTTTATTTCAAAAATATTTCTTTTTATCATAATCCCTCAAAATCAATTCAAACCTGTTAAAACAAATAAATGAAGTATTTAAACGAACGAACGAACGAACAATTTAAAAAGACAACCAAATAAATAAGTATTTAAAATTATTTTTTAATACAAAAATTATTTTTTTTCTAAAATGTAATAAAATCTTTAATATGTCACTTCTAGAAAATAAATAACATTCTTTTAAAATAAAATCTTAAATATCATAATTCTTTTTTAAACAATTTATCTTTTTTTCTTTCAAAAACAAAACAATAAAATCTAATGGATTCTTTAAAAACCTTTAAACAAGATTTTATAATGCAAAATAATTTAAATAAAGAAATAAATAATTTGAAGAAGTTTGGATTTAAACT